>OX596355.1:4852500-9705000 GCA_951394395.1 Colostygia pectinataria | reverse complement strand
TTCGTTTGCCTCGCTAAAACTTGAGAACAACTGGACTGATTTGGCTAATTTTGGTCTTGAAATATTTGTGTACAGGGAAGGTACGGAACGGTAAGAAAAATAACGCGTAACCACGCAAGTCAGCTAGTAAATCATAAATAATTATTGGCGAACTTTTGCAGATTGCGTTTGCAGCCAACCTGGGTGCGAAACAGGTCTCTAATCGAATATAACGAACTCTCTTGTTTTTTTATAAAACTAGAGTGGCAACCAAGCGTACGGCCCACAAAATGGTAAGCGGTTACCGCAGCCTATGGATGCTTGCATTCCCAGAGGTATCACTCGTGGATTGCCACCTAGAGGCATAGATAGAAAGCCTCATGTGCCAGTAATTTCACTGGAAACCATACCCTTCACACCGGAACACAGCATAGCGAGCATTACTGCTTTTCGGCAGAATTAGGTATGGTGGTAGGCCTTCCCCGGACGAGCTCTATCACAAAGAACTCTACTACTCTCTTTAGGTCTCCAGAAGTAACGAACAACATACCGCGCCCGAACCTGATACCTTTCACGGAGCCGTATGCGGAAGGAGGGTCTATGCATCCGGGGACACGGCTCAAAGCATTGCAGGGAACCACGATCAGGAAGCATCCCGCTATCAAGCCTACTAGCTCCACTAACGAAGGTAGTTTTAGAGAAATCTCATAATTTGATAGATATTTATTTATTACACTATAAAAATAAATTATTGAAAGATAAAAACATATTCAATTAAGTGTAACAATGGGCGGCTTTATTACTAAAAGCTTTTTTTTCTAGTATTATTATATGATAGTATTAACATTGATCAAACTTTTCATGAAAGCTCATTATCTAAAAGCGATCTTTTTTAGTATTATTAGATAGTACTAACATTAGATAGATAGATAAAAAATACTTTATTGCACAACTTAAAATACGCTTACAAAGGCGAACATTTGCTAGACAGCATTATCTACCAGTTAACCTGTGGATAGCTAAGATAATATATAGGTAGTGCACATAAAATTTGTAACTTAATGAATAAAGAGATAAGTACTTAATTGAATTCTAACATAACAGTTATTAGACCTACTTTACTTATACATAGACTCTTTTTATAATAATATATTAATATTACATTATATACATATTAAGATACACTTACATACAAATATTACCACACTTACATACCTATTTTCTACTAATATCAATACATAATAAACTTACATGAATAACATTGATCAAACTTTTAATGAAAGCTCATAATTTGAGCGGTCGCCATACAAAAACCTTCATTCCCCAGCGGTTATCGGTTTTACGAGCTACATGGTTTAGTTATTGACCTTATTAACATAATTCTTTAAGTTGATTTTACTTTGATGAGGAGATATAACTTATAACCTGTTCAATTGTTTATTTTCAGGGAGTAAAGCTTTCGAATGTACGGTCTGTGGAAAAGGATTGGCACGCAAAGACAAGCTTACAATACACATGCGGATACACACAGGTAGCTTTATTTTTATCATCATGTCTAAAATAAAAATGTCCACTGTTGGTCCACTTCTTTTTTTTATCAAAACTCAAAAACCAAAAAAATAGTAAATATCACCAAAGATTGAACGACCGGTGTGGTGCGGCGGGCGAAGGACCGCGACGCAGGAGGTTTTGGGTTCGATTCCCGCCTTGTGACAAATGTTTGTGCTCTACAAATATTTGTTCCGGGTGTTTATTGTATTATATTAAGTATATCACCATATATTATATAAAGGGTCATTCAATAACAACCTGCCAACCTTAAGGGATAGGTTCCACACATAAAAAAATATATGTATATTTTTTTTAATGCGTGGAACCTATCCCTTAAGTAACTATATATATATTTTTTTATGTATATTTTGTCTTAATAATCCCAAGTATCCGCGAGTGATACCTCTGGTATTGCAAGCGTCCATAGGCTGCGGGAACCGCTTACCATCTTGTGGGCCGTACGCTTGGTTGCCATTTCAGTTGTATAAAAAAAAAGTAAACAAAAAAAAATTGTGTGGATCCTATCCCTTAATTGGTTGATAATGAATGACCTTATATAGTCATGGGTACTAGACCCATAACTAAGCTCTGATTAGCTTGACAGTTGTCAGTTGCAATAATGACAACATTCTATCCTACTAATAATAAATAAGGAAATATCCTACTCATCATGATCATCAGTCAATAGACGTTCACAGCTGCAAAGAGCAAAGAGCGCCATGAAAACTGACCTTGACCCTATAACATTATAATATGGGTTAAGTTGGATGTTTAAATGTTTGTTTGTTTCTCGATCCAGCTGTACCGGCTGAACCAATTTGAATGAAACTTTGAATAAATGCAGTTAAAAGCCTGAAATAGCATATTAGCTATCTATTAGCTATCATTGCTTTATATCGTGGAAAGACTTCGTGTTGCGGATTCCTAGGCAGTTCTGGGGAACCCTAAAATAATGATTGTAACAATTTCAACTTATTTTCAGGGGAGAAACCGTACGTGTGCGAAGTATGTAACAAAGCATTTGCACGCCGAGATAAATTGGTACTGCACATGAACAAACTGAAACACATAACACCTTCAAATATCGCACCCTTAGGTAAACGGACCATTTCCATACCTCGTAAGTATATAAGGGTTTGGTTATACGAAGCTCATTCTCAGGTGGCATAACCTCGATAGATTTTATACTTCGTAGAACTTGAGAAATATCACGTCATTATCACTACATGTATAACTTTTGTCCGTAAGCGGTGCCTTTGTGTGTCATGGTTGGCACAAATTACCGCGAGAGCGAGTTAGCATGCTTTGCACACTCTGTACGTTTTTTAGTGTTGTGACCACAATAAAATAAACGCGTGCGTAATAGCCTTCAGCTTTAGCGCCCCTGAAAGTGCCCTCGAACTCGCGATCGGGATGAGGTAAGTAAAACCGGCGGGAGGTGGGAAGAGCCACTGTACGTTGTACTAAATCTGATCTGTGCTAGTACACAGCTCATGCACTCTAGTGTGTGTGGTGGTCTAGTGGTTGTTAGTGAACCAATGATCCTAAGGTCGTGGGTTTGAACCCGGTCGTACACGAATGGATGAAAATTTGGAGAGTACATAGATAGATAGATAGATAGATAGATAACTCTTTATTGTATTACACCATAAATAAAATTAAACTAAAATATAACTAAAATTAACAAAAGTTTGAGGTGGTACAATGGGCGGCCTAATCGCTAAGAGCGATCTCTTCCAGGCAACCTTTGGATGGACTGGAATTAAAAGCAAATGTATTAGGAGGAGGTGACATAAAATAAATCTATACTACATAATAATACATTGTTCTTATGGTGTAGGGGTGCACTAAGCAAAAAAATCCCGAAATTCAACTCTTAGCGGATGTAGCGTAAAGATGAATGAAGTTTGTATAAAAACTCAACGCAAAGACATGTGCCATCCTGGATGGACCCAATTCGGATTGGTGGATGGCCCATCCACCAATCCGCATTGGGTCCACGTGGTGGATTAAGACCCAATCACTCTCGCTTGAGAGTAGGCCAGTGTGCTAGCAGTGGGAACATTAGAAGGCTGTCATGATAATTGTCCCACTGCAAGGCAATTTTAATTCAATTCTTTCCCTGTCTCTTGTTGTTGTTATGTTTGAACTTGTTCTACTAGTTCATGCCCTATCCTACTAATAATTATAAATGCGAAAGTCTATAAGGGTGTGGGTGTGTGTGTAAATGTGTGTTACCATGTATCTCCATGACGACTTGACGAATTGTTATAAAATTTAGAGTGTAGATGGTTTAAGTTCATGAATAACACATGGACTACTTTTATTACGGAAAAATTTACTGTTCCTGTGGGATAGCATAAAAACTGAAAAACTGCGAATAAGGCTGCGTTTCCACCAGAAATGTGCGAGGATGTGTAGCGAGGGATGTGTCTGTTAGGAACCAATAGAATCACTTCATTTACCTAGCCTCGCTCTGACAGCTTTAATGAAGTGATTCTATTGGTTTCTAAAAACACGTTCCTCGCTAAACGTCCTCGCACATCTCTGGTGGAAACGCAGCCTAAAGCGCGGGCGCTGATCTTTCTCTATCTTGACGACCAATGTGGCGCGGCGGGCGAAGGTCCACCTGCGACGCAGAGGTTGCAGGTTCGATTTCCGCTTTGGGACAAATGTTTTACGATCTGCAAATATTTGTTCCGGGTGATCTGGATATTTTGTATCAATAATAAAAAAAACTATGTGTTGTATTAACCAGAGAAATTACTCGCACATTGCCTTCCTGAGATCAAAAGTTTCATTGTTTCTATAAATAAGTAAGTTCGTCTCAGGGTGGTAACACGCAAGTGATATCTATAATGTTGCAAGCGTACAAAGGCTACGGTAACCGTTTACGTTGCTACTTTAGTGTTATAAAAAGTTGAGTCAGTGGTTAAGTATATCAGTCATCTAGTACCCAGATGATGCTGTTTGGATTGTCCAGCATTATTTATTAATGAATTTAATTGCAGCGTTGAAGTTGGATGACGTGAAGCCTCAGCTCACGAAGCAGGAGGACACGAAGCCGTCGCAGGCGGAGATCGCCGCGGTCCACCACCAGCCGATACAAGTCTGCCAGGTACCTGGCCACAACTTCACGGTAAATCAACTTGCGACGCATGCTTTATACAGTCTTTAGGCATGATCGTTTCTTCTTAGCCGTTGCACTCTTGCCAGAGCGGTCGTGCTCATCAGGTAGTATCTTTGTTATGATCGTTTACTTATCAATTCCTATTGTTGCTGACCCGCGCGGTTTCACTAGATTTATTTTTCCATATTAATTCTCATCGTTTAAACCTTCCATGGACTTCTTAGCCAAATCGGTCCAGCCGTTTTCATTTGCGAGACTAACGCACAGCATTTCATTTTTATTTAGAAGAAGATAATGTTTTTTAATCGATCGTAATTTTTATGTATTGATATTTTACGGTACGATCCAAATCTATGGAATTATGAACCGCAGTAGGTAATTATGTTTTTTTTGCATTTAGGTTAGATCAATAGGAAAAGTGTAACACTTTAAAAAATAGAGCAAAAACTGCAATATTTCTAAATATTTTTTTTCGTCATGTCAAAAGAAAATATTTAAAATCTATAAATAACCTTTAACTACGCTACTGCATGAAGCTTTGATTCTTAATTGAGCTGACCCGTGATGTCTCTGCGTTTTTACTCGCGGTTTTTCAGTTTTTATATTATCTCACAGAAATTGTATTATTATTTGCAATATAAGTATCTGTTATTCTAGAACTTAAACAATCTACATTCTAAATTTCATCACAATCGGTTTAGTCGTCACGGAGATAAATGGTAACAAACATTCACACACACTTAGTAGTGCCAGATATATTCCCCATCCAAGCAGTAGGTCTGCAAGCATTACTGTGTTGAGGTTTAAAAAGCACCGAAGCAAGGCAAAAAACGCGTCTCGGGATGTCGCATACAACCGTCTTGTTACTTATCATAAAACAAAAAAAGGAACGCCACGCCCACCAGAGGCCTGATTCAAAAGCAACTACCATGATATTTCATAAATTCCAGAACTCGAACTTGGTCCACACTAGCGCGGCCACAGCTGTCGCCGCCGCCACCGCTGGCATGGTGGTGTCGTGGTCGTGCGAGCTGTGTGGCAGACTGTTCGCGACCAGGGACGAGTGGAGCGCGCATGCCAAGTCACACTTACCGGATAACAAGCTTCTGCAGGATAAAATGCAGCAGGCAACGCAGCAACACCAGGTTTGTTTACACGCGTATCGAAAAAGATAGCCGCCTGACCCGGGTTCGCACGGGTGAACATAAAACATAGTCTATGTAACTCAGGGATAGTGTAGCATACTAATGGTGAAAGAATTTTTGAAATCGGACCAGTATTTTGTGAGTTTATTCGATACGCAAACAAAAATAAAAAATACAAATCTTACCCTTTTATAATATTAGCATAGATAGAGCCTTTAGATGATATTAAAGCAGTCGCAAGAAATCGGTGGATAGGGTTGCCGATAATTTATCGCCAAATAAGCTGCCCGTATAAGCGTAACATTGTCCAATGTAGGAGGCTACGCCGTAGAAGGTCTAAAGTTTGAAGAGGCTACGCGGCGTAGCCCACTCACTGAAGTATTATTGGCCTACGCCGTGTCGTAGGTACGTGGAAGTGCGTAGCATTGGACAGCACTATTTTTTCATTGAGTATTTTTATTTCTTAATGTATATTTTTATCATTTCTTTATTCTGACATTTAGTCAGTCAGTACGTACGACTCCCAAACGGCTTGACATCTCTCGCTCAGTCAGACTGCACTACTCTCGAGCGGGACTGATTTTTCCAACTGGATCATCATCAAAGTTTATTTTCCCAGCAACAAGACAAAGTGCATCTATCAAACCAAGAGAAGCTGCAACTGCTGCATCACCACAACCAAAACCAGCAGATCCTGAACGGTCACATAGCGACCACCTCCTCCGTGTCATCCGCTACCGTCGTCAACGAGAGCGGGGGAGGGTATTTCACGCACGGACACAACCACTACACGCAGGAGCGGCAACACTCACACCCGCACCACCTGTGCCTTATGTGCCGCCAAGAGTTCACAAGCAAAGCGGAGTTCATGTTCCACGTGCGCGGACATTTCGAGGGTAAAGTCAGTGATATCGCGACAGCGGATGTTCTAGCGCGATCGCTTGTGGATACTTCGGGTTTGTGCACCTGAGCCGAGCCAAAGCCCAATGCGTTTCAAGCGGATGAGGGCTTTTTTCAAGATGATAATATGATGAAATTCTGAAAATTTCAAATTTTAGTGTAAAGTAAACGGTTGTTAAATTCAGTGTGGTAAAAATCAAGTCTGACCAAAATATGTTTAGATGCAAATCTAATGGAATGAAGCCCGAAAATTATTTTTGTAAGCTAACTTTGTTTCGAGGGGCATAGTATTGATTGAATTGGTTCTTACAAAACAACGAAGCTCAGATCAAATCAAATTGCTTTTTTGATTTAGGTATCTGAATTTTGAAAAATAAGTGATAACTTAATGTCACATAATGAATTGTTGGGTCTACTTTAAAAGCGACAAACGATAATGGTGGCTTTATTGTAGTTCGACTTATGTCGGTGACTTCAGAGGATTATCGGATATATGCTGAACCACGACAACTGTCACGATATATCGCTTTTGTCAGCAAGAATAGACCTTCAGACCATAGTCGTTCGATCGAATCATTGCTGCTTGCTGCTACTTTTATATTAAATTGTTACACATTCCACCGACCGATGTGGCGCGGCGGGTGAAGGTCCGCTTGCGACGCAGGAGGTTGCGGGTTCGATTCCCGCCTTGGAACAAATGTTTGTACGATCTGCAAATATTTGTTCCGGGTGTTCTGGGTATTTTCTATGTATAATAAAAAATATCTATCTACATATTGTATTAAGTATATCAGTCATCTAGTACCCATAACACAAGCTCTGCTTAGCTTGGGGATAGATGATGCTGTGTGGACTGTCCAGCATTTAAAGCAGCAGTATGCAAAACTTACACTAACTAAGTTCTTTAAAGAAACTGTTTATAATACAGACACAGGCAGTTTAAAAATAATACTTATCTTCTTGGATTAACCTCAAAAAGTTTACAGCTAAGTAACTTTTACTTACATACAGTTACATACAGACTTATACTGTCAAAATGTTTATAGTCACTTTAGTATCTATAGGTGTGAGTTCTAGTAAAATAATCGAATAACAAATAGAAATACTATTTCCCGAGTGTGAGTTCACGACTATGGATATAAGTGATACCAACAGAAACATTTAATTATGACAGTCTTCTGAAATTCTAGACAAGAAAATACTTAGAAAGTTCGAACTAAACTAAGCAAGAATTTGAATCTACTTAAATAAATAATTAAACTAGAAAGAGATATCGATAAAATGTAAATTTTAAGTAGCTGATAATTAGAATAATACACAAGTTTATAAGAATCCAATATTTCTCGCTTTACTTAATTTTACAATTAAATAAGAATAGAATAGGTAATGTAAAAAGGAAATGGGATGAGTGAATCTAGTCATTGTCTAGTCATAAGTAAAATAAGTCTAATAATCTAGTCATGTCTTTTGTCGTTTTTGTTTACATTGGGACGTGCTCTTTTTGAATTTCCACTTTTGCTACCTCGTCTCTCCTCGTCCGTCTCTCGTCCTCGTATCTCAAAAAATATATCTATCTTAGCAGATTTTGTTAGAGCCATAGTTTCTAAGGAAATTAACAATTTTATTTCTGAAAATCCACGATGAGCGCCACATATTTTAACAAAAAGAGATATTGATATAATAATAATTGTCATAAAACCTACTTAAAACTGTTATAAGGGCCATTTTTTCAATAAAGCGGTGCCTGGCGTCGACGACGCCAACTGCAAAGATACGAGTAAGTCGCAAAGTAAAATTCATGAAGAGCACAGCGAGTTAAATCAGAAAACTTTTGTTATAATCTTTCACGTTAAACAGCCAGATATAGCAAGTACTTATAACAAGTAACAGATAACTGGACTATTAGACTGCGTTTCCACCAGACGTGCGAGGATGTGAAGCGAGGGATGTGTTTGCTTATCAATATATAATACATAGCCTCGCTCTGACAGCTATAATGAAGTGATTCTATTTGATCCTAAAAACACTTTCCTCGCTACACATCCTCGCACATCTCTGGTGGAAACGCAGCCTTAGGTGGGTGAGTACTACGATGAAAGTAAATTGGAGTTATTTTTCCTGCGCATTTGTACTTAATAAAGTGCTGTTATTTCGTGATCTATCGCTATAGGTACACCACCTATGATGTGCTTAGGAAATCATAATGCGGCGTGTAGGTGTATGGCGGCAATCTTCCGCCGACATAGAATAATTTTATACGCGGTTAGTCTCTACTTATCTCTTTTTAACTATTTTAAGGAGCATAAGTATTTACTATTTACTGCAAGTTAGAAGCTAGATACTACTTAAATTATAATAAACTATTGCGTAAGTAAATGCAGCCGAAGGCAAAAAATGGAATCAAATTCCATATTGTTTTTCTAATTTCGTGAAAACTGAAAAATAGTTCTAAAAGCTTGGCTTGTTTGCTAAATTCCTTTTATTTTACTTCTTGTAATCCATTGTCATGTTTTGTAACCTTATCCGGGCCCTACCATGAGCTCTATTGCAGCTTTATTTTAATGAGACTTTAAAAAAGAAGAATGTTAATCGACTGCAGGTGTTTTTTTTTGTATGTTTTACGCGATTTCTCCACCAATTAAAAATTGATTTTGATTTTTCGAAATCGGTTAAGTACTTTTTGAATAAATCATAAATAACGGGTCATTATCCCTTAGCTACGTCATGGGGACACTCAAAACGTAATATTTTTTGATAAATTGATTATTTGATTTAATTTGATTTGAATTGAATTGACGCTCTCTAAGAAAATTAGTCATGTAGCGATGAGTCGTTTTCAGTTCGAAGTCGGTTTTAAAAAAAAAATATTATTTATCATAAAAAACTGACAAAACGAGCAGTGGAACAAATCTCATAGGCCTTTTGGTACCCAGTTAATTATATTCGTACTTACGTCAGGTGCTGTAGGTACCTACAAAATCTCATACGTACTGAAAAACGTTTATTCCATCCAGTCCTACTAGTAGTTCGAACTGTTAAGAACCTACCATATATTGTAAGCAATAAATGCATTGAGTATGATATTGAGTATTGAGTTCTAGTGTCTAACAGTTTGGACAAAAATATTCCAAATTATACGAGTCAGAAATGGTTAGCTACCTATTTACCTAAATTAAATTGTGTCAATAGCTCGATTTGTTCATTCAGCCGTTTGTTTTCGGAAATAAAGTAGGTTTTTTTGTGGGCTCATTTCAAATTTAGATTAACTCGTCCGCGACTGCATTACGATCACTAATATCATAAATTAAGTTTGTTTTAAAACAATACACTACAAAATCATTTATCTTCCTTTTAATAAAGACTTTTATGGTTTGGTGTGTAAAATAAAGATGGAATTGGAGAAGGTTAAATTTAAATATTTTTCGATGCTCAACTTTTATAGTAATGTTTCTAATATCTGAAAATAATATAGAATAGACAGAACAATATAAATATTATTTTTTTAAATTACGATGTTTAGTAAAATAATATTCCTAAAAGAATAACATACCAGCATAATATTCTCGGACACCTGCTTATAAAATACTCGTGTTTGCAAATTCTTATAGTAGGTAAGTTGCTAAGATTAATGTCAATAAATTAGCAAATCAAACAATAGACAAAGTAAAGACAATTAAATTACATTAAAGGCCTTCTTTTATGGTTTAAAAAATACAAAATACATAGGTGCTACTGTTACTTAAAAATTACTAAAGAAGTAAACGAGCATCGATAAATGTTTGAATGCTAGTTGTAAGGTCTAGTGAGAATTCTACATTTAATAGACATGTCAATAATGCTACAACTACTGAGATATTACTCAACAAACACATTATTTAATTTAATTATTTATAAAATTTATTATATCTAAATTTAAGACGCTATAGGTAAGACCCTAAAGTGATGACGATTTATCCATACTTTTTAAAACTAGCGCAATGCCACAGAACAGACATTAGTATGCTGTACTACGAAACATTTAAGAGTAGTAGAGTTCTTTGACATAGAGATCGTCCGGGTAAGGACTACCATCATACCTATTTCTGCCGCCAAGCAGTAAAGCTCGCATTGCTGTGTTCCGGTTCGAAGGGTATGGTTTCCGGTGAAGTTACAGGCAAATGAGACTTTCCGTCTAACGTCTCAGGGTGGTAACACGCAAGTGATATCAATGATGTTGCATGCGTACATAGGCTACGGTAACCGCTGACCATCAAGTGGACCGTACGCTTGGTTGCCGCTTTAGTGGTATAAAAAAAACATTACCATAAACTGATAATACAGTCATAAATATTTTATATGGGGTTTCAGATGGGTTTCAGCTAGCTATTTATTCTTTATAAGCCTTTTTTTTGTTCTACAATTTTTGATGATTTTGGAAAGTGTATTGAATGTAGTTTTCTCACTGAATGTGTTTGTCTATGACAAAACAGAGCACGATGGAAGTTACAAATTTGCGTAAGGATAGGATTGTAGTGTACATATTGTGGCGTTTTGATGGTCATACTAGGTGGGGACGTTTCTGCAATAAAAATAGTCTATTTTTATAAATATATAGGGTTGTTTAGTTTAGAGTGGCATGTTATCTTGTACATAATGAGTACATAATGAAATGTATTTTATACTTAGTCTCGCGAGAATTTAAGTTTATTATGCGATACAGATACATGAGAGAGGTAATTTAATAATTTTTGTACCTCTATACAAGTTATTTTGAAAATGTTTTGTTTACTACTGATTATAAATTATATTAAATAAATTATGTTCTAAACTTATGCATTTCAAAACATATAAAACAAAGCAGGTAAATTTTTTAAATAGATTTTTGGAATGTCACTCAAAAAAATGGTTAATTCAGGAAATGTACACCTACATGGTAAATACAATTTTATATTTATCTAGGTTGCACACGAAATTTGGAATATAATGATAAATATGATAGATGATCTTATTTATCATCTTTTAGATCTTAGTAGGTATACCTACACCTAATTATAATAGAAAATAGGTATGTAGGTAAGTAGGTACTCAGTTTATTGAATGTTAAGTACCTACCTTTAAAGTCAAACTAAAACTTAAACGTCTTCTTGTGAATTTACACAGGCGACGCGTGGAGAATACTCGTATTATGCCCGCTCAACGCGTTATTCGCGTTTCACCTCCTGTCGCCCCGTTGCGTTGTTAGGCCATGACAGAGGCCTTCGGGCGGTCTAAAAACTGGCCACTGACTCCTAATGAACTTACTTAATTACCCCCCGCCCCTGTGAAAGCCACAGGGAGACGTCTAAGTTTGCAAAGGTTTGCCTATAGTTCTAATGTAAATTTAATCACTAACAGCTTTCAAATGATCTCCAAATCTAGTCATTATGGAATATGAAGCTATAATAATATAAACATTATGTCTATGATAGTTTTCTAGGTGACTTGTACATTATGTAAGTACCTAGTATTTTTATATACTTAACTGCTTTTAAGAAACTACTTTGTTTGTGAGAGATAAAAATATTACGCCTGTAACTCTCAAGTTTTTTCAATCCCAGCTGTGACGTGTTAGCTGTGACTGTGTTAAAGGCGGGCAAATCGTTTGCCATAAAACACTTGTGAAATTTAATATTTTTTTTTAAATATTTGCCTAATGTCCAAAAGTTCTTAAGACCCTCTTTCGGGTTAAAACTTAGGACACCTATTGTACTACTGAAAAATCTTAAAGAACCATAGGCCTATACTGTGCTTATTATAACTGATATTTATTTAAATGGATTCACAGTTAATTCTTGCTCGTATTTTAAACTATGCAAAAGTCCGATTATAGAGAAAAATACAGAGTTACTCTTTGCAAAAAAATTCCAAAATGAGTGCAGGTTTTAAAGTTCATTTCCTTCTTAATTTATTTAAATAAATATCCGTTGTCATAGATTTTCATACAGATATTGATATAGCGAATTGTTACTGAATACAGCATGCCCTATTTAAAAAAAATATATGGACATGAATCCCTTTCGCGCTCCCGCGCTATTTTATTTTCCATAACCTCTAGTTAGACTTTTATTTTATTTGCAACTTTATTAAGTTTGTAAATATAATGACTCTTTATTTCCGTAGTAATAAGCATAGGTATTATTATGATATGAGCAATAAATTAAAAATCTACTGGTACGCATATCGTAAAATAATAATTGTAAAAATGAAAATATAGATTATGTACAGTAAATTAGCAAGAGTTTGTGTATTAAAAGGTGAAATCAAGCTGTTGTTTTATTTATACGGGTATGAACCTACGGGTACTATAACTTATTCATATTCAACATTGCAATGTTTGATGTTGTCAATTTTACGTGGCGATAGGACTCTTCAGCAAGATTCTATTTTGGTGGGTACCATTGTGGGTACCACCGGCAGTGCCAGATATTCTGCCTCCAAGTAGTACTTTTTGTTTATTTTACTGTAGTAGTCTGCAAGCGGCCTATTCCATTATGATCCCACTCTCCTGATCCCAGTGGGATCATACAAAACCTAGAGAGCAGTGAACACTCATCGTTCCATTATAATCCCACACACCTGGAAGTAATGATGTGATCTGAAAATATGAAATGCAATACACAATATAATTATTTTCTTTTTCAACCTACTTTCAAAATATCGATTATTGCGTTCGTTTACCGTGGTTACCATTAGATAGTAGGTACATCTGATGGTACTGTGGTTGGATGTGGTTGTGTGGTTGTACACCAGAGGCCACTGACTCATACGATCTTACTTACTCTACTGTGTTAATTTTTATTTGCGGTTAAACCATTAATGGTACTGCGCATAGGCACAGTAACAAGTGCTTCGAAACTTAAGCACAGTAACTTTTGCGTTTGCTGGCACACACTACTCGGGGTGACGAGTGCAATGCCATGCAGGTGACACTGCATCGTATAGGATTAGGCGTGCGTGATAGTCGAAAAAACTCGTCTCATTATTTGAAGAAGAAAAAAACAGACTAGTACTTACATTAATAAGCCTGGCTGGATCGGTTTAATTGTCATTGTGTGTGTATAGATGTGAGTTTTCAACTGTAGCATAGCATGTCAGAAACTGACAGTTTTATTTTGAGAGGCTATGACGGATTGGTTTTGGTAAAATTTTAGTTATTTTATTTATCCAAATTATGCGTTAGTGTGCTCTAATATTGCCTTTAAAACACCTACTTCTTGCTCTCTTCAAAAGGTAACATTCTAGTTCATTAAAATATTACATAAAACGAATATCATAATCATTATAATAATAGCAGAAGTCTGATAACTAGCTGCTAGCTGTTAACTTATGACAGTGAATGTTTCACACACTGAAAAACACTGAATAAAATATTTCGAAAGAAGCTGCTAACCTAAATGCTGCCTGGGTGGAGCGTACCTACTACTAATATAAAATAAATAACAATAATGTAGAAATTAAATGAAATGAGTTAGTTATAACCTAGGTACTTTTTAGGGTCACTATGTGCGTGCTACAGCACCCATGGCAAATGTTAGTTTTATTGATGGTTTCCTGCTTTCACATGTTTGCCTTTTTTTATATTTACACCCTTAAAGTTTTTTTTTGATAAGAATAGATGTTTTTTTTCTCAGATTTAGTTTATTTTTGGTACGATAATGGAAACCGCTAGCTTACGTATAAAGTTCACACCACTTTTAAATAAAGCTCTAAAAAATGAGTCGAAATGTTGTCTTGAAATAGTCCCGGAAGTCTCATGTGTCCAGAACTTGGACAAAATATCATGGAAACAGGAAAAAGATTTGATTGAATATACAATTCCGATGACATATAAGATAATACTTAAGAAAAGGGAGACTCTGAAGAAAGAGTATAGTGATCTGGCAGTTGATGTATTTGAATTAGATAAAACTTATTACTCGTGTGTTGATTTACTGCCTCCGTCATCATCTACTTTCGATTTTGCATCTGGAGACATTACTAGAATAATAAGCGATACTTATATCTTAGGCAAGATATCAGCCAAGTTCGAAAACAACAAACCTGTATTAAATTACCCTGCAAATGCTATAAAAACACATGTGAATGAACACCAACCGAGAGACGGTTCTGAAGAACTACCTATTTTGAAACACATAGAGCCTAAACAAGCCATTTTAACTGATGAGATAGAAACAAATAACAATAATGATAATGGTAATAATCTAGCGTATTAATTTAAGTATGTAGGTACTTACTATTACTTTTATACTTACTTATTATTAAAAGTAGTATCTACTTAAGAAAAGCTGTTTTTTTCAATGTTTTTTTTTTATATTTTAGTGATTCCTACGCACTTTATGAGTGATTCATATAAACAGTGCTTTCTTGATAAATATTCTTTAGACAAAATAACAAGCACAGATAACGCCTTGACTGTGTGTAAGGTAACTGAAACTGAATCTAATGAAACATCAACTGTGATATCCACAAGAAGTAGAGATGATTCAAAAAGAAAGCTGAGTCTTTCGCCTATATGCTCTATAGATACTAATGATAACCCACATATTGATTTTGAAAGAGTGCCATTGAACTTAGTAGTTGATCGATTATTTCAATACGAGGCCGCAGAGATCAGTGAGAACGTAACTTTCAAACTACCAACCAGAAATAAAAAACAACTTCATATCAAAACATTGAATGATGATAATAAGGAATCTGAAGAAAATGTTTATAAAGCTCACAAAAGAATTCTACCAGAAGAGAGAGTAGCGAAGTTTATAAAAAAAATGGAAATCGAGATTATGCCTCTTAAAGTTTTGTTAAATGATATACTGCAAAAATGCTCAACATTAGGCTTGTCTAAAAACAAAGGCATTAAGCGGAACTTAATTTTATACAAAGCTATCCCAAATTGTAAAAACCAAGTTGAAAAGTATTGTAAAACGGAAAGACAGACAAAATCGAACCGCGTTGTGTATTCAATTGTGTTTGATGGCTGAAATTATTTAAGTATTTTGTATTAGGGAAATAAATTATTTTGTGTTATAAATTATTTTTTTAATTGCATTTTTTGTTGTTTGCGATCCCTAGTCTTACATTTAAGATTTTATAGATTTCAGGGTAATGGATAATGACTCTGTTGTGGAACAAATCGTTAGAAGTTTATCGTTCGAGGTAGAAGCTGTACCCCAAGAAAATATAATTCAACTTACGACTTCTACAAAATCAGCTCCTCTTAATGTAAGAATTAGGGTCAGAAAAATAGAAAATGCTGGTTTTCAACATGGAATCCTGTCGTTGCCAAAACCTAACCGGCCAGATAATATTCCTGAAAGAGTTAGGCTAGTCAGCAGTGATCAGACAATTATGTCCTTTGATGTAGTCATGGAAGCTGATTTTCAAAAATCTAAAAAAAACCTAAAACGTAAAAATTTTATGAGCATTTTCAAACCGAGTGAGTATCTACCATCTTACTATTTTATTACCTATATAAATAATTATAGGTTTGTGTGAAAAACAAAGTAGCGGGGCGTGCTACTTACTTGTTTATTTGTAATTATGCCTCCGATTGTAAGTTCGTGATTTCGAAACAAGAGAGTGATAATAATCGGCTTTTCTAAAAAAAACTAAGACATACAGTCAACCACCAATCTGCATTGAGTCTCCGTGGTGGATTAGGATCAATCACGCTTACTCGAGAGAGTGTCTCATGAGTGGGAACTGGAAGGCTGACCATTTAAGATGTTGATATTATAACATTCAATAACTAGATGGTTTTAAAGTTTGATTTTGTATATACTTGTATGTTACTAGCTATTTGTTTGGGAGCTCAACCCGATGAAGATAATTATATGTATTTACCGAATAAAACTTATGAAGCAGAAATTAGTCAAGAAAGCACAAGTAAATCCGAAGGGGCTTTAACAAAATTTACTCTTACAAAAAATATGGATATTGGTAAAGTTACTTTACAAGAGAAAAATAAAGATATTTTCGGAAAGTGTAAACCAGGTAAATTTATAATATAATAGCATTTTTCTCAATCTTTGAATAAATGAAAAATGCTTACATAATACGAGTATAATAAATAAGTGTAAATTTTTTTTTTATACAGGTGGCTGTTTGGATCCACCATTTGGAGAAGATAAACACCCATATTCACTGGCACAAGATATTGACCAAAAAAGTACTCAAGAAGAGGTTACCAAAAGAACAGAAAAAAATGCTAAGCACTCAAGTGAAAATATAGTTAGAATGAGCTCAATATTAAGCAAAAAGCTATTTAACAGAAAAAAGAAAAATTATAACGATACGTTGGGTAAAGATGTAATAAAAAAAGAATCTAAAGATGAATACATTTTAGACTTGTATCAAGCAGGGAGATCAATACCAACTATAGCTATTTCTAACTCTATTATGACTTATCCACCAACATTAAATTCTAGCGAACAACTTCAAATACAAGAGGAAAAACAACGTGGTAGTCGAATTTACAGTGATACATCAAAAAACTCAGTAAACGAGCATTCTGGAAGCTATTTCATAATGTCAAAAAAGAGAAAAGATGAGCTCAAAAATAGTAACACGGTTAATATAGAAGATGATTTCAATTTGGGTGATTCAAACGTGATCAAATTGAAAACAATGCCTGCAAATAAAAATACGATTGCTCAAAATCAAGTCATGGATGAAGACAAAAAGAAAAACACTTTAAGAACAAGAAAGTCAGCCACAGATCTAGAAGATGCAGACATTTTTTTGATACAATCTTCAGATTCTAAAGATATAAAAATTTCAATCCAAAAATTAATTAATAATTTAGCTTCAATTACTACTGAACTAGAAAAGGATATAGAGTACACGGAATCCCAAAAACAAGAAGATTATATTTTTTTAAAACAAGAACCTATTATACCCATTCCCATAGGAAAAAAACCCGAACTACATGAACATTCTACGAATATAAAAGCGGAAACAACTAAAACAAATAATAAGCCATCTGGAAAGAATATAGAACATACAGAATCAGAAAAGCAAGAAGGTTCTTATTTTACAAACAAAAACAGTGGTACTGAATTACATATAATACCATCTGATAAGGACAAAGGTCAAAAAGAACCACAAGAACAAAAAAAAGCAACACTTGCAGATAATGATTCAGAAACAAAAAATGTACTATTTAAAAAAGATAAAGATCATGAAGAATTAAAGAAACCAGAAGATTCTACTTTTACAAAACCAAAACGTTCTGAGCTAAATAACATACCCTCTATAAGAGACAAAGAAACTAAACACCATCTGCAACAAAAAGATTCGACATATATAAAAAGAGAAAACTTAAAATCAAACAACATATTATCTGAAAAGTATATAGGACAAAAAAAAACATTGGAACAAGAACTCGAAAAACAAAAATATTCTACATTTTTAAAAACAGAACGTTCTGAAGCTATTATTGTACCCATTATTTTACCCTCTGAAACACAAGAAGAATCCAAGAAAGAACAAAAACAAGAAGATATTACATCCATAAAAACGGAACGTTCTAAATCAAATAATATTATACTCGAAACAGATGTAATTTTTAAGGAACCACAAAAACAAGTAGACCCTACATTTGAAAAAACCGATCTTGTTAAATTATATAACTCATCATTAGTGAATCATGAAGTACCTATGGATGTACCAAATCAAGATTTGATCTTTCAAAAATCTTCTAATATTGCTTTAAAAAATCAAGAAATCCTAGATGAACCAAAACCTGATGAAGATTTTGATGATTTGCAAAAATCTACCAATGCCAAACATTCAGAGCTCGGAGATGAAAGTACTACAAGATTACCAACATCAATTGATAGAGATACACCATTAGAAATAATCCTTAATGAAAATGATGATTACAAGCATTTATGGGAAAATAGGAAGAGTTATTTGGAGTCTGAAGTAATTTATAGTACAGATAAAGATGAGTTAAATAAACAAAAAAAAATATTACTCGAAGACAGAGTTAAAGAATCATTTCATCATTCTTTGAACGCATCCTTTTCTAAATCAAAAGACAGTGATTCTATAAAAACAGAAAATGAAAGCTATTTTATCCAAGATAAAGTCAAGATATTAGCACCAAACGAATCAGAAACTCAAAATGTATTAAATGCAAGTTCACAAACTAAAGAATATGGTTCTCTGATTGAGAGAACAGTCAGCACACATTCAACACTTAATCTAATTGATGAAATTCATAGTGTTACCAGCCAGAAACCAGAACCTATTCTATTCATAAAATTAGAATCTGAAAAAATCAGAGACGATAATATAACTTTCTCCCATCAAGCAACGCATTTAGAACAAACAACTGAACTGATTCAAGCTAAAGATTTGGAAAAGTTTGAAGAACCTTTAAAGATAACTATAGGTAACGGTGGTGATGTACATAACAAAATAAACAAATTTGTTAAAAATAAAGATACCACACAACCTAGAAAGAAATACATGGATCAAAGAGAGTACAAACAAATTAAAGATGCCAACGAAACTTCAAAAAAACTAGAGCTTAATGAAAACAGAGGTGAACAACAAATACAAAGTTTAAGTCCAATAATAGATGGTATAGTGATAGCCAGTCATAATGCAGACCAAAACAAAGTTAATGATAAACACATAAAAAAAACAATGTTTGATAATAATTTTAAAGCAGACAGTAAAAACAGCCTGAAGTTAGAATTGAATTCAAGTCAAGCAGCCGCTAAAGAAGCTACGCCATCTTTTGATAATTTTGAAAAGCAGATCCCAAACAAGAACAATTTGAGTCAAATTCAAACACCTGTAACAACAGCAGCTAGGCACAAAACAAGACCTATTGTTGTTAATTTGGCAATACAAAGATATGTAGACGATAACAACCAAATTATAATCAAGAGTTTTGATGCAAACAACTTACCAAAACGATATCCACATGACAGTGTTAAAATAACAAAACGCTATTTAGAAACTGATGATAAAATTCATATACCGATCGACTCTGAAAATGATCTGTATCTTCAAATTAAAAAAAACAAAGATAGGGACATCAATGAAGTTGATAATTTTAATAAAGACCCGGGTATTTATTTCCATTTATTAAAATACCTCCTTTACCTAGTTTGAAAGTTCATTTACCTTTTCCAATGTTCTTAAGCCATGACAGAGGCCTTTGGGCGGCCTTAAAACTCTGCCACCAGAGTTGGCCACTGACTCATACTAACTTATACTTACTTATCTAGTTTGACTAAGAAGATTAATTTATTATGTGTGATATATGTTTTTTAAAAACAAATATTAAAATTTTTGAGCAATGTTTTTTGCTATATTGCATCTAAGTCAAACCTACAAAGGTTTTTTGGTGTTTTTTAACAACTCTGTAACAACGTATATACCTAAGTAAAAAAAAAAAAAACATACAAACACAATAATTATTTTCATACAGTTTATATTGCATGCACATTTAAGCCAAAAGACTAAATGAGCGTAAATATCTACTCTCTTTTCCTTTACAGACATAACCCGAAAAAATATTATAACCGAAAACCATGAAGATGAGTTAGATCAAATCAAACGCAACATGATCATCGATGACATTCGAAAGACTCTAGTAGCGGTGTACGAACAAGAGCTGCTCCCACTACGGAATACCATTGCTGAGCTGAAAGACTACATGGAGACGCTGACGGCAAAGCACTTGCTGATGAAGGGTCACATGTTTATCAGAAAGCCAAGATCCAACAAATTAGTGCCGCTGTACAGGAAATGCAGTTGTTTAAAGAAGTAGATACTTTGTAAGTTTTTGTAGAGTGTTATTCATTAAATCACAAAAATAAATTTTAAACGTTTTACAAGCTAGTTGAATCGCCAGTTCCGATGCGCCCATTCCGTAAAAGTACTGGAAACAACACCGGCTGGGTTACTAAACGCTTTTTAGGCATGATCCTTGCTATTGTTGTGGATGTCGAGTAGTATGTAGAGTAGAAGAGTGTTTTATGATTGAGTTCGTCCGGGGAAGTACTATCACCTCATCAATTACTGCCGCCAAGCGGTAATATTCGCATTGCTGGCTGTGTTCCAAATATATCAAGCTAAAAAAAATAACATTACGCAAACGAAAATGCTGGTAATTGCACTATTCTGTTAATAAAACAGATTGTAAAGAAATACTCTAAATAAACAACTGTGGATAACATATAATAAAATTTTAAATCCGACGTGGTAAAAAAATGTCTGCAAAAACAGTCTTACGTAATGTATGTTTTGTTACAGTAATAATTATATAACTAACATAACGAATTATCTCTTACCGACTGAGCGAGCTAAGTGAGCGAAGACCTTGCACTAGTAATATATCCTCTTAATAAATAAAATCTCAATCATTTTTCTTACATTGAAACACAGTCACGATCCATAAGTTTGATGTTCATACAAGCATTGGTCTCACCTCGCAAATCTCTGATGGAAACGCAGCCCTACTGCTTGGCGGCAGAAATAGGTGTGATGGAAGTCCTTCCCCGGACGAGCTCTATCACAAACAATTCTACTACTCTTTCACGTTTTGATTCGGATCCCAGGAACCCTATAGTATTTCAATATCATTATCGCTTTGATGGGTAGGTAATCACTAGATATTTACTTGGTTTTTAATACCAGTTTTTCGTTGAATGGCCTAGTTTTTTAAAAACAAGCAAATTACCGAGTTTTTCTCCTAATACTCCTAGTACCTGGCGAAGCGCATTCCAATTTCAACAACATTATGTTAGAAATAAAAAAGTAGAAGTGCTAAGGTCTACTCTCAGTAAAATTACCAATTGATACCTTTATGTATTTATTATGGTGGTAAGTATAGGTATCAGATACATCCCCAGCCAAATTCATTACAAAGAGCCCTACGCACTGTACGGTAATATTAAAAGTCAACAATCGATAAAACAACTTGTATTTCTGGTAGAATGCCTTTCCGGTAAGAAACCTTCTCTTCCTGATTAAATGGTAATGGAATGGTAATAACCTTAAAGTGTACATGCGTTTGTGTTTAGGTTTGAAGGGCACTATAGCAAGTTACTCGCCGAACTTGGTACAGTCAGCAGAGAAAGTGGTATATCTTCATTTGCTGACATAAATAACATATTGTTGATTATGTGAATTCAATGTAAATTATTGTAAACTCAAAACCAGGTTTTTTAACCGTGACCAATTAGATAACCATTTGTACTGTCTTCTTCTATTTATTATAAAGAGAGAAAATTTGTATTTTTGTATATTTGTTTATTACCAATAAACTCAAAAACGACTGGTCTGATTTCAAAATTTATTTCACCATTAGAAAGCTACATTGTCCTTAAGTAACATATATGCTATATTTATTACTAGCGACCCGCCCCGGCTTCGCATGGGTGCGGTTTCATTGTACCCGTGCGAAGCTGGGACGGACTTTATAAAACTATCATAGTTATTATCATAATTTTCACTAAAAACGGGATATTTACCATGATTTGTGAGTTTTATTGATTTCCGATATCCGATATTCGTTTTTAGTGAAAAATATGTCTTCTATAACTGTTATAAGGATATTAGACTGAAATTGTACACATGTCAAATCTAAGGTTGCGTTGATTTATCGATCAAAAAAACAGGCTTAAAGTAGGCCACATACTTACGGTCGGTACAACGTTCAGGATTTAATCATGTCTGTGGAATTGTAAAGCCACTAGAAATAATCAAGGGTAAAATTGCCTTAGTAATGCTACAGATAACATAATAATGAATGTCAGGAACCATCTCATTCTGTTATTTTACTAGTGTACTTCAAGGATCCACATTGGGCTCTCTCTTATTCCTTAGGGCCCATTTACACTAGCCGTAGGTAGGTACTAGGTATATCTCGATATACCTAATATTAGGTACAATGTCAAATAATCGCAAAAATCTAACAGCTTTACTAATAAACGTCGTATAAAGTTATACCTTGGATTAAACTAAGTTTAAGCATAGAGATTCGTGGTTTAATCCAAGGTATAACTTTATTCTACGTTTATTAGTAAGGCTTTAAAGATATTATTTATATTTTATCTAGTCAAGAGTTTCAGGTTACACACAGGTTACATACAAATGTACGAGATATAGATTTACTAGTTTAAAGCGGAACATGTACTTAGGTTAGGTACCTAACGTAAAGAGCAGTACAATATAAGATAAAGACAAAGGCAAGCCGCGCAAAGATATTATTAATGATGTTAATAAACGCGTTATCACAATTTACGATCTAGATCTACAAGAGTTCCGTAAACAAAATATGCTACAAGATTAATTATTTTATTATGAACTATGTAAATAAATGCTTGCGAAAAGAATAGTGAGATGAATATAGGTATGCCAGCATTGTCTCTGTTGTCTGCTCTGCGCACCTGTTTACCTTTTCGGGAAAAAGGTGTGACTTTATAATAATAGGTGTTTGTAAACAAAAATAGCAACCGACTTCCATCGGCTAAACCGATTTTGATGTATATGGAACCACCTTTGAAACATGACCATATCATAAAAAAGGAGCATGGCGGATCAAACGATCAGGCGGAGTAATCGCGTAACAAACATACAAACATACAAAAACAGGATGGCCTGCGTCGCCTCCTTTTTGGAAGTCGATTAAAAATACTGGTGTCGTTTCTGTTTTATGTAACAGTTTCTAAATTTAACAACAATATTGTTGCCGTCCTTTTCTAATGAATTAAAATACGAAGGACCGCGATAATTTTAGTTAACTACTTAAATATAGAAAATATTACAACAGAACCGATACCACTAGCTGTCGCCCTCGGCTTCGTTTACATTTTACACGTCTAATAAGTATCCCAGACCTTTCTTCAGGGTTAGGACTTGGGAGAAAAAACGTCTTCCCGATGCTCACCCCTTTTGTAAATGGATAGAAATCGTGTTTTGTACCTGAAGACTAATAAAGACATGGGTGACCTTATTAACAAATACTTCAACACCTCGATTTAGGTACCTATATAACCAAACATCCTACATAAGTAACTGACATCTTTTAGTAAAAAGTGCCAGGCAAAAAATGGTAGATATCTATTCGCAAAAAGCTGAAGAGGATTCTTTGCTGCTAAGGTTAGGCAGACCGTACTTAGCAATTTTATTATATTACCATGTTTTATACATTTAGTAACATGATAAAATAGCATAATTACTTTTAAATATTGGTTATTTAGGATTCCGTAGCTCAAGAGGAAAAAACGGGAATCTTTGTAAAGATCACTTTGTAGTAAGTATCTAAAAAGTATTAATATCTGTTCTGTGACCTAAGTCAAGAACTGACTATCAAAGCTTAAAAATGTCGTAAAAATCAAGCTTGTAATTTATTGCATTTAATTATGACAATTAACATTAATGTATAACTTTTGTATGGAAATGGATAAATGAAAAACCTCTGGGTTACTTTCCAGTAAAGTAAATCTCACAATAGTTTTGAAATTAAATCTAAAACGACACAACTATTTAAAAATAGAATTTTTCACAATCCCATTTTAGGGATTTACAATTATTATGTTATTGGAAGGAATGAGTACAGTTAGTAGGAAAAGCAGCTGAACCTCGAAAGAGAAGCTGATTCGCTAGGCGTGAGTCTCGCTCGCACTTGTTTTCTAGTTAACGGGTTTACATTACAAGATTTTTTTTTTACATAGGTTGGTACATAGGTAACCTACCCCGGTTCTGTGTTTTTGTGTAGGCTAATATGATATTAGAGATTAAGAGAGCACCGGTGGTCTAGTGGTAGTGACCCCGCCTTCCGATCATAAGGTCGTCGGTTCAAACCCGGTCGTGCACCAATGGATTTTTCTGTTCGAAAAATTTATGTGCGCAATGCCAGTGCTCTCATACGGTGAAGGAAAACATCGTGAGGAAACCGGCATGTCCAAGAACTAAAAATTCGAAAGACATGTGCCATCCACCAATCCGCATTGGGTCCGCGTGGTGGATTAAGACCCAATCACTCTCGCCTGAGAGTAGGCCAGTGTCCCAGCAGTGGGAACATTAGAAGGCTGTCATGATGAATATGATATTATGCTATTAAGCTATTTATTACTAGGCAAAACTTAAAAATAATTTGTACTTAAATGTCAGTAGGTAAATCCTATAGTACAGATCTGATACCGTGAGACTTAGAATAACAACACGAAGAATGATAGTTTCATTCAAAATTATTTCCAAAAGTGTGTTCACAAAACAATTGAACAATTGATCACAATTTGCGTGCGCGTACTTCGTTTCTCCGTGTTGTTATTCTAAGCCGTGAGAGTTATCGTAAACTTCGAAATGTCATGGAAGGAGTTACGCTCGGTTTTAAAAAAAAATGCAATAAAAAATGTAAACATTTAACAGTTTCTGAGAAAAAGTGAGGTTGTGAATTTTTTTGTGTGATTTTTTTTGCATTTTTGGCTTTGTCCCTGAAAAAAAAAACTCACCCTGTTTATCTAGGAAGGCGTCACATCAGCATGACTAAACGTACTTAGTGCTTAGATTACCTTCTTACTCTATGAGCATGACAGGTACTAAACGCTATCAGATTATTTTGCGATTTAATAGGCTCAGAGCAACCATAAGTAAGTAAGTTCGTATGAGTCAGTGGTCAACTCTGGTGACAGAGTTTCTAGGCCACCCGAAGGTCTCTGTCATGGCCTAACAACTTTGAAAAAGCCGGGACCGACTGCGAAGCACTGGAGCGCTCGAAATGATGGCTACGCGGAACAGTGCTTAACTTCGTTGATCCTGTTAAGAACAACTTAGCCACACGTCACGAGCGCTCTCATCACAAACAAAATTTTTACTCTATGAGCGGGCGCAGGTCCGCCTGCGACGCAGAGGTTGCGGGTTCGATTCCCGCCTCGGAGCGAATGTTTGTACGATCTACAAATATTTGTTCCGGGTGTTCTGGGTATTTTCTATATATAATAAAAAATATATATGTATCTATGCATTGTATTGTATTAAATATATATCAGTCATCTAGTATCCATAATACAGCTCTGTTTAACAGCAGCTTACCTTGGGGCTACTAGATGATGCTGTGTGGATTGTCCAGCATTATTTATTTATTTATTTATTATTATTTATTTATGTTATAAAAAATTTAAATAAGAATTTATCATTTAAATTATGAAAGCAGCTATTTACTTGTTTTTGTCATTTACCTTATGATTTATATACCTTCGCAGGCAGTGCTTAATGCTCATGACGAAGAGATTCTAAATCAGGGATTGACCTTTGAAACGTCAGTATAAATGACAAAAAACAAGTGGTAAAAATATATTGAAACTGCAAGTTAAGGTCGTAGTTATAGATTTACTTAAGTAACATCTACTTTAGCATTTTACAGCACAAAATTGCGGAGAAATCTTTATCCCAGAATCACATCGTGTTTAAAATAAAGATATTCATATGTAGAGTCACCGGTAGTAGAGCGTGTAAGTGTCTATACCCACCGTTCATATGCGTGTTTCAATAGAGCTGGGTATTTCTCGCGAGCAGAGCATACGCTTAAAAATGCAAAATTCATTTCTGTAACTGAGCATTAGGTATACTTACCTACCTATCACAATAGTGCGAGATCAGCGTACTGAGTGCTTAGCACTAAAAACTCTTTTGACAATCGTAAACGTAAACGTATCGTTCAGCTGTCGATTTCAAAGGAATTTTGGTAGTTCATTTAACGCACCAAAGAGGCGCTATTAAGGAGGAATTAAATTTAGAATATTACATTATTCCTCGTGGTTTTTATGTTCAGTAGGAGAATTTAGTAGGAGCACGAGGAAAAAGCGTAAAAATCCTATACAATTTGTCAGATGGACGATACGTTTTCATTTACGATTGTCAAATGAGTTTTTCGTGCTAAGCACTCTGAAGAGGAAACACGAAAAACTCGTTTGACATTCGTAAACGTTAACGTATCGATCAGCTGTCGATTTGTATGGAATTTTAGTAGTTCATTATAAGCACGAAAGAGGCGCTGTAAAAATCACAAATTGACAGCTGGACGATACGATTTAGAATTGTCAAAGGAGTTTTTCCTGATTCGCTCTCGGATCTAAAGGTTTGTGCAGGCAGTGCTTCGATTTGGTTACAAAAGGATAACCATTTAAAGCATCGCACAAACCGCTGATATCAAGTGAAATGTCACTTCCGTAAAGGTCACTGGGGTCACTAAGACTGCATTGCGTGTCACTGAGACCCCCAGTGGTGCGCATTTTAATGCGCTGTTTCATACTTTACTGCTGTTGTGAAGTTAGTCGTTTGTGATGCGCAAAGACAATTTTATTCAAAAGATCTCCATTGCGTATCGGAACGGCACTCACGACAACCAAGATCCACTGGCAGTACTATCTGCTAACAAATGGTAGCACATTACAGAAACGCGACTTTAGTCTATTTTTAATCTGAGCTTATACAGATATTGCAAGACCGTCGCGCGTGGGCAGAGCGATCATCTAACGACCTAATAATTATCTATTTAATTTAGTTTTTATATAAGTAAGTAGAACTAGCTGCCACCTGCGTGTTTACTCGAGTGGTACAATAATTATGTCCTTCTCTAGGGTTCAAGCTACTTTCATACCTACATACTAAATTTATTAAAAACCGGTTCGTGGTTTAACCGTGAAAACTAAACAGACAGAGTGACTTTCGCATTTATAATATTTGTATGAATGGGTTTGCGTTTGGCTATCTCGCCTGATGGCTTACCATCAAGCCGTAGTATCTAGATTAATCACTCTGTCCCAGAAGAAGCCTATTATCACTTTTTTGTCGCTGAATATACCTTATTTATTTCAATGGTAGCATGTCGAATAAATTATCGTTTTATGATCACTTCTGACCAATCATGCTTGTAAATGCACCAATTTCTAGCAAACCAATTATTCTATCAACTAGGGTACCAATCTTTTTCCAACTCCTTTACAAGGTGAAGACTATGTCAAAGTACCTACCTAGATCAGTTTCTTGCAAACTGCGGCACATTGGTAACGACTCGTAACGCTGGCAACGAAACACTAAAATTGTGTTTTTATCAGTTATTTTTTTATGCTACAAGATACATGGTAATTTATAGCAGCGTCATGAATATCCAGTTAATTAAAGATACCTAAATACTGATAGTGTGGCATGTATGTAATTCTGCGTGCGCCTACATACTAGTGCCGCTGACAGCATTGCGTGAACACCTCTTGGATGTGCAAACGAATATTCTGTATCAAAAATACGTAACAAGTTTAGTTATTGTATAAAAAGTGTTGATTTTTCTTGTAAATGTACTAAGAGTGAATATGGAAGGCAAAGTGGCCACTGTCGCGGGGAATATCAATGATGAAAAGTTCGCGGTGGATTTGGATCAGGCTCTAGCTGTAGCGGGTGTGTATTATTTTTATATTGTTTATTTTGTAACAATACCTACATGTTATTTTATATAATAAAAACAGCTGAGATTCTTATTTTTGAGTGTTTTTTTACAATAACATTCAAAGAGGCGCCTTAGTAGGTAGTACCTACTTATTTGATTTGTTATTGTAACTATTGGTAATCTCGGTTTCAATTATTACGATCCAAGCTAGACGCTAACGTTCTCTACGCTTTTATTTATTTTGGATACGAATAGCTCTTGTAATTGGCCTTTCTTTCATGATATTAATCCTAGCCTTACGTAGAGTAGAGGAGCTCGCGTCACCGCGCGCGATGACACTACAAAAAGAAAAGACAGACAGACAGACAATTTTTGCCGGCTTTTTAGAATAGGTATACGTACATTGACTTAAAAACCTCCTCCGTTTTTAAATAAAATTATTTTTAAGTAAATATAACATTTCTTATGTACCTATGTAGGTACCTACCTGCCTAAATAAGTCCTAATAAGTTTTTCATTATAGTCAGTCTTTTAATCTTCCATAAAGGGATAGTGGCTTACTCTGGAGAGTGTTTGAGTCATAAATTGATACATTCCAATTTCCAGTTCTTAGTTCTTGGCATAGGACACAATGGTTTTTTCCCGATGTTTTTTTGGGCCGCGCCGTTTGAGAGTAGGTACTAGGCGGCTTGGCGCACACAAGTAAGACATAAAAAAAAAACCACTAACTTTGGATCAGAAGGGTGGGTCACACCACTAGGCCAGTGTTATAATTTAAATGTAAACACACTTAATTAGTTATGGTTAATAATTAAGGAACGCGGAATCAAAATCCAAACTGCAATTTAGGGGTTAGTTGGCAGTCAGTCCAAATGCAGACCTTGGAAGGTTCATGGCATGTCAAAGGTATATCAATTGGACTTACGGCCGGCCAGAGATCATTACTAAAGTCGTTTAGCGAGTTTTGTATAATTCGGGTAGACGCATGTAATTTTTTCTCGATTTTTTTATATCCACCTAGCAAACCCAGCACCTGCCAGGTGATTGATTACAGTGTTCCTACTACCCTAACTATTGTTTACATAATTAGTTAATTACAAGGTCCTGCTAATACGAAATGGCTGGGTCAATACCTCTATAAAATCTCTTATTATGTTCATTCCAAAAAATATTACCAAACAAAAACACCTAAAGAGCTCTCTCTGAGCATTTTTCACATTAGTCAACCCGATAATGACATCCGTGTTATTTCCTTATTTACCGACACGCCAAGATGGCACCATGGCACCAACGAACGCTATGGTAGTGCTATGTACTAATATCTGTTCTTTTTTTAATATTAAGTGGCAACCAAGCGTACGACCCACAAGATGGTAAGCGGTTACCGCAGCCTATAAACGCTTGCAATACCAGAGATATCACTCACGGGTTGCCTTGAGGCATATATCGAAAGCCTCATGTGCCAGTAATTTCACCGGAAACCATACCCTTCACACCGGAACACAGCAGACTGCTTTGCGGCAGAAATAGGTATGGTGGTAGTACGGACGTCTTCTATCACATAGAACTCTGCTACTCTAGGCACAAAATGAACAGCTATGAGTAAAGGAGTTAGATCTGTTTATCTTATCACGGATTCGGTTATGGTAATGATGTCACTCGCCCTTACGTCTCGTCTCCACTGGGGACCTGCGGGTTTTTTTTTCCATCGTCCTATTTACCAAATGCACGCATGTAATTAAGCACCTAAAATAGATCAAGTACCTAGGTAGTGTTTGCAGTTGTTATAAAAGACACAAGTACCTACCTGGCGTTTGAGTATAGGTACGGGCGTTAGTTTTAATAATAAGTGGTAAGTATCTATGTTTAATCTTTTATCAATTGGCATTATTTTTTGTTTGTTGTGCTCACGAAAACTTTCCTGTTAATAATAATTCGGCATGCTGGTTTTGCCCCGCGGAAAATGGCAATGTATAATGCAAAGCGATGATTTAAATAGATTAGGCTTCTTCAGTAGTAGTACCTATCTGCATGTCTGCAAGCTTAGGCGTGTCTGTATGTTTTTGTTTTTGACCCAATGATTCATATGAAAGGGTAAGTTCACATCTAGGCCACTAAATTGACTAAATCAATAAAATTAGTCATATTATCACAAAATAAAAATAATTTACAGTACCTACGTAGTCTTATCAATAAAACCTTGCTTGCAAAGGTATAAACCCACTGATCTAATAACCTACTTGAAGTATTTAGGTAAACGCGCTTGTGACCTGCCTCAAAGGTTTATTGGTACAATAGACAGCCTGGCCTACCATATAAATGTACTATGTACAAAACTTCAGAACCGAACGAAATACGATTACGAGCTAAATTACGATTACGAAAAAACTCTCGATTTCAAAGTAAATAAATAAAATAAAATTAGTTTAGGTACTTTATACGTAATATCAAAGTACTTAAGCACGTGTATAGAGTCTTTGATTATTAGTGCGCGATATTCAAGGAATATGTTCCACACACAAAAAAAAAAACATGTTATTACAAAAAATTCAAAACACAAAAAATACTTAGTTATTTGTTTGATCGTATAACTTAATTAGTAGGCGTATCAAGAAAGTACTTAAAATATACTAAAAACAAATCACGTGGTCTAAAACTTAAAACTAAAATAAAAACAATAAAATCTAAAACTAAAGTTAGTAAAATAAAAATCAATATTCAGTTCCCCGACCCAAGCGATCGCTTCTGGGGGTAGACTGGGTCACTCCAAGAGTGGACAGAGCCACGGAGAGTTTGCGAACGGTCCCGCAGCTCTGTCCATAAACCGAGGATGATGGAACATCGTGGGCTTTTTTAGTCGGTAGGACGTCGCAGTTTTTCTGCGACGGAGAGTCCGACATAGCCCGTCTGCATCCCCCGCAGACGGGTATGTGTAAATGCATTTTTGCCCACGTAAAAAAAAAAAAAAAAAAAAAAGGTCACTCCAAGAACTTAGTTAAATTAATTGTTAAAGGTTCACCGTAACCCGCAACCCGTTGGTGAAAACTAATGCGATAAATCAGAATACCAATGCTGCTCCGCTACCTTCTGCGTACGCGGTGCAGCTTTTGCTGAGACAGGACCTTTTGACCCTTAAGCGCGATTTTCATTATAATATATACCTATATGTACTATCTATATCTATCTATAGTATGTTTTTTTTTAATGTATTGGTATGTTTCTTTAAGTATGATCTTGGGGGTCAATAAAAATGTTTTCTTTGTTTCTATTTTCTATAAATGCGTGGTACGAATTGCACAAAGAAAAGAAAAGCACGAACTTACTACTTACTAAGCATACTGTATAATATTTATTTCCAGGAATCGGTCGATACAACATAAAGTACTCGCTGGCTATAGCTCTGTTCCTGATCGCGGCGATCGTGGAGCCCGTGGGGTATTCCTTCGTGCTGCCGGCCGCGGCGTGCGACCTCGACATGAGCGATTCCGTGCGAGGATTCATAGCTTCAATACCTTATATTGGTATGTCATCTTTTATTGTAACGATCAACCATCAGTTTCTGACCTGGGCTCACGCTAGACACCTTTAAAACACGGCGCTTAGTTGAAAACCCATTCAAATGGTGACTACGCGGGACAGTGCATTTATGCTTTATATTCTTCTGGAACACATTCCTGCTGCGTCTTTTATGAGCTGTTTTTTGGAAATTCCTTTCCATGCACCAGTATAACCTATACCATTATTTAACATCGAAGTTTCATGCTTCCAGAACTTATGGCATGGTATTCTTTTATTATGACAGTCAGTCAGTAGACAAATAAGTAATATTTAAAAGATCTCCTTTCCGCTTAGCTTCAGGTATGTACCTAATTATCTGCTTTATTAGCCCTGACTGAAGTTTTTAGCCCGCTTATGATTATGACTGGGGTAGTCATAAATGAACAAAGTCACGAGCAAGAAGTATTATAGACAACTTTATTCCAGGTATCGTCCTTACATCTTACCCCTGGGGGTATCTGGTAGACACAAAAGGTCGGAAGAACATCATCATCTACACCGCATTTGCGACTGGAGGGGTTAGCATCGTGTCTGCGTTTATGCCTGAACTCATCAGCTTTATTCTCTGCAAGTTTATTACCTCGCTGTGGTAAGATATCTAGCTCTACTAGAGTACTCATTATAAGTCGTCAGGTGATTTATTTCTGCCTTCAAGCAGTAATGTTTGCTGTGTTCCGGTCCGAAGGGTGTGGTTTCCGGTGAAATTACAGGCACATGAGACGATCTATGTCTCAGGGTGGCCGTGAGTGATACCTCTGGTATGCAAACGCACATAGGCTGCGGTAACCGCTTACCATCTTATGTGCCGTACGCATGGTTGCCATTTTAATTGTTTAAAAAAAAGGTGACTTTTAATTCGTTGGCATAAGATTCGAAACTGATTGATTCACGGCGGTTCTCATATTGAACAGACTCTACCTACGCTTTGTGAACTTTGTGATAGAGCTTTTGCGGGTTGCCTATAATACACCCCATCCTGTTTTTGCCACCTCGCAATGCACAATGAATGCAAAATGACAACTTTGGTGGCGCGAAGGGCGTATGCCCCAGTTGAGGAGCGAGAGGTTGCGGGTTCGATTCCCGCTGCGGGACAAATGTTTGCATGATTGTGTCCATGTCTTATAAGTGTGAATAGGTACCTGTGTGTATTCTATCAGATTTCTGATTTCCATAGTACAAGCTTTGCGGGAATCGAACCCGCAACCTCTCGCTCCTCAACCGGGCACTCTCCCACTGCACTACCGAGATCGTCGCGGAAATCTTACTCACTTATGATGACAAAACCACAGTAGTACATCAAGATAGAACTCTACTCTTTGGCTCAGCTCTGGCTTCACTTCGGTGGATAGTCACCCCTAGGTGGCCTTCTACAAGTTTCCCTTCAAATCATCTTATCGATTAAAAAATGTAATTTGTATTGGAAGCTGTAGTTCAATAGAGAGCATTGCGCGCATTAACATTTTGTACTCTACGAATATGGTAATGATACGAATTCTACCAGTTTAAAGGGCCCAGGGTCATTTTAATGCCTGACTGTATTTAAATCTCGGTTTTAAAATAATCTCTGTGTTGTTCTGTTTGTTTACTATGCTCATTAATTACCGTTATCATTATCAGAATAGAACAGATTTTTAAGAAAAGTACCTTTTGTAAAAGTACCTTTTGTAACTGACTCAAGTCAGACTTATCTAATGTTCCTAAATCGATATAAATTCTTTGTAGCCCAAGCAATAAAATGTTATCATTAAATTAAACGCATCTTAAATTAAATTCATATTCCACATGCACACACCACAAACACTTACCACGTACACTTACACACCCAATACACTTACACACCTACACTATGCAAACATTAATCCGCACACACCCATAAAATATATATTTACCGCCACTGAATCTTATTGTTAGCATTAAGTATAGCAGTGTTATTCTAGTTTTCTTTTTTTTTTATTGTTAATATTGTTCTAATTGTGTTTTCCTCATTTGGCCCTATTTATTCTTAATATTTTTTGTACCGCTGTTGGAAAATAAAATAAAATAAATAAAATTGTATCTGGTTTCAGCCCAAGCAATAAAATGTTTTCATTAAATTAAACGCATCTTATATTAAATCGTATCTGGTGCGCTCTGACAATCAGCAAAGGTGATGGAACCGAAGTGCATTCACACTGGGTATTATCATGAAATAACAATGTAAATGCACTTGTTTTTTTCAGTATAGCGTGTCCAGCGGCTGTTCCTTACACGTATATTGGAGAAATAATGCCTCTAAAGTACAGAGACCTTACGCTGTCCGTGACGAATGCGCTGCAAATAACAGGATCGGCTCTGGTACCGTGTAAGTATGATTTATCACCGCTGTTGTTCAATTCACATGGTCTAATTAACTTAAATGTAAAACTGAATCTTTGGGGGAGGCCTATGCCCAGCAGTGGACGTCGACGATATGATGACGATGATGTTGAAAACTGAATTGTGCATGCGAAAGGAGACAATTGGTAGAACCTGTGGAGACATCATAGACACACATAGACACACCTCCTGGCATAGTAAGTGAGTTTACGACTATGAATACCAAGGTTTTTATTTATGATGAGATCTGTTATAGTCAAGTTGTTCTCCTGACGTGACGACCATAACAGATACAGTCACCCAACATTTCATGCTTTATTGGTGTGTTTCTGTATCACTGTACTGCGCTCGTCACCTTAAGGTTACGAGCGCAGTACAGAATGGACATTTTTCGACTAAGTATTTGTTATTTTTCATATTGAACATTATTCGTGCAAAGGAGTACCTACTTGTAACTTACCCGGAAGAGCTCACGAATCGGACCGGAAGAGAATCGGAGGGTCAAGGAAGACAGTTAATTTACTCAGAGTTTTCTGCATAAAAAAATCATTTGCCATCTCTACAAAATAGCAGTAATATTCCCTGGTACCTTCACCGAGTATATTTTAACTTCTATATTTCAGTGCTAGCCTGGGCCATACTGCCCCTCGACTTCAGAATAGACTTCGGGTTATACTACTTCCGCCCGTGGCGTCTCCTCACTGTAGTATACGCGAGTTTTTTCATCTTAGCTGCAGTCCTGGTGTCTTTTGGACCAGAGAGCCCTAAATTTCTGATGTCTCAGGGGAGACACGACGAAGCATTAAGGGTTCTGCAAAATATTTATGCAGGCAATACTGGAAAATCACCTGAGGAGTATCCTGTAAGTATGTTTTCTTTGTACTCGTATGTTGATTTTGGAAGTCTCTAAATCAGAATAACAGGCAGGACCTTAGATACTTATTAATTCAAACCAAACCAGTTAGCCATGAAGAAAGCAAGGCTACTAACATAACACACCCATCAGTCACTTTTCTTTCAAGTATTGTCACCGCACTAAGATTTCCTAAGAGGCCCGAAAAAAAATAATTTGCAGATCGTGAAAACCTTTGCCCGGCAGATGGAATAAAAAAAAAACTATTAGGTAACCTCTCACTTCTCAACTGGGCATTCGCTCAAGCGCCACCGAGGTCATCAATGGCAGAGTATAATTTGTAGTTATGACAGATGTACTAAAGATACAAATAAATAATAATAAATAATGTTGGACAATCCACACAGTATCATCTAGCCCCAAGGTAAGCTGCTGTTAAACAGAGCTGGATTATGGATACTAGATGACTGATATATACTTAATACAATACCTACAATACATAGATAGATATTTTATATTATATATAGAAAATACCCAGAACACCCGGAACAAATATTTGTAGATCGTACAAACATTTTTCCCGAGGCGGGAATCGAACCCGCAACCTCTGCGTCGTAAGTATACCTAAATTAATATTAATACATAAAATTTATTAAATATAATGACTTTTGTTCTAGGTAAAATGGCTTAAATCAGTTAAAACAGAGAGACAAAAGGTCGGTTTTCTAACATCGCTGAAGGTGCAGACTGTTCCACTACTGAAGGCACCATACCTTAAATGGTTGTTTCTGAACGGATTTTTACTTTTCGGCATATTTGCAGTGTAAGTTACATAATAATCATAGACCTTAAGCAACCATACGTTATTCTATGTAGCTTACTTCTATGTTTTGGGTGTACCAGCTTTTATTAGAGTTTGCGATTTGTAGAGAGACATTACGTCATACATACCACGTAATTATGCAGTACTATTTAAATTAAATGCATCAGCTAATTTACTGTTCCCGTATGTGTCTGGCCTTCCCGCGCCTCATGACAGCTTTCAGTCACAACCCACCAGCGAGCAGGATTGGATTTAGAAATACTTTTATTTGGGTTGCCGAACTATTATAAATACTGTAAGTGGAAGAAAACGTGGAAATCCGTCCGTGGTCTCTGCCTATCCCTAATACGGGATACAGGCGTGAATTTATTAGGGTACATAATGTACATTCTTGTTAAACTATTTTATATCAAATTGAGTTCAAATAAATTATCTTGAATTATCAACAAAAAAACTTAAGCATGTAACTTAAATATTGTTAATACTTCCAAAAAATTTACAGAACAAACTCGAAACTATTACTTTTAATAGCGCTAATACCGCTTTCCAATATGAATGGTCTAAGGTCATGACCCCTATCTAATTTATTTGAATAAATAGCTGTCCTAAACTCTTATTTATGATGACAGCAATATTTAATCTTCCTTGTCGATAAAATTATAGTTTTAATAACGTCAACGCGCAGGTAAGTCTTGTCGCGCTCGCGGGTAAAAGCTAGTAGCTAGTAGGCACCTTCTTCATAAGTTGCAGCGACAAAGTCACATTTCACACTTAAATTTATGAATAGAGTCGTGGTCCATGACTAAATTTTTAATTCTATTTAATTTATTGACGCCATAGTTAGTACAATTATTAGGTAAGTAAGTATATAATATATAAAGGTTAAGATAAAATGGATTTGTTCTTTCAACATAGGTATCTACAAACACAGATAGAACAGTTATCACTTTTTGTCTAAGCAAGGAAAATAATAATTAATTGCCATGTCATCTCTTGGATTAGTAGAGATCATAAAATTATTATGGCTGTGTAACGGGGCTTAGTAAACATATGACTTGAATGTGTTATTTATTCACGAATTTAACTAATTACCTACATCACAATACTCATTACATAATATTATGCAATATTAACTTGACTGAAGCTTTATGATGAAGAACATCAAAAAAAGCTAGGAACCCAGCCGAGTTTGTTGCCAGATTCTTCTAGGCTGGGGCGCGTGGAACTGGCCTAGATTCACTTAGCTTTAAGACGTTTCAAAATAATCCTTGTGATTTTATTGAAATAAATCATTTTTGACTTTTTTTTTACTTTTTGACTGGCTTAACAGCTCAGTTGGTAGTACTTCTTTTACGCTGTGTGGGTTAGATTTTCACCTAAGGGTACTTTTTCTTTTGGGAATTGTAACGACAGACACAGATACTAAGAAACTTTGTACTCGTTTGACGAAATGATTTAATATTTAGTTATTTAACTTTCAGATTAAATGGACTTTACATGTGGGTGCCAGATGTTTTGAATAGGGTCATGACTGGCTCTAACCCAGGCTTAACTGCGTGTCAAGTTATCGCTCAAAGACTGAATGAGGTAAGTAGAAAACATTGGTTCATACCTATGTTACCAGATATAGTTCGCACAGCGGATCTAGGCTTCCGTGAAGTTAGCCGTTGGTGATGCGCAAAGACAATTTAGTTTGTAAAATCTCCATTGCGCATCGAAACGGCTAATTTCACGACGGCCGAGATCCGTTGTGAGAACTATACCTATCTTACAGAATGTTTTTTTTTCAAAATTCTAGTTTCACCTATTCAAATTGGACACCACTTGATTTTTATTTAATAAATTCACAAGGATCACTTCGAAAAGCTTCTATTTTTAAAAAGTACTATTCTAATTATAAACAAATCTTATAATAACTTTTTTCCAAAATGACTGATTTTCTAAATGCTTTCGTTCATGAATTTCGTAAATTTGTAATGTCTGAAAGAAATTATACAGTCAGGAACGCAATAGGTACCTATATACCTACTAATAACCCCTACATCTGGGTAACCTGGGGAACCTAACTCCCATTTGTTATTTAAGAATGTGACGTCATAGAGCTACTAGGATCACGCCCCGTTCCTTAGGGAAAAGGTCTTAAAAGACAGACAATTATTATTCTCTAGAGGTTCTGTTTTTTCCTTTTGAGGTACCTAGGTACGGAACCCTAAAAATCAAGTCTTACAACCCTGTAAGTTATGGGTTATCTGGGGTCTCAAATAATCTCTTCCACATTGGGTCATCGGCTACAATTACTATGTAGGTACCTATAAAATATTAAGAGCCGTGATATAATAAATCTAAGTACCTACGATGTTGTTGATAAAAGCATCTTGTATTTTTATGTACCTTCAGGCGGCCTAAAACTCTGTCACCAGAGTTGGCAACTGACTCATACGAACTTACTCTACGTTAGTGTTTTTTTATTATTAAAAAGCAATTCTTTGCAGGACTAATGTCCAAAATACATGTTCAACAGCTACGATTAATGTCCAACACAATAATTTGTCCAATACGAATTTTGTCCAACATTAATTTCGTTCAACACGAATATTCCTTTGCACTAATTATGAAAAAATCACAAAAAGACTAAATATGTCCATTCACTATTATGTGCAATCATAAAAATTTGGTAGGTAAAGGTTTCTGTAATAACTCATTAATTCCATTCTCTAAAAGTTATTGTTTCAGACTGTACCTACTGTTTTTCAAAAAATATGATTTGGTTTTGGTGACCTCCTAGGTGTTATTTCTCGAAAACATAAATATTAAATATTACAGACGACCAATGTGGCGCGGTGGGCGAAGGTCCGCCTGCGACGCAGAGGTTGCGGGTTCGATTCCCGCCTTGGGACAAATGTTTGTAGAATCTGCAAATATTTGTTCCGGGTGTTTTCTATGTATAATAAAAAATATCTATCTATGTATTGTATTGTATTAAATATATATCAGTCATCTAGTAGGTACCCATAATACAGCTCTGTTTAACAGCAGCTTACCTTGGGCTAGATGATGCTGTGTGGATTGTCCAGTATTATTTACTTATTATTTATTTATTTATTAAATTCGTAAACATATTTTTTCTTTTGTTTTTCAGACGGGTAGCGCTGAATGCATAGACACAATCGACACTATAACATTCTCGATCGGCACTATAGCAACTGTTAGCTGCGCGGTCATAGCCGTGGCTGTTAGCAGTACTGTCAATATCATCGGCAAGAAACTGTTGTTGGTAGTAGTGTACATCTTAATTGGCTCATTTTGTATACTGATCAACTTCATAACGCAAGATTTGGTGTTTGCTGTACTACTTTCGTCTTTGCCGATCATGGGTCTGGCCATTGGGCCTGTGAATGCGTTTTCTGTGGAGATATTTCCTACTAATTTGAGGTAAGTTGAGTTTGAGTAGCATAAAAAAAACAGGTGACGCAAATTTAAATGATTAAAATAATTTACTTTTGTATGGGAATTTCATAGTATACCTATTAGCAGCTCATTCCCAAAGTTGAATTACCATTATGTTGAGTTCTTATTATGTTGAGGCCCATTACGTTGAATTCCCATTTTTATTTATTCCAGGGTTACATATGGCAGTGAGTCTTAGCATGATGCTCGGTATTTGTATGGGAATTTCATAGTATAGGTACCTATTAACAATCCGGACCATTAAGCTCATTCCCAAAGTTGAATTCCCATTAAGTTGAATTCCTAATAAGTTGAGGCCCATTACGTTGAATTCAAACTGAGAGAGAGAGCACTGGTGGTCCAGTGGAGGTCACCCCGCCTTCCGATCCTAAGGTCGTGGGTTCGAATCCGGTCGTGCACCAATGGATTTTTCGCTATGAAAAATTTATGTGCGCAATGCCAGTGCTCTCATACGGTGAAGGAAAACATCGTGAGGAAACCGGCATGTCCAAGAATTAAAAATTCGAAAGACATGTGCCATCCACCAATCCGCATTGGGTCCGCGTGGTGGATTAAGACCCAATCACTCTCGCCCGAGAGTAGGCCAGTGTCCCAGCAGTGGGAACATTAGAAGGCTGTCATGTAACGTTGAATTCCCATTTAGTAGTACCTACCTATACCAATTATTTATTACAGGGGCATGGCAGTGAGTCTAAGCATGATGCTCGGTAGAGTAGGTTCCATCATTGGGACCAATGTGGCTGGAATCTTACTGAACGTTGCGTGCGAGTTCACCTTCTACGGATTTGGAGGGTTGCTTATTGGTAAGCTTAATTCATTTATTAATTCTTGAGGTTTTAGGTAAACCAAGGTTTTAAAATATGACCTAAGCCCGTATTTAAAAACCATACTTGAGTGTAAATCGTGACTTAAGCATTGATTTGATATAATTTTTCTATGAATAACTGTCAAGATGTCCGACCGCTGCTCTGGCGAGTGAGCGATGGGCGATAGAATATTGAAGTAAAGACTCGCCGACTGTCTTTTGTTTACCAACAAATTCACGTAAACAAGACGTCGCAACTCGCTCATCGCCACTCGCCCGCGGTGAGATACCTGCCTTCATCATCATGACAGCCTTCTAATGTTCCCACAGCTGGGACACTGGCCTACTCTCAGGCGAGAGTGATTGGGTCTTATTTCACGCGGACCCAATGCGGATTGGTGATACCTGGCTTATCTATTGCGAAAACCTGCCATGGCTGCCTTTAAAGGCATATGAATAATTATGGTTTTAGTTAGCAGTTAGTTAATTTAATTTCACGAGTGTTTGGTTTTAGGGTACAATTGCGACGATTTTACGCGCACTATGAATTACAAGAATTATCGTACTGATAGCACTCATCACGTGCACTATTGGTCTAGTGGTAGTGAGGCAGGACTTCTGATCCTAAAATGTCAGTTCGAATTTAACAGTTGTTTTTTTTTTACTTGAAAAAATTTGGTAAGTGCTCAATGCCAGTGCCTCTAAAACGGTGAAGGAATACATCGTGATAAACCGGCATGTCCAAGAACTATTCAACAAAATTTCGAAAGATCACCAATCCGAATTGGGTCATCATCATCATCATATCAGCCGATAGACGTCCACTGCTGGACATAGGCCTCCCCCAAAGAGCGCCATGACGACCGATTTTGAGCCTTCACCATCCACCGACTTTCTGCGACCGCTTTGATGTCATCGGTCCATCGAGTGGGGGGCCTTCCCACACTTCGTTTTCCAGTTCGTGGTCGCCACTCGAGAACCTTTATTCCCCAGCGGTTATCGGTTCTGCGAGCTATAAGGCCTGCCCATTGCCACTTCAACTTAGAAAATTATTCGAATTGGGTCCGCTTGGTGAATTATGTATGACCCAATCACTCTCGCTTGAGAATAGGCCAGTGTCTCAGCAGTGGGAACATTAGAAGACTGTCAGGATGATGATGACTCACATTAGGAATAAATACATAACTTGGGCACTTGAGTAGGTACATAATAAAAAATGCATCTTTTTTTGTTTCAGTTTGCGGTTTGCTTTCCTTCCTCTTACCAAAAAGGCAAGGCAAACCCGTCGGCAAATTACAGACGTCTAAATTATCAACGCATCTATAAAATAAGTTAGTTTAAATAAGTACCCAGATATCTAGGTACCAAGAATGTAAATTATGCTGTGAACAAAAACATTATGTTGAATTAATTAGATAATCTAGTCGAAATTTAATTATACTCTTAAAGAAAATGCTATTTTGAATTCCGTGTTTATCGTCGCCCTCTGAACGGAAAACTAATTCACTGCTTCGGTGTAGACGAGATCGATACCACAAAAAATAATAAATTATTATTAAAAATCTTTATTCATAGAAACAGTTTACAATGAGCTATCACAGGCTAGCGCGTGTTAACTACAAAGTACATTTTACAGATAAAAGTATGGTTACTATGAATGAACGATATACTTCATGATTGATGATTAATGAGACTATGTGTAACAAATCCTTATTCTAGTGCCCTATACACACTGGAATTACTTTCGAAATTAATATCTAATAAAAACTGTATTTTGACTATAATTCAGCTTGCTAAGTACACTTGTAGCAATATACTACCTCACTTATATCGATTTATGGAATAGTATAGCTGTTATAACATTCCTATCTACACTTTCAGTCGAAAACAGTCAAAATACTGTTTCTAATGAACTAGAAGCTTACTTATAAATGAATTTGGTAAAAAATAATGGCTTAGATAAATGAGATATTGATATAAATCCACCATTTGCGCCTCATCTGAAAAAAAAGTACAATTCGTTTTATTTTTTATACTTATGTACTTTAATCGTATTCAAAGTTACCTTATTTGCTAAAAGTGAGCATTAATATTTCTGATTTATTTCTATTTTTGCCGCCAAGCAGTAGTTACCGGTAAAATTACTGGCACATGAGACATTTGATCCCTTCGAACTGGAACACAGCAATGCGAGCATTACTGCTTGGCGGCAGAAATAGGTATGGTGATAGTTCTTCCTCGGACGAACTCTATCACAAAGAACTCTTTTACTCTTCTTTCTGTCAAGCTTTCGATTACGAGCTGTCGAGTTATGCGATAAAAAACATTTAAAAAAAAAAACACTTTCGGAGTAATAAATAATGCTGAACAATCCACACAGCATCATCTAGCCCCAAGCTAAGCAGAGCTTGTGTTATGGGTACTAGATGACTGATATACAAAATACAATACATAGATAGATATTTTTTATTATATATAGAAAGTACCCAGAACACCCGGAACAAATATTTGTAGATCGTACAAACATTTGTCCCGCCCGAGGCGGGAATCGAACCCGCAACCTCTGCGTCGCAGGCGGATAGCAAGTGTGAGTATAGTATTACAGTGCAGTGTCATACCAGTTCCGTTTGTCGCGGTACATCCTGACGTAGGCCGCGTCGGAGCGGCTGCAGAGGCCTATTTTCTGGCACACGCCCTTAGTGCCGTACTGCTCGATCAGGTGGATCACGCTATCGCCGTATATCTCCATCATTGTGTGGCACTGATCACAAAAAACATGGTTTACTAAATGTGTATTTAATGCACCTAGGTGAATAAGCTCAGGTGAAATTCTATTATTTTATTTATGCATAATACTTAAGCGATTTGAACCTGCCTGAAAACCAGCGCTGTTTGGCTTGGTAGCACCGTGCTGATGGTATATCTGGTTATGTCGTTATTGTTAATATATTAACGAATTTCTGCTTGATAGTCAATACAGAATGTCAATGTAATACCGCGCGTACCTAGTACCTAAGAAATTAATGTACGAACATAAAGTCATCTATGGTTCAAGTATCGCTTGGGACGAAATAGTTTCAGGGATATAAACTATTCTCTGACCATTACCAGCGACCCGCCCCGGCTTTGCGCTGGTGCTTAAGATTTCATTGCATCCGTCCAAGAGTCCGTCTTGGTATTACCACCGCAGTGCCAGATATTCTACCTCCAAGCAGTTGTGTGCAAGCATTATTGTTACTTACTTTGAACTTACTTTTCTTACTGTTTAGATTTGAAGGGCACTGTAGCAAGTGAAATTACTGGGCTAAAGAGACTTACAACAACGTCTCTTAAGGCTTTGGGTGGCACTGCATCTGTAAAAGTCAGAAGGGCAATTCCCGTATTTATCTAAAATTAATTATCTCTTTACTCTGTGTTTTGACAAATCACATCATATTTCGCAGCAATCTACTACTACATGAATAAGAAATCACTCAAGTTTTTATAATATCCCAAAAACTATAGTGTGGAGGCACATTAAGAAACAAAAAAAAAACCCTGACGTTATATCTCGATTCTAGTTTTCATCTCATCCTATTCCGCTAGATCTGTCGCGAACTCCGTCAAGTTGGCAACGCTGCTACTAATACATCTGTGCTAATTCTAACGCAAGCAAGAGCACCTTTTCACTGCGCGCGCATGACATGACATTCGCGTCATGCGCGATTTGTGCGCCCAGGCGCAGTGAAAAAAAGTGTGCACACAAAACTTTAACGCGTATTTTACGGCCCTTAGCTTCAGTGTCGGCGAAAAGATACATACTAGCCGGCAAGCGCTCGCGACCGGGATGGGGAAAGTAAAACCGGTAGGAGGTAGGGAGTGGCCATTCTGTACGTAGTACTAATAGTCGGGCGACTTGACCGTCTTGTCACTTGCTGACAATAGTAGTTACTAAGTCATACGATGAACTTACCCTAGCAGAGTACTTGGCAGGTAGTAGAGCGCACGACTTCTCGACCACTTTAACGATATCGTGATCTACTCGGTCGCTGGCCAGCACCTTCTTGACGGCCATCACCACGGTCTCGCACACGGCGCAGTCGAGGATCTCCTCTGCTGAACATTAATATGCACGGGATTTAATACTACAATCCAAGTTATTTTTGTTTTTATAGAGTCAACCATCACACTAGAGGAATACTAAAGATTATAATATCCCAAAAATTATTTTGCCTCAAGCGGGATTTGAACCCGCAACCACCAATGATTATTTCGTCCAAACGAGATATGTCTCGATAGCTCAATTGGCAGAGCGCCCGCGTATCAAGCGGTTCAAATCCCGCTTGAGGCAAAATAATTTTTGGGATATTATAATCTTTACAATCCATTAAGGCTGAATTCGACCAAATTTTTAGAGTAGTAGAGTTCTTTGTTATAGAGCTCGTCCGGAGAAGGACTACCACCATACCTATTTCTACCGCCAAGCAGGAGCCTTATTCGCAATGACCAAACGCGGGCTCGTTACGATATTTGCGTGGGATCGTCGTCGACGAGCCATGTTTTAGGGCTCGTCTGACGATTTTTTTCAAGGTCGAGTATCAATAGCAAAACTATCGCTATTAAAACAACACAGATTCGGAAAACCATTTCACAACATGGCATTACTAAGTTACACGTTATTGGTAAGGAATCTCCTATGTCATAGCGAATAACGCTCGCATTCCTGTGTTCCGGTTCGAAGGGTATGGTTTCTGGTGAAATTACAGGCACACGAGACTTTCCATCTAACGTCTCAGGGTGGTAACACGCAAGTGATATCAATGATGTTGCATGCGTACATAGTTGCAACATTAGTGATGTAAAAAAAAAACATTTAGAATAAAAATTCCACGGAATAGAAAATTTCAAATACAAGTAAACTAAAAGTTTACTCGCGAATAACTACGATTTACTCTGCGTGCGTACTCTAGTGCTTATTCGATTTTGGTCGAATCCAACCATATAGTAAGCTTAGCTAACTGTTATGGTCAAGCGTGGCGTTAGGGTTGGGATGATTTAAATCAAAAGTTTTTTACCGCAACAAAGTAAACCAAAAAGTACCTAAAAACGTATTTTGTCAATTTTAAGTTGTGAAATCGTTTATCAATTTGTTAATTTTTTCGCTTGATTTTGATACATTTTAGAAAAACTGCAATGAAGAACTACTATTTAATATTTTATAATCAAAATAAATAAAAAGTGCCTTTGGACCGTACCTTTGACAGCTGTGATAGCTTCCTTAGGACACAACTTCAGCTCCTCGCATATCTTCGCCGGCTCCAACTCCTGGGCCAGCAGACTGATGACCAGGTCTCCGTACTTCTGCACGAACTGGTCGCACTCGCCGCGCACTGACTTCGGCATGTGCTTGCAAATGTTGTGCACAGCGTCCATTATTTCATCCTTCAAAGTAGATATACAGGGTCATTCAATATCAACCTGACAAACTTAAGGGATAGGTTACACACATAAAAAAAAAATATATGTACCTATAATTTTTTTTTATGTATATTTTGTCTTAAAAATCCCAAGTAAACAAAAAAAAATCGATTACGTTTTTCTGCTCAATTATTATTTATCATTGTTGGGAATCGAGCTAAGCGGCGTAATAATGAAATATTCGAGTGTGCGCGCCCCGTAGCGGGTCACTGACACGCGCAGGTCAAGGACGCGCGGGTTATTGACAAGTGCCGAGCGCTGCCTTTTCGATTTCTAACAAGGATAACTATTTATTAAGCAGAATTACGTAAATTAAAAAAAAAAATTGAAAAAAAGTAAAAGTATTTTTTTTTATGTGTGGAACCTATCCCTTAAGTTTGTCAGGTTGATAATGCATGTCCTTATATATTGTCAGTAGTTATAAATTAGATAAACATTGGCGGATATATTGTGTACCTATTATTTTAAAGTAAAGTAAGGAAAAGTAAAGTAAAAAATATATTTATTCAATCATATCACAAGGATCATTTACGTTTTAAAGCTAGGTGAATTTACGCCAGTTCCACACGCCCCAGCCTAGAAAAATCTGGCAACAAATTTGGCTGGGTTCCTAGATTTTTTTTGATGATCCCTCTTTTTCATAAAGCTCCAGTGTAGTGCCAGTCGAACTAGGTAAGGCTCATGCCAAGAATATAAGTAGGTATGTAGCAAGAAATAACGATAGCACAATGGGTATGATCGTGATCAAATGTTTCTTTTATCACAGACAAAATAACAGTAAAAATTTCTTCATTAATTCGTATTAAGTATATAGATGATTATATTATTTATTTATTATATTCTCCGTGATGACGAAATAGTATCGTTTACGTTACGATCGTTAGCCAATCAGAAAGCGATAAACGATAATTGTGGCAAAATATCGAAGTTCAACTTATCGGTAACATAATTTACGGACATAAGCTGAACCACGAAAACTATCACGATATATCGCTAGTCCGCAAGACGAGAAGAAGATATATCGCACCTCAGGCACACCCCAAACACTATAAATGTATGAAGTAAACGTTTCGCAATCACCGTTTGTGTGTCCTGGTTCGCGCCACCAAATTATATCGAGCGAGATAGCACACTTTCGCTCACACTAGCATGCGCGCGCTTGGACCTACACAAAATCAAAATAAACGCGCGTGCCTTAGCCCTTAACTTCAGTGCCAGCGAAATGTGCCGTGTGGTGCCGGTAAACTCGCGACCGGGGTGGGGTATAGTTCTCTCGGCAGATCTACGGCGGCGGCGGGCTTCCGTGAAGTTAGCAGTTTCGATGCGCAATGCAGCTTTTTCTAACTAAATTGTCTTTGCGCATCACAAACGGCTAACTGCGCGGAAACCTAGATCCGCTGAGAGAACTATACTTAAGTAAAACCGGTAGGAGATAGGGAGTGACCATTCTTGACTAATATCTGTTATGTGGCTCAGCCCCCCCCACCCCTACCATGAACTCTTAGAGCGATTCAAATTAGAACCTAAACTGGATTGTCAAAAAATTTTGTACCATGACTTCAATAATTATTAATTTCATGGTACAAATTTTTTTGACAATTCAGTTTAGGTCCTAATTTGAATCGCTCAAAGAGTTCATAGTATGGGGGCTGGACGCCTTACATCGTTATGTTTATCCTTGATCTGCTCGTCTAGCTCCTTCATGACGAACTCGCAGACGACGCAGATGGTCTTCGGGGCCCGCGGCGTGCTCACCGGTCGCCCGTTCACAGTGTTGTCGGGGATCTCGTTCGTTTCTATAAATCATCATCATCATCATCATCATCATGACAGCCCTCTAATGTTCCCACTGCTGGGACACTGGCCTACTCTCAAGCGAGTGATTGGGTCTTAATCCACCACGAGAACCTAATGCGGATTGGTGGATGGCACATGTAATTCGATTTTTTAGTTCTTGGACATGCCGGTTTCACGATATTTTCCTTCACCGTATGAGAGCACTGGTATTGCGCACATACATTTTTCGTAGCGAAAAATCCATTAGTGCACGACCGGATACGAACCCACGACCTTAGGATCGGAAGACGGGGTAACTACCACTAGGTCACCAGTGCTCTTCTAAAAATAATCATCACTAAAGTAAATTAATTTAAGAGTAGTACAGTTCTTTGTGTTCTCGCCCGGGGGACGAACTACCCCCGTTTGCGGTTTGGGGGAGAACAGAGAATTTGTGTCGGGTTTTTTGTCCAATTAGTCCTTTTAGTAACAGACGGTATACCGACTAAAACTCATAAAAACTTCACAGACAGACAGATGATGGTGAAAAAATAAGCTATGTGTAACCTTATTTACTTTTCACATAGCCTATTTTTTAACCCGAAAAAAAAAACATTCAATAAACAAGTTTATGGTGGACAACAAAATAATGTTTACAAAACATTCCAATACTGCATCGAAAATCAGACCCGAAATCTGGTGGGAATCAAAGCGAATAGTGGTAAATCAAAACGTGAAAAAAATGACGCGGGTTTGATTCCCGCTGTGGTGGTAAATAGTGAATTGTAACGAAATGCTTACCTATATCGGCGTCTTTGGGCGGTGCCTGCTTTCTGAAGTGGTTCATGTCACCTCTCAATTGCGGCTTCTCAAAGAACTTATCGATGTTTTTGTGTGTTATTTTCAACGGGTCGTGAGCTTCGTTCTAGAAATGAATTAAAAGCTTATAAAATCCAAAAAAATATTTCGAATCTCAAAGAATTCTTCATTGAGTTTCCACAAGTAAAACTAAACCAAAATACTGTGCGTATTGTACAGTATTTATAAACTATCTAACATAATTTTGATGGTTAATACCAATTTCTGCAGGAGCGAGATAGCACGCTTCACGCATGCTCCGTACGTTTCTTGGTATTTTGACCTACACAAATACAAAATAAACGCGTGCCCTTAGCTTCAGCGCCCCTAAAAGTGCTCTCGAACTCGCAACCGGGGTGAGGTATGTAAAACTACTGCGAGGTGGAGAGTGGCCATTCTGTATGTAGTACTACTAGTAGTTTTCCGAACAGAAGTCCTCGCAAGCACAAACTTTTAAAAGTGAGCAATTTACTGCATTATGAGGATTCTGTGAACGTTGAAGATTCTTATTAGAACTTCACCAAATTTTTATAAGATCAATCTATAGTACCATTTAAATAAAAAAAAGAAAACCATCAAAATCAGATCTGAAATAGCGGAAATAAGACAGTAGCCCCCTTTTTCTCCTTTTTAGAAGAAGGGGGTAAAATAAATAATAGCCGACAACAAAATAAAAACAATTAAATCAAAGAACAAGTATACCAAGACATTGATCCATACGAACATATTTACTTTTACCAGGCCGTTTGAAAATTGCGACCTGTAGGCGAGAACAGTCCGACGGACAATTTTGAAATTGAGACGCTTCGCTCGCGACTGCATAATGTGTATAATGTATTATTGAGAGTAATACCTTGCAAAGTTCCAGGTAGACGCACACCTCCTGAGGGTCGAGGTCAGCGGACAGCATCTCCACCAGCTGCTGCGTGTACGAGTCCACGAAGTCCACGCAGTTCGTCTGCAGTTTCTTCGACAGGTGCGTGCACAGGTTGTCAAGCGCTTTGCGGATACTCTCCTGTACATTTAGTTATTATTTTAAAGCGAATTAAAAAAAGGTTATCAATTCGAATGTTTTTTTTTTATATAATTATTTGACAGCTCTCCTGAGAATATAGTTTTTATTTTTAACCGATAAAAAGCTTATCGATTCGAATGTTTTTTTTTTATTTTGTTTTTTTATAATTTGATAACTCTCCTTAGAGAATTTAGTTTTTATTTTTACCATACCTCAAAAAAGCTTATCTAAACCAATTTTTTTTTTATAATTTGATAGACAAGCGTTTGGCCGCTGATGTTAAGAATGGACCTTGTCGACGCTTGGACTTTTTCATTTCAAACGTAGCGTTGTTGGATTAAAGTTGAAATTAGAATGCGCTTCACCGTGGCGCTTCTGACGCCCGCGTGGGCCGGAATAAGAGTTCAGTTATTTGCTTGTTTTACAAAAAGCTAGAACATTAGAGAAGGGTATACTCACTTCGCTGCGATCGTCTTTGAGCATAGCCCTCAGTTGTTCCACCGCGAACAGACAAAGCGGGCAACTGGACTTGTCAGCGTTTATGGAGACGCGGCGCACTTCCGTAGTTTGAGGGCAAAGGCCGATGGCCGGGCAAATCTGCGTAACAGAAAGTAAGTATAAAAAAGCTGGACAATCCACACAGCATCATCTAGCCCCTAGCTAAGCAGAGCTTGTGTTATGGGTACTACTTGACTCATATACACAATACAATACTAATTAGATAAATATTTTTTTTATTATGCATAGAAAATACCCAGACCGCCTGGAACAAATATTTGCAGATCGTACAAGCATTTGTTCTAAGGCGAGAATCGAACCCGCAAACTCTGCGTCGCAGGCGGATTTTCGCCCGCCGCGCCACATCGGTCTTCAATTTAAATTAGAAGCCTCGGCAAATGTTGTTAATTATCGGAAACACGATCGTACTATAGTGGTATATTACTCGTATGTAGTAAGACGGGAACTCGCTCACTCGCATCTCTGTCATCTCGCTCAATCTATTATTTAAAAACATATCATATATTTACAATATTTATTTTACATTTAAAAAAACCATTTAAATTTTCGACGAAAACGCTTATGACGTCATGCCGTGCAAAACAAACCTGTTTGCTTAAGGAGATTGTAAGTGGCAACAGAAGCGAAGAAAGAAAAAGATGTTTAATAATGTCAAGTAACCCGTTTTATTCTATGAAAACGTCAGCCACAACAATGTTTTACATGGACTAACGTAACACTTTTTGATTGGTGTTCACTGTCACGTGACAAAAAGCTTATTTTTTTGGATTTTATTTTCTAAAAATAACAATAATCTTTAGTTATTATGATAAAAAGTTTTGTTTTTTACTATCTACTATATAATAAGAAACTCTAATCCATCTGATTTATTCTTAGTGGACACAACCCTATTGTGTATAACTTTATATCGAAATATACAAATAAAAAAAAAAACATCAAATTTTCCCGTTTCTCAGTTTTTTTGTGATCCCTAGATCATTTTTAAATTTAAAACAAAAAAATTATGACCAGTTTCATTGCTAGATCTACTTACGCTAGCCGGGTCAATCTCTTGCACGACCAGGCTGATCACCATAGGTCCGTACTGGTCAACAAACTGTTTGCATTCGTCGTTCACGTTCTTAGGCAGTTTGTCGCACGCGGTGTCCACGGCTTCCTTCACTTTATCCTGAAAACATCATCATGATCACTCTTTTTATAAGCGGTCTTCGTAGGCCATAACAGAGGCCTTTGGGCGGCCTAAAAACTCTGTCACCAGATGTGGCCACTGACTCATACGAATTGCTTACTTAAAGTCTATTTCACTTAGGAAGGGTGCTGACAGAATTCTGGTTTTTCCTATTTTGCATAATTTATTCGGAAATTTCAAAGTTATAAAATACAAACAATTAACCACAATTTATAAATTTACAATTTTATTTATAATTTTTTTTTTCAATTTAAACGATAAACTATTGACTAAAATCATAAAATACTAGCACCCTTCCTATGTTGAAATAGACTAGTCTTTATGTCAAGTAAAGTAAAGTAAAGTAAGTAAAGTAATGTTTATTTTGAAATCATACAAAAGTGCTACAATAATTGTTTTATAAATATTTTTCTAGCATTAGGTACGACCGCGGTAGGCATTTAACTACCTACCGAGGTTTACACAGATTGCAATTTGTCGTAAATTTATTTGAGGGTAATTGTAGGTAAGTACCTACTTAAAACTATTTGTAAGTGCACTAACTCCCACCCTAGGAAAACCTGAATTGTGGGTAGTTAGTCCTCTTTCGTATTGTGTCTATTGAATTCACTCTGTTGAGAATTTACGCTAAAAAACAGTACGACAGTAACATTATAATTTGCGGAAACTTCAAAATCAAAGTCAAATCAAAAGTCATCATATTCAGAATCACAAGGATCACTTTGAAATGTCTTACAAGCTAGGGAAATTTATCTGAACTTGCGCTCTATGGATAAGACTCCAAGGTTACTTATTGCTGGCCTTACCTATCACCTTTCAGTTCAATATCAACTCTCGTCACCTATAAATAAGGTTCACTTACAATGTTATTGGTGTCGCTAAGTTCAACTTGCAGATAGTGTAGGAAGTACTCGCAGAAAGAACAGACTGCTTTGTTCTGAGGCTGAGATATGAACATGCGCTCTATGGGTAAGACCCCAAGGTCGCTTATCGCTGGCTTGTTGTCTATGACGCGAACGTTGGTTGCCTTTGAAATAGGGACGCGGCCGACCTGCAAATAATCATCATAATCATGATCAGCCTAATTTTACTTGCCTACTCTCGATGTAGAATGATTATAATATTCCACAATAAACAAAGTCATCATGACCAGACTTAATGTTTCTACTAATGGGTTAAGGTTTTCGAATGGCGAATAATTTTGACAGCAAACCTAGCGCCAAACTCAACCGCATTTGACAGCAGTAAATAGAAATTGGGATGGGATCGGAATTGTCATTGGATTCAAGAGTAAGGCCCCCCGGTTGCTATGGTGCTCTTTGAGGGAGGCATTACGTCTAACGTCTATTGGCTAATACGATAATGATTATTTATTTATTTATTTAAGTACCATCAACACAATATCCACTCATAATAATTAACTGATACAAGTTATTAGGGCTAAATCTTAGTGCTACTGTACTTAGAGACGACAGACTGCGTGCAATAATAAAAAACTAAATTCGAGCGAGTAATGAAAATTAAAAGACAAAGAGAATAATGATTACAATACAAAATAACAATAAAATTAAGCAACGAGGTACATATAATATAAAAAAAAAAAATACAAATTTACAATTTAAAATTTGATGCATGCCTAAAATAATTATTACTATAAATATAGTAGAGCGCAGAAAAAACTTCTACAAACTGACCTTGGATGTAGTATAACTGTTCCGTTCATCGTTGCCTATCAGCTGATCCGTAACCTTTGCTTTCATTTCCTCGGGCAGTAGCAGAGTGATGGTGGGCTCTGACGTCACAGTGCAAATGCCCATCAGTGCGCAAACCTCAGCTGGGTTCAGTCCTTTGGATAGGAACTCGTAGATGATTGGATAGTACTGCTCAGATAGGTGGAGGCACTCATCCTTGAATTTGCCGGTTTGCTTGCAAAGACCTGCGGATAAAGAGTCATGTAAAGTTCGTTTGAGGCAGTGGCCAACTCTGGTGACAGAATTTTTAGGCCGCTCGAAGGCCTATCTGTCATAGCCTAACTTTGAGAAAGCCGGGAGCGTCTGCTTATCCTGCATCTGCTTATCGGGAGCGCTCAGTTGAAATTGCTACTGAAATTGTCATGTAAAATATTAATCTGTTATGAACTATTCTAATAAAGTTATTGCATAAGTAAAATTAAAGTTGATTTATTTCGTTGCTTCAAACATGTGGTGGAACAATAAATGCAAACTTAATAAGCTACTAAAAGTCAATCAGCGCTTTAGTTGTGTATAAAAAAAGTTTCTGATACAGGTGCAAGATAAGATAACATAATTTTTATATACATAAGATAACATAATAGCGGGTTCGATTCCCGACTCGGGTCAAATGTTTGTACGATCTACAAATATTTGTTCCAGGTGTTTTGGGTATTTTCTATATATAATAAAAAATACATATCTATGTATTGTATTGTATTAAGTATATATCAGTCATCTAGTACCCATAATACAGCTCTGTTTAACAGCAGCTTACCTTGGGGCTAGATGATGCTGTGTGGATTGTCCAGCATTATTTTTTTATTTAGTTATTTATGTTATTTTTTTGCATAAAATCGATACTTCTGAATACAAGAGAACAGTTTTTTTTATTCAGTCATCATGCCTATTTTATGGTCTTAAATTGTTATAGAAAAGAAACAAAAAACAGAAACTTCTACATTTACTAATACATTATAAGAACTACGTTATAAAATTTGTTAAGGTAACATAAATAGGTTTGTAAGCATACCTTGCAACACCTTGTAGAACTCAAGCTCTGTGGTGTTGGCGATTAGCGTGTCACGCATATGCTTGACCAGCTGTTCACAAAGTTCGCACGGAATACTGTAACACATAATACTTATTAGGCAAATTTAAAGTAAATGCCCTTAATAGACCACCGATGTGGCGCGGCTGGCGACGCAGGTTGCGGTTTCGATTCCCGCCTTGGGACAAATGTTTGTTAATGCAAATATTTGTTTCGGGTGTTCTGGGTATTTTCTAAGTATAATCAAAAATATCTATCTATGCATTGTATCAGTCATCTAGTACCCATAACACAAGCTCTGCTTAGCTTGGGGCTATTTGCTGCTGTGTGGATTGTTCAGCATTATTTATTTATTCATAAAAATACTGGCATTTCAGCGGCTTGCTAGGGCAGAATTATTATAAAGGTGCGATCCCACGATACGTCACAATCTCCGAGATAGGTCGCGTTAGGGGCTGTGAAGGGTCTTACGGATATGACGCACATTGCGCCAAACGATTCCTATAATAATGCGTCAGTATTAGTTCTATCGTGCGAATAGACAGAGTTATGAAAACAAAAGATTTATACCTACCCTTATGCTCGCATGTGTGCGGTTAAAGTGAAAATGTCATACCAGACGATTCTTTGTTGAGTGCTGTGGACAAAGAGCATAAAATAGCTTGAAGCACTCACTCATCGCCTTGCACTGCGGTTTCTTCGGGGAAATCATATTCGTCGTGTTGATGGAACTTGTAAGAGCATTGTCCACTGACGTGGCACACACTGTCTGGAGTGAGATCCTTCTTAGCGGCTTCGAGAATGTTCTCGTAGTATTTGAACACTAGCATCGAGCAGGAGTCTGAGAGGGAATCCATTTTGCGGCAAACCTGACGGGAAATATTTGTTTGTTCATAATTTTCATTGTAATCAGAATATTTCTTTTTATATCAGTAAAGTGACAACCAAGCGTACGGCCCACTTGATGGTAAGCGGTTACCGGAGCCTATGTACGCTTGCAACATCAGAGATATCACTTGCGCGTTGCCACCTTGAGACGTAGATATAAAGTCTCATGTGCATGTAATTTCACCGGAAACCATACCCTTCGAACCGGAACACAGCAATGCGAGCATTAGTGCTTGGCGGCAGAAATAGCTATGATGGTAGTTTTTCCCCGGACGAGCTCTATCACAAGAACTCTACTACTCTTAATTTTATCATGGGCCGTCATGTCTGTCACTCTTATGTTCCCACTGTTGGGACACTGGCCTACTCTCGAGAGTGATATGGTCGAATTCACCACGCGGACCAAATGCGGTTTGGTGTATAGCACATGTCTTTCGAATTTTTAGTTCTTGGAAGCCAGTTTCCACACGATATTTACCTTCACCGTATTGGACTGACATGCACATAATTTTTCGAAAAGAAAAATTCATTGGTGCACGACCGGATTCGAGCCCAAGTCACGGTTCTGGAAGACAGGAAAGCTACCAAACTAGTGCTCGCAATCGTGTCTTGTTTTTATATACCTGTAGCAATCCAATAAGGAAGTCTTCATAGGAGGTGGCGTCGAATTTCTTTCTCAAAGCTCCGACGGTTTTGGAACAGTTGTTACAACCATTGCGTAACTCCAGCTGTGCATTCTGTAAACATCAATGAAAAACATTATTTATAAATTATGTAAGCAAATATAATAACTACGAATAACGGAATTTAACAAATACTTTTTTTTTAACCTATCATGGTTATTAAGTAAAAACGGGATAATATACCATGATTTGTGAGTTTTATTGATTTCCGATATTTCGGCGCAATGCACCATGATAACGGGAGAACTCACAAATCATGGTAAATATCCCGTTTTTAGTGATAATTATACTTTTATTTTACTTAATCCTTTGAGAAATGACAAATAGACTAAAAATGTTCATTCACAGGATTTATAAATGTTTGCTCGGCGGAGGGCATTAGTATGCCATTCCACAGGCTTTCTAGTTTGGGTACTAATGCTGTCCAGTAGAATAATATAATAATATTGTAATTGCAATAATTGATATATTATGTTTGTTGTGATTTGCAATAAATTTCATTTCTTTTCGTTACATTTCAACCCTCTTTTTTTTAGATTTTAGCTTTGGGTCGGCAAACGCCATTACCAGCTAAGCTATCTTCAGAATACCAGCTCGCAAGAAAATCCAGGATGCATAAACATATCGGAAAGTCCCGAACAGCGCCATCTTACGGATACGAACCAACTAGCTTGCCTGCTTTGCTGGTATCGTACCAATATAAAAAGCCTAACAGTTTTAACCAACGTTTTTTAAAAATGTTTTTACGGCTTGATTTTGCATCTATATTACCTATTCTAGTAGGTACGATACATAAAACTACAATAAATACACCTCAAAACATTACCCTTTTTCTTTGCAGACACGCAAAACCAAAAACATTATGCAGAATTAATAATATTGTTATTTTCCATCATTCTAGCAATAAAAGTAGCAGTAAACATTGAATATGGCGTGATACGAGGTCGTCGCCGCAAATGTACCGCAAGCGATAACCCGCGCTCCAACAGATTATAGCAGCTCATTGTTTTCAATGTTATAGATTCATGAACTAAATGGACGTTCTTAATAAGTTTCTAGAACTTTCTTGATGTTTCTTTACCAACGTAAATTCAATGTATTTATTTAACGTAAAGACGCGAGTAAAGCGTTTGATATTTATGTGACGTTACGAACCAACCCTGTATATGATCACAGAACAGATATTAGTACTACGTGCAGAATGGCCACTCCCCACTTCCCACCGGTTATACTTACCCCACCCCGAGAGAGACTTTGCCGGCACCATTCTCCGGCACTGTTAGGCATGCGTTTATTTTGGTTTAGTGTAGGCGCAGTGCACCCTTTCCAATACGCGAGCGAAAACGTGCTATTTCACTCTTGCGATAATCGAGGCCAACCATGACACTTACACACACAAACTGCATGTGGTGATTACGACGCGTTTGTTACATACATTTTATTGAGTGTCCGGGATGTGATGTGGTTATGATTATGTTGTTAGACGCGATAACTTTCAAATGGTTAACTCGACCTTCATAAAAAAGTAAATGTGTATGTGTTAGATAATAAGAGCAATCATATCTGTAGGCTATGTGATCTACGCATCCAAAGTGAATTAAACGGTATAATTCTGAGAGCTATATTGACCTTGGTTTTACTACGATTCTTCGTCCCGGATAATATGTGAAATTCCGCTCTGTGCGCGACTTTTAACATATATCTAAGGACGCACGCACTAGATACGTAGCTACATAAAACTACGTCTAATTTCCGAAAGGGTAGGCAGAGACCATGGATTTTCTCTTACAACTCTCGCTACAATCTCGACAAACTGATATTGTTTCATTCACTCTTATTAGATTTGTTCGAGGTCAATAAATAGATAGACAATTAACAGTAGATAAAACTGTAAAGCAGGATGTACGGATACGATGCTGCATTGTAATTCACTGGTTCTGAATTATATTTTGAGGATCATCAGTAAAAATTTGCTCCTACTATATTAAAAAAAAGTTTGTATTTTTGTATGATACGCAATCAGGTCACCCTGTAACCTTGATATAGCAAATTTGAATGTCATGGATTTCAGAAACTATGACTATAAATATAAGGGTCTCATTCAGAGCGAAACTATCATAGATACGGTAACCGCTGACCATCAAATGGGCCGTACGCTTGGTTACCACTTTAGTAGTATAATTAAAAAAGATCGCATAAAAAAATCTTCTTTAATCACTAAACAATCTTCTCGTCATCCCGCGTCTATGAGAACACTTACATTGTAACTAAACGGACTCGACACGGTCCGAGGGTTAATCTCTGAAAAGAGGGTTTCCATCGGCTAGAATCATCCTCTTCTTACTCACTCGATAAAAAGTCATCGATGTAAACTTACATATCCGATCAGCAACTGGTCGATCTTGGGGTTGTTACAAAGTCCCGTGACGGAGCAGACGGTCGGGTTCATCTCTGAAGAGAGGGTTTCCACCAGCTCAGAAACCAAGTCACCAGCTAGCATGATACCCTCCATAATCACCTGATAAAAAATCATCGATGTAAACTTACATATCCAATCAGCAACTGGTCGATCTTAGCGTTGTTGCAAAGTCCCGCGACGGAGCAGACGGTCTGAGGGTTCATCTCTGAAGAGAGAGTTTCCACCAGCTCGGGAACAAAGTCATCGGCTAGCTTGATGCACTCACTACGCACTATCTTGATCCGGATCAGTTGGCAGGATCCTTCGAAAACTTGCTTCAATTCCTCCTGTGGAATGGGGAAGGTTTTTGTCATTATGTTAGGCCAGGCTAAGAGCTAGATGCAAAGTCAACTTTAAGAGATTTATCCGTCGTCCAAAGTCAAACTTAAGAGATAATCTCTAAACTTTAACGTCGGACGCTGCTTCGCTTTAGCAACTTCCACTAATAGATAGTTTAGTAGAGTTTTTCCTAACAATGCAGAAACCATAGCGATGAACACTGTGATTTTTTCGCAGCGATTCAATCGTGATGCAGTAATGATACAGAATTGATGCGAAACTTTTATGCCCTATATTCATAAAAGAAACTGTCATTTTTGTCTTTACTTATCATTCTTATGTAAATGAAAAAAGACAATGATAGATTCAAATGTCAAATTAACTAACAGATAATGATTAGTTCTATTATGATAACGGCCCCTTAGCAATTAATTACAAGGCAGCTGCATTCGTGATGCAAATACGATACGCCGTGCTGTGATGCAATAATAGTAACATTGGTGGACAATTCATACAGCATCATATAGCACCAAACTGAGCAATGCTTGTAATATGGAAACCATATATACATGATGTATAGCGCTTGCATCAAAACCGCTGTATGTATGCAACTGTCTATTGCGTGTTTAGTCTACTAAACACTAATTATTACCAGCACGTGCAAAAGTACTTAGCATGATCCAATAAAATATTATCGCCTTAAGCTTAGTAGTACCCGCGATAGCTGAAGTAGTAAAACTCACTTCAACTACATACAATTTCGTATTTTCCTAATTATTTTTTCCAATTGATTGTTGTACTTAAAAACCTTTTTAGTTGCTATAATGAAATTTCAACTTCGGGAGCATACCTCCCTCACCTATCATTATTATCGGTCATTGACTTAGAGCTCGTTTGAGATCGGAGTTCGTGTCTGTTTGTTTAAGCTGATAATACGAACATTGAAGGCGACATAAAACAAGTGCGACAAAGCCCTTTGAATAGTCCACTGATAAAGGTCATGAGGATAAAATAATTTAATCTGAAAACTTCTTTAGTTAGAGTGGGCTTCTAAAATATCTCGGCTAAAATCACTGACATTATGTTTAGATATAAAAATGCGAGCCAAAGTAGGAACACACGTCATTACTATCTTATTCATTTATTTATTTACTTTAATAAAAACGGGTTATATTCCAATTAAAATGATTAAAGATAAATCGTCATTTAAATAAAAAATACAATGCAAAATACATGCTTTAACGACTTTTAGGTGACTTGCAATATCAGTGGGCAACGAGTAAAAACTCTACATATAATGTCTGCCCATATTGACGACCGTTGTGGCGCGGCGGGCGAAGGTCCGCCTGCGATGCAGAAGTTGCGGGTTCGATTCCCGCCTTGGAACAAATGTTTTACGATCTGCAAATGTTTATTCCGGGTGTTCTTGGTATTTTCTATGTATAATAATATATATATGTATTGCATTCTATAAAGTATATCAGTCGTCTAGTACCCATAATACAAGCTCTGCTTAGCTTGGGGCTAGATGATGCTGTGTGGATTCAGCATTTATTTTAAAAAAGGCACCGTGAACTAACCTGAGTCTCGTTGCTCTGAAGCTGGTCTCTGGCCTGTGTGACCATGTCAGTGCAGATCTTGCAAATGCTGTCATTGTCCTCGGCGACGGTCATTTTGGACCAAACTCGAGACACGCAGTGCTGCGTCGCCTTGCATTCGTGGCTTGTGCTGCATAGAAAAACTTTATGATGATCATATCATTTATTTATTGCTTCAAGTTGGTTTGTAGGTACATAGGTCTTATTTGTTAATTATTATTATACGACCGATGTGGCGCAGCGGGCGCAGGTTCGGGACGCGGAGGTTGCGGGTTCCATTCCCGCCACGGGTCAAATATTTGTACGATCTACAAATATTTGTTCCGGGTGTTCTGAGTATTTTCTATATTTTTTATATTTTTTTATATATATTTTTTTTAAATATAAAAAAAACGTTTAGAAAAATAAAGTCCAGTCCAAAAAAGTCCAAGTATTTTTTTTTATGTGTGGAACCTCCCCCTTAAGTTTGTCAGGTTGATATGATAATGAATGACCTTAATTAATAAAAAATATCTATCTATGTATTGTATTGTATTGTATTGTATTAAGTATATATCAGTCAATCTAGTATCTATAATACAGCTCTGTTTAACAGTAGCTTACTTTGGCTAGCCCCAAAGTAAGCTCCTGTTAAACAGAGCTGTATGATGATGTGATGTGATGATGCTGTGTGGATTGTCCAGCATTATTTATTTTATTTTATTGTTCGCAATCATCATTTGGCTTCCCCCGCAAAGTGCGTCATAACGACCGATTTTGAGACTTCACCTTCCACCGACTTTCTGCGACCGCTTTAATGTCATCGGTCCATTGAGTAGGGTGGGGGGAGGGGCGATGACAAGAAAAAATCATTCATCAGTTGTTATGGAAAGAAATATCTTTCCATAACAACTTAATTTTTTTTATGCTGCAGGTGAAATGTTTGCATGATCTGTGACAAATCCACAAACCAAACATTTTAAAAAGAAATTGCGAGGGCAAGTCGCGTGAGTAGTAACACGGGATCAATACACGTGAACAGCCGAATGCGCTTACCGATCTAAGCATCAATGCAGTCAATAAACCAGTTATGTAATGCTAATGGCGGAAACAATTCAACCACATAACTCATCGTAACTGTGTATTTAACTGGCGCAGCGGGTAAGCGCTATGTTGCGTTCGATTCCCGCTGCGTGACAAATGTTTGCATGTTCTACAAATATATGTTCCTGGTCTGACGAGTAAGGGCCCAGAAATATGTATTTACTAGCTGTCGCGACTTCATTCGCGTGGAGATCGGGAACAATCTTTTTTCCGGGATAAGTAAGTAGCATATGAACTATTCCCGGTCATTATCTATGTAAATTTCAGCCGAATCGGTTAAGTTGTTGTCAAGTTATAGAGGAACAAACATCCAAAACATCTAAACTTTCGCACTTATAATATTAGTGTGATAGAGTGATGATGTGATGAAGAGGGATCATTGGAAAAAAAGCTAGGAGCCCAGCCGAGTTTGTTGTCAGATTCTTCAAAGCTGGGGCGCGTGCAACCGTCGTAAACTTACCTAGCTTCAAAACGTTTCAAATCCCTTGTAATTTATTAAATAAAAATATTTCGAGTTTGAATGTTTTTGGCTGTTGGGTGTACAAGAGAGGTTTATATCTACTCAGCAGTAGGTGAAGTCAGGCTGTGGATTATGATATCTCATAATCATCATATCAGCCAATAAAAGCCTATTGCTGAGCTTACCCAAACAAAAACATGATGACCGATCTTTTTTTTATACAACTGAAGTGGCAACCACGCGTACGGTTACCGCAGCCTATGGACGCTTGAAATACCAGAGGTATCACTCGCGGGTTGCCACCTTGAGGCTAAGATCGAAAGCCTCATGTGCCAGTAATTACACCGGAATCCATACCCTTCACACCAGAACACAGCAATGCGAGCATTACTGCTTGGCGGCAGAAATAGGTATGGTGGTAGTCCTTCACCGGACGAGCTCTATCACAGAGAACTCTACTACTCGATCTTGATGTCTCTTGTCTGTCATTCATTGGTAAGAGATAAGGTGTAAATTAAAACAACGTTTTTTAGTAAGGCTGTAGCAACGCCTTGGCCAATTTACACGATACGGTCGGCCAATTGTTCATTATGTTTTCATAACATCGAAATTGTTGCTTTACCTAGTAACGCAAGCTTCTTGTTATACTCCGTGAGTATTGTACCAGAAATAAGGTGGTAGGACTCTTCAGCAAGAGTCCGTCCTGGTGGCTACCACCGCAGTGTCAGATATTCTACCTCCAAGCAGTAGTGTGCAAGCATTACTGTGTTTAGGTTTGAAGGGCACTGTATCAAGTGAAATTACTGGGCGAAAGAGACTTAACAACCATGTCTCAGGGTGATACGCGCAGTGCAGTGCCACGCAAACACTTAAAAACTTTAAGTTTTGGGTGGCACTGCATCTGTAATAGTCAGGCGTGGTGCTTAACATCAGGCGAGCGCCTTGATTGACTTGTCACTTGCTGACATAAAAAAAAATATTATCCTACCAAAAATATTTTATGTAAAATGTAAGCTAAGATACCATATGACTCGCACTGTCAAAATGTTATCAGATCTCATGTAGAGCCAAGCTTCTAACTCTACAAATCTTTTTTTTCTACAAACAAAATTTGTTGTAGGTCTGGAGGTTTTGGTATTGTACTCGTAGTTGCTGGTGCCCACGACAAGGGTCCGTCAAAGACAGTGTGTCCTAGTGTTGGGTTTGATGCAGGGTGTCCTAGTGTGGGGTTTGTGAGGTTTGAGGCACGGTGTCCTAGTGTGGGGTTTGAGGCAGAGTGTCCTAGTGTGCGATCAGGACTATGTATATGACTGTTGTGTGTGTTAAGTAGACAGCTACAAGTACCAAGTACAATACCTGAAGTTGCTGCACCAGTAAGATGGTCCCCAGGTACACTGAGCACTTCCCAGCAAACCAGCTGAAACATTCGTTTATATCCTGAAAATATACTTTGCAAAATACGACTCTATATCTGTAAGGTAGGAGTCCTGGATTTCGCGTAAAACCAATCAAAACATATCATAAATTCAAATGAATACTTATGTAAAAGTTTTAGGCTATTTGACATAAGTAATAAGAACTACATTTATATTATGAAGTATCGTGCTGTTCCTGGGATAAATAGCAAAATGTATAAAATCCGCCGGTATTTCTGAATTTTATTTCTATCGAGAATGTTTTTTAAAACCCAAAAAAAAAAGACAGAAAAACAAACAAAATAAAAAGTACTTTTAGGGTTTTTTATGACAGAGCTCCATACTTATTTCTGCCACTAAGCACTCTCAGTAAAATGTATGAAGCAAACGCGTCGCAATCACCACATGCATGGTTTGTCTTTGTAAACGGTGCCGTTGTATGTGTGAGTGCCATGGTTGTCCCCACCCAATTATAGCAATAGCGAGATAGAAACCTTTCGCTCGCGCTGGCATGCGCGCGCTTGGACCTACACAAAATCAAAATAAACGCGTGCCTTAGCCTTAGCTTCAGTGCCGGCGAAACGTGCCGCGTGGTGCCGGCAAACTTACAAACGAGGTGGGGTAAGTAAAACCTGTTGGTTGTGTGTGGTGGGAGGTGGGGAGTGGCCATTCTGTACGTAGTACTAATATCTGTTCTGTGCTAGTACATACCACACCTACCTATTTCTGCGGTCAAGCAGTAATTCTTGCATTGCTGCATTCCAACCAAAAGTGTATTGGTTGAAGGTTGAAATTACAGGCACATAATGAGACCTCTAATCTACGGGATGGTAATAAAGTCTTATAGTTTTCAGGTTTTTATATAAGTACCTAAATAAGGCGACGAAAACATATAAATGTTACGATCATCGGTGTCGAGTCTAATGACACAACGTTAACAGAAATATGAGTATGACTGTTTTCGTGATGCATTCGATTCATAGAATGAAGTCTAAGCTAAACAAGACAGAGTTTGAGATAAGAATATATAGAATTGAAAAGAAGAGACGGCTACTTACTCTTCTTCTTAGGAGTCTCGATCTTTTTCTGCGAAAAAATAAGAAAACTTTAACCTATCATCATATAGCTTCAAGGATATAGAGCACTTAAAAAGATGTATACAGCGTGTAAGGGCGATCATCCACCGAAACAGCGCGCAGCCGAAAATAATATATAAAACTAACAACACATCGGGTTTGTTGCCAGATTTTTCTAGGCTGGGGCGCGTGGAACTGGCGTAAATTCACCTAGATTTAAGACGTTTCAAAATGATCCTTGTGATATGATTGAATAAATATGTTTTTTATTTTACTATACATCGAACAATCACTAGTATGTAGTCCCTGACATCTCACTCTAGGCTTCCCTGTGTCGTGGATATCAGGTACTAGATATAACTACAAGTATTTTGATTTCAGATCATACAAAAAAGTGTCCTGCAGCGGGAATAGAACCAGCAAGGTTGCTGGTTCTATAGAACTTACGCACCGCGCCAGCGAGCTCGTCAGATTGCCTTTACAGATTTTTTTCTATTTATTTTACAGGTAAAGCAAAGTAACTCACGTTTGCGCTAGCCAGCAAACTGTCGAGCTTCTCGTTATTGCACATTCCGACGATAACGCACATCGTCTCCGGCGAGGACTTCGAATTGAGGACATGGTGGACGTATTGCTCGAGTCCGGCCGTGTTTTCCTTGCACTGCTTCGCTATGGTCGCGTACGGGACGTCACGGCAGGCTGAGGCTACGCTTGTTGCTAGGTAGTCCTAGATCGAAAGTGATAATGTGACAGCCGCTTTACAGATTAAGATGATAGTCCTAGATCGAGGAGATATGTGATAGCCGCGATTATTAAGGCGATCCTATGACTTTGTTATCTCGCTCATTTTTATTAAGAAATCATCAATCGAAATACATCAAAGAGTGATAATATTTCTATGACTTTGGTATCTTTCTCATTTTGATTAGGAAAAAAACAATCGAAAAACATCTTCATCTCTATGAGATATCGTCGCTTCAATTAGCAGCTTGCACGAATGGATAGAGATTCAATAATAATAATATAGCAACTTGGAATCACATTCCACGATAGTTTCAGTTTAAAGAATTTATTAATTATACTCAAAAGAACAGAGTTCACTTAAATGAGCTTAAAATAAATTTTATAACTAATTAAGGTTAAGTTATTATTATTATTATTTTTTCCGGTTCCAGAGGTTAAGATGCTTCTTAAAATATTTTATCATGAATGTATCTTTAATCTTTATGCATATTATACGCGAATAGCATGTAAGCATGTTTAAATAAATAAAATATTTATTTTCTTCTCACAAAGGTTACGCAGAATCTATGTCCTTGAACTATTTGCAGTAAACACTAATTTTAAACCTGTTTCATTAGAGACTGGTTCCTGAGATAGGTTTTAGAAAAATCTGTAAATAATACTTATAACGAGTTAGTTATACCTTTTTTCTTTTACCTAGTTTGCTAAATTCTTATCACTATAACATTGTCGAACGCGTCATAAAACATTGTTTGCACATTATATATTGGAACAGAAACATCTGTACTTTGTCTACACTAATATAACAAAATAATATGAAACACTAGTACGGGACTTTGTTCGTAGGTAGCCAGCCAGTATATTATATATTCTGTGCCTTACGTAGTAATATTGCAGTTCGAGTACAGTGTATCGCTTGGCTGTCATTTGGTATGGGACTTTACTTTGGTGCGTGAAAATAGATTACCAAATCATTTCATCATCATCAATCATAAATCTACATAATATGATAGTCGATATATTTATGATATGATTGTTTTTAACGATAAAGTTACTGCTTTGGGTACCTTACCTAGAAATATCCTTATTGATAAGAAACATTTCACTTTCAAGAAAAAAATAAACTATTTTGATTGACACACAAACTATCATAGAACTTTTAGTTTCACTTTTGGTACAACCACATAGGGTATGTGGTTGTTAAACTCTACCGTTGGCCACTGGTTACCAAACACAGTAACGACTCGCGACTCGCGATCGCCACCGATACATTATAGTTTTAAGAAGTATTTCTATATAGCATCTTGAAGACCATAGCGGACAGGTACACATCACCGCTATGGAAGTGCCTTGTGTTGAGGGTGATCTAAAGAGAACTCTACTTATGGTTCTTTTTGGATCATCCTCAGCATACGAGCTTAAGCATCTACACCTAGCACCTACTTAGTTTTTATTTTTCTCTACTACTAACACATTGTTTTAAATTTTGTTACTAACACACTATGGATTTATGTTGTCCGAAATAAAAACTTTTTATTTTTATTTTTAAGTAGCATTAACCTACCTCATTGATTAGATCTCTGACATATCATATTCATCTCTGTTCTATAACGTACCTCATTGATCAGATCTCTGACATCTTTCAGCTGCCTCAAGAATCGTACAAACTTGTCGGAGATGCCATTGCTGACCACTTTCTGGTTCTTGGTTTCCCAGACGGTGCTGGAGCAATGACCCACTGCTCCACAGTCTGCTGCGATCCTGATGTTAAAAAGATATTAAGAGCTATAATATTATGGTAATACTATGTTATAATACTATATCTGGGACACTCAATAATTTATATAAAATAAACGCGGTCGCTAATCACCATTTGCATGGTTTGTGTACGTAATTAGATTGTAGTAGTTTTATCTGTTCTGTGCTTAGTATACCCTGCATTGGCGACGGAGACTTTTGCTTCCTTCTTTAGTGTATACTCTAACCGACAAAAGAAGTCCACTGCTGGAAAATACCTCTCCAATGAGCCACCAACAGATTTGTGCCGCCACCATTATCGGCTTTAATAGCTACAGTTTCGTCTCGCGCTTCAATACACAGGCGTCTATTATAAAAGAACAGAGGATGGTAGAAGACTGCGAAGGACAGAGAAGGTTGATAGGATTTAGAAATGACAACTGCTTAGCAGTATGAAATAGGTTCAGATAAGTTTGAAATAATTTTGCTGTGTTCCAATCATCAGTCGGCATTGGATTTCGTGTTGGATCACTCGAGAGCAGACATGACATTAGAAGGCCGACCATGAAGATAGAGTTTGTTTCCAAAGTTGTCATTATACGGATTAGTAAGTAAATAAGTAAGTATTAAACGGATATCATTTCAGCTTTATCATTTTCACCTACATAACCGATATGAACTGAACCGGACATGATACTATCACGCAATCATCGCACGCTGCTTCGTTTGAGGGGTACGATTCATTACGAAGCTCAAAGTGGAAATATTATTGTTAAATTGACGATGCTGATTCACTTATAACCGTGCGAAATCATGCGAATTATCTAACCGCATCCGTGCAAAGCCAAGGCGGGTCACTAGTAATAAATATAGCCTATGTTACTCAGGGATAATGTAGCGTTTTAGTGGTGAAAGAATTTTTGAAGTCGGATCAGTAGTTTTTAAGTTTATTTATAACAAACAAAATTATTTAATTATTAAATTTTAAGAGTAGTAGAGTTCTCTATGATAGAGCTCGTCCGGGGAAGGACTACCACCATACCTATTTCTGCCGCAAAGCAGTAATGCTCGCATTGCTGTGTTCCGGTGTGAAGGGTATGGTTTCCGGTGAAATTACTGGCACATGAGGCTTTCGATCTTAGCCTCAAGGTGGCAACCCGCAAGTGATACCTCTGGTATTGCAAGCGTCCATAGGCTGCGGTAACCGCTTACCATCTTGTGGGCCGTACGCTTGGTTGCCACTTCAGTTGTATAAAAAAAAATATATACAAAAAAATATAATACAAATCTCTCCTCTAAGTTTTCTTTTTTTCTTTAGACAACAAAAACTGGTTATATTTCGTTGGGAGAAGCCTGGGTTCCGGAAACACAGCTTTACTAGTTTGGGAACCTATGGAATCATAAACAAATCATGTACCTAATAATCGTGTGTCAAATAAATACTTATTTACTTCCTCTTTATAATATTAATTTATGGCTTAATAACTCCGTCACTAGAGTTGTCCACAGGCTCATACGAACTTTCCTTCTATGTTTGTTACATGAACTGATATTATTATGTATAAAGTTTCCTTATATACCATATACCTACTAGTCTCATTATTCATTTAATTCAACTAAGGCAGAAAATATTGAATAATACCTAATCTAATACCTACAAAATGTATACTGACAACAAAAAACAACATACAACAGTGTGCATATCTGTTACCATAGACCGTATTTAGCTACTGTATATATAAATACTTGATAGTGGACATACCTAGTTGCCTACTAATTACTATCTTACTAATAGGTTTGTTTTTTTAATAGCAGATGCAGTGTAGTGGTAGTTATGCTGTGGGTTTGAGGTTTGATTGGGTAAAAACAAAAATATGAGTAAAGGGAGTAAAGGCTTCGGTGGCGCGGTAGGCGAGTTCTCAGTAGAGAAACGAGAGGTTGCTGGTTCGATATCCGCTTTGAGATGAATCTCCGGCATAATATGTAAATTTTATACTTTCTTGATAAAAAAAATATATTATAATTAAATAACAACTAACAAATTAAGCTGAAAAGAGCTCTGGTGGTCTAGACGTGGGTTCGAATCCGGTCGTGCAAAAATGGATTTTTCGCTACGAAAAATTTATGTGCGCAATGCCAGTGCTCTCATACGGTGAAGGAAAACATCGTGAGGAAACCGGCATGTCCAAGAACTAAAAATTCGAAAGACATGTGCCATCTACCAATCCGCATTGGGTCCGCATGGTGGATCAAGACCCAAACACTCTTGCTAAAGAGTAGGCCAGTGTCCCAACAGTGGGAACATTAGAAGGCTGTCATGATGATGATGACGAAATTAACTGTTAGTTCTGTGAGCATCTAAATTTAAATAAATAAATAAAGTAATAACTAGGCTGGAAAGTACGTAAGTAAGCTGATAACCCAACAAGAATGTAGCATATAAACCAAAAATTTTAAGAGAGAAGTGTGAATGATGTGTATCAACTGTTATTACTTTAAGAGGGCACAATCAATAAGTGTAATATTACCTTATACCTAGCTAAGCTAATTATCATTGTCTTCTTTTGTGAGTCATGGCTATTAATATGTGTCAGATATACAGCTGCCTTCTTACACTGTTATCGTAATATGGATAAATAAATCATGTTTACGAAAAAAAACTATGAACTTACTGTTGATTTTGTTTAGTCTGTTGTTGATTTTATCTTTTTTGATTTTGTTGAACTTGTTTAATTCATTACTAATTCCTAAAGTTTTGCTTTTATTATTTTTATATTTTTGCTGTCTCTTTTACTCAAAACCTTTTATTCAAATTAATCTTTAAGTGTAAAGTCTTTTGCGGAGTAGTTTTTTCCATGTATATTGTGTTAAATATGTAGAAAGTATGACGTCCTGTGACTCTATCAATCACGCACTTTTGCATTTTAAAGTTTAGACAGTGACAATGACTGTTCTTGGACTCAGTATGTGTTGTGTCACTCTTATTATCTCGACATTAAGTTAGAAGATGAACCAATGATGGTTATTTACCCTCCTGATAAAAAGGTCTAAGTAGGTAGCTATATGTCTAACAGCGCAAAACGTCTAATGAGCAGTAAGCCTAATTAGCAAAATGTCAAACTATCAGATGGTCTGAAGAACATCTATTTAGCAAATAGTCATTTTTAAAATGTGTACACTCATGATAGAAAGTAAAATCCATTTGTAATTTTTACCATTGACTAAGAAAGCTCTCATTTATTTATTTATTATTTATTTGTTCTATGGGACTATGATGGCATAGAACTTATAAGACTCCCAGTAGTCCTATGGTAGAACTGTTGAAACAAAAACTGTCCTATTTGTTCTATAGAATGAATGATACCTTGTCACTGGAATTGGAACTTGAAATTATGTAATGTACCAGTTGGTCCTAATGTTTTGCCTAAATATTTGGACAGAAAGGACAAAATATCATGTTTGTCCTACACTCCTACCAGAGCCAGTAAGGACATACAAATGAAAGAGAAATCTGTTTGTCTCTGTGATTTTTAAATACTTGCAGTGCATATTTATGATAATTTTTGGCAAGGTGCCTTCTTGATAATGAGTTAACAAAACACAATGATGACATACCTCAAACTTTGGCACCAATAGGTTGGTCCTTTACTGCATTCTTTTGGCAATTGCCGAGCAGAAGTGAGATCTGCAAACAAAGAAAAATGTCTTAATGCAGCATTATTTACTGTCTTTTTTTTTATGTCAGCAAGTGACAAGACAATCAAGGCGCCCACTTGATGTTAAGCACCACGCCTGACTATTACAGATGCAGTGCCACCCAAAACTTAAAGTGTTTGTTTCAAGTGTTTGCATGGCACTGCACTGCGCTTATCACCCCGAGACATTGTTGGTGAGTCTCTTTCGCCCAGTAATTTCACTTGCTACGGTGCCCTTTAAATCTAAACACAGTAATGCTTGCACACTACTACTTGGAGGTAGAATATCTGACACTGCAGTGGTACCCACCAAAACAAACTCTTGCTGAAGAGTTCTACCACCAGGTAAAATCAGGTCTATGCAACCAACGAAAAACAGAGACATAAATTTATAAAAAATGTTGCTAAACAATTGTCACAATTATTCTATTATTTGACTCTATAGATAACATTAAAACATTATTAGCGGCATTATGCATTAATCTCATTGTTATCTTATCACAAACGGGTTGTTATCCAAAGTCATAATAATAGAATTGACTGCAGAGATGATAGGGTGATGAACTTATGTGGTAATTAAGTATCTTTGTTGCAATCCAATTTCTTATTAATTAACATGTTTGAGTTATTATGACTGCTTAAAGGCTAGATTGATTTCTAAATGAAATAATTATACTGTATGGAGAAATGGACTGTTCTTTCTGGTGGTATGGTGGTATACAAGTTGGCTAGCTATGCCATTAAATAGGTAGGTACCTACCTAGAACACATTGTAATGGGTAGTGGTGAACAATAAGTTTATGGTAAATTTAGTGTCCTATTTACACAGTTTGTCAGTCTGTTTGTAAAACGTGTAAATTCGTGTGGCTAGTGTACATTTGCGGAATAATGTAAAACAATGCATCTTCTCATATAATTAGGTGTGCGTACAAGGCCGAAAATCGAATTTACAATGAAAAACAACTTACTTGCACAACAAAAGAGTAGAAGTAGACAAACACCGAACGTGTTTGCCATTGTTGAAGCTCACAATTTAACTCGTGTGGTCTGATTCCTTCCTTAGCTAGTAATAAACTACAACACCAATAATTTCACTTTGTTTGAAAGTTATTAATGCGCTGCGTATTTGATTTGATTGACGACTAGCAAGAAAAGAGAAGAGAAATAAACAAATTATGACAAGTCACAACTTCACAAGTGAAGTGAAGTTCTGTGTCAGTCACACAGTCAAGTCAAGTCAAGTCTGTCACTGGCAAGCAGATAACATTAACAGTGACATTGACGGATTCACTCAACTGACATTGGCATTTACAGTCATTAAATCTAAGAAGAAGAAAAAACTACAGATATAACAAAAAAAAGGACGCTATGATTATGTGAAAGAGAATAGATTGAGACATAGCACTGCCAGCGCCAGTTAGTTTTGTTAATAAAATTTCATTAACAATCAAAATTAATGAACAATAATCTTAGACCCTGTGACACGTAAGCCTCTAATATTTTTATTAATCTCTACTACTCATCAATAGATGGCAATGCCTTTTGCTATTTTTACTATTTTCTGCTTCCTACTTTAGTTTTGTCAGTTGATGATAGATGGCACGACTGAACACTATTTTATTCATCGCCCACCGTCTCGGCCTTGTTTTTTCTGTTCTGTGGTCTCGGCATAACGTATAACCATAGCAGCGCGATTTTTTATATTTTTAGACTAGCTGACCCGCGCGGTTTTACTCGCGTTATTTTTCTTAGTCAAATATTTTAAAACCAAAGTTAGCCGACTTCACAAAAGGAGGTGGAGGGAGGGATAGGAACGGTTTTAACTGAAGGTTTTTTTTGTATGTTGTTACGCGATTTCTCTTACAATAAGAGTGAATTTGTTGGTTTTTTTTGGTGTCAATCTCCCGTTCATAATAATACATCAAAATATTTTTATTAGTTTATAATAACTTTTTGTTTCTTATTCAACTAGGTAGATAACCCACTATAAATTAAACTTACCTACCTTAATAGGTAGGTTATCAAGCAAAACTTAAACTAAGCATGAAAGTACCTAATTAGATAGGTAGGTACCTAGTACCTACCAATTAGATGATTTATCTAAAAACTACTTCACTTAATGGAAATTAATTTTTACAAATTATTTTTTTGGCATTTATTTACTGAGTTTGAAATAAATTACTACACTAAAAAACAATTCATATAAGTACCTACACAAATCATTTTCCAATAGGTACCTACCTAATAACCCATACCTACCTACCATCGTATCGGTAGAACTGTAACGAAACGAAATTGGTATTTCCATCCAGGTTGGTTTTCCTGAGACACAATTAGGACATTTCCCTCTGGGAACGGCTGGGTCGTAATAAAATTAAGGAGACGCCGACCGGAGTCGCCTTCTTCCGCGGGCATAAAACAAATCCGCCCGAGCCGGCCCACGACTGAACACGAAAGATGTGGAGACACCTTTCCAGGTAGCTATGTAAATTATTAAGTTTAGTTATGCACATAATTTTCACTAAAAACGGGATTTTTACCGATTTGTGAGTTATTATGAACTAGTTCTCCCGTGATCATGATGCATGTAAATATACCGTTCTTAATAAGGGTTAATCTATTAAAGGTTCTCATACGGCGACTACGAAAACGAAAACTTAATGGAAAACGAGGTATAGGACGGCCCCCCACTATTCAAACTAAATCATCATCATATAATCATCCTAACAGCCAATAGACGTCCAACTCAGAGGGGCGATTATGTAATTTGGTAACAATGGATTTCACTTGGTTTCAATGAAAAACTGACGTAGTAAGTATTTTCTATGAATAGGAATGATTGCTTAATGACACACGGAAAAAAAAATCTTGTTACATTAACCAGAATATCGCACGCTCAACTAGAATGTCTTGCTATATATGTGACGACAATCTATTTTGTAACAACTACAAGACTGTTCTAGTTAAAAAAATATTGTAGTTGCAAATAGTTATGTGGTTTGAATTACTAGGAATTACTAGATTACAATACGTATTGAATTAATGATGAATAAATGATGTGCTGTACTGTAGTAACTAGACCTTTATTACAGATTACCGATTAGTATACTTGGGGTGCCTTTCCAAGAGAATGTAAGCACTACGTTTAGTGCCTTTGTTGATTTATTATTTAATAATTATGTTACTTTATTAAGTAAGCGAACCAGTGGTATGGCACAAATGCACACACAAGGCTATGGAATCATATATACACAATATACTATTAGATATAGGTATTATATTCGACCTTTGCTTGACTCAAATTTCATCAATAACGAAATGGGTTTTGTAATGAGGGTTTTCGCTTCGAGTTTTTTTTTTAAAGTAGTAGTTTTCGTTTGTTTTGATTTCCACTCCATTACGACCAAAGATAATGTACTACGTAGTACGTACTATGACTTTGACACCAGCCAGAGGTATGACAGACAGTGACAGCAGGAGCAAGCGATGTTGAATTCCCTACACATTCACCATAGCTCGCCAAACGTAGTGCTTACATTCTCTTGGGCTCGCCAGTTGAGCTACCGCCATCTAAAAATACAGCTTTTTTTTAAAAATAATTTGAGACGAAAACATCTCATTAGGCAGAAAGTTTTCGTCAGCGCGATCTAGAAATGCGACGTTTTACACTACGACATCTAGTGAACATTTTCGAACTAATTCCTGCATAACAGAATGAAATCGTTTGTATTACAATATGATGAGTTTTTTAAACAATAATTTTAGTTCCTTCAAACAGATTCTGGTTTCCTTAACACATTTAATTTTAAATCAGCGTTCTGGTTGTATTGTAGAAATATTTTTTTTACCGTGCAGTTCACTGATTGAAATCGGATTGCAACTGAGTTACGTAATCGTCCTACTGGACATAAGCCTCGCGCAAAAAATGCCATGACGACCGATTTTGAGCCTTCACCATCCGATTTCCTGCGACCGATTTAATGTCATCTGTCATCGGTATTTTGTTAGATCTGTGGAAGTCTCCACACCATCCGCCACGTGTGTCATGTTCACATATTCTGAATAACACTTGAATGGCGGCCCCTAACGCACTGGACACTGGACTGCTGCTCATAGTCTCACGTGACAAGACTGCGTACTGCCGACATACCGCTTCCTGAACAGTAAGAGCAGGTTCTAGTAGGGTTATGAATATTTTTTGTGTAAAGGACAAGTGGTTCGCTAATGGTACCTACATCAAAAACCTCTCCTTTTTGATCTAGGTGGTTATAGACAAAACGTATCTTAAATTTTTGTTATTTATGAGTGTTTAAATCAAATCAAATGTATTTACGCGTAGCAGGTCTACGAACGTAGCCTTTTACCTCTACGCTTAGTGTTTTGTTTGTAGAGCTTACAATAATAACGTACTGTCTGCGATTTGGAAGGTTTTCAGATGATGAGAGTGATTGGTGGTTTTATTCATCACGCGGACTTAATGTAGATTGGTAATTGGCACATGCCAATATACATTTTTTAAAGATTTTGGCCATTTCGGAGTACTAATATCTGTTCTGTGATGTCGGTTTGCTCTAGAACGGTGAATGATTTTAGTTTTTATTTTTTTTTGTCTTACGAGGTTGACACACAGTGCACACTGAATTTTTTTTAATGGAAAGAACATTTTTTGATGTCCAAACCCACATTAGGATCGGAAGGCAGACCACTAGTCCACCAGTATGAAGGTTTTCATAATAACATCCGCGATCAAGAGCCTTGCAGGTTGCCCACGACAAAATATCGAAACATTACCAGCAAGCGCAACAAAGACCACAAAATGCGAAAGCATTCTAAAGTTAATTCCCCAAAGCCGTGGCACGGTAACACAACCAGTGCATTCTACTATTTCGGTCACTTTATCCCGCTTGGCCTGTACAAAGCACCTGTACTCGGCAGAATATACGAGTGGCCGGCTGGAGTCGCGAAGTTCGCCGCAGTTAGGGAAGATTTGTCGCGCGCCCGGTCTAATGCTCTCTTCTCTTGCCTCTTGTAAGTAAAAATTATGATTATCGCCTACCGAGAGCTGAGCCCTTGATCCCCAACTAACGGCGAGCCGCCGGAGACGCGAGACTTTCCTTTTCTTCTCAACTATAACTCTTTTTTATTGCCCAGCCAGTTGCAACCACTGGATTACGGACTGACCTAACTGATAGCTCAAGTAAGGACTCTTGAAGGTGGTTTATTTACGAAATCGGGAGGATTTGTTTTTGTAAAATGAGTTTGACCCGGTTCCTCGTAAAAGGAAGGGACAATTCGCCTGTGGAAGCTCACGATTACTTTTGTGACGTCGTAAAAGTCACCTTTACGTGTTACCCAACTTCGGAATTAACTGAGTTGCTTAAATGGGTAAAATAAACTTGGTTGTTTTTGTTTTACCCGTAGCTACGAATAACTTATTTTTCGAGTAGGTATCTAACTAATTTTAACAAACTTTCGTAGACACTAATTACTTAGCTAAACCGTAGTTTGTTGCTTGAAGCCAAATCTCTTTCCAGTCTCTCATTCAGGAGTAATAGTCTTCAAAGCATTACATTATTCTTGTTCAGAATCACATTTATCGAGGTAAATCTGAAAAGCATTGGACTAATCCTTATTACGACTAGGATCAAAGTGTTCATAATCGGAATAATAAATTGAGGAAATCCACGAAACTTGTGGATACGAATGTAGCAAATTGCCGCAAAGCAAACTTGTATAACCTCGATGCAGTAAGCTGCCCATTTATTCAATGCAGTAGGTATGAGCCGGTGCATAGAGTTAGATATTGTTCTTTGCTATTTTCATTGATAAGTACATGGTCTTCGTGGTTTTCTGTCCATTATAAAAATAGTAAAAGCCTCTTTACGAAATTAGAATATTAGAAAAAAAAATTTGTGATTATTATGCCCCTCGGAAGGATTCAAGAAAACGAGCACACAAATGGTTAAAATTACCACGAATAGCTAAATTGTCATTTTTTACATATGAATTTATTTAGGTACTTTACTTATTCAAATGGTAGATATACTATGTTTATGCCAGCATGTTGGGAACGCTTCCGACTGGTAGTGATTTGGATCAGTTGAGCTATCTATAGGTCGTTTGTAACGGTCTTTAGATGGCTCAACTGTTTCATTATGTATTTTGTATATTTTGTAATGTAATTTAATTATGTACATATTTTATTTTGTTTAGATATACTTTATGTATTAAAATGACTTTGACTTCACTTATGTACCTATCCAATAAAAATACATAAAGAATCAACCAACCAAATATTACATTAAATCCACATTATGTAAACCATAAAACATAAGATCTCACAAGTGCAATACAATACATAATGAGAGTCGGTCCCGGCGCGAAGGCTGCGACGGTCGATTAAGGAAGCGAGTGCACCGTTGCCTTGACAACGCCGCCATCTTGACACCCCAAACACCCCCAGACACCCTGAGGGCCCCTTCAGCCCCCACTGTAAACAACCGCTTGTATCGTTGCACTGAAATACTCGATATATTTAAAAGGCTGGCTCGACTCTGCGATGGCTCGACGGATGAAATTGTCAATTTATTGTGGATCAAAAAAATGTAATTGCGCTTGGAGGCTGCGACTTTTGACGGCGTTGTCTCTGTATTTTTATTGAAAATATTTTTTACTATGAGCTTCTTTTTTTATTGTGAACTACAACATTTTGATGTCATTCAACTACAAAAATAAGTACTTAAACTCATATTTGATTTCGACAGCGACTATTCGATTTGAACTATATTAAAATATTCGAATATTTTTAATTTCTTAGTTGCAATGTTTCTGTTTATGTATAAAAAACTGCAATAATAACACATAAAATTGCATGCAAAACTCTTGCTTCAACAAAAAGATGCGTAGACAGCGACGGCTACGAATTTGTTACGAAATACCCCATTGCATCATCATCAACCTATTGCAGTCCACTGCTGGACGTAGGTCTCTCCCAATGCCCCCATGGCATGTGAACTTTTAAAAGTGAAATACAATGAAACCGTTGAAATTCAGGAATGCAAATGGTGACTGTCCAATTACAGCACGTGGTCGGATCTAAAGACAAATAGCTGTCATTAATCAAGATTAGACATATGGCTTCCTTCAGCTGTGACGTCCACTGAATTAAATCATTTTTATTGCCGTGCATTTAATCAAATCATTTTTGAAATCGATAATTATAGGCACCTTGTTGCTATATGCATCTACAGTAAATGCAAAAAGCAATATATTTACGCTTGTCCTACATAAGCCACAAACACGTGATCCAATACATTTACGTGACAGCCAGACAGCAATAGGTATTTGTCAGTATTATTGAGCAACTAAGAGTAGCAGGAATTCGGGCTTATTCTGAAAATCAGCGTTGCTCTGCCTTTTGTAGGGCAGCATCAATGGCCAACATCACGCACAGAGCGGAATTTTTGTTATATTTTATGTTTTGTGTTAACAACTCTTTGTTTTTACTGTTTTATTGGTGTGTTTGCCAAATAAAAATAATTTCATTTCATTTTCACGAATGATCACTGCTGTTTATGTAGTACTGTAAAACTGTGTTACTTTTATAAACTCTAATGGCTTAGGTGCAGTTACAAAATGAAATTGAACTATAACTATTATTAGTTAATATTTTGTGGATATCTGGGCATTGCTCTAAAGTTGCTACTTGTTCAAACTTTCAAGGTCTTAAATTATGGTAAATGTAAGAAAAATATCTACAGAAAGGCTACATATCGCGTATCCGCGCGGTAACTTTTAAATTTTGATCCATCAACCACGACTACTTTCAGAGTCTGGTATGGAATGAATATTCACATGCTTTGTAGCAACGATCTCCATAATATTAATGCAAACGCAATCAGTACACACCGTTTTAATGTATTATGTAGAATTATAAAGGCGTGGAGCCCCGTTTACATCTTATGATTTATTCATGAACAACGTTAAATTTGAACATGCCTGCTTGTACACCGCTTCAGAGAATATTTTGAGTGGTTTATTAAGTAATTTGTTTTTAGTAATTAATAATTTATTGGAAAATTGTTTAAAGGAAATGCTTTTATTGAGTAACAAAACTTGAATTTACTATTTTTACAAATATTATATTATGATGTTACATAATGGTATGAACTTTGGTACTTTATATTGTTCTAAATAAATTAATATTAGCAGTTTTTTTTACAATTTATTAGCAGGCACTTTGTCTAGCTTTTTAGTGATAAGGCCCAATTGTTACACTTAGTTGAACATTACCTGAGTACCTCTGTAATTTAAAAATGTGTATGCCTGTGTATCTTTCGTTTTTGATCCATAATAATAAATAAATAAATAAATAAACATGTTTTACTTTTCTGTATTAATTTTTTAAGGTGTGCTATAATGAAATATCTATCTATCTAGCCACAAACTAAGCTTTGTACTCTGGGAACCAGATACCTGATAGAATACAATAATACATTTTTTGTAAATACATCATCATCATCATCATCATGACAGCCTTCTAATGTTCCCACTGCTGGGACACTGGTCTACTCTCAGGCGAGATTGATTGGGTCTTAATCCACCACGCGGACCCAATGCGGATTGGTGGATGGCACATGTCTTTCGAATTTTTAGTTCTTAGACATGCCGGTTTCCTCACGATGTTTCCTTCAACGTATGAGAGCACTGGCACATAAATTTTTCGAACAGAAAAATTCATTGGTGCACGACCGGGTTTGAACCCACGACCTTAGGATCGGAAGCGGGGTCACTACCACTAGACCACCGGTGCTCTCAAAATAATACACACGAGTGCTTATACCCACATAGAAACAACACCTAGACCAGCAACAATTTAAAATTCGTTATTCAATCTGCAACTCGCCCACTACTCCACTGAGGTAGTCATGGATTACAGGATTGTACATATAGAAGAACTATTTTTTTATTGGCAAATAAAAAGTTTAACTGAAAATGGTTCTCGATAAATTCGAACGAATTTAAATGTTCGGTAACGTTTTCGATATTATACCTATCCATTATGTAAGCTTTGATGGATTTCTGATACCTACTCTCAATACGATATATTTTATTCATCGTTTAGCAAAATAGAGTGGAAGTTGGTAATGCATTTTGTTATCGTACCTACGAAATTCGCGCACCGCCGTGCAACACCAGGCAAAAGTTCGCCGGCTTCCAACACTCCAACCATTTTATACACATAATATTTCTAAAAGAAAACTTCTTTGAAGTCGGGAACAAAGCCAATCCACCGCGGTTATCCGTGATATTTTCAAAGTCGTACCTTATTCGCAAACATCGAATCCCGTATACAATACAGTGCGAAACGAAATTCGAAGGATAGATAATTTCGAGAAAGAAATAAGGCGAAAGGGAAAAAAATATAAATTGAATAGTCGAATACACGCATCCCAGCATTACCATAAAGGCAACAGGGATCAAGCGGGATTCCTCTACGAACTTTTTTATTTTCCTTCCACCTCTAAATCTCCCAGGGAAAGCTTCGCGAATCTGCAAATGTTGATTTGATGATGTCGTGTCGCGAGCGACAAGTCGCGTCGCGTTGCGTTATAGCTGACCTGACTTTTATTGGTGTGTCACCGTTCTTACGACCCAGGTTTTCATTATGTAGGTACAGTCCTATATTTATACAAATATAAATTCAATAGTAAAAGAAAAAGATACAGTCGATTGCAAACTTTCAAAAGACGATCTGTAACAAAGATATCTAGAAGCGCTCATGGCGTGGCTGACTTAGTCGTTCCTTACAGATCTACGAAGTTAAGCAACGTTCTGATTTGTCAGAACTTGGATGGATGACCGCTAGTAATATTTTTATCTGAGTGCTTCCGTTAATCTACGAGATCACGTGGAGGTCTTCGGTAGGCCAACTCTGTTGACTAAGTAAAAACTTAAGTCGGTCAATAACAGAACTCTATTAAGAACTTACCTGATGCCATTTTAAGATCCTTTGTTTGAGAGATCATACATTTCATTGGCTCTTTAAGTTCTTCGATTCGAAAAATTTGCGTTGTGATGGAACTCATTCGTGCGTTAATGAGTTGTTCATATTATCTTAAGTACTATCATTATTTAAGTTAACTTTATAATTACAATCTCAAAACTGTAGTGTCCGTATTTTACACCAAACCATCTCAGCGAGTATAGCAAAACCAATTGACTTCATTCCCAGAGATATAGTATGCAAGTGTAGGTACATTAGGTAAAGTGTAGAGGAAAGGTTGCGGGCGTGAGTTGGAGGGCGGATTAGGGCAGCCATCCATTGCGGTCATTAAGACACATTACCCTCCCTTCCTCCTCCCTACAAACAAAACCCACTTTTTAATTCAACTTTCCTCCTTCAATTTGCATGATTACTTTCGTTTTTATTATGCCTCTCCCTTGACTCTATTACGCTAAAGTATTGGTTATTCGGATAAAGTCGTAGTTTAAATACTGAGAAAATCTTTTTTATATCTTAGGAAAATGTGTTGAAAATACTGGAAAAAAAAACTTTTTATACTCTCAGTTTTGGATTTTTGACTTTTTTGACTTTTTTGAGTTTTCATTGTACTTAGGTACGAGTAGGTACGTATTTTTAGGCATCGCTCAATAACATAACATAGGCTACGATATTCGCTTGCCGTCAGGTGGGCCGTAAGCTTGGTTGCAATTATAAGAGTATAAAATATAGTTTCATAAAAATCTTGAATATACTTACAGAAATCCAATTGCTATGGTATAAGATTGTAGGTAGTTAAGGAAACTGACTATTGCGGGCCATTACTTCCGCTAGAACACATTCCACTATCCCGGGCTGCAATTTTGAAACAATTACCTCCAGCTCAATATCGTAAGATTAAGAAAGTCCACGGTTGGAATTAGGATTTGGGCGAATGAGGGCGAACCGTCTTAACAGCCCGACTCCACAAATTGCGGACCTTAACGAGGGCATAAAACTCGAGTCGCACTCCGGAGACGCCACAGATTGCGCTCAGACTTAGTTCAGGATTAATGGTGTGGAAAACAGATTATCATTGGCTGGATTTCCATTAGTAGTAGTACAGACCCCTGCCACCGGCGCGTGAAAACTCCTCAGATAACAGACACTCGATGTTATTATTTTCCACATAGCGGAGCAGCGCTTCTCCCAATTTAATTCTATTACGTTCTGTCACGTTTGAACGACAGGACAATAAAGTTGTTTGAGTCGCGACGACGCGCGTCGCGCTGTCGGTAGTACGGCCAAAAAAAATAAAGTAGTACCGCAACGCACGCAACATGGTTTTTTTTTATGACTGTACCAAATAATTGAATTACCTAAACAAAGGTACGAGAGTGGATAATGTCAAACATTCTGGTGACTATATATTTTAATTTTTAATGTTTTGGTCATCAGCGAGAATCATACCTGACGCATAAGGTCTCTGTACCTTTTGCATCTCAACTAGAACTGATTATAATTAGGGTTCATGATTAGTAGAAAGCTTTTTTTCACATACTTACAGCACGAGCACTAGCTGTAAAAGTTGTATCACTACTTTACTTTACCGTGTGTGCCTATTGTTCGTGCCAATATAGTTGGAGCTCGCAATGGAGGCAGATCTGATAGCGGCTTCTCGCCTTTATTGAAAACGCTGATTTGATTTGGGTGATGTTTTGTTTTGAATTTCGTATGAACTTTCTTCACAGAGTGGAACTAAATTTACCTCAGAGTGAATGATCGCGCCTTCGCGATCTATCGTTACGAGGAAGTTCTCGAACCGGTTTGTTGGTTGTTTGTGTGAGAAGTTTTTTGTTCAATGATTTATGAAAGGTAAAAAGAAGAGAGCTCAACATTTGTTAACTTAAAAAATAGTTCCCAGTATCAAATTGGATATCATAGTTGCTGTAAATATTGTAACAGTTTTTATTTATAGGTTTTTTGTTCATTTTCATCAAAAATAAAGAGGTGAAAAACAGCAGGAATATTTCGTAACTGTACAATTCAGTTTCAATCTGCTACTTGTTAAAACAAAATAGTTTTTTATTGATTGAAAACAGTGAAATTGAAATAAATAATAATCCAACTAATATATTTCATCAAAGATGCGCATCGGCTATGAAGGCATCTTTAATTGCAGTCATCTTTAATCGTAAATAAATCGTGAACCTTTTTTACTTTTTTATCTGAGCTTCTACCGTTATTTGACGCTGTCGTATTATTACGATCACTGCTTTTTATGAAACCAACGATACAAAAATCGTTGGTCAATCTGTAGTTATGTATTCGATATTATGTTAGACATTTTTATCAGCTCAACATTTTTATATAAGATGTTTTCGGTTTTTTAATATATAAACTACCATTTTTTTGTTCGTTTTTAACTGCCTTATCTCTCTTTACACACACAGAAACAATATAGTGTCTGAGCTCAGCATTGTAGTAACATTAAAAGGTCGATCATGAAGAAGCTTTTTTTCGAAACGGTTGAACATATTTTTATTTTACAGGATTAATTTAAAAACATTTTAGCAGGTACATCAACAACATCAAAGGTACGTTAAAAACTGTAACTTTAGAAACAAAGCTTCATTTGCAATGCCGTTGGTCCGTTTAAAAACATAACACGTACTGTTGTTTTAATGAATACAAATTACTTTGCAAATGTGCTTAATCCACAAATTAGTTAGGGGGTGCCGCACCCCGCTTGCAGCGCTCCGGGTTGTCTCTACCGTAGCGATAGGTAACAAAATACCACCACCACATTTCCCATGAAGTGGTTTTTTTTATGTTAGCATGTGAAACGGTCATGTTGCTTGCCTGAGTCTCCTGACTATAAAGTTTAATTTAAATTGGGTCAGTGACTCTGCTACTGACTCAATGGAAATGGCCACCCAAGATTTAAATTTTTAAGTTCTGTTTGGCACTGCACTGCACTGCACTGCACTCGTCACTCCGAGACGTAAGCAGTTTTAGTTCTCTTTCGCCCAGTAATTCCACTTGCTACAGTGCCCTTCAAACACAGCTATGCTTGCACACTACTGCTTGGAGGCAGAATATCTGGCACTGCAAGACGGACTCTTGCTCAAGAGTTCTACCACCAGGTAAAAGTGTTGCGGTAGGCGAGTGATTCAGGAGCAAAAGGTTGCGGGTACGATTCCAAGTTCTGTCAGAACTTTTAGTTTTTGATTCTACAGTTAGTTATTGACTGTTGGGTTTGTTATGCTAGAATAATCACTTCGTTGATCTGTGATAAAATAACTAAGCACTAAGCTACGAGAGTGCTTTAACACGGGCTCTTTCAAAACACTTTACCAGCTAAAATTCTGTAGGTATTATCCAATAATAAAGTCTGCGAAGCATAAAATCTAACAAATATATCGTTATACAGCAGGTTTATAGGTATAATAACGGGAATTGGGCTTCTTTACGCCTCATCTAGCCCTCGTTATGCCGGCGTCGTAAATCTTCATTCAGGGAGGCTCGCGCACTCCCCCTTGATTTCGGGCACCCACTCGAATGGATATCACATATCATAATGATAGTGTTGACGTGGGAAATAATGGAGAGAACATTTCAGTGGAAATGATACTATATGATGGAATTACAGGCATCTTTACATAGAGTAGCAGAGTTCTTTGTGATAGAGCTCGTCTCTATCAAGAACTACCTCTGTACCTATTTTAAGCGCCAAGTAACCTTTACTATCAAGTACGCTTGGTTGCCACTTTAAGCCTGTTGTATCAGACTTCCGCTGCGAAACCAAAACGGCAAAATCGCAATAGTTTCGCCGTGAGGGCAGCGGCTTTTTCTGGTTTCGCTGCGGAGGTCTGTTACTGGCATCAATGGTTTTTTATACCATTGATGCCAGTAACTACTTAAAAAACAAAGTTGCTTCTCATTATATCTTTTAAACTACGCAACGGTTTTTTTGTTGTGTTTGTACTTGTTTGTATTTGTTAGAACATTATAGGTTAGACCTAATACAATAGTAGAATAGTCATCAAAAAAATGAATAAATTGATGATAAATATTTATTTTATGCATTGCTAACTAAATTGTACATAGTCAGAAAACTTCAAGAAGCATTACATTAATGTATTTGCATGACTCTAGACAATAAATTGCCGTCGCAGTATTTATTTACTCCCGCCCGCCCTACGCCCGAGTCGTCCGCCCACGTACAATGCATACTATGACTTGAGAGGTTATTAAATGACGCTGTCTTTTATACCATTACTTTTCTGTCGTTATTTTTACGACTTGCAGTGTTTTTAAGATTCATTTATGAGTAGTAATTTCTTTTATCTGATTATAAGGCTGAACAATTAGTGAATCGAATAATTAATTAATATGATTGACCTTTCCAGGTATTAACATAAACGCTTTGCTTGCTGAGCAGTCAGCAGTCATATTGTCATAGCTTGATCCTACATTACAAAAAAATATTTAGCATAAATGGATTTAAATTATAATTAGCTTAATCGAGTATTGGATCAAAATTAAGACTTCCAAAAAATTTCTTTCTGCAATGGGTAAGGTCCACTTTGTCCTTTGTATTCAATATTTTTCGTTAACAATTACCTACACTATAATAAACGCTTGTCAAATAATTTCGATCATAAAACCTAGGCAAATTATAACATGCACGGTGTAACCACAAGCACTGCATGCTTCATAAGTCCGTACAAAGCGCGCGCACGAACGATATTATTTTGTAGTCAGGCGGCTTCAGGCACGGAACACAATTAACTTGTAAGATTGTCTGCGGAGGCTGCACTCGCCCTCACCCTCCTCATCCATCTACCCTCCCTTCCAAACAAAACATCAATAAACCCGCCCATCACCCGAAAACCAGCCCTAGCTTCAAGAATACAGAGCTTAAAATTGCAATGGTGGTAATAAGTTTTATGTGCCGCATTTATTTCGTGTAGGTATAGTCAGTCCAGTTACCCTTGATTGGTTGTCGTTCCTCTAATCCCCTTTTGATCCTTTCCACCCAAAACCTAGCCCTCTTCGGTCCTGAATTAACTATTGACATGTACCTGTAGGTGTGTATACGCTTTAATTTATCTACATGAGGGTCGGGAGAAGTTTTATGCTGAACAGCAACTCGAATTTTTGTATGTTGTCACATCGTTACAGAGTTGGCGTTGTCAACTTTGTTAGATTAATTGAATAAAAAAAAACACTTGGACATTCATCCTTGTATAAATTCCAAAGAAACTGCAAATTTACAGAAACGTCTACTATAATGAAGTTGTGAAAAGTCCTCATCGATCGAAAAATTCAATACTAAAAATGCGATTCTAAACCGTACCAAACTTGTATTCTCTATAATAACACACGTTTCCACGCCACCTATGACGTAGTGTAATTGGCGCGTTTTTTTAATGTGGTACTCTTTCTCGAGCAATACCTTCATCTGTCTTCATAGATTTCATGATTGACTGCTCTATCATCATATCTGTTGAAGTCCTTCATATCTGTTGAACTTAACTTGTCATAACATCTAACCGTCAATAATTCTCCTGCAAATCGAGGATACGATATGGATATGAAACTTTAGTACAAAAATATTTTCCATTACCTCTATGATGACGCCTAACTTCTGTGTGTTTTATATAACATCGTCATTACATCTGTTTGCTGGTAAATATTATCTAGGGTTGTAGATAACAGACCCCAGACCTCGGTGACGAACACTATCTTTGATAAAATGAAAAAAAACTCTTGTTTGCCACCATAAAGATAAAGTGGTGACGTGCATCGTTGCACCGTGGCCACCGCACACGTGCTCGCGTCTCGGAGCTAAGCAAATACAACAGCGTTGACACGGCGCATGTTACATGCGTTGGCTACTTGCTAGAGCTTGCAATATAAAGCAAGTTGAATTACATATCAAAAATCTCAAGTCGCTCGCGCAATACTGCGCTTTATGCATGGCCGTTTGCATGATACGTGAGCCCGAATCATGACCCAAGCTTTAATATGCGCAAGTAACCAGTGCCGTGGAAACGCAGCTCTAAGCAAATACAACATTGTCTAAATTAAACAGAATAAAAAGTCGACATTGACTGCGATAATGACGGCATTTATGCTTGTTTTCCCAGATTCAAACCCGACCTTTGATGTCAACGTTTTATTGTTATAAAATCTGTCTCATTTTTGCCGCAGCGCAGAAATAATAAACACTTATCGTGATACATCAATAAACCTTTAAACAGCCTTGATTCAGCAAACCGAAAGTTTAAAAAGTATTATGAAACTATTACACTATCGTGAGCACTATTGCTAGTTGGAAACCGAAGAGTAGATAAAGTTATTACTCATAAACTTCGATTCGAGACTGTGTTTTGCAGACGTATTTTGACTTAGTTTATATCGAGAGTAGTTTCGTAGCTAAAATCTATGTCTCTTTGTCATTCTGATTGTTAAAGTTAACCTCGTAGTTAAAAATCGTATAAGGTTCTGATTAAATTCCTTTTTATTTTTTGGATTTTTGTCATGAATACCATTTCACTTATATTTCTCTTAGGTACACTAGATATATTTACACTAATAATATAAATGCGAAAGTTTGGATGTTTGTTTGTTTGGATGGATGTTTGTTCCTGTATAACGCGACAACCACTGAACCGATTTGACTGAAAAAAGTACGGTTCCCACGCCACCACGTTTCGCGTACCACGCAAACGAAGTCGCGGGCAACAGCTAGTTTTGTCTGAACAAAACAGCACTTGAGCTAATAGCCACCCCTGGTGATGGAATTCTTAGGTAACCTGAGAATTCAATCACCAACCTAAGTCAGGTTTACGGTTACGCTATCTTTAGAGTTCCTCAGTTAGTTTAATGAAATGTATTCAACTACATTAAAATCCGATGTGGTGCTCTAAAAGCTCCCACCAAAAAATAGGCGAAGAATCGAAAAGCGATACGGCTAATCCCACTAATCGGGGAGCAATTGAAAAATAAAAACGTAGATGGCGGAATGATTCCATTTAGAGCCAAAACGATGCGACAAAATAATAAAAAAGGTGCCGGAACGGAACGGAACGAGCTGCCCGCCGCCGGCCGGAGGCTAATATTGAAAGCAAATCCTCGACTAAATCCTTAAGCGCCTGGATTGAAGCACCTGGAAAACTGTGTGTTTCCCACCCGCGCCCGCGCTCCTGATAATCATTCCCGGATTATTTTGTACTTCCCGCCTAATGTCGCGATTTGCGAATTTGTTGGCTACTTATTAGCTTAGTGCGAATTGATATTTTATTTTCGGTTTTTGAGTTTGGAATTTATAGGCATTTTCATCTTGGTTCGCGTGCAGTGCAATGATCTATCATTGCAAGTTTAAACTTGATGACTGACCGGAAAAATAATTAAGAATATCACACGCTGCAGCCACAGAACAGCTTTTAGTACTACGTACAGAATGGACACTCTCTACCTCCCACCGGTTTTACTTACCTCACCGCGGTCGCGAGTACGGCGGCACCTTTCGTCGGCACTGAAGCTAAGGGCTATTAGCTATTAAGCGTTTATTTTGGTTTTTGCGATAGTCAAATACTCACACATAGAACGGCCACCTTTACGTACACAAACTATGCATGTAGTTATTACGACGCGTTTGTTTCATACATTTTATTGGGAGTGTCTGGGTATGCTGCAGCATTGTAAAGAAAATAAAATTTACAAAAAACATAATAGTAATCACTACATATGTATAAACAAAGTCGCCCGCGTCTGTCAATTTGTATGTATTTATGTATGTATATTTTAGATATGTCACTTTAGTGTAGTGTGTAGTGATGTTAACCTTGTAGATAGAGACTTGTAATACATGACAGATAAAATTGGTTAAATCCGATTTTAGTGCGATTTTCAGTATTGGAGTGATTCAAGAGAAAGGTTTAAAATAATGAAAGGTTACAAAAAATTCAAACAGAGATTAGAAACTAGGCTATAGCCACAAAAACTAAGTAAAGAGTTGTTTAAAATGAACCTATAGAATCGTATCGAAAATAAAAATTCAAAATATTTTAATTAAGTAAAAGTAAGTTCGTAGGAGTCAGTGGCTAACTCTGGTGACATAGTTTCTAGGCCGCCCGAAGTAATATCACAAAGATCATTTTGAAACGTCTTAAAACTAGGTTTTTCCTGCGGTAGTTATGATAATTTCCTCTTACACATTGTGTATAAACTTATCATAAAAGGAGATGTCATCTCTGCAATGCTTCGGTGGACCGGCCCTCAGTACTGTTGTTATTAATTATTTTAACTTGGTATGTAAGTAATCCTTAAAAATAAACCTAAACAAACAAAGAACCACACAGTGCTACGGAGCTACGCAGCTGCTACGACGTAGCCATGTTTGTAGAACTGCCACTGGCTTTTCATTTCATGACCAAAATGAATGAAAAATCTTTCAAATTGTAACTATTTGTGATTATACAATGTTGATGTGGTTAGAAGTGTTTTAAACACATAAATAATTATATTATGTTCAGTACAGATCATTTATATTAATAATAATAAGAAAGAAGATTTGTATTTTTGTTTGTTGCGAATAAACTCAAAAACTACTGGTCCGATTTAAAAATATCTTTCAAAAACTTAAAATGCGTCATATTGTCATAGTTGATGGGTTTCTAACGAGTCACACGCACACCCAAACGAGTAACTTTGTGACTCGCAGGTTGTTTTATTCAATCGAGTTACACAGATAGAGAGAGACACATGATAGAGTTTCTAACAAGTCACACGAGTAGCATTTTGACTATAAAGATTTCTATCACACGAAAAAACGGAGACGGTTCTCAAGTCAACGCGTACTTATATATTTTTTGGTTTTTCGGTGTGACTCTTTGCACTATCTTTCCAGTTGTGTTTCAACGAGTCACTCTCAGTCATCACTATCATATCATCATATTATCATCAGCATAATCCGTTCATCAAAAAAACATCCAACGAGCCAAAGTGCTACTCGTGTGACTTATAGAAACCCCTACCATTAAATTCACCTCTAAAAGTTACTCAAAACATTTTAATAATAACTCTTTGCAAAATCGGTCAGTTTTAAATTGTTTGCTCATTATGAAGCTCTCTCGCTACAAGTTTACTGAATGCAAACTCTTTACAGCCTTCTGCCCGAGCCGTCCCGTAGCTTACACTAACGGGAAAATTATATGCATTTCAATAATGCATATCTTACCATGGACCAGCTGAGTTGTATATAAATAAATAAATAAATAAAACTCTATTGTACAGTCGGGGTAAGAAAAGGTTCGTCACCTTAAGATCTATTTTCGTTTGCTCGGAATGAGCGATACTCTGCTTTACCGATTGAGTATGACATATTGCAGTCGGTGGTCGACTGTCACTCGCCGCCAGTCGGGATGACAGTTACAATTAAAGGTTACCAACTTTTTAGACTACAAAGCATTCACGAAGGACTATGCTTCGTTACTTTGCTATACGATACAGGTTATGGAAAAAAGTATGTCCTTTTCCCGGTTGTTATGTATCTATATTTTATTTCAGTCATATCGGTTCAGTGGTTGTTGAGTTATATAGAGGAACAAACAAACAAACAAATATACATCGAAGCTTTCGCATTTATAATATTAGTGTGATTCATATTAGTGTGAGTAAGCCGCTGAAATGACAGCTGAAAAGCTGTCATTTCAGCTGTCATTGCTAAGTATTGCTAAGTATTGTCTTTTCGCAGATAAAAATGCAGATGTTATAGTGCCTAAGACAGGTTTAGGAAGAAAGTAGACTTCCCAAACACTTACCATCTTAGCTTTGCAAAGTCTAACCCACAAGAAAGACATGCTCAATGTTTTTAGAACGCAGTAGGTTTAATTACGATATGCGCACAAACATTTATATATTTTACGAATAGAAAAATCACGGCAAAAATTCAAACCCACCACCACATCTGGATCGAAAATCAGCGCCTACGCTACTGAGCCAATATAACCAATAAATTATATAAATTAAATTAAAATATTTTTTTGTGTATTTAGTTAATCATATTATTATAAATGCGAAAGTTTGAATATTTTTTTCTTATATAACTCGACAACCACTGAACTGATTTGGCGGAAATTTAGATCATAGTTACTTTTGATAAATGACCGGGAAAAGGACATAGGCTACTTTTTATCCCGGAAAAAAGTTCGGTTCCTGAGTTCCACGCGAACAAAGTCGCGGGCAACAGCTAGTAGACAATAAAAGAGGCAGGAAATAAAACTTATAAATTATCAGTGATATTTTTATTGTGACTAGAGGTTTAATTACAAAACAACCGATGTTTCCATTAGGATTGACAAAATACTTTATTTTTAACAAACAGTTCAAAGAATATGTATGATATGTATAAAATGAAAACCTCAATTATTTAATTTCAATTGATAATATTATGATATTCCCAATTATATAAATATGTACAATTTTCACATTGATATTTACTTCACTGATAAGTAGGCACACGGAAAGGTATTCTAATTCGTGGATTTAACTAAATTTAAGTCTATTAAGATTTAAATGCTAAAAATTTATATACAGTAACGTTTCAGTGCTACTTTATAAATATTTTAATAAATTACTGAGATCCTGGTCACTGTAATCTCATTTGGAGGCGGCTGTTTTGATGTTTACTTAATTTTCTGGATATGTTTCTTTCACTATAGTAATCAGTAGATAGTGCAAGTGTATCTGAAGACAACTGGCAAGAGTTAATTAAAAGCCTCTGCATAAGTTATGACAAATAATGTATCAAATTATAATTAATGATGGTAATTTATTTAATTAAAACTTATAATATAAATTACCATTGTTCACATTTTTTTTTTAAACTTTTTAATTAAAATGGCATATATTTATCTGTTGTTTCTGTTCATTAGAATATTGAATGATTTTTTTACGGCAAGTAGTGTTTGCAGAAATATGAAAGTTTAACCCCTTGTTGAAACACCAACTTCAGACTTTGGTACTTATTAACGAGACTTTGGTTATTATATTATTACCAGTTAATGGTTTCTATTTAAATAACTTTAATGTTATATTATTCAACCAGTAAATAATTACATATTCATAAATTGGAAAGTTCCATCGTCTTCAAAATGGCTATAGTTTATATATAGTTATAGGCTCTTTTATCAAATAAATATTACATGACCGGCTGACTAAACCAAATAAAGCGTAATATGATATGGTCAAAGATTAAAATACAATCAGTAGTAGAACTTAGCACCCCTACCTCAAAACGTCTCGGACTATTTATCTTTATAGTATTAGAACTATTATTTACAATAATCGAAATTATTCTACAAACTTACATCTAAATAAGTTAATCTAATACATAAGCTTGTAAAAATTGCACACTTGCTTTGGTATACGTACATACACATAACTACATTATTTACAATTATAAACGTCGTTATTTTTTATTGCCCGGGGTTTCGTAACGATCATTTAAAAATTACATTTATTAATAGTTACTACTCATTTTCTACAATTCTATCAGAATGTTATTTAACAGAAATATGTAGATTGTACTTGGTGACTTTGCTTACATTTTTGCTGCATCATACATTTTAGCAAAAAAATTTAGTTAGTTTATGTTCTTTATCGTTTATTTTTGTTGCTGTTAATTTGCCCAAAAGTAATTATATTCCATAGATTTTGCCAAAAAATTAACCTTAACATAGTGGCTCTACTTTTTCGATAAAGTTGTCATTGTAGTTTTCTAGCTAAAAACAGAAACAATAAATTTTCCATCAAATTCTTATTTCCTATATTGTCATAGGTTTAAGAGATAGTTTTAAGGAAAAGGAAGACGTATATTAAAGATATGAAATTTTAATAAGTTATGTAAACATTTTTCTACTTTATCAAAACCTCTTTTTCCTGTATCCAATATTTAGATCCAAACTCAAAAATATATTTTACATTGATTGAAAATACTTCATCATCGTGTTTTGTTCCACAAACTGTACCGTTTTAGTTACAGCGAGCGTTTTGAGACACTCAACTCGTCCCGAACGCCCAATCTCACTCTACCCAACTTTCTACAGAATTCAAAACGGCTGCATCCATCTACAAGTTTCGCAACAGCCGAATCTCGATCATCTCATCGGACCACCACAACTCACAATAAAATTATAGCATCAATACCGCCACTAAGTTTTAACGCACGAACACATCATTCGAACCACTCCCACAGATTGCAGGGTAGGGCGTGTGTGCGCGCGGGCGGCGGCTAGGAGACGCGCGCGGCGAGCGGCGGCGGCGGCGGCGGCGAGTGCGCCGGCTCACCGCGCGCCGCCCCTCAGAGCCGCTCCGACACGCCGCCCGCGTACTGGCACGCCGACAGCGGCGCCGAGCCCGCGCGCGATACCGGCGACACCGACCCGTAGCTGCCGACGAACCCGGAGTGCTGCTTGGCCTTCAGCCGGAGCGACGCTATCGACGAGGACATTGCGGGGCACGGCTCGGCGCGGTACATGCTGTACGGGTTAGGGGGAGCGGTGTACGGGCACGGGGCGACCCCGCCGCCGACGCCGCCTGCGCCCGCGACCGACATGCCGCCGCCGCCACCGACGCCCATCGATGTCGCAGTGTTGAAGCAGTTCACTGAGCCTGTGGAAGACGCGGTATGTAAATAATAAGCCAGTGATACCAAGTCAGGTACGTGATACCGCTACTACTAAAAAGCTTATTAGGAATCTCTCGTTGCGCTGTCATGTCATTCCAATCTTCCAAATTGACATTATTAGAACTTTTCTAATATACGCACCTTGATGATGGCTTGCAGGCACGACCGACCCTAGTGGATTCACCGGCCACGGGAAACTCTTAGTCCCGAGAGGGCTAGGTACTTTTGTAGCCCAGTTATTGTATGGATATGAAGAGTACAAATCGGTGTCTGGGAAAGGCTGCATTAGGCCGTTGAACTGTGTGCTGAAGCCGTTCTTGAAGTCAGCTGCGGCGGCTGCAGCGGCATTCATTGCGTTCCGCTCACGCTTCCGCCATTTAGCACGCCGGTTTTTGAACCACACCTGCAGAAACAAACTTAAATCAGTACAGAACGCAAAGTTAAAGCAAGAAGCTTTTAAAATCATCGCCAATACCGGTGAAGGCGTTATTTCAGACCTAAAGACACGTGTTTTAAGATTCAGTCATTGCATGTAAAAAAACTACCAATGAAGAATAAGATATTCTGTTTTTGTCGAAGAAAGCCAATTCTTCAAAGTACAAGTTTTAACGAGATTGAGCATCAGAAGGCGACCCGCGTTGCGTAGTTATTAACTTTGCTCATTACAAAGTTGACAGTGAGACGGCGCGGGCGTATTCTTGCCACGTAGCGGAGGCCGCAACCAACCACCCGTCTAATTGCGACCGCGAAATGAAGATAAACGAGCGTCGCGATTGGGCAGGACGGGTCGCTGCCACTTGCCGGGCCGCAATAAATGAGCGGCTCGCTCCGATCGATGTTGTTATTTAGCGGGAGTGGACGGCGCCCGGATTCCACTGGCACAGGTCAGCACGTCGATAAGTCGCCGTGAGCGCAGATAACGCGCGCGCTGATGTATGGCCGCGTCCGTCACGCAACGATCGATCGCACGACGACACCTCGCGATAAATTGCGCAATCCAGCGACTGCAATAAATATCTCGCCGGCGGTATTTGTCTCACTCACTGTGGCGGGTTCACCCAGCCGAAACGGTAAATAATACCCTCTTTCCTCGGTTAAGTGAACATAAACGGTCGTTTCCACCCCATATACGATCGTTTATTTTTCGAAACATAAATTTCACAAATTCGCATGAGCGCTTGTTTTGTACACGGTGACACAGGTAACCACGGGTCGTGCCAACAAATCACAGTCCACTTGCTCTCACATTTTGTAGCGCTTTTACCTCTTCTCTGTGCATAGGTAGTTCTATACATTTTAAAACAGTCATGGTTAATAGCATAGTTTTCACTAAATTCGGAACATTTACTTTGTAAATTTTATCATTCCCGAAATTTCAGCTTTAAATATCGGGAATCAATAAAACTTACAAAGTAAATATCCCGATTTTAGTTAAAATTAGGTAGTTCTACTTCGTTATTTAGTTATTGTTGCAATCAATGCACCACCATTTTTTCCACCCAAAACCACGAAGCATGAAAAGCACGCAAGAAACTTTAATGATGACAGCAAAATGATGCAAATACATTTAAAATATATTTTAAATATCTAATGGACCGCTGTGCGACCTCTTTAATGTCATCAGTCCATCGAGTGGGGGGGCGTCCTACACCTCGTTTCCAGTTCGTGGTCGCCAATCGAGAACCTTTATTCCCCAGCGGTTATCGGTTCTGCGAGCTATATGGCCTGCTGAAGCTGAAGCTGAAGTGGCAATGGACCCACTTCAGCTTACTATTTTTTTTATTTTGCATGGATACTTAGCAACGCCTGCGCCATACGAAAGTTAATTCGTCGTCGGTCACACTTTCTATAGATTTTTCATAGGTTTGCTTTCAAAATGATCTTAAGACAGCTCTACATTCAACAAACAATAACCCCCGTGGACTAGATTATTATTATTCGAGCAAGAGGGTCGCGTTATTGCGAGCGGGCTAATCCTTTAAATATATTATTGGATGTGACCCGCTCGCCCTCGCAAGACCCTGTTTTTTAATACCCCAAAATCGATACTAATGCGTGCTTTATAATTATTCAATGTACTGGGGCTTTATGCTTGGAAACGTTTCACTAAATGTCGTCAACCTAACCAAGTGACAAGCAGGTTGCATACTCAAATGCTATTTCAATATTTAAGGTAACTGATTACGAAGTTAGATTTCAAAATCGTAGACAAAATTAGTCCAGTAGCGTTTCAGTATTCGGGCGTATCTAAGAGTACCTAGTAGAGTTCTTTGTGAAAGAACTGGTCCGCGGAAGTACCACAATTCTTAGGACGAATACGGCATAAATCGAAACAACTGAGAGTTAAAAAAAATCCACTAATATATATTGATTTATTTTGAATTAGTAAAAAACATATTTTTAAATAATATTGTAGCGGTTACGATTGAGTAAACCATTTTCAATGCAACAAAAATGCAAAAAAAATATGCAACAAAATGAAAAAAAATAATAGCTGAAGTTTGTATACCAAAACAAATAATAAAAGCGAAACTAACTAAAATAGACTAGACAGTTATGTGTCACAACTGTATCAACGGCTTCCAACAATCATAGCATCCCGTAATCCTCATTAAGATTACAGCGTCCATGGATAACCACACGACTCAGGACTGACGATCTCCAGATTTGCTAACAGCCTAATAAAGCTTAGGTATCAGCTAATGAAGTGGACTCTAATAGAGATATTACTATTAAGCATAAGCCCGTCGCACACATTAGTTCTGCTTTCATTTTGCCCTGACCGGTGAAAAATAAAGGCGAATTACGTTTTTTTACCGATCCAGGAGTAGACTTTAAAACGATTTACCGCGTTCATCTCAGTGAGCGCAGTCACAGGTTACCAGTTAGTCAGTGGCAGTACATCTTTAACATTCAAATTGGACAGAAATAGCAACTTACCGTGTTACGGAAGAAGAAGACCTAGCAGTAAAAAGGTAATAAAAAAAACTGTAAAAATAAGCAGCGTAATTTTTGGGAACGTTAAAATCATTTGTTCTCTCGAATATTTTTTTCGGTGGTCATGTGGTAAGGTATAATTCAAGATATTATCTATCAAATGTCAAAATCTGCACTTTCTTTATTGGATAGTTGTGATAAATAACCCCCCAGCTTCCGTAATGAAGCCATTTTACGGTCAGAAGGACCAAGGGGCAAATTCCCTTAAATTTAAATTAAACTGGAATCACAGTTTTATTAGCACCATCAATCAAACAACGAACGTATAACGGGTATCGTAACTCAGAGTTACGGGATTATAGACCTTATTTGTATAGCGGGTGGAGCTATGTAATTAGATTGAGTTAAACTATTCCGAAGTCAAATAAACACGCGCTCATATAAATGGATAGAGAATATAAACTCGGAAATTGACACGTGTCTGAGCCAGGGTTGGCAGGAGAGGATTACTCTTTCTATTTGCCGTACAAGATGTATTCTATAAAACTATGGTTTTGTTTCGCCCACAGAGCACTGGTGCTGTGTATTATGTACCTCTATATGCATGTGTATATTAGTTTTATTTAACAAAATCAGGGTATCTTACTTTGAAACGTCTTAAAGTTAGGTGAATTTACGCCAGTTCTACGCGCCTCAGCCTAGAAGAATCTGAATCTGCCTAGAACAAATTAGGCTAGCTAGATTTTTTTCGATGATAACTTTTCGTAGTTTAGTTGTTAAGATCGGTTGTAGGCTCTTAATCGGCCATACACTAATGTAATTTTATGCGCCGGAAAACATCGTAAGGAAACCGTTATAATAACCTACCCCGCAGATCCAATGCAAATTGATAGATGACTCATCAATGTGTTTCAGCTTATTTTTGAACATGCCCGAGAGGCATCGCATAGTGTCTCATCTAAACACATCAACAAAAAGTTCGATCGTGTCACCCAATTGCAAAAATGGTGACAAATCGAACTTTTATTTTTGACCTGTCACCCTAGCTGGACAGAGCTGGGTGACAAATGGAAATAAACCAATTTTGTTATACGAACCATCAGAACCATGCCATTCTGTTTTTAGTAAAAATCATTATAACAATGATACGAATAGCTTTATAATTTCTAAAGATTCCAAATAAGCCAAGTCTTTGGATTCATAATCTACAAAAACTATTAATCTGTAAAGAAAGCAAAAAGGAGTAGAGACAGCCCTATTGAGGGGTAGATTATTAAATGCACCCTGCAGAGTGGACGACATAGCGGACTCGTTTATCTAATGATAGGAAACCACAAAATTTCCGCCGGACAAAACTATTGTGGCTATTTTCGTTTTGGAGTTTTGTTACCTATTTAGGGGTAATGTAAGGGTATTTAGAGGATTTTAAATAAAGTAAAGTGTATTTCACAACCTATGTGCAAAGCAAGTAAAAGCAAGCACTATTATGTATAGGTTTAGGGGACACTGTAGCAAGTAAAATAACGGTGAATATCTGGGGGTGAGGAGCGCAGTGTCACAAAGGAAGCTTTGGGCAATACTGCATCTTCAGCAATCGACCTTACAGTCGCGTCACTTGCACTTGCTACACATTCACCATAGGTCGCTAAACGTTGTGCTTACATTCTCTTAGGCTCGCCAGTCGAGCTACCGCCATCTAAATAGACAGCTTTTTTTTTAATAACTTGAGACGAAAACTCCTCATTCAAACATGGAACACAGGAGGTTAAGCCATGGAGGATTTAATAATATATAAATTTACTTAAATAAGTATTATTTTGTTTCTATTTGTTTATTATAACTAAATAGTTTCATGGGATGGTTTCATTCTAATCCCTAATTAAGCCAATTGTGATTAAAACGCGACAAGTCGTTAATAATTCAGGACATGCATTCAGTATTGATTATTTAAGCTGTGATGGCTAAAGTAAGCCTAGAAAAGACATTTCCTGGATTACTAAACTCACTGTTTGATTTGAAGCATGTAAATTTGACTTATTATGTTATTATGATGATGCATAGATCCCTTCTAATGCCTATTAAATTGCAGACCATGATAAGTTGTCAAAAAGCTTCTTTTTCACAGAGAATGTGCGAGAATCAAGTCTTTCAACGCAATCACCTCACTAAGAGGGCGAATTCGCTAAAACTATAAGTTAAAAAAAAGGATTAAGCTGTTATTGTATTAGAAGTATTACCTTCCAGTTTGATATAATTTTGTAATGCTATACCGAAAAGGTCGAAACTCGCAGTTTATTATACGTACCATCTCGGTGATGAGGCACCGATACTGTTTCGACGTAGAGATGAAAAAAAAGAAAGGTAGAAGGAAAGGCGCCGTGTTGATAAATTGAAATTGAGTTGAAACAGTATCGGTGCCTCTTCATCGATATACCGTTATATGAGTACGTAAAAACAACCATTTTTAGATTGAATGATAAAATTCCCTATAGTTTTATTAGTAAAAAATGCAAACTATAGTACCTACTTAGTTTTAGGTATTTCTCTTTGTTATATCTATATTATATTATATCTATTTCAATCGCATGGATTTGCTCTCACTGTAAAACAGTAAAGCTCGCTAAACTGTTTGCATGAAACAGGACGGTGGGCACGGCTGTGCAATAAAATCATTGCAAACACCGTCAGCTGGATAGGTTCACGTAAAATAAATAATGCGCTGAGCTCGTCGACTGTCGACGGGATTAATAGAACCTCTGTTGTAAAAATTTTTTTAGGTAAATCTGAGAGTGTTTTAAAAAAGCAAATAAGTGATTTTTACATATTCGTGGAAATAATTTATTTAACAATACAAACTTTCTAATTTACATTAGAAATTCATACCTTCATGTTTGGTACCTACGGATACTTGAGAGGCCAATACAAATATTACCTACAAATGTTTTATTCCGTTTCCAAAAGATAAATATACTAGCATGTTAGCAGTGATAAAATCTCCTACTATCATATCTACTTGCCTACTTAGATAAATTTTTTTTTGCTAAGTTTGGGGCTTTTTTTGCTAATTTTTGCTTTGCTTAGTTTGGGGCTAGATAGCTTTTAAAAGACCTTATTAAAAAAATAACTATAGTATACTAAAGTAGGGTTACTTGAATAAAAAAACTATATTAGGACTTTAAAAGCTATCTAGCTTTTTTGTGTATCTAAAGATTGTAAGCTATGCTGATGACTTTTATGCGGCGTATTAACTCCATCGCTATAGTTGGCTTATGAATCTCATACGAATTTACTTACTATCCACCCGGATAGTAAAGGCCATCGGCATAGTTTACAATCTTTAGGTACACTAAAAAAGCGGAACAGACAGCTAAAAGCGCACTTCAAAGTAATACGGTAAAAATATTAAAAAAGTGCCACTAGTTTTCGTAAACGTACAACCTACTCGACAACAATAGCAACATTATCTATTTGTATCGAATAGATCGATGGTATAATTCCAGGGGTGCCCCGTTGGCAAGCGATCAGTGGCAAATGAAATGTGTCAAGAGCTGTTTCACGGACGATTGCCGACGATATGCCGACGATACGGTTCTGAGAAGGCGCGTTGTTCGACAAATTAGTTCGATACAAAAAATGTGTAAACTCGTAATTTTTACTTTTTATTTGCGTGTTATATTTATGAGATCAAACATAAATTAAGTTAACATAAAGTTTAAAGTTAAAAAAGGTTAATATTTATGCAATACTTATTAAAAAAAAAAGATAAAATAAATATTGTTTTATCAGTTTCGAACATTTGTATTCATAGTCTTCACGTCCGTCGTCCGTCTCGTTCATGATTATCTAGGTAAGTCTATTTTTATCACAAGTTCCATTTACTTACCTAGTTGTGAGTAGCTAACTATTATTTACTATTTATTAATAGTAGTAGTTACCTATAATTATTACTGAATATGAGATAACCATAATATTCTGTACATCTACATTACAATGTCGACGATTTATACAAAGTACTCACTGCAAACAATTTCTAGTCAAATAGATAACAACAAAATGTCCAAACGTCTTGCATATGTAAAATGTGGTTTGATTTGACACATGTAATTCGCATGGAACACTAAAGAAAACATTCAAATTAGCGTCTCGTATTTTACGCGTCGTAATTGAGTCAATAAGCAGGCAATGACCCTAATGAGTTGGTAACAAAAATAATGTATGAGGATTTATCGCTGTGCGCGCGCACAGATTTATTCGACGCGAGCGATGCGCCGGCGCGTTAGACGAGCCGCGCTAATCCTCCGCAGGGTTGACACTAAAAAAATCGTTAAATTTCTATTCATGTTACTAACATCAGTTTGTTTAAAAATAAATGTAGGTAAACAAATTTACCTGCGCGAGATTTTACTCGAACAAATTAGGGCCCTGTTCCTGTCATGCCTATTATCGCCCGCGCTGATCTGATCCCGCTCACATTTGAATATATAAATAAAATAAATAAATAATGCTGGACAATCCACACAGCATCATCTAGCCCCAAGGTAAGCTGCTGTTAAACAGAGCTGTATTATGCTGTATATTTAATATTTCATATACTAACCGGATGCGGGCGGCGTTCTTTGCCTTCAGTGTTTGTTTTAATTTGGTCCATTTTCATAACTGTTTTTTAAAACTAGCTACGAAAAAGGCAATTTTCGAGAGAATTTTCGAAGAGATCGCTTTTAGCGATAAGGCCGCTCATTGTAACACTTAATTGTTTTATTTTTAATTCAAACTAGAGAAGAGAGAAAAAATATAAATAAAAAATATCCCTCATGATTTATAGGGGTATTTTAGTTTTCAATATTCAATTTACAAATCAATCAATAAAGTTCAACCCTACAAATGAGAATGTTTTGAAGAACACACGCGTTATATCCGACTCAGTCGAGTACCGATACTATCAATACCTAAACTTAAACTAACTGTTCATGACTCTGTGGCTAAACTAACACTTGAACTCGGTATTTAGCGCAGAATATCGATTTCATACTCTTGCGATGCATCATCTGCCTAAACTCGAATGAAGGTCTTTTATATCGTCATTTTTGTTTATCAAGACTTATAATTTGTAGTGTAGAGCGTTTTGAGCTAATCAACTGAGGGAAATTAAAACTTTGTATACTTTACCTTACTTTCTAAGAGTAGTAGAGTTTTAAGAGTAGTAGAGTTCTCTGTGATAGAGCTCGTCCGGGGAAGGACTACCACCATACCTATTTCTGCCGCCAAGCAATAATGCTCGCATTGCTGTGTTCCGGTGTGAAGGGTATGGTTTCCGGTGAAATTACTGGCACATGAGGCTTTCGATCTTAGCCTCAAGGTGGCAACCCGCGAGTGATACCTCTGGTATTGCAAGCGTCCATAGGCTGCGGTAACCGCTTACCATCTTGTGGGCTGTAAGCTTGATTGCCACTTCAGTTGTATAAAAAAAAAAAAACTTTGTATGGTACTTTGTTAGCAGACGTAGCTTTAAAAACATAAGAAATTCGGGCATTTGTAATATCGAATATAAAACTTCAAGAAATTTGAATTTTCTAATGTTTATCTCATCTAAGCCTAATAATTGGAATACTAAAATAAGCCTTAACATGAAAATCAAACCCATACAAAACAAAATTAAACTAATCCAAATATCCAACTAATACACATGTCCAAAGCTTACCCAAAACATTCGCGGCAAATACCGAAGAAACCAAAAATTCTATGAATTCAACTAAACAGTACAAATAGGTTTGGGAGTTTCGGAACCGCAGAATCTAACGGGGGCCTTCCAAAACTATTGACAGTGAGTGTGGATGCGATCAGACTTAAGCCAGGGATTATGAAGAGACCAAAATAGACGCATCAAATCCTGGAGGATTAAGGGATTCCGTGTTCCGTCGGACGGCTCGGCACAAAAATACGATGCGCGCCGGATGCGACGATTAGCCTAAACATCTAGATCGTTAATATTGTAATGCACTTTTTCTCCTGTCTTCAGTAAAAAAGAACCGAATAAGTTCATCAATGTCATTTGGCAGCTGGCTTGAAAAGTTCTACTACAAACTCGTAGTTTATAGAGAATTTAATATCCAAACCAAGTGAATGTTTGCATTATTTTTAGTAGAATTACACTATTGTTGCATGCACCACCATCGAAGAACGTAAATGATTCTGTTAATGTAATACCTACTATGGTAAAAGTAATCAAAGTAATTTGAGTTAATTATGCTAATTTACTATCTATTGAAGATGAAAATACAAGTTTTTCTGCTAACACAAAATAGGTATTGTATAGATGTGTGAAATACGAAGCTGGGAACAGGTTCAAAATTAAGTGATGTAGGTTTGCCCAGCACCTACACCAAGGCTTTATCAAAAAGTTTATCTAAAGCCAAGCCAGAATACTATAAATAAGGTATAGGTCTCACAACGGATCTCGGCCGTAGTGAAATTAGCCGTTTCGATGCGCAATGGAGCTTTTTCAAACTAAATTGTCTTTGCGCATCACAAACGGCTAACTTCACGGAAGCCTAGATCCGCTGTGCGAATTATAAAAAGTTCTCACCCTGACTCGTGCTTCAGTAAGGTTAGTCCACATAGCAATCTCCTCACGGGTCGACATATCTGGGTAGCGGTTTCTTGCAAACGTCGCTTCCAACTCCTGAAGTTGCTGGCTGGTGAAGTGGGTCCTCTGGCGCCTCTGCCGTTTGTTCTTCTTATCTCCTTTGTCGTCGAGGGACTGGTCGTCAGGGCCCACGCCTGGCGTGGTGGACTCAGTCTTTATGGTCGGCCCATCTGTTAGTGGACGATCTGGAGATAAGAAATAATCTGGTTTTTGTTATGCTGTTGTTAATATAGTAGGTATATACGTACATACAGAATAAAGTAGTTGATACGGATCAATGATCCATTGATTGGGAACTTTTTGTGATCAGATGCAACCTCAAACAGATCATATGATCAGTTGGGAAACTACCACTAAATCTCCAGTGCTCTGGACATATAGACCTAGCATAAATACTTACATACAAATGTTTTATTGCGTTTTCAAAACATATAAATTGTTAGCAATGATAAAATCCCCTTTGAAGTTAGAAATACTAAAAAAGTCTTGTCATAGGAGATTTTGCTCTTTATTAATTAATTAAGTATCTCTCTAGATCAATAATAACCGGATAAGGTATTGTCACTGTAAGTTCATATAATTGATTCTAACACCAACAGGTAGATATAACCCTAAAGTAATAACTTATCAATAAATTAGAGTTTATTAATAAATAAGTATGGTAAGTCAAAGTGCCACATAATTCGTTGGCTCAGAATACGGTATGCAAATATTTACAAAAGCCTTCTGAATTCGTCAGAAATTTGATCAATGTGTTCAGCCTTCATTGAAATACACGTTTGCCTACACGTTTCGGAATACCTATGTTTTATAAATAAATAATAACTTTATTGAGGACACAATTTTTGCATGGTAGTTTTTCATACTATATATAAAATTGTCCTACAAATGGCGGTCTTACGTCAAAGTAAATGAACATCCTCCCAAATCCCACAGTAAAACCTCTTCTATGTCACAAACCATTGTGTGCTAAAACGCTCAAATATCGAAAACTCTGTTAAATTTCCCCACAAGTTCAATATGAATCAGGGCCACGGCCGCCAAGTGCCAGTAGCAAGCCTATAATGCCGCGGCTTAGCGCAGGCGCGGCTAAATACTTTTACAACAACGTTATAAATTCGTTCGCTGATCGAATTCACTCCACATAATTTATATCACCTGTTAAATCTATTTCTGTGTATTTGGTGGGTAAATTGATAAGTATGCTACAATTTATCTTTTGAAGGGACTTTTTATGGTTAACTCCCATTTGATCTATAGGACTGTGATATGGATTTTGAGTATATATTAACCAAGCTAAGTTATGGAAAAGCAGTGCTTTGAACGCACTTGTTGTTTCAGTCGTAAAAGGAGATACATTTGTAGTAATCAAGGTTTTTTTACCCCTTGTTACGCGTAGGTAGTACTAATTCTTACAAAATTATTATCATACGAAGAAACCAAAACAGAGTTGGGATATTCCTACCCTTGTATTCACACGTAAGTAATACAAAAGCCTGGGAAAAAGTAGGAGCTAAAGGCACTAAGATAATAATTTTGCTAAAATGTTCTCGTTTCAACAAAGCTTTGGGAGAGAAAATGATCGTATTTTCACGAGATTTCCGACTACACTAACAGTGTTACGTTCTACTTATAACCAAGTGTTGTAAATAGCAACGAGTTTGTTCGCATAAATAAACAGAAGCACAGAGCGCGCTTATGGTATAGCTGGCTGTTTAAGCACTGTTCTGCGGGGTCACCTTATAGATGGGTGACCGCCAGTGGCAACTTCAACTGAGCCTTTCCGTGGTTTGGTTGTTTTATAAAGTTGTTAGGCTATAGCGAAGGCATTCAGCCGGCTTATTGATTCGTTCATCAAAGTACGAACTTATTTTATGGAGCGTGTTTCACCTGAGTATTAAACATTGTTTTGTTCACTAGGATTCATGTGTTATAAAAGCTACGAGTACCATGGTATCATGGATTTGATTCTTTATCACGTTTTGTAACAGCATTGTAACAAGCATACAAAACCGCTTGGGACGAGTACGTTTTACCTGGTGGTAGGACTCTTCAGTAAGAGTCCGTCTTGGTGGGTACCACCGCAGTGTCAGATGTTGTACCTCCAAGCAGTAGTGTGTAAGCATTACTGTGTTTATATTTGAAAGGCAAGTAAAGTTACTGGGCGAAAGAGACTTAACAACAATGTCTCGGGATGATAAGCGCAGTGCAGTGCCACGCAAACACTTAAAAACATTAAGCTTTGGTTGGCACTGCACCTGTAATAGTCAGGCGTGGTGCTTAACATCAGGTGGGCGCCTTGATTGTCCTGTCAATTACTGACATAAAAAAAAACGTCCAAAATAAAACACTATTACGAATTTACGATCCGAAATTTCGTACAATTCAGCACAATTATTTTGAAGCTAGATGGCGCTGTGAAAAATGTCCGCTTATATTTATTTATTTATTCGCTTCATGGATCACATTAATTCCGCAATCGGTCCTGAAGACGCACGTGACGACCAAGTTTACGGCCCGCTTGATGGTAGGCGGTTACTGTAACTTATGTTTGCTAGCATCATCAGAGATTCACTTGCGCGTTCCCACCCTGACAGGTAATCTAAAGTCTCATGTACCAATATCCATTACGAGCAGTTTGAAGCAATTTCTGCCGTCTCACAAAGAACTTTCAAGAAAAATAACAATTATAATACTACCTATTCTGCCGCCAACAGAGGTTACCATAAACTAATTTTTTCTTTCTTTTTTTGTAGGTTAGCTGGCCTGATTTTATATTAAAACAATGCATTATTAACAAGGTGGGTGACACTGATATCTGTGAGGGCCCGATACCGTGTTATTACATCAATTTGTTACTGATAGCGCGCGCTGCAATCAAGCCCCGTATATTGGCTTTATGGATATCCCTGTGTCAATGATTGGTCAGTATCGAATTTTGGTTCAATGCTACGTGAAATATCGAATCACTATCGCTGGAGTAGTAGGCTAGTGTTCCAGCAGTGGGTGCATAAAAGGCTGTCATGATGATATTATGTAAAATATAATAGCTTATTAGAATGTTATTTATATTTGAGTCGAAACATCGTAAAGGACTGGTATCTGGGGGTAACCACAAGCTCTTAGAGCAATATTGAAATATTATTACACTGTTTTTGTTGTTTGCCAAAAATGTCAGTGTAGTTACCCCGAGATAACATTCCTTTAGAAATGAACTCAGTAGCTCAGTTGGTTATTCATGGTATCAAAATTTAATGCGATCCGAAAAATTCGAACGGGAGGGAATATTCGAGCCTGCGTCTTTTTACCTTGAGTCGGCAAACGCCATATGAACTTTTGGACACCATCCAAACACTAGCACAGTAGAAAATTAAAAGTTCGGAAACTTATTATAATCTACCGTGCCACCAGTTGATCAGTGCCATCTTACGGAATATTTTTCAATCAGAAACGCTTACAGCTTATGTATAAACAGTATCACCTGCCTATGACAGTAACAGTAATTTGGGCGTAATTCTTGTAAATGTTCAGTCTCTTGTGGCACGAAACCGACTAACACTTGCTAGGCTAATATGAACTCTATTTCTAAGCCTTCTAAGCATAAGAATTTGTAAAAATTACATAAGAGAGTTATTACATCGCCAAGGCTTTAGGCATTACTTAATCACACTGAAAATCTACAAAATTTTATAACATTATTTTTAATCAGATTAAAATAACTATTATCAATACAACTGTTTTAATTTGATATTTATTGCACATCGGATTAGTGTTAATGATTTTATTGAGGTGCTTTATCTTGATTGAACATTAATAAATTATTATCTAAAAACCTTATGAACATAATTAACATTATCAGTATCCTTTCCCTGGTAGTACTTTAAAATATTCTGCTATATAAATGCCTCTTGTACCTGTAAGTAACATAATATCAGTTTGGTATACAAGTAGGTACTGGCACTCTACTTGGCATTATTTGCACGAATATTTAAGTTACTTTGATAAAACAAAGTCAACTTTGTGATAACCATTTAAGGTTTACTTTGCATTGCCGAAAAAAACTATTTTAATAATTTGAACAAAATTTATAATCCCAAGTCTGTTACTAAAAAGCACCATATAACGTAACTGAACAACCAATATAGGATAAAAAAAAAACAATCTTTCACGTCAATTAATAACCGAAAAAATATTTAAATCAATATCATCAGGGCCACACAAAGTGCCAACTCAAAACAAACTCTAAACCCGTCGGCAATCTCCAGCAAATACAGCACTCTGTTCTAATGCCTTCACAAACACTCGTGGCAGTGGCTGGTTGCATAACAGCGATAATGGTTGCGTGTGACGCGAGCCTAATCTGTACTATTTGGTGCTCTAAAGGTATAATCTGTGGTAGAGATGTGAACCGGAGGTATTTGTTAATCACCGGAGATTTTAATGTGTATTTTATAAAATTACCGGAGATTCACTGGAAGAAATCGATTATTTTCAAATTATTACTATAACAACACTATTATTAAAACAAGAGACAGGGTTTTTGAGAATTCTCGTAATAATTGTATCGTTTGATGAACAAAAGGTGTTTTTTTAACAAATCTGTGTAATATTTATGCCAATCCGGTACTCTCTTTACTCTTCGGTCCGGAGTCCAAAATCTCCGGTTTTTAGAACCATTTAACACTCCTTGTGCTCTCATATAGCAGTTTAATAAAATGTTAAAAACCATTTTTAATAACATTTTATTTAAAAACACTGTAAAAGTTATAAAATTAGGTGAATGAGTTCATAGCGAGAAGCCTCCGAATTGGTCTAACGAAAGTTATGAAATTGCCATCAACAGTCACCCATTCAAATGGTTCGTTTGTTCGTATGAGTCAGTGGCCAACTCTGGTGACAGAGTTTCTAGGCCACCCGAAGGCCTCTGTCATGGCCTAACAACTTTGAAAAAGCCGGGACCGACTGCTTAACGTGCCCTCCGAAGCACGGGAGCTCTCAGTTGAAATTGCCACTGGCGGTCACCCATCCAAATGATGACCCCGCGGAACAGTGCTTAACTTCGTTGATCTGTTAAGAACAACTTAGTCAGCTACGTCACGAGCGCTCCCTTCAAATGGTAATCTCGCGGAACGTTGCTTCATTGATCTCGCCAGCTATGCTACGCTTCAACTGTAGCGTAGCCCTTATATTTTGTTCTAGCTATATAGATAACGGTATTACGTAACTTTACGACTTTCGTATCTGTAATATTGATTGCTATGCACCGCAGTGTAAGCCCGATGGAAATCACATTTTTTTACAATAATAATTTCTGCAATATAAAAAATATATCACTCATTTATATAAATTGACTACCTGAAACGCAGGTACATGTCAAGCGCGCGCTTAAATGTGTACACCTTCGACAGATCTATATATTTTTAGAAAGCGCTTTGCCAAAGCGTGCGTTTTAAAACGCTAAGATGAAAACAAAATATTTGAGGACGTAGCGGGAAGAAGATTATTTGAAAAAAATGCAGCGTAGCAGTCTGAAATGAGTCTGCGCCCGGGTGGTACGCGATTAAAGCCGGTAGCAATAGTGAGTATATGTGTCATATTAAAATTTAGTAGTTTGTTTTGTATTACACAGTACCACTTTTGATTTGTAACGTAGTAACTATTTGGTATGCAATATCGGGGGCTAACGAGTTCGGGGGCAAACGCTGTAACCCCAGAAAGCAGTGGTGTCGATTCTGTTGTAGCATTTTCTAAACTTAGCTTACTTTCTAAACTTAGCTTACTAAATTATCGCGGTCCTTTGTATTTTAATTAATTAGAAAAGGATGGCAACTATTTCAGTTGGTTTAGTATAGATAATGTTACAATCGACACCCGAGTAGAATGGTGTTCCATAGTATCTAATAACGCGAACACATTTGGAGAAAACGTAGCGTTATCAATCGAGTGCGGTGAAGTGGCAGACATGTTTGATAGCAGTAACACATGTAAAGTATTTACCTAGAGTGGCGGTACAACCAAAGGTGCAGATACTGTAGATTGTGGAAGGCTAGTTCGGTGATGGATGGGGCGGCGAGTCAAAGCGTATCGCGATAGCGATAGCGATGTCGATATCGACGGGTAGGGTTGCTGTTTGTCGATGGTCAGTGTTCTAACTTTGTTATAATTAAAGGCAATGCCAATAAATATTTCCTTACGCTTTTGCCCTTTAGACTAAATTATGATTTATTGACTGACCGATAACTCAGTTTTAGGACAGATGAGCAAAATAAAAAATAAATAAATATATTAGGTAAGGCTGATTATAAAATCTATAATATCTTTATTTGTAGCGAATCGAACATTATTATTTTACAGCATTTTAAAATGTTATTCTCTAGTAATTATAGAAACGCACGTACTCAAAACGTTGCTTTCAAATTGACATTACTTTGCTATAAAACACCCGAAAATAAAATACAATATATGCTTACAGCTTTGAGCTCAACCAATTTCAGCGCTGTACCGTCTACAAACTAATTTAAAATCCTAGACTCATTTCGGGCAGCCCTGTTATCAAAATTGTAATCGTCGCGGCGAGCGGTAGCGTTGACTAAACTTTGAGACTGTAATCCTGCCTTGTTCATCATACATACACCAATGATATTGGCCACTGTACAGATTGATGGTTTTAATAAACACTTCCAATTTAACATTCAACTGTACTTTTAGCGCTAAGCAAAACCCTGTCATATAACACGGTAGGTACTAGTTACTAGTTTAGTTTAGAGCATGTCTATGGATCTACTGTTTCCACCCTCCAAAGAAGTCTAAGTCAATGTTTCCATGCCATTGCTCTCTCAACAAGAAAACATCGTGAGGAACCTGTTATGTCCCTAAAATTCAAAAAACATGTGCCATCAAACAATTGGCCAGATTAAAAGAGCCAACTACTCTCGCTTCCGAATAAGGCACTTCCTATACCTATACCTACTGCTGGGACACTGCACCTGCAAAGTCAGCGAATCTTGACCGTCATGAAGTCAGCCGTTTGTAATGCGCTTAAACAATTTAGTTCGCTATAGCTTCATTGCATATCGAAATGGCTAACTTCACGACGGCTGAGATCTGCTGGCAGCGGGTAACATAAGGCTGGTTATAATGAAGAGCATAATATTGAAGCGCTCGTGAAGTAGCTGGCTAAGTTGTTCTTAACAGATCAACGAAGTTAAGCACTGTCCCGTGTAGTCACTATCTGGATGGGTGACCGCCAGTGGCAATTTTCTGAGGCAGCAAAACTGAGCGCTTCCGTGCTCGGAGGGCACAGCTTTTTCAAAGTTGTTAGGCCATGATAGAGGCCTTCGGGCGGCTTAAAAACTCTGTCACCAGAGTTTATTACAACTCACACGAACTTACTATAATGAAGAGCAACATTAGGCTGAGTACTCACTGTCGTCTGTGTGCTTGCGGTCGCGCCTCGGTCGCGGCGGTGCGTACAAGGACTGCTCGACGCCGGACCCCCCCGAGGCGAGCGACGAGTGCCCACTGTCCCGGAACTCACCGGTCTCTGCCCACACTGTTGACATAAAATCTATTTCAATTCAGTGGAACAATTTACTAAGAAGTGCTATGGTATATGAAGATAAAAATTAAGGCAGGTTAAGTTATCAATAGTTTTAATTTGCATATTTTTATTAAATTCATAAAGGTACCTACAGATATTCAGATATTCATTTATTTACCATAGCATTACATTGCATAAAATTGGCATGTCAAATAGGCAGGTACATACATTATTTATATTTAAACCAAATAAAAAAAATCACAATTCATTTTTTTGTTCTAAATTGTGTTTTGGTATATTTTGTAATAATAAGTAATGTAAATTATGTATTAATAAATTATGTTTTTTATTTCAGACAAATTTCCATCCCATTGACATGACTTGGGCAGGAGCAGAGTGAGTCAAAATTTGTAAAGAAAGAAAAAAAAATTTTAAAATTAATTCTTACTTTTTAAAATTTTCAAAATTAACAGAAATGAATTCATTTCAGTTAAAATTAAAACGACCTTGTAAAACGAACTTTCTCAAACAAAATAAATCAAGTCATCATGATTGTCATTTTATATACTACTCTTTAAAATCTTTACAGAACAAAAACTTTATTTATGAACGATACAAATTGCTTATAATTTACAATCACACACGTCCTTGGGGGGTTGATGACGCCCCGTTGGCGTCGGCGTCGTCGTCGAGTCGGTTTTTGTAAGTATTTTGCACACTTGTTAACAAATTAGTCACTTGAAATACATTGTATGTGCGCACAATTTCTTTAGTACTTGTTATCTGTTTACATACACACGGTTTTTCACACACACACACATACTCACACACACACACACACACACACACAGTTTTTCACAACAAATAGCAACACTCGTCTTGACATTGTTTTTATTGATTTTAGCGACTTATTTTTACAAGTAAAGTAATATTTATTTTCTGCTATAACTATTAATTTCTTGTGGGAACAAACAGTGCCTAAAACTAATGACTATTCTCAAAATATAAGTAAGTACCTACTGATTATTCACAGGTTTCCGCATATCAAATCTCTCATATCGCTTGCTTTTTACGCGGACCCAATCCGGATTCCAGCACATTTTTTTAATCTTACCGTTCTTTCCGTTCCGGTCTACGATGACGCTTTCCTTCACCATTCATATACAATTTTCAAGTGGAAAAACTCATTTATACACAATCGATTTTTAACGCACGGTTATAAGATCGAAAGGCTTAAGTCTTAGGCTTTAGGTCACTCCAACTACACTACAATGTAGTCCACATTCAGATAATTTACATACCTAATGCATTTAAATCAGTGCCTACTTACCTATCTGCAAAAGAGCACCATGCAATCAAAACCAATTTTCACCAGTGCAATCTATTCGAACCAGACTTGTATCGGTCCGGATTTAACAAAAAAATACCAATCACGAGAGCAAACTAATAATTCTCTCACGATTTATTTACGTTCGATTTATTTGCATCAAACAATACGTTTTTTGTTACAACAGAACTGTACAAAACAGCAGATTTTTATTGATGTTTATTTAAAAGTCGTCTCTACATTGTGACATTGTAAGCCCGTTGTTTTCAGCAAAGTCACGAACTCAGACTGATGGCTCAATGAAGATGATAATTACAATTACAAAAAACATTACGCGGTAATTTTTACACTCTATTTTTATGTTCATTTTAATCTTCTTTTAGGAGTAGTAGAGTTTTTTGTGATAGAGCTCGTCCGTGGAAAGAACTACCACCATACTTACTGCCGCTAAGCAGTAATGCTCGCATTGCTGCGTTCCGGTTCGAAGGTTATTGTTTCCGGTGAAATTACAGGCACATAAGACTTTAAGCAACGCGCAAGTAACTCTGATGTTGCAAGCGTACATAGGCTACGGTAACCGCTTACCATCAAGTGGGCCGTGCAAATGGTGGAATTATGCCACTTTAGTGGAATAAAAAACAACTTGATTTACTGAGTTTATTTTATTTTATTACATATCAAAACATTTATTTGTTTCTGAAGAATCAAAGAAGTGATGGCCTCCCCGTCATATTAATGACGGGGAGGCTATTTTTCCATGAGTGTGCACAACAGGCTAATCGTATTCGTATTCGTATTCATTTTTAAAATATTAAATCGAACACTGTTAATTACAATTACAGCTAAAAACGAATAGCTAACGAACGAACGAACAGCTAAAACTGAAATAAAACGCTAGAGGCATACGAGTAACTAGCTAACTCTAGTCTTCCGTTAGCTTAACTCATGTTTTGTACGAGAGACCGCAAAAGCTCATCTGACCTTTTTCGTACATATTTTGTTATAGATCCCTGGTATATTATAACAGTATTTAGGCTAAGTCAAAAGAAAACGTAACATTATTGACCGAGCGAGCAAAGTGAGCGAAGCGCCTCAGTTTCGAGATTGGCCAAAAATGCTTTTGGCTGTCAGTTTGTCCGGCTGTTCTCGCCTACAGGTCGCATTTATCAACCAAACTGGTAGAAACTTGGTATACAGGTTCTATGACTTTATAGAATTTGATTATCGTCGGGGATTTTAAAAGGGGGCGTGCTTTCTCCAAAAAGGGGCAAAAGGGGGGCTGCTGCATATCTCCGCGTTATACGATCCTATTTCGATGGTTTTTGTTTTATTTGATACAGTATAAGTAGCTTTAAATTGGTCTCATCAAAATCTGGCGTGATGAGCAGAATATCTACTCAAAATGCATTAAACTGCTCATGTTGAAAATTTAGCGAGGTCTTATGTTCGGAGAAGTGCTAGTAATCATTCATTTGAAATAATAGGAGTTATTTTGTAGCTTAATTGGTATTTTTTTCATAAAGGAGCCTGTGTTTTTTTAAACTGTAACCATGTCACGTTATCAAAAGAGCAAACGTCGCGTCGGTCCAACAAACGTGCGTAGTTCACAAATACGTTGTGTTTGGTTTGATAGCGGTGATAACCGCTTTTATTGTTTTATTGCCGGTTTTAAACTGCGTCTCTTGATGATGGTTTTTTTGTATAGTTGTGATCGAAAGTGATTGTAATTTTCGGCAGCAGCCAAGCATCCAAGCTAGTGGGCAAGCATTACTGTGTTGTGCACTGAGCAAGTGAAATTGCTGGGCAAAAGAGACTTAACAATAACGTTTTGGGGTGATCAGCGCAGTGAAGAGCCCTGCAACTGCTATGGTCAGGCGTGGAGCTTAACATCAGGCAAGCGACTTGATCGTCTTGTCACTTGCGGACATAAAAAAAACACATATTTCTGCGCCAAGTAGTAATTTCTTGGCTCGCATTGCTGTGTGCCGGTTCGAAGAGTATGGTTTCCGGTGGAATTACAGGTACATGAGACAGCCCGATAGTGGCGGAACAATTGCCCCCAGTGAATACGAGGCTTAAAAGTTTTTTTCACAACCTTATCTAAAGCACTGTCGTACAAGACTGTACACAACACCTGGCACAGTTATTGTACCACCTTCATTACACGATGCATCATAATTTATATGGCGCCATTGAACGATACTTTCAACGATGTTATTGAAAGTCAAACATCAATGCTTACTTCAATAGCACAATAATACAAAATTAGGACATACGTGGTGCGGTGTGCGAGCGCCCGATAGAGAAGCGAGAGGTTGCGGGTTCGATGCGAGGGTTCGATGCGAGACAAATGTTTACATAATCTGAAAATGTTTGCTTCTAGTCTGGATATTTCTGTATTTTTAGCTGTTTCAAAGTTGTTATGACATGACGGAAAAGTTCATACAACTTAGTTACTTAGAAGTTTTTACAAAAAAAAATAATCTATCAATTATGGTTTATATATATTACAAGTTATGCTTAGTTTGGGGCTAGATGGCGCTGTGTAAAAATGTACGCCAATATGAATTTATTTATTTTAGATCACAAAAAACTTTTCTTACTTGATCATGACGCTTTGCGATTCTTGGTTTGCTTATCTAAAGGTCGATTTACATCAGACGAGCGAATGCTCATACTATCCCCACTTATATCAAATTCTTTCAGTGTAAACAGACGTCAAGCATTATTTCGTTGTTCTTACTGCGCTCGCAAAGATTCTATGGAATATTCTAAGAATGTTCGCCTCGCTCAATGTAAACGGTGCTAGAGCGCGCGAACAGTTGCTTAGAGCGTTCTTGCGTGTTCCGACGTGCTCGCGCCCCTGAGCAGTCTCTTCAAAGCGTTCGTGTTTATTTTTTTTATTTTTGAATTGTTATATTTTTATTTATATTTATATTTTTATTTATTTTTGAATTTTTGAATTAGTTATTTTTGAATCATGGTAAATATCCCGTTTTAAGTGAAAATTATGTAATAGAAAAGTTTTTTGGCCAGTGTTCTAATGGTTAGGATAACTTGATTCGCCGCTTGCAATCCCTCAAAGCCTCATAAAAGGCTTCGCACTCCTGCAAGCTGTCGCGGCTCGTGGCGCACTGCAGGAACTGTGCAATTTCGTAGGCGCGGGGGCCGCTCGACTCAGTTCCGACCTGGTAGTTCTGCGGCAACGCCTGTTCAACTTCCTGGCGGTGTGGCGGCCGCCGAATAAACTTCTTCTCGCCTCTCCTGATATGTGACCCTTGGTAGTGCCAACGGTGACGCGATGTATATGATGTTCGAGCGATTGTATACATATCTTATCGATACATGTGTTCAGATGATCTAGCTTTTTACGAAAGAATGTTTTGTTCTAGGTCTAGCTCTTTGGCTGAATACGAGTTTTCGTTTACACTAAAAGATCACAAAATAATGCTCTTGGTGGCACGCCTTGTTCTAGCTCTAGCTCTGTGTTCGTTTGATGTATATCGACCTTTAGATAATAGGTACCTACTAGAACTTAGGTTCTACTAGGAAGGTTATTGAATTTTAATAGGTGTTCTTGTGTCGATTCTCGAGTCTCACTCACCACACTTGCTTAGTGCTATGGATTGTGGATAGAGATTATATTTCATAGCAAGTGTTTTATCTACATATAATGGTTAATTATGAGTATGTTCTTCGTTTCTATTGAATAACTTTCTTGTCGTCGATAGAGAAAATGCCACTATTAACTTTTTTCAAAATGGCAATGTTCGGTTTTTAATATTCCTACATAATTTTTTTATTTCTTTATTTTATCAAAAGAGGTAAATAAGGTAAAAAAAGGAAACTACTCTCTTTTAATTCGCTCCATTCATACTGTGATTTTAAACTTTGTAGAAACGGTTGTTGTGATGTGAATGCTAAAATACTTCCAGTCATTTACTATTAACTTGTATCATAAATCTGGTAGAAGGCTGTTAAAAATATACAAAAATATAAACACAGTTTTATATTTGTGTTAAAGAGATAGTGGGAAGCAAATATAACAAGCTAGATAACTTATAATTTACAACAGCCACGGAACACTGTGGATATAGTGCATCATTTTATAGTATTCGGACGTACGACCAGGAAATCAGAAAATATTTATTTTAAATCTGAATATTGTACATCATTCTTTAAAATGGTATTTGAATTTAGCACAGGATAGTGCTGGTTTTTTTTATTATAACATATTGTATACAGAACAAGTTACAGAATTTTAAGTTCTATAAAGTTTTATAAAGTTCTATAAGTTCTATAAAAAAATATTATTTTTAAGTTCACGCAGAACTTAAAAATAATATATATAATAGGCAGAACAGCCACTGCACGTAAGGATAGTTATGTCCTTGCACTGCACTGCGCTTGTCGCACCGAGACGTAGTTGTAAAGTAAATTTCGCCCAGTAACTTCACTTGTAATACTAATTAATTACTCATAAAACAACCGATACAACAAATGCGATTTCGTTGAAAGCTGAACTACTAACTCATTGCATGAACGCATCACATGGCGCCAACCTGGCTATGTTATCAACTGGTACATAAAGAATGTTCTCATCTACAGTTATCGGACCACCGTGCGCTGTAGGCTGGTTAATAACATAATCCTGATAAGGAAGTGACGGTCGAGTGCATGTTTCCGGTATGCGACTAGCCACCTGCGGTTCTAAATAAGTAGTTTGTTAGAGCTAGTGGAGCTTCGGCTTTATCTCCGTCGTCGTATGTAAGTAATAAACTAAGAAATTTAAATTTCAAGTTTAATTCATAACAAAATAAAGTTCGTTTTTATGAAACGCTGCAAATAAATTCTAATTTCAAGTTTAATTCATAGAAAAGTAAAGCAAACTTTACCTAGGAATTAAGAAAGTGCTACAAATATATTTTAATTTCAAGTTTAACTCATAAGAGATCTCTATATTCTTATAAAGATGGTTTTGCTGTGTTAAACTTGAATTCTAATTTCTGAATGAATTAAACTTGAAATTTATATTTTTTGTAAAGAACTTTCTATGTTTCTTTTTAGTGACATTAACGTTCAGCTAAAATATATACCCTGATGCTATAATTGATGTTGAAGACTTTGCTGTTCGCATCATCGTATCGAAATCTTATGAAAATGGTTAATATCCCTGGTTGCAAGCAAAGGGACGTAATCAAAAATTGTGGCTTACAAAAGAACACCGCGTAGATAAATGAATTTACATACTGCAAGCTAAGTGTTGGTAAACAGTGACCAACTTATGTATAACAAAGTAACAAGTGTTTGGCGCGGACACTTGAGATTACCGAACACAGGAGAGGATGGAACACGGATGTATGTGACACGTCAGGATGATATCATAGATGAGTAATAGAATTGAAGCAAAATTGAATCTATAATTCTATATTCTGTTTCACTTTTTTTGTCATTTATGCTGACTTTTCGAAGTTATTTTATGAACACCCCCCCGATACAAAACATAAAATGTATGAATAGGATTGGTTGCCCGATTCAAAATATTCAATAGGTCAACTGATCTCGCGGGATAAGTTCGAGTGGGATGATTTGACTAAAGACACAGAGTAATAGTATTACTCTGTGCTGAGTTCGACGGTAGTAGTATGGTATCGGTTGACAGACGATTTTTTTATTACCTTATACAAACCATGTTAAAATTATGATTAAAAAACCTATTTACACAATGAGAACACAAAAAATATTTAACACATGATTGATAATATTATTACGTAGGTTTCAGATTTAAAATATAGTAAGTAAGTAAGTATTTATTTATTTGACACAAGAATATTAGGTACATAAATGATTTGTTTATGAATCCATAGGTTCCCAAACTAGTAAAACTGTGTTTTAGGAACCCAGGCTTCTCCCATCGAAATATAATCAGTTTTTGTGGTCTAAATAGTTTTACTTACGAGTATATTATACAACCTTTTTGAATAAATGTAATTTGCCGTGTTATCAGTTAAACTTTAGATCCTAGTGTTGCTACGTAAAGCTTCTGGGTTTAACTGATTTCCATTATCTAGTTATTATGTAAGATAAGTTTATGATTCCGGATTACATTCTTCTACGGACATCAAAACACATAAATCCCGCACATGAAACAAGAAATGAAAGTACCAAAATGTAGGTAAGTTGATTAGATTACCAGCGAACTGATAACTATTGTTGGAGGCTCAGCTTATGCCGCTACTGTGCACCTATTTATAGGTGGGTTATACCTACCGAATAATATCTACGACCAATCGCATCGCCATTCATAAACACTGAAATTAATGGCGTGTAAGTTATAAATGGCCGCTGGATTAGGACCCATCCATTTTATTCCTATTTTACCTACCATAAAGAACCTTCATTGAAAACGTACACAAATTCACGGGAGCATCAACTAATTTTCCCCCGACTCTATCCTCCTCGCACTTGTGAATTAAGTAAATAGCGTTGTCTCGCTTTGCCGACCCTTTCCTCCGACGCGATTCATCATCGTTTCGCGGTTTACTGATTTTCCATTCAGGTTGAGGATTGGCTGCTCTCAAAGCTTCGCTTAAAGCAATTACGTGCAATTTATATACCCGTAAGTTTCTGTTCTACAGAAAACATTTTCAAATAATGTTTTCGCGCCGCTGGCTTTAAATTATTATACCAGAGATCACAACCATCTTAAAAAGAAAGAACACGACATTTAAAGTCTCTATGATCCCAATTAGTATTCCAAATAGCCGCCGACATACCGTACACGGACATAAAGCTGCATAAAGTGTAAAGAGTGGACCGCTTCGGAGGCACGAACGTCGCATAACTTTCGCGCGCATGATTCGTTTACTTACAACTTCAATCTTAAAATAACAGTAGTAAGTGCTAAAGTTGTCCGCAAGTATCCTGAGTCTTGGCCCCAGACGCCGTTTTTACTTCACCCAAGCAATAACCGTCTTACGGCACTCGCGAGTAGGTTCAAAATGATGAAGTCTCGGGCTGCGGCGTCGAGTGCGGGACTTTGAGGCTTATGGTAATTGTAATAAAGCGGAGTGCAGCAGTTATGGGACGTGAGAGGTTCTAGACCAAATCCCGAGTAAGCTGTAACTTCCTTTTGGATTTTCGGAAGCCATTTATCAGTCTGATGTGGGCGTCTGGAAATTTTTCATGTTTCGTTATTGTAGGAGAGACATGACACGTACGCGTTGAGCGTCGCTCGTTTTGTTTATTGCCATGTGTTTACTATCGGTCTCAAGGTCGTTTCGAGCTTTCATATTCTGCGGATCTGAAATTCAGTCACAGAGTAATTCAGTTAAGGCTTTTTCATAGAACATTAACTCAGCCATCGCTCCTAAATCTAAATAAGCTTATATTTTAAATCGATAGGGCAACAAAAGTTACTGAGTGATTATCAACGCACATCCTAAAAAACTTTTACACCACAAAATATGTGGTGTAAAAGTGTAAAGTATTTGAGGATTCAATCATTTTTACTTACAAAATTACTATACGCAACAATGCTCTACGCATTATAAAAATCTAGTTTTTTTGCAAATCTGTTTGGTAAGGTAAGTAATTTCGTACGAATCAGTGGCCAACTTTGCTGACGGAGTTAATAGGCCGCCCGAAGGCCTACGTCATGGCCGAACCACTTTGAAAGTGTCTTCCGAAGCACGGAAGCGCTCAGTTGAAATTGTGAACCATCCAAATAGTTACTACGCGGAACAGTGCTTAACTTCGTTCTTCTTTTACTTCCTGATCTGGAACAACTTAGCCAACTTAACTTAGTCAACTTAACTTAACAACGTCACAAGCGCTTCAATGTTCAATAATACTATGTTCAACGATTTTAGAGAAACAGATAAAATCACAGAAAAATTGGTGCTTTTTAACTAATTTGAGGTCTATGAGTAAGTGTTTAGTGGAGACGCAGTAGTGTTTCCCCAGGCGCGCATTACGAGCTATATAAATCAAGTAACCCTTCCATGCGCGGGCAGAATTACCGACCACCTGAGACTTGTAAAAATACCCCGCAAATTAGAGTTGCGGCTAGTTAAAACTTAGGGGAGGAAGGCATATTTAATTAAGTTATTCTTTACATAGTATAAAACAAAACCACTTCCCGCTGTCTTTTCTTCTGTTACGCTTAGATTTTTTAAACCACGCAACGAATTTTAATTCATTTTTTATTAATATATAAGTGTTAAGAGGATAGTTTATACGTATATTACGCGGACGTAGTCGCAGGCAACAGCTACAACAGAATCAACAACAGAATCACTATGTAATAACTAATTGTTCAATGGATGATGAATACTAAAAAGGCATTATTCACTTAGTATTTTATAGCCATGTGGGTAGGTAAGGTACTTACTTAATAATGTTTTTGAAAATAAATAACTTTTTATCTTCACTACTAGTTGCAGTTGCAACTAATAACTAAAGTTCTTAGTCACTGCCATCTAAAGTTCAATGCAAAGTATGTTATTTACACTTCTTTTGTTATCTTAAAAACAAATTGTTTATTATCTCAGCAAATACACCGTATTCTATCCACGGTACAACAAATGACACCTACTCAACCCTAACAAAACCGCAATGTTTGTGCCATACCGCAATATTAAAAGGTCCAAGGAGTTGAGGGGTCGCGAAATTGGCCACCAAAATACTATCTGAGGGTGAGAGTGTTCAGAAGGCAATCACAGGTCCCATATGGACACAAATTACTTTTCCTATTCGGTTCGCTGATACACTGCAATGACAATGCGAATGGGGTATAGTGATTCGTTCTACAGTCGCCGTGATAGGGTTAGATAAGACTGATCTGGATAGACAAATAAGTAACAGCTTTTCAGCTTACGTACACAGAAGTATTGCATTATGTAGATACAGTTTGTTTAGTAGAGCACTGGTGGTAATGTGTTGTTGACCCCGCCTTTTGATCCTGAAGTCGTGGTTTCGGAAAAAAGTTTAAAAGACAGTGCCATCCACCAATCCGCATTGGGTCTGACTACTCCGGATCAAATAAGATAATCTTGCGTTGCTAACAACGCACAACCTAAATTATAAATCTTAGATAGTATTTGAAAAGTATTATTATTTTAAATGTGTGCATTCAGAAATATATTCTCGATTCGCAGCGAAAAGAGGATGTTAATATAAAAAAAATAAGCAGACAAAGTCGCGGAGTATTCCTTTAGTCAATGAAAGGAATCTTCATTCCGATTGATCGCTTCTGTCTTTGGAAATCGAAATGGCGGAAACCTTCAGGTGGTCTGTGCTTCATCATCACTTAATCGTACAAGCAGGGAGTAACTATCTAGTTTATTACCAAAAATGATTCTTCTTGACTACAATCTCTGCTACTTTTGATTGCGAAAACATTTTTAGGTTACATTTTTACAAAACATTTATCATTGAGCTTGATAAAAATAATGTAGAGCTAATAAAAATGAGTCATGGTTATAGAGACGAAAGGAGCAGTTCTCTTCTTCTGTGTCGGCATATGTCGACTCGGTCTCCTCTGTACCGGGATTAGGGTAGCATAAGCGATGCCATTCTGTACGTTTTCAATTTGCATAAATATTAGTCGAGCTATAATACCATAAATATATTAGTGCGGTGATACAGATTTTATGGTGATTACAAAATTATAGTCGTGATCGGTTCACGAGGGTTACACCCTGCCCTTGTCGGCTTTACTAAATGACGTTTGGTTGGAACGTAAGATAAATGTTATTAGATTTAGAAAATAGTAAGAAAACTCCAGTATAAAAATATAAGGGGTGCGAGTGTAATAAGCTTTTATGCGTAAAATGTGCCAATACAATGGCCTTTTCTACCTCAGAGGGTTTCGTAGATATATTTTGGGGAATAATGTGAAGTCATAATATTATAATTATGAGGCTGAGTCCCGGAGACCGACGTGTCTCATAAAGCGACGTCATTCGCCATTGTTAGAATTTTCCCGTCATATATCACATGACGTGTCAACGTATTTTACACAAATGCCTCATCAGTTTGGACATTAAATTTAACACGGGGTCGTATTATTGTTTTATATCTATAAATATACCTCAATGACAAATTCGGTAGCGCCTTTGGGGCTATAAATGTTTTATTGCGAACAGATATCTTACACGATTTCTTTAAACAAATAACGGCATTGTATTTTTTGTAGTTTGAAACTGCCCTAAATACGATAAATTATGGTAGTAATGCATTATTTTGTGTACTTTGCGACCAATATTACGGTAGGGCGTTATTGTGTATCTGTTTACAAATGATTCGTGTTGTGATGTCGGCGTTAGGCCATCATAGACCATTATGTCACTATTTGTTCTAGATCCTTTGTTGCAGCGCGAGGGTAACTGAGCATCAGACAACAATTTGTCATAAAATAAAAGATTTATTGCCGAAGTATCCGACGTGTGTGCAATGCGCGCCACTCTTTTAACAACCGTTATTCTTCCCTTTTATAGCGTCAAATAAAATGAGAATAAACGAAAAGTAATATTAAACAAAAAGATGAGGGTATTATTTTAGATATGTAATACCTACCTGTGCGTTGTAAAATCGCGTATTTACGGGGACATTACTTTTGATTAGTCATAAAATTTATATCGGATGGGGGGCGTTGTCTTTCTCGGTTTCGAACAACACCTACTCATACATAAATTACTGGTTCTGTTTACACACAAATCATTTTGCAGGGTTTTGCGGATGAAAGTGTAGAAAAAGGGTGTTGGTCTAACTGACCATTATAACGGGTCCGGGAGACAGATGGCCCGTCGCCGGCGCAAGGGTTATCCCGCTCCATCTGTCAGGCACTATCCATCACTGACGTTGTAAATATTGTTCACCCATTGACTTATTGTTGATCTATCAGTCGGTTTCATGCTGTGCTGTGTCGTTAACTTCGCTTTGGGAACGGTGAAAAGGAAATAATTTCAATCTATAAACTTATTTATTTGATGCTACATGATGTAAAGTACATTTAGAGTAAGTATCTACTCAATTTTTTTTTTTTAATCTAAATACTAAACTGAATTTTTAACATTTCTATTAAACATAGTGCTTATAATATTATTCTCTTGGATTTCTAGTTAAAAATCTGTGCAGTATACGCAGAGTGAATCATTTTTTTTTTGTTATTGCAACGACAACGCAAAACTCTATGTGAATTGTGACACGATGTATCCACGTTACGCTACGCAAGATACGGCATGAAAAGTCTAGTAAAGGTGTCTGTACGACATGGTAAAGAAGAATTGCATAATATTATTGAGCGGTGTTTTGTCAATCAAAGATACGGTCGATAAAAAAAAATTCTGACATTGAATTTTTTTTTATCGACCGTATCTTTTCCGTATTTTGGGAATTCGCTTTTTTTGGGATTCGAATTTCGCGTGCGTGGGGCGTGACAACGTTTTCTGCGCGACAGATGTCGCTGTGCATCCGCCCTCAGATCGCCTCCAAAAAATGCGTCAAGAGGCGTGGTAGCAATAAATTTTGTCAAAATATGCTCGACACAAACACTTCCCATAGCTCGCCCTATTAGAATAACAGAACAAATCGTATTAATTTGTTAACAGGCGTTCAGAATGGGTGTCACATGTCTCGGTTGGCGCGAGGTATGCTAGAGAATTTATTTAGTTTCGACATCACTAATTGCCGACGGCAAAGTTTAATAGCTCGTGCACATGTTAATGATGTTGTAAAAAGTAAGATAATTGGGGGATTATAGGAAATGGTTTCTTTTGAGTTATTTATTTATAACAATACTAGTTGACCCGGTGCGGTTTCACTCGCGTAATTTTTTTTAGCAAATTTTGTACCCTGTATTTTTCTCACCGTTTAAACCTTTCCTGAACTTAAACAAACATTTCAAAACCAAAATTTGCAAAATCGGTCCAGCCGTTATCGAGTTTTAACGAGACTAACGCACAGGCAATCCATTTTATATACAGGGTCTTAGATTATTAGTGCGCTATTCAAGGAAGGGTTCCACACATCAATAAAAAAAAAGTACCTATGTTTTTTTTCTGTATATTTTCTCTTAAAAATCTCGAGTAAATCGATTACCTCTATCTGGAAAATTTTATTTATCATTATTGGAAATCGTGTAATAATAAAATTACACGCGCGGGTCATTGACACGCGTGTTATTTACACGCGGTTCATTTAGCGGGTCATTGACATGCGTCACGCACTCCCGTTTCAATTTCCAACAAGGATAATTAATAATTGACCAGAAAAACGTAATCGATTTACTCGAGATTTTTTAGACAAATGTTTTAAAAAAAACATGTATTTTTTTGTATGTGGAATTTTGAATATTGCAGACTAATAATCAGACACTAGGCTAATCAGACTAGGTAAATGTAAGAAGATAAATTATAACTTTTAGACTGTTGACTTGTAGAGGTAAGAATAATATATAAACTCTTGTACTGAACTAGTATTCTAAACAACTAAAGTGGCATCCAAGTGTGCGGACCACCTGATAGTAAGCGGTCACCGAAGCCTATGGACGCTTGCACCAGATTCACTCGATCTCATGTAAACATTAGAAGCAATGTGAGCATTAACTACTTGGCGGTAAAAATAGATCAGTTGGTAGTACCTACTTCTTCGAACGAGCTCTATCACAAAGAACTTTACTACTCACAAAATAGATTAACACCAGATAGATAACAGGCTGGACAGTATGTTCACATGAACATTATCTACGTAGAAATGGTTAAAACCTTCAATCTACGAGTATTTTAAGTTCAATTAAATATTCCGCCTCGATGCCAAGAACAATATGACAAATTTTTAAAAACTTTACCAACAAAAAATTTGCAAAGGTAAAAAATAATTTACGATTGGGGGCATCAAAGCGGGGCGGCTGCGCTCCCCGTGGGCTCATCACGGGGGTTGCAATTTTTTTTTAAGGTTGTCTGACACCCTCTAAAATGCAGACAGACAGTGTGGCACCGTAGTTTTAGTCTAATAGTTTTTATGTTAATAAATCACACGTCGTTTGGTATTAACTTTGTATCGGCGGCGCTGGCATTTTGTACCGATGTTGATATTCTTTACACGTCAAGTAGAGTTTACCTGGAGGTACTCTACAATCTCAAATAATTTTATTCATTAACAATAATTACATCGTATTTAATATAACTTAAAATTAGGCTTATTCTAAATATTAAATTAAATGTGGAAAATAACAATAAATAATTCCTTAAAAATTCAATAAAATATAAATTACAATATCTGATGTCAATATTAAAAAAAATAATTACAAAATGACATGAAATTTTGAAAATATATGAAATATAAAAATAATAATTACAGCTAGAGTTCGTCTTGGTGCGGAGTCTGCCTTCAAGCAGTAGGCAAGCATTACTGTGTTTAGATTTGATGTTTGGATTACTAAGAGGAAGAGACGTAATAACTACGTGTCGGGGTGACGAGCGCAGTGCAGTGCCACGCAAAACTTTAAAATTTGAATTTTTGTGTGACAGCTGTTATGTGAACGACTTGACCGTGTCCTCGTTTTCTGACAGAAAAATTAAAAAATAGATATGTAGCAAATTCAATCTAATAATTAAAATATGTACATAATTATATTACCTACAAAATATACAAAATACATATGAAACAGTTAAGCCATCTAAAGACAAACGATCTATAAAAAATAATAATAAGTACGTGCGTACTTTATTAAATTTATAAAGGTCCTCAAGATATTTACTCAAACCAGAATAATTAAACCAGTTTATATTTTACTAATCCAAAATATTTAAACGATAAATCAGGACGCGTCAAGATCCAACAGCCGACAATCTAAACAGAACGATTGCGTGTGCGCCGGTCAGATATGGGCTCATTTGAGTACATTCAGATAAAGTAGGTACCTAATCTCCTAGACACGACAAATATTTGTGCGTTCCCGGCCTCACACCTATACATCTTAGCTTTGCATAGCTGGTGTAGGATCGTTGCCCGAAATGATAAGAGTATCTTAACTCAGAGGATGATTTGAAGATTTAAATTGCTGTGAATTAAGAATAAAAAAAATGTTGTACCGAAAGCGCAGTACAGTGGGTAAGGCATGGTTGGTGTCCTAATTCCGTCACCAGGGATGTCTACAAACACACGAACTTACAACTTGTAATCCTCTTCGTCTCAAATGATCGTTTATCGACTCAGAGCCGTATTCCAAGATTCCGTAACTTCCAGAAGTTTAAATATTTGTTAAGGATGTACTAAAGTGCTGAGCGAATTTATAAAGCGCTCGCGAAAATACGAATGGCATATGTTATGTTGTGTGTGCCTAATGTGTAACCCTACTGTGGAACCTGTGTCCGAAATAAATGATTTTTATTTTTGTTTTATGTATAAGAGTAGCATATTATTCTGATGAAACCGATCGACCATAGTCGGTCGGATAATATGCAACGAAAATAATCTACGATCCGATGTAAAAATCTGATAAACCCGTATGAAAATGAGTTTCTATATTAAAACGCGATAAAAACCTAAGCTCCACATAATTAATTCTCCATATTTTTTTCCGAAATTATGAGATCCCGGTAAAAGTAAAAAAGGCAACGACAAACGAAGGCTTACCACAAGATTTTTGCGGATCTGATCAATTTAAAATTAAAGCCACGAAACGTGTTTTTTATAAAAATGTCGGATATGGGAACAATCTTCGATGGATAAGCTTGGCATACGCAGTCCTGATGAGATTTCTGCCGAATGCCGACATTTGTGAAGAAGAGCAGGGTTATTCGAGAATTTTCCTGACATTTATTAAATAAAAAATAAAAATTGTTTATCGAGATAGGATCGCAATAATCCATGCAATCATGGAAACTTCAAGACGTAAAAATAAAACGAAATAGGGCTCATATACAGAATATTAAGACACAAAAAAATACTCTTGTGTCTCAAAAATATTTAGTCACCAAAGTTCTTATAAAATAAAACTGATGCCATCGGAAATAATCGATAAATAATTTGCAACTTTTATTGAAAACCAACATAATATTGACATATAAATATCATTATTCAAAAACACAATACCCGAATGACGACAGCAATCGCTTAATGAACTTAGCACAATAGCTTTTAATAAATAAAATGTGCATTTTAATCCCCCATTTAAATTCAATGGCAAGCAAGTGCAAGCCTAATCATCGCAATATAATGCTCCACCGAGCCAAGGGGGTGTTTTTTAACGTGCGAAAGAGATGAATAATAAGACATTGTTCAGGAGTAAAAGAGACAAAGGTCCGATTCATCCGAATTGACTTTAAATGATTGCCTCTGTTGCCTTTTTTGTACGTCGGTGATGGATTGCAAATCGTTGCGTTTACGCCAGGCTCGATTTTAAACAAAACGGTGGACAAACGTGCTTTTTACTATTTTTTAATAATTGGAATAAATACTAATATATTATACCCGATGCGTTTCAAATCAAATCATGATATCTATAGTAACATAAAACAGACTCTTACAACACGAGACTGCAAGTATTTTTTTTTAGGAATTTAGTATTTGGTAAATAAAAGTATTACTTAGAAAAACATTGTCAACAGATATTAATATTTTCACATTACCTCGACAATCTTACAAATTAAAGATCATACAACTACATCTTTCCACTACGTTTTTGAAGTTGAGAGAGTTGAATTTCGGGGATGTCAGTCCATCGTCAGTAACGATTTTTGTATATATAACGATGTTTAGTAATAAAGCAGGAAGGAATTTTAATATTTTATTTGGTAGAGCATCATTCAAAACCCCCCGAGCCCCTAAGGGCATGACTAATTGCGTAACTAAACATCCAGGGGTGTAATCCGACACTGATGTGTTTGTAAAAACTATCAGATTAGCCTCGCTCTTACAAGTGATCGTGTTTTGTTTGTACTGCAATTTGTTTTTACAATCTAATCTGGAAATAATTTGAAAAAACAAAAGTAGTAAATTTTATTGTAATAATTTGATTAGATTTTACACAATTTCTATTGTTTTTATTATAGATACGCCTTAATATTCTAAAAGTTCTTTATTAAATGTTTTTTGTCTTTTTGGCAAAAAAAGCTGCATTTATTTACACCATATAAAAGTTACATGGTACTTAATTAACTTCAGAGGAAACAGTTCATCGTTTTAGATTATGTGAAGTGAAGTAAAGTGTAAGTCGCGCTGAAAAGATGTTATTTCACAAAAAAAAAAGTAAAATTTTAGGTTACAGTCTAAAAACCTTCAGATGTTATTCTAAATCCTACTCATTTCTATAGTCTCCCATAGTTTCTGACGAGCATCTATTTATGATACTATCTTGCATGTTCTTAGATCCACAAATATTTGCACTTCGAAAGTGGCAATCAAAATACACTGTGGACTATGTAGCCAAAGCAAACAAGGACTGAAAATTGCGCATCACTTAGACAGGAGAACTATATCATTTCGTTTATAATGTACATTAACTGTTGAATAAGCTGTGGGTTTGTTGAATAATCCCTAATTTTGTATGAAGCCCACATCTCGTCACGGTCTCCGCATGATTGCACTGACGACTTCATCGTGGAAATATAGTTGTCGAATTTTTAGCACGTGCATCGTTTTTGTACTTTTATTGCGCGATGATAATAATTTTTGATGGTTTAATATTTTCGTTATTATTTCTATTTTTAAGGTATATCTTTATTAAACAAAATAAAATATGTACATAATTACATTACATTACAAAATATACAAAATACATATGAAACAGTTGAGCCATCTAAAGACCGTTACAAACGACCTATAGATAGCTCAACTGATCCAAATCACTACCAGTCGGAAGCGTTCCCAACATGCTGGCTGCATTGCCTCGTTGAATGGCAATGCTGTTATTTTTAATATAATATTTCATTTACCGATTCGCATTGGGTCCGCATGGTGGAATAAGACTTAATCACTCTCGCTTGAGAGTAGGTCAGTGTCCCAGCCGTGGGAACATACGAAGGGTGTCATGATGAGTATAATCTTTTACGTGTTTTATACTATAATCTTTTAATCGTACTATATTTTACGCGTTTCACCTATGACAATAAAGAAATTTCTATTTCTAATCCTAAAAGCACTGAAACGCGTAAACATACGAACATCTATCCAAATTATGAACGCTAGAACGTATATAACAAATATAACTAAATCTTGTACTTAAGTGTAACTATTCGGTTGTCTGCTAAACAAATAAGATAAACTAAGTTGACCTAATTTAAACAAAAAAAAGGGAACTGTATATATTGAACTGGATCAGCTATCCACATCGGATCCAGTATCAGAGCCAGGGCAGCTACATATCTTCATAAAACAAAACGAGCGAAGATACGACTCAATCGAGAGCTCAAACTGACGTCCCTTTATTTTATTTGCTAGCCCGCGTTTAAAACGGGATTTATATGATGATATAAAAGACTAGGATAACCGTGACTTCACTCGCATTGAGCTACAAGCAAACAAACACGAAAATGCTGTCAAAAGGCCAGGTTCTCGATGTTTTTAATAAGGATCAAAACTATGATATTTAGTAGATAATTGAGGGTAACTATCATTTGATTCCATGAATTTGATACTTATACTGTTATACTTAATTTTTTATTTGAACCCAAAAACTGCGTGTAGGTAAGCACTGATTGTCGTAAGCCAGTTGCTGGTTTAGTATACATATAATATTTAGTTGAACGCTGTTTCACTTTCCCTGAAGAAGACTCTCGTGAGTCAAAACATTGCATAAGTACCTATAACTTAACTGTAAGGTACCTCCCGTTTCGAAAATAAATTTCTATCTTAGCGCATCCCTACACTGTAAGAGGAATCCTCGAAGTTTCAAGTTTCTATTACCTAGTGGTTTAGACTGTGCGTTGTAGATCAGTATGTCAGCAAGCCTTTTTTTCTTATTTTACATAGGAAAGATTTGTATTTTTGTATGTTTGTAACGAATAAACTCAAAAACTACTGGTTCGACTTTAAAAATTATTTCCCCATTAGAATGCTACATTGTCCTTTAGTAACATACGCTATATTTTATGTCCATGCGAAGCCGGGACGGGCCGCTTGTATTTACAATGTAGTTATAGAGTACAAAGTAGTCGTACAGAAAAAGCTTGTTATTACTTATAACATGTATTATTATAAAAGTAAGTACATACAAAAATATTTATATATCGGGATTCGTTAGGACAACTTTTAATTCAAAATAGCAGTTGCATTGCAACTGATCCACTGAGAACTTTTTATATGATCAGATGCAACCAAAATCTGATTATGATCAGATGGGAATAACCCGATAAAGTTAGTGATAGAGTAGGTACTTACATTTGAGCTTCTCAAGTGGCTCGTGGTGCAAAGGAGGCGCGTGGTGCAGCGGCGCATGTTGCGGCTCGTGATGCAACGGCGCCATCAGACTCGATATCGCCGAGCCGACCGACGCCGCCACTGACTCGTGCAAGTGCGCCCCACTGTGGAGGTCCAGCTCAGATAAACACAGCCCGTTCTCGCTTAGCGGCTCCATGCCAGCCGCCAGCGCTTCCTTATACACCCGGAGGTGAATGATGAGGCTTGTGGGGTCGGGAGCGAGTAGCCGCGGGTTCAGGCGACCATCGCCGGCCTGGGAATGAAAATGGTGATTGTTGAAATGTTAGTGTATCTTGAAAACTTGCGAGTCGAGTGGGGCTTATCTTGAATCTTTGAAGGACAGATGAAACCAGCCGAAAGTGTTTAGAAATCTTGCATTTTGAATTAGGATTAGGTAGTACTACTTTATCTACCTACCTACCTACTTATTGCAACAATTCTTAAATATAATTATTATTATAATTAATTTATGCAATAATACAAACTTATACAACGTTTGTGTTATTGCATAAAACAATGAAATTCATCAATATGAATCATCATCATCATATATCAATAATATCTTCCAATGCAAATCCGACGCTTTGGAAGACAGTGACGTAGTTTTAGGCATAGCTCAATCTTAGGTTTCTTCGTATTCTTTGGAAAAGTGCTGCTTGATTCTATATTTTTTTAGCCTCGCGTAATAAAAATAACATTTTTTTTAGAAGGTTTTCGTAATGGATTGCTGTACTAAAAAGTTTTCTAGTATATTTTAACCAACATTTATAACTTTCTACAAACATAAACTTCCATTCTAAACGAAAATTTCTAAAGAGAATTAATCAATTTCATTAGAGTAACAGCTTTATTTAAGGCTAGCGCACACTGTTTGAGCAGTATAAAAAAGCGCCATAAAAATGCAATGGAGGTATAGCTTTACAACTTTCATAATTCAGATAGCTGTCAGTGACCGGGCATGCATCGTTGTAGAGCAGGAGCTAATGAGGAATATCTTACGTTATATTAACCGATTCGTTGCTGATGGCACGACAGGCGTGTCATCAATGGTTTTAACTCACTAGTTAAAACCATTGAAGCCACTGCTTATGACACGATAGGCGTGTCATTTTTTCCTCGATTGTAACACCCTCAGATTAAGTTTTAGAAAAGTCTGCCCAGAACGAAACTATACAGATTTTCCACGTAGATTACGCCTGTTGTCTTAGCCTCTCAATATTGCGTGAATTCAACAGTTCCAGGGATTGACAACCTTTTTAAATTGCGTTCTTATGACACGATAGGCGTGTCAATACTGAATACTTTAGCCACCTCTCAAGGGGCGGACCTCGCGGCGCTTAAAGCGCTGGCGTGGCAGACCTCTGCAGTGAGCGTACGCTGAGCGTCCCAAAGTGGGACGCGCGACACGCGCGCGACATATTCGCAATTATCTCGTTAGAATACCTATTGACACCTTTATATATTTAGATTCTCCATGAAATTGTCTAGGGATTAGTAGATAAACATTCCGAAGTTAGGCTATGATAATTACACAAGGTTCGTGATAAGTACTATACTATACTATATATCTTTGGTCAGCATCAAATCTTAACAGTTCATTTGATATAAACTCGCCGAATCTTTTGCATCCATGCAAATCTATTATGGAGGGTACTGAATTAGTATTTTTATCGTCAATTTCTGTGCATGTACCACTGTTCTTAAATTTCTTTTGAGGCTTGTCATTTCCAACATCTGAGTATGATTGTGAGTTTTGTTCAAATATATAATTCAAAGTTCTTCATTTTCACATTGAGTTTCATCATTATCATAGTTTTCTGTTTCAGGAATGTATTTGCGTTTTCGATTTATTTCTTCTTCATTTTCACATTGAGTTTCATCATTATCATAGTTTTCTGTTTCAGGAATGTATTTGCGTTTTCGATTTAAATCTAGAAAAAGTAGGTCAATTTGACAAAATAATCCGAACATTTCGTCGTTGTACTAATGCAACAAGTCACTAAGTGACATTTTTAGTAAAAGTTAGATAAAATATCAAAAAAGGTTTGAAACATCTGAAAAAGTAAAGTCACTTACCTTCCATTTCAGGAAAAACACTTAGTTAACCTCTAAAAAAACCAATGTAATTAACGTATCGTGCCGTACACTCCCGTGGTTTGATTCCAACTAAACTTGAAACAAGTCTTGACCAGTAAAAAAGCAAAAAAAGCATGTAGTTTTATACACATGGCTGATGGCACGCTAAGCGTGCCATGGACTTCTATGGCGCTTGACACGCCAGTCGTGTCATAGAAAATTTGTTCACAGCCCTGGTGAAAAGTTTTTCAAAATGGGTGCAGCAACGAATCGGTTAATAAGGGATATACTGGATATGACATTTTGAAAGTTATTAGTAAAACTGTTTATTCTTATACTAGCTTTGCACGGATGCTATAAACCTTCCTCTTGAATTACTATATACAATGCAGTAAAGATGAGATCTAAATAAATGCCTTTGCACATTTTGCATTAGCACATTCGCACGAGTCGAGAGCAAAATAAGGTGTTATGATTATCACTGGCTCTTGGAATAGTATTTCATTGTGCACGCAAAATCGATATAAGAAATGTGAAAAACGTGATTTATAGGTTTAATTGCTTTTTAATGGAGTAGAGAGGTTTTCATCCTTGAAAGTTGTTTTCTAAATATACTCATACGAATAATTTTATTTATTAAAACCATGTAGATTTTGTCCTTAGAAGGGGTGAATAAACACAAAACACTGCTTAGTTCTCTAATCATTATACCTTTGAGGTAAAATATTTTTATTGCATTTTTCTATAGGCTAAACCATATGACTTTTAAAAATCCATCTTTTTAAGAAATCTATTATTTGTGATAGAGCTCGTCCGGGGAAGGACTACCACCATACTTATTTCTGCCGCCAAGCAGTAATGCTCGCATTGCTGTGTTCCGGTTCAAAGGGTTTCTGGTGAAATTACAGGCACATGAGACTTTAGGTCTACGTCTCAGGTGACCCGCAAGTGATATCTCTGATGTTGCAAGCGTGTATAGGCTACAGTGACCGTTTACCATCAAGTGGGTCGTACGTTTGGTTGCCACTTAGGGGGTATAAAAGAAAAACAGCCATTGCTTACGGTTCATACAACCACATACGTTACTTTTTATAACTCAGATATGGCCGATGTACCCGGATTCAATATTCAGCAAAAACGTACAAAGAGGTGTCGAAGCGGGGGCCGTTATTGCTCGTCCAACTCGCTTTTATATCGACATGTAAAGTTTTTTTGCAATGACACCGTAGATAGACAAAGGTTAGTTATTGTTTTTTTATTGGCAGCCAGCATGACTCTGACAAAGGGCCTATTTCACGATCTTCGAGTATCAAAATAGGCATAAGGCCGGTTAATCAATAACCATCCTTGTCTGTCGGTTGACCTTTCAGTGCGACCGTTGCATTTATAACCGGCATTTGACACTTATATGAAGGTAGTGAAATAGGTCCTAACTAAGCTACTTAGGCTGCGTTTCCACGAGGGATGTGAAGAAGAAAGAAAGAAGAAAGAATTTACCTAAGCTCGCTTTGAATCACTTCTATTTCTTCTTCTGTTCTATTGGTTCCTAAAAACACTTTCCTTGCTACATATCCTCGCACATCTCTAGTGGAAACGCAGCCGTTTGCTGTAAAACTATATAGTCAGAAAAACTGGCAAATCACGATGGTATATATTGATATATTTTACATTTGATTGAAAATGTACTTTCTTTCTTACAGTAAACTTATTAACTTTTCCTCATGCTGTTAACATAAGATTGGCGGTAGCCTCATCGAAAAACCGATATCGTTACGACTTGTTAAACAAGCGATTAACCATAATTATTTATCTGGTCATTTCATGTCGCTAGGTAATGCAGCCATATTAGAAAAAAATAGGTTTGGAGCAGTCTGAATCAGCTGAGCTATCTATAGATCATTTGTAATTGTCTTTGAAATGAAATTAAATAAAATGAAATTCGGTTTATTTGACAAACACACAGAAAGAAAACAAAAAATATAGAACAAGAGACTTAATGCTACGAGCGTTGACTGTAGGTTCACCTGTAGGTCTTTAGATAACTCAACTGTTTTATGTGTATTTTATAAATACCTAATGTAAATATGTAGATGCCAAAACCAAGAACAAAGTCCTCACTCTACTCGAAATCTATTGGAAAGCAAAACCTTTAAAATCAAAGGTCGACAAGACAAATCCAGTGGATCTAGTCTTCTCGTCACAGCCGCAAATTGTTCCTAATACAAAGAGATACTAATCTTGGCCCGAAGAGTAATTGGGCAAGCCGAAGGCAGCAATCGGAGAGCTCTGTTATCCCTTTAAACCAACGCAAAGCCTTTTTTAAGCCGAAAGCTTTAAGTTGGCGAAAGTGCTTCGCTCTATTAAAACTCCATCTCATTGGAATTTCACTTATTCTTCGATCGCTTCCTGAAAACTGGAGTAACGTTTAACATACTTTTTTGTTTTCGCCTCTTACTTTCATCTTGTTTCACTATTTTCTTCCTAGTAATTGGTTGTTCTATTAGGGAAATGCAGGTATTAGGTACTTAACGTATTTTTGTTTTCGTTCATTCTCGTAAATAATCAAAGTAACGTTATTTAAAACAAAAGATGGATGAGTAAGTTCGTATGAGACATTGCCCAATTCTGGTGACAGAGTAAGAGATGAGTGAAAGGTTTTTTGGTTTTCCGAATCAGCGTTCTTTTCTTTCTTTCTTTCTTTAGTCTTTTGAGCCGGTTTTCATGCGACTCTGAGCAATTTTTTGGCCCTTTTTTTTTTGGAACAATCGAAAAAATATGGGGTCATCACTGACTATCATTATATCAAAATACACAGAATTTGATCAATTTTGATAAGAGTACCTGAACTTTTTTTGCTTTCTCTATATTAACCTATAAAGGACTTTCAGCATGCTAAATTTTATGGATTTTTATACAAATATGTGCAGTAAGATAACTAACCGGCTACAAAAATACTTAATAATTGATTTTAAACCTTTTTTCTTTCCATAAAAATATAAACAGAATGTTTTGTGCATGAAATTGAACTATTTTTAAGTACTTTAAATTCTTTGGCGGTTCAGTCATTTTACCTTACATACCTACCTACATATATATCTATCATTTTGTATCAAACGACTGAGTTGAGTTTAAGTTTCGTTCCGGCAGGACCTTGAACACCAAACGACATATTACATCTAACACTATTATCTTCACTTTGAACCGACCGCTCTCCTATCACACTTAATCGACATATCATTATCTGTAGTGTTACATCGGTAACTGCATGTAAAACATGTGTAACAGTCATTGATAATGTAAAATGCGTATCGCCTGTAAATATTTAGCTGTATTTGTACCTTTCCTGTACTGTGTCTAGCTAGATGATAAGGATTGTGGTTTGCACTCTGATCTAACGTTATCTATTGACAGACGAGAAATTCAAATGATAGTCGATGATAAAGGTGTGGGATACACGCCAATTTTTTCACTTGATAGATTTTAACTATATAGCCAAACGAAAATTATTCCAATGTTGTGAGTCGCAAGATGCAGACCTTAAAGTTTTTTTAACTGAGCCTAAAATTATTAATAATTATTAAGACAACCGTACTACCATTTCCAGCTCCGGTCACGACATGATTCTTTTAAATGAGATTGATGATTTAATGCAGTTTAAGGTGGATTCGACCGTCATGTAAAATAACTATTTAACTACGATTTATTTCCGAGAATTATTGATGTTAAAGTTCTTTGAATTTAACCTGAAGTTAAAATAATTAAGTATAACAATAATAATAAATAAAAATATTAACATTCCTAATCTTGACATTAACTATTTAGGCACAAAAATACAAAATATTTCAGAAACTAAATTCTTAGGTTTACAAATTGACTGCTGCCTTAACTGGAAAGAACAAGTTAACAAGGTCTGTGTGAAATTAAATAGATTTGCGTATGCGTTTTATCTGTTAGCTAACGTTGTCAACAGATCGGCACTGTTAACATCGTTTCATGCCTATGTGTCGTCATCCTTGCGGTATGGTATAATTTTCTGGGGGAATTCGACTGAGAGAGAACGAGTTATGGTTGCTCAAAAAATATATGTTCGTGCTATCTGTAAACTACAGCAAACTGACACATGTAGACATTATTTCTTAGAGTTAAAAATTTTGACATGCCCATGTATGTATACACTTGAGGTTGCTATGTTTGTCAAAAATAACTTAAATCAGTTCCAATTTATGCAACGGAAGCGTCACAACAATAACATACTTATGACCAAACATAAAACAGCTACTTGACAAAAGTGTGTTTAGCATGGCACCCCGAATTTATAATAAATTACCAAACAAAATAAGAGACATCACCAACCCTAATGTATTTAAGCTGAGGCTAAATCAAATTCTAATTAATTACTCAATAATGAATATTTGACGGATAAAGACATTCAGCTGACAATATAATTTAGCATTTTGACATTTTTACTATTATATTATTTCAATTGTAATTATTTTATATTTTATATTTATTATGATTATTGTAAGATTACCCGTTTTAAAGATTTGCATGCTCTAGTTAGCAGAATGTGGCAACACTAAATTTAACCAAAACCTGTACATCTCACAAACCCATGTTAATGCAAATAAAAGTTTATGAATAAAAGTTTATGAAAAAAATAATTATAAATAAACATAATAATAAACAAATAGCTAGTATCTGTTCTATGGTATTAGTCTAGCGATATTAGTTATCACCACAATCTGCCGTAACATTTATTTTATTTTGAAATCAGTTTTTTTTCCAAATAAATATTTTAATACTAATTCGGGAAAATTCCATGCGCAGATTTTTTGCGGCTATTTGTCAAAAACTTAATATTGTACGTATAAAACTCTCATTACTCTGACTTTTACTTCACAGAAGAATGATAAACAATACGCATATCACAAAGAAAAGTGTGATCTACCGACTCTCTGTGTCGCAGAATGCAAACGTAATTTCAATTTATCTACACAAACATAGGTATGCGTTATCAAGTCACACGATAAAATTATCATTCGGTGATAACGTGCGACACAAACACAAGACTAGCGTATTTTATGCGGCACTGTCACGTATTTTTAAGGAACTTCAAAAAATGGGAGATTCTACTCGGTGTTATGATTTTCTGCAAAACTTTTCTTTTGATAATGTGTAGAGCACTGGTGGTCTAGTGGTAGTGACCCCGCCTTCTGATCCTAAGATTGAGGGTTTGAATCCGGTCGTGCACCAATGGATTTTTCTATTCGAAAAAATGTTGTTCGCAATACCATTGCTCTTATTCGGTGAAGGAAAATATCGTGAGGAAACCGATTAAGACCCAATCCTTTTCGCTTGAGAGTAGGCCAGTGTCCCAGCAGTGGGAACATTACAAGGCTGTCATGATGAATGTGTAGAGAATGGTCTGATTTGTCGTACATATATGGTAGGTAGGTATTTAAAAATAGTAGGTATTTAAATACCTACTATTATTCTGAAGTTACGGTCCGAAATTTTATGCAATTCATACCATGAATCTCATTAATTGCAAAATCAGGCTCCCGTGAATTCAATTTTTAGAAACTTATAGTACATTTTTAATATACACACCAAGAAAATTCCACAAGTTCTGCATAACAGAAAAAAAACATTATTCCAGACGACACATACTCAAATATTTGACATTTTTTTACTTTTGCTCTCAAAGTTGGAAAATAAATATTATTTTTCTAAAATATTTGAGATTCGCCCAGCTTTTGCATGTATTAACATAAACCGTTATATTCCTGGTACATATTTTTACCCTGACATTGTGTAGACTGGCACGTACCTAATTTAAGCTCGTAAGTACATACCTACTAAATTAGTATTTCAACTACTTAGTATTCAGGTTGAATAGGAAGTAAAATTCTGTTTTTCCTCTCAAAACAAAGCCTACCTTTTGGGGCTGTAGGTAGCATTAATTTGCTATGATGTTGGCAACGTGTCGAAAGCTGTATTTTTTACCAAAATAATATATGTTTGGGCATTTCTTTTAACAGCGCATATCTGATTAAAAAATACAACAAAATCACATGATGTTGACGTCTAAAAAACGGTATAATTTAGAGTTTTATGCCTATCCCATTTAACCCTCACCTAATAACTCTGAGAGTTACAAAATTTTAAACAAACTCTTGTTTAGTTGTGATTTAACTCACATAACAACTTATTGTGCACTACATTTGGACCAAATCCTATTTATTATGGACCGAGATTACTCATGCCAAAATGTTTGTTTCGAAAATGAAACTTTATGCTCCTTTTTCATAAATAATTAAATACTCCATTGAACAAAATATTTTATACAGCACTTACATAAATTTATGACTAAACTAGCTGTTACCCGGCGCTCCGTTCGCGTGAAATATTTTATGTGTACACTGGAACCATACCTTTTACCGGGATGAAAAGTAGTGAATGTGCTATTTCAGACTATAATCTATCTCTGTGCCAAATTTAATCCAGATCTGCTCAGCCGTTCTGGCATGATTGAGTAACAAACATTCATCCACCCAAACATTCGCATTTTGTAGCAAGTTAGTGTTAAAATGGCTTTATCAATATTGTTATACGTTTTTGTTGGACATAAGCCAGATTTCTTTGTAATTTCGCATTTGTAACATTCTAACCATCACGACTGTTGATTTAAATTGTCAATTAATCACTTTAAATTGGTGGATAATTTTAACACAGCATATCTACACCAGAGACTTGTTGTCTTCTGCTTAATCGTCTTGGATTGGTTAATTTCTATGACCATGCACTTATGATGTTTTTAGGTATTAAAGGCCAAAATGAAGTAAGTAATCAATATTAATTTCAAAATTGACAGACTATTAAATTGCGTAGCTCAGAAAAGTCGTTTCATTAGTATAAAAATCCATAAAATAGGTACAATTTCAATATACTTTCTCTCAGTAACCAGAATGTTAAGTCTCTTCCATAAAGGTGTTCGGTTGTATAAATATTTCAATTCATATTTACAATTCATATTCACATTGCAAAATCAAAATACTCACTGTTGATATAAGATTAAAGCAGATCCCAGGTATTAACCGACTTGATGATTCCTCGGAAAGCCGAATTCACAGCGTGTGCACACGAAATCCGATGATATCCTTCATAATCTGGTACAAGCCACGGGATTACGCGCGTCCACCGGTGGCGGTCACCACTAACGTAAACACCAGAAAACAAACCGAAACGTATCCGATACCGATAAATCAAAGCGCACGACGACGTCGCTTATCCGCTAAATCCTGTCGGGATCGCGTAAAAAATACTAGTATTAAAAACAGTCTTAAGGGCTTACGTACGCGGCGCGGTGCGGCCCGCGTTGACTCTAATCTCGGCCACTTCCCGGAGCAATTTGAACCTAACTCCACCACTCTATACATCATCCGGCGCCCGCCCATCGCGCCGGTCCGCGGCCCGCGCCGGCCCCTATCGCCGTCCTGCTCGCACCCGCCCACCGCACCCACACCCGTCCCGCTCACCCTGAAATCTCGCCACACTGAAAATTCTGTGCGTGGCGTCGTAGCGGCGGGGCGCGGGGCGCAGTCAGCTGGCCGAACTTGTGCGAATAAAATCGACTTTTTATCGGCTCGATGACGCTCCGTGACGTCACTGTTTACTTCTGCCCGCGAGTGTGGACACTGGCTCTTGACGGACCACGGTGACGTAACTGAGTTAAGGCATAGTTTGTGCCTTACCAACCTGAGGTGAGCCGGAGATAAGTCATTGCTTTCCAACAATATGGTGTGTACAGTAAATATTCATAAACAAAAAGTAGAGAGAGTATCCTAGAGCACCCCATAAAAAGATTCATGAACATCATCCATCTACATTTAGCAAATTATCCTACAAAAACTTATTTAAATGGTGCAATATGTTTTCCTTATAGCGTAAAATAATTGCAGTTTAAATCGCGGCGTGCAGCGAGTCACCCGCAATAAATAAGCTCTCTCTACGTAAACAGATCGGGCGCATTAACCGCGCGTCGGCGTACATAAAGAGAACGGTATAAATATAAAGTTCCCACTCGCCGCGGCGCAAACTTAGCTAAACAACGCCATAATTGCCTTCATTACTTAAATTACTGAAATTATTTATTCAAAAAGCTGGCAACATTGAAGAGAACTTCGCCCCGCCTCCTTTGCTTAACCTGTCCAATAAGAAGCGGTGGCGGTGCGGGGGGCGGGGCGCCGGGCAATATGGCGGCGTCGGCTGCGTAGCGTCGCTCCGTCGGTGGCACCGGCATGCTGTTTCAGTCTGATTCTCACGCGTTTACTTTCACGTGTTTTCAAGTGTTCTAATTAGTTAGGCATTGTAAATGAATGCTGAGGTAGCGTGGTGGTGGTGCTACGAGAGTGCTACGCGCCTACGAGGCTACGGAGCTAGGTGCGACCGCGCTACGCGGCCCGTCGGGTATCGACCGCCGGCGGAACCATTGTGCTATCCCAAATACAAACAGTCAAACAGTGCATCCTTATAACTATAATAATAAATAATTGTGGTTAGTTCATAAATAATTTTAGGCACCGTGAAGTGCCTTAGCCTTACATACTCCTATCTCAACTGTAATCGCTATCAAACCTTAATTTTATAACTATTGATTCTTATTCATAATTATACTATAAACCTCTGTAAGATAATGTGTCTTTCAAATGTGTCATCGTCTTTGCCATTGACATAAAAAGACAAAGAAAGACAATATTTAGCGACACGTTACAGTGACAGTTTCTTTAATGAATAAAGGCCTATATTATACCAACATGAGATATTATACCAACTTATAATAATATTCTAACTGTCAAACACCAAAGTTTTTAAGGTAAATAAAAGATATTCATGATAATAAAGCTATTTGATATTTTTGTATCAGGTACTTTCAAGTATCTATAAGGTTCCAATAAAATATATAATACAATATAATACAATATAATAAAATAACAAGAGATTAAATTATAAGACTTTTGTACGAGATAAAACAATCGATTTATTGATACTTATTTACGTGCGAATACCAACTTGATAATTGAATAAAGCTCTTGAATTATTGTTTAAATTATTGATTTAGATGATAATTATTGCACAATAATTTATAACAATAAAGATATTAAAGTATCTAAACAAATGACAACTTCATCCATAGATTAATTAAACTAATCATTTTTAATTATAACTTGTACAAAAAATACTGTAAACTTTTAGTATATAATAAAAGTTTGAACCAATTTATCTACATTTTACTCAACTTGTGTCTATTTTAAGTATAAAGTTTTTTTTTTGTAGTACCTATTTCTAATAATTACGGGTTTTTATTAAAATAAGTAAAAGTAATTCTATTATAAGCTTAAAATACTGTAGTTAATAACTTAATATAGTTTTAAAACGTTTCAAAATGATTCCTATAATGAAATTGAATAAAGAGATGTTTGACTTTGACTTTAAATAATAATATTATAGATCAACTTACAGGCTGTATAAAGGTAATATAGAGTTGGATGACTTCTAAGCTTTTACTTTTAACAATATTTATGCATATAGTACATAATTATAAGTATAATATTGTGTATATCAAAGTACAAAATATGTAAAGAATTGTTTAAATCTTTAAATAATTGCATGTAATAATTAACTTGCATCTTTTAAACTAAACTTTTGTTTTTTTTGCTCTGCACAGATAGCAGCTTACGAATAAATAAATAACTAATTATGTTTATTTTATGATTGAGGCTCTTAGTATTCAACAAAAGCAGTTGTAAATAGCGCCTAAGATATATGAAAAAGTACATTACAATGTATTACAATGCTGTCATAATAAAATTATAACCAACTGTTTTTCTTGTAAGTACTTACCTGTGTATAATATTATTTTGTTAAGTTACAGGCACATTAAATAACTCGCATGTCACCCTGCGAGTTTCTCGTGTAACCGCGCGTATCACGTGTCACCCACATTTTACCCCCAGCACCCCTATAATACGCGCAGGGAAACGTCCGAGTTATTTGGTTTACCTATATGTTATTAGTAGTATGTTGGTTGAGGTTTTGTGTTATGTACCTTGACTTGTAAAATTGGTCTTATCAATAAAATATTTTGTAATGAATTAATTTTATTAAAAAACAATTAAAGTTACACAATTCGTTTTATTTTACTATCTATCAGGAAGATGTTAACTAAACCACAACAAGCCGAAATCAAAGTTTTCTTTAAGTACTTCAAACGAATACTTAACTAAATATAACTCGTATACGCTAATCCACAGGATTATTTTTACCAAACATCTTTTGTTATGAATGGAGACGCAGATGTTACTCTAAAAATAAATCCCTATTTTAGGCAGTTTACCCATATATGAAGCACCAAGTGACTTGACGCAACAAAAAACAAAGGAATATAATATCTACTTTAAATCTAAAACCGTTTGTTCCATTTTAATTTATAAAATACTTTGCATCGACGAGTCGTCACTCTACACGCTCGTAAAGAGTGTTCGAAACGAAAGTAACTGACGACAACGGTGGGCGAAGGTCCGCCTGCGACGCAGAGGTTGCGGGTTCGATTCCCGCCTTGGGACAAATGTTTGAAGGATCAGCAAATATTTGTTCCGGGTGTTCTGGGTGTTTTCTATGTATAATAAAAAATATCTATCTATGTATTGTATTGTATTAAATATATATCAGTCATCTAGTACCCATAATACAGCTCTGTTTAACAGCAGCTTACCTTGGGCTAGATGATGCTGTGTGAATTGTCCAGCATTATTTATTTATTTATTTAAAGTAAAACTAACGGACATAGATTTAAAGTAAGTATTCTTGTGTCACTTGTCGAGTCACGTCACTTACAGTATACTGCTATAATCGAGAAAGATTCATGTCGTGTTCAAATAGGAAGTAACAATGTATGACTTTAGCTAATTTTACTGTAAAATAATCATTCACTTATTTCTTAAATGTCACTGGCGGTCACATCCAAATAGCGATTAGAAAAAACCATGGAACTAATAAGTATTTACTCATAAATTCATTGGAAATAACACAGAAATAAAAACAAAGATGGAGGAGGCCTTTATCCAGAAATGGATAGCCCTCGACATTAATGACACATAATGTTTTTTTTTTTTTATACAACTGAAGTGGCAACCAAGCGTACGGCCCACAAGATGGTAAGCGGTTACCGCAGCCTATGGACGCTTGCAATACCAGAAGTATCACTCGCGGGTTGCCACCTTGAGGCTAAGATCGAAAGTCTCATGTGCCAGTAATTTCACCGGAAACCATACTTTTCACACCGGAACACAGCAATGCGAGCATTACTGCTTGGCGGCAGAAATAGGTATGGTGGTAGTCCTTCCCCGGACGAGCTCTATCACAGAGAACTCTATTACTCTTAAAATAGACCAGCATTAATAATGAAATTAGAAGAATAAAGTGAAATCTATATATAATTACATAAATGGAATAGTGTTTTATAACAATTACAAATTGCATGCGTTTTTTTTTAAGTATTTAAGTATTACCTAAAGGTTTTAAAGAGGGAAATAAGGGCTATTTTTATTTTTATTTTTTATTTATGCGCCTGAAAAATTCATGACAGCTGGCGCTGTGATGTCATCGGTCTATCTATGTAGTAAAAAAAACACCTTTTAGTAAGACTCGCGTTTTTATACATATTACTATCAAGTGGGACGTAAGCTTGCCACAGTCACCGCAGCATAGATTTCATAAATTCATAATTGTTTATAAACGTCACTATACCTCAATAACTAGTGAACATACTTTTACTATCATTATTGGTAGAGTGTACACTTCGCTCGGTCAAGTTCAGTCGGTGATGGCCGGATTATGTTCTTACAGCTAATCTAGCTGTAATCTTCAGCTGGCTCGTTCACGCTATTTACGTCAACGTAAACCGGTGAGGCTTTGTTAAGGTAAAAACAGACATTTCCGTTCACATCGCTGGGTTCCTAAACACAGTTTTACAGTTTGGGAACCTATGGATTCATAAACAAATCATGTACCTAATATTCTTGTGTCAAATAAAAAATTACTACTTTACTTAATTTACTTTACATCATAGTTAAAGGCTAAGAATAAAGGTGAAACAAAAATATGATTCATATATAACAAAAGTAAAGTTCTAATGCATTCAAGAGAATTAATCTCACTATTGTACTCTTCTTTGTATGAGTATGACCACATGGAAAACCAACAAAAATTAAGTTCTTGAAAGGAACCGCTTCTTGACGTTAGCGTTACGTTAGTAGTGCGGGGCAACCCCTCTATAGTGCGAGTAAAGTAAAGTAAAAAATATATATAAGAGTAGTAGAGTTCTCTGTGATAGAGCTCGCCCGGGGTAGGACTACCACCATACTTATTTCTGCCGCAAAGCAGTAATGCTCGCATTGTTGTGTTCCGGTGTGAAGGGTATGGTTTCCGGTGAAATTACTGGCACATGAGGCTTTCGATCTTAGCCTCAAGGTGGCAACCCGCGAGTGTTACCTCTGGTATTGCAAGCGTTTATAGGCTGCGGTGACCGCTTACCATCTTGTGGGCCGTACGCTTGGTTGCCACTTCAGTTGTATAAAAAAAAATACTCAATAATATCACAAGGATCATTTTGAAACGTCTTAAAGCTAGGTGAATTTACGCCAGTTCCAGGCGCCCCGGCCTAGTAATGGACTTACAAAAGGCAGCCGGGAATCAATATTCCTGAAGGGAAGAGCTGAAAACCTGGCTCACTTTAGTGATGAACGGTCTATGGCCAAAACAGTGATCTAACGTTGGCTAAGGCACAATGTATTATAATTATTATATCTTAAACACAGACAGTAAACAAAAGCCTAATTATATCCCCAGCAATTTGTTCCGACGCCTTTGTTTGGCGTCGCTTAAGTTAATTTATTCCCGATGAATATTCAAAGGCCTGGCTCCTTCAATACTCGTCTAAATCAGGAATAGGAACTGAGATAATATTTTGCTGGAATCACGACCATTGTCTTGGAGTACGGTGGCTAAGGTTCGTTAAAAACGTTTGGTGTGTATTCTACTACATATCCAGAAAAAAGGCGGCACTTTCAAGAAAGAAAAGAGATCGTCAGCTCAAGAACTCTTTGTAACAGGCGAGGCATGACTTGGTGACTGGACTATGTGGCTGCGGTGCAGCACGCCGAGTCGCCGCAGCGGTTTCCAAATACAGACAGAAAACACAGTTGTAAACACAAAAGCAATATATTTTCAAAAAAAACTTGTGGCCTGAAGGGCTCTCTTGTTCGCATTGACAACTTCAGATATTTTATAAAAGTTACAAAAAGTTTGCACACATAAAATAACTAAGAAGTTTTCGCGTCGCTTATACAACTGGTAGAGCTTCTGGGTATCAAGCATTAGCGGGTTCAAGTCCAAAATTTTTTGGGATATCAAAAATATTTCGACCTTAAAGATTTACATGCTTTGCTAATATAATCGATGAAATATATAAAATGATGAATAAGATAAAAGCTACTATGTTAAAGTCATGTTCTTTTTGTAATTAACACTAGCGATGCAGGTAAAAATTGGTTATTGATCTAATACCAGCCTATTACCAAAATGTGATTTGTTTTTTTTATTTGATTAATGAATGGCATTTTGTTCTCAATTAAAATAAGCTAACCCAATTGATAGGTAAGTAATTAAAATGTCCTGATTTATTTCAAACGATGGTCACACTAAAGCATCGTAGGCTCAGAAATCCCATCATTAATCATTTCATTGCTTTAATTAATGGAAATTAATGCAGATTCAGCATTGGTGTCACAATGGAACGATCTTTGCGTCGGAGATGAAGGCTTAAACTAATTCAGAAAGCTGCTAAATTTAACATTTCAAGTTATATTTTCAGGAATGCTGGTGTTTTATAGAAGTCGTAGTTCTGATACCCATGACACAGGGAAGTCCAGTGCATAGTCAGGACTACACAATGTCTTTCATTATTGTGCATAATATTCAAGGAATAGGTTCTACAAACAAAAATAATGCATGTACTTACCTTCTTTGTTTTAATTTTATCTTAAAAATCACGTGTCAAAATAAAAAGTGGTACATTTCTTTTTTTTGAGTGTGGAACCTATTCCTTGAATATATAATTAAAAACCCTGTATATGTATTGGTGAGTAGTTGAAACTCCACGCTTCGGACTACAAATTAAATTGTTGGTCCCGGCTTTTTCGAAGTTGATTCGCCTTTAGATGGCCTAAGAGGCCTTGTCACAAGAGTTGGCCACTGAGTCACTTTACTTTTAGTGTCGAGCTTAGTTTTTAGTGTTTTTTTTTTACTACTAAAGCGGTAACCAAGCGTACGGCCCACTTGATGGTCAGCGGTTACCGTAGCCTATGTACGCATGCAACATCATAGATATCACTTGCGTGTTACTACCCTAAGATCTTAGATGGTAAGTCTCATGTGCCTGTAATTTCACCGGAAACCATACCCTTCGAACCGGAACACAGCAATGCGAGCATTACTGCTTGGCGGCAGAAATAGGTATGGTAGTCCTTCCCCGGACGAGCTCTATCACAAAGAACTCTACTACTCATATAACCACTTGTTTTTGTGTTTACCATATTTAGTGTAAAATTATCTAATACTTATTATTCCAAAAAAATAATCTTCTTTGAAGAATTATAAATTCTCGTAAAGGGTCTACGAGTTTATAGTTAGATTAAAAGAGCTCAAGTCAAGAAATCATTGAGAACGGACCACAGACTAAATTAATTTACTGATCGTAGCTGGCAGATGTTCCCTACTTCTTAAATTGTGATCCTATCTTTTAATACGATTTCGACGGCAATCACTGGACTCTTATAAAATTGAGAGAAAATCAAACATTTTTTTAAATTATTCTTTTTTATGTCAGCAAATGGTGGTTAAAAAAATGTGCGCAACATTTGACGCTTAATTGACTTATTGATTATTTTTGTTTAAAATAATTAATCTACTTTGTAGTAGACTTTATGAGATTGGGTTTTTTTTATACTACCAATGTGACAAGCATGCGGCTCACCGATGGTTAACGTAGCCTAAGGACGCTTACAATATAGCGCGTTGCCAACCCTTTAAAAATTTAAATATCTTTTATAATTATAGAACCCTATACTGTAGAGTCAGTTATAAGTAGTACCTACCTAAATATATATATTTATTTATAGTGGACAACTAAAACTTGGTTAAGTTTAAGTGAACTGTTCTAATTTAATGAAAACTGTTCAGGTTAATTCTGTTCATTTAGCATTACCATTCTCACATAATGCTGTTAGCTTTCCAAACATGTTAAAATAAAAATAAATTAAAAATAAGTGGTAGTAGGTAATGTAGGTATTTTATAGTTAATTGTTTAATTATAAAATTGTACCTAAGTTTTACAATCTCAGTTGAGTTAGTGCGACGCACACTCACAACTAGAAATCAATTAACTAGAGTCGTATAATGAAAGCGTAGGTATCAGTAAAGCAAGGAACTCGAGTTAATGGAATAGTTACAGCCAATCACACGCCTCGTAAAACCATCGCACTCATAGTAACCGTGGGACAGCGATTCTCAACCTGAAACAACTTTCTATTGAGCATAGAGGAATTAATGTAATGTCAAATGAGATTTAGCAAATTTTTACGCACGCTGTCTTGAAACATATTATTAATTGGGGAAGACCTTATCTCCTGCAACGCTGTGCAAACTTCTGCAGGAGGAAGTGCAACACTAAACTGTTAAGTTTTATAATATTGCTGATTAAATATTTATGTATTTTGTATTTGTAGTTTGAGTTGTTATTTGTTGTTATTTATTTTGTTGTTTAAATTTCTTTCGAATGTGCTCTATCTCTCCTTGGCCCTAACAGAAGCGGCGTACTGTCAGTTCTTTTATGGCAGGACGCTTTGGAACTGGGCTAAATTCACCTAGCTTGTACGACGTTCAAATGTGATCTTGTTATCATTTTTTTTTAAACAAAACTCTTTTGACTTTGGTTTTATTTTTATAAATCAATATAAATCACCACTGGCGACACATAATTATTTTGTAATCAAATCAAAGAAGGTTAATAAATAAATAAAACAATATAGTACCCATGCCGTGCCTGTTTAAAAGTTTGAGCACCACTCTCGTCTATAGTTCTAAGGGTAGTTACTTCCACTACATATAATTACAATCGAATTTATGGCGAACACTGCGTGGCTAAACTACTGCCGTTAAACGTCTATCAGACAAATATACTGCCGTCTCCGTTCTAATTAAATTTAATTAATTGTGACGTAGGTATTTGCTGAAATGAATTAATAAACGCCACTGTAAATGATTCATACGCTTCAGGTACTTTGTATTGCTTAGTAGGTTTTCTTTGTTTGCCTATATTCACACAAGCATAGTACAGTCTTTAGTAGGTGGGTACCTAATTACAGAACATTTTAGGCCTTCGTCGTAATATTAAATCACCGAGCATTTCAATTTCAATATCGCAGACAACTAAACTTGCAATAAGCTAGAAAACTATAATTTTTGCTAAACAAATAAAACAATTTCAAAACTAACAAAAACGAGGGGTAACAGCCAAAATGAACCTTAAACAATCCAATCCATAAATAACGTAATCCCATTCCACACAGAATCAATCTATTCCCGTAATGTGACAAAATTAGCGTGTAATATTTCCTGTTCGAATTATAAATGCCCTCTTTCCCGCCAAAATATTGTCCGCACGGATGCAAGATAAAGCCGCCCTCACACTGGCGCGTACGGCACGCGACCGACACGCGGCAGACACGCGGCGACAAGAAATTTCCGCACTCTCTCCCAGTATTTATTCTACAACTATCCTCTCGTTTAAAACTCGTGTCATCCGACCGACAGACGCAACGCCCCGCGTGAATTCAGTTTAGATTTCATCAGATCGCCCCCGCTCATTGACAAAGCAAACACTGTTCTCGAATTGCATTATTTAATTGTTTCTAGTGGCAGTTTCTTTTGTGGGCCTTTTCGCGTCGTGTGCGTTGTGTGAACTGCTAAAAAAGGGAACACTGAATTTAACCCCATTATTGCAGGTACTTAACTCAAACTCCAGTAACCACGTAAATGGGTCATTTTTTTAAAAGGTTCTATCATTCTGCTAATGTTCTATCTCTGCTATTTATAAAATAACTAGTTCCTGCTCGCGACTTCGCTCGAGTATTATGTCCCATTTACACCATACAATAATTGCATGCAAGAGTTGCCTTATCAGATCCATTTTCGAACATTTTGCTCCAAAATCAATATGACAAGGCAATTCTCGCATGCAATTACTGTATGGTGTAAATGGGCCTTTATTGAGTACTTAACAAACAAGCAAACACACTAATACTTATGTGAAAGGACCGTCACACTTATTAAATTTAATTGAAAACGTAAAATGCTGTTAGATACTATTAGTAAGCCTTACTTGAAAAGCTCTTTCGTTTATTAATTACTACAATAATTTTATAGATAAGTAGAAAACTTTAGCAGACAGACTCATAGTTCCAAAATAACCTTTGCCAAACTTCACAAGGGTATAAACATCTTTAATTTCCATCCAGCGTTCATTACGCTTCGAGCACAGTCCACAGCGAGTAAGCAAGCGCTGGCCATACATCAACCGCCTCCATTCTAATGGTAATGCGGGATATACCGCTCGCCGATATTGTGCCCGTCCCTTGCCATAACAAATGTTTATTTTATACACAACGCCACTAACAATAGTGTGCAAATACCTAAACACCGTAAATGGAGGCGCGATGCGATTTAGATGATAATGCCCGGCCAGAAATAATAACGACGTCGTTCCGTAATTTCGCCTTGTTTATTTTATGCGCGGTGTGTGGTGCCTGTTGTTTTTGCGCGATTGGATTTGCATTTTACGTGAGATTTTTATTGTCCTATTCATTATAGGAATAATATAAGTTGGTATATATAATATTAAGTATCTAATTGTGGTTATAAGTAGGTATATTTTTAATAGCATATTTGTATATTTAAAATTGATTTACGCCTCACCATCATCTCTGCACGTCCAGGATGACTGGTAGATAATGCTATTAGCATCAAATCCTCCTAGCATTAAAATTTATCTGAAAGTGTTAAATAAATAAATAAATAAATAGGCACTAAAATTATATTTGTGAAAGTTTGTTTGTATGTTTGTTTGTTACTCAGTTATATAGGTAATCGTGGTGAAACTGATTTGGGTAAGATCTGAAACTAATAGACCTCATGACACAAACGCTTGCTTACCATGCAGGTGATCTTCTTATGTTAATATGCATGTTTAGCCGATAAGTGAAATAAAAAATAAAAAATGACCAGGCAGGACACATTCACCGGTTAGATCTTATTTATCTTAGTATTTAATTGTATAAAAACGCAATAGCCGTGTTGAATGGGCCGTTACTTCCGATCTAGATGTCGCGGGTTCGAATCTCTGCTGTGCACCAATCTGATCTGATCTGTCACAGTCACAGGCATTGCAGCATCTCTGCACTTTACACGTCTGTGTAAGCAACAAGGGTAACCAACTTCCCCCTGCAAGTTGCAAGCTGTATAAATCGTCTTCAATAATTATGGTAAATGTCTAGTTTTTAAAAAATCCCAGCTTAGTATTAAGAAATTAGCACTTTTTTCCAAGAATTAGCTTATTTCAAGACCGAATGCAAGACCTTTCTAAAATAAAAATAACAGTTATTAACAAAAATTGAGAATGGTTACTGCTTATCTAAGTATTTATTACGAAATAATTATGTTAATATCTACATCATTAATTTAGGTGCCAGTTTATTTTACCCTCTCTAAAGAAGCTTTCTCAAGAAACAACATAAGCTGTCAACCTCTGCATCAAAATCAAGGATGAACGTTCATGTTTTATGTATACCATGCAGGTACGCGAATGTGTTTAATTTGGTATTTAAGGTGCCTCAGGCTGTGGCCGACAGCCCTAACTCTCATACATATTCATGAAGCGTGATTAATCATGCTGTATACCTCCCTTTGTCGAAAATACCTAAGATACCTACATACATCTTACTACGTACGACCGTGCGTACCACGCTATTAAATAGGTACAGTCGCTGACAAAACGAGTAGTACCTAGCCAAATCACTCTGAATCCTAATGCATCAAAAAAAGCTAAAAGCCCTGAAAGTTTGTTGGGCAGATTCTTCTGGGCTAAAGCGCGTATTTATCTAGAACTGGCGAAAATTACATAGTTTTAAAACGTTTCAAAATGATCCTAGTGATTTTAATGAATCAAACTAGGTATTTCGAATTTGAATTTGTTTGATTAATCGTGAGTTCTTTTGCGAGCCTTCTGGCTATCAAGGATTGAGTCGGTTTTTTGATGAATATCAACTCTGTGGATAGAGTTTTAACTCTAAGACACATTGTATGGTATTTCTCACAGTGCTACACTACCTTTAGATCAATAAGGACCGCTGTCTATAAAATTTAAACTCTTTTATCATAGTGGGGTATGCTATAATTCGATAACAAAATCTGATTCGATGATAGCTAGCGAGTTAGCTTGCAAAAAAACTCGCATTTGGGGTGGGTAGGTTAGGCACAGATCTTCGTCCAGCGTGTTGACACGTGTCATCAAAACTCTCCTTTTTCGTGAAAGATAAAAAGTTCAGATAAAGGATTGTATGTGAAATGCTTTCACCGGTAAACAGTTGTATTTAGACGGGCCATATTTTCTTGTGCCATGGTTTCTTGTAAAGAGAAATGAATTTCAAAAATATTGACATAATTATTGACGTGGAGCCGAAAAATTTGCTTTTGATGGTGACAGTACAAATTTTACCTACGACTTAGGTAAGCTATATAATATTTAGGTATCTACGTATATTCCGTTTATTATAATGTGTTGGTAATTCGCCTACCTACTGCTGTGATGTTCAAATCGTGAATTATTTGCGAAAATATAGAGATGAATTATGTAGTTGCAGAGTAATTTGTTAGAACACATTTAATTTATTAAAGGCAGGCAAGTTATTATTTATTAGTGTTGTATCGTTTAGTTAGACTCCAGTCTAAGCAGATAAGACGCATATTTTATAGTTTTAAACTTTAGAGCAATATGCGAATTAACTTTGTATTGACACTTTATTATCGAACATATTTGTAAAATAATAATAAATAATTATTTATAAAATTTTTCAAAAATTTGATTAGCTGATTAGGAGTAGGTATGTACTATGTATAATGTACATTATTACAGTATAAATTACTCGTAACTTGCTCGTAGCACTTGTAGAAGTTGTAGCTGTTTAGTTGAATAATAATAAGCCCGCAGTTCTATGCTACGAATCTACGCAGATGAGTGCCAATGGATTAAGTTATTATTATTATATCTGATCTGTATCCTAGGAAGTATATAGTAAGTAAGTTCCCATAATATGTACAAGCTTGGCTTAGTTTGCGAATAGGTGGCGCTGAGTAAAAATTTCCTCAAATATTAATTTATAAATTCATTTAAGTATTTAAAATGAATGATAAATTGACACTAATTAATGAACAAAATTAATCCTACCCTAATTTCGCAAAAAAAACCGTAAAAAAAATGATTTATCAAACTCTACCCAAAGCTAACAAGCGCGTGCCCACATTTTTTTCTTTTGTCAAAAAATAGTTTACAATGTCATTACTTAGTTGATGAAAGAAGTATTAGCATACGGAACCCATATTTAAAACCTACATCTGTCGATGGGCGGTTAACACGCGGATTTTATGATAATTTACTCGCTATAAAAGATTAACAAATGTTTTCCATAGATTAGAATGAATGTGTTAGCATTAGCCGAAAGAAAAATACGGATTTGATTTGAGCTGCTAGTCAATAAACATTATGAATCTTTTAAGTAAATGTTAGATAATATTTATACAAGTACTTACATATCTAAATGAGTAACTTTTTCTTAGTTTATCTCTTTATTGATGTAGTTTATAATATAATACCCCATTATACAGATTTTTTAGAACAGATATTAGTAGGTAAGTATACTCCTAAACCGAACCAAAATATATTTTTAAAATGTACCTATTCTCATCGAATATGTTGACACAAATAATTCTAAATAATTCAAATCTATAAAAAACCATGTTATGATAAAAATGCAAAATTAAATTTTTTCCCAAACACTTTTTTAAATTTACTTAAGTATCGACTTTTTTTATATATTATTCGAAATTTTAATTTATAAATACTTTAGAATAAAATATTTTATTAAGACGATGCGTTTTCGTTTACAATTTTATTATATATGTTTTTCGTGATTAAACCTTTGATCGCAAGAGTAAAAAATTTCGAGTTTAATAAAAATTTAGTTATACATAAATAATCACAAAATCACCTATCTAACAAGTTTAAACTCAACATCAAATGTTATCGTATCAATCGGACGCGAGGTCGACACGTGCCGTCGTGCCTGCAATGTCGGATGCGTCGACGTCAATCGCCGCGCAATTCGTCAACGATCGAGGTCCCGGAGGATGCGGAGATCCGATTAGTGATCGCACGGCTAATTTGTTGGTTATGTTTGGAGGGCTGATTAATTTTGAAATGGAAAGGTATTTTTTTAATGAAAATCTGACTTAATATTTCAAATAAATTATTAAGAAATTAACTGCGATGGTGGCTAAACCTCTATTTATGCTTGCAAAGGTCTCAGTTCAGGAATATGTCGCACGTTGCATGGTTGCATTCATTTTGTTTTGAAATCAATAGATCAAAATATCTAAAATTCTAACCTGCCAGCTAACACTATGCGAGGCGTAAGCGTTCAACAAAATGAAACATACATACATATACCTACATAGGTACTACCCCTCAGTCGGGTAAAAAAAGGCCAAGCGTCGGTCGAGGTGTTTTTAAGCTACGCTAGTGCATCTTAGCATAAATACACCTGCCAACAGATACCTATTAGTAGGCAGTATCCTAAAGAGTAGGTAGGTACGAACCACAACAAACATTTATCAAAAAAGCTTCAGCTACCTACCAATAATATTGAAAAATTGCAATTTTCCAGTACGTTAAGTCAACACGCAACCATTCATCGGTGCAATGGGAAATGGGAATATTGGTCGTTTATCTTTTGTTTTCCCATTTTTATTTTGCAACCTTTCAGCTGTTTCGGGCAAGCGCGTTGACAGTTTCATTTGCAACCTGCAGATAAGTAAACCCGACTTTAATTCTTGTTTTTTTTTATTAATTAATACTACCTGACCTGCGCGATTTCATTCATCTCATTTTCCTCGCTATTTTTCCATATTTTTACTATACAAGCTATCCCTGGACTTCCATAAATATTTTGAAACCAAAATACTTAGATAGTCAGTTTGCTGAAAGTACTACCTACCTACCTCATGTTTTTTTTATTAAAAGTTATTAGATATTTCTGTCAGATTATCATTTTGTTGCATACTTACTTATGCTATTCTAACTAGCTTAGCTGTTATCATATAGACTTATAAAAAAAGTTTAAAACGAATAGGTACCTACTTATAATTTTATTCTCTTGAGACTATTTGAGAACGAGAATTTGAATATTAAACAAAAACGTTGCTTTGGGATCTAGTAGCGACATCTATCAAAATATTATATTACTATTAAAATTAACTACTCCACGCTAGATGGCGCTGGCTAGCTTTTTAATTATAATTTTGCGCATACACACAAATAAAGTTTTTGTGACTTACTGCGCTATGGGCAAGGAAAATAACTATCCATGGCGCGTTCTAAGTAATAATAACCTACGTAATGAGCAGACAATGGTACAATAAAATTATTACCGACTCTACCTCAACTATACTTTATCTTTCTTTGGGACGTGCGGTTTGAGCCACGAGCTTCGTATTCGTATCGGAAACCGTGGAAACAAATATAAAAACCACAGAGCTGATTAGAATATCCATTTATTTAAGTCTTTTGTCTATTATTATCACAAACCCTAACCCCCCTAAGACCTAAGAAAACCTATAATACTTACAACATTAAAATCTGATTATTTCCAATACAATAAATAATTTTACAAAACATTGAATAATTAGTACTAAAAAATAAAACGATTTAATCACAGTCATTTTATCAAAACTGATTGTAAATAAAACAAAGTAGTAAGTATTTCTTAACTTAATCAGATCATAATAATATCAAATAGTATTTAATATAAATGCAATAACAAAAAACCTGGTAACAATAATAATAAAATTATAAAGTGTAAGAGACAGCTTTCCTTTCTATATAAGATTAAGATTAAATATATATATATTTTTTTATTCATAAAGATTCAGTTTTGGACTGTTTCAACATGGGTCATGCGAAATAACGTATTTTTACGACCTCTCGAATTCTAGCAACACTGCGATTTTTAAAAAGGGACACAAATGTAACTGCAAATTAATACGTTCGTTCTTAGATCGAAGGTTTTAGCAGGAAAAAAAGCAAATTTTTTCGCTTTGGTAAACCGACCCTTTCAAGTGCCTATAATTACCTACCTAAACAGAATTTAATGGTATACATAATATTGGTCCTTAAATAGCTATATTATGAGCAAACCTTTGAGCTACCCTACAAAATAAAAATATTGCTGCTGTTGTGATTCAGTGATCCTTCGCCATCGGATCCGAAGTAGCGGAAAGAAATGAAAAACAAGCTAAGATAATAAAATGAATCGTGTTTACAATACATCAGGCCCTACATTATGTAATTCGGTTGCAAATCGATTTCACTAGGTTTCAATCAAAAACTGACGTATTTTGTATGAAATATGACAGCTTAACAACAGTTCACTGATTGTAATCGAATTGCAACCAAGATGCGTAATCACCCTACAGGTCATCTTGGTTCCTGCTCAGAATACTGGGGGGCAATGTCTAAATAATTTTACTAATATTTCATACGTGGTTACAAAATTCTCGATAAAACACCAAGTCGACACGACTAGTAGCCCCCAGAGCACATTTTGTATACACAATGGACGGATATTCCTAAATCCTATGTCATAAAATTCTTTCAATCGTTATCTATCTTATTTTTTATTAAGTTCACAAAACGAGAACTCGTATCATGAATCTTGCTTGTTTAAAGCTTACATAAACATAAAAGAAAATAATTTAAAATTTCAGCTAATGTTCTATTAATTTTGTTATCCATTGAAATCAATAGCATCAGAAAAGCCTTTTTTGTGCTAGTCCAAATTTGGTTTAACTCTAGAATATTCCTATAGAGTATCCCATTGCGAGAGCAAACGTATTACAGAATATCCATACAGTCTTTGTGTTCTAGAATATCCGCATAGTTTTTGTGTTCTAGAATATCCGCATAGTCTTTGTATTTTAGAATATCTGCATAGTCTTTGTATTTTAGAATATCCGCATAGTTTTTGTATTCTAGAATACCCGCATAGTCTATGTATGTAGAATATCCGCATATATCTTTGTGTTCTAGAATATCCGCATAGTGTTGGCGCAGCCATGGTTCATGCGATACTGCACATACATCATGCCAGAGTTGTGCCAGTAGTACAGTGCCCCCAGCACTAGCAAGTGCCACCACTGGTGCGAGTGCCCTATGTAGTCCACCTTCCCAGGGAACCAGCGTTCTGGTACCTAGAAACAGAAGAAAACGGAATCTTATTAAAAAAAATAAAAATATTATATCTCTTTATTACAATAAATATTCGGAGCGCTCGTGACGTAGCTGGCTAAGTTGTTCTTTACAGATCAACGAAGTAAAGCATTGTTCCGCGAAGTCACCATTTGGATGGGTGACCGAAAGTGGCAATTTCAACTGAGCCCTCCCGTGCTTCGGAGGGCACGTTAAGAAGTCGGTCCCGGCTTTTTCAAAGTTGTTAGGCCATGACAGAGGCCTTCGGGTGGCCTAAAAACTCTGTCACCAGAGTTGGCCACTGACTCATATGAACTTTCTTACTTTTTACAATAAATATTTTAAAAAAACACAGACAACAAAAAAAATTATATGCATAGCGAAGTATCGCTTTAGAGTTATTTCCAACCAACCTTTAGATAAATAAACAGGGAATTCATTCCATTATATTATACTATTTCTAATGCATGCTGTTTATTTGCATTATGCCCTTAGGCTTAATATATTAAGTTGAGGAAAACATATTTTCGCATAATAGTATTGTATGAATGAACTTGTAATACAATCTCTTTGGCTATACTATTTGTATCTGGCTGGTTTTGGTATCATTAAAAGTTTAAATTTTAAAGATAAATTTTAAATTTGAATTTGGAATTATGTTAATTCCAAATTCAAATTAGGAAAATGTGTGATTTTTATTTGTTTTTCATACTGTCAAGATGAGTGAATCTAATGAAGAAATTCGATACATTTTTTAATTTTACTACAAAAAAGGTAAAAATGCAACGCAAGGCGCGAAAAAAATTTGCTATGTTTATGGACCTAATGCAGTGCCTGTGAGAGTAGCACAAATTTGGTTTAAGCGTTTTCAATCCGGAAATTTTGATGTCAAAGATGCACGTCGCTCTGGTCGCCCTATTACGGATAAAATGGATGCCATTTTCGAAAAAGTGGAGCAAGATCGGCATATCAGTAGTTATGACGTAGCTGAAGAACTGGGAATTGACCACAAAACAGTTTTGACACATTTGAAAAAAACTGGGTACACAAAAAAGCTCGATATTTGGGTACCTCACGAGCTCACTGAAAGAAACCTAATGAACCGTATACTCATTTGTGATCCTTTATTACGACGTAATGAAACTGAACCATTTTTGAAGAAGCTGATGTGATGAAAAGTGGATCACGTACGACAAGAACGTGCGAAAAAGGTCGGGGTCAAAGGCCGGTCAGGCTTCACAGACTGGCGAAACCCGGCTTAACTCGCAACAAGGTGATGCTGTGTGTGTGGTGGGATTGGAAGGGCATTATTCATTATGAGCTGTTACCACCAGGCAGAACCATCGATTCTGAACTCTACTGCGAACAACTGATGAGATTAAAGCAAGAAGTTGAGAGAAAGCGGCCGGAATTAATCAACAGAAGGGGTGTGGTTTTTCATCATGATAACGCTAGACCTCACACATCTTTAGCCACTCAGCAAAAATTAAGAGAGGTTGACTGGGAGGTGTTAATGCATCCGCCGTATAGTCCTGACCTTGCACCTTCAGATTTCTACCTGTTTCGGTCTCTTCAGAATTCTTTAGGCAGTGTCAGGTTAACATCACGAGAGGACTGCCAAATCCACTTGTCGCGGTATTTTGATAAGAAGCCCCAAAATTTCTATAGATCCCATTGATCATGTCCCTACCTACAAGATGGCAAAAAGTTATCGAACAAAATGGTACCTACATACTTTATTTAAATGTAAATAAACTATATTAAAAAATGTTTTGAACTTTCTTAAAAAATGCGAAGAAACTTTTTCCCCAACCTATATTTGAAGTTTATGTTTTAAATGTGTAGTGTGAACCTGTGTTGGGTGTCCTTTTTTTTGAAATAAATAAAATAAAATACTATGCTCTAATTAGTACTATTATTATTAATTTCGTAATTAATGATTTATGCATTTCTGTGTCTCAAAATAAAACTAAAATGGTCAATTGAACGTGGAATATTTTCCGAATTTGTTGACATTTTGGCCTCACGCCCCACTGATTCATTGTATGATAATGTCTTACCTTGAAGGTGTAAATTATGAATGCGGTACCGCTGATAACATACATTCCAATAACTCGAGGGAAGAACATCTGAAAATACCAAAACAATTATATAAGACCACAATATTTATTAATTAAGTAGTCGACCAGGCGCGGTTTGACTCGTGTTATTTTTTCACAATTTTTCCATAATTTCTAACAGTTACCTTCTTTGGCCATTCTCGAGTTTTAGCGAGACAGCAATTCATTTTTATTCATAATAGAAGATTTATCTTCTATTTATAATGCCTCTAGTGGCGCATTTTTGTTTACATCTGTTGTATTTAATATGTAGATAATGTAGTGGGATATAATATTATTAATCTCAGTTATAATAGTTTATACATGTATACTTTAAGACGTTTTATTGAAATAAATCATTTTTGACTTTGACTTTGACTTATACTTAGCTAAGACTTTATATTGTAGCTGTATGTTAGGGCATAGGTAAGACATACCTGAACCATAGGATTGTCGAAACCGCCCATAGCGTACGTCCAATGAAAGGTGGGTAGTACCCCGTACGCCGCCCACCCGATGAACACGCACATCTTGACCGGGTACGGCACACCCAGCTGGGGTATCTGGAGCACCATAGCCGCGATGAAGATGAGGGTCACTGATGCCATGTAGAAAAGACGGAGCTCCTGGAAATATAATAGTACATTTTTTGACGTAGCTGGCTAAGAAGAGTGCTCCCGTGCTTCGGAGGGCACGTTAAGCAGTCGGTTCCAGCTTTTTCAAAGTTGTTAGGCCATGACAGAGGCCTTCGGTCGGCCTAGAAACTCTGTCACCAGAGTTGGCCACTGACTCATACGAACTTGCCTACTAGGTAGGATACCCGTGTCGCGGATATAAGGAACTACGGGTACGATGGTACACCCAGCCCAGGAACTAAATATTTGCAGAGGGCTCCTAAAAGCGACAAACAATAATCGTGGCAAATATCGTAGTTCAACTTATGTCGGTGACAACCTTCAAGTTCAGAGCATTCATGGACATAAGCTGAACCACAAAAACTGTCACGATAATTCCATCGCTTATGTCCGCTTCGCTATCGCTTTTGTCCGCCAGAATAGACCCTTCACGCAAACATTTCGGTAATAAACTTTCGTTTTTCAACCGGGCACACGTTCATCGCGACATCGAGGTCGTCAGTTCATCGAATTGGGAGTAATGTTTAATTAAATGGGTGTCTTACAAATATTTATTTCAGAAGTAAATAAGCTAGGAACCCAGCCGAGTTAGTTGCCAGATTCTTCTAGGCTGGGGCGCGTCGAACTGGCGTAAACTGATGTTACAAATTGATCTAAAAGATATCAATGAATAAAAATATTTCTGGTTAGATTTTGACTTGAAACCGAAAAACGATAAATCTGGGAAATACCGTAGTTTAACTTACGTCGATGAAACATAAGCTGAACTACAAAAATGGCGATAAAATTTATTGCAACTGCATTGCGTTACCTACGTTTACATAATATGGACTGTATTTTACATAGCGTTCTAAACTAATGATTTATAACCTGAGAATCTACGTAGAGAGATGATAGTATTAAAGTAGTTGATGATGATTTGCGTTCCAATTTGCGATCTCGAATGTTGATTAGAGTTCGTGTTACAAGACTTTCTATTGCCTTTCATAAAACAACCTTCAGCGTACCGTAGCGAGATAAAACTATGAGATGTCATGGGTTTGATTATCTTTCAAGACTAGGTTTACCCGTAATGACTATCAATGCGTAGCGTATTGCCAGTAATGACATACGGAACTGAGACGTATGGTCGCTAATTTCGAGGATTTTAGAATTTGGAAGAACACCAAACAACCAACTTCTTATTGATCTTATTCCTTCCTTAGAAGCGTATTATAAGTTGACTGTTTAGATGATAACAAAGCTTGCGACCGGCATCTTTATCAAGCAAAGATCATGGCTAAATAAGCGTAATATTTATGAATGCTATTAATATGACTCAAATTATAGGCTTGCCTATAATTGCCCATAATTTGTAAGGTCAGTTTCAACGTCCGCCTCGGCATAGACGTCGGGCGTCATGATTGGCATCGGTGTGGGATAGGCGTCGGCTCGGGATAGGCGTCGGCGTGGGATAGGCGTCGGTGAGGAATAGGCGTCGGCGTGGGATAGGCGTTGGTGTGGGATAGGCGTTGGTGTGGGATAGGCGTCGGTGTGGGACAGGCATCGGTGAGGGATTGGCGTCGGCGTGGGACAGGCGTCGGTTGTGAGATAGGCATCGGCGTGGGATAGAAGACATCGGAATAGGATTAGCGCCTGCGTCGGCGTGGGATAGGCGTCCTTTAGATTAGAAGTAACTACGTGGGTCTGGGTTGAGCCATAAAGAACTCAGTTGTGTAGAAAGGAATCCAAAATACCCACGGCACAACCAGTTGAGCACCATGTGGTCCTTGGTCCATTCAAAGCTAACCGGTAAAAAGTAACCGATGAATACCGCTGAACTAATGAATTAGATATCGTTTTTTTTAAATGAAGGCAATAAACAAAGTAAATTTTCAAAGGCAGTTTTCTAGAGTTCAAAAAGTAGCAATACCTCTATGCTCTATGGCTTTAAAAAAATTGTACCTAACAAATACATATCGTAATTAACAATCATTGACCTGTTTCACAATAATAAGTAAACAATAATTACTTTTTTATCATTGGATATGTTGGATATGGTTATAATTAAATAGCATTTTTAAATAAGGGTTAGGTAGTCCACACGTGTACCCATTGCGATTACAAAACAATGGATGCGTCCGCGCATACTTATCGACCTAAACAAGACGAGTTCTGTTAGTAAATCAACCTTGTTCTTGACCGATAGCCATCGAAGGTGCTCGCATTGCAAAATCTAGGAACGCGTTGTGGAATCGTAACTTTTTTTAGAAACTTCGGCTCCTACTATATTCTAACGAAGTTAAATTAAGGAGAGATCAAGAATAAAACAAATAAAACATCGTGTTACTCCCTCGTTTAGTAGTAACCTTTTTGTGTAAACCGTTCTTCCGCGATACAGGCTAGCCCTTGTGCCATTTTATTTGTTTTTCTTTTGGTACATAAATGAATAATTTGATTTGATAATAAATCTAAATAATTAGTATAGGTAGACACAAAAGTATTTATTTAAAAAGTCTATCTAGATATACTTCTGAGGTGGTAGAGTAAAAATCAGGCAACGCACTAGCAATCATGCTATTCGTTCCAGTACCTACACACGGCACAAATATTGCAGATCACGCAAATATAGGTCATCAGAAATCGAACAGCCTATAAAACACACTGAGCTCTTTCTCAGAAATGCCTAACAACCCAATGATAATTGCAATGAAGCTCACCCACTTTGTTAATCTTTAGGAAGGTCTAAGCAAAGTCAGCTGAGCGGTTAATCATTCGCATACTATGAAAGCCAATTTACAGAATGAAATTTTAATGGCAATGTACAGGCACAATGAAGGTCATTCAACGCACAACCATGGGCTAAGCCCAGAGTGAAAGTCGCCACATAATGACAGGTCCACTATCTTGTAACGACTGTGTAGACATTATTATTTTTTAGGTACCACATGCATCTTAGACAACCTCATGTTGGTACTACCTTTCTCTTTTAAGTTAGCACTGCCGATGTGATGAAACTTGGTTAATATTTCAAAGATTATTCATACTATTTACAAATATTTAGGTAATTCTTCAATTATTTTATAGAAAATCCTGATATTAGGATCATCTTGTAGCGGCTTGGCAAGTTTATTTACAGAACTAAAAAACTTATACAAAATACATGAAACAGTTAAACCATCAAAATCTAACCATCTATAGATAGCTCAATCGATCCAGATCACCTATTGATATGTTTCAGTTAACACTCTTTACCTAGATACTAAAATAAAATTTTAGTGAAATAGCAATTTGTGTTGAGTATTAATGCTGTTGGTGATGAAGATAAAAATATTTCTGGACAAAAAGTGTTAGTAAAAAAAGGAGGTGGTACATAGCGAGAGCAGCCTTTTAATTTGTGGTTCTTGTATCATTTTTTACCGGTAACGTATTTACGGTTATTTTGAGCTAACTTTGTTTATTTTAAATATTTTCGTCTTACATTTGATAATGTACATTTGTTTTACGTTTAGAAGTGACACGATTTTTATAAGTTAACTCAAGTAAGTCTTAAGAAATATACGAAAGAAGAGAAAAAGAAGTGTCATTCTACCACAAAATGGTTGAAATAAATATTATGTTTACGGATGCAGACACTTGTGTGCGCGCAAAACGTGCCGAAAAAACGTTTCACTTTCAAAGAAAAAACTTTTGAACACAAAGAGCTTAAATTCGACAGTTCAACCAAAAACCGGATGAGCGAGCGATACGTCGTACCTAAAACTGGTACTTACTTAACGGTACAGTCGAAATAATAAATCTTAGAGTCAAAATTTTCAAAGAAGTTTAAATATTGCATAACCACTGAAATAGTCAATAAGAGCACGTTTGGCCAGTGGTTGAGTCAGTTTGGGCATAAATAAGTCTTCAATCAGTTATGATCAACATATTCTTCTCGCAACACGTTTTTGACTTTTTAAATGCTCCATGAGTCAGACTGGTTTATGAATTTACAAACACCCACATTAGCACTGGCAGAACACCAGTGTTGCATCGTTCCCTACTTGGGTGCGATGAAGCTCTATTCTGAGCCAGGAACCAATGAACCCACTCACGTAAATATTTTTTTCTATTCTATTCTAGCTTCTGCGTTACCGAATCTAGCTGCTTCCAGGGTGTATCGCGGGGAGGTTCTCTTCTGGCTCGTACCCATTAACATTTTTAATTTTTTTATCTTTGCATTTTTTTGTGAGAGTTCAGTGCTATTATGTTTATTTTTCTTTCTTTCTTTCCACATGCATATAGTTCTGACCGTACCGAACTCTGTCTTACCCAGACCCTTATTTTTGTGCCGGCAGTACACGCTTGGCTAAGAGTTGGCCAAGGAGCTGGGCCAACATACTGGGCGTGCACAGCGTGTAGAGACTATGTTGGTGACTACTTTGGCGTGTTGGCAGCTGGCGACCAATGTTGGCGGGCAAACCGAATAGTGTCGGTTTTTCGTGCAATCATTAAAGAAACTTGATACGCTCCGCCAACAGTGTTCACACAATGGCATCCAATTCTGTTTGTTCTAATAAAGCAGTGTCGCGCGTAGGTGAAATAAATTCACAAATAATTGATTTGAAGTTGAACAAGCAATAAGGTTTAAACAACAATGCAAAATGATCACTAAATCACTATCTATACAGCAACAATGGTAGCCAAAATCTTGGCCCAACATGCTGGCCCAACCCTTAGCCAACTGGGTAAACAGCGACAGTTGGAAGCCAAAATCTTGGCCTAACATGCTGGCCCAACTCTTGGCCAAGTGTCTTCTGCCGGCTTTATGATTGATGAGCGCGACTGTACATAAGACAAGTATGAATACTTACGTAATGACACCAGAATGCGTAATACACGCCAGATGTGTATATGGCGAGCAGGGACAACGCGATGCCGAACAAATCGTACATCAGGAACGTGTTGTAGGTACATTCTGAATGGCAGGAAAATGTGTGGTAGAGCGATGATAGAGCTAAGCAAATCTGTAACAAGGTAATGAATTAAATAAGATAAGATAAGATATTTATTGATCACAAATAATTTTTCAATTTTATAAACACTATCACTTTTACTAAAAGTAAACCTAATCCTGTGCTATAAGTGACAGCAACATGAACATGAAAACAAGCATGAATGAAACGACTGAATAAATTACTAATGTTAAGCGCCACGTCTGACTGTAACTGCTGCAGTGTCGACTAAAAGGTTTTGCGTGGCACTGCACTGCGCTCATCACCCCGAGACGAAGTTATTAAGTCTCTTTCGCCTAGTTATGTCGCTTGCTACAATGCCCTTGAAACATAAACACAGTAATGCTTGCACACTACTGCTTGGAGGTACAATATCTGACACTGCGGTGATACCCACCAAGACCCACAACGATCTTGAGGTTTTACCATCAACTAACTTCCTGTCATAAATATAGAATGCTAATTAAATATTTAATGCCATATTAGAATGCTAATTAAATATTTTACGGAAGATGAGTTGAAGGACTATCGCCGAGGTCTATCGCGATGTCTTTATTAGGTAAGTATTTAAATTCCCCAAAGAAACGACAAAAACATCATTACCTGTGAGTAGCATTTCAGTAGGTATTAAGAATACTTTTCAGTAGGTAGGTACCTATGTAGGTATATTTTAGTTAAAAGCTATAATAAGTATCTGATGACGTCAATTCAAAATTAATGAACTTGTTTTACTAGTACTAGTAGGTTTGGTTCACGCACACACTTTGTTATGTTGACCTATCAAAGAAGTTCACATTAAAAACCTCTAAGTATGTAGGTTGCAAATTGCAATGATGTGGTAAGTTCGTATGAGTCTGTGGCCAAGTCCGGTAAGAAATATAGTTTGTGATATAGATTATCATTACTTTTGAATACCCATCACTCATCATCAGTTCATCAGTTTGACGACCGATGTGGCGCAGGTCCGCCTGCGACGCGGAGGTTGGGGGTCGATTCTCGCCTCGGGTCAAAATATGTTTGTACGATCTACAAATATTTGTTCCGGGTGTTCTTGGTATTTCTTTCTATATATAATAAAAAATATCTATCTATGTATTGTATTGTATTAAGTAGGTATATCAGTCATCTAGTACCCATAACAGGTCTGTTTAACAGCAGCTTACCTTGGAGCTAGATGATGCTGTGTGGATTGTAGAATTATTGATTTATTTTTTATTTATCAGTGACAGACAGTCTTAAAATAGCTACCAGAATTTCCTTGATCGTGGGTATCCAACACTAAGAGCGAATTTAAAGTTAAAGTTCTAAGAACGTCAATAAAATAATTGAAGCGAAAATCAAACCTAATTCACATTTCAGTCATACGCGTCACCACCTCAGAAGTCGATATGTAAGTCGAAGTATAGGTACTTGCTGATGCAAGTCCCTATACTTCGACTTACATACCTATCGACTTCTAGGTGATCACACCGCAAATCGCAGTGCGTCGCAACAGACAGAAATTAATAAGACTGCGGCCATGTTTAGAGTTCTGAGTGTTCTCAAGAAGCCAAAAGGCCATATAGTTTCAATGAATTCCTCACTATCACACACATTGAAATAAAATTTGGCGTGATAAAACATTTCTCTAGACTTATGTTTTGATTCGTACTCTCTCGTATCGTATCGTGATTCGTACCTACTCTATCACGTTTATAATTTAATTCACAACCGGTCGTTTACTTATTCAGTAGGTAGGTACATACTTACCTATTTCCTAAAACACTGCATCCATGACATTATAAAGAGGTCACTATTTGCCTACCAACCGGAATATCATTGTTCAATATTGTCTATAATGATGTCCGAATTTTTCACATCGTTCAACGTAAAAATAGGCAGTGTAATTTTTAAATTTCGTACTTTCACTATCGAGAAAAGCAGGTCGACTATCAGAGCGGTATGAACTGTGTAGCAGTCTGTAGCTTTCGAGAGAGGCAATCAATGGTGCTGTTTGCCGAGATCAATTTCGTAACGAAGGCGTTTTATCTATAGTGAATGCATAGGTAGTTAGTAGTTACTTTGTTATGATGAAACTGTAAGCTTCACTAGAAACTACAACATTAAAGCCGGATTATTCAGTCCAGTAGGTACCTACCAACCTGAGATTGACCTAGAACCTTCAAACCATTTTTAAATAAATTTTCTGCTTGAATTATAAAGGGTAGGTAGTAAGTACTTTACCAATTCAAGCAGAGGATTTCTTAAACATAAGGTCGACATCCTTGAAGGAACTCATCCAAACATTATGTGCGGACGCGAAGCGTTTTGTCAGTGGGCGTCCATAGATCAAAGTAAGTAGGTAGGTACCTATTACAGCGAGTTACCAAATTTTAAGATTTTACCATCTTCTATAAATAAGAACTTACCAAAAAACAAGAGAAGAGTAGTCCAGCGACGATCTTATCGGCTATCGTGGCATGGATGTTTATTATGACTAGATCGTTTATTGTCAAGAAAAACAATAAAAAGAAGCCAAATATATGCGTCCATATGTTCATAGTTTCATTCGTCCACCAGAAAACGCTGAAACAAAGAAAAACTACATCAAAATAAGGTGACATTAGCGTACTAAGATCGTATCGGAAGACAATGAAGTTCATTGCCACAAGAATCAAAACAAAACACATCAGGCTACATTTATTAAAATCGATCGGAAACGATATTCAATAAAACATAAAAAGGCCTTGACTAAATCGATTCTCTTCGCTTGCGACTTGCGTTTTAAACTTGAGAGCATGAAAACAGGATCAGAATCAGTTCTACACTAAATGTAAGCAAAATGACTGTTAATTTATACAATTCGCTCTAGTAAGTATTGATTGCACGGTAAAGGCAAGGGCATTCACTACGACAATCGACTGTTCAACCTCATTGATCAATGTACGCAGATTCGCGATGTTGTGCAAGTAAAGTCAGAAAGGTTCCGTGTCAAAGATCCTTTCGATACTTATCAGGGGTAATTTATCATTCCTGTCATAAGTTAGTTTACCTGGGTACGTACGAGTAGCTCAAGCACAGACAGAAATATGTTGCAATAAACCGCTGACAAAATCATCAATAAACAATGATAGGAAGGGAAATATTTATTCAGTGATTAGAAAGACAAGATTGGTGGTACTTATTACATTGTCTTAATGATAACTCGACATCAATACACCTTTAGTATTCCCTTAGTTTGATGGTTAACAAAAATAACCAATAACCTTTAAACAATTCTCCTAATATTCTGCTGCACGCTTCGCTCGGCTCGTGCGCAGTTTTCAATACACAAACCAACGCTTGTCGCTACGCTCCTCGCTACCTAGTTGCTATGTTGTTGGCATTGGTTTATATTTAATTTTGTTAGCGGCAGTTACATTTAACTTACCAGTTTTGCAATATTATAATAAAATTGGTAAGTAAAAAATTACAAAATTATTAAGATTCATTATAATTACGAAAAACAAAATTAGAACATATTTTATACTACTTGACATTAGTGAAATTTAAGAAATTGAGACTATTATGCTTATGTACACTATAAAACGTAAGGACAACAAATATGTATGTCAGTAATTTAAAATTATGCTTACAGTATTTTAGGACTAGCATGTTATGACTTGTGATTATAGGACCATTATGTCAATCAACAGAACCCCTTTCAAAAGGCCTTACAAAGATATTTTATGCAACAGTTTTTGAGCAAAGTTTGTGTTATAATTTATAGCAGCAGCACGAAGTTTAGTCTCAGAATTTTAACCATTTTCAAAATTGTTATGTCATAATGGAGGCCTTCGGGCGGCCTATTAACACCGTCACCAGAGTTACTTGGCCACTTACGAACTTACTTTCCATCGATTTTTATTTTAAACAGTTAGTAGGTACTGCTCATTTTCCTGCTTTTGGAGGTGAATGTACCTAAAAACTTGTTCCGGAATAATTTTGCATTGGATAAAAATCATCAGAGAGCACTGGTGGTCTAGTGATAGTGACCCCGCCTACTGATCCTGATTAAGGTAGTGGAATCCGGTCGTGCACCAAAGGATTTTTCTATTCGACAAATTTATGTGCGCAATGCCAGTGCTCTCATACGGTGAAATAAAACATCGTGAGGAAACCGGCATGCGGCAGTACAAGAACTAAAAATTCGAAAGACTTATGTGCCATCCACCAATCCGCATTGAGTCCGCGTGGTGGAGTCAGAACCTATGACTCTCGCTTGAGAGATAGGCACCGGCCTAACCTTATAATGTGTTGGAACATTATAAGGCTGTCATGATGATGAAAAATCATCAAATAATAATTTGACCTTGCTCGATCGTGGTAGGACTAGGAATCTTGTCTATAGTCTAACCGAATGCAATTAGGAAATCTAGAACACTTTAATTATTTTGTAAGTAGCCATGTCTTCGGAAATAACGATAATTTCACAGCAATGCATGAAACCTTATTATACAGTCACAGTCTGATTTCCACGGCAGTAGATGCCATCAGCGTGTACGTAAGCGGAGTTTGGTACCTACCTATATTTCTGCTCAACAGAATGGATAACCTAACCTAATACCTACTTGCTTTTGATTTATCAATTTGAAATCAGAAATTTGAATACTTTTTTAACCAGTTTTTTTTTTTATCTAGAGCCAAAAATTTTGGTAAATAGAACTATATTCAATAGGTAAATAAAATTATGACAACTTTGTCATAATTTTATTTGAATTCGTATGGTTTGCAAGTAGGTAGTCTGTGCTAGGCATCGAGTATGTATCCAAATCTCGAAGGTGATAGGTAGGTGGGTAGGTAGGTAGGTAAGTAGTACAAATATAGTACATAGTATAGTGTACCTACCTACTAATATTTTTTAAGAGAGGGATTAAACTCAACGCTCGCTACAGATTTTTAGAAACGAAAAGATTTTTGAACTCAATTAGCAAAAATCAAGAAAACGGTTTTATCTCGAGCAAGACAATTAAAACCACCTTTAGCTACCGTTGTTTCTCAGACAAGCCTAAAGTCTCAGATTTACGTCTCACACTCACCCAACACAAGCGAGTCAATACTTAGCAGTTTTTGGTAACTACCCCAGATGAACGATAATGAATTAGGTACCCACTAACCTGCCTCTTATATTACTTCTACTACCACTTACTATCTCGACTTCAGTAGCTTTCTGTAGTTATTGTATCCTCGTCGGGTTTCGGCGAAGGTTCGTGTGTCGTTTCTCATGGCTACACATGTCACGCAATCTAAACACCTACTTTGCCGAAACTAGGCTGAAACCCGTAAGAATAGCTGTAGTATGCTTCAGACTTACTTCTCCCAACACAACCGAATCGGCAACTGTTATAATGTTGTAGTTCACGGCAGCATGTTCGTGACTTAGCAGATTTCTATAGTTGATGTATCCCCGTCGGGTTTCGGCGAAGGCTCGTGTGTCGTTTCTCATGGCTACACATGTCACGCAATCTAAACACCTACTTTGCCGAAACTAGGCTGAAACCCGTAAGAATAGCTGTACTGTAGTGTGCGTCAGACTTACTTCTCCCTACACAACCGAATCGGCAACGGTTATAATGTTGTAGTTCACCTGTTTGTATATACTCTAGCAGCTTTCTATAGTTGATGTATCCCCGTCGGGTTTCGGCTAAGGTTCGTTCGTGTGTCGTATCCTATGGGTACACATGTCACGCAATCTAAATACTTTGCCGAAACCCGTAAGAATACTGTTGTGCGTCAGACTTACCTCTCCCAACATAACCGAGTCGGCAGCAGTTTCCTATATCCATCCCTGATGAACTGATTATGCTGCAAATACACCGGGGCCTGTTCGTACTTCAGCAGTTTTCTGTAGTTGATGTATTCTTCATCTTCTTTGCTCAGATTATTGTTGTCTTCCAGTTTCTTGCCCCGCCTGAGGAGCTTGTTTGATGTGCAATAGCTATCTGTTGCTTCATCTTCTGCTACCTGTTAAACATATTGATTATGAACATGGTGGCTGTAATAATTATTTGATTATTTAAAAACTAACGCTAATTAAATATTTTAATATTATTGAGTTGGCGTTAATTTACTTAACTTCAAGACGTTTAAAAACTATCCTTGAGATTTTATTAGATAAAAATATTTTGAATTTTTGTTTGATTATTTTGTTCCTTTCAAGGCCTGATGTTAAGCACCACGCCTGACTATTACAGTTGCAGTCCCACCCAAAGCTTAAAGTTTTCAAGTGTTTGCGTGACACTGCACTGCGCTTATCACCCCGAGACATTGTTGTTAAGTCTTTTTCGCCCAGTAATTTCACTTGCTACAGTGCTCTTCAAACCCAAACACAGTAATGCTTGCACACTACGGCTTGGAGGTAGAATATATAACACTGCGGTGGTACCCCCCAAGACGGACTTTTGCTGAAAAGTCCTACCACCAGGTATGCTGAAGAGTCCTACCACCAGGTACCCTAAAAATCTACCTACCTAAGTAAATTTGTATGAGTCAGTGGCTAAAACTGGTGACGGAGTTAGGCCGTCTAAAGGCCTCCGCTATGGCCTAACTACGTACCTACTACAAATATCTGTCCTGTGGCCTAACATTGAAAAAACCGGGACTGACAGCCCAACGTGCTTACCAGCTTAGAGTAGGTACCTACTTAGGTAATAGGTAGGTGGTAGGTAGGTACTTACTTTTTCTATTGACATAAATTGTACTGTTTCAGCTTGACACGCACTAACTTTTCTGGTCATAGTAATGGTCATAATCAATTTCTTGTGCTAGTTTCCAGAGAAACCACAAAAATTATTTGCTAAAGTAATTTTATGCATCCGAAGTTGTTATTCGATTACCAAAAAAACCTATTGATTGTACTTTTTAAAATCATTAAAATTTTTGCGCACAAGAATTTAACATTTTCTAAATAAATAATCAAAATTGTTTCGAAACTATTTGATGAAGAGCCACACGTCTAGACCATCTGCATAAAATAATAAACTGACTGACTTGTAGTCATGGAATGACTTGACTTGCTTTCGTAACTTGCTTGACTGATTGACCTGACCACAGACAGAAAAAGTAAGCAAGCAAGCACAGCAGCAGCAGCACCGGGTATTAAAGATATTATGTGCGTACGATTTACATTGGGTCAGTGACTGACTCCAAATGAAGTCAGTGCTGACTTTGAGAACCGACTTTCCGTGTTTAAAAAGGGTCAGTCAGTACGCGAGAATATTGAAGTCAGCGCTGACCCGACAACGTTTTACTGACTCCAAATCCATTTACATTAGGTCATTAGCGGGTCAGCACACTCAATGTAAGTCAAGTGCGATTTACATTGGGTCACAGTACGTGTGTACTGACTTTATGAACCTTTGTCATTGGATTCAAGAATAAGGCATCATCATTTTTTCTGTTTACCTAAAGTCAGTAGGTACGCGAAAAGAATTCTTTTTTTTTCATTCACAATAGACTTGCGCTTGATCACTATCTCGCCTGATGTTAAGCGATGATGTGGTCTACGGTGGAGCACGCTTGCATACGAGCAACCTATTTACTCGTGACCCAGGATATAAAAGTATCGGAAAACACAGACTATGGCAAAGAATTCCATTCATAAGCGGTGCGCAGGAGAAAATATGTTGATGCATAACGCTTTGTGCGTATTGGTGGGATTTTAACCATGAAGCGATGACGTTTTGCCGTATGTCTAGTCCTCCGATGGTGGAAAGGAGATGGGGGAATGAGATCGTGTAAATCCAAAATTTATCCGGTAAAAAACCGACACTTGAGGTTTTAGCGGATTCATACAGATAAAATATAAGGTATTCGGGGAGTTTGATTTCATATTACTGGCATCACGGAAACAACGACAGCAGATATGACGCAGTGCTGTGCAAAAGCGATAGGAACCCAGCCGGTGTTGTTGCCAGTTCTTTTACGGCATGGGCGCGTTGGAACTGGTGTAAATTTTCCTAGCTTGTAAGACGTTTCAAAGTGATCCTTGTGATTCTACTGAATAAATAATTTTTGATTTTGATTTTGTGTCAGTCACGTGACTTCCTATCTCGGAGTGCTATATGGTTTTCTTCTACCATGCACTCAAAAAAACAAAATTTAATAATATCATCAAATGATAATGATTTAAAAGTAGCAATCATTTCCATGCCTACCCGCTACGTCTACTTCAGGATGGACGTGGTTCAACTGACTGCGTTAGCTACTCTAAGTGCCTACCAATATTATAACGTCTTGCGTTTATATCATGTATCTAATATTGCAATGTCATATTATTTTAGATTGTTTGTGTACGGCCTTAGGACTTCTCTGCGGAGTACCTACCTACCTACTGCCAATGTCCCTATCGCGTAAGAATGTAGTTTAATAATATTAAATATAATAAATAAATAATGCTGGACAATCCACACAGCATCATCTAGCCCCAAGGTAAGCTGCTGTTAAACAGACCTGTGTCTAAGGGTACTAGATGACTGGTATAATATACTTAATAATACATATAATGTTTGTGTGTTGACGTTAACGTAAGATCCGTTAGGACATCATTTAATTAATTATAGCAGTTGCAACTGATCAATGATCCATTGAGAACTTTTTATGTGATCAATGCTGCCTCAATCTGATCATAATATATGATACCTTGGGAATAACCCAAAAAACATGTGCATTTTGGTGTCCTAGAGCATTTTGAAGCATATGAATACAATGCACTACGTTTTTTACTATATTAAAATAGGTATGATTGTTTTCATTTGATAAAGTTCCATAAAAGTGATGCACAAATCGTTACTCCACTCCGCCGGCGCCGCCATGATTGAAAATACGCGCGTCCTTGCTCTGCAGCAGTCGACAACGAAGCGAGCGAGCGCGAGGCGAGAGGGTGGTTGATTGCCTCGCCTCGCGTCCTCGCGTCCTCGCCCGACTCGCGCCCCAAAAACCGACACGAAGCGGAGCGACAGCGAGGCGAGGCGAGGGAAGGCGAAGGAACATGAGCGCACCGTCCACACTCTCGCACTCGCGTTCCCTCGTGTAGCCTCGTGGAGAGTGTGGATGGGGCATAAAACTGACCCAAAAAAAACAAATAAGTTTGTATCTATTCGACTTTGTGCGCTTGAAATAATCTTTGCGGTATATTTTGTCAATGAAAATAAGTATAGGTTATTTATTTCTAAAAAACCATGTGCACCTGGGACTGAAAATTATGTGATTCTAAAATAGCTGACATACCTACTCTGTTGTAATGAATATCCAAAAAATCCAAAAATAGCACTTGAATCCATCGTGTTTCTCTTTGATTTATAGCGTCACATCCGGTTAGAAGTCGTGTTGCAGCATACAAAATATATAAATTATTTTATAGTTTATTTTTGGTTTTCAGTCTATTATTTGCTTTTGACTACTTTTATCATGAGTTCATGACATAGATCATAATTTATCTTGTAGTGTAATAAATTCGTCAAAAAATATTGTAAGCTGGCTACCCCACAAACTCATTTTATAATACTTGGAACATTCTTTGTAAATGGTCCAGTTTCCTGTTTTCTGTTCTCCATTTGCTGAAAGTGATAAATTTCGTGTAAAGTTGTGTTCTAAATGTATTTTAGCTAATTGTAATATATAAGTTGTTATTTATTTTCAACAGAGTGTTTACAGTTATCTTTATTTACAGTAAAAATATTTTTATTCACATAAAACGACTAAAGGTGGTACTTTTCGTTTAGACGGGAGCCATCTTGCAATCTCTAATCAAAGGTCCTTGGATCACAGTTTCGTTGTCTAGTTGAAAGTCAGTTTATTCCATCATAAAATAATCAAATGGCGTTAAAACGAATTAATAGGGTACGTATATTGTTATTCAGTTCTATATTTCGTTGTTCCAGGTGATATTGAACAAAGTGTTGTAAAAATTGGTATCAGTCTTCGTAGTGAATGTTTCGTCATTGTGATTATCTACTAGCGAAATTTCTCATTTTAACTGAGTGCGCGTTGATTTGGACATATTTTTCGTAAAATAAATAAAACTACATTGATCAAAGTACTTAATTTTCGGGCTAACGGTGTTTTATTGGTCTATGTAGGTGACAATTTTGTGCACACGGCGTACATAAAATGTCGGAATTATGTGCCAATTTTGAGGTTTTCTTGTCATCCTCGGCATCAGTGTAGCAAAAGATATCATCGAAGACTGGTGGTAGTGCTAAATGATGGAAATCATTGTTGTCAGTCTGTGGATGTAATGTTTTGAGCAGTATGCTCGTCCCTTGCTTTACGTAGTGATGATGTGACATGACAGAGCTATCATACTGTTTCCTGTATTTCGTACACATGGTTTATTTTTATTGTGCAGGAATTACAAGACTTGGGCAGAGATCCACCTGCACAATGTTCGGCAGGCCCACACGGTGAAGATCGTAAGTACTTTATTGATCTGTATAGCTACTTATTTTTTGTGAGTCATTGTTATTGGATAATAATAATACTATGAAACTGTCTTGTTATGCAGACCATGGAAACAGAGACAATGGATTTACCTACATTTGCAATACCATTGTCTATTATCTTGTTGGAAGCAAGATTTGAAACTGCACAATGCAAGCAATGTAAATAATACCTACAATTTAGAGAATATTGTTTTTGAATAGCCTGTCATAAAATAAAAATCAAATATTTCATGGTTTGACTGAAAACAATACAAAGTGGTAGGTATTACAGGCTAACCTGCTAAGAATACATTCCTGGTATTGTCTGACTCATTGACCTATCCACTTATACATAAATAATAAGCACCCAATTAATATCTACTGAATTGGTATAAGTACATACCTATTTATCATGGTTACTGAACCATTAAAATTGCATAAAATAGTTACTTTTTGTTTACCAAGGTTTTCATTACTTGTGTGTAAAAGACTTCAGAATGTCACTTTCAATCTCAAGTCAATGACCTTACATAGTTAGAAATACAAGTACATACCTACCTACTGTCTTTAAATAGTTTTAGTATCATTCTTTATATTTGGATGCTAAGCCATTCACCTGATGTTTTAATCCAATTTTAAAAAGTCAATGTCCACTGTTGAATTTGAAGATAGGTACAGGTGTTTTGGTCCTCTATAAATTTTATCAACTTTACCTAGGAACAACCAACTTTACATGTCACAGGTCACTGAACTTGTATAAATCCAAGCATTTTACAGAAGGTTATTACTTTTAGAGAAAAAAAGTAATAAGTTTGTATGAGTCAGTGGCCAATTCTGGAAAATACTATTTATAAACATTGGTTTCTGATATTCCCTTCTGATTATTTTAAACTAGCTGTTGCCCGTAACTTTGCTTGGGTGGAATTCTGGAACCGTTTTTCAATATGTTTTAATTTCAGCTTAATTGGTTCAGTTGCTATCGAATTGTAGAGGGACAAACATACAAACTTTCGCAGTTTTTTATAAAAGGTGTGATGTTCATTTGTCTGAATCTTCAAAATAGGCTTAAAATCATTACAAGAGTGGAAAAGAGATAGAGCATGTTATTTGCACAAATCAATACCATACCATGGTAGACAATATTTTATATCTTCAAATGAATAATGATGAGGACATTCATGCTTACAAAATGTTGTCCTTGTAAATCAACGATAAAATCCAACAGTCACATAGGCATTCCTGACGTGATCACCAAATATTTGCAAATCATGCAAAAATTTATCCCGGTGCAAGAATTAAACTACCACATACATTTTGTGTCACAACTGGGCTTCACTGACCTGCACAAAAATCTTCAAGATTAAGGTGATCTTACTTAATTTATCTTAGTTACTTACTTACTCTGGTTTTCATTATTTTCAGTTTTCCATTGGCAAGCCACAATTATGGGACCAGTAAGTTAATTATTGTTGTAACTCTGCATCTATCCACTATTTTGATTGTATCATCATCATAATTATAGTTCAATATATTATGCCTCCCACCAAAGAGTACCCTATTCAAATGTATAGTCGTAAACAAACACCCATTTATAATTTACCTGAACTTATTCAATTGTTAACATTCAAATTGTCACATCTTGTGTTGTAATAAGCAGGACTATATCTACACTCCTATCTAATACGCAGTTTTATTATGATAACACAAAGTTTATTTTTGTTATAAAATTGTGTCTTTGCTTTTTCAGGTTGACAGTCCTTACCAAGGAGGCGTGTTCTTTCTCACCATACATTTCCCAACAGACTACCCGTTCAAACCACCAAAAGTTGCATTCACAACGCGTATTTATCATCCCAACATAAACAGTAATGGTTCCATTTGCCTTGACATTCTGCGTGCTCAGTGGTCACCAGCTCTAACCATATCCAAAGGTAATTTTTATCTGTTTTGTAATTTAGCTTCATAGGCATAATTATTTAAGTTTGAGGGGATTCCTATTTAAAAGTTATTGATGATGTGGTAGGTACTTAGAATACTGCAGTCAGTTGACTGCATTTAGATGCATTTATGTAAAATTTGATTAGTTTAATAAGACTATTGATATCAAAATGGCATAAGGAGAATGTGTTGATGTCTCACCTAGATTTGTGTATGTTAAGACAGTGTTCCTATTTTAATATTCAGGTATAATATCTTGAAGATTTAGGCACAAAATATCACTAAAAATTGAATTGGTTTGGATATTCTTTAAAAAGATTTTTTGTATCTTTTCAGTGTTGCTCTCAATCTGCTCACTGTTATGCGATCCAAACCCAGATGACCCCTTGGTGCCTGAAATTGCTAGGATCTACAAAACTGACAGAGAAAAGTACAATGAACTAGCACGCGAGTGGACAAGGAAGTATGCCATGTGAGAGTCAGTTGTGACATCAGAAACATACACACGCATCGCCACAGCCCAGGCCCTCTTTCCAGCCTCACTCCCATCCCCCCTCCCATTATCCTTTCCCACCCTTTCCCCATCAAATCTAAATTTACTGGAAATGTGTAAAATATTTATGGTTGTTTAGAGTTTGCCTAATTTTTCGTCGTTTCTGGTAATTTTGAACGCGAATTTAATGCATCAAAGTAAACACCTCTTGAGCATATATAGGTTCTGATTTATCTGATAAGAACTTTCTCTATAAGTGCAAAATTACGTTTTGTTACATTATCATGTCAGTTGGTGTTTCACTTTAGTTGAAGTATGATATTAGTTAATTTACACCATTCAACTTATGTAATTCCTATAACTATTTGTACTTTAACTAGATATAACAATAGCCATAATTTTAGGAAATGGAGCGTTATTTGCTATTCACTTGTCTGGTTCTCTTAGGAATTTGTCGATGGAATGTAAGTAAAGCTCATAAGTGTTAAGAACATTTTGGGTAATGTAAGTAAGTGGTATTACAAAATGAGCTCGTTCACAGAGTCGAGTGAGTGTTATTTTTTTTTACTAGAACACTTTTTTTTAAGTTAGTAAATGTAGCGTGCTACAGACTGTCGTTGATTGGTCAGTTTTCTTTCATCCACAATATTTAAAACGAAAACGCTCCAATAGTAAACAACATGCAGTATAAATTACAGTGTAACTCTTAAGGTTAATAAGTTATGATTAATCCAGATTTTTTTTTTCAATATGGCGATCTTTATATTATAATTTTATCTAATATATATTGTGGTTGTAAGGATATCTGCGTTGTGATTTCCATAAATGTCCCGTTCACTGTCCCTTCCTTGTTTCCTTTAAACAAACAGCATTTGATAAGCATTGAGGTGTATGTGGCAAAATGATGTGTCCAGTCCAGAGCAGTTGCTGGCAGGGGAAGCTAATGATACACTTGGTTGACGGACTGAGAGATTAAATTCAAAGCTTTTTTTAATTGTAATCAATCAACAACTTGTACTATTTTAGCTTCACTAAATTGTAAGAAACAATAAATTATTGTGTATGTAAATAATAGCTGAGCTTTATTTAGGCAATTTCCTGAAAACTTGATAGGTAATTAGTGTCAGTGACACAAACGCAAGACACTATGTTTAGGTTGTTCAGCTAATCTACACCTCCACCTGTTTGCGGGCTTGGTGTAGTACGATTTTTTTGGTACTATTTTTAATTTTCGGTAATTAACCCTGAAGTGTTTCTACGTACGGCTGTGCCTATGGTAGAGATTTGTCATTCTAAAGTAGAGATATCATCAGATTTTCGTCATTTTAGCTTTAGAAACTTAATGGTTATGAATATGGGGGTTAGCTTTTAGCACAGTTAAGATGTATTAGCCTAGACAACAGGATTAAAAGTTGCCTAAATCCTCTGAATTATTTCATTTCACAATTTATTATTTATTTATTTAATCAACTTGTCTAACTTGAAACATAGAGCGACAGACATTTTGCCATAAATACCTTGCAGGTGCAGATGGTAAAATAAAAAACTGGAAGTCAAACATGCGTCTCATTTCAAATGTAGTGTAAATTTATAGGTATCTACTTCGTATTTTCTTTCTTGAATTGTTTCTGTTTATCTAGCCCATGGAGAATAGCCCCTCGATGATCTAGCGCAATAGTCGATGCATTGATCGACTTTCGACGACGATACGACGTAGGTAGTAGGCATGCCTCAAAAAACCAGTGATAACGAATGGTAGAGATATAATAAGGTTATACCTACCTATACCATTCGTGTTATTACCTAGCATACCTAATTAGTAACACGTCTGATGGTAGGTAGGTATACCACGTCACCATTACTATCATTGACCGTGATATTCATTTTATAATAATACGAACCTAAGTAGTAGTATGTATTAGGTCATACGATGGGCGTGACCCGAGGTGACACAGAGGTTGCTAGCAATCTAAGCCTGTGTATTTTTTAGCGCGTACTACCTAGCTTCGCGAAATAGAACCAACATTCAGCACAGGTCCCAGAATTCTGGCAGTGGCTTGAGCGAACCTGCGTTTAGTTAGACACACCCCGGACACTCACTAAAATGTATGAAACAAGTTTCGTAATCACCACATGCATAGTTTGTGTATGTAAACGGTGCCGTTCTATGTGTGAGTGTCAAGGTTGGCCTTGCAAGAGCGAGAAGTCACGCTTTTGCGCGCTCTTTCAGTGCCGGCGATATGTTCGTGGGGTATAGGCACTTGCGATTGGGGTGGGGTAAGTAAAACCGGTGGGAGGTAGGGAGTGGCCATTCTGTACGTAGTACTAATATCTGTTCTGTGGTTTAGATAAAGTTAGAGAACTAACTGTTACCGAGCTCGAATGCATGACGAGTTGTTTACTTTAGGGTCATCGCACATCACAACTTATCAGTTGTAGTGTAGGTGGTGCACAAAGTACTTTTTGCGTAGGTGTTTACGTCTAGGCAATAAACGTACATAGTGCTCAATACAATTTTCTCCGAGGCGGCCTAAAAACTGTCGCCAGAGTTTTTATTACCTACATATTTTTTTAATACTACTAAAGTGGCAACCAAGCGTACGGCCCACTTGATGGTCAGCAGTTACCGTAGCCTATGTACGCATGCAACATCATAGATATCACTTGCGTGTTACCACCCTGAGACGTTAGATGGAAAGTCTCATGTGCCTGTAATTTCACCGGAAACCATACCCTTTGAACCGGAACACAGCAATGCGAGCATTGCTGCTTGGCGGCAGAAATAGGTAGTCCTTCCCCGGACGAGCTCTATCACAAAGAACTCAACTACTCATAAAACATCTACATTTTAAACTTGTTTCACTCAATCTTAGCATCAACCAAATTTGTTTTTATTTTTATGTTGCATTTTCATTCTTTTATTGCATAGGTAGCACACACTATCAATGTTTATCTGTAGGTACCGATAAAATAGTAGCGAGTTCTATCAGCCTGGATTGACTCAATAAATGTTTAAACTACTGTGTGAAATAATTTCCTACACCAGTAGGGATAGATCAGTAGGGATATGTGGAACTGGTGAATATTTTCTGCACTTCCTCACTAGACGGGAATCAATAAGGAAACATACAAGACATTCTATTTATTTTATTATCAATGTCAATGGTGTACATAATTTACAAAGGCACATTACCTACAATAATTAAAACTACAGTTCAGTCGTTTCCATATTTTTTGCATTTTTCATCTGCTCCAGTTGCTGGTAAAAGTCGTACTTTGCTTGGTTCGTTTGGGGTTCCGTTTCATTTGACTCTATAGAAGGAAACGCTCCTGTTGTAATGAAATATGGCTTTTCGTTTGACAAGTCTTGGTCGACGGCGTTTTCGTCTAGAGAGTCCCGTTCTGAGCGGCTGAGTTGGTCATCATTCTTATACCAGTCGTTTTCGTAAGCATGCAGCCATATAGGGTTAGATCCTTTTGTACTATGTTTATTTGTATTGGGAACGCGCCCTCCGGAACTCCGGATAGTCATATCAGACTCGCCGGCTGTCGGTGACGCTGCGAACAAAACAATGGTAAAAGTTAAAAGTAGTAAGAATAAATGGCAATGACCCAGATGATTGTAGCTGTTTGTTCAGCCAACTGTGACTTCTATTTTTATGCGCTTTCGGAGAGATTTTGTATACTTACTAAATCTCTCATATTTAAATAGCGCGTTTTGAACTGAGGGCCTTACCACTGTCTTATGATTTATAATAGTTTGTACCAGAGAGTGGGTCAATTTAGATGGAATTGTAAGGGTGCCTAAACCCCATTTTTTCAAAGCACAAACGCCCAGATGTAGTGGAATCTAACACAGAAACAAACATGTGTATCACTTGTGTGTATTGTATTTTGGTAACTAATTAAATATTTGTACTCTTATTTTGTATGCTATGATGGCAGCGCTGAACGTCGAAAACTTGTTAATCTTTAATATCATTCTTAGCATTGGCAATCTAGATACAGCGTATTGTGTCTGTGGTTACATTACCGACTTAGTATAAACTTACAATAAGCAGTAGCGGTGGCAGCCTTCAATCTGCGCGCGTAGTCGGCTCGCTGCGAGAGACACGTCATCACCGACAGCACTAGCAGCACGGCCAGGAACAGCGAGGTCCACACCAGCCAGAACACAGTCTGGTTACTGGACAATGTCTCGGCTGTTAGCGGCTGGTATTCTGCTGGTTGTGTGTCGAGCACGTTGAAGTCCTATGAAATAAACATAGTAAGAGGTTGCTTACTGTGAAGTTCTATGAAATAAACATAGTAAGAGGTTGCTTACTATGAAGTCCTATGAAATAAACATAGTAAGAGATTGCTTACTAGTAATGGTATCGATTCTGTTGTAGCATTTTCTAAATTTAGCTAACTTGAATTATCGCGGTCCTTTGTATTTTAGTTCATTAGAAAAGGACGGCAAAAATTTTCGTTAGTTTAGTTTAAGATATGTTACAACAGAATCGACACCAATGAATGACACTTTCATAACCCGGTTACAAAGAACAAATACAAAATTTTATGTTTAGTTCGTAACCTGGTTACATAGTAAGAGAAGAGCAGTGCACAGCTTACCTAGCGGTAATGGCACTTCCGTAACCCGGCGAAGTAAGAACAGAATTACATTTTCTTTTTAGATCGTAACCCGGTTACGGAGTAAGAAAAAACTGTATGCACGTAGCTGGTTACGAATCTTTGTTACGTAGAAGCACTAAAAACCTAAATGGTTCCGTTAAACCTAGATAGTAGGCACTACCCTGTGCCCACTGGTCTACTAGTCCCTAGATCCTAGCCTTAACATTGTGCTCCTGCAAACGATGCCGTCACCGCGCGGTCGCGGCGCGGCGACGGCATCGTGTGCAGGATCGCAAAGGCTGTCATGACGAATAATAAAAATATATGATTCTACATGTGAATTTTCTTTTGTTCTTTCTGAAAGCTAAAAAACAGTAATTTGACAGACCACTTTGCGTAGCGCCATCTAGCGGTAGTAAAATACAATAACATTAATTGAAATGTTACGAAACAGCTATTCAGAGGCAAAAACAAAAGAAAAATACTGTAATAGATTATGCAACAGTGTGGAGGTAAACTATTGTTCAAGTACAAACGTACAAATGGGGGTGATGAAACACCACCCCATTCTAACTGTAAGTCATTATATCGACCGCAATAAGCGACGTACATTGTCTGTACTAAGTCATTAAGAACGAGGTCAACAAACTAAGCAAATACGGTCAACAAATATTATAGATAAAAAAAAAAATAGCCTTTATTTCCCTCTTTAAAAAACATTTAGGTAATACTTAAATACTTAAAAAAAACCGCATGCAATTTGTAATTGTTATAAAACACTATTCTATTTATGTAATTATATATAGATTTCTCTTTATTCTTCTAAATATTATAGATAGATAGAAGATAATAAATAATAAATAAATAAATAATGCTGGACAATCCACACAGCATCATCTAGCCCCAAAGTAAGCTGCTGTTAAACAGAGCTGTATTATGGGTACTAGATGACTGATATATATTTAATACAATACAATACATAGATAGATATTTTTTATTATATATAGAAAATACCCAGAACACCCGGAACAAATATTTGTAGATCGTACAAACATTTGTTCCGAGGCGGGAATCGAACCCGCAACCTCTGCGTCGCAGGCGGACCTGCGCCCGCTGCGCCACATCGGTCGTCATTAGAAAAGTCAGATATTAGAAAACACTTTACACCACACAGAAAAAAAGAAAATATAAACACAGAAACTAAAAATTGCGGCAGTATAATGGGCGGCCTTATCTTATAAGGATCTCATTTTTTTATTGTTAAAAAAACTTAAATGAACCCGAAACCGCAATTAAAGTTTAAGAATTCCAAATTCAAAACATAAATGCAAATGCCAAATTGCAATATAATAGGTAGCAAATATTTAGGAAAGGTAGCAAATACTAGCAAATTTATAGCAATTCTTGAAAATACACTCCAAGCAAACAGCCATTCTGACGAAACCACCAATACACATCCCCGCAAAACTCACCTTGAAAAGATCGTCCAATAGCTCAATATCTACAAACTTTTGTTCAATCCACATTAAGCCACATCATTAACATTCATAAAAATAAAATACAGCCATAAAATGGGTGTTAATCCACCACGCGGACCCAATACGGATTAGTGGATGGCACATGTCGCTCGAATCTTCAGCTCTTGGACATGCCGGTTTCATGTTTTACTTCACCGTCTGAAAGCACTGGCTTGCGCAAATACATTTTTCGAATCGAAGAATCTCTTGGTGCACGACCGGTTTCAAACCCGCGACATTAGGATCACTATCATTAAAGCATTTGAGCAGCATAGAAAAACCCAACAAAATTACCCCAGCAAAACTCACCTTGAAAAGATCGTCCAATTGCTCAATATTCTTGTCCACAATCTTTAGCACTTGTTCTACTTCCAGTACGGAGTGATCGTCGCCGTTCACGAGATGCAAATATAGATCTGTCTTCGTATTGTCTACTGAACCATCTTTGTTCTCGTGCACCTGTGAATAAACACAGATACTTTATTTTCAACCGACTTCAATTCTACTGTATGTTTGTTACGCGATTTCTCCGCCTATTTTGAATTGATTTTAATGGTTCTTTTTGTGTTTCATAGGTAATACTTCAGAATAGGTCCCATTTAAATTTTATCGAAATCGGTTAAGTACTTTATGAATAAATCATAAAAAACGTGTCAATAACTACATTGTTGCGTACAACCACAATCTGCCGAATATTTTTTTTACATGGCCCAACAACTTTGAAAAATCTAGAACCGACGTGCTCTCCGACGCACGGGAGCGCTCAGTTGAAATTGCCACTGGCGTCCAAATGTTGACTACGCGGAATAGTGCTTAACTACGTTGATCTGCTAAGAACAACTTAGCCACCTACGTCATGAGCGTTCTAAATAGCTCCACTAACCCTTAAATCGTCGACATTGACCACGGTGCTAGTAACGCGCGCCAAATGTTCCCGGAACGTGTGTATCTTGTCGCGTATCTCCGAAGGGTGGGAGCGAAGCACGAAGCGCACTCTCTGATCTTCCCGAAGCAGGTATATAAATACGTGGGCTTCGTCGCGCAGGCCACCTGTATCGTTGGCTAGGACCTGTACAAATCACATTAAATTATCAAACTAAAATATAAAGGAGTTGTTTCACGTAGTATGGAGCCGGGCCCTGGTCTTTTGTAGGGGTCTAGATGATTAGATAATCATTAAAGAAACCATTTATCACTGTTTATTGATTTTATTTTGGCCTGTTTCATAATCTAAAGTAAGTTTATCTTTGTGAAGGATTGCAACACAATGCAAAACAACATGACGGGTTTAACGAACAACTGGGTTGTTAGGTACTGTCAAAGTCAAGATGCGTCACGATCAATGGCTAATAGATGTCATGGCAGACCTCTAGTGTTCCCGTTTTAGGAAACTCAACACAATAAACATTTTAACTATAGAACTTTGTTTGTCTACTTGAAAATAAATTTGTTTGTCACTGTTATTCTTATATTTTTTTTCCAATTTTTCTATGGTGTTACAAAAACCTAGGCCACTATGAAATTGGTCCTTTATATTACTTAACAAACATCCAAACGCATCTATGCGAAAGTTTGGATGTTTGATCCTTTTTAACTCGATAACTACTGGACCGATTTAATATCTTTATAGTTAAAATACCGCCGGAGATAGGCTGCCCGAAGGCCTCCGTCATGGCCTAACAACTTTAAAAAGCCAGGACCGACTGCTTTACGTGGCCTCAAAAGCACGCAAGTCTCGTATTATATATTTTATATATATTATATCGTATAAGTTGGCCATGATAGGGGCCTTTGGGCGACCTTTTGAGGGGACTGATTCATACGAACTTACTTTTATTATGTTTTAAGATTTTATTAGTTGAGAGCATTTCAGTATTCGGTTAAAATAAGTACCTGGTCAAATACTTAAGACTCAAGTTAAGACAGTAATCATCATCACAGCTTTCTAATTCTGCCCCTGCAAGGACGCTGGCCTACTCTCTAGCGAGAGTGTTTGGGTCTTAATCCACCACGCGGACCCTATGCGTACTGGTGGATGGATGCGGATTGGTGAAGACAGTAAATGAAAAACATACCTTAAAATCAAAATACCCCTTCATCCCTTTCTGCGGGTCAAAGTTCAAGGTCACTGCTCCCGTCTCCGCGTTCACCAGAAACGGTGCAACTGCCAAGTTCTCCAAGCCTTCAGTGAGCGTTTCCTTCACATCGCCCAGTTGGTAGTAGCCAATCCTGGCGTTTTCACCTTCGTCGGAGTCTATGGCCTAAGTAGATAAACAAGGTATATTAAGATTGATTTACATTGAGTCAGTAGAAAGTCAGTGACTGACTCCAAATTTGAGTCAAGTCAGTGCTGCTGACCCGCTACTGACCTAATTTATGTTTTGGAGTCAGCTAAGCGATGTTGGGTCAGTACTAGTTTTTATATTCTCGCGTTCTGCCCCTTTGTAAACAGAGCAAGTCAGTTTACGTCAGCACTGACTCTATTTAACCTCCTACATAAAATTATCAATACGATCCGGGACCCAATTTCTATTCAACAAACCAATATACTTCAGCAAGTCCATCTTGGCGGGTACCATCACAGCCAGGGTTGGAATTCGTACTACATAGTAGTATTTGTTCTACAAATTCATGCTTCGTACTACTTACTACCCATACCTAAGGGTAGAACGCTAAAATACTAGTTTCATCACGCGTAGAAATGACCAAAATAATGTAACATTACCTGCCAATCCAACTAAATTAAAAAAAAGTATAATGGATTGGTAAGTGACTTATTGAGGATCTGTGACCGCAGAGCCAGATATTCTACCTCCAAGCAGTATTATTAAAAGTAAACCATATATATATTTTTTTTAATTAGGTAGTACTTATTTTCTTAGCATGAGCCTCACCTAGTCCGAATGGCACCACACTGGAGCTTTATGATGAAGAGGGGTCATCAAAAAGAGGTAGGAATCCCAGCCCAGTTTGTTGCCAGATTCTTCTAGGCTAGGGCGCTACTGGCGGCTATTCACCTAACTTTAAGACGTTTTAAAATTATCCTTGAGATTTTATTAAATAAAAATATTATGAATTTGAATACAATAAAGGAAATTGTAGCCAGTGAAATTAATGGCAGAATGAGAGGTCTCTTGGGGTAAGCGTGGTGATAGTGGATACTTCTACGGTCAGGCGTGGCGCTTAACATCAGACGAGTGACTTAATCTTCTCGTTGCTGATATATAAATAAACATAGGAAAATATTCTAGTAGACATTTAAAAGCTTAGTTTAAAGAGACTTATAAACTTGACCTATACCTAGTGCCTTGCTAACAGAATAAATAATAAGTCCTTGAGAAGAATGTAGAAAGCTGATTCGATGATTAGATATAAATAATAAGTTAGATATTTATAAAGTTTCGAGGAATCGTTTCCACGTATCTACCTGCCTTTTGTTTGTTCAAACTCAGTACGCGGCGTTTGATTAACTACCCTGACCTGGGGCCTTATTCGCTATGACCAAACGCGGGCTCGTTACGATATCTGCGTGGAATCGGCGTCGACAAGCCATGTTATAAGGCTTGTCTGACTGTTTTTTCAAAGTTGTCATCGATAGAAAAACTATCGCTATTAAAACAACACAGATACGGAAAACCATTTTACAATTTCACACCATGGCGCGTTTAGAACACGTTACTAAGTTACACGTTACATTTTACTTACCCCAACCCGGTCGCGAGTTGCGAACACCTATCGCCGGCACTGAAGCTAAGGGCTAACTTTTGTGTACAAGGTACAAGCGCGTGCATGTCAGCGCGAGCGAAAGTGTGCTATCTCGCTCTTGCTATAATTGTGTGGGGCCAACCATGACACTCACACTTACAACGGCACCGTTTACGTACACAAATCATGGATTGATTGCGCCGCGTTTGCTTTATACTTCATTTAAGAGTAGTAGAGTTCTCTGTGATAGAGCTCGTCCGGGGAAGGACTACCACCATACTTATTTCTGCCGCCAAGCAGTAATGCTCGCATTGCTGTGTTCCGGTGTGAAGGGTATGGTTTCCGGTGAAATTACTGGCACATGAGGCTTGCGATCTTAGCCTCAAGGTGGCAACCCGCGAGTGATACCTCTGGTATTGCAAGCGTCCACAGGCTGCGGTAACTTAAATTAAAAAAAAAATGATTGTAGCTCTCAAATGAAATGAAATTCTTTATTGTCGAAATAAATAATTTAATTTCATTTTATTTCATGTCGATAGAACTGTTAAAACTTTTTTTTCCTTTCAGTTCTATGGTAAAACTATTGCAGCAAAAACTGTCCTATTTGATCTTTGGAACCTTGTTTCATGAGTATATAAATTTGACAGCAGTAAATTAAAATTGGATTGAATCTCAATGATTGGAGTTCCAAGGAAGGACACGACCTTCCTTGGAACTCCAATCATTGAATCAAATCCACATTCATAAGTAACTGCTAATAGAATACTAAAATAGCCTCGTATTCACCTTGACCTGCATAAAATCGATACCGAAGTCCGCCTCCGTAGTAATACCTCCCGTGAATATTTTACTAACAAACTTTGGCGCGTTATCGTTGACATCTGTCACTTTGACGTGCACTTTGAGAGTGCTGCTCGCGTCGGAGTGTTCTTGATACTTGGGGGTGTTGACGCAATCTTCTGTGGCCAAGATTGTGAGGGTGTAGAGAGGCTTTGATTCGCGGTCCAGAGGCTTTCTAGTTGACAGTCTGGAAATTGTATTATTTATAGTAATTGCATTAAGTATTTCTAAATATATTAAAATATATATGGTTAGGTATATAGATATGTAAGTACATTTTATTTATGTATAATATGTTTGAATAAGAGTTTGTTTTAGGTTAAGTTTGTTAGTTTGTTCTTCTCTTAAGTTAGTTATATTCAATGGTACCTAGGTAATAATTAAGTTAAGCACGCCTTTTTTTCTCTACCTACCTTTGAGGTTGGCAGGCAGAAAATGCTGTTAGCATTAAGCCCACCTTTTGTACTGTATATTCTGTGCAATAAAGAATTAAATAAAATAAATAAATTAATTGGGCACATAAATAAATATCTAATAACAAACTACTAAGGGCTACTAATACTAATTAATAAAAAAAAGTACTTCTTTTGACTTAGCACTTAGATTTTTGCTCAATTATAGCGATCATCTGAAAGAGCGAAGTACTCCACTCCGCTACGGTGGATGATCGCCCTTAATTATATAATACAAAATTTGGATTCGACCAACCTCGAATAGGCGCTATTCTCCGAGTAAATCGTAGTTATTCGCGAGTAAACTGACATTTCCCTTTTATTTGACATTTCTTATTCCGCGGAATAGTTATTCCAAAAGTTGGTCGAAGCCAGCGTAGTAAGGTATACTACTTATATACCAATCCACATTGGGTCAGCGTGGTAGATGGCAGTGTCCCAGCAGTGGGAACATTAGAAAGTTGTCAAGACAATGTAGCAAACAAGCATACGGCATTTTTTGTGATGCTCGCATTGCTAGCATCACAAAAAAAAAACACTGCTGTTACGAACCTTTTATTTCTGGTTTCTATAAAATACGATCATCCGTTAATAGAATCTGTCAATTGTATTTTTTGTATAAAAATCGGACAGATAATTTTCGTTCGAGGAAGGACTACCACCATACCTATTTCTGGCAGTAATGCTCGCATTGCAGTGTTCCGGTTCTAAAGCTGCGTTTCCACAAGAGATGTGAAAGGATGTGTACCGAGGAAAGTGTTTTTAGGAACCAATAGAATCACTTCATTAAAGCTGTCCCATCCTCGCACATCTCTGGTGAAAACGCAGCCTTAGGGTATGATTTCCGGCGAAATTACAGGTACCGAGACTTTAGATCTACGTCTCAGGGTGGCAACAAATAATTGATATCTCTGATGTTGCAAACGTACATAGGCTACGGCAACCGCTTACCTTAAGTGGGCCGTACGCTTGCCATTTACGTGGTGTAAAAAAAAGGTTCCTAAAATACCCCAACTTACCTATGAGTAATAATATGCAGATCGAACGCTCCATCATTCCCCTCCACAATATAATAGCACACCGGGAGCATAGGTTCATCTCCTCTATCTATAGCATCTCTCTCTATCACACTCGGCAAATAAACCTCGTATTCTGGAAGGTTCTCCGTAACGTTTATGTGCATGTGTTTGTGTGGGAAACGAGGGCGGTAGTTATCGACATTTTGCACGTAGATTGTGAGATCTAGGAATGAGCTTAGTGGTGTTGGTAATCCTAAGTCGTACGCTTCTATTCGCAGCTGAAAATAAAGTATATAGTGAATAATCAGTACAGAGATGACCTGACGATCGATGTGGCGCAGGAGATTGCGGGTTCGATTTCCGCCTTGGGACAAATGTCTGTACGATCTGCAAATATTTGTTCCGGGTGTTTTGGGTATATTATATGTACTCGTTTAATAAAAAAATATCTTTCTATGGATGGTATTGGTAACTTAGTATTAAATATTCAGTCATCTAGTACTCATAACACAAGCTCTGCTTAGCTTGGGGCTAGATGATGCTGTGTGGATTGTCCAGCATTATTTATTATTATTTATTAGATAGACAGACAGATACAACACAAAAAAAAAGTACACTTAAAGGTAATAATACAAAGGGCAGCCTTATCGCTAACAATGATCTCTTTCAGGCAACCAGAGATGTAGATAAATAGAGTGGATATCGAGAAAAGTAGGGAGTCTCCTAGACCTCACCATATGCATACTTACCTTAAAGGTAACCTGGTTGCCTCAAACCAACGAATGGACGGTCCGTAAGGCCCAAGGCGCAAAGTTTGTCAAGAAACTAAAGGAGTCTCACAGACAATACTTGCGTACTTACCCTATAAGTAGTCTGTTTATCCCGATCCAACGAGTGGACGGTCCGTAAGGCCCCAGACGCGGCGTGTATCGAGAAATGCAGGGAGTCTCTCAGACGGAATCTAACCGCACCGTTAGCGCCGATATCCGCGTCAATCGCTCGCATTGTGACAACCACAGTGCCTATTGTTGCGTTCTGTAACAAGATAGAGTTGAATTGTTGAAGGTAATGACCGCTAGAGAATACTATCGAAGTGATCTTAAGCGACTATCAGATGAACAGCCTTTTCTTTACATACCACGCTTTTTACACTCACTTACCATCTCTTTAACCACTATTTACCGTCTATTCTACTTTCACTTACCATCTCTCTTATCCCCACTCACAAAACTCTTTACCTTCACTTATCATCTCTTTTAACCCCACTCACAAATCTTTTTTACCTTCTAGCATCTCTCTCTTATCCCCACTCACAAAGCTCTTTACCTTCACTTATCATCTCTTGTAACCCCACTCACAAATCTCTTACCTTCTACCATCTCTCTCTTATCCCCACTCACAAAGCTCTTTACCTTCACTTATCATCTCTTTTAACCCCACTCACAAATCTCTTTTACCTTCTACCATCTCTCTCTTATCCCCACTCACAAAGCTCTTTACCTTCACTTATCATCTCTTTTAACCGCACTTACAGAGCTCTTTAACTTCACTTATCATCTTTTTTAACCCCACTCACAAATCTCTTTTACCTTTTACCATCTCTCTTATCCCCACTCACAAAGTTCATAACCTTCACTTATCATCTCTTTTAACCCCACTCACAAATCTCTTTTACCTTCTACCATCTCTTTTACCCCACTCACAAAGCTCTTTAGTACGTTTACTATCTACTCTTGACCCCACTAAAGTGATACATCCTTTACCATCGCTTACCATCTCTCTTATTCCTACTTTTACAAAGCCTCTAAGCCCCACTCACAAAGCTTCCTACTTCCTACCTCTTATCCTCACTTACCGTGACCCTAACTCAGGCATATTATTTACTTTACAGCCTGTACACTGCTAGTTGTTCGTTATAATCAGCCATACACAGTTTGAGTAGGCATGTGAACTACTACTCCTCCTAGTTGTAAATAACACTTACCACCGGTACTCGGATGTACAAACACTGGTGCGTGGTCGTTATAATCAGCCACACACAGTTTGAGCTCCCCGCTCACCTCGTTGGAAAGATCCCTCGCCTCGACCGCGAGGGAGTAGTTGCCGAAGCGATCTTTGAGCGAATATTAGTCAAACAGCCTTAGGACTTACCACGCATCTTACCCTCACTTACCACTATCAGCATCTTACCCCCTCTCACAAAGTCCTTTACCATCTTTTATCGCCCATTAACACCGGCATATTATAATTATTCTACGGCACGTTTACTACTAGAGATTCCAGTCTAAATTTGCACGCCTTTCCACCGCGTTTGTCTTAGATTTGAATGTGACAACAATAGCAATATTTGGAGTAGGGCGTGTCGTTTTCTGGTTTATCTCTACTGCTAGTTGCAGGCAACACTTAGTTCAGGCACTTTATTAGTGTCATTCTGCCTCGGATGTACAAACACGGACGCGTGGTCGTTATAATCAGCCACGTTTAATACTACTGCTAGTTCTAGATATCAATTACCTCAGGTACTTTGATAGTGTCATTTTGCCTCGGATGTACAAACACTGGTGCGTGGTCGTTATAATCAGCCACACACAGTTTGAGCTCCCCCCTCACCGCGTTGGGCGGCGCGCCGAGGTCCCTCGCCTCGACCGCGAGGGAGTAGTTGCCGAAGCGATCTTTGAGCGATTGCCGCGCGAACAGACGGCCCGTGTTCGCGTCGCCGCCCACTTGCTCGAAGCGGAACAGCTCTGTGAAGGTAATGAGTTGTGTTGAAGGAAATGATTTTTTATAAAAAATCTTTTCTAATATGTACCTACTTTTAGGTATCAATTCTAGCATAGTCAAATAGCGTAGCCAATTTTAAGCTAGTTTTAATTATATTTAAATTTAGCTTAAAATTTAAATAAAATAAATATTGGCAGACATTTTTTTTTTATTTTTTTATTTTTCCAAAAAATTTAAATCAGTGGACATGCTGTTAAATTAACGTCTACGTCTTAAAATACTTACATTATTGTTATTTTTTTATAAAAACTTTTGTCCGTTATGGACAACCAAATGTAAGTTCTTAAGCCTCTACGATTCATATCAGGACACAATGTTGAGTGTTACTGGCAGTGGTTACGTTTGCACCATTGACTAGCCCCAATAGTGGGGCAGACGTAACTGGTTAGTAACGTTTGCACCATTACATTAAGAGTAGTAGAGTTCTCTGTGATAGAGCTCGTCCGGGCAAGGACTACCACCATACCTATTTCTGCCGCAAAGCAGTAAAGCTCGCATTGCTGTGTTCCGGTGTGAAGGGTATGGTTTCCGGTGAAATTACTAGCACATGAGACATTCGATCTTAGCCTCAAAGTGGCAACCCGCGAGTGATACCTCTGGTATTGCAAGCGTCCATAGGCTGCGATAACCGCTTACCATCTTGTGGGCCGTACGCTTGGTTGCCACTTCAGTTGTATAAAAAAGAAAAAAATTACAATTGATACAACCTTGCTTTTCTCGCCGTACATAAGCTTGTCATTACCAGCTTGCATCTTACACTTAGCCCCCACTTACCGTGTCCTTTCCCCCCCACCAGGTGAAACTGCACTCTTCCGTTCGGCGAGTTATTGTCATCAGCATCAGTCGCCGACACGGCTACAATCGGCTCGCGATAATTGTGGAACTCGGTGATAGTTGTACAGTCTTCGGGCAAGTTCAGGATTGGTGGGTTGTCGTTTACATCTTCTAAATGGATCCTGAATAAGATACATGATACATTAGCATTTTTTTTAATAATCCAAATATAAGCGTTCGTGACTGACTGACAGATCAACGGACAGCCTAAATAAAATAAAATAATAAATAAATAAATAATGCTGGACAATCCACACAGCATCATCTAGCCCCAAGATAAGTTACTGTTTAAACAGAGCTGTGTTATGGTACTAGATGACTGATATATACTTAATACAATAATTATAAGTCATTGAAACATATAATTTGGAGGGTATATTTCTTTTATGATGTAGGGGTGCACTGAGAAAGAAATTCTCTAATTTAATCTCCGCGCGCACGCGGGATGATGAATTTTGTATTTAAAAAACTCATAGCGGGACGTGACCTTCATTCGGCCAACATGTATTGGCGGCTTTAGCATTAGACTTACGCAATCTGTTTATGTGCATTCCGGCTGTCGGTCCCGCGATGCGACAGCTGGTAGTTGTCCCACGCCTCCACCACCAGAGTGTAGGCGGCGCGCGCCTCGCGGTCCAGCCACGAGGCGACCGTCAACGCACCCGTGTCTGGGTTTATCACGAATTTGCCCTGGGAAAACTTGTAAACGTTAATAAAATTACGTTCGTAACCTATAAAACTACCTTGAACTTGATATATGCTTATGCGTTAAGTGCTATATACATTGGGTCAGTGTCAGTCAGTCACTAACTGCCGCCAAGCAGTAATGCTCGCATTGCTATGTTCCGGTTCGAAGGGTATGGTTTCCGGTGAAATTACAGGCAAATGAGACTTTACATCTAGCGTCTCAGGGTGGTAACACGCAAGTGATTGTGATGTTGCATGCGTACATAGGCTACGGTAACCGCTGTCCATCAAGAGGGCCGTACGCTTAGTTGCCACTTTAGTGGGTATTCAAAAAAAAAGATCTTTACTCACCACGCGGACCCAATGCTTAGTATTGGTGGATGACACATGTCTTTCAAATTTTTTGTTCTTATACATGATGTTTTTCTTCACCGTATAAGAGCACAGCCCCCCTACCATGAACTCTTATAGCGATTCAAATGAAGACCTAAACTAAATTGTCAAAAAAAATTGTACCATGATATCAATTAGACAATCATGTCAAGGTATAAAATTTTTTGACATTTAGTTTAGGTCTTAATTTGAATCGCTATAAGAGTTCATGGTAGGGAGGCTGGCATTGATTTTCGAACAGAAACTTCTGCTACTTCCTTATTCGAGTGAACGTATTTTTTTTTCGTCACAATAGTTAAGTTTTAATTTTTATTGTTATTTTTATGTTAATTGTGTGGCGTTAAATAAATATTTTTCTATTCTATTCTATTCTATTTAATGAATCTCACCTGTGTAGATGTGCGATCTAAGAGATAAGTTATCTTCCCGTATTCCCCCGAGTCAGCATCAGTGGCGACGATCATTGCGATTGTCGTACCCGGCTCCACATCCTCTCGTACCCGGTATTCGTGAGCGGATGATTCGAATACCGGGTTGTTGTCGTTTTCATCGAGTACCTGCGAGTATTTTTTATTGCTTTCACGAATACAAAGGACTTAAAGGGGCGGAAGTTTATTTATAATTTATAAATTTATATTTATTTATTTAGCACAGTTTAGTTCAAATTATCTACTTAAGTAATAATGGCTTGTAGCTTTGTATATTGTCAGACAGGACTTACACTAAAACATAAAAGCTTGTGTTGTAAGTCCTGTTGTCCATGGTATTCACAATTTGTAGCCATATCTTCCTTCCGTTTAATATGAGGCTAAGTACAAATTATTACTAAGGTTAGCTATACTCAAAAATTATATATAACCTTAAGCGCCTAGTCGCTATTAAAGTGCTATTTATTTATTTATTGGGCCATAACTGATTGCCCGCATTTTCGTTTTTTCTACAAAATACTTAGGGTGAGTTGCACCATGTAACGTTAACGTCAAATTGTTCAATCGTCGTCGAACAATTTGACGTTAACGTTAGATGGTGCAACTCACCCTTAGTCATAGATAACTTTTGGATGTCGTTGATGCTATATGTAGGTACGTTTTGGAGTGAAGGCACACGTCTCCTAAACACTTGAACCTAATTATGTAATAAAAAAATTATAATGTTTCATTCACAATAGAAAATTTAAGAATTGCCTGGTGGACTTGTGCATAATATAATATCCCACCAAAACATTTTCATGATTTAAAAACTTGGCTCTACATGAGAAATAATTAACTATATGAATGAATTTACGCCCACATGACGGTAGCGAAACGGGCAAGCCACATTATCATCATATCATCCGATAAAGGTCCACAGCTGGACATAGGCCTCCCCCAAAGAGCGCCATGACGACCGATTTTGAGCCTTCACTATCCACCGACTTTCTGCGACCGCTTTAATGTCATCGGTCTATCGAGTGGGGGGCCGTCCTACACTTTGTTTTCCAACTTTTGTTGTCAAGCCACTTTTTTAGAATATTTAAGAAAAAAAGAAAAATTTTAATATTTCCTAAACATTTGACTCGTTCGTGAAGTAGATACTATGTTCTACATCCGTTTTTGTGATTTAATGCGTTAAGGCGCTTTCATAATTAATTACTTAATTTACCTGAATAAACAGTTCAGCGAGGGTATATCTCGGCGGCACGCCACTATCCACCGCCTTGACGGTAAGATTGATCCAGGGGTAGACTTCGTGGTCGATTTTATTGGCCACCACCACCTCGCCAGTAGAGCTACCGATATGCACCATATCGATTAGCTCTTCTTGACCTATTAAGTATAATAGTATGTATGTATAAGTCAGGGGCCAATTGGAATGGAGCGCTCGTGGCGTAGCTGGCTAAGTTGTTCTAAACAAATCATCGTTGATCAACTCATGTTAAGAACTTTCCACATAGTCACCATTTGGATGGATGAACACCAGTCAGTGGCAATTTCAACTGAGCACTCTCGTGCTTCGGAGGGCAAGTTAAGCAGTCGTTCCCGGCTTTTTCAAACTTGTTAGGCTATGACAGAGGCCTTCGGGTGCCCTAAAAACTCTGTCACAAGAGTTGGCCACTGGCTCATACGAACTTACTTACTTTAGGGGTCAATTCTGGTAAAGGAATTAATACTTGTGGCAATAGTTTCATTTAAGGTAATACCTACCAGTGTAATTTGAATTATAATATCTATTAAGTATATATCAGTCATCTAGTGCCCATAACACAGCTCTGTTTACCTTAGGGCTAGATGATGCTGTGTGGATTGTCCAGAATTATTTATATTTATTTATTTATTATCATTAAATAACTATTATGAGTATTATTATTACGACTAATAGGCCGTCTGAAGGCCTTCGTCATCGCTTAATTTTGAAAACGCCGGAACTATTTTGAATCACACTATCACTCTAATATCATATCACACTGTCACACTAATATTGTAAATGCAAAAGTTGGCTGTTAAAATGTTAGAATAAGAATAAGAAAATATTTATTGTTTAGCTGATGAAGGCACAAAAAGATCTTAATACTAGATATGACACTGGTAGGTAAGCTCAGCTTATCCATTTTGGACGTACAATATTAACTAGGTTATGAAATACAATGTTAAAGGTAGGTAATAATAATATCTACTTAATTCAGTAGATATATTAATAACTATTTTTTTATTTTGAGTAATAGGTATTCATTCAAGTCATAAAATACCTTATTAATAAGCCACTTTCTTAATGTATTTTTAAATATGTTTCCATTCATTTGTTTTTTAGGATGTTTGTTACTCTATAACTCGATAACCACTGAACCGATTTGGCTGAAATTTAAAATATGGATAGATATAAGACATAGGCTACTCTTTATTCAGGAAAAAAGTACGGTACAGTCCAGTTTCCTACTAAACGCTATACCACTAGTTCTATCTCACCTTCAAGATAATAAGTCATGCTGCGATTCCGGTCTGCATCATCGGCGATAACGTTAACAATGCCGACGCCATTTTTGGAGTTCTCAGCAATGGCCGCCGTGTAGAACGCCTTGCGGAACACCGGGTTGTTGTCGTTCTCGTCCTGGACCGTGATGGTGAGGATAGCGGAGGCGGTCTGCGGCGGACCACCGTCTATAGCCGCCATGTCTTCCACTGTGATGAGGAGTTTGATGGTTTCCACCTTTTCGCGGTCTATTAGCCTGGAAAAAAGTAAAAGAACAGATATTAGTACTACCACAGAACAGATTCAAGATTCAAGATATTTATTTGCATAAATAAGCATAGATAGATAGATAATTTATTTCATCACAAAAAAACTTTTTACAATACTGGTTAATAATGCCTAAAAACCTGTTAGGTTTATCTAGACACTAGGTTCTCGATAACATACAAAACAAAGTAACACGTCTATAAAGACGATTCAAAGTGATCCTTACGATTGCATTGGATATATACATATGCATATGGCATGGGTAGCCTACATAAAACTTGCAATGCCTGAAAAGGGTTAAGTTCTAAGTGATAACTCGTTAGAGTTAAATAAGTTCTAAGTGATAACTCGTTAGAGGTTCGGCGGGCTTATGACCAGATGATGATGGCCTGTAAAGTGTTGCGCGGAAAAATAGATGCTCCGATGCGACCTGAGCGACGAGCTGTGTCGGTTCTTTGTCCCTAACAATTACTGCAAAATACGAAAGCATAGACTTTTTGCCGTGCCTGCATCGCGCACAGTCGCCCGTGCCCAATCCCCGCTTCCTCGAGCTCTTACTGCGCTAAACGCTCTCCTGAAAGCCAATCCACATTTTGACCTGTTTGTGGATGGATGGTCAAATATAGTATCGGAATGCTTACGGTTCTGTGAGCGCGACGTATGACAGTGCTTATATTTTATTTATTTTCTGACATTATAATTTGTAAGTATTTTGATTTGTTTTTTTTTTTTAATTCATTTTTTTTTTCTCCATTGTTATTATTGTTGACATTTGACATTTGTTCATTTCTTATTTTAAACCTTCACTTGTTGATTATCTTTCTTATTTTCTGTTATTATGTGCTTATAAATTAATAATGTGTCTATAATTTCTATGTTAACAATCTCTATTTATAATTTTTATTTCTAATTCTTCTTTAATTAATGTAATTGGTGTATGATCGTTTTAATTAAAGTAAAATAAATAAATACTAAATACAAAAATACAAAGTGCTATATTTCTTTTAAGACCTCTTATAACACTTATTTATGCAAATAAATATCTTGAATCAGATATTAGTACAACATACAGAATGGCCACTCCCTATCTCCCATCGGTTTTACTTACGTCACCCGGTCGCAAGCTTGCCGGCACTGAAGCTAAGGGCTTAGGCACGCGTTTATTTTGATTATGTGTAGGTCCAAGCGCCCGCATGCCAGAGCGAGCAAAAGTGTGCTTCTCGCTCTTGCTTATAGCTGGTAGAGGACCATGACACTCACACATACAACAGCACCACAAACATCCGAACTTTCGCATAATATAGTGATTACTGTGGTAATGATAACATTTACATACCTCACCACCTTCAGTGAGCCGTCAACAGCGTTCAAATCCCACAACGATAGATAGTCGTATTCCGACAGCGGTATTGTGATGCCGTCTTCGTTGCGAGCACCGCTCCCGGATTTGTCGATGCTGAACCGTAGTACCGGCTGATCGTCCAGATCGTACGCTTGCGCTTTGTAAATCTGCGTTCCCACCTGTACCAAGATTAAGTAAGATCGTATGAGTCATGGGCCAGCGCTGATGGAGTTGAGAGACCGCCTAAAAGTTTGTCATAAATAAATAAATAATGCAGGACAATCCACATCATTTAGCCCCAAGCTAAGCTTGTGTTATGATAGGTACTGACTGTTTTTTTTATTTATTTTTTATTTCAGCAAGTGACAAGACGGTCAAGTCGCCCGCCTGATGTTAAGCACCACGCCTGACCACAACAGATGCAGTGCCACCTAAAGCTTAATTTTTTTAAGTTCAGCGGTGATGAGCGCAGTGTAGTGCGCACTGCGCTCATCACCCCGAGACATTGGTGTTAAGTCTCTTTTGCACAGTACTTAGATATATGTTTTTAATATACATACATAGAAAATACCCAGAGCACCCAGTACAAATATTTGCAGATCGTACAAACATTTGTCCCATTGCCGAAATTGAACCCGCAACCTCCTGTGCCGTACGCGGACCTTTGCCCGCCGCGCCACATCGATCATCATGATTGATTGATTCAGTTTACTTAAACATCCCAGAACTTTAGTTCTGTTTGAAGATAGCGGTCATTTTGCCATTGGAAATGTATCTTTATTCTCATTACCTCAGTGTTCTCTTTCACGCTGATCCCTCCCGGTTCGATTAGCACCGGTGGCTTGTTGTTCACGTCTACTATCGTGATGTTTACTAACACCGCCGCGCTCAACTGTTGGTCGCCGATACCGCCGTCCAGTGCTATCTGAAAGTGTTGATTATTTTTGATTGTTTAATGAAGAGCACTTGTGGTGTGGCCGTAACACCTCTGCCTTCTGATCCTGAGGTCGTGGGTTCGAACCTGGGCTCCATTGCGTAATAAAATACAAGTTCATAATATTAATGATTGTGTATGGAAAAACCCTGATATTATATTAGCTTGTAATTTATTATGCAATCGACCCCTTGTAACTTGTGGGATTTTCCATTTGATCCGTTGGCTGCCGACACGACTCCGGAACGTGAGTCAATAACGATTTTAATTTACGTACTACGTACGTAGTACTAATATTTGTTCTGTGACTAAAGTATAAAGTTAAATTAACCACAGCGAGCGTATATCTAATGTTTTTATGAATGGTCTTGTCCGGGTCTAGTGTAGAACCGTTGGCTACAAACACGAATTTGAAGCTCAACTACTAAAATATAAGTAAAACTAACCACAGTGAGCGTATATCTAGTGTTTTTAGGAGTGGTCTTGTCCGGGTCTAGTGTAGATCCGTTGGCTACAAACACGAATTTGAAGCTCAACTACTAAAATATAAGTAAAACTAACCACAGTGAGCGTATATCTAGTGTTTTTAAGAGTGGTCTTGTCCGGGTCTAGTGTAGATCCGTTGGCTACAAACACGAATTTGAAGCTCAACTACTAAAATATAAGTAAAACTAACCACAGTGAGCGTATATCTAGTGTTTTTAAGAGTGGTCTTGTCCGGGTCTAGTGTAGATCCGTTGGCTACAAACACGAGTTTGAAGCTCGACTACTAAAATATAAGTAAAACTAACCACAGTGAGCGTATATCTAGTGTTTTTAAGAGTGGTCTTGTCCGGGTCTAGTGTAGATCCGTTGGCTACAAACACGAATTTGAAGCTCGACTACTAAAATATAAGTAAAACTAACCACAGTGAGCGTATATCTAGTGTTTTTAGGAGTGGTCTTGTCCGGGTCTAGTGTAGATCCGTTGGCTACAAACACGAATTTGAAGCTCGACTACTAAAATATAAGTAAAACTAACCACAGTGAGCGTATATCTAGTGTTTTTAGGAGTGGTCTTGTCCGGGTCTAGTGTAGATCCGTTGGCTACAAACACGAATTTGAAGCTCGACTACTAAAATATAAGTAAAACTAACCACAGTGAGCGTATATCTAGTGTTTTTAGGAGTGGTCTTGTCCGGGTCTAGCGTCGATCCGTTGGCGACCGACACGACCCCGGAAAGGGAGTCGATGACGAACTTGTCGCTCGCCCCGCGTTGTATTCTGTACACAATGCGATTGTTCGGTGATGATCCGTCTGCGTCTCGAGCTTTGACCTAAAAATAATAATGGCTTTTATACAAAAAAACCGTCATTTAAGCGGCTTGTTATTATCTTTACTTGACTATTAACGAACAAAGGCGATTATAGAATTGAAAGAAACATTAGCTAACATAAATTTAAAGTACGTTTATCATTATGGCCCTAAGGCTAGATTTGACCAACTTTTGGAATAACTTTAGCGGAATAAGAAATGTCAAAAACCGTCAGTTTACTCGCGAATAACTACGATTTACTCGGAGAATAGCGCTTATTCGAGTTTAGTCGAACACAACCTTAGCAAAAATCTAATTTATTATGCGATTAAACATTTTTGCATATACAGCAATATGTATTCTTACTGCGAACGCTAAGTTCGCCTTTAGTTGACTAATAGAATATAACAGAATAGAATATAAATCAATGTATCAGTACTAAATCTCACACCTAATGTAGCTTGTCGTCCCTAAATGGTTGGACAGCGGTTCTAGTAACATACCTCCAGAACACTGGTCCCTCCAGGCAAATCCTCGGGTATGGACCGTTTGTACAGCATCTGTTGGAACAGCGGAGCGTGGTCGTTCACATCCTGAACGTACACAGTCACGGGCACTGTGGAGGAGAGGGGAGGCACGCCGAAATCACGCGCTCTCACCTTTGGATAACAAGAGACAATGTTAAAACAATCATCTTTATCATCAACTTAGGAATCAATTTAGGAGTCTTCAATGCCAGAGTGAACAGGTTCTTTCTAAGCAAGCGTGCTCCATCATCGACCACACCATCACTTACCATCAGGTGAGGTGGTGGTCAAACGCTTGCTTATAACCAATATAAAAAATAAAAAAAAACTCGCGAAATAAACTTCGATGCTTCGCAAGCCGGGGCGGGTCTTTATTAATAAATATAGATGTTATTCAGGGATCTTGAAATTGGACCAGTAGTTCCTGAGTGAACAAATATACAAAAATACTAATCTTTCCTAAAGGAAAAGAGTGCCATGATGGGATTCAAACATGCTTCTTTGCATTGAGCCGGCAATGTCATGACCGCTGGCTATGGATAGATTCTTTGAGGTCCTGTGCAAAATCTATTCTGGATTCTAAAAAGCCATCAACTTCTGTACCTGACTGTATCCGAGTGAAGCCGCGAGCCAGTTTAAATTGTAAGATAAATTATTAATTTTAATTGTTTTTTGGTGTAGTTTTTTCGAGTTTATAGAAATACCTGCTTGGTTACTGAAAATTAAGGCTTCTAGTTTTATCCACAACGAAATTATAGGGGGGTCGAAAAAGGCCTGAACTGTTTAGAGAAAAGGATGGTGCAGTGCCGCTTTTTTGTTTTACTTGGAGATGGCACTGCCGTGCCCCCAGTTCTATCCACTTACAGTTAAATGTATAGGTCTAATGTTGCCGTTGTCACCAGGTATTTGCTCAAAGTCCAGTCCACCTTTCGGTGTGATAATGCCCTGGTTAGGATCTATACTGAAGTTGTTCTTGTACTCTCCTCCTACTATCGAGTACTCTATGTGGCTATTCTTTGTACCTGCAAATATTTCAAAATAGATCTATTTAATAAAATTACTGGGATCACTTTGAGACTTCTTACAAGCTATTATGAATGAATAAATGTTTTTTTAATCTATGTATGTTTCATAGGTTTTTTTATACAACTAAGGTTATTAGTACATTTATGTTTATAATCAGTTGCGCAGTGTTTTTGTTCCCTTTGTTTATAAAACTATGAACTGTGGTAGGACTCTTCAGCAAGAGTCCGTCTTGGTGGGTACCACCGCAGTGTTAGATATTCTACCTCCAAGCAGTAGTGTGCAAGCATTACTGTGTTTAGGTTTGAAAGGCACTGTAGCAAGTGAAATTACTGGGCGAAAGAGACTTAACAACAATGTCTCGGGGTGATAAGCTTTGGGTGGCACTGCATCTGTAATAGTCAGGCGTGGTGCTTAACATCAAGTGGGCGCCTTGATTATCTTGTCACTTGCTGACATAAAAAAAAAAAACTCACCGTTTAAATCAATATCTCTAGCTTCGAGAACTAATGGATTCTCGAACTGTCTTTCATTCTCCAACAACCTCGCCTCGTACTTATTAGCTAGGAACATCGGCGCGTTGTCATTGACATCCTCAATGTTTATAATCAGTTGCGCTGTGTTCCTGTTCCCTTTGCCGAGATCGTCCCTAGCTTCTACGGTGAGGTAGTGGCGGGTTATTAGCTCGCGGTCGAATGAGTCGCCCCCAGCTTGCTTTACTGTGATCACGCCTGATATTGGGTTTAGGTTTAAGCTAAAAAATAATTTTAAAAAAATATAATAAATTCTTATGCATATGTACAATAGTTAGTACTAGCGTCCTGCCCCGGCTTTGTGCGGGTGCTTAAGTTTTCATTGCACCCGCGCGAAGCTGGGGCAGGTCGCTAGTACAAAATATAGCCTATCTTACACAAAACAACTGTATGAGTCAGTGGCCAACTCTGGTGACTAGGCCTGGTGTCTAAGTTTCTAGGCCGCCCGAAGGCCTCTGTTATGGCCTAACAACTTTGAAAAAGCTGGAACTGCTTTACTTGCCCTCCGAAGCACGGAAGCGCTCAGAAATTGCCACTGGCGGTCACCCATCCAAATGATGACTACTCGGAACAGTGCTTACTTATAGCAATTGATTCATCTAGTGTTTACTTACAGATTAGCTATACTTCCGCCAAGACTTGTGTACCGTATCCCTCGAGTGCCGTAGTTGTCTGAATCCTGGTCCAGGGCCTGTACCCATGCGACTGTGGTGCCTACCCCGCAGTTCTCGGGTATAGACACGGTGTAAAGCGACTCAGTGAACTCCGGGAAGTTATCGTTTTCGTCCTTTATGTGAACCATTATTGGGACTATGCTGGAATGAGATGACGTTAGTTATGAGCATACTTAAGCTTATATTCCTCCTAAACACCTCAGAACCTCAATGCTTGCTCTTTTTAATCTTTGTCGAAAAAGAGGTGTGTGTTATAAGTTTGTAGTGCGTATGGGCATGTGGCATCATAGCTCCTGGACAGATAAACCGATTTTGATAAAGTTTTATCTATTATAATCGATCAAGTGTGCTTAATTGTAGACCACATTTCATCACATAACATCAGGCGAGATAATGGTCAAACATTAATGTAAGTAAAAAAAATAAAAAATATAATGACAGACTATTTTACAGTGCAATTCAAAATGATAAATTATTACTAATGACGCATAATTTTACAAGCCTAAATAGGTTAGTACCTCATTTTGGGATCTTTGGCAACAATTTCTTTGGCGACTAGACTGAAATTCATTACAGTTACTTTCTCGTAATCCAAAAACAAGGGGTCATTCACCCTAATGAGGAAAGACGCCTCATTAATCCCTTTGAACGGCGTTACGTCAAATATGCCGTTATCACCTTTTAGGAACAACTCAAAAGTTCCATTTTTACCCTGAAAGAAATCGATAATTCTCTGTTAGCAGTATGTTTTAGTGATTTTTTTTAATATCTGTTAGTGGTGAGACTGCCATATTATTCGCACTTATACAATAACAGTTGCAAATACACTGCACCCTAAGGCATAGTTGTTAGAGTCACATTCACCCAGCAATTTACCCTGTTTGCTGGCACCCTTCAAACCTAGCTAGGCATAGTAATGCTTGCACACTACTGCTTGGAGGCAGAACACCTGGCAATGCAGTGCTAACCACCCAGACTTGCTTAAGTGTCTAACTACCAGAAAATGGATATCCGTAACCTCAAAGAACAAGACCTAGTATGTACATTACAATATTATCACCACTATGGCTATTCGGCGACTAGAGATACTGGGACTGTTTGTAAATTGATTCTCATTACTAGTCAATATGGCACAGTTTTCCCTGAACATACATTTTTTTTTTATACAACTAGGTTGGCAACCAAGCGTACGGCCCACAAGATGGTAAGCGGTTACCGCAGCCTATAGACGCTTGCAATACCAGAGGTATCACTCACGGGTTGCCACCCTGAGACGTAGTTTGAAAGTCGCTTGTGCCTGTAATTTCACCGGAAACCATACCCTTCACACCGGAACACAGGAATGCGAGCATTACTGCTTGGTGGTAGTTCTTCCCCAGGCGAGTTCTATCACAGAGAACTCTACTACTCTTATAATCTATACATAGTTTCATTGGCAAAGAAGTAAAGCACTACTATCAACATCATCTACAGCCTGATTACATCCTCTTCTGGGTTTAGGTGTCCTTTCTTGCTGTTTTACCAAATAGCTAGAGTTAACTGTGCTAGCTTCATCAAGGTTTAACCCTGGGCTCTATTTTCAATACTGTCTGCCCATTTTGCTGCCTTCATCATCATCATCATGACAGCCTTCTAATGTTCCCACTGCTGGGTAACTGGCCTACTCTCAGACAAGATTGATTGGGTCTTAATCCACCACGCGGACCCATACGGATTGGTGGATAGCACATGTCTTTCGAATTTTTAGTTCTTGGACATGCCGGTTTCCTCATGATGTTTTCCTTTACCGTATGAGAGCACTGGCATTGCGCACATACATTTTTCGAACAGAAAAATCCATTGGTGCACGACCGGGTTGAATCCACAACCTTAGGATCGGAAGGCGGGGTCACTATCACTAGACCACCGGTGCCCTTCACCTTACCTGATCATAATCAAACACTTCAGGTATAGCATCCTGTAAGAATGTGATTGGTGTGTTCTGCTGAGCATTCTCTAGAATCTCTCCCACATATCTCTCACTCCTGAACCGTGGGGTCTCATCGTTGACATCAGTGACTATGATGGTGACTTCCGTTGTTGCACTGGGCATGGGTGATATTGTTAAGGATTCTTCTGTGGCCTGTAAAACAATAACATAAACACCTGATTATCATCACTGTCACATCAATGTTTTTTTGATCGGCTTGGAAGTTTTTATTTTCAGGATCCATATAGAACTGACTTTTGTATTGTAAACTTTTTAGTTCATGAAGTAATAAAACTTAGTCTCACCAATATTTCCAAAATGTATGCTCCATTGCTATTATTAGGGTCCTCTCTGTCAAGTTGGTTGACAGTGTAAACTATTCCAGAACTGCTGTCAATGTCAAAGTGCTCTTCACCACCTGATATGATGCTGTATGAGATCCGGTTATTGACTCCACGGTCTCCATCAATAGCTCTCACTGGAAGACAATGGAATTATAAACATATTTAGGACATTAATCATTGTCATAATAGAAACCTCTGTTAGCTAAACTGATTGCAGGTGCGAACGGTATATAATTATAACTTTTTAAAGGTTTTTATTCTTACAAGATATCTACATAAAGAAAATATGTTTATGTAAGTGGGTAAAATGCCATATCATAGGTATACAGACAGCCTTACTTACCTTACACATTGAGCTACTGTTACTTGTATTGCCAGAGTACCTATCATAAGAAATAAAATACTTAAATCAAAAATACCTTGCAAAACAGAGGTACCAACTGGCGCATCCTCGCTTATCCTGGTGACAGGACTAGCCACAATAAACTCTGGGGGCTGGTCTTCTACATCCTGGACCTTAACAAGTATAGCAGCGGTACCCGTATTCACTCTACCCTGGTTTGCACGATCCACGGCGAGAATCCGAAGTTGATACAGAGACTTGCGCTCGTAATCTAAGCTTTTCGTAAGACGAATCACACCTTTGCCATTCACAGTTTGCACAGCGAAGTTTTCTACGTCTCCGTCGACCTCTTGCAGGTGGTACAAAACCTGAAATCATTTTCCAAGTAAAGAAAATTAGAGAAAAACAAACCAAACCAACTAGGTTTGTTTTCGGGCTTGTCTTCTTCTTTTATTTATGACATCTGTCAATTTGCCAGTTCGTTCGTTCGTAGGAGTCAGTGGCCAACTCTGGTTTTGCCAGTAGTTGTTATCTAGTGTCTAAATTTTGACATAGACGGCTGCGTTACCTTCAAAAAACGAAAAGAGAAACCAACATTTTCATAAGCCTATTTGAAACTACCCACATTCTGACTTCGTGTTTATTGTTTGGTTCATATTTTAACTTTTTCGATTTATAATTTTCTTTGTTAAAATTTATTTTTTTCTTCCTAAAACTCACTGTACTATAACCATTATGCAAATACCATTAGTGTAGAACATTATGGTTTCTCAATAAGTGATTCATGTAAATCTTTTGAGAAATAAATATTCCTATACCGTAACATTACACTGTGAAGAAAACAAGATTCGATAAACATTCAAAGTTTTTCTAGGGCCTTCACAGTAAAGTTACGTAAGTTCGTAAGAGTGGCCAACTAGTGGCCAACTCTGGTGACAGAGTTTCTAGACCGTCCGAAGGCCTCTGTCCTAACTTTGAAAAAGCTAATAAAAACTATTTATAGATACAACAAGAGTTATAATGTAATTAATAGGTAGGTGCAGAATAATTTAATTTAGCTCACTTGTCCATACGCCCCTTCGTCAAGGTCTGTTGCTTCTACAGTAGCTAATATTCCAGGTAGAGCGTCTTCTTTCACGGTTATTGCGGACGGGTAGGGTTTAAAAATCGGTTCGTTGTCGTTAACATCTTCAACTAACAACAAAAAACTCTGTGTGATGAAATTACCTTCACCCAAATGACCATCGGTCAGCGTCAGAACAAAAGAGTATTCATCACGGACCTGCAATTTTAAATAGAGTTATAGCAAAACAAGAACTTTACTCCGAATTTGAATTATTTAAAAAGCCGGATGTGGCCAAGAAGTTTCTGTATTAGTTACCTACCTCTCTATCTAATTCCTTAACTAAATAAATATTAGCTTCGTTGGATGAAATGGCTTCTAATCTTAAAATACTGCTCCCGAGCTGGTCTCTTATGCCGAATTTAAGCGTATCACCGTCGGGGTCAACGCCTCTAAGCCGGTAAATTAGACTACCTGAAAGCATAACGAATTAATAAAGGCAGTACCTACATAAATAGTACCTAGTTAAAAAAAATGGTAGGGGACCCCCTACCATTATTTTTTATCTATATAGGTAATAATTATGTACTACTACCCCTAGTAAGGGTACAAAAAGGATTATAGTCCTACCACCAGGTAGTCATGGTAGGACTCTTTAGCAAGAGTTGGGTACAACCGCAGTGCCAGATATTTCAACTCCAAGCAGTAGTGTGCGCACTGTATTTAGGTTTGAAAGGTACTGTAGCAAGTGAAATTACTGGGCGGAAGAGTTAATGAATCAATGTCTCATGGTGATGAGCGCAGTGCAGTGCTACGCTAAACCACAGACCAGTTCAGCTGAACTAAAAAAAAACTAGCTCTAAGTGACACTGCTGTCATGGGGCTTGGTTCTTATTGACAGTCTTGCTAGTCACTTGCTGACTGAAAAAAAAATGACTTAGAAAGAGTCCACCAAATCTTGGACTTGGTAGAGATATTTTGTGAACCAGCTTGCTATCGAGCATTTTTTGTCGAATCAAAACCTACCTTAGCATACTGACTGATTATTATGGCCTCATAAAAACACAACTAGCCGTAATGCGTTCCCATAATCTGCATCAGCTAATCGTTACATAACTAATACGGTATTAGTGCCAGGGAGGGCAGCTTGTGAGGTTTCCCTTTGACCCTCTGTTTGTGCATGCAGTTGTCCGGGCAACACCCTCCCCAACTCCCCTGCATGAGTAATTTCCGGTTGTCGGCCCGTTGCATTCTGAATCGTTGTTTTGGAATGAGCATCGTTTGTTGTTATACCTCTATCCTACCTGTGTTTCGTGGGCTATGAAATGGTATGATACATACTGGTACAATTGGATAGGGCGACTAAAACGGATCCGATCCGGGGTTCAAACCCGGGTGCTCGGTGATGATTAAAAATATCCTGCACGAACGTTTCGATTCTGTTGTAAAAATTATCGTCCATTTGTATTTGGTTTAGAGAAGGTTATTTTATAATACATTTTTTATACTCACATAATTTAAATAATGGTCCGACAGTGACTCTAAAACTGTTAGATACTTACCTACTGCATTTTGAAACCGACGATACTGACAAGGTTCCTACCTGTATCTAGGTTTATATTATAAGTTTTAAAGGTTTTAGCTTACCTACAGGAGTGTCAAGGCCTTCCTTCAGTCTGACCACGATCTCCGACTGGCCATCGATAAGAAACCGCGGCGGCCGGTTCGCAAGAGCTTCTCCAATGATCATCAGCACGATCAACCATGACTGACCCGGCTTTAACCGGACCTTGGGCACTCTTGTTGACATTGTCAGTCACCTGACGCCGCAACCGACTTTCGTTGGAAGATGAAGCATTTTCCTTCACACGGTTTCTCTATCAATGGTGTTTTTTTCTGAAGACGCAAATCTTTGTTCAGACGTTCAGAACACTTTTTGTTGAAAGTGAGTCTGTAACGTTGTTTCTCGTGTTTGTTCAAAGAGGTGTTTAACTCTGTGGCAGTGAAAGTATTGTCACCTCACGATCAAGTTAACCTCTTGTGTTAAAATCTACGTGTTCACAGCCACCTGCAAGAAGTGTTTTGTTTGTTTATTAATGGTTTGGAAAGCCCATTTCTTAAAAGTAAAACTATGGCATAGGTGCAATTCATGTTTGGGCAAAGCTGGTCACGTTTTCGAGCTTAATATTATATTGATGAAGAGTAAGAGTGTGTATGTTGTAGGTAGATTTGACAATATCTAACAGCTAGGTAGGTACCAGTAACTCGATGAATGTTAGAGGCACAAATCGAAATGGGAGAAAAGATGTCGAATGTTTTTTATTCCGTCCCGTTCCGATGAAAGAAAAAATTCACAACGCGCTTTTAGAAGCGTAAATAAAGGCCTACTCACGACAGGGATTTTATCAGGAGACATATTATTTCAATGAATATATCAAGGACTAAGTACCTATACCTAAGTACCTACCAAAATAGATTATAATAGTACCTCTATTGTTACCCTAGGGATGAAAGTAACTTATTTAGTCCCGAGACGGGGTTACGGGGACGGGGCCCTCACTTCGTTCGGACGCAAACGCCAAAGTTCGAGGGACTAAATAAGTCTTAAACCCGAGGTAAATACTGTGCTTTCCATTACAAATACAAGGAAAGTAAAAATAAAAATATGAATTAGCTAGAGACTCATTTCAAATTTTTCTAAAACTCATTTTATACAAATCTCTGCTTTACGGAAGTATAAACAAAACTCTACAACGTTTTGCCTAAATCTATGTTATTTTAAAGAAATTGTTGAAACTGAATTATAATAAAGATATTTAAAAAATATATTCTAAAATCAATACTTAACTTTTTGTTATTTCAATTTTACATCGTGGCTGTATAGAAAGTTGGAACATGGTTCAATAGAAATGTGAAAATAGAACTATTTTTTTTAAATATAATTTGTCAGCTGTCAGTTGAAAGCGGGATGAAAAGTATTACTTTCATCCCGCTCTTCAGGCAACTTCAGACCTACTTTCAGAGTATGAGTAATGAATAATACGTCTCTTGTGTTCCTCTAAGTAGGTACCTAAATAGTCTATATCCCTTACGATAGGTGTGGGTTATCTTTACACATCGGCCAGTAACTAGCGCGTGTAACTCGGGCATTTGCCAACGCATTGTCTGGTAAAACACTTGACACATCTTGCCTGACTAATGAATACTTACTTACTCTACTTTCTAAAATAATAATGATAGAGCTTTTTTGAGGCTTCATTTTGGGTTGTTTTGCTTATGCGTTAATATATTTTTTTAAAATAAGTTGTTTATTTTCAATTTAGGGATCTCTCAAGAACAACGAAGATTACAAACAATGGCGGTAATAGATGGTTTTTTTCGGTGACTGTTCTCGACGCATAAATTCAATGGAAGCAAAGGGTGGTGTGAGTTTCAGAACGAAAATAATATTTATTTTACGATTCGTCAACTCACACCAGTTGGGACAAGATTCATGGTGTGAGTTGACGAACGACTCTTATAAGATAAGATAATTTAAGATAAGACCTCTAAAGTACCTAGATAATATTTTTACCTTGACTGTCCTATTATGGAGAGGCAGTGGTAACTTAGTAGTAGAGGGTTGGTAGAGGGTAACTTAATTATGAATCGCTGCAAAAAGAAAAACATTTTGCTTAACAGAATGGACAATTAGAACAAAACCATAACCACAATAAACTGGCAAAATCGAAAGTAACTTATCAACCATTTTATGTACCTAAGTAATTACAATAATTGTTAACTTACATAATTTTTGGCAACTCTACCTTGCATACAAAACACTGCTTCGAAAACGTAATGGTGGGAAAGATCATGAAATCTGAGGACATCGTAACTTCTCTTTATTATATCTTTAATTCCGTGGGTAAAAATTCCCAAAAACAACGACAGTAAAATTAAAAACGTGATTACATCAAAAGGCCATAATCTAAAAGCGTGAGTCAATAATGTAATGGTTCATTCACACGAGTTTCGTTGCGTTAGTGAAACAATGACAATTACATAAAATACAATTAAAAATGACCTCGCGCCCTATGGCGGATGTGTAACGTGTTTTGGATGTCGTTGACGCTATAGGTACGCTTTGGAGTAAAAAAAGGCACACGTCGACTAAACGTAAAAAAAATGCAGGTCAAACAAATCGGTACAATGTGTCGTTCATTATAAAAAAAATATAAGAATAATGTCTGGTGAACTTTTGCATAAAATAATATAATGTGTGTCTTTATTGTGTGTTTTTGGTAATGTACAATTACGTCTACCTACCAGAAGGTAGACGTAATTTTACATTATGAACTGAAGTAGGTACCTATATGAAAAATGTACTTATTATGATTGGGGAAAGAAAAAGCTGTATAGGCTCTACCAGGTAAAAAAAGCAATAAGTGTCATCTTTACCTTAGTATCATGGCACTAGCCCTACGGTCGACAGACCAGGTACTTCTGCAAGGTAGCCCTGGAATATTTATTAACTCAACGAAAGTGACACTAGGTAGCGGCTACTAATTGAATTTCTAATAATCGACGTGGTTCGGTTACATAGCGGCACGAGGGCTCAAGTGATTTCTTAGATGAATCTAGTTGATAGGCAGACCTACACAAAATTATACAAGAAATTAGCATGGCTCACCTAACTGAATTCTAAAAGAAAGAAAGTAGTTGATCATTAGCAAAAATAACCCTTTTTAAGTTAATATACCATAAGCATAACCACTATGGCGTTATTGGTGACGACCGATGTGGCGCGGTAGGCGAAGGTCCGCCTGCGACGCAGAGGTTGCGGGTTCGATTCCACAAATGACAAATGTTTGTAGGATCTGCAAATATTTGTTCCGGGTGTTTTGGGTGTTTTCTATGTATAATAAAAAATATCTATCTATGTATTGTATTGTATTAAATATATATCAGTCATCTAGTACCCATGATACAGCTCTGTTTAACAGCAGCTTACCTTGGGGCTATAGATGATGCTGTGTGGATTGTCCAGCATTTTTTTTATATTGGTCCATTCTGTAATTTTTTTATTATTATCATGTATAATATGATAAAAACAAACGCTGGAAATAGGCTGTCTGTAAAATTTGTTCACAAAAAAATTGTTTTTAGTTTTCGTGCAATTATTTTCGCAATCTCCACGCACGGACGTCGGCGTCAGACGCGCCAGTCGTCATAATAAATAAACGATTACTCATGTCTTTGCCTTTGCCACAGTTAACAAAATACCCTTTTATAGCCAATGTTATATTTCTCTGAGTTGGTAATTAGGTAGTTACCTACTACTATGGCTATACCTATTATGTAACCAAAGCCAAAGTAGAGTCAAAATATAGCAAGCAAAAATCTGTCATTGCAAATATATAGTGGACACTAGCCTTTACCGGTCAGCCGGTCTGGCCACTGAAACACAAAAAGGCTACCTACTCACACAACGCAACATGTGTGAAGGCCAATGACTAAACTACGGTATTGTACTGAATGTTACTATCGTATCGTATGATACCGGGGACTGACCTTATGTACCTAATCACCCTAGATACCTCGTCATATGGATGGCTGGATGGATTGTCAAGTATGAAAAAAATCGATGAGATCAGCAACTGGTGCTAACGTTGGTTTTTATTTAGGCACCACCCCGCTGTCGTTCGAGCTTCTGAAAACCAGCCCTGAGTAATAACAAAAATACTCCTAAGACTAGTAGACTACTAGTAGTAGTAGTTAATTCTCCACAAATCTGTAATAAGTACCTACCTAGTAAAATCTATTTTTTTTTTGCAATAAAGTTATTATTTAATAAACTGCTATTTAGCTTGCCATTTGATCTGAGCTTGTTATGTAACCTATGTACTATCAATTTGTACGATGCCTAAGTAATTTGTTTGAATTGCAATTGAAGTAGTAAAACTGATTTACTGGCTTCATATTCAGTTTAACAGCCTCAGATAGAGCTTATCATATAGCTGTAAATAATTTTATGGCTAAAGTTGAAACAAATGTCGTGGGAATATTGACTCAAACTTTGAACTCTAATTGACTTGTTTTGTTAGTAAAATAACGCTACGTTTTATTGAGTTTTTTAAGTTTCCAAAATACACTTAGCATAAATTAGCACCACGGACGCTTGGATTTTTTTATTTCAAATGTATGGGGACGCCCGCGCGGTCCGACATCCTTCTTTGGTAGGACCCTATTCAGCATGAGTCCGTCTTGGTATGATGTACCCTTAGAAGGATGTATCTACCACCATAGTGCCAGCTATTATTCTGCTCCCAAGCAGTGCGAAAGCATTATTGTGTGTGGTTTGAAGAGCACTGAAAATTACATTCTGCAAATTATTTTAGCAAAAACAGCACTAGTAGTTTTTAATACCCATAACCCACAAAGATACAAAAGTAGGTATCTAGTGTGAGAACAGGATAACGAAAATGAGTTACCCAGGGGTCCAGTAAGCAGTAATCTTGACACATTAGGTCAAGTGTCAGATAGCAGAGACGAATAAGGTTTTGTGTACCGTTTGAATGGCAAGACAGCTAGCTGAGCTAGCGGTGACAAAATTACCTACTAGTAGTCTTCCAACTTGTTTGTCGCTGTATTGCAAAGTGGCCGCTTACATCATTATGTTAATCTGTGTAATCCTTTTCCAACATACATTTTAAGATTTTCCTGAGTTCATTTAGGTAAAAAAGTAAAATATTACTTTAATAAAGTGGTGACTCTACATTTTGTAACAACTAATAGCCGCCAGCCTATTTATTTTGTTTCATTTTGTAAGTGGTTTTAGAAGTGACGATATGCTAAGTCTGGTTAAAAAACAGCTGCAGTGTCACCCAGAATTTAAAGTTAGTTAGTTAAGTAGTAGTTATGCGTAGTAGGTAGGTACATATATGCGAGTTATGCGTAGCACTGGTACTGTACTTGTCACCAGTTAGACATGGTCTCGCCCAGTAATTTCTCTTGCGACAGCGTCTTTTAAACTTAATCACAGTTTATGCATATCACTGCTAGGAGGCAGAATATCTTGCACTGCGGTGGTACCCACCAAGACGAACTCTCGCTAAAGACTTCTACCACATAAAAAATAAAATTTCTGCTTTTATGAATGTGTGATTATAAATTAGGCATAACAAGAGACATAAACTCTTTGTCCTATATTTTTTTATCAAGCGCTAATTTTTGTAAATTCATGTGTGTAACGGAGTATAGAGGCTTTCTCTCATTTTGGAGCGCGTTGATCTCCTTTCCGTAGGTACTTAGTTAGTCGTCACGGAGCCGCAGGCACATTGAACAAATCCAATTTCGTAGGTACTTTATTCAACACTTTCTGAGTGTCTTTTAATATCGAAGAACAAAATAGCGGCTTTACGAGATCTTATTAAGTAATAGAAAAATTCAGAAGTTTTCTATAGGACCAATTGTCAACCAATCTGCATTGGGTCAGCAGTGGATTGAGATCCAATCACTCTTGCTCGAGAAAAGGCCTTGCATTGTAGTGTCCCAGCATTGGAAACATCATGAGAGAACTAATGATCAACAGCTGTGAACTTACTGACTTCATAGCGCTTGTCCTTACTAAAGCGATTACTTAGACCACTCGCACTGCTCTATTTGATTATAGAACCTACCTTAGTACCTTATTGATTGTTATAAAATAGCTAAAGAATTAAAAAATATTTTTTTATGTTTTTAACAATTTAGATAAAGCATGCAAGAATTGCTTTTCCAAATTGATTTCGGAGCAAAATATGAAACATTTGTTAAAATCGATTTAACATGGCAATTCTTGCATGCAATAATTGAATCATGTAAATGGGCCTTTAGCCAGAGTTAGACTGTGCTAGGTCAATTTGTCTCAAGTAAATAAAACTGAAACAAATTTAAAAATGGTTTAGGTTTAGTAACCAACCGCTTACAATGTAAATTATGAATTTTAAAGCAATTAAGAGCTATGGTCAGAATGTACTCTATCACTGGGTACAAGGTTTGTCAATTAGTGTTTCATCCACGAAAGGTGTCGACATTTTGTTATGGTCATACTGCTAGATTCATTTTTGGAATCAAAATGTCAAATGAGTAGTGATAAATAAAAATTAATGACATCCCATCGGCTATAACAAAATATCGAAATAATAACAATTAACAAATAAAATCAATTACCTTCAACAGTCATCATAACACAAGTTCTGTTTAGCTTGGGGCTAGATGATGCTGAGTGGATTGTCCAGCATTATTTTCTTATATTATATTCAAAGACACTCACAAAAAAAAGGAAACTGGAATGCGAGAGACAAGGGCTAGATTCCGCTATTTTTATAATATTGTACGAGCAGTTGATACCCAGCGAGACTCACGTACCTAAACCTCGTCAATACGACGTGTCATAAAATAGTAGAAACGGAGCCCTGGCAAGACTGCCTCACACTTGTGTTTGTAAACTATTGGTAGACTCGATGCGCATTGTCACTCATTGTTTGCTACCAACTCTGGTGACTATACTGCATGGTTGCAAATATCTGGCACTGCAGATACCAATCCATTTCTATCACAATGTGTATTCCAGGTCCAACTCTAGGTTGTTTTTCTGAGTTAGGGGGATTGCTAGTTATACTAATTACCAATAGAATTTTCGTGTGTATACCAACTATTTTTATTACAGAAAGTGGTTTGCTTTCCAATTTCTGCTATGTAATAATACTTACAATTCGTGAATGAATATTTAACAACATGCAATTTTAATGTAATCAAATAATTTTTATGCGCAATCGTTAGAGAACCTTTGGTCGGTGCGTTTCCATTTGACGTGTCATCATACCTTAACGTTGCAACGTGAACGACTTTGCGTTAAAAATAACGCTTGACTTTACAGTAGCTTAGATGCCTACTCAAAATGTATCATTCGCTTTTGCTGCAATAATCAAAAGGAAGAAAAAGGAAGTTTTCAGTTTCAACGTGATATTTTTATAAGCTTGAAAATGATGAGTTTCTCATAGAATTACCGAAATTACCGAATTACCGTTCGTTTCGCTTTTCTTCCTTTTGATTATTGCAGCAAAAGCGAATGATATATTTTGAGAAAGTATCTAAGCTACTATAAAGTCAAGCGTAAACGCACCATACCGAATACCGGCGTTGTCATTATTACACGTTGTCAGCGTCTGTTTTTCCGGACCATTTTAATTTAGAAGTCTTCATAGAAGTGAATAGATTCCTTCTGGACAAGCGTGCGCCATCATTGACCACACCATCACTTACTATCAGGTGAGGTGGTGGACAAACGCTTGTCTATAACCAATAAAGAAAAACACTGCAAGACTACAAGATCGTAGAGACAAACCGTACCGTCAATGAAAATGGAAACACGCCGGAAGATCCGGAGCTGATAAAAAGCAGGTGAGCGGCTTACGCGAAAGTATCTAGGTCTCTGTAATTATAGGGCATCTTCCATAATCAGACGAACGTTTTGTTTGTGCTATGCGAAGCGGTTCCTGTTTCACACTGCTACATTCTAGTTGCAATGATTCGAGGATATTATCTTTATAAAAACTTTTTCAGACTAACTACAGAATTTTGATCGGCCGACAATTTGATAGCTCGCTTGAAGTCGATTGAAGACCGATGTGGCGTGAACGGGCGAAGGTCCGCCTGCGACGCAGGAGGTTACGGGTTCGATTCCCGCCTTGGGACAAATGTTTGTACGATCTGCAATTATTTGTTCCGAGTGTTCTTGGTATTTTCTATGTATAATCAAAAATATCTATCTGTGTATTGTATTGTCATCTAGCACTCATGACACAAGCTCTGCTTAGCTTGGTGCTAGATGATGCTGTGTGGATTGTCCATCGTTAATTACTGAGCCCATAATAATATCCAACACTCTTATTTTAGGCACATTTTTTTTTGACAAGACAATCTTGGTGACGCGGTGGCTGAGTGCCTGTTGAGATGCGAGAGGTTGCGGGTTCGATCCCTGCTACGGAAGAAATGTTTGCACGATCTGCAAGTCTGGTGTTCCTATGTATTTTATATGCATGGGTTTACAAAAATAAATGTAAAGTGTATTCTATGTTGTCTGGTTCCAATGGTACCTTCATTCTTAGCTTACTTTGGGCAGTTTGGGCCTAGATGACGCTGTGTAAAAATGTCCGCTAATTATTTATTTATTTAAGCAAACTTATTAATAGATTATGTTAAAACTGTCGTGATCTTTTTCATCGTGATCTTAGATGATTTCTGCTATAAATCATACTGTTTACAAGACAACACTCATTATCTACTTTATTTTATCGTAGTGCGCCGGAAGATTGTTTTTATGGGACATTAACCTCTACCAACTATAAATTAATCTGTGCGCACAGGTGTCTGGGCAGTGAGCGTGTCGGCGCGACCAACCGTGTTTGGGAATCGAACTTGTTACCACCGTATCCGATGTCAATGTGTTCCGTGGGAGAGAAAACAAAAAGTTGGTTCCGAGCGGTGCTATGATTCCTTGTTATGTTGGTTTTTAATCGCATGATTAAAAGTGTCAGCGAGCACAAGACATCTATAGTCTTATCCCTTGAAGGGACATGAGAGTCATGACCAATTTAGGTGCACATATAAAGAAGAAAGAACCGGGCCATAGATGACTGTTTGTTATGATTTTGCCGTTTAGTGGTTGCCTAACTTTTAGTAACAGTCATCATGATAGAGCAATTAATTTGCAATATAATTTTATCAAACATGCTAGCTAGCAAAGACATTAAGAATAAATTTGCTTATATTCTCGAAGCTAGATAGATATAAAATATGAATATTTTAGCTTGGCATGGCACTGTAGCACAGAGTAATTAGTATTACTCTGTGACTGTAGCAACTAGTTAGTACTGTAGGTACTGATTTCTGTTGAATAGGAATGTGATTTATCAAGTAAATTTACTGGCCAAACTGCCTCAGAAAGGTCGGCGGATAAACGGTCTGTGGAATTAGAAAACCTTCCAAACGGACGACGAAGGAAACGAACGGAAAATGTCATCTCGATCATTGGTACCTCGCATTTCGTCTCTTCTACCGTTGTTTTTCACAGATGAAATCAACTGCTAATTTTTTAAATTCAAGAAACGTTAAGTGCTATCAGTTTCTTACAGATTTCGTGCACCTGATAGTTTAACATGCTTTCGGTTTCGGTATCATTATGCAAGGCAAAAACATTTATTGCTGCTTCGAATCTACGTTTTTGTATCTTTTTGTCCGAGTTCGATAAACGCAGATTTCGAAGTAGGTCGTTAGAGCAAGTCCGATGAGACAGTTTTAGTGTTTCGAATTGCGCTGGCGATTGGCTTACAAGTTACAACCTTTCACGTACTGAATACTGCCGTAAATATTTAGATTTAAATTATATCATCACCCGCCCCGGCTTCAACTATATTGTATAAACCTTCCTTTGAATGACTCAGTCTGTTGATGAAAACCGTATCAAAATAAATTGCGTAGTTTAAAAGATCTAAGCGTATCATACATACGTACACCATACCCGAGGGACAGCCAGCAGGAATTTGATTTACTAAAGATTATCATCTAAAGAATTACATCACCCATCGACTTGAAAGGGTGTTTCTTGAAAGTAAACCAGAAGCAAGTAGATTGCGCAATATCGATAAAACAGAACGCGCCGCGCCGTTAGCAATATCCTTCGAGAAATGCTCTGGTACTGTGACTGTGATACTTTATCAACTCTATGTAAAATTAAATATCTAAAAAGCTTTAGTAACTGACTGACAATTCAACGCACAGCCTAAACCATGTTCTAGAAACATGAAATTTGAAGAGTACATTGCTTTTAAGGTGTAGAGGTGCACTAAGAAAGGAATTCCCGAAATTCAACTCCTAGAGAACGTAACGAAAAGTTGAAGTTTGTGTAAAAACTCTACGCGGGCCGTCTCGATGGGGGCATTCCACTAGTAGTATAGAAAATGATGTAATTTATAACAAACAGTTGCAAATCTAAGAAGATAGTGAGATTCACATTAGTGTCTATCAGTAGAGCTGCATTAAAAAATCTGGTTAAAATATAGGTGTGTAAGTAACGTCTCGTTTTATGTAGGGTTTTCAAAATGTACTCGTATCCGTTGGTAGCATTTGTATGAAAATGTCAACAGTCCGCTATTATACATTCAAATTTTTACTGAACTTTACAAATGGATGCTAATTACGATTAGTACATTAACCCGGCACAAAACCTACATTTGTCCCCAGCTTTACGTAATTATGTAGCTCTACTGACACTAATATGAATTTCTAACGTGATACCGATCTGATCTGAGAGAGTATTGTTCGTACGTGTCGATGTTCTCACGGTTTCCAGAAGCAGTAAAAACCGATCTTGACAATGGTGGAAGCTCTTGCTTTTCCACGGCAAATAAAAGCATCAGAGTAATCATAGGCTAGCTATATAGCTCTTGGGAAATCAATCACAACAAAAAGTATGAACACTAAAATAATCGAATGAGTAATTTATTTTCTTTTTAATGGATGATGGTGGTTCTTTTTGTTGGCGATTAGTTAAATAAAAGATAGTCGTAGCCGGAAATAGAAACTTAAATTGCTATTTAACATCTTGTCTAAGTTTTAAAACCGAGTAGCACTGAATAAATTGAGCTAACTTTGACTAGACCTTTAAAAAAACTTCCAAGTTGAGCTTTTTTAGCTCGAAATTTTTAGTTTTTGCACGATTTCTGTATCCCGTCCGTAAATGCGTGTGTGTAAAAGAGTTTATACCTAGTTCTAATATATACTGCTTACGTAAAGTACCTATTAGATTATAGTTTGCGCTATAGCCTATTACCATTCAGCTCAAATACATTTCCACAATAAAAGCAAGCACCCGACACGTTTGGTTTTAAATAATGTCAATGAAAACTTTGATAGTAAAACTATTGAAGCACGCCCGCATGCTACAGAAATTTGTTTAGGATGTTTTTCAAACCGTTTTTATTTAATATATTGCTAGCGAGTGCGGAAAACTATCGAAATTTCCGGAAGTCTGAAAGTTGAGCGCTCGTTGTCCATTTTGTTTCATCTTACCGAGGTACCGGTCGGAGGTAGTCGGTTAACATTGACCGTTGTGAGCTATTTGGTTTGTGTACCTATACTTACCTTAGACTGAAGTAATATTTAGATACCCAACAGTGGAAGAATTGACTCTACTTCTGGTAAGTAAAGTCTATTCTAAGGTTACTTCAGACGGCAAACATATATGTACATATGTCTGTGGTTTAGATTGATTAATATCTGTGGTGTATGTGGTTATGCAGGTACTAAAAATAACGATGACAAAACAATAAAAGTTACATCCAGCCTGCGGCCAGATATAATAAACTGATAATATTATGAGAAAAAAATTATGGGAACTAAAGAATTACTCAGTTCGTTAGGCAATAACACTCGTTCGCGTACCTACTTAATTAGTTCGCCGAAATGAAAGTGCTAGCAGTAAAAATAGCGGTTTGCAGCTACCTTATGAGAATAGTGTACTATGTAAATGAATTGATGTTTTAGTGTTCCGTAGAAAAATTAGTCAAACGGAACATTAACTCTGAAATTGGGGAATATTTTTTGTCAGTCGCATCGTCTGACAGAGTATTTTCTATAACTAAAGAAATCTGAAAGTGTGAATCAGTATCTAAGTAAGTATTAGTTAGTATTTTCATTTTGGCCAGTTTTTTCACTAGGCACCTGCGGTTGCGCGATGGGCTTAACAATTCTTCTCAGTCCGTAGCAAAAACAGCTTTTTGCTACTCGCCGATTCATTTGACGTTACTAACTCAACGTGAGACAATAAGAAAACTGTCTTTAGTTGAGGATTGTAAGGAATGCATATCTTTGAATATAATTATTAAGCTGACAAAAAGGAACCTTTATTTTCAGAAACTCAACATGCTCGTGCCATGTTTCTTGAAACTTTAAAAAAGTATAATATTGCTCTAGGGTTGTTGTGGTACCGGCAATGGTTTGTTAGTACATGTTTTTTAGTTACTTAATACTAATTTTAATCTATAGACTAAATATAGAGCAATGTTAGAGTCACCAGTTCTTCTACATCAAATTGGTACATAAATCTAGCAATAGGTGTTAATGTCCACTTACTACTTTTTTAACCTGTTTCGTTCTACACTGCTGGACAAAGGTCTCCCCTAGATCCAATCATCTATTTCTTTCGCAATTTGCTCAGATATCTGAATAAAAAAGTCGAAGTCTTGAAAATTCTTGAATGTTACATCGACATAATAAGGAAAAAAGGCATTGTGTTTTTCATTTCAAAATCAAAAATAAATCTGCACTTGGCGAAACGTCCGTCACAGCCAAACATTGACCCGCAAATGAAGATTTGATCTGTCACGATCTAGTTACCGCTAATTTACTTCGGCAGTGCAAACAGAATGTTCTCCGGTTATCACGCAACAAGTGACAAGTAGCAAACACTTTAGTTTAATTTAATTTTAGGCCCTTAAGATTTCCCTTTTATCACCTCATTATGGGCCCAACCGGAAACGGAAATAGGCTTTTTAAATGGTCCTTGTCGGTGATAGATGTTAGTAGTAGCTCTAAGTAAGTATCTAATGATAGATAAAAGCCCTGTCTACAACTAATCAGAGAAACTAGTAGCAAAATATTTCATATTTCTTAATGATCCTAAAAGTGATGCCAATATGGTACTTTTACTTTACAATATGGCTACTAAGGTGTAGTTCAAGTTAACTACTACTTTTTAATAGTTTTATTTTAAATAACAAACTGTCATTACATCGCAATAGTTTATTATTTTAGTTATTATCTGATTAGATTTGTGGATTTGAAAGCAGCCTAAAAATATTTCAAATAATTATGTCTGTAATAATGTGTTTTTTTATGTGTAATACTTTTGTAATATTGTGAACTACCAAATACAAAACAAATATTTTTTGCAAACACATAGTATATATTTAGCTTAAAATTTTTAATTTTGGTATACTTAACTGTCAATAAAGATCACCAGGAAAGAACTAATAGCTAGAATAGAATGAGATAATGAATAGAATAAGAATGGAGGCTCGATCTATGTAATTGAAGGTAAAACGTTATATAAGTACTTAGATAATTATTATTGTGTAATATAAAAATAAACTAAAAAACTTTACTAGGTAAACTCGTAATTTTGTCCAAATAAAGTTTTTTTTTTTTTTTTTTTAGACAAGTAAATAAATACTTCTCAAAAAGATAAACATTAGAAAGAGTGAATGACTGACTACTTTTTAATATAGGTACGAGTAGTACCTGTAGCAGTAAGTCCAATAAAAAACCTTGCATTTTCTAACTGGCCATAAATGAAAAAATAATTATTCAGACCACTCACAAAATCGTCCTTGGCCACTTCCAATCGATGAGTAAAGCGCTTTCCAAATTCGAAAATGACAAACAGAGTCGTTCACTGCACTTCCTATTTCCGCGCGCGCAGGTGCGTTGTCGCCGCGTGCCGGCCGGTAGCGACTGGCCCTATGTCGGTAGTTGGTACACTTGGTACAGGCTGAATAGGGTACATCTGGCACTCAGTTCGTGGTGATGGGTTTTCCATTTCAGATGTTGGTAGTTACTTTGCATAATAACATCATGTTATTTAAGAGTCTCTACATCTCTACATGGTATAAAACAAAGTAGCTTCTTGCCGTCGTCTGTTCCTCTCGCAGAACTGTATTTATGTAGAATAAGAGTTCGTGAATTTGTATGGAAACCGAGCGTGTAACATTTTGCGTATTTATGCTTAGTTCTTACTACGCAACATACATACTTCTAAACATTTTTCATTTTATTTATTTATTTATTCACATAAAAATATGGTAGGTAATATGTCACATTATGGAAGAATTTCACATATTTTTACCAGTTTAACTGGTGTGCAAATATTAAACAAGTTAAATAGGTAGTTACACAAGAAAAAAATTACAATAAAAAAAAGTTAAGTAAGTTTTTAACGGTGAAACATTATTGTTAAGTGTTTTTCATCAATAGATAGAGTAATAAAAAAGAAGGTTTATTATACGTTTAAATTTAAGGACCCATACGAAACTAGGGCAAGTTGCTAGGTCAGAAGAAAAATAAGTTTGTAATAAATTGATCAAAGCGACTTAAAAACTCACCAACCAAGCTGTTAATTTAAATTATGACATTATTATTTTGTCACCATTGTTTTGGTAGTCATTAATTACGTACATGATTAATACATTAAATCCTTGGGTTTGCCTCTATCCTGAACATTATACTTGGGTACTTGCGAAGAACCAGTAAAGTTTAAAGTAGATTACTCTCATTCAGTTATACGACTTCTCATCGGCAACTTAACACGGTATAGGTATTGAAAATAATCCTATATCCATAGCATTGTAATCCAGTTAAGTTTCCTTCTCCTGCTATAGAGGTTTTAAATATCCATACACAAAAATTAACCACAACAAGACACTTAGAAACACTATCTTGTAGGTAAGTGAAATGTTTGTCAGATAAAACGTTCTGACTCAGTGAGTCAGTGTGTTTCCCTTTATGGATGAACAAAAAAAGATGAATGAAAAAAGATGAAAAATAAAAATGAAAAAAGATGATTTCTTGTGAAGAGGCATTAAAAAAAACTGCACTTTCAAGGCTTTCGGGTTGCATAAAGAATACCTTTTTCTATGGTTGTTTTCATTGAAAAATGAATAAAAAATAAAGAAAGTCCTATAAAATAAGATTTGTAAGTTGTGATGCCAACGTTCCTGTTTTTGCAGTAGCAGCTGTTCAACGTAGCAGAACCACGCTCCCTACACTGGACGGCCACTGACCGTGACAGTTATGATAAATCAACAAACAATATAAAAAAAAACTCCTAGTTATCGTACTATTTGTATTATACAAAGTCATTGAAAATGATGTGGTAGATCCTGATGAAACAGGTGTCCTAAAGCAGATCTGTAAGTGACAAGCGGTGTTTTTTTTTCTTTCGAAGAGTTAGTGGTTTAACCAAGCAAAGCATTGCCTGAACGACCGCTGACCATGACAGTATTATTATCGTATATAGAAACAAACAATATAGAAAACTCATATGGTAATTGTGTATTTTGATTCAAACTATTTATTTAGCGTTATATAACATTAAATAAAAGCCTAGAAAGAAAATTTGAAATACAGCGAAAGCTACCTATGGTGAATGGCAATTCTTTGTTCGTTTTCGTGGATGGCGTTCAACCAAGCAGAGCCAAGCCCCTGCTGGACGAGCGCTGACCGTGACGCTAACTATATGCCATACCGTCCACACCGCATCGCTGGAGACGCTAGTAATATTAAAATAACGTTAAAACTGAAATGGAAATTACGTGTGGTTGTAACTTTAACTTTGTAGCGGGTTTTTTGCAAGTTTGTTATGCTGCTGCTTGGTTACCATCCAAAATCCAATACTACTCGTAATAATGGTACCTAGTTCAGCCGACTCTAACTCGACATTTAAGTACTTGCAAGTCGATAACGATGCTTTATAGGCTTTATAAGCATGATTTTTCATTTAGTGTACAATGACGCAGTTGAAAGATTGACGACCGATGTGGCGCAGCGGGCGCAGGTCCGCCTGCGACGCAGAGGTTGCGGGTTCGATTCCCGCCTCGGAACAAATGTTTGTACGATCTACAAATATTTGTTCCGGGTGTTCTGGGTATTTTCTATATATAATAAAAAATATCTATCTATGTATTGTTTTGTATTAAATATATATCAGTCATCTAGTACCCATAATACAGCTCTGTTTAACAGCAGCTTACTTTGGGGCTAGATGATGCTGTGTGGATTGTCCAGCATTATTTATTTTATTTATTTTTTATCTATTTTTATTAGAATGGATAAACAACTCTTTTAGGTCGCGTAAATACAGACCGACTGAAAATCTACGAAAGCTTTAGAGCACCGCAGACTAAAGACTTTGTTGTAGTTATCTGTTAGTTAACTATACGAATAGCCATATTATAAAATTTGTTACAAAATCAGACATCGCCCTAATCAAATTTTAAAAGGATGACTGACAACCATGGAGGAGAAGAATGTTGAGGGAAGCTTTATTCAAAAGTAGTAACCGGTTTTTTTGTGGCATCTGTCAATTTTGACAATATTGCCAAAGTCAAGGAACCAAATTTTAAAAGATAGGGCGGCTATTCTTTGCTGCGCTCATTGACCTGTCACTAATTGAAAAGCAAGTTAATAGTGCCAGGCATAGTGCGGTGCCCGTATCAACGCCATTGATCCATGGCTAGTGCGCACGCGAACGGAATATTATCTAGTTTTTATGTCATTGCGTCACTTAGAGCAGCCAGCGTCAGCTCACATGGAGTCGTTCGTGAACTCACACCATGAATTTTGTCCCAACTGGTGTGAGTTGACGAATCATAAAATAAATATTATTTTCGTTCTGAAACTCACACCACCCTTTGCTTCCGTTGAATTTATGCGTCGAGAACAGTCACCAAAAAAAGCAATCTCTAGGATCAAATAATTATTATTGGTCTATTGCCGCCATTTTTTGTATACTTCGTTGTTTTTAAGAGATCCTTATCCAGGATCCAGGACCAGCGGATAAAATTGCTGTTATAAGGTCTTTTTAAGAACCTTCCTTTTTAAATGGAAAAAACTTATAAGCTCCTAAAGAGTAGGTAAAAGTAGGATAAAAAAAAGACAATATGATTCCATAATTTATTATTCGTATCCATATCAATTAATATCGTACATTCAATTAACACCACTAGGACTGTCACAAAATCCTATCGAATAGGTAAACTTATTATTATGAGAATATCATCACGACTAAGTAGATACGCCCCAGATGAAGGCATTCAGACTAGCAAGCAATGGTCTAGCTACATTTTGAGCACCATAACACAAAAAGTTTACAAAGACGCTTTTTGAGCTTAGCCCAATTATTTCGTGCAAATAGTTTTGACATCAAACCAATAGGTACGAATATTAGAAGATTACGACAAAAATATTTTTATTAGCAGATTCTTCTATACTTACTAATACTTAATTATAACTTTACTGATAAAACTATTTATAATACGATAGCAATTAGACATTGCATCAATTTTATGGCAATTTGTACTTAATTTGTGTCTTGTGATTAGGTCGTAATTACCTAAAGGCTTTTTATAAGTCAAATACCATTTTTTACATATTTTGATGCACGTGATTTATTATGAAATGTGAATGTCAATTCCTCTTTCGCATAATATTTACAATTAGGTAAGTAGGTACATTTGAAATAAAGCTGCTTGGTTTTAAATTACATTTATATTTCATACCAAACTGACATGCAGATGTTTTTGAATTATACTTACTTTTCAAATAACATTATTTTAATAAATTAAATCAATGTTCTTTTATAAAAAATACGTTTCTAAAACAATACAAATTACCAACTGTTGTAGGTAGATGGCAAGATTAGGCTTAGTTTTTTTTTATTCTTTACGGTATTTGCAAACTGCAGGTTTGAAAAAATTTCAATCTGTTTTGGGTATTGGTAATTAGTTATTAAAATATTTGTTTGTTTCACATTTTATTAATTGTAATTATATAATTCGAACCTACTAAAGTAAATAAATAATATAAATAAATAACTGACAAAGCTTTTCACAAACAAGAGATGAAATAGGCTCTGGGCCCTATACTTAAAAAATCTTTCTAACTACAAATCTACTGAATACCTTTATAGACTTTTATCAGAGCAGTAATTATTACATAAAATCCGAGCGAATAGGAGATGTGTCACAAAATATTAACCAATAGAGTTATGACAAAATGACATGAGGTACCAGCAGATATATTTTTAATTAAACACACCTCCAATCATCTTTGAAAACATCTATGTTTGCACATAATATATCATGGTAATTAGCCGTATATTACATATTTTATTCTAAAATGACATTATCATACGGTAAAACTAACACAATTCCATCACAATCTTTTTAGAATATCAGTTATTTGATTCGTTTTATAAGTACCTAATGATTTTTATTACTATCTTAAAATATCTGTTATTTATTTAACATTGAAATAGACTTGTCAATAAAATCTCCAAGTGTTAACATTTACTTAATAATTGCTATACTAACCTCTTTCACTACAAAACGTTATGTTATTTTTTATTAATAGAATTCGGGGTTTAGAATAAAAAAAAAACACTATATTTTTAAGATTATAATATACTTTTTAACATAGGCAAGTTATTTATTATTAACAATAATATCTATTATTACGTATTGATATAAAATATTTTTAAATTCTTTCTGCACTACTTTCCCAGTAAAATTTCGATTTGACTAGAATTTCTGTAAATCAGAACTGCTAAAAAAAAATATACTTTGTTTTTTTTAATCATTTTTGAAAAAATCATTTTTTTTTCAAGAAAAATAAAATTGTGAACTTATTATTTTTGTTAGTGCCTTTAAAAATGAAAATATTTACTGTTATTGCGAGACATGACAAAGAGCTTTCTAGATAAGGCGTTCTGTATTATTAAGATTCACAAAATTGTAACATTATTTAAACAAGAAACACGTTATAGATAGTTAGAAAGCAAACTTGATCGTAAGTATAAAAAATTATGTTGTGAAATCGGGAATTTTTACAAACGACTCAATTTCAAACGTACAATTAGGAATCAAATGCCAGCACTCAGCCTTCTCTATCTTCGATCTATCTGGCTAGATGTCGACTCTCAAACCAAAGAAAAACTAAAAAACAGAAATAGCTAAAAACTAAGTTGATTTCCCATTTAGACAAATTTATTTATGAAAATACTTTTTGATTGTTTGTAAGGACAAAATATTGCTTTATTACGAATAGATTAGTTAGATTATAATCACAAACATCGTACTGATATTCTCATTACAGTGAAACTTTTATGCTCTATACATTTATGTAGATAAGTATTTATTTTTGTAGTGAATCAAATTATATTTCGAGATACCTTGTTACTGAGTTAAAACTGTTATGTTATTTCTGCAAAGTACCTATATTATTTTATGCGACAAATTGATTAAAAAAACTTTATTTATTGTAATAAAATGTTAAGAGTAGTAGAGTTCTTAGTGATAGAACTCGTCCGGGGAAGGACTACCACCATACTTACCTATTTCTGCCGTCAAGTAGTAATGCTCGCATTGCTGTGTTCCGGTTCGAAGGGTATGTTTTCCGGTGAAATTACAGGCACATGAGACTTACCATCTAACGTCTCAGTAGGGTGGTAGCGTATTAGCAAGCGATATCTATGATGTTGTAAGCGTACATAGGCTACGGTAATTGCTGACCATCAAGTGGGCCGTACGCTTGGTACGTTGGCCGTACTTTAGTGATATAAAAATATTAATAATAATCTACTGCCATTTAAAATTTTGCTTGTTCTTATCATTCAAACGTCAATAAACAAAACTGGATACTATTAATAATTTGAGTAAGTTAATGCAATTTTAGTTCTCTAGTTTAACTGTAAATTGCTTACAACAATCCTGGAATGATAATTTATAGGTAGGCGTAATCCGGTATTTTATCAATAAACATTATAGTTATTTCATTTCGTAAATATTATCAGATTATTTTTATCAAATTTGTTTCGTGCACTAGTGATTAACTTAAATGACATTATTTTTTATTCTATGAATATACATTTATAATTCTTATAATTTATACTAAAATCCCTACAGAGATCAATGTTAATACATTATTTCTTTAGAGTAGGCAAACTTATAATTAAGTAGGTGCTATTAAAGATAATGGCGAAAAATGTGGAAACAGTATAGGAACTTGAAACAAAGTTTTTCAAAACGTATTTATTTACATGACTGTTATAGCTAATTAACTATGTGATATTCCAGTATTTTAGCTTATGCTTTTTAAAATATTTTTATCTCTTCAACAATATTTTTGAATTAATAGATGCAAATTTAATAGTTTTACTTTATTTTAGTATCCAGCTCTCTTGGTTCCAAGATTTATTGAGTTTCTAATAATTATCATATTTTATATCATAATACTATGCCCATCATTCTTTTTATTTTTTATTTCATCTATAACGGTTACGCGCTTTTACAGTTACACGTTAGTTTCTATATTTATGAATTGTTTACACGTCTCTATTTTAACCCAGATGATGGTATTATCTCTTAATTTTGTTCTCAAAGTTATAATATTCTTGTTAAAGCGGTATCCATTATATATGTTTGCCTGCTGTTAGCTCATCACTAAACATTGATGATTTAATAATAAACACAGATCTAGATAGATCTTTTCATCATGGGCCAGGTGGTCGTAATACTGTGATGCAAATCGAGCCCCGCAATATCCGTAGAAGGTCGATTACTTCTGGAGTTTTCATTGATGTTACGTTTTCATCATTTACCTGCAACACAAGAAATAAAATTGAATCACAAAACCCTCCACGACTACATAAAAACTGCATTACATGAAAAGATTAAGTGTAATATTTCGTAATCAAAAACGCACGAAGTAAAAATATAATTATATTAACTTCAAAATGATGATCGTTTACAAGAAGCGTTTGAACAATGTATAGTTCGCACAGCGGATCTAGGCTTCCGTGAAGTTAGCCGTTTGTGATGCGCAAAGACACTACGGCCGAGATCTATACCCTATGACTCTGGTACCTAGACGTTTCGAGTTCAAGCGAATGCCCCTCGGTCTGTATATATTTCATACAGTTTTAAGATAGTGCTTGCTAACTGGTTACTTGATTAATATTAAGTACCTGTAAAATAACGTCTCCTTGTTGCAGCCGTCCGTCCCTCGCCGCTACGCTGTCGTTGTAAACAGCCGAGATGTAGCTTTGCCCTGACTCAGGGTGACTTTGTACGCTGAACCCCAGCCGACTGTTCCAACCACGGTTCAGTTCTACGGTGACCACCTGAAAAATGTAAGTGAAGCAATGAAACGCAAGACAAACGCAAAAATTAGGATATCAGAAATAATCAATCATACGTGTCTATTTAAATTATAAAATGTGTCAATGGGATCAGTTGCCCGACTCAAAATATTCATTAGGTCAACTGATTCCGCGGGATAAGTTCGAGCAGGATGAGTTAACTAAAGAGTCAAAATTTACAATACGGTATAGTTCACTTTTGTCAATTTCACCGCAGTAACCTAATAAAGTAATGGACCTAAATATATTATTATAATTAATTATTTATTGCACAAAACAAACTTCAATATTTATCACACAAATGCACATATTTGTGTGATAAATAGAAAAGTTTGTTGAATCTCACCTAGGCAGCCTAAGTGAGATTCGAGCTCGCAATCTACAGCACAGAATACAAAGCTACTACTACCTTCAATCACTTTTATTAGTAGGTATTTAAAGCAGGTTTTATGATGTTTCTGATAATTTTAAGTTTTTACCGTAGGTTCTGTATTGGATTCGTTCATAAGCGGCTTAGGAGCAATATTTTCTTTCTGGATAGTGTCGTCTATCATTATTGATGGTGGCGGTGGTGGTGCCATTTTAGGTGGTGGTGGTGGTGGCGCCATCTTTGGTGGTGGTGGTGGGGCTGCACTCTTTGGTGGCGGTGGAGCCACGGGTTTCGGCAGTGGTTGGTCAATCTTTACTTTACGTTCATTATCTGGTGATAACGCTACGCCCTTCCATTTTTTCATTCCTTTACCTGAAAAGTTAAACAGTAATTTAGTCAAATTAAATATTAGCAAGGCTTTTCATGTTTGCTCTTGTTTTAGAACGTTATTTATTTAAGTTGAATATTTTAGATGGGTTGTGTTCCTGTTCACCCAATGAAAAGCTACTCGTGTTTCGAACCTACAATATGAACTAAACTTGTTTAGTGCTCGCTTGGAAGGACTTTAGAATATGTGCGTATATTTTATTCTTGGTCATGCATGCCGGTAGTCTTTAAATAAAAACTCAAATCACATATGCATCTGCGCTTGAAAGTTAACCAGTGACTCACCAATAGGGACATTTTAGGACTGATCACAAATTTTCAGACAATAACTATTGACACCTTCAGTAAACTCACCATCATCTTTATGACTATCTGAAGTAACATCGCTACTTGTATGCAGCATCGCGCTCTGGTACGCAGGGTTTGCGTGCTTGAATTTTGCTTCATCACTTGACAGCTCCACAGGCATGGACACTGGCTCATCAGAATCTATTGGGAACACTGGCTCCACGTACCGCTGTCGACTTTTGTCTTCCTGGTAGTTAGGAGCATCTAAGGTGTCGTTGTCTAAGTTGTTTAGTTCATACCCGTGTGGCGGAACTGTAATTTAGTAGCAGTAGTTTAAGGTGATGATTGTATGAAAACCAAATAATGAGAACATAGAATAAGGCAAAATCTTTTGGGTACTGATGAATGCAAGCTAAGACTGAAATGCTAACATCAGGGCTAACAATAGGCACATGGAAACGTGAAGTGCTGTAAGGTCTATTAACAATGAGTGCTCTGAATTGCCAGGTCTCGACTCCCGGTTTCCGACAGTCAGTATCGGAGAGGTGAAGCGTGTTTTGTGCGTGGGCCGACAGCGTCTCACCTGTCAGGCTTAACTTTTGCTTTCTACAAGAGGGTGGGGCCGTAGGGCTGGTGATGGCCACAAAGGGAGCTCTCAGCGGCCTCGTCGTTTCCACGCTATCAGTGTGTGTCTCTAGCGTACTCAAGTTGGTTGCATCTGTGTGAAACACCTGCATCGCTTAGTGTATTGCGTGTTATGTTCAATAAGCTGTGAAGTGTAGTTGATACCCGCTTATCGGATTTCTGTGTTGACTGGCTCTAGTTATAGTAGTTAGCAATTGGATAATAGAGTAGGTAATAATTAAATGAAGCAGCGGTGAACCTCCCACATTGTATTAAACATAGCTTTAGCTAGATAAGTAGGTACATACAATACGTATGTTTGCAACGTGGATTATCTAATGAATACACACCGCCACGGATAATTGTGTTCATTTGTCGACATGAATACTTAATGAGCATTCTAGTTAGGCTAACATCTCTGTGGATTTGCCAGTAATCAATAATAAACATTGGTTTACATTTTCATTCAACTGAAAAAGGCTCTCAGTTATTTTCCAGTATCTACCTACCAATGATGAAAAAGATAAACACCTAAAAATCGTGGCCACACGTCATCGATGTAATGACTTTCTAGAGCTTTCAACAATTAATTTTTTTTCACTTCACGCATCTTATTTGTATAGACCTCACTTTATAATACAACATTTTTTAAGCCCAGTCGTAGTTTAAGTTGTGAAAAAATAAAAATGTATTATTTGTGTGTGATTTGTTATGATAAAAATGTTTGATGTAAACTTTTTGTTCACAACAAACATACCATGAGGCTGTTCATAATGGTTATTGTCCTTGGTAAGCTTCCGGAACTTCCTTGGAGACAAGCACGGCGACCGGGAGCCGTCTGCTGCGTCCGGCGTCAGGCGACGCGCCGCCAGGTCACATAGCATTGACACTGCTTCGGCCCTACAACATTAGCAAACAGTCATAATCACTTACATACCTAAAGCTTCCTTCGAACGGAACACAGCAATGCGAGCATTACTGCTTAGAGCAGAAACAGGTATGGTGGTAGTTCTTCCTCAGACGAGCTCTATCACAAAGAACTCTACTACTCTTAAAAGTAATAAACAGTCATAATCACTCACATACCCAACATTCAGATCACATACGTCCTGCCTCATATTACGATTCTCTGTGTTGGTCTGTGCCGTGGGTATCAGAAACTAGTAACACAACACCCGGATATCCGGAAAAAAATATTTGCAGATCTTGCAAAGATTTGTCCTGCAACAGTAATCGAACCAGCAATCTGTCTCAAATGGGTGCTCATTCACTGCAACATCGATATCACCATAATTATTCTCATTGATCATGACTTTTGGTGCGGATTGATTAGATATCTGTTACACAAACAATAAAAATTAAAAAAAATCTGTAGTAGTTTGGTAGGTAAGCAAAGGTAAGCACTGAAGTTTCCCTCATTTCCTTGGAGACAGATACTATTGTCGGGATCAAACTCCGAGTACGTGCGCAGCATTTAAGCTACTGAGAACCTACAAGTAAATAAGATTAGAAAACAAAGTGCAATGACCCGGATCCCAAGCACTAGACTGAATGACGTGCAAATTGGAGGACGATCGCTTGAGAATTGCTGGAGAAACTTAAGTGAGCAGAGTATTATAGACAGAGTGTTATATTAAAAACTACTTGATATTTAAAAATAACATAAAATAAAGTAGGTAAGGTAAGGTTGATAGATATTTAAATTAAAAGCGGGGATTGTTATAATCTTTACAACCTTAGCTCATCATAGATATAATTATTATTTTTGATAATAATATAATAATTATGGTCGTCATGAAGTAAAAGTGTCATAACATAAAATCTTGTGATAGTCATAAATAATATCTTCCGTATATTTAATGTAATTCTATACTAATTGAGTAATACGATAAAATTAAATATTCAGAAGAAACTTAAACCAACGTAACATATTTTTATAATATTATATAAAAGACTCTATTGTTTGCTTTTTCATCTTGACAATACAAGTTTCAACAGCGACTTCAGAACCATAAGGTTCTGTCATATTACACTCGATTGGTAAAACTCGAGGTTAAATCTATAGTTTAACCTAAAAATTTACCAATTTTGTCATAATTAGTACCAGGTTCTTCAGTTGTTCGTAAAACAAATCACAGAAGTACCGAAGAACACATTGCATCAAACCTTTTTACTTCAAAGAAGTCCAAAAGTTGAAAAACTTCTGATTCTTTTTATAATGTTCTAAAACTCTAAAATCTATGCCATATCTGCAGTAAGGGTTTATTTTTTGTGTACTCTTCTAATGTTTTTGATTATCTTTGAAACTCAACTGCACATGCTAAGTCATAAGTCATAAGTCATAAGCATTTATTGATAAAGATATTTACAGGTCTATACACACTTTAGAATATTATATTATTATTTTATACCTTAATATAAAACACAATAGTTAATGAACATAAATTACAATGAAAGTAAAATAATCAAATTAAAGTCAAAAAATAAATTAAATAATTATTATAAATTCTCAATGTCAATACAAAAATAAAATAAACAAGTCATGTAGGTATTTCTTACCTAGAGATCAAAGTAAACAAATTATCACAATTAAAATTCAAGTCCTACCTAGTGCTACAAATTCGTCAAAGCTGTAGAATGTCTGCTCGACAAGCCAGCGTTTTAGCTAAAGAGACTGGTTGGATTATCATCTACCTGCCGTCGGATTTGTTACTTAGTAATTATCGGGTCAGACGTTGATTTTGAACTACGGTTTAAGTGTATATACATAACTATTACTACTTCTTACTCTGTGTCAGTTGTTAGCAAGAGCTATTCTCGGCCGTTAGATGTTTCTTGCTAATTAGGATGTTTGAGCCCAACTTTACGTATGTCAACATCTTACTAACAAGAGAGTTATGGCTTTGTTATGCGGTCATTTGGTTATGATCAAACGCTTTTGTGCTGGATGGTGCTAATAAAGCACCTTTAACTTTTTTGCTCTCATAGTCCTTTTACATGGATAAAGAGCAATGTTCATGGATATATGGAATTCCGTACCATGCTGCATCAACGACAAACTTTGTTTTTAAAGACTTAACTTATCATAATATAAATCTTTTATAAGTTCTTTCTGTAAACAAAACCAGAGTTGCAGAGTTATAAAAAATTGGAAATCACGACTCGACGTATTATTTTTTACACAATGAAATACACAGAAATAAGTTCACGTAAAATCTATTTCGTGGTAAATTTTCCGAATATTTGAAAAATATAATTATGATAAAAAACATTTTGGTTATTTTTGTTTTTATACTGTCAACTATAAATAATAATTAAGTTTACCTGAGCGGGGGTTTAGGCCTATTCATTGGTGCGTCAGAGTCCGTCGCTCCCTCTTCCTTCGGCGACATCGGTGATAGAGGCGTCGCGGCGTGGTCGCGGTACAGCCGCAGTCGCACCTCAGTTCCGCACGCTCGCAGAAACGCCACCGCTTCCGCGTGCGACATATTCGACATAAGCGTATCGTTCACCTGTTGAATTGAAAAAAATCATTTGTAGGAAAACTACAAATGTTGCAGTGGGTTGTAGAGATACGAGACAGTGTTCTAATGACATGTTTTTATGGTTTTTTTTCAAAAGTGCTGAATCACAGTAATTTTGAAGTACCTAGTTACCAATAAAAAAAAATCAAATTTGACGGATAAATCGCGTAAAAAACCTACAAAAAACAGCATACAGTCTATATAGCTTAATCTTTTTTTGAAGTCTGATAAATTAAAAGCTATGTCCTACATCCATGGGTCTATTCATCAATTCTGGCACCAAACAATAATACTCGCAGTGCACAGTGCCCTGTTTTAATTCGAAGTACAATGTCGTTGGTAAAAAAAAATATCAAGAAAGATATATCTTGTAACTTTAGGAGCTTATAATTCAAACTTAGAAAAAGCCCTCGTGTTAGGTACCCGGGCATTAGTATTAGCGTGAGTAGGTAAAGTCATTAGCCTACGCCTGTAAGAAAACGAGGAAGGACTAAACAATAATATTATTGTAATGGTAATCATTCAACGCAAGCCGGTCTCTCAATGACTATTTTACTAAAACAAAAATAATCCAATTTATTGATGCCGTAAAACGATTCATATAAAAATCTCAATTATATACTCGTAATAACTATAATAATCGTTAAAGCGATTAGATTTATTGAAATGATAGGTTCTTTTACGAGTAGAGTTCGTAATAATACAATATTGTTTTATTCATAGTCATTACTGATATTGCAGTCGTATGGAGTTGTTTATAATTAAAAAAAAACCATAAGCCATTTTAAAGCACTCGTGGCGTAGCTTTTGAGAATACCTATTTATGAAGTATAAAATGACGTAGCTCGACATGACATGACTGACACAGGGAGGACACAGGTACCCTTTGTTAAATCGATAACCGTTGGTTCACTAGGATGATCTTAGCAAAGCTAATCTTCTGCTGCTAAGCGTCTCCTGCTGTGAGGTCTTGACCTTAATAAATAAGTGACCTATAGTAGAAGTGATCTAACGCTACTTTTGTATCTTGTTATACGCCATAAAAATCAGTGACATAAGAGCGGTTAAACTTCTAAGGTTGCTAAGCTTTACTGCTTTTTTTACCTGTTTTTTAATCTGAAATTCCATTTTGTTGTAAACGTGGGTCCTTTAATCCCCCTCTGAGTCATCAGAGTAATTAATAAGTAAGTACTTAAAACGAGATTAAAAACAAACACGAAACAATTTACTTTAAAGGCTGTAAAAATGCCGGTAAAAAATATTTAATTTGTCGCTACCTGCCTGTGTGTATAAAAGCTTTATTTTTGCAAATGACTGACCGTCACTATGTAATGACAGTCCTAGTCAAAAATAAAATAGTTTTCTTTCCCTAATACATTACATTTAGGTATTTTTTATTGATTTGGATAGTTATGTTTAGTGTTTTGTGATGTACCTGCCAGTCTGTTTCTGCTCTGCGTTTTTTGTTTGTGCTGTCGAATAAATACTTTTTTTTCTTTCTTTCTTTTCTTTAGTCATAACATTTTAATGTAATAATAGAACTCCTTAGAGCTTCGTTCGCTTAAGATTTCAAAAGATACCTATAAAAATTTCAGGTCTTATAGTACGGTTACTGTAAGCCAGGCAGTCAGTAAGAAAGTTAATATCGCTGCTATAACGGTCGTAATGTGAAGGCCGCGATTTTTTGAAACACTAGGACTTTTCAGTTCTAATTACACAAACACTGTTATCCTGGAACACGGAAAACAAAAAGGATGATAAGAAGGAAACTTGATTATTTTCTGACGTTGCCGAATCGTGGGCCAGGCATGCGGGTGTACCCTTTAGTATGATTATCCCTTTTTATTCTAAAAAATAAATAAATATGAAAACAATTTGTACAACCTAAAGACGAAACATGAACAATGTATAAGGAACATAATTTTTCTGCCACATTTGTATCTACGCAGAACTTAAGCTTGAGACTGGCTCGATTTATTTCAAGTTTGTTTTTAAAATACGGTTCTAAAATTACGTTTGTAGAGCATCCGTTCATAGCTATTTTCAGTATTTTATTCTGTGAAAATGGAAACAGTCCGTTTTCTTTTTTAATAAAAACTAACGCAGGATGATACAAAAACCCTACAACTACAAAAGAAGTCAAATATTACACACTAGACTAGTCTAATAAGTTAGTAAGTAGGTAGCTAGGTAGGTAGGTACTGATCAAAGTTTGCCGCTAATGATGCTCTATTAGAACCGCAAGATAGCCAAAGTTGGTGCCAAAACACACAGAGTATTTTCAACACATCTAATTCAACACGAATTGGTTTGCTAATGGTTCGGAATAAAGGAAAACTTTACGGTTCAAATTACATGCATAATTGTATGTATTACTATGAAACTGTCTTAGCACCAATACAAAGTAACATTTAATAAAATTTGTGCCACCTTAAAATAAAGCTTTTAGAGGGCACGATAAACGGACTATAAGTCTTCATGAATCATTAACTCATAGAAAATTACTCTATCCCGCTAGACATAGTCTGCCTGTAAGCTTTCTAAAAGTCTGAATATAGTAAACAAATTCCAGTGCCGCAAGTAGGCTAGTTCCTTGATGGAATTATTTACACAGACAAAGACAACTAGGTATCACCAGAGTGTCTAGCCGACGCACGCGCTACCTATTTTGCGCATCATTTTGCATTGGTTTTTGAACCTCATTTCTTGTTTAACTTGCACCGAAGAAAATAAAAATTATTTGTGAATTTCACTCACGCACGACACTACTTTATTAAAACGAACAGAATCGAACGCCAATGTGTAAACACTGTTGGCAGAGAGCGCCAATGTCTTTTGATGTTTGCATGAAAAATTAGACACTATTTTTGAATTGCTGACCAACGTTGGTCGCCAGCTACCAAAACGCCAAATTAGTCACCAACATAGTTTCTACACGCTGGTCCAATATGTTGGCCCGGCTTCTTCGCCAGCCCTTGGCCAAGTGTGAAGTGCCGGCTTTACCAAGTATAATGTGACATGCGGGTCAGCAATGGTTAAAAACTTACAGCGACTATCCTGTCTCCAGGCTGTATCCTTCCGTCGCTGAGTGCCGGTTCTCTCACAAGGGCTCTAACGTAGTGGCCTAGAGCACTGTGGTCCTCTTTCCGCAACGTGAATCCAAGGGACCCGTTCACTTTCGTCATTACGATGTCGAACTCCTGAAAAGATCCAGGATATTTTTAAAAATCTAAAACGATTTGTGACCAAAGATGGTGGAACAAGAACTTCCTCAGTGAACACATAGATTAACCACAATTTAAGCAGGCTAGATAGATCATTCTCACACAAGCCAAACTTCCTGTCCTGCAGGGCAGTAGTTAGGTACTCTTAAAAGCAACAAACGCTAGGGCATTGCATTTTGAAGTTGATATATTAATGCCTGTTGCCGAACAAAAAGGCTAAATCAATAACTCAAAAACATCTTGTTTCAGTCTTGCTTGCAATTTTTAGACAATCAACAATATTTTTCTGTGTAAAAACGGTTTGTTCCAATCATAATGCGCAGTCATTTTAGGTTAAGCATTATTTGACTTTTTAAATTCTGCTGTCTTGTAATCCTCATAGTAATTCACTTACCACCGATCCGTCGTCCTGCGAAGCGTGAACAAGAAGCCTTTTATTAATTGGGGCTGAGTTTCATCAGCATAAAAATGTTATGACCTAGGGCCGTAATAAGAAGTGTACTAGTGTTATTTTGTATAAAAATATCTTATTAATAGTCTACCTCAATTTGCCCACTGCTGGGTATGAGCCTACACTTTAGCACGATATCCTTTCCGATTCTGCGGTTTGGTATCACTACACCACAACTGGTTCAATGCTACTAAATACAACGACAGAATAACAAAATTACAGTGGAATTTCGGATTTAAGACTTCTATTCTGTGATTGTGACGAAAGTGTAATTTATAGAGCAATTGTAATTATGCTTTCATTGTGCCTAATTTATTAGTAGAATTGCCTCCTTATTGAAGTGAACCACTCAGATACCTAGTATCTTTTTACCTTAAATATATTTGTATCCAATATCAATACTTATCCTAAATAATGTAATTGGTTAACATATACTAATATATACGCATATATCTTGAAGTCACAAATAGCACAAAAGCTAGGAAAAAGGTTCGAATAAAAAAATAAATAAGCAGAAGATAACAATCACATAACGCATCAATGCGATTTGGAAGCGGAGTTCCTAACCGTAGGTTACCTTAAAATTTTCACCAAACTAATTTTATTTTATTTAGTGTACTTAAATAACAGGGTCAAAAACTATGAACTCTGGAAAATACATTTAGTATAAACTCTGTCGCAGTTGGTAATGGTATCATTTCGACCAAGTTGCTTGTAAATAGTACCACCTTTTTAAAACACCTTTTAGCTGAACGTAAAAGTAATCACTTTAGCCCCTCAAAAACAAATCCTAGATCCGGTTTTTTTACGATCCTTCCAATATTGGGCGAGAGTGCCAGTAAAAAGTATACTCTATATTAAAGTTTGATAGAGGCCGGCTATAAAATAATTTAAAGACTATTGAGGCTTTTTGATATCAGCACTCTTTTTCGTATCTCATCTTTTTCATTAATGATAATCGACCATTCTTCTATTGATCGCATAAATAAAACCAGCAAGATTCGTGAGCATTTGGGATGTTTTATTAGCCTTTTATTACAAGAGCTATTAGAAATGCTTTAAGTATTATTGAAAAGTTATGTTACAACCTTCGTATATCATGAAAACGGTCATTTGTATTGATTCAATCGCCGCCTGGAGACTACTTTTACGTCATCCTTGGAGTTTATAGCCGAACAAACTAATTGATATGGATGAGATTGTTGCTAAATGAATACCTACATAAGCTCATGTGAGTGAGTTGATCAACAACTATTAGTCTGGGTTTTTAGGCCGCCTAAAATGAAAACCTCTGTGACACACGGCCTAACGAGTGACTGCTACTCGTAATTCGTTTCTTTACTGAGACCAACAGCTCTGTGCCAACAGCATAACTAATAAGTATCTAGCCAAAAGAGACCAAAAAGAGTAATATACTTTTAAAAAATATTGAAATATTGCGCCGGAAAAAACCCATAAGTTCGACGTGCGTGATATCTTGGGCAACTTTAGTTGAAATCGAGGGCGGGGACGTACGAGCCCCATGCGGAAAGCGATGACGTCATCCGGGGAGTTTTATTAGAACCACGACGTCACGGGCTAAACGCGATATGTTGAGTATTTTCTGATCACATTCTGACGTACTTTGTAGACAAAATTGATCGAAGTCCGGTTAGAAGTTACTGAGCAGTTTCTATGTCACCCTAGTACGTTTTCTAGTTATCTAGCTTTCTAGAGGTTGGACAGTTCTTAGGCTCGTTTTAAAAAAAATGTGCTCTATCCAGAATAATCGATTAAAACTCTCTATTGAGCGTCGTTTGGGTTTGTGTTTCGTTCTGGAACTGTACTCAACACGTACTGAATCACTTTTATTTCTAGTCCTCAAAGTATTACACACATAGTTGTCACTGTAACTTTTCACCCACCGTAAACGAAACGCAATCAAACAGTTAAACTACAGTGGGAAGTGTGGGGTACCTGTCAACTATGTACAATTACATTAGTGGAATTAAGGTCCTGATATACATAATGTATAATTACGTTACCACGCAAAAAAGGCAAACTAAAAGGAAGAAGGCATCTGGGGTAAGGTACTAAAGGATACCTACATATTGTTTGACTGGAATGCAAGTGCTACTGAACAATGGTAGCGAGCCGTCTTGTTCCAGCAAACGTACTTCCCAGCGGATTTCAAGGCTTCCTTCGCCCTCCTGGCAACCATTCAAATAATTTAAAGTGGTTATGAGTCAAACTTGTTAGCAGTCATTGGTTAATCAAATGGTCTGGGAGACATAAATCTAGAGTGATAGAAAATTTACACCAAAAAGTAGCGACTTTTTAAGAAATTTCCTATAAATAGAACTCCAAAGGCAGAGTATTACTACAAAATTTCTATGTCTAATGATAGACCACGCACTCTTTTGTTGTGGGTTCAAATTAGTGCTTGATTTGACTGTCGTTAGATGCGTTTCTGATCAAATCATTTGAACAAACCAGAACTACAGATCTTGAGTTCTTATTCCAGCGCTAAGTTAAGACTCCATCTGATAGAAAACAGTTCTTATTCAACGCTAAAAAAGAGCTCATAATAAGTCAGGTAGCAAACCTACCCCATATTGTATATCGTATACTGGCAACGGCCTGTCCAGATCTGGAAGGTTTAGGTTCCGTCGGTCTACTTCTGGACTAGCTTCGCGTCGACCTCGCCCTTCTGATGATGACGTGGTCGCGCTGCTTGTAGTTGCTGATAACCTATACAAAAACAAATACATTTTAGTAATTTATTCTTTTAGTTTTTGTGACAAAAATTTGAGATAGCGATTGTTGGTTGGATTTATAGGATAAAAGAAAATCAAATTGTGTCCATGTGGTGAATTATAACCCAATCACTCTCACTTGAGTGTAGACTAGTGTCCCAGCCCGAAGGCTGTCATGCTGATGACATCATCATGCTCACCTGGCATGCATCGGGTGGCAGTTGAGTGGGTCCAGCGGTGGTAGATGCGGCGGGTGTGGTGTCCTGGTGGGTGGTGTCGGTGGGTCCGGGGGGGTGACGCTCTCCAGCATGTCAGGCGGAGGTCGACACACCCGTAACTCGACCCTGGCGCTCGCCGTCCGAAGAACTTCTAGGGCTTCCTGTAAAGGAGTACTTTTGTAGTGTTGCAAACTTGTAAGGGTTTACTTGGCAGTAATTGCTGTTTTTGATTTTAATAAAATTATTTTTTATAACTGTTCTATTCGGTGTCCTTTTGGATTTATTTCTTTGGTTTTTGAGAATTGATTGTGATTTGAAATCTCTAACATGTTGGTGCTAAAGGACTCATGAGATTTTCAGCCTAACTTGACTTTCACTTTCTGTAGGTACCAATACGTCTAGGTAGGTATTAAAGATAGCGGTACTAATATACGTTAAATAACTAAAATCTCATAAAACATCATTTCAAAGTTCCAATCAACTGAATTAGTGGTCCATAATATTGTTGGTGTTACTCCACATCGTCGTGAACCTGTAGATAATAGTAAAGCTATTGACACACAACACGAGCACTACGCAAAATGGCAATGCTCTGCTCATATCGCCACTTCAGCACAAAACATCGTTGCCATTTCACTGCCTCGCTCGAACATCCACTCTACGCTTTAATCCAGATTACCAAAGCTTTACCTTGGGAAGCGGGTGTCAAAACGGTCGTATTGACTGTGTAGAAACGAAACTCAGCGGATGAGAAAGGGTTTTTAATAAATTGAAAAGATTTGAATGCGTACAAGTGAATAAGAGGGTTGTTTCAATATTTGCCATCAAAAACCTCACAGTCTCCCTTTTTTAAATACTATGTACATAATATCGTATCAAGTAGGATACGATGTGACCCAAATTCTTTAGACTGGGACAGATACAGTCAAGCTTTTATAGTACGGTAGCGTTCCTGAACCAAGGTACCAAATAACCAAGAAACACTTATTAAACGGTGGTGTAAAATGGTATGTTTCTAGTAGGCCATGTGTCGGAAGTTTAGTCTAAAAGTGAGTCCAATGTCCTACAGGATTTGCCTATTGTAATACCTGTTAGTTAGTAAGATTGTTCTTGTCAAATTTGTTATAATGTGGTGTTCAATAAAGTATTTTCTATCTTCTATCTATCTAAAAGACCATACTAAGTATCACTATTATTGTTCTACCGCAATCGAGTTGCGCTTCTTTGTGCTACGATATTCTATAGCTTGGTTGAGTGGTGTCAAAATGGTCGAATCCGGGTTAAATTCCAATTGAGTGGTAGGTGTGCGACTGCTTTTGATCAAACTTTACCTAAATTTCGTTTGAGTAGGTGAACGTAGGTAATAATTCATTTGAGGAAATATTGACTGGGTTATGAGATGTTCTATAGTAAATTGAACCCATTGTTTAAAAACTTGTTACATGTAGGTACTTATTTATTATTAACTAAAGTAGTACAAGTTTGTATCTTGTATCCAATAAATATTATACTCTTAGAACACTCAAAATAATAATTAATAAACCGGGTAAAATGGAAGATGTTTATGATTGATTTGCTTTTACCAATCATAATAATTTTAAGCAAACATAAATCAAAATAAACGTTTATTTATGTATACTTTACTTCAAATAGTACCTAACAGTAAAAACAACCTACTTACAATTAAGGTAAGAATTCCGCTATCATTAGCCACAGAATAAATATAAAATACAAAACATATCTACTACAAAAGCATCTTAAGAAAAATCGTATCGTATTGTTCTAGGTTCCTCTTTAAGAAAGTTCATAATAACAAAGCTGTATTATTACCGGCCTGTATAAAACTAAGCTTCCAAGAATTTACCTGAACATTTTCAATATAAAATTACACCAGAGATTTTCTCCTTAGCTTGGAGCGAAACGGACGCTCGTTTCTATTGTGTAGCAAACGAGACCGGATAAAAAATATTAATCATAGCTCAACATACCACCTATAAAGACAAGACACACGGTGCTGTGACAAGTCATGAGCGGAAAAAATTATGCACTTTTCTATTATCTGCCCATTGTTCGATATTTTAATATAAAATGAAGTTTGTCTTTAAGTATGTATGTACGCTTAGATCTTCAATAGATGAAGTAATTCAAGAGATAGCACCCGTGCGATGCTGGGGCTGGTCCGCTAGTTGGATAATAAAGTGAACTAAGCCATTTATTGGAAATAATTAATACAGCGCCTTCTATCAAGTTACTTACATAAGACCATTTTTTTTTATCATAAAGGCTTGCTCTGCCCAGCACCCATATCATCCTCTCAGCTTAGCCAGCCTAATCCATAGGAAAGACATTTTACATGCATAGCTAACTCTACTAAGACGCGGGTTTTATCACGATGTTTCCAAAGATCACTCGTAATGTAATATCACCGTAGGTTCAATGAATATGTGTTATTGAAAGAAGAAAAAATGTAATTAGTACACTAAAATATAAGTATTAACATTTTTATGAACATTCTCTATTGTCGTCGTCTATTGTCGTGTCGGTTTAAATGCCATGTCGAGTCACGTCACTTAGATGGACTCGTTTAGATTGACAGTCTTGTGCTCAGACATGGATCTAGCTTATACCCACTATGCACGTACTTAAATCTAACTAAACTTTTCTAAAGACGCGAGGCTAGCTGACAAACTAGTTTATTTTCTTTACTAAAACTTGTATCCTTTTTGTCGTAAGAGTTTTTGGTGTGATACAAATAATCTGATGTATGTGTTTCCTTACTTCGGTCGGTTTGTTGGTAAAAGAGAAGTTCTATTAGATTTATGTTTTGATTTAGGAGCAAAACTGCCGCGGTAATTCCGCACATTGGTATATAAATGATTACACAATTTGTGGTAGCTGTATTTCATCGGAAGAATAGACTTTCTATTTTTTTCAGAGCAACAGCGTTTTTGGATGTTTCTTATAAGCGTAGTCGTGGATTTATTTTGAAATATGTCGAGTATAAATCCGATCGGAAGCTGATTTTAAAACACTTTTACACAAGCTTATTTTTGCAGAGGTTTGGAATCAGTAGGTATATAGCTAAATATTGGATTTTTCACAAACTCTTCAACAGATAAAAGGCATAGGCAAGGTCAAAGGTAAGAAACTTGCGTAAAATGTTCTACTGCGCCACTCAATTTTATCTCACTCTTAAATAGTATAATAGGATATTTTATTATTTAAGGAATATGATCTACACACAAAGAAAAATAAATGTATCATTTTTTTAAAACATTTTGTTTGAAAAATCTCGAGTAAACCGATTACGTTTTTCTGGTCAATTATTAATTATGATGTACTTAATATATAGTTTTTTTTTGTGTGTTTCCTTGAACCTTTAATATAGTGCACTAATAATTAAATACTCTATATAGTTATTTTTATTAAACAAAATAAAATATGTACATAATTATATTACATTACAAAATATACAAAATACATATGAAACAGTTGAGCCATCTAAAGACCGTTACAAACGACCTATAGATAGCTCAACTGATCCAAATCACTACCAATGTATCTAGTTGAGTCTATGCAGTATCTAAACCTATAAACAACTGACAGTATCACTGCAAATTGTTATGAAACTTTTAATATCCGGAATAAAACCTTCGGAATAATTTTTGTGATAAATTTTGGCTTAGTCGAGTGTAAGTCAAAAGTCTGCTCCAGCACTTCAGTTGAGCAATATAGTAGAACTGCGGACTATAGTTTCATTATAGCAGTGCATTAATTCAGAGGAACAAAGGGTGGAGCAGACTATTTTTCAAGTGCCAGCGACAGAGCCAGAACCGCCCAAATACGTTAGCTTTAATGTTTTTCTTTTAAGTAACTGACACATCAGCGCGATGTGTGTGACAAGCAGTGTATCAAAACAGTGTCACTCATAATAAATCTAATAATTATTATTTTGTTTGTTTTTTTTTTAATTTACTTTATCTTCGAAAGAGAATGATGAGACATTGCGAAGACAGTAGATGGTAAGTAATTTCGTATGAGGAAGTGGCTAACTCTGGTGACAGAGTTTCTAGGACGAAGGCCTCTGTCATGGCCTAGAAAGGAAGGGAGACTTTGCCTATCATTGGGCAAAAAAGAAAGGTAAAAACCTAAACAAAAAAAGTGACTCTAAGTTTCTTTTAGGTTGCAATTTTTTCAACTTTTAGAATTTAAACTTGGAGAATAAGAAAGTTTTGTTTGAAACACTACATGGCCTCCGACGACGCTAAGTGACGTAGAATCGCTTACTTACTTACTTACAATGTCAGCTGTTTGCCAAAAATCAAACAGCTGACATTGTAATTTATTTTATTATACTTCCATAGTATTAGAGACCTTAATAGCTCTTGTTAGTTTGAGGTGCCTACAAGTTTGACGAAACACCCTGAGCGTAGCAATTAGTTGCAGTATGTGTGCCTACTAACTCATTTAGCCCATTGGTTGGTTTTTTTAAATTACGCAGATAAAATTGGGGGCAGATTATAATTCACTGAATTGTATTAATACAGTTAAGATTACGCCTTTCGTAAATTTCGGTAAACTGATTGTGTAATTATGAGAGTTCGTTCCTGACGAACTGCGTACAAACGCTCTAATATAATTTTGTAACTTTGTGGCGGGTATTTTACAGTTTATTACAGAGAGCCCGAGGCAACGGGGTTTTCATAAAAGTTTTTACGTTTATAACCACCAGTCGACTGTTGGTGCCGTGACAACAAAATGGCATTTTTTACTTGACTTGCTGTTTATTTGGGCACAGTGCTTTATTCCTGGCCTATCTATATGCAAGCAGTGTTTTGTAAATGACAGAGGTTCAGTGTAATGAATAATTTTGTTCGTGCATTAAAAAAAAATTCAACGAAGCGGGAAAAGCTGAAAGGTAATAAAAAAGAAAATGGTCAGTGATTCCAAGTTCCTGTGAACCTGTTACAGGTTCAACAAGTTTTTAATCAAATCTAGAGTAGGTAAGTAATGAACTTTTTTATTCCGTTGTTCCCATTTTTTCGACTTTATGAATCCACTCTATGAACGACGTAATATTTTTTGATTAAGTACCAGCTTTCTTTTCATTAAAACAATACGGTTTACTGAGAAAATAAAATAACAGAAACAATACTCTCAGCCGGTTACCGAGTGTTTGCAAACAATCACGAGAAATCGAGTAAATACTCAGGAGGCAGGCTAATGCAATTATAATTTATATAACAGATACAGGTTTCGAGTTGCAACGAGCTATTAGATTTTGATTTTATTTGTTGCATTTTACTAAGACATAAATCATTGCAATTTGCAGTACCTTTAGCTCTTTATCTGAATCGGGTATAACCTGCACAAGAGTGGCATTTATTTTATTAAATTTTTATAGGTTACAATCGATTTCACTTGGTTTCAATAATTTACCAAAATTGTATAATAATGACAGTTTATTGACAAATCGCTTTGCGTAATCGCCCTACTGAGATCTTATTGTGATAAAAGTTAACATGAATTGAAACGTTTTGGTTAATTAACAGTTCACTGTGTAGAGTGTCTTATTTGATGCTGTGTTCTATACTTGTGGACTAAACTTAGTACTCTCGCTAAAATCAACGCTCTATCTGTAGAGTAATAAAACAGAAGACATTCTAGTTTTAGTATATAAGTTAGCAAGGCTAGTTGGATTGAGTTAGCCTCACAAACAACTTTATGATTATTGTGTTAGTAAATCCTAAAGTATGTTATTCTGTGGAACAACAAAGGGACATTAGGTATCGCCGATTTTATGGCGTGCTTTAACCCACGTGTTTGCTTAAGGATACCTAGAACTACCTTACCAACTGGATAAAAAGGGTTAGTATTATCTAAGTTTAGTTTAAAAACACCATCATGTTATCATCATCTTCAGTCTGAACATAGATGTTCCCGAATGTTATCAGAATGCTACCATCTCTACCAATTTCCTGCAATTACTATGGATGTGATAATTAGATCTGCATAAACAAGTTGTCCAAAAAGATACCAGGGGCAAAACCAAACATAATATTTATAAAACATGTCCAATCGACAACTTATTGTTTATCAATACTATATCAATACTCAAATACTCTCTCAAATACTATACAATACTATACTATACTATACAATACTCAAATACTATATCAAAAATCAATACATTATCAATACTCGTCTGCAAGACTTGCAAGCTCATTGCCCTCTCTCGGCTCCGACCAAAAGAATACATCCCTACCGATGTCACGCTGCTTCGAATACGTTTATTAATTCATACTACCTACTAAATATCACGGTAGATACACCCTGCATAGATAAAAAGCTTCCAAACCTTCATGCTGGTGAGGTTCCTATATATAATTCAAAACACGTTTCGCTGAGACTCTCTCACTTTTACTTTTAGTGGGAACAATTTCAGTGGCCATCACGTCCTGACGGAACCGAAATTCAAATACGTGACTTCCGAATCATTGACTTGAAATAGGATTAAGATTACAGTGAGACAAAAGCACAGACACCCTCCATTACGTCGAAGCCTTTTCGTGAAGTTATGTCTCTCCAATCCAATTAGAGTTGATAGAATTTCTGACTCGTTACTGTTAATTTTTGCACCTTTTAAACGTTTTGTTTTCATAATTATTTTTTATAATAGGTAGCATTACTTGAAAGTAGAGCACCGGTGGTCTAGTGGTAGTAGACCCCGCCTTCCGATCCGAAGGTCGTGGGTTCAAACCCGGTCGTGCACCAATGGATTTTTCTGTTCGAAAAATTTATGTGCGCAATGCCAGTGCTCTCATACGGTGAAGGAAAACATCGTGAGGAAACCGGCATGTCCAAGAACTAAAAATTCGAAAGACATGTGCCATCCGCCAATCCGCATTGGGTCCGCGTGGTGGATTAAGACCCAATCACTCTCGCCCGAGAGTAGGCCACTGTCCCAGCAGTGGGAACATTAGAAGGCTGTCATGATGAGAAAGCTTAAAACCAAAGGTTGTCTCGAGCGATTCTTGGAGCTCTTTGCACCACCAACTAGATTTTGCGCTGTGTGAGCTGATTTTGTTTAGTCCACTTACTTAGTCAGGGGTCTATTTTTTTTTGTCTTTGGCATTTTCCATAAAAGGACAATGTACATTTCGTACGCGTCATAAGAGAGGGCAAATTTAAATAAGAAGATGTTTTGTTTGTTCACAAATTAAGCCTTACATTTACAGCAATGTGCTTTATAGGTTTCAGTCGCTGTCTCCGTGACATGATTCGTGAGATACCCTTAAAAACTGGTAGCTACTGGCCCAGGGAGGAAAAACGTCACGAGATCGCAGCCCAATGCGTTGGTCCAATCAGTTTCACACCACACTGCTGAACACATCCGTCTACGATGCTCTGCATGTACTCGTAGCTGGGGATAGTACGATAATGAAAAGACGTGGTCACGACCCTCATATAAATGAGGAAGAATGGCCGTCTCGCCAAAAGGCATTTACTTACATAGGTACTAAGTCCAGCTAAAGGCACTCCGTTGGCTGAGAGCAGTAGGTCCCGTTGTGCCAGCATGCCGGTCCGCCATGCTGGCTGTGGCGGGTACAGTCTTCGTATCCTAACGAGGCCGCCCCCGCCACATACTGACATGCCGAGGCCCCGACCGTCTTTCTCGACCACCACTGTAAATGTGTTCTCTGTGAACAAACGACCAAAAGTGAGTAAAGTATACCATCATCGTACATTCATTGTAGATAGTGAAATATGCACTGAGCGTGCAGATGGTGACCGAAATGTCAGTAAATAAATCAATTAAAATTGAAAGTGTCATTTAGGCCGAATTGGACGAAATTTTAGCATAATGAAAATCTCTGAACTGTAAATTCTGTAGCCAAACTTGGCTCTGTTTACCATCTCATCATCATCATTAACATAACATCCAATATACGTCCACTGCTGAACATGGGTATCTCCCAAAGAGTGCAAGGACGATAGATCTTGAGCCTTTACCATCTACCAACTTCCTATACAACCGATATAATGTCGTCGGTTTATTAAGTATTTATCGTCTACCACTAGTGGTTATTACTAACCTAACCAAACAATCAAGAGAAAACCAATGATAAGAACACCAAACGACTGGCAAAATGCCTTATTATACGGGCTTTGCCATTTTATTGCCACGTGCTTATTTTATCAGTCTTTTAAAATTCTGACACTAACCTACTCTTGAGCGAGAGTAATTGCGTCCTAAATTAATAGTTATACTCTACCACGCTGACCCAATACCAATAGATGGCACTTTTCTTTTGAATTTAAAGTTCTTGAACATGCCGAAGTTTCATCGTTTTAGAGCACTGGATTTTTATGACCCATGGGTATTTCCAAATCCATTGGTTTATAATCAGTTTTGAACGCATCAGAAGAAGGGTCAAGGGGTCACAACTACTCCCACAACTACTCCCTCAGCATACGTCATAATTACCCCCTATTACGTATAAACTACGTTATTGTGGCGAACAACGCTGTAGTAGGTTATCGATCAGCCTTCTTCTGTCATTCAGAATGTGAGGAATCTCATAACACAAAGACATTTCTCCCACGTCTTAGATGCAAAAGCTATGGATAATGTGAATCCCTTCAAAAGGATAGCTTCATTTTCATATTTAGTTCAGCTATTATAGATCTCTGTTTAGCCAATAGCTTACACATCTTGCTAAACATGTACATTATTTTGTAGAAAATCAAGCATAAAAACAAGAAAATTTCAGTTTTACAGGGCCGAATCGAATTCTGTTACGACAGGTTGTAACTGTTTTCAGATAAAAGGTCGTGTCGTTGTTCATATAAAAAGCTTTACAGCGTAGCGTTATGGCATCGCGCCTTATTGTTTTGTTTTATTCGTTTTTTGTGGCTTCTGTAACTGGCGTTGTCGCTCTTAGTTGGCGTTTACAGTTCACCTCCATGGTGCTGGCGCCGCACTAGCGTTGTATTGCACTTCTGAGAAGAAGACCGGTAACACTGATTCTGCGCAACTTCTGACGCGTTATGGGTAACTAAAGCTTTGGAGTGCGACGTCAAAGCTTCGTAGCGCTGCGGTAGGGCGCAACGTCTGCGTAGCTGTCGTAGCGATACACTAGACATTTGTAGGACATGCTAACGTATTAACAGAACGCTACGAGTATATCCGCCACTTTCAATTTCACAAACCCTTAGACTAAAATCACAACCATGTTTATAGAAGCTTAATAATAATGACCGTATACCGAAATTCTTGTTTTGCTAACAAACCATCTTATAGTACAATAGAAACCTCTTTGGGTGGACCCTCGGAGACCAGGTGTTTTCATTGTGCGTAAGGCTTTAGCTACTTATAAGCTACGCGGCGACCGCACTATAATGGTAAATATATCCACGATCAGACTTGTATTTGGTTCAAACTGTACAATCTGATTCTAGCGTGTGTATGGGAAATCGTTGCAGTTTTGTTCGAATTTTTTGAAATACTTATTCAGTTGACCGGATCAATAATAAACATTGAATAAATGACGTCCATAATAAAAATCGTTATGGACATCACATAACCTAAAAAAACATTGCTACGATCTCAGTACAAACGGATCGTAGAGTATGTGACGTTCACAAATTGCAAAATAGTACGCTGTAGTCAACAGATATTAGTACTACGTACTACGTGTTCTGTGCTGTAGTGTGCCAACGCAAACGGCAGGTAACTGGTAAGTACGGTCAGTTTGGCGATAACTAAACATTGCTTATTCAGCCTTTTCGTCCGACGACCCAGATTATAAGAACCTAATATACCTCTACCAAGCTTATAATCTTCCATCTGAGATTGTAATACTTTGTCATAATGAATATCGGTTCTAATATTGAAAGTGAAAGGTTGTATTGCCAATCCACGGTCGATTTAAGTCCTTTTTGGCTGGAACGCACGACGGTATCGATGAATTATAGAGATATTATGGGATTAGCTTTTTCCTTTGCTTATAAGTTCTAGGTACCTGATAAAAAAGCATGGCAGCCTGTATATTCTTCTCATGAACTATACGAAATGGCGTGGTATACAAATCCCCTTAGATTATCTCCTGCGAAAGGGATTTCTACATCTTTTGTCTAAAAATCCCTCGATTTTAGTATTATATCTTATTGTTCCTTGTATAAACTGTTAACGTTAATTCTGTAGTGTGTAAAATCTGTATATTTGTAGGTAGGTACATAAAATTTACATAAAGTACGGTGGGAAGCGATTTCGTTTTATACTATGTAGAGTTTAACTAAGCAGTGAGTTAGTAGAGCCAATCTACAGAACCTATAAAACTTGTGTTTGAAGTTTTCATTCAGATAAAATTGGATTTAAATTGATTCAGTTTCAATTCAAACCAGGACTTTGTTGTTACCGGATTCCAGTTAAATAACTGTTTTATTGGTTTTTGCTAAAGCAAAGCTTATAAAGTAAATGGTTTTCAAACTAAACTAGTTAAAGCAAACTTCAACCTAAGCAGAACCAAAGATAGCATACTAACGAAGAATATGTATAAAATCATCTAAAAAATAATGTCGAAATTGATCTAAACTGATTTGCAATTCTAATGATTAACTTTTCCACTCACTGACAACACCGCCGCGGCCGACGCCGGCTGGCAGTGCTCGTTCAGTTCCACACCGCTACAATAATAATAGTGCATGATCACACTAAGATTACAAATCTTTGAAAACAAAAAGAGAAAGCATAGTCCAGGTCCTGAAATGAATGAGGGGGCGCTTAAGATGCACTCAAAAGGTGTTCTTTTCTATAAAATTTCGGGTTAGTTCCGCTATGCACGATTCCCGATATGCTCGGATTTTAAAATACCTAACGAACAAAAAGTGCCCCTTTGCTACAAATTTCTCAGTTCTACCTTAGACAATAGAAAGTATGGTTCATAGAAAAGTGTTTCTAAAGTATACTCTAAAAGCTAGTCTGGGCACAGGCCTGGGCCTACATGATTAAAGGAAAAGAGATTTTCGTCTATATATCGTATACGTGTACGTATGGCCTGATGTTTACTATAACCGACCTGTCTAACGTGTCACAAACATGCTTAAGCAAAGTAAGCTGAGATCAATCACCAGCGTTACAAAACATTTCATGACCCAAACCAGCATTGTTTTAGTTTGTGAAAGGACAACAGCTGAGTGGCCCAGTTGGTCCATACTTCGGATATTGGTAAAGTTGGCTGGTCACGATTTTGGTATAGATGGACTGGGTTTAATGAGATTTGTGTTGCTATGTAATGTACATCTAGCGGATATTTTTTTTAGCAAGGACGACCTTGGTAGGGTGTAGAAGCAAGAGGTTGCGGGTTCGATTCGTGGTGTGGTACCATAGCGTAGATTCGAACAAGCGAGTTAGTCTGCTGACTTTTACTTCTCCATTTATGGTCTCCCTTTTTGTTCCAACTGTTGTAAAACTGGCCTATTCTCGAACAAGAGTGATTGAGACATATTTTTTAACACCCAATGTTTATTGACCGAGCGAGCAAAGCGAGCGATGCGTCTCAGTTTCGAGATTGGCCAAAAATGCTTTTGTCAGTCCGGCTATTCTCGCCTATAGGTTGCAATTATCAACCAATCTGGTTGAAATTTGGTATACAGATTTTATGACTTTATAGAATTTGATTGTCGTGGGAGATTTTTGATAGGAGGCTTACTTTCTCCAAAAAGAGACGAAAAGAAGCTGCTAGATATCTCCGCCTAATGTGATTTGATATCGATGGTTTTTATTTCGATATTTACCGTGCGATCCTTTACCGTTTGAGAACACTAAAATTATTGCTTTTAGGTAGGTAAGCGGAGTTAGCGGACATTTCTAAAACACCGCTGCGTTTTGTCCGCTAGATATGCGAACAGACTAATGGCTTTGTCATGTCCCATTCACATGCATTCCCCAATAATATTTCATGTCCGGAATATTTGCCGACCACAAATTGAACTGCCTGCATGAAATCTAGCGCAAATCGAATGCTTGCTTTGATTTTATTTAAATCAGTCATCAAAAGATGCAGGCGATTTTCGATTCGATCATATAAATTGACTGTTATCATCGCATTTGTTAGTAAACGCACTGCGCACAAATTTTTCATTGACAAGCCACTGAGGACCGACCGATGAGCCTGGCATTGCGCACATAAATATTTCTAATAGGAAAATCTATTGGTGAGCGACCGGTTTCAAACCAACGACCTTAGGATCGGAAGGCAGGGTAACTACCACGAGACCACCAGTGCACCTGTATGAATATACATACATAAACGCATAATGCTAAGGTATTAGCAATTATTGACTCTAAAACCAGCTAATCAAGCAACCGTAAATACAAGCAATAAATTATAGCTACCATAAAGCATGTAGCAAATGAGTGGTATTTAAAGACGAGTTAATAGTACCTATGCAATTACGTTCAAGCACTGTAATTAGCTTCGAGTGCCCGTCAATACAAAACTAATCGGTTAGTAACTGCAGGAATGTAACTGTAAATTATGTAAATATGATTATTGAAGATACTAGCTTCTCCCACGCAACTTTGCTTAAACGTTACCAGGATTAAAGTATCCAAACCATAATAATATATCGAAATCAGTTTTAAAACATTGAAACGAAGAAGCTCCAAGCTTCAGGTTTCTCGATAAAGCGGTTCTGGCGCTGCGTTGTAGGTCAGTATATCACCAGGGCTTTTATAATTAATTTATAAAATAAACTATACTATTTATTTATTTTTATTTTTTTTGTTTATTTGAGAAACAAACAGGGATTTACAATGTATGTACTCATATAGATTATTAATCCTAGGTATAAACTAAACGTAAGGCTAATAATAGGTTTTTACATTTGTCTGAAGTAAGCAAAGTTGTTGGGAACAAAATATTTGTAAGTTTATACTATAAACTAAATAAAATAAATTATACAATAAATTATATATTTTATTAATTTATATTCTATGATTAAGCGTGATATAAATAAAGGAGCCACCGCCTGAATTCAAAGTGAAAAATAATTGAAATTTTATAAACTTTAGCTTATCACAAATTTTGATCTTAAGCAGATTAGTGCAATCATTTTATTAATAACCTTTGCAAACAGATCAGGTTGTTTTTTTAAAGACAGGTTGTTTTTAGAAAAATGTTAGCACAGAAGTTAATTCTAAATACATAGACTAATTTATATACTGGTATCTCACAAGGAAAGTCGTCAGTAAAACGCAGTGTTTATTATAAGCTCATTTACTCAGCGTTATACAAGCTTCAACAGACACGTTGATTAGCATATTTATGCTATTGTAAAACGTATTTTATTGCTTCGAGATAAGGTAGGGCTGCCTTAATAAATCGTATGAAGTACCGGATCTTTGAAATTCAAAGCGCCTTAGTATGTTCAATACCATTCATGTTATTTGTGTAGGTAATTCATATTGAGATACTTAAAGTCTTGTCAAAAAGAAAGAGCTGTCTATAGCGTCGCACTATAGCGCACGGCTACACCGCCAGCTAGCGAGCGAGCGTGCAATATTTTTCATACTTTGGTTGACACCGCGAACTTCAGAGACAAGCTACGTCAGCGTAGTTTTTAGGAAAAAATATCGCTCACTCGCCCGCTAGCTGCGGTGTGGCCTGCACTTTTTTTTGTACTGGCAAGTACCAGACAGGTTAAACTGAGCGCGTGCGTATTCCGACGCGTTTTGTAATGTTTGACTAATGCTTAAGCACAACGTCAAAACGGCGTACCTTTGTGCTAGGGCTAAACTTTATAGCGTGACGTCAAGGTGTCTAGCGCCGCGTACTAGACATAGTCAAAGCAAGGATCGTTCTCCCATAAGAAAGTTAAACCTGTTTGACAAGCGATAAGTTGTGAGTTCCATGACAGTTCGGGACAAATGTTTGGGTGATCTGCAAATAAATGTTACGGCTCTATGTGTTGTATACTAAATACTCGTAGTTTCAGAAACTTCCGAAACGAGGACTCACTTGGTAAAATAAAACTGAAAAGCGTACAATTTTTATTATCATTTGATTTCCGAGTGCAAGCACAAAGATAACATGTTTGCTTTTTATTTGAAATCGGAGTTTCAAAGGCGAGACGGCTCGTAAGCTTTGAAAGCTAGTGATTCAAATAAAGCGTAAAATAAAATAAATAGAGCAAAAGTTAGTATATTAACAACTATAATAATAACACATCGCAGGTGTTCTACCGACCGTTACTTAAGTATACTCTGTTGTAGAACACCGGAAAATGTAGATACTTAATACAAAACTTTTGTCTAAACATTTTTTATCTACGTTTCCAGATAGCAACGCGCAATATAGTAAGCATCCATAGATTATAATAATGTATACATTGTGGCTTTAATCATCATGGTACAGCATGTGCAGTAGATCTATTTTCCTCTTATTCAGCAACGAGCCGGCGGTGGAACTATAAAATTTCTTACAAAATTAACATAATTATGTCGTCTGTCTACTGACAAATTGATTTCAGATTTTTTTTATGAAGTGTTGCCATGTAAAAAAGAAACAAATTACCACTTAAATAACAAAAAATATTTAGTAATAAATTAAAAAAAATATATAAAAATATCTCATGCAGCTTTCGAGTTTAGATAAAACAGAATAGATATTTGGTTTACGTAGCAATATATACTAAAATTCTTTAAAACTAAAACCATAAAGAGATAAAAAAGGGTCACTATTTAAGATGGTACTGCTTCAGAAATAACGCTGCAGAATATCTGATATTCTGTAGTGCCACAAGTTTGGTAGTCGTTTGGTAGAACGGAAAAACGGTAGCGCAGTACTAGAATCTCACACAGCATGCAATTAGGTACTGTGTAACTTAGCAAGTAAATTTTTGGCTTGCTAATACATACCCCGAGCTCAGAAGTGAAGAGCCAAGAAATTGGTTAAACTTTATCCCAAAAAATTTTAACATTGTAAGCATGTAAAGGGAAGTTTTGTAAGGGCACGGTAAAAGGAAAATGTTTGTTACTTGAAGCTTTGGAAGGATAATATTTAGACGAAATGTAGGAAACTTTTCTTTTTTTTAAGGTGAAAATGAAATGTGCCGTGAACTAAACATTTTATTAGCATGGCTTGCGATGTTTGGACTTTTTTCTTGCGTGAGTGTTGACAGCTAAAAAATTACACTAAGGCTAAACTCAATTCTATAATAACTGAAGGAAATTTGAATGAAACTCCAAGTAAATGTAGTAGGTGATCTGGTCCAACTATTAAATCTTTGTTTGTTCGTAGATTAAATCCCTGTTAGTTAGTGTGTCTTTCATATTATCTATTGTCATTGTGTTTATTGAAAATAAGAATGACAAGAGAAGACAATACTTAGCAGGCTGCTAATATCACAGTTTTTTTTATAAATAGGGGTTTTATTGTTTTCCAATGACATACAACAAGACTTAATTGCTGTTAAGATTCTCAGAAAGGCATTGCGTGTGGCTCCAGTAAGCTACTCCACTACAAAGTTATGGTAATAAAAGTGGCCGCATAACGTTTGTTCATTCGTCTATCGCGTGTTCTGGATCACCACACGCTTTAACCTTCGTAGCGCTTGTTTCTTTGTAGTACTATGCGAAAAGATCTCTAAAGTTTTTATAAAAAAAAAACAACGCAACGGGCGTGACTTTAGTATCTATAGTTCTAGCGGTGGAGGAACTATACTACCCATCTACTTAATAAATTATAATATAGTGCAACACCTTACCTAAATTTAACCCCAAATCTATAATATGGCTATATTTTGTGTTATTAAAAAACAGGTATAAAGTAATAATAAGCTATCACAATCAAGTGATGATAATAAATTTTACTAATCTTCTGAGGTTTTGCCATAAGATGCATAGCATTTAGCAACTTTTCCAATATGTTCTAAATACCCAAACACCACAGCGTATAAAATACCAAGTTCCTACGCCTGACGATGCTATTCATGTCTGAAGAATCTAATTTCCGGGCTTCCCCGACTAGTTTAAAGTTGGTTTCCAATAACGATTTTATTATCTACTTCCTTCTAAGAACATTGAACTGTGGTCTGCTGCGTCTCGTGACTTCAAACTTGACGTGCATGTTATGATCATTGCAATAAGTCATGAGCGAAAGTTGCAGTTGCCAGATGAATACTAGATTATTACTATGAAGCGATCAGTGTCTTTATTGCCATAAATTTAATTCCTAAAAAACCTGGCATAACATTTCGTTTGAATACAATTTATTTGAATATTAGGTTCAGTAAATTGTGCTGCAGCATCGATATATACCTATGTATCGTTGTTGCAGTAGGACAAACTCCAAGGCAACACTGCAGCACAATTTACTCAGAAATCATCAAAATATTCAAATCAACTGTTATTCATGTTCAAATTTAAAAAATTAAATTGATGCAATAATGATACTTAACTGAGGCACTGATTGCTTAGCTTATTATAGCAATCAGCTCGTTTCCTTGTTACTGTACATAATGTTTACACTCAATTGGTACATAAATAGCTGACTGAATGGCTGTCTGACAAACAACGCGAAGCCAAAATGATAAGTCTTAGAAATAAGGGCGTGTTTGCTTTATTATGCAAGGGTGTGATAAGGGATTTCCCGAAATTCAAGTAGAAGATGCAGCGGAAAGAAGTTAGCAAGAAAAAAATCAGCGCGGACAAAATAACGGTTCTACTAGTACAATGAAAAATGTAGCGCCGACGTTGATATTAGTCATACGGTGGTTAGGTAAACATAGGTTTTTATTGCAAAAAAGTTTTCAGGGGCTGCGCTATGCACCATATTCAGTGTTACTCGTTGCGGCAGCATGAAGTCGTAAATAACCGGGTAGGAATGGAGGAAAGGCGTAATAAATTGATATGAGCAACGGTTCGGCTTTTGTGCTTTTAAAATAATGAGAGCTAGAGCTATTTTATTGATTACAAATTTTTTTTTACCGCATGGTTTTTGGTTTGAATTAAAATATTTTCTTACTAAGTTACGGATATCTAAATGACCTATGTTATAATAATAATTAGAGCATGTCATTGTGTTATAAAGATGAAAATCTGAGTTTTCAATACAATTAGGCAGACGTTTTGTGTCCGGAGATTTGCGGGGAAATTTTGCGTCACGTTTATTTTATGAGCCCTCATAATTAGCTTTTTCAAAATACGACGAAGTAAAAAGTGTTCATATTTAATTAAGGTGTGGAAAAGAGTCTTAATAAAAAAATGTTGATGTTGTTTTATTTCCATGAAGTTCGATTATAATCGCAACATTCGCATGAGCGAACAAACAAACACATTGCAAATCGGATCGAATTGCAAATAGTCTATCTATGATATCTAAAATGGTATACGAAATAATTGATGGATTCAGGCGTTACCTTGCAGAAATCTATTTTTTTTTCCTTCAACCTATTGTGACCCACTGCTGAATATGAAAGATAAAAAACAGATGAAAAATCTCTAGCACTGTTCGGCTTAACTTTTAACTAATGAGGTACAAAATACAAGTACAAAATATTAATTTTCCAAAAACATTACAATACAGTTAATCTCAAAAGAAAAATATCGACACGAGTTACACGAACACCATCAGGACCATCGACTTGTTCTCTGCCAGACGTGTTGCTCCGTCGAGCGCTGGAGCCAAAGTTGGCGACTTATTAAGTAGTTGAAAGTTAAGCGGAATGGTACTAGAGATTTTTCATCGGTTTTTTAACATGGTATATGAAACTCACAGAAACTACGAACAACTTTGTTCTTATAGGACATAACTGGTATTTTCAGAGAGTGGTTCTATGTGTAGGGGTACACTATGAAACTACACTTTTATACTTAGACCGAGAAACTCAAAGCAACAACTGGCACAAAGGCCTTGTCACACAACATTCTCTATTTGAAGAACATACAATTGTACTTGTTAGTCTCATAAAAAAATGTTGTTCAAGACCCCTTAACTAAATAAAGATTTATTTATTTATTATTCTCTTCTAACTAATTGACCAAGCGAGTGAAGCGAGCGAAGCGTCCCAGTTTTGAGATTGGCCGAAAATGCTTTTGACAGTCAGTCAGTCTGTACAGCTGTTCTGGCCTACAGGGCGCATTTTTCAACCAATCTGGTTGAAACTTGGTATGCAGGTTCTATGATCTTATAGAACTTGATTGGCGTCATTTTTGATAGAAAGCGTACTTTCTCTAAAAAGGAGCAAAATGGGGGCTACTGGATATCTCCGCCTCATGAGATTCGATTTCGATGGTTTTTATTTTATTTGCAAGGTATATACTTTAAGTTTACAAAATTGGTGAAGATCTGCCCCCCTACCATGAACGCTTAGAGCGATTCAAATGAAGACCTAAACTAAATTGTCAAAAATTTTATACCATGACATGATTGTCTAATTGATATCATGTTTTCAGCGTGATGAGCAAAATAGCTCCTCAAAATGCAGTAAACTGCTCACTTTACAAGTATGTGCTTGCGAGGTCTAGTGTTCGGAGAACTGCTAGTATTAATAGTGCCAAGTGTAGTTTAATAATAAATGTAGTGTTTGATTTTCGTTCGCCAAAATGTGGTGCGCTGCATTTCTGGCGCAGTATTAATTATGGGGTCAGGTTACTTCCGTTTGCAAGTTAATCTTTAAAACGATTACGTATCATATCATATACTAATGATTATAAAGGTTTTTTTATAACTACAAGTGGAACGCCGAACGAACGAAGTGGTAGTATTTTTCATACAAACTTCATCTTTCCGATGAATTTTTTTCCCTTTAATTTTTTGCATTTTATGACTTACGGTTTAAGCTAAGCGTTGATTTAGTCAGACAGCCAGTCAGTAACTCAACAATTTTGTATACTTAGTACCTAAGATTTTGTTTATTTGACTAACTTATACAATATTAAGCAAACCACAAGCCGGCTTGTAATAAACAGGTAAAGTGGCGCAATATTTACCAGGTTAAATTTTAATCAACTGATTTTAATAAACATTAACTTTCTTCTCATTTTGCGATGCGCAAAATATTATATTTTCACTCGAAAAAATTAAACGAGACCTATACTGACACAAGTAAACTTACTTCGTTGACTTTTATAAATTTTAGTAAGTAGGTACTTCGAAATGTTATCTATACTAATATTATAAAGAGAGAAGATACTGATAGCGATAGTGGCACCACTGATAGTCCTAGGAGACTGCGGAGCCCCTTGACATGCATCGAGGCTGGCCACCGGGGATGTGATTTAGTGAGTCGTCGAGTCCGACAACCTCACACACCCCCGTCGTACCCTTATGCGGTGGGATGTCTGATTGAAGATTCCTACCCGTTAACAAAATAAAAAGGCTTGCTTGGCGAATATGACTCAATTACTCTCACCAATTAGACCAGTGTTTCAACAGAAGATTCCAAGTACCCAAAACAGGTCATTTGTGCAAGTCAATTTTGAAAACTGTAATTTCAGCGGCTTGCTAGGTATTGTCTTACCTTGTCATTCTTATGTCAATGAACAAAAACGATGTTATATTATATTTGAAAGACACATTATCTAACAGAGGTTTGAAGTACGTTTATAAATAAGGTTCTTTGTTTTTATATATATAATCCGTGAAGGTAACAAGGGGGCGGACTTTTTCAAAGTTGTTAAGCCATGACAGAGGCCTTTGGGCGGCCTAAAAACTCTGCACTAGAGTTGGACACTGACTCATACGAACTTACTTATTTACTTACAAGGGGGCAAGCGGCGAACAGACCAACATTATCGCGTAAACTCAACAGTAGATATATGTACATGTACGAGTAATTCAGATGAAAAACTTCGGAAACCATCATACCGAGGATTCAAAAAAGTATTCTACCAACTTTACTCTGTTGTTAAAACGAAAATACGAGGTATGATGTTCAGATGAGGCTACGAAACTCGTAATCTACTTTATTTTGCTAAAGTTTAATTCTGACTGCGATTCACACGTCGGCGAGCGTCGAACTGATTTCGCAATTTAATTAATACAATTTTCGGGTAAATACGTAAACATTTATTGTGAAGTGTTTTCAATGGATTTTTTTACTGAATATTGAATTTTAAAAATTTAATCTACAGTTTTTCGATATTTTGTAAAACGTTTTATGATTTCGAAATGAAAACCTTGAATTTTTATAAAAAAATGTAAGAGTATCTATATGGGCTATTTATAATAATTATTTTAATACACGGTGGATGGATACAATACACAATATTTAACAATAGTTTGTATGTAGCAAAACATACTACTTTTTCCTATAAGTTTTAAAAAGCACAAAGGCTTAAAAAACGGGAAAAAAATAAAAAATGGCAGGCATTACACGCTCCAGCAAACTATGTGCCTATAGCTGACAGTCTGCTACCTTCAACTTGTTAAAATGACTTTTGTCCTGTTCTTAAAAGACTGCTTTGCAATGCGACGCATTGTGGACGTGTGTGCGAGCCTTTACTGAACCAAATTATTGAATCCATTCGTGCTTGTATTTTCAGTAACCGTTTTTTTTATTTCAAGATAACTTTTTAGCTGTCATAATTCAATTTAATTTTTTTTCATTATGTAGTTATCTTCAAAAGGTTATGGTTTTAATTTTATTTGCGTAGGTTCTAAAATACGATTCGCGAAGCGCTTGGATGTTTTATTCATGAAGTGTCTTGCGTATTTTCTTCGCAATTTTTAGCTCGAGAAAGTTGAATAATTATTAGGTAGGCTAAGCGGGCATTACACGCTCTAGCAAACGTCATTTTTTATTCTTTGTGTTTAGAGTTATTATAACAAAATACAGATTAAACTCAAACCATTGCAGATGACAAAATATAAAAATATTAAAAATTATAGTTTTGTTACTCTACTTCGATCATCACAATAAACGCAGGAGGTTGTCCGTCAGTCATGGTTATGGTTCAACCTACGCTCAACCTGATGTGTAATGCGCGCCTATTACGCGGCTACCGCAAATGCCTGTTTTTAAGGGTTGGCTTAGTGAAAAATAGTCACACCTGGATCTATTAACTATGAGTGCTCATCTAGTCTAAGTAGTCGTGAAGTTAGCGATTAGCTTAGCTTTTTCGAACTAAATTGTCTTTGCGCTTCACAAATTCACGACTGCCTAGATCCGCTGATCGTACTTTTATTAACATGGATAAATAAATTTACTAAATTTTTTTTTGCTTGCAGTCACTAGTCTAGACTCTAGAAAATAAAAAAGGGTTTATTTTTGGGGTTAACTTTTAAATAGTTTTATTCAATAATACCACATGGATCACTTTGTAATAAGAAGACACACACACAGAAGACGAAGCTACTATTTTTATTTGTAAACATAGTGTTTATTTGAATAAATGAATTTGTACTTGTACTGCATTGTATTTCATACAAAACTATGCAGCTAATGAAACTGAGGAGGAAAATGGAGTCGTTGCCAACTGCCGGCTTTTGTGCTCGGATTTGACTCAAAAATTTCTAGATTCCGGAAGTTCTCACAGATTTCAATGCAACGGAATGTGAATTATATAAAAGACGGTTACTTTCTTCATTTATTGAAGGAGATTTTGCATTTATCGACAGTTTTAAAGAACACTCAAGGGTAAGATCAATGCCAAATATTCTTATACCAAGTTCTAATATAAGGGTATAAGATATTAATAGGTAATAATAGGTCTAACAACCAGATCAAACAGGTCAATCAAACAACAAACTAATACGTTTCAGTTAGTGCTAACTGCGTGGACTGCGCAGTTCATGATGAAATTAGAAGAGCAAATGTCATCATGAACTTTGGAAGGGTTTTTTTATTGCCGTTATCGTCATCTCATGACGTTTGCAAATCTTGCAAACACCTCTCACACTGCACTCGTGATAATTAAATCCACTTCTTTTTATCTCATTCTCTCTCGTTTCTCCGCTACGAGCCTATAGATCGACTGACCTACAAGTATTAAACTAAGGGTGAGTTGCACCATCTAACGTTAACGTCAAATTGATCGACGACGATTGAACAATTTGACGTTAACGTTAGATGGTGCAACTCACCCTAAAACTTTTTAGATCCAACAAATAACAAAAAAACACATCAGGGAAACAACTTTGCTGAGTTTTCTCGTCGCCGCATTAATTACTGCCGCTAGATGTTTAATTAAGAAACTGCAAGGGTTCTTTCCTCGTAAAAGCAAACGAATGAAAAATGTAAGTAGCAAACAGGAAAGCACGTATTGAAGCGGTCTTTGGAAATAATTGGAACAAGTTTTCAACTGCACCCGATAGGCTTTGAACCTTTATTAAGAACTAGTCGAACGACCGTGGCTTTGTTCGCGTTAAGTATCTTCTCACTGCATTCAGATTACAATTTTGAGAATTCCTTTGTCTGAATAAATTAAACTTAGCGCTTGTTGAATCTGTCTTTGTTTACTCTTGCACACTTGCGTTCTACAGACTGATAGACAGTGTCAGAAACGGTTTTTGGGTTGAGTAAAAACGAACAAGTATTAATTTATCTGTTGTTTGTGCCTTTCTAGAATCCGATTAAAAATACCTTATTGTCAGGAATCAATAAATACAAACATTATTAATGATATATTCATCATCATCATCAGTTTAGCCTTGCATTTATTGATCGCTATTGAGCCATCGTATTATTAGTAGGTAAATCTTATGTTAATGATTGCAATGCTCAAATAAAGTTTGCATGTCTCATAAAAACGTAGGTATTTCATGAATTTGTATGCTTCTTAATAGTAAAATAAATATAATTGTATAAGTTTTGATAATATAGCCTATAGCTTAATTTACGTTTAATAATAAGATTGTTACATTCTAGGATCTAAATTTACACTGGAATTTGTAATAGATAAGATAAATTATGAAATAAATTGAACTTTTAAAATTGAAATTGATTCATCATCATCATCATGACAGCCTTCTAATATTTCCACTGCTGGGACACTGGCCTACTCTCCAGCGAGAGTGATTGGGTCTTAATCCACCACGCGGTTTTTAGTTCTTGGACATGCCGCCGGTTTCCTCACGTTTTCCTTCACCGTATGAGAGCTATGGCATTGCGCACATAAATTTTTCGTAGCGAAAAATCAAGATTCAAGATTCAAGATTCAAGATATTTATTTGCACAAATAAGTGTTACAAATCCATTGGTGCACGACCGGATTTGAACCCACGACGATTGTTCGGAAGGCGGGGTCACTACCACTAGACCACCAGTGCTCTCTAAGTTATATCTAATAATATATTGAAACATGCAAACAACCTGAGTATTTATTTTTGTTATTCTAAAAACTGACAAGGCACGGCACAGAAAGAGTTAAAAGTGACTCTAAAATATTTTGTGTTAGTCATTGCCGAATTCCTGATAAGTAAAGTAAGCTCGTGTGAGTCAGCCAACTTTGGTGACAGTTTTAGGCCTCCCGAATGCCTCTGTCATGGCCTAACAACTTTGAAAAAGCCAGGACCGACTGCTTAACGTTGCCCTCCAAAGCACGGGAGCGCTCAGTTGAAATTGCCACTGGCAGTCACCCATCCAAATAGTGACCACGCGAAACAGTGTTTATCTTCGTTGATCTGTTAAGAACAACTTAGCTAGCTACCTCACGCGCCACAATTCTGGCCCGAAGGCTTCAGTCAAACCATTGCAACTGAGCCTGTTAAAATAACCCGGAAAGGAGGATACAAGAAAACTCTTGCCTGTCAGATTCACAGGTCTAAGTTAACCAACAAAATGACCGTTAAAAGTAACCACCGTTTACTAGAATAGAATCAGTAAGTTTTTTTATTGGAGAACTTTTATCCTTAGAATAAGGGTAAACATAGCTGAGCCTACCAAGGGAGCTTTAGACCTTGCATACAAATTGGACGTGTAAATGTGATAACACCCTGTTTACTCGGTAGGTACACGCGAGGTGGGATACCACAGATTATAGAAACAAGAAGCGCTCAAGTACTATTTGCAGATGGAAGTTGTAAAATCATCGTTATTGTTTACTAGCTGTTGCCCGCGACTTCGTTCGCATTGAACTAAGGAACCGAACTTTTTCCGGAATTATAAAGCCTATGTCCTATTTTCGGTCATTATCTATCTATGTTTTAAATTTCGGCTAAATAGGCTTAGTGGTTGTTGAGTTATAGAGGAACAAACATTAATCTAAACAAACATCCAAGCTTTCTCATTATTAGTATATGGTGTATTAGCTTAGCTGAAAGAAACACCCTTTCGGTGCGTAAGACTGCGTTTCCACCAAAGATGTGCGAGGATGTGTAGCGGGGGATGTGTTTGTTATGGAACCAATAGAATCACTTCAGTTACCTAGTCTCGCTCTGACAGCTTCAATGAAGTGATTCTATTGGCTCCAGCAAACGCATCTCTCGCTACACATCCTCGCTTAACTCTGGTCGAAACGCAGCCTAAATATGACGTGACACAGTTTTTATTTTAATAATTCATTGATTTTACATCATCGGCCGGTCTAGCTGTAAGTTTATGAACCAAGATGGCGACAGAGACGATATTTTTGCTATGACAGGATTATATAACGGGTGTCTAAAGAACAGGCCTCACCGCCAGCTAGCGAACGAGCGGGTGAAGCTAGACGTGGAAAAGTCTTTGCAGTTTGCGGTGTGAAACAAAGTGTGAAAATAGGTAAAACGACCGGTTTGCAGATATCGCTCGCTCGCTCGCTAGCTGGTCTTTTTTTGTGATGCGTCATCCACTGTATAAATATTCTTATTTTAAATCTCTTCTTTCTCTTCGCATTCTTCATTACTGAAGGTCGTGCCCGTCTTGAAATGCTTTAATGGAGAAATTAACAAGCTGTTTCCACGCTACTCTGTTCTCGGCTTGTCTATTTTAAATAAGTTCTGCGTAATACCGCGTAACGTCGGAACTCGTGGTCTCATCTCTAGTCTCATCGCGTATTCCAAGGATGTAACAATAAAACGTTGATGTGGATTCCTGATACTGCAAATTGTTTCGCAAAGCGGTTCCTATCCCGAACAATTCTCGCCGTGTAAAGCTTTTGAGGCTGAAATTGCTGTTAGAGTTTTAATAATAAAAGCCTTAAATGTGTTGCGAGGAGCTTTACGAAGCTAATATAAAACAGTTTGATTATGTTTTAAAGCTGCTATCGTTTTGTAATATCCTTGTGTTTTTAGCTATTTTGAAGTAAATACTCGCCTAATTTTTTTATACATACAAAAATACGATTTCGAATACGATTAGCCCGTTGTGTCTCATTAATTGGGCATAGGCCTTACCTCTACATTAATCTCGTTCTTGTGCCAGGTGAACTAAAATAAATAAGTTAAAGATATAACTACAAAGTTAAATAGATGAACGTTGAAGCAAAAAAAAAAAACGAGAGACATGACTGTGTCATTCACCAATCCGCATTGGGTCCGCGTGGTGGATTAAGACCCAATCACTCTCGCCCGAGTGTAGGCCAGTGTCCCAAAAGTGGAAACATAGAAGGCTGTCATGATGAAGACTGGTAAATGATATTTGCGGCAATTCCAGTAATGGATCGTAAAATATTAAATAGTTCGAACGAGTGTAGACTTCGCATCCCAGAGGGACCGAGTTAATTCATTATGCTATTCATAAGGGCGAGTATCCTATAGAGCGAAGTGGAAAGGAAATATAAAATCAGCTAATGGAATGATGTCAAAATTGCATCACGTTAGCTTTGTCAACCTTACCAATAAAACAAAGTTGAATTCTTATCACGAATTCACGACTACTTTACTCGGTAGTTTAAATTATTGATTCATATCCCTATACTTATACATAAGAACTATCGAAAGCAGAGCCAATAGCTATCATGACATAACATACCTACAACATAAAAGTTTTTATCATTATTATTCGAGTACCTAGTGTACATAACTAACATTTAATTTCAAATGAGTGCGTACCCATTCGACCCAATAATTTTCTACCCAATAGGTATTTTGCTCCGTTTGACCCAAAACATTTGATTTAAGTTACTCTTTCTACCCACACCTATCTCTGGTACATTATGAGAAATACGATAATTCAGACACGGCAGGAGGCCCTGTGGTACCATTATTAAACAATAATATTCTCGTATAGGGTGATAAGCTTAATAACGTTATTGATACTAGCTACTTGCAATAATAATAATAATAATAATATAATATAATAATATTATATTATATACTGTTGGCGTCCCACTGCTGGGCAAAGGCCTCCCCACATTCCCTCCAGAAGTCTCGATCCCGAACATCTCCGTTTTGGTCTGCCGCGTTGCCTTCTCGCTGGGTCAGGGCGCCACTCGGTGGCTACCTTTGCCCACAGCTGATTTGGCATACGACAGACATATTGCCCAGCCCAATTCCACTTCAGCGTAGCCTTCGAACACAGAGTCTTCGAAGCTACATCAACAATTTGAGTTTTGGCGCGCATAATAATGTTAACCATACTCAATCTTAGTTACTCCAGCCATAGGTAATATCGAAATTTTTTTTAGGAAGAAAGTAGGTCACTGCACTGAATAAATATTCTTCGCGACTCATTAAGGGTGGATTCGATCAATATCTGAAATAACTATGCGGAGTAAGAAAAGTCTAATACATGTAATGTCAGTTTACTCGCGAATAACTACAATTTATTCGGAGAATAGTGCTTATTCGAGTTTGGTCGAATCCAAAATCTTATCTTATTCGAATTTGGTCGATATGGAGCGCAGAATATGATACATTATTACGAAGTAATTATCTACTTGTATACCTGTGACGGAACAGGAACAAAATGACATTTCCATGTTAACTAAATATCTAAGTAGGTACTAGGCACAAAATGCTGTATCACGCTGCCTAGTGGTAGTGCCTCTCAACGTTAATACAAGATCGGACATTTCGTTCCATTTTGTTGGTATTGCCAATATTCCCTAGGAAATTGAATTTCTGAAGGTTTGCAGTCGGGAGTTTTTTATTTATTGGCGGGTGTTCGATTTGTTTGGGCCGATGTCATGGCTCTTGTATGACAAATAGTTTTTTGTTTGACCTCAAAATGTGTTACGCAAAATATACCTTTATGCAAAGCATCGAGATGCAAAGTTATACTGACCTTTGCAGTGTGGCACTTAGGGTAGAAAAAAAATCAATTTTCATTCAGTTTCAAATCGCATTAACGAAAACAAAATGAACTACGTTCTTGTGTTCTGGATAAAATCAATTAACAATAATTATTATCGCTTTACCAATTACAAATATTGTTGCTTATGTTTTAATCAAAAGCTTTAGCTTGAAAAGGACTTTTGAATTTCAGGACAAAAGATAAATACATGCGGATGTCATTTTTTTTACAATCAGTTTATAGACAAGATACTAAATGAAATACCAATTTAGGTATTAAGTTTGCTTTCATACTAAAAAAATGTTTTTGGTATCATAGTGTTAACCATCACACTGAGGGAATACTAAAGATATCCCAAGAAAAAATTCCAACTCTGGCGGATTTTTTTCTCTCTATCTATACCTACCTATCTTTACCTATAAAACATTTCATTCTTTTTGGCATTATTTTCGATAACAAAAAAACAAAAAATGTCGCACGTGGTCGCTCGCGTGTATATCTGTCAATCTTCGTTACAATTCGAAGGGAAATTCATAAAAATAACAGAGTTTTTGCGCGAAAGGTAGGTAATAGGTGAAAATACGTGCAACCAATAATACACGTTTGCAACGGTATTATTAATTTGTCACATGCCAGCATTAATGATTGAGTTGCAAAATACAATTTGCTAATTAGTCAATTGACCGCAAACATTTAGGTTACCCCAAAAAGTTTAATATTCCGATCGGTAAATTAGCATAATGTCATTCACAGTGTTTAAATTACAAATCATGACAGCCTTCTAATGTTCCCACTGCTGGGACACTGGCCTACTCTCAGGCGAGAGTGATTGGGTCTTTATCCACCACGCGGACCCAATGCGGATTGGTGGATGGCACATGTCTTTCGAATTTTTAGTTCTTGGACATGCCGGTTTCCTCACGATGTTTTCCTTCACCGTATGAGAGCACTGGCATTGCGCACATAAATTTTTCGAACAGAAAAATCCATTGGTGCACGACCGGGTTTGAACCCACGACCTTAGGATCGGAAGGCGGGGTCACTACCACTAGACCACCGGTGCTCTCAAATACAAATACAAATCTTTTATTTACAGTTCCTATCTCGATGATTTATACTCTATGTTCTAGCTAATGCTCTTGACTTTGTTCACGTAACATATTTACCTACCTTCTTCTTAAATCACTCTATGGATGAAAACCGCATTAAAGTGAAATGGAAGCCATAGTAGCATTTTAGCGTGTTTCTACTTTTTTTTTTTTTTTTTTATACAACTGAAGTGGCAACCAAGCGTACTGCCCACAAGATGGTAAGCGGTTACCGCAGCCTATGGACGCTTGCAATACCAGAAGTATCACTCGCGGGTTGCCACCTTGAGGCTAAGATCGAAAGCCTCATGTGCCAGTAATTTCACCGGAAACCATACCCTTCACACCGGAACGCAGCAATGCGAGCATTACTGCTTGGCGGCAGAAATAGGTATGGTGGTAGTCCTTCCCCGGACGAACTCTATCACAGAGAACTCTACTACTCTTATACTACACGGAAAATCATTTTTTTTTGATGAAAACTAAAAAAAACTAAGCAATTTTAATTATTAATTGTAAATGAAAGTACAAGTTACTTATTGTGCTACCCGAAACACGATTGTCTTAATTTGGCCCGATAAAAAAACTCAAAGTTAATAAATAAATAATGCTGGACAATCCATACAGCATCATCTTGTCCCAAGCTAAGCAGAGCTTGTGTTATAGGTACTAGATGACTAATATACGTAAGACGATACAATACATAGCTAGATATTTTTTATTATACATAGAAAATACCCAGAGTTGTCGCAAAATCTACATTTTTTAACAGGAAATGTGGTTTTATTCTCTTGTCAATAAAGATATATGATCCGATTAAATCCGTTGCGTTGTTTAAAAAAACTAGATGTATTACAGTACCGAGGGACAGACAGACGGCGGGAAGCTACTTTGTTTAAGTACAATGTAAAGATTTTCAATGAAGTTAGGATTCGCCAAAATATTGTGATACTCGATAGCGAGCTGGTTCGTGAAAAAATCACAATTGGGGTACAGAAAGATATTCAAGTAGCTACTCACTGAATCAAATTAGATTTGCGAGGTCGCTACTTTTAGTCAATTATGTTAACCTACTTACGATCTTTCAATTTTCTGAAGAGATTTTTACCTGCTAATCCTATTATTGAATTACGTGTAAATACCTAATTGGACCTGGTTTAAAAATATAGCGAATAAAGTAATTGCAACGTTGTGAGTTCCTAAATCAAATATGTAACGCTTTACTCAATACTCAATACTCAATATTTTTATTGTCATCACATTGGCAGGTATAGTTCTCACAACGGATCTCGGTCGTCATGAAATTAGCCGTATCGATGCGCAATAGAGCTTTTTCAAACTAAATTGTCTTTGCGCATCACAAACGGCTAACTTCACGGAAGCCTAGATCCGCTGTGCGAACTATACATGGGGTGAAAATACAAATCGTGGATCACAATGTGCGTCTATTAGGGCATAACAATAGGAGGTATAAACTTTCATATGATAGTAGGCACTAATGATGTAATTCTGTAGTCTCTTGACTTTAACCACCTTTAACTTATACAAAAAATATTATGAAAAAACAAAAATCCGTTTCGAACCGTAAAAACGTAACAACAACAACAACCAAAAATACTGAAACGCTTTTGACGTTTCTCCATACGATTTTGATAACTTACGACCTTCTAAACAGCTTTAATATTTAAGTAGCGTTTTAGTTACGTTTTCTATTCAAAAACACCCTGAAGCATAATCAAACGAATATATAAAAAGTTCCTATTGAATCCAAACACACAGCTCACTTTAAATTGAAAAAAAAAACTTCAGGCTTACAGAGTTCAAACTTAACGCAGTTGCAAAGCAACTTATTCAATTGGAAAGGCTTTACTCGGGTTCAATTGCAATATGCCTTTCTCAATGCACGTGCTCAGTACCAACGACCTTTTGTGTGTCAAAGGTAAACACGACCGTGTTTATAGCCGGCTTTCCTGTAAAGCGTCAACGCAAGAAAGCGGCGAATATAACCACTCAATATTGGTTTGCGCGCAAACTATACTGACAATATTGAGCAGCGCCGCCAATACATTTTTTTCTTTCTTTAAATTTTTGTATCATGCGGCAACTAATCATTGTGGTTTACCACTAAACTTGTTTTGTCATTTATGCTGATGTTTTAAAGCAATTTAATATCTATTTTTAATAATGAAAGGGCATAACTTTAACAGCTAATTAAAAGCCGCAGGATAATTGTAAGTACTTATCCTACTAATCTTATAAATGCGAAAGTTTGTGTTTATGTTTGTTACCACATATCTCCTAGACGACTTAACTGATTGTGATGAAATTTGGAATGTAGATAGCTTAAGTCCTGGAATAACAAATAGGTTACTTTTATCCCGAAAAAATTACTGTTCCTGTGGGATAGCATAAAAACCGCAAGCCGCACAGGTCATAATATAAAAATTCAGTCAGGTATAAAAATTTAAGTTTTAACATTTTTTTTACTCTGCGCTCATAACTCCCGAGTTTCTTTCAACCTGTTTTTTTTTACATACCGTTTCGTTTTCACGCAGTTTAGGAAGTGTCGCTCGTAATATTGAGGGAAACCTCTTCTTGAAACATCAGTTCTTAGCATTCCGATCCATGCGACAGAATGCGAGTAGCACGAGCGTTGGAATGCCACTACGAGTCACTGTCTGCACTATTATTTGCTAGTTTCTAGGATATCTATTGTGTTCACTTGCTCGTAAAAGGCATTCTAATTTTGTTCTAGCGCGATATAGGATCAGAGCACTGGTGATCTAGAAATAGTGACCCCGCCTTCTGATCGGATTTGTGAACCCAAGCTAAGGTCGTGGGTTCGAACTGGTCGTGCACCTATTAGTAAAATTTACATCGAAAATAGTATGGAATGTCCACATACTTTATTAAAATTGTTTTGGTGGTAAGGCAATATCAGAAGTTTAGAAAATGCTGTAAACAATAATGTACTAAAACCGCTAGTAGAATATACTATTATATACTACTTACTACAAATATAAACACTAGAACATCACAGCTAAGATGCTTGTGTTCCAACTTGAGCGACCATACGCTTGGAGACTTACTACTTACGACTAACTTCTAGTTTTTGTTGATGTTCAGTTTGCATGGAAGTAGTTTCCAAGTAGTTGGCTTCTGCTATTCTGCTTCGAAAGTAGCAAAAAGCAAAGGGCCACTTGGCAATTTGCCTTTTAATTAAATTTAAAGATGGCTTCCAAACTTTAATATAATTTTAATAAAGCTTGTTAAAAATATTATCTAATCTTATAATATAATAAACTTATATTAGGCGCTGCAGCCTGCAAAGTTATATTTTATATTAGCTGTTGTGTTATACTAAACTGTGTTTAGTACTATACTTTGTATTTTTAATGACAAATAAAGATTTTTTAAAAACAAAACAAAATTATCTAATCATAGCCTAAGAATAAAAAAAAGGGAAATTAGTTCTATTTGCTTTTAACTTGCTTTCAAGATCAAGATCGGAAACATAATTTATTCTTCAGTATTCTTATGGGAGCTAATGTAGGCATTAGCTTGTTTATTGCCACTTCAATAGACACGCTGGGAATACGCTTTTTTTTAATGGCTTCCTAAAGAAAAATATTTTTTTAACGGTAAGAGAATAATAACGCGAGTGTAACCGCGCCGGTCAACTAGTATTAAATATATAAGTTCACGATTCAGTAACTTTTCAACTTGCAGAATGGTTTACAATAGCATGGAATGGTTGACGGTGAGCGTACAATAGATCATCATTTTAGAGAGCTCCTAAAGAATATTCCTATGCAAGTAGGGACAAGGGATGCCCGGAGCAGAAAGGGGTTAATCATGCTATTTTTGGTGAAAAGAAATTGCAGAAGAAAGTGGCTTTATATATTTGTTTGGAATTTATTCGTTTGTGTAAAAATACGCGAATTTTTTTGCGTACCCAATCGGTTTATTAGCTCAGGGTCAGATCAATTTGAGGTCTAAAAACCAGTACAGACAGAAGTTTTTAATATGATTTGAATAAAGTTTTATTAAACTTCAATTGCTGTTGCAACAGGGTTTAATCCCAGTTATTAAACTCTTCTTTATTGAAAAAACAGTATATTTATAAGGTACTGTATGTATGTACTTAGTTCCTTAAGTTTATGAAATTACATCGTAAATCAACTTACCATTAGTGATGAACGGATAGACGGTCCGTAGCTCGGCCTCGTAGGCCTCCAGCGAGATGGGAGGCACGATGGGGGGCACGTAGTCGTCTTCAGGCGACCGCTCTGACCCGTAGCCTTGATCAAATCCGGGGTCTTGGAGCTTCCAGACGGGCTCTGCATCTGACCCTGGAACGATAATGTCTAGTCAGCATATTATTACTACAGAATCTATCTAATGCTGTTTGCACGTGAATTGTAATTGATTTGAAGCCAATCCTGATTAAACCTGATTAGTTTATTCTGAAATGTTCTTATAATATTATAAAATGGGCAGAAGGTATCAAAAACGAGCCAACTGTTCCGTACGCAATGTCACTTGTTTCATGCTACTCGCGAAAGATGTCTGATTCATTTGGTATGCTTACATCGACCTAATCAGAATTTGAATAAGCTTGTGCAAACTGCTAGAATTTATCACAATTAGAATATTCTTGTGCGAGCCGCTCTCGATCTTTCATTTTCTAATAATTTGTGGTCCAAAACCTTAATTCAACTCATTAATTATTACTAATGCGTGGTCCACCAGCGCCGGCTACTGGGTCAGACTGTGATAACTGTAGGTGTCATTTTGTACGCCGAATTGTCAGTGTGGTAATTTTTAAATATTGCATGATGGCTTGTTCTGGATTGCTCTTGGCTGTAATTTCTAAAAGAAGCAAACTAATTTGTATAACTGACAGTAGCGGGGAACGAGGTGGCAATTTTTTTTAAGGCAATATTTTATATGCTAAGATTGCCACTGCTAATGCTTTGCCTGTTGCCCCGTTTTCGTTGTCGTCAAGGAAGCGATGACCACAAACTTCAACTAAATAGTTATAAAACGTTTGAGTGTCTAGAGCTACAGAAACTGCTTTTAATTTAGTTATCAAAATTGACCTGACAAACACTCTAATATTTTATTTTCAACCTAATGCCCAAGTGGTATAAGTTAAAATTGTATAATTTGTAAATAATTTCAAGTTATTATGAATGACGAATTTCCTAATTTTCCACTATCATGTATGACATTGCTAGACCTTAAATATTTGCCATTTATTTGTGCACTAGTCTCTTGCAACCCACTTTACTTCCAACAAAAGCGTTCTATAAAATGGCACAAATTCAAACCTAGATAAAGGATAGAGGTCACACTGAGAATCTCTGGCTAACCGCATTGAATTGAGTATCTACTGTGGATGTGGTCTATGCCTACTCTTCGTTGCTGGAGTTCTATAAGCGTTGTTAGCGCTCTATTGTTCTGTTTTAATACGATTATTATACTCGATAGGTATATAACTTCTTAGTACGGATATATAAAGGGCAGTTTCCGCGAGAAGTCAAATCAAGTCAAATCAAATCAAATCAAAAATGCTTTATTCAATATTATCACAAGGATCACCTTGAAACGTCATACATACATGCTAGGAAAACTCACGCACCCATGCCGTAAAAGAACTGGCAATAACACAACCCATGCTATTGTTATGCACATTCTTCCCAAGCTTTTTTATAAAAGTAATCGAAAAGATTCGTATAATTATCTCAATTGCGTAGTGCGGTTATCGAAAAAGATATTGTTTTACCAAGTTGACTCTTCAATAAGAGTCAAACATCCATACTTACATCAATCCATCGAATCTTTCGATGGATTGATGTAAGTATGATTTCGAATTTATAATAATAGTGGTAGTTTCGCATTAATAATAATAAGGTATGGTAAAAGCCATTTAAATGTTTATTCTACGAAAAAACTAAGAATTGGAGATTTTTTTTTCCAAACACAACTTCTTATGGTAATAAACAACTCACCCTTTCAGTACCCGTTTCTTCTAAAGCTTTACATAAATAATGATGATTACCTACTCTTATTGTGCGCACAGCTGAAATATTAATAAAACTCAATTTACCTCCAGGGCGCGACATTTGCATCCCAAAATGCTCTGATTTTTCAGCCATTTTCACTTCGAATTGATTATTTAAATTTATGCCGGCAAAAGAATTATCGTTTAGTGAATATCCTACTTGGCAATGTTTTATGTATGAAGGTACGCCGGTAAAATATAGGTTTGCGTGCTCCGGACTTGTAACGCGACTTTGAATATAGGCGTGTAGAGTCTTGATTTACTAGCTTGCCCGAGCGAGTACCAACAAACCTATGTTCTATTCATCAAAATCAGGCACGCTATTATGCCCTTTAAGCTATTTGAAATGAAGTTCATATTTATTAAGTACGCGAAGGGTAGTTTTGAAATGTCTACGAGTTACGAAAGTTTCACGGTAAAATCGGCCATCGGTTGTGGTTTTTTGTAAATTAAATAAATGTTTATGTTTATTTCTTGTTTCCTATAGATTTAGTGCGTAGTACTTATCTTTAAATAATAGTAATTTATTTATCTACCCTACGCGTTTTACGGTTTAGGCTTTGCGATGTTTGTCAGTGGTGTCGATTCTGTTGTAGCATTTTCTAAACTTAGCTAACTAAAATTATTGCAGTCCTTTGTATTTTAATTCATTAGAAAAGGACGGCAACAATTTTTAGTTAGTTTAGTATTTCACTAAACATTTTATAAAATATTGACGATAAAACCGTGGATTTTGAAACGTATTTTACTGTCTTACTGCTGTCGGATACGCGTTCTAAGCAAATAAATAAATATGGGGAATGGCATTAAGGAAATACGTTTTATGTCTCGTCGATTCTGTTATTTATGCTAAAGATCATCCAAGCATAAGCTACCCAGTCTTAAGATTTATTCATCTGCTCAAAATTTCCCACCTAATTTTTGAGAATCTCGGTCGCGCGGTGGGCAAGTTTCCGGCTCAGAAACGAAAGGTTGCGAGTTTTATTTCTCTCGAAATTAATACGTACATTTTTGCCTAGTTAAGTAAAAAAAAATATTAATCATCCATCAATCTGCAGTGTATCCGCCTCGTGGATTATGACCCAATCACTCTTGCTTGATAGTAGACTAGTTTCCTAGGTGAGAACAATAGGATGACCATGACTACATTATACGGCAATCATCAACTTAACAGAACTAAGCCAAACAACCACGTTCCGCATCTGAATGCAATTTAATTTACAAAAATATGTAAGAAACTATACACAAGTGGTAACCACAAACAACACTTTATGCCTAATTGGCTTTTTATCGCCGGCACACGGTGGGCACAGCCAAAACACTCCGAATACGAAAACATAAAGAATAAAAAACATTTTTGTCGTAAACATAGCTGAATTTAAATTTGAGCACATTTGCTACCTGTAACCTGTATTCACAAACGCGCAAAGACGTCGAACACGTTTAGAAAACTCGAGGTAAGGCAATATTTTTGATTTCAAAATTCTACTGTTTCTCTACTTTCTTTATTCGTACTGAATACCTACAGTTTTATGCACTCGCTAATTAAGTACTTCATTTCAGTAAATAATGCCGCCAAACTTCTATGATGGGATACTTTTTACTCGATGTGTACTAGCAAACATAACGTAGTATTTACTTGACGAATGTGAGTACCCAGACAAACCCTACGTACAATATTATTTAAGTATAAAATATATTGTGGTTATAAATTAAAAAAAAGAGGCTATATTCTTTCATTTCAGTAGTATTTTTATTTCTAGTATTTTTTCATTTAATTATATTAATATTATCTTCGAAGGCAACATAACAATTATAACATTTTTTTTGTTGTAGTTTGAATCAGTTTATTAGGAATCGTTTGTAAATAAGGGGACAGGTTCCGTTCCAACTTTAATAATACAGGCAAATGCTTGAAATATGGAATTTGAATCACTATTTGCTTGGATTTCTGGAAATAGGTTGCTAAGGGGGTTTTGTAAGGTAATGCATTTCGGCAAAGGCGAATATTTTCGGAAATGGATTTTCTATGAACCTGACAGTTTGACAAACGACCTATTTTCAAACGGTTTACAATTGTATCAAATAATTATTGCTAGAACTTACTAGAAATAGTGACACGGTCTATGTGATATGCGCAAATGAAATGACATAACAAAAAAATTAAGGTGTTGCTCAAGTAACTTGCATTTAGACTCGTGCCCGCGTGCTATTATTTACTTGCGCCGTGAAAGCGCACCTTACAGCCAACTTTAAAATAAGTTAATCAAAGAACAAGCTATTGTGTAAAAAAGGAATTTCAGAGTTTTCTTGCTTATGAAATGTACCTACCTGAAATCGCAGCAATTTCGCCAGAAACCGGCCAAAAGTTATCTAATTTGACCCTGGGCCGCAAGGGTTTGTTTAATGGCGGGCGGCTAAATAGGAGAAGTTAGCAGTTATATTCAATAGGTCCGAATAGAGGACAGCTGAACACAGATTGAAACGTAGTACTTTTACAAAGTATTCATAGTCATCCTCATCTCAGCCTGGTGTCACCCACAGCTGGGTATTTTGTATAAATGTTCTCATGGAAATATAAAAAACATTTATTCGACATCAGCTACAAGAAGGTTAAAACAAAAAAACCAATTAAAAAAGAAAACATTTGCATTGGTCCAAGCCATACAGCAAGTAGGTACTTAGGTACATTTATTTTTGCCTTGTGACGCAAAGGGTTTGGCTCAGCATATGCTGGGTGCGTTCAGCGCCAAAACCTTCTAATGAAATGACTTCACGGACTACGCACATTGCACTTTATCAAACTAGTGCCACGCTGATTATTGGATATTGAAACTTATAACTAGTATGGAAGAGTTTATTTTCCAAATAGCAGTTATCATTTATTCAGGAGCTCGTGACGTAACATATCACACTAATATTATCAATGCGAAAGTTTGGATGTTTGTTTGGATGTTTAGATGTAGGTATGTTTTTTCAATAAATGAATGCTTGACAATCTAGCCCCAAGCTAAGCAGAGTTTGTGATGGGTACTATGTAGATGGCTGATATACATTATAATACAATACATACCACAGACATGGATCCATGTCTGTGATACACACATATAGGTAGATATTCTTTTTTATTATACCCAGAACACCCGAAACAAATATTTGCAGATCGTACAAACATTTGTCCCAAGGCAGGAATCGAATCCGTAACCTCCTGCGTTGCCGGCCTTCCTTACCCGAAAGGGGCCATAGCTAATGGAACTATAATTTTAATATTAATTCATTTGTCGTAATAAGCAATGTAATATTTAGATTATTATTATTATATACATTTATATTTTGTTTTTTTTTTCAATTTATATTTTGTATATAAATAGACCTTGGTCTTTTTTTAACATTTTAGAAAATTAGGGCATATACCAGCCGCATTATAAAGGTTCTTATGATCAAGGACTTCATCGATCATCTGAATTCCCACCTAAACTACATTTCTACATTCACCACAGTAGGTAGTTTAAAGTTGAAAGCTACATCGATTCTAAAACCAGGGTAATAAAGTTCATTTTTGCTAAAACATTTTAAGTGATACAAGCCGAATAAAGTGTGGACCATTGCTTGAGCCCAAATCTCGGCACGTGATACGGGTGACAAAAGCGACGCCTTGATGTCTGTTCACAACGCGTACAGGTGACTAGACAAATCGTTGTCTATACTATAATATTATAAAGTGAAAGATTTGAATTTTTCTATTTTTGTTTGTTACGAATAAACTCAAAAACTACTGATCTGATTTCAAAAATGATTTCACCATTAGAATGCTACATTATCCCTGAGTAACATAGGCTATATTTATTACAAACGACCCGCCCCGGTTTTGCACTGGTGGTGTTTCTTCCACCCGCCCGAAGCTGGGACGGACTACTAGTAACTAATATTGGTGCCTTTGATCAGTTCATTTTTGATAATAAAATTAAGCGTGATCCTACTTTTCCTACGTGTAGTAGATGAATAGGAGAACCGGATGGTGTGTGTTCAGAAACACAAAAATTATGTTATGGTTTATATCTACCCAATTTTACAAATTCCCATAACTACAGATTTTTGTTTCAATTAAGAGATATTATACCTAGCATAGGATGAAGTTGATTTGTGGATTTTGATTGTTTATAAAAAAAGACTAAAAAAAAGGGAAACTTCTACGACTACTGAAATATTATGAAATAGGCCTTTGGGTATCTATTAGTCTGTTCCACTTCTTATTTTCCACCTATTCTTAGTTTTAGAATAAGTACCATAACGACTTGTCTAGATGGATGTACAAAGGAAAACTGCCCTCACTTTCGACAAAGTAAACCATGTTTTGTTAGAAAACGTAGAGCATAACAAGATGTGCTTTGTTCGGTTGTTTTTAAATTATATATGCTGTATTGTAAGTATATTTTGTTCGTTATATTAATATTCTGTTGAGAATGCTTTCATCTGGGAGTGATATCTGGCAGGTTCGAACCTCGCCGCGGGACAAATGTTTGCTGATTTGCAAGTATTTGTTCCAGGTCGAGGTATCTATGTATCATCATCATGACAGCCTTCTAATGTCCCCACTGATGGGATACTGGCCTACTTTCGGGCGAGAGTGATTGGGTCTTAATCCACCACGCGGACCCAATGCGGATTGGTGGATGGCACTAGTCTTGCGAATTTTTAGTTCTTGGATATGCCGGTTTCCTCACGATATTTTTCTTCACCGTATGAGAGCATTCACTGCTGCTCTCTGTATAAAAACAATGCGTTTTCGAAAAAATATTCTAGTACCTACTATGTCTTTTTCTAAGATATCTGGTTCCAATAGTGCAAGTTTTTACTAGTTTGGGGTGAATTACAATAACCAGTTTATTATTTGAACATACTTTTGACCCCAATATTCACACTTTTTTCTAATGTAGGAAATGCAGTACTTTTTTCAACGTGTTTTTCATAGAGCTTACAGCAGTGAGCACGTGAGCACATTAGTGCAAAGTGCATTAAGTAAATGAAAAACAATAACAGTCCCCGACGTGTTATATTAGTCTGTACAATTTCATTAAAATCCAAGATATACTTGTTTTTCGAATTGCATCTGATTCTGCTGAAGTGTGTTTTCATCTGAAATTTAACGCTGTATATAAATAAATAAAAATAATAATATAAAAAGCCTTTTATTTCTTACATTTACTTAAAATCTAAATATATTGGTTATTTTTATTGTTTTTATTTCACTTTACTTCCTTTCACTTTTCATTTGTTATTGTACAATTTTTGCAGTTTATTACTATTTTTACATTTTACGCTGTTTATACTAGGTGAATGAAAACTTTGACCATACCATCATCCGCGTCGCAAAACAAAATAATTCATCTTTTAGAAACGTTTTAAAAGTAATTTTTGACATCGCCCAAATACACCGGAGGGTAAAATAAAGTTAAAAGTAGATTAATTTTCCAAGTTTTCCGTGTTGCGTAATAGGAATGCCAGCCCAGGTAAAAATACGAACGTTAATTAAATAAGTATTAATTTATATAAATACAGCTTTTCATTGGTACAACCGACAACATAGCGCGATCAACAAAATGTGAAATACCACAAATAATTATATTTTATATCTGATTTTTTTTATATTACAGATAGCATTTCCAATGCCAAGCAGTAATGCGTTGCTGTGTTTCTGTCTTCCTAGTCGGTCTAAGTAATCGGACTACTGATACCAGTACTGTAGGTTGCAAAATCAAATAAAAATAGATACAAAATACAAAAAAGTGTATTGTGAAAATAAATAGTAGGTTTTTTTTTTATACAACTGAAGTGGCAACCAAGCTTACGGCCCAAAAGATGGTAAGCGGTTATCGCAGCCTATGGACGCTTGCAATACCAGAGGTATCAGTCGCGGGTTGCCACCTTGAGGCTAAGATCGAAAGCCTCATGTGCCAGTAATTTCACCGGAAACCATACCCTTCACACCGGAACACAGCATTGCGAGCATTACTGCTTGGAGGCAGAAATAGGTATGGTGGTAGTCCTTCCCTGGACGAGCTCTATCACAGAGAACTCTACTACTCTTAATATAGGTATACAAAATGCAGTTAATTTAGTTAGATCGGTTTGTACAATTTGGCAAATGGAGTAAATTCAGCACTAACTCTGCGCAAAAAAGATCTGCGCAGAGCTGGTTTTCAGTCTACCCCAAAGCTCGAACTTAGGTGGTCGAACATAAATAAAAAGTAAGTTTGTAATAGCGGGTTCGATAAATATACTCTTTATTGGAACACAAATTATAGTATGGTTAAAAATACCGAGTGTGAGCCAATCATATTAAAAAAGTTTTAAACCACGCTTTGTTTGGCAATGTCCTATCCACCAATCAGCATTGAATCCGTGTAATAATTTAAGGTACAATCAGTTTCGCTCAAGAGTAGGCTAGTCTCAACAAAAGGCTGATCATAATAACCTCAGACCTTTTGAAGTTTCGTCATTCTAATTAAATCTTCAAAAAGGTCTGGAAAAAGTTTATAAAATCTGCCTGCACAATGACATGTTGGTAACATTGTTTATGCTTCAAAGCTTCTATTCTGAGGAGCGCTGAAAAGGCGGCGCGCCGTAAACATACAACTTCTATTAAATTTGCAAGTTCTTGTCGCTTAAAATTATGTTTTCGGTAGTTCTGCATGGAATGCTGTGAAGTTTCATGCACGTTTCAATTTTAAGACTCAGTCACACGCGCTGCTTTGTATATTAAATATTAGTATGCTAATTTAGTATTTTTGTATGTATTCAAGGTCAGCCGTTCATAATGTTGAGGCACTGGCCTACTCTCGAGCGAGACTCAATGGGTTATAATTTACACGGACCCAATGCGTACTAGTAGATGTCAGGGATGTAATTACTTTTGGATTTTTCGTTTTTGTACATGCCGGTTTCTCCACGATGTTTTTCTTCACCGTTTATGCAACGGTGAAGTAAAACTTTGTAACTATTTTTGCTGTTTCATATTGGGTTATTTTTTAAAGAAATTTTGTTGAATAACTCACTCGGTAGACAATTCACCTAGAGTAAATCACCAGGGTGAATTAAGTGCTACACACGGTAGACTTGGTACACCTGGGTGAACTAAGCGATTCTTTCAATAAAGCCCCCGACAGAATTTATTCACCTAGATGAATTAACTACCTGGGTGAATTAACTTCTTATGTTTTTGTTTGTTTGTTTGCTTTATAAATTAGAAGTTTATCCCTACATCTGCCTAGTATAAGCTATGGAACTTATTTAGAACATGAAGTTGTTTCTATCTGAAGAGGGTTCCTCGCGATTGGATCTCAATGGGATAATGTATTCCTTCCGCAATAGGGTTTCCACAAAACATGACTGATGTTTGTGACTAGTGACATGCCCCTCGACTTTGTTCGCAATGATTTTATTTATTTAGCATAGCATGACACTCACACATACAAAGGCACTAACCATTTACGGACACAATCTGTGCATGTGGTGATAATGACGCGTTTATTGTATTCATTTTGTTGTGTTTGGGGTGCGTTATTCACATTCGGACGGTCCCAATACGCGTCTATAGGGAGCAGCGGCTAGCAATGATGTTTTAAGTCTTTGTTTCCCGCTACAGGATAAAAGCCTGTATGATCTGAGATTGTTTTTTCAGATCTGGTTCTTGTATGAAAAAGTTAAAGAACAGGCTCAGCTAGCAATTGTGATGAGACATATATTTCTGTCCCGCGACTTTGTTCGCATGAAGCATGGTAACTATAATATTTTTCCGGTATCTAGAGAACCAATGCCAAATTATATGAAGATCCGTTCAGCCTTTTTGACATGATCCTTACATCTGGAATAACTGTTGCAAAATTAAGAATAATTCTGCAGAATAAGAAATCTCAAATAGTATAAGTAAACTGTAACTAGCTCTCGAATAACTACGATTTATTCGAAGAATAGTGCTTATTCCAGTTTAGTCGCATCCAACCTTAGAAACATTTATTCAAAGTTTTGCATTTATATTCAAACTTTTGCATTTATATTCCAACTAGCTGTCGCCCGCGACTTCGTTCGCGTGGAACTCGAGAACCGAATTTTTTTTCGGGATAAAAAGTAGCCTATGTCTTATTTCCGGTCACTATATATTTATGTACTAAATTTCAGCCAAATTGGTTTAGTGGTTGTCGAGTTATAAAGGAACAAACATCTAAACATCCAAACTTTCGCATTTATAATATTAGTGTGATTTTATATATTCCTATTTTAAGTAATACCTATCACATAGTGTGATAAAAGTTGTGCTAGGTGTTAATACCTAAACGGGATCACGACAATACTATGTATAAATAACACCATTTATACATAGTACCATTAGATTATCTGAATCGTGGATATCGGAAACTGTATTATAGTCGCCCACTCAACGCGTGTTTATTAATAAAACTGTTTTATCGTACAAAGCGGTGACCCTATTTCCAGACATCGGAAGAAACTTGCAATTTCACACTATGTGGAACTCGATAACTGTATCCGCAGCTTATAAAAGTTATAAAGCTGGATCAGCTAGCTGTTTTCCACCACGGTTTTGTTACTAAAACAAATAGTTGTACCTACAAGACAATTTAAACTCGATAGAACCTTATTTCTAAATGATGATTTCTACAATTTTTTAATATTTGCTTTTGCTTTATGCCTGCGGAAAATGAAACTGTCCATAAAAACATAATACCAAAATCTTTCCTAAAACCGATTAGAATTTTTCCACCTTATTGAAATGTACTCGATTTACGAATTATTTGGGTATAACTTTAATGGACAATTCATCCTCCGCAAGGATTACGCTTCCAGTACTTCATGAACCATGCTACAGCAGTATACTGCGAATAGAACTAACTATTTAATTAGGCCTGTGAGTCGTCGTTCGCCGGCGAGATTATATCGGAGTGCTACTAAGTCGGATTCGCCGGTATTAACTTAATGTTTCCGTAACTGCTTCCCGTCCTTTAATGGAACTGCGTTGAGCACTAGATTCTGATGTTATTGTACCACTAGCGAGTCAATTAAAATAGGAGTCAAAAATGGCGACGTATTGTGCATCGCATACTGCAAATTCTATGTGTGGTGGCTATACTAAAGTTTTTTTTGTCAACAGGAGACAGACGGTCAAGTCGCTAGCCTAAGTTTAAAGTTTTGCGTTTCACTGCACTGCGTTCATCACCCCGAGACGTTGTCTTCTCCGCCCAGTAATATCAATTGTGCCCTTCAAATCTAATAAGCACAGTAATGCTTATACACTTTGCATGGAGAGACTGATTGGTTTCTGGTAAGTAGTTGGTGGCTGCCTATGCCTACTTATAGTTTTTTTTATATAATGATGTATTTAGTTACCTGCCTCTACCTACCTGTATTTTCATTGTTCCTTAGAAAAAAATCTTTTTTCGGTCTATTCTATGTACTTGTGTGTGTCAAATAAAAGCATTTTATTTCATTTTCATTTCATTTTTAATTTCATTTAATTTTAATTTTATTTTATTTCATTTCATTTCATTTCATTTCACTTCTGCTTGATGTTTTGGGTGAGCATGTCTCGGTCTTTACAGTAGGAATTTAGAACGGTACTTGCACAAGGTTTGTTTGTTGAATGAAACAAACACTTAATAAACTTTTCTAAAATAATGTTCTTACAAAACGATTGCCGAGTAGTAGCTCAGACCGTTGCTATTTTCATAACAGCGACTTAACTGAGTTACGAGGCGTCGAAATGGAACTTAGCGGTCCAGCAGAGCTGGAGACAATTGTGTCAAACTAATTAAGCTATTGGTTTAAGACTATTAGAATAGTTTGATAGAATGGATAAAGTTCTCAGTCATTACCTATTTGTATATTATAATGCTTAAAAATAAATTTTCTATTAGTGTTCCTAAAAATTGTGACAGATTTTCTCTAGATATACGCTGTACTATTAATAAAGTGTACCTAAAACCTCCTACCTAACCTCTAACCTAGCTTGCCATATTATATGACAATGATAATCCGAATTCAAACTACTTTAAAAAGAGCAAACATTAAAACCATCATGCCGACCTAGACATTTTTGAAACACCAATGCAGCTGATCACGCAGACCAAGGGCATAGGAAAAAAATCAGCAATCCGAAGAATGCCTTGAAGCTCGTAAAGTCTCCATCAGTAATAAACATCTATGCTTCGGGGAGTAGTAAAGCTCAAGCAGCTTATCAAATATAGGTACTGCATACAGAGGATTGTATAATGCACAACTCCAGAGATTATGTGCGGTAAAAAGCCCATAAAAATATTACTACAGACCAGTGCTACTTAAGCCCAACACGACTCGAGTCGCATTGGTTACCACGAGCCACTTGCGAGTGGCACAGTTTGAAATATCGTTCGAAAATCAAGGTAGATTACCGCATTTGCCTCCACGTGCTACATAATATTTTGGCACAGTATAACGTAAACCAATGCGAGGATGCATGTTCAACATGCGTAATAATCTGAAGATGCGGGAAAAGCCGCAAACAAAAGTTGGTGCTCAATAGATCAATGTCATGGCCGTCACAGCAAATTGGGATTAATAAACGTCTTAGAAAGAAGGGCACTTTGAAGTTATCTTAGCTGATTACAAGGTGCCAAGACGAATTGCTGGAAGAAGGGATCTTTCTGAGGCTGTGACTGATTAGGGTAAGCTTTTTGTTCGTGACCTCTGTGGCGCGGCGGATGATAAGAGCAGCGTTCTATTCTGTTGATTCCATACGTAAGTCACTGTAAATATTTTCAATTAAAACTATGAGAAATTCTGTTTCAATACGCAGCCTGCGTTTAATTGAAGACTAAACTCGTACATGGTTTTATAATATTATATACACGTGCCAGCCAGCAGAATATATTCCATCTTTTATTCGATAGTATCAAAAATATTATACCAACTGTTTTTGATAAAGTAAGAGTTATTAAACAAACCTTTTTTAAAAACCTCAAAGTAACCAAAAATCCAGAACTTCGAAAACGAAAACCTAGACATTATTATGCAGACATTAGATAATAGCAAAGCATCTATATAATTCTGTTTATACAACTGTGGCCTTGCAAAAACAAAACGAGCTCTTTCTGTGTAATGTTACTCTGAAAGAGACAGTGTCTCCGACATTTGAGTGTCTCATAAAGAAGGTAACAGAGGTTTTTACCCACGTAAAAAAGGCTACATCATGGACAACATTGTCGTTTGTTTTGACTTTTTGTAACTGGACATTGAAATTTAGGGCTTTGTTTACCATACCATAATAGTATGTCCTTTTCGTGTGTGTAGTTTGAAGTCAGTGTCAGCCACGTGTGGATTTGATATAGCATGTGCTCAGTTTGAGAAGTGTCATCAGAGCTCGGAAGCATGGACGTTATACTCGTATAAACATCTATGCTCGGAAGTGATAGAGAGTGCCGTCAAAACAGTGAAGTCAAAACAGTTGCTGGGGTACCTTTATTTATATTATTCAAACCTAATGTTCGAGAAATGTTCGAGTTTCCAAAGTAGTATAAACAGCATTCAGATTTTTTGCATGATTCGGTAGTCTAGTGATCATTGCATAAGCATGGGTTTGAAGCCCGCTCCTTTCAAACCAATTTAAATAGAAGTTCTTTTAAAAAACCGTTTCAAATAAAATTTTAGCAACTTTAATAATAAACAAATAAACTAATGTTGGACAATCCTCACAGCAAGATAGCTCAAGCTAAGCAGAGCTTGTGTTATGGATACTAGATGAAGATGACTGTTAAACACAATACAATTCAATCATAGATATATATTTTTTTATGCATAGAAAATACTCAGAACACCCGGAACCAATATTTGCACATCGTACAAACATTTGTCTCAAGGTGGGAATCGAACTAAGGTAAAATAACTTTAAAGCAAGGTTAATGACCTTTATTACCTAGTGTGTTGTTCAGTTACCTTTCATGCATAAGAGCTCGGACTAAAATGTTAAAATGGTAAACAAGAAGTGAATTCTTGGCACAGGCTCTTAAAACAAACTGATATTAGCATTAGCTTTTAATCTTATCGTATGTGTTGCGAGCCCGTCTTAGATGACAAAAACTGCCGAAAATCGAGAGCGTAAAAGCAAGTGCAGAATTGGTAACACTACAGATTATAACGTCACTTACCTTAAAAGTCAAAAGGATGAAAGCTTTCGAGAGTTTATTCCGGTGATTGTAGATGGAATATGTCACTCGAACTTTCCAATAAAAATACATAAACATTATTTTGTATATAAAATCATGCACAGCCGGTTACAAACTTAGAGCATATAGATCGGAAAGCGGAATGAATAACACTAGACTGAGTGTTCTAATGCGTAGCAGTTTTTATAATACTTACGTAACAGAATAGATAGAGATTCGGTAATGTTGTAAACTAGTGTTAGGGATCCAGCCAGACCAACCATCCGACTCGGCGACGCGACGTCATGCATTGTATAACTGGCATTTTGGCAATGTTTACCAAGATGCGCCTGTACCATCTTAATTACAAATAGTACCTACCTACAGTTTTACTGGATATACAGTCCTTTTATTAAAGATGTTGTTAGAGAGTGTTTCTAATCTTCAAATAAGAAGTAGGTAACGACCTATATTTAGGTGCGCAATGCCGCGTGCTTCAGAATTAGTAAAAACTGTGAAAAAACCAGCTTATTGGCTATTTGTTTAATATTTAAAAGACGTGTCGCGTCTTCCACCATCCGTATTAGAATTGGTAGAGAATTTAGACCCAATTGTTTTGGTAATTTTTATCTGTGTAAATATATAAAAGCTGGTTATTATGATTTTTGTCGCACAAAAATCATCCGCATATTTTTTATCCATTCAATAAACGAACACATGGAAATAATTTAAAAACATAGTTCTGCGAAAAAGCTCCGCTAAAAGTTTCAGGTGGAAATGAAATATTATTTTGGATGCTATCGCGAATGGCCAAGTTTGCATTGTCTGCTCTGAAAATAGCTCTAATCCGCTCTCGAATTAGGTTGATATTACTATACCAGACTCGATTCCGGCCTTGACCTGCCGCGGTTGGAAGCGCAGTGACGTCATCACCACCCCGGAGCCTGTATCACTGCAGATTAGTTTTCAATGGAAATTGAGCTCTACTCGTAAATTGCTGACATAACATTCGATGTCGCTAATACTTTATTATGGACATCAAGCCAACCTTTTCAATGGAATATGAATTTATTGTCGTGCGCTGATTTAGAATCCAACAAGTAATCCAGTACCTGGATACTTTATTCTGCCTTGCCGTAAGTAAAACTTGTCATTGCGACTGCGTGCTTGAAATATAAGAATAAGACGATAGAATTGAAATTTATTTTCGAATTGTCTTTCGTAGTAAACTGCATTATAAATTTAGCATATTTGGTTATTATTTGAAATATCAAAAAATCCGAAATAACCGTAACGCGTAACCATTTTTATTGATTTTATACAAAGATCTACCTCTTAACTAAGTCTAGATAGTTTACGAAATGATAGTATGTTCAAACAACACCACAAGATTATGGCAGATAGGGCTGGTTATACGCGTTCTTTTGGAATTGACTCGTTGTTTGTTTTAGTGGTACGTTCTAAAGCTTTCAGGCACGTGGTTTATGTGAACTGGTAATTGGAGTTTATCCTACCAAATGAAAGATAAGCCAACGTTTTCAAAGTCAGCTTTTGTGTCGCTCGAACACATTGACACGCAAAACAAAAGAAATCGTAAAACCCTTTTGCAGATAGTTTCGGTCGAAAAAGATGCTGGTTCCGTTAGTAGGGTTTTGTATTGGAGTGTTATTGTATTGGTTATATGGAATTTACCAATCTGCAAGAGCAGTTTTATGAAATACACACTAATACTTAACATGTAGCTACTTAAAGTTAGTTTTATGTAACAAAATGTGTGTGTCGTGAAATTATAAACATTGCTTGCACTCAAGAACTTAACCCTTTTAAGCTGGATTCGACCAACTTTTAGAATAACTATTCCGTGGAATAAGAAATGTCAAATACAAGTATACTGTCACTTTAGTCGCAAATAACTACGATTTACTCTGCGAATAGTGCTTATTCGAGTTTGAACGAATCCAACCTTAATGGTGTATACTTGCTTACTTCACGCCACTTTACCTGGTGGTAGGTCTTTTCAGCAAAATCTGGTGAATACTGCTGCAGTGCCAGATATTCTACTTTCAAGCAGGAATGTGCAAGCATTGAAGTTAGCATAGTGAAATTACTGGGTTAAAGAGACACATTAACTAGTCTTGGGGTAACAAGCGCAATGCAGTGCCACGCAGAAGCTTTGGGTGATATTGCAACAGTTATGTTCAGGAAACGACTCATCACTTAGCGTAACGAAAGACAAGGTAATAAAAGCACGAGGTATAACAAACATGTTATGCTCCTCACGAGTCCTTGTCTGCAAGCTTAAAATCTCCCATTTGAATGAATTATCCGAAGAGCATAAATATTCTACTATTGAAGCGGCAGGTACCATCCTCATTTTAACAGCACTTGAATTGTAGATGGGCAATCCGGCAGCTTGTGATAAGGTTGTGATAGGGCTGGCGTCCGGCCAAATCGTCAAGCGTCGGATTTTTAGGCACACTATCTTAAGTGGATTTATATTGACAGCATTCGCCTTCAAATGCAATTAAGGCAGCACTCAATAAGATCACGGAACGTAGACTATTCGAATTTGCTTAAAAATTTTAGGCATTTTGGAGTATTTAAGTGCTAAAAAGCTTACAGTAAATGCCAGTTGAGACTTTTAATTTTACGTTAATCTTAAATGATTCAGCCTCGAAATTTACGCGTTTAAACACGATCAATTCAATTTTATTATGAGCACTGCAATCTTTTATCTTTCATCGAATTTGTTTTATATTTCACTGTTGGTAAAGGTATCTCACGATCTTATGGAAGACGACTTTGTCTCATATGCTCAATTTAATTATTGCAAAACTTCCGGCTAACAGTGCGGCCTTTTTAATGCCTCCGTGAGGCAACTCGTCCGGGAATGAGCAAGATAAAAAATATGGAGGGAAAAATCCTAATGGCTCTCCGGCCCATCGATCATCCCAACCCACCTCAGAATTGTTTTGGAAGAGCATCATGATGCCACATTATTGTAAAAGCCTTGTTTATAAAGTTGATTTTAGAGCAATTTTCTCTTGTGACACAGCCTGCTCTGCTATTGAATGAATTGTCTCTTGTGTATCAGCTTTTTTTATATTATAAAGTGTGTATTTTTCAATGTGACGTACAAAAATACACCCATGTATTATTTTTAATGTGTAAGGATACACCAAGAAAGTAATTCCCGATATCAAGTCTTATGAAAGCGGGACAAAGCAAAAAAAAAAAAGTCTATAAAAAAATTAGATCATTTTATTTTATAATAATTTATAGTATTAATTTTATTTTAATAGTTAGTTCAAATAATGTTCTTTGCATTGACATTCACTTAAATATGTTGAAACCGTGATTACTGTTTTAATAAATATTTGGATCAAATTCAAGGACCGAGATCGCTTAGATCTTTAGTATTAAAGTAGTTGAATCAATATAGGTGAGTGATCTAGAGAGGTGAGTATTCTAATTCCATAGCGTCATTTAAAGTTGTAAAAGTTCCAATACTCAGAACGTTTATAATTTTAATAAAAGAACTCATTGAAATACCAAAGAGTAACTAATGCTATTATTTTTAGTCCCATTAACTAATTGATCCCATTTAATGTAAATCCTCGTCTTAAAGGCACCGGTCATTAATTTTGTAAAGCATTTTCTACCCTAGGTCCGATGTCGCCGCGAATAGCCATAAAATCAACGCGGCGAACTTTTAAATTACGACTTCAAATTTTACAGCTGTTATTAAAAACGTACACGACGTGTACACCGACACTGTTTTGTAAAAAAACATAGGAAAAGATTTTAAAAACCTTCAAAATTGATCCCGTTCTAAACAAAGTCGAAACATTTTTGTTACTATACCTACATTAGGTTGAAATTTATTCCTTATTCTGGGGCCAATTTAATCTAAACTAACTTGGAAAGTGAAACTTTGATAATAGTTATTCTAAGTTGGTTGAATTAAATGAATAGCGCTGTATATAAAATGGGTAATGTCTTGATCTTGCTGAGTTCTTGCTGAGGGCAATAGTTTGCGCTCTCAAAAGTCAAAAGTCAAAAATGATTTATTTCAATAAAATCACAAGGATCATTTTGAAACGTCTTAAAGCTAGATGAATTCACGCCAGTTCCACGCGCCCCAGCCTAGAAGAATCTGACAACAAACTTGGCTGGGTTCCTAGCTTTTTTTTGATGATGACTTTTCTGCTGTTGTCGCCAATCATAAATACTATTAATCCGTCGTCTATTATTATAACTAAATTAAGAAATGACAGAGAATAGAATACAATGGGGGTGTGAAGCGCTACCTTGCTGTCACACAGTTTAAACTAGCACAGAAGCGCAGAACAGACATAACTAACACAGAAGGTAAAGTCTTTAAATACCTGAGGTAGTTTTATTTTTGGTAGAAGAAATTAATATCTGTTTATATTACCAATAGCTGACCTAATTAAATCTAGCTCTACCTCTCTAACAAGTAATAATAAATTTATCCATCATTTTAGTGTAAGCTAAAGTAAAGTTTATAGTATATTTCAAACCACTTTTTTGATAAATAAATTATCTTTATCATATGATCTGATCTCACTTCTTAAATTAAGTTGACTTACCGGATTTGCTCACTCTGTACCGCAACCCTCTTCCCCCTTTCGGATGGCATCGATTGTGGTACGTCCCAAACTCAGCGTAGTTGTTGTTCACTCGACTGTAATCAGCCAAATGCCTGTTGCCGTCGAGGTGGTTCGGCAAAGATCTGTTCCAGCCCATAACATCTCCGACCACAGATCCACATACTGATGACTCTGTTTGACTCTTGCTGTCTCCATTACAGAGGTCTCCGCTGGACCTGGCTCTGCGGCCTTTAAGCCCCTTCGAGGAGTGCTGGCTTATATTCGAGCCCATATCTTGGCGGGACCTCACGGGGGCCCCGCCGCCCGCATCGCGCCACCCTTCTGACTCTTGTCTGTCGCTATTTTTGGAGCCGTTGTTTTGATCTGGAAATAGGAAAGCCAGGTTAGAATTTACGAAATACAATCTATTTCTTATTAAGATCTGTGTCTAAAGTTAGCGCGTGCTGCATTGTAATCAAGAGCTTGGAATAAAGGCATTCTTAGCCTTGACTAGTTGGATGTAAGACATCGTCGACGTAAACAGAAATACCAACCGAAATCAAAACGTATAGTGTTTGAGGGAGGAATCTAAGTACATACCTTAAGTTCATGTTATTACATTTTAACGTGCAAGTTTTTACCGCACCCGTTCACACACGAGTCAGAGACCATTACGAACGCTCATTATCACGCAAACGAGCTATTTCTGATTCACCACAACAGAGTATTGATTTCTTACGTGTATTGTAGCGTTACATGAATCTTAGCTCTACTTTTTGTACCTTCAAGGTGTTTGGCCTTCGTGCGTTGTGGTTTGATTAATATCAAATTCCTTGATGTCAAATCAAACATAAATACCAAATATACAGAAGTAGAACTTTTTAAAAACCTTCATCATCATCATGACAGTCTTCTAGTTTTCCCACTGCCGGGACACTGGCCTACACTCGAGTGAAAATAATTAGGTCATAATCCAACACGCGGACCCAATGCGGATTGATGGATGGCACCATGTCTTTCGAGTTTTTACTTTTTAGGCATGCGTCGGTTTCCTCACGATGTTTTCCTTCAACGTTTGAGAGCACTGGCATTGCGCAAAAATCCATGGATTCGACCGGGTTTGAACCTTAAGATTTACTTAAGACGTTAAAAACGTTGGTGGTTGTGACCCAACGTTAAAGTGTGAAGGTTAACACTAATTTATCGTATTTATTTTTGTGAGCGTGTATTCAGACCAAATCATACAAAACCATTAAAATATGTTCATTAACTGCAGTGAAAACTCTACGAAAATATCGGGAAAATTTTAATGAGTGTTGTGAGGAATACGCGACGTACCTACGAACTTCCGGAGATTTAATGAATCTTTCGCTCTGTGCGAGTTCATTAACGGCTCAAACCGCAAATGGCAGTCGCGTCTGAACCTACGAGGCCTATTGTAAAGTGTTTAAAGCAAGCTGTCGCGGAAAAGCTAGCGTTAGCGGATAAACAAAAGAAAAACGAAAACTTTTAGAGACATTCACTTCAGCAGAGCAAGAAAGAACACTAAAGCCTATCTTTTTTAGAATGAAAATGAAAGTGTTTAGACTTAAAAAAATACTCTAATAGAGATAATTGGAGGGAAGGCTAATTTTTATCTTGAAATATTCTTAGGTTATGGAAAAAATGCGAAAAAAATAACGCGAATGACGCGCCGGATCAGCTAGTAATAATACTCGTATAAATAACAACCTTTTTACCATCTGTCTGAAGAATGTCTTGCGTGCATCTATGAACTTTCTATAGAGATCTACAGCTTTTATGTAACTAAATATTTGTATTACGTTCATAATCAGCCTTCCAATGTTCCCACTGCAGGGACAACTTGATTTAACTGGGAGGCTAAAATTTGTTCGCTTTCACTTACACCAGTCCCTTCTCAGAGTACATGTTCATTCGTAGCTATATTTACCTTTATTCCAACCATTAGTCGCGGTTTCAGAAAGTTTGGTAGTTTTGAAATGTTGGCCCGCAATATAGATTAAAGGAGGCTCTACCGACGCTGTGGGAACTTAATGGACTGCTGAGAAGGAGAGAATTAATTATTTCGTATTCTTACAATTCGATTATGTACCAAACTTTAAAAAGTTTTATTTATTTGACACTACTCAGATACAAACAAACCAAGAAATGCGGAGCGAAGGAATGCTGCATGATTATTAGAAATTTACAATTGAAGACTTTTAAAACGATTTATTAATATACAAATCTAATCAATTCAAAATAGTTTGTTTAAGTAGTATAAAACAAGTTGTTAATAGAAAAAAAAACAAGACAGCGTCAACAGCAAAATCGGAACAATTGTAATTGTTCAGAAAATAAAACCTTTTATTATTATTTGTACGTAAATAAATGAAATACCCTAAAGAATAAATCCGTTACCAGCTGCGTGTTATTTTACAATGATTCGCAAAAATATTATAAAAGATGGCAGTGTACCAGTCACAGATTATTATAAAACTATAATTTTGCTGCCATGGTTGTCGGCAGCCTATATATTTGTCTTGCGTGCCAATTTTGTATTGTGCGTGAATAACACACGTGATACGGTGTTGAGCTAAAATACTAATTATGATGAAATGACGCTGAAGATTTATTTCCCTGAATCATGAATCGTCCAAAACGTTTAATTTTGATTATTAAGGGGCTCAATGTCATTTCTAGGGCAACCCAGCCTTTAGTCCAGCCTCTACCAGGGTCGTAATATACGAAGAAAGATGGATGTGATTTGTCAATATTTGGCACAGACAAAGTTACATGATAATTTATTATGCTTGGGTTTAGGGCAAAGTTAGCATTGGGTGGATTTGGACAAATCGCATGTTTGACATGTTTGTTGCTGTTGTTTTACATGAGCCAACTGATCGATAATTAAATATGATCTAAACCTACGATCTAAAGACTTTTACTTATAAAGAATGTTTAGTTTAGATAAAAAAAGAAGGTATAGTTTTCTCGGCGGATCTAGGCTTCCGTGAAGTTAGCCGTTTCGATGCGCAATGGAGCTTTTCTAAACTAAGTTGTCTTTACGCATCACAAACGGCTAACTTCACGGAAACCTATTTCCGCCAAGAGAACTATACATGTATTTTTTTGTGTGTGGAACATACTTCTTAAATATTATGCACTATATCAAAATACCCTAAACTTTTCATTTGTTATGGTCCTCTTATGTATGCAGTATGTATGTTCTCTTATGTAAGCATAATCATTTTAGTATTGCGGAAAGCCTTCTTAAATTCCTAATTATTTTGTGATACGGCCTGCACAAGTGAAGGTAGACAGGTAGGTACTCAAAAGGTACTAAAAGGCAGGTAGATCAATGAAGCAAATCCACTTTAATTACAGCTTCCGTATTTTATTAAATCCCAGCCGACAGATTGTTTACGTGGGATTGCATTGTTCAACGGCGTATTTGTCTATTAAACAAGTACCTAATAATAATAAAAGTTTAACGTTTCTTAATTACTTTGATAGATTGCTTGCTTCGCGGAAAGAAGACTAAAATCTGAAGATTAGATTACTCACCATACTTATAAAAAAAAAACAAACCATTCCAAGGTGTCTCAAAACATTACGTTACCCAAAAAGAGGCGATTTAGTCCATGAAACTGAACAACGTATTATTAGAAGTTTTCATTTTCATGTTAATACATTTGCTTGTTGGGATGCAATCAGTCATGCTTTATTGACCTAAATACTTGATTATAGACCAAATAGGCTTTAATGAGTGGATCATTGTCATTTTAATTGACATCGTAATCGAAGCGTGTCGCCAATTAACCGTCACGTATGAAGATTGATGAGTTTCGGAGAAGATATTATATATGGACGAAAAATCCGTAGTAGGTACAAATCTATTTTTTTTTTAGAGAGTAACTGTTTACAATTTCCGATTCTCTATCTATGCTATCTATGCATCAGTCGATCTAATTAAAATGATGTTACACGACTCGTTTCACGAGGGAATAAGAGAAAAGTAACAAAGTAAGGCTAGATTTCTTAAATAAACTCTAATGGTGATCGTTATTAATATTAATGTTAAAATAAAGCTATTGAAAATACTTAACAGCTCTAAATAACGATGGCTGGTAGTTCATTTTACGAAAACAATAATTGCATAAATCTTATGTGAATGACATAAATTATGAACAAGGTCGTGAAACAAATAGTGGTGGAAGCGATATCAAATAATAGCAACTATACAACAAAGCTGCTTCTCATCTACTCACCGTATCAGAAACAATGTTACGAACACTATAAAAAGAAACAAATGATTTCAGAAAACAATAGCGAGGACTCGGAGACAAAAAGGTCATTGTTACGCATCATTACTCAATAACCAGTGTCCCTTGTGCTCAGTTAATGGAACAAACCCATGGTACAGTAGATATAGTTTACAATGACAACATAATGCCTGTACTTAACAATATGCTACTACATAATGGGCAAGTTTATTGATTTGCGGTTGCTACCGCTGGTTGTGTTCAGTATTTTTAGAATAATTCCCGGAATAATGCACGAAGCTCGAAGAACGAGTTCTAACTTACTACTATTTTCCATAATTATTATTTTTTATCGAGACTTTTTTCGCGATAAGTACCTACGCTTACAGACGTAAAGTAAAATTTTAGTCTTATTTGACTTTACCTACTGTGTTCTTCATCAGGTTTAGTGATTAAACGCGTTTGTCTTCGGAAACGTCAAGTCTGGGATTGACTTAATCTGGATGGTGTATCACATGTATGAATCTATTTCTATTGTAAATTGCGCTGAGAAGATGATGCCGTATTGTATCGATCTTTGACTATAGACATAATTATACAAATCTTTGGCTTACCAAAGATTTGTATAATTGTGTCATCTTGTATATGGCCTTAGCCATATTATACGACATATCTATAAGTAAATTCTGTGCTTCTAAATAAATTTCATATTATGTTTTCGGCACACGTAGCAAACTTATTGAATTCTAAAAAAAATATTTTAAATATTATAATAAAATGCATTGACAAACCAGAGTAATTCAAACGTCTCCTTGCGACACAAACACAACCCACCACCGACGTCATTTACGTTTTTTTTTTTAAATAAGTATGTTTGATAACTTGTATCCCAATGTAAGCTCTCAGAACCGATAGATCAATTTAGAATTTCATTAATACCATTCACCAGAGATTTTACGTTTGCCATTAAATTGGAAAGGAAATAAAAGGGAAGCCAGCCCCCTAACCCTTGCCCTTTCGCTTTAAATCTGACGCCATCTTAAATTGAACTTGAAAAACTCCAATGTTGTAATCGCCCCAGCCTTTTGAATAATGAAAAGGAATTCTCTTATTATTCGGAGTTTCAACAGTAGCTTTTTACAACAATCGTTTTAGGTAAGCTCCTTTAATTTGTATCAAAATGGTGTAACGTAATCCGAAATCATATAATTCATGGGAAACAAAGCATTTTGTGATAGCGTGTTTGTGGGGCAATGGTCGCCTTAGGTATAATAAAATTTAAACGGATTTACATCTCTGAGTTATTACTTAGAATTATATATATAGCTATAAATTATAGGTAAGATTCTCGTTATTACGGTTTAGAGTTGTATTACTTTGTCGCTTTTAGATTTTTATACAATTCATAACAATTCATCTCAAAATCTCAAATTTTCATCAAATCAAAAATTCTCTCTCTTCTTTATAACCGTCTATTTGTGTCAGGATTGGTCAAAAAAGCTCCCATTCCACTGCTTATTATCAACTAATGGCAGATATTACACCCATAAAGACAGACTAGAGATATTATCCAGTTATAATACAACTAAACTGCCATCATCTGGATTTTTATAGTCGTCTTTGTGCATACAAAGGTCTCAATTACGTGTTCGCTTATTTCTTGGAAAGCAATTCCCAGGCTGGGGATTCCCATCCATTACGTCGCTAATTTCATATTTTATAATAAATGTTTCGAAAATTTTGTTTTGAGTATAGAAATTTACTAAGTTTTCTTTGAAATTACAGTAAACTTTCAGTAAGATTTATGGGCGAAATGCGGAAATTGTTGCAAGAAACCTGTTGTATATATGCCAGTAGCAGGTAGGTCTACCATGTATTATAAAACAAGCAATTTGTTAAAAAGCATGTTTTTCTAAAGAGATTTATGATTTTTGAAAGTTACAAATAATAAAAAAGCCTTAAGTTTTATAAGCGGCTTCAAAGATTTCGAGATAAACAGCCGTGGCTTACTTGAAAATGTATTGAAGAAAGAGTTATTTCCAAGATGTTTTATACTCACACACACAATGTTTTACATAAATCCTAAAGTAATATTTAGGATAAGTTTTTCATTCGATAGTCATTTATTTATTTAGAGTCAAATCAGTTTTTACAAAAATTAAATGTTTCACAAAAACTGTGATCAATTTTGTGTGTCAAAGTCCTTTCAAAAATTATTTCAAGAAATCTAACATAATGATTACCAACTTTCATCATCATCATCATACAAAGCCTGACCTCACCTACTGTTGGGTATAGGCCAATTTATTAATTACGAACTCACCCGCGCGGCTTCACCTGCGTTTTGCTGTTTCTATGCTATGACACAGGTAGACGTTTACGGGATAGCATTTTTTTTTTAATGTCAGCAAGTGACAAGACAATCTAGGCGCCCACCTGATGTTATGGCATCACGACTGACTATTACAGATGCTGTGCCACCCAAAGCTTAAAGTTTTTAAGTGTGGCACTGCACTGCGCTTATCAATTATAAGTATAATACAATTTTGCCAATGTGTTATTCCAGGACAGAAGCCATCTACACACTACAAATCGTCACACAAATACGTGGTAACAAACATTCACACACACAGACTTTCGCATTTATAATATTAGTAGAATAGGATTACCAACTTCACTATCTTCAATGCAAGAATTAGCCCCTATTTCGACCCATTTCTATTATTTGCTAGTATTTAACTGGCTTCAATAAAGTTTTATTTAACTTGACCAAATTGGTAAAGTAAAGTAAAGGTGCATACCTACATAAAATCACGCCTTGTAAGTTTCACGTTGTATGTAGACTTTACCTAGTAGAACCATCCACTGTGAAACTATCTTTAGGAACCAAGGTTAGTAAGAGCCATGTGCTACTAATGTGAGCGGTGAATGATTACCTACTCACTCTTATCAGCACCTACATTCCAGATAACATCTAAATGCAATTATGTGTACCATGACAAACATTTTGAAATTGAACCTTATGTCTACTAGATACAGCATAAACTGGTTTGGGTATTAAGTAGAAGATTATAATATTTACTAAAACGATGTTTTTTTTATAATTATGAAGTTACTTGGTAATTGTAATTTTCTTAGCAATACCATATTAGTTGTTCGCTTTCCATATATTATTTTGATAATTAGATCCCACTTTTTACTCACAGAATTTGTGTACGCAACAGATTTGATAATGGGAAATGTAATTTATTAAAATGTAAGTTAGGTACTCTTTGTCTGAGAAAATTTTTTTAGGTTTTGTCTGTCCTCTCCTTCGGTTACTTTACTTTCTGACTTTACTTGCGCAACAGGGGCGTGGGGGACGCGATGAGTTGGATCAAATAGGGACGGAAAATCGCTTATCGATATTTGCTTAATATACTTGATTGGGCAAACTTTGATGTAATGGGTGTTGCTTACTTGGCGGGTTGGTGTGATATGATGTTTGATCAAATGGAAATATTCAAGCGTGTATACAGTTGCTAACGCGCTCCGTTCACACGGAAAATAAAAAAAATACATTTTAAAAACATTTTTTTATGAAAGAATTACTTTAAAAGCTAACTTAAAAACTTAAATCTCGGATCAGCAGTTCATAATGATTCCATCCATCTCAGTTTGAGTGGGACTACAGCCAATTAAACTTTTCCATGGTCTCAATCTACTACGGGGGAAAAAAACAGTTGTGCACCCGCCGTCCAGTGAGGTAAAATGATCGCGGTTAAAACCTCTTGCGTAAGGCTCGGGTACTTGGTATGCATCAAGAGCACGTATACGCGACATAGAATCAGCAGAATTGGGACCCTGGTTTTACAAACATTTTTAAATCGATATCTGAAAAAGAATGACGGTATAATGAGGACATCTCTACGCGACATAGGCTCGTATTTATAGAAGCCGACGGAATGCATCGCCCACCTACAAGCGAGCAATAATACCACCACTGTCAAGTTCATTACTCATCCGCTCCAACATCGATACAGAAACTGTATTTTTGTTGATGTTGGTAACCGAATCAGAAATACTTACTCATACGAGTTAGTTCAAAGCTTATAGACTTCGAGACTTGAAGCCGAACAAAGACCTATAAGATGTTGGGAATCGTTTAACTAAACTAAAATGGAGTTGGGCAGGAAACCTGGCAAGGCGAGGTGATGACAGGTAGAGAAAGGCGTTAACTGAATAGCAAGAAGCTTATTCAAGCAATGGATACAGGAACGTCGATAGTCCAGCAGCAAATGGGATTGAACCTGGTATGTGGCACAGCCCGAAAGGAGTGGCACATACAAAAAGTCAGGCTGCATATAATGATGATGATGATGATGATGATGATCATAATTTTGAATTATAAAATTGTTCTAGCATTGACATAACATAAATTACTATGTCTCTGGGTCACGCAAAACTTGAAGCTTGAAGATTTGAGTGACATTGCATTTGTTACTGACTATAACAAATGCAGAGACATCGGACAAACGACTGGCCATCTCTTTACATGCTGACATTAAAAAAAAACATCATAAATAATTAAAAACACCAAGTAATGGGAAAAACAATACCAACCACCACCGGCCATTGCCATTAGAAGCATACCATTCCCTAAATGCTTTTCTCACTAAGTACATCAAAGCAATGCAAAGAGGTCCACTGAGTGTAATAATTCTTATGTAAATAAGTCCCTCAGGATGAATGGTCCATTTGCCTGTCAGCAATACAAACAAATAGGGAACTAATTAAATGTCTGGGAGAAGGATTAGTTGGAACAACATCTTAGCATACAAGTTTAGAGCTCGAACTTTTAAACAATGACTAATTAATGTTGCCAGGAAAAGGTGTTTGTTGAGTTTCTTCGACCAAAAATTTAGTAAGCGCACTCTATATCATTATAGGTAAGATTACAATTAAATAAGAGTGCCCGGTTTTGAAGCAAGAGGCTGCGGATTTGAGTTTTTTTAGTTACCCACTGCGGAACAAATGTTTGCATAGTTTGCAAGTATTTGTCCTAGATCTGGGAAATATTTTAAAATTCAGTAAAATTCAGTTAGTACTTCTTCTTCTTCTTACGTGTCGCTGTTACAACTATTTTTGTTTTGTTAAAGCCATTTTGACCAGTAGTTGGCTACGCCCACGGCGTTGTCTGAGCAGGTGATATTTGTAGTTTAGGGTAAAAAAAAGGAAGAAAATGTTTGTTACTACAAAATGACTAAATTAAGTTGTTATGTTAAGTATCAGGTAAGTTAGTACCAAGCCTAATCAGTGAGTGTAATTTCGATTTCAAGCTGAATTTACTGCATTATCTGAAAATTTAGGTTCTTTTACTAATATAATCTGAATGTGATTAAAAAATAGATACGAGGCGCTAAAATTATTTGAATCTTTATGTTTTCAGACTTTTGATCTCGAAGTAAATAAATAAATAAATAAATAAATAATGCTGGACGATCCACACAGCATCATCTAGCCCCAAGGTAAGCTGCTGTTAAACAGAGCTGTATTATGGGTACTAGATGACTGATATATATTTAATACAATACAATACATAGATAGATATTTTTTTATTATATATAGAAAATACCCAGAACACCCGGAACAAATATTTGTAGATCGTACAAATATTTGTTCCGAGGCGGGAATCGAACCCGCAACCTCTGTGTCGCAGGCGGACCTGCGCCCGCTGCGCCACATCGGTCGTCGAAGTAACATGCTAGTTTGGATACTTAGATATCCTTTTCATATAAAATCGAATGAGTTTCCTCTATAGAATTGCGAAACTGTACTGTCCTGAGCTCACGAGTCACGATGCCTTATTGAGTCGATGTACTAGATACCAACAGGGGGCTGGTACCTCTGTCACCACCGATACACCCTGGTACGAGCAAGTCTAACATTGTCTAAGAATTGAGCAAATAATATAAAAATAAGCTTTGAATCTTTGAATAAAATCGTTTCGTCATCATAACTCCATTATCAAATATAACGCAATTTTAAACAGTTTTTATTTATTAATCTAAGTATGATTTAATTTGGCAGTGTTCTTGAGAAGTTAATCTGTGGTAAACGGTGTTCGTTTCACAATTATTACTATATTTAGTTTACATATTTAGACATAATATAATTTTCATTGTGTTACTGTTTGTTTACCCAAATAAACTTAAAAAAAAGTGATAGAAAAAGCCTCGTAGTATCATACGGAAAGTTAACTATATAAAAATATATTGAGCAAACAATTAGTTTTAAAGCTCACACGATCATAATAAAAAAGATTGCACTGTTAACATAAAATATTTTAACCAACGTAAACGAGTCCCAAAGTGAAAATGCATTTAAAAACTCGTACGGTTTTTACTACAATTAGGTTAGTATAGCTGCGAGTCCCAGACTGCTAGTTTTTATCGTTTCAACTTTTACATACCGTATTTCAGACCACTGGTTTACTGAACTACCTAGTTGGAAATGAAAGAGCTGGTAATAAATGGTTTTAACAGATCGCTAGCAGTTTAGCAGTGTTTAGAGCGGACAACCCCAGTTAAAACAGACAAGAAGGCGAACACTCTCGCACATCTTTTGTGGTAAGACAGCCAGGCGCGAAGTGTACACAGATAAGGTAAAATGTATTTGTGGATTCTTTGTTTCTACACTTTGACAGTTTTGCAACGAAAGAAAGGCATGAATAATATTTTTATTTTTAAACCATGTAAAAAAAAACTTTATTAAGTTTTGTATCAACAATTTTCATAAAATGTTTTTTTTTATGCTCACCGCCATAGTAGTTTTAACAGACGGCTCATCAATTATGATTTAGAACGTAACATTTTGGTTTCTGGCCAAACCTCGTAAAAGCTGCCTGCCGCTTCTGAGTTTTAAACCATATTTTTCAGCATACCTTTTATTTCCATCGTAAGTTTTTCTCAAACTCTCAAGTCACGAGTTTCAAAGCGCAGAACTTTAAAATGGTTGAATTTATGCACATTGTTAGACTATACTACCTACTTACTGGTTATGAAGAGGATATTATTATCTGAACTCGGTTCTAAGCTCTCCCAGAGACGTCTATTGGGAAACTTCATGTATGGAATATTAAACGAGTTAACAGGATTCATAAGTAGACTTTGCGAGACCTTATTAAAGGGTGTGAACCTGTTTCTAAGTGCTTTATTGGGATACATTTTATATTAACACCTCTTGTGCTTAAGGTATTATATTTGATACGAATCAACTGAACAAATCATTTTTAGACCAGTACCTGGTGTTCTAAAAAAATATGCAGACTCCTTTTGAACAGTTTTCATAAAAACCAGCGCGCTGCCACAATCAGGCCCACTTAACATTTTGGAATCATACCATTTTTGTGTTATTTACTTTCTGTCTCTCGGTTGAGTTTGATATTAGTTGTGGAATCTTTGACTATATTTATATCGAAATCTTTGTGTGGAATCTAAAATTATTAGAATCGAAATCGAGTTGGGAGGGAGAAATAATTGGTCACGATGAAAACATATTGTTTGTGGTGAAACTCACAGAAATATCAATAAAGCTCAGCACATAATGTTACACGTACCTGAGTACTTTACGTAGATCGTGTCATTCGAATAGACAGAAATGTCTTTAATTTTATTACCCACCAAAAGCCTAGGCGACTACGGATAAAGCAAGAATAGGTCTTTCGTTCAGATCGTGGGTGCAAAGTCGTAAATACAAAACAAGTTCTGCTTAGAGTGGAGGCGTTGAGATCAGAATGTAAGTACATTTTATATTTTTGATAGGAAAGCTGAGTTCTGCTTGGAATCTAAAGTAGTAAGCTCATGAAATTTTCATTGCTAGGTAGGCACTTTGGTAGTTTCAGATTTTGCGTCCTTGAGTCTCTTACAATTGAATTTATTTTTATTTAATCGCAGCAGTAATAAGACTGAATCGTATAGAGCTTTTTTTTTACTTAGACTAAGCTAACGTTTGAGCACTATCTCGCCTGATGGTAAGCGATGTGGTCTACGGTGGAGCACGCTTGACTGAAAACACCCAGGTTGTAATTATCGGGTAACACATTACTCCGCACAGACAGCATTTCTTTATTCATAAAACAAACATACAAACAGGACTTGGTATGTATTCCAAAACAAATTTATTATACACGTCAAGAACTTTGCACAATTTTTTCGGAAGTTTACTGTTAACAATTTTACTGTCAAGAATTCTCTAAGTTTGAGTCGAAGAATTCACAGTTGCTGAGAATAAAACTTTGGAAATAGGCCCATAATTGTATTTACAAGTAGTTTATATTTTTTCATAATTATAGGCGTTACAAGAAAGTAATATTAACAAAACTAAACAAAAAATAATTTAGCTGCAGCAGTACTTCTAATACGCTCAGATTAAATTTAAGTAGTGAATCACATACAATAACGAGCACAAACGGTGTTTCCCAGACGATAAATTACCTGAGCGGTTTCTACGTATCTTTATTTTTACTCTATTTTGAAAATTCTGAATCATTTTGACTCATTACAAAGACCACTGATTTCTAGAATATATTTATGTTGGAAAACGTTATATTCGTGTCGTATTTCTCGCACGTGATTTAGAAAAAAAATGGAAACAAATTTTAGAGGAACTTTTACGGTGTTATCCGCGGTTAAACAGTTTTTATCCCACAAGAACTCAGAATAAAAAGTTCTGGCGTGATGCTCCCACAAACATGCAAACATCCACGCTTTTTCCTAATTATGTAATATTATTAATACACTCGAGAGCAATGAATCCGGGTCACTCAAAGAATCCAAAAAATCTCGGAAAGTAAGAATGCTAGGTTAATGCAATAAATTGTATTTAATAGACAATTTAATACTCCTTAAATGAAAGTTAAAAAAATATGAGTCACCATACATTTTATTTACACAAAATTACATAAAGAAAAAAAAACTGCTGATCTCTCCTTAAAACAAAAATAGGAAACATGAAATTTTTGAACTTTATGACGATTTTCTTGAATTTCAATACTTTGTATTACCTCCTCGTGCTTCCATTACTGCGTTTACGCGGTTTGGCATGCTGTACACCAAGTTCCTCATACGATTTTGGGGAATATTCTCCCATTCCTCTGTGAGAGCAATTTTGAGCTCAGGAAGCGTGATTGGGGGAGGGTTTCGTTGTTTTACGCATCTCCCTAGCTCGTCCCAAGCATGCTCGATCGGGTTGATATCCGGGCTGCGCGCTGGCCACTCCATACAAGTAATGTTCATCTATTGAAGGTAGTCATTCACAATCCTACCTGTATGAGGTCGGGCATTGTCATGCATAAATATAGCATCCTCACCCAAATTGACCATAAATGGACCAACGTGTTCGTTGAGGATTTCTTCCACATATCTTACGCTAGTTAAAGAGCCGTTTTCTATGATCACCAGCTCTGTGCGACTTTCAGAGGAAATTCCGGCCCACACAAGTACAGACCCACCACCGTAGGCTACTTTTTCTTCGATGCATGCTTGCTTGAATCTTTCCCCTGGTCTTCTATACACTCTGTGTCTTCCATCGTGCTTGTAGAGCATAAATTTTGATTCGTCGGAGAACATAACTTTCGACCAATTCGATTTTCGAATTTGATCGATTTTTTGGATTCTTTGAGTGACCCGGATTCATTGCTCTCGAGTGTATTAAGATTCTGACATTATTCATCGACTTCAGTTGATTTTGTTTAAAAATATTGTAAAATGTAGGTAAGTATGTGTACCTGTCTACTTTGAATAAGTACTACTATCATTAATTATTATTATAAATGCTACTTTAATGATAGTTATCTAAATATATTTAAAACCAACTATACAAAACCTACTAGAATATTGATTTAAAAAAGTCTATTCTATTTTAGAACTTCAGAAAGAAGTAACTTACTTCATATTAAAACTCAGAAACAATATCCCAATAAATCTGGAAAGTTTGATATTAAACGCTGCAGTGTTGGACACTGTAACATAGTAAAATAATAAAAAACTAGTAACTCAACTTACGAAAATGTAAAAAGAAACACGAAAATATCCATGGGTGATTGTATGTTTGTATTTTATACTGTAAAGCCTGAAATTGTGTGAAACTTGGAAAAGTTATCATAATCATCATGACAGCTTTCTAATGTTATTATTTACTGCTATGATACTGACCTACTCTCGACCGATCCACCGGACCCAATGCGGATTGGCGGATTTTTTATATACTTTATTATCACAGGATAGAAGCCGCATACAGAAGTTAGTTTTAAATATAATAAGAGTCGATCAATGCTATGTATAAGCTATAGCGTGGGGCCCCAGGGGTCCTATGATATTGAAATTTAATATTAACATTTATAATATTAAATAAAGGGCTACTTAATTTTAAACTATGGGCCGTTTTTTTAAAGAATATTTTAATACTGTCTCAAATGACACAAGATTAGGTAGATGTTTTTATTTATCCACTTGAACGTTTAAATAGTACGGTACGCTAGGCGTCTTCCAATTCTATTAAAGCAATCGCTCAAACTGAGATACTGAAAATCTTACTTGGCTATAGTTTTAAAAACTCTGGCTGCATTTGCATAAAAACTAGGTTCAAACAAAGCTCATCAAAACCATCTGCATTTATACAACAAACGTTTATTCAACATGGCAATGCTGCCATTGTGTTGCGAACGCGCCTGTAGTGATTTGGATTAGTGAAGTGAAGTAGAACTATCTATAGATCGTTTGTGTCTTTAAATGGCCTAACTATTTCATAATAATATGTATTTTCATATTTTGTATATTATGTGCATAGTTCCATTAGTCCCTACAACAAAATACATTATTTTGTTAACCACACAAGAACGTAGCGAAAAGACCTTTTGAGTTTCAAGCAAATTTTATCAAATACTGTAGGTATTGATCGTGAAATAAAAACCTATAAGTCAGCTGGTTGAAGTTTGAAATCGATTTGTATAAGTAGCTACAATTGTAATTAATTATCAGGTGGTCATTTACCGAACCCAGTATCACTAGAGCAAAGTGATCAATTACGGTTTATGACATTTATCTATACTATATTACTATAATAATTATAAAGAGAGAAGATTTGTATTTTTGTGTTTTTGTTTGTTACGAATTAACTCAAAATCTACTGGTCCGATTTCAACAATTCTTTAACCATTAGAATGCTACATTATTTTTGAGTAACATAGGCTATATTTATTACTAGCGAGCCGCCCTGGCTATGTACGGGTGCGGTTTTATTGACCCGAAGCTGGGACGGACTTCTAGTTTTTTAATAATTAACCATGTAAATGTGTTTATTGTAAATGATATCAGCGCCGAGTAGCGCTAAAAACCAGCTTTTTGTGTAAGTACAGCTTTTGTGTGGAGGCCACGGTCGAGTGGGCAAGCTTGCTAAACGACTGCAATATATAAACGGATTTAGCAGGTCAGAGGACGCGAACCGATGGCTTTCGAACTACTAAGATAGTCTTAACGGGAAGATGTTTCGAGTTTTGATGTTGGTTTTAGGAGTCAGTACTTACTGGGTAGGTTGTTGGAAGTTAGGGTTTTATAGGTCATCACATCATCATGATGTCTAGTGTTCAAAATGGGGCGCAAGTACTGACTGATTATTTGGATGACAAAAAGTTTACGACTGTGCTTACAACACTACTCGACATCCAATAGCAAGGATCATGACAAATTCTAATAATGTGAGGCACAAAGTCAGCATCACATGTTCCCATTTTTGAGACACTGGTAGTGAGAGTGATTTATTGAAAAAAAAAGTTTTTTTTTTTTTGGGTTTGAAGTCTTGATGATGATGATGATTTTATTATGAAACCTACATAAGAATTAGTCTGCGTTCTGGTTTAATAAATTCTAGAAACTTATCAAAGAACTTAAATACAAGCATGTTGGTAAGTTAAATAACATGAAAAGAATTTCCTTACTCGTAAATAAAATAAGTATCTAATTTGAATTATTTGCTCATTTTCGTGAGTAAAATGCGTGAAATTGGACGTAAAAATATTCATACCCTTTGGTATCGCGTATTTATTTTTACATCAGACCCACACCATATTTTTAGTTTACCGGAAATCTATTGGGTCGGGAAATGATCAGTCCGACTGTCTGTGGAGATATTTATGGGTATAAAGGAGGGCTGGTAAATTGATAGTCGTTTGGGGTACCATGCTGCGAAAAATGGAGCACCAAAATGTGGAACGTAGAGACAAATGACCATCATTTGGTATGTTCTATTTACCTAATATAGTCTTTAGTTTTTAAACCTCGACGCAAAAAGAGGTTTTATAAGTTTGAGCTTTGAGCAGTACTATGTGTCTCTGTCTGTCTGTGACACCGTAGTTCTTAGCGGTTTTTTTATTCGATTTTCTAGCAATGGGTTTTACACATGTTTTATCAAAATCGGTTTAGCCGTTTTTAACTGGGTAAATTTTTTTATTTATGGTTTTAATGCTGTTGTAAGAGGTAGCCTGTTATTGAATATTGAACAAGAAACTTTAATTGGGTGCTTTATTTATAGTTCGCACAGCGGATCTAGGCTTCCTAAAGTTAGCCGTTTGTGATGCGCAAAGACAATTTAGTTTGAAAAAGCCCCATTGCGCATCGAAACGGCTAATTTCACGACGGCCGAGATCCGCTGTGAGAACTATACCCGAAAAAAAAAAAAACCGTCTCAGGCGGAACTTGAGCTCGCAGGCCGCAACACGCGGATGCTCTACCAGTTGAGCCACCAACCTTTGCTCGCTTGTTCGAAATAACTTTAGCAGGTATCTTGTATTACCTATTTACCTACCTACGCAATACTACCATCTAAAGTTATCCCATATAGGTAAGAAGTACCTTACCTACCTACAACTATATCCGTTTCAGGGAGCACAATTATAAAGTTGATTTTTGCGTAAATAAATTATACCTACTTACTCGATAACACTTGTTTTTAGTGTTTACAGTATGAGCTCACTACCTAACAATTTTAACCATTGGTTTCATTGACTATCGATCAAAATACGGATCAGCCACAGAATAAATGTCATTGTTTCCCGCTCGAAGTAAAGGACTTTACGTTTGTAGATTATACAAAGATGATTAACGACTTAGGAATGCTTATATAATTTAGCTACGCTAGCTAGCTAATATTTATATAATTAGCCTTACACCTACTGGTAACAAGTAGGTTTCTAGGTGTAACGTTTTTTTTTAAATCTGTCAAGTTTATAACCCGAAAAGAAAACCTACCTCCATCTTATGGCGATTCAAAAACGTAACCGTAATTCTAGGAAGGACTCGATGTTTTTTATTCTTTCCAAAACCGATAAAAATCAAGATTGTTTAAGTTTTTTTAAGACTGCTTGGTATGTGTCAAATTTTAAGTTCAGTCCAGTCACCAGTTAGGTGTCAAATATCTACCAATCAGAATTAGGTCTGCGTGGTAGATAAAAACCCAATCACTCTCGCTCCAGAGTAGTCCAGTGTCCCAGCAGTAAGAACATTAAAAGGCGGTCTTAAAAGTGTCAAATAAGCATCATACCTAGATACTTTTCCACCTGATGGTAAGCGGTTACCGTAGCCAATGTACGTTTTAGTACCAGAGTTATCACTCGTGCGTGCGTTGCTATCCTGAGTCGCAAATCTTAAATCTTATAAAACTGTAATTCGAACCAAGCACCACAGCAAAGCAAGCATTAAATACTGCATCAACTTATTCCTCGACCATACGCTCCAACAAACAAGTCGTTATCCAACATCAAAGAAGTGCCCAATAAAAGCAAAATGTTGTAAGAAAAAGGTGTCAGTTATTAAAAAATCTAATAAGTAAAGGTCTTATCTAAGGTGTAGCTAAAATCTAATTCATTTACGTAAGCTTTATCAAAGATTTTTCAAATTAGGTACTTACTCAATTATTCCTTTAGTTCACAGCTACACAAAACAGCGCACAGTGGTCCGAATAACTAGTCAAAAATGCGGACGAAACAAAATACCACGCACGCAAGATTAAGTACCTACAATCACACGAGCACAAATGAAAACTTCACTTCGAAATAAGTACAGGTCATAGTTCAGTTAGCAGCACAGTAGGGCAAAGTTGCGGTTGTTTTTGGTCGAGAACTGAAGGTTAAAATGCATAACACGTGAGGGAATGCCGGCCGGCCGAGCCGAGCTGAGCGCGGTACTGACTGTCAAAGTAAAGCAACCAGCTGGTACCGGATCACCGCCACTCTAGCGGACGGACTCACAACTAAATGAAGCCTCCGCGCAAAAGAGGGCAACTCTTGATTCAGTGAAATTGTATTCGTCAAAGAGTGAAGTGCTCTTGAAGTTGGCGACTCTTTTTTTTCGGTTTGTAAAAAGTTAAATAAAAAATGTTGTTCATTTGTTTTTACGAAGTTGGGTTCTTTTTGTTATTAAAATAATTATCAGACAGCTGATGGACTTTAAAACAGCTTTAACCATATTTTACTTACTACACAAATAAGATTATTATTGAAATGTATTCTAGGAAATTATTCTCCACCTTATAAAAACTTTTTTTTTCGTTTTTTTTTTTCATTTTATGATGAAATTCCTGAGAACTAGTGACTAATTTGGGTATGTAAATCTATTATTGGTGTCCCTGTTCCCTTTTGCATGCCGCCTGTTAATCGAGCTGGCATTGGAGGGGATTTGATCACAGAACACTGTGATTTGATCGTGATTATGATCAGTCTCTTACGCATGGCGCACTGATAGAAACAAGTGATATTATGTTACCAGTGAAGAAACTCTTTTCCTCCTACAGTCAGCCGATCTATTTGGCAATCGTTATGCAATAAGTCTTTAAAATTGAATCAAGTAAGTATAAGTAATAAGTCAGTGGCCAACTCTAGTGAGTTTTTATGCCGCCCGAAGGCCTCTGTCATGGCCTAGCAACTTTGAAAAAGCCGGGACGACTGCTTATCATGACCTCCGAAGAACGGGAGCGCTCAGTTTGAATTGCCACTGGCAGTCACCCATCCAAATGGTGACTACGCGGAATAGTGCTTAACTTCGTTGATCAGTTAAGAACAACTTAGTTAATTAATTGTGTTATAAAAGTAAGGATGACATTAAGAATTAAATGAATGCGCTTATAAACAAAATATTTATGACCCATGAATAAAGACCTATCAGTTTTTATGTTGCATTCGTACATAGGCTACGGTAACCGCTGACTATCAAGTGGGCCGTACGCTTGGTTGCCACTATAGAGGCATAAAAAGTTTACGTAGTTAATAATCCTGTGTAAAACAACTTTAAAGTTATAAGAAACAAAAAAATATTTTATTTTGTTGTGACCTAAATAGTTTAGATTTTATAAAACATTTTTATAATCAACAAAAACCTACAATACAACTTTGCCACTTAGTATACGAGGCAAGCGTCATGGCGTCGCTGGGGTGGGAGGATATTGACTCGCAGTGACGCCAGTGCGCATGTACCAAGTCATGTGTTTCTGTTTTTATGCTGTTCAAACTTAAGAAAATTATCACTAATATCCCAGACAAAACTCGTCAACATATTTTTATAGTCTACAAACAAAATAACTTGTCCGGTCGATGCACTGTGCTTTGAGGTTACCTACAAACAGTGCGTATGGCCTTGACCCCAAGTAATTAACTATGTAGGTATACTGTATGTGTGTGTATCTACGTTCCGTGTTGTAGTTTGCTGTGTCCTGTGGATGACTTTTTGAATAGTCTTCTGGGGAATACTCTATAACACTAAAAAAGTGTTAAAAAATTCAAGTTAGGTACGGTTTAATGAAAATTGAGCATGAAAACATAGTGTACTTACAATATTGAGAACGATGATGAAAAAGCGCATAAAAAGCTTTTAACTTAGGCACTTTAGCACTCAGGATTCTTTAGAGTTTTTATAACTTGGTAGGTATATATATATGCTTAGGTAGTTTCATATTGATTAATTTTCAAATTGTAATGTTTAAATGTTTTAATGAAAAACAGGTTGGTTCATACTTTAGTGGGTATTTAAGCGCTTAACAAGATTTACGAAGAGATAAAGCAAAAAAAAAACATTTTTGAACTGCTTAAAAATACGCTAGCACCCCTAAATGGTAATTTTATTGCATAATCTAAGTGGGTAGTCAACATAATCGACATAAAGCGAGTGAATAAATAAACTCAACAAAAGAAAATTTAATGTAAATGATCTAATGTTATGCGGTGGAAATGTTATAACATTGTCACACCCACCCACCACGCATTGTCATCAGGGGGCTTATTCGCTTTAAAATATATTAGGAGATTCCTTACCAATAACGTGTAATTTTAGTAACGTGTTCTATACGTGCCAGTGTGAAATTGTAAAATGGTTTTTCGTATCTGTGTTGTTTCAATATTAACAGATTAATACTAATAATGTCAGTAAATTTGCGTACTTTAAAAAAATATTAGATTACAATTTAATTACTTTGTATGTGCTTAAACTGCTTACCTATAGAAGAAAAAAAAGACATCTAAGCATTTGGCATCGTGCCAAAATTTCGTAGGTTTTCCGAGAAAGTCACTTTTTCCCGTTTTCGCTATTCGGAGATGAAAGAAGGGAAGTAATTACTTAGATTTATAGTATCAAAGAAAAAGTCATCGTGGCATTGGATTTTTTCTAACTCTTGAAAACATTTCTTTCCGACAATTACAACAATTGAATTTAATCCGACTTGGTGCGGTTACGGCAAAGAGGGTTAATTTGGTATGAATAATGTGGAATGGATTTAGTTGGGTCGCTTTTATTGACAAGCTACAATTTTACTATTGGACTTTAATGATACAATTTTACTGTTGGGTTATACAAGATAATAAGTGAATTGATTAAGTTGTTTGTGCAAATTCAGCCATTTCTTTCTCGCCAACGCCTTCTCGGTTGGCCTCATCCGCCGCTTTTCATCCTCAGGTACCCAAGGAGTGACGAATTGTCGATGTTTTGCTCATCCTGTGTTATTTCTTGTATAAATAATTGTATCTTTAAAATGAAGAAGAATCTTTAAAATTAAGTATTTGTCCTGTTTTATGCTATGATAATATTTTATTCTTTATTACAAAATAAAAAACATACGAAAAATCTCTAGTACTATTCCGTAGTACTATTTTCTTTTGAGGTTAACTGTGGTAACTGTGTGACCTCATCAGTTAAAAGGTTAAGCGGAATAGTACAAGAGATTTTTCGTCTGTTTTTTATTTTGTAATGGATTTCCGCAAAGTAACGCCTGAATCTATCAATTATTCTTTATTAATCAACATTTTCGATTTAGCTTTTTAACAATCAATAATTTAGTTTTATTATGCTAACATAATCTATTATTTTTATCCTGTGTTTTTGTAAAAAAGATACAAAAGAGTGGTGAGGGGTCACAAGTGTTTAGACTTACTAGTAATTATACAGATTATTCTCAATGTATTTGTGTACATATAGATAACAAAGTATAATCGTTCGAATACTGATCGTTCGAACTTTTAGTTTATAGACCGGTTGCCGGTTTCCTCACGATGTTTTAGATACTATAACACCTTTAACAAAATCAAGAATAGATTTGGTACTTCTTTGGCATCGTTGCTAACACGTACCACTTCGTTACTGTGTTACTAAATGTGTTCGAAGCATTCAAACGAGATGGAGTCTTTCGCAAAGGTTCCACACAGCCTCATCTAGTGTTTAATGTTATCACCAGAGGGCGCTGCTGGTCTTGGTTTCTGTAACCTTAGTTTATAAGAAGTAAACTTGGAGAATGAAGGCCTCAAGCAGTATAACACAGATGGCGTCTTGAGAACAAAACTGGTACAGATTCCATAAAAGATCTTAAAACAATACATTGCAAACTTGGTTTAATTACCAAAAAAAGCCTACAAAAAAAGTAAGACAGCATAGACAAGAATGATACGTTTACTTTATTTTTTAATAAATATGAACCTAGTACTAATGAGGACCAATAACCAACTGACTGATATAATAAACATAGATACACATTTTTTTTGTAAATACTCACATGAAATAAATATTTGTTCCGGGTACCCAGAACAAAATTAAATATTTCATACAAACATTTGCCCTGCAGCGGGGATCAAACCCGCAAACTTTGGTAGGTACTATGTAAGTACCTAATAAACCTTTAATAGTATTTAAATATAGAAACCAAGAAAAATTTTGAAATTAAAAATTAAAAATACAGAACTATATTTAAGGTTAAAAATTATAATAATTGTCTCCGAATCTTCCGAATTAATTTTCCTGTTTCAGCCACCCAAATGCCAACATTTAATCAAACGTCAAATTATTGCTGTTTTTACCAGAAAATAAAAGAGTGCTCGACTATTACTCTCACTACTATTACTCTGTGGCTCGACTGTAGAACACCGACGAGGATACTATTATAAATAAGTAAATTATTAATACTTATCATTAAATTTAATTGCACTCTAAATTTAAGAACGAGTAGGATTCAAACCCGCATTTTTTGCCTAATTATCTACTATAATTACGTCTGAGAATTCAAGTCACCTATCGTACATCGGGTTAAAAACCTCTTCCTCTAAAATAAATCATATTTTTATATTAAATTAAAAGAAAAAATATAACAAAAATGTAAAATTCTGAAGAGTTAAAACTTTTTTAAAACCATCATACTTTAATACCTTATTCTTATAATATGTCTATAGATACTAATAAGGTATATAAAGTTACTTTTTAACGAAAAAATTCCAAAGGACGATGAAAAATTTAAATTAAATATTCATTTAAATACCTATGTCTGCCGCAAAGCAGTAATGCTCGCATTGCTGTGTTCCGGTGTGAAGGTTTGTTGGTATGGTTTCCGGTGAAATTACTGGAAATATATTATATACTGAAAATACATGAGACTTTCGATCTATGCCTCAAGGCAACCCGCGAGTGATACCTCTGGTATTGCAAGCGTCCATAGGCTGCGGTAACCGCTTACCATCTTGTGCGCCGTACGCTTGGTACTTTAGTTGTATAAAAAAAAAATGCTTTCATTGCTAAAGAAAGGTTGTTTTTAGACATTTTTATATTTATTTACATTTACATAATATCGTTTTATATTTATTTACAGAAAAAGCCTAACTGAATACGGCTAATGTTATTAAAGAAACCAAAGATGGTTCATTAAGATGGACCACACGAACCTGTGTATACTCGTAATTACTGCTCTAATTACATCTCAAAAATATGCTTTCAACTTTTAGGCACTTTGTCCCTTTCAGTAGAATTCCTACTGTACGATGGCAAACTAATTTACATAATTTTATATCCCATACAAATCTGGACGATACGGTTACGCTTACGATTGTCAAACATTATTCCGATGCGGTCACAGACATTTTATTAAGTTACGTTTGGTACAATCTTAGACAATATTATTTACGTAATTAAATTTATTTATCATCAAAATGCTTCCATTGCAGCATCTTTAACTTGATAACACCTGGAATTGGCATATTCCAGTTTATCTATGTTCTTACCTAATATATACCTAAAGCAAACCAAGCGTAGTAAGATAAACGAATAGAATAGCTCAAAAGTAACAGTTTGTTCACTGCAGCATATAATAGCAAATTTAAATTACTGTTACTCTATTAAAAGTACTTTATAGAGTGTTTCTTGTGTGTTGCTTACGATGCTCATTCTAAGTATTCGTCTATAAAATACACTAGGCTTCCTCAGCATACCGAGTTTTTTGATGTTTTAATCTAGTAATAATTGTATTCGGAGTTTCATTTTTCAACATATAAAAACGGCATCATTTAAAAAAAAAAAATTATGTAGACGTAATCGACAAAAACATTTTGAAAACTTTAAGCGCCGTTTTTTCAAAACTAGTAGACATGCACTTACTGACTCCCTTAACACGGCAGTGCTGTGACAAAGACATTAAGAATAATAAAATTTGTTTATATGTTCGAAGTGCTGTGAACAAAGTTTGGCTAACATCGACATGCTAAGTAATATATGTTCTGTGCTATCCACACGCTGCAAATTAAAATTAGCGTTAAAAGTAAAATTTAAATATTGCATTATTCATCAATCAGTAACAACTAATTGTAATATATTATGTTATTGCAAGTTTGAAGCGATTGGCTGTGTTTTATTTAGGCTTAGAGAGTAATAACTGTTTCCTGTCTATAGTTTAACCTCAAAAGGTTTATTATTATTAATATTATTATGTCAAACACTTTAATAATTGCTACCACTATTCAGTCGGTTCGGTGCTGTTACAAATCAGATTATATACCTTTTCTTATAATAGCTGTTCTCAGTTGACTGTGGCATAGCCTGCAATAAATCACGAGATAATGGAGTGTAGGTAATGTTGCATTAACATAACTCTGCTTTTAGTTATGAAAGTACATTTGACCCTTATTTCATAGAAAATAGGGTCTGAAATTGAAAGAAGTTCGTTGGCCTGTATGACGTGATAATAAATGAGCAAACACCTCAAGGAATATTAATGAAAAAATGAATACAAATAGAATATAGTTTTATAATATAGGTAGGTCTTGTTTAAAGTTTATGAACGTGATATTAAGCTTTTATTGCTAAGAAATTGACTCTAGTTACTAACTAATAGTTAGTAAAGGTAAAGGTATTATGTTGTACCTATGTACTTGGTACTTGGTCGGCCGTCGTGAAATTAGCCGTTTCGATGCGCAATGGAGCTTTTTCAAACTAAATTGTCTTTGCGCATTACAAACGGCTAACTTCACGGAAGCCTAGATCCACAACGGATCTCGGCCGTCGTAAAATTAGCCGTTTCGATGCGCAATGGAGCTTTTTCAAACTAAATTTTCTTTGCGCATTACAAACGGCTAAATTCACGGAATCCTAGATCCACTGTGCGAACTATACATATGGCTGTCGGCGCTGACTGAGTTTAAAATATTTTTAGTCTATTCGTAATATAATTATCTAGATGTGTAAACAACGTTTTCCGAATTATTTTTGCACAAAAATGCGCGTCAGCTTAACATGGGTGAGATTGGGTGCGAAACCAATTTATAGAACATACACCAGAGAATGTAAACAGGCTTTATATAAATATATTATATAAATATTATTGCTCAGTATATTCCGTATTACGATGTGCAATCTTATGCTCAAAACTAGGATATTTTTATGTCAAAAATAAGGCATGTCTATGTCTATTTGCAGGCAAGGTAGCCAGTAATACTTATTCTTCCATGCAGTTGGTGTATGTGGACCAATGTTTGCCTCAATTTTTCAATTTATTATGGAATCTTGTTTTATAAAAGGTAGAAAACAGAGCAAAGCAATGCTACAGAAATTAATGAAAATTCTGACGACTTACACGTAAAGTGGGTACTTACTGAATTGAAACTTAGCCCCAAGACTCCGTCTTTTCTCTCTTAACTTATTCCTGAGTATTCGCCTCTTGAGTCGGTTAAGCACCACGTCGGCTTCATCCACACTCTCAGACGATGAAGTGCGAGCGAGAGTCCCGCTTATTGAATGACTTCTCTTAGCAAACAAACAAGCAATCCTCTTCGGCTCGATTTCCGATAAACCACGTCTGTACATTATAAGACGCTTTTTCATTTCGCAATTAACTTCTGCGACCGAAGGGTCATTTTCTGATGCGCTGTCTTTTAGATTTTTTGGTGGACCTGTTGGACTTGTGGGCGTCGTTGATTTCGTGTCGATTGTCCGTCTGTGAAACGCAAATTCAGGGTTGGTATCCGCACGAACGGGTAGACTTTTCAAATAAGTGTTCAGGAATGATACCTTATTGTGTGGTAAATCGTACTTCGCGCCAGATTTTGATCGCCCTAAAGCATTCACCGGAAAATCTTTTACTGCGGCATCACTGAATGACTGAGATTTATGTAGGGTCGGTTCGTTTTCTTTATTAGATGAACTTGCATGTTCTAGTGAGGACAAGGAACAATTAATACTGCTTGCTTTCTTACGTTTTCTATCTGTGGTGATTTTGAGGATTCGATTTATGTCGTCGCATGTTTCATTATCGGAGCTCTTGTAACTGCTGACTTCACTGAAACCCTCCGACTGGAGTGGAGTATTGAGACTAGTTCTACAATTATTACTATATCCATTGACCTTCAACATCATTGGAATGTTCGTGACACTATCACTATCTTTTATCACATAACTTTTGCTCACATTCTGAACTTTGTGAGGAGTCCTGTACACTCTAGTATACACTTTTTCACCCGATATCGTATTATGTTTTGTAATGGGTTTTTTATCGATAACATGCCGAAAGCTTTTCTCTCGCAATGATTTAGTTGTCCTTAACGGACAGTCTCTGAACTCTGAACTTCTTATTGATAGGTTGTCATCGTTGGTCTCGACGAGTAGATTTCCATCGCAATCAAAAAGTTGTATTATGGGAAATCTTATTCCCGGAGAGAGATTTCGCGTTCTCAATTCCCATTTCTTTTGAGACGATTTCCTCAGTTGAATACGTATTATGTTATCGTCTATTATCGGCCCATCACTATCACTTGAACCTTTTTCCGCCATCGTCATAATTACCGTTCATCAGTAAACCGCATAGATGGAATATTTGAAACGTGTTTACTGTCACTCACTAATTTGTTTGTATACAGTCAGCTGTTTCAATTCTGGCAAGTTTCCAATAGAAACTATTCTCTAGCATTTGTTTTAAAATAGTGCCAATGTCAATTTTGTTTTTACTCACATGTATCAGATTTATCATTTTAGATTTTAAAGCATGCACAACACACTCACACACTGTAAAGTGATCACTGAACACACTGTAACGGTCGCTCAATGTTGAAAACGATTGCATAAGTTCGCTTGTCGATTGCGCGGAGTTGCCCTGCCTAATGGGTTTGACTGCTTTATTTTTGGTGTTAGATTGAAGCGATATTACACTGGATCGTTCGGGACGCAATATCCCCCGGAATTCGGGGAGATTTAAATTGATCGTTCGCGAGTCCGGACATTTCTGCACTGAGAGCTAACAGCTGAATAGACTCGCGCTACTATAAATAGATACCGAACGAGACGGCGATCGACGCGGCGGATCCCCTTGAACCTATATGCTTGTTTGTTGCTTGCGAACGTAATCGGTGACGTTGGTGCAGTTGTTAGTTTGAAATAGTTTCCTATTTGACCAAGAGCCGCGACCATGTGCATTCGTGACTAATAGACACGCAGATGGTCTTTTATATAACGATTATGGTTATGGCGGGTTTTATGATTGAATGCAAACAGATTCACCTGTGGTAACACGTTTTACTGTTAGTGCAATATTCAACTACTGCAAGTTTTTAAATAAAAAATCTCGAGTGTGCAAAAACTTTGTTTACATTTTACATACGCAGAGTTTTTATCATCAAAAAATAACGAGCACCTTAACTTTATAATGATAGTAAAATTCCAAACTGAAACAATATTTAAATAAAATAACATTTTCAAAGTAACGTATTTTTCACCTTTCGGAATCCGTAAAACAGTGGAAGGTGCATGTTAATGTTTTCAACAGTTTTTTTGTCCTTGATTAGAAAAGAAGAAGATTTAGAAAAAGAAATTTCAATTATTACGATCCAGCATGGAATTAAGAGCTATGAGGTCACGTGACCGTGTTGCAGCTGGATAAGGGCTTTGTCAAATAAAAAGCGCTATTCCGTCGTAACCAAGCGTTGTATCGTAATGACAAGACTAAGGCAATTCTTGCGTACATTTAGATGGTGTAAATGGACCATAAGTGTCAACGGCTGCTTTTGAATGCATCTTCCAAAGTTCTTGCGTTAGTATGACACATGCTTTTAAAATTCAATGTAACATGAATGGATTAAAGTGAAAATTAGAATGCATTTCGCTGTTTAAATATCTAACAGCTCTGCGCTGTCCTCGCATTGTCTGCGTAGTGCAAGGAAAAATGTACGCAAACTGGACTAGTTCTAATTATTTAGAACTAGTCTAGTAGACTAGTATGTGTTTTAAAAGTTTCGCCATTAATGTCGTAATTCTAAAATTTCTTAATGGATGACTATGGTCAAGCTATGTAGCTATAACTTTTCTGCTCTGTGATTTTGGGTTTACTAAATTGCAAAAAGCTAAAAAAACATCAGTACCTACGGTAGGATGCAAAGTTTGTAAGCATTATTTGATTGAAAACCTACCTTTAACCATCGCTTACATAACCCAATTACTTCACTAAACTGATTATTAATTTCACACAAGATCATAATCACAGCCCATCAGCAATCTGGTAGACAATACCCCAGGTGCTGTTATACGGGGATTATTAATAGCAGTGCTTATACAACCCCGGTTTCGGGATCATCGGGGCGGCAATAGTCGTTAGCGGCCACTACAGATGTCTCTAGATTAGTCAGAAGAGCAGAGACACACCGAAATACCAAATGCAAATCGATGTATGAGTAAAAATCTTTAAGCTGCACAGATCCACTGACATTATTCTTCTAAAAAGAATACTTCAATGTTTTTCTAATAAATCGTAAATGCATGACAAATTGTTGAATACAGTAATACGAATTATTTTGTAATCTGAATTATTTACCCATGTAATCATTTGAGAACAACCTATTTTCTGGTAAATAAATCTATTTCGTTTCATTTAAAATTCCCTTTTCTCTTTTCATTGCGTACTTGTTAGGTAAGTTGATTATTCAAGTGATTTTATTTTATTGCAAGTTAAATTTATTTTACTTTATGAAACTAGGTACCTACCTACTTACTTATATTTTTGTATTGTAAGTGTTTTCATTCATTTTAAAAACAAGTGTTTTCACGTATTAGTACGTAGGTGTTTGTGAGGTACCGACACTGTTTCAACCATATGTTTCAACTCAATTTCGAGAGTCCTAATCAAGGATGATTGACAACGTAACCTTCTTCCTCCGTACCGCGATATTTACTCTATAAATTACTTGTAGATATGCCAGAAGACATTAATATAGAGATCTTGACCTAGTTTACGTGTTAGGCTACGTCATGCGAAAACTATGATAGGCGTATTTCCTTAGAGTAGACTGTCGAGCAATGTGGTATTTCCTAACGCTTAGAAAAAAAAGTAGTAAAGTTCTGCAAATGAAATTTTTCATTTGTATCGCGGCTCATTCACCAGTCACCACCCGTTAGTCTTTCGTCACTAAATTTAAAGACAAAAGTGTAGTTTGCCGTTTGGTAATCTTTCACAATCTAAAATCATTGCATTGTCAAAAAAATCCTGAATTACGATACGGCGAAAACACAAAGTCCTCGTAAGCATTAGCTGATAAGGTGGCAACGCGCATCCGATATTATGAGGTTGTTTGTAAGCGTCCACAGGCTACGGTAATCACTAAGTATCTGAGCTCCTCTAATACTAGATAACTAACATTTGATCTTTTCATTAGTACTGATGATTGTGCAATTAGTGTTGTGCAATCAATGGCAACTAGTAAACAAGGTTTGTATCACAGTTGGTTTGACTTTGACCTAATTGAACAACTCATATAAGGGCAATATACATGATGTGACTAACAAGGAAATGTTGTTCACTTATCTAGGTAGTTATAATGATTTCCGGCAAGAGAGTCAGACTAGTAAATTGCAATAGTGCTTAGAATAGTAATAAAAAAGGCTTACACATAACTCTCTGGCAAAGTATTATGGTCATATAGAACACACTTAACAGTTAAATTCATATTCTTGACCCTATCAGAAACTACGAGTGCCATACTAATACAACACTCAATTCAGCATCAAATAGTCACTCACAATACTAGGTTGTATAAACCAATAATCAACATCATCAGTTGGTAATAACAGCATTTTGTTTTGTGGTTTCGGGTGCATATACACCCGAAACTATTCACGTGAGCTAGTAATTGGTCGATTTTGTACAATGGGACACATTTTTGGAAAATACAACACCTTGAAGGCTGTCTTGGAAGTTTTGACTAGTGCAAGTAATACGGGAATTTCCTTTAATATTATCATGATGAGATCCTGGGCCGAGGAGCGTTACTTAGAATACGTAATGGGTAAATCTGTCAGTGGCTCAGTGAGGCTTAGTGAATGTCTCACGTCTCAATGATTCACCCAGCTAATGTAGGTATATGCCTTTTAGATTCCTTAAGCATGGGGAGACGAAAGACTGCCAATTTCGTGATTTACGTTATTTATCACATCATTATTTTATTTTAGATCTAAGTGAATATAAAAAATTAGCCTATTTCTGATATTATAATCTCATGCGCTACGAGAGATTCAAGACGTATTATTTTCTAATAAATATAAATAATAATTAGCGTCCAAATGTAGAAGATAAAACTGATTGTGTAGAGTGTAGTGGTTAAATCTTGCCGTTCGATCCTTGCTTGTGCAATTAAAACCCAGTCGAGTTCGAATTAATAAAATTGTTTTAAGACCTGCTACATTTGGTAAATAAATGTAATGATAAATTGTAGAACTAATACTTGAAAAACACGGACGATAGGCCCTGTTTATTTCTCACACAAAACAACTCTAACTGTACTCCTAATCAGTTTCTAAGTTTTTCTAGAAACCTGTAATTTTTTTTGTTTTTTACTTAGAATAGGCTAACATTTGACCACTCATCTGATGTTTGACGACGATGTGGTCTACGGTGGAACACGCTTCTTTTCCTCTCACATTTATAAAAAGGCCTCGGAACAAATAAAACTTTAGAATCTGATTTGTTAGTTTTTCAACAAGTTAAACAACATCTGAAAACTATACAAAAGCTTTAACATAGATGTGTGTAATTGTTTTAATTAGGAAAGCTGTATTACCAACCTTCAGGCTTCGTTTTAATGATGTTTGAATAGGACGCCAAACGATCTTGGCGAGTAATTATTCAAATTCCAACAACATTGTACACATTGGCACCTTCGCCAAGCCGCAAGTGATATAGTTGCCAAGCTGGGTCATGAAGACGGTGCAAAGATTTATCTTTACTGTCAGGTATTTGTATGGGCTGATAAAATAATTTTTAATTTTTAGAAAAAAATAAAAACGACTTATAACAGGAAAAATAAATTTCAATATATTGTGTTGATACGAGAGGATGTAGTTATTGACACATTTTTCATTTAAATTTTGCAGAACGTTTACGTTTTGTTCAATACTTTCCGTTTTTTAATCAACCACAAACATACAAACTTTCAGTTATAAATTAGTAGGATGATCATTTACATTGCAAAATTTCCTGATGTAGTTTATGCTGTTCTAATTATTGTTAGATTTGCAGGCGTACCCTATTTGTGGAATGACGGATGGTGCGGAACAGCAATGTCTGCAATATTGCAATTTGTATTCCAATCTGGAATTGACTAGTAAATATTGACCTATTATTTTCAGTATTTGTACTATTTATAGTCTTTAATTATAAAGACTAATATTTGCAGATTATTAGCCTGAATTAAATAACAAGACTTATATTATGCTTATCCATAATCTTGAGGTGAGGTTATTAACTTATTCTAAACTCAGTGTAAGATGATTACAGATTTTATCTTAGCTAATCAGTAAGCTAACAGGCACACCGAAGGCTTTTTTTTTGACATCTTTGAGTGCAGTTTTGTTTCTTTTGAAATATAAAGGAATGTTTTCTTTGTAAATGTTCTTTTGGTAATATAATCTGTCAGGGCTCATTAATTTTTTCACCTTTTTTAGCCCATACAATATTTCCTAAAAAAATATGTTTTTATTGCTGTAAAGCGTAGTGGTGACATTTCTAATTTAGAGTTAATTCCGGGTCCGCTTTCGGCGTGAACGAAAATGAGATTGTGATATGACGATTCCAGCACCAAGAGTCTTTTTTCTCTGCTAGCTGAAATTATTGCCAGGAAAAATTTAAAATGGGAATTTTGAAAAAAGTTTAGCATGGACTGTTTTACTCGATTATTGTAATTTTTATCTATTAGTCGATCATGGTACGACTCCACAAGTTTCACCAGTTTGCGAATTGTGCGGCACTATGCTGCACAAATGTGCTGCACAACTGTTTGTACTGGTTGAATCACTCAATTCACCACAATTTGTTTTTGTTAGCTTGAGTGAGTAAACCAGAACAAACATTCGTGCAGCACATTTGTGTGTATGTTCTTTTGTGTGTTACTTTTTACCTAAGAAGTATACTTATCCACAGTTTGGGAAAAACTGTCTTCTGTAACACACCTTACAGCTATTTATTAAAATAAAAACGTAAACTATTGTTATTACTAATTTATTTTCAGAAATCACAGCAACTTCTCTCACATTCTTTTCTCTACTTGTGTTGAAAACAACCTCTTTGTACATTACTTATACAACAACAAATCTACCAAGTTGTAACGTGTTACAGTTACATCTTAGGTTGTTAGACTGTTAGTCCGAAGTTACTAAGCGCTAGTAAAACTTGCTTGGTGTCAAAAGCGGACTAAGTAAGTGGCATGCAAATTAACGCGTATTCAAGTGACCGAAGTTGCAAACTTGGGAGAACTTTTTGAATGGTCACCCAACTGAGTCTGTGCTGTGAGGAACTGAAACATAAAACATTTGTTAATTGTCTATAACCATACGTCAAAGATAATAATCAAATGTAAATAGGTGAAATGGGGCTAATAGTTTTTTTTTTATGCTCTTCTGAATTCTGAATGTGACCGGGCTTACACATTACTATATTTTTAGAGTCTGGCCCGGAGAAAGTAGGCCTAGTTTGTAAAACCGACTGAAATAAGTAGCCTAAATTGGTGACGGTATTGCAGATGTAAATAAATAAGTCAACATCAACTGGTAAATACGTAGCTGTCGAACGATCTGTTGCAATTTTAACCATGATAAAACACAACAGCTGAATCCCAGATTAGGATTAAATATTCGAAGAAGATTGCGGGACGATCTCGATAGTCGTCTAAAAGACTGGCTTATTAGCCAATGATTGAAAGGTGTGGAATAAAGGGAAGGAGCCTAGGTCTTTGGCCTGCAGTGGGACGATACGGGCTAAAATAAAATAAATAAAATCTCAGATTCCCACGCAATATACTTATCTAAAGGACGAAACATTAGAATTGAGCGATGTATTTAAATATAACGTTGTAAGGCTACTTATTTAAAACAATCCTCCCATTGCCTCACAAATTAGCTCAGACCATCCGAATAATTCCTTTTCCCAATTTTCTTAATGGTACATTTTTAATTTCGCCTCACCTGAGGGCCTCAAAAGGCGCAAATGAAAGATGGTGGTTCATTTTATTGCTGCTATATATCAACCTTAGCGGTTGTTTAAGCTGCATTACTACTAGAATAAGAAAAAAACAACTGTGCTTTGTCTATGGCTGACTAAGTAATTTACCTTTGAAGATATTAATATTAATGATATTTAACAGTTGGTTTGCGATGGTACAATAACTCATTAGGCTATTAATTTATTAATTAATAACGTTATCTATAGTAGGTATTTTTGTTGTTTCTCTGTCATACAAGTGTGTCACACTAGACTTTTATATGCGAAAATATAATATATTATTGGTGTATAGTTATTTAAGTTGTTTAATATTTAGTTTTTTATACTGTTTGTTTTTCGAACAAAATAAAATAAAATAAATAAAACAAATATGAAAGTTTGTTTTTAAGTGGTTCACGTTATACCTGATTTCTTATACCTTATAGCTGATTCGGTTTGAATGAAATTTGGAATAATTATATGTAGTTGAACGGAACATAAAACAAATTAACTAAATAATTTTAAGGAATGGGTTTCGTCATTACGTTTTCCTTTTTTTAGGCACGTGTCAAGCACACATAAACTACTATATCTGGATCAGAAATTGAAGCCCATCCCATTATACCAACACGGCTAAGTAAGTAAGTTCGTATAAGTCAGTGGTCAACTCTAGTGACAGAGTTTTTAGCCGCCCAAAAGCCTCTGTCATGGCCTAACAACTTTGTAAAAACTAGGATCGACGTTGAAATTGCCACTGGCGGTCACCCATCCAGCATTACACGGCTATATACGGTAGAAGGTGCGACAATAATAACTAAAGAGGTGCCCAAGTGTAAAGGTACGGTCGTTTGCAAAATTGCTCACTTTATTCAGTAAAATTTGCTTGACAATCGTGTTTTCACATTTTACATAACTTGGAGTGGGATGACGTCACCAACGGATGTAACGAAGTCTACTGCTACGGTGCGTTTCCATGGCGCAAATAACCCGCGCTTGTTGGAGGTCCATGTTTCTTACACCGAGTAAAAATCCTGATTTTTACTCGCACACACACAATCATCACAATCTGTGTGGTTGGCGTTAGAGTCGCCACGCCGTCGAGCGAGTCGAGCACTGGGCATATAAAGATAAGTGTTTTTTTATACAACTTATTAAAATCCTCAGCGAAAGAGACGTAATAACTACGTTTCGGGTGACTAGCGAGAGCCTAGTACAATGCCACTTTTAAGAACTTTAAACTTGAATACTTTTATTTATTTATTTAAAGCCGGACATTTTATGGTCAAGCGTGGTACCTAACGACTTGATCGTCTAGCCACAGTCTAGCTCTAGTCATTTGCTGACAAAAGTTACTCGCATGAATCACATGCGCCGTGCAAACGCAGGTTTATGAAATTTCGTACTCGTTCTCTTTCCAATTTTGTGTTCTACATTCAAACGAAGTATCGCGGAATCTCGTTGAGAAGAGAATGATATTGATAGCAGCAACCAAAAAGTATTTATACACAAAATTGTATTTAACAATTGCCGACCTAGGTGGTGTGGAAGGTGAGTTGAGAAACGATAGGTTGCGGGTTTGATCCCAGCTGCGAAACTTTTTTAAACCAAATAAAATATGTATATAATTACATTACATTACAAAATATACGTTATTTCTCCGAAACTGTTCACCTCTGCATTGGAAGATGTTTTTAAGCTTCTGCACTGGAACGGGTATGGCATCAACATCAATGGCGAATACATCACTCACCTTCGATTTGCCGATGATATAGTCATCATGGCGGAGTCGCTGGAAGACCTTGGCACTATGCTCAGAGACCTCAATACCGTCTCTCAACAGGTGGGTCTCAAAATGAACATGGGCAAGACAAATATCATGTCAAACGCTCATGTTGCACCCGTGCCGGTACATGTTGGGAACGATATCATCGACGTTGTTGACCACTATGTCTATTTAGGACAGGTGATTCAGCTAGGTAGGTCCAACTTCGATAAAGAGGTCAGCCGACGAATCCAACTCGGATGGGCAGAGTTCGGGAAGTTACGGCATATTTTCTCGTCACAGATACCGCAGAGCCTCAAGACGAAAGTCTATAATCAGTGCGTGTTGCCAGTGATGACTTATGGCACTGAAACGTGGTCGCTAACTATAGGTCTCGTTCAAAAGCTCAAAGTCGCCCAACGAGCTATGGAAAGAGCTATGCTGGGAGTTTCACTACGCGATCGAATCCGCAATGAGGAAATCCGTAGAAGAACCAAGGTCACCGACATAGCTCTTAGAATTAGTAAGTTGAAGTGGCAATGGGCAGGCCATATTGCTCGCAGAACCGATAACCGTTGGGGAATAAAGGTTCTTGAGTGGCGACCACGAACTGGAAAACGAAGTTTAGGACGGCCCCCCACTCGATGGACCGATGACATTAAAGCGGTCGCAGGAAGTCGGTGGATGGTGAAGGCCCAAAATCGGTCGTCATGGCGCTCTTTGGGGGAGGCCTATGTCCAGCAGTGGACGTCTATCGGCTGATATGATGATGATGATGATGATGACAAAATATACAAAATACATATGAAACAGTTGAGCCATCTAAAGACCGTTACAAACGACCTATAGATAGCTCAAATGATCCAAATCAATAAAAAAAATGTATTTAAAAAAAAAAATAAGTAAACCTATGTGTATTAATTAATACACGTTATATTATTTTTTCCAAACTAGGCAAAGCTTGTCAGTGATATGGGAACCAGCTGGTTCCCATAGTACAAGATTTGCTATCATATTGTCTGTCAATAATTCAATCACCGAACAATTACTACTTACATAGTCCTAACCTTGTGACGTGCGTGGGTATCAGAAACAAACCCTGTCATTGGTACAAATACCACCCAAAAACAGTACAAATATTCGCAGATCATGCAAGCATTTGTACTGCAACAAGAATTGAACCAGCAACATCTCGATTATCAGCTGTCATATAAACCAACTACATTTTTTTAAGCCAGGCACTTGCCCTTCGCTTCACGTATAGTTCTCACAACGGATCTCGGCCGTCGTAAAATTAGCCGTTTCGATGCGCAATGGAGCTTTTTCAAACTAAATTGTCTTCGCGCATCACAAACGGCTAACTTCACGGAAGCCTAGATCCGCTGTGCGAACTATACTAATATATTTATCTAGACATTAGTGCCCAACTTACAATCACGATGGGGACTTTGCCATTCGCACGGACCAGGCACTAACAGGTGACAATTATATAATATAATTTTGAACGGCACAATCGAGTGGTCGGTTCAAACCTTCCGGCTTGGACTTTCGCCAGAATTTCCAACATTATGCAGCAACGTCAAAACCGCTAGCACTTGAGAGTATTTTACTTGAAAACTTGCCCCTTCCAGCTTTTTACTTACATGGTACTGACGGCTGACTGAATTTTAGTTCAGTTGATAATTTACATTGGACTAATTTGTTAACAATTTGAACTAGTAAAATCGATAACCGCTGGAAAATAAAATTGTTCTCCAATGGCAACTGAAAATTGGAAACGAAGCGTAGGACAGCCCTCCACTCGATGGACCGATGATATTGTTTCGAAGAAACGTCCTGAAGGATATTTTCATCTGAGCGTTTTCGTGTTTTGGTAGACACGTTAAATCGTCTGTCAAATCGGATATAACGGTCGTTATGCCATGATGGAGGCATTCAGGCGGTCTAGAATCCGTCACTGGAGTTGGCCTCTGACATAGAATAAAAAAATGGCTCTGACTCATTCGAACTCACTTAGCAGGGCCGCAGTCTTCACACAACAATTCCCTATGTCAAATATACCTAGATAAGAATTTGTATATTGCTACGTTACGCCCAAAATACAAAAGCCTTTCTTATGTAGGCCAAGCTGTTATCACAAATAAGATAAAATCCAATAAAACGTAGGTATCAAATATCGATAACGGGGAAAGCCTCTGCCTATTACGCGGTCTAGTGGATTGATTTTCCATTTCTGATACTCTTACACACGAACCAGGTACAAATACCCCTTATTATTAAGGTTGACTGAGTTTCACAAGGTACGGTGTGACATCGTTTTAAATATTCCTTTCTAAGCCTCTTTAGCTACAGTCAAAAATGTTAAATTTTATTTTTATTGTATCTGTAAATAAATACCTTCAAAAGAAGACGTCAATTGTATTTAATATTGTGATATATTTAATTTTAATTTATACCAGAGTATGCCACTGATTTATACGAACATACTTATTAAATACGTGCCTGATGAAAATGATAATGATGATGTGATACCTGCTCACCTAATTGCGCATAAACAAGAACTTTTTTCGAGGACTTCACTATTACCTTTTAATCGATCCGCTAATATTTGTTTTATCCGCTCGCTCCTTTGTGTACTTTGCCATCGAGTTTTTCCAACTTTGCTTACTTGCTGCATTTTGTTTTTAAAAGTTGTAACGAAAAAGGTTTTCAGGTAAGCTAGTTTTTGAAAATATTATATTGTAATTAAAAACTATTTGGTTTTTAGATTTTATTAATAGACCGCAAAGTCTGGAAAACTCAAAGGGAGGCCTTTGCCCAGCAGTGGGACAGTGCAGGCTGACAACAATAACAACATTAATAAGAGAACACGTTACACTCAACTCAACTTAAACAATTGCAGAACAGATAATACACAATAAAGAGATTTTTTTATTTGTAAGTCTTAGGATTTTGTTTGATTCAGTGGCCGACTGTGGTAACGGAGTTAGATAGGTCATCTGAAGGCCATTGTTATAGCCAATTAACCATTTGTTAGGTTATAGCATCAAAGTCGCATTTAACTTTGCTATTAATAATGAAAACTTTAACTACTTAATAGTTTGTGAAAGAGTCACTCAGTTTTTCCATTTTTAGTTTAGTCTAGTTTGCAAGTTTAGCAAAACAATCACGAGCTCTGTCAAGCTAAATGGCGAATTTTACGAATACCCCACTGTCGGTCGCCGGCCCAGTTAGCTAGGAATGTTTGCGGAACGTTGCCATGACTTCGCTTACATAATGTCTACTTGCCTTATAGTGCAAGAAACTCACTGATTGAGGCAGTATACATTTTTTCTAGTGTAAGTAGCTCTTTGAATTAGCTAGTTGAAGTGGCAGTCGGCTGGGGATTATAGGTTCTCGAATAGCGAACACGACCTGGAAAAGGAAGTAGACGTATTAGTGGACTATGGCAACGATGAAAAACATAAAAATTACATTTTATCAGACTCAGGATTCAACCAAAGGATTGTTTTGATTTATTCTCAGAGTGTTTGAAAAGCTGGTTATTTCTCAGTCAAATAAATTGATTAATTGCGGTTTAATTCGTTTTGCTCGGCGGAACACCTGAATAACGATAAATTATAATTTAAGGTTTTGTCAAATAAATCTCCGGATTTTCGACAATCTCGTTAGCTGGTGATGAAATTTTTTGATTAAAAAACACTTAACTATTACAAAGAATTCAATATTGTACCTTAGAAACCTATTTAGGTTTGTCCAGGTACTCACAGTAAATATTAGTACGGATCAAAAATGCTTTAAATAACAGAGTTTATCTACAGCAAAGTCAAGTCAAGTCAGTTAAAGATACAGAGTAGACGGATCTAAAGTAGCAATATTTATGTACGTGTTCAACGCCACCATCATTTTCGGTGTCGTACTTGGTCCTAAATAATCTCTTTGACGGATCGAAAACATTTCGTGGTGACGGATCGAAAACGGATAAGTACGGTGAACAATGCTCTTATGCAAGCAAAGGTTTCTTTATTGTTTGCTAACATTTTTTAATGCCAGCAATATATCGGCATCACAGTGCCCGTCTATCATCCGTTAACTGGGTAAGCACATTGTTCACTTCAACGTCATCTCTTTTATCCGTTGAACGTGAGCGAGAGAGAAATGTGTGAGTTTGATTGCCCAGTTTTACAGTTTTATATCGAGTTTTGTCGACGGTGCAAGCCGAGCATATAAAAGCTTTTTTAAAAAAAGGTTACGATGACACTTGTGGATCATAAAATAGTTAAGCTCATGTCCAACGCGAGTTGGTGGATAGCATAAATTTTAAATAAACGATGTTTTTCTTCACCGTCATTGTGCACAACGAGCAATTTTACAAAATATTAGGAATTCTGCATAAAATGTAAAATTTTAATCTAGCTAGTGATTATGCTGATACCGGATGATACATGGTTACTAAAAAATAAGTCTTACTTACCTCATGGTAACATCTTATTTGCTTTAAAATGTTTTTTGGAACTGACATTTCTACAAAAAACTTCACACTGCAGCACCCTTGAAAATGCGCAACTTTTCACGCTTTCAGACGTTTTAGCGGCAGATAAAAACTCGATTGTTAAAAACCACGACATAAAGGAATCTTTTGTTCTCAAACATTCTTCCTGGCGGCACTTTTAGCACTTTCAACACTTTCAACTTATCAGCCATCTATAGAAGGTTAAAATTAATATGAATAAAATAATGTAATATAATATGTACGTGTTTTACATAAAAATATAATGTTTTTTTTTAATTCAGCCTGAATGCTAAATTTCATATTTCATAAAATTATCTGGAGATTTGCTTTAAACTGGGATTATTATTTATTGTAAGAACATGTTTGGTAACTTGTAAAATTTAGCTTTGTTGAACGTTTTTCCAAACCACGAGATGCGCACGACTTTGTGAAAATATCAAAAAAGCCGTTTTATTATTCACACTAATACACTCGAGAGCAATGAATCCGGGTCACTCAAAGAATCCAAAAAATCGATCAAATTCGAAAATCGAATTGGTCGAAAGTTATGTTCTCCGACGAATCAAAATTTATGCTCTACAAGCACGATGGAAGACACAGAGTGTATAGAAGACCAGGGGAAAGACTCAAGCAAGCATGCATCGAAGAAAAAGTAGCCTACGGTGGTGGGTCTGTACTTGTGTGGGCCGGAATTTCCTCTGAAAGTCGCACAGAGCTGGTGATCATAGAAAACGGCTCTTTAACTAGCGTAAGATATGTGGAAGAAATCCTCAACGAACACGTTGGTCCATTTATGGTCAATTTGGGTGAGGATGCTATATTTATGCATGACAATGCCCGACCTCATACAGGTAGGATTGTGAATGACTACCTTCAAGAGATGAACATTACTTGTATGGAGTGGCCAGCGCGCAGCCCGGATATCAACCCGATCGAGCATGCTTGGGACGAGCTAGGGAGATGCGTAAAACAACGAAACCCTCCCCCAATCACGCTTCCTGAGCTCAAAATTGCTCTCACAGAGGAATGGGAGAATATTCCCCAAAATCGTATGAGGAACTTGGTGTACAGCATGCCAAACCGCGTAAACGCAGTAATGGAAGCACGAGGAGGTAATACGAAGTATTGAAATTCAAGAAAATCGTCATAAAGTTCAAAAATTTCATGTTTCCTATTTTTGTTTTAAGGAGAGATCAGCAGTTTTTTTTCTTTATGTAATTTTGTGTAAATAAAATGTATTGTGACTCATATTTTTTTAACTTTCATTTAAGGAGTATTAAATTGTCTATTAAATACAATTTATTGCATTAACCTAGCATTCTTACTTTCCGAGATTTTTTGGATTCTTTGAGTGACCCAGATTCATTGCTCTCGAGTGTATTCTAAAACTGCGAACAGTAGGATGCTTGTAACATAATTAATTTTGATAAAAAATATTTAATATTTAGGGCCAAAACACAATAATTTAATGCAATGTTGGATTGCGTTTATATGTTTCAGCTCTGTTGTATCGATACTAATATTAGAAGGAGCGGTTTGTATTTTTGTTTGTTTGGTAACGAATAACTCAAAAACTACTAGTCCGAATTCAAAAAAAAATTCAACATTAAAATGCTAGAGCACAGGCTATATTTTGTGTCCACCAGGACCAGGACAGGCCATTAGTATTTTGTAATTCGTTTTTGGCTTTAAGGACACTGTGGCCATTCCAAGCCTGCTGTGATTCCCTCAACTTGTTTTAGCTTAGCGTGGTATAATTTTGATTTATGCCATATTCGACCCGATTTTCGGCCCACGCCACTAAAAAGTTTTTATTCCTCCTGCATAACAATATTTTTTAAAATTACAGCCCTCGGCATTTACTTAAAAAAGTAATTTTAGACTTGTCTCACACTTTTAATTTAATATATCTAAATTCTAGAGCTCAATCAAATTTAAATTAAAAATAAATATTTCAAACATATAACTCAAAAACTAAAATAATTTAATAGTTTTATTAACGTTCATGTAAAGTTTAACGAACCATTGTTATAGAGCTCAATACTCCGTCGTGCGAGGTAACCACATAAATCTGGCCATTAGATTGCTTTCCATAGAAAATTGGAATTCGGAACGAACAATAGCTGATGTATTTTTATAATTAACTGAACCAACTCAAATAAATATTATTTATGAACAAATTAAAATTAAAATATTTACATTACTTACAAATATACAAAATACATAGAAACAGTTGAAACGATCTATAAATAGCTTAATCGTTATCATCATCATCATATCAACCGATAGACGTCCACTGCTGGACATAGGCCTCCCCCACAGAGTGCCATGACGACATACACAATTTTTATAGCACAATATAAAAAGGTAAATTATCTAAAGCCATTATCACAATTATTATTTTACACTCGTATCCAGATTTGTGAGTTAAGTCTGTTTTTACTATCACGCCCAGGTTTGATCCTAGGTAGGTCTGAATATTTTATTTACATTTGTAAGTTTTAGGTCAAAAATGGTACGGCCCGGCCGTGCCGCTTTTTTACTCAACTTGGCGGGGGCACTGCCGTGCCTCCAGATTTATACATTGTCTAAATGTATCTAATCAAATTTTGTATTTGAAATCAGGTTAACTATTTTGCATGCACGAAATTCATATTGTAAATTGAAGCGATATCCAATGTTAAACTTTGCACTCCAAAGTTGAAGTCTGTATTCACGACCTAACTATTTCATCCAATAACCGGTGTACACAGACTAAATTCATTTAGCTTTACTGTGGAATCGTTAGCTACACTGAAATTCATAAATTATAATTATTTAAATTACACAAGTCCTTAACAATTTGTCATTGATACAAAGATTAGAATTTATTGTAAAGGTTTACACGTGCAGCATCGTAAGGACTTTATAGATAATTTTCTCCGTGTATACTTAAATCGTTCATCATCATCATAATCACCTATCTTAATATCATTAAACATGCTAAAAAACATTCCTTTTGTTTTTAGACAACTGAACTTATCACTACTAAACTTGACCTCTTTTTAAACACTTGGCAAATGTAATTTTTGTCTAACAGCTGACTGTGTTACATTATTTTCAAAAAGGATTGCCTTTCAAAATTTAATTATATTTCGTAACTTCGCAAGTTCACAGTTTACTGTAGTTTGAGGCATTGGGGAAAATATTTTACGAACTCCTTTATTGATATTAAAAACCTCTTTCTATATAATTAATACCTATAAATTAAAACTTTATGGACGAAAAGTAGGCAGTAGGTACTTGAAGACGTTTGGGGCTTGTGGTTTCGGGGTAATTTGCTTGGAACATGATTTTTTATAACCTCATTGTTTTATTTAATATTTTTATTGAATGCCTGGCGAACAACTGCCCAGGATTGCAAATACTAGAGGAATGGGGGGAGTCCTTTGCCCAACACTGGGATCCAGAAGGCTAACAGTTACAGTAACAGTACCTATTAGTAAATAATGCTTGTCGTGTTTTTACTTATTTGGAGTTTTCATGAAATCGACTATGTAAGTTCCAATCCAATTTCACCTTTACTACCTGTGAGTCCAGTATGCCGAAATGAAAATGTTTATCTATCTATAAAGCAATAATTATTTTCTTAGTGTGTATCCGATAAACTTCTGCTGGCTTTTTATATAAATTTTGCTCAATATTTTCAGAATCATGGTCTGATTGCACTTTTTGGTAGTAGTCTTTTTACACCCTGTATACCTTGTCGTCGCAAAAAAAGCGTTTAAAATTAACAAGACCTTCACCATGCATAATTAAAAATGATTTATACAGCATCTGAAAATGAAAAAATGAAAAAAGTATATTACTGTGAGGATAAGGATTACAAGTAAGTACTTATGAAACTATATAATAGGTAGATACTTATTTTACAGAGAGATTTTTACAGTAAAAAGAAAATATCTATCAGTTTCTCACTAGGCGCAGCCTGAATCGAGGAAACTTTAATACGAAATATTTAAGTTCGTTTTGCTCCGGAGACAGTATAAAAAGTAGATTAAATAAATACTATAACTATAACTACTATACTATAAATACTACTATACTATCTAGTGGTAAAGAAGTTACTTGTTGCCCACACAGGAGGTGTGAAGTGCAGATGCGAGATTAAGTGTGCCTGGGACAGATAGTAAAGTACAAACACAGTCAAAACATAATTATTCTGAGTATTATGTACAAACAAAATAGTATTACCCTATTTAGTACTAGGAAGAAAAAGGAAACGCATGAGATGTGACAAAAATGCTCTCGCTCGATGGCAAGCATATTTTTGGTGAATGTATCGCCTTTTGCATTTGCACCTTTGTTTTTCTCCCCACGTCAACAACACTCAACACACTGAAACACGTAAACGAACTTGAAACTTGTTTGCTACGTGAAGTACATCTCTGTGATAAATGGATTCATAAAGCGAGAGTACTGAAACTGGAGGTAGCATAGAACTTTACTTGTTTCATGTACGGTTGCGTTTTGCTTCGTTTTGTTTTCAAAGGCGGCTGCTCGAATTTTCTACCATGTTTGTCGCGTACCTTAAATAAAAGATCGATTTATTACCATAGTAAAGTAAGCAAGCGGTATCACATGTAGGTTTTTTTTCTCCTAATTCACAAAACACTCAAAAAGATATTAAATCGATTGAAGCTTGGAGTTCGTTTGCCTTTATCACCAAACAATTTGTAATCACCTATGCATCTTGGAAAAGTTTTTATTACATTTTTATTTACTGTACTGCTTTTCTTTCCATATAATAATGACTCAGTATTTTACTCTTAGTCATTTTGTTTCAAATAATTAGCTCAAACTTGGTATATAATTTATTTTGTTACTATAACATAGTTCGCCTTTTATAACTCTCTTCATCAAGATAAAACAAAAAACATTTTTACCAAAATAACTCAGTAAAATGTGTAGTGGTTGCATTAATAACCCAAGTATCTTGTGTGTAGTTCACAGATTCACAAACTCACAATCATTTAATCATGACATAATAAGCAAACCGCGATACTAATTATATTGAATGTTGCTTATTTGTTTGTATATAAAAATAAAGTTATGTAATTATGCCGCGGACTTTAATTACCTCAGGTATCAAATAGCTTTAGGTGTTTTTATTAAAACCAAAAGAGGGTATTTTGCAAAAGTATCAGAACTTTGATTTTGACGTTCACTGTGCTTTGTCATATTTTAAAAGCTTGTTTATGTAGAGCTGCAGATTTATATTCATGGGAATAGGATCACTTATCTGAAATCGGTTTCCAATGGTTTGGCTTCCGCGGATATTACCGACTGTCACGGACACAAGATCATAACTCACTCGCTTTGTGCATTGTGAATGCACTAATGTTATTTCGATCGCAAATATCTGCCAAGGTACCTATTCAAAGCAAATATTAATAATATAGTTTAATTATAAAGAATAAGAGAGAAAGCGTTGGCGGGACGATCTCGACACTTTCGATGAGAGATGGTGGGAGAAAGTTCAAGATAGAGACGTATGGAAGTCCTTGGGGGAGACCTTTGCCCTGCAGTGGGACGATATAGGTTATAAAGAATATTATCTATCTGCGAAATTATTAATAAAGTTCCAAAAGTCTTAAAGTTTAAGTTCAATTCCAATTGTAACGCCTTAAATTTGACAGATGCTATCCCTAAATAAAAAAAGAAGAAGAGTTTGGTTTACGAGCTTCAATCATCAACTAGAAATATGCACAGTTCTAGAACAGCAGTAGAGTATGTACTAAAATTATATTTTTCACTAATTTTGTGTTAACTAATGAATATTTATATACATATTTATATAATTATTCTAACAAAATAGCATGCTTACAGCAGATTTTGACTACAGCATCTAAAATAATAATTAAAGAACAAAAATTAATTACTCGTATCATATTGACAATCATCATGAATCAGAGCTATTTTAAGTGCTGATAATATTGATGCGTTTGTTGTTTTTATATAAGTTAATTCTAAGATAAAAAACAGACGAAAAATCTCCAGTACTATTCCGCTCAACCTTTTAACTATTGAGGTCACACAGTTACTACAGTTAACCTCAAAAGAAAAATATCGACACATGTTTCATCCCTCCACGAGACATCTTCAGGACCATCGACTTGTTCTCCGCCAGACGTGTTGCTCCGTCGAGCGCTGGAGCCAAAGTGAAAGTTTACTTTGGCGGAATAGTACTGGAGATGTAATGGATTTCCGCAAAGTAACGCCTGAATCTATCAATTATATAAGTTAATTCGTTCAGCATTCATTTGTTATTAAGATGAAAAACTGTTATCCTTTTTTCTGTGGCGTACCCTTTAATCTGGGCGGAGGCGCATGCTGATGGTTTTCCGATTGTATTAGCCACAAAACGCCGGCGCGATAGAGTTTGATTAAGCGGAATTAATAAGGAAACGACCTGTTTACTGGGTTTCTTACTATCTTTAGATATTCCTTTATTTTTATATAAACAAGGCCATAAAGGTCAAAATTTTCAAGATAGCGCTGAAGAAGAAAAGGAGTATAGCGGAGAAGAATGAATGAGGAGGTACGGAAATTGAGATGAAAAATTGCAATGAATTGAAATGTGTTTTTGTACACTTTTTAGAGTTACAGTAATTGCTAACATAAGTAAGTACAGTTTACTTACATGACGTTTCAAAATAGTTCTTGATGATTGTAGAGTTTTTTGACTTTGACTTTGAAGTATAAGACGGCCTTCCACTCGATGAAACGATGTCATTAAAACGGTCGCGGGAATTCGGCGGATGGTAAAGGCTTAGACCGGTCTTCGTGGCAGTCTTTGGACGGTCCAGCAGTGAACGTCTATTGATTGACAAACTAAATGCAGTATACCAACAAGACTATCAAGTGGGTCAAGTGGAAATAAAGAGATTCCTGAAACTGAAGTGTATGCAGGAGTTTATAACTAAAACCATTTTTTTTAGTCCTGTCTATCCTCGATCAGGGTACTTACTTTTTAATCAAATGACAATGCTGATCCAATTCCAGTTTTAATCTAATTATAATAAACTGCTGTTTTTTTAATACCTCCGAGGTGGCAAACAAGCATAAGCCCACCTGATGTTATGCGGTTACCGTAGCCTATGAAGTGGTTTATTGCTGTGTTTGTAATTTTGGTAGGTAATAGATTTTTTAAGTTCAAATCGGAGTTTAGTTCACCAATATCCACGTTATTGAGATGTTTGCTTGCACTCAAGAGTATGAAATGTCATATTCCAATACTTGTCCTTTACCGATCGCATTCAAGAGTAAGACCCCTGATTGATTAGAATAGCGTTGAAGAGTAAAGACCCAGGTTGGCGGATGGGTTGATTGGTTTTCTGGCGTTTGATCCGGACTCATTAGTCTTTTTCCCTCGTTATTGATAAATGTCTAGAATATTGTAACTTGTTTTCTAATATTTTGTAACACTTACAAAGGTATTAATTGGTATTAAAACAACTTTAAACGAACAAAGTTTTAATTGTATTAGTGTAGAACATTACGGAATTAAGAGCCTCGACACGACGACTTTTAAACACATTATACAGGCGCTTTTCACGCATGAGTGATACATATGCACTTCCTTGAACTACACCGGTACATCTAGTAATTTAAGTGAAAATTGACAAACTGCGAGTGGCAAACTGTCTTATAAAGCACGAAAATGTTGTGTTACAGCATGTCGTAAAACTTAATTTTAAGATTTTTTAAATTATATTTTTTTTATTTTTGTAATCTTAGAAAATCTTACAGCTAGTTACATGGTTAATATTATGAATTAGATATTATGCAACCAATGGGGTAATACATAATACAAGAAGGCCAATTAAAAGTTTTCACATATAGAAAATATCAATAAATATCTTATTATTATCTCGCCTATATTATTTTATCACTTTCCGGTAAGTGAGCATACGTTTTTTACACGCAAACAATAAAATCTTATTGATCAAAGGCGAAAGGGTGAATAATCAAGATCGCAATCGTGCCACAAATCTACCCCATTTGTTTACGTAGTCCGTATCGCTCGATCGTCTAACTTTTTACGTTTATTATAAGTTAGATTGGATGGGTTCTATTGAATTTGCGAGCAAGATGAAAGTTTGGTTTGCATTCGTAACTCCATCTTGAGAAGTCGATGTTTACTTCGGAATCTTCGGTTAGATACTAACTTGAGCGTTGAGCTTAAAAAATAAAGTTGACATTACCTATGCCTGTTTCTTACATATCTGATTACTGGTAAATATTTAAAAATAACAATAACTTTTAAATAAGTATTTTAATAAACATGAAAATAGACCACTACACTGTTTCCAAGAAGATTAATTAAATCAATCTAAATACGTAGATAAATTTTGTGGTCAAGGTGGTATCCAGCAGAGCCACCACGTTAAAATCCGATCATTTATATCTTAAAAGAATGTACGTTAAACGTACATAATCTACGTATACCGTTTATGGCTGTACGTGCGTCAGGTAATGATAGAATCGACTTTGCTAGTGGTCCTGCTGGGAAGCATACGTTCCAGCGGGACCACCTAAAATGATGTATTTAGGAAAGATAAACGCTACTGTACTTACGCAAAAACTGTTGTACGTATTGTGTTTAGTATGTACGCGTTGAAAAGTATCAAGCACAGGTTCTAGTATAAGGCGCAGGCCACATAGAAGCGGCGCACTTTTTCTATCTGTTTTACACCACGTCCTTCTCCCCCTCTCCTGCATTTTATACAGTGGCGTGCTGTTTCTATGTAGTCAGCGCCTTACGTTACTGACACTCAAAATATTTGAGAGCTAATTCGAATTCAAACTGATGTATTTGTATGCTTTGACAAACTTACTTATATGTAGTTGTAGAGCTAATCACAATTAAAAATAGTCTTGTGCGATTAAATAACTATTTAGTATAATTATATGAAATTAACTTAGTTTCTTATCTATAGGTTTTTAATCCAAACTAAATATGAAAACTGCAAGATCGAAAATTTTAAGTAACATTTTCAGCTTTCAACACTTTCAGAATCTATTCGCCTGTATCTGACGTGTCCAACCACCTTGTAAAGCATTTAGTTTAGAAACGATCGGCACGTTTCACTGATACACAGTTTACTCAGTACATAGTTACACACACTCTGTTATCTGATCGGTTCGACCCTCGTCAATTTCGCACTTCTGCTCAATTCACTATTCATTTAGAGACGTAGGCTCGACACGAACAAAGTTATACCTATCATCTGTTCTGTGGATAAACTACATAAACACAGGTGAATAATCATTTTTCAGTAATTTTATTTAAATAATTTTTTTATACAACTGAAGTAGCAACCAAGCGTACGGCCCACAAGATGGTAAGCGGTTACCGTAGTCTATGGACGCTTGCAATACCAGAGGTATCACTCGCGGGTTGCCACCTTGAGGCTAAGATCGAAAGCCTCATGTGCCAGTAATTTCACCGGAAACCATACCCTTCACACCGGAACACAACAATGTGATCATTACTGCTTGGTGGCAGAAATAGGTATGGAGGTAGTCCTTTCCCGGATGAGCTCTTTCACAAAGAACTCTACTACTCTTTACTACGCTTTTATACGTTTTGTCGTTACTTGCAATAATGGCAGGATCCTGATGGTAGACCTTTTCAGCAAGATGATATCTTGATGAATACCACCGTATTGCCAGATATTTAGACAACAATTACTAGTGTGCAAGCATTAGAGTGTCTTTTCCAGTTCACGGTCGCTATTCGAGAACCTTTTCCCTTAGGAGTTATCGGTTCTGGGAGCTATTATAGCTAACTAGAACCGATAAACACTAGGAAAAAATATAATAATAACGCTTGCCTACTGCTACTTTAACAGATTATAAGAGCTACGTCGGCGACCTTGGTTCTTCTACGAACTTTTTAATATGAAAGTAACTAAAAACTTTTAGCAAGTGTTTAAATCGAATTGTAATAAATTTTAAATATTTAAGCGGTCTGATGCAAGTGACTATATTGTCTTTTATAAAATCTTTTAACTGATATTCTTTCAATAATCATCATTTGCTAGAAATTCTCCAGTAGACGACAATCTTTATAGTAAAGTAGGTAAGTTTCTGAGTAAGCAAGCGAGGTGCAGCGTCGGATAATTCATATCAATGGATTTCCACTCGAGAAAGCGCTGTAACGATCAAAATCTGTAATTCGAACTCGGGGTTGGAAATTATTATACTAAAGGTCGATTCGACCAACTTCTAGTATATATAACATATATCTAAGCAAATTATATCCTAACTACCTACTAGTGAAATAACACGCATACTGGTTATTCAATCGTCCTATGAGATTATTTTTAAATAATAATAAAAAGGTATTTCTTATAAAGGCTTTTTAAATCAAATTCTAGGTGCTAAAAACTGCAAATACGAATATAGAAATATAACTGTAAACGTTTTACGTATTTATAGGTTTATGTTTGCATTAAAATTAAATCTTAAACCTTAGAAACCTAGGCTTCGTGTGCTGTGACAAAAACCAAAAAATATTTTTACCAACGTTCTTGAAACGTCATACCTCTTAATTATAATATAACTGAAAATAACAGTAAAGCTAAATTATGTCTCAACGCGTGTCTTTAATATTTCAGAATTATAAGGATTATTTTTGCATGTTGTCCCGATCACAGACTATTAATATAACACATCCCGTTAGTACAAAGTATAAACTAGGTACCAAACTTCGGTGTAGTACCTTCAACCGATTACCGTCCGGCGAATTTAATTGAATTCGCGTTTCAGCGGCCGACGCTAACATTGTTACGTCATCGCGGAAACCCCTGAGGGGTATATGTGGTGGTTTGGTAATGGAATATTGTATTTGTGATTTAATCATCTATATTTAACCGGGTGATAATAAACTTTAGTTAAAGGGATTTGCATAGTTAATTAAAAAAAACGTCGGTCGTCCGTTGGCGAGATGGGTAGACGACATAGTGGAAGTCGCGGGCCGTAAGTGGATTAGATTTAGTATCTCGACCGTTGTGAAGTAGGTGTGAATCCGTTTCAATGGAGCTTTTTTTAACTGAATCGTATTTGCGCATCGCAAACGGCTAACTTCACAATGGCCGAGATCCGTCGGTAGTTGATACAATACATCTACGATATTATACCAAATATTGTTCAGTCATTGTGATGTACCTAGTTAAGTAACAGACATCCAAACATCCAAACTTTAGCAATGTTCGCCAAATAATGATAACTTCCAAATGTCCACATATAATGTATTTATTTATTCAGCTAGGTCTGCATTATCTTACCACAAATGCTATAAATCAACTACTCAGTACGTGCAATCATTCAGTTCACAAATCTGTATGTGAAAGGACATTTTTTCGATACGTATCGTTCTGGAGTGGGCGAAATAAACCAATATAGCGGTGGACACGGTCGGAACAATAGCTCTCTGTCAGTGCGACGGAGACAAATAGACTTGAAAGAGATCGGCCATAGAAAATAAAATTGAGTAGGAAATCATAGTAGCCCTAGACAGAAATGAATGGAAAAGCGGAAGGAAGGATCCGACTTCTGGGTATATTTGATATACTAGTTAAGAAATCCAGCAGGCTTATTTGATTAGATTATTAATTCATATTATCCAATTGACTGTGTAAATAAAATGATTGAACGCAGTAAATAATGGCTCTTTAATCAACTCACCCCGCTGCCATATGATTTAGTTTATTAATTTAATTTTGATTGATCGACTAATCCCGCTTTCTCGTCCGAAATTTTTGTAAAGTGAAAAATCACGTGACAATATACATTGAAAACGAAAAGAAACCCCGGCACTCTTTATATCTAAAATTTATCTCTTCGCTTTTTAGAAAAGAGGTTGATTAAGACTCCTTTAAAGCGAGAAAAGTTAATCAAAATCGGTTAGAAATAATATGGCATGTGTAAAAACTTAATGAAACACAGACTACATTATTTATGCTACTAAAAAATAAACTATCATCTTAGCGGTTTGCTAAGTAATGCCTTTCTTTGCCATTATGATGTCAATGAACAAAGATGATGATAGATTTAAAATACACATTAGATACTTAAAGAACGTTAATGAATAAGGCCCCAAGACAGTAAACCGCTACGCGTTACGCTCGCTACGCTGTGCTACGCAGCTACGAGTAAAGTATTGTAATCAGAAGTTTAGAATTGCCACGGAAAATTAATTGATCCATCTGTAATTTAATTAGAGTTAGGTAAAATCAACAATTTTTTCCTTGCGACTTGCATTCTTTTAATAAAAGATAGAGAAACGAATTAGTAAAACATTCCCATATTTTTTCCCCAATATAATTTTAATGATTTGGTTAGTTAGATCAAATCAAACCAAATCAAAATGTATTTATTTTGGAACAAAAACATAGAGTACAATATCAACACAAGAGTAACGCTATATCCGCATAAGTTAAGAAGTCTTTGTGTAATAACTAATGTCCACCTTCGAATATTACAGGATCCAAATAAACAAACATGAATTGAATATTACAAAAGTAGTAAGTACAATATAAAATTAAAGACGATATGCTACAAATAAAGATGATGAGTTTTAGTGTTAATGAGTATTTGTGTGTGAGGATGTGTGGTGTATTTGTATATACTATGTATGCATGTGGACTTCCGAGTTCCTCCTAGTCTCTTAAAGTCTGGTTATCACAGAAGATATGTGAGTGTGAGTGGTGTGTGTGAATGTAGAAAAGATTGAAGGAATTAATTGTCTGGTGTTGATATTAAAGCGAGATGGAAGATTCTTAGTAATATTAGTAAGTAATTACTTGTCGGTATTCTATACCGACAAATAATTACTGATGCCCTACTTGTTGAGTTATTATACTGTGCTCATTCAAGGCGCAATAAGTTTCATTTTAAAACCAGTGAATTACTCACGTTAATTGTTTACTTTTTCTTGAATGCTGCGCAATAACAGTTGAAAAGTTAGAGAATGAGTTTCATAACAAATGTAAATACACAATTTGCAGCAAAATTTGCATACGTTGTCTTTCTGTAAGAACCTGAAACAGTATTTGTTTATATTCCTGTTTCTTTATTATTTTTCCCACTGCTGGGACACTGGCCTACTCTCAGGCGAGAGTGATTGGGTCTTAATCCACCACGCGGACCCAATGCGGATTGGTGGATGACATGCTTTTTTATAATTATGTAAAATAGTTATGTTATTTATTATTGAATTATATGTTTTTTGTATTGTGTTTTTTACTCTGGCTCTGGAAATAAATTTTAAAATATAGGTATCTAAATAAAGTTAGCAGAAATCTGATATTGAAATCAAATCAAATCTTATTTCATTATCAGCATTCTCATGATCCCACTGTTAGAACACTCTCGAGTTATTGGGATATCTGCCGCGTGGACCGCGAATATTACTGATAAATGGCATATTTTATTTATAATTTTGATTCGTCGCTAGTTTAGTTTAGTTTAATCACTGACATTGCATACATACTTTTTTAAAATAGAAATTATGTATGCAATGTAATGCATTGCTTGACTGGTTTTAAACCCTGAACTTAGAACTGAAAGGCAGAGTCGAACCACTGAATTTCCAGTGCAGTCTAAACCACCTGCCATGAACTCTTAGAGCGATACAAATTAGGACCTAAACTGAATTGTCAAAAAATTTTGTACCATGACTTCAATAATTATTAATTTCATGGTACAAAGTTTTTTGACAATTCAGTTTAGGTCCTAATTTGAATCGCTCTAAGAGTTCATGGTATGGGGGCTGTACAGTCAACTGAATAATAAAGAATCAATGCTGAAATTTTACCTACTTATTTTATTAATTTTTATAGGTCCCCATATTTAAATATTTGTAAATGATTTAGCAAGTTGGTAAGTCCGGATTAAACGTAAACATTATCCTAATACCGCACTGTATAGCGTATTCAATCGCAAACAACTTTTGAAGGGTAAATCTAAATAACAATATTGCTTCAGGGTTCTCTCTTGTAAAAAACTTTACTCGTTTACTAGTAATCACTTTACAAGCCTGATAAAGCTAAATTGAGACTTTTGACGCTTAACGTTAACGTAACGAAAACGTTTTGGTGTAGTTTTGTTCACTGTGCAGACTACGCGAATTGTGAAGGACGCAGAGCTGTTATCAAAAACTAATTAAAGGCATTTATGATAAAATATATAAAGTTTTTTTTTTATTTCCTACTCAATATGACAGTACCACTCGAGTAGTATATTACTTAAATGATCTTTGTGATTCTATAAATATCCTTTTATTGAGTTTTAAACCAAATTTGCATTTCAATTAAAAGTGGCATGGAATTTTTTAAAATGTATATCAATGTGTTTTAAATCTCTGTTGGCGACTGTACAAACAAACCTCACAGTGTCCCTTCAAAAGTGCCAATCGGAAGTCACCTGATTTGAATCAGGTTCGTTTTTGAACGCTAATTTAGGGAAGGATCAACTAAAAATAGTCTAATAGTATTTTCAATCGCCGGGCTACGGGTGCGCTTCAGGGGTTAATTTCCGCCCGTTGATTGGGACCCTTGTATGTCAAAATTATGCGATACCTTTGAAGGATTTGCTGAAGTTAGTCACGTGGTGGATATGAAATCAAAAATTTTCAAGCAACAGTAATTTATTCCTCAAAAAGTTTGTATGTTTAACGACGTGGAGCTACAGAGGTGGAGCTATAAGGACGATAGCAACCTTTTAACAAACAACTACTTAGTAATGTGTTTACTGAGCATACAAAGCCACAAACGGAACCATATCCACACCCTAACCGGAACACAACAATGAGAGCATTAGGTATTACTTAGTGGTAGAAATATGAATAGTACTAATAAGCAATACCGTCTACTTTACGCATAAATAACTAAATATATTTCATTGACCTAAAAAATAATGTTAGCAGTTTAGACTATAATAACAATAATAACAACTCAACCAATCGGAACTACTTTTTCTTTTTTTTTTGACCTCGAATCGAAAACATCTCATTAAACATCTGCTTGTGTTATAGTTAATTTGTTATTTTGTAGTTTAGAATTGTTACTCCGTTACATATTTTTGCATGTAGTCTACCTTTAATTGATTGTGCAATATAGGGATAATACTTAGTGTAAGTTTAAGTATTGTAAGTTGTGCATGAAATATTGTTACAATTGTTGGTAGAACAAATAAATAAAAAATAAAAAATAAACCAACAGTCACCGGATAATGCAAATATTTGTCCCACTGCGCCAATCAAATAGTCAGAGTGGTAGTGGAGACATCTTTGTGATAAAGCTCGTCCGGGTAAGAACTACCACCATACTTATTTCTGAAGCCAAGCAGTAATACTCGCATTGCTGTGTTGCGGTTCGAAGGGTATAGGTGAGATTTTAGATCACGCAAGAGACTTTAGACGTTTAAAGGTGGCAACGCGCATGTGATATCTCTGATCTTGCAAGCGTACATAGGCTACGGTAACCGCTTTCCATCAAGTGGGCCGTATGTTTGATTGCTACTTTAGTAGTATATTTTTTTTTTAATCAAAACCATTTACTTCTCAACAGGCTATTCGCTAACAGCGTCATGTATGTCGTCACAACTGTATCGATCGATCCCTTACTAATACACTTTGTAGATTCTCAATCAAAAACACCAATTTCTTTGCGCTCAGTCAGTCGGTAACCCTATCGTATTCATGCTTTCGTCCGTGAAAGCAAGCTTTTATAACCACTTGCCGATACAAAACTGGCTCGAATATATTTCCGCGAAATCCGAGAAAGATTTCAATCTAATATTTATGGATTGTCGGAACGATCTATTTTCGTTATGTTTGGGTGTGCGACGCCTGTGTTATTTGATGAAAAGTGATTTTGTTGGGCTTCTTTTCTGTAAGAGTTAGGGGAATACACGTCACAAAACCGACGTGGAACTCCAGGTACGTGTCAAGTGCTTAAGAGTAGTAGAGTTCTTTGTGATAGAACACGTCCGGGGAAGGACCTACCAACATACCTATTTCTGCCGCAAAGCAGTAATGCTCGCATTGCTGTGTTCCGGTGTGAAGGGTATGGTTTTCGGTGAAATTACTGGCACATGAGGCTTTCGATCTATGCCTCAAGGTGGCAACCCGCGAGTGATACCTCTGGTATTGCAAGCATCTATAGGCTGCGGTAGCCGCTTACCATTTTGTGGGCCGTACGCTTGGTTGCCACTTGAGTTGTAAAAAAAATTATATATAACATAATTTTACATATTTTCTTTAGACCAACGATTAGAAAAAAAAACCAAACATAGTTTTTTAAAAAAGGTCTTTGAAGCCAAATCTGCGCAACATCGTGGGCAAAAATCTGCTTGTCAACTTGTTTATATCTAGATTTTACATCATTCCTTCCAACGAACCCCCCAACAAAACGTTTAATTAAAGGTAATTTTGAGATCGATTACCTTACAATTCACTTCCTTTACTTTACTTTATTCTACGTAAGTACATCGTAATTTTACTAGGTAAAGGCCAGAGTCATTACGCCTCATTGTTCCTAATTCCACATCTTTATTTCACTAGAATGAACTTTATTAGAAAGAGTTAAAGTCACTCGGTATTCAGCTAACGGAATTCAAATTGAATTTCTTCTGACCTTTCCTATATTTTCATTGAAAGAACCCAACGCTACCCGTTGTTAAAATCTAAACCGTATTTCACTAAATCTATTCGACGCGGGAAAGGGGTTGACACAAAAATACTTTTACTTTCACAATACGAGTGTGTAGAACAATGTTGATTTTAGATCTGTTTTATTCCTTCACTGTCTGTAGTGCGTAAGAGAATAACCCTCTTGGGCCTTCATTCTATCAAACCAATCAAATTATTTTTTTATTTTTTATTTTTTGTTTCAATTGTTATTGTAACAGACTGCAACCGCAACTTCTGAAAGCACAATTTGTACGAAATATATTTTCGAATTCCAAGCGGGTAACAGTTTTTATACTGTTTGACAGACTGCAGAATTGGGATCAAATGAGAGTTCATGTTAACTTTTCTTAGGTTCAAATGAAAAAAGTTAATATGTGGGATCAAATTCGTGGGATCAAACAATAGTTACCCACATAGACAGTGTATAAAATGCCTATGTACCCTAGTAACATCAGAGATATCACTTGTGTGTTCCCACCCTGAGACGTAAATCGAAAATGTCATGTTCTCAAACCAACGTTTGACCACTACCTCACCTGATGGGAAGTGTTGGTGTGGTCGATGATGGAGCACGCTGGTCTAGAAAAAACCGGTTCACTTTAGACTTGACGACCCCCATATTGTAACGTACCGGAAAAACAGAAGCTGGCAACGAGTTCCATTCTTTGCTTGTGCTTACAAAAAAAGATGAAGAGATGCGTTTGGTTCGGAATGGTGGCATGATATTGAGCAATGACACCATTGTTATTTTTACATGATTGGCCTCAAAAGTTTGTATTATAACACGGTCAACGTCAACGGGATTTAATTTATCTTTTATAGTAAATACCGTGATAATTTCTAAAAATACGCAAAGAAAAGTTCAAAACCAAAATTTCATTAGTGTAAATATCTGTCTTCATCAGTTATGTAAACTAAAAGTTCTACGAAAGGGTATGTAAATAACTTGTAGTCATTTATTAAAAGGAAGGGTGGATGCTTTTCAAAGTTTTGTGTTTATTTCGTATGGGAAGGAATATTTATTTGATTTTATCGATTTAACTCGTCATCTTACTTTTACAATACATTATGTGTATAACTTTTGTACATTATTGATAGTTTTCAACTGATCTATGCCTATTTTTTCGAGAAACGGTCTTTGCATGATAAATACTAAACTAAAAAAAATAAAGTTCTGTCAGCTAGTAGAAAAGCATACCTGCTATCATAATTTCTCAAAACCAACCACTAAAATTCAATAATTACATAATCGCTACCCTAATCTATTTACTGGAGTTAAAACCTTGAATTTCGGAACCTCCTCGTTCGGTTCGCACGGATTGATGATAAGCAAATACAAACAAATAAACCAAACACTTTAGCACCCAGTTTCAATTCCAAAACGAATTTGGGTTATGGAGTGGTTTCGATAGCCACCCCACAAGCTTTCACGCTTTACAAGAATCGAAATGAGTAATGACGTTTCGGCAAATACCCGCGAAAATGATAAATTGCTTTATAATTTCACTGGACTGCCAGCTCAATCTAAAACAGCTGACTCATAATTTTACAATTCGTGTCAAGGTAGAAACTTAACTATTTACTATACCCTTTAATGCAGAACACCAGCAATCCATATTACTGCATGGCGCAGGAATAGGTATGGCGGTCCATCTCTAGACGAGCACTATCTCATGAACTCTACTTCTCTTAAAACTTAGCATAACCAAGCTAGTCTAGCTAGCCTGTGCAGTATAGTTACAATATAATACTGTGGTATATTCGTGATGATGTGTTGTTTGCCAGCAGATGTGTAGTGTGCAGTCAATATTACTAGTAACAATGTGACCGCGGGTTGAGAGCAGTCAAACTATGAGTTGACGCCGCAAATAATCTACGAGTATAAGCTTCGCTCTATTCCACAACGGTCGAATGAACTAATGCATTAAAACCTGCATAGAGTTTTTTACATAAAAACAATACCGCATTTTGTTTTATTAAAAAGAAGTGAACGTGCGCCTTTCCGCGTGTAACTTTTTCCCAAATTAAGATTTCACAGGCAAGTTTACCACTAATCAGTATGAAAGGTTATCCTGTAAGTCATCATTATTATCATATCAATGCTGGACATTATAGGTCTTTTCCAAAGAGCGCAATAATAAACGATTTTGAGCCTTCACCATCCACCAATTTCTGTGACCGCTTTACTTCATCGGTTCATCGAGTGGGGGGCCGTCCTATACTTCGTGTATACTTCCTTTAAAATAATTGCTGTCATTTAAACTGCAAAAGTTTTCTGCGTAAGTAAACAAATGGTTAAATAATCCTGTAAGAACTGCAATAAAAGACCAAAAGAGTAGTCCACATTTCGCAAGAGATGACCCGCGGTTCGAAAAGAATTTAATATCCCCGCTCTTTGCTATTTGTGGGACATCTGAAATATTTTTTATACGACCTCAAGCTTTCTCACAATTGTTTTCTTAGAAGAATTTTCAGCGAATATTAAATCTAGTATATCTAGAATATTTTATGTTAGCTAGTAAAAAGACGTTCAAGCCGCTTACTTGCTATTAAGTGCCACGCCTGTTTATAAATAAATAAATAAATAATGCTGGACAATCCACACAGCATCATCTAGCCCCAAGGTAAGCTGCTGTTAAACAGAGCTGTATTATGGGTACTAGATGACTGATATATATTTAATACAATACAATACTTAAATTGATATTTTTTATTATTTATAGAAAATACCCAGAACACCCGGAACAAATATTTGTAGATCGTACAAACATTTGTCTCGAGGCGGGAATCGAACCCGCAACCTCTGTGTCACAGGCGGACCTGCGCCCGCTGTGCCACATCGGTAGTCAAAAGTTTATAGCAGTTGCAGTTTCACCCAAATCTTAAAATTTAGACTTTCTAGTTCTGCGTGACTCTGCGCTCGTCACTTCAAGACTCATTAAGTCTTATTCGCCCAGTAATTAAATAATTTTAATCAGTAATTAAGCTTGAAGCGTACTGTATTAGCAAGTGAAATCATTCGCTTAGTGCCCTTAATTTAAACATAGTAATTACTGCTTGGAGGTAAAATATCTTTAGGTAAGATGAACTTTTGCTAAAAGTCTGAAGAATCTAAAGATCTGAGTATGACTTATGAGTTACTCATCTTGGTTCGCTGGTAGATTTTTCATTATGAATTAAATAGTAAAATTATTGAAAATATGAGACACTTTATTTTACAAATACTTAACCTCGCAGTACCTACGTCTGTTGATGAAGTTTCTTACAAAAGTGTTGAATCACTTTAATTGCGATTTTTATATATATTTTGTGTGTGTGTGTTGTAGTGTCCTGAGGGCACTGGTGGTCTAGTGGTAATGACCCAGCCTTCTGACCCTAAGGTCGTGGGTTTGCACCCGGTCATGCACCAATGGATTTTTATATTTAAAAAGTTTGTGTGCTCACTTAGTGAAGAATACATCCTGACGACACCGGTATGTTTAAAAACTAAATTTGATAGACATGCTATCCACCAATTTGCTTCGGTACCGCGTGGTAAAAGACCCAATCACTCTCGTTTAAGAGTAGGTCAGTGTCCCAGCAGCTAGAACATAAGATATCATGATGATTGATTAAACATTTTAATTGATCAAAATTTATCAAAAAAAAATATTAGAGCACTGGTGGTCTAGTGGTAGTGATCCCGCTTTCCGATCCTAAGGTCGTGGGTTCGAATCCGGTCGTGCACCAATGGATTTTTCGCTACGAAAAATTTATGTGCGCAATGCCAGTGCTCTCATACGGTGAAGGAAAACATCGTGAGGAAACCGGCATGTCCAAGAACTAAAAATTCGAAAGACATGTGCCATCCACCAATCCGCATTGGGTCCGCGTGGTGGATTAACCCAACCACTCTCGCTGGAGGGAAGGCCAGTGTCCCAGCAGTGGGAACATTAGAAGGCTGTCATGATAATCAAAAAAAATGTTTATCAAAAAGGAATTTCGTTATCTTAAGTATGCAGATCGTGCATGTTCAGCAAACAATGCATTCTACAGTTTACTGCAATTTGGCATAACGCCCGCGTCTATTGTTCTAAAGAGCCAGTGTGGTTGTCATAACCAAAGATTTACCACCTACCACGGTGCTTACAATATCCACCCTGCAAATTGGTGCATTTTAGGGCTCGTTGCATACATACTTATCACATATACACTATGGCTTAATTACTTTGAAAAAGCTGGCTGACTTTTTAGCGTGCCTCTGAAACCGGAAGCGCGTAGTTAAATTGACACTGGCAGTCACTCATCTACTACTAGACCACTTAGAACCTTCATTGATTGTGTGTATTTGTATCGTATACCTACACGCAAATAAAGGACAAACATACATGTTGTTCGGATAATTATTTAAAAAAAAGTCTACTACTACTTAACAGGATCTACCTCTACATGAGAAGAGTAGTAGAGTTCTTTGTGATAGAGCTCGTCCGAGGAAGGACTACCACCACACCTATTTCTGCCGCCAAGCAGTAATGCTCGCATTGCTGTGTTCCGGTTTGAAGGGTATGGTTTCCGGTGATATTACAGGCACATGAGACTTTCCATCTAACGTCTCAGGGTGGTAACACGCAAGTGATATCTATGATGTTGCATGCGTACATAGGCTACGGTAACCGCTGATCATCAAGTGGACCGTACGCTTGGTTGCCACTTTAGTGGTATAAAAAAAAAGAAAAAGAAGATATTGGCATAAGTGAAATAAATACTGCTAAGCAAGTTATACTTTAATTAAGCATGTTTCATATCTTTAATAGTCATGTACTGTTTGTTATCCGAATAAATAAAATAATATAAATTAAATACGTACATATTTTTTAAAAATTAAACAGTTAATATAATGCGATAGAGCAATAAGTTTATTGCAAGCGGCTTAAGTAATCGCTCTAATGCCTGCCAATACTATTTTATTCCAACGCACCGACCTCTCCGTAGGGATTAAAGTCCTACAATAGAGTCTCTAGCTGCGGTTTTTTCTGGCAGCGCTCACAAAAGACTCGCATTCCGGGATTACGAGTGCACTCCTTATCATCGCGTTCCAGTTGAGATTTATTATTGCAGCGCCGCGTTAGGACGATCCTATGATACAGTGCTTTCTTTTGGAGCGCTCGTGACGTAGCTTGCTAAGTTGTTCATAACAGATCAACGAAGTTAAGCACTGTTCCGCGTAGTCATCATTTGGATGGGTGACTGCCAGTGGTAATTTCAACTGAGCGCTTCCTTGCTTCGGAGGGCACATTAAGATTAAGGGCCATGACAGAGGCCTTCGGGTGGCCTAGAAACTCTGGCCACTGACTCATACGAACTTACTTACTTAGTGCTTTTTTTTATTGTTCTGATTATCCGGTATCAGTTATTGGCGGACTATAAGCGGATAAGTTGAATATGTCAACGACTAGATGATAAAGCTATCTTGCTCTAAGTAAGGACATTTTTTTTTTTTTTTTTTTTTTATACAACTGAAGTGGCAACCAAGCGTACGGCCCACAAGATGGTAAGCGGTTACCGCAGCCTATGGACGCTTGCAATACCAGAGGTATCACTCGCGGGTTGCCACCTTGAGGCTAAGATCGAAAGCCTCATGTGCCAGTAATTTCACCGGAAACCATACCCTTCACACCGGAACACAGCAATGCGAGCATTACTGCTTGGCGGCAGAAATAGGTATGGTAACATTTCATTAAATGAAATGAAATTTGTTTATTTCCTTAAAAATTACAGACCAAAACTTAATGTAAGTTAATAAGAGTCAACTCTAGTGTAGTAATCTTTTTCCTGTTGGGACACTAGCCTACTTTTGGAATGATTAGGTCTTAATCCACCACGCGGACCCAATGCAGATTGGTGGATGCTCTGATTAACAAAAAAAATACAAATGAAAACATTATTATTATTATTATATCAGCCATTCGTGTCCTACTGCTGGGCAAAGGACTCCCCCATTCTCTCCAGACTTCTCGACCCTGGGCAACATTGCGCCAGTCTATTAGGAATTTGTCTAGCTCACCCCTCCATCTTCGTTTTGGTCTTCCGCGTTGCCTTCTCGCTGAATCAGGGCGCCACTCAGTGGCTACCCTTGCCCACAGCTCATTTGGCATGCGGCTGCAATGACCAATAATAATAAAAATGAAAATATTAATAGCAATAATGAAAACATTATTAGCAAAAAAATACTTGTAAACATTATAGCAAAAAATTAAGAAACATTTTCTAAAAAGCATAATTACTTAATTGTTCGATTTTTGTTCCATTATTGCAAGCTAATGCGTCAACGTTTGTGTTTTAAGTTGGCGCTGTCGCTTTATTTATTAGCTGCTTACACTAATGGATAAATAATCAAACACATCAGACATTCAACGTTAAAATACCTTTTTTGAAGGTATTTTAACGTTGTTCAATAGTTTTGATTTTTGCTAAATCGTAACGTTTTTCCACAGAACTTTTCTTTTCCTAGTTTTCTTCGAAGCAGTGCTTGTGCTATGGGTATTATATGACTTATTTACTTACTTACGAGTACAATACAATATATACTTAAATAAAAAAAAAAAAATACAAATACAAAAATGTTTTTAAAACTATCATGGTTATTAACATAATTTTCACTTAAAACGATGTAATTTACATGCACCATGATCACGGGAGTTCACCCATGATCATGGTGCATGTAACTGCGCCGAAATATCGGGAATCAATAAAACTCACAAATCATGGTAAATATCCCGTTTTAAGTGAAAATTACAAAAATGTTTATTCATTATCTTAATCTATGCATGCATGCATTCTTAATCTATGCATGTATAAGATGCGTTTGGAGACCCCCTTTTAATAAAAAAGAAATTAATATTAATGTTGCCCATTTTAATAGATATTAATCAAACTCGCGACCTTCTGTGTCGTAGGAGGACCATCATTGTCCGCGCCATATCGCTCGAGATAAAAAATATATATAAGGAAATCATGTCCTGGAATAAAACATTCTTGCTACTTTTCCACGGGCGGTCACTAGTATGAAATTAAAATTCTCATAAATAATATTTTATGAATGTTATAAACAATAAAATTGTTTTTAATATCACGGTAGCATAGCCCTAGTTATGTATCTGTAGCACGAGCTTTTGACGTAACCGAGTCACTTTACAACCATCATAATCTAAAACAAACAAATAAAGTATCTGGTTTAGAAGCAAGAGGTTGTGGGTTCGATTCTCGATTTCACGGGCACACCCCGGATACTCAATAAAACGTGTGAAGCAAACGCGTCGCACTCACCACATGCATGGTTTGTGTAAGTAAACGGTGCCGTTGTATGCGTGAGTGTCATGGTTGGCCCCACCCCATGAAAGCAAGAGCGAGGTAACACACTTTCGCTCGCGCTGGCATGCGAAAATGCGAAAATAAAAACTCGTGCCTAATTAGCCCTCAGCTTCAGTGCCGGCGAAGGTGACGTGTGGTGCCGGCAAACTCGCTCTCGGGGTGGAGTAAGTAAAACCGGTGAGAGGTAGGGAGTGGCCATTCTGTACGTAGTACTAATATCTGTTCTGTGTCACGGGTTTGCGTAATTAGCAAATATTCGGTGGTTTGGTGGGTGCTTTCAAATGTTTAGTTCTTCCACATCAGCATCTTTACGATGTAATTCTTCACTGATACATTATCACTATCACACTGACCATGGAACATAAAGGAAAACAGTTTAACCAGTTTATTAGTTCTATAGAAGAAATAGGACAGTTTTTGTTTCAATAGTTCTACAATAGAACTACGGGAACAAGAAAGTTTTAGCAGTTTTATGATATAATCCTATAAAACGAATGGGAGTTACCAGTTTGAGAGCTTCTCCGCTCTACTGAAGAAAGAAAAGTAAAGAAAGAAAAAATATTTATTGACACACTAAAAAAGATAAGAAAAGTAAAAAAAAACTGGACAATCATTACTTACTAACACCAAAATCAGTGCTAAGTGTACTTACCTACTCGTCCATTTGTCCGCACTACGCCTGACTACGCCACCTGCACTCAACAGGCGGAACGTGATGAGAATTTTCCGCGAAAAACTCGCTAAGCTTTTTAATTTACGAACAAAGAAATACGGTGAGTGAAATACAGTGAGCGGACGGACGGCTCTAAAAAATTTGCATGTTAATTATTGTTTGTTGGGAAATCTAAAGATTAGCTGAAACTACTGCAACTATTGTTGATTTCAATAAGGTCCTATTAATGGCAGCGGACATGAGTATTTAGTTTTATTTTTATGTCAGCAAGTGACAAGACAGTCAAGTCGCATACCACGCCTGACCATAAAAGAGATGCAGTACCCACTCAAAGCTTTAAATTTTTAAGTTCTGCGTGGCGTTTACTTACTATAGTGCCCTACAAAACTAAACACAGAATATCTGGCACTGCGGTGGTACCCACCAAGACGGACTCTTGCTGAAGAGTCCTATCACTAAGATTAGTTTTACAAAGGCTGACCTAACTTTGACCTATTCGCTTCCACTTTCTAGCATGCGAGTATAATTATTGCAAATTTACCAACTTAGGAAAGCCTGTATATCTAATAAAATATTATACCCACATAATTAAAAATGTAAATGGTACTATTTTTTTTGAAAATGTTCTTTATTTTATACTGGATTCGTGAACGTCTCTATATTTAGTATTTAAGTTATTTTGATTTATGTTCGGGAAAGCACTTAAGAGTTACAAGTATTATCAAATCATTAGATCATATTTTATAGGTACTAGCTTAACCGGATATTTTTCTATATTAAATTATTTTTAAAACGAATTCTCTGTAACATTTGGTATAGCCCGGATTTTCAAAAACGATTTAACTTATTATAAAGGTATTTTACCTGTTAAAATAGGTAAACACCTTTATAATACAAACACAACATAAATGTTGTGCCTGCCTCGATAGCCACGACGATGTGGTTAGACTAGGTACGAAATGTTAGAATTCAAATTGCATACAATACCTACTCATGTGTTTTATTTCGTCTTCAACTTTCGTTTTAATAGCAAGAGTAAAAAGATTTTCATTGTGTACGAAATCGGAAAACCTACTGACTAAAGTACTTAGGTATCTACCTTTTGACCTATAACAGTAAAAATAAACATACCAACTTAATGTTTTTTTCGAGTGCGTAACGTTTATGAGCGTCAATTTACAGTCTCCATCGTAATGTGTATACATTAATGGCAGCAATAACCGTCACTTTAGTATTATTGAAGCCTGCTTGAAGAATACCATAACTTTTACGGGTTCACTTTATGGTCAGATCATGAACTTGGCTATTTGTAAATTTCAGAAAGATCATACTATGTATCAATGTTTAACAATCGTTTTTAGTATAATAAAACTCTGTGCCATTGCTAAAAAAGTGATGCAAATAATATCTAATGCATCGCTAAGACTAAAACTCTTATGTAGTTACAAAAACATTTTTCACATATTTTATGAAATAAAAATCGCAAAAAGATTAACGCAACTCTGCATAGAAAATAAAAATAATTTGCGAGCTGAGCAGACGTGGCACAGAATACCACTGTTATAAAATGTAGAAACACTCAAAAAATTTTGCTGGTTTAAGTTTACTGTAATCTCAGTTTAGTTTTATCTTTTTATAACTATAATAACAGTAAAATTGTTGAGAACTTACTCTCCTACGAACAGTAGCTCAACTCACCTTCTCACAGTATGTTATGGGCGAGTGCCCGGTTGAAAAAAAGAGGTTCCTTTTTTATACAAATGTTTGCATGATCTGCAAATAAAGCCCTGGTGACCCGCAATATAGATTTTTTTCTAAACCTAAACGCAGGCACCAGTCTTGCACAAAGTAAGTTTTAATTTACTACATCTTACTTTTGTGTACCTAGATTTATGATAAACCTGTGTGTCGAGAGAATAAATGATTGAAATTTAATTGAAATTGAAAGCAAGCAGCCTTCTGCTTGTAAGTATACTGTGGCTGTAGAAGCTTGGAACGCAATGTTGCTGACACGTCCGACGAGGCGCGTAATTTACGCGAAATATTCAATCCAGCGTGAGCTTTGCGAATGAATGTTAGTGATATGTATATTCCCAGAACTGCCATTTGTAGCTTAGCGTAGCAGCTAATTGAAATTTTACCCTTTCAGTAGTATAAATAAATAATATATAAATAAATACTGGATAATCCACACATCATTCTAGCCCCAAGTTAAGCAGAGCTTGTATTATGGATACTTGATGACTGATATAATATACTTAATATAATACAATATATAGATATTTATTTTTTTATTACACATAAAAAACACCCAGAACACCCGGATTAAATATTTGCAGATCGTTTCGCTAGTATATTTAAGGTAACCAAGTAAAATCCTATCTCCATTGGAAATTCCATTTTTGAATAATAAAACTCGGACATATTGCAATGATGCGATGAACTATAGATACCAAGGTAGGTGTGTATTATGTTGTAGACTTCGAAAAAACGAAGGTTGTAGACGAAATGTCGAAGTGCTAGTTATAAATGAAGTTAAATAAGCACTTTTATAAAAGTGCTGTGTCAAAAATTTCAACCAATATTTTTTTATTTATTAATTTTACGTGCGATGTCTACCTATTAATGCACAGTCAGCAAAAAATTTGGTCTACCACCCTGAGGTTGAGAGATTCATTTGAATGTCATAGAATTTCACAGAAACTATTGTCGAAAGCGATAGACCACTTTCTTTGCTGACTGTACCTATCTTTTCTTTTCAAAACTATTCGAATAAGTTTATAAGTTTCCTAGTTTCTTGTATGAAATGGAAACGTCTTTAGCTTTTAGAGATAAACTTGAAATGAAATGTGTCCCGCTCTTTTTAGCCGTATTCTGTTCTCTGAGTTCTTTAGGGAGTCCAAGGAAAAAACTCTGAAAAGATTTTTGAATTGGGTACGCAATTTGCAAAGCTTAAGTAGGGTGGCTTTTCGTTAATCGAGCCACCTTCATTTTAAGTCACTTGAAATGTAACAAGTGGCCAAATCATTTTTTGATCATTTATATTGGTTTATGAATAACCGTAAAATGCCTACTTATTTATTTGATAGGGTATATTTGTGTATTAAATAATAAAAAATGGAACGATAGAAATACAAATGTTTTCTTGCGTTTTCAAAAGATACATAGATAACAGTGACAAAATCTCCTTTAAAGTAAGATATACTAATAAAATTACAGGATGGTATTCTCCCGCCGATTTGACTTACCTTATCCATGACGCGAGTTCATGGTAATACTTACAAACATACATACATCACACATACAACAGCGATGGATGTCATTTTTGACAGTTTTGTCCATATATATCACATGTGACCATTTATCTATGTCACGAGAATCACCCTCCAGTTTACTTACACAAAACCATGCATGTGATTCTGACATGTTTGTTTCATACATTTTATTGAGAACTAGCTGTCACCCGCGACTTCGTTCGTGTGGAACTCGAGAACCGTAATTTTTTTTCCGGGATAAAAAGTAGCCTATGTCCTATTACCGGTCATTATCTATTGATGTTTTAAATTTCAACCAAATCGGTTCAGTGCTTATCGAGTTAAAGAGGAGCAAACATCCAAACTTTCGCAATTATAATGTTAATGTGATAAGTGTGATATTATGATTAGTGTGACAGTGTGATATGATATGTCCGGGGTGTGGTTAAAGGTACGCTTAAATAAACTTTCCAAAGTACGAAATCTAGATGTTGTGGGCATAAAATATATAAAACTAAATAACATGTAAGCAATAAATTCAGAATTAATTTAATAATAATTAGAACACAATTCTGCTAGAGTCAGGTACTGTAGTGTTATGGATATGAAGGCTTTTGAAGCAAACGCAACCCTTAAAGTTGGGCCTAATATCCAGTTAAGTTGAACAAAGCTTAGTAAAACACAGATGTGTAAACTTATATAATACCTACCACTCATGGATAATTGAGATCCATGAGTGGTAGGTATTATATAAGTTTAGAGAGAGAGATTAGAAATGGAGACATGTGGAGACGTTTGACAACCCTGGTTGTGTGGTGGGCAATTGCGTGAACTGTTGAATTGCGGGAGGTTGCTGGTTTGATTCCCACATTTTGTGAATCACAAGTCATATCCAAACATTTAGTCTCACAGTGGTATTTAATATTTTTTTATAAGTGGTAAGTAAGTATGTTCGTATGAGTCAGTGACCAACTCTGGTGACAGAGTTGCTAGCTCTCCCATCAAAGGCACGGCTTAACAACTTAAGTGGTGTAAGTTATAAAGTAATAGTAGTATATAGTTCTCTCGGCAGATCTAGGCATCCGTGAAGTTAGCCGTTTCGATGCGCAATGGAGCTTTTTCTAAATAAATTATCTTTGTGCATCACAAACGGCTAACTTCACGGATGCCTAGATCCGCCGCGAGAACTATACTATTGTATAAATTATGGTATCGGTTTCGGACACCTAAGTGACAGGGAATCTTATTGTTGGTATATATAAAGTATTTATCGTATTATATTAACTATTTATTAGTGATTGCTAGGTTTGTTATGTTATTTAGGGTTTTGTTGGATCATTTAACAAAATGTTTTACAAACTTTTGACTTCTAATGTAATGCTATAAAAGAATCTACAAATTCCGTTCCTAAAGATTTGAAACAAAGTTATTGACATAAAAGGGTCCAAAACCGATGTCGTCATCGTTGTATAAGCAATATACAAGTGTTATAATATCCACAGACTTATTCTGGCAGAAATTGTGTACTTACTTATTTATGAGCTGTCTCGCGCTATTCGTATCGATTTTACCTCGAACTTCTGTTTTGTCCCAGGTGTTTCGCCGTTACCAATATTATCTTGACGTTTTTATTGGCATCGCCATCGGTTGTATTGAATTAAATGGTTTTACGGTTGCTGAAGAGCTTTATTCAGTTGTACAATAGGATCCTTTGAAATATGATAAAGTAAAAAATTAAAATATTTAAGACAGGGTAAAAAAATGATTCGTTTTTAGTGATAGGTAGTTTTGTTTTATCATAACACATCTAAAATTATGACAATCCTGACAAAACAATCGCATAAAAAAACAACAGATTATTATGACGACACTGCATTAGTGCATTTTATTAATTTTACACATCATTTGTTATGCGTCTTTCAGATGACATTATTTATAATAACCATACTTTTCAAACAACTTTAAGTCTACATTTAAAAAAATGTGTATATTATATCACATAGAGTGTATTTTTTTTTTTTACTTTTGAATTTTGCATTATAATATAATTTTTATATCAGTACAAAGCATTTTACTTTTTGACTATTATATGTGAAGTTAAAATAAAAAATTGCGTTATCAATCAACAAGCTGCCTTTAAATTTCAGGTACCTAGGTAATTTTACTTGTACAAAGTTCATGGTGTTTTTATCTAAGTGATAGCAAAGAGTGAGTACTTAGCTTAACTACCACATAAAAATACAATAAGTAAGTATTAACTGGCACCTATAATGTTATAAATAGCATAAATTTAGCTAAGGATAATAAAAATTAGGCTTCATATTACATACAGAAGTAGGCCGCATTTTTTTTAAATAAGTTTACCTACATAATTGATGTCTTTTGTAAAATGATTATTATTATGAAAATTTTGATTATACCTACCTACTACATTTTTTTTTGTCTAAATAATTAGGTAAATACCAGAATTTATACAACGCGTTATGATTATTTTCTATGATATTTCTATGACTTTCATCTAAAAATTATTATGCAATATCAATCCCATAAATTTGTGATTATTTATAAAATTTTGATTTAACATTATTTGTTTCTAAAACACTCACAATAATAACTTAAAAACTAAATGGAATGATATGAAATACATCGTATTGTCTTCTTCATTATAATACGTCTTATTTCTAAAATGTATGTATATTAAAACTACTAAAATGCTTGCATTATAGTCAATTTTATAACATTAAATATTTAGAACCAATAGTTATCCAAATAATTATCTTAGGTTAGTTTAAATATAAATAATATATAATATATATAAAATAAGTTTAACAGAGTACCCAAGCAAACTCCTACCGCATGATGTTTAGAATACTATGATTAATGAAACCAACGGTATTATTATAGTCTGTTAAACTATCTGTTTGATTGCTTAGTTAATTAGAAATGAGTCACGAATGAATTGGATATCAACATCCCAGACAACAATACAAATATTATTTAAATACAGACAACATTTACATTAATTTAATATAGCAACAATATTTTAGGTGATACTTGTATCTGATGTAAACGTAAGCAGTCATACTTACCAGTAGATAAATTAATGTCCTATAGAGCTTCAATTCAGTTTTGGAAAAACGGAACATTTATGATCTCACAACGGTGCCCTACGTGTGTCTGTCACCACCTTCTAGATCTAAACTAAACAAGCGTTTAATAATAATTAAAGTTTGTTATGATCCAATGCGAGGGTTTTGATATGAATAAAATATGAATAATATATTCTGGTAATTAGGCTAATGCGACGCGTGACTATTAAGGACGTTAGAACGTCTGAAATTGTTTAATCGTCGTCGAACAATTTGACGTTGACGTTAGATTGTGCAACTCACCCTAAGTTTTTAGAATATTAAAATGACAAAGTCAATTAAAAAAAATGGCTCTCTGAAATAAGAAAAAAATAAATAGAAAGAAGCATAATCAAATTTTGGTTTTTAGTTAATTTACGGGCTTTTATCAATCCGCTCGACAAGCTAAAATAATGTAAATTAGAACAGTGAACTGATGGTTAGTTTTTTAATATCTGTGATGAGCAAAGCCGTTACTACCACACAAATAGTGATAGCGATGCAGACTCGCGCTAAGAATGCAGCTACAAACCCAAACGATAAAAAGCTATCTTGCAGCACAAAGCAACATTGCGTTTTATGATTTCGCACATCACTCTCAATCAAACTCTGTTGAACCTAAATGTACACTATAATAATTTTATCGTGTAAATCTTTAGAAGTACAAACAGACAAACTTATTATTATTCACTAATATCATACTTTATTTTATCTACATTCAGTCACATTGATCATAACAAGCAAATTGCAAATATTTGACGCAAAATTTGAACACTTGTAGCAAAGTACGAAATGTACAAATATTATGATTGTTTACACTGACAAACTAAGAATCTTGTAGGCTTACAAATAATTACCTAGCTGTTTGCTTAAACTAGGCAATATTTGATGAGGCAGCTAATAGCAACAATATTAATTTGTAGATATTACACAAGTACTACTTATATTTGCTCATTAATCAACATTTCTATACTAATTCAACTCTGTAGGTTATTATTTCTTCACTAATATGATCCTGTTTCTTCTTGATATACAAAGAATTATATTTTGTAAAATTTATGAAACTATACGTTGGTATCCAAAAGCCAAATACTTTGCAATCTCATATCATCACTTGAGTCCCAAATTTCCGCATCTCCTCTTCAACAAGAATTTTTAAAATGACTATTTGGTAAAAAATGTCTACTGTTGACATCTACATCATAAGGCTTCTTCATAATAAACTCCTACGTTGATCTGAAAAGACAAAATAATAAACTGATTTAATCCAAGTAGGTCATAGGCGGATCCCCAATCTAAGAACCACCATGTGACGTGTCCGACAACTGACACAGAAATATCTGCTTTAAATTAGGTAGCCCTAAGATAGCCTTTTGATCTCTTTTCATTAAATTTATCGAATATTTTGCGAGCGTCAGTCTTATTCTCAGTGCAATTAATAAAGCTTTCGATAAATAAATGAAAATAAAATAAAACGGCTATCTTCTTCTTCTTCTTTTAATTTATGGAAAACGGCTATCGACCTCCTATCGACTTATAATATATTATTTTGTCAGTTGTCAAGTCGTGTCACTTAGTGTTTGTCAGATGAGCAAACCACCGTAGGGAATAAAAGCTTGATATTTTCATTTTATAGCCAAAGTTACGACTCTTAAGCGCAACACACACAGAACGCGGGCGCGGGCTCGCGGCAGATCTGCCGCGGTTGTTTTTCGTTGTATTTGTACTGACGTCAAGGATGACAACACACTGAACGCGGAAGCGGCTCGCACGCTTCACCCGACCCGCGCCCGCGTTCAGTGTGTTGTCTTCCTTGACGTCCATACAAATTAAAACAAAAAAAACACCCGCGGCGGATCTGACCCGATCGTGCCTGCCCGCTGTGTGTGTTGCGCGTTAGCGATACCTTTGGGCGTTAGATTATTATTTTAACAGTAAGTTGTATTACGTGGAAGTTAGAATACCTTGAAAGTATTAAACTACGCTTATTACAATACTTAATCGCATAATTTAATTATGCGATTAAGTATTGTTTAATACCAAACAATTACAGGTTAACAGAAGAACACATAAAGTAGTATGTATTACAAAATATGAACAATAGGCGATTATACAGTAGGTAAAATATTTTATAATTTGTATAGCAATTAAGAGTCAATCGATTTATTACGTTAACTATACCTAGTAATAATGAGATCATGCAAAGAATACTATAATACTATTACTATTATAATAAAACTATTGAATAAGTAGGTACCTACTTAGTTATAATATAATGTGTGGTTATGTGAACAAATGCCTTTTTTTTTAAATCTTAGCGAAGAATGAAATAATATTTTAATTTTATAATTTGAGTTCTTTAAAATACTTACAATATTATATCAGTGCTTATCCTAGACCACGTGAACAGGACATCCATCTTTGACTCTAGAGTTCATCAGCGGTGGTGCTATGACAACATACGTGTCCCGACTGGCAACAGGCGTCTCATCATCAAACAGCGGTGGCGGAGGGATGACGTCATCCGCAACCTCATCCTCCGTCGCCTCTTGTCTCCTACTCTTCCCCGGCATATAGTTCATCACGCAAGTCACCGCAATCAGGAACAGAAAGAATATGAAGACAACGTCGAACATGATCAAGAAGTTTAGCATTACCAGTTGCATCACGTCATATAGAAGCACCAGAGTCACATTCTGTGCCTTTCATCAGCTCAATTCAGCGTATTCTGTAACAATAAAAAAAATATTTGATTGCACTGCTGGGACACTGGTTTACTCTTGAGCAAGATTTATCTCGCTGATTGAATGTGTATGGAGTTTGAAAGCACAAGGGACTTTTTTTGCTAAACATTAGTGTAACCACAGAACTATATTTAAGTAGAATGAGTGAGTGTATGTATAGTTCTCACGGCGTATCTCGGCCGTCGTGAAGTTAGCCGTTTCGATGCGCAATGGAGCTTTTTCAAACAAAATTGTCTTTGCGCATCACAAACGGCTAACTTCACGGAAGCCTAGATCCGCTGTGCGAACTATACCTCGCGTGCCAAAAAAACGGGCTAAGTAAGGGCTGAGAACCTCTTTACTCGCCGCGAAACTCAGTCTGCTCCCAACCGAGGGCGGTGTGGTGGTGTGCCAGTGCCTAGAATCGGTTTGCCGCGTGCTTATCGATGCTTTTAAATCATTTATTTTCGCGCGGCTTATGTTTCCCATCACTAAAATACATTTGTGTGTAAAATACAAATACGCAAAATGTTACACGCTCAGTTTCCATACAAATCGACGAACTCTTCCATTCTACTTAAATATAGTTCTGTGAGTGTAACAATCCATTAGCACACGACCGGTGGGTTCAACTTTATGACCTTAGAATTAGTTAAGGCATCAGGCAGTTTGTGAGTTCTGTATCAATTATGCTGTTTTGAGCTAGGCGCAAACAGATAATATTATCTCTTGCCGAAATAAATACGAATTTTAAAACATCATCATATGTGAATGTGCTCAAAGGGATGCCACTGAAACTCGTTTATTGTTTCACTCGTCCGCTTGCTCGTCCGGATTTTTAATCTGCCTGTGAAAATGTTGCTCGATACGAGCCAACTAACTCATTGACATGCAGGCTAATGCCCGCTTGACTTTTTATTTGAGCTTTGACAAATGGCTTTGGATAACGAAAACATTATGGGATTTTTTTGACAGCATCGATAGTCAGTTTAACCTGTCTATGTCAGTCACTGTTTAATGCGTTTAATGTGATAACTTTACTGGGAGACACTGGCTGAATTGTGACAACTAAGACACAGACGCAATAAACAAAGAAGTAAAGTGAAGTGAACTTTACTGGGTTAGGTACACTGTAGTGTGTGTAGTACTTGTGGCACTGCATCTGCAATTAGTCAGGCGTGGTGCTTAACATCAGGTGGGCGCCTTGATTGTCTTGTAACTTGCTGACATAAAAAAAAAGTACATATCCAGCTAATCAGCCTCCTTGACACTTACTCAAAATATCGTAAAATAGAGTCCAAAAGCTGACAAACAACTCTTTACAGTTAACGCCATTGAATTAGCTCAAAGATACCAATATATTGAAAATCTATTAAATAACTTGTTTACTGACGCTGCCGCTGCTTAACTCAATTCCCTGCACAAGCCTAAAGCAATGAGTTTTTACACTTTTGCCTCATTTCCTCACCGTAATCCAGCGCTTGGGTGCCGCATAAAAACCAATAAAACCAAGATGGTGGCAGGACTAATAGTACCTAGCGTCTGCCCACGTGTTTGCCTACTCTCTTGCTCACAGTCACTGCTGTAAATGTTGCTTGAGTGTAAATATTTTAAAAGCAAATAATATTTAAGATACTACACCACAGAACAGATATTAGTACTTAGATACATTGCTCTGTATCTTTAAATTACTTTACTGTGTTAAAATTATTTCATCGGTTAAACATAAAGTCACATTTTTAAGATCTGTCAAAAGTCAAGAGGTATTTTTGAGGCTTTATTGATGGTGTTAACGAAAAATCTTGTAGTTTCTTTGATTTGCGATCTAGTATTGTAATACTTATACAATTGATAGTCTAACCACATGTAAAAATCATAAAATAGCTTTTGTTACGTCAATATTAACGTTTTTGGTTCATTGTATTATGATAGTCACTTGTCAAAAGTACTATTAAAAACAAGACAAAGAACTAGCTCGTGAACGTGCCTAAAATCTGTTTAATTATACATTTTTAAGCCCGCGGCAGTTTGTAAGTAGCCAAATGATAAATAAATATTTTATACTCTCGTTTCCCGTTTGCGAGAGGATCATAGAAATCGGACGTGATTTTATTTTGTTTGTATCTTTGTAAGCTAAGTACACAAAACATATTTTGAACTTTACGTTTTCAGTATACTTAATGGTGGCTTTAATTTATTATTTTTAATAATTTTGGCAGTATTTTTTCAGTAAACTGCACTTTTGTAATGTATGTTAATGTACGTTAGCAAGTTATGTAAATGTTCAAGCCATGTAATGTTTACACACCTAACATAAAGACTCAGTCATATACTGTTAAAATAAACAGAGCGCTCAGATAAAAGTACTTATTTAAACAATTACTACCCCACATAACGTTTTACGTTTATTTGTAAAAGTAGGTAAGCTGAGTAATGAGTATTTACTCAATACATTTCTAAAAAGTAATAACAATAATAAATAATACACACAAATTAAGCTCACTTATCTGTACGTATATCCAATACGTATTCTCTCGCAATCATTTTAATATTTTCTTTTATTTTGTTCAATCGTGTTTTTTATTTGTATAATTATTTGTGACAGTGTAATAAAAAAATTGCAGAAGCTCACGAGCGTAGACTTCTACATCATGTAAACGTCGAGGCAATCCAATGGAGCTGGTCCTTCTCACTATATCCAACACGGATATAGTGAAAAGGCTCAAAAAGACTAAACCTTTTGAGCTAGTAGTGTAAAATCAATAGTGACTAATTTATAGTGTAAAACAAATTATAAAGAACACATTAACAAAGTGCTATAATAAATAAATACAGTAAGAAAAGTGCCAATGGACACATTCTTAGCAACTAATTTATTTTATAAGACTAGGTCAACTTAAAATTACTCATTAGCCTTTACGTAAGGCTAGATTGTAATAATATTGAATGCATTATTTTAAAATGTATTTAAAAAAACGTTTTTTAATTGGATCTTGTAATACTCGGAGGTGGGCGTTGATGTTCGCGACACAGTTTTCTTAGGATTATTATCCGTTCTTCTTTTACTACATGTTTTTCTTTTAAAATTAAAATTATATTTGATTTCAATTAGTTTGGTTTCAGCATGATAAATGAATTACTTGTTTCAGTAACGTACAAATAATATTCGGTACAATTATTTGCTTTCAAAGTTACAAGAGCTACGACTAGAGCTACAGTAAGAGCTACGACTGCTACAAGATTTTTATCTCGTAGCGTCGTAGCGAGCGTATCTTTTTTTGTCAAAAGAGTCATACAAAACTTGGAAAACTAAGTACGAGAGTTAGAAAAATATATTTATATAGATTAAGGAAAAGCCAAATATTATTTTGTCTTTTGCAGAAGTTATCAATTTGATAAAGCGACGCCAAAGGCCTACGAAGTTATACTGTGAAGGATCAAAGTTAAACGAATTTCGTGCTTGTTATTTTTGTTGGCATAGGTCCTTATGTATAATACATGAGGTATTTGAATTTACATTGTTAGTCTACGCATCAAGACTTTATTATATGTTTTTGATGATTTGCAAATTAAGTCCTAGATACATTAGAAATTTTAGGATGTTCTTCTTATTATTATAATATGAGTGCACTAAGAAAATAATTCTGATATTTCAACAGCAAGAGGACGTAGTGAAAAGTGTGCTTTAAATAAGTCAGCGTGGAAAGTAGCGCGGTTTCATTAGTAAATAACTAATATCGAAATCAGCAATGTTAACTAAATATAAAAAAGATAATATTTATTCCGGAGATACCATTCAAGTTTAACAGAATTGGTCTTTTAAAAATAATTTTAACCCTCTAACCGAAAAGTTTATGAAACTCGAAATCATTAAACCAACCATTTGTTCACGGTTTCGACGAATTGAAACGTTTGCTGAGAGAAACTCAAATCTGAAACTTTTATATAATGAAACCGGCTCATGGCACTTTAAATAAATTATTTTAAAAGTCTTTCTAATTTACCGTAAGAATTCCGTTTCGATCTGACAGTTGACATGCTAATATCCGCCAGAGTTTGGACCAGGATTGTCTTTGGCTATCTTGTCAAAACGACATGGGTCTTCCCATTTTAATTATTTTTCTCGTGTTATTTTAAGTTTTATTGCGTAAATTTGGTGGCAGTTTATACAATTTAACTTGTTTACTTAGCACAAGTGTAAGTAATTGAAATGGAGGGGTAATGTTGGTTGGTAATTTAGTCAAAGACTTTCCAGGAGAATTTTGAAAGAAAAGTCATCGTTTCTTTCCAAATTTCGTTTGTTTACGTTGCTAAGCGACAATCAAACTAATACACTTGACACTGGCAAAATTGTGGCAAATTAGCCACAGAGGCCATAAAACAAAAGAAGAAGAAGAGTTTGGACCAACCACAGAACAGCTGAATTTCTCCTTGGATCAAAAATCAGAATAATATATATTTTTTTAATTGTAGTTTATTTACAAAATTATATCCACACTCAAAATGCTGATCGTGTTCAAAGCCATTATTTCTACCGTGCGTGCTAACTGTTAGTTTTACGTACCACAAACTACTTGCCGAACTTAAACTTCAGTACCTTGGCATAGCTTTAGTATTTACGTCTAGTGACATAACAGTTCTTTCATAAACAAGTGGATAATAAGTAGGACCTTCTGTAATGTAGTTTATGGTCTTAGCGGGATGAAGACCGCGTTTTACACATAATCCTCAAAAGGGTTGGATTATACAAACTTAATTAAGACCTATTCAAAGAGAGTAACATGATAAAGTCGGTTAAAAAGGACGGAAAAGACCATTTAGTTTCATAAGGTAATATCAATCGGTACATCATTGTCATAACACAGACATTTTAGCCCAGCTTGGTTGATGCAACCTCAACAATGTACTACTACTACAACTAGCATTATTTGTACGAATACCTAACCATCTAGCTATTTATCAACATTTTTATTAGCTCTTTAGTATTAAATTATCACTAAGAAATGAATAAAGTTATTCCATTCTATTCTATTCTATTCTATTTTAATTAAATGAATCATTAGGATTATTTCATAACTACATTGTTACCAAACGTTTCGCACAAATAAAAAAAAATATCTATTCGAAAAAAAGACAATTTTTGTTTACGCAAAAAAATTATTAAGCTCCTCGGCACGATGTCTCTTTGTACGTTACGTTCCGCTGTGTGATAGTTTAAACTTATCGCAAAATATTAATCAAAATAGAAACATACAGCATTTTTACTTACACGTAAAATTGTAGAGTACAACCTGATAAAATAATTATCATATGTGGGACCTACCCCTTAAGTTTGTCAGGTTGATAATGAATGACCTTATATATTATATGAATTGAAAAACCAAGAGGACGGCCCCTCACTTGATGGACCGATGATATTAAAGCTGCGCGCTCTTTTTGGGTAGGCCTTTGTCCTGTAGTGGACGCCTATCAGTTGATATGATGATGATTACTCTTGCTGTATGAAAGTAGCGACAAAATTGTTGGAACACTTTCAAAAGTTGGCGAAAAAACCTACCGAAAGCCTGAAGTCATAATTAAACAAGCGTGAAACAAGACCCAGCTCTGGAAAAGTTCGGACGATCGATGCCAATTTGCAGGATAGATTATAAAGGTAATTCGTTTGACAGATTGGTTACTGGAGCAACTGGTTAGTTTTTTTTGGGTTATTTTTCTAAATATCTATTATGCAAAACGTTATATTCCTGAAAAATTTAATGTTCAATCTCTAAGCATAGTGGAAAATGTTTCAATTACTGCTAAGAACTTAGAGTTACTTGGACCCCTGAGAATGTTATGGTAGGTTTTTTTTTACAGTAAAAAGTAAGTTTGTATGAGTCAGTGACCAACTCTGATGGCAGAGTTTTTAGGCCGCCTGAAAACCTCTGTCGTTTGGAGCGATGAGTTGGAATTGACACTGGCGGTCACCCATCCAAATGAAACGCGGAACAGTGCTTAACTTCTTTGAGCCAGCGGGCTAAGTTGTTCTTAACGTCGCTACGTCACGAGCTCGTTTTTTAGAGTAAGAGAACAGACAAACATGTTATCAGTCTTAGAATAACAACACGGAGAAACAAAGTACGCGCATGCAAATTGTGATCATTTTAGTGAGACTTGTTAGTCTCAATTCAATTCAATTCAATTTATTTCTCTTTTGGCACAGTATATGCACTTAGACTCGTCAAAACATTACAATAAACATTGATCTAATTGTCATAATACAGTCACAAAAATATTTTAAGTCTCACTTAGACAAGCAGCTCGCCATTCATCAATGTGAAATCTTCGTGCGCACGTCTCTCACAATTATAGTTTCAAAATGGTGTATTGTGTGGTGAAAGGCTGCTGTAACACCACGTATATAATCATTATTTTAGTATAATACATAGGCCGCTCATGCAAACATCAATTATTTTGTGAATACACTTTTAGAAATAATTTTGAATGAAACTATCATTCTTCGTGTTGTTATTCTAAGTTAGCAGTCTTTTTAAACTTTCGCGATCAGAATACAATTTTTATGAATGTTGCATCTTTTTTAGGTCAGTCAGCTTAAAACGTTGTAAAAAACAAATAAAATAGTAAAACGCAACGGTCTCTCGTGAAATATTTGAAAAATCATAATAATATTATAATATGTCCAGCAGTGTGTAGAAATAGGTTAAAAAAAGTATAGTATTTTGGTATATTTCTACGTCCTTCAACGTTTTGTCCCATCTTTGTATTGTAGTACTATTGTTTATTATTTTTAATCAAATCATGCATTCAACGATACACTATGCTTTTTGTTCAATGTCTGGGTCATTTTAAACTTTTGATTTAAAAACTTTGATCTTACTCGTAGATCTAAAGGGTACTCCGACTGAAAGCTTTTTAAATGTAGTTGAACTTCTTAAAGAAAACTTTGAGCTAATTTGGCATTTAAATGAAGTAAGTTTGTAGCTAGGAAACTCCAGTGTTAAGAAAGACATCATAAACTTCATCATCATTATATCAGCCGATAAATGGCACTGCTGGACATAGGCCTCTCCTAAAAAGCGCCATGCCAAACGACTTTGAGCCACCACCATCTGCCGACTTCCCGCGATCGCTATAATGTCATCGGTCCATCGGGTGGAGTTCTTAACCAATATTTTGTATCAAAGATATTATAATATGTCTACTGCGACTGTCACGATACATTTTTTTTTATGTGGTTAATTTACAAAAAAATCATAATTATATTATATGGAATAGAGGAAATAATTGACTTATAGCAAGGCCGGTGGTTGCAAATTAAAACTTTAATGCAACAAATATTTGTCAAAAGGTTCATTCTTGAGTTAACAATTAGTGAAACATAGCAAATGTAAAAAAAATAATATACATCTCCTTGATTTTTTTTGGTTTTATGAATTCTACCTCTGAATAATCAATGTGGCGTTTGCCGATTTAATAAAATTATGGAATGGTGGCATAAACAAACAAAAGAAAATACACTCATGTCGCCAGGGTGGCGTAAAACATAAAAAATATGTTCCAAGAAGACGCCTCTGAGATAAAATTACAAGGACGCCTCTACAAACACACGAAAGTAGATAAATCTCTACTGCTTTTGGAATTTAATCTAAAGACTGTGAAAATTGGAGCTAAGTTTATTATACCGAAGCTATGTTCGAACACCCAATTATCTACGAAAAGATTTAGATGAAGCTTTATTAAAAGACAAATTAGTTTTGTGCCTTCGTATAGAATCTAAATATATAAAATCATTACATTCCTAACTGGCTGACAATCAACAAACAGCCAAAATAGGAAGCCCAGAGACTTGAAATTTCCAGGGTGTATATATAATATATATTTAGATTTTTAGGTGTGCACTAAGAAAATAATTCCCGAAATTTAACTACTAGAGCACGCGGTGGGTAGAAGTTTTAGAAATGCATAAAAAAAGTCAGAGTGAACAAAAACACGAAGCATTCCACTAGTAAGTAAGTTCGTATGAGTCAGTAGCCAACTCTGGTGACAGAGTTTTTAGACCGCCCGAAGGCCTTTGTTATGGCCTAACAACTTAGAAAAAGCCGGGACCGACTGCTTAACGAGCCCTCACGGGACGGGAGCGCTCAGTTGAAATTGCCACTTGCGGTCACCCATCCAAATGATGACTACGTGGAACAGTGCTTAACTTCATTGATCTGTTAAGAGCAACTTAGCCAGCTACGTCACGAGCGCTCCACTTCATCTAGTTCGATATATTATTTGGTAAATTCAAGGTATATTATGCAGTTACTTATAATAAAAGTGCTTACATACCTAATTTACTACTAACTTGCTATACCCATATTTTACGACCGACCCAATACTCTCTAATTAATAACATTACAGTAACTCAAGTTATGCAATGTAACATTAGGTTACTTTCAGACGATACCCCTTCGTCAATAAGGTCACACATTGTGATGTGAATGTGACAAAAAATTTAATTCACAAGACTCAAGACCAGAGTTCACACCAAAATAATATGATGTCGCGGTGATATGTCATTGGAGTAGCACATATTAGAAAATAATACAGAGTTAGTAGAACCTTACACAACGAAATATTTTCGATGGGTTAATTTTTCCGGTTAGACGGAAAATTATTTTAATAATTATACACCCATGCAGTTTCTGCCGAGCTCGAAAGATATTATATCGTGAAATGTTTAGATATTAAGTTAGACCATGGTAAGCATGGTAGAATAAAACCAGGTATAGCACTCCGAGATAGGAAGTCACGTGACTGACACAGCACTGCGTCATATCCGCCGTCGTTGTTTCTGTGATGCCAGTAATATGAAATCAAGCTCCCCGAATCCCTTAAATTTTATCTGTATGAATCCGCTAAAACAGCAAGTGTTTCACTAAATAACTCGTTCATTTATGTTTAATATCATCTATTTCGTTAACAAAGACAAACAAATGGCAATTGTAATGTATAAATATAATTTTTTGAATGAATATCGGCAGAAAATATTTCGTCTATTATTTGTGTTGGTGTTATAAAGTGGCAACTCGACAGTCACGTAGGCTTGTGTCACTCCCGGAGTAATAATTAGGATAAGATAATTTAAAGAATTTAAGGGATTCGGGAAGTTTGATTTTATATTACTGGCATCACAGAAACAACGACGGCGGATATGACGCAGTGCTGTGTCAGTCACGTGACTTCCTATCTCGGAGTGCTATACCTGGTTTTATTCTACCATGATGGTAAGTAAGTAAGTTCGTATGAATCAGTGGCCAACTCTGATGACAGAGTTTTAGGCCGCCTGAAAACCTCTGCCATGGCTTAAAAACTTTGGAAAAGCCGAGATCGACTGCTTAACGCGCCCTCCGAAGCACGGGAGCGCTCAGTTGAATTGCCACTGGCGGTCACCCATCCAAATGGTGACTACGCGGAACAGTGCTTAACTTCGTTGATTCGTTCTTATGTTAGGAACAACTTAGCCAGCTACTTCAAGAGCGCTCCATGAGACTATAGTATGAAACGTAACCATAGCACGCCCCGTCTGAGAGTGACTTTAGGTTTATAAACTCGGCTGGTGTCGCGTCAACATGTTGGCATACCATAATTTACGACGGAATAATTAGTTATCGATACCGCTGCCAAAGACTTCGTTGTGAAAATACTTGAGAGTTCATGATTGAATTGGTTATTTTTGTTTTTATAGTGTTAACCATCACACTAGGGGAATACTAAAGATTATAATATCCCAAAAATTATTTTGCCTCAAGCGGGATTTGAACCCGCAACCACCGCTTGATACGCGGGCGCTCTACCAATTGAGCTATCGAGACATATCTCGCTTGGATGAAATAATCATTGGGATGTCTTCGGCTCGAAGCGCCGATAGCTCCACCTACAGGGGAAACGTTGCAGTTATCCAAGCCTGTTCAATGACTAAAGTATATATATATATATTATAATCTTTAGTATTCCCCTAGTGTGATGGTTAACACTATAAAAACAAAAATAACCAATTGAATAAGCAATGCGATACCTCTCGTCAATGAACTAATTTAACTTTAGTCATTGAACAGGCTTGGATAACTGCAGCGTTTCCCCTGTAGGTGGAGCTATCGGCGCTTCGAGCCGAAGACATCCCAATGATTATTTCATCCAAGCGAGATATGTCTCGATAGCTCAATTGGTAGAGCGCCCGCGTATCAAGCGGTGGTTGCGGGTTCAAATCCCGCTTGAGGCAAAATAATTTTTGGGATATTATAATCTTTATAATCTTCATGATTGAAGCCTGATTAGGTAAATAATTAGTTGTGTGTTTTAGGTTTTTTATAATGACTTATAAACTATTATATTTAGCCGCTTTTATCACAATTATGATTACGTCTCCCTATCTCTCTCGTTGAGTAAGAGGGTCAAGGTGGTTATTAAGTTGTATTTATAAAACATTAGTTAGTCAGAGGAACAATCACGAACCAAAGCGATATAATATCGAATATAGTTTTCAGCTAATGTCTGCGAATGCTTTGAACTTAGTTATTGTTGACATAAGTTAAACGACGACATTTGCCACGACTATCGTTTGTCGCTTTCAGGGGTAAGAGGTGTCTCAAAATAGTTCAATCAATCATACGATCGAAATTGCATAGTTACACCTAGAATATGAAAAGATTAACACTCAGTAACCCACCTTGTTTTAGTAGCATGTTGCATAGACATACTTAATTAGAATGACTATGCTAATCACTTCATCATTTATAAAACTAAAGACTTTTTTTATAAACCTATGCTCATGCATAAATGGGGTGTCAAAGTTGAATCAAGTTACGAAGCAGACGAAGCGCAAGTAGGAACTAGTTTGATAAATGCTGCACGAACATTGTTCTATTTGAGCATTTGCTTTGAAATATTTTGAAGATTAAAATTTACAAAAAGTCAACGTATTCGTACTATTTCGTACCAAAATGGCCTTCTTGCTCTATGATAAATTACCTCTACCTACGATAAGCTTAGTCATCAACAACAATTTGTATCAATAGTTTCCAAGCCTAGACGTGGGTTAAGCGGTTTTAGACGTCAATTCTCAAAGCGGGATTTAATTTAGCATAACTTTCGGGTAACATTGACGGTTATTAAAATATAGTTGGGCGTAGTCCGGAACCCGGATACCCCAGTTTTCTAAAATTCGGTCGATGTTATACAGTCGTAGTATAGCGGAGGATTGTTTTTTGACAGATAGGTAGGATGTTTATTAAGTTTTTTAACTGTTGGTTCACCGAGCGTTGAAATGAAAATTTTTACATTCGGCGAATCGAGTCGTTCCACAACTTGCACCGAAAATTTCGTACCAAATGGTGTGAGTTGAGAATCACAAACACAATATAATTTCCGTTCTGCAACTCCTACAGTTTTTAAAGTAGATGGTTTAGTGCAGTCAAAGACAAATATGTTGGTAAAAGGCGAATCAATACGTCTGGCGGACAAACGGGCTAATGTATCTTGACGATACCTCGTGAAAAGGCAAAAGCTGTGTAAAGTTTTTGTAGTATAAGGTACGGTTTTTTATGATAAGTGTGGCTTAATAACACTGCGACCCTGCAGGCTTAATTGTACTTTGTACGGTACTAGCCATAACGCTCAAAACAATTTTATGAGCGGCAATTTTTGCACCCTTTCTGCATTTGGGTTAGTGTGAAAATCCCCTTTGAAATTCCTTGCATTTTGGTAACTTCAAGATACCAAAGGTTTTTGTTTAAATTATCTTGTAATGACTTTCCGCAAAGTCACGTCTGAATCCAGTAACAAATTTCTTTTTTATATAATTAAAAAGTTGCTAACAATGCATTTGATAAACGGCTCATGTAGAAAATTATGTTCCACAGTTTTTTCAGGAAACAAAGCTATAGAGTAAGCCCATACTTGTACCCACGTTGACCTTTTTGCGTTAATAGAGGGATTAATGGGTTGGTCATTTCCAGCCACAAGGTTTATTTTGGTGGCGTCAACAGTACGACAACCTACTGACCTTACTTAAATAAGTCACCACACACACACGTACAAATTAGGAGTTTTGTGTAAACCGTAAAATAATTAAATAGGTTTATGTTCTACTAAACAGATTTTTACAATGCTTTTTATACAATGAAAACGGGTTGCTGGAAAAAAACTTAAATTTGCCTTGAAAAGCTTTCTCTCGATTCGTTTAGGATGCATTTAAATTTTATTTATATTCTCAAAATAATTTGGATTATTTAAAAAGGAACGCTCTCACACTATCTTTTTTATTAGAAATTTTGTATTTTTATCAGCAGTGCATTTCACCTTGTTTGAACCCTGTCGTGTTCAAGCTTCTATACAAGGCGAGGCATTATGTACTCACGGAGGCTTTTAAGAAAAGTAGTAAATTCACCAAGGCGGTGCCAGCTGGGAAGGGCTCGACCACAGAATATCCTACTAACATTATTAAATGTGAAAAGTGTAAAAGTTTTCCGTAAGCAAAACTCAAGAGTTTAATGTGCCTTCCAAAGCATGAAAACAATTTTGTAGATGACATTATCGGTCAAATGATGAAAGCGACGTTTCTGACCTGTCAGCATTGTTATTAAGATCCGGAATAAATTGCAAATATTTATGGAAATCATGCATTTGTCCTAACAAAATCCTCTCGCTACTCTAGCGGGAACACCACCTCTTTCTATTCAACACGTAGTGAACCGTATACTGTTGCGCGAGCAAGGCCGTTAAAATAAAATGTGTTATTAAAAATAAAAATAAAAAGATGTAACAACGCGAACAGTCTGACATCACAGTTAAAACTATATTACATTTTACGCAGATACCTATCTATGACGTTATTTCAATAACTTCCCTTCCGAGACGAAACATTTTACGTAAACGACCTATTTTATTTATAAAAGTTGCAAAAGCTTTACACATATTTACTGGCAACAACACATCAACTCATAAAATGAGCTTTATCTACATCACATTATTTGTATCAGGAAATGAGAGTCTCAACATAAGAGCGACACAATATCAGGTAGAGGTCGTGACTCCGTTGTCTTGAATTCTAAATATATAAAATTATTACGCAACCAACTGACTGATAATCAATCCACAGCTTCGTAAAAGAAATTTGCTGTGAGGTCGGAAATAATATAGGCAAGTACACGACTTTTGCGATTAGTAGTTGGTATCAGAAACAGCATGCTACAAGCATGCTATGGTACAATTTGTATGCAAAGTTGGCATTTAGGTATGGGATATCATAGAATTTTCTCTCTATGTTCTATGGACTAAGTAAGTAAGTAAGTTTGTATAAGTCAGTGGCCAACTCTATGACTAACAAGGTGTCAAAAATATGCTGCTGGTAAGTGATAGTAATGGATTCTTACAGTACCTTGCCTACCATGAAGAAGTCTGTCCATAACTATAGAGCTAAACAAAACGTTTCCGGTGAAATTACAGGCACATGAGACTTTCCATCTAACGTATCAGTGTGGTAACACGCAAGTAATATCTATTATGTTGCATGCGTACATAGGCTACGGTAACCGCTGACCATCAAGTTGGCCGTACGCTTGGTTGCCACTTTAGTGGTATTAAAAAAAACGCAAACTAAAAACGAAGAACTTAGTATACAAAACAGATATAATTACTAGCTACCATGAAGTTTCATATCAAAGTCTTCGGTACCGATTGTGTTTTTTTTTTAAGAAAATGGTGGGGGATTTAGTTTCAGAAAGTAACATAAAACAAGCAAAGTCACGGAGATATACACTAGTACCTTAATAATGTTGAATACGAAAATCGCGAAGGGAAAATGTGAGTACCCATTTATTTTGAAGGGTTTTTGTTTACCTATTGTGATACTTAACTCGAATAAATCTTAAAATTTGCCAATTAAAGTAGGTACCTGTCTGTGAATAAAGTTGATTACTTATAAGTAACTAGTCAGACAGACTGTTTTTTTTTTTTTGGATTTCCATCTTGCACTTAGTTCCTGTCACCTTAGGGGACAAAACTAGGTGACAGATGGAAATAACACGTAGTAAAAATGAAATTTTATGTTACAATAATAAATTTATCAATATCAGAAATTTATCAGTGTAGAAAATAATCCAAGCAATTTCTTTCCCACTAACTCAGACTAAGACGCTAAATTATTAATTTGTCTTGTTTTACTAAGTTTCAAACTTTTCCCACACAAATTCATGACTTAATTTATCTTCATTTTTACTTATTCTAAGGCCAAGACCACGGTAGTAAGCTTATAGGTTAGCCAGGCGGCAGGCTGAACTGTCTAGGCGCTTAGGCTACCTGTGAAATTGCTGGCATGAAACTTTTTGTCATAAAATTTTTATTATCGTCAAAATTGTCGCTCTCAAATCTCAGTTTATTATCACTTTTTTTGTAAAACCTATTATTATCGTTCTAATAATTGTTATTAGTAAAAAACTATTATATATTACAAAAGACTATAATAATAATATTATTACATAAACAACGTTGAGTATATTTTATTTTTTACATTTCTGTAAATATTTGAAAGCTTATTGTAATGAAATACGAGGTTGGCATAATAATTAGGCAAATTAAGATGTAAAGAGCTTTCTGACTTTCAATAATTATAATACCTTTGTTAATGGAAACCTTTGAAGATAGAATAAGTACGGAAACAGATTCAGTACAAATAAGTGGGTACAGGTTGGATCAAGTATAGACACTGTTTTGATGTATAAAAATAGTTTTTAGGTAGAAGGATTATTTTTATTTTATTTTCCATTTTAAATATTGGTTTGCTAGTTTAGTAAGCACCTACGCAGTATTTAAAATGTAACTAACGATGTAGGAAGTAGGTCGAAAATCTTCATAAAGAGCTTAATTTTTTTCAAAGCTAGTTATATCACACAATCTATATATGAACGCAGACACATTAATGCGGTATTACACTTGCTTCAAAGGTGAATCTAAAAAGAAAATAAATTAGGTAAAATTGACAAGAAATTAACGATGAAAAATTAACATTTACTTACATTTATTTCACATAATTAGAAACAGATCATATTTCTTATTACTGTTCTATCACTGTGTGGTCAGATAAAACTAGTGTCATGAAAATCAAACTAGATATTAGAAGTGACCTATACGATGAGCTGAAAATACGCTGAGCTAATTGGATAAGCCAAAAAGGTTTTTACCTAGGTTTTATTAATCACTTTAAATACGGACATTGCGGTGTGGTTTATCTGAGTTTATAACGATGCCTAATCTTATAATAGAGTATTAGTAATATCGACTCTACTTAACATTCGTTATATCAATGTTTTACCGCACCAGGGCAACAATCAGCTTGATCTGTGATATGTCAATCTGTAAATCTTAAACTCTAAGCAATTGCAATCCTAAGTTTGCATTGGCTTAGAAACTGTAATCACAGTTTTTGAATAATAATAAATGATTCTAAAACTAATAAAAACAACAAATACATCGAACGACAAATATTTTTGATATCAAACTTTCCAACAAAGCTAAAACTTTTAAAAATGAAACTGTAATAGAATAAAATTTTCTTGATTATCTTTGTCAACTTTAATGATTACGGTAAACATGAGTAAAATAAACAGCATTGAAAATTTACCTTCTCAATTATTAATCTAATCCGTCGCAAGTCCAAGTCACAGATCCATGATTCCCGACATTCGCCGGTAAGTTTTGAGAGTTCGTGGCGCGGTCGCCCGGCCGGCGTCAGGCGGCAGACTGACTGAACCCCCGCCCCGTACCCACCCTTCACAAACATAATGCAACGTTCGATTTCCTAATTTGATGATATCGTATTTTTTAAATTAATAAACAACAAGGATTATTCCTGACCATTAGGTACATTAAAAAATACAGCTGCTGATGCCTATTTCTATTAAGTAACATGTAAAATACAGTAAACAGTGACAGATGGGAATGATCCATTATAAACACCTACTTTTGGTTTTCTTTAACGATCATTTCCTATAAACGTTTATTATTAAACTCAGTTATTATTATTATTCTCAGCTTAAGTAATACCTTATATAACTAAGACTTTAAATTTTAGCAGTTTATTGTCCCTGAATAAATAAAATAAAATATGTACCTACATGATCAGATAACATTACGAAATATACAACATACATATGAAACAGTTGAGCCATTTAAACCCCACACCATGCTTTTAATGATATAATCAAATAGCATGAGGAAACCGGCATGTCCAAGAAATAAAAATAACTTCGAGAAGATTAAGACCCAATCACTCTTGCCCGAGAGTAGGCCAGTGATCCAACAGTGGGAATATTAGAAAGATATAATGATAAAGATTATATAACCCAAAAAATATTTCGCCTCAAGCGGGATTTGAACCCGCAACCACCTTTAGTGTGATGGCAGTGATAGATAACACTATATAAGTTCGATTTTTTATAAATACTACGCTGTCTGTACTGTTTAGAATACACTGTGACTTAGATTTTTGGAATGGGTGAACGGAGCATATGTTTTGGGTAGAACGGGTAAAAATAATATTGGGTAGAAAAATTGTTGGTTGAACGGGTAAGCACTTAATCCTGCGATCTCTTTTTTGATGTATATAAGGTCATTAATTATCAACCTGACAAACTCAAGGGGTAGGTTCCACACATAAAAAAAAAAACTTGTACTTTTTTTTTCTAAACGTTTTTTTTTATAATAAAAAAAAAATTACGTAATTCTGCTTAATAATTTGTTATCCTTGTTAGAAATCGAAAAGGCAGCGCAACAACAAGCAAACAACAGTACAATGTTTTTACTTTAAAATAATTAGCAACCTGGAACAAACATTTATAAAAATATTTAATTATATTTTATAATTTATTTAAAATATACTTTTTAATATAAGCAATGGTTGAGACAAAAGTTTAATTAAAGCCTTTTTATAACTTTCTGCTTCATTGTATGTAAAAAAACCAGTTTTTTTCATCATCGTTATAGCAAAAAGCGTTTAAACTGTTTTGTTTCATTTTCTAAGATTGTTCTTTATCGTTGTTTACTGTCGTAAAGAATAAAACAGCTAATTTAAATTCATAGAACCTTTTAAAAGTTACGGTTTACAAGCATATTTTTCATCAAAATCTAATATTTCTGTACAAAAACTTTGACTCAAGATAAGGGAAAAGTAAGAACAAGGAATTAATTCTTTGGAGCAGGAAACTTTACTTATCTTAGTCATCAAAGCTTTAAGCTTTAAAGTTCTGCGTGACACTGCACTGCTCTTGTCACTTAGACACTAGTAAGTTTATTTGGCTAGTATTTTCACTTGCTGCAGTGACCTTCAAACCTAAATTTCACGCTAATGCTTGCCCGCTGCTTGCATGCTGCTTGAAAGCTTATTACAGGTCTGGCAATAACCACCCAATGTGTCACTACATTCGATCTGATGCGAAGGTTCTGATATAAAACGGAACTAAAAGAAAAGTTTGTTTCTTTGTCTATGTTTGTGGCTTCTTAGCTTGCGCACGGGTGCTTTTTTTAAATTAAAATTGAGCTTTCAAGTTGACATTTAACTGAAGTTCCAACTTTTGAGGTCTGTTGATGATAATAATGATGATTTTTAAAGGTAAACCTGACGGTAGAACCAAAATGTTAAGGTAAATTTTTTACGACGATGTTTTTACAGCTAACTTCAGATTTCAGTGTCTGATGATAATTACAGTCTAGAGTGCATAGTGTGGGAATCCAGATTTTAATGCGCTTGTACAACATTAATAAAATATATAATGATATAGTAAACATTACTAAAAATTACTTGTAACTTGATATAAGAAAAACTCTGTTCAACCCGCATACGCTAAAATTGAGGGGGCTTATTTACTGACGTAAGAGATTTTTTATCAATAACGTGTAACTTAGTAACGTGTTCTATACGTGCCATGGTGTGAAATTGTAAAATGGTTTCCTGTATCTGTCTTGTTTCAATAGCGATAGTTTCGCTATTGATAGGTTGACTTTGAAAAACAGTCAGACGAGCCTTAAAACGTGGCTCGTCAACGATTCCACGCAGATATCGTAACGAGCCCGCGTTTGGTCATAGCGAATAAGGCTCAGGCCGGGAAAACTGACGAGTTTGAAGCACATTCTACGCATTAACTACCACATAATCTGTTATCGTAGCGTGATTTTGTTACAAACTGCTGCTTGTTCTATGGTTCAGTTGAAAACGTTTTAGTTACTCTCTACGCCGTCGGCCGACGACTGGCCAGTAATTGGTTCGCTAGAACGATTAGATGGATGCAGACCGGGTTATTAGCATGAAACTTGAATATTCATCATGAGCTTTGCTTAGAAAGCTACGGAATGCAAATACATGCAAGATGCTACATTTTATTGGACCATCTGCTTTGAGGAAATGCAATTTTTATTTCTATCTATTCAATAAATAAGACGGTTTTCTCTATCATTGACATTAACAACGGACTTACAGTTCTAACGTTAACGTCAAACTGTTCAATCGTCGTCGAACAATTTGACGTTAACGTTAGATGGTGCCATGCCAATGCCAGTGCTCTCATACGGTGAAGGAAAACATCGTGAGGAAACCGGCATGTCCAAGAACTAAAAATTCGAAAGACATGTGCCATCCACCAATCCGCATTGGGTCCGCGTGGTGGATTAAGACCCAATCACTCTCGCCTGAGAGTAGGCCAGTGTTCCAGCAGTGGGAATATTAGAAGGCTGTCATGATGGTGATGATGATGATGTTAGATGGTGCAACTCACCCGAAGTGCTTTATGGATACTAATTAAAATAGAGATAGGTGTATCAAATAATGTCTATTCATTCTTTTTTTTTTTATTTAAAAATGAAGTTCGTTAGTCTCGCTAAAACTCGAGAACAGCTGGACTGAATCTGGCTCTTAAAATATTTGTATTAGTCCAGGAAAGGCGTTAAGAAAAATAACGCGAATGAAACCGCGTGAAACCGCGTTAATAAAACAGTAGTCTGATAGGGTACAGTACAAAGGTAGCTGGTTGTTATTTCCGGTTCACTTGTACATATTTATGATATACAGTACCCAGATGAGCTCAGTTGTCTCTCTCACTAAGTCTTTATTGAGCCCGTAGAGTGCTTTTCGCAATCAATCAATGTGTTGCATTTTGCATAAAGCTCAATTCAATTATCCGGTGGACGGCCATCGAGCGTTGAAACTATTATTTTGATCGTGTCAGACACTTCTTCTTCTTCTTTTCTTTTATGGCCTCTGTGGCTAGTTTGCCACAATTTTGCCAGTGTGTGACGTGTCAGATACGTGGCGTTCAGTAAGCGTAAACAGTGAACTGACAATGAACTGTCATTAAGCTGTCATATTCATACAAAATACGTCAGTTTTTGATTGAAACCTTGCGAAGTCGATTGCAACCGAACTACATTATCTAAGGACGGATAAAGTAAAGGAAAGAAAGAAAAAGATTTATTCATGATAGCACGCTAGGACAGGACAAAGTGACATTTAAAACAGTAGATAGGGTAGATAGTGAGGTATAGTTCTCTCGGCGGATCTAGGCTTCTGTGAAGTTAGCCGTTTCGATGCGCAATGGAACTTTTTCTAACTAAATTGTCTTTGCGCATCACAAACGGCTAACTTCACGGAAGCCTAGATCCGCCGTAAGAACTATATAGAATAGTATGCTTAGTATATGATAGGTGCACAGATAAAAAATATAGTAACGCTGCTCCACTAGAGGCAGTATCGGATCGGATGTCAAATACGTCGATGAATTTTAGTTCTTCCACAATTTGAAATGTGATAATTAAAATTAGGTAATTTACAGGTCTATAACCCTGTAAACACCTGTAACTACAAACGTCAAATTTCAACTAACGTCTTTTTGGTTAGGTTTGGTAGTTTTGAATTTCGATGAAGGCTTTACAATCAGTGTTGCAGCAATGTTTCTTAAAGTTTAAGTAAAAACCAGTGTTACAAACAGTTTTCTAAGTCTGCAATCTCCTTAGAGTCACGATTGCAACGGATATTGTTTTCCTTCACGTGAGAAACGATAGCGTGTAAACATCGTACAGTTCTATCGAAGACGAGCTTGCTTTGTGTTGTATCGATTGACTGGTTTTAAAGCTCTCATACGTGGTCTAGATTTGTATTTTTCTGTTCAGGTAAACGAGGTATACGCTCAAATGCTGAAACTACATTTCAATAAGTATTTGAAAACTGTTTGTGACGTTGTTAGCTTTGAAATCGCACGGAACAAAGTTCAACACGTCATAATTTAAGATTTGATTAGTTTAGTAGTGATAACAGTATGCGGTTGCGAGCGTTAAAGTGTTGGTACCGGTTTGAGTAAACGAAATATTTTTTGACTTGATTTTTTGATCGGATGTCAACGCAACTAATGGTAATATTTATTTAATTCTTAAAATGATAATTAATTAAAAATATTATTTTGACAAAATGTTACCATCGTAGAAGTTAAAATCATGCTTGTTAAAATTGTAGAAAATAATACTGTGACTAACTGATAAAAGAACGGCTTAGTTCTATTGCTTTTTTAGTTCTATATAAATTAATTAACAGCTAAATGAAATAAGAATACGGCGCGCAGCGTTTGTTTTCTTTATAAACTTTTGATAAGTGGAGCTAGCACTTAACTTAAACATTTACACCTAGAGTTCTAATAAATACAAATAAATAACCGTCAATTATCACAATTTATGCTTCGCAGCGCTCATTAACCAGCCTTTTCAAACTAATGATGGCCAAAGAAATATACGAGTATTTTTCACTTAAAAAGTATCGCCAGCATTTCGGAATGAGCCCAAGAAACGAGGCATTAATAAACTCCGGAGAAAACTCACGGTCCCTCTTTTGTTGACACTTGTTGCTGTGTTCCGTCTCCTTATTTCGTAATATTTTAGGGTGCGTTTTTTAGCGTAGCCATGCGGACATGACGATAGCATGACCTATTTTATCGTGTAACGATGGCCTGTGAAACATTCATGGCGTGCCTATACTAGGGATGTAAAACACAATACCTACTCAAGATGTATATTAAATAAAAAACAAGGTTATACTAAGTTAGAATAGAATATAGAAAAGTTTGTGAAAGTAGTTTACTATTTCTTATATATTTGTATATTTGGGAACATTAGAAGGCTGTCATGATGAAGGATTTGAAACAAAATTATAATAATGAGTTGGAGTGGTGGGTGCTTTGCTGAAATTCGCAAACATTTCTGATTTAGGCGCTAATTATGATACTGAGATAGAAAATACTATTATGGGATTAAGACATAGTGCAACAGTGCAATATGATGTACCTATGTTGGCTGTTTTCATTGAAATTACTCGATCAGATAAAAATTCAAAGCAGAATAAAAAGACGCCGTCTCTTTCTTAACTGGACAAAGTTGTCATTTGATAAGAACCCTCTAGCGGCTCAAACATGCCCAGAGCCATGACTGACCCCCTGGAAAGGCTATGTTCGTCACAATGATGGCGGTCCGAACATTTCATAAGAGATAGCTCGAGGCTATGCGTTGATTAACTTTTTTTTGTATCCTGGTAGGTATATAATGTATTCCGGCCAGGTTTTTTTGATCGATGTCCATCCATCCAATGGTTATTAGGAGCTTGGTTAGTAACATCATCATAGACATCATCATCATCATGACAGCCTTCTAATGTGTTCACAGCTGGGACACTGGCCTACTCTCGAGCGAGAGTGATTGGGTTTTAATCCAATATGCGGACCCAATGCGCATAGGTGGATGGCACATGTATTTCGAATTTTTAGTTCTTGGACATGCCGGTTTCCTCACGATGTTTTCCTTTACCTTATGAAAGCAACGGCATTGCGCACATAAATTTATCCTTAATTATTGTTATTACTATATTTAATCCTTAAATAAGTGCACAACTAAATTCAAACACACGACCTTAGGATCGGAAAGCGGGATCACTACCACTAGATCACCAGTGCTCAATAGTTCTTAATAGGTTAGTAACATAACTATGCCTTTATAATGTTAGCCCTTAGCCCTCAATTCATCTAAAAGATTCACCTTTCCCACATTTTAGACAAACTGTCTGACTGACTGATTGTTAGACAATCTTAACACAGACAACACGGTAACGTACGAATAATAAAACATTATTTAAGTAATCAGCATATACTAGCAGGTACTATTCATAGAATTTCTGATATCCACGAGATACGTATTACACGATATTGTGGGGTTTGAACTATGTATGTGACTGATAGGGTTGTTATTCTACATCCTACTTCCTATTAAGAATGCGAAAGTCTGTGTGTGCGGCTAGGTTTGTTACCACGGATCATAAACAAGCTGTTAGTTTTATTTATTTTACGGTCGTATGTGAATTCACATTAAAATGTAGTTTTTAGACGTTTTTACTGTTTCACTATATTATTTTTTCCTAAACGCGTTTTTACAGCAAAAACTTTTGTGTAAACCACTCATAAGCCAGTAACGCAAAGCTCTACAATATATTAAAGTGAAAAAGTAGAACTTTGGGCCACTCTTTGTTGTGTCCGAGTTAAGCATTCGTGATAAATGGGACCTCACTACAAATATTTTCGGCCTCGTATTGTTCTGCCCTCCATTCATCAAAATTTCAATTTATTTATACAAAAGAAATCATCGTGATGTGTAAAATAAATTAAGGTTTTGATAAATGAAGCCACTGAAATACACAATGAAACATGCAAAAGTCACCATAATTTTAAGCACTGATAGGAAACCACGACGTGTCTCTCTTATTTATTTTGTTTTCCTAAACTTGGTTTTATAACAGAAGACAAAAAGGTTCTTGCACCAGTAGGCAAAATACCTCTATCGAGTGAGCTTACTCTTCACTACAGGCACAAAATTTTATATTGAATTATACAGGGTCATTCATTATCTACCTGACAAACTTAAGGTATAGGTTCCACACAGGTTTATGTAAGTAAGTATATTTTGTCTTAAAAATCCCAAGTAAACAAAAAAAATCGATTACGTTTTTCTGCTCAATTATTATTTATCATTGTTGGGAACGAGGTAAGCGGCGTAATAATAAAAAAAAGTACATGTATTTTTTTATGTATGGAACCTCTCCCTTAAGTTTGTCAGGTTGGTAATGAATGACCTTATATAAGTAAAATTTGTAATTATCTGAGAATTATCTGTTTAACAGCAGCTTACCTTGGGGCTAGATCACAGAACAGGAAATCTGTGGGCTAGATGATGCTGTGTGGATTGTCACAGCATCATCTATTTATTTATGGTAATATATGATGTAAGTTAGTTATACATGTTTTTTTAAATCAATAATATCGTAAAATAGTCGTACCTTCAAATATTTTGATTTTACCCTGTAACGAGTATATCGCTCGAAGGATAAAGCAACAAAACAAGTTCTATGAAGATTTTATAGACGGAGATTTGGTCATCTAAGCGGACAGCCAGATAAAGGTTTAGATATAATAATAAAGATCGCTGAGACCTTTATTACAGAGTTCTTTTATTATAACACGGATTACATTGGACCCTTCTCATGCGGAAGAAATCTTTTTGGCTATTATTTGCAAGGATTGTAATGTCTTTATACACTGGAAAATGCGTGAAGATTTATGTACCTACTCTTTTATTGTTTAAAATCTTTTCTTATTTCAAAATAATCCACACAACGGCATAGTGGCTTTGATATTAGCGTAGGTAGTTTAAAAGTAGAGTTCTTTGTGATAAGCGAGGAAGTACTGCTTTAAAGCAGTATGCTCGCATTGCGTATTTCGGTTTGAAGAGGATGATTGCACGCAAAACTTTTGATTTAGGTATGTCTCACTGTGCTCAGGCGGAACGCATGGACAATGGAAGTTAAATGCAATTCTGCTAATTAAATTTAACGTTAAAAGAAAATAAAATGATAGCGACGCTATAGAAAGTCTTCTTAAACATGCACACAAAAGGCTAGCAAGCATCCATAGGCTACGGTAAACTTTTAATAATAAGAGTTTTAGATTTTATTGCCACCAGGTGGAATATAAATAAAAAGAATTAAACAATCTATGTTATTTGTTTATTACAGAAAAGGTCAATAAGTCTTTTTGCATGGAGCGCTTGTGACGTAGCTGGCTAAGTTGTTCCTAACAGATCAACGAAGTTAAGCACTGTTCCGCAGAGTTGACCACTGACTCATACGAACTTACTTACTTACTCTACATGGACTCCACAGGACTTTACCCACCGAGAGATGGGAGGAGCTTTGAATAATGTTGAAATTCTGCTCATTATTAAAAATCCGAAGGCGTTAGGTAGTAGAAAAATGTTTGAACGTTAACATGGAGGTACTCGTATGCTAACGCAATCATGCCGTGATCACTGGACTGAATGGTGTGAAATTTTATGAGTTACCTATATCGAAAATAGCAAAATATTCTCGAAAAACTTCCAGGTGCTAGAGTTTCTGAAAAAAACTAATCGTTAGTTTTGAAATATCTATTTTTGTTCAGACTTAATGACTTAATCTGTTATTTGTAACTTTTAAAGTAATAAAGAAAGACAAACATTTTATTTGTGACGAATATAGTAAGTACACTTAAACAGCACTTTTAACTTAACAGCACTATAAAATCTTCATAAGTTTGTCTAGATGCTTATAGATTAAATTTTAACATAAAAAAATAGGTACAGTCAGCAAATTACTTACATTAGCAAAGAAAGTGGTCTATCACTTTTGACAAAAGTTTGTGTGAAATCCTACATTCAAATGAATCTCAACCTTAAGGTTAGACCACATTTTTTGCTGACTGTACATACAAGAATCAATTATATTTAAAAAACATACTGCAATTAGTAGTATGTATAATAATATCAATTTAAATGGTTTGAAACTCAAGTATTTTTTGTAATTTCACAGTCGATTAACATGAAAACATTACAGTTGGGTTTGGGAAACCCTGATTTGTTAAAAAAGCGGCGATTGAATTAAAACGGTCGCAAATATCGTTAAACGAATACTATCTACTTCTTTATATAATTGTTGTCGCAGTTTTTTGGAGTCACAAAAGTGTTGTACCTACTTACCTACATAATCATTAATTAAAAACCGGCTAATTTTAATTTCTTTTTTTTTTGGTTGTATGTTTAACCTTTTGCTAAAAGAGATATGTATATTAAAAGTTACTTCAAAGTGTGTTTGAAAGCTGTTATAATGTTTTTATTTATTTTAGGTTCAAATCAATTTATGTGCGCAATGCCAGTGCTCTCATACGGTGAAGGAAAACATCGTGAGGAAACCGGCACGTCCAAGAACTAATAAATTCGAAAGACATGTGCCATCCACCAATCCGCATTGGGTCCGCGTGGTGGATTAAGACCCAATCACTCTCGCCTGAGAGTAGGCCAGTGTCCCAGCAGTGGGAACATTAGAAGGCTGTCATGATGATGATGAGGTTCAAATCAAATAAAATTCAAAATCAAATCAAATGTTATTTATTTGCCTTTAAGTATGGTAAGTAGAAATATATAGTGGTTATTAGGCCTAGATTGTAATAAGTACTCATACTTTTGCTTCTATTTTGCTGAGAACAAAAATAGTCATAATCCCGTTGGAAGAGTTTAGAGCGGGATGAGTTTGACTAAAGAGCTATCTAAAAAATGATGTGGCTTAAGATATTTAAAAAAAAATTATTCACCTATACTTGTGCCATCTTTGAGGTTTGAGCGTCGTGGTACTTAGTTAAATAATATAACCGCTACGCGCCAAACAGTTTGCGGTGTAGATGCTGATCTGTACTAGTATAAAACACTGACCTATTTTTTCAGATTAGAAATGCAAAGTGCATTTTATAGGCTCCCCTTTTTACTACCCTTTCATCATTGCAGGGGTGAAAATATATTTAAGCATATTGGATGTAAAAAGACTACTCAGGAACAGAAACGAAACATGCGCACCGCACCATCCTCGATACGAGCAAAAACAAATTAAAAATCTTAATTAGAACATTCAGACATTTACTCGTAGATCTCTGAATATGCGTAATTATTTTTAAGTTTATTTATAACCCGCATTGTCAACTCTACAAATATAATTTAGTACCACTAGACCAATACTAAAATAGTCACAAAAATGTATTAACTTTGTGATAAACTTTTTGAACTAGAGTCTCCGGGAACAGGCTTTTTACACCCTGTTTATTTACCAAGCTGGAAAATCATTGAACCGCGAAAGGAATGGATTGGCAACAGCGATTACACATACAAAAATCATCTTTGAATAAAAACCGCGCTGGTGGCTTAATAAAATTGCTGGAGAGACCCTTTCAACGAGAACGTTTATAAAAAACCGGGTAATATTAAATGGAATAAGTTTGCTGGCTTTTATATTTGTATAGGACTATTCCACAGTCATGATTCAATAATTGCAGGCAATATCAGAATTTCATGTTTCTAGGAGTTATGGTTAAGTTAGATAAGTTAGGTTGTGCGTTGATCTGTCAGTCAATCACGAAAGCCTTTTAATTCTGATGTGGTACTGCTATTGAACTGGTGCAATTCCATACGTGTTCTGAACTGTTGCGAATAAATATTCTGAACAAATGTTTGTTCTGGTGGACTCAAAAGAACAATTGTTGTGAACATTTTGTTCCGCACATAATACGTTGCAAACAATTGTTGTAAACATTTTCTTGTTGGAATCTCAGCTTCAGAATTAAGAAATGCAAATACTTAAGCTGTTCTCAACCTAAACACAGAATAAGCCAAATGTTCGGTAGATATAAATAAAATAATCATAATCTTTTTATATAAATATGCCGTGATTAAATTTATTTTGCTTATAAACTCGTAGCCAAGCATTTTTTGACAAAGCTCACAGTCAAACATAAATAGACGAAACCTAAATGAATTCCACAACCTACATTTACAGCCTAGTTATATAAAGCAAGCTTTGGTTTTCAAAAAAGGATGACCGTTTATGCTGGCCATAAAATAACAAAGTCGTACCGAACCGCCTAACGTTACTGCAGTATAAAGTATTTAGTAGGCAATGCTTTACATGATTATGAAGATGACCAATCCACCGACCAAAAAATAAGCATTTGTCACTTCAAAATACTTTTATTGCTTTTACGCGTAAGTATACATAAGTCTGAGAGTAGAGAAGCAGTCCGCCGAGCTACAAAAACTGCCACTTCGAAATAGGTACTTCCATCGTTATTACGTACGTAAAAGTCGATGATGGTTTCTCATGAAATCGAGCACACAAGTAAGTCACGCGATATGAACACTATTCCGCGGAAGTTAGTCATTCATCGTGATAAGGTACGAATAAAAGATTTTCTTTAACAACCAACGCAGTTTTTATATCTACACGAAGTTTTGCTACATAAAAAGCTAAGCACTCAAATGGGTTTGGTATTTAGATAAGATTTTAGCTAGCTTTTATATTCATTATGACCCGCCTCCTAATCAGAGAAAGCCTTGCAAGGAGACACTCCTACTACACGAGTTCCTACATTTATAAAAAAATAAATAAATTATTAAATTTTTATGGCTTATCTACATATAAGTGTAAGCATCTAGTGCGAACTTGGCTTATGGAACAAGACTATGCTTCTACTGAAGCTATTCTTACTGCTATTGTGTGAATTTTTTTATTTACTGATTTTACAATTTTTTTACATAGAATCAATATTGTAATTAAGTTTTTTTTTTTTGGTTTTTTAAATATCACTTTTACTAAATTTTACACTCGATTGATAAATTTCTAAGGTTTTAACTGTGTATTTGTATTATATATATGTATATATATAGATATTTATTTTATATAGTTTTTTTTGTATTTTACTTTTAATATTTGTTTAATGAAATCCATTCACTATTTGTATTGTATTTTGTATTTTAAATTTTGTTCTTTAATTATAAATGTTTGCTCGGCGGAGGGCATTAGTATGCCATTCCACAGGCTTCCTAGTTTGGGTACTAATGCTGTCCAGGAGAATAATATAATAATATTGTAATTGCAATAATTGATATAATTATTATGTTATAACGTTTGTTGTGATTTTCAATAAATTTCATTTCATTTCATTTCCTAATCATTCTACTGCTAGGACACTAATCTTTCTTTGAGAGACAGTGATTGGTTTTTAGATCCACGCTGATTTAAAATAATGCGGATTAGTGGTAAAATGTGTTTCGAAATTTTTGTTATTGGATAATACATGCCTGTTTCCTTTCAATGTTTTCCTTTGCCGTTTGAGAGCACATTGTTTTAAAATATAATTTATACTAGGTACATTTTTTATTTGATAGAGATAAGTATATAAATAATACCTAGTAAATGGTAAGAGACTGCTTTAAAATTAGAACTAACGTGACGTTAGAATTTTGTGACCTATCTGTTCAATAAGGTCGTCTGCCGCTATAGTGGTATAGTATAAGTAATAAAGACTATAAAATATTGTACCACAGAAAATCTAATATTAAAATCATTCGTCATAAAATATCAATAACTTCCTTCTACTACCTACAGTATTTTGATTTTATCCTCAAATTTTTCAAGAAACATTCAATCACTCGCAAATCTCTTACAACTGAAACAATTTGCTTATTATTTAGCTGAGTACCACTGTTCCCTTAGGACGTGACTCTTGCTTGGTTCCGAACTGGGTCAGCCCTTCCCTGTAGGTGCCATTATAAAAGAGCTTACGAAATAGATCGATGTAGGGGAGTTTTCGTCAGCGAAATGTTTGCAAAACTTATAAGTGTCCAATTTGAAAGTTAGTTCGATTAGTTGCGAGTAATACCAAAGAAATAGAACCACTCAATTTTCTATTTTTATTATTTTTGTTGTGTCTGTAAATTTTCTTAATAATGCCGATCTCAAGTGAATACGGGTTGCGTAGCAACCAGCAACGTGGGCAAACATTTGAGAGTCTTCATCTTAATTTGAAACAAATATAATCCACTTTCATTTAATTGCCTGCTCTTATACCGGTTAAAATACCGCCTTAGATACAAGACAAAATCAAAAGTATTTCAAAAAAGCCGCAGTGCAATCTTTAACTAAACATTTGGCACCTTACTTTCTATCACGATTTCTTATTAAGTATTTATGAATATATTTTTTTCTGGGATAAAAAGTCCTATTCCTTTCAGTCAAATCGGTTCAATGGTTGTCGAATTATATAGAGGAACAAACATCCAAACTTTCGCATTTAGAATGTTAATTAGTGTGATGAGCCGGTGTGATAATATTTTAATACTATCAATCTAAAGCATACCTAAAATATAGTGCAATCTAACATAATTCACCAAAATAATCTTATCAACGCCTTCGAACATTTTAATTTAAAATTTTGGTAGACTTTATTGCAAGCCGGTTGCGAAAGCTCGAGAGTTTAATGAAAGACATTCCTTCAACGTGTTTCAGTTCGTACGTACTACGTGTGACATGACCCACTGTGTACCTTCATGTGAAAAAGGTTTACTAAAAAACCTGCTTGAATTATGTAAAAACGTGCAAGACTCTTATCTTTGAAAATATTTTTATTTTATTTTGATATTCTATGTCCAGGTAACAAGAGTAAATTAGAGTACTAGTTATTTTATTTTCAGGTGGTTATTTTGTTTAACACTCACAGTAGAGACGTCTGTTCTAGGCCTTTTGTTTCCAAAAAAGTGAAGTAAAATTTAATATTTGCTATGCTAATATTTGTGTTAAAATCTCAAGAAAATCGATAAAGTTTATGTGGTCAATCATTAGTTATCCTTGTTGGTTATATTTTTTGTTCATAATATTTCTGTTTTGTTTTGTTCATAACCTTATAAAAAAAATTGATTCAGACTTCTTCAGATTCAAACTTAAACTTTCAAAAAACAAATATTGAAATTATGAGATTTACTATTTTGCATTTGTAACGCGAAACAGCAACAAACAAACCAATCACTCGTTAGGTTCGCGCTTACTAACAATGGTGTCATTACTTTGTCCTACTCGCTTCTTGCTGTACGTCGTTCTTCGTTACCTACCACGCTATCACTCTTGAAGATAGTGTTCTCAGTATCGGCAAACACTAAACTACCGAAATTACCGTTTTTTTATTTTGCTTGTTACCGAAAAAACCACCTAAAAAAATAAAACAGTTTTCTCTTGCAAATACAAACTCATTTTGTACAACATAAAACTACATTTTAAATCTTTTTACTTTACTACATAAATTAATTATTTACTAAACTAATTGTTTTGATCTAATTGACTTGGTACAAAAAGGGTCATCGAGGATGTGGAGGGTCCTGATGACCCTGTATTTGATTGATTTGTATAGAGTATAAGTACATTATTTCCGTTTTTAACAAAGGATGGGAAGTAACTTTCGAATTAGTTATTAATTACTACAGCTACTGAGAAGCTCGACACAGCGTGCGATTGCAGAAAAAAACGAGCAGGGTCACATAGACCCTGCCACATCCTCGCCGGGCTAAATTTACATGGAGGTTTAATTATTTCTGTAACTACACATAACTAAACGTTTTTATTAACTCAGGTAATGACATTACATTGATGTTACATAGCTAGCAAAACATTTTCAACAGTCACATGCATAGTCCTTAAGATTTTCTATGACGCAAATGTCACAAACTACGCTATACCTCTATACCTTCTTATAATACTAGAGGTATCGTATCATCACACATGCGTTGCCACTCTGAGCCAAAAATCAAAAGTCTCGTGTGCCTGCCATTTCTTGTTCCAATATAGTACGTCACGCACACAAGAGGTGCTTATCTTCTTTTAATCCTGTAGAGTTCTTATTACCTGGCAACACTCCATGGTATCCTCGAATGACTTCTAATAATACTCTCGCGGAGCGAAATGCAAGATATTCAACGACATGATCACACTAAAAGCATTCCTTGTTAGTCAACATTTCTATTTACCTGAACTCTGGGGTACCTCATGTATTTGTGCTGCCAACATAGATCTAGCTAGAGCCGCAAACACTTTTTATTAATATTATGACAAAGTTAAGTCATAAATAAAAGCTTTTACCTGATGGTGGAACTCTTCAGCAAAAATCCGTTTTTGTGGGTGGGTACCTACCACCACACAGTGCCAAATATAAAGAGTAGTTAGCACTGTAGCAAGTGAAAATTAATGGGCAAAGAAGGCAAAAAAAAAATACAATGAGTTTATTGATTGTTTAAAATGCTGTCTAAGTTTTTCATTTAAAGAATGGAAAGACATTGCATATTTTAAACAATACAAAAATATAAATTAACATTATTGTAAGGCTGCTCTATACATTGTTGCTCCACTGACTGGCTGACTAATTGACTGACAATCAACGCCAAGTCTTTACCTACCTACCGAGATATAGACCTGAAAAGGAGAGGGCGTGTTCTTCTAAATAATAAATTTTACAAATGTAGGTAGATACTAAAAAAGCAATTCCTGAAATTCAACTTAAGAAGCCGCAACTAAATAAAACTCAACCCGAAGAAAATTTGATTACTCGTACTTATCAACCTTACTATTAATACTTACATATTAAAATACTGTTGAAACTTCAATCATCTATTACTTTTGATGTTGACTGTACATTATTTAGTTACAAATGAGTGCCTGCTCATAAATAGGAGCAAAGCCTCACCTGAACCGTGGCTCCGATTTTAGCGAAGGCGCCCGTTTTATTGGCATCATAATAAAAGTGGCTTACCATTTAAATTACACGAACAGATGGTAGCAAATTTACATTGTTACCGCTTTATTTTACGTTCCAATAAACATAAATATTTTGTTCGATGTTCTATTTTTATGTTGAGTGGTAGGTACCTACCTACCTACCTGCTACTTTTAGAAACGATAGGTACAATATTGAAGTCGAACTACCTACTCATATCCAACAACCGTAGTGGATTAAGAACTAATGTCTTTTGCTCGACAGTAGGTAGGTAGGTACCTACCTAGGCCAGTGTCCTGGCAGTAGGAGGAACACTCAGTGATGAAGATGATAACTAGGTAGGTACTCGTACTTATATGTAGGAACGTATATGTGGTACCTACAAGTATACCTACACCTACATGTACCTACCTATACGCTAGTTCTAAGGTAATCAGGTATTTTTACACTGTCTTTGTGTAAAAATACCTGATGATGCTCGAAGCCATAAGAAACAGCACCTTTTAAGATTTTTTTGGGTAGGTACCTTCTAGCTAATTGTTTTCCACAATAGATTTGCAACCTACCTACCAATTTATTAAAACTTTGCAAACTTTACTTTTCAATCTGATGTAGGTAGGTAGCAACGGATTATATTATAACCTAGATTTAAGTAGACTTAGAATATTATTCTAAGTAGGTAGGTATTTGTGCTATAAATAAGTAAAGTAAGTACCTATATAAGTAGCTAAGGCATAACAATCAATTAACTTCAATACGTTCGTAGGTAGTATCCAGCCTTAGTTCGTATCAAATTAAGAAAATGGCTAGCTAGATTTTGAATGCAATTTCGATGACGGGAAATTATGGCGCCAAAGATACAAATCAAACAAGGCTAGGCCGGGTGACCGTCGACCGATACCGACCTCTGCCTGCTTCGTTCGTTCATACTAACATAGAGATGGGAATAATACAAAAATACTAATTTATATCGATGATCACGTTATAGTATATGTCGATATAATTGTGACTTCAAAAGCGGTAATGATTGCGTGTCTTCGTACAAAAATAAACTTCAGAAAACCAAATAAAATTAGTTACCTATGTATCTTTTATACACACACAATAATCTACTTACGCCAACATTTATATAATGGAAGATCTAAATAAAGAATAAATACACATTCTAATTCTTCATTACTCTGTCACCAGAGTTGGCCACTTACTCATACGAAAGAACGAACGAACACAAATTTTTGCGAAATATATAAGTTATAGCCATTTTGCAAAGAGCTAAAATAATCAATCTTTTTAACTCCTGATTGATTATTTTAGCTCTTTGCAAAAAATAAAATAATAATTGCACAGTTATAACTAGGAAAAAATCAACAGGTGTTAGGTTTGTTTAAATTTTAACTAACCATCTTGGTAAAGTAAATACTCTAGTTATATGATTCTCAATGAGAGTAAAATGAATGAACTTAATGATTAATACTAGAAGGAGGATGGTCATAAAGTTACTAAACGTTGTTTTTAATCAAACTCAGATTTAAGTTTTAGGAAATGTTTGTAAAAACAAATCTTTCTCAAATACACAAAAAAAAATCTAAGAAAAGAGCATCGATATCAAACCAAAACCAGCTCGTGATGACACATAACTAACTTCAATACTTATTTAGTTTATTAGAAACGGTTTAGTTAGTTCCATGCTGAGTAGAGTAGGTACGCTGTTCCGTGAATACACTAAATAATTGAATATTAAATTATTCAATTACATTTACTAACTTAAGGCCTAATATATATCCTCTTACAACATTATTTTGAATAGGTAGAGTAGATTCTCGATACAAAATGTTTGCTTGAAAGGAAGTCGTTGAATAGAAAGGGTTCAAAACCGATCGTCTGCAAAGAAAAGAAAAAAAGACCCATCAGCTTATTGCAAACAAGCAGTGTAAAGTTTAGTTTACAAAAACGACTTACCTAGAGGAACCCTTTTCTAGCTAAGCTATACATTTTCATAAGATTGGTTTAATCAAACCGCACTATAGTTTGCAATTTTGCATAGATTGTAGAGCTAGCCATATTTGTCTTTAAATCATATGAAGAAAGGTCCTCAAACACAATAACTGTTCTTGGCTTATCTCCAGGGTTACAGGGTTCAGAACCAAAGCCACCACGCACGGAACATTCCTCCACCCTGTATAGGCAATAAAGTCACGTAATTACAAAATAACTCCGCCTGTAGCGGGACTATTTATTTAATCACTTTGACGGCGAAATAATAGACGCTAGCTCCGGTGGTTCGGCTCCCATCAGAATTGTGAGGGTATGTCCGATTTTTTGTAGAAAGCAGGTTGTCGATGATTAAGATTAATGACACCTAGCGTAGTCTTACTATCAGTAAGACTAGTGGGAAGAAAATTCCCAGTAGTCCGACTGGTAAGACAACTCGGTAAGACTGCTGGGAATAGCCCGATTATGTCTTGTGTTGATGAGCGCAGTGCAGCGCTATGCAAAAATTTAAAGTATAAAGCATTGGTTGACACTGCAGCTGCTGGTCAAGCGTGGCAAATAATATGAGGGTGTCTGACTAAAAGTTATTATAAATCTTGACTTGTATCAAAAAGTTCAGATGTTTTTATACAAATTCTATTTGTTTAAAACCGGCAGAGCAAATAATCATGTCGTAAAGCAATGAACCACGAATTTTATTAATGGGTAGGACATGCAAGTTTGTACCGGTAAGCAGAGCAAGCGCCGATAACCAGTTTTCTACATGAATTCTGCTGTGGGTCTGCTCCGTGTATCGTGATGATCGAAGGTATAGTGTATTGTGCTTGTACCATGGCGAGCAATTTCCTTGCTGCCAATATTACAGAACCTTTGTACACAGATTAGCCTTTTTAATATCATGGCTAGAGAAATAAAGTTTTATACTAACTGACCAATCTTAAAACCGTTACGCACTTCGACTTTTTTAAAATTTAAATAGTTTAGTTAGTTGACCGAGCGAGCGAAGCGAGCAAAGCGTCTCAGTTTCAAGATTGGCCAAAAATGCTTTTGGTTGTCAGTTTGTCCGGTCAGTTTGAGTTCTTGCCTACAGGTCGCATTTTTCAACCAATCTGGTTGTAACTTGGTATACGGATTCTATGACTTTATAGAAGTTGATTGTCATAAGGGATTTTTGATAGAGGGCGTAATTTCTCCAAAAAGAGACAAAATAGGGGCTGCTGAATATCTCCGCCTAATGTGATTTGATTTCGATGATTTTTATTTTGTTTGAAAGGTAAGTATTTATTTTAAGTTGGTCTGATATTTGGTGAAGATCTCATGATATTCTTTAGCGTGATGAGCAAAATAGTTCCTCAAAATGCAGTATGTTGCTCACTTTCAAAGCTCACTTTACAAGTTTGTGCTTTGTCTACTGTTCGGAGAACTGCTAGTATAAGTTAAGCTGGCGTCTTAGCTCACTCTGTAACACTTCTGCTATCACCGCAGGTTGTACGTTTTATTTTCATCCAGAACTAACATTTGTGTATTGATCATTAGGTGTAACGTTTGTTCTATGATTGGTTCATATATACAAAAAAAACGCGTAGTGTAAGTTCTCTGGTTCCCACAGTTAAAGCTTTGCTTAGCTTGGGGCTCAATGGCACTGTGTGAAACATCCGCCAATATTTATTTACTTATTTTAACACAAGATAGAGAAAAAATGAGTAGAAAAGAGCCTTAAGTAATTTGCAAGTTAACTTATAAAAACATGATGAGCCTTCTCACGTTAACTCTTAAATTCCCTTCAAAAAACCTATAAATCTACCTGCATCGCCTCGCAAAACCATTTATATTCGCCTAGGCAATTTATTTTTACATTGGTATTAATATTACCGCTAAAAGGTTAAGGTCAAACGCTGAACTGTTTTGTGCTTTTAAAGGAGTCTGTTTTCCATAATTACATCGAGAGTCCTAATTTTGTTTTAAATTGGTGTTACTGTTGAAAAGCTTTGATGCATAATCCAGTTTAGTTAGGGCTCGTATCCTAAAAATTACCTACGTCAGTTAACTACTCATTTCTTATAATAGTATAAAATAAAGTATAGAGATTCGAGCTTTTGTATTTTTTTTTGTGTCAAGATCCCCTTTAGACTGATCTTCAAAGGGATTTTGCCACTAAAATTATCTAAATCCCTTATAAAGGGGGTTATCAAAGGGGATTTTAACACTAACCCGAACTGGAAAATGTAGTATAGGACGACCCCCCCCCCACCCCCATTTGATGTGACAATAAAGCGGTTCGCAAGAAGTCGGTGGATGGTGAAAGCTCAAAATCTGTCGTCATGGCACTCTTTTGCAGGGAACCTCTGTGGACGTCTATTGACTAATATCATGATGATGTTTAAAAAAGCACAGGGCTTCAATCGAAGCCAACCTCAAAAAACTGTTAAGTATACCTAAGTTTTAATTTTGCCGTACGAACCTATACCATAAAACAATTTTACATTTTATAACATCCCGTAGGGTCGAATTGTCGAATCAAAATGAGTAGAATGCTGTTAGAAAAGCTAGTTGAATTAAATAGAAACTACAGCCCGTTGAGACATGGCTAACAATAGCCAATCCCGAGGAAGTTGCTCTAACGAGTTGAGATAGTTTGCTTCCGTACGTAAGTACGGTACATTCCTAGACGTAAATTATTATCATGCATACTCTAAAGCTCTGTTAGCTAACATGGCGTTAAAATCGACTTATGAATAAGATGAAATGATTGACTATAGAATGATACTAAAAACTTTAATTTAGGGATCTGCTAATATAAGGTATAAATTGATATATATATATATTATAGGTGATAGGATATTCGAAGATAAACAAGAAACGTAAAAACAACCAAAATCAACGGTTGAATAACAACATTCTTGGATACATTCTAAACAATAAAATGACAATATTTTTACCATCATAATATATACCACATAAACCCTATTATTCCTTTTCCATAATACAACAAAATATTCGTTTAAGTGAATAGCTTATAAAATTGAATGGCATTAGATAAAAAATACCTTCAAATGACAACAATATATATTCAAACTGTAATTTAAGTTACGGTTACTGGAACTTAATATGCTTTTACTTTCAAACCAAAGACATTAGAATACTCTATGAGGTACAAACCATAGAAGGCCCCTGACTGAGAGGTCGCGGAGCGCTCGTTTAAAGTGATTTGTGGAATGGCATAATCCATATTAAAACTTAGAAGTATTATGGATACAACATTTCTTAACAGAGATTGTACAATTTGATACATAAAGCAGTAGGTATCTAATAGTCCCAGTTTGTTGCCAGATTCTTCTAGGCTGGGGCGCGTGGAACTAGCGTAAATTCACCTAGCTTTCATAATGATCCTTGTGATTTTATTGAAATAAATCATTTTTGACTTTAACTTTGAGTCAATTTGTCATCCGATTTGAAAATGGTTCAAATAAGTAGTTGCACATGCAACGCCAGTGCTCTGAAACGGTGAACTAAAACATTATAAGAAATGGATGCATGGATGTATGTATGGATAAATGGATGGACAGATGGATGGATTTATCGCTGTGCAAAATTTCATTTAAATCCAAAGCTGTTCTGGCTTGATTGAGTAACAAATATCCATCCATCCAAACTTTCGCATTTAATAGTAGATAGTAGTAAGATTATGTATGATGTGTTTAGCACGTGCCTTTATTTTGATAAATAAAAGTTGTAGCAACTTATAATAACTTGCAGGGGTTTATAACGTCGTGTTGGAAAACAAAACATATGTTTTATCCTTATATTCGTAGCCCACGTTGATTTATGAAAAAACTTCAGCAGGTCACAAGAGAACACGTGTCATTTAACCGAAATTCTTTAGCAACTTCAGGTATTTTCATACTGGGAGATACTTCGGAACTTCCTTCGAAGTGGATAGTTGTTGCAAAGTGAAAAGTTGACGCAAGTCTTAGGTATGGGTATTGGGTATGTCTTTGTTGGTATAATTTGAGTTGGTAAGTGACTCTATTTTATTACCAGGCTTAGCTCTTCAGTAAAGCAGTGAAAGCAGTCTTCTGTTATGGCAATCATCATGACCAGACTTCTATCTAGGGGCTTGTCCTAAATGTATAACACGGAGTCATACATTTAGGACAAGCCCCTAGGGGCTTTTTAAATGTTTAAAACAGCTTCATATTTTTCTTGTAATTCATAAATAAAATGAAAAATTTCAGGCGTACTCTCGATCGAGAGGTTTGGATTAATCAGCCAATTATTTGGTTGATTATTAAAGCCACTGGTATAAACAGATATATAAGATAGATAAACATTTTTATTTTGACATGTTAAACATAGGGATGGGAAAAATACCTAGTAGTTATACGTAAGTAACGTACAAAAAAATACTCTAAGTAGGTAATCATAGAAAAGGCTAAAAATATTTAAAAAAAAACGGACTCCATGACTCCATGACTATGTTGTTTGATGGGTTGTGAAGAAACGAGAGGATGTAGTTAATGAAACGTTTTTTATGATTTTTCAAAAAGCGCTGAATCAATTTGATAAAATGTGTGACCACCTCTGAAAAATTAAAAAATATCAAATAAAAGAAAATCATCAAAATTAATTTATACAAAAAAAAAATATACAGAATTGATAACCTTTTTGAAGTCGTTTACAATAAACCAAAACCATGCAATATAATCTGTGCTCAAGCCAGTGCTGAAAAGGGGGACAGGAGGGTTGACAGAATTATCATACTAGTATATTCGCGAGAATAACTACTCACTTCGCTCACGAAGAAAACGCGTAGGCGAAGGGCGCGTGGGTGCAAGCTCAGGGTTGAAGAGGGTGAAGCGATTCATCACGCTCATGTGTCTCTGTAATGAATTTTCGACATCTTATCCACTTTAGTTCGATATAGATCCCAAAAATAATTATGTTCGTCTAAATGCTGAGAAATAATACAGTAACTACCTGCAGAAAAAGTTTTTATTTCTAGTCTTGCGTGAAAACGTTTGTACACTAGGGGATGATGACAGCAAACCAGTTGCATCGTAGATTTTCTACTTTTGCTCTAGCAACTTTAGGAACAATAAAATCGCCCAGCAGTCATATGTATATGATTTTTACAGTGCCTCTTTATTCGTAAAATTAACTATCGATATTCTTTACAAATTTACAGCAGGATTATACGTTTGCTATTGTCAAACAAGTTTTTCTTGATATGCCTTCAGGTAAAAAAACCAAGCACGTAATGGTTTCTCGGGCTTTATTACTACAAGTTGAAGTATTAAAGAAATAATAGACCAAAAGCGAGCAAAACAGGCTAAAACTTTGTTAAGTTTTGCAGTACTTTACTTTCTAAGAAAATCCTTATCTCTGAATCATATACGAATAACCTTCTATGGCCATATCTTCAGCTTTAAAAGTGCCGGCGGCGGCGTCTCATTTCCTCAGGCAAAGTTCACAGAAACTTCCTTAGTTTCAGCCAACAGCATCTAAACCCATGTTCCTGATAAGAGCGCGCCTCAAATCTGGCTATCTGGTAACCTTATATGGAGCACTGCGGGAGCCAGAAACAGCGCCTGTCCGCCATTTACAAACAGCGACTTTAGCTTCGGCGTCAAACGTATCTTCCAAAGTTCGTACGTTATGAGCACTAAATCACTTTTAATGTACTACAACAGGCGCCTGTCTTTGAGACTTTTTCAATGTTGTTAGGCCATGACAGAGGCCTTCGAGCGGCTTAAAAACTCTGTCATCAGATTTGGCCACTGACCAAAAGAGCTTACTTTAGCGCCTTTCAACCATTAGCGTCGGTGTCAAACGTACCTTCTAAAGTTCGTACAGTCTCGACTGATTTTTTTTGTTCAATTATGATATTTAATTTAAACTATCTAGACAATATTTTGAGGACACTGGCCTACTCTTTACCAAGAGTGATTGAGTTTTAATCTACCACGTGGACCCAATGCGAATCGGTGGATGGCGCAATGTCTTTGGAATTTACAGCAGTAGTAGATACATGTTTGACAGTGAAAACTAGACTTAGGGTGAGTTGCACCATCTAACGTTAGCGTCAAATTATTCAATCGACGTCGAACAATTTGACGTTAACGTTAGATGGTGCAACTTACCCTCAAACTTAAACGTTTAGTTACGATAACTTTTAGCGCTATAAGGCCGCTGACGCATTAATATTTAGCGGATGTTTTCTAGCAAATTGCAAAATGAAGGATACGATTCATAAGCCAGAGCACGTTTACGGATATAAGCTAGGTACATGTTTCTGTTGGATCAGTTTTTAATTGACGAGATTTGAACCTTATTCCATTAGAAACACTGGTGGTTTAGTGGCGGGGCGGCTTCAATCATTGAAGTCGTGACTTCGAAACCGGTAGTGAACAAGTGAGGAATTCACTCGAAGAGGGTTTTAACGCAATTCCAGTGCTCTTGAACTGTGAAAGAAAGCTTATTAAAACCAGCATGCCATGCCACTAAAACTCAAAATACACGAATATGCTATCAATCCAAATCGTAGATCAACGAAGTTAAGCACTGTTCCGCGGGGTCATCATTTGGATGGGTGCCATGCCAGAGGCCTTCGGGCGGCCTAGAAACTCTGTCACCAGAGTTGGCCATAACTCATACGAACTTACTTTTATCCAAATCGTGGGCGACAGCTAGTATACAATAATATCCCTGATTTATGAGCTTTATAGATTTTCCCGTTAACACGGAACAGTTACAAAAAACTCTTAATCATAGTCATCATCCCGTTTTTAGTAGAAATTAAGTTATAAAACGATCTCTATAATAAGTTACAAATCAATGTTCAAACTAATACTTCGCAGACAAAGGTATTGTAACTTAGGTAATAATCGAACCGACCCGACCTGAGTCTGGGTTCGCAATTAATTGATCAAATTCCTTCAAGGAACAAATCAAATAACAGTTACCTACCAATGGCAAACAGTCTGGGTGTAATTGGTAGGCAAATATCTCGTTATTGGTAGAGACATCATGCTACATCAAAGATAACACAACTTTTGTTCTCCGATTGGAAGTATTTGCAAGCCAGTCCTGTAACACGGTGAGAAGCTCTAAAATTTGAACTATGAATAATGTTAAATGTTAAATGATTCAAAAAATCATAGGTCGGCGGCTCGATCCTCGATAGCGCGCTCTGTAAAATCTCCTGGACTCTAACAGCCTTACTAATAAACGTAGTATAAAGTAATACCTTGGATTAAACTGCGAATCTTTATGCTTAAATTTAGTTTAAACCAAGGTATAACTTTATACCACCTTTATTAGTAAGGCTGTAATAGTTTTGCACAACTAATTCAATCAATAGTCACTTCTAGAGTACGTAGTAATGATTGTAGTAACACATGGGTGTAAACATGAATTATTGGTGAAAAATTTTTGCAATGTCGAACCTTTATAATAAAAAACGCAAATAGGTCGTGTATTTCCGATGTCCCCACTAACCGTGTCCCCGTTAATGGGTACAGCGGGATTTTAATAAAATTATTAAAAAACATTCCCGTTGTCCCAAAGGTTAGGTAATTTTTTAAAGAACAACCAAAACATAACGACACAAGACAAGCTTCACTTTCTGCCATCCGGTCACACGTACGTACGTTCATGGATATTCACTAATTGGCGGGGTAATGACGCGGTGGTTACATACTGACCGGTTCACTCTCCCTTTTCGCATACGTTATGGATGGGGAATCTGAACTGGTTCTTTTGGATTTCCTGGCGGAAAGCACGATGTTGGCCATTTTTAAAACTATAGTCAGGTATGTATTCATTAAAGGGTATTTTAGAAACATGTATATTAAGTTTGTATGAGTCAGTGGCCAACTCTGGTGACGTCGCCTAAAAACCTGTGCCATGGCCTAATTTAAAAAAGCTGGGGTTGCAGTCTGTCCCAGCTTTTTCAAGACTCTTAGTGAGTGGCATGCAACGCAAAAATGGTCTGTATAACCGTTATTGATTTTTTTTTTCTGGAACCGTGTCAGGAGGAGAACGAATTGTTTTTGTAATGTTTGTTTTGTCACAAAGCCAAAATTATTTCTACGTTTCACAAATTTTTTTGATTGGTTGTTTAATTAACTTGGCTGGTTCATATCTGGCTCAACGTATCAGCATTGCTATTCAACGTGGCAATGCAGCCAACATGTTGGGAACGCTTCCATTTGGTAGTGATTTGATCAGTTGAGCTATCTATAGGTCGTTTGTCTTTAGATGGTTCAACTGTTTCATATGTATTTTGTTTATTTAGTAATATAATGTAAATAAGTACATATTTTATTTAGATTAACTTTTATAAAATATCGACCGTAGAAATGCATTCATATAGTTCTAAACACATTTTTATGTTATATATTGTTTAGCCCGGTCACGATAGAATAAAACTATTCGAAAGTTTTTTCATTGATTTATCTTTTTAGGTTATCTTGATCTAATTCAATAAACTGCTATAAAGTATCATTAGTGCGTGTCTAAAGCTTAATTGAAATCTAGCTTAAATAGAGTTATTCTATGAAATGTTAGTTGCTTCAACTATTTCTATTAATCAAATTAGTTGAATATTGAATTCCGTAAAATCGATACTACCTTGCGCAGAGACATAACTCAGCTATCAGGGTTTTTTTATTATATCAAGGTGGCAATCAAGCATACGGCCCCCCATATGTTAAGTGATTACCGTAGCTTATGAACGCTGGCAATACCAAAGGTATTAAAAGGTTTAGGTTCCCTTTGATATGATATGTAGCAGTCGCCAAAGTTTTTAAACAGTGAAAGCTCAAGATCAGCCAATTTGGCACTCTATACGAAGTACAGTGTGCGTGTATTTAGTTAGCTAATTAATATGATATTATTATTAGGCAAATTAAATAAAGTGATTTAGAAAGAACTTCCGTTTGCATATTTGATTCATGCAAAGTTTACTGCATAATTTATGTCACAAGTTACATCTATATAAGTAGTAGAAGAAACTTGCAGAACTGCATTCGTCAGATATGTAACTCGTTCCTCAAGATTACTTCAATCAGCTTATACCTACTTTAGAATTATGGAAAAACGTGGAAATACTGACGTTTCAACTCTATTACATATTATATTTGACTAGTTTCTGATATATCTAAAACTGATTAGCACACACAATAAGATTTCACAAAATACGTGCAAAATTAGGTGTGACAAGTTACATCTATATAAGTAGTAGAAGAAACTTGCAGAACTGCATTCGTCAGATATGTAACTCGTTCCTCAAGATTACTTCAATCAGCTTATACCTACTTTAGAATTATGGAAAAACGTGGAAATACTGACGTTTCAACTCTATTACATATTATATTTGACTAGTTTCTGATATATCTAAAACTGATTAGCACACACAATAAGATTTCACAAAATACGTGCAAAATTAGGTGTGACATGACAACTAAAAAACGGTAGTGAGATCCCTGACTTTACAGTAATGTTGTTAACACGGTTAGACTAAACCACTTTTCAAAATAACTTCAAGATGAATTTTGAGCAGTGAATTTAGCAGACGAGAGTAAAAGTAAAGCAAAGTAATGTAAAAAATATATTTATTCAATCACCTTGGCCTTTCGCACCGCTCAACCAATGCGGTGCGAATAGTCCTATTTAAAATAGTACTTCGGCGATTCGCACCGCGATTTGAACCGCTCGCGGTGCCCAAGAACCTATGATCATTTTGAAACATCATAAACAACCTCACCATTATGACAACCTTCTAAAGTTTCCAGTGCTAGAACACTGCTCTACTCTTAAGCAGAGTAATCCACCACGCGGACCCAATCGTTCGTTCGTTCGTATGAGTCAGTGGCCAACTCTGGTGACAGTGTTTCTAGGCCGCCCGAAGGCCTCTGTCATTGCTTAACAACTTTGAAAAAGCCGGGACCGACTGCTTAACGTGCCCTCCGAAGCACGGGAGCGCTCAGTTGAAATTGCCACTGGCGGTCACCCATCCAAATGATGACCCCGCGGAACAGTGCTTAACTTCGTTGATCTGTTAAGAACAACGTAGCCAGCTACGTCACGAGCGGACCCAATGCAGATTGGTGGATGGCATATGTCTTTTGACTTTTTATTTCTTGGACATGCCGGTTGCCTCACTATGTTTTCATTCACCGTTTTTGACACCTGAAAAGGGAAAATATTTCTTATTACTATTTTGTAACTTTCTGTTAGATGCATACTATTATTAAGCTTTGTCCAAGAAGCGATGAGCCCCCGATTGCTATTAAAAAACCGACCAAGAAAGAAGCATTGATAAGCCTTAGCCATGTGAACACGGCTTTAAGTAATTTCACGTGAAACTTTGTTACGACCATTCTGGGACGCGAGCGAGACTTGAACTAATTTGGCAATAAAAACATCACACAGCCGTTTATAAGAACTAATTATGAGCTGTCACAAAGCCGGAGATTGGAGATTAGGCTGAGTGAATGAAATGGGTTGGACACAGGCAGGTTTTTTGTAGAAGAAGCCTTGTTAATTTACATGGGAGGGCGTCACGTCTTTAGCTTTGTAATTTGATTTCTTGAGAAGTAGCGACCGTTAGTATTTTTAAATATATTTTTGAGAATTAGACGCGCTCGCATTTTTGTATAGAGTTACGACTAAACTGAATCCATAGTTTAAAAAAACATTTTTATTATTAGCGATCACTATTATTTTTTACCCTGAATGTGACAGCTGTCATCAAAACTTAAAATATGTCAAATGTGTGATGCGAGTCTAATGTAGGTAGATATTTTCATGATGAACCATGAACAATACATTTTTGAAAACTAATAATGAGGTGTACCACCGGCATATTTATTTGCCCGTGGTTCAACAGTCAGTGACCAACATTGGCGACAGAGTTTCTAGACCGCCCGAAGGTCTCTGTCATGGCCTAACAAACTTTAAAAAAGCTGGAACCGACTGTTTAACGTGCCTTCCGAAGCACGCGAGCGCTCAACTAAAATTATCACTGGCGGCTACCCATCCAAATGATGAATACGCGAACTTGTGATGTGATTGCGTAAAATATGAACATAATTATTCGGAACTTTAATATATTGAGTAAACAGAGAATAACTCAACCAACCAAAAAGGGGCTTAAAAATCACTCAGGCTTTACCGTTTGGGTGACAATACGTCAAGTGCAGTCGATGCGGTTAATTACGCATTTCTGTGGTTTTATTCGGCTGAGGATATAATTAATTTCTTTTATAATCAAGTAGCGTAAAATTGATCAACACTAGCTATAAAGTTTTGCATTTCCTGGTTGATATTACTAATGGCTGGTTTTTTTTAAATATAATTGATTACAGATTAACCATTATTATATATAATTTTTAAAAAATATTTTTTATATATTTCTCTCCTATAACAAGGTACATTAAAGAAGTTGAATATCTATGTACCTAAGCCGTTAATAGGTGCACCTGTTATGCGAGAGACTGGTGCCTGTGAAAGGTTTCTGAAAAAAACCTGTATTTATAGGTAACCAGGGCCCGCTCCGCGGATGGAACTTACGTCTAGACACAATGATATTATTCGCCAAATTATTAAATACGTTAGAAACAACCGTTGTTTTCTCACACCATTGGACAATAACATAACTAGAGGAAGTAGTAAGAGAGAAAAAGTAGGTGTGAGTGTCTATAATTATAATTTATAGTTATATACAAAGTACAATGGTTAAAGCATTTAGCTTATTTTATTGTCATTACTTAGTAACTAAATTGTTGCTACTTTAGAGATTTTAAGGTAACTTAAAATTACATAAAGTAGCTAGTAAAAGTATTAAAAACTGTTCGTCCTACATAAATATTTTCACGTAACACATTTTGTTAGGTAGCCCGCAGCACAGAAGATACCAGTAAGGTGTCTAAAAAACAACCTTCAACCACAGAGTATTTATTAGTGGCTATGACAGACTAAAAATCGATCGCTCACGTATTTAGAACAGTAGACTGATGAATAGATTGGTTTTTTGTTTAAAAATATGGTGCCTAAAGGTGACCGATATCGATTTTGGTAAGTATGTAAGTTGGAATTGATGGTTTTGATGTAGTGTTTTGTTTGAAAGCATTTATAAAAAAAAACATGATAGTTTTTAAGTTACCACTGTCTGCTCTCAAGCGAGAGTAGTTAAGTCTTAATCCACCACCCAATACGGATTAGTGCACACACAATTTTTAATTTGTAGTTTTTAAAGATGCCGATTTCCTAACGATGATTTCGCACTGTATGAGATCGCTGGCATTACGCATTTTTAATTTTTTAAAGAGTTAAATTAGTTGGTTTACGATCGATTTTGTTTGAACCTCAAACTGTTACCTGGATAACAGTTTGAGTTTAGGATATTATTTCATCTTTCTCTGTTCGTCTTATATTGTTATTTTTTTTAGTTTTTAATGATTCTCAAAAAAGTCACAAAAAACCGATGATTACCATTCGAATCTCTTTAGAAAGTTCTACGTTCGCTTAGTGTAAGACGATTTTATTGAATAAAACATTGACTTTGCCTAAACTTAGAAAAATAGACATCCGAAATCACAAAGAGAACTTTAACAAACCATGCGTAGGTACGTGAAACGTGATTAGTGCAAAATGTTTCTGAACTCTGCTCAGTTGAAATCGTTCGCATGAATTGAGTGCATAATCCTTCGTGTGCAACGGTTTTACTTCTACTAAACTTTACTTTAGTATCCATAGACACGAACTCACACTCGTAAGACAAATATGACAATCTTTGTTTAAAAAAAAACTAGGAGTTCTTTGACGTCACAGTCTTGGAACAAATGTGAGTTACCCAAAAAGTTTTTTATTCATAATACTAACTAGAAAAAAACTCTATTTACAAAGACCAAAATCTCTTGTCTTGAACTCGACCAAACTCGAATATGCATTATTGACCGAATAAATCGTAGTTATTCGCGAGTAAACTGACAGTTTACTTGTATTTGACATTTCTTACTCTGAGGAATAGTTATTCCAGATTTTGGTCTATTCCATCCTTAGGAAAATGAGCTTACCGCTTTGGATATAAAGGTTTGCATAGATGACTTAGACTGACCTGGATTTGAACATATAATTACTTTCTATACTGGTATCACACAGGCAGTATGCGTGGCAGCCTCTAGTACAAAAATATTTATCTAGAATCTGAACTGTCACCAGCCACACCATGATTTTGTAATGTCTATTGATTAAACATACTAGCTTATATCCGAGGTTTTACTCCATGTGTAGATAATGTTAAGACGTGTTACGTGACGTGTGACGTGACGTGTGACGTGTACATTTTCAAGTTTGTCTAAATGTGCTTTTATTCCCCTGTTTCTTACCTAAAATCGTAGCAGAAGTAAAGTTTGTTTACAGACATTTTCTTCTTCTATAAAAGACTTGCAGTGCAAATGCCTTTGATAGATTATTAGTTATTAGCGTTAGGCTGCGTTTCTACCAGAGATGTGCGATGATGTGTAGCGAGGGATATAAAAATAAATAAAATAAATAAATAATGCTGGACAATCCACACAGCATCATCTAGCCCAAGGTAAGCTGCTGTTAAACAGAGTTGTATTATGGGTACTAGATGACTGATATATATTTAATACAATACAATACAATACATAGATAGATATTTTTTATTATACATAGAAAACACCCAGAACACCCGGAACAAATATTTGCAGGTCCTACAAACATTTGTCCCAAGGCGGGAATCGAACCCGCAACCTCTGCGTCGCAGGCGGACCTTCGCCCACCGCGCCACATCGGTCGTCAAATATGTTTGTTATGAACCAATATAATCACTTCATTTACCTAACCTCGCTCTGACATATAATGAAGTGATTCTTTTAGTTCCTAAAAACACTTTTCTCGCCACACATCCTCGCACATCAGGTGGAAACGCAGCCTTATTGTGGGTTCTAAGTTTATGTACCTACATGTTACGAATAAATAATATTCTTTTCTATTATATTAATAATCTATTTTCAAATCCACACCGAGTCTCCTGAATAAGTTAATGATGAAAACTTTTAATTTTTAAACTTATGTCCCGATATTTTAATAACATTTAATACCATAAAGTACCCAGTTGTGAGGTACTGTATTTTACAACATCATCATCAGCCCACGTTAGTCCACTGCTGGACATAGACCTGCCCCAATACCGTTAGCACACACATAACAAATAAACAGGCAGACTGATTCTTTTTTGTTTATAGAAACTGTACACATTGTTTATGATTTGTAGTGGAAGCTGGTAGTGTTATGGTTGCGATTAAATCACACGTCGTTGGTGTACTCGTAAATCATTGTTAAGTGAAATCGAACGCGGGTGCCTGCACCCAAGATGATATAACTGTACTTAAGATAAATATTACGCAATATAAAATTACATCAATATATTATTTAGACTTCGAAAACATATAATTATGTTACTACAAAATCTTATTGGCTGAAATATCTAGTAGCCCCTTTATTGGAGGACTTGGGCCCCTCCCCCCAATAAAAATTTCCCGACAACAAAAAAAATATATTTAATTATATTCAGATCGGTTGAATAATGCGACCTGTAGTAGGCGAGAAGAACCGAGGACAGAGTGACTGACAGACTGACTGTCAGACAAAAGCATTTTTGGCCATTCTCGAAACTGAGACGCTCGCTTTGCTCCCTCGGTCAATAATGTGAACCGAGCGAATTGCCATAAATTGCGATTAACTTGCTAATGATTCCCACTAGTTAATAATCAAATATTAATGGCATTTCTAACTAATAGCGTTTCCTTTAGACGTGTGAAACAACTTCATTTAAGTTGAATAATGATATTATCATAGACTAGTCTAAGATACATGAAACAGACTGCGACTTTGTCCGCGTTGACTTTTACCATGCAAACTTATTTTTTCTGCTTTACAATTAAAATTTCTGGATTTTCTTTCTTAGTGCACTTTACACTACACGATAATTTAATTACATCGTAAAAATTTGAGACTTAATATTTTGACTGTGTGCAACGATTTTTTTATATTTAGATGATCATTATCTTTAATCATTGAAAAACTTCTGTTACGAAATTCATTATAAATTACAATTTTCAGGTATCTTAGGCTTACTTTTTTGACTGTGCGATGATTGTTAGTCAGTCAGCCAGAAACGCAACGATTATATATATTTAGATGATCATTATCTAAACATTGAACAACTTTTTCAGTTACGAAACTCATATAAATTGCAATTATATTAGTAACTGGTATCAACTAATTACCACAAAAATACAGTTTTAACAGCTTTATGGCAGGTTTATACGATGTCAGTAACATGACTTGAACTTTAGATAACTTGCGAGCGTAAAATCAGCACTGGACTAGGTTGATTTTGTAATAGTATAAAGATGGTTCAACTGTTTCATAGCATGTTTTGTGTATGTAATGTAATTATGTACATTTGGTTCTGTTAGTGTGGAAATAAACCTTTTATCGCGATTGATCTAGACTCCATACTAGTACGGCTGATAGTCAACGCTGGACTTGATTACTGTCATCGTTTAAACTACGCATTAACCTAAAATTTTCCACATTTTCGGGAGATTCCACAGGCATCGTTAAACAAAATGTGCTTGTTAATCAAGAAGTCTTGTGACGTTTATTAGTCCTGGTGAAGTGTTGAGATTATCACTGTAGAGATTAGCTCATACCAAACTTATTATAGAAGTTTCTTGAGAGAAATATTGTTCAACTTCGAAGAAACAAAAAAATCAACGCAATACGAAGAGCATTAGCTAGTCTGACATAACTGTGTTTAGGTTTGAAGGACACAATAGCAAATTAAATTACTGGTCGATTGTAACTTGATAGCTTTTAGTTTTGGGTGTTTTGGTCAGGCGTGGCGCTTAACATCCGGCGTTGACTGTTGAATGCGGGACGAATAAAAACTTTTTATTAGCGTGGGCCAAAAACTTGGACGTATACGGAATACATCATCTTCTCGTAGGTCCTACACTGACATCACTATCCACCATGCTAATAATAATAATAATAAAGTTTATTTTAACAAAGAAACAATATTATTTTAGGTGCGAGTAGGTTTGTTAGCATAAGTTTATTATTAGTTATGCAAAAGGTAAAATTGTATTTTTTAAATTATATTAAAGAACCAATTTCATAGTTACTTAGGTCTTAGTAACACCATAGAGAAATTGGAAAAAAATATAAAACTAACATTATAATACAATTTTATTTTTATGTAGACAAACAAAGTTCTATATGAAAAATGTTTGTTGTGTTGAGTTTCCTAAAACGGGAACACTAGAGGTCCGCCATGACAGCTATAATAGCCAATGATCGTGACGCATCTTGACTTTGACAAGTACATAATAACCCAGTTGTTCGTTAAACCCGCCATGTTGTTTTGCATTGTGTTGCACTCCTTCACAAAGATAAACTTACAAAAGATTGTGAAAGAAGCTAAAATAAATTAAATAAGCAGCTTAAAATGGTTTCTTTATTGAATAATAATTTGACGACCGATGTGGCGCAGCGGGCGCAGGTCCGCCTGCGACGCAGAGGTTGCGGGTTCGATTCCCGCCTCGAAACAAATGTTTGTACGATCTACAAATATTTGTTCCGGGTGTTCTGGGTATTTTCTATATATAATAAAAAATATCTATCTATGTATTGTATTGTATTAAATATATATCAGTCATCTAGTACCCATAATACAGCTCTGTTTAACAGCAGCTTACTTTGGGGCTAGATGATGCTGTGTGGATTGTCCAGCATTATTTATTTATTTATTATTTATATCTAAATATTTAGACCCCTACAAAGGACCTAGGCCCGGCTTCATACATCGAGAAACAACTCTTTTATAAGCTTGTTAGCTTTACTTACACTACACTTACACTACTTTACACCATGTGGTATAAATAGTCAGGAAGAGAAAGAGAGAGAGTTCTACTTATGATATTATTTTTACGGATCGTTGTGTTCAATGGTTGTCGTATCTTGACACATATTTTGTGGAATGCTTTTTTAAATTGGTGCGTAGCTGATAAACGATCTGTGACTAACATCACCATGTGATTCACCATAGCTTACGGGAAAAGTGAAAGACGCTATAAAACTGTGCACGGTGCTATTAACTTGAGTGGCCATAAAAAACAGCATGCAAAAAATATCGAAAGTTTATAGGTTTATTAAAAAATGAGCAATATAATATAATATACCTTTATTAAATATATACTAGGCATAGGATATAGGTTATAGGATACTGATATAGATTTTACTTTGAATTTACAAAACAGATCAAACAAACTTCTCATATTCTGTGTTTTTTTAAATTAATTGCTATTTTAAATAATTATTATTAATTTTGAGTTGCTTTTGGTTGTGTTTATTGCACCCTTAATGTGTAAAAATGTATAATTGTAGCACAAGAAACTACAAGCCCATTCACGTAACCGACCTCAATGCGAACTAAGTTATACGCTCAGATTATAGCCTTTGCTTAAGTTTTAATGAGGACTAAAGACTTCCTTTAATTTTTTTAAACTCTTAGCTTTAGCAGAGTTATTTGTGCAACATTGTTTCACAGAGTTGTTGTATTCTAACTCTATGGGTGCCGGTGAAACTACAGGCACTTGAAACAGTTCGCTCATTTAAGAAGTGACGAACACTTTGCTAGCGTAAACATCGTGATGAAACTGGACATGATAATGTCCAATTTTAAAAGTTAAAAAGACATGTGCCTTCCTCAAATCTGCATTGGGTTTGGGTGGAGAGTTATAACCTAAAGACTTTAAGACTGTTATACCAGTGTCCCAACAGTGGGAATATTGGAAAGCAGCTGACCATAACTGTTTTGGTCAGTTTATTGATCTTTGATAGTTATTATTATAGTACAACAAACACCCTTTATAATTTCATACTTTTCAAAAAGGTCCGTGTTTTGTGCTCTGTTATTTTAGTGAATTGTTTCAAATAAAACTGGTCATTTTACTCAATCACGGTTTTGTTTTTGGGCGTTCTTCTAATATAAAACAATAGTTTCGCAGATTCAATGCATTTCTAAGTAATTGTAATTGCCCCGTATCAGGATAGCAACACCAACAACCTGAGAACCTATTCCAGCTGTTCCAGCAATAAGGAAATCGTTCCCGAACGCACGAAAATCGCTTTGTCGTGAGTTGAGCTGTTTCAGCGCAGCAGAACTCAGGATTCACTGTAACATCTTAATAGCTAGGACACATTGCAAAATTATGTTTTACAGACATTAGTATGTTTGTATGAGTCAGTGGCCAACTTGGGTGACGGAGTAAATAGGCCACCCAAAGGTCTCCGCCACGGTCTAAAACTTTACAAAATTTTTAAAAATATTATTAAGCGTTTTGTTTTTTTTCAACAAAATTTCAACTTACGCCAATCACGTTTAGGCAGAACGTGATAAGCGCGTGAAATCGTCACGCGTGTTCTCGTACTTTATATCAATAAGAATTGTACGCTATAGCCAGAAACTCAATTATTTAATTTCAATGTTTAGGAGTAGACAGTGGCTCTTACGCGACACGCGTATGGATTCACGCCGCTAAATCTCACGTTAATGTTATCCTACTTAGCTTGCCTGTGTCGTTTTAACTTTTTATACTAGCCATATATCATATCGCTGGGCAAAAGTCTCCCTTGTATCCCATCACTGTAAACCTGATAATAAAATACAACTAAAATAATAAAATTAATAATAACAATAACAATTTTGTATATTTTGTAATGTAATGTAATAAGTACATATTTTAGTAATATATATAAAATAAATAAAATAAAATATAAAATAATAATAAACTAAATAATTAAATACAAATAAAAAACAAGGTGTCAGTGCCTTAAAATCACTAAACTAATATTTTTTACTGCCTTTTTATGACTTACACTTTAGGATAGTTTAGAAAGTAACTATTTTCAGATATACTATAATGAGTGAGCGGTTTGCTTATAAGCTGTGACTCTTCAACACTCGGTAGCTTTAATGATTATATTCAATCGTTATTACCCTCCGCATCGTTACAGTACCGATGGTATCTTGTTGAATAGAATTAGATTGTTATAACTAAAAATGTTTGTGGATTGACTCTTCTTGTTACTGGGGACTTTGGTAGCTTGGTGGATGAATATCCGGTTGAGGAGCGATATTCCTACTGTGAGACAAATATTTGCTATAAACATCATGGCAATGACCGTGTCGTTGCTTTGTGTCATAAAAAATAATGTAGTGGTTTTTGAGCAGCCTGTAAACTCCACCCTTGCACCAATTTACTAATGTAATTGTAGTTCAAAAAGTTTGTAAGAAAAGATATTGATAAGTATTGTATAGTATCAATTCAAATGTAAATCAGGTAAAGTTCTTGACGAATATTGAATATTCAATGACTGTTTTTACAACCGATAAAAACCATAAAAAACTTATTCCGAGGATTAGCGTGTCAGCCATAACTGTTGACTATATTATGTAGTTTCCTTATTAATTTACAGCTCTACAATAATATGTAAATAATATCAATAAAATCGTCTCATAAATAAATCAAATAAACATTATTTCTAAACGTGGCTTACGCTTATTTTAAACGAATGCCTTATCAGCATTTGCTATGACTAGTTAATTTACAACTTTTATAAAACCCTTCGTACTTATCTTACTAATATTATAATGCAAAAGTTAGCTGTTATGGTATTTGCGTATTTCGTTACTTCAAACGCAACGTCACGCTCAAATGGCTGGACAGGTTTAAATGTGGTGTGAATGAAAATTGGATTAGATTAAATAAGATTAGGCTATTTTTTATCCCGAAAAGTAAAGTTTTCTCTTGGGATGGGAAACAACGCTCTTAAAATTTGCAAAAACACGGGTGAAACCGCAGGGTGCAGCTAGTTATATAAATATATTTAACGTTGACGCAGATAAATAAGATCAACATCTATTGACGACTGATGTGGCGCAGCGGGCGCAGGTCCGCCTGCGACGCGGAGGTTGCGGGTTCGATTACCGCCTCGGGTCAAATGTTTGTACGATCTACAAATATTTGTCCCGGGTGTTCTGGGTATTTTCTATATATAATAAAAAATATCTATCTATGTATTGTATTGTATTAAGTATATATCAGTCATCTAGCACCCATAAACACAGCTCTGTTTAACAGCAGCTTACCTTGGGGCTAAATGATGCTGTGTGGATTGTCTAGCATTATTGATTTATTTTATTCCTCGCCCTTTAGCCGGGGTTACATTATTATGTCGTGGAGTGTCGTGACGCGTCATAAGTATATCGTATCCATATATTTACAGAATGCGTCACAACACACTGCGCTTTAGTAATATAAAACGTCAAATTGTTCAACGACGATTGAACAATTTGACGTTAACGTCAGATGGTGCAACTCACCCTTAATGTAGGAACCTTTGCCGTGCCATAGATGCAATGTGCATACGGTTTAAGGTATCGTCATGATATCCACATGCCTTTAAATGGTCATATCAACACGCATAGCTTAGAGCATTCATCCATGCTCCATAATGAAATAGGAAATAACTCATTAGGCGATTCCAACATCCTTTTATCGAAGCTTACCTTCTCTTGATCTAATAGATAAGTTATGCAACATTCAAGACTTTCAATATTCTGATCGGTGGCGTTTTTATAAGGTTAAAAGTTAAGTAGCAGAGTTCTTTGTAATAGAACACGTCCGGGGAAATACTACCACCATACTTATTTCTGCCGCAAAGCAGTAATGTTTGCATTGCTGTTTTCCGGTGTAAAGGGTATGGTTTCCGGTGAAATTACTGGCAATTGAAGCTTTCGATCTATGTCTCAAGGTGGCAACCCGCGAGTAATACCTTTGGTATTACAAGCGTCTATAGGCTGCGGTAACCGCTTACCATCTTGTGGGCCGTACGCTTGGTTGCCACATAAGTTTTATAAAAAAAAAAGTTTTGTCAGATTTTTAAATGTTTGCAGATGCCGAGACGCCTATTCTTTCGCCTGACTGTAACAGTTACAGTGTCACCCAAAGCTTCTGAGTGTTACTGCACTGCGTTCGTCACTCTGATACATTCACCCAGTATTTTTGCTTGTCTTTCAAACCTTAGCCTTAACACAGTAATGCAAGCATTACACACTACTGCTAGAATCACCCTAATATAATTTAAGATTGAAATATTGATTTAAATATGTTTAGTTAAAGTCTTATCACAATCTGCTTTAAAACACTAATAAAACATAAGCTAAGGTTATCGTAGACAATAATCTACTGCATATAATATCACGCGCTTTAACAATGCAGAGTAGATACTTGTTATTCGATTTTGTTGCGTAACGGATCTCACCACATATATCGGAACGGCATTGGGTAAGGAAAATCGGAAAAAGCGTTATGTTTACGGCCGGGACCGATTTACCACAGTATTTTTTTTTTCTATCGTCCGCAGTTACTTAACTGGGGTTCTTTGAGCGGAGTCGAGGCAAGTGACGTCGTTTAGACCCTTTTGTTTATGCATTAAAAATACCGTAGTCATAAAGTTTTAGGAAAACGTGGTTGCCTGTAAAAAGTACTTTAAGCTATTATACAGCACCCACATAATATTATTAGCTACATTTAAATTTATGTATATTATTAATTTATAATTTATTTATTTAAGTATTTATTTATCTTTTTCTGGCCAGCCTTAGCCGATTTCGATCTGACGTATAGAGTGAGACCCTACGCCTGCAAACATTGTTATTGCCAACGTAACATGAGATTCAATAATTTGTAAGGAATATTTTATTTTACACGAATACAATATCCACATTTTCTACATATCCACATCACTACGCTATGTTTAGTGTAAGTAGATATAGTGCAGTAGCTGTTTTTTTTTCTGGCATCTGTTATTTTTTTACAATTTTTATTTTATCAGTGGCAAAATTTTAAAAGGGATTAAATAAAAATTTGGGAAAGTCTTCGACAAAATTATAAAGTAATATCAACTCTTCCATTTCAATAACCTTCACCTGTGCCAAGATCACTAGTTATATTGGATTAATTGTCACCAAATTTACATAATAAGACTCAAAATAATACGAGAAAAACAATAAAAATGGGAGGACCCATGTCGTTTAGCAAGATGACTGAAAAACCCTAAGATTTTTCCTAAAGTGGTATCTTTTATTAATAATGCGATTCAATCATAATTATTGTGCTATAAAAATATTGTTATTGTAGGTGTAAACATAGTGCTTTAAATTCTCTTGGAGCACGTGCACGCCTAACAATTCATGTTACACACTTTGTCGGCTAGAAATATTCTAGTAGAGAAAGGCGAATGGCGAACTTTATGTGACTAAAAAGATTTATTTTATAATCATCTAGCTAACTGTTCATGGTCTTACTTGTGTGGTAAAAAGCTTGAATGTTATTCTAGACTCTAGACTCCTCATTCCTTCTTTAATTTATCTTTGCATTTCCATGCTTTGGAGGGCACGTTAAGCTGTCGATCCCGGCTTTTTCAAAGTTGTTAGATCATGACAGAGGCCTTCAAGCATCCTATTAACTCCGACACCAGAGTTGGCCACTTATTTTTACGGGCTTACCTTTTTAAAACTAATTTCACAAATTGGCAATACTATATATCGGAGCAATGACGTCATCACATGCTGTATCTAAAAACACATTGTAGAAAACCGGCTTAAAACAACTTGTAAATCATGAATTGATTAGCTGATTAAGTAATCTAGTAGTTAATTTAAACTATTCAAACCATCAGTTAGTAATCTAGTGGTTAATTTAACTATTCAGACCATAAGTTAACTAATTTGATTGTTAAAAGCAGGACTCAGGCATTCACAAGTAATTTTATCTTGTTGTAAACAACTGTGGACGCATGCCTGCGTTTTGCTATAAATACGGCCGACGACCCGGGTACGATTCATTCGCACTTGAGCCGTCGGACCATCAACACCTACTGAAGCTTGAAATAAAGAAGACTTGAACAGTTTCTGCCTTTTCTTCAACAAGATGGGTGATCCATCATGAACATAGGCTAGTGACGTCAGCTCGGCTGACGTCGCCCTATCTACGAAGCATCCTGGACCTGCTCCTCCGTCATCAGAAGTGGGATGGGACCTAACTTCGCCCTCATCAGTTCGCTTATCGCCATCACAACAAAAATTACATCGCTTAACCACAAAATAACATCTTTGGTTAAATAGTTGAACCTTTGGTTAATGAAATAAACCTTTGAATTAATAGTTGAACCCTTTAGTTAAAAGGTTGAACCATCAGTTAAAGTTGAACCATCAGTTAAAAAAATTTAACCATCAGTTAAAAGTTGAACCATCAGTTAAAAAGTTGAACCATCGGTTAAAAGGTTGAACCATCGGTTATAAAGTTGAACCATCAGTTATAAAGTTGAACTATTGGTTAAAAAGTTCCACGAGTACCAATCCAATATTTGTGAGATCCATTCTACGAGTAATCCTTATCCATTTTAGAACCTGTGTATAACACAGCATCAACCTAGTCTAAAAATCTACGAGAATCCACGAGAATCCACGAGTACCAATATCTACGAGAAATATTCTACGAGTTAATCCTTGTCCATTTTAGAACCTCTGTGTATAACACAGCATCAACCTAGTCTAAATTCCCAAATCCCCTGTGTCCACGGCGCACAGGACCGCCCAGAGCACAGCATCATTCCTTCCCATATCTACGAGAATCCACGAGAATCCACGAGTACCAATATCTACGAGAAATATTCTACGAGTTAATCCTTGTCCATTTTAGAACCTCTGTGTATAACACAGCATCAACCTAGTCTAAATTCCCAAATCCCCTGTGTCCACGGCGCACAGGACCGCCCAGAGCACAGCATCATTCCTTCCCATATCTACGAGAATCCACGAGTTCAATTATCTATGAGTAACAATCCACGAGTTAACCTTTTTGTGTTCTAGGCTACTAAGGACACAGCAAACAAAATTGCTTAAGAATCCTATCCATGATAGCCCGTGAAGATCGAACACGATTGTGGCTCGTGTGTTGGAGATATTTTAACGAAAATAAAAACATATTAAAGCTTCATCCCTTAAAATTTAAGTAAGTAGGACAAATATTAATAAACTCAAGACACAACTGATTAAAAAAATAATTAGTAACGCACATTTACGTAAAATGAGCATTTTCAGTCAACTTTCGATCATGATATCTATGAAACAACAAGGTCTAACATATTTCCAAAAATGTAATTCAAATAATCATAGTTTTAAAATTTAAGTAAGTAGGTAAAAAACATCACCTTAGTTCAATATTTTTGAAAAAAAAAGGTCTAAAAACGCGTACTTTTCCCAATTTTACGCTCGTTGTTTCTTCGAAATTAGAAAGTTTATAATAAAAATATACCTACTACATTAAAGTTTTGATATTTATTTACAAAATAAAATTAAAAAAATTGTCCAAAAGTTTTAATTTATTTTTATACGATTTTTTAAAGAATCCTCCGAATCCACTTTATAGCTTGATGCAAAACGCGGCTGCTCTCACTACGCGCTAAGCGCTCGTGGAGGGAGGACGTATCGCTGTTTGTCGCGCGAGCTGTTACGTATAATCATAGGGAGCTTATACAAATTATAAAGCGATCGTGTGGTTTTGATCCGTGATAGTTAAATCTCTAAGTAAGTACCTATGATATAATAATGTAAGTAGTAAACCACACTGGTTCTAGAGAACTAGTGATACGAGTAAGTAGCTTAGAATGTTAGTAGTAGTACATAGTAGTAATACATAGTATTATTAGTAGTAAACTTTTATGACATTATTAAAATTACCTTCTTCGTGGTAGGTACATAATCTAGCACTAAGTAGTAGGTAAAATTTCTACCTAGATACAGATACCTACCTACGTACCTACTTAGTAGCTAAATCGTGGGTATCAGAAACTCTAGTACCAACCTACCATGGTAATACAAGACCCAGACAGAAGAAGCAATTACGTGTCAAGTAAAAGTATTTATTTCATTTCAAGTTCCTAGTAAGTTCCTAGGTGTTTGCAGGACACGTAAACATTTTTACCACTGCAGAATTCGAACCCGCACTTCTTGCATCTCAGCTCAGTTCAGCTGCTCAGCTGAATACTTGCCAGCCACGCCACCAAGATCGTCAAAGTACCTAGGCTCTGTGACCTAGATCAGGTACTAGGTAAATTGTTTTACGTAAGCTTACAAAGGGCACGGATGTCCCTACGTATATGGGTACCTATACCATAGGTACTTACACAATCTAGCTACCTACTAAGTAGGTAGACACTAGACCTAAACTAAACTTACCAGACCTACTTTGACGATCTCGGTGACGTGGCTGGCGAGTGTCCAGTTGAGACGCATGAAGTGCGGGTTCGATTCTTGCAGTGGTTATTATGTTTGCGTGTTCTGCAAATAGATACCTAGGAATTTGAAATGAAATAAGTAGGTACCTACTTTTCTATTTGCGATACAATTGCATTTATCGATTTACTAACTAGAATCTAGTTAGGAGAGCTGGTACCAACTTTATATAGGTACAGGTAGGTGTATCTGTAGGTAGGTATGCAAAATAATGAACCTACCGTAACTATACAAGTACCGATAAGTATGATGAATAACACGTTATTCGAATGTTAGTTTTTAGACATAGGTACTGTACCTACTGGTTTCCTCACGATGTTTTTCTTCACCGTGTGAGATAGATCATTGAGAAGCGATTCTAAGTTTTTATCTATATATGGTTTTTATCTTTTTATGGTAAGTAGGTAAAGATAGACAATTAAATTCAATGACATTCCAGCACCGCTGGACTTAGGTTGTCTTTCAAATTTGGACTCTATTGTCACAGGTTATGGTATGTTATTATTTGCACTTACCGAGCTCGCTAACTCTTGATAAAATCAAAACTTTGAATCGCCTCTTTGACCTGATGGCATTGCGCACATTATTATTACGAATAAAAAAATCCATTGGTGTGCGACCAACCGTCTTCAAACCCACGACCTTATGGTCGTCGGTCGGTTCGAAGCGCAGCGCAACTCTGTGGCGCAAGCCAGAAAAAAGCGACCGGCGCGCATCGGGCGGGCGCGCCGCACCACTTCATACAAAATATAGGAGAGGGAGAGGGACGTGGTGCAAAACAGATAGAAGAATAATGTGCGCTGGCCGATGGCGGGGCGCGCCCCTGCGCGCCCGCGCGTCTTCTATCTGGCCTGCGCCTTGATCACAAGACAGGGTCACTCACTATCACTAGAACACCAGTGCTCCGGCCAAATTCTATGTAAAAAAATGTAAACATAGAAACGACCACGGAATGACAAACTCGGGTCAAACCCGTTTTTTTTTCACTAGCTGGGGTCTCTTTCCCGTAAATCATGTAGGTAGGTATTTATTTATTATTATATACTTACTAGTAGGTACCTACCTACCTATTTAATTATTATTAGACTTACCTACCAAAGTAACTACTTATGTAAGTATCACCCTCCCTATGTACTTACCTAGGTACTAATAAAATTATTGACAGGATAGATGAAGCAGTTGTATAAGTAGATAGCCTCAATTTCTTTTGAATCTAATAGAAAACAGAATCCTTTATGGTAAAATGCGAAAGTTTGTGAGTTAGTGAGAGTGTATGTTTGTCTGCGCTTACTCCGTAACGGCTGAACGGATTTGGCTGATACTTGAAATACACATAGTTTATGTCTTGGAATAATACATAGGGTATGGTATGTTTTGTTTTATGATGGTGTATGGTATGGTAGAATGAATGAGAACACTTACTTAGACACTTCATAGACGTGTAGGTAACAAAATGTCCCCATAAACCCGAAAGGGGGATATCCCGCCGAAGCACGTATAATACACGTCGTCCTCGTGTATACTTTGACGTGTGCAAAAGTTGAATAGGTACATCATAAATTCGTAATTCATTCATTACCTTACAAAAATTAATGTAACATTATTAATTAACTTGGAGTTTACACAGATAATTTATTTATTATTAATTTATGAATGAAAAATCGACGTCGTCAAAAGTCGTTGAAAAAACATTGTTCACCAAGACCTGTGGAATAGCCTCTTTTCGAGTTTATAGTGACATTATGATACACCGTGTATGAAGTGAATACCTACTCTCGAACGCCCTTTGTGAGTAAAATCTAAACGGTTTAAGAGTAGTAGAGTTCTCTGTGATAGAGCTCGTCCGGGGAAGGACTACCACCATACCTATTTCTGCCGCCAAGCAGTAATGCTCGCATTGCTGTGTTCCGGTGTGAAGGGTATGGTTTCCGGTGAAATTACTGGCACATGAGGCGTTCTTAGCCTCAAGGTGGCAACCCGCAAGTGATACCTCTCTGGTATTGCAAGCGTCCATAGGCTGCGGTAACCGCTTACCATCTTGTGGGCCGTACGCTTGGTTGCCACAACAGTTGTATAAAAAAAAAAAAACGGCTATAGATATGGAAAAATGTTGTCGTTTAGATTTTACCCTCAGCGGGCGGTTGAAAGTACTCACTCTGTAGATAGTAAAGCAATAAAAGCAAAAAAAGTATAGCATAGTAGTGCATCAAGTAGTAACATACCTATAGCATAAAATATTAATATACATAAGTACTTCTTTCAATAAAGTACAAAGCAGTTGGTATAATGGATATAAATGAAAATGTAATAATATAATGGATATAGATGAAAATAATTGTCATTTTCTTTGTGAAATTATGTAATTACGTAAATAATAACATATTTATGTTTGTAACTTTCAGATTATTCCGAAAAATTCGGTTGCGTTAAAAGAAAAAAAAGGTTTGAAAAACATATTGAAACTTTTTTTTTTATTTTCAATTTATTTGTTATGTACTTTTCGATAATAGTTCGCTGTAGAAGTAGTAGCACTTTAGTGAAACCTTTGTAGTTCAATAAAGTTTATATCAACTTCACAAAAAAAATATGGATCATCATCCAAAGCCCATAAACCACAGCTGAGCTTCCCCATTCATTCTTGGTCTAGTGAGTGCCCAATGCACTTAAAAGCTGTAGTGACCTCCGATCACTTCCAAATTTTCGGAATTTCAGATATTGTACCTAACATTTCTGTAGAATTATAGGTAAAATTATAAAACGAATGTTCCTTTATAAAATGCTACTTGTATTACAGACTCTTGGCCTCTGATACTGTGAACTCTATAGCCACAGAAAATGTGCGCATATTGACAAATGAAAACGTCGATAGATTGATTATTCATGAGAACAATGATGGAATGGTTTTTGAGAACGACAGTGGATTTATTCACCATAACAATATTGGATTAGTTCAGGAGAAAGATGATGAAATGATCGATGACACGGATGATTATGACACAGTTATTTCGGATGAAGTAATAATAAATTGCATAATACAAGTTGATAGTTATCTGTAATCAGTATATTAAAATCCACTAAGCAAAGGTTTTTTTCGTGTCCTCGATAATATTTTCCAACGTTTAGGTTTCTTCAAGAAACCAACATAATATTGCGTTTTAATAAATACGTTTAATAAATACTCTGTTTATATAAATAGTCTGCGACACAGATGAGGGGTTATTTGATTTTTTGTTTTAGTGTAAAATAACCTTATAAAAGTACAGTCAAACTGTTCTTGTTTATTTATTTTTGCAAGAAAAAAATTCATAATTATTATGAGGTTACCTACTTATTAGAAAAAGAAAATACTCAAGATACAAAATACACAGCGTGTAAAAAATCGACTAGAGATAATTATAAAGTTGTGATCTTATTTTGTTGTACTATGTGTATGAAACTAGAAAAAAACGAAAAGGACGTAAACAAGACAACATTATTTTTTGCGTTTTTTTCCGCTAAATATTTTCAGAATCATGGTCTGATCTTTCACACCTGATTAATCACGGTAGAAGTCTTTTTACACCCTGTATAAGTACATGGTGTAACCTAATATCCCTCTATGCCCGAAAAGGGGGTATTCACAGGTCTTGCCAAAATTTGGCAAGATCTGTGGAATACTCTGACAGCTTTTGATCTGGACAGCTTTTCACTCTATACAAAGCACAAGTCCGGTCAGGTATGGAGTATTGCTGCCACCTATGGGATGGTTCAGCTCAACACCAGCTGCCTTAGACTCGATTGAGCGAAGGGCTTTGAGACTTGTGGGTGAGCAACAAGTTGCGGAGACTAAGTTCCAGAGTCTCGAGCACCGCCGCAAAGTTGCGTGCCTATCTATCTTCTACAGATTGCATTTCGGTGAATGTGCCCAGGAACTGCATGATCTTATCCCACCATCTCCTTTTCATCAAAGGAGTAGCAGACGTACGGCGCAGTACCACCCGTACCTTGTCAGCATACCACCCATTCGCACCAAGCGTTACAGCTCAACATTTATTATGCGAACTGCCAAGGTGTGGAATACTCTGCCGTTTTCTGTTTTTCCTGACAATTACAATCCGGGCCTCTTCAAGGCTAGAGTGAATAGGTGTCTCATAGACCTTCGTGCTCCACCGTCGGCCACATCATCGCTTTCCACCAGGCGAGATCGTGGTCAAACGAAGGTCTATTCTCGATAAAAAAAAAAAAAATACCCCCAATGTTATTTCAATTACTTTTTTTTTATACAACTTAAGTGGCAACCATGCGTACGGCCCACAAGATGGTAAGCGGTTACCGCAGCCTATGGACGCTTGTGATACCAGAAGTATCACTCGCGGGTTGCCACCTTGAAGCTAAGATTGAACGCCTCATGTGCCAGTAATTTCACCGGAAACCATACCCTTCACACCGGAACACAGCAATGGGAGCATTACTGCTTGGCTTCAGAAATAGGTATGGTGGTAGTCCTTCCCCGGACGAGCTCTATCACAAAGAACTCTAATACTCTTTTATGCACTATGACTTTTGAAATTTTAAAGTTTTTCATTCATGAAATGCGTACTGTATGCGTAGGTAAATGAAATGAATACTTACTTACTAATTGGACTTTTTAAATACGATATACTAATTCATCTTTTGCACCGTCAAAGTGTTCACGTGCATGGGTGGAATACCCCCCTTTCGGGATTATAGGTACATTATGTTACACGTTTTAAATAATTAGATATCATACATCATCATACCAGATTAATTAAATTAATTAAGAGTAGTAGAGTTCTCTGTGATAGAGCTCGTCCGGGGAAGGACTACCACCATACGTATTTCTGCCGCAAAGCAGTAATGCTCGCATTGCTGTGTTCCGGTGTGAAGGGTATGGTTTCCGGTGAAATTACTGGCACATGAAACTTTCGATCTATGCCTCAAGGTGGCAACCCGCGAGTGATATCTCTGGTATTGCAAGCGTCCATAGGCTGCGGTAACCGCTTACCATCTTGTGGGCCGTACGCTTGGTTGTCACTTCAGTTGTATAAAAAAAAAAAAAAATATTACTAGCATCCTTTCGCGTACCTACCTGGTTTATGTGTTTTTCCAAATCATAAATTATGGCATGTGTATTTTAAAACATTAGTAGGTACTTAGATAATAATCAGTACGATTTTGTTTTTATCAAGCGCATCATAAAATAGGTAGGTAGGTAATGAACTCAAATATTTCATGACCATGACTAAAACTGCACTCTCTCAAGAATTGGACTACCAGCGATTCCAAGCTCTATCACAGTTCCCCGAAAGTTTATATTGCTCCGCTCGCATAGTACGGCGGCTATAGCACTCGCGCTTTTCAACCGCACTTATTTACTATGCTGCCGCCCTGGCAGGCAGTTGTATACGCTTCAAACTATTTTATCTCGTCTCGTCTCGTCGAGATAAATAGTTTTAGGTAACTACCTAGGTACTTACTGTTAGTGTGATTTCAAATTAGCCGCAAAGTGCCGCGCGGGCACTTTCATCAAGTCACCCTTATTTGTACCTCTAACCACAGAACAGGTATTAGTACTCTCCAACCCCAGCCCTGCCTGTATGGTAGCCGCGCTACACGCGCTAATACAATCAAAAGTAGGTAGGTATCATGTGCTTGTAATTTCACCGGAAACCATACCCATCGAACTAAAGCATCGAACTAGAGCACAGACGCGAGCATTACTGCTTGGCAGCAGAAATAGGTACTACAGGGTATTACCTACCTACCTACCTACCATGTAATGGTTCCTGTTTGAGGACAAAACTGAGAGTAGGTAGGTATAACGTTGAAAAGAGCGTGTGGTCCCCAGTCATAATAATAGGTAAGTAGGTACCTAACCTAGCTAGAGTAGTTACCTAGGTTTTAATAAAAAAAAGTAAGTAGGTAGGTACTTACATATATATTTAATATGTATACCTACCTACCTATTTTTATTCACGTCATTATCTGTTCAACAAGTAGAGTTAGGTAGGAACATAAGAGTATGCAGTAGACATCTATTTTTAAACATAATCACCCAGTCGACATGACAAAGGATCAAATGTATTTGTCCTTTACTTAGTTGTGTAAGTTACTAACGCACACAACGGTGAGCCGCGCACACGTAGAGCCTCGCGTCGCGCGCCCGTAAATACCTAAACTTGACAGCGCTGGATCTTGGAACGGACTCTTAAGACTGAGTCACTACGAGAATCCACGAGTTCAACTATCTACGAGTACCATTCCATTCCACGAGTTAACCTTTTTGTGTTCTAGGCTACCAAGGGCACAGCAACCAAAATTGCTTAAGACTACGAGTCACTACTAGAATCCACGAGTTCAATTATCTAAGAGTACCATTCCATTCCACGAGTTAACCTTTTTGTGTTCTAGGCTATCAAGGGCACAGCAACCAAAATTGCTTAAGACTACGAGTCACTACGAGAATCCACGAGTTCAATTATCTACGAGTACCATTTCATTCCACGAGTTAACCTTTTTGTGTTCTAGGCCACCAAGGGCACAGCAAACAAAATTGCTTAAAACTAAAAGTCACTATGAGAATCCACGAGTTCAATTATCTACGAGTACTATTCCATTCCACGAGCTAACCTTTAACCTTTTTGTGTTCTAGGCTACCAAGATCACAGCAAACAAATTTGCTGAAAACTAAAAGTCACTACGAGAATCCACGAGTTCAATTATCTACGAGTACTATTCCATTCCACGAGTTAACATTTAACTCTCTTGTGTTCTAGGCTACTAACGGCACAGCAAACAAAATTCCTTATGACTGCAAGTCACTACGAGAATCCACGAGTTTAATTATCTATTAGTACCATTTTACGCCACGAGTTAACCTTTAAAACCCTATTTTGTTCTAGACTACTTAAGACTGCGAGTCACTACGAGAATCCACGAGTTCAATTGTCTACGAGTAAAACTTATCTAAAACACCTGTGTTATCTACCTTGTATCAGCGAGTACCTTACGAAAACTCACGAGTACCATTCCACGAGTTAACCTTTAAAAAAAAAACCTTTTTATGTTCTAGGCTGCCAAGAGTACAGCAAACGACTGCGAGTCACTACGAAAATCCACGATTTCAAATATCTACGAGAACCATTCCACGAGAACCATTCCACGAGTAAACTTTTCTATAACACCTGTGTTCTGAACTGCTCAGAGCACAGCAATCTACCTTGTATTATCAAGCATCTACTTACGAGAATTCTCAAGTACCATTCCACGAGTTAACCTTTATAAACCACTCTGTTCTAGACTGCTTAAGGCGCAGCAATAGATGCATCTTCCAAGAGCATCTACGAGAAATCTCCTACGAGCATCAAATCATGAAAGAAACACTAAGGCTGGTGCAGAGCGCGCACCGCCTCTCAGAATGGCCGTATCGGAGCAATGACGTCATCACATGCTGTATCTAAAAACACATTGTAGAAAACCGGCTTAAAACAACTTGTAAATCATGAATTGATTAGCTGATTAAGTAATCTAGTAGTTAATTTAAACTATTCAAACCATCAGTTAGTAATCTAGTGGTTAATTTAACTATTCAGACCATAAGTTAACTAATTTGATTGTTAAAAGCAGGACTCAGGCATTCACAAGTAATTTTATCTTGTTGTAAACAACTGTGGACGCATGCCTGCGTTTTGCTATAAATACGGCCGACGACCCGGGTACGATTCATTCGCACTCGAGCCGTCGGACCATCAACACCTACTGAAGCTTGAAATAAAGAAGACTTGAACAGTTTCTGCCTTTTCTTCAACAAGATGGGTGATCCATCATGAACATAGGCTAGTGACGTCAGCTCGGCTGACGTCGCCCTATCTACGAAGCATCCTGGACCTGCTCCTCCGTCATATATGTAAAAAACAATAATCTAGTGTTCTTATACAGTTTTCACGCAAAATAAATTATATTATTGCCTCGACGTAAAATTAAGATCTGCAACAGATTATTCAGCAATACGTTCACACAACCAAATCTACATCTCAACCATCGCTGGCTGTCGTCAGTTGTACTGTCATCCAAATACGGCGGGAACACTTGGACAGGTCATTCTATGCCTGCTGTGACTTCTCTGCACACGACGACATTTAACTATGTTTTAACATTATGTATTATATTGTAACAAAAAGTTAAGCGATAAATTGTACTTTAATACTTTTTTTGTTAAATAATATTTTAACATGTCTTTAAAACGACCTGCTGTTTAGATAGCTCAGCAAATATTGACCTTTCTGGTTGAACCTTTCTGGTCTTTCTAGTGGATCAGGCTGGCTACGCTGAGAAGATGTACAGGTGATAGGTAAGTAAACTTCATCTAACCTATCCAAGGCACTGCAGCGTCTGCACTTCACAAATCTTGTGTGGGCAACTGTAACAAACCTAACCAACTTGTCACTAAACGTATAATAAATAAATAGATAGTCATCTACAATAGATGGCAATCTACAATAGATGGCAATCTACAATAGATGATAAAAGTACTGCTACTGTTAAGAGGAACGCGTCGAGATAGCACTTTTAAAAGTCATTGCATGCAGAGGCTCATAAGAAGCCAGCTTCTCATATTGGCTAAGACAGTCCAGATTTTAATATCTGCCTCCTTGTTTACCCGAAATGTTTGCTGACGAGTTTTTATAGGCAATTGCTATGTCGCCTCGAATCTGGAATGACTATTGAAGTCGGATAGATTTCTTGTGTGCCAATTTTATTCCCATGTTAATATCAGATAAGGATATATTTCGATAAGGAAAAATAATAAAACATAAAATATATAAGCTACAGAAAAAACGGGATTGAACAGAAAGTTACAATTTTCAAGTAAAACAACGCCTTAAAATACATATATTTAGAACTGTGATCCAATATGTCTTTGTTCTTTATTTGCTCCTCCACCACTATTTTGTTTTATACTTAACTGAAGCTACATGTTCCTAACTTGCGTGTAAGAAGGGTACAAGGGTCAGGTCTCTTCTGAATGCGAGAGATTTATGTAGGTCAATAACCACTTTGCGTCTCTCAAGAGCCTACCTGCGTCAAACACGATAGAAATTATGTGGCTCAAACATACAGTAATTCAGGGTAATATTATCTAATTTACTACCGGTACGTTGTTGATGAAGTACTTACTGTGTGTAAAACTGTATATGTGTAACCTATGAAAATAGACCATAAACAAAAGTATTTTCATGAAATGAATGCCAAAATCATAGAAGTTTTCAGCAATCGTTTCTTTAAAAATAAAACCAGTTTTTTCTATTCGAAAAATGTATATGCGCAACGCGAAAGAAAGCAATTCAAATAAAAATGTTTTACTAATTCGCACTGGGTCCGCGTGGTTGATTAATAAGTCCCAATCAGAAATAATTCACGAAGTCATGCCAAAGACTTCACTTATTGAAATGCAGTTCCCGCTAACTGTCAACAAACAAGATAGTAGGCCAACAAATCTCAACGTTTGCTTATCTGATGACAGAACGGAGCTAATGGGTGTATGAGTCCATTTTAACGTCCCATTGTTCCTGAAGAAACAAAATGGAAAATTATTTTATCGTACGCCAAACGCAACCGTAACCCATTCAAGGAATATGTTAAGATCGTGCTTATTGGTATTTACAAATGTGTTCTTGTAAGCTTGTATTGTGTGATTGGTAAAGAAAAGAAACAGTTGTAAAGCTCCCAGGCATATTTATTTAATACTTGGAAGATTTAACGAGCAAAAATGTTTTGTAATTTATTTTTTTGCTTGGTTTCAAAAATGGTGCTTAGCACAACAGTTTAAAACAGCAGTACTAACATTTTATTACAAAAATGTACTAAACAACATTATTAAATAATGATTACCTTACAAACGTTATTGAGTCTGATTAAAATTTGTCACTCAAAGATTTTAAAATTTATTATAAATAAAGAGTTATTCTGAGAAATAGAAACACTGAACTGCAAAGTTCTTCAATAAAATCGTTCTATATTAATTAGTTTACTTATCTCGCTCATAAATGTTTACTACGCATTATATTATTTTAGACTTTTTTATTACTTATTTATAGCTAGTAAAGTTATTGTCGTTTGTTTTATACATGGAAAGCGATTGCAGAATCTATCTTGCAACGTATTTTCTGGTGTACATTCTATTCTAAAAAACTATGACATAAAGTAACAAACTTTTTATTGAGTTTACCTACGGCAAGGAAAGCAAGGTTAAGTAGTTGTATCAATTTAAATGGTGCAAACGTAACCACGGCGTACAGTTTTGCGCTGCATCAACCAGTGTGCGTATATTTTACGCAACTCAATGTAGCTCAAAGTTATAAAGGCATATGATGAGTCCGTCATGAAACATAGCATGCTAATCACGCAGTAGCACGACGATACGATAAATCTCTAAAACCTAAAGGGGTTCCCACAGGAAATAAATGATACATGAATACAATTTTGACGTTGGATAACGTATCCGCTATTTATACGGACATCACCTCCGAGGGTACTAAGCACTATTCATATTGCGTGTCCAGTATGGTACCGCCTACAGCTTAGAGCCACGATGGGTCTAAATACCTTACCATCAGAGTCACAAAGACTTTTCTGTTTACTTTTTCTATTCAAAACTGAACCTTATTTTCTTTCGTGAAGTCCGAAATCATTTATGCGTTTGAACTGTCATGTGATTGAAAGTTAGGAGAAGTGAAGAGCCAGCAATGCTAGTAATACGAAAAAATAAAATATTAGCATGAACTTACTAGACAGAGACCGCAACTGTGCGCTGACCCCCAAGGAACAATGGAGTGTAATGTCCATAGAAGCTTGAAAAAGAAGGAGCTTTTGTCTCATTCAGAATGATTAAGATTTAACCAAGGGGAATGTGAATTATTTAATGTCTTTTTATCCCTAAAGTTTTTGGTAACTAAAAATTTGTGAAAAGGTTTCGCTTTACATTTACATTCACTCGTGAACGGTTTGAATAGGTATCTCATAGTAATTGTCTTCGCAGTAACATTATTAAAAGGCCTATGTATGTTGATGATATTATATAAAGCAAAACGTAGCTAGTTTTTAGTGTTGTTTTTACGAAATTTCCAGTTTATTTACAGTTTATGTTCAAAGCAAAGCTGTGGCGAATTTCCTTGCGTTTAAATTTATGCGAATAAAAAAGGTGGTTTTTATCTCCAACCCATATTTTTGATGTCTTCATCGGATTGCAAATACAAAAAAAAACTGCGTCGCTCTCGTACCATCCCAAACAAAGTATGCGAGGTACTTTTAACCGTGCATAACCACAAAAATGACATCTTTATTCAAGATTGTATGTAAATATCAACACGGTTTATGCATGCATTCTATAAAGGCACACAAGTACGCCCTCATTATGACCCGTACCATAAATTTACTTCATTAGGCCCGTTTCACCGCTTCTACACAAAGGCGCACTATCTAGTGTATTGGTAAGTACTGCACTAATAATAAACACACGTTTAGGAGGCGGTGGTTTTCATGTTTTATGTAATTTTTATGAGAATTTTGTTGATGGAAAAAAGCCCATTTAACGATCTAGAGCATTATTCTTCGACCAGTAAATGTAGAGTTTATTAACTACTATTTTATTGGTTTTAATACGAGTTTTAGGTTTTGATCTCATTGTATTTTTAACTTCAATTTATTCATAGGTTCTTATGTCGCGTTGACGGCTGGTTAACAATAATAAATAATAATAAATAATGCTGGACAATCCACACAGCATCATCTAGCTCAAGGTAAGCTGCTGTTAAACAGAGCTGTATTATGGGTACTAGATGACTGATATATATTTAATACAATACAATACATAGATAGATATTTTTTATTATACATAGAAAACACCCAGAACACCCGGAACAAATATTTGCAGATCCTACAAACATTTGTCCCAAGGCGGGAATCGAACCCGCAACCTCTGCGTCGCAGGCGGACCTTCGCCCACCGCGCCACATTGGTCGTCAGTCGTTGGGGTGAGACAAAGACGATCTGGGTTGGGGGGGGACTAAAATATCTTAGTACTTTAAAAGCCAAGCACTACTGTGCACGGAAGTGCTTAATTGAAATTGCCACTGGCGGTCACAAATGTAGACTACGCGGAACAGTGCTTATCTTTGTTGATCATCATCATCAGCATGACTATCATGGGTGTGACTAGACATACGGCAAAGCGTCATCGCTTCATGGTCGAGATCCCACCAATGCGCACTAAGCGATTTGCATCATCATTTCTCCTGCGCACCGCCAAGGAGTGGACTTCTTTGCCAGAGTCTGTGTTTCCCGATACTTATAACCTGGATGTCTTCAAGTCACGAGTGAATAGGTTGCTCATAGGCAAGCGTGCTCCACCGTAGACCACATCATCGCTTAACATCAGCCGAGATAGTGGTCAAGCGCAAGCCTAATGTGAATAAAAAAAAAAAAAAAGAGTGATAAACCCGCCTTAGAACAATTTAAATAACTACCAACACTGTCAAGTAAGTTGTATTGCGTGACTCTTCACATTTGTAAGTCATTGTAAAAACTTCTAGATAACAAGAACCTATAAATTAAATACTAAGTCTACGCAGAAGATGTATGTCGGTAGGGCAAAGTGATAATTTGGGTTAAATACCACTTCGAGGTAAGGTTATCGCTAACTGCAAAAACCTTTATTACGCATCTTTTTATGGGCTAAAACAAAAGCTCAGATTTCTATTGGTTAGTATAATAACAAACATTTTAGAAAATAGTCGCTCGCCATCACTTGTATATTATTTCTGAGAAAAAATCCACTGCTGAAACAAATATCCAAAATATTATGTCCAAATAACCAAATGTCCAACCCGGCTTGTATAATGACCATCGCAGATAACTGCTGGATAAATCAAGGCGTTTGCCTTATCTACTTTTCATCTTCTTCACAACTCTCATTGTCATGACAGCCTTCCAATGTTCCCATTGCTAGGACACTAGCCTCCTCTCGAGCAAGAGTGATCTAAATGTACCACGCGGACCCAATGTGGTTTGGTGGTCGGAACCATCGTAGTTTTTTTTGTTTTTCGAAATCATGGTTTCTTCATAGTGTTTTTTCATTAAATATGTCAAAATCTTAATATATTATTTTAAAAAAAAAATTTTGTACTCATTATTTGAAAAATATTTGTTTAATCACACTCAAATTAATATTTACAAAACCATAATAAAAATATGTAGGTAAATGATTATATTAGGCATACTTATACAAAAACGGTTAAACCATCTAAAGACAGCTACAAACGATCAATTCATGTTAACTGTAACCAATAATCATGCAGAACTCAAATATATATCACATCATGTGGCTCTGAAACTCACCGCAGCATACCCGTACCGCAAATTGAGATATTCCCGGTTTCATAACCAGAAAATACCACGTCAACCAATATAGCTATAATCTGTTTGAGTTGGTTTGAGTTTAATCTTTATAATTTTAATAATACAAAAGTATAATAGGAATAGAATATAAGATCATCATGGCAGCCTTTTAATGTTACCACTTGGACACTGGCCTACTCTTGAGCGAGAGTGATTGGGTCCACCACGCGAACCCAATGCGGATTGGTAGTTGGCACATGTCTTTCGAATTTTTAATTCTTGGATATGCCGGTTTACTCAAGTGGTAATAAGATATTATAGAAAAACTTAAAGCATTATAATATCAAATCAAATACAACAAATTTTTTGTGTGTATCAAAACACACACAAAATATATTATACATTCTACCGCAAACCACTATCGTTGTTTTTTATTTCAAAATAATTATGATGGACAAGGCTGTTTATTTAATACATTTCAAATCTAATTCCAAGAACAAAATCAATAAAAAATTCAAGCGTATAAGAAAAACAGCTGGGTAATTTAAAATATCAGGTGCTACAAATATTTGTTTACCTACATAATAAACTTATGCAACCGTTGAAATGTCTTTGAATCCTGACCACACTCTAAGATTCCCTGAAACTCAGGTATAGAAAGAAAGAAAGAATAAAATCAGGTATCAGAAATTACGAGTTACCGTGGTAAATATTTGCAGATTAGCAAACATGTTCTCTACCAGAATTTTGTTCAAATTATAAAATGTTTTATCATAAAAAGTATTTAAACTGTCTAGGTCACATGTAGCTTTTTAAAGCTGAAAAGCTGCTAGTAGCTTGGCAAGCGCTTTTGAGGCACTTGTAAAAAGCTGTGTGGGATCACCTACTTTCAGTTAATAAAAGCCTACTCTCTAAAAGCTTTACTTACTTAAAAAGAGCTACATAAAATATTGAACAAATTAATTTGACAAATTCCAGTGACTTCATCGCCGTAATCGAACGTCTTCCAAAGCTTGTATATACCTGCGTAATGACACTTGAATTTTTGATTCCAAGCACACATTGTTGGATAAAAGATTTCAATGAGTTTTGTGCACATAAGACAGCTCTGTAGACAAAGTCTGTACAGTGCGAACTAAACTCAAAAAAACCTTTCTGTTACACTAACATTTAGCACAATAAGCACTCAGTACTAGTGACTAGATAACGTCAAAAACTAGAACAAAAAGCAAAGTTCTCGAAGATATCCATTTGAAACAGAGTATCCTTACGTATCGCATGACCTATCTAAATGGATTCCACTTCGCCTCGGGCGTCAAAAAACCTTGGATAAGGAACAATACCAACCGGTTGCATTACCGTCTTGTTCTCAACACTAGATTGTAAAGTTTTATTGTAGAAGTTTTTTAGTAAAAGACAAAGTTAATTTAAAATGTTTTATGTAAGCACTTCACGTGGCATAATATTTGCTCAAATTTTTGCTTATTATCGTCAATAAAAAGTCAACTCTGCAAAGTACTAAACAATGCTTAGTTTGTATTGATGAAATGAAGCAAATATTTTAGCAAATAGCCCAAGTGCCAGCATTAAAAACGTATTAATTCATGATTGAAACATAGAAAACAAACTAGTAAACACTAAAAAACACCAACTCAATGAACCGTTGACATTGTAATGAGATATAATATTTACGAGTAGTTATTACGTGGCTCCGATTTTTTTTAATAATAATAATAATGCTGGACAATCCACACAGCATCATCGAGCCCAAACCTATGCTGCTGTTAAACAGAGCTGTGTTATGGGTACTAGATGACTGATATATACTTAATACAATACAATACATAGATAGATATTTTTTATTATATATAGAAAATACCCAGAACACCAGGAACAAATATTTGTAGATCGTACAAACATTTGACCCGACGCGGTAATCGAACCCGCAACCTCCGCGTCGCAGGCGGACCTGCGCCCGCTACGCCACATCGGTCGTTAATTACATAGATATAAGTATTTAATTGTATTTACTTAATGATAGTTAAACTTTAAATCAATAAAAACAGGAATCAAGTTGAAAAAAGAAGCAAATAAAAAGATCAGGGTTTGTCAGAAAGTTTTCGGAACTTTCGGGAAAGGGTTTTACCTTTTACGATTTAAAAGGACCCTCGATAATGCTCGGTATCTCAGTTTAATAGACCATCACAGACAGTGGTTGAACTTTATCCATTTAGAATGGACGTGAGAATCAGTATTTTTTTGTGCTATACAGGGTCTTTTATTATCAACCTGACAAATTTATGGAACAAGTTTCACGCATTAAAAAAAAATTACATGAGTGTGCTCATTTTCTTATAATTTGTCTTAAAAATTTTGAGTAAATCGATAACGTTTATCTGGTCACACAGAAAAACAATTTAGTCGAGATTTTTAACCGAAATGTATTTTGTATACATTTTGCAAATGTACCCCCAATAGTCACACACATACACACATACATAGTCCTGACTCCACAATAAGATTCCCTGCGTCGATGCACTGCCAAAATAATTCTCAAACTATTTTACAGGGAACGTATGCTACTAGAACTTCCCGCTCACTCTCTCGAGGACGAGCGCTACTGAAAAACTTCCCACTGACCCTGATGAGAGTGTTCGCATAATCTGCAAATATTTGTTCCGGGTTCGGGTGTTGCTATTGTAGACTTATGTTTTATGACCTTCGATAAATACGACATTTAAAACTTTCTTTATTTTGAATTTTGTTCAACCAACCATTAGATATTGTATACGTACCCGTTTAACCATGTAATACTTCGTAGTTTCTGATACTTACGGCACTGGGAATCATAGTTTGGAGTCAAGATTATGTAGGTATGTGACTGTTGGGTGTATTATGGTATCAATAGTTTTGAATTATATTACACATCAACAGAATCACATTTAATCATCTTAACCAATCGTAATAAATGACTTTGGCGTCGTGAGCCGTCTGCGTAAGCAGTTTACTGTTTCTACAATTTGATTTCAAGCAGATATTAGAACACGGTGATTCAGTTACTCTGAATTGCCGTGTCCAATCGATTTCACAATGGTGGCTCTCAACGCATGTCTCTGTAATGTGCACCACAACATTTGACATTTGCGTTGCACGCTTTCAACCGCGCTAATAAAGTGTGAACGACTGGCCACTGATTTTCTGCATCAGTACGCCTTTCTACCTATTAAAGCTATGGTTTTCTAAAAAACAGCAATCATAAAATAACGTACTTATAGCAACGTACTACATGCTAGAGATAAATCTGTCATATTTTCACTGCGGTCAAACGATTGTCTATAAATAAAAAAATGAAATGCTACTACAGTATAGTATTCATCTACATGATGATTGCACTTAACTTTGCCTCACTTTATAATGATCTTTTAGGAACAGTTAAAGCTGGACTACAATCATCAATTAAGTTTATGACACTAAAATGATCCCCAGCGCTAAAATGATTAAAATTTAAAGTTTAATTCGTAGTCACCGTTTCGACCGTCACGTTAACAAAAACGGGGTTTAGAGCAGCGTGAAAATTTACGTTAAAACTAGAGAGTTTTATTCATGTTTATTTAGTCTTGAAACAAATGAAGAGGACCCTCTGGATCTACCAAGACTGATAGCAAAAGGTTAACAGTAACTTTTACATAAGTATCTATTTGCTTCTATTTAACCAGCTTTCTATTTAATTAGTTTGCTCTACTTCTTAATTCATACTTTTATTTGTTTTATTTGTTTATAAAGTTGAAAAAATGCTCGGACTGATGATGTACAAGCAAAAATAGCTTATCAACTATCAGCCTTAAGTAATATTATTCACCAGTCATCACCCAGCTCATCTAGTAGTATAGCTTTTTTCCCTTTACAGTAGTTCTTAAAGCGTGATGTGATGTGAAATGACGTGTAAGTATTAATTTTATATGGAGCATGTAAGACAGTTTTTTTTGAGATTATTATTGTTAAAGCACCATAAAATCAATGAATAAAATGAAATGTAGTAGCGCATAATAAAGTCTGCTATATTGATATTTTATAAAAAAAATATTTACCACTGTAATTCCCTTTTGATAGAAATATTCTAGGATCTAAACTCAAGATCTTTAAGTTTGTAACAATAAAATATTAATCATAAGGATAACATTCATATTCATAGAGGATTAAATGATTTTATGGTAAGTGGGGTGAAGCACTAAATAGTTGTTGAATCTTCCTGTTGGTGGTCGCTTACAATCGTAAACCTTTATTCCCCAGCGATAGTTAACTGTCTAAGGTCAATGACATTGGATCTGCCATTTAGAAGGAGTATGTCCCTTAAATTTATATTTATTGCAATAGCTTTTATTTAACTAATAATAATAATAATAATGCTGGACAATCCACACAGCATCATCTAGCCCCAAGGTAAGCTGCTGTTAAACAGAGCTGTTATGGGTACTAGATGACTGCCATATACTTAATGCAATTCAATACATATATAGATATTTTTTATTATATATAGAAAATACCCAGAACACCCGGAACAAATATTAGATCAAACAAACATTTGACCCGAGGCAGGAATAGAACCCGCAACCTCCGCGTTGCAGGCGGACCTGCGCCACATCGGTCGTTATCTATCTTTATTAAATACTATTAATATTTAGAAATCGGTAGTCTGAATGTTTTGCTTTTCAGAATAGCTCTCCCCAGTAACATAAATGGACAGTGACCGGGAATAAGATATAGGATATACCTAGATTTACCCCAGAAAAAAGTAACGTTCCCGAGTTCCACGCAAACGAAGTCACGAGCAACTAGTAAATAATAAATATTGGCGGACATTTTTACACAACGCCAATTAGCCCTAAACTAAGCAAAGCTTGTTTTATAAGAACCAAATAACTCATAGGATACTCAAATACTTATAAATCCTTTTAATTAATAGTAACACTTGGAAAAAAATCCTTGCAGAACATGCAAACATTGGTCCCAAAGCGTGGAATGAAACCACAACTTCGTTACCTTACTCGCCCGCTACGCCATTGAGTTCGTCTAACTCGAGGATAATTCTAGTGTTGCAACTCTGAATCTGGATCTATTAAACAACTTATACTATAATAACTAACAAACTGTGATTACGGCGCGAGCAACCTCTTAATTCCAATAGTTTTAATATAAAGTTGTATAAATGTTAATAAAATGTATATTTTACGACATTTGGCGTTGGCGTTTTACTATGAAAGGTGAGGATTGAGTTCTAACATAGTAGCGGGAGATGATTGTGCCATTTAATATACTTTAGTTAAATGAAGTTTGTTATACCGGTACTTCAATTTAATATACTCTATCTAGAAGCAGTGCTCAAGGCAAAACTTATGGCGCAAACCTGATAACGCATGAGTGATTTTGTTTGTATGTTATACACTTGCTTGTCTAATTTCGAACATGACATATTTATGTTAAAGTTAAAATTAAAATGCATTACATACTTTTATTGACAGCTCATTGGGTATTGTAGTCTATCCAGTCAGTGTAGTGCCATCATCATCATCATCATCATGACAGCCTTCTTATGTTCCCACTGCTGGGACACTGGCCTACTTTCAGGCGAGAGTGATTGGGTCTTAATCCACCACGCGGACCCAATGTGTAGTGCCAAGTAGACATAAACCAAAATGTTTCTCTAAGTTATCATTTCGCGTAATAAGCACGACGAAGAACAAGAAAAGAATAATTCAATAAGACTACTGAGAATAACCCCTATTTTATAAGTGTTTCTCACCGCTTTGTCTTTTTACTTAGAACAGTACATGTTTTATGCTAAAAAGCTCTCGCCCCCTCACACTTCAAAGTCATCTCTTCACAGTGCTTCACACCTAAGAATTCAATTATACTAAACGCATCCGCACCACTGCCCATGAGACTCGTGACTCGTATATAATTACTTTTTGTTACAAAAAGAACACCCCGCTTCTATCATGTTTAAAAAAAAGTAACCAACTAACGGATACCAAACAAAAAGCCGTGATAATGGTATTTCTGGACCGTATCTTATTAAACTATAAAATAGGCAGTACACGGACAAAGGCGATAACTAGCGGACAGTAAATTACGAATAAGATTTACACGTTCCATTCATCATTTGAGAATTAATCTTTCTACTGCTTCTCCATCGCCCTAAGATATTTCAATATGGAAAGAATCCTATTTATTCCTAGCGCCCGACTTTGCCTCATATTTCTCCAGTAACAAAGACTCTCGGGATCGTGGCATGACCTCGAGTCGAAGCGGGGAAACCAACACGAGCTAAAAAACATCTCGCACGAGCAAGCAAATGAAATCGAAATAACGTAAAGCCCCCTATGCATAAAAAGGCCAAACAAGACAAGCAAATCTGCATCAGTTTGAACTGATAGGAATTGGCTTGTAAACGAATTACAATCTCATTGATAGTTGCACGAGAATACAAATGAACTTGAATAAACTTAAAGACTAAAGACCCCCATGCAAAAAAAGAAGCAAATTGGAACAGATAAACCTGTAGTTTGGCCTGATCTACTAATTTCAGTAGCGTATAGTTAGCCTTTGGGCAAAAATACTCTATAGTATTTCTATCTAGGTAAAACAGAAGATAAAACTGTACATGTATGAGAAGCTTAACGTGCTAGCAAGCCAAGGTCCTGGAGAATGAGATACGGACTTTTGATTAACCATTGTCGGGAGCGTGGAGTCGTTTCTACTTCGGCATTGCTTTTGATCTCAAACCAGATATTTGACCAAATTCTTTTTCCACGGCGGTACGCAAACGCGACCGCTATGATCTCGGCTCATGCATTTGCATAATTATGCATACAGTCATTGTACAGACATATTTGTCTGTAACTTGAGATATATAATTCAAAAACGTACTAATAAAGTTACCGATTGATGCAAGCGGCAAATTGCTTGCAAGTAATTAGTTGTTATTTTTATTTGAATGGTTTCGATTTCACGTGTTTCTTTATTGCCTCCTAATGTTCTTAGGAAGGGTGGCAGTCAAGTCACGCGCTGGCCCCAAAAAGAAGCAAACTTCCTTTCGTTAATTACATGCAAGACGGTGGCTTACGCTTAGGGTTTCACCCCTGTCACGCGATTTTGCAGAACTAAAAAAAGTACAATCTAACACAGAAACAAGGCTACGATTGCGACGCTTTGTTTTAATGCTCCAGTCACTGTACACAGTTGCAAGCGGCAATTGCAAATTATGGAATTTGTTTCTACGGGGCCTAAAAGTAGCGCTAAAAATCGCAATCCCATACCGCGTTTACTATCAAAAATCTTATCCTAATGCTAAATGATGATGATGAGATAAGTTTGGAACAATACTGAAGTTTCAGTACGGGTAGTAAATACAACCGGCCTTCGTAATTCACTTGTAGAACTTTTCAATTTGTTTACTCTGCTCTCTCTTGCTCATAAAAACGTTGTAAATATGCGTATAAGGAAGATGCTGGATTTTACATTCAACATCAACTCTAAAGATTTTTAGTGGTGCATACGGCTGTAACAAAAAGTGGACATACCAGCTTTGCTATAAAACGTCCAATAAGAATGGTAGGGTGCTATAGGTTTCACGTGTGCTAGGATTACATAGTGTCTGTTTCACGGTGGTTTATCTTCGTTTCAAATGACCCTGATCTAAGTTTATTGCATAGAAAGATGAGCTTATATAATTGAAAACGCATGTAATAAATTGACAAGATAATAAGTAAATAAATATTATTTTATAGAACATTTACACTGTAGACCTGGTTTTTGATTGTTAGTTAACGCTAACCAGTTGTTAAAGCAGTTAAACGTATCTCTTCAAGAAAATAAGGCTAAAAATTTATTTATAATTCCCTGTTAGTTATTTTTAATCGATCAAAAATACGATACTTATGCCCTTATTTATCAAAAAACTTTCATTTTAGCGGATTGTTAAGTATTGTTTTTCCTTGTCATACTTATATTATTCTTAGATTTGAAAGACACAATGGTGTCAATTCTGTTATAAAATATTCTAAACCAAACTAACTAAAATTTGTTGCAGTCCTGCTCTAATGAATTAAAGCACAAAGGATTGCAATAATTTTAGTTAGAAAATGCTACACAGAATCGACACCATTATATAACAAGTTTAAAGTACGATTATGAATAAAGCCTCTAGGCATAGTATCGTAGCTATGATAACATACGACAGCTTTACTACTAAATAGTTTTACTATGTTATACATAGAGTATTAAGTAGTTACTACTTACCAGCCGGTCGCTGTCCGCGGTAGCCGGACGCGGCCGGTCCACCAACTAGTACCGTACGGTCTCAGGCGCGCGACGGTCGTGTCGCGACAATATTATATCCAACTTAGTGTTTACCTACAAACTGTGTTGTGCTACGACTAACGGGGGTGGCTGAGAAAGTGCAGAACGTTTATGTAACAGATAACTGGAGCTTTCGGAATAGTTGCGTGATAATAGTGAGTATTACTTTCAAAGTGTCGAGTTTGTTACCCTGTTTAATTTGATTTATTTATTTCTAAAGCACTGACCGGGTATGCTAGCAGTAAGTAAATGGCACTCAGTGTTAACACTGACCAGTAAGTAATTGAGTTTGATTTGTTGAAGTACCTAATTTTGTTTATACATTTGCGCAATAACATTGCATTATTTTGCCATGCCGCGCGCCATTTAAACTTTATATAACTATTTTTTATTTATATACTGATGCAATTAAGTTAAATAAGGTAAAAATACACTAGCATCACAATGTTTACTTTATCAGTGTTTAGAGCGCTTTGCGCATGTCTCGTATCACATACCTATCTAAATACCTATATCTACATAAATATAGATAAACCTCAACGCAATCTCGGCTTGTTCAATGCTCTTATCTTAAATTAAGAAGAAAAAGTGTATATTAAATTAAAACCACATTCAAGACCAGGCACGTTAAACTGGAATGTTAACCCACTGTTATCTAAATGTTAGTGAGCTTATGGTGGCGGTAGTAGCTGAGATGAATTCGGCTACTTCACTACGGTTATTGGATTTAATTTACTTACTTTTGGGAAGTAACTTTCCCACTTTGAATATTATCGTAGCTATATATAGCATTATAAGCGTGTCTTTTAGAATTGCCGCAAGTATAAACCACATCGAATAGAACCATAAGTTACTGAATGCTTCTAAAATATTAGCATTTTATATCTGGGACTTTAAGCTTTATTCAACTTTTTAGAAAACTTAATAATAATTTAAAAAATAATTGATTGTTTTTTTTAATACTAATTTAGCTGGCTGTGATAAATCAGGTTAAATTATATTATCAATACCTACATCTTTACTCATAGGTCTAAGCAAATTGCGCATGCGTCTTAGAGTGCTATCACATTATTCGACACAATATCGTCTGGTTATTTTTGTGAATACTTTGGTTTATCAAAGACTATTCTATCTGTTCTTTATTAGCTACAACTTCGGTCATCCATACATGCATCACTGCATGAGTAGAAGTTTAAAAATCTATTAGCTAAGATAAATGCGTAGAGGCTTTATATCAAGATACTTTAAGTCGGTTTTAGTATAAACTGTTTGTGTAGGCTTCTCTTTGAAATGAAACTCAGAGTATGATTAAAATAAATCCTCAGTTTATTGGCTACAAAAAAACAAACTTTAAAGTTAAAAAACGACAAGTTCGAGCCAAATGGTCGTGTGCGTGGTTACCAATCGCGTTATAACTAGAGTAAAAAAGCAAAGTGCTCTTAAAAGATTCAGAACAGTGGTTGTTTATAATTGCATGAATCACGTGACTGCGCGCGCAGTTAAATAAATATCCTGCTTTTATAGGTGTTTGATTTGTTTTCTTTGGAAGCTGGCATTTTTCTTCTAAATCAAGATTTTAGTTCGTTTAGACGTTATCTACATTTTATTGGACGACGTGACTTTGAAAATTACTTTTAGGAAAATGCCTTTGAGTTTCAAAATTTAATTTTTAGGTTTACAAACCTACTTTTGACAAACTTACTTAGATACCAGGCGTCAATTTTGTGTACCGCAGAACTGATATCTGAAAATCGACTTTAACCTCCACGTTGTAAAATCTATAATCTCAAAATGAGTTGACAAAGCTTAGAGATGGTCGGAAGATTCCAGAAACCCACTCAATATTGATGGCGCGATCGTGATCCACTCCAGCGCCATCTAAACGACAGATCTTTGCACTTATCACTGTTGTTCGTTCTTGTTAGAGCTGAGAGCATTTCCTGACAAATGTTAGTTGATACCAGATAGTTGTATGCTTTGATACTTCTGATACAAGATTCTTAAAATGTTATATACTGAAAGGTTTTATTTGTAGTACTTTGGTAGAGGCCACCTAAATAATATTAATACATTATTTTTGATCACTGGTTTGGTATAGTTCTCACAACGGATCTCGGCCGTCGTGAAATTAGCCGTTTCGATGCGCAATGGAGCTTTTTCAAACTAAATTGTCTTTGCGCATCACAAACGGCTAACTTCACGGAAGCCTAGATCCGCTGTGCGAACTATACATACTTCTATATCGCATATACGGATAACCCTATTACTGTTTATTTATCGAATTACGTATGTACCGAAGATGTTTACTTAGTGATTTTTTGAATTTTCCTTTTGACTTTGACTTTTACTTTCAGACCACATCAAAAAAAAAGGCCTCATTCAGTCAACCTTTTAATGAATAAACACTAAAGACAGCAATAATTAACGTCAAATCACAATCTATAGCTATTGTAAGCAATTGAATCATGTTTATAAACATTTCCGGGCTCTTACATACAAATATTTATTTCAATACTTGCCCATTCATTATCACTACATACGAAACACCATTACTGTGCAATAAATATATTGATTATCAATAGAATTATGAATGTTTTACGACGGGAATCTTATCGGACGCGCAGATGCGCATGCGCAACGCGTTGAAGTCTTTTGTATGGAGCTTTAAGGCGCGAGATTTTCAACCGAAGTGTGTTGGAACAAAAACATTTTTATTTTGTTTATTTATAATGTTAAATTGTAGTACTTACATCTTATTTCAATCTCCAATTTTTGGGCAGGTAATATTATAAATTGTAAAATATAATTATTGTTTAACAAATCAACTTTAATATATTTCATATATTAAAGTTGATTTTAATATATTTCATATGATTTTTTTTTATTGTATTCGGTTGCATGATCGCTGGTAATTGTTTTTTTTAACTTGTTTCTTATAAACTTCATCAGGCTATTTCTTTCATCAGTTTTAGCTTCAAAATTATTTGTAAACCTTAATGTTAAAAGCTTTATACCAAACTGCGCCATGTTTAGTCAATACCGCCATTCAAAGTTATGGACCGCTTATATTTAAGTAGCCATTTCAATGGAGATTGCTTTGTTAGTTAGCTACTTACACTTAATTATTAGATAAACTCGTTAATGTACCTCTATTATTTTGTCTACTAAAATAACTAGAGATTGTAAAGAAGGAAGTTTATGGATGTTATGCACCTCAATAAAACAGTAAAGTATATTACACATATTTTAAGTTTTTAGAGTATATTTAATGTAACGTCATTAGTATAAATGGGTTAGTTGGATATAATTTTAAAACAGCTTAAAAAAGGCAATTGTTTAAAATCAACTGATAGTTTATTCTAATGTTTCACATAATAACTATGTTACTAATAACCTTGTCTAACTCTTTTAAAGATAAGAGATTTTATTTATTTAAACTGCTATTATTGGATAGAAGAAAGAGTTAATAGGAAGAAGGTTAATAAAGAAAAATTCGCGACTCTTTCCGTGTTTACTATTTTTTTAATTTAAACTTCATTTTCTTGCATTGCAGCGAAATCTATAAAATCTAAAAATGTTTGTTCTTTTAAACTTACCGTTATAACTATGCGTTGATTGCCAGTCAGTCAGTCAGACGAAAGGTATTTATATATTTAGAATACGTACATACTCCAGAGGCAAATGAAAATGTAAATTAGTACTAATTTTTACTATAAACTCCGTGATTTGTCCTCGTAAAGATTGTTTCTTTCGATTAGTATTAGTCCTTGATTTTTAGGCGGCTGGCATAGTAACCACAAAAATAGTAAAACAACTACTCATTTGGGGTTACCACCATAAAAAATTAGGAAAGCTTTGGAAAAATATTTAATTATGTTTTTTTTTTTTATACAACTGAAGTGGCAACCAAGCGTACGGCCCACAAGATGGTAAGCGGTTACCGCAGCCTATGGACGCTTGCAATACCAGAGGTATCACTCGCGGGTTGCCACCTTGAGGCTAAGATCGAAAGCCTCATGTGCCAGTAATTACAACGGAAACCATACCCTTCACACCGGAACACAGCAATGCGAGCATTACTGCTTGGCGGCAGAAATAGGTATGGTGGTAGTCCTTCCCCGGACGAGCTCTATCACAGAGAACTCTACTACTCTTACTATATTTTCAACATTCTGTTAAACATGGGTGACACTGCACGTTTTATGGTCAGGTACAGCCCATAAGATCCACCTAGATAGAATTCACCATCAATTACTGGGTGATCTTTAAATAAACATTTCCATATTTACTTATTTCTGCCGCCTAGCACTTAATGCTCGCATGGCTGTGTTCCGGTTTGAAGGATATGGTGATATTACAGGCACAACTTTAGATTACGTCTATGAATGGCAACGCGCTAGCAATATCTCTGATGTTAGCGTACATAGGCTACGGTAATCGCTTACCATCAAGTGGGTCGCACGCTTGCTTGTCACTTGTGGTATAAAAATATAAAATAATAATTTTATAGTGTAGGCTTTATAAATATTGTAGCCCAAATCTAACCAAATGTACCAGAATTAGAAAACTCATTGGAACATACCTATCACACTGTATTTTTATTTGCCTATCAATTTATGCTGACCATCATACTGTCATGGAATGAAACTTGGCAAGAGTCCTTGGCTTAGTACTTAAACCGTTGGACCACACAGCGATACTAGGCCCCCCAGTGAAGAAATAACTATTCATTATATTTAGAGCCCAATCAAGAACAGAAAACATAATATAAACTCTATTACTGAACTAAATAAGAATTGTTTATAAGCGACACAATATAAGCCAGTCTTTCAGCAGTGGGAATTTTAGAAGGCTGTCATGATTATGAAAACAAGCATTAGTTGATCATGTTTTAATAGTTCCTTTCGCTGCATGAGTGCTTACCAGTTTAACCCAATATTATTTTTATCCGTTCAACCCAAAACATATGCTTCGTTCTACCCAATCCAAAAATTTAGATCACAGTGTCTTCTAAACAGTACAGACACCATATTATTTATAAAATAACGAACTTGATGAAATCATAATAAAACGTCAAAGGCTGACTTTATGTACAATAGATAATCCATCAACAATAGTGAGGACACCCATTGTTTTTGGGGTAAGTACCTATCCTTTTCTTTTGATCATTAGGTCTCTTTCTACTCTTCCAATCTTATCTGTCAATTCTCCTCTAGAAGTTGAATTTTGGGAAATCCTTTGGTGCATCCCATTCAAGAAGAAGAAATTTCCTTTCCCTATAGGTTAAAGAACACATCCTCATTAAGGTAGGGTTTTACGGTTTTATCTGTGCTTTGGTTGTTATTCATTCAGTCATTAGAACGAAATGATTTTATATTTAGAATATTATAGACAAGTTCATTGTGTTGTCATCTATACTAATACTATTATACTAATCTGTACCGTATAATGTTATAAAGAGAGAAGATTTGTATTTTTGTATATTTATTTGTTGTGGAGCACCGGTGGTCTAGTGGTAGTGACCCCGCCTTCCAATCCTAAGATCGTGGGTTCAAACCCGGTCGTGCACCAATGGATTTTTCTGTTCGAAAATTTATGTGCGCAATGCCAGTGCTCTCATACGGTGAAGGAAAACATCGTGAGGAAACCGGCATGTCCAAGAACTAAAAATTCGAAAGACATGTGTCATCCACCAATCTGCATTGGGTCCGCGTGGTGGATTAAGACCCAATCACTCTCGTTCGAGAGTAGGCCAGTGTCCCAGCAGTGGGAACATTAGAAGGCTGTCATGATGATTTGTTACGAATAAACTCAAAAACGAATGGTCCGATTTCAAAAACTTTTTTAACCATTATAATGCTACATTATCCTTATGTAACATAGGTTATATTTATTACTAGCAACCCACCTCAGTTTCGCACGGATGCGTTTTTTTTGAATCGCGCAAAGCTGGGGACGGACTGCTAGTGGTAAATATTTTTAATACAGCTTTTGTAAACAAATTAAATATTTGTTAGTGATCAAACGAGAAACTCGTGAGTTTTTTATAGCCGTGTATGTATATATTTGTGATAGATGAGACTCTGATCTATAACTACACTATGTCAAGAGCTAGTACTGAATCTAGGGCATAGGTTTGTACGTGCTCTACATTATTCATGATCAAATTGTGTGTTTGACGGAAAATCGTTAGGTGACTCATTAAAGAAATTTGACCGACTGATTGCTTTGAGATTTTGGTTTCTGATAACATAGACTTAACTACTTTGTTTTTAACAAAGACATTGTTGAAGTGGGTATTATTTCGCTGTATTTTGTAATTATAATGTTCTCTAAATGTTCTGCTGTTTTATTTCTATGAACAAAATACAAAGACTTTATAGTTTATATAGTAGGCAATTTTGTTATCTCAAAAAAAATTTTGCAGGGCTTTTCAAAGGTTTAAAATTTTTATAAACTAATTATTTATATTATTTTATAGTTTTATGTTAATAGTGTTTCCGTTGGAAATTATGTGCACATGAGACTTTTGATATCGTCTCAGAATGGCAACGCGATTCTAATAGACTACAATACTTTTTTTTTACTTAGAATAGGCTCACGTTTGACCACTATCTCTGCAGTGCTAGTGCTCGTGATTTGATTTGCGTGGAACTCAGGAACCGTACATTTATTTATATTTTCAGTCAAATCGGTTCAGTGGTTTTTGAGTTAACATCCATCAAAACCTTTGCATTCATATTAGTAGTGAGATGGTAAGGTAACATTTGTAGGCTGCATGCCATCTAAATGGAGAAATAAAAGTCACATAACGCAGTATTGCACGCCTGTATTTATTTTTATAATAAGGCTACTGAAGTAATTATTTAAAGTTATTGTCTAGTTTGAGCATGGTTCTAACCTTTTGTATTCTAATCATAGCCGTAGCTATTTTCAAACTAGTTTTTGGAACACTTGGTTAAAATAAATTATTTAAAATTAGCAGCTGTAGATTTAGTACGTTATCAAACTTTAATAGACATTGTTGAGCGAACTGAACAAATAATTATTATAATATTCAACCAAATTATATTGTTCATAAAATATCATTGTGATTTGGCTATTCTACTTTCTTGTTAGTCGTGTCGTGTCCTATAAAATATGTATAGTATCTCGAAATACAACAGCATTTTGCTTGCTATTGCTCATTGGCGTTCGTTATGTGTAAACTTAAAAATTAAAAGTTATTATAAAACGACGCGAATTATGCCACAAACTCAGATGATTCTATAACCCAGCGTAAATAAACCTTGCTCTGACAAAAGACGTAGGTAATTAAAAAAAACATAGAATGTCTTATCTAATGGACTTTCTATAATTAAAACAAGTAGTTGAAATCAAATACAAACTGCAAATTGAAGTGACGTTAATTATAAGAGGTAAGTCATTCACAATAATTCAAAACTTTGAAGATATTGTAGAGCTGGGTCATAGAATCGCATAAATAATTACTATAATAGAATAGTTGCTACTCTAAAAGTACAGTTGTTGCCCAATTCTCCTTACTTCTGACCTAGAAACAAAACGGTTCAACATATCAATTCACAACGCGTCGGTCGTTTACATTATTACTTACAAATGTATGCAATATTCAAAGAGGCGGCCTTGACAAGTTTCAAAGTGCTTGTAATAACATTGACATGGAAACCGATCGATAGCAATCAACCGATATAATTCGTTTGATGCTTTTAGCTAGGACAAACTAAAGGTACAAGCAGACGAATGAGTTTGCCACCAAAACGGCTTTACGTCACCCAAACGCCAGCTGGCGTTCGGGTGACGTAAAGCGTCAATGCGTAAGCGGCATCCGGGTGTGTAGCCACCATTAATAAGACACGTGGTGAAAGATACTCTCGTAATTAATTTACATAAAATACAATTTTTCTTAAAAACCTGAATTGTTTAAATAATAATATGTACCTATGTTACCTGGTGGTAGGACTCATCAGCAAGAGTCCGTCTTAGTGAGTACCACCGCAGTGTCAGATATTCTACCTGCAAGCAGCAGTGTGCAAGCATTACTGTTTAGGTTTGAAAGGCACTGTAGCAAGTGAAATTACTGTGCGTAACACTTAACAATAATGTCTCGGGGTGATAAACGCAGTGCAGTGCCACGCAAACACTTAAAAACGTTAAGTTTTGGGTGGCACTGCATCTGTAATAGTTAGGCGTGGTATTTAACATCAGGTGGGCGCCTTGATTGTCTTGTCACATGCAGACATAAAAAAAAAACTTATAATATCGTAAAGTATATTGGAAATAATATAACATTTGGGAAATATGCTGTAATTTTTAGATGTGTTTTTTTCAAGATTTGAAAACTAATTTGTGTTTTGGCAATTACTTAAATTAGAAACTTATCTTTTTGTGTACAAATACATTATGATTTCAATTAATACGAACAATGTCATATCGGAAAACGGGCTAGAACCTTAGCGTTTTCGCCCCTTTAACCAGTGAGTAAATACCTGCGGTTACGCAGCTAGAAAACACAGAGAACAGAAAAAAACAATAGAAAACCGCTCGGTTGACGTTTGCTATAACGTCAAGCAAATGAGCGTAATTTTATTAACGCAAGCGTGTTTATAGCTGCGATTACCGTGAATTAAGAGCTTTATCACAACTGTTACCATGTTAGCGCCACTGGTCACCTACAAAATGTCACCTGGGTGTCCGCTTGATTGCGTGTTGATTAGTCACTCCTAGACGTTTTTCGGCAAAGTGATACCGATACGATGCTGTTTAGTGTGCGCTGCAATAAAATTTCAAACAAAGAGTATTTAACGGTATAGTAACGAGATTTATCTATAGCCACGCCGATACGCCTACGCTAACCTTTATCTGACTAAAATACACATTGATAGTAGCAGCAGGTTATTGGATGTTGGTTTGAAGTTAAATTACAGATTGATTTGTTTAAATGTAGACAAAAGTGTAGGTGCCGGGGAAGCCTACTTCATCTTTATCTTTCTCTGGCTGTTCAGCTCTTGCACAGTAATAATATGGGCAAAGAAAGAAGGTTTAAAAAATAGACAATAGTCCAAAGGATATTTTTCCAAACAGGTTTAACTAAATTGCAGTGCATCGATCGTACAAATAAAATGATAAATTATAAAATTGATTACAACATTAATAATCTAAAGCCAGTAAAAACAGACAAGACGTTACTGCTAATAAATGTTTATAGTTTCATACGTGGCTTATACAAGCTGTATAAAGGTTATCCTAAAGCTTCGAACATGAAACTTTATACTCAAATACGACTGTATTAGAACTATTACGTAGGAAATTTATTACGGTTTTTGAGTGTAAATATTTCCATTAGTCGGCCTTATCGACGGTTTTGTAATATAATTTCACAGCTAATGAAGAACACCTAGTTCAGTCAAGTACCATGCAATACACAATCTTATTTTTAATTTAATCATCATGACTTGCCTTCTGCTGTTCCTACTACTGGGTTATGAGCATACTCTCAAGCGAGAGTGATTGGTGGATTAGAAATAAGACCATTTTGCAACATTATAGTGATCATAACGCTTTATCATGGGATGGCAAATTGCTGTTATATTACAGTCGTGAGATTTTAATTGTTCGCTCAATCATTTATAACTTTACTTGATTGCGATAAAACTCATTTTTCATAACGATCAAATAACAATCGAGTGGTATTGTCTTTTAGTTAACAAGCTGTTCTTTACGTGCTATGAACTAAGCTACTGGCTGACATTTATCACGCGATGATTTAAACGATTTGAGCCTTCTGTCACGATCCATACTAACACAATGACACACACTAGTACTTTCATTTGCTATGTCATGATCATCATCATATTTATACTTCTGGGGCTTTGACCTACTCTCGAGCAAGAGTGATTGGGTCTTAATCCACCACGCGGAGCCAATGTGGATTGAGTTCTTGGGCGTGTCGTTATCCCGGTTTCCTCACGATGATTTTTAAGTAATATATTATGTTATTTAATCTGAAACTCATAAGTTCATGCATTTCTAATTTTTATCATGAATTAGATTTACTTGTTTCATGGTTTACCGATATTTTGATACAGTTACACCGTGATTACGAAATTAAAAAAAAAGTGTAAAAAGTAAAAAAAAAAAGCTTGCCAGTGTAAAAAGCACTATGTGACGTGACAACTGACATATTATAAATATCTACTCTAAATCAATAGCCGTTGGTTGTAAATAAAAAATCAACGAAAACTTTGCACTGACAAGCCGCCACAGCAGTCATTCATACCTAAATCAAACCATATTTTTTACACGATAGACGATTTAATACCATAACAAGTAATGAATAATGGAAAATAATTAGAATTGACCATTGTGTTCCGTGAAATAGTCTATGACGCAATGTTCTACCCTTGAAATATAAATGACAGAGTTGAATCACTTCGTTTGTCATAACACCCTTTAATTACCCTTTAAGACCCACGATTATGTTGAGGGGAATTATCCACTGTTCCGCATCGAATCCGCGTGACAGATTACTTTTATTTAAGAATAAGCCAGCAGTGTGGGGAACATGATATACATTTGCTTTACAGCGGGAATCAAACCCGCTCTATCGCGTCTTATTCGTTCTCTCATCCGCCGCGCAACCAAGATTCAGAGAGTTTGTTTTTATGTCTAAAACATTCTAGAAACAAGAAAATCGTGCATCGATCACTCGTTCGGTGACTCAAACCTTAAAATTCCGTCCGTACTATCTACACCTATCTACCTCCTACTCCAATGGAATTCTCTTGGCGGCGATGTCAACAGTCCAACCCCGCAATCTCAGGCCATCAACCTCTAGTGGGTGACCATTTAGACGCAAAAATAAGCACTTAGTGACACTTCTTGCGAGGAATATAAAATAAAGTACCTCACAGTTGGTTTTTATTTTTTATCTCTTTACTTTTATGTTATGCGATGTTTTTTAGTATAAGGGTGCATTCAAATAGTGTGTTTTATTTGTATTTCTCATATATAAAGACGATTTTTAAATATTTGAACTTTTTTTTAAACTGCCGAGCCGAGCTTTTCCAGTTATGAACAATGTATCAAAAACTAATTTTTAATTTTTAATTATAAATAAAACCATCTTTAAAACCAGATTAATGGAGTTTATTTTCGAGATCCTTTATCTACGTAAACAACGCATTCAAGTAATTTTTATATGACTTTTTCATAGAAATACTTTATACCGTATACGCACTTTTCAATAATAAATTGTGCACACGCATTACAGAAACAGTAGTAATTGCAATCAATGTAACATTCTTACTGAGACGATGCAATATGGATGGCGTTCTACGCGTTTGAGAAGGCGCCGGCCGGCGCCGGAGACGTGTCTGTTTCCTGAAGCTAATTTATTGGCCAATCAGAAACGAGCAGTTAGCGATACATGACACTTGATTGGTTCTAAAGAAGAGCATGTCACACAGCGTAAAGTACCTAGCCAACCGCAAAAGATTGGAATCAGTTAAATTTGCACAATATGAAGTATCAACGTGGTTAGTACTTGGCAGTAACATTTTGTTCTGAGCACTTCCGTGCTTAGGAAGGCTCGATAAATAGTTACCAGTTATAACTATAGGATATGACGTAAGCCTTCAGGCAACCTATAAACTGCGTCACCAGAGTAGGCTACTGACTCATACGAACTTACTATTTGGAAGACTACTCGTACTAATAATAATATAGAGGCTTTATATTTGAATGCGAATTTTTACAATTCAGAATATACATAAAAATGTCAAACTCGATTGTAAAAAAGAAACTTTAATTCTATAATTCTATAACCTCATAGTTGGACAAGATAACACTTACAAATTCTTTTAACATTATTTTTCATATCACATACAAAATTAAGTCAGCAACTCAACTTGATGCTACATAACAGCTTTTTTATTTATCGGCCGCCGTTATAATGATGGCGGTAGAACTATCGCTACTCCATTACTACTAAAACGAAAACCTGATGACACAATTTAGCTTGTTTTACTACGCAATGGTTCAATTTTAAAAAACAAATATATATTTCTTTAGGTCAAATGAAAAATTCGTCATACAATAAAATAGTTTGGTTCAAAATACAGACTAATTTATTAAATGCACTGCTACAACTAAATAATCGAAAACCTTCGCTCATCGTTCACTGGAGTTTTTCCATAAAAAAGAAGAGTAAAGTAAAGTAAAAAATTTCTATAATCAATCATATCACATGTACCATTTTGAAATGTCATAAAGCTGAAAAGGTGAATTTACGCCAGTTCCACGCGCTCTACCTAAGTTAAGAACTGTAAAAACTGCCAATATTCAAAACAGCTGCCAATTGCAGTAGCGAACGTCATAAAATGATTGCCGCATTTTGAACAACTGAGCTTTATAAGAAACCATGTATGGCAGAGGAGTTATTGCAGAACCACGCGGAACATGCGCTACACCACACTATGTCGGGAAAAAGTGATCGGTTTATTACTCTTATGTAATTATCTGTCGTGATGAAATTGCTGTTGGGAAATATAAGTTTCACAGGGTTAGTGGCAGCTTTTTAGTCGCATCTGTCTTGTCTGTAATTTGTCAGTGCGTTAGCAAGTTTTATCGTATAACTCCATATGAAATCTATCTCATCTTTTAGATTCTTTACGCAGATAAACTTGCGTGAATTTATAAAAAATGATTTTAGAGAAATAGAAAGAACAAAAGTTTTTCATTTATATAAGATAGCACAAAGTGACATATAATCAGTTTTATTGTCAATTTTTCAATTTAAAACAGTCGATATGTACCTATGCGTCGTAACGTAAAAACTTAAGAAACGTCGTAAAATGCGGATTACATGGGGGTCGTACGGGAACGAGCAGTAGATTGTTTTAGTACCTACTTGTCCCCTGTTCCCCGCACTTACGTGAACCTATAAAACTCTCGGCTCAGTCATGGTCGATAACAAAAAAGATAAATTGGTTCTAGAGGTCCAGTTCCAGGAGAGCACCGGTGGTCTAGTGGTAGTGACCCCGCCTTCCGATCCTAAGGTCGTGAGTTCAAACCCGGTCGTGCACCAATGGATTTTCTGTTCGAAAAAAATATGTGTGCAATGCCAGTGCTCTCATACGGTGAAGGAAAACATCGTGAGGAAACCGGCATGTTCAAGAACTAAAAACTCGAAAGACATGTGCCATCCACCAATCCGCATTGAGTCCGCGTGGTGGATTAAGACCCAATCACTCTCGCCTGTGAGTAGGCAAGTGTCCCAGCAGTGGGAACATTAGAAGGCTGTCATGATGATGAGAGTTCCAGTATTTATTTATCAGTCACACATTTTAAATCTATAAGCTATTGATAATATACAGCTTTCAAGATCATATTTCAAGGCACCCCTCTAAACTTCGTGCTTCGAAAACATGCAAAAACAAGGTCTGTGGCGTTCGATCGTGGTAGTGCCCTCAACATCACTCGCCCACGACCCAACATCAACAATTGTACAAGATCAGGACCATAGTAAAATTGTACAGTTGTACAACTGCGTGTTTTTTTTTTGTTTTACTGGTCCTAAATTCATAAACATATACTTAGGGCCAAATTCATCTCATGATAAAACTCTTTAGCAAGTATCGTGGGTACACCACTCAGTACCAGTTATTCTACTTCTAAGAGCCCAAGCTCTACTGTGTTAAGATAAGGGCGAAAGAGACTTATTGAGTCAGAGGCCAACTGGTAATGGATGGATAGCCCGCTTAATTAATGTAACAATATCAGAATCATGTTAACATAACTTACTAAAAAGTAAGTAAGTTCGTATGAGTCTGTGGGCAACTCTCGTGACAGAGTTTTTGGGCCGCCCGAAGGCCTCTACTTAATTAAAAATAGATATCGTCGTCAGATTCTACACAGTCAATATTCCCGCTCGTTGATATTCTGGTTTAGATCTCTACTAGTACGTTTGAAGCCTAGTGTAATCCACTGTTGTGAGATTTATCGGCCTGAACTGGCTGTGACCGTTATTGTATCTGATTCCGGTTGACATATTGGCTTCAAAGCTATGATTGATCTCCACAACATGAATATTCAATAGCTTGTGGAATTTAGTATGAAATTACTGTGAAATGTTCATGTTTGTACACATAATTTGCTGAGCGAAAACAAGTGGGTAAATGTAGTTTTCCCAGAGCACAAAGTTATCGCTATTTTGTTACGCGTATTTGCGGTCAGCCCTAAGTGACTCAAAAAATAACAAAAGATGATGTCTAATCAATATATTTTTTTTTTTTTTTATATATTTTAATGAGCACTTTGCGTGGACAAGAAGTCACGACCTTACGCGCTTGCAAGTTGATTGATATAATATAAAAATGATACTAACGAGTCACAGGCTTACAACGTAAACGAAAATAACTCAAAATAGTCGCAGTGACAGTGGCTCTCAAAATTTGAGGCACAAAAGGTAACTCATTAATTAATTTATTTATCTGTGTTTTTTGATGATATTGTTGTGTCGGTTGCTAAGTCATTTGGTACTTCTTAGATGATCAAACCACCTAACCTAACTACCTAAATGCTATTCTGAGTTGAAAAGAACAATCGGCAAACCATAACTCACATCTGTAGCGGACATACAGAAATCGACACCAAGTCACGAATAAGCTTTAGTTTTTAAATAAACGGTGGCTGTCATAGAACGGTTTTAATAAATAGCGGTGCTGGCAATTTTCAATACAAATTTAAGTTGTTTAAATGAATTACACCACTAAAATTTTTTCACGGTTCTTTTAGGTCTTCTGACATGCGCGTATTTTCGTATAAGCTGGAAGCCAACTCTAGCAACGAAGTTCAGACCACGCAAAAGCCTTTGACTTTTCGGAGCACACTTCTTATAATACTATGTAGAAGTGTGAGTAGCATTAATCATCCGCAGTCTTAGAAGGGTGAAATTTCCGTAATCATGATCAATATGATTATAAGATAATTGATAGATTCAGGCGTTACTTTGCGGAAAACCATTACAAGATAAAACCGGAGAACAAGTCAATGGTGCTGATGATGTCCCGTGGAGGGATGATGATGGTGATGATGGATGGGACGTCCCTGTTTTTTGAAATAGACATCCCATCCATATAAAACAAAAACTATCAAAATTACTTGCAAGCATCCATAACGGCCGTAAAATAGTGGTATGCGTTTTTTAGAAGATCAGGGCCTGATTGCAAGCTAGGGCTAGCGGTGTCAAATAACCGAGGATTTTGACATGCCGAGATGCAAAACCAGGAAGACAAAGATTAATAGCTCCTAACCTTCCTTGAACAAGCAGAACATAATGTTATTGATTGCCTGACGGAGTTGCTACAATAGCTAGCACTAGCAAAGTACTAGACTATTCCTTGATAGCGATTGACTGGGGAAGTACTTACGTTTTACTTACACAAAGGTCAGAGAATATAAAAAAGATCATTTTAATTATCATTCTGCCAATTATAGACGTCTGGATATCGGTCTTACTTTTTTACTTATCGGTTTTCCCCAAAGTATGTCGCGAAAAACGGTTTTAAGCCATCATATCACCATCTATCGACTTTCTGCAACTGTTAGTAATGTAATCGGTCAATATAAAATACAGGCAGGAATAGAACTACTTAGGCTACCGTTTTGTTATAAGTCCTGGAAAATCACTTTAAAAAAACTATGCGTTGTTTGGAAAAAAATAATTTTAAAACAGTTTAAAAAAACAGGTTTAAAAGAACAGGATTTTATATTTTAAGGAACAAGTGTTCAGGTTAATCTGTGTTATATTGAAGTTTTTAATTTAAACCACATCAATATAACCGTTACTTGCCTTGATTTCGTTAGCACTGAAATCTCGGCTTTAATTCAATTAATCTGAGCCAAACAACGCGTAAAATATTCACAACAGTGAATAACCGAAGGGCCACATTTGCATTTGTGCCAAGTATCGGGCAGTCGTGTGTGGTCCTTCGTCGCTATGGTAACGAAGCTATCGCGGCCAAGACGGATCGCTTATGCTGATGGATTCGACTAATTGTTGGCAACCACTGTCTTGGACTAGAATTATAAGGAACTAACTCATAGTTCGTTTGTTTTCTAAACAGGTTATAGAGATACCAAAAATATAATATGGGTTTGTCGACGATAAAATCAAGAATTATTTACAGAATTAGGAATTGAATAGCTGTGGAATGAACGCGTCTTATGAAACGAGATATCACTAATTTTGATAGATGATAACCGCAGAAGTTGTTATACTGTGTCGCAGGTATACCAATGCCCACCTCTTTATTAGGTAGGAATACAAGACGGATTTATATATATATATATATATATATATTTTTCTTCTGCTACAGCACAGTGGTTTATTATAGGGACCTATTTTTCCGATCCTAAAGTCGCGATTCAATCAATTGATTTTTCTATCATTTCGTGAATATGATTATTGTTTAAAGTTACAGTGGGAACATTAGTTAAATTGCCTATTTTTTTGTTACTATTCAAAAATTGTATATTCATTCATTCGAGTAAGTTCACCACTATGAATACCAGTGATACGGCAAAAGTAGACAAAGTTTCTCACACTATGGTTTGAAATGTCACATGGACACCGTTATTTTATCTGATTTGACTCTAATTAAACTAACTATTTATAGCTATGTTATAGTTTTAACTTTATATAGATGTTTTTGTATTCATACAATATACCGTGTGATATGGCAATCACATTTTCACATTCTTGCCGGCCTAAGGTACAAAATTATTCACCATTAGAAACAGACATTGGGAACATAAAAGTATAATAGGTTGGGGAAAAAGTTTCTTCGCATTTTTTTAGAAAATTCAAAACATTATTTAATATAGTTTATTTACATATTTTAACTTAAGTATGTAGGTACCAATTTTTTGTGTACCCAGTTTTTTTTAAACGAGTCAAAACTGTTTTGTGGTCAATTCCCAGTTCTTCAGCTACGTCGTAACTACTGATATGCCGATCTTGCTCCACTTTTTCAAAAATGGCATCCATTTTATCCGTAATAGGGCGACAAGAGCGACGTGCATCTTTGACATCAAAATTTCTGGATTGAAAACGCTTAATCCAAATTTGTGCTACTCTCACAGACACTGCATTAGGTCCATAAACATTGCAAATTTTTTTCGCGGCTTGCGTTGCATTTTTACCTTTTTTTGTAGTAAAATTTTAAAATGTATCGAATTTCTTCATTAGATTCACTCATCTTGACAGTACGAAAAACAAATAAAAATCACACATTTTCCTAATTTGAATTCGAAATTATGTTTTTTAAAATTTAAACTTAAAATGATACCAAAGCCAGCCAGATACAAATAGTATAGCCAAAGAGATTTAATTACAAGTTCATACATACTATAATGCGAAAACACTTTTTCCCAACCTAGGAATAAAAGTATCATGATAAGAAATATATTTAATATATAATATGAACGGCTTTTTGAATATGATGATGCTTTTATTTTAGCTACTAGTTTCTGCTGGTTCGCGTCAGGATGATACTCTAGCATAACGCCCTTACCCTTCCTAACTTTTTACAATATACTTGGATTACAAAAACAAGCCGTTCTAATTTATTTAATATAGCCGCATTTTTCAAGTACATAAAAGAAGTAAGTATTTTTATGAAGTTGTTACTTAATTTAACCTAATTTTCCTTTCTAGCTCTTGTAATAAAGTAACCTAAACCATTTTAACCAACTAATTTACGTAACATAGTAATAAAACTTGATTCAAGGAAGCTCATACCAGCTGTTGTAAATCACCTGGTTTATTACATTTTATGTGGGTACTGGTGTTAGGTATGTAGGTCACTATAATTAAAAACTTTTCTAACACGCCAAACTAAAGCTTTGTAACTTTATGTTCTAAACTATATATAGTGGAACGCTTCACGGTTTTGTTCTCGCAACTTTTTTCATGCATTATTTTCCTCGCTTTGTCTAGTTGAATTTCAGGAATTCCTTCTATTACACCCTTACTTTTGAGCATACTTTAGGAGTTTAATATGAAAATATCAGGTCTCCCAGGAGCCATTTGGACTGATTGATTGTTAATTAGTCGATTTTATATCTTTATTGCTAATAATTTGGTTTAACGACCATTAAACATGAAAATCTCGTGATATAAAACAATCAAGCTAGATTCTTAATATTAATGTTTATAACATGTAAACTGTCAAGGACAGAGGTAGTATAAATCCATAAGATTAACTATATTTTGTATTTTGTGTTTGTTGTGTTTCAACCATTTTAACGGCTTGCTAAGTATTGCCTATCATTTTAATATAAATCAACAAAAATAAGACACATTTAGCTAACAGACGTTAGTACAGTAAAGCCATTAAGCAACCTTGCAAGCAAAACTACGAGAAAAAGCTAGTATAAAACAGTTATGATAATTTAAAAAACTTGTTTCAAGAATTTAGAACTCTAAACTTATCACAGTAACATAAACCTCACAAAGACAGAATAACTTAGAACTTATTATGATTTGTAATAATAAAATAATTTCCAAACATTATTAACCTTACAGCTGTTAATACCACCTAGGTGGGTATTTATGATTCACTCAGGCCACGTTTACATAGAAAACGGTTTAAATTTCGGGCCACTGGTACTGACTGATTTCTAAAATAGTTAAATACTGGCATATTTTTCTTGTTTTAAATTGGTTGTACTGTGCGAAAACAGAACGAAACAAGAAATGTAACAAGGCTATATTGGCATGCGCAAGGGGGACAAAAACTATACGCCGAGATACGGTTTAGAGCTAGTTCGGCGGGTAGGGTGAATCCTATCCTACCATATGTCAATATAATATTTCATCTTATATTTCGACCTACCTACTTTTGTACTTACTTTGGATAGGAAATTCCTGGAAACTTTCTGTTTGAAATAGAAATATTTGTATTTGTATATTACCATTATAATCTTAATTTCTTGAAAAAAAGGCAGAACTTTACACCACTATGTAACATTATGTGCAAAATCAACTAATGTTAGTAGTGCTTAGCTTGGGGCTAGATGATGCTGTGTGGATTGTTCAGCATTGTTTACCTTATATTTAGAAAATGCCGATAATCCAGCAAAGGCCGGTTTTACACAAAAATGCGTTCATAAATGCGTGGGTGATACTAATTTCCTCAATGTAATCTTGCAGTAGCCTCGTAATGCTCTCGTAATGGCTTATTTCGTTATAATCTATCAAATAACATAGGTTCTTAGCTATTTTGATGGTGTCAATAAATTGAAAAATCTTGGGAGAAGCTTAATAAAGTAGTTAGAACAAAGGCTTTTTTATACCACTTAAGTGAACACCAAGTGTACGGCCCACTTGATAGTAAGCGGTTAACGTTGCCTATGTAGGCTAGCAACATCACAAATATCACTTGCGCGTTGCCGCCCTAAGACTTAGATCTAATGCGAGCACTACTGCTTAGCAACAGAAGTAGATAAGTAGTCTTTCCCCGGACAAGCTCTATCACAAAAAAACTCTACTACTCATAATGTCTAAGTTATTTGGTTTGCTTGTATCAGTTATTAAAATTTATAAACAACCTTTTCAATTTGGGCTAAGCTGATTGTGTCTGGGTTGGGTAACCGAAACCGTTTATTTTAAGTTATCCTGATTAATGATATTCGTGGTTTGTGCAACGTGGTCTCTACTCTATAAGGTTCACTTTCGCTTGAGGCTCTTGGTATCATTTATGCTTCGAGTGCGACTCAAACTTGTTTACCATCAATCACGGTTACGTATCTTTTGATTCGGTTGTTTCTATTCATTTGTTTGGATAATACTTACAAAATTGTGAGGCATTTGTATATAGAAGAACATCTCTTTTTAAATGAAAACTTCTTTCCGCTGCGTCATATTTTACACTTGTATAATTATGTATATATATACTTACTAATAATATTATATAGAAAAAGATTCATATTTTTGTTTGTAACGAATAAACTTAAAAACTACTGGTCCTATTTCTAAAACTATGCTACATTATCCCTGGGCTATATTTTATGTCCACCCGTGCGAATCTGGGACGAGCCGCTAGTATAATATATATATATATATATATCTTTTCATACACTTACACTTACTTACACCCTTAAAATAAGTCGTTATTTATTTTATTTTGTACATTTAAACGCAACCTGTACGTGTGGTCACGGAATTGGCATCGTAAAGGCACGCGGCAGGGGGCGGCTCGTCACAGCTCTTTACGAGCACATTACACTTTGATACTAAATGACACCCTATCCAGGTACGACGAAAACGTCCTCTCTATTTTAAATCTCAACGAAATATGAGCTCTATTTGTAACGGTTGGAACTTCAATATTGGTTGAGCTTTTTGTTATGTGCATCATTGTGGATGAATTCTAAGTTTCACTTTATTTGAAATCAGAATGAATAATAAGCTTTATTGTTTGTAGGTTAGGTGGCATGTTGAATGCAGGTTCAATCTAATACTACTGCAGAAAGTTATTTGTAATTTTTATGATTTAATACAGACTATTTAACTATTTAATAAATTGACCCATGAACTGCAACAGTCTAATCCTATAGAGTTTAGTGTAAAGGTTAGGAATATGTTATTAGGAAAATCCTATACCCTCTTGACGAAGCACTCGCTGATGACCTTAATGTACAATGAAATATATTATCTATTATCTATTGACCTGCTTTTTTTTTTTTTTTATTATGTAGTTTGTGTTTTTAACGCACTTAGATATTATATTATTCCTAAATTATTGTATTTACCTACCATAATGACTTTTCCAAGTGTACTGTTTTGTATCTGAGTGGAATAAATTATTCTGATTTGATTGATTTGATTATAATAAAATACCTAAGTTGTTAAGCCATGACAGAGACTTTCGGGCGGCCTAACTTTTAATCAGAGTTGGTTTCTTAAGTATAAACTTTACTTACTTATTACAACAAATTAATGGATTTTATAAATCTTTGTTCGTCAAATTTATTTCCCGTGTTATCAAGTAATGTAGAAGTGAAACTTCTGAAATGTCATATTATTTCTTCTGTGACAACGTATCTTTTTTTATTTCACCCTAAAATATCCTCTGCTGCTTTGGTAATAAAACCCAATTTAAAGGTTTTTCGAGACTGCCTTATTTATAGGACCTTACTGTGACATTCCGGGTGTTTTGATTATATTCTCGGGTCATTTGGACCCAGTTCAAGTTCCTTTTATGTTTCCACAATAAACTACCGAACAACCGAATATTTTTTCAAAAACTTTAATGTATTTGAAGTATTAAGGCAGGGTCACAAGTTCCCACGTAAATTAAGAAGATTGAAATTTACTGTACTCCGCATGACCACTAAAGCTATCTGGAAAAACTCTTTAAGTTAATAAGAATGCGTTTTTGAAAAATTATGTATATTTTTATGATACTACGAGCTGACCCGCGCGGCTTCACCCGCGTTTTTTTGCAGTTTTTGCGCTATCCCACAGAAATAGTATATTTTTCTGGAATAAAAAGTTCCTGCATGTGTTATTCGAGGACTTAAGCCATTCACATTCCAAATTTCATGCTAATCGTTTAAGTCGTCACGGAGATACGTGGTAACAAACATACACACACACACACCCAAACTTTCGCGTTTATAATATTAGTAGGATAAATAGTAGTATTATAATTTTAAAAAATAGTTTCGCCATTGAAAAAAGAATGCGTAGTAAATGAAATCACTTTTTGTTATATTTGGGGTATTACCAGCCCACCCGTGGTTACAACAGGCAGGTATCACTTTCCAAAGACTATTAAAGCCCGGACAAAAAAAGAACACGGATTCCATTTATTCATTACAATGCTTTATTTGGCCGCTTGCATCACAAGCCTACGTAAAAAATGACACGCACGTAAATTGTTTGAGGTATTTGGCAATATAACAATAAAGCCCACTGACTACTAAATCGGAAAGGTTTCATGTGTCGCCTTTTGTTTTCTATTCGTAGAAGTAGAGTCATATGTTGCAACAAGCAATATTCAAAATCAAAAATATTATCTTTGTTGACATATATTTTAATTCTGCGTCTTCTCTATAGTATAAAATTAAAGACCTTAATAATGTATTGTTCTCTATTATCTTACCGTTTTGGCTGTGCTGATTGGCAGTCAGTCAGCAACGCATTTTATATTATTAATTAAATAATAAATTAAATAAAATTTGTTTATTTCCTTTTAAGATTACGGACCAAAACTTAATTAAGTACCTATAGTACACATAAATTTAATTTTAATTGTTAGTAATGTTTAATTGAAGTACCTAATTTAATCCAAAGTAGTGGACTAAGTTGGCTGAATCAACAGTTACATTATTATTATTATAGTAATGATACATGTAACTATTTTATTTTTTATACAACTAAAGTCGCCACCAAGCGTACAAGATGGTAAGTAGTTACCGCAGCCTATGGACGCTTGCAATACCAGAAGTATCACTCACAAGTTGCCACCCTGAGACGTAGATCGGAAGTCTCATGTGTCTGTAATTTCACCGAAAACCATACCCTTCGGACCGGAACACAGCAATGCGAGCATTACTGCTTGGCGGCAGAAATAGGTATGGTGGTGGTCCTTACCCGGACGAGCTCTATCACGAAGAACTCTACTACTCATTACTAAATAAAGCTAATACATCAGCTAAGTAATACCTATTTAAAAAGAATAAAAATAAAGCTAGTATCAACCCTAGATTTGAAATTAATAGCCACCCGAAAGCCTCCCATCGTAACCGTGACGGTTATAACCGGAAGCGTTCACGTATCGACATGATGACCGCATTGATTATTGTTTCACTTACTTGTAAGCAAGCAGTAGTGCTAAATCACACTATCACACTATCACACTAATCACACTAATAATATAAATGCGTAATTTTGAATGTTTGGATGTTTGTTACTCTATAATAACTCGACAACCACTATACCGATTCCGCTGAAATTTAAGAGCCCTATCCTTGATAATCCTTGAATTTTCTTGTAGCCCGTGTAGTTCCAAAAATGCAATTATAATAATCACAGCTTTAAAATTTAAGTGTACAGAGAAAAATACAACATGTTAGTTCAGTATTTTTGAAAAAAGACGGTCTAAAAAACGCGTACTTTTCCCAATTTTACGCTTGTTATTTCAGCTAAAGTAAGAAGTTTACAATAAAAATACACCTACTTAATTAAAGTTTAAGTTTTTATTAAATGAATACAACAAAGAAAATAGTCTAATAGCATTGACTTTTTTAATACGAATTTTTTAAAATCACACCTTCATGACAGCCTTCTAATGTTCCCACTGCTGGGACACTGGCCTACTCTCAGGCGAGAGTGATTGGGTCTTAATCCACCACGCGGACCCAATGCGGATTGGTGGATGGCACATGTCTTTCGAATTTTTAGTTCTTGGACATGCCGGTTTCCTCACGATGTTTTCCTTCACCGTATGAGAGCACTGGCATTGCGCACATAAATTTTTCGAACAGAAAAATCCATTGGTGCACGACCGGGTTTGAACCCACGACCTTAGGATCGGAAGGTGGGGTCACTACCACTAGACCACCGGTGCTCTATCACTATATATCACACCTTAGCGCACTTATAATCATATCGATCGAAGCACCGACTCTCAAACCGCGCTGAGCGCTTATGGAGGGAGGATGTATCGCTCCTCGTCGCGCGCACTTTTACTTATACTATATAAAGATATATTCAGGCAAACTTCATGAATTATATCGCTAAATCTTGGAAAGGCCTCTTAAAACATAGATAGATAATGACCGGATATAGGATACACGTTACTTTTATCCCGGAAAAATGTACGGTTTCCGAGTTCTACGAAGTAGCGGGCAACAGCTATTGTATTTTATTAGGTATTTAAAAAATGTTTTAATGAATCTTATTACTTCTGATTGGGTCTAATTCTAATTAAAATTCTAAATGGGGGTATAGATCTGCACTGACGTCCCGCATTGGGGTGTATTGTGCATTGACCCCCTAACCTGACCCTAGCCAGCCCAACTCCTTGAAATAACAGAGAAGGACTTTAGGTTGATGGCGGCAATGTTCTATCAGCTTTGATGGTGTTGTGGACGGTGGCGGTTCTGATAGGGTACATAAATCTAAAAACGTAGATATATATATGCACAGCCTTGTGAAGGGAAATCTATAATCGCGCTATTGTGTTTTGAAGTGTATCGAAAATACAATACTCGATTTGAATTTACGCCTGAGGCGAATTAAGGTTGACGCAGATGCAACGGCCTGGAAACATATCAACATTGACACAACTCTAACAGTATAGAATTAGTTTACTAGAATTTTATATTGAAATACGCACTTATCAGAATCTTATAGGCATCGTTTTGCCCTACAAATAAACTGATTAGTAATGAAATCACGGATGCTGCGCTTAAATTAATATGAATACGCGGGCTGCGCAGTCCCTACCCTTGTAAATCTTGTAATATAATTTTTAAATTCAAAAGAGACAAGAAAATTACGAGGAGCATTGGATACATCTTACAAGTTAGATGATGTTATACCAGTTCCATGCACCTTAGTCTAATACAATCTTTTTTTTTTTTAAACAACTGAAGTGGCAACCATGCGTACGGTCCACTAGATGGTAAGCGGTTACCGCAGCCTATGGACGCTTGCAATACCAGAAGTATTACTTGCGGGTTGCCACCTTGAGGCTAAGATCGAAAGCCTCATGTGCCAGTAATTTCACCGGAAACCATACCCTTCACACCGGAACACAGCAATGCGAGCATTACTGCTTTGCGGCAGAAATAGGTATGGTGGTAGTCCTTCCCCGGACGAGCTCTATCACAGAGAACTCTCTTGATGAACTACTCTTAACAATCTGGCAATAAACACGGATAAGTTCCCTGTTCATCACATAGCTCCACTCAAGTGTTGTGCCAATAGAATGAGTGCATCAGTTTCCGCGAACCGATTCGGTTACGTGCTGCTGACGACGGTTGGGGTGAAGCGATGCCGATCTAGAATCGAGCTTATACGTTTGCGTCAACGCTAAATGCAGAATTCGTACAATTATGGCAACCACTTACTTTAAGGCGAGGAAAACCTGTGAGAGTTGTTTGCCGACAACAATACTGAAATAAATCATATTGATAATATCATCAAAGTAAGAATTCAATATTATTGTATTGACTGTGGCGTAGGCAAAGTTACCAATCTAATGAATTAGACATAATGCCAGTTTTTTTTAAACTTAACACACTTCTATGAAAATCTGCACGCATACGATTTTTTGTTGTTTTTTTATGTCAACTCAGAAGAACAACAGACAAAAATTCCTGATAATGTATAAAAGAAATTGCACAAAAACCACAAGATATTATGAAAAACACACAGCTCTAAATTATTATTCAAACAAAGTTCAAACTTTCCCTTTTTAGCGATTTACAGAACTCTGAACAGTGATTACCTCAGTATGTTCACACGTGGGCGAATTCACTGACACCATAGCTAGAGAGCTAGATTTATTCCGTTCCTGGGTCATAACTCAGGCCAATACGTGACCGAAGATCACGCCTACACGGAATATTATCGAACGTTATCGATGAAAATATGGTAGCGATGTGTTGCCGGGTCTCGGAATTGGAGCATTTGTTGTTCATTAGGGGTGCTACACACTTAAGCGGCATTAACCGGCACTGCCTGGCTGCAAAATCAAATATACCTATAAATATGTTCAGAATAAAGGCTGTCTTGTTTAATTGCATGATGAAAAAATCCAATAAGCACGTCGGGCCGTTCAACAAATACTGCCGAACCGAATAAGCCGACTCTTTTATTACGTGTGTCACATTTTTTGAGTTAAAATAAATAAATAAATAATGCTGGACAAACCACACAGCATCATCTAGCCCCAAGGTAAGCTGCTGTTAAACAGAGCTGTATTATGGGTACTAGATGACTGATATAATATAATATAATATTTAATACAATACAATACATAGATAAATATTTTTTATTATATATAGAAAATACCCAGAACACCCGGAACAAATATTTGTAAATTATACAAACATTTGTCCAGAGGCGGGAATCGAACCCGCAACCTCTGCGTCGCAGGCGGACCTGCGCCCGCTGCGCCACATCGGTTGTTGAATTCCAAAAACGCAGTAAGAAGATGAAGAAAGTTTAAATCAAAAACTCGACGTAAACAAAGCTGCAGGGCGTTTCACCAAGTTTTATACAATCCCTGTAAACTAGTCCACAACTGTATAGTCTATGTAAGCCTCGGATTACATCACAATACGCAATCGCAGTGGCACGTACGTTCATTCTATTAGTTCTGATTCTGTAACATACCAGTCTAGTTCAGTACTTATCTAGAAAACTGCTACGTGTCATGTAGCAACAGAAGGCTTATTGCGCTTAACAGAAACCTGACGAGGACATTTTGTTAAAAGACTCATTGGTGCACAATCTTTTTTTAAGTCACAACCGTAGGTTTGGAAGAACCTCAGACCACAAGTGCTCTTAGGTTGTTTAATTATGCCTCATAAAATACAATGTGAAGTGTGCAGTAATGCTGTACGCATTGGGTCCGCGTAGTAGATCCGATCACTCTCGTTCGAGAGTAAGCCAGTGTCCCAGCAGTGGAAACAAGGCTGTCAAGTTGATCTAATTCCAGGTATCTCGGCATGGACATGCAACTCGCAACACGCTGGTGATAAAGCTGCTGATTTGGCGCAATATGTCACATCGAGTTTTTTTTCTTATTTGAGGCAAACAGACTGACGCATGACGGCCCGCCTGATGGTAAGCATACCGTCGCCGATTAACCCAGCCAATACCAGAGGTACTGCTGAAGCGTTGCCTGCCATGCAGGACCATTTTTTTTTAAATCAGTTAATGTTTTACAACAGCTGATAAACATCAGAAGAAAGTTGAATCCACAACCAGCACATGTGCTTATAGCTTATAATATATTTCAGCTTTGAAAGTCAAAGTTAGCTACGAGGCTACTCCGATATACCCTAGATATGGGCTAGATGCGGGTGGAAAGGTCAGTTCCTGTCGCCCACAGGCCCAGCTTTCTACACAACTAGTGCAGCATGACCATTAGAAAGGTCACTCATCAAAAATGCAGTTTCCTGTTCATGTAATAATTATTTGGCGTGGTTGGGGAAAGTGTTTATGACTTGCAAAGCACGGTTTGAGCTTATTCTTAATTTTTAATATAAATAATAATCACTCTAATTATTACCAGTTGTAGAATAGAAATAATATTATTTTTGTGTTTTTCAACTCGCACCATCCAGTACCAGTTCTTTCAGTACCAGTTGTAGAACGACTCTGCGATACGAATGCAAAAGTTTGAATGTTTGAATGTTTGTTACTCCCACCGAACCCATTTGTCTAAAATTAAAAATATAGATAGATAATGAACGAGAATAAGGCATAGGCTTTTTATCCCGGAAAAAGTGCGGTTCCTGAGTTCCATGCTATTAAAGTTGCGGGAATCAGCTAGTGGTATATACTATCGACCCAATCAATATTATCGATTACTGTTATTACCTATTTTAGTTTCTTGCTTCGGGAATTTAATTATAAAAGTTTATAAGCTTTATATGTTTCTTTTTTTTTTATGTCAGCAAGTGACAAGACAATCAAGGCGCCCACTTGATGTTAAGCACCACGCCTGACTATTACAGATGTAGTGCCACTCAAAGCTTAAAGTTTTTAAGTGTTTGCGTGGCACTGCACTGCGCTAATCACCCCGAGACATTGTTGTTAGGTCTCTTTCGCCCAGTAATTTCACTTGCTACAGTGCCCTTCAAACCTAAACACAGTAATGCTTGCACACTACTGCTTGGAGGTAGAATATATGACACTGCGGTGGGACTCACCAAGACGGACTCTTGCTGAAGAGTCTTACCACCAAATTTACCATTTGATGTAATTGACTGTATACTTTAATAGCTCTCTCACTTCAGGCCTTCAGATGATATTTGACAGACTTCATCATCTTTATGCTCAGCTTTCTAAAGTTACCACTGATGGGACACCGGCTTATTCGCGAGCGAGAGTGATTAGGTCCTCCACCACGGTATACCTAATGCAGATTAGTGGTAGGAACATGTTGTTTGAACATTTAGTCTTGGACAAGCCGATAATTTTCTTATATTTTTTGTATTATTTCAGTTTCAAAAATCTTATTTTTAGGCAAAGGCCTCAATTTTTTGTTTACAGAATCAATTGTTTTTAAAACTAATCATGCCATCTTAGTCTACCGCTTATCAGGAGACTAGAAAAATGCAAACATTTGGAATCGAACGTGCTACCTTTTATTCTTCTACCAGACACTCGCCCACTGCGCCACTGGAGGTTGTCTCTATGGGATCTAGTATCAAATAACTGGTTGATTAACGGGAAGCTATTTCTATTGGAATCAACGGTGAATAATTGATTGCATTGTCGTATGAATGAGTGATTGAATAACGCATAGTCTAGCACTTATTGAACGCCAATCCATCAAATGTGTAGTCAGGAGCAAGAGATTAATGAATGATCAATGGGGAAATTAAAAAAAGAACAAGATTTGTAAGGAAATCAGTGAAAATATTGTGATGTACAAAGTACAAAATTAATTTATCAATTCAATTCTTATAAATAATGTTCGCTTATGGCTTCAAGCAATAATACCGCGATAAGATTTAATACTTACAAAAAAAACGTATAAACTAAGGTTTAGAAAATGGTTTCATCTGTGCCTTGCAACAATAATTAACTTGACAATAAATAATGTATACACAATATAAATATTTTGAATAGTAAACAGTCAGACGAGTTTAGTGATTATACGGTTGTAAATGAATGACTGCATAGTACAAAGGTTATTTTGAATACCATCAATTAGACACAAGTATTTGAATAGAATACGCACAAGAGATAATTGACTGTAATGTCCAATAACTCTTTGACTGCCACAAACATGAATTTACAGACCCGTAATTTTAATTGGCGTCTCGTTATAAGCACCATTAAATCAATATCTATTTAGATATCTTTGTCTAATAATAAAAACCGGGTAGTAAAAAGTTGAGTGCTTCTCCGTTTGACCTAAGATTTTTCTACCCAGTAGGTATTATGCTCCGTTCGACCCAAAGCATTTGATACATGTTACCCTTTGTGCCGACAACTACTTATTTTTAATTTATTTATTCAAATAAATGACACATTGAAACACTATAGTAGAAGGGTCAGCAGACAAAAAAATGGAAATAGAATAGATACTTATTATAAATATTATTAAATCAGTCTTGTTCAGATAATACTTAGTCAGTGAAGTAATTGTCTACTAGTCTAACAAAAACACTGATCAACTGAAACCTTAATTTTCTACTACTTTGTCCTAAAGTTTCTGCTCAAATATCTAAATGGCAATGAATTTCGTGTATAATTTTTCGCTCGGAGCGTAGCAATTTGAACGCATTATCTTCATACTTCTAGCATCGCTGTCCATACGCGGAATGCAGAAAATATTAAAGAAATTCATTGAAAAGTCTATGGGAACGCTCAACGCAATTTAACCGCGTCCTGCGTAGATGAGCATTATTGCCGATGAGAAAAGTAGAGACCGTTGTACCCACGTTTCATAAGCGGCTTAGCGACTTTAAAGGACTGCAAGTCAACGATAGCTGGTATTGCGTTGCCTCCATATAAGGAAGATGGTTTTATTTTTGTTACATTGTGCTCCGCGGACCTCATGTAAACTTTCTACGTTTTCTTGGAGTTGTTACATCATTTCTGGGGAAAATGTTTATGGTATTGCAGCTGGGAATCAAAATTAAGCATTAAGATTATCTCTTTAAGTGAGTATAAGTACTTTTAAAGAGGAAGCTCTAATAAGAGAGCACCTGACCTGAGTACCCTCTGTAAATTATCCATGTATAATTCGTTGGTGATCTAAAATAATTAATTAATTAATTCATGAATAAGAAAGCTCTGATGATGAACTTCTTATGTCACCTGTCCATCACTTCACATGTATCATGGCTTTTTAATATTTCTACGGTTAGGTCACTTGCCTTCACCTGAGCGAGTCTGATTGGATCACATTCTACCACGCAGAACAAATGCGGATTTTGGAATTACGAATTTCGATGTTTAGTTTTTGGATATGTCGGTGGTAAACCACAATGTATTTCTTCACCGTGGCTCTCAATCGTGTAACTGGCATAGCACACAAACATTCTATCAAATATAAAAGAGTTGATGCTCAACCAGGTTTAAACCCACGAACTTGGTTGAAGGTCCCTTAATCACTAAACCACCAGCCCTCGCAGTTTTATCACTAACTACTACAAATTACCACCTCAACGCAGTATTGTATGGGGATATCAGTAGAATTACTTCGCAGCTAAATAAATACCTTCTCTGACCATCAACCACAGCTACCGTATAATCGACTTCCTTATTACCACTTTCGATTTCGAAGCACTGAGAAACAACTATTTTCATAAAGCTTGATGTTCTTTACGGGTCAGATTGGACCACAACCCGTAAGATATTTGACTAACCTTACTCTATGCTATGTAGCTATATTGATTATGTGCACTTAAAAGTACATTAGGTCGGAATAACTACGCACTGAAAAGTTGCTCGGGTCTTGCGAGGTTAACGTGACGGAAACGTTTTGTTTAAAGTTGGCGCAGACTGTGTGGATTACGCCTTTCGCTAAACTGTTGTAAGTGTTACATCAAAACGCATTTACTTGAATTTTAATAAAAAAACTTGAATGAGATTCGCGTGGTGGGTTATGACCCAATTACTCTTGCTCAAATATATGACAGTGTATTAACAGTGGAAACATTAGGAGACTGACCATGATGATGATGTTTCTGTGTTTTTAAGTAGATATAAACTATCCCGCGACTTATAAACTCAGTCAACAGAGTTGGTCACTAACTTATTTTCAAGTTTCTCGTATACTAAGGCTACCTACCTAAGTTTTTTAGTATTAGTCGTATAATAAGTCACCAAAGAATTAGTTACACGAACACTACTTACTTTTTTTTTTTTATACCACTAAAGTGGCAACCAAGCATGTGGCCCACTTGATGTTAAGCGGTTACCGTAACATGTACGCTTGCAACATCAGAGATATCACTTGCGTGTTGCCACTCTGAGACGTAGATCTAAAGTCTCATGTGCCTGTAATTTCACCGGAAACCATACCATGTGAACCGGAACACAGCAATGCAAGCTTTAGTGCTTGGCGTATATAGAAATAGGTATGGTGGTAGTCCTTCCCCGAACGAGCTCTATCTACTACTTATTGCGATTACTCGCCCACTGTGGACGCTAAGCTTTACATCATGGGTTTAATATCACGGCGGCGTTGCTCTTCATAATTATCTGTGGAAACCGCTAGGTACTCAGGATTAATCACGGATGTTTATGGTAAAAGTTCGCACTTGAATATCAATTTCCGCGCGTTGAGAGTAGAGTAAAGGGGTATTATCATTATTACTAACTGCATAGCTAAGCATTGTAATATAGTAGCTAGATTGTGATTTATTTTAAATACCCTCGGTTGATAGCCTTACTTACTTAATAGCCTCGGTTTTTGGCTATTTACCAAATAACTCAGTCTTTCTGTAAATTTTACAGTGACACGGAGCTTGAATGCGGGGGTATTCCCGACGCAATGCCCAGTCATCCACGTTTCAATAAGTTATCATCCCTGTTAATTTGCAAATAAACTGTATAAATTGGTTTGTAATTTTTTTAAGTTCGAGGTATAGACTAGGTAGGTAGGTAAGTACTCTAGATGTTGGTTCACGCAAACGAAGCCGCAGGCAAAACTAAAATAAAAATAAAAGTCTATGGAAAAAATAACAAAATAAAGAGAACAATTCTGAAATAAGTGTATAAAATTAAGCGATTTCAACTGTATGTAATCTATAAAAACCAGCTTCATATCTTAGCCATAAAGCTCGTGCATAGTTTTGTGGTCAGATGAATGATGGGAAAAATCTTGTTCATGACTTGCGTTTGCACGCGAACTCCGAGCCGGATACATTATGTTATTAGTGCCGGGGTGGTTATAACTTCATCCTTGAATGTTTCAGTGAAAACAATTTTAAAACATCGGTATTACTTGAGTATTCTCTTATTTAATAATAATATTATTAAATAGGAAAGATTTTTATTTGTGTTTGTTACGAATAAACAAAAACTACTGGTGCGATTTTGAATCTAACGAAATTAACGTAGTAACGTAATAAAAACGACGTTCGAATATTCAATTTTTTTCATTTTTTTTTGTCTGTCGATTAATCATAATCATAATAATCATAATATTTATTGGCCATAGGAATACTAGGTACAACTGGTTTCGTTATAATAATAATAATTATTATGTAGGTATACTACATTAACATAAGACATAGGCTAACAAACTAACACAAAAAATAAATAAATTTTAATGCTAAAATACAATAACACACATAATTTAAAATGGTAATTAACTGTGTAAAAGGGCCTTGTCAAGTTTTAACTAAAAGAAATAAAATAAAAATATATATAAAATATTATAGTTTGAGTTTCCCAATCTGGTAGTAGGTACCTATCTATAGAGTTTTTCGGAGATGGTTCTTAATTAGATGCTTAAATATTTTTTCATCGTTATTTTATTAGATATCGTCAATTTAGCACAAAACAGTCTAAAGTATTGCAACTTTTACTCTTTATTACATCAACTGGACACACAATTTCCATCTCACTAATCTAAGCCATAATGATCGTTATGCCACTATAAATAAATCACATTGTTCATTAATTACTCGTGAGTTACTTGGTTATTTTCGTAATACACTTTCTTGCAACTAAGCTCGGGTAAAATGATTAATTAAGTACTCAAAATAATCTGTTTCTTATCAATGATAATTTACATAAATTTTAGGCATGCTAATGCTAAAAACAAACAAGAAAAATCAACAAATAGTTTATATCTAAATAAGAGTTATTAATCATTAGCGATACTGACTGGGACAACGTACAGCTTAAACTAAACAAAGAAGAAATAAATACATAAAAATGATATTTTCATTTTCTTATAATAAAGTATGTGTGTCTATTTATCTATATATCTCTACACTTAGTTGAGAAAAGTTGAGTCACGTGTCAAGATATTAATAATAATCTGTAACCCACGGGTTACGCAACGTAACCTAATGCTAATGCTTGACTTGTTTTGTTTACAATTATCGCGCAACCATTTGATTGTAGTCGACTGCAAAACTTACCAGCTGTTTCCCAACAACCAGTTTTTGTTGTAGATGAAGATAGTGTTCTTACGAAACGTGTCTCACTTTAATTAACTTATCAGAACTTTACAAGTATCATTTTACATCTGACACTTTAGATTAAGTACACCGTGGTCAAGAATTTACGTCATTTACCTTAATTGATATTTAGTACCAGAAGGAGATCTGACCCATCGCTATCTGTCTCGCTCTGATTTATGATATTTTATATAAAAAAACAATCAACACTTAAGGGTAGCGTGAGGCAATCACAGCCCTTAAAAAGATACCTTCTGACGATCATGCAAGAGTGCATCATAATTTCACTTGCTACAGTGTTCTCCAAATCTAAATATAAGGTTCACGGCTGGTTAGATGCAGAATATCTGGTGGTGGTGGTGCTAACCAAAGACTAAAGAGTCCTACCACCAGATTCATATTCATCATCATCATAATCATTCACAGTCTGACTTCACCCGCGGCTGGGTATAGTTCTCCCTTGTTTGTCATCTGCTAATCTGATCCACTTACGGCCCGCGACTTTCACTATGCTTACGTGACGCTAAGACTGAAGTTCAAAACACCTTGTTTTCGATACGCCTGATTCCCAAAAAACCTTTTCACTGACGTCTACCAATCTCGGCAATACTATTATTATATTTATAATATTATACACTATATTTTAATACAATAATTTCAAGGGACCGATGTGGCGCAGCGGGTGCAGGTCTGCCTGCGACGCGGAGTTTGCGGGTTCGATTCCCGCCTCAGGTCAAATGTTTGTACGATCTACAAATATTTGTCCCGGGTGTTCTAGGTATTTTCTATTTATAATAAAAAATATCTTTCTATGTATTGTATTATATTAAGTATATATCAGTCATCTAGCACCCATAAACACAGCTCTGTTTACTTTGGGGCTAGATGATGCTATGTGAATTGTTCAGCATTATTTATATATTTATTTTATTATTATTTTATTTAAGGTGTCTTGAGTCTGGGAAAAAAAGTTGATTAATCAATGCGAGAATGCACATCCCGGCCTTGGGTTATCACGTGCAAAAAGCACTGCGAAATATTTTGAATCCGGCACAGAACCCGATGGACGGTGAAGGTAAGCGGCTTTCTGTAAGCCGGTATTACTACCTACTAAGAGTAATGAGTTATCCACACTATCAAGCTTTAAAGGGCTCTTGCTTCACACTATATTTTTACATAGTATTAGAGAGTGTTCAAAGACAAACTACCAACCAGTTCCATATATACAAAAATCAGTCAGTTTGGGAAAAAGTGATTAAAAGATTAGTTCCAAACGAGAATAGTAAAAAATATATAAAAATCATCTTATCAGACCGGAAACGATATGTTTTCTAAAACTACAATTAATTCAGAGTCAACGACCTCTTACACGCGATCAGTATTGGAATATGACATTTCGTACTTTTGACAGCAAACCTAGCGCCAAATTCAACCTACAAAAGTTTTACAGCAGTTAATAGAAATTGGGATTGGATAGGAATCGTCATTGGATTCAAGAGTAAGACACCTCTGACATCCCCGTTTTTCGTTGCCAAGATACGCGACCCCGCATGCTATCGTATCCGCAGCATACCGCGATCTAGCACCGATAGCATGGTACAAATAAACAATGTCACTTCTCGCTGTCTCTCCTCCTCTGTTTGTCTGTATGCATGTATGTTTGAGCTTTAGAACCCAAGTCCTCACGGAATGTAGAACAAATCGAGAACGAGTTTGAATCGAGTTCATAACGTGGGCGGGATCCACCGCGGTCTCGACGATGTATCAATAGTAAAGTTATAATCAGATTATGTAAGTTTGGTAACGTTTTGCAATTTAGGAATAAGACAGAATGAAACAAATTGGCTCCTTTTTCTACCTCAAGGAAGCAGTGAGTGAGGATCCGGCTGATGCAGAGACGCAGGTTTGGTTCTCGTTACAGAACGTTTCTAACGTGATATAGCAGAAGTAGAAGTCTGCAATAAATTACACAAACCTCATATTCCCGTTGCGTCCTCTGGGTATTGAGTTTCGGAAATTATTTTTTTGGTGTTTCCCAAATCTGTAATATACGTCTTCAACTTTTAAGTTTCTACGTCTAGTGGTTTAGACCCTGCGTTGTAGGTCAATATGTCAGAAATCAGAATATTTATTTGCAAGCACGGGTTTTCACGGGCCCCCAAGCCTTTTATAATAAATATTGATAATATGATAATAAAGTGTGTATTGGGCGTATTATTAAAATATTTTCTTATTTTATCGTGTGCGTGTTGAAAAATAAAGGACTGAGGACACACCTTTGAGCGCGTGGCATGAAAACTTTACAATCTGAGTCACGTTTCGCCAACAAACTATTTAGTTTAGAGCACAGATAAGAAAATCGTTGTATACTCTAACAAACCGTTATATTTACCTTCATTTGGGTACACGGCGCGTAGTTCCGGAATACTTGAAACTACAATACTTCAATCCAGTTATGGTATATGTTCCTAGCTTACTTAACTATAGATTATTATGTCTCTAGATCCGTAGTACAGTCGCGTTCATAATTGTACCCACATTTATCTATACTTCTATACTAATAATTATAAAGAGGAAAGATTTGTATTTTTGTTTGTTACGAATAAAATCAAAAACTACTGGTCCAATTTCAAACATTCTTTCACCATTAGAATGCTACATTATCCCTGAACAACATAGGCTATATTTATTACTGGTGACCCACCCCGGCTTTGCACGGGTGTGGTTTTATTGCACCCGCGCGAAGCTGCTAGTTTATTATAATTGATGCCCGATACTTCATTCGCATGGAATTAGGCATACGTACTTTTTTCCAGAATTAAATTATAGTCCTATTCCCGGGTATTATTTGCCTATGTTTTAAATTTCAGTCAAATCGGTTCAGTGGTTGCTAAGTTATAGAGGAACAAACATCTAAACATCCAAACTTTCGCATTTATAATTATTTTGTTATTAGTGTTATTTGTATTCGTATTTGATAAATAATTGATCCTAAGTAATATATTTGCGTCGCAACCACAGTCAACAGATATCAGCCCCCGCTGTTTATGCGTGAATTATGGATTTCAGTCGCTGCAAGTAAATAAAGTTGTCTAATAAAAACAAATCGAAATAGTTGTGCAACTTGTAAAGTCGATAAATTTTAATACAGTTTTCAACATTGATACAAACGGCTATAATAAAGTGCTTACCGTGCCGTTTTTGTCACGTTTTAATGAAATGATTTAACTCTAAGTATTTCACTTTATTCACAGAAAATTTACAGTTTATTGTTTACGAGCTGACCCACGCGGTGTTACTCGCGGTTTTTCAGTTTTAGTGCTATCCCACAGAAACAGTCAGTTAATCCGGGATAAAAAGTATGCCTATATGTTATCCCAAAACTTAAATCATCTACGTTTCAAGTTTCACCACAATCGGTTAAGTCGTCACGGAGATACGTGGTAACAAACATTCACACATATATAACATTCTAATTTACGAGAATAAAGAAAATAAATATTTCGAATATATATTTTTTTTTAAATGTACCTTTCCTTTTTATTAAAACATTGTGTTTCACCATATAACATAGGAGGATTAATAATGTTTTCCAATAAATTGTTTTTTAATCCCGTATTAATCCTGTGTTGATAATAACCTCATTGTAATACTAATTAAAATTACTCGATATTCAATTAAAAGATGTATTAACATGGATTATATTCAACCTTCTAAAACGATTATTTTTATATTATAGCAAAAGCTTGTGAAAATTACTTTCAATGCGTAATTGCTAGATTTCACAATTAATATTCGTTTTTTTTTTTTAAATCTAATAATTAAATTAGTAGAGTAGAAAATTTAGCAAGATTCCGTCTTGGTGGGTACTGGGTACCACCTTAGTGGCAGATACTCTGACTTTTAACAACAGTGTGCAAACAAGATCATGTTTAAATAATGAAAGGTACGTAATGTTACTAAACCTAGCTCTAAAATAAAATAGTAAGATAATTTATAAAACACCGACAGTTCAAACTTTTAGGGTGAGTTGCACCATCTAACTTTAACGTCAAATTGTTCTATCGTCGTCGAACAATTTGAGGTTAACGTTAGACGGTGCAACTCACCCTAAGTGATACTTCGTTATAAAATACCGACAGTTCAAAATTTTAATGATACTTCGCAACATATCTGGCTAAGTTGTTTATAATAGATCAACAAAGTTATAAATGCACCATTCGACCGCCAGTAGCAATTTCAACTTGGCGCTTTCGTGCTTCGGAAGATACGCTTAAAACAGTCGGCTTGTGCTAGCCGCGACCCTCCCAGTTTATTTAAGAGCCCTTTAGGCGTCTTTAACTTCATGGTGTGATGCATCACCAGATAAAAAACAGACTGAACACTAACAGAATAAGTATCTTCTAAAGGATTTTCGCAAAGTAAAGCCTGAATCTATCAATTATCCATCACCAGAGTTGAATACTGACTAATTCGAACTTGCGTACATATTTTTAGCGACATAATTATCATTATTGACACATACCTATAACTTGTTCAGAGAAATTCGAGAGCCACACAATACCAGTTGTAATGTCCGATATCTTAGCACAAAGCATAATGCGACAGAAATGTCAATCAAATCTGACACTGCTTAGATAATGTTGTTCTATTAAACAGAGTGACAATCACGAGACCCAGTTATAACAAGTCCAAACAAAGGGGCTGTTGCGCTAACCGTGAACGGAAACCTAATGTTCTACGCTGGTGTTGACACTTGTTTTAATTTCGAACATAATTCAGTTGATTTAAAGTTGAAATCATTATACGCTTTGAAGTAGCACTTATGACAGCTCATGAAAGACGAACAACTTTGAACAAAAAAATTCACGGGTTTGTCGCTTTGTGCACTTTGCAGGATACGCAAACTTAGACCAAAACGTTGGCATTAAGTTAAGGTTTATCAAAATAAATCACCAATTAAAATTGCGTGCTGGCATTTCATTATGGGTATTGACACAGTGCATACCATAGGTACATAATAATGTTTGGGTTTTAGTACCACTGTACTGTTATAGTATTTTATGTTTTGAAAACTTGTTTGCTGTGATTTTGCAATTTTATGGTTATGAACCATTTATAATTACCTGGTACCGTAATTTTATTATGTGGCAGACATTTCAAAAGATTAATTTATTAGAATTTTCACTAGTAAACAATTTGTTTCGGTTTAAAGAACTACTAGCAGGTACTAATTTAGGTAGGTAGGTACGGTAACAATTTGTTTCAAATAAGTATTCGAAATTTAGTCCATCGAGTGGGGAACCTGCTGTTTTACTCAACTTGATGGACCGATGACATTAAAGCGTTCGCAACGGCGGATGGTGATAACACAAAATTGGTTCTCAAGGCACTCTTTGTGGTAAGCCTATGTCCAACGTCTATTGGCATTGGCTGATACGATGAGGTATTTCCAACGGATCATATGATCAGTTTGTGTTTGCATCTGAAGGGCAATTCCCGTGATGTAAAATAGTCATAATAAAAAGTTTCAATCTCGTCTCGATGTCGTAATAAATGACAGAAATGGTATTCTTGTTAACAAAATCACAAGGTAGCGGTTCGTTCGTTCGTTCAGTAGCCTATACAACTGACAAATCTACAACTGAAAAAACTAAAAAAAAAAAAAAATCCTTGTTCAAAACGTCAAAATTGAGTTTGAAGGTTGACCGAAAGTAGTCTGTCACGAGATGGTCGCGAGATTATACTAAAAATTAAAGCAGACAAGAATACCAATTTTTAGTCAATTTATATCTAATTAAATCTCGATTTGGTTAAGTTTATTTTTCGATCTCAGGTAAATACGGAAAATGCCCTTCTGATCACATAAAAAGTTCTCAGTGGATCATAGATCAGTTGCAGCTACTTTTTTTATCATGATAATGATTTGTTTTTTTTTGTACAACAAAAAAAACGACACACACACGACAGTGAGATACTGTCGTTAACTTCCGAGAGTATGTTTATGACAAAAGAACCAGTGATTAAATTGCCTCACTTGCCTTTTTACCGGCACTAAAGCTGGCTTTAATATCGCTACAGTTGCCATTTTAAGGGTTGCCTCATACTAATCTAATCGTATCTGATCCCTTAAATATAGAAAGAAGAGTTTTTAAAGAACCTTGACTTAAAAGAACAAGTTTAGTGTAATTGACCATTAGCATAGCACTCATATTCTCGCAATTTTAATAATGTTAAAAAGCTACACAAACATTTATAACAAATTCTCGTTTTGCTAATTAAAAAGCTTTACCTCTATATCTTTTCCATTCCTCTTACGATTTAAGGTACCTACCTACTTTTGGAGAGACCACCGTGAACCGTTACCTTCTATGTTCTAATAATTATTAGACTGGACTCAAATTGGTCAGGAATGCGTGCAGCAAACACAACTTTACAATCTGGCTAATAAAGTTAACCAAACTTAAACTTTATGCCTTTAGAAACAAAGGGTGGATAATGTTTGCGAATACAAATTAACTTTCATTGCGTTTGGTATTGGCACGTGCGCTTTTCTAGCACTCAAGTTTAGATTATACTAGAAGTTTTTTTTATACAAACTTTATATTCTCGCAGCGTCTTCTAAGAATTTCGGAATTTCCTTGTGCACAAAAGCACAAGTTTCCGATTGTCAGGTTTTTAGAGCTTACGGGATTAGCGTTGATTGTCAGCCAGCCACTCATTTAGTTATGAATGTAATGGTTTGAGAGATGAGAGTTTATAGCTTATGTAAAGCAACACTCAACCACAGACTAAAAATAGTAATACGTACTACAACTTATTGTTTCATTCAAATTTCATTGAAAAGCATCGCACTTCACAGCAAATACTATTGACTATTTGTATTGCAGCTATAGCTCCTGCTATAGTGGTCGTTGGCTGAACATTTGCATAACTACGACATAATCTCGAGCTTTTGTTATTTCTACACTGGCTACCTCACTTGAAACTTCTGGGTTAGCAATTAAATCTCAAAAACCAACAAAACTCACAAAATAATATTGAATTCTTGTTTAAAATTTATTAAAATAATGATAACTTTGAAAAACCTTTTAAAACTAAAACAAAATGGGGTCCAGCATGAAATATTGTTTAAAACTTAGCGAATAAATTGCCAATATAAGATACTTATAGTAGTTCCCATGACATTGCTCGTGTCATGCATATTTTTTCCGCTGCATAGACAAAATGTAGCGAAATATCTCTGAGTCTGCTCTCAGACCTCTTAAAAACGCGATACTGAGCTTCAAATTTCATATTGTCGATGTCACTCACAAATCGGCTCAAAATGGGTTTGGGCCAGGACAAGTCACTCTTTATTTGGGTCAAAATAACATCCTATCAGTCCCAAAAACTAGATGCCACCGCGCCTTGGCGCCGTGGCATCTCTGAAAAAAACATTAGGTGACTAGCAGTAGCTCAGAATCAAGAAGTGAGGGTAAAAGTAAATTTAAGCATTTGCCTTGCAGTGGAAATATACAGACTAAAATTAAATAAATTAGCTTAAAAGATTTACTCACTTTAGTGTTAAACCGATGGCGAATGTTGATATTGTCCGTGGCGTAGTCAAATCTGAACGGACCATAAAACAATCAGACTCATAGCAGAACCACTGGTCAGTATTTGACATTTGCACTAGACTCGCTATTCAGTTACTCCCTGTTGTTTGAAATGGGTTTGAGTAAGCTGGCTGCGCAAGCTTTCTATTATCTAAGAATCTAGGCATCTGAGACAATGGGCCGCGCATGCGTAATGCGTTATCTCAGATCTCTTGGCACACCGCTCTCCTAATGAGGAGCGCTCTATTTCTAGCTGTGATAATTGAAGTTCGGTGAATTTGAAGCGTTCGAAGTTAATTGATGAAATACGGGAAGTTTTGAAGTTCACTCTTAGATAACGGATATTTAATATTCATCCTTATCATCATATCAGCCAACATAATGTCCACTGCTGGGCATAGTCTTCTCATTATAGTTGAGTTCAGTTATAGTATGTAATTCGGGTTCAAATGCCAGTCATTATTGATATCATATGCCAACTTTTGCTACTTACTAATACCTAAGCTGACAGTGGGACCGAAATGGTAGTTCGTGTTAATTTTTGGGTTCAAATGAAAAAAAAAATAAGTAAGATCAAACTAAAAAAAAATTCATTCCCCGTAACCTGGTGGTAGGACTTTTCCGCAAAAGTCCGTCTTGGTGGGTACCACCGCAGTGTCAGATATTCTACCTCCAAGCAGTAGTGTACAAGCATTACTGTGTTTAGGTTTGAAGGGCACTGTAGCAAGTGAAATTACTGGGCGATAGAGACTTAACAACAATGTCTCGGGGTGATAAGCGCAGTGCAGTGCCACGCAAACACTTAAAAACTTAAAGCTTTGGATGGCACTGCATCTGTAATAGTCAGGCGTGGTGCTTAACATCAGGTGGGCGCCTTGATGGTCCTGTCACTTGCTGACATAAAAAAAAATGAAAAAATTAAGCTACCTCTAAAGAAAACAAAAGCGCGGGATTGACAGTGAATTTTTCAAACTTTTGAAAAAAATATTTTTATAACACGTTGAAAAAATATATCACGAGTGATCACATATTAATTTAATTTTCTGACGTTTCATTATAAAAAATAATTAATTATAATAAAAATAATAATATTTGCTTATTTATTTAACGAAATAGGAGATAAGGGACGAAATTGACGTCACTAAAAGAAAGATGAGAAGCCTTTGCCCAGCACACTACAGTCAGGTCCTAAGTAAGTCAGTGGCCAACTCTGGTGACAGAGTTTCTAGGCCGCCCGAAGGCCTCTGTCATGGCCTAACAACTTTAAAAAAGCGGGGACCGACTGTCCTCCGAAGCACGGGAGCGTCCAGTTGAAATTGCCACTGGCGGTCACCCATCCAAATGATGACTACGCAGGACATTGGTTAACTTCGTTGATTTGTTAAGAACAAATCAGCCAGCTACGTCACGAGCGTCTTAATTATTTATTATGATTCAGGAAGCTGAACACAACCTCTTCTAGCTTTATATAAAATTACTAGTATTTATTAGGTGCCCTATGATAATTTCCTGTCATAGAGTGGCAGTATTAGTTAGACAAATCTCTGCGCTCGTTGCAAGCAGCTCGCAAACGGGGTGTGCTCCTGTAGAGGTCGCGCGGTGCGCTTTGTAGGAGCAATAAAAAAGGACTTAGATAAACAATTTTGATAATAATTAATCCTAGTTTCCAGAAGACGGTGAAAAGTGTTGGCAATAACTTTTAAAGTGGCACCGATGGTCTAGTGGTAGTGACCGCGTCTTCCAATCCTAAGGTCGTGCACCAACCAATGGATTTTTCTGTTCGAAAAATTATGTGCGCAATGCCAGTGCTCTGTGGCGCTGCCAGTGATGTGCGCTGTGTTAAATGTCTACCGATATTAATTTATTCATTTATTGTTTCAGATAACGGTTTTTACAAAGGATGAGGAGTAAGCATCGATGGCAGCGTTACTTTCGTCCAGTCGCACTAAAGTCAACAGGTGAGTTTAAAGTATGAATTAGGATAAAAAGCCGCCAGTACATGTTGGTCGAGTGAAGGCTAGCGCGAGCGTAGGCAAATCGATGCAAGACGTGTGCTACCATCAACACGTTTGGCAAGTCTACTAAATCCTATTCACTTTGGCGCTTGGCTTGACTCGGCCAGCTAGGCGAGCGACAATGAGTGATGGCAAGGCAAAGCAAATATGTTGTCCACGCGTGGTAATTGGCGTTCACTCGGCAAGGCTGGGCCAACATGACTGTATAATGATATAGCTCGTCGCAAATCTGGGTGTTCGACACTTGCGCCAAACTACCATCAAGCTATTTTTAACTTTGTCGTCAATTCATAAGATAAGTTTTATCTCGCAAGAACTTCTTTCAGTTACTTATAAAACTTGAAAACTTGACTCATAAAATATTACATAGCCATAAGTTTTATCACCGTTTTATGTTGACAGCTTCAATATCACAGTCGTAAAATATACATTTCCATTTACATACAGTTCAACACCAAAAATATCAACACAAGTCGGCAACAAGCTTGTAACATGGTAATAACTGCAGATAATAATAGGGTCACACTGGTATTTTGTACGATACGTACATTATGCATTTTATTAAGACGTAATTAATATTAAAAACTTTTGAGTACGTTTCGTTTGATAATAGGACACATAGTCAAATCCACATGAACCCCTTTGTTTTCTTCTTCAGAACACGAAATCAGTCAGATTACAAATGAATAGAAAAAAAAATTACCATAAGACTGACTGAAAGAAAGTCTGTTTATCTGTTAATTCCGCGGAATAAAAACTATCAAATACTCTCAGAAACTGTCAGTTTACTCTCAGAATTAACTACGATTTACTCAAAGAATAGCCAGTGCAAGTGCTCTCATACGGTGAAGGAAAACATCGTGAGGAAACCGGCATGTCCAAAAACTAAAAATTCGAAAGACAACGTGCCATCCACCATTCCGTATTGGGTCCGCGTGGTGGATTTACACCCAATCACTCCCGCTGGAGAGTAGGCCAGTGTCCCAGCAGTGGGAACATTAGAAGGATATCATGATGACTCGAAGAATAGTGCCTATTCGAGTTTGGTCGAATCCAGTTAATTTGAATATGGCACGGAGATAATTTAAATCGAAAATGCACATAGGCTACTTTTGTGAATTATTTTGTGTAATATTTGCGTTATTTTTCTCACCGTTTAAACCTTCACAAATATATAAAGACCAAGATTAGCCAAATCGGTCCACAGACTAAAGAACAGCTTTTTCTACACATTAACAATTACTTTTCTTAAAAAAATAATATCTATAATAATTAATAAAATTAAGGCTTGCGTACGTGGGATCAGTCTGACGCAGGCCTTTGTGGCACAAGAGATACGTCACGCAGTGATCAAGCACGCTTTGTTTTGCATTCGTGCATTGTCATATAACACCCACACTCTGCATAATTTCTCTATTGAATATACCCCTTTCGAAATACATCTAGGCGAGACGATAAATAACCAACAAAATTACTCGAGCGCGCGAATCGTATACACGTGCTTGCAGCTTATATAAATAAAAGCTGGTTAAGATGTAGTAAGTTTCAAGTCTTTGACGACCTCGTTGGTAGGTACGGTGAGAGAGTACCGGCCTCCTTATTACGTAAGTTTAGCCGATCTCTTACTCGCTTATGGTAAACCCTGTAGGTGTGAAAGAGACGGTCAAGCAATCGACAGCGATTCGACCGCGATAAGCTTACGTAATAAGGGGGCCTGTTGAGAATCAAGAGGTTGTGGGTCCGATTCCCGTCATATTTAATATTTGCAAGATCTACAAGTATTTGTTTGGGGTTAATTATAAATTATCAAAAAATGTAAAAGTAGGTATGTATTATATCTATCAGATATTTTTGGTTGCTATAGCATAAAGCTTTGCTTTGGCTAGATGTCGAAGTTTAATAAAAGAATGTTGAAAAAAATCGTAGTCCACGTTGCTCATGTTAGCCGAGCTTTATAATTATATGGATGGTCAATGTTATGGACTGAACCAGCTGTCCATCCATTGAGCACACGACGGTTACAGTTGACATTTGCATGCCTGAGAGATGTTTACAGCTTGTTGGATCTACAGTTCGTAGGTGGAGAATGAATGTGTGACGTGGAGACATTTAATCAAACTTTAATAGGCACCTTATACGTGAGAGGAATTGCGGTCTAGTACTCAACATTCTGTCTTAATTTAACTCGTGCTGGAACTTTTGTTTACTGTATCAGAGATAATAATAATAATATTGGCGGTCATTATTTAGGCAGCGCCATCTAGCTACAAACTTGTACTTTGGGAACCAAACAACTACAACGAATTAAACGGACTGAAAAAAAATGTTTTTTTTATCAAACCTAATTCGCAGTGCCCGTGAAAATCGCAGTACGTAAAGACTAACGAGTCTTAACAAACTGTTATTTTATAATATCCATCACTAATTTGATCTTGTTCTACTAAAACTAAGGCTATTTATTATGAAGCGGAATATTTACACCCTTGTAACAACTAGAAATGTTGCGAACGCATCTATTTATATGGCAGAATTTTCAAATTACTGTAACGATTAGAAATATTCTGATAGTGTCATATCGAGCGGAAAAAACAAAACACAACTGCAAACAAAAAACATCCGCAGATTTGTCACTAGCTTTAAATGTTCAATTTGACTCATTTGTTTTGTTCCACGAGCTAAACTGAAATTATCATAGCACTTTGCCATTTTAGTTCGACGATTTGACCCTTGAATAGCTGAGTAAAGCTTTTTGTTAACGAACGGCATTACACTGGTAACCAAAATATTCATTTCCAAAGATTTTATTTTCATCCAGCGTCATAGGCTGTTATTCAACATGATAGATACTTTTTTGACAGTGGTCAAGCTATAATAAAGTCAGCCATCATCATCAATTCTGACACGTAAATAACGGAAAAGTAACATAGTCAACCTTACTAGACTTCTCAACACTTTTGTTAATTCGTTTCTTTTGTTTTTACATTTTACCCAGTACAGAACAGATATTAGTACCCAGTATAGCAATCTCAGTACCTCAATCGACATAAAGTTTCACAAAAAATCCAGAACAAGAAAACTCAATAAAATTCCGTTAGTGACGTCTATGTGACGTAGGCATAGCTATTATTTTGTTCTCGTATCTCGAATGAGGGTGACATAGTGACAAGGCTTTAAATCAGACTGCCAATGTAACACGTATATAATACATTGCCGCCAGCTAAATTGGATTTAGAGAGAAAACATAGCTAGTGTATGCTTTTACTGTATTGTATCGTAGCGCTTCTGACTTAGTTCACTTTAATTTCAGTTCGCTTAGTTGTTCATAACAGGCAACGAAGTTAAGCACTGTTCCGCGTAGTCACCATTTGGATGGGTGACCGCCAGCAATTTCAACTAAGCGTTTCCGTGTTTTAGAAGGCATGTTTAGCTTTCTCAAAGTTGTTAGGCCTGACGGAGGTAATATATTGTAAGCATAGTATAAATAAATAAATAAATAATGCTGAACAATCTGCACAGCATCAGCTGCCTCAAGCTTTTGCTAAGGTTACCTACTATATGACAGATATAATTAATACAATACATAGTTAATATATTTTATTATACATAGAAAATAGATACAACCCCCGTAACAAATATTTGCAGATCGCACAAACATTTGTTCCAAGATTTCAAGGCGGGAATCAAACCCGCAACCTCCTTCGTGGCAAGATCTTCGTCCACCGCGCCACATCGTTTTGTAATTCAATAATAATATTCTATTCATTGCATAGTTTTGACAATGTACCGGACCAAAAAAAACTATATCAAAAATGCGTTTAATGCAAGCTTATGAAATCGCCCCGCTCAATCTTGTCATGGCATTCATGCCTATTTATTGAATAATTATTGCAATATAACTTAATCATAATATTATATAATTTTATGCTTATCATATAAGCATAAAATTGCGCAAAAACTCAGCCCTAGTAATCTGATATTCGAGCTTCAAATGCAAGTTTTGCAACTACCCATTGTATTGCAAGTATAACCATAAGATTTTCCCATCACAAATTATCGATATCGTCTCTAAATGAAATACTAGGTGCTCGCTAAGATCCAGTTCACACGATGTTGACCTCTGTTGCACAATACCATAGTGGGCGGGACGCGTGATCGCCACTGTTGGAAATGCCGGTATCAGTTATATCGTTATTGTGAAAACTTTCTATAAACTTTTCCCGGTTAACCTATGAAAGTTTGACGTAACAGAAACTTTTCAGTTTGAATAGTTTCTCGTCGCGAAATCCAACACTGACTGCGCTGTTTGCACAGCATATATATGTTATCTAGGTTCTAGGGGCTACAGCGCAACGCATCCTAATTTCAACTTTAGTAACTAAATTAGTAATACACGTGTATGAAATTTGAAAGATACGTTTGACGACGGCGATAATGGTCATTGAAGCCCCCCGACCCTAAATAAAAATGTTTTAAGATTAAACATTTTATATGAGTTTATTCATTCATTTGTTAAAAAATAAATCATCATATTATTTTTCAATAAATGAATGATTACATAACATACATAGTTTTATTTATTTATTTTATTTATAATACAACATAGTTTACATAGTAAAATTTAGAGGTCTTTACCTCTTATGGGGTTTGTAGCAAATAGGAGACCGCTAACTTACCTTTTGTTATCATGGCAAGTCTCACCCAGGTATATTGTCCGTTTACCACTTTATTAGGTCATTATTAAATCATTTCTGCATTTGAAAGTTAGTAAATTTTCTAAATAGGGAGGCGGTATATTACACAACATTTTGCAACGGTAGCTATTCATTGAAATGAACCTTTAAATAAATGTTTACGATCGACTAATGGGCCTGGCGTTTTGTTATGAGTGTTTCTCGTACTAAGAAATATATTTAACCTTGCAATAAATATAATTTATGAAGGCACTGGCCGATAACAATAATTATCTCAAGAAACATTTGGAGTTCTCTAATGACTGAACTTCGTAAACTAAAATGAAATAAGGTACTCTGCGTTTTTACAGAAAATATTGAAACACAAAAGATAGTTAAGAGTAATTAGAGAGTAGGCGAGTTTAAGCCATCATTAAAATTATACGCTATACGTAATATTAAAAGAAAAGGCTATCGTAAAAAATATATTTGTTCAAATTGCATCTAGCTCCCAGTATTTGAAAAAAGCTACACAGTTAGGTTAGGTAGTCTCAAACCAATTCGTTATTTATTTCGTTCTAGAAGTTTCCCATTTAAAATCTTTAAAAGCCTCGAATACAAAGCTATTATCGAATTATTATCGAGGATCGCGAGCTCGGCAGCGTAATAACGTCAGATAATCGCTTACATCCTCCCCCGGTGCCTTTGCGGGCATTTTTTAGCATTCCACTGCCTATTTTTAGCAAAATGGTTTAATCCATTTTTATTTTACAAAGTAATACACAAATACAATGGATTACGTAAGGTAAAATGTATGTTCTGTAAAAGAAGACTTCAAAAATAATAAATTGCTTGTGAAAAGTTAGTTTTTAGACTGACTTAAAAAAAACTTACTTCAATTTAATAAAAATAAAACTATTCATGCAATCAAGTAAATACCTACCACGCAGTATGTTACTGCATAAGCGTGCACAGGCACGATTGCCTAATTGACTAACTTTGCCAACGTATGCAAGCTCTCGTCATATCATTTTATGGCCCACTAGGCAATTTAATGAGGGTTAAACTTAGGTTAGTATAAAATTTTAATTTCTTTGAATTATTATTATAACTTTTACTATTTGATTGAACGTTGGTGTTTTTTTTTTTTTTTTTAATACAACTGAAGTGGCAACCAAGCGTACGGCTCACAAGATCGTAAGCGGTTGCCGCAGCCTATGGACGCTTGCAATACCAGAGGTATCACTTGCGGGTTACCACCTTGAGGCTAAGATAGAAAGCTTCATGTGCCAGTGCTTCTTTTTTAAGTAAAAATAAGTCTGGATAATTGGTTATTTTTGTTTTTATATTGTTACACTTGGTGGTTGAGGGTTCAACCCGCTTGAGGCGAAATAATTTTCGGGACATTACAATCTTTGTCTGGATAATGTTATTTTAAGTATGCACTGTGATTTTTTGTTGGATGTCCTAAATTAAATAAATAAATAAACAAAATAATATTTAACTTTACATTATTTGATAACAAAGTCACTTCCTACCGTCTGTCGCTCTGTATTAGTTTTTTTTTAAACTTCGCAAGGTTTAAAAGATCTAATCGATAGGATTTTAATATGGTTTTCATTACTAGATAAAGTGATTCAAGAGGAAGGTTTATACATATAGTTTAAGCACCTGAGCAAAGCCGGGGCGGGTTGCTAGTTAATTTATAAATTGACATGCATACTTTGGTAATATCTATCAATTCTAAAACTGTAGTCAAATAAAAGGTCATTGAGAGATAGCAAACCAAATCTCTTCTATTATCAGCAAATTTTTAATACGATCCAATGTATTCATTCGGGCAGGATTCGAACCAACCTCTTTTGCCTTGATCGATTAAAACTCGTTCAAACTCATGCTAGGGTACATTGTGCTAGCATCTCTATGCCTGTATGCGCGGTCACGAACGCCTAATTGACTAACTCCGCCAGACGCATGCAAAGCCCTGTCACATGCCGCATAAAGCTCGGTACGCCTAAAAAGTCCTTCCGTGTAAACTGGTTACAGAAACCAGCCTATTAGGGTAGCTGATAAAATCTGACTTCGTATTGAAAAGCCTTTGGGATGACTTTTAAAACGCACTGCCGGGATAAGGATCGTGAATGTTTTTAGAATGTTTTCTGTTTATTGCCATGTTTCAGGTTGAGATAAGATAAAGTTTTAATGGTTCTATGAAACAGTATTTTTTTATGATGCATCAGTTGCCTAAACATATTTACTAGAATTTATATTTTGCATTAAAAATACAGAGAAAACGTTTGTAGGTATTTTTAACCGATTTAAAAAAGGAAAAAGTTATTAATAAATTTGACTGTAATGATTTGTTTTTGTGTGATTTCTCCGCCAATTAGGTATTGATATAATAAATTTTATCGAAGTTTGTTCAACTTTTGGAAAAAGTAATAAAATCATGTCGATACCTACATCATAAAATGAGTCGTTCGTCAACTCACACCATAAATCTTGTCCCAACTGATGTGAGTTGACGAATCTTAAAAAAGCTAATACTCTTCGTTCTGCAACTCACACCACTTTTACTTTGGGTGAATTTTAGTACAGTCAACTAAAAAAGTGTTAGTAAATATCAATCACATTAACCTATCGAAACATTTATTTTGTTTTAAGTAGGTTTTTGATTAAAATTATTATACCACTACTCGGATAACATAAATTTATTTTTACTTGGTGATATTTTTTTACATCCTTGATATTATTTTATAAACAAATGTTTATAACCCACGTGATAGGATTAGATAATTTTATCGGAGTATGTAGTTTCTAGCCTTTGCGGGAAGGACATACCGGGATAACTTTTAACTGTGGTAGTATTAGCAACCCAAGCATGAAATGAGGCATTGTGCTGCACAGTGCAATGCCGTCGATCACACCACGTCCTGCCATCGGGTGTTCATCGAATATTAATAAAGATTATCAGAATTGTTATCATGAGATCCATACCACACAAACATTTCATTATAAAAGGCTAACAATAATAATACTTCAATTGGAAGATTCATATTAAGAGAGTAAAACACTAAAATAAAAATTGCATGCGTTGGGTTGTGATCTAGAAAACTGTAGTTGTATTTTTGTATGTCAAATGGAGGACTCAAGTCGTTTGCCTGATGTTTAGTTCCATGACTGACCTCAACCTAAAATACAACACCTGCAATTTTACCCAAAAATTTAAGCTCTGGCTTTGCACTGGAGCTCGCCACCACGAGACATAGTTGTTAAGTCTATTTCGCCTAGTAATTTCATTTGCTACAGTGCGATTTAAACATGACTGCTTTGAGATCTAGCACTGCTGTGGTATCCTATCCACCAAGATAAACTTTTGCTGAAAAGTCCTACCACCAGGACATCGGCAAAAAAAAATATCAACTCATAACACGATTCCAGTTGAGCTGGAATGGGCGAATTGAAATGAACATTTTTGAAAGACATTAGCTAACAGAGGTTTAAAGTATGTTTAAGGATAAGGGCCATAGGCATTATATTCACCTTAGAATAAGACCATTATTCTAATTAATTAACTGATCGCACTTCTCCAAGCCCGATAATGGGTCATCTGCGGTTAGCCTCTTGATTGAAAACGTAATTAATTAAGTTTAGAGCGTCACATAAGTGCTTAATTAGGCAGCTAATTCGAAAAGCTCGTGGCATAGTTTAAGTCCATTGACAGATCAATTAATTATGCAACTTCTGAAAGATCGTCATTCGGAAGGGTGACTGCCATTGGCAAATTATATGTATAAAATTAAATTTTAGTGAGATTTTGAATAATGGTATCCATATAATGTATGATCAAATAAAATATACAAGTATTAGTCGGACAGTTAGGAATACACGCTTTAATCCACTAAACTTCTAATAATAATAATGATAATTTGAATACCAGAACTCTAAAGACATGTTCAAAGGAAGCGACATCGTCGTCGGCACTATTGTTCTTAGCTAATATGCATATTATAAAGAAGAATTTAATTTAAATTGGATATGAATGGAACACGATTAAATTGGTTAACCTTATTAAGCATTTGATGAAACGCTGGACCACACAAGTGCTAAATTTAATTGAATAACGAGAGTCATTAGTGGCATGAGTGAAATATTTGATGGATCCAAGTTAAAAAAATTGGACACTGGTTCATTTTGACGTTCATACTTTTTTCCACGCAGACAGCCGGTCTGCACAGACATTTTCACATTTGTACTAAGTACCCAGTCCTGGAATCAACTCTTTAGACCGATGACATTATAGCGATCACAGAAAATCGATGAACGGTAAAGGTTCAAGATTGGTTCGGCAGGAAAGGTTTGTATATTTGTTTGTTACAAAAAAACTCAAATAGGTCTGATTTAAAAAAATCTATCACCATTAGAATGCTTCATTCGTTTTTGTGTAGCATATGCTATATTTATGACTAGCGACTCGCCCTGGCTTTGCACGGGTGCTTAAGTTTTCATTGCACCCGTGCGAAGCCGGAGCACGTCGCTACTTTAAGATAATTAGCTGCCTGATTTATACTGCAAAGTTATGAAAAAAAGTTACGAATGCAAGATGCCTTCTAAATGCCTTCAAGCTTTTTACAGATGGTGTACAAATTTAAATCGTTTTGGGCTATAAAAAGAAACGTTGACGTAACATACCCAAATTTAAGAATTGTTAATCTGCTGTCCAGAGTATTAAATCATAAAAATGTTACGTAATTTAACTACGTAAAATCCGTCTTCATTGCTAAGCTTTACATTTATTACGATGCAATATTGTATAAAGTCTGATTTTAATAACTTTGTAAGCTTTTGTAAGTTTTAAAAACAAATAAAAAATATATAATAATTTTACCTGGTGGTTGGACTCTTCTTTATTTAGAGACAGTTGATACATAGTAGGAGGTAATAATATTAAAAGTGTATATCTAAGCAGTTAAGCATATACGAGTACATGTAGATCATAAGTCTTCGAAAATGGTCGCTATTCAGCATTTGCTAAAGCAGCATACATACTAAGTACTTTAGCGCGTCTTTCATGGCGCCAAGCGCAACTGCGGAACACTAGTCGCAGCTTTTAAATAATTAAAATTAAAACAAACATTAAACTCTATGGTATCTATGTTAAGAGATCCAACGAATCAATACCAAATTACACAAAATTGCAGTTGTAACAATTTGTTTGTTGTCTGCAATCATCTGGTTTTAACAAACTGGTTGATCCTTCCTTCCATTAATCTAACTAACTAGGACAGTTATGAGTAAAAACAAACAATAGCGCAAACCAAGACCGTTATTATCTTCAGAAAACAATTACTGCAAGCAGCTCTCAGACAACGTTTTGTTTTGTTCATAGTCAAGGAGTATTCTGTGTCCTAGAACTTTTGTTACTCCGGTTTTGTTAGGTAAATATTGGTCGTCAAACAAAATTGAAATGCCCTGTGGTGTATTCAATCCGATTGATTTGATCAAATTATCCTGTGGGAAAGTTCTAGCGGTATTCACATGGGCAACGTACCCCTACGCGTCAATTTAATTTCTTATAGTAATCGGGTATTTACAAATATATCTTAATATTGTGGGTAATAATCTAATACAATTTTGTAAATACACACTTAATAAACATAGAAACTCTGGAATATTCCTCTAACAAATATAGCATCATGCAAACTTGTCATGCAGCATGAATCAAACTGGCAATATAACGCTTCTCATCAGAGCACTCGCCTACCGCACAAAAGATCATTAATGATGATGTAAGGCTGAGGCTGAGTTCTGGGAATATGATATTTTTTAGTCCATTACATTAAAGAATGTATCTATGTAGAACTAACCAGTTTAATCTGATTCTAGGTATTTCATGGCTCTGTTTTTATGTAACTCAAGGTAACCTATTTTTGTACCTACTTATATTCTTGGCATGAGCATCACCTAGTTCGATTGGCACCACACAGAAGCTTTATGATGAAGAGGGATCATCAAAAAAAAGCCCTAGCTTTTTTTGATTTTGATTTGGGTCGTAACCCAGCCGTGTTCGTTGCCAGATTCTTCTAGGCTGGGTGAAACTGGCGTAAATTCACCTAGCTTTAAGACGTTTCAAAATTATCCTTTAGTAGTAGAGTAGAGTTTTTTGTGATAGAGCTCGTCCGGGGAAGGACTACCACCATACCTATTTCTGCCGCCAAGCAGTAATGCTCGCATTGTTGTGTTCCGGTGTGAAGGGTATGGTTTCCGGTGAAATTACTGGCACATGAGGCTTTCGATCTTAGCCTCAAGGTGGCAACCCGCGAGTGATACCTTTGGTATTGCAAGTGTCCATAGGCTACGGTAACCACTTACCATCTTGTGGGTCGTACGCTTAGTTGTCACTAATATTGATACATGAGATTATTGTATAAATATATTTTTTACTTTACTTTTACTTATTTTACTTTGTATTCACAACAAAATGTTACAAAACTAAAATAGTGAGCCCATTTAGGGTTATTTATATTTAATAATACTGTTACTATATTTAATTTTACGTCGGTGATCATCCACATTTTACTAGAACTAACATGGCCTGCTATAAATCAAAGCATCTTTGGTAATCAACTGATGAAGCCGCAGTTTCCGTATAAACTTCAACGTGCTTCAAACCAAGTTCGTCAGCAGACGATAGAGAAAATAGATATCAAAACGGTTAATATTCTGGGCAAGGCTGGGTATAGATTGGATAAAGGTATTAGCCTGTTTAATATAGGTAGAGTTGTAATAATAAATAACGAATATCTTATTTATTATTTTCTTTGGAACGAGTAGCATAACCACAGACAACTGTCATCTAACGGTGCTCAAGCTAGCCGGGCTGATTTCTTCATGGTAATCTTAGTATCCCGATCTTCTTCTTCTTCTTCTTTTATGGACTCTGTGGCTTATTTGCCACAATTTTGCCAGTGTCAAGTGTATTAGTTTGATTGTCGCTTAGCAACGTAAACAAACGAAATTTGGAAAGAAATGATGACTTTTCTTTTAACATTCCCTTAGAAAGTCTTTGACTAAATTACCAACCAACCATACCCCTCCATTTCAATAAGGTGATTTCGTTTCAAGGTATTAAAAAAAAGCTATCTATTTAGATGGCGGTAGCACAACTGGCGAGCCCAAGAGAATGTAAGCACTACGTTTGGCGAGCTATGGTGAATGTGTAGGGAATTCAACATTGGTTGCTCCTGCTGTCACTGTCACACCTCTGGCTGGTGTCAAAGTCATAGTACGTAATACCTACGTAGTACATTAACTTTGGTCGTACTGGAGTTAAATTATTTTGCCTCAAGCAGGACATGAACCCACAACCTTCCGCTTGACACGAGACGAAATAAAAACGGAGTTACCAACTTTTTTCTTGTTTGATAACCTTTCCCAGTATGGCAGTAGGGCAGATAGCGCCATCTGTCAAAGCAATCGGAACTACTTTTTTTTTTAATCTTGAATCTAAAACTTCTTATTGCTTACACTTTTTTTTGTGCTAAGTAAACAAGTTAAATTGGATAAACTGCCACCAAATTTACGCAACAAAACTTAAAATAACACGAGCAAAATAATTAAAATGGGAAGACCCATGTCGTTTTGACAAGATAGCAAAAGACAATCCTAGTATCCCAATCAGCAGTACGTATCGATGATAATGACATCTGGAGCTGTCAACTTCTTTCAATTTTCTACAAAATGTTTTACAAATTGGTATCTATTGCAAAAAAAAACATTATTATGATAAATTGTGTCACAAAGTTTAAATATAATTTAAACAAAATTTAAATATTTTACCTAAAAAAAAATAACAGTGGTATCCATATTCGTAAATTGGCTCACTCTTGTCTTTTTGAAATTCAAATAGTCATAGAGGTGTAAACCGGTCTGTTTTTCTATAAAAATATAGATAGATTACACCTCTAAAAAGCCGGACGACGAAAATAGACGTACCGCAATTCTATCAAACATCTGACGAATGCGACTGAAATGAAATAAATTCTGGTCATGATACTACCACACCAAATAGGATGCAATACAATGAATCGATTAATTAAACATTTGTCCGGAATGGAATTTATCTGTCATCCGTTATTTATTTCTTCGATGTCGATTACTATTTCAGCATACAAAGTTATTTATGTGTGAAGATGCTGCTCGGAGCCTTTAAAGATTTATCTCTTGATCTTTTCCTTTTTCATTTGGTAAGTAGTTTTATTAACAGCTTTCTAGGGTCGCTTTGAGCAAGCAAGTTAGAGCATTATCTAGAGTTTTTAAAAGCCTAACTAGATTTTTACTCAAATTTATTTTTATTGTGTTAAGTAATGGCACAACAACGCTACATACATCTACATCCTTGGTAAATGAAAATATAACAATTGTGACTATAATAATTTTAAGCTAGATTATTCCTGTTTCCGTGCTCAAATCACCTTGACAGATGTTTCTTAGATGGAAGAAACATCTTAGACCTGAAGAATATCAACCTTGTAATACGTAATTTGATGTTTAGTATAAAACGAAAAAATTTTCAACGATCTTAGAGGTAAAACCACCGTTAAATGAAGCATCCCAAACTTTTTTATAAGTTCTAGAACAGTGTAGGTATTATAACTAATTGTTTTGATTTTATTTCTCAGACCGCTGGCTCATAAATTCTATCCAATAACATTTTGTGGGTCACAACTCAACAAAGCATTTCTAATGTTCCCCTTATTTAAACCTACCTTTCCGTTATCTTGACGTGACCCCCACTTATACAAGATACTGGTCACTCTTCACAAATTGCAGATCTTGGTTCTCGGCATCACGCTCGCTTCGGGCGGCAACACACGGATAATGTGCAGGACGCATTTACACATCAACATTAACCGGTACAAATATATAGATTTATGCAAGCTCAAACCGGCACATGACTCGGTCTACCCCAAGGGGTAAAGAATCGGAATTTCAAATAGTGTCTCAAGAGACACTATCTAAAATTCCTAGGCATTCTTCGTAGCGCACCTAGCCAAAGTACTTCCACATAACGCAATCGTTTAGGTGCTCTTGATTCAGTAGGTATACATGTTAAGGTTGTATTCCTCTATGCTCAACAATGACAGTGATGGGGTGGTTTTTCATTAAATTAGTAGCCTCTTAGTTGAAATTTATAATTTGCCTTTAGCTGACAATGTCACTAACATTTCTACTGATTTGCGGAGCTAAAGTCATCGTGAGTATAGTTATTTTTATTGTAACGATAATGCCCCAATGTGCTTGTTAATACTAAAACTAGTGGATTAAAAGTTAAACGACCGAGCTGTACCTCAATGAATCTTAAGGTATTCAAACAGGCATAGATATGAATTACACCTTATCTCGGATTCTATGGAAACATGTCTAAACATATTTAAAGCCTCTCAATTACAGTTTGAAATTCACGTCTGTACATTAGTACATGTAAGGAAACAAGTACAAAATAAGAAGCTTTTACTCACGCATTATGAAAGTTCTGCAAATTCCATAGGTAAGGTCGTTTAGCGTGTGGCTCTTTCTTGATGGACCCCTTATATGATTTGAAACAAGGGGTCTCTGACTTCGTGTTATGTAAATAATGAGAAAGAAAGTGACCGGAAACTTCCTAATTACGATTTAAAATTAAAATTGCAAAAAATTTGGAGGGCCTAAAAGTTAGTGCCTAGTAAGCATTTCCCAAAATTTTAACTCTAGCGTTATTTTTAGTTAAAAAATGAGTACAGGTAAAACTCTTAAAATGTCACACGTTTAATTTTTGTGTTTACTTGACTAGTGTTCACGTATCTAATCAAGTTGCCTAAAGAAATGAATAATTGTTTTATAGGGTCCGGAGCTAACTTAGATTCAGATTTTTGTGAGGTCTAACAAACTTAGCGTAACCTACAAATTTTTACATGATTAAAGTTATAAATGTATTTCTAAATGTCATTGAGTTTCACTTGATACTGTTAAAGATTAGAATCCAATTTCAATGCGAATTACGCGAACATGATTAGGGCTGAGCCATTCCATAAAACATATTCAATATTATGTTCAATTGAACGTATGATATTTGCTAATAGCCTCGGATATTCTGCGCACGCAGCTAACAACGCAGATAACCCTATATAGCAGGACGCAACGGTTGAATTTCCAATGTAATACATAACTGATACCACAATAACCCATACGTGATTTTACAATTGCTGTTGGGCGCTCGCTCAAGGCTGGTGTTTACCCGGCACGGTGCCATCCTGTCGCTGGTTGTGCATGAAACACTATGAAGCTTTGTTCACGAAGCCTAACAACGGTCTATATTCACGCTTCGGCATAACGCATGGTCAAGCATAAGGCAGCTTAGGAGCGCTTGTTGACGAAGACCGTCGGCGACGTACGCACGCCGTGCGTATGAGAAACCGGGTACAAGCTGTTTCAATAACCATGCTTTCCTGAAACCGGCCCGGTACCAAGCCGGTCCAAAAATATCAAGCAGGGCCTTATGCTGGATCCATGGAAAGACGAAATCTTTTTAATTTTAGAGAGAAAAAGATACAGAGAAATTTATTTAGCAATCAACCCGCTATGTTGTTCCGTTGTAGATTATAGTCGAAGGTAGAGAATAATGTGCATAGAGCTCGCTTATTTCATACAATCAGGGTTGGTATTGAGCATTTTGAAAACGTTGAGGCAATGAGAACGCCTCGGGGTGCCGCGATATTTCATCTTCCATCTTCCGATGCGAAGAATAAATCTTTATTTACGTCGTTACAAATAGCTATCTCGATAGATGGTTATGCCTTGGCTGCACAATGCGGGTCGGACGTGTACTTGGTGCGTGTTTTATCTTTATATTTATTTATTTCTAATGCCAAAATTAATCATGTTTATCTACAGTATAAAGCTTTGCAACTAAAGCTTCGGTCACACATAGCTTTTTTGAAACATCGAGATCTAGCAAGAAAAACTTGCTGTTAAAAGCACCAAGTCACATGCAACGATTATTCACACTAGTGTAAGCTATAGGAGTTTTGTCGGTTTGTGTTCATAGCTTATAATACTCATACGCAACGATTTACATGAGTATACGCTCGCAGCTTGAGCTAGTGGCTGTCATTAGTTGTCACTGATAACTTTCTGATCGGCGCTTTGTTGAATTTTCCAAAATTACATGTGACTGTTGCTTAAAATGTAAAACGAACACTATCAGATGTAGTGACAGTAATAAAGAGGCTGCCCAAAAACATCCATAGTTATTACAGCCAGGACCATCATAATCAGTCACCAATCCTAAAAATGACTGCAATTGAACCTATAAATGTAAATGACACCACTGCGCCCTGTAAAATGAGCGTAGAATTAAATTCTTAGTTTTTTTCGGACAGACAATCTGTCTCGCGTTGTATATTTAATGTTTTGTACACTCGCCGCCATTATTTCAATATTTATAGCTGCTTTTCCGCAAGTGTACGGAAGAACATGATCGTATAACGTTAATTTATTTGCATATCAATGAGTCGTTATGCAATATCATGTCTTAATTTTATGGCGCCCTCTTTGTAACGCGATTTTATCTTTATGTTTACTTTATGTGTCAGATAGTGCCTTTATTGGCTGTTAAAGCTTGTCAATACATTTTATGAGGCTTGGAAATGGTATTCATTGATTTATTGGGATAATAAACAGTTCAAGTTCGTTTGGTTATCAAGTATTATCAAGGTCTTTGATATTTTTTAAGCAGTTTGATCTTTTCGATTCTTTTAAAATAACAGATACAGTCGTAATCAAAGGATTACATTAAGATGCGATGCTGTGCTCATATTTATACGAAACAATGACCAAAAATGAATTATGAAAATTGTTTAAATAATATTTGAATACAACCCAAAATAAAGGTGTTCAGTGTCACTTCACCCACGGTTCCCGGCAGATTATGACATAAATTACCCCATATCCGTATTGTTTAAAATGTTCCATACCTACCCACGCAAATGGCCGAGGCGCGTGCCTGCGTTATGTAATCGTATGAAATGTAACGCATGAGTCGCTAATCTTTGAATACAGATTGTTCTCTGTGAAAATTTCGTATTTCAACATCCATTGTATAATTAAGACATAACTACTTGCCTGCAGATCTATAAAAACACGTTTATTCTCCATAAAATCTATCAAAAGCTTAATAGCAGCAATAAATCGGTATTAAAAAATATTTATAATTAAATCATGATTGGTTTTTACTTAGCATTGTTCCCTAGCACATAAAAATATCTAAATTAATGTGACTGATATAAAAATCGAAATAACTAAAATCTATATTTTTATATACGGCTCTATAACGCGATTTCTTTAGTGTGAAAAATGAACACACAGAGAGACGCAAATAAAGCTTTTCCATTATTTTATTATTTGTACGTATATTAGATGATTAAGTACGTAAGAGCGCTCGTGACGTAGCTGTCTAAGTTGTTCTTAAGAGATCAACGAAGTTAAGCACTGTTCCGCGGGGTCATCATTTGGATGGGTGACCGCCAGTGGCAATTTCAATTGAGCGCTCCCGTGCTTCGGAGGGCACGTTAAGCAGTCGGTCCCAGCTTTTTCAAAGTTGTTAGGCCATGACAGAGGCTTTCGGGCGGCCTAGAAACTCTGTCACCAGAGTTGGCCACTGACTCATACGAACGAACGAACGAGTACGTAAGATCAGCATTCTTGTACAATATTTTTGACTCAGAGATATAATAAGCACCAAAGGTACTTACACTAGGTTAAGCAATTATCTGGTTCACTAGTTTTGTTACCTTCTAATACAGCTCACTCACATCTATATTTTAACGACTAGTCTCCATATAAGTTCGAATTAAATAGGCATAGTTTATTTCGTAGTATTTACAAACGAATGCAATCCTTCTAAGTAATTCAAACATAACAGCTTATTTTCATAATTATGTAGTATTTAGTATGCGCACAAATTCACTTTCTACGTATTAAACTAGTTATCCCACAGTTCCAGATAGATAGATAAATAGATGATTTATTTAATCACAAATAAAACTTTTTACAATACTGGTTAATAATGCCTAAAAACCTATGTTAGGTTTATGTAGACACTAGGTTCTTGATAACATAACAAAGTAATACGTAAGATTTTAATATCCCAAAATTTATTTTGCCTCAAGCGGGATATTAAAATTAATAAAATTACAATTTATTCCCAAAATTTGGGAATAAATTTTGGGATATTAAAATCTTTAGTATTCCCCTAGTGTGATGGTTAACACTATAAAAACAAAAATAACCAAAGTAATACGTCTATAATAACGATTCAAAGTGATCCTTACGATTGCATTGAATAAGAAGTAAGTAAAAGTAAAAGTAAAGTAATTTTTTTTTTATTTTCATAAATGGTTTACATATTTGCGTTTATCTCGAACTTATTGTAGATATGTCTGTCTGTTACATCCAGTTACTTACTTACTTAATTGTTCTATTTTGTATATACCTATTAGGAGTACAGGTAAGATTGGGTTGACAAGTTCGAGAACATCCTACCCTTCAAACTAGTTTGGGACTGTTTCTTGTCGGGTAGTGCCCCTCTCGCTCGATTTACCCCCATCCTGGCAAGCTAATGGTGTTATTAAAGTTTCGTGATGTGCGCCGTCATAGTTATCTGTTAGACTAGTTTATCTAAAAGGAAGAAGGTACATATTTACCTCTAAGCATTACTATGTTTCGGTTTGAAGTGTGAGCTGTAGCAAGTGAGAGGCAAAAGAAGCTTGATAGTTATGTCTCGCTGTGATGAGCAGTGTGCTACGCAGAACTTAAAGCTTTGGGTAAAAACAAAAGTGTTACGGCCGCGGGGTTGCTAAGACTTTAAATTCCTTTGGATTATGATTTTGAACAGCTTATAGAAACTATTTTCTTCGATAGGCGTAGCAAATCATCATCATCATCAATCAGCTGATAGACGTCAACTGATGGACATAGGCCCCTCCCCAAAGAGAGCGATGACGACCGATTTTGAGACTTCACCATCCACCGACTTCACGCGACCGCTTTAATATCATCGGTCCATCAAGTGGGGGGCCGCCCTACACTTCGTCTTCCAGTTCGTGGTCCGCCATTCGATAACTTTTATTCCCCAGCGGTTATCGGTTCTGCGAGCTACATGGCCTGCACACTGCCACTTCAACTTACTTATTTTGAGAATATTTTTTTTACATTTAAACGCCTGAAAGCAACGTCCCCCAGTCAGGCATAGCAAAGCTTAGGTAAAAAAACAAAGTACAAATTCATGGTATTTATTATAAAAACTAAGAGCACCGGTGGTCTAGTGGTAGTGACCCTGCCTTGCGATCCTAAGGTCGTGGGTTCATCCCGGTCGTGCACCAATGAATTTTTCTGTTCCAAAAATGTATGTGCGCAATGCCAGTGCTCTCAGACGGTGAAGCAAACATCGTGAAAACTAAAAATTCGAATGACATGTCCCATTCACCAATCCGCATTGGGTCCGCGTGGTGGATTAAGACCCAATCACTCTCGCCTAAGAGTAGGCCAGTGTCCCAGCAGTGGGAACCTTAGAAGGCTGTTATGATTATGAAAAATAATCGGTCAATTAATTTTTAATACACTCTCGTCATTATACACGAGTCAGAATTGAGTATATACCAAATTGCAATCGAATGCCGTAATTAATAACCAAACTTTGTAATCCACTGTGACATGGTTGCATAACCACATAACCACAAGCCATGGTTCACTTGAGAACAATACTGCCCACCATTATCTATCACCAGGGCTGGATTCAGTAGTTGATTTGGTATAAAAGTCTTAGTTTTACTTCTTCGTTTTTGAACATGCCGCTTGCCTTTTTCATAGCAATTTTCCGAGCGTACAAACTTTTAGTAAAAGAATAATGTAACACCATCAATCCAATTCGCATTGGGTCCGCGTGGTGGATTAAGTTAAGACCCAAACTCTCGCTTGAGAGTAGGCCAGTGTCCCAGCAATGGGAACATTAGAAGGCTGTCATGAGAATGTTACACGAATGGTTTTGAACTTACGCTTTTGAATCGTAAATCGAGAACCACTAGACCAACAGACCACTAGCAGTCAATCAAATGCATTCATATTAATTATTTACGACCGATGTGGCGCAGCGGGCGCAAGTCCGCCTGCGACGCAGAGGTTGCGGGTTCGATTCCCGCCTCGGGTCAAATATTTGTACGATCTACAAATATTTGTTCCTGGTGTTCTGGGTATTTTCTATATATATTTAAAAAAATATATATCTATGTATTGTATTGTATTAAGTATATTATTATATCAGTCATCTAGTACCCATAAACACAGCTCTGTTTAACAGCAGCTTACCTTGGGGCTAGATGGTGCTGTGTGGATTGTCCAGCATTATTATTATTATTATTATTATTTTAGTAGTCTGTATTCTAGTTCAAACCTTAGTTCAGCCCTGGACGACCCATCGCTTAAATTGATTAGCTTCTGACGTAAATCGGTCAGAGATGTCTCGTTAGCCAAATGACGAACAATAGGTACGCAGGTAGGTACACCAGTTTGTGGATGAGGCAACTCTAAGAGGCACCTACAAAGAACAGTCACGACTGCTCCAAATTAAAAATTAATGGGCTATCGGGCTAGCCCACATTTTGTAATGATTACTTGTCCTAATGACTTGCTATTACGTATTTGAATGTTGATTATTTATTGGTTTAGCGTAAAAATATAACATGAAAAATAGCAATGATTCTTATGTATTTTATTTTGATGAATTACTTTTCCTAAGTTAGTTAGTCTCACGCAAAACTTAATACTTAAAGTTTTGGATGACAGTGCAACTGCAGCATCAGGCAATTTTTTTTTTTGTGTTAATCCATCCGACGATCCGTGACAGCTTTATACGAACTTTTGGCGAACGCAGGAAGCGCTGCCCGCAAAGAAATTTCGTAACATACATACAAAAAAACAGACAGTCGAAATGATAACCTAACCAACCTAAATAAGGTTAAAACCCATTGTATATGACAATATAGACAACGTTTGAAAAACAGAAAGGTTAACTTGGTTAGGCTGGTTTGTCACCGTATACCTACACACAACTTTTATGGTTGATATTATTTTTGTAATCCGTATAAGCTTATTTTATTTATCCGGAAATCTTCATTTTGTACTCAAATATTGAATTTTACGGTCATAGGCCTAAAGTCTTAACTACCAACACCTTTACAAGTGGTTTAAGTGGTGTATGGAAAACAGTATAAAAATAATCGTATTTAAGGCGCTTAGCGTTCAGGTCAGCATATAAGCTCCTTAGGTAGTTGTGGCCACTTGACCGCAATTTAGTAACTAGCCGTAGAGCTGATTGTTAAAAATGTTATTTATATCATTTTATTTATTAGTGATCTTTAAGCAACTAATAGACTTTATAAAATATTTTTTCTCACGCTATTTTGGACAGTCTTTTTACTAAGAACTATTTCAACCGTTTTGTCCCTAGTGAAAGTTTTTTACTAGAGTGGTCGTAAGTGTCCGAATCCAGTAAGATCCTTTTTGCAGTAGTTTTTAGCTATAAGAAGATTTCATCATGCTATGAAAGTTAAAGTTCATAACATTCTTAACTTTACATACAATTTAGTTCAACAAAGTTTTTTGTAAACCACTGAAGTGGCAACCAAGCGTACGGCCCACTTGATGGTCAGCGGTTACCGTAGCCTTTGTACGCATGCAACATCATAAATATCACTTGCGTGTTACCACCCTGAGACGTTAGATGGAAAGTCTCATGTGCCTGTAATTTCATCGGAAATCATATCCTTCGAACCGGGACACAGCAATGCGAGCAATACTGCTTGGCGGCAGAAATAGGTATGGTGGTAGTCCTTCCCCGGACGAGCTTTATCACTAAGAACTCTAGTACTCTAAAGAAATAACGTTGAACAGTTTGTTGAAAAAATATGTATTTATCGTAGGAAGTTACCAGGTTTGATCCATTTACTAAAGCGCTAATAGTATTAAAGTGGATGTCACCACGCCGGCTTCTTTGTGTTCATTTATCAATGAGACTATTACTTTCTGGGCCAAAGAATGTAGGTTAGTAGAAGCTTATATGACTAAGTAGTGGTTTGGATAATCATTACTTCCAACAGCAATTGATTTTAATATTGTAGTAAAAAAATAATAAGAAGAAGATGATAAAAAATAATATTGAAAACGGTTTTTGTCTAAAAGTTAATGTTAAGCAGTGAACGCTGCAAAATCAACCACAAATGTTATAAGAAGAAGCATTTTAGAACTCGTAGATATAGTTAAATCAAAATGCAGTACTCAACCCGTTGGGCGTTGGCATGAAATTATCTCACAAAGAAAACAATACAGCAGCGCAGGCACTAAGTCACTGTGAAAATAAGAACCCACAGCCCCTGACAGATTTGTATAATACAAAGCTCTGAAGATAGCAGCCATGCCATCCGTCCGCTAAGCTGATTTACCGAGTCCCAAAGCACCAACTCACAAAGACCCCATAGAATTAAAATAATTCAGACTTGAACTGCAAACGTGCGCTCACTGAGACCACCAGTGATTAAATATAAACCCTCTAAAGATTTATAAGTGTTTATTCCTAGAGGATACAACGTCGGACCTCGCTTTGTGTCTGGCCCTAATAAATGTTGTTTGTCGTAACAGAATGTATTGTTACATGAGATGTGAATACGTACGAAAAATTTATGGGCATCGTTCGGATAGAATAATCGTCATATTCTACTTTAGACTTTGCTGATCCAGGGCTGTGAGTCTTCGGAACGTGTTCATATGAATATGTTGAGTTTTTGTGCTTCCTTTTTGCAGTAGCTCGTTTCTGCTTCATTTTTTGCGTTTTTATTTTATCGCCAGTTGGATCTTTTGGTTTAGCTTTCCTGTTTAAAATGCTGATTTAATTTTGTTAACAAATCGTATCAGGGCCGTTATGTTTTATATGATTGCCTGATGATAATAAACAAAATTGGTAGCAGTATAATTTGTCAATAATATTGCAAAGAGTTCAAGTCTCTGCAAGGGTTGTCTAGTAATAAATCATAAGCAGTTGTTACCACACGACCATACGACAGATTACGAAACAACAAGCTACAATCAATGCTCAACCAAACCCGCTGAATGGCAGGCCCTAATTAACTGTCAAGTAATTCGACATTATTGCTATTATCAGCAACTTACCAGCAACATTTCGGGTGCCGAGCCCAGATAATGACCTCATTCTAATTGGGGGTGACATGGCCAGGCAGAACTAAATAGCGCCTGCTTTTGAGCAGAACCATGAAATAACTCAAAATAATAAAAACAATTCAAATATCTGATTAGCACTGAAAAATATTTTATTAGGGCATAGGGTATAGGGCAGTTTTACTGGTTGTATTAAACAGTAAAATGCTGAATAAAGGCAGTTCAAAACTGTTTGGCCAATTCCAGCAGGTCATTAGATAAGTGTTAACCCTGCCCCTATTGGCCTGGCCTTGTATAACCACAATAACTGTGGCTATCATGCATGGTGCTGACCAGCTTAGCATCGCCACGGCTATTAGCGTGTTCGGAGAGCGCTTCCAGCTACCCCGAGATGGCAAAACTAGCGATCAGATCGCATTCGCACGCATATTACTGGCACAGCAAGCCGTCGGCTATACATCGACCTAGCACCACAGAAGGAATAACAGTGCTAAAATACAGTTTCACTCCAGCAGTACTACAGTGTGAAACCATACACAAGGCAGCGCAGTTAATTTCGATCGCATTGAACCCATTATCAAACTTAAAGTCAGCACAATAAACTCTTATTTTCCATTACAGTATGATGAAGTGACACAAGTGTGCTAGTACAACGGCCCTCGTGATTAGACGCCACACGATAGGGCCCATTGTCGGTACACGATCGCCTCTTGTACGTCTTGAAATTGCGGAAATGGACTTGGCTCGCACCCACTCCACTAGCGGGACATTTCAATTGCAGTAACCCACGGGGCAAACGACTCAACAACATCGTCCCTATCGTGATCCATAGAAGGGTCTGTTTCATCTCAGAATATAAATTGAGTTGTATAATTAATAGCTACTTCTTTTGTACAGAATTTTTGAATAACGCATTGATTCCAAAAATATTTGATAATCACTTTCAATAGACACGTCGTAAGAAAACAGCCTGTTTTATAAGTAAAACTTACGAGTATGACGTGAAATCCTAGCCTCTGCATTCATAACATTATTTTCCAAATCATCGTTTAACTAATGGGTTACTGATATATGGAAGTATTGTTATCAGATATTTAATGTTATTTTTCAACTGATTTTAAGTTTGTGATAAAAGAACAGCCTTCAAACAATTTTTTTCTTTGTAATTTTATCAAATTCATAATAAAACTCTCGACTCGGAATTCGAGCCTTTCTGTCGTTTCGGTATCGATAATGGTAATCGGAGTCACACTTTCAAGTTTTTCGTTTACATAATTTATTAGAAATTCATCGACATTTAGGACCGTTCACGTCTTAAAGTTGTGGCCGACGCTCGTAAAACATAGACAAGAGGACATTAGTAAGCGTCAAGGGTCCTTATTTACGGGCTTACTAATGAGAAATGCTCCGAACTGGTGCGTGACTAACTAGAGTCTTTCTAGTTTATTTTCTATACGAGTTCTAAGTCTTGTTACTCTGCGGACACGTTTATTACATCAGTTTTTATCTTTACTGCTCATTATTACCCATCCACGAACCAATAGGCATTTAGAAAAGTTAGTCAAGAATTTTTTTTGGATTACCTATTTATAGTAATGCGACACAGAACTTTTAAAAAGGGATGATGATATTTAAACGAAATATCCAAACTCTAAAGCATTTGGTATTCGGGAAAGGGCCGGCGGTGGGTGGTAGCTCAAAAAAAAAAGACTCATCAAAAATTAATTCATAATTGGCGGAGAAAAAAAAAAACATATAGTCGAATTGTTAACCTCCTTTTTATAGATTTAAAAACAGAACTCTCTATCAGTTGCTTGGTTCTCATAGTAAAAGTTCTGTTTAGTTTAAGGCTAAATGGCGCTGTTTTAAACTGTCCATCAATATTGACTGTTAGTTTACTAGAAAACATCTATGAATAGGAATATTACTTCAAGCGTTAATTCTATTTATTATACCCTAACTCACAGCGCTTGCCTGATATCAGATAACTACATTCTATTCAGCAACAATAATAGAAAACCAAAAATATGTTGCATCCTTGCAACTACTTTTAATAGTAAACCTGTCCGGGTAAAAATGTAATTGAGAAGGGTCAGACAACGATGCGATAGGCGCAAGAGCATAGGTTAATCGAGTGAGCGCCGGGCAGCGGGTTGTATAGGCTATCGCAGGTATCGAACCAACACGTTATACGGTAATAATATCCACTTGATTCGACATTTTAGATACATCATTGACCGGACATAAGAAAGAAAAATTTTAAATTGAAAAAAAAAATGTTATGGAGTTAGTGGAGTTCATTAAAAAAAATTAAGAGAACTAAAGTTCATTTAAAAAACAGGTGTTTTCATGTACCGGTATAAGATACCACCCGAACAAACATTGTTACAAAATAAAAGCTTGTTAGAAATAATAAAATTCTTCATGATAGCAATTGTCTGGGAAATTACTACCACATTCGCATTGTTGTGTTCCGGTTCGAAGGGTATGGTTTTCGGTGAAATTACAGACACCCCATGAGACTTGGTCTCAAGACGCGCAAGTGATAACTCTGGTGTTGCAAACATTCATAGGTTACGGTAACGATTACCATCAGGAGGCTACCTATTCTAATGTAATGGTGTTCAAGTCAATGGTCAAGTTGGTCGAAATTATCAAGATGGCCAACCTTCCGTAACTAAGTAGTTATTTTATACTTTACATTGAATCAAAACATAATAAACAACACTTTACACACCTACGAGATAAAATCAAAAACTTGCCGCGTCATTTATAACGCATATTAGAGAAAAGCTATCGATTTACAGATAAACGATTGAAAAATATAGTTTTGTCCGAAAAACCGTATAACACCCGAATAAAATTATCATCAAGCTTTTTTAATACCTCTAATGGCTATTAGATTTGTAACAATTCTGGTTTTACAGTAAAGTTAATGTCTTCGCTTAGTGGATAAAAATTACACGCTATTAAAAACGACCTACGCATGGTTTAAAATGAATCCCGAACTCAACGCATAAAATGTTTAAAAAAGTTAATTATCGAAATTTTAATGAGGTCATAAATAATTCTGAGCGATTATTATTCCAATAGGACAAATTGCTGCTCCCTTAGGCTATCTCAACAATGAAAACGAAGGGTCAAGAGTTTTTTTTCCAAATAAACCCTTTTGAATGGAGGTTTGATTTTATGATTTATAGAGCCTGTTATCCGGTCTATACTTCCACGTATTTTGTTTTGATTGGGGCTTCTTTCAGTGGCCGAAGATTGATTGTTCCCAGTTCTGTGGGAGTTTTTGTAGGCAGGAGTGAAAATATTTTATTGTATTTTTTTGTTTTACTGACGGCTTAATGGTGTGACTGTTAAATGAAGATGAGATAGCATCGGAGTGAAGAGCTGTTGATATTTTTAATAGTTTTGACAGTTTGAAGTGTGCTTCGAATTCAAGGTGTCTCATCGAAGCGCTTGACTTGTCGTTTTCTTAAATCAAGCCTATGTGATTCTTATGTTCTTTCTTCCTTATTTTATTTGTCTTACTGGTGTATTTTATTAGTAAAAAGTTTGAGGTACACAAAAAAGGCATATATCAGGCAATATTTGACAGCTAGTAAATATGAAAAAATTTACACTTTTCAGTTTGGAGTAAAATTTACCATATTTTTAAACAGTATATTTTATTGTCCTGAGCCCATAATAAAATTTCTTTGTCACGAGTGGCAAAAACTACATACCAAAATACCCAGAACCAATCATTACAGATCATGCAAATATTTGTTACGCAGCGGTACTGGAATCCCCAACTAGCTTCGCAATCAAGCACGTGCGCTACCGAAGAAGTCGTCAACAAGTTTTGGTATCAACTGATCTCTGACTATTCCTTACTATTATCCAAATTTATAACTGTGATAACTGTTGTCAATTTGTCTGTGGTAAAAGTGGGTATTGGCTAAAATTTAAAACACCATAGCCTAAAATTATCGATTCTATTTCTGTTTCAGGTAAGGGAAAATCGTGATCTGGTACTGCCCAATAAAAGCATTAAGACAAGTGAGTATTTTCTATAAACTTGCTGGTCGCATAATTCTTTACCTCAATCTCGTGCCAAAAGCATCGAGGGTCAAAGTGTATACTGCATCATTCTGAACGCAACCCGTTACTTCGTGCGCTCCATATACAGGCACAAAGATAGCTTTATGGTGATTCGATAGCATTCACTTGAAAATTGGCGTTTAGGGTACATGTTTAACTAGCGGATAAACAGAAGCGGATATTAATGAAACATTCGAGCAGACGCTTCATAATTTAATTCCGTAAAAATACGGAATGCGTTTTAGTCATTCCATAACATTGAATAATAATGCTTATTGATTCGAATTAAAAACCAAGTATACAAAAGTGTCTCTGAAAAGTTTATTAAAATTGTGCGACGATGGAAAAACAGTGTTGACAAACGCTAAAAAGAAAGGCACAACTGTTAGGCACAATCATGTAGACTACATAATTATCATGTAGGTAGGCAAAATAAAATTCAAAGCAAGTGGTTTTCATAAAAGCCTATAGCACAGATCATAAAGACGTTAATAGATCAGAGGTATAATTTCCGCGTTGCAATTTTGATACGTAGATAGATTAATGGCATATCAAAAATGTTGCAATTATATTATTGTTTGAACATGGAAGCGGATTTTGATTTGGTCCATTTAATATGCATAGACCTTTATAGTTCAAGTGCGAGATCAAGGTGATGTAGTGAATCGCATAACTTGACTTCGGATTGTCATGCGCGATGCGAATAACTTTGTAGAACTTTGAAGCCAATCTAAGCTTTCCTGAAAATTAAACATGTAGTTTAATTTTCATATTATATTTATAACGTAATAAAAGCAACGACAATTTAAACGAGATATCGTAAATTATGTAAATTATGATCATAAAAATAAAGCAAAGACAAGCTTTCAATCAATTGTAAGAACATGGTATGTAGTCCCAGCGAATATGTGATTGTTGGCTTATTCCAAAAATGTCATCATCCCCTGCCAAGAGTTTCCAGCTCTCAATAGAGAAGCAAAGGGAATTTTGCAATGTTTTTTTGAAACAATGCTTTCGCGTGAAAATAACAGATATAATCACAGCAAAGTTTTCTAAAAGAAGCACAATGTAATTGTGGTTCAACTCTGCTCCAGATTCATACATTCAAACATTAATTAGCCTACGCTCAAGTTTAGTGGATAGCACTGTCTTTGAATTTTCGTTGCTTGGATATACCGGTCTCCTTACGATGTTGCGCAATTTTAAAAAAATATATTTGAATAATCGGTTTTAAACCCACAACCTTTGGATAACAAGGCAGGTTCTACTAGACCACCGTTGCCCCAGATAAAAAAATAGCAACTTCATAAACTCCGCTGTAAGAAATCTTACTAAAAATTAAACGTCTTACAAAATTTCTCCAAATTTCTGAAAAAATACTTACCTACCAAACAACATAATATCATTCTCAGTCAGACACTCAATCAAACACTCCCTAAGCCAAGACTGAATGCACATTTTACATCGTAAGCATTTTCAAGCACCCTTGAACAATCAGTTAGCGTAGGTAGACCATCAAATAAACAGTGGTTAACGTAACCAATATGTAAGATTCTAGCTTAACTTATATAAAGGGATACACAAGACATTACGTTTATTTTGTTACTAACGCTTTAATATTGTAGAAGGAAGAAAAATGTTTGCTTTGAATTACCATCTATTTTAAGTCTAATTATATATAGTTTAATAAAACTTAACTGTAAAGTTCTTCATGATATTAATTAAGTTATTTAAACCGAAACCAAAACAGCTTCTATTCGTTATCATTAATATCTACGGTTTTACGAGTAGCATAAGCTGGTATGTTACCGAAACTCTCTCGATGAATCCAAGTTTAACGGCCGGTTAGCATGTAAGTGAACAGTGGTATAACGAGAACAATGACGTAGCAAATTAAAATAACGAGACAGAGCATCCGAAACAAAAAATCTCAAGCGCGCGCAGTCACGAATAAAAACACTCGATACAGAATAACAATGAGGTGTTTACTATGTAATATTCCATCCGTCGATATGTTTGCGTTGCATAAATGCAATGCAGAGTGACCCTGACCTCAGGCCGTCGACCCCGCGCGTGACACTTCGATTCTCTATCGATCACGACTCGATCGGAGTGCGGAAGAATCGATACATCGATATTTTTGTTCGTTATCTGATCTGAAGTTTGAGATCGTAGCCAGCGTGACTATAGTTTTCCGTCGGTCACTTTAATCATTGTAACGGTTTGGTTGTATTGTTGTTTAGTAGGTACCGTTTTTGTATTAGGCAGGTGTCTATGATATTATCTGTTGCCTATTTGATGAAAAAGCTTGAGAGTTATCAAAAATATATACATTCCATCCACAAACGCTGTTTTTAAAATGAATACATACTAAAAACAGTAAGTAGCAACCGTCTTGTTCATGTACAATAAGCATTATTCGATCCCACCCTTTTCACCTATAGATGTGTGTTTGGACTATTGTGAGAAAAATGTTTGACTGTTGTGACTTTTTATATAATAATTGTGATTTAATTTATAATCTACAATTAAGAATTAATTTTGACATGTTTATATTAATCAGTGCAATTGGTGTATAACCGTTCTAATTGAATAAATAAATAATAATAATAAATAAATAAAAAATAATAGATAGATAAATAAATATCATAAACAAATGCGTGAAAAAAGCTGTAGGCATAAACAAGTGGTAATGGTAAGTAAACGTCTCTCCAACCAAAGACTGTTGTATAAATTTGACACAATCACATCGTAATAATATAGTAAACAACCTACGAGACCCTAAACTACGACTATAACATAAATAATCCCCTAAGAATATCTTCTTCTTCTTTTACTTATGGCGTCTGTGGCTGTGTTGCCACAGTTTTGCCAATGTCAACAAGACAAGATTTAAAACTGTACAACGATGGAGATTTGAGTATGAAAAATTGTCAACAGAGGGAGACTCAACTATAATTTGGAAACAAGGTGATTTATTTTAACCTATAAGAAAAGGACAGTAAGAATATCAAAAACAAGTGCTGCCATGACACAACACTCAGCCAAACAAATATTAGCAAGCCATGCAAACAGTGAGTCGTAGTAAGAACTGAACCTGCGCCTCTCGCGCTTTGCACTCACCACGCCACCGAGGCAATAGTTTTATAACAATAGCAAATCAAAATACAAGGTTACGGTATTCCATAATGCTTATTTCACGAACCGTAAACGGAATATCTCCTCGGATCTAATAACGTAAGCTATCTTGGAATGTAACATCGTGCTTGACCTCTGATTATCTAAAATAGATACGTCTGTAATAAAAAAAGATGTAATACATCATCTGAACAACAATGGACGACAATTTAATAATATTCTCTTCGGGAAAATGTGTAAAGAGAGGATCTAAGTTGGCCAAGGGTTCGATTTTATTATTTGTCAAAGTGAATCAAAAATCAAACCTTACCTTTTTTTTTCTTAGGTACAGAAGTCTGTAGATCATAGATCACTGCAATTTATAAGTCAGCACTTATAACGGTGTCGTAGCGCGGTAGTAGGTGAGTGAGAAGTGAGAGATTTCTAGTTTAATTCCCACTATAATTTTTTTTTTTTATACAACTGAAGTGGTAACCAAGCGTACGGCCCACAAGATGGTAAGCGGTTACCGCAGCCTGCGGACGCTTGCAATACCAGAGGTATCACTTATCAAATAAAATGTTTGCATGATATTATGCAAATATTTGTTCCTAGTCTGAATGTTGTCATATAAGGGTATTTCATTATCAACCTGGCAAACTTAAGAAATAGATTACACATAAAAAATACATGTAGGTATCTTTTTTTATTTAAACATTTTTTTCTTAAAAATATCGAAGTAAATCAATAACGTAATTCTGGTCAATTATTTGTTATCCTTGTTGGAAATTGAAAGAGTAGCGAGCGGCGCGTGTCAGTGACCCGCGCGTCAATGACCCGCTACGGGGCGCACCCTCGAATATTTCATTATTACGACGTCTGTCTTGATTTCCAGCAATGATAAATAAAAATTTACCAGAAAAACGTAATCGATTTACTCAAGATTTTTAAGAATTTTGTATAAATTAAAAAAAGTGTTTTAAAAAAAGTAGTTTTTTCATGTGTGGAACCTATTCCCTAAGTTTGTCAGATCGATAATGAAAGACCCTGTCACTCGTAGTACCAACGATCCGGGGAATTATAGTGAAGGATCAAGACTATAGTGTGACTATTGGGTGTGTTAAGTTAAGTGTGTAACAATTTTATTATCTTATAAATCAGGCTCAATTATACGAATGCTCGATTATATATTTTCAAATGTAATTTAGTTGGTCTGAAATGTAGTCAATTAGTTCACAGAATTTTCAAAGTTATTAATGAAAATAAATCATTTTGTCAACAAGGCAATTTATATCTCACTTCCTTATTTGCTTTTATTAATACAAAATAATACGCACAAATCACTAATGTCTATTTTATTACATTTTATAGTGTAGTAAAACTTTAATTAACTCAGCTATATTTTCGCACTAAGACTTCGTTTCAGTGTGAGGTTTTAAGGCAAAGGAAATAACTCAGACATCTTCATGTGAATTTCTACATATTACAAAACAAATTACTCTAAGACCGTGTGGTACTACCCAGCAGAGCCACCACTTTAGAATCCGATCATTTATATCTTAAAAGAATGTAAGTACGTTAGACGTTCATAGTGTTTATAACGGATTTAAACTATACAAACATTTTCTAAAAAAGCGCCTGATTAATTTAATTCAGTCAGCTAGTGGCTCAGCCAGGAAGCATCCTTCCTGGCAGAGCCACTAGCGAAGTCGATTTTCTCAGTATCTGACGAACCGTACAGCAATAAACGGCATACGTACACTATGTACGTCTAACGTACATTATTCTAACGTGGTGGCTCTGCTGGGTAGTACCACGCGAAGGGCCTTATTCATAATCATACTTTAAACTTCTATAAGCTAATGTGTCTTTTAAATCTGTTATTGTTATTATTCACTGGACTAAGAAGACAATACTTAGCAAGCAGCTAAAATTACATTTTCTTTTATTATAAGTCGTTGTTTTGATTCTCGAAGGTTACCTGTCGTTAGGTATTCCAGTTTTTGAAAATTACTTATGCACAGGTAGAAAAATTAGACACGGTTTTAGCAATAGCCAAAACAAAGTATCATATATATATCTGCGATGATTGATCGTCTAATTCGACTTCCTCATTGCTTTTTTTCTGCCCAAATTGATTTACGTAATTTTATAGTCCGTAGTATGTCATTATATCATTTAGCTACTAGGTACAATTGCTTTTGACGAATGAAATATTAGCCATTAGAGTGTAACAGCTATTAAATTTGTATTGTCTTTTAAAAAACGTTTGCTTTGGCAATGGAGATAAGGCATTGGACTAGTCTGATTATAATCTGGAATCTTTAATTTAGACTTGCTCTATTCCGGTTCGAAGGGTATGGTGTCCGGTGAAATTACAGGCACGTGAGTTTTTAGATCTTTACGTCTCAAGGAGGCAACGTGCAAGTGCTATCTCTGATGTTGCAAGCGTACATAGCTTACCATCAAGTGGGCCGTACGCTTAGTTGCCACTTTATTGGTATAAAAAAAAACTTGCGTAGACATCGCGGACTGCGCAGTGCGCCTAGCTATCTGAAGTGATACATTTCAATGTTATTTCAGAACTAGAAAAATATGCTTTAAAGAAAAGCAACATAAGCTTCTACGCTACGATGAAAGTTTATTTTATTTATTAAATTCTTTAATATTATTTACTTTGTGTATTCACGTACTTATTTCCTAAACATAAAATATAATAGGTAATCTAAACAAGAGTGGTTTTAAAACAAACAGTTCAAAAATCCACTCACGATTTGAGTTCACCAACCTTTTTCGTGTGTTTGAACATACTATCGACTACAGATCTAGGATTATACTTGTAGCTTTTTATATGTGTGACTAAGCAGTAGACAGAACTATCGTTGTATCTGGATGTTATCCCACGTAACCCTAGGCTAAAGTCCTGGGACTAGCCTTTACAAGGAAGAAGCGTATTTCCCTACGCATCTCTACATGCGGTTGATTTTATCTCAGGATATTTAATTTACATGCTGTTTTTCGTAAAATACTGGCAACTAATATAGCTATTTTTTTTAATGTCAGCAACTGACAATACCGTCAAGTCATTTATCTGTTGCAACTTCATTGTCCATCTAAAAGCTTTTGCGTTGTACTGCATTAAGCTCATCACCGCAGGACATTGTTATAAGCATCTTTCATCCGGTATTTTTTATTGCACTGTGTGCCCTGTAAAACATATTAATTGCATCTGCTTGAAGCCAGAATATCTGGCTCTACGGTAGTACCCACCACAATGAACTATAGCTAAAGAGTCCTACTACCGTACAACGTAGGAACTATGTATATTAGTGTGATAAACATCTAAATCATTTAAATCCATCATAACAAGCTTGTTCTTGTATTTATTAACAAGCATTTACATCACGAACAACGCGACGACATCTACCGATAGATACAAATACATATCCATGTTCACTGTTTAGTTATTACAGAAAGGCTTTTAGCCATTTCGGCTTTATATGTCCATAAATAAAGTTCAGTATTGTTTGCATTTTGAGTGCAACCAGTTCCACCCACACAATCTACACTTTCGACACTCAAATAAGACATAAATTATAATTTTAAAACGCGTCTCGTAGCACGCATGCCTCCCTAATAATAAACGGGTCCATGCTAAGCCATAAATATTTCAATGACTGATCGGAAATCTATTGCTTTGTTATACAATTGTACAACAAACAAGAATAATAATGTTGGTTCTGATGGAGGGACCTTTGGGAATATATCATATTTTATTGATATCGTTTTATTAAAAAGGTAAGCTGTTTTTAGATCTTTTCGTATGATCTTCGATTTACTATGAGAAGTAAGTATTATTAAAACAGTAAGAGACGTTTTAGTATTATGTACCGGTTTCAGAACAAATAAACAGTGATATTTACAAAGAGCACAGTAACATCATTTTGCGCTGCATATATCCGTAAGCATAAACATATTTTTTAATTTTATTAAACTTAATACATACAAGTATCATTATTATTGCTTTAGTTGTTTTACTCGTATATCCTGATTTCAGTGCCGTCGATTCAATTACAAATAGAATGATTCAATTTACAATCGCAAAGGATGCATTCATCACACGAGGGTTAGATTTGGTTTGTCTTGAGCAAATATAATCGTGTTGTGTGTTAGTGATGTGTTAGTATCGATTAAAATCACTATTAAAGTTACAGTGTAAAGCAAAGTTATTTTGTTTCAAGTCGTCGTTCTGAAACAGAGTGTAAACACTCTGTTCCTAGAATAAAACCAGCCGTTTTTATTTATATCACGCTTGAAATCAGTGTTTTGACTTTCATTGGCCGATAGACGATAAAAAAAACCACAGCAAGAACTTTACCTACTGTAAATAATACTGTTTCAATTTAACTCAATGTGTTACGCAGCACATTGCAAAGAAAGTGCACCGTGTGACTCACCCCTGATGAAGAATCTTGGAATTGAGTTGCAACAATGTCGTTATCTTTTCACCAGTAGATACGTGAAAAATCTCGTTTAAAAATTACGACGAATGAAGCTTCATTAAGTGGAAATGCAAGATGCTACAAGTAAATACAAAACAACCTCAACTTTCTCTGCCATAGTTTTAACATCAAAATAGTTGATGGTGTAAATCGTGTAAATCCATTCTGCCCATAGTTTTAACGCTATTTTTATCGAATTATTTTAATCAATACTAGATAGTTCTCGTCCCTAGAGTCGGGCTTGGGAACAATGCCGGCGGCAGCTGACCGGCGGACTCGCCTGCTGATTGTAGCTTACGACGACAGCCTGTGCTATCGCAAATAAGTATTTATTGCAACCGCACAGCCTTCACCAATATGAGCCTTTGTTCGTAACTTTCGCAGGCGAAGCTCTAGCTTTTCATACTTACCGTTACAGACATTTTTTATACCTTCAAGCATGTACATAAAGACTTTTTAAAATATATTTATTGCAAATTTTGCGTACATAATCGTAAACATACTTGAAACAATTTTTAAGTCCAGTCATTTTTTTAATATAAAGTGCCACGCCTTGCCATAACGGTAACTGAAATGAATGGCATCCAAAGCTTTAAGTTTAAAAGTTCTGTTTGTTCCTGGGCTGATCACCCCGAGACATAGTAAGTTGATGAAAAAATGCTTTTTTCATATGTTGCCATGTTTTCCTTCATTAGGTTCAACATAAACGCTAGAGACGTTAAATGCGTTTATGTCTAGAACCATTGAACCACAAACTTCCAGAAGCTTAGCGCTCCAAGACATCTTTATGGTTTCGTTAGTTGGATTGTTGGGCAACAGTCGTGTAAGCATTCATAGCGACCATTGTATCAATTTGTGTGGCTGCTGTTTAAATACGAATTTAAACTTTTACAGAAAATAATTTTTAAATAAACGTTTTACAAAAAAGTTGACAGAGTTTAACTTTTTATTTTTATATCGATCTGGTCCCGAGTTTTTTTTTTATGTCAGCAAATGACGATAAAGTCAAGTCGTTCACTTGATGTTGAACGCAACGGCTAACCATAACAGTTACAGTGACGTAAAATCTGCGTGGCACTGCACTGCGCTCGACACCGCGAAACGTGGTTATCAAGTTTCTTTCGCCCAGTAATTTCACTTGCTACAGTGCCCTTAAAACGTAAATATTAGATATTTACATGGAACTCACGTGTGGTTTCTTTATATGGAGAACCTCAGTACATTGTCGACTGCAAGATCATATTAATTGACCGAGTGAGCGAAGCGAGCAAAGTGTCTCAGGTTTGAGATTGGCAAAAAATGCTTTTGGCTGTTCTCACCTACAGGTCGCATTTATCAACCAATCTGGTTGAAACTTGGTATATAGGTTCTATGACTATAAAGAGTTTGAATGTGGTTGGGGATTTTTGATAGGGGGCGTACTTTCTCCAAAAAGGACAAAAAGGGGGCTGCTGGATATCTCCGCCTAATGGTTTTTGATTTCGATGATTTTTATTTTATTTGAAAAGTAAGTATTAACTTTAAGTATGTCTGTTATTTGGTGAAGATCTGATGAGGATCTTCAGTGCGATGAGCAAAATAGTTCCTCAAAATGCAATATTATGTTGCTCACTTTCAAAGCTCACTTTACAAGTTTGTGCTTGCGAGGTCTACTGTTCGGAGAACTGCTAGTTAATAAAACAAAACATGAAAAAGCCAAGCACTTTTCTCTACCACTGTACATAGAGTTCGACGCGGTTATTAGCGGTTCATAGGTCAGATAGTATCGGTAACCAACTATCTTACGATCTGCTTGACCATCAATAGGATTTTTGTTGTCAGCAAAAAAACATACAATAGATCGAATAAAACCCAATACATTTTTTACAGGTATTGCCTTTTTCAAATGGTTTTTTAGTTGCTCTATTTGTTATGTTTAGTTTTAAAAATAAGCGATAAATTAAGTATTAATAACTTATTTCCCTTTCGTTTCAATCAGCTTTTATTCCCGATCCTGAAGAAATATCACGTATCAACACAAACCTTAACAATCCCAATCCCCTCGATCAATATTCACCAGAGCCTATTCGAAATTGATAGCCTGAGGTCAGCCCCATGTGGCTGCAATACACTTTTACCCTGAGTTACTCTATATAAAACGATCTTTATTGCCTGAATGTATAGGTTTAATAATGCTTGAACGCGAGCTTTTTGAATCTTAAATTTTGGTCTTGTTGCTAGTGTTGCTAACGTTGAATAAAGGCATATGACTCTCAGAGTTAGGAAGCTGAAGTGGTAATCAGCAAGCTCGAATGACAAAGCAGCTTAAGAAAGGATTGGTGATTCAATGATATTGTTAAAATACTGTGGAAAAACAAATGGAAAAGTACTAAACAGGTCGTTATACTTCTTAAGGAAAAACAATATCTTCTATCTAACTGATGCTTATGATTATAGCCAATGATAGTCAATGTTATCATTTAAAACGGCTTTATAATATGGGCATAGCAAATTCTCAGGGGAGGCCAAACTGGCGTGTTCGGGCGTGTATAGTCAGGGTGTCTGTACCTAATATAATTTCTTCTCAGGTACCAGCTACTTCTGTCGGTGACCCCGCTACCCAGCGCATTCCTTCTAGGGCTTAATAATACACATGAGTCCGACATAACGATCTGCGCTGGCTCTCATTAAATTGTGTATTCGTACTGCTCGCTTGCCATGAGTTCCTGGTAGTCGGTAAGCCACACGCTATCTGGAAAATGCATATTGGTTTGATAAAGTTTCTTAATTTTAGCAAGAATGTAAACAGAATTGACACGCTATATTACTTCTGTGTTCATTTTGTTAATTTTCTCATTTTGCATACATTTCAATAGGTTAAACGTTTATTATGTTTTCAAAAATGTTGAGTGACACGTTGATTTTTTTTATGGATTTTAAAACTTTTCCCACCAGTAGAATTAATTAGATTAATAAAAGAAGTATGTAAGTAGATGCTCTAAATGTCCTGTGTTTAAAAGTGATTCCGTGAATGGGATTGATTTACCAAAAAATGTTCAAAGCAAGTGCAAGAATTAATTTACGTGGGAGAAAGCGACCATCAGATTTTTCAACAACTTTATTCCATTCCCGTGATGGTAAATCCAAGTTTTCCGAGCCCATATAAAAGTGCTAACAAAACTACAGATAAAAACGCGATAATAAAACGATTTGAAGGCTTTTATTGGTTGAAACGTTGAAGTTGGGTATCAGATTCTCTGAGATAGAATTATATTATGGTAATAGAAGGTGATCTTCGGCATCCGGTGCCGCCCAGGGCATTGTCGTGGCGACAAGCTTGTCCCTGTAGCGTTATTAAAATTATTTATAATTCCATTCTGGTCTCCGGAAATTTTATAACAACTTTTACATAATCTTCAAACTAAATAAGTAATCTGTGTAAACTGCTCCTTTGTGATAGAAACATGGTAGAGTGTGGGTTGATACGAGCATGCAGCGTAATTTGAAAATCATTATTGAGGTTTTTTACATGCTAATATAGTATAACGTGACCATGATAAATGGAAAATGGGGGCAAATATCGACCGTAACCCAACATGTGTAAAGTGCTCTATTTTTTGCTATTTGTCGTCAGTTATTTAAATATGGTGTAAGAAAGCTTTATTTAGTACAAAAACACGCGATTTTAATTTAATTGCAATAATGACCAGCAGATAAATCACATCAAAATAAAATAAAAACAAAAGACTTAGGTTTATGTGTTACCGTAAGTATAGGATGCAGCATGCAAAATTATTTTATAAATACTTATTAAATACTAGCTGACCCGCGCGGTTTCACTTGCGTTATTTTCTCGCAATATGGAAATATATATTTAATTATATTTTTTAAACAAATATTATATTTTATGTGTCTGTATTGTTTTTTAATTCTTAAGATTATATTATTGTATTAATTCAAGTTCAAGTGGGTATTTAATTAATTTCGAATTTTGATAAAAATCATGACAAAAAAAACCCTAGGTATCGGGAGTTTATCGCTTTATCAAAGATTCATTACATATAATACACTTTAACAAGCTTGTGTAATCAATCTTAAGCCATAAACGTCACTGAATAAAACTACTTGGATTCAAAATCTATCTCTTTCATTAATTTGGAAATAGAATAAGATAGAAGATTTGTCTCATCTGCTTTGGATGATTGGTCATTCCCACAGTAAAGTGTTAAAAGCTTTCATTAGTCTAATCACTATTTTGGTGGGATACATTTTAAATGCTAGATGAGTTATTACCTGAGATAGGGTTGTAGTTTTTTAGATTTTAAAGTGTGAACGCACTTAACTGTGATTTACAGGCTCTCAGACAGGAATTGGATTTTCTATTATATGTATAGGTGTTTCACCTGAGGCATTTTCATTTGTCTAACGATTTTATAAATTTTAAAAAATTATGGACGTTTGGAACTTCTAGATGTTTGTATGTTTTAAAAGTTCAAAAAATCCTCTTCAACGTAAAGTTGCATTACCTAGTATGATCGAGAATTGTGATCTTAATCTGGTAATGGAGTTACTTACTAATGTTATTTGTGGTTTGTTGTGCAATGATAAAATCAATAATACTTTAAACATTTGACTTTTCATCATCATCATCATCATCCACAGCCCGATTTCACCCACTGCTGGGTATAGGCCTCCCTTTGTATGTACCACGCTTCTCGGTCCTGTATATTGTTGATTGGACTTTTAAGTATTAAATAATGAAAACTTGTTGACTTTAAACACTAGCCTATGTTTTACCACACGTGTAATGTACCTTTGTGGTAAAAGCTAACGGTAAATCCAACAAAACACCAGTAATCGATCCGACACCGAGAGGCGTCTCGTTAGCACTGTAATTGGACAAATCAAAGACGCCCACCACAACTGTGTGTTGCACTGTAATGACCACGTAACTGGACTTACAATATTGTAAGTTGGTACGTGATAATGTGTTTTAGCTAACTTAACTAAGCCGTGTGAACGATTACAACTGTAGTTTTATTACTGTTTAGACCTTGAACATAATAAAGTAAACAGAACAGAATATTTATTTTTTTATTTATTTATTATTATGGACCACCAACGAAAGATATACAGGCATACACATTTTTAAATTACAGAAGTGCTCAGGTCAGGTGCTCTCTCAATTAGAGGTGACCACATCATGCACAAAAATAAGTTATTGTGAATTCAACTGAAAACTGACTCTAAATATCACTCGAATAAGAAAAAACGATATAAGTCTGAAAAAAACGAACGCTTCCTACCGGTAGTGATTTGGATCAGTTGAGCTATCTATAGGTCGTTTGTAACGGTCTTTAGATGGCTCAACTGTTTCATAGTATTTTGTATATTTTGTAATGTAATATAATTATTTACATATTTTATTTTGTTTAATAAAAGTCTGAAATAAAGTAGGTAGGTACCTAATGAAATTACAAAATCACAATCATGAACCGCAAAGATATTGTAAAAAAGTAAGTGGCATATTATATCTTTATTGTACGTACACCTTAGAAAATGAGAAGATACAGAGTAGAAATTAGTACAAATAAGAGGTACAGTGGGCGGTCTTATCGCTAATAAGCGATCTCTTCCAGACAACCTTTGGATGGACTGGATATTTTAAGACATTTAGCGAACAGTGGCGCACATTTTACTAAATAATGTATTAAATAATAGAATATAAATTACATATTATGTACAGTCAGTAAAAAATGTGGTCTACCAACCTTTTTTTTCTTTGCTGACTGTACTTACATAAAAAAAATATACTGCATACCTTGGTGACCAGAAAAGATGCATTCACTGTAACATTTCACAAAAACACACCAATTCCAAAAGCAACAATAAAAAATAACAGCATATATTACGAGGAGGTATTACTACAAATACCTATAGTATTTTTAATATATTTTTTTGGTAAAGTAAGTAAGTACGTAAGTTCGTATGAGTCAGTGGCCAACTCTGGTGACGGAGTCTTTAGGCCGCCCGAAGGCCTATGTCATGGCCTAACAACTTTGAAAAAGCCAGGACTGACTGCTTAACGTGCACGGGAGCGCTCAATTGAAAATGCCACTGGCGGTCATAAGGTGACAAACAAGCAGACGAGCCGCCTGATAGAAATCGGTCATCGTCGCCTATAGACATCTGCAACACTATGTTAGGTGTTACAGAAAGTGTTGCCTACCTGTTAGGAAGCCCTTAACTTTCCCCTTAAACACGCCCATGTTAATTTTATTTTATTTTTTGTTTATTTTTCTTTTGTTTTTGGGAGTCCATGAATGTATTTTCTTTCTTTTCTTCTTTCAAAACGTACTACTTATATAAAAAAATACTGGCACAAAATTTATTTTTATTTTTAAACCATAGCACATCACCTTATTAGCGCACAGTGTACGAATAATTGAAAAATAAATGACCAAGTAACTGTCGAACCGGTCCCGACAGTGCAAGAGAATGGAAATGGTTTTTGTAATGGGCAGTACTGGACTGGAAGTTAGAATAAATGAATTGATCTGTTTCTTAGAAATCTATTGTTGTTTCATGGATTGAACGCAGGAAACTTATGAAACTCCAGAATATAGCTTAAAGTTGTGATTAAATGCGAAGCTGTCACATGATAAATACATACATTTACATAAAAACTTATTTTATAAAAAAAAACTTATATATAGCACTTTGACTCCATTTTATAATGCTTGGTTTTTATAAAGCCGCGTCGAAGCTGGTTTTTTTTACTTTTCATCATGACAGCCTCCTAATGTTTACTGCGGATTGGTGGATGGCACATGTCTTCCGATTTCTTAGATCTTGGACATGCCGGTTTCCTCACGATGTTTTCCTTCACCGTACGAAAGCACTGGCATTGCGCACATAGTTTTTTCGAATAGAAAAACCACTGGTGCATGACCGGGATTGAACTCACGATCTTAGGATCGGAAGGCGGGATCACTACCACGTAACCACCAGTGCTCAAATTTGACCCGTATGATATTATTATTATTAGATCAAAGACTTCCTCCCATTCCTTCTAGACCGCTCGATCCTGAGCTAAACACCACCAGTCTACTAGGAATTTGACCAGTTCGTCGAACCATATAAACTTATTTTACAATATTACCTTACGTCTCACAAGCCCATTCACAAAACTCACATTAGCGCTATTACAAAACACATTAACATCTCGGCTGATAAACGGAAAATACATAAAGCTTTTAGCGGAATAATATTCATTGTTCGGAAAACAAACACGATGTTGAGCAAAAATGCTCGTATTGTGAAACCTAAGAGTTAAAATTATGTAACTAATGAAAATATAATTGGTATGAACAATCGCTTTATATGTATTTAGATTTACTAAATTATACTCATACCGTTAAGAAAAAAACTATTTGCATATAAAATTAATTGATCCGTTAAATTAATAAACTATTGCTGTCACGCTTTTGCATCTACGAATACTTAGTTTCAAACGGACACTATTTGCTTTTTAAATTTCGAACTAGCATCGTTTTTATATTGAAATAGGTGCTGTCCACGAAGTCTTTATTTTTAACTTTTCCGTTTCAATGTTTTAGCGCCAAGAGGCCAGCATTTTCCAGTAATCATCAATAGCATTACATATATTTTTTGTTATGGTTTTTTTGTAGACTTTTTACATTATCCTGTTTTCATAAATAAGGGGAGCCAAGCGTAAGCAAATAAGAGGTATTGCTTACGCTTGGTACAAGGCACGTAAATTCGTTTGTACTCTCACAAGATGTGATTGAGCAATCTGACGTTAGAAAACCAGTGTAGCCAGGTCCTTTTGGACACTTCCAGTCCTTTCCTTAACTTAAGATAAGAGATCATAGTAAACTGGTCGCTTAGGACAAAGGTAAGAAGATAGGAGCGAACTGGATTGCTGTTTGATCTATTTATATCCGAATGAGAAAGATTGCTGACGAAATAAAAAATATAGTAGGTACTTTAACATATTTTCTTTTTTTTTACACTCTATGGAAGAGGTCTGTGTTAAGCCGTGGACGTCTTTTGGATGATATGATGATGATGATGACTGTTTGAGCGCTGATGATCTAAGAACTCTGGTTGCCTAGAGGTCATGCCTCCCAATTCTAAGGTCTTGGGTTCGAAACGGTCGAGAACAATAAAAGTTTCTATTCAAAAAAGTATATGCGCAATGTCAGTGCAAGAGCTGACTGACTGAGCTGAACTGACATTGCGTTTTCCTTCACTGTTTAAGAAAACAGTGAAGGAAAACATCGTTAAATTTACATAAACTATAAATACCAGCTAGTTTTGCGCGAGTGGTTCTGCAGGACAAATGTTTGCATGATCGGCGAATATTTTGTTCTTTCTATTTGCGATACAAATAATCTTAGTGCAAGGTTTTGTTTATTTTAGGTTTTGTAATTTGTTTTCTGCTACTACCTATGACAATTTCTAATCAAAGTGCATGCAATGTAAGAGTAGTAGAGTTCTTTGTGATAGAGCTCGTCCGGGGAAGGACTACCACCATACCTATTTCTGCCGCCAAGCAGTAATGCTCGCATTGCTGTGTTCCGGTGCGAAGGGTATGGTTTCCGGTGAAATTACTGGCACATGAGGCTTTCGATCTTGGCCTCAAGGTGGCCACCCGCGCGTGATAGCTCTGGTATTGCAAGCGTCCATAGGCTGCGGTAACCGCTTACCATCTTGTGGGCCGTACGCATGGTTGCCACTTCAGTTGTATTAAAAAAAAAATGCATATGCATTATATACTTACTTAGATAGTGATAGAGATACACTAGATAGATTTTTTTTTTTTTTTTTTTTTTTTGCTAAAATAAGATTGTATACGTGGATAACAAAATACATATAAATTTAGCTAATATGCCATGGTGTATTAAGTAGTTATTTATTTGTTACTCACTGGGTTCAAAACAAAGGGTAATTAGCCTCGTAAATTATAAATAAAGCTGCTCATAAATTCTAGTAAGCGCCTTAGTTACTACTCAATATTGTTACCCGTAACAAAATAATAGTCATATACTTAATCTTCTAATAATAGTAATCATAATTAATAGCTCAACCTACAAAAACCTACAAAAATAGGTACATAAGTATATAAAAAAATATTTTACAAAAATATGTTTGGATGCTTTTAGTCGATTGATTTGAAACTCTAAATAGGACATACATTTTTCCAAAGTTATCCAAAACTCCCCTCAAATTACTATCATTAAATCATGTTAAATGCAGTTGCGGAAAATTATCGACAATATAAAGGAATACGTAAAACAAACATGATAGCAATCTAAAGGGAACGGTCCGCTAATTTGTTGTGAACATTTAAAAGACGTGACCAAAGAAAGTGCTTTATCAAGTGCACTAGTAAGTGGTGAGTTACGTAACCGACCCAGAAAGGTGAGCACGTACGGGACAGTTAGGCACAGTAAGTTGCTCTATATTTTAATCAAAGTAAGTCATTAGCAGCTTATTACATTAATATACACCTTTTAGAATATAATTGAACAAAAAAGTATGAATTGTGTATAGTAAATAGAATAACAAAAGAAAATGTATAGAAACCATTAAACAAAGTATCCGTTTCAGGTTTTAACTTTTAAGTATATAAATTTAGAACGAAACATAAGTACATAAGTACAAACAACGTTAAAGCAAAATTATTTAACAAAAGTCTTCTTTATACAAAACTGTTCCAAAATCAATGCGAGCCTTTTCTTACATACAATACGGCAATCACGCGTCAATTCTGAAACGCCGTTTGAATATTTGAAATCGTATAATTTTGATTAGTAGTGTAACGTTTCAGTATTCAGGCGTTAGATAATTTTTCATAAGAATTATGCAACCAAGGGTGTGGTATTACATAGTGTGCCACCATTTCAATAGCTTCATCATTCAAATTTATTAGTATTTAAGTAGCTAGTAAAAATAGATTCAATTACCTGTAGTTATAGAAAATACAGTAGTGAATTAAAATACCACTACTGTATTCAGCATGATTATGAACAAAGAGCTAATTTTGCACAACAATTGGTAGAACGTATTTCTTGGTTTCATAACACTTTAGTAAGACCAACCCAGCAGAGGTTTTTACAAGATACTTGATAACTAAAAAAGCATTTTGCATAGCGTCTGACAAAATATGCAATTGAACTGATTTGTGGGCGTTCATTCGAATCGAAATTAACAAAAAGAGATGGAACAAACCGTTACTAAACTACAAATACAGCACTCTTCAAAAGTAAACAAAAAATGCCATCGCTTGTGGAAAGTAGCAAATAAGAAACGTGTCATTCCATTTACAGTGCAGAGTGACACACTCTAGTTAATTTTGAGGACTGCTACAATAGTAGTGAGTACTAAAGCAATTTAGTTTACATTGGGATCTGCTGGGAACAACCTAATTTTGTTTTCTTCTTTTATTTCTTAGCAAAAAGACAATAAACATCAAGACGACTGTACAGACGGAGTTTTAGTTGGTCTAGATTCTGCACAACATCCGTATAAATACACAAGAGCTAAGCACAAGAGTAATGCTTGGTTGCCACTTTAGTTGTGTAAAAAATAAAGGTGATGTAATAAATGTATCTTGGACAATGGACATACGTCATGTATGTCTACTATACATATCACTTGAACGTTGTCGCCCTGAGACGTAGATCTCAAATCTCAAATGTCAAATAAACTTTACTTTACTTTACTAAACTTTACTATGTGCTAATGTGTATATTTTCACCGGAAACCAATAAAGTAAAAAATATATTTATTCAATCATTTCACAAGGATCATTTTGAAACTTATCAAAGATAGGTAAATTTACGCCAGGTCCAAGCGCCCCTGCCTAGAAGAATCTGGCAACAAACTCGGTTGGGTTCCTTAACCGTACCCTTTAAACCGGAAAACAGCAACGTAAACACTACTGCTTGGCAGTTGAAATAAGTATGGTGGTAGTCCTTCCCCGAACGAGTTCGATCACAAAGAACTACTACTCTTGAACTAATTTCACTGGCATGTTCTGTTTTTTCTGTTATGTAGCAGTCAAAGCTTTTTTTTTTAACACAAGCTATAAAATTGTAAAGCAACTACTAAATGGAATAAGCAATGAATCAGTTTTATCAATTAATCAATTTATTAGGAACATTTTTATAGTGGTTCGTTAGCTGCCCCGCCTATGATTACTAAAGTTCAGTTTGCATCTGACAAGTGAAAGTCAGTGCTTGCACACAACTCCTAAGGCTGTTATTGTTAAAATGATTCATTTCATCATATTTGATAGCTTCTTCGGTATTGTGCGTTAAGTTACAATAACGTTTGTGATGTCATCGAAATTAAACCTAATCCATGAATCGATCGATGGAACTACCCAACACATTGCTTAACTGTATTTTACTCATGATTTTTGTTTTGCTGTTTACCTCCATTTACAAGAAGTTTGTAAAACAATTATTTTTTTGCTATATGATAATAACTGAAATAGACCGTTGAGAAGATGGGAAATCCTCTGAACTGAAAACTAACGTTGAGTAGATAAGCAATTATATGTAGTTACTCAACACGACACTGATACTCTGGTGCACACAAAGACATTCACAAATAGGTGAGTTAGCTGTGTTCACTTTTTTTATTTTTGTGTTTACCGTTATTGATGTTAACGATGAATAAAAATATATTTTTTATATATATTGAAAGTAATATACGGTGTTTTCTCGGTTTCTTATTAAAACAGTGAACAAATTAGCTCGTAGGTACTTTCCGACTTAAGTAATGAACATTTACTGGCAGCGTTAATTTATGAAGGTCTTCGGGAGGCGTTCGACCAAGCGCAAATATTTGACCCCCAATCCATCACAGATTCACAGCTTATTGCTTGTCCGAGTCAAATTACGCGTAAATACATCCTATTTTAACTTTTAACTTCTGACTTTTCTTTATTGCTGCTGTTTCAAAGTTTTGAAAGAATTTAATCCTTCTGGCCTTGAAGTGATCCACTATAGTTTAAATTGTAGAATAAAAAACAGTTAGAGTAAAGTAAGGTTGTGTAAAACAGTAGGTACCACATAAATCATTAAAATTAAGCAAGCAGGCCTGAGGTTAAAAGTAGTTTGATTTAATGCATTTTTCTGCTCGTGTGCTGAAATGAAAATATTTTATAGGATTGCTTATTGCTAAGAAAACTTAAAAAAAAATATATAATAATAATTGTTGCAAATAAACATTTTCTTAGATAGTTGCGTATAAACTATGTAAGCAATAGTTTATAACCAATTAGAACTTAAAATACGTGTAAGCAATTAACACCGAAGTCAAACTCGACCTTAAATCGTGATAACACGCCCTAGTGCTTGTTTTTCTAGCGGTTTTAGTCCCAGATTTACAAATCCATATTGGATTGTAACTAGCCTTTGAAACCATCGGAAAAAGGCACGGCCACAGTACCCTACTACTTTGTCACAATGGAGCTGATCTGAGGTTGATTCAAGCAAGTAGAAACTTCCATGTTCCAATTCCCAGTAGTTCAACTCGTCTCGGTAAGACTACTGGGAATAAACTACAAGCAATAAGTATTATGTATGAATGTTATGGGGATTATCAAGTTATACAGAATCATAATAAAAACACATAAAAATAGTATCAAACACTATTTATGTATAAATTTTTTTTTTCTCTTCGCATTGCCACCAGCCTGATTCACAGTGCCGGACTTCTATTGTGTCAACGCCTTAACGAAAACCGTAATGAGGTCGCGAAGGGTCACTTCGCGTGATCCTAACCATAAAGTTACGTTTTCAGATTTACAGCACCACGATACCCCTTATATAGAGGTCACGAACTGCACGCCACTTATACACCTTAATAAGTTTAACCCACTCTTATAATCTAGAACGTATCGTAACGTAATCTTTATTAAGAAATTAGCAACGATGAATTTTACAGTAGGTACTATTGTACCATGACAGTAGGTACTCGATATTCTAAAATATATCACACTAATATTATGTATGGTTTGTTCCTATATAACTCGACATATACTAAACCAATCTGGCTTAAATTAAAAAAAAAAACATAGATATTATTCAGTGGCCTATAGCATCTATTAAAGATGATTAAGTAGCGTCCATTTATGAAGCCATTAGGCACCTACGTTCGTGACTAGTAAGGCCTATACAAGAGCGGCAGCCACGACCGCATTTTCTACAAGTAAGTTGTGTTCCTGTGACTAAGGGTGCAGGAAACGCAGCACGTTGATGTCTTAAAATGCGCTTCTGAGACAACAAGTCGAACCATGCTCGATCATGAGCAACTACCCCGTCCGAAAGAATTTTCCTCCAATCATCTCGGTCCTCTGACTTTTCTTCCCATTTAGCCGGATCGATTCCAAACGTCATCATGTCGCGCTTTGCACTGTCTTTAAATCTTAGCATTGGCCTACCAACAGGTCTTTTGGCATCAGCTATTTCCCCTAAGAGTGTTTTTCTAGGCAGACGAGAAGGCTCCATTCGCTGCACGTGCCCTAACCAACGCAGCCGCCTCTGTTTTAGCAGGGCGGTAATGCTAGGCAAATGTGAGATTTCAAGAACCTTTTCTATATTATAGTGATATTATTATAGTGATCTAAAATATGACAGGCTGTTTTTATCTCGGAAAAAGTATGGATCCCGAGTTCCTCACAAACGAAGTCACTGTTTGCCAGTTTACAGCTAGTTTTGAATAAAAGATTATTCTGATTATAATGCATAAAATATTTGTTCCATCCAATATAATAATAAATCGCCAATAATAACATCTAAAACTGTCATTGTGCGACTTGTTCGAAAAGTTCGTTATACCAGTGCAAGCTCGGTCAACTACAAATTTATAAGTAAGTAAATGTAAAAAATATATTTATTCAATCACAAGGATCATTTTGAAACGTCTTAAAGCTAGGTGAATTTACGCCAGTTCCACGTGCCCCAACCTAGAAAAATCTGCCAACAAACTTGGCTGAGTTCCTAGCTTTTTTTTGATGATATCTCTTCATCATAAAGCTGCGGTGCCAATTGAACTAGGTGGGGCTAATTTATTTCAAAGCCATGGTTCTCAGCAGTGTTGGAATAGAAAAATCAATAGCTATTGACCGACATGGTACAGGGTCGAGTACTGACCGCTAGCCATTCGCACGATATGATTTTCCCATTACCTTCTGTGTTCTGATTTTGAAGCGAACAATCAACATAAGTGGGCATACCAATGCTATGAGAAAAGCCGCCAGTAAAAGGTGGGATTAAAACTAGTAGTACTTATGTTTAACGTTTACATAATTACATAGGCTGTACTGTGTTTTACATGGAAAACATTAATTATTAAGGGGTGACATAAGTTTATTTGACTTTCTCTAACAGTCCGTAATAATGTTTTAATTTAGCAGATGACATAATATTGCAGATCGCTACTTATCCAGCGTTTGATTATTCCAAAATGTAAAAAAAACATTTTTTAGAAAAACATAAACCGACTTCAAAATAAAGAATGTTTTGTCAGATTGTGGTGATACGGTGGTGTAGTTATTGACGACACGTTTTTATAAGTTATTTAAAAAGTACTGAATCGATTTCGTTAAAATGTATATGAAATTTACCCTGAAGTAAGAGGTTAAAACAAAAAAACATTGCCTAACAAACGTACAGTAATACATTTTTTTTTTTAAGTCGTTTATAAAGTTTTGATAACAATTTGTACCTAATAGAATCATAACCTATTTTCAACAGCAAAACTATTAAACGACGTGTTTTATTATTAGGTAATAGCACCACTGGTGCTGCTTACGGGATTTGATTATGTTAGGCTAGGGAATTTGTAATCATCCACCCAATATAGAATTACGGAGCTAATCCCGTAGCCGAAAAGACTTTCTAAGAGTTCGGTTTAGTAAAGTGATTCCTTATTTACACCATGGATAGGGGATAATGGCCTGAATAATACACCATCGCATTCATAATAAAAAAGAAACCTTATTGCAATGACTCAAAAGTTAAAATCGTATTTCTACATTTGGAATGCCTATTTCTCACATCTGCTAGAAAAGAACGTATGATCTTATTTTCAGAATGATTTTTAAACTTATGAGTGTAAGGTCTTAAATTCATTGCCTTTTTCAATCCGCCGTCTTTTGCTAGTATATTAAATAGGTAGAGATAGTCCTTTATTTTGCGCTAGTAGAGGCGCCGTAAACTTAAACCAAATTAGCAATAAAATTTTATGGCATAGCGCGGAAACCTGACCCCGTATCACTTCGAATCGATCAGCACATAATGCTGTTGGGAAGTAGAACTTATAATAAGCAGAAGAAGGTATCAGTACCTCACGTCCTCACACGCTTAGTGATGATGGTATCCATGTTTAGGGCTCTGTGGTTAACGACTTACTCATCATCTAAGAGAAAAGCTATATAAGCTAATAATAAAGTAACAACCCTATTAAACTGCCGTGTCAATAATAAAATTAGTAAGAGTAGTCCGTAAAAGTATCGCCTCAAATAATAACTATAAAGACCCATCATCTCTAGGCATTTCATAATAATTATTGTATAAACATATATAGTAAAAACTCTATATGCGAATGTTGTTGGTTGATACCAACAACATTCGCATATTCTGCGAGGTTCAATTAAAAATGCATGCAAAAAGTTTACATGACTGTAAACTTTTTGCATGCATTTTTAATTGAACCTCGCAGATTTACGACTTCGAGCTTTTAAAGTTTTACAAGTTTTGTGCGTAGTTTTTGTTGCTTTGATCGATTATGTTATATCGACAATATTGTGGAAAACTGGGGTCAGTGCCGCGACATTGCGCTCTAGACCTTTTACATTATAGCCCTAAGTCTGTTTCCTGCTGTTCAGGTTGAGGTCCTGTTCCCGCTAGCTACTTAGGTACCATCTAAATCACAAGCCTCATAAATAATAATGACAAATGGGGTATAACTGACTAACAAGTACCGTTTGTAAAATTAAAAAAATGGTGTAGCTTCAACTACAATTTGCATATTTCGGAGATAAAATGCGGGGTTTTGAAAGTTTCAAAGTTAGCGGTATTCTTTTTAGGTACGCGTAATCTTACTGTTTTTTCTCTCTCTTGACCACTAAATAAACTATAATACATATATATTTTACGTAGCTCATAGATCAAGTAACTATGAGCTACGTAAAATATATACGTATTATACTACGAAAAATACTAGGAAATATTAGTTTGTTAGAGGTTTTGATTTATACTGATAATAGGTTGTAATTTTAGAAAACCCAAAACAACAAGCAAAAGTAACCTTCGCAACCATACATATACATAACCATACAAGGAAGGGTACTGAATGATTTAGGAGCAAATTTCCGACTCAAAGACTGCTACATAATAATACCCCGGCCTCCCTGCGTTTTCCCGAATGATCGAAGGACCATAATTGCTTTCTTGAACAAAACAAGTTAAATTGGCAACGAGAATGTGTGGGTCCATATCTCAAGTTACGTACCTATCTAGAGATAAAATCAAATTGAATTGAGCATAATTTGATTGCGCTCTTTGAAAGATAAATTTTAGAATAATAACGAAGAATAATCAAGATAGTTTTAAGGATCAAAGTTTGGTAAAGCTGTTTAGATTTTAGACAAAGATTCTGAGACAATATCAATGAAGTTAATCTCGCAATAAAGTTTAGAATAACTTATAACACCAGTTTCTATTACAAAATCTTATAAATGTCACAAACATGATGAGTAGCAAAAGTGTTTCGTCCAAATACGATCCATCTATGACCAACTTTGCAGTTAGGTCATAAAGGTTCTTATTACAACAGTCGCTATGATCAAAATAATTAAAAACTGCTGCAATATAATAGCTCATAGCAGGCATTTATCGCAGAACCATCCAATGTTTATCTGCAAATTCCAACATAATCTGAAAACCCTAAACCGTTATGAATCGAAGAAAAAAGATGATTCCATATTTAATAATGAAGCATTGCATAAGCATTTCCATCTTTTATCGTTGACAATTATTATAATCATTCAGACAACCCTAATTACATTAAAAATATTTTTTATATTGATATACTGGTATACTTGGATCTCACAAATTTTTACGGTACAAGAACTAAGTTGTTGCGTGGCTTATTTTTTTTACAAGTTATTAAAATGTGGTTTTTTATTTCGACAGCAGGTTTTTTAGCGATAATTTTTAATGTCTAAAAATTTATTTTGTCAAGATCGGTTCAGACGTTTCATAGTCATAAGCATAAAAGTATCGATGGATTCTTTATTTTTTTAAATTGAGGGTTATTTTAATTACCGTTTAAACCCAACTTTGTACAGCGATACCAGCTTTAGTCATCCATGGCAATTCAAATGTGTTCTCGGCACTCTGATTTACACAAGTCACATCGGTTGGCGTTTCCGCCTGGCGCCGCAAGCCAAGGTGAAATATCTGTCTGACTGCCAAAGCTAAATCTCGTCGCGTGTTGAAGCCGTGAACTAAGCTCCATATCTACACGAAGTTTGCTTCGTATCTGTAATTTTGCAAAGTTTGTATCAACTGTTGATTTTCTGTTCAGTTTATTGGCAATAATCTTGTTTGTCGCTATGAAAATAAGGTGAAGAAAATAACATAACAGACCCCCATACATATTAATGCGAACAATTTACATAATCGCCCTGCAGGTACCGGAAAGCGTTTCTGATGTTACCTAGGCCGGATCGGAAATGGAATTCCGAATTTTTTTTGTTTGTTAAAGCGGTGTGACCTGATGTGTTTTGCATGAAGTGGTGGCCAAAGATCGAGACATAGAATAATCAAGGATTTGGGGGTAACCTTTGCCCAGCAGTGAGACAATACGGGTTGAAAAAAAACGGGTACTTTTCGAAGTTCTTTTTTTGAGTTCTTTGTTTGTGTTGAAGAGTTTGTTTGAAAAAGTTCTGCCTCCGTACCCTTTACTGCTGTCAATCATTAATACTTGCACTGCTGTATTCTAGTGAAGTTACTGGGGCAAGAGACTTTGATCTTCATCCATGTCTGAGGATGAGTGCTAACTCTAGTGTTTCATGCGTTAATAGGCGTAAACGATTACAATTAGGTGGACTATTAAGCTTTCGTGCCATCTAACTGGCATAAAAAAACACACACACACAACCTAGCTAAATTTTATTAAGCAGCGTTCTAGGAACGGTCCATAAGATTCACAGCTGCGTGTTAACACCGCATGTTTACGGTCACCTATATCGTTCTGAATCAGGCTTAATGCGTTCGGAGCAAAATTACGTTCACATTCGTATATTAGGACTGACCTTCCTGGGTCACCTGTCGGCAAATAAGTACTGCTACTACATCGAGGTAATAACTCTGATTGGAGTTACCTGAAGAGTTACTGGTATATAGATTTGAGGGCACTGTAGCAAATGAAATGTCTGGGCGAATTCAAGGCAATTGCAGTGCAGTGCCACGTAGAACTTTAAAATTTGAAGCTTTCGGTTACACTGCAATTACATAGTCAATTTCAACTGCCTCATCATATCTATTTGCTGACTTAAAGAAACTCAGATTCTTGAAGATATCTCAGAAGACTATAGTTTGTAGCATGTATTGTATTGGGCATAACATTATCTCTACGTACAATAGTTATATAATATTCCATTCGCCATTTAAGGAAATATAGTTGACAATAAAAGTATGCAAACAAGGTTATAATTTTGTTATCGTAAATATAACCTGCAGGTAGAATTCCACTGCTGGACAGGCCTGTCTCAAAAAGAAAGAGTTAAAATATACATCTATATTTTTTGGAATCTATTAAGAGCTGGTATTTGCAAGATAATTGCATGATATGGTTCATTTTGCATGCAAGCTACGGATATGTCTAAAATTGTTGTCTTGATGGGCTTTATCTTTTTTTTTGTCAATATCAATAGTAAAACAAGAACCTGGCAAGCTGCTTGCAAAAACATCTTCGTAGGTTTGTAATCTATTTTCTTTATAAAACTTCAAGACTGTTTCCATGTCGAAAACTCTTCGTCCAAGTCAGACATGTTGTATGTAAACGTGTCAGTGAACTTGTTAGTTATAAAGCTGCGTTTACACGTTTTAGCTCGTAAGTAACTTAAGCTCGTGCCATTTGCTGATTGACATAATGGCAGTATTGAAGATAAAAAGAACTGGGAAGAATTAAAACCAGAAAACAATGTGATATGGATTGGTAGGACCCATATAATTTCTTAGGTTTAGCAATACTTAGCTGCTCACCGGCTGTGTGCTTATTTGTGTATATTTATATAATTTTATTTGCTTACTAAACTAAATGCAGATTTATAAAACACTTAGTGGTTTTACATAATCAACATATTGTTTTAAGAGTTGTTGAGCGACATAAATCATATAATAACTTTTTCAAAGTATCTAATGGTTAGCACTTTCGAGTCAAGCTAGTTACCTGCACAAAATGTTGACCATTTGTAACAGAAATGTTTCGAACGCGCCAAATCTAAGTAGACAAAACAAAACACAACTTAAACAAAAGACGTCCGCAGATATGCCTCTGTCCTTAATCCTGGTTCCAGAATTTGGTTAGAATGCTTTAACAAAGTAATTCTTGTGTACGCCGCCTTACACAACTGCGCCGAGTAGATAAAACACGACTGAGGCACGCCCGAGTGTTTTACTCTAGTTTACTATTCGAATTCAAATCCTTGATACATAAAATAAGTGTTACAATATGGAACTCGGAATGGAAATTGGCAATAGGACGGCAACAAATAAACATAGGACAAGGAACACTGGGGTTTTAGCCTAGTGCTTAATGGTCTTTAAAAAGAGACCACCGCTATATTATTACGTCCGTAAAACGGCTTTAGATCTTTAAGCTTTGTCTTTACATACAAACTCTCAATGATACTCGTACCTCTGCGGCTCTATCGCCACCGTTGATTGAACATTATATTCTAAAGTTCGGACTTTGGACACTGGCTTTTCTAATATCAAATAATATGACATTGTTGAATTAAAGTTGAAATTAAGAATGCAAAATTTAACGCGTTAATGGTGGAGGCCTTCGGGTGGCCTATTAACTCCGTCACCAGAGTTGGCCACTGACTCATACGAACTTACATACTTAGCATACTTAATGGTGACGATCTTTATTTTAAGGCACGGCGGATGACTGACCAGTTGAGACGAGGAGGTAGGAGATCACGTTCACCGCAATATCACGGTCGTCAAACGCGATAACAGCTGTTTAGGGAGCCATGCCAAGTAGTGAGAGATATATGGATACTGTTATCGTTTCCTTTATAAATAACAGGTTGAATGAAACGGTAGAACGTTTTGAAGTGTAGTAAATTTAAAACGACAGACTAGGTTGATATTGAACGTAACATCGTGTGCTGCGTAGTTGTTATAATATAAACAATTTATTATATTGCAAGACTGCTTCTTGCAAAAACTTGCATTTGTTTATTTTAGATCTTGAAAAATTGCCACAACGAAAAATAGATGTCAAATGCAATAAATTCCTATCAAATACTTTATAGAAGGACCTTCGCCCGCCGCAACACATCGATCGTCGATAATGATGATAATCATCCAAATAAGCCCCATTTTAGTCATAACCACGGTTTTTCTGTTTTTTATGGAAGAGCTTTGTTCGTGTGCTTTATTTACGCAAACGTGCGTTTCATGTAGTTGTACGCTAGATACAATGTAGTAATTACCACGAATCTATAACTCAAGCCTTTTCAGCTCCACCTTATCATTCTAATCAAGATTACCAAGAAGGCGTGGGTGAAATTAAAATAAAATTAAGTTAGATAGCGTCCTAAACGAGTTATTACCTTCGGAAGAACGCTTCCTCGCACAGAAGAGGTATTTCATAATACAATTTTCTCTTTCGTAAGTCTCGTGGATAAGTTCTTCAGACTAAGAAATGTAGCTAATCTAAAAGCGGACTTTTCCCTAAAAGCTTTTAAGTAATGCGTGGTGCGTAGTTTTGTGAGGTTTTTAGTATCAGTATTTTAGGCTTAGAAGTAAGTTTATCCGTTATTATTTCACTGATATTTGTAAACCTCAAGTGTGCTTAAATGTACCGCAGATTGGATTGTTTGCTAATTTAATTACAAGTAGTAGATTTTCAAAAATATGTTTTTTTACTCTTAATAAAATTTCATCAAGCAATGCGTATAATGCGATAGTTACTGGTCTTGTAATTTTTATTTTCACTTACTGATTTTGTAAAAAGTTACGTATTTACATACAGTACGTTCACGTCACAGAATTTATAAATTTATAATTTATCATCAGAGAATTAGTATTCACGTTCAAGTTCTTTTTGTTTGAAAAATCGATTTGGCGAAACGCAAAACTTTATTACGTTTTTTTGAACAAATAAATGACAGGCTTTAGAATAGAACCAATGCAATTTACATAAACAATTTCGTGTCACGGGACTTTTATTATATAATTTTATTAGATAACTAGTAACTGGGTTCTGCACACATAATTGATATTGAATTTTTATTTACTGAGGAGTAAATTCGTTTTATAACTTATATTTGTTAAAAAGTCATGTCCGCGGCTTTTTTTGCAAGGTTCAGTTTACTTCAATACATTGTTTATATACATTTATTTTATAGATTGGGACAAATATTTTTTTTACCTACATAAATCTCATAAGATGAAGGAAAACATCGTGAGGAAACCAGCATGGCCGAGAACTAAAAATTAGAAAGACTGTACAGTGCAATACGCATTGGGTGCGTGGTGGACTAAGACTCCATAACTCTTGCTTGAGGCCAGTATTCCTGCCGTTGGTTTTCAGCACATTTAGAAGGTTGTCATGATGATGACTTACAATAGGCTAGCGTTAAACCACTATCGCACATGATAAGTTCTACGATGAAGCACGCTTGCCTAAAAGGAATGATATGTATTTAAATATTGGTTTTGTTTATAGGATGACGATCGCCCTGACCCTGGTGTTGCTGCTGGTGAGTGGGGCGCAGGGCGGGGACCCGGTCTTCGATCCCAGCACCCTGATGCGGCTGGTCCTGGTACCCTCTGATGCAGCAGTCGGCTCCGTCATCTATAGAGTCCGCGCGTCTGATCCCGACTTCGACTATCCACTGCACTTTGAACTTATTGGTAGGTGTTCTTGATAATACATGACATGGAAGTCCACATGCTTCATACTCACAATTACACCACACCCTACACACACACACATACACGATGTGTATTTCCCGCTGTGATAACTAGACTCTGACGAGACTGGGAGGAACAAGGAAATCCACATCCACACACCCACACACCCACACAACGTATTTATTTGTAGCTTATCATTTTTCAATTTTTACTGTACTTACCTATTTATTTATTTGGATCCTGTAATACTCGGAGGTAGTAGTAGTAGTGTTTGCGACACAGTTTTCTAAACTTCTACGGATATTATCGTTCTTCTTGTGTTGTTATTGTACTCTAAGTTTTTGTTCCAAAATAAATACATTTTGATTTGAATTGATTTTAATACTATTATTTGACAACCTCGCGCCAATCAATGCACGAAAATTAAACCCGTTTTTAGGAGGCACTGGTTTTATTACCTGGGATACATGGGTCTGATTTGTTATGATGGCACTAGTTTCTATCATAAACCAGGGAATGCTAACAAAAGATGATAGAGAAATTTCTTTAATTGAAAGTGAGTATACTTTGTCTGTGTATCATTTGTTGGTGAATGGCTTTGCGTAACTCTGCAAAGTATTAACATACTCCTACAGAGGCATGTGCCAAACTACAACAAACAAACATTTAAAACATTGTGCATACACATAGTTTACATAATAACAAATGTGAAACTAAATCAACAAACCAATAAATACCTATACTCTCACAAAATATAAAGTATCTAAGTCCTATGATAATAATTTCTGCACAACCATTCGTTTTACTTTATCGCCTACTCAACTATCTGATTCAATTACCTTCACAAATAAATTTCAAAGCGCTACAAAACTACTCCGAAACTAATTAAAGCTTACAAACACGAAGGAATCTGGTAGCTACATACAATTTACCTTTACTAATTATGCAGGTCAAATGGGTCGGCTGGACGTCGGGGCGGAAACTCTGCCGTGTACGAGGTACAACTCTGTGTGCCAGGCTAACGTGATACTCCTTCGAAGGCTGGAGCCAGGCAGATACGTGGACTTCAGGCTGTCTGTCAGAAACACCAGGGGGAGGAGTTCCAGGATTGCTTGTTCGATCACAGGGACGAATGCGACTACGCCTAGAGATTCCATCTTCCCGCATCAGCCCAGCATCATTTTAGTACCCGAGGTAAAAAATAGAGTACATAACGTTTTTTTTTTTAATTAGAATTTTATTGATTTTCAGATTTTATGTATGGAGTGTGAAACTACATTATTATAATTTATTTGTGAAGTAACATTACATCCCCTATCAAGTTCATCTATGCAATTAATCAAATATTCCGCGATGTTCAAAATATTGCCCATTCAACTGCTAACCAGAATATCAAAAGCCCTTTTCAAATCGCTCGCAAAAGCTAAATGGGCCCATTTGACATAGATTAAGATGCCGAAGAAATTGACCGCTACCAATTCTTTCCAAAAGCGGCATTTTTCTTTCACCGCTTTTAGTCCAATGACTCGTGCAAATCGTTGTTCCGGGTCGATAAATTGGTGATCTTACCTTTAAATATTGAATCTCATCTGAGCTTATCTCGAATCGTAGATTGTCGGAAGTGGAAAAAGTGACTGCGGATCTTTGTAGATTGAAAGAGAAGCCATTGAATGAAGAAAGTAATTCAAAAGTTTCACGTTTTAATTAATAAAAAAAGTTACTATGTATTTTTCTGTAGATTTAGTTACAGAAATATTTTTGCCACCGACTTGTGGCAACACTCAGTGTTGATAGTGTTTCTTTATTTACTATACCTAACCTTGTCTATGTACTTACTTGTACTGGATGCTCTTCCAAGTTTGAAGAAAACTAACAGAAAAGAACTAAGATGAAACACACGACATTGTGGCTATTACCACTAGTATCATCTCAGAAAACGCGCAAAGTGAATTTATTATAAGAGCACTTTACCAAGCACACTTTCTCATAATATAAAAGTGTGCAGAACATTATTCCAGTTATGTAGAAAATTATATAGTTAATATTCATTTCTATCAACGTTTCTACTGTAGTTAGTTACTTAAAAAGATGGTTTAAATAAAATGTTCGGTTTTACTTTGTACATAAGTTCTTCAAAGAACCTTATACAATTCCAGGACGCGAAGCGTGGGACTGATCTTGAGATAGCAATTGCCAGAAAAAATCCGCTATCGCCGAAACCTTTGGAATTGGAACTTTGGGTAAGTTCAAACAAACTCTATAAAGTTATGACTCGTAAGTTATGGTATATTGTTGTTCACATTATTAATTTGGTATAATACAGGGTCATTCATTATCAACCTGACAAATTTAAGTGATAGGTTCCAAAACATTAAAAAAAAATATATGTACCTATAATTCTTTTTTTTTGTCTTAAAAATCCCAAGTAAACAAAAAAAATCGATTACGTTTTTCCGCTCAATTATTATTTATCATTGTTGGGAATCGAGTTAAGCGACGTAATAATGAAATATTCGAGTATGCGCGCCCCGTAGCGGGTCAAGGACACGCGCAAGTTAAGGACGCGCGGGTTATTGACACGTTCCGAGCGCTCCCTTTTCGATTTCTAACAAGGATAACTAATTATTAAGCAGAATTACGTAATTATTATATTTTTATTATAAAAAAAACCCGTTTACATTTTTTTTTTTTTATGTGTGGGACCTACCCCTTAAGTTTGTCAGGTTGATAATGAATGACCTTATATATAATTAAAAATACTATGAGTACTCCTTACGAATTTCAAATGATTTAAAGCAAGATAACGAGTCAAGTTTAACCCAGAGGTATACTTTCAATTCGAACTATGTGGCAAGTTTTAGCTACGACTATACTAAGGTTATTTTGTAATTTGTCGTAGCTATGGACTCCTTGTTTCCGAACCAAGCACAAAGTAATTTATCATCATCATGGTCAGACTTCTTTATGACTGGGTAATATTTCAATTTTGAAAATAATTAATTTTTAATTACACTGATAACTCAACAATAAAATAAACAGAAACCCTCAATTTTCTTTATACTACAGATTCTGCTGTGTAAATTTTCTAGAGGAAAAACAGTGCTACAATAATATTTACTTATATGTTAGCTCTATTCTAAATAACTAGTTCGTTCGTTCGTTCGTTCGTTATAACCATTTAATGTATAATTTTGGTGTTTTAACAGATAAATTCCAAAAGCCTTTTACATAATTTGTTGCTTAAGTTTTATAGCATCAATTTAATAAGACAATTATAGAAGAGCTGATGATTGGAATCCCTAATGACGTTTCCACACGCGCACAGTTTCGTTGTAACCACATAATGGAGTTTCCTTACCCTAATGGGATCATTTTCCCGCGATATAGACGCTGATGTAGGATCCTGTAATACTCAATTTACAATCTAATGTTGTTGAACAAATTTTGCGGGAGAATGTAGCTAATAGATTCGGGAAACAAATTGGAGGATACCATTAATTTTCTCGGGTTTTTGATGAAAATGTTAATCAAATATTTTATCTTGTTTTAAAGGTTTTAATATTATTTAAGATACCCTACAATTTAAAAAAAAACGCTTAAAAATCTATTCCCAAAAAGTGCGTTTTGCAGGCAAAGTAGAAAGTAGTTCCAAAGCTTTTAATTAAACTTATAACAATAATTTTATGCAAGTAAAAGTTATGACAAGCCAAACTACTTAGTACATACATACCCTACAATATTTGATGGGCTTGGATCCTTGATGATGCAATTACTGGGCATTAAGAGCGCTTAAAGGTGTGTTAAAATTCTCACAGTAGGAGGGAATGGCGGTGGTCGAGGTTACTTAAATGCTACAAGATGGAAATCGTGTCCTTACACGTAATTTAGCGTATCGGTATAAGTGGAACGATGTCCAGTTTAGTGTTCAGTAATTTAAAAACACGAAGATAATATTACTTCGTGTAAGTTCAAAAGCAAGGAGTTTAAAATAAAAGCTGTAATATAACAAAGAAAGTGGCACAGTGAAGAGAATCAGTTTCCAATGCTGCCTTGCAGTCAGAGCATCAGTCAAGCATTGGAAATTAAAAATAGAACAAGTTTCTAATTAAGCTTGTACAATAAATTATAAATATGTGGATACAACCGCAATGTCAGATATTCTGACTCCAAACAGTAGTGTGCAAGCATTACTGTGTTTAGGTGTGCAGCAAGCGACTTACTAGAGGCTTCATAACTACGTCTTGGGGTGACGAGCACAGTGCAGTGCGACTTTAAAAGTTAAAGCACTGGGTGACACTGCTGAGCTGTTATAGTCGGGCATGGCGTTTAACATATTCAGAGGAACGACTTGACTGTCTCGTCATCATGACAGACTTCTAATGTTTCTACTGCTAGGACACTGGTCTACTCTTGAGCGAGAGTGATTGGGTCTTAATTTACCAAGCGGACAAAATACGGATTGGTGGATGGCACATGTTTTTCGAATTTATAGTCCTTGAACTTGCCAGTTTCCTCGAGTTGTTTGTCTCGTCATTTGGTGACATAAAAAAAAAGATAGCTTACTTTCTTTCAGAGGTTGTTAATGTTAATCTAATGGGTTTGAATCTTTGTGCCAGGGGTCACCGCTCTTTGCGATACGACAGCGGCGCGTCTCAGCTGAGAACACTGAAGGCACCATCTTCCTGGTCGGGCCTCTTGACTTCGAAGCGCAGTCTATGTACCACTTGACGCTGTTAGCTGTGGTAAGGAACTCTTAAGTAAATGTGTCATAAAAATTAGTTACGTTAGGTTTATACCTCGTATTTACGAGTATTATTATTTTTTTGGTAACCCGACTTGCATATTGTCATTTGGTTGTTTAGAATTTGTGGAAGTAGCACTTTGATCTATCATTGACTGTTTTATCTAATCTATCAAGTCATCAAGCAAACTTCTTTCGGCAGCGTACTCTACGAGTTCAATTTTGGGAATTTACTTTTATACATAAAAATTAAAAAAGAACTATCCTAAAAATAATCTATTACAACCTACCTTTCGGGCTTTTGTACTTCGGAGGGAACACTAAGCTGTCGGTCAGAGGACTACCTCTGACCGACAGCTTAGTGTTCCTGTTAAAAGACTACTTTTAACTCCGTCACCAGAGTTAGCGACTGACTCATACGAATCTACTCACCGTTTTACCTGTGCGTTGCTTGCCAGTCAGTTATTTAAGAATGCAGTGATTTCAAAAGCTTTTAAATAACTTGTAATTTATGTATAAAACTGTATTTATACGGATACAAATTTGTTAAATACGTTAATTGGAGACTTGGACATTAATATAATTAAAGTTATTAGGTCCACGCGTTTAAGGTAGAACGAACTAACTCGAACTCGTAGATTTCCAAATCGCTGGTTACGATTGGCTCCTTAACCGGTATTATGAATAGGAGAGCGGGGTTGACACCCACTTATACTATTCTCCTGCTTAAGGTAATTAGTCCATAACTTTACTCGCCAGTCCCTTTTCTGTATGTCTATGTCTATATCAGAATACGCAGCAATGCCATACATTTGCTAATGATAAACATTTAAAGTAGTGGTAATTGCTTGCGGTGTGTAAAGGTAAAGTTCTTGGACACGTTTATGCTTTTAACAACACGAGTTGAGTTATTTTAGTTTATTCCTTCAACTAGGTATTCGGCTGTCTTGAGATTTTACCAATGAGAAAACCGCTTTTCTCATTGATAGAATCCCAAGACTCCCAAGTATTAGGTAAAAACAAAAATGACATGATACAATTTCGATACGTTTCTATTGGTATTACATCATCTTTCCTCCCAAATATTGCGTGGCGAGTCACTTGATTGATTAATCTTGTTTAAAAAGTCCTTCTAACTTCATTTGTGCTTCAATATCCTTTGAAATCAGAATTAGCTCTTGGCACTAGTTGATTTTTTTGAAAGAAACAGATCACGATCAGATGTTCAAAATCTATTATTAGCAAAATCAGTCATCCAGACTGATTTTTAATAACTGTTCTATTGTGTTCAGAAGTTTCGACTATGCAAAAAATAATTATTTAATCCAGAAATTAAAAAACCAATGGTCAATTTGAAAAGTATTAAAGCTAGGTGAATTTATGCCATATCTACGCGCCCCAGCTTAGAAGGATCTGGCAGCAAATTCGATCCTTTTCATACTTCTTCATTTTTCATCTTTCCATTAAAAATTAAAAAATTAACAGGATCCTTACGTAGAACTGGGCAAAGATACACGCAACATCGCCGGGCTAGAAGTCGTGGTAGTTGTTCAGGACGTTCAAGACATGCCGCCGGTCTTCACGTCAGCTCCTCCCATCACCCATCTGCCTCGACAAGTGGCGCCGGGAGACATGGTGGTGAGGGTCCGCGCTGAAGACGGAGACAAGGGGGCTCCAAGGCAGATCCGATACGGGCTGGTGTCTGAGGGGAACCCTTTTACCCCGTTTTTTAACATCAATGAAACTACAGGTAAGAAAGCAGTCAAGTAACAATATTTTTTAAGTCATCCTCACAGAACTATATTTAAGTATATTTAAGTCGAATGAGTAAGTGTACGAGTATGTACCGCGCGTTCCTAAAAGACGGGCTAAGTAAGGGCTGAGTAACCTCTTTACTCGCCGCGAAACTTAGTCTGCTCCCAACCGGAGGCGGTGCCGATGTGGTGGTGTGGCAGTACCTAGAATCGGTTTGCCGCGGTCTTATCGATGCTTTTAAATCATTAATTTTTGCGCGGATTATTTTTCCCATCACTAGAATACATTTGTGTGTAAAATACAAATACGCAAAATGTTACGCGCTCGGTTTCCATACAAAATGACGAACTCTTTCATTCTACTTAAATATGTGGTCATCCTATAGCAGATGTGGTACCAGACTCACTAAAAGTTACCTGATATGGTACTAGTATTACTAGCAATATAATTAGTAGCATACTAGCCACTTGAACGTCCGTGGGTACTTTTGTTGCACCATTTTTTTATGCCAGCATACGTCCAGGGTACTAATCATCCCCATATAAATCGACTAAGAAACCTTAGTCGATTGTAATAAGATTCAGCTTTAGACTCGGATGGGCAGCGTTCGGGAAGTTCCGGCATATTTTCTCGACACAGATACCGCAGAGCCTCAAGACGAAAGTCTATAATTAGTGCGTGTTGCCAGTGATGACTTATGGCACTGAGACGTGGTCGCTAACTATAGGTCTCGTTCAAAAGCTCAAAGTCGCCCAACGAACTATGGAAAGAGCTATACTGGGCGTTTCACTACGCTATCGAATCCGCAATGTATATAATCCGAAATCGTAGAAGAACCAAGGTCTCAGCAACCTGGACATAGCTCTTAGAATTAGTAAGTTGAAGTGGCAAAGGGCAGGCCATAATAGCACGCAGAATCGATAACCGTCGTGGAATAAAGGTTCTCGAGTGGCGACCACGAACTGGAAAACGAAGTGTAGGACGGCCCCCCACTCGATGGACCGATGACATTAAAGCGGTCGCAGGAAGTCGGTGGATGGTGAAAGCTCAAAATCGGTCGTCATGGCGCTTTTTGGGGGATGCCTATGTCCAGCAGTGGACGTCTATCGGCTGATATGATGATGATGATGTATAATGTACCGGTCATTATCTATTTGTGTTTTAAATTTCAGACAAATCTGTTTAGTGGTTGTCGAGTTATAGAAGAACAAGCATCCAAACATCCAAACTTTCACATTTATAATATTAGTGTGAAGTGTGATAAGTGTTGGCGCGAAATTCTTAGCTATTCCACGAATTTGTCAGAGAATAATCATCATTATGCGAAGTACATTTAACCGCAGACATAATGCGAAACGTTTTGAAAAGTTTGTTACGGGTAATAAGTTTATTTTCTGTTCAGGTGGAACTTGTTTCTTACAAACATTAAACTACCAACCTTTTTTCAGTTTTTAGGTAATTAGTTAATACTAACTGTTGCCCACGACTTCATTCGCGTGGATTTTTTTATGTGTACCTACACGGACCCGTAACATTTTTTTTTAATAAACATTAAACCGTCTGACGGTGTGTGAGAGCGCTTTATCTTTTAGAGTGTAAATCACGAAAAACACGTTTGCCATTCGTAAACGCAAACGTAATTTGTTCATCATTCAATGGTAAGAGTCTTTTCACAGCGCCACTTTGGTGTGTAAAATGATCGACCAAAACTTCATACAAATTGACAGCTGGACAATAAATAAATAATGCTGGACAATCCACACAGCATCATCTAGCCCCAAGGTAAGCAGAACTGTGTTGTGGGTACTAGATGACTGATATTACTTAATACAATACAATACATAGATAGATATTTTTTATTTTAGATAGAATATAGAACACCCGGAACAAATATTTGTAGATCGTACAAACATTTGACCCGAGGCGGGAGTCGAACTCGCAACCTCCGCGTCGCAGGCGGACCTGCGCCCGCTGCGCCACATCGGTCGTCCAATGAGTCTTTAGAACGCTTAAAATATATTCATAGTGATATGGAGCAAAGACTTTACCAAAGCGTTTAATTTAAACACTCTTGGAAGTCCGTTTTTGGGTTGAAACTAAAATGAATGCCTACATAAATAAATAAAATAAATAATAAAATAGTCGTACATAAGAAATGACAGATGGCTGAAATGTTTAATAATAATCATAATTATATTGAACACTTATTTAGCTAAAACAAAAAGTGATACGCGCGTAAACTAGGTACTTGAAAAATTAAAAAAACCACAGAAAGTAGCTTGTTTAAAATATTGAAGTATTCCTACCATCTATCGTCCAGCACCGTCCGGTGGCTTCCGTAGAATAACCCACTTCCTTATCGCGATCGCCCCACCCACTTGGCCCCACTTACCATTCCCCTCGACCCACTTGCTATATCAGATTTACTTTAAACTAATTTTCTAACTTCCCTCTAACTTTGGAATAAAACTTTCGTCATTTAGCAAGACAATTAACAGGGCCCGGTTCAAATTCTGCTGCAAATTGAAAGGCTGCTCGTAGAGCTATTTGTTATGTCGCTACCTTGCTGCCTACAGCTGTTGGAAAGCATAAACCAAGTTAATAGTGCTTTGGAACTTTGCTCGTATTTTAGTTTACCGTATCCGTGCCACAGAACGAATATGGCTTATTCCCAGAGTTCCATGATTCTATTGTTTCCTATTTCCCAGCGGGTCCATGAAAATGAGAATTTGAAATGTTCATACATGAACTCCCAACGGGTCCATGAGATTTAACTAACGTACGGTCAGTAAAAACAATACCTACAAGAGAGTATTTCTTTATTTAGCGTGTCTTCACGTCATTAGAGCGAAATAGACTACAGGTTTGAGCGAGATAGACAGCATACAGGGATGCGGCGGAAGATATCAGTACCCACTTGTATTACATATGCAGTGGGACATTACAGCCTGTTAATAAATGATAATAAATAATAATAAGCAATACTTGTGTTATCTAAAAGAACAAGAATAAAATCTGAATAAATCCTATCATAACAATATATCATAATAATAACAATATATCATTGATTATCATTGTTTTTTTTTATAAAAAAAAAAAATGTTTACAACAAAAAAAAAGTTCAAGTACCTATTTTTTTTTATGTGTGGAACCATATCCCTTAAGTTTGTCAGGTTGATAATGAATGATCTTATAAATGCGAAAGTCCCTGTGTGTGGAAGTGTGTGTTATTACCACGTATCTTCGTGACTACTCCACCGATTGTGATGAAATTTTGGGAAGTAATAACCTAGTAGTCCTGGAATAACACATTTTTCGCTACTTTTTATCCCAGAAAAATTTACTGATCCTGTATAAAAACTGCAAAATACGCGGGTGAAACCGCGCGGGTCAGCTCGTAATAAATAAATGTTTGAAGGCGGCTACGGACTCGTGGTCACACCAGATTGTCACATTGGTATGACTAACAGGAATTTATTTTACTCGTTGTCACACTGTGTGGTATGACCACGAGTAAGCTATTAAAACATAAGACTCGTCGTGGTTACACTATTAGGCATATTTACATAGTGCCATTTAGCCATTAAGCAAAGTTTGTTTAATGGGAACCAGGTTAGCTGATAGAACACTTACACATTTTTTTTTGTAATATACACACATACTTATAAGTTATACATACATACTTAGAAAGTAATACATAGAAAGAAGAAAGAAAAGAAAACGTCAGAAGAACAAGTACTTACAGATCATGCACAAAAGAGCACCGGTGGTAGTGGTAGTGACCCCGCCTTCTGATCCTAAGGTCGTGGGTTCAAACCCGGTCCTGCACGTAACGATTTTTCCTTTCAAAAAATGTATGTGCGCAATGCCAGTGCTCTCTTACGGTGAAGGAAAACATCGTGAGGAAACCGGCATATCCAAGAACTTGAAATTCGAAAGACTATGTGTGTCCGCATTGGGTCCGCGTTGTGGATTCAGATCCAATCACGCTCGCCCGAGAGTAGGCCAGTGTCCCAACAGTGAGAACATAAGAAGGCTGTCATGATGATGATGCACGCATTAGTTCTCGCCTACCGCGCCACCTAAGGTCAAAGAAAAATAAACGTAGTAGCACTACCAAACATGACGGTCCTCTAACAGGCTAGCAAAGGAACAAGCACATAATAGCTCATTAGACCTTACGGAGAGACTCGCTGCAGCATCTATTGTTTGTAAAGCTGCACAGTTTCATAATAGAAGCACTTCCCTTGAAGGCACTGAGGCTGACAGTACAATCCTTTTCATATAATCAGCCTGAAACTAAGTCTCAGTGTTTACCAAAGTTGTACCAAACTGTAAGTCAAACCAGATGCCTTACTCTTGAACCCAATGCTAACTCCGATCCAATCCCAATTTCGTAAATACTGCTGCAAATATACTGCAGTAAATATAATATACTGCTGTCAAATTGTTGTACTCTTGAAAACTAGGTTGAATTTGGCGCTATGTTTGCTGTCAAATGTAAGAAATCATATTCCATTACTTGTTCAATACCGATCGCGTTCAAAAGTAAGACTCCAGTAATCCAATCAGCTCAAAGGCCTGAAACCCATTTTTTTTCACTTCCGTGCTTCGGAAAGCACGTCCTTTTTTTAAAGTTATTAGGCTATGACTAACGGAGGTCCTCAGGCGGCCTATTCACTTTGTAATAACGCTTTGAAGACACGTAATATAACGTCCGTAATACAGATTAATAAGCCTTACTTCTGGAATAACTATTCCGCGGAATAAGAAATATCGAATACAAGTACCTAAACTGACAGTTTACTCGCGAATAACTACGAGATATTCAAGCACACGCAAGTCTTATCATGGTTTAACCTATCGTGTAAAGGTGGTGATTTCTTGACTGATGAAACTGCGATATTATATAAGCCTTGTCACTATTTTGTAATGCGATAAAAAATTTAGTACTTTGATCTTTGAATGATATTCATTGATAACAACACACAATTTTTGTCATTGTATTAATAATTTGCTTCCTGTTCAAATTAAATTTCTAATTGCACCATCTAACGTTAACATCAAATTGTTCAATCGTCGTCGAAATGCAGTGCAACTCACCCTAAATATTTTTTATACAATAAAATCACAAGGATCATTCGTAACGTCTAAAAGCTTGGTGGATTTACACCAGTTCCACGCGCCTGTTTTAGAGGATCGAAAGATCTTCCAACTATTTTATTGATTTTAAAGACACATGAAAAACCGACCAGAGAAGTTGCAAGAACATTACATTTACATACATTTCTAAATCAACCTCTCTTATTATAACTATTGAATAGTAAGGCTAATTTATACCGGGATACCATGTTACATTGGGAAACTTTGTTATAATATGAATGCCATTAATCAACCCTTACGATTCTTGAATGGGTATCAAGATTCAATGTGGACGGTATTGAAGTTTAGCTACAGTTCTCGGCTAATAAATTGGCACATCGGTACACTTAACTGAAACGAATTTGTCAGATTAATTAGATAATTTCAAAATGGTGTATTGTGTGGTGAAAGGCTGCTGTAACACCACGTATATAATCATTAATCACGTGTAATACATAGGCCGCTCACGCAAACATCAATTGTTTTGTGAACACAGTTTTGGAAATAATTTTGAATGAAACTATCATTCTACGTGTTGTTATTCTAAGCTTAAACCAATATAAATTAAACTTGAAATATTAATAGTTCTGGACCTGAAATAATCTACTAAACATGGGTTTTTTACGCAATCAAAATAATGGGGGTTTCTTCTAGTCTACAAAATAAAAAAGGTTTAATTTATTTTGGAGAGATATTCCTTGCGTAGGATAAGATATAAATAGAAGTAATTGTTCCTTACTACCTTCCATTGAATCATGACGGTAGAAGATTTCTCGTGATTTAATATTAATTTATACCGTGGATGAATAATGGGCCTGTGTAAAGCCCAGACATTGCCTATTAAACAGTGAGACATGGAGAAATGAATAAAAGACGCAATCAATTCAGTTCATTAGTTGTCCGGACGGTAGAGGTGGAAGTTAGGGGGAGTGGTTGTAGAAGCTACTTCTGATTGATACTTCTGTGATATTGTGCTTTGATTTGAACGAAGCTTTAGTGTGCGGGTGTTAACAATGCACTACTTATGTAGGTTGAAAGTAGTAGTTACTATGTTATCTGTGGTTGAACGTTCATTTACTTCGATGAACAGACACGACACAGATTGGACAATGTCAGCGGTAGCTCTTTGAGAGATTTTGAACAATGAACGCTTTGTTTGTAGGAATTGTTGAGAATGATCAAGTTCAATGCTAATTTACATAACAAGGTTTATTTATAACAAATACTTACCTAATAATGATTGTCTACATACGTATAGGTCTCACAACGGATCTCGGCCGTAGTGAAATTAGCCGTTTCGATGCGCAATGGAGCTTTTTCAAACTAAATTGTCTTTGCGCATCACAAACGGCTAACTTCACGGAAGCCTAGATCCGCTGTGCGAACTATACCTACCTACTAACCTGATAGTTTAATCAGTTTGTGTAATTCACTTGACGCGCTCACTTTATAGCCTACATACCTAATACCTACAGGATGAGACTCTCGACCGCCCTCTGAGGATAAAATCTAAACGGCTATAGTTATGGAAAATTGTTAATAAGAGTCACGGGCCCGGACTCGAAAATTAAAGATTTTTATTTTTATAAGCAGTTTTTATTTTTAGCAAAATCGAGCCCGTGACTCCTGGTAATATTTTTCCCTAACTAATAGCCGTTTAGATCATAACTAATAGATATAACTATAGATTTTACTCTAGAGCTCTGTCAGTATAATTTCTAGCATAAATATATAAAATATTTCAAGCCAGACTAACTTTGAACTAATCTATAGTATAAAGTTCTGTTACAAGCAATTGTACCTTCATCTTTGAAAAAAAATGTCTTATATCTTATCTTAAAGTATTCCGTTCTCTTATTTGAAAACAATAGACTTGAACGAACATTCTATATTACCTCTAACCAGTTAGACCTCAGGGTAAGATTGCCCAATTTATCCGAAAGTGAGTAGCAGTTATAGTACGTTGCTACGTTATTTTCCTAAAAATTGCAAAGTTTAAATTTTGGATAACATTATGGTTTTTAGGAAACTTCTGAAAACTTAGTATTATTATTTTTAATAGTAATAAGTTTTTGGAAAAACAACGTCATCTCGCGGTTAACGTATGTACTAATAAGCAAACACGATCTCCGTGCCACAAATGTCAAACATGATAAGCAGTGAAAATGCTCGTAAAGTTCTCTTATCATATCAGAGATGTCGCAAAAGACCATTTTTTTTATTAAAAAAAAATGTACTGCGTTGGTATTGATAAAAGTAAAAATCATAATCATAAGAATCAAATCATTGGTTATTAATGGTAGTGGCCTTTTAATCCTAAGATTGTAGGTTAGGAACCGGTCATGGGTTTTTGGTTTTTGACCAATGGATTTTTCTTATTAAAAAAAAATTAAGTTATTACCTAGGTATACCTAGTTAAATTTTTACTTATTTTTTTTTTCAGGTGAAGTGACTCTACAACGACCGGTTGAAGAGATTGCAGCAATATCGCACGCCGGTACCCCCATCCTGCTGACAGTGGTAGCAGAAGAAGTAAGGCTATCGAGAGAAGAGCCCGAAGCTATGTCGTCGACTGTGCAACTTGCATTCATACTGCCCGAGAGGGAAAACTCTCCACCGTACTTCGAAAACCAGTTGTAAGCTACATAAAAAAATTACTGCACAAAATATTATCCTTCGACTATTATAAATACGAAAGCCTGTGTATGTCTGTTACCACGTTATTCCGTCACAATTTTATCGGATATGATGAAATTTGGAATTACAGGCTACTTTTTATCTCGGAAAAATGTAGGTACCTAATGTTCCTGTGGGATAGCATAAAAAATGCAAAAACGCCAGTGAAGCCGCGTGGGTCAGCTCGTTTTTTATATAATTGTAAAGAAAAGAGGCTAGAAACATTATGGATAGGTACTAAGCACTTTCTTAATTTGGTTTTTAATTAATTAAGCCCTAATTACTTAAGTAATTTTCTTGCCAATACAAATACAGAGTATTGTGCTAAAGATGCAAAAGGCCTAAGTGCAATACATTGTTTCCTTCTTCCAGCTACATCACATACTTAGACGAGAATGCACCTCAAGGCTCGGCTCTGACATTCAACGACCCGTACATCCCGCAAGTGAATGACAACGATGCCGGCAAAAATGGAGTGTTCTCTCTGTCACTGGTTGGCAACAATGGAACTTTCGAGATATCGCCCACCGTTGCTGAGAGACACGCGCAATTCATTATCAAAGTTAGGGATAATACGATGCTGGATTTTGAAGCAAGAAAATCTGTGGTTTTTCAGGTGAATACCTGCACTTTAACATGTTGATATCCATTATAAATTTAAAATATTTATTACGCAGTTATTTAAACTACTGTTATGATTTACAGATTTTAGCTCAAGAGCTCGGCCCTGCGACCAATTTATCAGCCTCGGCAAATGTCACGGTCTATCTAAATGATATCAATGATAACCCACCGGTATTCCTTGCTCAATCATACGAAGTTGAACTACCAGAAAATATTACCGCAGGCACCAGGGTGGTACAAGTTGCTGCTGATGACGTAGACACTGGAGCCTTCGGGAGAATTCAATTCACTGCCATATTAGGATACCTAAATACATCATTGAACTTAGACGCTGTAACAGGCGTCATTACAGTTGCCACAAATAACCATGGCTTCGATAGAGAAGCAATGCCGAACCTGCATTTCTTAGTAGAGGCTAGAGATAACGAAGGAGTAGGTTTAAGAGTTACAGTGCCATTAATTATTAAGCTATTAGATGTTAATGATAACCCACCAGAGTTTGAGAAGGCGGTATATGAGTTTGTGCTGTCGCCAAGTCTGAATAATTTTACGTCGGCAGCGTTTGTCAAAGCCATTGATAAAGACGCTGAACCACCAAATAACCTCGTCAGATATGAGATAATACAAGGAAATAACGATGGAAAGTTTGCGGTTAATGAAGAAACAGGTAGGTTAATAATGATAAAACGTATGATTTTTTTGTGACAATATCATTTTTGTTGTTACCTACTAATTACTAACTATATTTTTTTAGGAGAATTGTATTTACTTGAAGCACTGAAAAGAACAAAGAAACAAAACGATCACAGAGAAAAACGTCAGTCACTTAGTGACGAAGAAGAGAGTGAAACGTTTGTGCTAACTATCAGAGCATACGATCTTGGAGTACCAAGAATGCATTCGACTACCACAGTTAAGATATATCCTCCAGAAAGTAAAACAAGAACAATGTCATTCATAGTGCCAGGGGCAAACCCTGATAGAAAGAAGTTAGAAGACATCCTAAGTACATTATCTGGAGGAAAGGTGAACATAATCGAAATAAAACCTTACAAAGGTGGTGACAATGGTGCTACAGATTTGAGTGGTCAGGAGTCTAGTCAAGAAAAGTACGTAACTTCTTTAATCTATGCGCGCTAACAGATTTTTTCTAACCTTTACTAAGATTACGTTTTGTTTGCAGAAGTGAAGTAATCGCTGTTGTACGTTTATCAGGCAACTCAGCCATAAATGTAGCTAAGCTGCAAGAACAACTTGCCAAGAACATGACGATATACTCTACAAGTATAAATAACAATGGCGCGGGAGTCAATCACAATAGTGGCTCGCAAAATAAAGGTCAAACGTCAAGTGATGATAACAGTGACTCTGTAAGTATATTATCGCCTGTATCAATGTTATGGTCAGAATTATCTTTAATTGATATCCATCTACTGAATAAGCCAGTAAATTAACAATGTTATTTTTTTAGGGCCTATACAAAGCAGAGAGCCGATTACTATTTTGGTTGTTAATTCTACTAGCAATATTAGTAGCTCTAGTATTATTACTATTGATTTGTTGTTGTATTTGCGAAGGATGTCCTCTTTATATGCCACCAAGGTAAATATTTTAAAAAATATATGAAATAAATAAATGTATATTTTGCTTTATCTAAAACACGTTTCACGTTTTGTATTTGCAATGTTAGACATCACTTTACTAACACATTTATTTTGTTTTCTCTAACAGCCTTACATGCACCAACTAATTCCTGTATACCTATACCAGCTTAACAACACCGTACTAATAGGTATTATTTAAATTTATTATGAGTAACTAATCAAAATAATTAAGGATTTGTAAAAGAACATCACTACGAATCTTTATGCAAGAATTCACAAAAACTGATATCACAATCCTTAATACTTTTGAGTAGGTAAATTGTATAGTAAATTATTTTACCAACTAGAAATAATACACGTGCTTTTAAAACGTATGCCAACCAATGTATGCGTAGCATTTTGCTTTATGTTTGCACTCCCACTTGTATCGTAAACGTAAGATTATCAGAACAGCTAGGTACATAGATATCCATTAATAAATTCTAGGAAAAGAGTGATACGTGTCAACTCCACAGAGGACGACGTTCGTTTAGTGGTACGCGACAAGGGACTTGGCAGGGAAAACAAGTCGACGCAAAATATACAAAATAAACCAATACAAGCTAACGAATGGGGGCGGAGAGAAGCGTGGAGTGCTGAACAAACAGATTTGAGGACTAGACCAACACAATGGAAATTTAATAAAAGGAACCAAAGATCTAAGGAAGCATCCAAACCTGCTTCGACTCCTGGCGATATGAGACAAGAATTTGTGCAAATGGCAGCCGATAATGATTACAGATATAATGATAATAGACAATCCATTCGACAAAGGTATTAATTTTATTAGTGTAGTTTGATTTTTAAAGTACATAATTGTCATTTTACATTACATAATTATATCTAAAATGTATTTTTTTTCTTCTAGAGATGGTCCTAACGTAATTTATACTAAAGAAATGCAGCTTCAAGAAACTTTCGCAAACAAACACAAAGAATACATCGATGACCTTGAAAATGGGTATGACAGAATCGCTACTTTGCACTACAATCGAAGGGATCAAGACAACGATTCTATACGAAGACACGAAATTGACCGCGGTTCTGAAGGTGGTGTTTTATCCAAATCCGATGATAAGAACTTTGAAAAAACTGAAGGTAAAACTAAACGTGATATACAAGACAAACCACACGGCAACGCTTCGCTTACTAGAGATCAATATTTCATTAAAGAAGGTAACACAGAAATACTTAGGCTAGTTACCAGAGGGAATAACGAAGAAGAAAGGTACGTCAATCTTCCAACATATCAACAGAGGCCAGTGACTTTGATTCCTCATACCCAATACGTTGTTGTTGACAGTGGAAAAGATTTACTAATGGAAAGGTTTATAAGAGAGCAAGGAGAAGAAGCTAAAAATATAAGAGAAAGAATGGGAAAAGCAACCACTGATTTAGACAACATGTCCGCAAAAGAAGGAAAAAGTGTTGGTCAAAGATCCCATATAGGAAGTGATGTACAAAACCAATTTCATGATTACAATAATGTTTTACCTGAGGTTCCCGGCATCGTACCATTAAAAACAGAGTTTTTACAATCTGCTTTATTAGAAATACAAAATAAATCTACGATGAACCAAGAGCTGCTAGAGTCGTCGTTGAGAAAACAAAATGAGCTATTACATCAAATATTAATAGAGCGTGAAAGAATGTTGCAAAATCACGAAACAGCTTCCCAAGTAGAAAGTAAATTAGAAACTCAAAGTTTACCTGGCCATTCTGTTATAGCCACCCAAACAGAATGTCATATAGGTACGCAAACAGAACCACAGCAGCTCAAACCATCACGGAGAAAAGCCAGAAGTGATAATGACTCTTACAGCGAAGATGACTCACAAATCATAGCAGAAGAAGACACAAATAAAGTGGCATGGGTAAAACGGAAAAAACCAAAAAAAAAAATTAAATACAAAGATCCAAGACGCAGTATGAGAGCATATGAAGTTAAAAGAAAAATCAAAACTCCCATTTTAGAAGAAAGTGAAGTTTCTCCATCATTAGAAAGCGAAAAGTATATTAAAGTTAGCAAAACAAATGAAAGAGAAGAACGTGTTAAGAAGTACGGCGATATAACAAAAAGCATAGTTACAACTTCAAAGAATGAAACAGTCAGTTCAACCCAAATTAAATTGTCTGATTCAGAAAAGATGGCAAGACAAAGAAGAGAAATATTAATGGAAATTTCAGGTTCATTAGAAGATAAAATTGATTCCGATATTAGTGAAAAGCGATCGCGACTTCAAAGGCAGGCTCCTGTTACTATTGAAGATGCCACTTCCAAACTTGCTCTTTTGCATAACAGTAGTAAAAGTAGAAACAGTTCTGCGTTGTCAAGGGAAAGTCGTAATTTGGTTTTTTCTAGGCAAGGTTCATCTACAGAGGCGCGAGACGAAACCGAACTATTAAAACTAAAGACACCAGATATTGATGAATCTATAAAAGAATCATCAAGTAACACAGAGTCAAGTAAAAAGAAAGCAACTGAAACTGAATCTGTGATATCTGCAGAAAGTTCAAAGCCGGCGCAGAAAAGCTTACCACGTTACATGCAGTGGTATGGTAATAAAAAGTCTTCAGCACCAAAACAAGCCTTAGAAAAAGCTGCTCCTAGTAAACCCAAAAGGTTTTCCAAATCAAAAAACGATGAAGAAAAAACCAGTCGGTACGGAAAAATACTGAGCAAAGATCAAGACAATCCTGAAGTAAAAAAAAACTTCAAAGGAAAAGAAAGTGAATTTATTCATCCTCGCATGCTGAAAGAGGAGAAAGTCACTCCAGTACCTGAAGGACCATTACCCGATGTTCATCCGTTACTCCAACACTCTCAACATCGCTATGAACGAGAGTACGAAAACAAAAATCCACTTTGCTATATCCAACCCACTCATATTCCAAAATATTTAGGTGGACAACCAAACATTCCTTTACCCCGAAGGCCGTCTGCTGAACAACCGATATACGTCAATCAAGATGACGTGAAAAACAAAGACCAGAAGCAAGAAATATCTGAAAGTGCTCTTACTCACAGTATATCTATATCTACTAGCTATGAAGAAAATAAGAAGAACCCTGAAGTTCATGTTTCTAAGATTAGTATAGGTGGGGACAATGATGTGAATCACAGGGTAACATCTAATATTGAAGATAATGATTCAGGCATAGCTATGAACACGTTAGTACAACAAACTGGTAACATAAAAAGATTGCCAATTACTGAAAAGAAAAGTATTTTTACGATCGCCTATGACGACGTTCAAACAAAACAATTATTAAGACCAGACAGTAGTTCTACTTCTTATTAATATTAATAATTGTTATTATGATTATTATTATGAGTGCCTTATTGTTATGTAACCAAAAGAGTATTATTATTGTGTAATCGATCGTGTTCTTATTTGAAAAATACTTGAATATAAATCCGTCCAATCAAAAAGTGTAATTACTTTCTATTCTCTACTACATATTGACTGGTATATACTCGTAACATACAATTTTAAAAGCTAAGATTTGTAATGTGTTTCGTATTTTGTAAATATTATTGTAGAGCATGTTGAAAGTTTTACAAATAATTAGTAATTATTATTATTTAAATTATAAAATTTAGATGTAAAAATACTCATTTGTAAATAGTCAGCTTAAGTTCATACTCACTTACCTACTTCATTTTTATTTTTAAACAAACTACTGATATTCAAATTGCTGATATGTTAGTGTATAATCTACATAAGCAATTATATATTTGTTACAAAATTATAAAGTTTTAAACTTGGTAAATTGTATTATTTACTTCCATCATTTGGATTATATACCTAATGGATTAACATTATTGGATAACCGTAAAAAATTTGGGTGTTAAACTTGTTGAGATGCGCAACATAGAAAAACTGTCGGTGCACTCACCTCGCACTATAATGTATTTAAAGATTGTTGTTTAAGTAGATATATCATCGAGCATAGCAAGCCGCAAAAACCGCAATTAGTCATGTAAAACATAACATGTTGTAAATTAGAGTAAAAAGAGTTTTATTCAATAAAATCACAAGGATTACTTTGAAACGTTTAACAAGGTATAGGTGAATTTACGCCAGTTTCAATGCATCCAAATCAAATCTTTTTCCAATTTTATCAGTGTTTGACTTTTATCCAGCCCAGAGGGAGTCATGACTCCCATGATTCCCCTGGATCCCTTGTGTAAACTGGTGGTCATTCTGTTGTTTCACCATCTAAAGTTCTACATTTCAAATTTTAGTTTATAAAACCGTAAAAGTAATTTAAGTTGTTACTTAACTATGTTAAGTTTTTATTTAGGCACCTTCAGTTTTTATTATAACTTAAGTTAATAAAAATAACCATTTATTTTCTTTCCTGACAGGGGGGTGAAATTACGTTACGAACTACCTAATAATAGTATAGTTAAATTTTTATTTTAGACACCTTCAGTTTTTATTTGAACAGTAACCTAATATAAAAAATATATAAAAACCTAGGGGGGTGCAAGAGCACCCCCTTGCAACGTGCTGTCGGCGCCCGTGTGTGTAACTTTGCAAGCGTAACGTAGGATCCATCGTTACGAGCGAGTTATTCGAGTTGACGATCGAGTTCGATTCCTCTAACAAAAATTCTACTAGGCTGTTATGAAACGCAAAGAAGTCAATATAAAAATGCGACTAGCTCCGACAAAAAATTCAAATACAAGTGCAGGTACCTACCGCTTAGAAATAATTACCTATAAATAGGTACAATTTATAAAATACAATGAGCCTGGTTGTTGTAATGAAAACCCAAGTCCAATATCCTTATTGTTTTTAAAACTATCATGGTTATTAACATAGATTTCACTTAAAACGGGATATTTACCATGATTTGTGAGTTTTATTGATTCCCGATATTTCGGCGCAGTTACATGCACCATGATCACGGGAGAACTGAAGTCTTTGCGGGTAGCTCTTATAACTATTGACAGACAAATCTGTCCACCCTCTTTCTTAGTCTTTTATTGCGACCGATACTACCATCGGTTTAATTCTCACACACAACTCGATTTCGACACACGACACTAACAGTATCAGGGCGCACAGGCGGTACCACCGGTTTTTGTCTCCTAAGATGCAGAGTAGAAAGAAAGCCAGCTTTTCTACCGTATATCAGAGGAGTTACGGACAAAATTGCTAAAGTCCTAGGCAAATTGTCCGTTAAAACCATCTTTACTCCTCTAAAGAAGATCTCACACTACCTGCGGTCACCAAAAGATAGTTTTCCACTGGAAAAACCAGGAGTGTATAAGATTGACTGTAGCTGTGGGAGTTCATATATTGGTCAAACAAAACGTACGATAGCTTGTCGAGTGAAGGAACACATCAGGGCGATCAAGAACATTGACATACAAAAGTCAGCCGTAGCAGAACACATTTTGGAATCGGGTTCGAATCACTGGATTGAACTACACAATCCACAAGTAATCTCGACAGAACGCCATTACATACCAAGAATGGTTCAAGAGGCTATCGAGATTACTAAACACAGGAATTTCAATCGAGAAGATGGTTTTAAATTGTCTGGAGTCTGGAATCCTGTGGTGAGAATGTGTAGGAGACAAAAACCGGTGGTACCGCCTGTGCGCCCTGATACTGTTAGTGTCGTGTGTCGAAATCGAGTTGTGTGTGAGAATGAAACCGATGGTAGTATCGGTCGCAATAAAAGACTAAGAAAGAGGGTGGACAGATTTGTCTGTCAATAGTTATAAGAGCTACCCGCAAAGACTTCAGTTCTCCCGTGATCATGGTGCATGTAACTGCGCCGAAATATCGGGAATCAATAAAACTCACAAATCATGGTAAATATCCCGTTTTAAGTGAAATCAATATCCTTATTCTTAGATAGAAGCTCGTTTCAGCCACAGAGTTTCAGCGGCTTGCTAAGTTTGTCTTTCCTTGTTATTCTTAAATCAATGAACAAAGACGTTAGTATTTGAAATAAGCTAACTGTGATTATCTTAAAAACTTGAAAGACTAATAATTATGTATTGTCTTTCAGCTATGTAGGTATACATAAACAAACCTAAACGTCATAACAAATTTAATTCGAGTATACTTTTATTTTCTACTCTACGCGAGAGGGCATTAAACACTAAACTAACTTGCGGCATGCGTAAAAGTTTTCCAAGCACTAATAAATTTTAGCCTAAGTTACTCAAAAATAATGTGGCATTCTAATGAGAAAGAATTTTTGAAAACGGACCAGTAGTTTTTGAGTAAGTATATTCGTAACAAACAAAAATACAAAAATAACAAACCTTCTCTCTAACTATTAGTATAGATTGAGCATGTAGGTACCTAGTTACTAAGCTACCTACATACTACATAATGTTCTTGACCATGGATTATTTTAAATTTTCTGAAAGCCTAGTAACAATACTTGCAAAAGAATCACGCGTCTGTGCAGGCAGGCAGTACTTTTTTGTATTTTTGTCATTTCAAACTTGTTATATTTTTATTTCAAAACTAACAAAGAAAGATTGAGGCTTCAAATAAATACTGCGCTTTGCTGGCTGTGTGGATTTCGTGGACGTGGTGTTATGTCGCAGAGGTCTAAGTTGTGGTGGTGGTGGTGAACGTCACATGAATGATAGAGCCCACTGCGGCGCGGTTACGCGATACTTTTGCCACAATTTCTACCAGGCTCTTATGAATTACAAGGAGGTTGGTATTATTCATTTCACTCATTCTTATACTATTTTAGCAAGGCAGAAAGAGAAACAAAGAAACCTGGTCAATGTATCACACACGCATAAAAAAGTAGCGACATGAAGACACGGCAAAAAATAATAATTTCAGAGCGCTTTTAGTTTTACTACTTGATTATAGAGGACGCTAAAATGTAATTGTCAATAGCGCCATCTACTGCAAGCCGGGTAAAGTAAATGAGTAGAAAGTAGAGTTAGGTATTTAGCTCTGTTAATAGATGTAGTTACAAGTACTTACATTATAAATTATTATAACCTTTTTTTAGTAGAGTTGTAGAACTGTAGAGTCGTAACTAGAGTCGTGTAAAATGATATTTGTATCATAACCTACTCATACGGTTTTAGCATACCATATTTATTAAAGTTTTATATTACCTAATTATGCCAAAATTGCACCAGTTTTATTTTAGTTTAATTTTTATTAAACCAATCATTTGATGATTTGTTATTTTACAGTGTTTGCAATCACTATAAGTAAGTAATGTAATAAAATTACAATTTAAAAATATATTGTTTTTAAACAAGTGGTATTTTATGCGTGAAGATGTTTGAAATAATAAGTTCCAAATTAAGTAACCAATAAAAGATCGGTAAGTAGGTATCATTATATACTTCGTCTACATCCTACGTCTTAAATACCTACTTAGATTTATAAAGTTCACATTGTTTCGAAGCAGGCAGCAGTCAATCATTCGCGTGAGTTGGCTCATTCAGCTCATTTGCACAAACGAGTCGCGCGGAAAATTATTTCTTTTCATATCCCCATTTTTCGTTCATCACGTCTTATTTAAAGTTTTGTTTGGGGAGTTTCTATTCATTTTTGTTTGTTTTCTTTATTTATTTCCAAGAAGTTTGCAAAACTTTTAATGTTTTATGTATGGTAGGTTTTGGAAATTTACAATCAAAATATTTTCTGACCACCCGGTCTTTTTTGAGATTTATTATGTTAATTAAGCTTTAACTCAATGCGCAAAAAGAAAACGGGTTGTATTGCTTATGTAGGTACTTGAAAATGATATCATACAAAACATTAGTTACCTTCCTAACATCTAAGTACCTATATTATAATAATAATTATTATTGTATTAAAAGTATAAGGTGACTCTCAATTTTGTATGATAGGTCTACTACTAATAAGAGCGACTTTACTGTACAGTAATAAACCAAAAGATATTAAACTTTTAATAAGAAAAGTACTAAGATGACAGAAACGTTGAGGAGGTATGGAAAATGCCTCCCCGCGGCATTTTGCTTTCACGGTCCACTGAACTGATCATAATAAAAACTCGCGCCGTCGCCTCCGAAGTTTGACCATAAATTCGCTGGTCGCATACCACTCGCCTTCGGGTATCCAGACCCCACGATCTGCTTTTAATATAATAATAAATATCACAGTGTAATAATATGCAGCGAGGGTCAAAAATGTGTAGTAATACTAATTCATAGAGGCCATCTGAAAGTGTAGAACCACAGAATGACTAATCGTTTTAGGTTTGTGAGCAAAATATGGTCTGTTTATTTGATTTTATGATATGACATGCGTACAACTAAAGGTATAGAGCAGCCAGTCATCTGAAACATTAGCTCAAAGCTCAAACCGCTACAGACCCGTGGTCCAACAGCTTTATTCAACAGTTTGTACTGCGGGTTAGTAAAATTATTCGTGGTTCAACCAGTTGAACAACGGGGCAGTAAGTACAAACGCTATAATTAGGTTTAAATATTGTCTCCTCAAAATTTTTGTTAGAACTAATATTCTTTAATATTTAAGTTTTTTTTTCTTTGTAAGGCTCTTTTACACTGTGAGTTATTGCAGTTGCCTGTTTTTAATAAAATGTTACGTAACCGCTGTAGACTAGCCCTAAACTATTACTACACTTTTTTGAATCTCGTAGCACACTTTGATACTTTACCCACACTACTTTTTGCAAAGTTTTTTGCGCTTTGTTTTCCCCTTGGGGCTAAGACCATTAAAAAGGTTAGGGCGGTATTTTATGCGATTTTAAGTGTATAACGGCTCTAATGTCCGTTTTATTATTAGGTGAGGTGAGTTATGAAGGCAAAGGTTGCTGTTGTTTGATCTGCTTTCACGTGTGATCTAATAAGTATATAATATTGAAATATACGATTTTTTTTCATACACTATAGTGGCAACCAAGCGTACGACCCACGTGATAGTAAGGTTGTTACTGTGGCCTTTGTACGCTTGCAACTTTAGAGATATCACTTGCGCGTTAATACCTTGAGATGTAGATCTAAAATCTCATGTGCCTGTAATTTCACCGGAAACCATACCATTCGAACCGGAACACAGCAATACGAATTGCTTGGCGGCTGATAAAGGTATTGTCGTGATGGAACTGATAAGTCATTAATCTTATATTAAACGCCACGCCTGACCAATTAGGTAAAAAAACATAAATTTTTTTTTATCAGTAATAATCAAAAATGAACAGGAAGAAGTAGAGTTTTGCGGTTCTATCCGTCTCTGGCACAAGTGGCCCGCTCAGCCGAAGGGTTAACTTTGAAGTATCATTGCCATTAATAAATGGTCAAGTACAGCCCTACCCTCCCCAAATTAAGACTGATCCCTGTAACTGAATTATTAAATTGACGTCATTTGTTATTGGTTATTGCTGGGAAATTTTTAGAAAAACTTATTCGAGTTCAATTAATTTATTATTTGGTATTTTTTTTAACATGGATGTTTTGTAATTAAAAGTTTATTTTAATTGTTATTTTTAAGTTTATTGATGATGATTTAACTTTTCAATGATAAATAAAAAATACTGGCACACACAGAGCCATCTAATAGGGCAACTAAGAAATAACATTTATTATGTTTATATATTATTTTCGAGTTTAAGCACTGAATATCAAATTCAACAAGAAACAGCATAATTCTTTTCAAACAAACACTAATGAACAAGCAATTTCTACCGGATCATTAATTAAAATTTTCCAATTAATAAAATTATTGCAATGAATTTGCGAACGACTAAAATTGACACTTATTGCGTCGCTAGAGTTTACAGAAAAACCAATTAATCACGTAGCTGTGTCCAATAAATCCCCTACGAAGTTTAATTATTTTCTTATGATTTTAATTTTTACTTTTCAATTTATTCCCTACTGTTCCATCCATTATACATTTATTAGATACAGACGGAAAAATTAAACTTTATGTTTCAAAAACATCATCATTATCATCATCATTATTGTAAGCTTATATCCACCCATTGGTTGTATTCTTCAGGGTCTCTCCATAGTATGTTCGTATGAGTTAGTGGTCAACTCTGGTGACAGAGTTTCGAGGCCGCCTGAAGGCCTTTGCTATGGGACCGACTGCTTAACGTGCCCTCCGAAGCACGAGAGCGCTCAGTTGAAATTGCCACTGGCGGTCACTCATCCAATTGATGGCTACGCGGAACAGTGCTTAACTTCGTTGATCTGTAAGAACAAATTAGCTTAACTACGTCACGAGCCTCTTCCATTAAAAAAACATATGACATTTAAGACCCCAAAAAAAGTATTTTTGATAGAGATGAAACCGAGATGGCGGAAACCTTTGCCCAGCAACTGCAGCACTTTAAAAAGCTGCAACGTTTGACAGATGCTAATAAAAATTTAGAGCGCTTAAGAATGAGCCTGCTCCACACTGGCCCACCCTCCCCAATCACAGATTAGAACAACTGTCTCCACTCAAATTTTTTCGACTCCGAGTTCAGGACTTTGATTAAATAGCACAAAGATAATTAATACTACTTAAATTTTGTTTAAGAAATGCCCAACTTAATTAGGCAGTTTGAGAGTAAAAAAATATTAAGCAGTACTGAACTCAAAGTTTTTAATATGACCACACAGAAGGTTCATAGTTAGAACAAATCAGCTGTTTTGCTAACACAAATAATTAAAAATGCTGATAAAAAATAATTTGCTCACTTTTGTATTGGTAACTGTTTGTGATTATGTAAAAGAACTGGGAAAAATAAATGACAGTGAAATATTTTTAACATTACGGGTCTTTAGTTTTCGGTTATAAAAACTAAATAAGTTTGTAGTAAACAACAGTTAGCTAGTTGACTATAAATAAAAAAATGGTCTTTTACAAGTCAAAGCCCAGTAAAATTACCAAAAATGCCAATTAAAATAATCGCTGGGTGACAGGCCAGCCGATGTCTAATTGTGGTTGAAAAACCGAGCTATTAACCGCCATTCACCCAAACAAAGGACGCCTTTACCCCCCTTCCGAAATTAGTGATGACTTCAATAAAAATAATTCTTGTCTTTTAAGCAAATTGCATCGCGAAAAGTCCGCGAAAGCCTTTAATTAAGGCCCCCTCGCCACCCCGTAAACAGTCTTGGCCGTCACCTTTTATTTTTGTTAATTCCTGGGGCTCTTTCTTCGCCGCATAAGTTACTTCACCCTTTCTCCGTGATTCTTTACGCCTTTTTGTCACCGTTTTGAATTCTTTTGAACCCCCTTTTATCCATCTGCTCCCCGTCAATATTAACTTCACTCCGGACGTGGACGGGTTAAACTTTTTAATATCCGTTAAATTTTGTTACACTTTTAAGTAATTCCTTTAAGAGTTTGTAGCAAATCTTATTAATCTTATGTTAGTTTGTTTACTACTAACACTAATAATTTATTGTATACTAGTGGTTTGTTGCCCGCAACATAAAAAAAATAACTATTAGTGTGATAGTGATTCTTTTTCATGAATATATAAGAGTTGTAGTTTTTTCTTATTTGAGCCGAACACTAGTGCACGCATTTCCGGTGTTTTTTATTATATCTTAAAATCATATTATATATAATATAAGATACCAAATATGCTAATACCAAAAACAAAGTCGCAATCAAAACGAAATATCCAGAATTATTCACAAGGGATAGAAAAAAAAATGTAAATCAGAAGTGGGATGTTTAAAAAAAGTTGTTTGCAAGAACCGCAGTTGTAGGGACAAGGAATTTTTAATCTATTTCCTTTGCCGATTAATATTCAAGACTCGGCCGTCTGGTTCATCTCCTCTATTATTGGACGCTCTGAGGTTTTGATTTCGAAGCTAATTACCCTTCTTGTGGTTCCATTTGGACGTGTTCCGATGAGAATGGTAATGAGATCTGAAAGGAAAAGTAGATATAGAAGAAAGGATTTCAATAATTCAAAAATTCATAGCATAACTGCTGTCAACTTCAGAAGTTATGAAACTTTGTTTGAACAATACTTAGTAATCCTGGCCAAATTAAGAGAATGATATAAGTTATTAGTCCAATAAGTAAGTTACTTACTTAAGAACTTTTACAATCTTCACATTTCACAATTCTTACATTTTTCACATTAAAATCAACCCACCGCAATGGCATTGCTGTATCTGCCAGAGATATTACGCGATAACGGTTTGATAGATTTAGTTTAAAAAGGTTCTAGGTATATAAATTAGATATGATTAGTTGTACATAAACAGCAATACTGAGCGTCTATAAATCACACAGACGTAACAGTGTCTTCTCAATTTCCATAACCACGGACCCATGATCCGAGAACCTGGCAATTACACAAATACACTTTGCATCAGATAGAAATATTAGTTCGAGGGCCTGGGGTAATCTTCTTACGTGCTAGTTCTGATATAAAACACAATACACAAACTATTCTATTTAAAAATTAGTGTGATACAATTATCGTTCGAAAAGGTTGAATTTCTTACTGAGCATTTTATTATGTAAGGTAATCAAATAAATATGAATAAAAGTTTTACATTAATTTAAATAAGTAATTTAATATTATAGTAATTTTGTATGAGACATTGTAGGTAGTTTATTTTGTGTATTAATAAGACGCTGTTTTTTAAATAAAATCCTACTCCATTATAAAAAAGAGTTTTCATTTACCTATACATATCGATAGGTAAAAACTATTTAGTCAGTGTTGTAAATTATAATTCAAGCTAGTTTTATGAAGTTAAAATTTACGGCCTGCTAGGTAGAGCTACAACAGGACTTGACAGCGTTTTATTAACGTTCTTTAGAGAAGTTACCATTGGCTCTCTTGCTATGATTCCATAATGTATTCAATATCCGGCGAATGATAATTCTGGGTAGAATCTATTATGGGTGTTTACTTGACCTGTGCTTAGTGCTTACTAAGACAACAGGGGTGACCGCAGGGGTAGGTACTTGAATGTTCCTTGGGGGTGGATGTTGTCTTACTAAAGTGTAATAGCTATTTTATATTACTGCTGTATTTTGTCCAATAAAGCACATTACTCTTTAAAACTTACTCGTATAGGTACTTGAATTTTTTACAGCATTTGTTTTGGTATTGGTACAGTAGAAATCAAAATAAAAAGTTCGCATACTGAAATCAGATTTTGGCTATTATCTATATCTATCTATGATGTCGTATGAAGTAATGCTGGACAATCCACACAGCATCATCTAGCCCAAGGTAAGCTGCTGTTGAACAGAGCTGTGTTATGGGTACTAGATGACTGATATATACTTAATAAAATACATAGATAGTTATTTTTTATTATATATAGAAAATACCCAGAACACCCGTAACACATATTTGTAGATCGTACAAACATTTGACCTGAGGCGAGAATATATAGGATAGGAACCAGCAACCTCCGCGTCGCAGGCGGACCTGCGCCACATCGGTCGTCAAAGATAAATAAAATATACTGGCAGACTTTTTACACTGCGCCATCCCAGACAGGTTCAATAGTTTGTTTTGTTATTCCCGATTCAAAGGAGGACAAACTGACTAGCGATAAAATAATCTTAGATATCAGTGCTCAGAGAACGGTACCTACTGGCAATAACAAAATAAAAGAAAGAAGATAAACAGTGGAAATAGAAAGGTGAAATAGAGGTTCGATTTGATATTCAAATCACGAGACTTTCGCACCGCAAGTCGCAAACATCAAACAATATTGACTGGAAGATAGTAAAGTGTTTTTTATAAAAGTTTTATTTATATGGCTGAGATATTTTTGTGGTGTCAAAGTTTCAGAAAATTATAGAAGTCATGTGACCACCATATATTATACCTGTAAATATTCTATAGACAAAGTAATTCAGCTAGGATTTTCCGATTAATATGTTCACAGTATTTTAACACCTAGCTAGGGCGTTTGCCGATTCAAGAGTTCAGTTCCTATTTTGCCCGTCAAGTATTATTAATTGCATTTTTTTATAACAGCACTTGCTTAGCCTTTGAAAGACATGTGCCATCTACCAACCCGCATTGAGCCCACGTGTTGAATAATGTTCCATTAAGAGCTGTCATGATGATGATGTGTACGTAGGTATAATACCTACGTTTGGTCTACTTATTAAAGGCAAGCCATTTAATCAGCAAATAGCTGTGTACGTTGAAAATGTCATTGTAAAGCATAACACAAATAAATAAGCTATAAAAAACCTTAAAAACACACAAATAATACGTTTATAGCAACCCAGCATATTTCAACTTTAAAATCCGGGATAATCTATAAATATCGCCCTTGACACTTTCGCCCACAGAAATTCTAAAGTGACAATATCCCATACTGAATCTTCGAAGTGAAAAATGTATGCACACCCTACTATAAGGCTGTAATATATGGCACGCGTGGGGAGTTATTAAAATTATAAACAAATAAAATTATTCTGTACGCACCCCTATGTTATTCGTGGTTTGAATTCTCTGACTTCCGTTTATTTATTTAAATCAAAGTATTTTTTTACTGAAAACACAGAAAAGGTAAGTAGGTACAAACAGTTTTAGAAGATTGTTTTCTTATTTTAACCGTTTTTTTTTAAACATAATAATAAAAATTCAGTTTTAATTTTTTGTTTTATACGGTATATAAACATTAAAATTTAAAAAAAAGTTGTTTTATAAGTAAAATGACCCAGGCAAAGTTAAAATAGCATTTAGGTACCTACTTTGTTTGTTAAAAAATTAGTAAGTAATCTTACTTAGTCCCCATCTTCAAACCTTAAAATCAGATTGTGTAAAAGAAAAGGCAATTTCCGTATTCCCGATCACATGTCGACGTTTTTCATATATCGATATCGGCTGTTCCCTTTATTTTATATTAAAGCGATAAACATGTCGATTGGGAGATTCGCGCTTGGCCGCCCTCCCTTCACGTCTTGGGATCTACTCTGAAACTTTAAAATACTTGCCAACCTCATATATTATCATGTTTTCAAAATCTCCAAACAAAAAAGCTAATAATTGGACTGGATAACCCGTGGACCAACTAAATACGAGTAGTTTGAAATCAGAGACTTGACTCGTATTCGATGGATCACACAAATCATGCCGATATGCTAGCACCTATATATGCCCGCGACTTTGTTAAACTCGGGAACCGTAATTTTTACCGAGATAAGTACGTAGCCAATGTCCTATACCCGGTCATTATCAATATTTTAAATTTCAGCCCGAATCGGTTCAGTGGTTGTCGAGATATAAAGGAACAAACATCCATCACAACAAACATCCAAACTTTCGCATTTATAATATTAGTGTGATAGTGTGATATCGGGTGTTTACTCTTATTTCAGAGACTAGATAACATTGCGACAGTATAAAAACAAAGAGTTTCACAGTAGTCCTTCCCGATCCATCTGGTAGCATAACCTCGCTTCAAATATGCAAGTCATGAGAAAACGCTTATCACGGCTTAGATACCGTCCCGATGATAGATAGAGGGATGAATTACGGCGCCGTGTAACATATTGAAGTGTGCGTGTGCTTGATTGGACTTGAATTGTGCGTGACTGTGCAATGAAAACATGTTTTTTTAAATTTCCTTGTTCTTCAGGTGCCTAAAACGTGGTTGCTGCCGTATAGCCCTCGCCACATCCGCGTTTTACAACCCACGCCCCTGTCAATTTACAGGAAGGCGTCTGAGTTATTTAGTTTAACCTGGTGCCTTACTCTTGAATCCAATGCCGATCCAATTCCAATTTCTATTTTCTGCTGTCTTTTTGTACTCTTGAAAACAAGGTTGATTTGGCGCTTGGTTTCAAAGTACGAAATGTCATATTCCAATAATTGTCCAATACCGATCGCGTTCCAGAGGAAGGCCCCTGTAGTTTTAATTACTACTATTGAAAAACGAACTTCAATGCGGAAAATAGTTTTTATTTTAAATTTTATTAGTATTATTAGTTACCTGACGATATTATCCTTCACCGCTTGAGAACAGAAATATTGACCACATTTTTTTTATGGTAAACAAATAACATTTAAATAACCAAAACACCGAGCAATTGACTTGGTTCATCGTTACAATTTACTGGGTCCTTTACATACAGAGATTAACTACATTACTTGCTCTCAAAACCCTTCCTTGGATCTTCCCGACACCTTCATAGAAAGCTTTACCTAAAGTACCTACTTTCAGCCCCTTTACTAATGCAGTTCCTCCACCATAAATTAAGTCTTGACCACTATCCCTTAGGGTTCACACATCAAGGGTATCAGTATCGGACATTTCGACAATGGCATTAAAAATGAGCTCCGACCACTGTCAGCCTGATGAATCGCTTCACTGCACAGAAATGGATTGAGTAGCCTTTATTTGCACAATTTTGTTTTCTATCAATCTGTTTTGACGGGGTTCTGCATCTTGATTTTACTCTAGTGATGGTAATTCTAAAAAAAATAAGTTTATGAATTCTATGTTGTTTCTATTAATAATCATTATAATTTTTTTTTTTAAGTAGTTAAAAAGTTTTTTTCGCCAATATTATCATTATAGCCCACTAAAACGATAGCCGCTAGCGGCTAGCTACATGTTTTTGAATGACGACCACAAACGAAGTGTAGGGGGCCCCTCTCGATGGACCGATGACAAGCGTTCGCAGGAAGTTGGTGAAGACGTCAAGCCGGTCGTCATGGAAAAAATAACTTTTATGAAAGGAATTATTTCCATCAGCAATTGAAGTATTTGCTGACTTATGATTATGATGAAATTAATCGAAGTAACTTCAGTGACTTAGTAGAAACATCAAAGAAGTACAACAACAAACGCCAGTACTTGAGGATGAACCTATTAACTATCAAGCGATGAGTAAAATATTTAAATCACATTAACAACCTGATGTTCAAAATTAAACTTCTCAAAGACATTAGCCTTTTTATTGCATGTAGAGAGCAGTTCATTGCGCGATCTTGTTAGAAGTTCATGTGCTCAATTGTCGTGACAAATCACACTCATAAACTCGTGTGAGTTCCTTCCTTATTATGCACTCCTGGTACTTATGCTCGAAACTTTTCGAGCAATTAAAAGGGTGGGTGACATTCCCAGGAACAAGATGGGATTCTACAGAGTTATTATGTCAGTAAGCTTTCATTTGGTGTAAATAATCTCGCTTTAAACTGCAAGAGATATAGATATATTTTTTAATAATGTTAAATCAATTCTAGTCTATCATCAGTAAATGCAACGAACATTATTAATAGAACGTAGCTTTATATCGATTTTTGATCAATAATTGCAAGCAACATTTATTTGTTAAAAAAAAATTCAACAATATCCCAAGAAAGACAAAGCCCACGCAAATCCAAAATTGACGTTAATTAAACATTACAGAAACAATGTACTGCACGAAGGGGTTTTACAACTCTGTTATTAGCAATAGCACATACGTACCTACCCCTGTAAAGGGGCATAGGTATTTCAATAGCTGTAGGCCCATAAAGGCCCTGTGTTCAACAACCGATTGTGTGAACAAGCGGCCGCTTGGGACGCAAAACTTGCAGAATTCCTTGTCGCAGCCAGAGTTTTACGGCCAAATTAATATAGCAAATTAATGCGTACAGTATAATTTTCAGGGGAGCGCGTCCTCGTTTCTTGCGACACATATTGCTATATTGCTAGCAGAATACGCCTCGCAATATTGCACGGCCGGGATTCGTATCATTTTTACATATGGAAATGAAGAACAACGGAGCGTACAAGACAACAGTGATATGCTAATTAAAGGAAAACACTCGGTTCGTGTGTTTATTTTGAGTCGGCGACGAGAAGGTTTGTTTTTAATTGCTGCGTTAGGATAAGAAAAAAGTTGGTTATGTGGGAGAGACATTTTGATTGCCTTTTGCACTAGGCTTATTGAGTTGGAAAAATACTTTTATAAAGTTTTAACCAGAACATATCATAATATAATATATGAAGTGTATTATAAAGTATCCGGAAAATACTCTTTATATTCTTTAAACCTAACTGAATAAGGATAGTAAAAATACTCTATTTTCTGAAGAATTTTCCGAATACCACATTCCAATACATTCAAGAAACTCAAACCTACTGAGTACTTACTAAATGAATGTTTTTCTTGCAAAGCCGTCTCCTTCAAAATATTAATATTGGCTCGCAAGGGTGAATACTAAATTAACATTTGCTACCTTCGGCAAACATCGTCAAGACACCCGCAACAGAATGTTTGTTTCTGTATAAGCATAGTGTGGTGATTACGAAATAGTATAGCAACTATATTATTATGATAGCCTTCGATTATCTATGTAAGAAAGAGTAAAATGTCCTTAATTTTTGTTCACATTAGTGAATTACCTTGAGTAAGTAGAAAAAGAGCTCTCATTCATTTAAGAAACTGTTATTTTAGTAGCTCGCTAAATATTGTCATTCTTATCATTCATAAATCAACGAACAAGGACGATATTTGAAAGGTAGTGGTAGATAGTAACAGTATAGTTCAATAATGAATAACGCCCTCAGACTCTACAGTCATACTCTACATCTAAGTCAGCATCAAGCTGTATTTAACTTGTGTCTGAGTAAAAAGTAAATAAGTTCGAATGAGTCAGTGGTCATGGGCAACTCTGGTGACGGAGTTACGGAGTTAATAGGCCACCCGAAGGCATCCGTCATAGCCTAACTGCTTGTAGTTGATGTACTGTTTACCATTCAGTCGTGACCAAGACTCAAACACAATGTTTGTTCCATGTAAGGGCCTTCCGAGTTCCGATGAATCTTAATCTCCCTGACTCAGGATACCCGTAACCCGCATATACCAGGTCATAACTTAATCGACGCTCCCCTAACATGCCTCTAATTGTTTGCTATCGACGGCCATATTCATATTCTATTTGTTATCAAATATGGTTTAATCTAAACGGTATTGATATTGTTGTGGGCTAAAGTTGATTGGGTAGCAATATTTCGAAATGTAGACGTATGATATAAATATTGAAACTCACATTGTTGTGTTGTTTTTTTGGTACTGTTAATTTGGTCAAATAAATTTCAAAATATAAACAGCTGTATAAGCATAAATTTATGAAATTACTGGTAGAATTCTGTATGAACTAAAATATTGATGTTGGTGAACTTAAGATCACATCGCCCAAACTAACCCAGCCTCATTTACCAAACCAAAGCAATACATAGAAATAACTTAGCTAATGTTTCCCTCATAATGAAGAGGCTTATCCCAACAAGGCGCCATACGAACTAATCTGCGGTAACTAGCAAAGGGAGGTTCCTTAATGCTCCAGAAACGCCTTCGGGCTATCACACCGCTTGACCGCTGGAATAGCCGCACTATTAAAGTGCTAAGAGGGGCATTAGAAACCCCAAGGGCCCTGTCATCCGAACAATTTAAGGGCATAATTGTGTCGTGGGAAAACTGATGACGATGACTGAGTAAACTAAACATTACACTACACACATACAGTAACAGTACCTTCGCACGATTTAGGTTCTTTTTCTACCAAGTTTTCGTAGAATATAGAGCTTGTAAGTTATTTACTTATATTCATCAAATCTAAAAATGTTGGGTGAGTTTGTTTGTAGTAACAGTAATGATAGTATTGATTACTCTAAGCAAAAAAAGTGAGTTTGTGTCCCGTGTATGTGTATGCTTACCTGGTGGTACTCTTCAGCAAGAGTCCGTCATGGTGAGTACCACCGCAGTGTCAGATATTCTATATCCAAGCAGTAGTGTTCAAGCATTACTGTTTAGGTTTGAAGGGCACTGTAGCAAGTGAAATTACTGGGCGAAATGTCTCAGGGTGTTTTTTTTTTTTTTTTTTATACAACTGAAGTGGCTACTAAGCGTATGGCCCACAAGATGGTAAGCGGTTACCGCAGCCTATGGACGCTTGCAATACCAGAGGTATCACTCGCGGGTTGCCACCTTGAGGCTAAGATCGAAAGCCTCATGTGCCAGTAATTTCACCGGAAACCATACCCTTCGCACCGGAACACAGCAATGCGAGCCTTACTGCTTGGCGGCAGAAATAGGTATGGTGGTAGTCCTTCCCCGGACGAGCTCTATCACAGAGAACTCTACTACTCTTAGTGATAAGCGCAGTGCAGTGCCATGCAAACACTTAAAAACTTAAAGCTTTAGGTGGCACTGCATCTGTAATAGTCAAGCGTGGTGCTTAACATCAGGTGGGCGCCTTGATTGTCTTGTCACTTGCTTACATAAAAAAAAATGCAATTTAAAGATTTATACTTTGATGATGTGACATAAAAATACTTAAATAAAAGCCGGGCATTATGCTATAGTTTATTGAAACAAAATACAAAAAGAGAAGAAGAAATGCAAATGTCAGCAGCAAGCGGTTTTTCTGATAAAAAATGTAACAAAGGCATAAAATCTTTAAAAAGCTAATAATTCAGAGACTGGGGTCCTCGATAAGCAAGTTAATCCTGAAGACAAATAGAGCACGATCATTGTGACCAGTGCCCAGTAGGGCGGTGAGTGATGCGTTTCTTTTGTCTCGCTCCACCACCCGGCTTGGAGAGAAGGAACGATTCAGCGTTTGAATATTGAATGTGGAATTTCGTAAAATTTCAGATTTCCGAGATTGGATAAATCTAAGAAATATTTTTGGAAAAATCTATAAAAGTAAACATATAAAAGAAAATACTCTGGGAATTTCATAGATTAATTTTATAAGTTTTTGTTTTTTTGTGATTTTATATTAATCCAATAAAGTACCATACAGAGCGAAACTGGATTGGGTTCGCTAACAAAGAAACTTTACTATTCAGTTCTACAAATTCTAAGGTCTTCGTTTTCAAACCAAAGTACAAACGTCTGAATTCCGAATGTCCAGCACATTAAGCACAGACCACAAGGCGGGGGTCGGATTGTCAATCGGGGAGCCTTTATTTAAAATCATCGCCTATTGTGTCTAAGAAATTGCAGTCCCTATAAATCTTGTAATCAGTAGACCGCTTTTATCTATGGTTAGAGTATTATTAAGAACTTTGTTATAATGCTTCGAACCTAAATACATAGTTTTGTCAGTTCTAATAACCCAAAGTAGATCAAGTCATTTCTAACAAAAAAAAGGTTTATATAGTATCTAATGGCAAATACTAAAAGTAAACTAACATCACAATAATCCACAAAACTTGTAGCAAAAGCTCCTAAATCCCCATTTTTATTTCTTGGCAGTTCCCAGAATTATCAGCAAATCTACCAGGCAAACATGCGTCGGGAAGATATTCGCTGAGATTTGCAAAGAGACTATCGGATAAATTGACCGGTAATAATAAAATGTAAGGGGTAAGAATGTAGATGCTATTTAGATAATTGTTGGCTGACCGTGCGCCCAGTGTATTGGAAGAGAAGAGATCCGGGGGTTTTTATTGCCACCCTAGCTGCCCTGAGGTGGTCGTTTATGGGAAAACTATCAACGTCTGGATTGATGACGGCGCATTTCTTTGTTTCCCATTTGGGAGGCGAGATATTGATGTGTTATTTTGACGGCTGATGTAAGGAGACATTGTGGGCTATTTCCAGTAGTCTTACCGAGTTGTCTTACCAGTCGGAATACTGGGGATTTTCTTCCCACTAGCCTTACTGATGGTAAGACTACGCTAGGTGTCATTTGTTTCCCATTAGTCTTACTTTATCAAAATTTTTAAAACATAGACCTAATTGATATACAGCAACTTTAACAAAACTTAATATGTTAGCTGCATTTGTTTCATTTACTTTGTAAGTTGTATAAAAATTTTACCGTGTTCACTGCTTCATTATTTCTAAATGCATTTGTTTGATATTTGTCAAATACAAAAAAAGGTTGTTGAAACTTTTCATGTGTCTTCAAAAACATAGCATCTCGAAACGTGACCGCCATGGTAGGAAGTTCGCTGCTTAGCGACACCTGCTGGCAATAGTCTCATAATATTCGGCTTAGCACGCCCCGCTATGCATACTTGAGTCTTGAACTGTGGAGGAGGACAAACAGTGATTTTATTGATTCCATACGAAGGGCTGTGGGATGTAAAATTTGATTGTGAAGTTTCAATAGAAATTATGCAAATAAGTTTTTTTTGTTACTACAGCAGGTACTTTAAGCAATTTTTGACAGGTTTAAATGCTAGTAATAAAACGTAATGTAAAATTATGTAGCTACCAATCTGATCAGGCAGATCTACGTCATTTCGGTCTGAATCGGTATCAGTCTTCGAAAAAATTTTTCGAAGGTTCATGTTAAAGTCAGGTGGATTTTACTAAATCTCTTTAGCCCGTTCAGCTATAGGCTAGAATCGCAAGCTGGTAATATAAATAAAGCTTTGCGATTTTACAGATACAATGAAATACTATAAAATGTCATGCAAATTTTTTTTAGTTTTCGATACTATAGTTAGTTTGTTAACTATTAATTACAATTATGTCTTTTATTGCAGCGTGGTGGTCACTAACTTATAAATATGTAAACTTTGGTGATGTAATAGTAACAGATATGAATCATCGAGTCTTTAATCACAATGCTTCCAAAATACCCGTAGAATGACGACAAAACTGAACGATAAGCTAATACAAAGACCTATCTACAAAGGACTGAATGTTTGTCGATCTGATTATACGTTTGCAAACTGGGTGGCCAGTTGACCGTTATAATTTGGGACCAGAATGCGTTCATCGGTGCATAAAATATTTGGAAAGGACGTGGAAAGCGCAAACGGTGAAAACGTACCATTACACCTCACACCTGCTATTTGTTCAGTCAAAAGAAAACAGAAAAATAACATCGGTGAAGGGTATTTAGCATTTGGAATATAAACAAGAGACTAAAATGAGATTGCTCTGTTTAGAAGACTTTTCAGCTGTTGAATTTGAGGGTATTTTTTCGAGTTTGTTCTCATTGGACTTTATTTTCAACATTTTCATCCTTTGCTACGAGAAAAAGTCCTTGCTTGCTATTCAACTAAAGTGCCAGACGAAGTGTACTGTGTCGTGGGTATGAGAAACTACCAATACTACGGTATCTCTGATCTGATGACCCAGTCCCTAAAAAAAATTGTTTGATCTGCAGCGGAAATCGAAAACGCAATCTCACGTTTCTCAACCGGGCACTCACCCACCATACAACTGAGGTTATGAGACAATTCAATTAACCCCATAAACCATCTGAACACTCCACCTCAATAATAACAAACTTAAGAAAGCAATAAAGCTACACTCGTGATACATTGCCAGGAAATATTATTATCCTTCTCCATACTTATAAACGAAAAATCAACATAAAGTGAATAAAAGAAAATTATGAATCGCTAGAAAATAAATTACCGAGTTTTGGCGGCAAAATAACATCACATTTGAATGCCTTTTATGCTTTATGAGCCCGTAGGCCGTAATGCCGTAACTACATGAAATAAGGCCCGGTGCTGTTTTATGGCACATGAGAACACGTACACGGCATAATTTTTGAGTTGTTGTTGCAAATTTTTGTGTAAGAATTGTGTATACCAAAAATACTATACCAAAAATGTATGTTAAATAATATAACATTTCACGATGCAATTAAAGTTTTTTATAGATTTGCAATACGAAGAGGTCAACAAAAAAAGGAAAGAACTAATTTTACACTGATTAATCATCATGACTTTTTTCATTTTCTAGAACTAAAGAAAATCTTTTTTAAACTATAATTGTGCACACGCCATCAACATCAGAGTCTTGTCACACCAGCCACTTAGATCAGAATAAATCCATAATTAAGTACCTTTAAAATATCGAAAAAAGTATTCTCCATCTTACCTACCGTTTCTCAGCCCACGTCGGCAGCCCATAATTCCTAATGACATGCAATAACCGTACCCCAATTTTCAACATAAACCCTCCATAACAATATCGACATCAGCGAAATTTTTCCGCTGCGATATTTTTTATTCGAGAATAAGTAACACTTTTCTGTGTAATCAAAATTTCGTGAGCTGTTTATCGGCCACTCGATTTGGTTTTACCACAAGGGCTCTGATACGTTCTGATTTCACTTGAGTGGAATAAATTTAGCTTCTTATTGTGAGTACGTGTGATTTCGTAGGTTATGTAACGTTGTTGCTGTATGGTTGTTGTATAACAATTGAGGACTCTAAGTTACAAGTCCGAAAGGGGCAGTGTCGCCTGCGGCTGCAGTGTTGACTGCGACAGCAGGCGACATTGCGGCTGTTGATGGCTAGCTATTGCGCCACCGCTGCAGGCCAAAGTGTTGCCACGCTTGGGATTAGTTTCATAGAGATTCACAGAAACCAGTAGATTTGATCCACGTTCGCCCCATTTGTTTGACCCACATTCCAAAGAATTCTGCTTCTGTCCCATGTCAATGTCACTTATAAATAAATAAATAAATAATGCTGGACCATCCACACAGCATCATCTAGCCCAAGGTAAGCTGCTGTTAAACAGAGCTGTATTATGGGTACTAGATGACTGGTATATATTTAAAACATAGATAGATATTTTTATTATACATAGAAAACACCCAAAACACCCGGAACAAATATTTGCAGATCCTTCAAACATTTGTCCCAAGGCGGGAATCGAACCCGCAACCTTTGCGTCGCAGGCGGACCTTCGCCCACCGCGCCACATTGGTCGTCTTATACTTATAGTTTCCGGTTGCAGTTTGCGGTCTGCAGTCCCTTTCAAACCTTTAAACTTCAGGTCACTTCTTGTCAGTTCATGTTAAAAGCCTTTGGGTAGTCTAGAACTTCTATCAGCGAGTGGCTAGCTAGCTTCTTTTAAATTTTTAATTTGATTATATGTAAGACTCTATGCCTCTGTTGCTCAGAGCTCGTTTTGCAATATAAACAACAGATAAACCCGCAAAATTTCACAAACCAATCCTACAAATTCGATACGTTAGACTAACGTTGAGATCAGTGAGGTGGAAATGTCGTATATTTAAATTCAGTGCGGTCCAGTGCTGCGATGTTTCAATTGTCACATCCTTCGTAATCCAGTTACAGGAGGGTGTTTTTATTATTGATTGTTTGCATCCTTTTTATGATACTTTTCGAAACTTTCGTTTTAATCTAACATTTAATTTTATTTTCAACCGAAACTGAAAATATGGTTATTTTATTGTAAGTAATAGTAACTTCGTACTAAAAAGATCAATATAAGTGATAAATCTACTTTATATAGTTTTATGCGTTTAGTCTAACAATACTTATAAAACCTAAAAGTTTTAAAGCACAAAAGACCTACTATTAATAATAAATATTTATGAGACAAAAAATTACTATGATTATATTTTACCTGTTATCATTTACGTAGAATTTCCCACCGAACAACCTTTCCCATATTCTCATCATCATCAAGAAAATCACGTGCAAATCCTACTTATAAACAAAAGAATTTACTCCCTTACCTAAGTGCCCATGTCTTGATAAGAGTCTGTTCTGTTTTCAGATCACGTAGGGTCCCACCTCCCGAGTTTATGACTAATGACGGGCTCACATGCAGTCACACCTTATGAAGCCACTTTACATTCAAATCATATCGCTTCCTGACCCTGATTAATGCCGTTTTCTTTGAAGACAATTTGCGTGTGTCGAGAAAGATTTGGTGACATTGTGTATGTCGTTTCAGGAGAGATTTATGAAGAAAACGCTTAAGATCTTATGGGTCCGTGTTGAAAATGTTTGTTTTTTACAATGATTGACACCAATCCTAAGCAAAAAACACTTAATATTATCTGGAGCAACAGCTGTGAAGTATTAATTACCTATGTCAAACTCATACTTGACATGTTTGAAACACATATTTATAACTGCCGAATTCTCGTATTCTCATCTTGGCCACATTCCTAAAGAAGATTAGTTATTATAAATTGTTCTAAAATGATAATTTTTCACTATTAGTGACTACACAACTAAGTTTAAAACAACAGTTTATAATTTAACACATCTCTAGCATTTCTCGTTTAGGTTGAGCGACTGTCAGTCAGTAACTCACCGATTTAGTGTTTATTCAATTTCTGTTATTGGCTTTGTCTAAAGCGAAGGGTTTGGTGCAAAGTCTGAAGTCGGTAGCTTTACAAACATTTGCACTCCTCACTCTCATTTGTAAGACGTCTGGATCCGCCAAAGACAAATTAATAACTAGATAAAGAAACTCGTCGGGTTTTAACTCGTTAATTAATGTAATTGTATTTGCCGCAGTGCCTTAACATTTGCGTGATTGTAATACACAGTGGATAATTTGCGTACCTTTATGAATAAATTATGACCTTGTATTAAGCAAAAGTTTAAACGGCCAAGCTAATCATTTGACTGACCTATCTAAATATTTCAAAATATAAAATCTCAATAATATATAAAAACGTTGCACTGACAATCAAAGCGGTAAGTCCTAGGAAACTAAAATATTCAGTAAATATGTTAGTAAATTGTATAATAAATAGTCATTCAACAATATGATACTTATTAAAAAATCTTTTAATTTTAATTATTATCGATAGAGCAATAATAAAAGAAGTTGTTTCAAAATTACATTTCAGTTAGACAACTCAAACACGTTCCAAGCTCCATTTGCTATTGTAAGCGTAAAGTTTTCCTACTGCCTAAAAGCTTTCGAATGTTTTCCACGTTGGATTGCGCGGCTGTCGCACGGGCGCCATAAGAATCGCCTGATTGCATAAGAAAAGGGGTCGAATCAAAAAGTTTCCGAGAAAAATTTACCCAATTTCGAAGTAAAGGATACCCAACGCTACGAAGTTTTCGAAGATTTTTCACTTTCAACGTTAATTGCTACAGAAAGTAAAATAAATCTTTGTTACTTTGCCTTTCTTGAGGCTTGTTTCAAAGCCCTAAGCTAATCAATTAATTAAATTGTTTGTATTTCGCTGACTAATAAAATATTGCTTGCCGTAACTTTTTTTTCTATTTGTTCCGTTTTCGTTCATAAATTGACAGGGAGTTGGGGTAGATGATAGCTTTTCTGATTGCGAATATAGTATCGATATAGGAAAAGTTTGTAAATAAAATAGATACAAAATATCACTATCACCCCCGTGTGCTCATAACATTTTATCATAGGTGTAACAAAATATCGGGACAGTAAAAAAGTTCGATTCGCAACGTTATATGCGAAGTTGGTCTTAATGTTTATTGTTTGTTTTTGATGGATCTCATTCAAAACATATCAGTGAAAATTTAGTTTTTCCCCTTCTGCATTTTGATGACTCACAATTTCTCAGTTTTTACTAAAACACGTCTCGGAAAATCCGTTGAATCCGTGAAAATTCATTTTAGAAACAAGGAGCTTTCTCTTATCTAATTCAAAGTTTGTAAAAAGTTTTCGTTCGTAGTCTGAAAATACCTGTAGTTTTCAACATGGAAATGGACTTGTCCAAAGAAAATATTAACTTGGGACGAGGGGCTCTCAGCACTTGGAAAAGATCAACATGTCTCCAACACTTCACGGACACACAATTTAAAAAGTTTTTCTGTTCTTTGTTTTGTCCTGAACAAACTCAATTAAGTGCCCTTTGCCTTTGAATAATTTAATTTTTGTGTCCACGTGTTTTCTCTAACTGTCCTATCTTTTAATTTTAAAAAGATTCTAATTCCACATATATTATCGCAGTTAATGTTATATAGGTTAAACGAGGGAAAGTACCATAATTCACCAAAATCCAAAAGGCATTTTAATCAACGCAGACAAGTACCAGGCAATCAGGGTAAAGTAGAAGGTGGGTCTGAATTAGAATTGAATGTAAATGTGCGGGCTTTATCAGGGATTATAGTGTTCGTCTGCAAGTCGGAGATAGTTGCGTCCCGTCGGTAGCCCATCCACAGCTCTGTATTAATACTGTACTAACCTAACATAAGGTGACCCGCAACGCTTTCCAAAAGTCTGCGAAAAAAGGAGGTTGATGCAAAGTATAAGTGTCAGGATATACTGGTCGGTTTTAACCGGAGGCACCCGTATCATGAAGTTCTCTTTAACAAATTTTACGGCGTACTAATCCGCCCTTTTCGCTACATACGACCGACCCTTACATGTCTTGTTCTCGTAGCAGTTATGAGGTTATTATCCGTAAATAAATCTAGGTAGCAAGGGACGGCTTAGCTTGGCTTTGGCAACATAATTAATTAAGAGATATTAGTTTATTAATGGGTCTGGTTCAGTTTGGGCACTTATGGAAATTTTAGGTTAGTACTGAGTCGTTGCAAAATCGCGAACTGATATTGTTGCGTAATTTAAGACAAGAATTATTACATAAAATGTAAAAGATTGATGATTAGTTAGGTACATAAAACTATAATCATCAACCTTAATAATACCTTTTACCTTACAAATTGTACTTACTATAGCATTTTTTTTATTTAAAAAAAAAGCTTTACCTAATCAACCCTTTAAATTGATCATACAGCTGATTAATTAAATTCATGTAGGCTTAGGAAGGGTTTCCATTTAAATCACAGTGACACTGGGATACGCGCCCACAATTCAAACTATCGTTAAGGTGCTGTTGCTAAGTTAGAACTGAATAAGGGTAGTTCACATTCATAAGGTTTAAGCGGGCAAAGTTCACTTTGCTTATTTTATTATTGTCTTAATAAGTCGATTTATATCTTATTCTTAAAATTTACCATATTGTTAAAGGTAACACGCAACGCAACCTTCAAACACTAATACCCATTAACAATACCAGCTATGCTACCGAATACACTACCTACTAAGCTACCCACTATAACATCATCTAAGCAACCGTAATACTTACCATCAACTAGAGTACCTACTTGGTACGTTACTTACTACGCTCAACTACCTACTATGCAACAATATCTTCTTCCCCACATACTGTGTGGTGTACCCTCTACGCTACCCACTCAGGAATTTATTACGCTACCCGCTACGCAACGCTATAAGCTATAATGTTATCCACTACGCTATAAGCTACGCTATCGTCTACGCTATCCGCTACGCTACCCGCTACACTAACTGCTACGCGCTAGCCGCTACGTTACCCGCTACGTTATCCACTCTGCTATAAGCTACGCTATCCGCTATGCTACCCACTACGCTATCCGCTACGCACACTCTCTACGCGTACCCACCAACAGTTACAGCTGTCAATCCGTCCAAACCGCGCATTAAGGTAAATGGCCCGAGTAACGGGATCGAGCTAAAGGGGAGGAAATAGTAACGGAATTAGAGACGTAAGGACAGCCACGCGGATATGGAGCTAGTTATGGACGATAGAGCAATGTTAATGGCTTGTATTATTTGATATTTCTTATGGATTTAGTGGCATAAAGTTTAATAAACAGTACACGTTTCGTTCGAGCTGTTTAAAGGCAATATTACACAGTTCAACCAAATTGAATCATTTTGGTTGTATGGAACAGAAATGTAAGGATATGATGTCATCGAATGATTCACTTTTGATCAATTTGGTTGCTTCACCCAAATTGAAAAGCAGAAATGAACCGTGTATTATTTACGAAAATCACTTATTAATTGAGCGAACTTTCAATGAAGTTTAAAAAGGTTACCAATTTTCTTTTTTATCGAATCTTACAAGGCGGTTTGTTCTTTTTTATCTTCACCATCATCCATCACAGTAAAGTTTCTTAATGGATGATGTGCATATGAAATTACATTAGTGAAGTATATAAGTTTGAATTTCAGTTACAAACCTTAGCTGAACAAAACTTATAATAAACTTGATCTCATTCCATATCAAAATTATTACCAAAAATACATATTTCGTTTTCGCGACAAAGAACATTCACAGCCAAATTAAACTTTCACCTTTATCACGGAGATCGATAAATCGGAACGTCTTTATCTCGCAGTAAATACTCTTAAGTTGAACTTAACTGCGTTTCATTATATCGCTAGATACTTAGGCTTATGTAGCTTGAATTATGGTTATTTGAATTGTACGAAACAAAATAAATTTACCGAACGTGCCCTATACCGTTCTGCTCTTTGCATTTTTGAGTGCTTATTTCGAGCAGGATAAAAGTTTACGTTATTTATGGGCGTTTCTAAGATTTAATGTGAAGTCAAACGGCGATAATGCGAATCCCGACTGAATATTTTGGAAGGTGACGCCACTGATGCCTATTTTGATTTGTGTTTGTTTTCGAAGTTTTGTGGTCTCATGTTTTGTAAAATGATTTTCAGTTTTTTTATTTTGTAAGTAGTTTTTATAGCACAGAATTTCCTAGTTTAAGCGACAGTGTGTCATCATCATCATCATTATATCAGCCGATAGACGTCCACTGCTGGACATAGGCCTCCCCCAAAGAGCGCTATAACGACCGATTTTGGGCCTTCACCATCCACCGACTTCCTGCGACCGCTTTAATGTCATGGGTCCATCGAGTGGCGACAGTGTGTATAAAACCTTAATTAATTGTTATCAATATTTTATTTTCTGTTAAGGTTTAACTGGTTACTTTTATAATGGTATTTTTTCAACATTTAATTAGCTGAAAAGTACTATAATTTTAATATAATATTGAAGAAAAACTATATTATTAATAATGTTTTGTTATACAATCAACAGTAAGATAAAAGTATAATAAAGTAAAGTAAAAAATAAACATTCAATCATATCACAAGGATAATTTTAAGTAAATTTACGCTAGTTCCACGCGCCACAGCCTAAATTAATCTGGCAACAAACTCGGCTGGGCTCCTAGTTTTTTTTGATGATACCTCTTCATCATAAAGCTTCAGTGTGGTGCCAATCGAACTAGGTGAGGCTCATGCATGAAGTGAATTTTAGAGAATAATATAACGGCATACTACAACTGTCATTCCGTCATTTCCTCCTGTCCTCTTAAGAACCGAAGTATAGTATAAAATAATAGCGGTACTAGGCTTGAGCGCGACTCTGTTAATAAAACTGCAGTAGACTGCAATGTATTACTGCGATTGAAGTAATTTCAGGTTCAGCTCGTCGGTTTTGTTACATTTTTGAAGCAGCGGAGCATTCGTACAAGTTCTGTTTGGGGCTAGATAATGCTGTGTTGATTGTCCAGGCAGCATTGTTATTATTCAAGTCAACCAAATAACGGCAAAGTAAGTTTACGAGTTGTTGTTTTAATTAGGCACGGGTATTATTATTAATTTAAAACTTAATAGAGTAAAAATATAGTTAAGTATTTACCTAACCATTTGCAATTTATTAGTTTCTGTAATTTTGAATAGATAAACAAAATATTGATCTAGCCTTGCTTGGTCCGGCTATAAAAGACACTAACCTTGGTATGTCACTCTTGTAAGTGAGTTAACAACTATGGATATTAGTGTAAACCATGACGAAGGTATGCAACTTACGAAAGTATTCATTAAAAGTTTGTGTTAGAAATTATACAAATTTACAAATATAATTATCAGCAATTATCACTCAATCGTGCAATTTTATACTTTAATTTACATACTTAAAAGCCTTACCAACTTTCCGAGCCACTAAACACAGACCGTCTCAAAGCCCAGTCAACCATGAACACCTGAAGAAAACTCGAACTTAACCGTGTTTCTAAAAAACACCTTCCGTTATGACGTGCGAAGTATAGCGGAGACGAATCAAATGTTTCGTTATTTCTTGTTACAAAAGTTTTCAAATTTTTAAATGTTTCCAAATTGCTGTAGGTACCTTCTGCAATGGAAATTTAAAAGCAAAAAGTCAAAAAAAAAATTCAAAAGAAACGCAGACAGTCTGTACATAAATAAAAAACGCAAGGCAGTTAGAGTAGGAGATGAGATCTTGAGAGTCTGCTAAGATGCAAGAGATACAGGAGCTTTATTTTCTTTATAGAACGCATTTTCCAAATGTAACGCAATTTGAGTTAAAAACGCAAGATGATATTGACAGGGCTTATATAATTTGCAAATATTAATTTTTATTCTGGTAAACGTTACCCGTAGATTTTATAGGTATTTTTACAGGGCATCCTAGAACCTGTTTTTTTTTAATCCATCAAAAAAATGAAGCCCTTGACTTAGCTGCTATATTACGGATGAGTTATGACGGCGGCGTCACAGAAAAGCAGGACTTAAAAGTCAGCCATCTTGGGTATAATTAGGCTGTTTGCATGCAGCCGGCGAGTTTTGTATGAATGTTGCCTATTGTCTGACATCGGACCTCGAGAGCTATATCATTTCACACCTATCGCCGTCGAGGGTGAAAACGTGCACGGAAGTAAAAATGGCTGTAAAATTTACAGCAAAAAAAAAATTGGAAATAATATTTTCTTGACAGTATTTTTGTCAAGAGTTTCGTGCGTAGACAAATACAAACAGATTGCGGCTGACTAAGTTAAGTATACATATAAGTTTATGTTTAGTTCATATGACTTTTACATACAATAAAATATCTTTTTGAAGGTCCTTTAATCAACGCTTAACCAAAATATTGAAACAAAAACATTAAATTAATATCATGGTCGTAAGATATGTTATATAAACAGTTTCACCAAATATTTACAAAAGACTTTACAAAAATAATAGCCATGTTTCTCGTAAAGCTTTCTATTATCCACAGACAAAACAATTCATAATTGCAAACATCCCTAAGCATTAAAGAAATATAAACAGCCGAAACCCTCACACCGCTAACTACCCCCTTGTTTGCCAAGGAGCACCTTAGAGTACAAATAGTAGACATGGTATACACGTGCATACGAACAAGTAACTTTCTATGTTCATGCTACATGCACAGACACAAAAACCTTACGAACTTATTAGAAAAGCTTTCAGTCGATTGGAAATCTCACAGAAAATAAATTAAACCGTTGGTTGATGTAAGAAGTTTGAGCGAAGTACCGGTAACCAATTTTTTTATGCTCCTGTGATGTTCCGCTGCAGCACTCCATAAAACGTTATTGGCAACCTAAATAATACGAAAAGATATAGTTTCTAGTTACAGCGTCCTCTAGTGAGTGACCTCAGTGATATTACCTATATCACGAGCTACAATAGACATAGTTTATCTTCTGGCATTGTATTTGTTGAAAATGAATGAAAAAGATGCAGGTACGTATACTTACATGTCAAACTTGTGAGGCCATGACAAAGACCTTCAGGCAACCTATTTACTCTGTCACTAGAGTTGGCCACTGACTCACTCGAACTTCATCATCATGACAGCCTTCTAATGTTCCCACAGCTGGGACACTTGCCTACACTCGAGCAAGAGTGATTGGGTCATAATCCACCACGCGGAACCAATGCGAATTGGTAGATGGCACGTGTTTTTCGTATTGTTAGTTCTTGGACATGCCGGTTTCCTCACGATGTTTTCCTTCACCGTATGAGAGCACTGACAGTGCGTGCAAATTTTTTCGAATAGAAAAATCTATTGGTGCACGACCGGGTTTTGAACCCACGACCTTAGGATCGGAAGTCGGGGTCACTAGACAATCAGTGCTCTCATACGAACTTACTTGCTTTAAAAAAAGGAGCTTTTTTTAATAATTTTGCTAAAGCGTCTGTACCAAGGCTTGTTCGTACTAGCTACGTGCTCTGTAGTCAGTTCATTTTATCTCTGCTGCCTTTCAGTCAGACCCTGTAAGTATAAAACAATATAAAATTTACGTAGGTATAGATAGATCATGATAAAAATATTAATCTCAAGCTTAATAGATATTTATGCATGGATGGAAACAATTTCAACGGTCTGCCAAGTATGTTGCATCGTTTAACTTAATGAGATGTTTTCAACCTTAATGGTTGAGATGTTATCGAATAGGTACAGTTCATGTTTTTTACAATGACGTGTTTTGTGACATTGATTTAAAATTCAAATTGCAGTGACTAAGCGGTCTTAGTGACATGGTAGTGGTAGTAGGTACCGAATCTACGAGTTGCTTATGCATAAATGAAGGCTCACCATATTCATTTAAAAAAAAGCCAATTCAAAATTTATACATAAATATGAATTAATTAATACTTGAACTTCTTCAACATCGACACTTCGACATCAACACTCAGCGCGCCATCACGACCCAAACTAAACCAAGTTTGTACTATGGGAACTATATATTGTAACTGACATAATTATGTAAACATTTATTGTTTCTCTCAGTGATAGATAGATAGATAGATAATTTATTTAATCACAAAAAACTCTTTACAATACTGATTAATATAGCCTAAAAACCTATGTTAGGTTTATCTAGACACTAGGTACTCGATAACATACAATACAAAGTAATAACATCTGAGTGACAATCAAACGTTAGTTATGGATTGGAATCAAACCTACAACCTACACTACAGAAAGCAGAGCTTCTACTAACTAAGCTGTGAGGCTTATCATAGAAACAGATTGTAACAAAAGTTTACAATAAAACATGAGAGGCACTACGAAAAATAAAAAAATTACGAGACTTGAAAATATATTACGTCCCAATCGAACCGTCCGATTACCATCAAATTAAAAATATGAAGGCAGAGGTTTTAAATATGTAAAGCTTGCACATTAGGCGGTCTCGATAGTATGTACCATTCAGGGATCGATGTGTTTTCTAAATTAAGCTCTATAGCAAAATGGTAAGGTTGGAATCTGTAAATTAAATTAAGCTGCCGTCTAGACAAGGTTAGTATGAATCTTCATTGAATGAACGAGCCGAATATTTGGTTATGTAAAGAGGATAGTGTAAATGTTTGTACTTTGGTGCAGTGTGGAGATATTGTTATGAGTATTTGTTCAAAGGTTTAATTTTAAAATGTAGACATCTTTGTCTAGAAGTCAGACACACTGAATTAAAAAGTGAAGCTATTTATAGAATATGAGCTATCTATAGACCATTTGTAACGTTATATGGCTTATCTTAAAAAGTAATTTAAAAAATTGTTAGTATGTACTATTTTTGTTCTGTAAATACTGTCATCAAATATAATTAACTAATTTTGAATCACAAAGCTTTTGGTAATATGCGAAGCGTCCAAAAAGACTGAAAAAAGTAACATTCCCCACTCGATCATAACACATTCCGTTGAGCGGCAATTTTCGGCGCCTGCAACACGAAGGAACAAACCCCGTTGTAAATTAAAAACGTGTGAAAAAGGAGCATTCAAGGCCCCGACACGTAACTGGTTATGACAAATATGTGAACTGATGGCATTAATGAAAATGAACCTTTTGGAAAAAAGGAAAGCATCGTCGTGATGTTTATGCAGCCGAATTGAGAGGTTTTGGTCCTGGGGCGGTGTGGACTTTTCATCGAGTTTCAATTATAGGATTGCAAATGTATCGTGATACGGCAGACTTCAATTGAGTAAATATGGAAGATTAGTAATGAATAAATAGTTTGGATGACATTATTTTTATTTGACTATGACTAGTACCTATAAATTGTAAATTAACCAATAATGTTTATGTGCTACTGGTTTTATTTAAACATCCTTAAAAAAATATCAGTGAGTTTATGATTATAATAAGATGGTCTTAGGAAGAACACAATTGATATTGGTGTATTTATTTTAAAAAGTCCATTTAAAAAGTCTATATTCTATTGCTTAGGGCAAAGTCAGGACCATGGATTTGAAAAACTCAAACCTTTTCACTTGCTAACGGATCAAGTCGAGCAAGTTAAAGCATTACGTACTTACACAAATTGCCTGATTTTTGCCACAGAAACGCCGGCCAATTTAGCAATTTCGCCAAATAACCTAACAAATTGTACATCAGAGAACTTAGCAGACAAATGGTTTAATTAACCTGATGGCGTGGTGACTGATCGCAGTGGATTTCGGAAATTTCCTAGCAATTAGTAGCACTTGCAAATCTCATACCAATTAGGCAGGCACCCAAATTCGCGCCGCGTAATTGTTTATGAACGCGTAGTTTGTTGTTGGTGATTTATTCAATTTTAGTTTAGTGTTCAGTTTAAAATGTATGTGCTTTTCGTTTTTAGTTGTCGGTTGGATATCGTTGGAATAAACTTTGTATTCAGAGAGGTAAGCGCGTTTTAATAATTACAACTAAATAAATAATAATAATAACTAATAAATCCATAGAAGATATTCATTTCTATAAAATAATTTTATCTAACGTTAGTTGACACAAAGTGATTAAAACAAAGAAAAAGAAACCAACCTTATATCTTCTCATTAAACTTTCCCAGTATCAGCATTGAATACATTATTGTCACAACTTCAACAAAAGAATGCGTTTCGTATCCGCAACGTTGCACAAAACGAAAGAAATCACTAGAGACGTCCTTCTGAATTATTCGCTTTCTGGGGTGTTTCTGGGACAGACATCCAGCAGTCTGCAGCCTTGACAGCTAATTAGAGCTTCTTTGTTAAACCAACTTACCACACCTGAAAAGTTACATAAAATAAGCTTTATAGTATTCATCTTAGAGTTGGTTATCGCATGGAGGTGGTTTAAGATTTATTAATTCCTTTTCTTGAAACGAGTGCCGGAAAAAAACAATAATCCTGTGTGAATAGGGTATTGTATTGAGCCAGTGTCCAGGAAGGATTTGTACTTTTTATAGCCAAATTTGCGTTTTATTGGTAGGGGGAAAGTGTAAATTTTTCTCCCTTGTTCTTTTTATACCTACTATAGTGTGATAAGTAAATTAAAAGTTTATCGTGTCTCTGAGTCAAATTGGGACGCATATTGGAAATGTAACGCAACGCAATACGTTTATTATACGGTGGTGCAGCATACTAATATGCCTTTAAGTTAAAACTCACTCTAGTTTTAAAAAAATGAATGCAACCCTTTCACTCTGTTTGTTTTTAAATGTTAAAAGCTTCGTAGCAAAGTACCATTTCAATATTTTCTGTGTGGGCGTTAAATTGATCCTTGACAATTATTCCTGAGCCCCTCTTTCTCAATAGCCTATGTCCAGATGCTAGCGACTTTGAAATATTAACGGTATTTATAACGTCCTTCGCATTAGGGACGGTCAATTTAAATTTTCGGAATCTTGTGTGTTTTGTTGTTTAAAGTTGGGGTGCATGACGCCTGTGTGTGATTAAACATTAAATGGTAGATGTCAATTATACGTTTGATCCTTTAAAATCGTATTAGATTACTTTTCTGACTATTCTGTACTAAGATCACAAACTGACCTAAAATTTTAATTGAACATCATTATCACTAACTAGCCAATAGACGTCCATTGCTAGGACTTAGGAGGCTTTTTTGGAAGGGTTTTATTGATGGTCAATTTTAGTAAATTCTTCTTGTGAAGACTCGTTGTCGAGTGGTTAGTCAACTCACACCATGAATCTTGTCCCAACTGGTGTGAGTTGACGCACCGGGGGGTCACCACCTGTAAAAAAACTTTTTACATATTCATTGTGCTGTTCGATGATATAAATAAATAAAACATCAAAGATCTTCGGTCCGTTTTCACTTTCGATCACACAAAATGTCACCAGGCACGCAGAGACCGCAAGAGTCAATGAAATCGCCGCGCGTGCGAAACGAGGCCGGACAGTTAGGTCCAAAATTCATTGAACAAACAGCTGTTAAAATTAGCATGAGATACAAAATAGGTTTTAAAAAGTGTTTTATAAATACTGTGTTACATAGTTCAGTCACTAGACTAGATTGTATTGTAGTGTTTTAATGAGCTTTTTTCTTAATTACTGTTTTGAGGTGACGAGTGATACGAGTGGCACAGTGCCACGCAGACATTACAATTTAAAGCTTTGAGTAAAACTGTCAACTGTCAACTAATAGTCAGACATGGTGCATAATATCAAACAAACGGAATGTCTTGTCAGTAACTGATGAAAAAACTTTAATCCTTCTTCTTGTATTATTTTTATCGCTTCTGTGGCTGTGTTTGTTAGAAACTGAGACATAATAGAGTATACTTTTCTCAGTGATTGTACAAGAGAATGCTGACGTCCGCGGTCGGACGTGACGCAGTTTGACGAAGGTCACTTTATTGCTGACCTCTGTCTGGCGCTGGGCTCCTGGTGACTTTGGTTACATTGATTTGGCAACTTTTTGTTTGGTCAGCGCTGCGGTTTAATTTGGATGGTGGTCGTTCACCGAATTCAATAACGGTTGTTGAGAATGCTAAGAAAAAAAGCTTTTTAATTTGTTTTTGACGACTGCTGTTGTTAATTTAGATAATATTGTTAATTGCTTACAGACAAATCATCCATGTGGTGTTTTTTAACTAAATAAGAGCCAATTGGGCTAGGGTTTATCTTTGTTTGAGTCAAGTTTAAGGTGGGGTCAACATATGCACGACAAAATGAAAATAACATCAAAAATTATATTTTGGTAGAGAATATCATCAGTAGGAGTTGTGCATAGAAGAATGATACTAATATTATAAAGTTATTTCTTATTATTACACTTAATACACGACTAGAGTTATGCTATCTGAATTGTATCACGAGGAACCACGAAAGAAGATATTGAAAATTACAACAGGTAATTCATGACCAATTTACTCGAAACTTTGGTTTTATTATTCAGGCTAGTGATTCATCAGAAAAACCACACAAGTAGGTATCTGTTACTCTATAGACGACAAACACCAAAGCCAATCCATTACCAAAAACAAACTTTTAACAGGATTACCCCTATTAAAACTGCCCACTTTATCCTGTCCATTCTAATCCAAGCTTATACGGATCAGAGTCTAATGCACGAGATGGACAGCCGTGACGATGAATATTGAACATTCTACAACATTTATAAGTTTCGAACAAAACGTATTTACTAGGATAAAACCGTAGATTGAAATGAATTTCTTGTTAAAATAAACCAGCTTTGCTGTATGTTGTAGAATTTGCGATTGGAATAACTAGACAGTGGACGCGATTTGTGGGTTTTAGATGCTTAAAATCAGTATATATTTACTTTGAATAATGCGTCAATCATTTTCAAGAACAATGTCTACAAAAATTAGAGTGAGAAAACAAATCGACAAATTAAAACCACTAGATTTTTTTTTGTATTAAAATATTTTACTTACGTTTATACTGAAAATAATAATACGATAAAAAAGGCATTTTTTTTTCTTGTCAATAAATTTTAGAGGTTACTTTGACATTTTTTTAACTAATATAACTGAGGTTTGGGTAACAATAAACCTATTACGTATGTAATTGTGCATATAATTATTTTTCCTGAAAATTTTTAATTACCTGTTTTATGCACTGTCAGCGTAGTAGAATAGAATTGTTATGAGAAGCAAATACTTTACGAAAAATGTTATGAAAATACCACGAGACTCCATCGTTAGTTTAGTTAATATTCTGTAGTTAGTAAATTTTGATTCAAATATGTAAACTACCACTCCAAATTTGGAAAGGCTCATTGGATAAATCGTCGGTAACAAAGCATGACCCAAGGTTGAGTCCTTTGTATTTGCGTTCTGGTCGCCTAGGAGGTAGCTTTCATCTCGAAACTCTGTTTTAATATTTAATAATCCACCGGTAACGAGCTCGCTCGCGAAAAGTTTAAATGGGCAGACGTTCACATATTAGCTGAAGGGTTACATTATGTATAAAGGGTTATATAAACTCAAAGCATAAGCGTTATTAAAAGTTGGACTGCCGTTTTTAAATTTCTATCACAGATGTAAATTTGACGTATAGGTATCTACAATGTTGGTTTCTTAGCCCTATTTTATATGCCTACGTTAGTTTAAAAAACATTGAGTTTAAAAATAAACTTTTTTATCTAAAGATCATTAAACTTTGTAGCGGTTGGATGAAATTAAAATAATCATTTTATGAAGATACAAAACAAATAAAACTACTAGTTCTACCCGGTTGTGTCACTTTGTATTAAATCATTATAAAGTAGTGCGTGTAAATTTTCAAATTATTTGTAACAGAAGAATGTGAGCGTAAACTTCTTATTACATTCAGAATTAATAATAACCAAGGACTTTGCGAAGACTCAAAGACTCAAGTCACCCAGTTTATCAGCATCACACAGGGTGTTTAATTGTGAAAGAAATCTTTGCTCTTTGTCAGCGTTGAGGGGAGGCTATTGATTTCTTTTGTTTTATGCTGATTGAGACACCTTCCCCTCACGGTAACTTTAAAACGAATGGCAAAAAATACGCGGCGCGAACTTTATTAATGGCTGTGGAGTAGAAGGGATAGCTTGAAGGAAGTAAATTTTCCGATTGACACTATTTCAATGAGTTTAATAAATGGTGTTTTAAAATATTTTTTAACTTAAGTAGGCCATAATTTTATTTATATTTTAATTTGAATATTTAATAAAGTCGTAAGCAAGCCTCGGTGTGAGATAATTATTTAATAAAATGGCTGATTTGGATGACAGTGGTTTATTACAGGAAAATGGCACGGAACGGCACAGCAACCGGCATTGTCATTTACATGAAAATGTTTGTGATGCCTGACGCCAAAAGAGCACCGATGATATATTTATATCGCAGTGCCATAGCTGTGAACACAGGCAACAACGGGATACTGATGATGATCAAATACAATTTTAAAATTCTTTTGAAACAGATGCCATAGAATTTCTTCTAAATATATCAACGAATAGAGACCTCATACGTCTTCGTCAAAGATACGCATCTAATGTGACAGCCCTGAACTACACAATTATCTATTTTGAACCTTGGCGTGTTCAAATAAAGGTTCTATTTGTAAATAGGTTTCAGATCAGGGTGCGGTAAGCCAATCAACATTAGTCCCTTTGACAATCACTTCTAGGCTCATTTCTCCCGTGATTGACTGAGACTTAAAAAAATTAGATTGCCATTGCCACTTCAACGCGTAAGATACGATCGGCGATTTTTTCCGAAGACTCACTAATGGGACTCTGTTTTATCTCAAGCCCCTTAATGTTCTTATGCGGGTGACAATAATCAGATTTTGACACGTAAATGATCAAGATTGTTTGAGTAAGTTTTAGCAATTTTGAGCAATTACAGTCACATTAGAGTTCATTATGCAGTTTTAATTTTAAACTTTTTTAGTAACAGACGTCCAAATGATACTGGCCTACTCTAGAGTGGACCCGATGCGTATCGGTCCATGTCACATATAATTCCTGGACATGGTTTTCGGGAGAGCTTTCCCTTCACCGTTAAACACGACCTTAGATTGAATTCAATCGGAAGGCGGGGTCACTACCATTAGAACATTAACCTGTGTGTTTGTAACATTTGTTATGGAATTAGTTTGTGTAAAACGTCGATCAGCAATAACTTTTTCAATTCATCTCAAGGTGTCTTCCTCAAAGACTGAGCACTCAAGAAGCACTCAAACCTCAGGAGGGTGTGACGTCAGCGGCGACTTTAATTGCGTACCACTTCGTTAAGGCTTTAACGGCCGACTTGATGGCATTTTTAATGAACACCCTGAATTAATGTAGTGGGGAAATCGAAAATCGAAGAGGATTCGAAATTTGAAATTCGTTTGTTTAGGATTGGTCCGCTATAGGCTTGTTATAGAGCTGTATAGTCTAGAGCGGACGTGGTCTTGTAGAGTTGGAACTTTTGAAGCGTTTTGGGTGAAGGCAAAGTCCAGGATTACATTATGAAAAGTGGGTACTTTAAACTGTCTACGTTTTATACTATGTGTTAGTACAAAGAATGACAGTAGATACTGTGAAAGACCATCCACCTGAGCATAAACAAAAAATCATGCTAAACTACTCTCACTTATCAAATTAGGTAGGTACCTGTCTACTTCATATAGAAATTTACCTATGATTTAAATAATAATGTGCTTTCACAGTTTTTCTAGGCATAACTTTAGATAATAAACTGCAATGGGGCCCACACATAGATAAATTGTCGAAGAGACTTAGTTCTGCAGCATACGCAGTCAAAAAGATCCGTCATTTCACCGACGTCGATACAGCCAGACTAGTTTATTTCAGCTACTTTCACAGCATTATGTCTTACGGTATTTTGTTGTGGGGGAGTGCTGCAGATATTAACACCATATTCGTGTTGCAGAAGAGGGCTGTTCGCGCAATTTATAACATGGGTCCCAGAGAACCACTTAGAGATAAGTTCAAAGAAATCAATATTATGACAGTGCCCTGTCAATATATTTATGAAAATCTTATGTATGTTCGCAAAAATATTAATCTGTTTAAAAAAAATTGCGATAATCATAATGTTAATACTAGAAATAAAAATAAACTCGCTGTTCCCACAGTTAGGCTCACTAAGGTCAGTAAATCTTTTAAAGGGCAATGTGTACGCTTCTTTAACAAAGTCCCAAGCGACATACAAAATTTATCAATTGTCAAATTTAAAAACATAATTAAACAAAATCTGTCTCAAAAAGCTTATTATAAAACAACCGATTACCTAGATGATAAAAAAGCTTGGGACGAATGTGCTCCAACTCTACTTGGAATCCATAACAATAGCAAGGGTCATGCCAAAAAAGCGATAGGAACCCAGCCGGTGTTGTTGCCAGTTCTTTTACGGCATGGGCGCGTTGGAACTGGTGTAAATTTTCCTAGCTTGTAAGACGTTTCAAAGTGATCCTTGTGATTCTACTGAATAAATAATTTTTGATTTTGATTTTGATTTTACCCAGAACTTGCAAAGAGTTTTAAAATTCAAAAAAAACTGCCAGCAAAATCAACAACAATACAGTTATTCTTACGAACAAAAAAAACTCAGTGTTGTTTCACTCCAAAGAGGTATAATTGTTCGAGACAATCAACTTTCAAATTGGTAAAAATACGGGCCGATCTCCCTTTGGGGTCCTGAATAAATATGCTAAAACAAGAATTGGGATGACGACTGACTAACCCACAGAATTGGTATTTTTCACCGAACAGTAAAGATGCTCCAATAATATACCCAGTGTGTCACTCAATCTCTAATTATAAAAATGAGAAACGGAAAGACAAAAATAAATATAAAAAGTAAGTTCATAACTCCAGAAGAACAGGATTTCCAGCAGTACAAAAAATACAAAATACAAAAATATTTATTAAAGTCTTACAAGTTAAATTTAGATCGTATGAGATCTCCTCTTTTAAGTCGTAAGACCTGTATTAGAGGAATCGCCTCTTTACTGTGGTTCAACCGCCAGCATTTTTTTTGTAATGGCAATAATGTTTGGGCATTTAATGAAAAAAATCTCCACTATTGTTATATACTCAGTCATTCAGCTAGTAACGCAACGATTTTATTTATTTAGATAGATGGAAGGCAAAAACACCAACAATATTTACTGTATTTAACTATTATTCTGTGTACAGATGACGACTCAACTCGAAATCGTGATGAGGAGGGATTCCAAATAAAAATTGGAAAGTTAAAGATTGACAGGTGCGTCTTAATAAGTCCGGCGACAGCTGCTTACCTAAAGACGAAATGAGAAAAGGTATTGACTTTATTAGAAAAAACAATTCATTTGTTGATTAATTTTGTTACGTTGAAAACACATCTTTGGAATACGGATAAAAAATCTATAAAAACTCAACAAAGCTATGTTACAGAGCTGTAAAACGTTTAAAGTGTGGTGGAATGAGTTTTTGTGCAAAAAAAGAAAACAACCCTAGGTTTTCAGGGACACTGTCTTGAAATTAGCGATTTCGGCTTACGACGACATCCACACTGAACGTTTATCGACTAAAAATCTTGTACCTCCGTTTTCAAACCTATTGGCACCTGGTTGGACTTGGGTTTCCAAACATTGGGATCAAAAAGCGTGATCACTACCACTAGACCATCAGTGCTCACATGAATTTGTTCTCTTAGAACTTCTACCCACACATATAAACAACAGCTAGTTGCGTTCAAATAACTCGTACTGTGTGTATATCTCGTTTTAACTATGTTGTGTGTATCTCGTTTTAACTATGTTTATCTTGTTTTAACTATGTGTGTAACTCGTTTTGACTAAGTACCTACCTAATATGTATAGTGTACACTAGTTGATGTCCATGACTTCGTTCGCGTGGATCATCGCGTGGATCATAAAAACCGTACCTCTTTGTCCGGGATAAAAAATAGCCTATGTCCTATTCCCGGTCATTATTTATCTGTTTTGAATTACAGCTAGATCTGCTGTGAGTTACAGAGGAACATCATCCAAACTTTGCATTTATAATTTTGTGATATTGTGCTAAAGCTACGTATGTATATCTTCTTTATGCTATGTGTGTGAGGGAATGTAGATACAGAAAGCTCGTTTTAATCTTCATGCAGACAATGGTCCGGTCCGTCTGGGTATCTATCCGCCACTTATTCCGCTGGCCTAAGCAAACCCGGCCCCTGTTGGTTTTTCCCCGATTCCTATTTCTTCACTTCTGATTATGTTATTTCATACTTTGTGTAAACAATGGATGCTAACCCTTTGCACTATTGCTGGTTTAGTGTTAAAATTGAATTTGTGGAGATGGAGTTTTTTAACTATATAAACCAACGTCATTCTGTGGTTTGAAATTATAATTTTATTATCATACGGCATCATGTTTGTATGATAATTAGTATGTATTAGTAGGTAAAATTAGTAGGAGCGCTCGTGACGTAGCTGGCTAAATTGTTCTTATCAGATCAACGAAGTTAAGCACTGTTCCGCGGGGTCATCATTTGGATGGGTGACCGCCAGTGGCAATTTCAACTGAGCGCTCCCGTGCTTCGGAGGGCACGTTAAGCAGTCGGTCCCGGCTTTTTCAAAGTTGTTAGGCCATGACAGAGGCCTTCAGGCGGCCTAGAAACTCTGTCACCAGAGTTGGCCACTGACTCATACGAACGAACGAAGTAGGTAAAATGACAGAGGCCTTCGGGCGGCCTAGAAACTCTGTCACCAGAGTTGGCCACTAACTCATACAAACGAACGAACAATCATACAAACATAGAATAATATACTCTGCAATGCAGCATAAGAGCCCGTTTATTGATTCCGGTATTGACGATTTGTTATAAAATTTGACGCCTATAACTTTTTTGAATAAGCTAATTAATGTCGTCAAGTCAAGACGTTCGTCTGATATTAAGCGTAAAACGTTGATGTATGAACGTGTTCGATCCAAGCATAACTTTTTAACTTTAATGTTCGATAGGTAGCAAACCTACAAAATAATAGTGTATTATAAAATAGGTTTTTAGTATAGAAAAACAAATAATGATGAAATTTAGCAAAAAAGCACAACACAAGAATTGTAACAATAAACTAGACCACTTTCCCTTATTTTCATACACACTCTACAATATTAGCGCACGCTCTCTCCACACTTACCCAACGTTTTATAAATATTTTTCCGCCGCTCTAACCGCTGTAAAAGGTTTTTGTATACGTTGCTTTTTGGCTCCTTTTGGCTGCTAATCTAATATTGACCACCCGCCAGGCTATTGACTTATGTTTGTACTTCTCATAAAATTGTATTTAAGGCACAACGTCACGGAATCGAGACGACGACGGACGCCATGATTTTACATGTTTTTTTGCAGATCTGAAAAAAAAATCCATATAGTACGCTCAATGGATCTAGGCAGTCGTCGTTAGAGCTTTTTCTGAACTAAATTGCCATTGCGCATCACAAACGGCTAACTTCATGACTGATTAGATCCGTTGAGCGTACTATACTTAGTCTGATACCCTGATTATGATACCCACGATACAGGAAATCCTAGGGAAAATATAGTGTGGAGTCAAAACTATGGAATTAATCATTGGGTGTGTTTGTATGTACCTAGAAATAATGTACAAAAAATTTTAAGGCATTAAATGAAAACTTTTGAACTTTCAAAAAATTACTAAGATGCTTACTAATATGCCACTGGTATCACTCGTGTTATGCGACACTGTTGTTTACAAACAGTGTCGCCTTTGAAAATACTCTTTGAACTAAAATACAGCAATGCGAACATTAATTACTAGCGGCAGAAAACAAATGAAACTCTACAGTATATTTTTTTAATCCAATCCAAATCTATGATTTTTTTTTTTTTAACAAAACCAAATAAGTATCCTAATATTACTTATACTATTGTAACACTGTGTTTTATCTAACACAGATATGCTGTTGATAAGTAAATATATAAGAAAATTGACGTCTCCGTTACGTATCCTTTAAACGCACCTTTAGCTTAGCTACTCATAATAATTCGTCGGAGAACATTTTATTATTCAAAATATCAATTTGCTCGGCTGGGTTTCTTTGGGCAACGCCGAATTTATTTTATTAAGTTTGTTTTAGTAAGGATTTATTAATTAGTTGCAAATAAAACTGTGCTTTTGTTTTGGGCTTAAAGTTCAAACTCTTGAATATAGTTTCAGATCCATTTTTATTTGAATAAACATTATATGATTTAAAAAAAACGCGGCAAATTGTCTTTCCAGTGTAAAATTTTAGTTTTAAAGTTTTATATTAGTAGGTATGTTAGTGTTAGTCTTAAGGTTATTTATTTATTTAAGTATTTAAAGCTAGTTAAGGACTATACTTAGCTATAAATACCTAAATACCAAACCGTGTGGTCCTTAGTTACTGTGAATTAAATAAAAGGTACACTCATAGTAGATATATTATTAAATTTAAGTAGCCTTTTTGTGGTGCTATCACGCGCCATGAGTTAATTCTACTCATTTATTTTAATATCTAAAAGTGTAGGATGAAAGGAACAGGTTCCGGTCCCAACAAAGAGACCTGTGGTATCTAAATGTTAATCTTTGGTCAGTCGCGCAAAAATTATGTTTTTCGGACTCCGAAAACTCCGGCCGAAAGTAACTGGGTCGGAAAGTAATATGATGAAGGCTTCATTTAACTTTAATTCAATCGTGTAAATTTACCCCTGCCTGTTACTCTTGTGCCTTTAATTTTAAATTAGTGTTGATTTAGTTTTATCTAAATATGCAAGTATATTATTATTTTTTTTATACAACTGAAGTGGCAACCAAGCGTACGGCCCACAAGATGGTAAGCGGTTACCGCAGCCTATGGACGCTTGCAATGCCAGAGGTATCACTCGCGGGTTGCCACCTTGAGGCTAAGATTGAAAGCCTCATGTGCCAGTAATTTCACCAGAAACCATACCCTTCACACCGGAACACAGCAATCAATGCGAGCATCACTGCTTGGCGGCAAAAATAGGTATAGTGGTAGTCCTTCCCCGGACGAGCTCTATCATAGAGAACTCTACTACTCTTAAAATAATATTTTATTTATATATAATTAATTGACACTGACCTGCTGTAGAGTGAGAGTGATAAATTATAATTCACCACGCAGACACAAAGTGAGCAAAGTGCACATAATAATTAGTGATATTTTAATATAAAGGTATAAAATACACTCGTAAGGTGCAATAGGACATAATGGCACACTCGGTGGTATAATGGTAATTTCAACTGCCAGTTTCATTTATAACGACTACCGCAAAAATCTCATTACCACCAACTTAATGCTAAAAACGCTTTCAAAGGCTTCGTTTTATTTCGCGTCAATTTCCACAAAGCAAAATGACTTCAATTTGAATATGTAATGGCGGCTTAAGATAATCGGCCCTGGCTTACACTAATAAAGGCGCTTGGTCTGTTTTGAACTGGATTCGTATTCGTATCAAAAGAATCGAACAGTTCGATTCGTGGGGAGGGTAATTTATTCGAGTGCGGCTCGCCATTTTGCGGCGGGGGGCGTTCGTATCGCGCGCCGGAAGACGCTTTAAGACATTGATGCTGATTCTTTTTTTATTATGCTCCCCTGGTTTCCTTAAAGACGCTAATATAAAGCGGGTATATATAAATAAGCTGCCTTTGTGAGCCGATTCTCAGACAGGAAGAGGAACCCCCGAAACAATCTAAATTACATTTTCACGCAACTTCAAATGTCTTATTAATTACGTACGACTTTTCAATGCTATAAATTTTCTTTTAACGCTTTCTCCCTGAAATCGGCTTATACACAACACTGGCTTTGCATACTGATCACTCAATTGTGTTGTGAGATAATTTAAAGTTTCCTTTTCTTTATTTCCGCCTTGAAGAATGTAATTATAAATTAACTTCGCTTTGTGCGTTCCTTTATTTATACTTTCTTACTATGTATAAGTTTCTAGAGCTACAAACGCGTTTTTTGAGCATAGTATATTGTATATTGGGCCAAATGTTATATATAAGCCTTTTTTTTTACAACTGTAGTGGCAACCAAGCGTACGGCCCACAAGATGGTAAGCGGTTACCGCAGCCTATGGACGCTTGCAATACCAGAGGTATCACTCGCGGGTTACCACCTTGAGGCTAAGATCGAAAGCCTCATGTGCCAGTAATTTCACCGGAAACCATACCCTTCATAAATCATAAAATCATAAATCATTTATTGTTCACACCGGAACACAGCAATGCGAGCACTACTGCTTGGCGGCAGAAATAGGTATTTGACCAGCCTATTTTCTACTATTCATAATATACATTTTTGAATAGGAGTACAAAATAAATAAGCTGATGGAAAAAACACCATGAAGACAACCCAAAGACGGCACGAAGTAGACGTTTTCCTTTAGCAAGCGGACTTCATAGTATTCTTCTAATGAGATTTATGTACCAGATATTCAGCAAGAGAACGTATGTGTATGGTATGGTGGTAGTCCTTCCCCGGACGAGCTCTATCACAGAGAACTCTACTACTCTTCTACTTCTACATTATCTTTTCATTTCCTAAAAACCAATCAATCAAACATAAGGTTTGTATTACATTTCTTCTCTACACAATACACATTCATAGAGTTATTACATTATCCGTCCAATAAGCAATCCCAATCCACACTATTTGTTTTAAAACACGATTTTCCTATCGAAATACCTGAGAAGGTCATGATTTACTGGCTTTACACAAACGATACGGGTGTCATCACCTCCGGAATGACCCCGCATCCCTCAAGCTTCCACAGATAATATAGGGGATAGTGTCGCTCTCCCTAAGGATTTGTCAGACAAATGCCTCACATTGTATCAGAAAAAATCGCCTGCTAGCTGGCCGTTAACGCTATTTATTGGCGATTCGCCCAGACTTTTTTATTAATAAAACGTATATTATGCGCGCAAGTGCGTTTTATGCGAGCCTTTTCTTCGGGGTATTACCGTCCATCTTCGGACATCTGAAATAATCGATTTGGGAAATATATTACTTTCTATTCATACCTTTTTGTTCTTTCTAGACATAGACATAGACATTTATTTATTTACCACATTAGCACACAATACAGACATATTTGAAAGCTGTTACACAGAGAAAAAAATAAAAAAAATGATATGATTTATTTTCTAGATGTTATTTTAAATTTAAATATTTTTGTATAACAAAAGAGACTATGACGCATCTTAGGTCATATTGAGCTCCCATATGAGCATGTTTACCAGAAACTGAGGGTACAAAGTAGTTATGCAAACACAAAAGATATTGATGCCGAACTTTGTGACAGACAAGAAAAACAAAAGTCGCATTTATATAAATACACGTCTGGCAACATATCGCAACGCAAAGCATCTCAACATTTTTTAATATCCCAGTGAAGCTCAACATTTTATAATTCCAATTGCATGAAATAGAAGCGCAACATTTGGCTCATTTTATTGCGAATAAAATTTAAACAGTTATAAACAATTTTGATTAAAATAAACATTCCCTGAATCTTATCCCGCAATCACGGGAATTGTCGGGAGTAAAATCATTAATTCCAAACTGAATAACGCATTTAAAGTAACAGCTTGTGCGCGGCTTACCACTTGGTTGTACCGATTCTGGAGGGGGTAATCAAAATCGGGGTTCATAACCCATTCATAACATCAATTTATTATATATAGAACATCTTTGTTACCTTATATTGCTTTATATTATAAACCACTAGATTATCAATTGACTGAATGCTAATGATGATAATAGCTTCTTGAATTCAGATCATATCTACTTTTAAAACACTATTTGATAATAGATAAACTTTGTTCCTCAACGAAGTAATTTAAAAAACATGTTTTTTTAAGAACCTGTTTATATTGAGGTAACAAACAATAGACAGTTAACTTAGCCTTAAACGCCTTGTCCCTCACAAGCTAAGCTATACCTACTAGAGGTATTACTTGCACGTTGCTACTCTAAAACGCAGATCAAGTCTCTTAGACTTACACACGAGAAATTATACCTTAAAAACAACAATAAAAGCATTACATTTTTTGACGGCAAAAATAGGTCTATTTGTAAAACTTCCCCGAACGAGCTTTACCAGAAAGAAAGTACTATTTACAGTTTAATAATTACTTTGTAACCAAACAAGACAGTGTCTGCAAGACTATTCACTGGCTCGTTAGGTTTTTGCGAACGTGTCACGGCAATCTCCGTACGTGCTAAATGTTGCCAGCTCCAAGATTCTCCCAGACACTTTGTTACCCGGTACTTTTACATGTTTAATCGGTCTCGGGGGATGAATCGAATCGGGATTACCGCAGGTACGTGCGCTTGTTTTATTTAGGACGATGTTAATAATCTTACAATGTTTTAGGTACAGCTGTTGGCGAAGAATGTGAATCAAATGTGTGTAATTATTTTATTAATTTTGCAAAAGTTTAAACTTATTTGAATAATTTACACACATTCGATGCTACAAACGTTGCAAACAAACGAAATAATTTAACAACTTATTTAATGTTGAAAGAGTATGTATACCGTAACACTTGAAACAGCTCTACATAATTGTACTGTCAACTTGAATCAAAATCTTTCAGGATTAATAAAACATTAACAGCACTAGTATTTTTTCATCATTTCCGTAAAGTATTTCCTGCTACATTACCCAGAATAATTAGCTGAAATTATGTCTCGTAAACATTTACACCACAGTCTACAAATCTTAACCATCAGACCATAAGTAGGATTTATCTTTGTTTTCTTAAGGAACTTTCCAATCCCTTGTGTTTGTTCAAGAGCTCAGTGAAATGCTTTTTATTCCGTGTGAGTATTGTGGTTACACGCATCAATACCTACAAGACGTGCAGGACCAGTTGGATGTGAGCGGGATTTGCAAATAAAAGGTTTGTATAGTTCGCACAGAGGATCCGTCCGTAGTGAAGTTTGCCGTTTCGATGAGCAATGGAGGTTATTCGAACTAAATTGTCCTTGCGCATCACAAACGGCTAACTTCACGGAAACCTAGATCCGCTGTGCGAACTATAACTGGGTAACATTTTATTTATTTAAAAAAAAACTGGTCATTAAAAACGTCATTTTAAATGACACAAACGGCGTTTCTAAAAAGAGCAAAATATTTATAACTTAACTCAATAAATTTAATAATGATGATGAATGAAAACATTGCTATTAAAACTTGAAGTCAATGATATAAAATGCCACCAAACGAGCAGTCGTGAATCCAAACAACTGTACCAAATAAGTGAAAAAAAACCATATCGCGAATCTTCAATCAAAGAACAGATACAAACACTGTAACAATGCATACAAAATCCTCATTGTTCCACCCGACTGATTCGAAGCGGACAACGGACACATTGTAAAAAGCGGTATTAATATTTCGCTGGCACACAGCTCATCTGAATAGGGAGGTGTCCCCCAATCGCGTCTTATCCACTACGCAAACATTCTTTACAAGGGCTGTTCATTCTATTCACTCTAGAGGTTATCTTTTATTATTTCTTTCCAACATCCTCCTTTTATTGCCTCTCATATTGACTTTTTATACGGCTCGCGAATAAATACATTTTGATTTTTCATCGCGTCGACACTCTTTATATGCAGTTCGTCAGACAGAAGCGAATTAGTACGCCTGAGGTGTCGTAAAATATTATTTGAGTTTTTAAAACCGGCGCTTTATTTTCAGGGTTCTGTGTTAAAATAGTAAAAATGAATATGAGGATATTGAAAAAAAATTGCAAATCGGTCTAGTGGCTTTTAGTTGCTAATTCGAATTAATATAATAAAACTTTACCCTCTACTTTACTAATTTCCATCATGGAGACACTATAAGTAGTATGCTTGATATTTTTAGAAAAAAAATTACTATAAACTAACAATGGCTCTGTTTTTTGATCACTAGTCTACAGCTAATTTACAGCAAACAAATACATACAATGTATTGTTTGCTGTAAATTGTCTAGTGTCATAAATCGACGTGACTAATTGGCAAATGATTACTAACTTAACTATCAATTAAGAAGCCAAACATGACTTCGGTACCAGCGTTAGTTACAAACAAGAGTCATTGCAGAAGTCAGCATCAAGTGCCAAATTAAAACAGGGTGTCAGTATCGTGTGTGTCTTATGAGCCGTACTTTGTAAGGTTCATTTCTAATTCTGTCTCGTTCCAGCATTAAGCCGTTGCTGAACCCTTGAGCTTGTACGATTAGGGTGACACTGGTAAATACGATTTCAGGGACTGTGATTATAATAAAATATTTTTTTATTGCAAAATTTGCATACTAAGCTGACTCTTCATTATAAAAGAGTTATTCTAAACTTAGTGGCAGACTGCAGACCGTATTTAACAACACGCACGTTTGTAAGTTCCCCTATTCACAGACGACATAAATAGCATTAATACTGGTTTGTATAAAGTTTTTTGAAAACAACTCTGTGCGTTTTAATATTGCCATACTGCACTTTACATACATTGTTCCGTATCTGGGTGTTGTGGTAGAACTCGTAAGGTCCAGTACTCAAGAAACAATGACTGTGTCAATATAAAAAAAAAAATTACTTACTTTAGCTGCAATCTGTGTCAGCTGCCGCCATCGAAATGACTTATATTATCAACTTCCCAAAAATATATTAAAAAATAATACTGAAACGCATCCAAAATCTGTTTTTACATATGAATTTCATATATTTAAGTCAATATTTCATATATTTCAGTACAAACTGTCCTGTTAATGACAAACGCTTGGTCACTCAGTCATGCTGTAACTTCATTTGTGTAAGACCCGTTTCATGAGTAGATTACAAGTAATTAATTTATAAGAATATGGCGGCAAGGTACGCCTTCGGAATTAGTATCGTTGTTCGAAGGGGAACCTGTTTGACCGCACTTTTGTTACTGTTATTACTTAACCATACTTATGGTGCGTCCTTGAAGGTGAGTAGACCGGAAACAGCGGGGTGACATTGAGGCTAGAGTGGTTGCGCTATACCTAGCATTTTACTCTCTAGTACTATTCCGCTTAACTACCGCTTAAAGTTAAGCGGAATAGTACTAGAGATTTTTCATCTGTTTTTTATCTTAGAATGGATTTTCGCAAAGTAACGCTATCAATTAATAACTTTTAGTAAAAACGCAGGTTCCTACGGCTATGTTAATAATAACAAAAGTAGTTTAAATTCTTAAATGTTTCTGCACAAGGCGCATGGGTTAACCAATAAGATCAAATCGCTCTAAAAATGTAAAAAAGTAAAGATGACACTATCAAAGATAGGGTGTTCGATCAATTTCAGTAAAAGTTAAACAATTGACCAATCAGAACTTACCCGATGTCTACTTGATTGTTTTCAAATTCACAATCATAAATATACTCATTCATTACGTCCAATTTTTCTTTAAGATTTCCCAAAAATAACAAAAAACTTACCGCAATAATTACTTTTTTGTAATGAATTAACGACTTTTGTTTGCAAACTGCGATTATAATAATTAAAAGTGTCATTATAAGTGCCATCAATTCCTCCTCAAAGGAGACATTAGTGTTTTTACTGGCTTTTCCCGTGATATTAATGGCAAGTTTGTCATTTAAAACACTTGTAAAATGAAATTTTACGAGGTAATCTCGATGTAGAGCTGTAAAGTTTGTTAATGTGCCCTGTCTCCTGTAGGACCTTATATTAGATCTCCTCTGTTTTTTCTAGTTCTCTTTTTGACAGCACTAACTTTTTTATAAGTTAAGTATTTAGTAGTTAAGTATTTAGTAAGCTTTAGGTTAACTAAATAAGCAGGTTAGTTTACTCGAGATGTTTTAATTGACGAAGCAACAAAATTTTGTGAAATTGGGGACTAATTACCACATTTCTGTTACGTGATTACGTATAACGTATTTGGTGAGGGCAATAACAGCTAGTTGTTAATATTTATTACAAATACTACCATTAACAAACTTTGTGCAAAATATAATTTCACCAGACATTTTAACCAAAAATAAACAATAATTCCAAACTCATTTCGCCATTATACGTCTATTACACAGCAGGCGCCATGAAAATTTTCTTATCGTCCAAACAAAACGGCTCAGGCGTTTTCTTAAACTGTAATAGAGAAAGTTTAGATACGCGAGTTTTATCTGACTCGCCCTCGAGGATCAATTAAAAGTGGGAACGTTTGACAATTACTGTTGTAATAACCTGCGTGGAAGAATTCCTAAGTTCAGGTTTAGCTACGCTTTATAAAGGAAGTTATGTTTGCAATTTATTGTTTAGTATTTTGTATAAGTACTCACTTGACTCAACCAGAAGATATAGTAGGTATATTCCGGTTTTTTTTTTTTTTTATACAACTGAAGTGGCAACTAAGCGTACGGCTCACAAGATGGTAAGCGGTTACCGCAGCCTATGGACGCTTGCGATACTAGAGATATCACTCGCGGGTTGCCACCTTGAGGCTAAGATCGAAAGCCTCATGTGCCAGTAATTTCAACGGAAACCATACCCTTCACACAGGAACACAGCAATGCGAGCATTACTGCTTGGCGGCAGAAATAAGTATGTAATTTTTTTTCTCAAGGTTTGGTTTGATGTCTGGTAGATAAAGCTATTTTTGTATAATTATACTGGCTGCTGCCTGTAGCTTGCTTACGTAATACTTACATAAAAAGTAACCTATGTTCTTCCTCAGACGTTAATCTATCTGCGTGTTAAACTTCATTTAAATCGGTTCAGCTGCTTAGCTGTAAACACACAATAGACAGACATAGTTATTTTCAGAATTATAATATTATAGAATATAATAAAGAATTATATGAAAAAGTAATTATAATGAATTATAATATATTTTGTTGCAATTAAAGTAAGCTCTAAAATAAAAGAAACGACAACATTACAATAGCAATACACAAAATATTACAATTTAAACCTTCCACAGGATAAAATAAACATATAAATATCAACTTATCCAAGTTTTAGTTTAATTTTATAATCAAATCTCGCAAACGGGCTGGGGTGGGACGGACAACTTTGAAACGAGTATTCTGGCTTTACGATAATGATCATAATAAAACATGGGAGTTTGCTACACGTTCCCACTAAACGTTTTATTGTAAGCAACGGGTTATTGTTTCCGGATGAGAAGAGAGCACGGTAAAAAACTCTGAGAAAACATTGAAAAGCGTTTAGTTTAGACCTAATCATGACAGCCTTCTAATGTTCCCACTGCTGGGACACTGGCCTACTCTCAGGCGAGAGTGATTGGGTCTTAATCCACCACGCGGACCCAATGCGGATTGGTGGATGGCACATGTCTTTCGAATTTTTAGTTCTTGGACATGCCGGTTTCCTCACGATGTTTTCCTTCATTTCGTATGAGAGCACTGGCATTGCGCACATAAATTTTTCGAACAGAAAAATCCATAGGTGCACGACCTGGTTTGAACCCACGACCTTCGGATCGGAAGGCGGGGTCACTACCACTAGACCACCGGTGCTCTCTCAGTTTAGACCTGTATGTTGTATATCGCAGATCTAAATAATATATTTATTAATATTTGTAACTGTAGACTGTACTTTAGGATTATAAATTAACGTGGAAATTTCAACTGAGCGCAACTTAAGCAGTCGGTCCCGCCTTTTTCATATGTTAGGCCATGACAGAGGCCTTCGGGCAGCCTAAAAACTCTGTCACCAGAGTTGGCCACTGATTCATACGAGCTTACTTACTTATGACTATAATTGTTTTATTCAAGTAAGTACACAGCATAAAAAAACATTTTTATATTAATATCAAATCAATATGTTAACTGTTTTAATAATTCCTCATTCTTCTGTTTCATTCTTCTTTGTTTTGGTGAAAACAGATCCTAAATACCCCAATCTTCAAAACACTGCAACATTTTTGAAAATGCGCCAACACAGAAGTTCCCTTAATCACCTCTTGGGACGTAAACACATAAATTCTAAGAAAACTGCCTTTAATTGTCTTGTTTCCGATGCTTTACCTAACAATTGATTGTTATTTATTTGTTTTGCTCAAACACCCCTTACATACCAACTTCATAGTGTTGTTCATGAGAATATATAAAAGCCTTTCGTCTGACTGACAGATCAGCGTACAGCCTAAAATTTGGAAGGCTTACTCTTATGGTATAGGGATGCACTAAGAAAATAATTCCCAAAATATGTGTATAAATAAAGTTTAAAAAAACATATCGCGAGCAAAGTCGCGGGGCGTTACATTAGTTATAAACTAAAACAAACGATTTGAAATGGATATCGATGGATTAATAATTTACACTTGTTCAGAACTGGGATTGGAAACCAATTAAAAGAATAGACTTGCTGAAACGCGGAACCAATGCAACGGACTAATGGGTTTCTATTGTTCTTGGAACCACTATCTGGGCTCGCTTTTGTCACGCATCGGACCTCTAAAACTGGACGATTAATAAACCAAGCAGACGGCAAACAGAGCCGGAATCGGCAGAAAACGTAGCTAAAAAGCCTGCTTGAAAAGACTAATTGAGTCGAAAAGGACCAGCTTTACCCAGACTCGGATGATCGCCTTCCGTTTTCGCAGATAGTGTGCAAAACACATACAGCGACCACCGTTCGGAACGTGACAATGACGGCTTAGAGCAAGGAGGTTTTTACTCCTTTTCTGTCCTCACGTCCACACCGTTTCTGACGACGTTATTTTTTAATCAAATATATCCGTGGAGCGGGTGACGGACGATAGGGTCGCGCCGACAATGAAAAACTAAAAGGAAAAAAACCTCTTTTAAGCAAATACAGGCGAGACCAAGTTGATTGGTTTTGTTGGCCGCCCTGTTGATTGGCACGGGCGTAAACAATACGGTTGTTTAAGTTTGATGCGACATTCTGTGGACTTCTTTTAAGCAAATAGAGACGAGACGCGTTGATTGATTTTGTTTTCGAACTAGTCGATTGGAGTATCGAGGTAGTTGACATAGCGAGGGCCCCTGAACAAGCCGCCAAACGTTTGGAGTTGAAGTTGGCGCGACAATGTTTTTGTGAGTTGAACAATGCGGTGTTAGTTTTATTTTGAATTTTCGATGGTGCTCAGGTTTTTATAAATTCGTTTCAGGGGTGCGTAGGTACTGTATTGACACAAGCCTATTGTTCTTATAAAGGTAAAAAGGCTAATGATTTGTGAAATAGTATACTAGCTTATTGTATACAAGAAGTGATGCCCGTTTGATCAGCAGTAATAATTTAGTATACTTGTTGAAACATAATTATTAGAAGAAAACTTGCAAGGCACTTGGTATAAAAATAAACAAAAAATACATGAATAGAACCAAGACATAGTTTTTTGGACAAATATAAGGTGTTATTTTAACCTGCCAATTTCCAGAGTTCATAAATTGTCCGTTATATTATTCACGGCAAGTAACCAAGCCCCATAAATCAGGGCCTCTTCTATCTGCCTCCGCGTCCATTAGTGACCAAAGTGAGAATTTCTTCGTATATTTTTACATGAATTTTAGTATTATTTATTTTTCATGCAAAATTATATTACAGCATCATTATGTACTAACTATAATACAAAATGTACCAAACCAGAAGAATTGTTATAAAAAAAATTGTGTTTTATTGAATAATTCGAAAATAATTGTTTGAAAAAAGTTGCTAGTCATCAGTCAATCAATTGAAAATTTCAATTAGAAAACAAGAGTACCAGACTCAGAATTCAACTTTTTAATAACAAACAAATATTTGGTAAAACAAAGACCATAATTTGTAAAAAGACCCAACAAAAAAAAATCTCTCAATGCTAAACTTAACACGCACTTTTCTATCAGCACTGGATCACCATAACTTATTTCCTTTTACCATGCAATAGGAAATTGCTGCAAGAAACGTTTCCATTTCCTGGGAGATACTTACGTACTGAATGAAAATTTCAGAGTAACAACAACAACTAGAGCTTTTTACTGTTAACTTTTATTGATGTGAGTTTTGACGGTGAGAACGTAATTTGAAGTTTATAAAAAAAATATACTAGAATAGCTTTATTCATAGTCTTAGTGCTAAGGTTTACAACTTTATTATCAAGGGATTAAAAACTAATTAATTAGTAAAAGTATATTACTTAATTGTTTTTTTATTTATAATTAATCTCAAGTAGGAATAAAGTATTCGTCAACTTTACTGATTTTGGAAAAAAAAAATGTGTTGAATCCCTGATTTTTTACTGTTTTACTAAAAAACAAATAGATGAATAAATAAAAAAATAGCGCTATGAGCTACATGCTTCGGTAACAGTTGCCCGAGGGCACTCAACTTAAGATAAAAATATAATTATTTAAGCCGAGAATTAAAATTTTCGGTTGAATTAATAGGGGTATTAATATACGCAGATTATTTTTGTATCAGAATTATGCACACTTGAACGCGTGGTCCTTGAATAAATTTATAACTGGCCGAGAATTTTGGGACGCTCATTACGGGTATTTATGTGAGCAGATAAAAATATTAGGGACAGTTTTAATCGAGAACGGATGAACAGAGAATGTCGGGCCTTAACTTTTTTGGCAGAAGAATTTATTATTATAAAATATGGATGCATAAACATAACAACCAGCTTTTATAACTCATTTAAGTTGCTATTATTACATTTAACACAAGTTTTTATATCCTTTTAGTAATGGAAGCTCAGTGTTTTGATTCATGTTGCTCACAGAAATTATTGCTATTATTTTACTTAGTTGTATTATACTCGAATGCTTCACTTTCAAGAGTAGATCTATGACAGGTAATCTACTGGTTAGATTATATTACTGATAGGAACGCTAGGCTCAATGTGGCCGCTCTGCTCCCCGACGTACACTGCTAAAGAACTTGGCTCCCATTTTTTTTTTTACTTTTTTTTACTTACCTTATTATATTCTTGGCATGAGCTTTATGATGAAGAGGGATCATCAAAAAAAAGCTAGGAACCCAGCCGAGTTTGTTGCCAGATTCTTCTAGGCTGGGGCGCGTGGAACTGGCGTAAATTCACTTAGCTTTAAGACGTTTCAAAATGATCCTTGTGATTTTATTGAAATAAATCATTTTTGACTTTGACTTTGACTTTGAGTTGTGTTTTGAGCCGAGTGCTAAATATTAGTAGACATCCTCGATTTGATTTTTTTATTTTTGGTGTACCATCTCTATTGTTTACTTTCTATCTTCTTTTTATTACAATGACATTTATCAAAGCCAACAAAGTCAGCGGTTGTTTTAGACAGTTTTTAAACGCTTAAATTAATTTCCCCTGATTTCCTTTAAGAAGTTGTAACTCTCCAAGTGGGGATAATGCGATGATATATAAAAAAAGGTCCCACAGAGCTTGAACCCCTAATAAATTATACCCCCGATAACAATGGGATTTTTCGCGCCCTTTGTTGCGACTTTTGATATCACCTGAGCGTACGGACATACTTTGAAACAAAAATGCAAACGCTTTTTTGAGTGTTTCGGTCGTAATGGGCTACTTATTTGGTCATATTTTATTTTAAGCTGAAGGTTTTTAAAATAAACTCTGATTAGTTACAAGTCTCTCAAAAGCATTAGGCCCCTCTCAAATTGATTTGGCTTTTGGTTGCGACTAATGTGGCTTTCAGTTCGTTTGCTTACCATTAGAATCCACCATTTACGGTACCTACTGGTTATGTTAACTCGCAGACATACATACAAAGTAATCAAACAAGAGCAATTTCGGCTCGTCTAAGAATGTCACACTGTCGCGCGTGACTGCTATCGTAGACCACGTTTGCCTATGAGGCGCTTTCATCATCATCATCTTCATAATATTAGCCAATAGACATCCTCTTTTGACATACCCCTTTCTCGTAGAGTGCATTACATCCATACATCCACCGACTTCCTGTAATGGATATAGATTCATCGGTCTAACGTGTGGATGCCGTCCTACTTCCTTTTTTTTTTCAAGGCCCAATTTTATAAAATATACAAATGTTAAGCCCACAGTTTCAATTTGTCATTGAATTGGATTAGACTTACTGACCCACGAGTGAATATGACTCTCCATTTCCCCAACAAATGGATAATATAAAGTAGCCACTTCGTAAAAAATATCGTTTGAGCTCTTTTTGTCCCGAACTATAAAAAATAAAGCCCTAATATCGTTAAATGTTCCTTTGGGGAGTGACTGGGCAAACGTGGAAAATTCGAAAACGTAGGGCTGGTTATTCGATTGTTTTACTAATAGATCTTGTATTATTTGAGATTTTAATAATTATAGCGAAACAATATTCTTGTTCAAATACTAAAGTCAAGCTTGCAAAAGTTTTGCGCAGTTTTTATCGTCTTATATAATTCTATCTATCTATATAATAAGCCCGTTGGCACCCACTGCTGGGTATAGGCCTCCTCTCTAATACGCCACTCTCTTCGGTCCTGTGCCTGCCTCATCCATTGTCGTCCGACCACGTTGACGATGTCGTCCGACCATCGGGCTGGTGGTCTGCCTCTTGGTCGTCTCGCATCCCTTGGCCACCATTTCGTCACTGCCTTAGTCCATCGCCCGTCTTCCCTTCTAACTAAGTGTCCTGCCAATTTCCACTTAAGACTTGCAATCCGCATACCTACGTCTACGACTTTTGTGCAACTTCGTATCTCCACGTTGGGTATGTGGTCAAGAAGGGAAATTCCGAGCATGGAGCGCTCCATTGCCCTTTGTGCTATTGTTAGTCTCTGCATGTTTTCCTTTGTGAGCAGCCATGTTTCCGAACCGTATGTGAGTATGGGCAGGACACATTGGTTATATACCTTGATCTCGAGGTTCTGTGAGATTTCGGATTTGAAGACATCTTCCATATTTTTGAAGGCCACCCATCCTAGTTGTATTCACCTTTCTAACTCTTTTAACTGGGGTTGTCGACCAAATGATAAACATTGTCCAAGATATACGTACTCGTCCACTGTTTCTATGTTGCAGTTTCCAACAGTGATGTTTGGTGCTGGACCTGGATGGTTAGTCATGATCTTGGTTTTGGACATGTTCAGCCTAAGGCCGATTCGTAGTGAGGATACACATAGCTCTTCTAACATTTGTTGAAGATCGGCGACGTTTTCAGACAGGAGGATCAAGTCGTCTGCGAAACGCAAATGCGATATGCTGCGGCCATAGATATTGACACCCTTCTTATCCCTGTCAAGTGTCTTCATTGTGTCTTCCAGCACCTTGTAAACAGCTTAGGTGAGATGGTGTCGCCTTGCCGAACCCCTCTTTTCAGTGGAACGAAGTCTGTAAGGTCACGCATACGTACTTGCATAGTCGCATTTTTGTAAAGCTCCCGGAGGATGTATATGTGGTAACGGTGAAGGGAATGAAACACAGCCCAGTGCTCGACACTTTCGAAAGCCGTTTCATAATCGACAAAAGCAAGACATATGGGCCGGTCGTACTCTCCATAAGTTGCTTAACAGTGTGGATGTGGTCCATAGTTGAGTATCGGATCCGGAAGCCCGCTTGCTCCATTGGTTGGTACTCATCCAAGGACTGCGACAATCTATTACACAGAACTTTGGCAAATAATTTGTACACTTGTGAGAGGAGGCTTATAGGGCGATAGTTTTCTAACTTGCTTTTATCGCCCTTTTTATGGAGAATTGTGACAATGGCATTCTCCAACGCTTTAGGAGTGATTCCATTACGTAACACTTTGTTAAAGAGCATTGACAATGGTTGAAGTATTTGTGGACACTCTGCTTGTAGCATTTCCACGTATACTTCGTCTTCACCAGATGCTTTGCCGCGTTTCATTTGGCTCAGAGCAAAACCAACTTCGTCTTGGGTTATCTGAGGCAAACAGTCATCTTGGAGATGTTCTACTGGTTCCGCTCTTGGGTCGTTGACCTCTGGTAATTGGTTTGTCCGGTCCTTTGTTTTTGACGCATACAGTTTCGCGTAAAACTCTTCAACAGTGCGTAAAGTTTCATTTCGATCTGTTACTATAGTGCCAGTACTATTTCTGAGGTGGTTAATTTCTGATCTAGTTTTATTTAATTTTCTTCTAAAAACTTTAGGGCCTCTATTTTCTTTAATAGTTTGTTTAATAACTTCAGTGTTATGAGATCTAATATCTTTTCTAATAGCTTTTCGTACATATTTATTTAATTTTATTTAATTCTTTCAGCTTCACCTGATCTTCCGCACTGTTTTTCAAATCTCTTCTTTGGGCTAGTAAACAAAGTGTATTGGATGTTAATTTATTTTGCTTAACTTGAGCTTTATTGATGTATTTCTTGGTTGTTTCAACTGTTACTGAACTGAATACTTTTTCGTTCAAAGAATCTACGTCTAAATTTTCTTCTTGGAAGATGTCAAATCTGTTCTTAAGATCCAATCGGAATTCTTCTTGAAGGTAAAAGTAGGCTGATCTGTCATACTTAGGATGGTGTTTTCTGATTATATTAGATCTCTCTTTGTGCAAGTTATATTTAAACGTAGCTCTTACAAGTCGATGATCGGTACTGAACTCGAAACGATTTAGTACGCTGACATCAGTGATGTTGTTCTTTTGTGCAGTGAGGATATAGTATATTTTATTACAGTACCTACCGCCCGGACTAAGCCATGTCCACTTCCTTGACGCGCGTTTCATAAAATAGGTGTTCATTGCGTATAAGTTATGTTGTTCTAAGAAGTTGACTAATGTCTGCCCTCACTGGTTTCGGCATGCAAGATCATATCGCCCAACTGTTCGCTCTGACTGTAGTGGTGGACCTATTTTGGCATTAAAGTCACCCATTATATAGTGGTATAGAAGCAGGGGTTTTCGGTGTAAGCTTTTTCTAGTTCCGCGTAGAATATTTCCATTTCGTCTTCGGAGTGGTCTGTAGTGGATACACTTGGATTACTTTAAAGGCGTACCGTCGCGCGTGGAAATACTTTTAACTCATTGGATGGAAGGAGCTAGCCTTTTGTTGATTAAAAATCCTATGCCACCATAAGACGAATCTACGTGTCCTTTGTGATAAATAAGTGTCCACAAGATAGTTTTGTAAGATTTTCTCCCTTTCGTCTTACTTCAGCTAGATCTAATATATCCCACTTAATCTCCTTCAACTCTTCCAGTAATTCAATAAGCCTATCATCATTTTTCAAAGTTTTAACGTTTAACGTAGCCAGGGTCGTCGTTTGGTGGCAGCTGGGCATCTTCCGGCGATTCTTAGCACCCTCTGCCCCCCTGGAACCGGAATCGCTGCCAGAACTCGGAATAGAGGGGCTGCCGGGGACTGAGGGCCGTTCTTTATTTGCGTATATCATTGTAGAGAGGGGGGGGGGGGTTTGGCCATAAAACACCACGCTGGCCAGTGCGTCTTGGTGAGTCGCCAGAGCCTCGTTTGTAATTCAGCAGGGTGCACCACGTGCAGGTGAGGTTGGCTTGGGGGACAAGATGTTGGGGCCTCCTTACACCCCATAAATAATGAATGCAAGACATCATCTAGCCCCAAGCTAAGCAGAGCTTGTGCTATGGGTACTAGATGACTGATATTTTAATAACAAAACAATATATAGATAGATCATTTTTATTATACATAGAAAATACCCAAACCATCACTCGGAACAAATATTTGCGTCACATTGGTCATCCCAAGGCGGGAATCGAGCTCACTAAACACAATTTTTGACATGGTTAAATAAGTAATCACAAAAAATGCGAATCCTTGCAATATTTGGAAACGCGTGTCGTTCATTAATTAAATTTAGGAAATTTAATTTAACTTTTTTATTATTTTTATTGTTTAAAGTTATGTAGCATAACAAGCCTAGCATATGTAGCATAACAAACGTATTTCTCCTTAATAAACGTTACACGTGGATTATGAACAAATTCAACTCGGAATGTGCTTAAACTTATTTTTATGTACTAATTATTTTTATATACAAGGTGGCAACCCTATCCAATCGAATGGGCAACTGTGGACAATTTATATCGCAATAATCCGCGCGGACATTACGGACGGCCGAAGTGGCCGCGCGGATATTATCGGACACTAGTTTGAGGGCAAAAAACGAGCTCTCATTTATATCGGCCAGTAAGCACTTCACACCCTCCGTCATTGGTTCCTATACATATTATTGTTATCTGTGGTTACTGTAAAGATTTTTATGAAGCAACGTTTAACACATAATCCCAGCAGTTATTATCAGGATATACTCAAAATAAATAATTATAGATGGTTATCTCAAATCGTGTTTTATCTGGTGGACTCTTCAGCAAGTTTACTTACTTACTTTACAGCAAGAGTTCGTCTTGGTGGGTACCACCGCAGTGTCAAATATTCTGCCTCCAAGTAATGTGCAAGCATTACTGCTTAAAGAACAATGTGGCGCAGCGGGCAAAGGTCCGCCTGCGACGCAGGAGGTTGCGGGTTTGATTCCCGCCTTGGGACAAATGTTTGTACGATCTGCAAATATTTGTTCCGGGTGTTTTCTATGTATAATAAAAAATATCTGTCTATGTATTGTATTAAGTATATCATCTATAGTACCCATAACGCAAGCTCCAGTGGATTGTCCAGCATTATTTATTTATCGTTTTAACGTTATTATTTATTACAAACAGACACGACTGGAAAGTTATTTATTTAACTTGTTTGATACTGCGTATACAAAACGTTTCATTGTGATGTAATTGAAAAATCGCTGAACTACGCCCGGCAGAGGTATCTATAATTTATACGACAATCACGTGAAATTCCGAAAAACGTCCTGAAAAACGATCCACTGTTCCACGACAGTATAAAAAATTCAGTAACTTAATCGCGACGGCGATCAAACAATGTGAATTCGATGAGTAAACGATCTGCAAAATAGTGGGCAATTTGCGCGTGATTGCAAACAAGGAGCTCATTTAGTGCACTGGTTTATTCAGAGCACCGGTGTTTTGAGCCGAAGACAGGTAATTTCAAGCAAATGAGGCGTGACTCGGTAGCTCAACGGGCGCGGAGCATCCGCGTATCAAGTGAAAATTTTCTTCAACTCATCATCATTCATAGCCTGACTTCACCCACTGCTGGGCATTTTTAGTTTGTGCCATGTACCGCAATCATGTACAAATCTAATCCACTTACCGAGAATTTTACTATGTCGTTCTTCTTCTTTTAATTTGTGGCGTCTGTGGCTGAGTTTTCCACAATTTTGCCTTACTATGTCCTATCCATTTCGCCAATGGACGACTGACGTTTCTGTGGTCACTTTTCTGCCACAACTCAATTGTCGCCTTACGCCACCTGTCATCGCGTCTTTTGAATCTTTTACATAATTTACGATTGTCTTTGGCTATCTTGTCAAAACGACATGGGTTTAATTTTTTTTCTCGTGTTATTTTAAGTTTTATTGCGTAAATTTGGTGGCAGTTTATCCAATTTAACTTGTTTACTTAGCACAAGTGTTAGTAATTGAAATGGAGGGGTAATGTTGGTTGGTAATTTAGTCAAAGACTTTCCAGGAGAATTTTGAAAGAAAAGTCATCGTTTCTTTCCAAACGTTTGTTTACGTTGCTAAGCGACAATCAAACTAATACACTTGACACTGGCAAAATTGTGGCAAACTAGCCACAGAGGCCATAAACAAAAGAAAGAAGAAGTACATAATTTACATAATTTCAGAATAAAATAATGAGGGTCTTTGGCTATCTTGTCAAAACAACATGGGTCCTCCCAATTTAATTATTTTCCTCGTGTTATTTTGAGTTTTATTGCGTAAATTTGGTGGCAGTTTATACAATCTAACTTGTTTGTTTAGCACAAGTGTTAATAATTGAAATGGAAGGGTAATGTTGGTTTGTAATTTAGTCAAAGGCTTTCCTAGGGAACTTTGGATGAAACGCCGCCATTTCTTTCAAAATTTTGTTTGTTAACGTTGCCATGCGACAATCAAACTCACTACTTGACACTGGCGAAATTATAGCAAATGCCACAGAGTCCATATACTAAGAAGAAGAAGAATAAAATAATAACAAAAAAGAACTTACCTGTTTTAGACTGAAAAACGACAGTATAAAATATCTGTAAATATTGATGTTGTTCCCGATAATTATTCACTTTCAGGATCCTGTCAGTGATTTTTTCTATTCTTTGTCATTTCGATACAGTTGCACGGTGATATAATTGGTGATCTTAAATAAAAATTAATAAATATTTTCAGAAAGAAATGAACATCATAAATTGAATCAATATATTCAGTGCCGAAACCGCGCTCGTATGGAAACGTCTTGATTTGAGTTGCTGTCGATTCGGACAACATTTATTGGGACTCAGTGTCCCAACTGACACTTTTGATAGGTTTTTGGTGTGACACGACTAGTTTTTAACTTAACTTTCCTCATAATTCGCCCATGTGGAAAAACAAAGAATAACATTTTATCTAGTTTTAAACTTTTTTCCAAATCAATATAACTTCGTCGAGCAAGATTCTATCAAGAATGTACCTCGTTATTTTTCTACGGCATAAAGAAATATCTACGTGGCATGCGGGTGCACCCCACCCCGCATGCTAAGGGTAGATCTAGCTGACTCATCAAAACAATAAACAAAGTATCGGGGGCCAATTCATTTTATTATTATGCACACAGCCTTATGATTTACGCTGCATAACGTTGTACCTACATGCATACTAGTTTACATGGAAACTCTGTTAAATCAACAGATTTTCAGCATTTAGCTTTAATTTAACATGCTTTAAAAGAAAAAACACGATATGAAAAGTTTCTAATCGTTACCTTGAGTATTTTCTACAAAAAACTGCCCCAACAAGCATTCATACACTTATAATTATAATAATATGATAAACATCTGTTTACAACAGGGCATTTCACTGTCATTTTGTGAGCAGCATTCAATAATTTTTTTCATAGCACCTACGCAACAGCAAAATATTGAGTTTTTTTTAATTCTGGTCAGCAGCCCTCTTGTGCCACGGCGATGCGCATATTTTCGACTTTAATTTAATATACTCTAAATCATATTTCGTTTATCAGCTATAGACCGCTATTAGCTTCCGTGTCAAAGCGTCATCGAACGTATCTAACAAAATCCATACGATACATCACATGTTTTTCTATTGCACATAGCATAGCATCTTTTGATAAGATATTTTTAATTGCAATCTGAAGGTTTAAATTAGATTGTGTTTCAATATTGGTCTAAATTACTGCTGTGAAATTAAACATCATTGTTTGAAGAATATTTCTTGCTTATCCTTTTTAGGTAAATTGAAGTGAATATTTTAGAAGTGAGTATCTGGGAAATATTATGCACAGCTCTGGAAATTTAGAGCACAATATTCAGCACCGAATAGCAGCCGCATGGCTCAAGTGGCGCGAAGTGACTGGGGTAACTTGTGACAAGAAAATGCCGGTCAAGCTGAAAGGGCTCGTCTACAAGACCATAATAAGGCCAGTGCTTATGTACGGAAGCGAAACCTGGGCTGTCACACAGAGTCATGTCCATGCCATTCATGTTGCTGAAATGAAAATGCTTAGGTGGATGTGCGGAGTTACCAGGCTTGATAGAATCCGTAACGAGTACGTACGAGGAAGCCTGGGAGTTCGTGACATCGCCGACAAGCTGCAAGAGAGTAGGCTGAGATGGTATGGGCATGTCAAGAGGCGAACACCTGACTACGTTGGCAACAAGGCACTGAAACTGTCCGTTCCCGGAAGAAGATCTAGAGGGAGACCCAAGACCACATGGACGGTTTTTTTGCGCAAAGATATGGTGGCATGCAATGTTTCGGACGAAGATGTCGAGGATAGAGCGAAGTGGAAGAAAAATTGTAGGAAGGCTGACCCCACCACCATGTGGGATAAATAGTCAGGAAGAGAGAGAGAGAGAAGTGAATATTTTAGAACTAAATAAAGATACGTTATTGATTTTTAAACATGCTAGTTTGCTCTTTCTAAGCATGCTCAAAGCTCCAAGATTTCAAGATTATCAATCAAGAAAAGTTTTTCAGTACAAATTTATCTCGAGATAAGTACTTACAGCGACGGATAGCACAATATCCAGCGGATATCCGGAGGGGAGCCCGACATCATATTTTTATCATCATTATGTCAAGAAAAAAATTGTGGAAATAATAATGTGGATACACCTGGACATGAAACGCACCAAAATAACACGGTACAACACTTATCAGCTTTTCGTCGACATAAAAAAGGAGGTTATCAGTTCGAATGCGCGTATGTGATTTCTCCGCCAATCATGCATTGATTTTGATAACTGTTTTGTTTGCTAGTTAATACAGGTGATTCCATATAATCCATATAATAAATGTTATTGAAATTGAATCAGCGCTTTTCGAAAAAATCATAAAAAATGTGTACATAAACTACATCCTCTCGTATCTCCACAACCCACCAAAACCTTTTTTAGTTTAAGTTTGTGCATTTTATAACAATAATTGTTTTAATACCAGCACATAATCAACAAAATTATAAAAGGCTCATACAGATTGCCATAGACAAAAAAGTACCGAATCTACTTGAAACAGGTTATATCGTACCCCAACATCAAAGCATTTTGCACAAAATGAAACCGCGGAAAATGAGTAATATTTTAATGTACATCTTACTTTATGTTGCATCACGGTTCATTTCTTGTAGTCCAACGAAACCACATAGTTAGTCTAGTTCCACATTTAGCAAGAGTAACGTCACATCTATACTTTTGCTACCACGTCATGTTTTGATTCTCGGGTTTTTTAACAGGAGGCCTATATTGGCTGATTAATGATCGTGCTGACACCTAGATTAAAACTGAAAAACAACCATGAGAAATATATTTTCTAGGGATGTTTTTACCATACTTGTAAAGGTGATACGTTTGTTTGAGCTGTGTTAATGATTAATTGAGGAAATATAGAACGTATAGCGGTCGTAGGAAGTCGGTGGATGGTGAATGCTCAAGATCGGTCGTCATGGTACTTTTTGGGCGCACTTAATTCAGCAGCAGTGAACGTTTTTTTTTTGTTATGGACCAGCGTTTGACTTGATGATCTACCTCACCTGATGGGAAGTGATGGTGTGGTCGATGATGAAGCACGCTGGTCTAGAAAGAACTCTAGACTCATAAATTGTAGCGTCTGTTGGCTGATTAAGATGATGATAATAGTGGGAGGTATTGATTGTATTTTTCAAATTCGTTTTGTCAATGTTTTTTGTCTTTGGTTGATCGTGTAAAAAATGTTATTGTAAAGACGAGCAAACCTAATTTCAGCGTTTGAAGACTTTCAGGTGAGATGGATCACAAAGTTTTTTGACATTGTTTTTGGTGCATTAACCTATGTTGTTTTTTTAAATAATAAGATATACGTTTTGTTAACAAATAATGATAAATAATAAATAAATATTGACGGAGAAGAGACGAGATCAATCTACAGGTAGCTCAATTTAGAGATGATTGGAGATAAGAAAGAGAGGCCTTGGTTTATTTTCATATTTCTGAACCAAAATTTTATTTTATGTGCATATTGCAAGCTTAACTTAAGCCTCCATTCAGACACATGTTTAATCAATCGTCTAGAAAGTTGTTCCGATCGATATGCCAATCACGATATATACCTATAAACCTGCTAAATTTAAAAGTCAAGAAACCTGATTTCCTGCCTTGTTATGTGAGATTTTTAAATAGTCAGGGTAGTAAGGAATTGTCTCGATGGAAAGAGGACGAAATATCTCAAGCTGTGTAGGTGGTAGGCGTGGGAAAACTGACCACGCCTTGAAGTAGGCGTGCCTAAAAGATATTAAAATTAATTCAGTGTTGAAACGTGGTAAAAGAGAGTATGATGTATGTATAAGTATGTAATGCATGCCTTTAGTAATAACTTCTCCTTACTTTCAATAGAGTACCATAATATGCCAATAGTTTTTTTCGGTAATTGAAATGAAACCTTTTAGTTGATTTATTGATAAAGTACAGTGTGTTTTATATAATAAAATGTATTGTGTTATTTAGGAAATTAGCAAAATTCTCAGAAAATTACGCTAACTGCAAAGTTTTAATAACATTGATATAGTAAACTTCTTAAAATACGGTATACACAATACGTAAAAATAAAACTTGCTCTTGGTTATAAATAACGAGTTATATGTACTTAAAATTAAATATGCACTAAACATGCAAAATATTTAAAAAATTCGAGAGACAAATTTTTTTTTGCATTATTTAATGACCTTGATATCTCTAAAAAAAAAAAAAAAATTCAACTAGTTTAATTCTAAAATCCTGGGCAAACAGATATCGTAAACTAACTCACTCGTTTCTTGTACAATCCTCACGTATGCAATAGTTTAAAATTTAGAGCTCAAATTTTTTCCAAAACTATTTTAAAAAAAGCGGCCAATTATAGTCGCAAGACAAGACTAAGTAAAACTGCTACATATGTCTACGCCGTAGACCGTAGAGCGCTGCGCAAGGCGGAGTTTTCACTCGTGGTTACACGAAATTTTCCGATCAGCTACGAAATCCAACCAGTATCAAAAGACCCTTGATTTTGCTTGGAAATTCCGCTTTTCGCGCTGTTATGTAGTTGGTTAAAAGGAGCAGGGAAGGTCTGGGTATGTTGGGTGGTAGGGGTTGAAGGGATCCAGGATCTGTTACGTAACGTCAGTCGCGAGTCGGAAGCCTCCCAGGAGGCACGTTCGTTACCAGAAAAACATAAACAACAACAACTTGTTTATCGTAAACAACGCGAGAAACTTTTTGGGACATTGCTGTGAACCGGTTTTAGAGGTAAGTTCTTGTTTATAGGAGGTTATTTAATATTGTGTTTGTTTTATTAACTAGCGTAGAAGTGTGATGTGTGTATCTAAATACAAATAATTAAAAATTTTATGTTAAATAAATTTTTGAATAAAAAAAAAAATATTTTAAATGTGAATATAAAATGGAAATGGATAAAAACAAACATAAAAAATAATATTTAAGTAACAAATAATGACTCATAAGTAACTCACTTTAATTTTTGTGCAAAACTTTTTTTCATATACCTACCTACTATTAACAATAATAGATCATTGTAAATTCTCATGCTTACAAAATTATCAACATACTGTTCTTTGAATTAACGTACTAATCAATTCATAAATTATCTACTTTGACGATCTTATTTTTGGAATAATTAAATTTGTATTAGACCGAAATTTTATATTTATTTTTAACTAGCCCTGGCTTTGCACGGATGCTTAACCTTCCTCTTGAATTACTCTATCTATTGCTGAAAACAGCATTAAAATTCGTTGCGTTGTTTAAAAGACCTAAGCGTACATACATAGAGACAGACTTAATTATATCCAGCATGTTGGGAACGCTGGTAGTGATTTGGATCAGTTGAGCTATCTATAGGTCATTTGTAACGGTCTTTAGACGGCTCAACTGTTTCATATGTATTTTGTATATTTTGTAATGTAATTTAATTATGTACATATTTTATTTTGTTTAATAAAGACTTTCATTATTATATACTATGTAAGGATTATAGCCTGAAAAGTAACATACATTATTGATTTCAAAATACTCGGTTTTTGACAATCTCTAAGGTTTATTTGCACCATCTAAGGTTAATGTCAAATTGTTCAATCGTCGTCGAACAATTTGACGTTAACGTTAGATGGTGCAACTCACCCTAAGTAACAACACGTACAGGTTGCTATTGTTACCAAGTAAAAGAATGAAACAGTGAAAATATTTTTATTAGTTGAGAATTATATGTTTGAATTTTTACCGCTGCATCATTCTTGTACATATTGCATCTGGTACATAGCGCATTCAAAAACATATTTGTTAATCACGTGTCATTTTTATTAATCACTTCACTCTATTTTTTTGTATATTATGCCGGCAATGCTTTTGCATTGCATTACAATACAGGTTAAATAAAGATTTATTTTTATTGTATCTACTGATTGTTTTTGTGATCTATGTATGTTTATTTTTACAAAGAAAGAAAGTAAAGAAGCTTGAATCATTGGTCTAATGACGGAGCAACCGTCATGACCTTATAACATTTTTACAAAAATAAATAATACTGCGAACCAGAGAAGTATTGTTAATTCTAAAATTCCTTCGCTCTCACCTACAAAATATTTCGATTACAACCAAATTAAGTTGCAACATCCCTTGTTGTTTACGAGTCCACCCTCTGTTTACCCTGTTTACGGATGCGCCACCCTCACTGTGAGGGATGGTGCGCCCTTGATCCTGCACCCTGGAATTGCATTACTCCAAGTTTTACTAATACGCAATAAGTATTGCAATTTTTGTATTTGCGTTTTTAAATAGATTCCTTTATAAAAAAAAATCAATATAGCAGCTTGCTAAGTATTGTCATTTCTTGTCATTATTATGTCAATATGATTTGAAAGATGCTTTCGCTAACATAGGTTTATATACGAGTACTTACTTCATAACTTCACTTACCATAAAATGTCTTTATAATACAGCGAAGAATAACATTATGAAAAAATCTGAATGTGCTAACCTTCAAGTTGGGCCTTCTAATGTTGGGAACATAAGAAGGCTGATTTGGGACACTAACTTATAATATTAAGAGTGATTAGGTCTTATGCCACCACACTGACAAATGCGGATTGGTGGCTTAGATCTTGGGCATGCCGGATTCCTCAAGATGTTTTCCTCCACGGCATATCTAAAATCTTTAAATTCTACCATTGTACTCGCAGACTTTACGAGTTCATCGGTCTATTTAGATGTCCTGGAAGGTCCCACCAATCCATCCTTCACACCAAACATCTAAAACATTCAATTCAATAATTGATTAATCAAAACCTCGTAACAACGTCTTCTAAAACAAATATTTATTTTGGAAATTAGCCAGAACCCACGGGCCGAGCCCACTCTTGCAATAAATATCTAAATTGAACCATTACCCAGACACAATCTTGCTCTTGTTTAATATTCCCATTATTAAGCTGTTGTGGTTTAGTTTATACGAGTAGTATGAATAATATAAAAACAATTTTTTTTTACCGAATATGAAAAATACTCTTGTTATGTTTTTTATCAGAAAATTACGAGATTGAAATGAGTTTTTTTGGGTAACACTGCAGTTGTTATGGTAAATACTTGACTAACTGAAAACATAAGGCCTCGTTTGCTCGAGCGCTTTTAAACGCGCGTTAAAAATCCGCACAAATAGAACAAATATATTTCCAAGTAGCTGCTCGTTTTTAAAACGCGACGTATTTTTATCGCGCCGTGCTCTTTTTTCAGCTTTGGGCTTTGAAAGGGAGGAGCCACATCGAAAGTCCGCCAACGCGAAACGCCAAGTTGTACTTAACAAATCAACTTAAGCACTGTCCGCGTAGTCATCATTTGGATGAGTGACCGCCAGTGGCAAATTCAACTGAGCGCTCCCGTGAGGGTTGGTTAAGCAGTCGGTCCATGCTTTTTCAGATCCATGACAGAGGCCTTCAGGTGGCCTAGAAACTCTGTCACCAGAGTTGGCCACTGACTCATACGAACTTACCTTACTTTACCACGACGGATAATTTACGATCGTGCGAACGAACTCTAACTGTTTATTGTTTTGAACACCACCGTGTTTTGTTATATCAAGGCAGTTCTTATTTAATAGTAGAATAATCATTGGCTGACAATCAATCAATCAAACGCTGCGGTTTTGACAGGTCGTCTTATACTAAAAATTTAAAGTTGCCTACTCTATAATGTATTATGACTATATTTAATTGTACATTATATTGATAAAAACACAATTTAACTTCTTTTTAATATCTATTTAGTAGATAGTGGTGTCGATTCTGTTGTAGCATTTTCTAAATTTAGCTAACTAAAATTATCGCTGTCCTTTGTAATTTAATTCATTAGAAAAGGACGGCAACAATTTTAGTTAGTTTTGTTTAGAAAATGCTACAACAGAATCGAGACTATTAACAGTTACTTATGCTTTTTTAAGAACGCTCCCTCTAATTCACTTAAGGCAAGGTATTTTCAAGTTAAATCACGACTGATATGACAGGAGTTGGTAATAAGCACCGAAAGTTTTCAGAGACATCCTTCCTCTTTAAAACGCCGGTTGAATAAATAACTTATTTGCATATTTAATAACAAGATAGATAAAGTTTACCGCGCACTGTGATATCACATGATTTTCTTGCTGTTTCAAAGAAGCAATAAAGCCTGGTTACACGTAAAGATGTACCGTAGAGGCTGACGCGCGGGTAGCATTGGTTACACAAACTACTCGTAAGATCTATATTCAACTGCATTTGAGCATAATTATTGTTATTTTTTCTTTGTATTTTTTTGTGTGAGTTAGGTGTTAATAAATGATATTTCTTTCCTTCTTTGTTTCTTTCTTTCTTTTTAATTAGTCTTATATAAAAAAAAACACAAAACTGTTAGTTTTCTATACTAATATTACTGTCAACTATTATTATTGTTGTCTCGTTAGTTTTAGAATACGTAACAAATATAACGTGTGGGTTGTGTGAGTTGATTGACAACTGGACAAAACGTTTACGTTTACGTTTACGATCGTCAAACAAGTTTTTCGTGCTAAGCACTCAGTGTCGATTTGTACGGCGCCACCGCTTCCACAGAATCTTCAACAACTTCCGTGACATAATGTCGCACAGTGCGCGCTTAACTTTAGTAATGGATTCAATTGTCGCGACTCTAAATTATTAATCTGTACGGTTACCCTCTTTGACAATCAAATATTCAGATAAAGTTGTTTGATAAGTTACATGGAAATTAATGTTGGTACAGAAAGAGAATTAGCTAATTGGAGTCTTAGAAGGGTTTATTTGTCAGGTGGAAGTATCATTGTATGTGTACTAAATTATTCATACTTATGTAATTGCTTTAGTGCTCTCTTACCTTGTACTACTACATAAATAAAATGACCAAAATAAAATTTATAAAACAAACAAACGGAAACCGTAAGAGATATCATGGTTAGTTTGTTTCTTCTTACCGTAATGGAGATAAAAATATTTTTTCTATCATTTGAGATTTTACAACGGCGTCGTCAAAAAATTTTATTGGAAGTTCGCACAATGCATTCGAAATATTTCTAGTTGGTTCCACATCAGATTAACCCTAGCTTAATTTTATTTAATTGTTAGACTATGATGTCGATATTTTTTATTTATTTATTTATTAACAAGCCTAATCAAACAAAAAGCAAACTAACCATAGTATGCTTCTTCTTATCGTAATGGTGATAAAAAACACAGTGCATTCGAAATATTTATATTTGTATCCACATCAGTTATATCGCTAGCTTAATTTTTTTTAATTGTTAGACTATGATGTCGATATTTTTTTATTGGTTTATCTATTAATGAGCTTAAATTTAGCTTATAAGTGAGAGTAGCATGTGGCATAAGATGCGTAGTACTAATATCTGTTCTGCGTGTTTAGGATGTGCGGTCGGGCTAATCAAACCGTAACTGATCTAACGATGAAAACTATATATAGCTATGATCTATGATCTAATTGTTGCTTTACTACAGCTGTACCTATATGAGTCGATGCTTGTTGAGCCAAAATAATTACATCGGCTTGTTTCCTTAGACGTCCATCTCCATGGAAGCATTGTTTTCAATAAATTAACCGAAGGACAAGAGGCGAGGCCTCCGCAAACAGCCGCGAGCCTCCGTCAACACAATTATTATACTCGGACAGCTACCCTCGATAAACACCCTCTAAATAAATTAACTGGACTGCGAAAACATTTGTACGAATCGCTGGTATTAATTGTTTTAGTTGGCAGCTGAAGATGGAAGGTAGAGGGAAAATGCCGAGCATTGCTGTGAAAAAATATTTGTTTTTGTGGTACTGAAGCTTCATTCAACAAACTTCAGGGGGTAATGCTACTTATACAAGAGCAAAAATACAGTAGCGCTGCGACAACACAACGAAATCTACACAACTACAAAAAAATTTTGCAGTTTCATTGTGTGCGACCAAAAAAAAATTTGTTACTATTCTATGTATTAGTAGCATGCCTCTCTCAACAACTTAGATCCACACTCATCAACTTCATTTTATATTTGCTATTTATTATTTATTCTCAGGTGCTAGTTAAGCAAAGAAGATAATTTTTTAGGTTAGCTTTATATTTTTGGTTTTAAATTTGCAAAAAAACTTACAATATAGTTTTGTTGTTCACAGGTACTAACATGGCTCTACCAGTCGCTCCAGCCACCCGAACAAAGAAACAAAACCACGCCAATATTCCATGTCCTATCGAAAACTGCGCGCGGTTCACATACGGTAAGCTGCCTGATCACCTTACCAAGATTCATGGTTTGACCGGTGCTGAAAGAGATGCCTTGAACGAACAGCAAAGAAAAAGGTTTTTCAATGGAGAACTATGCCAAGTGCGATACTTGAAAGAGTCAGCGATTAGAGATCTTTGGGGTAGCGATTACGAAAACCCCCATATCAAAGACAAAATACACCAGAGTTACGCTCTAGTCAAAATAAGAATTATACCTCTAGCAGCGGCTCAAAGAGCACGTCCATTAACAGAGCAGGATGCTAATGTTCTTACTGCTTACAACGCTAGAACTGCTCCACGTCCAGCTCGAGTCCAAAGACCAAGGAAGCGACCGCGACCCTACCCCGAACCTATTGTTAAGCAAACGCCAGAGCAATCTTCAAGCGACTCCAGCGAAGAAGAACAGAACCCTTTACCACCATCTCCTCCTCCGTCATCACCTTCTTTGCCTCCGTCACCGTCTCCATATGAACTTCAACCAGTGGAACCTCGACTTCGGGATATATTTGACTCAAAAGGCGACGCTGGCTACAAAGCCGTCATCGATGATATGAAAAAATCCATGACCATGGGTCGCACTCTTGGACCACGGAAGAGGAAAGCTTATCGGACCTACAGGCGATATGCCAAGCGACTGATAGTGTACTTACACTGCCAACATTCCCCTTTAGCATATGATGTGGATGTCTTGCTTTGTGGGGAGAGACAAGTTTGCGCGTTTTTGGATAGAGTCAGCACTGAGCATAAAACTAAAACTTTGAGGAACTACATCGTAGCGGCCATCAAACTCCTCGATTCGAGACTATTCGCAATTGAAACTGATCCGTCATGTAAAGAAAAGGTGGGTTCTATGACTAGAGTGTATGACGTTCTTCATGGGAGGCTGAACGAGTGTGACAGAATCCTGGCACAGAAAGCCAGGCCTGCTACCGCTGAGAGTTTCGATAGTGTAACTATGGAGCCAAGTTTCAACAGTTATGATGATTTGGTTTAAATAATGACGGAAGTAAGGTTTATCCAACGTAATTTTGATCTCATTTATTTGACTGTAAAGTAGGTAATATAGAACTGTTATAAAATAACAAACATTTTGTAAGTAAATAAACATTTATATTGTTTTTATTATTTATTAAAATACTGTGCACACTTGAAAACTAGCATGCACGCAGGGTTTTATTAACTTGTCATGTCCCGTTCTGAGACTACAAGATTTGTTTCTTCTGCAGGTCTGGTAGGGCAATTATTCATAAGCCAAAGTCAAAGTAAAAATATTTTTATTCAGGATTATTTTAGGCTAGATGTTTTAAGCTAGTCCCACACTAATTTCTGTCACGTGCTGTTGAGATGCTGCCATGTAGATTTGTTTTAAAAAATAATAATGTGCTTCAATATAATATTATATTAATAGTAATGTAAATATTTTTTTTTGGCAATGAACTCAATTATTATCTAGTCACTGTATTATAAAGAAAGCCTTACACGATGGGTTGTTTATGATGATTTTGAATCAACATTATTGTAAATGAATATTCTCACAGAGACGCTTGAATAACTGCTTCGACAGAAGTAAGCTTAACCATCAAACATAACTTAACGTGTGTGGCATTCTTAAAACTGTAGTATATAAGAATCTCTCTGTAAAATAATATATTACGTGTTTCAAGCAATAAGCTTAACTTTGTAGTACTTGTATTGTAGGATAACACTGTACCTATAGCCTAATTTTTTATCTAGGTAACAAGTTTATTATTATACCTACCTATTATTATTATATTATTGTACTTACCTACTTAATAAGTGAAGAATCTTTGTATAATATTTATTACTACAATAAAATGTGAATAAATAAATCTGTAAAAATAATGCATGCAGTATTCATTTTATGTACCTAAAATAAATGTAAGTATTATGACTAATGACTATGCACCTAAAGTTGTTAGAAAACCTAAAAAAAATTAAGTGTATTAACTCTACTTTATTAAAATAGACACATAATATGTATTTGCATTACCAAATGAAAAAGCCGAAAATGCAAAAAAAAAACCACAAACTCTTTTCTATCAACACTTTTCATGAAAACTGTAGATAAATATTTATTTTTGTTTTAATCACCGCGTAAATCCTGACCATGACTTTTGGATAACCTCTCACGGTTTCAGATATTCCTTCAGTGGCCCTGAAAAAAAACACATCCTGTATAACTGGTACGACAAAAATAATCTTAGTGTGGGCAGAACCCATGACTATGGTACTACTATTTTGGTTTGTAATTTTTTAGAGGAAGCCAGCGACATCTTCTTTGATACAGAAGCAGTTCAACAGTAATATAATCTTTAATTGCAACAGTGAACAGAGGCTTCACGGTACAAAACAAAGCGACCAGTTCCGCTACTCTCCGCTAGGTGGAACTCTAAGCTGTCAATAATTATTTTCACCTTCTATAAGATGCTAGTCGCCTAGTACTTGGCGATTGCAACAACCTGCTCCAGATTCTCCACCAGCCGGCCTTTGCGTTCCGAGCGTGCCATTCGCTACGAAACTTGTCCCCAACGGCGTCGTGTCGTAGCGAAAATACAACGGTTGTGTCGCTACCAGTCCTGATTATGCACGTGGTGAAAAATGACAACATACAACTCTTTCAAATAAAAAACGATTTAATAGATAAATAAATTAAACATGTATGCAATCTTTTCGTGACGAAATTTCTTAAAATGTAGATTATATTTTTAGATGATGCAAGATTTAAAAAAATCATGTTTTGGCCATTATGAATTAGTTGGTAGAAGCTTTGAGTATAAATACTTTATACATTACCACCCGCAGTAATTTAATGGCATCCATCCTTTATATTATGTGCCTACCTAAGTAAGTTCGTATGAGTCAGTGGCCAACTTTAATGACGGCTTAAAGATACACGGTTAGATCCGCTATATATACCTACCCGATTTCCGCTATGCTCGGATTCTAAAATACCTAAATAAAAATGCCACTATGCTCGGAATCAGATATTTGGACTGAAAATAATTTAACTTTAACACGCTGTAAAAAGACAACACGTCAAAAATTTTACTATGGCCACAGTCTTTCTCAACGCTGCAATGTAACGTCTTTACACTCGCTCTTTCACTCGAATACATGAGTAACCAGAAACAAAAATAGTATTAAATAAACAAGGAATATATTTATTATTAGGTATTGGTATTAAATTTTATGAGGTAAACTGACTTTTAGTGCAGAGTTTTAAATGTAAGCTACAAAGATAGAGCGAGTGACGATTTGTCATAGCAATGTGGGAACAAACGGCTATAGATTTAAAGTAAATATTCCTGTGTTTTGGTACTTGTTGAGATACGTCAAGGGGTGCTTCTAAATTGGCAAACCTGTGAACCACGTAAGTCTGTTGAAACTACTGTGATGGAATTGCCGATAGACGAGAGAGCAGAGCGTTGAAACAAATCTGTAGGACGGTGTAATTTTAAACAGTTTACTCACGTTCTATTCCTGTAACCGTACGTTACCTTGAACCGTTGAAAGTACGACCTATTTTAATTTTACTCACCAAAGAACGTTCTCGATTACGCCACAGAGGTTTGAAAGATCAGACAAAATACAAGACAAGAAGTAAGGTAAAGAACCAATTTCATAGTGGCTTAGGTCTTAGTAACACCATAGAGAAATTGGAAAAAAATATAAAACTAACATTTTAGTACAATTTTATTTCTATGTGGACAAACAAAGTTCTATATGAAAAATGTTTGTTGTGTTGAGTTTCTTAAAACGGGATCACTGGAGGTCCGCCATGACAGCTATTAGCCAATGATCGTGACGCATCTTGACTTTGACAGTACCTAATAACCCAGTGGTTCGTTAAACCCGCCATGTTGTTTTGCATTGTGTTGCACTCCTTCATAAAGATAAACTTACATAAGATTGTGAAAGAAGCTAAAATAAATTAAAAAAACAGCTTAAAATGGTTTCTTTATTGAATATCTAAATATCTAGACCCCTACAAAGGACCTAGGCCCGGCTCCATACATCGAGAAACAACTCCTTTAAAAAAACATTGAATTCACGTGCACAGGGTTCAAATGTATGAAGCTTGAGTTCAGGCCGGCTGCTGACGCAATACTTACCGATTATTATAAAAAGTTTACTCCTATTCCTACTCTTTTGATGATATAACTATGCCAAAATATATTATCAATTGACTAAAAGATCTTGCAATAAAATAAGGTAATTAAATCTGCTGTAAACGCTATTTTTCTAAATACCTCGGAGTATGGTGCCAATTCTTGCACCCCTCGGAATAATGTGCCTTTACCTTATTTCTTTGTTAGAGAACAGAAACTGGTCAGGTACCTAGTGAATTTGAAAAACTAGTGATTTGAAAGAAGAAGCTATAATAATACTTTTGAAAAAAGGTATAAGAAATACAAACTACAAGTAAAAAAATATTAAAAGTAATCGAGTTCTTTGTGATAGAGCTTGTCTTTGGAAGTATTATTTAGTATTAGATTAAAAAGTATTATTTATTAATACTATAAACTACTACTACTAATATATATACTAATAATAAACAGATGTTTGAGGTAACTACAGTTATCTACTAACCACAGACCAGTTATTCTGATCTGTCAGAATTGTTTTTATATTTTCATTTGATACCGCAGGCGCAGGCAGGCAGCTCATAGCAAGCGTAATAATTGCACAACTTAAATGAAAAGTGCAGTGACAAACAATGCATTATCAACTGACAAAGACGTCACGTCAACCATTCGGTGCAAAGTGCATGTATGCAGCTCAACCTCTTCGCATTTATAGTGTCCTGGTGCTCTTTCCTTTTGCGGCTGACACCAAAGGGGCCCTATCCCCTTTATAACAACCCTTCTCTGGGTCATTCAATCACTCTATGTATTATTTTCGGTCGTTCATCGATGATCTTCATCTGTGGATGATGTTTTTATTTGAAATACTTGCTTTTTATTATACATATATTTACTTTAATAAATTTTTTGTATTGTCTAAATTAACCTAAAATATGTTTAAAAAAATATATTATTTAATCCTAAATTCATTTTTTTTATCTTTTCTGTAATATTAAGTAAATAATTTTTGCAAGTATGCACTTACATAAAAATTGACAATTAATATTTTATAACACTCACGAAGAAATATTAAGTAGGTACCGGTCTATTGAAAAGTTTTGGAATAAACAAAGCTTTCTCTGTAAATGTTCAAAAAAAAAATTACGTTTAAAGGTGTTAGATAATAATTTGTAATTTACTATTTCTGACACAAAAATGATAACTTATCGTACCAGGAACTAGTTGTACAAGGACAGCATAATATTAAAGTGGTCAAGTGATGCACAATCCTGCATAAAAAGGATATGCAATGTAACATGATTGAAAACAATACACATTGCATACATCGTTTTTAAGGAGAATCGATGATTTATATGTCATTGTGTTTCAATTTTCAACACACATCGCGAATAAATCTTAAAATGTATAATAATTAACTGTCATTAAGTACCTACTTTGTTAATTTAATACAAAAATTATAGTTTATAGTTTATAGCATAGTGGTAAGTATGTTATTCCTAATAAATCATGTCGACAAATTGACAATCTTGAGTCGGAACAAATTGGTGACTTCGAAAAGTAGTGTCTGTTATTATCAATGCTGCCTTAGCAATATTAACATAAAAGATTGATAAAGATAGTAGTTATAAATAGTAGCCACAACTTGTGAAGGTGCATCAGAGGATTACCTTAACGCGCCAGGTTTGTCGCTTTTAAGCAACATAATTATATTTTATATATCCGCCAGCGGATGACTAACTCTCTGATTCTGATCTCTAATTGATGATAATGATATTGCATAAAAAAGGATAGTTAAAAACAAAAGTAATAAACAAAACACTAGATCAGTCAGAACTATTTCTATCTCTGCAATGCAACAGCCACGTCAATATTTTATTGCTGCATTTCAACTTTGCGCCAAAAAATGCGATTGCATCATAAACTTAAAAAAACAAGAGTGAAATTCCTTCGGCCTCGTGCCAGTTTACGAAGTCTGGAGTATATCTATAAATAAATATTGATCTAATTAAATTAAACGGGGTTGTGGATGCCTTGATAATTAAATCCCTAAAGATTTACTGAAACACCATGAAAACAATGTTCTACTTTTGATATTTTGGCTGCTTGAGTTTCTTGAATTCTTTGATCTTGGAATTTCAGAACTGCTTACACTGTTAGTCGGGACATTCAAATCAGATCTTATAAATCAGAACAAGTCAAAAGAAACAATAATAATTACAATGTCAACAATAAATTTCAATTAAATTGTTATTAAAAATATTAATATTTATTAAAAAATTGACAATTAAATATGCAAAAAATAATCAATCCATTAAATTATCCAATTTTCTATCATGTAGTAGGTATCATAATAATATCCTAATAAATTTTTATTAATAAGTAATTATCTTCAACCACGTTAGGGATATTTCTGTCGATCGCTTCTGCGTCGTGTTCTTTCACACCAGCATTTTACGCCGATAGCTTTCATGATGTATAAAACACGTTATTAGGAGGGAGTAGTGCTTATTTTGCTCTCATCTTTTGCGAGAGAGCCATCTAGTGGCAGCCGCGTGAAGTGTGAACTCGTGATTTGTGTTTGTGACATTTTGGGAAAATTTCACTTATTAAAATGCCTGGACGTCCTATTTGGCAGGTAAGGATTTACTTTACTAAAACACCTATCACTTTTTTCGAAAGCTTTACTTTAATTCTGCCGAAATAGGTAAGCGTTGTAGAAAATTAAATAGAAATAGTTGGATCTTGTTAGTTATTTAGATATGTAAAGAATTGGTTTAGTTAAATTTTCATATTTTATCAGGCACCTTTTAAATTAATTTAAAGCCATTTATTTTATTTTGAATCTTTACTGTCAATATATGGCTCTTTCGTCACAATTTTGACATAAAACGTTTCAGAGAGTTCAATGTAAGGTACAATAGTAAAGTAATGTACATATCTAGTCTAATAATTATTAATAAAATGAAAATAATTTAAATACTCAAGCTTCCATTCCAATCCAGAGTTACAAAATTTAACCTTAGCCTACCTGAAAATATCAGGTAAATTGTAAACTGTTCTGTTTAGTCACCGCCTTGTTTTGGCACCTTGACAAAACCTTACTATTAATCACTCTGGAGCTTGTGCGGGTTTACCGTGAACTAAAAACGTATCAGGTTTTTTATGTTTTTATTTTATTTATTTACAGTTAAGTATTAAAAAATAGTATAAATTAATTTAATTTTAAGATGGTGTGGAATATCTCACCTCTTTATTCGTTATCATGCTATAAACCTCTGTTAGCCAATGTGTCTTTTAACTGATAACGTCTTTGTTCATTGTCATTATTAGTGACAAGGAAAGACTTAGCAGAGAACACTCTTCCCTACCCACAACAACTTAGCGAGCCGCTAAAATGACAGTTTATAAAGCCTACTGTGAAATATTTCTCCAACATTTTTTTTTAAAACCACCGTAATATTATTTACAAATTTTGAACTATAACTTATGTTTACAAACTAATGATATAAAAAATGATACCTAATATTATTTTTTCTTACTTGATAATACTTAGGCATAGGCAGGCAGGTATTTTTATTTTCATTTCTTTATTGTTTAATTTTATATAACAAACTAATCAACGCTTATAACTTATATTTAAACTATATTTGAATTCCTGAAAACTAGTTAAACTTTCTTCGTTGTGTCTGGTTTTTTACTCTGTAACGGTTTGAGGTCTCCAATAAGATAGTGGCCTGGTAAGTTATGGAATAGCTTCTGCATGAAGCCTAGAAGTATATCTTCGATTGTTTTTGATAGAATTGGCCGTAGAGATTCGGAAACTGGTCGCCAGTTGGCGTTTAGATAGGCGTTTGTGCTTTCCTCTGTAAGAAAAAAATAATAATTAGAAGAAATATTATATCAACATAAAGTGTTAAGTTTAACACTATTATCCTACCCTTCGTTTTTAAAGACAGTGATTAAAGCCATGTTTTTACTATAAAAATAACTCAAATATCAGAACCTAATAATTATACAGATTGATTCATTAATTATGGTTATAAACAATGTTAGATGACTGACTCAGAGCAATACAAAAACTATGAACATAATTATATCTCACAAAAATATTTATAAAAAATTGTATACAAAAATTACGAAACTTGGAGTGATGCGATAAAATAATGTGAAAAAAAAACCGCAATTCTATCAAACAATAAGCATGAAGCGGTTGTCAAACGTCCAACAAACGTCAGACGACGTTCATAACGTCTCAACGTTGCAATTTGTATCACGTTTGTACCAAGGCACCATAGGTAGTAAGGAAGGCATTTGATACCGCACAGTGGCGTCGCCTATGTTGTTCTAAAAGAACTAACATGAATGCTGAAATTGTAGTCTCTTTGTGTGGGTGGAACATGCTTGCAATGTGTGCTACGCGGCTGCCTGCTATATGCTATTATTACTACTTTCGCACCTAGTACCACGTTTGTGCGTATTTAATGAAGTTTTGCTACCCGTCAATAGATGACGCTACGAGCTTTAAATACTGTAAAAAAAATGGGTTTACCAAGTGATTCAATTCCATCGAATAAGTTGTTCATTCGTAAGCGTAGACCACCAATGTTATATTTAACATGCGCTGAAGTCACGTTGAAAAATGTTATATCATCTTTACTGTACAGTTTCACCTCGCTTACAATATCGATAGTCATATTTCCTGAAAACAAATCAACATTTTCACATAGGTATTTGTTTGTATTATTGTGAGAGCAACAATACTAAAACGATACCAACTGGGTTCAAACCAACAAATTCCTCGGCCAACTAGAGGTATCAACAAAATCTTTCCTTTCAAATCGTAGGTGCCTTCAATCCTGATTTTTGGGACTCTAACTTTTGTGTAGAAATCGTATGTTTTTCCATCGACTCTGAAAAAGTTAAAAAACAATATGAAATCTAATGTTGTTGTTAGCAGTTGTTAACTTGTTAGCCAGTCGCCTTGATCAAGTCCAGTGTCAATGTTCCCCGACTCAGTCGATCAAACAGTTGTCCGATGTACCAGGCTATCATAGGTTATTAGGAGTCATCTGTACTCACTGGCTAACCAGCACTTCTGTACGACCAAAACCCGTCACAGTGACGTCATCCAAAGCAGCATTAATGTTCACCGGTCCTTCACCTTGAAGAATTCGAATTTTCGGTATTTTCAGTGGATCTAATGGAGGCAAATCGATGTCTGGAAGACCTGAAATAAAATAAAAATTCAGAAACATAGCACCGTTTTATTTGATACTTCATTGGGTCGCATGAGTGTGGTGAAGAAATAACGCTTTCGCTTTCCGCAAGTTATGTACAAAATGTTTCGTAATGAGGCTATGTGACTAGCCCAGCGACTTGTAGGTAGACCTACCAGTCCACTATCATAATTATCATCAGCGCTTATTTTAGAAAAACAATTTTTAAACATAATATTGTGTACCTATATCATTTTCCCACTATAGATACAAAACAAAACTAAACGAATTTATGGTAAATAAATAATAAGTTAAAAAGTGCTTTGTTTGGTTAGCGTAAAAAGATAAAAATAAAACTTAGCATTGGGTTGATCGAGAGACCTCCAATGATAATCATTATCGGTTACGAAGTTGAGTGTCCTTGTGCCCAGTTGACACTCAGACACCAGGAGTGCAGAATTACCAAGATGTGGGCATAATAATAACGCAGTAAGTGGTTTGAACAGCTGAGGTGGTTGCACAACTAGGCAAGCAGAAATCGTAGGCAGCTGTAGTTGCTATTTAGCAACTTGTTAGAAGTACTCCACTCCGTTTTGATTTACAAAAAAATATTATAATTAAATAAATAAATAATTAATGCTGGACACTCCACACATCATCATCTAGCCACAAGCTAAGCAGAGCTTGTGTTATGGGTAGGTACTAGATGACTGATTATCTACATTTAATACAATACCTACAATCTACATGTTTATTATATACCTTCAATGGTGCATTGCACGCTTCAATGTTTTATCTCACAAGCTCAGCGGTCGTCAATTAAATTGTCGTTATGCTAGAGATAATTTAGGATCATCGATTATCTTTTTAATAAATTTTAGTGTTTTTTTCTTATTATTGACCAACTCGGTCGGTGGTGCGATGGGCGAGTGCCCGGTTGAAAACGAGAGGTTGCGTGCGAGTTTGATCCCCGTTGCGGGATACATTTTTGCATGATCTGCAAGTGTTTTATTTTATTTAGGGTCGGTTCCCATATTACAAGCTTTGCTTTGTATAAGGCTTGATAGCACTGTGTAAATAAGTGCAGTATTTATTAATTTTTTTGATTAATTTATTTTTGTTAAATCGCCGTTATATAAAAATATTTAAAGAGATAGTTATTTAACGTACCTGGTCCCAGTGCATTGAATAAATTTTGAACGGCTTCACGAGAGCAGTCATCAAATTCCGGGTCGCTTTTTGAACATGTCTTCACAAAATCCGCTGAAAAAAACAAATCGCCAAAACTGAAGATTAAAAAAACACTACGTATCGGAAGATAACCTTATTATACCTATTTGATTTATTTGACCCAAGAAGATAGCACAAACCCATTATCGGTACTATTTCTTGCACAAAGGCAGATTTATCAGCAATGCTTCATGCTTCCTCATTCACCGTGAGAATTGTCTCACGCAGCAGGGTGTGACAATACTGAAGTCATTTATATGCGTAATACAAGTAAATGATGTAGTTCTGAAGGGTATTATAATAAATAAGTGGTAAGTTACTCTAGAGTCCCCTTTTAGTCTTGCAGGCATCCTTGAGTACAATATGAATACAATATAATGTTAGCATGCTTCAAATATTGAGACAGACAGTTGACGGTTTTTTTGTTTTTTTATCATTTTGTTATTAAAATAAAAATGAGAGATTAATTGATTGGGATTTTGTTAAGATATTTTCTATGGTTTTATTCATTTTTAATTATTATTATTAATAATAATAATTATTATAAATCTCATGTGTGGTCTTATTTACGTTATTGTATTTTACTCGTATTAGATATTCATGAAATTATGATTTAAAAGTAAGCTAATTTATTATTGTTATTAATTTGTAGTATTGAATTATATGTTGACTTCTACATGATGTTATATGTTTTTTGTACTGTTCGAATTATTTAGATAAAATAAATATTAGATAGGTAATTTATCGTTAGGTATTGTCTTTTCTGCTGTAGTATTAGTAACATTTTGCTTGAGGCAATTTTTTGACTAATACGTTTACGTTACGATTATTAAAATGCATAAACCAAACATCAAAATATTGGTGTTAGTAAGTACTATCTACTTATTTTAAATTTTATGTCAACATAATTTCCAAGCATATTGCACAAGACAACTTGATTTTACCAAGGTAAGAGGTATGAACAATATGTTGCTCAAGCTGCTCACAAACCCAACGTTTAAGTAGCCCATAGTAGGTGCCGTTCAAGGTTACGTCCACTTACCTGAGTGGCTTCTAACCACTAGAAGGACTAAGCAACCTAAATACCTACAGTCCTACACATCTATCTCTTTAATTCGTATGTACTCGTTCATGTCTGTGTGTTCGTCCATACTAAATAAAACGTATTCATTATGGTCGAGATAAAGGAAACTTGGAATAGCAGTTCCAAAGATTCAGTTGTCAACCATCAAATAGTTACGTTTCCGGAGCAGTCAATAAGAGTATATCTTGGCCTCTTTTATAGAGGTTCCACTCGCTTTGGTTCCAGCGCTAAGATCTAATTCATGTAAAAATTATTAGCCGGTTGCTATTCACTTGCTGTTTCTTCTAGAGTTGTTAGACGAATGCCATCTTTGTCGTGTCGCCTATAGGAACTTATAGCTTCCCGGTTTTGCCAACAAACAATACCAATAATCATTGAATCGGTCAACGCTCTTTCGATGTAAACAGTTCTGACCGAGAGCCTGGTCAGCGACTGTATAGACCAATCTTCTACGTCTACGCTATTGAATTGCCGTAACGAATCAATGAGATAATACTCTGCAATCGATTTTATGCAATAACTTTAGATACGACAACTATTGCAAAACCATCACCCGCTTCAAACATCAATTTATTTACTATCTACATAAATACACTCAATTTAGGTCAATTTTGTCCGTTATTGGGTCATCAAAAGGGGATCTTTAAAAATAGTACTCACGTTTCGTCTTAAAATATTCCGCTGCGGTACAATGAAGCACAAACGTCACTAGTAATAATTTGAACTGCATTTTTAGTTGCAATAGCTAGTCAGGTTTGCCCTGAGCAGGCTCGAGGTAGTGGGCAGATACTAAAGACCCCGCTTTGCCAGTCTCCAGTTGCCTCAAGAATGCCAAAGGAGGGGAGCAGTACGCAATTGTAAACTATGTAAATAAAGCTTGAACTTTGGTAGATTCAGCTATTATTGCTAATATCGAGTAAACATGATTTATTTGTCAAAATATTTGTTTTGAAAACTTGAGCAATCTGTCTGTAGACAGCTCTTTGATCGTACCAGGCGTTTATAAAAAGGGAGGATGTTATTGGCTCATAAAGCACAAGGACGACGGGTACTATACCTACCGAGTTTCGAGGAAAGTGAGTGTACCAAATTCTTCGGAGACTTGTACTATTGAACTAGAACGGTGCGTATTAATTAGCTTCTTGTAATAGAAACTGATTATTATCTGTGGCATCACATGCAATAACTGTTACATTCGTTCCGTAACATCAATTCCTCGTTCTTCAACAAAGCATGTGGTAATCGTGTAAACTAAGGTACTACTGTGTTTTAATTGTTTTCCAGTATCATAGGCGTTGGGTAATCCTCATTTGTCACAAGAAATAAGACCATGAGTATCAACAACAGAAATAAAATACATCGAATAAAATAAAATAAATATTTAGCTACTTTTTTACATAATTGTACAACAGCACAGATGCTACAGCTTTTTATATAGGTAGGTACTTAATTCAAATAAGAAATTTGTAATCATAGTGCAAAGCGCATTTCCATTATGTATAGATACATAATAGAGATGAAAAGCCAATACCGAATTCTCTAGGGAAGGTGGCGTCTTTTTTTTTAAATTTTATTTTGAGTTTATTCGTAACAAACATAAATACAAATTTTCTCTTTTTATAATATTAGTATAGATTTCGGACTGAGTTTAGAGACATGCATGCCAAATAAGTTTTGTTTCTTACACTATTCTGTACTACCTAGTAAAACAAGGTTTGGTTGATGGACGCCAGAAAAAAAAAAGATGCCAATTTCAGGCATTGTCTTTTTTTTCAACAAACTATTACAGTTATACTACAATCAGGCAATTGTTCTAATTGGCTGATATTATAATCTATATATTGTACTTAGACTATAGTAAGTACTAATAGTCAAGCTAATATTTTATTTAAAACTCGCGACCTGCCCCGTGCGAGGCCGGGTTTTTGCATAAACCTTTCCTCTGCCTAAACCACGCATAAACACTATCTTTTACTGAAAATTAAAGTAACAAGTGTTTTACAGTAGTAAGATTTTGTAAGTAGTATTTCACATTAAAACTGCAGTTAATAATGATGCTCTAAAGCAAAAAGCAAAGTGATTTTCTTAGAATTATACCTATGACAGAACGATAATTTTAGTGCGATTTATAACTATTGCGTTAAGTGCTCTTACAGATGTAGAGCGAAACCGGTTTAACAATAATATCTCATTCATTTTAGAAAAACGTACAAATTAAAAGCTGTAAATTATGTTCCTTCGGAATTAACTCAGGGTTTTTAGTGTTTGCAACCGGCACTTTTTCAATGTTGTAATATCTACAGCAATCAAAACTTCTAAAAAGTGTTCTTCAATATTATTTAGAGCTCAAAATATGATTACTTACTTACCCATATAATACTCCTTATTCGTTCGTTCGTATATATTCGTTTCTCTCCTTATTGAACTCAGACCATGAAAATATTTTATCTTGCAGCAGCAACCTAGCTTGCACTTACAACCTTTTTAGAAAGGTTGTAAGACTCCCAGACTCTATTTGCAGATCCTGCAAACGTTTGTCCCACAGCGGGAATAGAACCAGGAGGACTACTGCGTATCTAAATGGCCGTTGCACTATTTGATCATTGAATTACCATTTGGATTATATTTGTCCATATTTCAGCGTTTTTGTGAGAAACAACTATTACAACTATTAGATATACTTGGTCGATCTACACATCGCTAATGTTTTACACATTAGAGTATAATTATTATCTATTCTGTGGCTTGGCTAAAAAACTTTGGCTATTATAAAGTTTCAACACAGTGTGGTCGAATGCATTATGGCATTAGATACCTACCTGACTAATTTTGCCACAATGTAACGTCACAATTGCACTACTCTCTGAAATATTATGTACCTGTTGGCTGGTTTGTTTTGCATCGTTTTTTGCGCGTATTATTATATCAAACTAAGTGCAACATGCATCTTTTTTTGCGCGTATTATCTTGCTTTATAAAGTGCAACATGCATATTAGGGATGTTCTAAATTTTTTAATAGCTTAAATAGGGATCGATCGGATCATTTATAACAAAATAATTACGTTATAAATAATGCAGTTGACCATTTTTTTATTTTATTTTATTTTATTTTATTTTCTTTATTAAGATTTCCCAACAGCGGTACAAAGAATATACACCAAAAAATATTAAAAATAAGTAAGGCCAAATGAGGAAAACAGAAATAGAACAATATTAATAATAAAAAAAGAAAACTAGAATAACACTGTTAAACTTAATGCTAACTATAAGATTCAGTGGCGGTAAATATATATTCTACGGGTGTGTGCGGATTAATATTAGCATAGTGTAGGTGTGTAAGTGTATTGGGTATGCAGGTGTATGTGGTAAGTGTATGTGGTGTGTGCATGTGGATTTCCTTGTTCCTCCCAGTCTCATAAGAGTCTGGTTATCACAGAGGGAAATCCACAGCGTGTGTGTGTGTACGTGTAAGTGTAGTGTGTGTGTGGGTGTGTGTGTGGGTATGTGTATGTTACAAGTGAAAAAGTGTGTCTAAAAGATATCTGAATGCAAAGATTTGATTTGACTCTTCAACGTGTGCTTGCTGACATGGAATAAATCCAGGGATGAATATGTTTTATTATAGGATCTAGAGGCACGGCACAGTATTGCGTTTTGGCCATAATTAGTAGATGTTTGAGCAACCTTTAGCAATGGATTTTAGTTTCAATTTAAGTTAGGTTGTTCCTATAATAAAATGTTTCACGTAATATTAAGTTTTTCATCACTGTCCGGCGAACGTATAATATAAATTTTGTGCTAGCGAGATCTTCAGACAGTAGATTTTGTTTTCAGTTTTCAGTCAGTGTATTGAGTTTATTTTATTTATCATGTCCTGTATATTTGCACAGCCTTCCGTGTCCTCGCGATTGTAAGTTTATCGGGTCAGAGTTTGCCCAATGCATGCTAAATTCACTATAATCATATCGCCCATGGCTATATTGCCAAGTTCATTGTATTCGTATGGGCGTAATCACTAAGAGAGACTTTGACAAAATGTGGCAACAATCAAACAAAGAATAGGTAGTTAGATAGTATCATATCCACTTGTGATTCATTTATAAAACATTTCTTTTTACTTAAATTATTGAAATTTATGCATGGTTGCATTTCAATGTTTGTACCTCTTTGAAAATATCGTAAAACTACCTACCGGGTAAAATAACGGTTATCTTTGATTTTCTCTACGGAAATGTCAAAGCCAATTAAAAAAGTTTGAACTAATAAAATCACTATCACAAATTAATAAATTCACTTCGAATGTGGAGAAAATTATCAGTTTTTTAGGAAAATCAATATTTTTCTATAGGAATTTCCATCGTCTGGCAGATCTTTGTAAAAATTGCAATAAACAGATGCAAAGGTTTTGTAGGGGTTCTGTTTTCGTAACAAACAGACAAGTAATAAGTTATTCAAATACGAATTTTGATCTTTGATTATATAAGGTTACTGGGTAATCGAATACCTAATATTACCTAACTGGAAATTAACAAACCAGGTTTTGAGGCCCTAATGTGATTTAGCTGTGTTCAAGGTTTTATTCGATTCGAGTCTTTATTAGTAGGTACCTTGTACCCAATCTAGGTCTCAGAAGGCATTCACTAATCCGTAATTGGTCTGAGATAATTCTTAGTTAAAAATTTGTGATAAAATATTCATTGATAATTATTCTAGTCTACCTCAATCCTAATATTTTGAAGCTATCCACTATACATACATAACCTATGTTTATGACTTGCGTTGAGAAGCAACTTTAATTCACTGTTATAAATTATTATATCAGAAGCAACTTAACATTAGAAATATTCATATAGTTATTTTAAAGTATGAACTACAAAATTTTGCCGAAACTATTTCTATTTAACGCACTGCCTAAAAGCTGTTCCTTTAGCCTTGCATAATTTTCTTGTAATTACGACTAATTAGTTTATAAATAAAGGGTGTAATATTTTTACTCATATAAAAACTATTCGAACGGGATATGTAAATAATTTTGATAAAAAGTTGTTAGACTGAAACACATACGAATTTTGAGATTACTAATGTAAATATTTTATTTAGGACAATCTTTCATATTTTTCTACTCATAGGTTAGTATAAATTCAAAGTAAAAGTTTTAATCATTATTTATATTGAAATAAGCTAGTAAAAGAGATAGTTAATTAACTCAACACGTTAGAATCTGGAGTTATTTAAAATAAAACATCACAAAATAAAAATTAACTATCTGGAATAAAGAATGCAAAAAGAATGAAGAATGAAGAATGAAATCATAACAGCAAGTAATTTTGAAATCTGGTATTATTTTATATATTTCTTAGAATTATGTGAAATCCCTTAGTTCTTTGACGACCGATGTGGCGCAGCGGGCGCAGGTCCGCCTGCAACGCGGAGGTTGCGGGTTCGATTCCCGCCTCGGGTCCAATGTTTGTACGATCTACAAATATTTGTTCCGGGTGTTCTGGGTATTTTCTATATATAATAAAAAACATCTATCTATGTATCGTATTCTATTAAGTATATATCAGTCATCTAGTACCCATAACACAGCTCTGTTTAACAGCAGCTTACCTTGGGGCTAGATGATGCTGTGTGGATTGTCCAGCATTATTTATTTATTAATTTATTTATAAAAACAAAAATAATTTGATCAACCTTTGTGACAAATTATTATATATTACTTTAATAACAGCTGCTTGCAGTTTTCGCTAGTTGATTTTTTACACCGTGTATAATGTCAAGGCCCTCTGATGAGAGCACCGTTCATCCCAACTTTTGGCTCAGTTTCAAAGTAAGCATTGTATGTAGGTAGGTAACTATAACCCGCGTATGATGGAATAACTCATTCTGGAACGGTCGTAAAGAGCTTTCATGCTAAAAATAATAAGACAAAGAATATAGGAGTTGTTGAAAATGTATCACTCAGATTCTAAATTATAGAACAGATTGTAAGCTTACTTACTTACTTATTATTACTCAATCAGGTTTTTTTTAAATCGAAATTAACAAAGAAATATTAGCTCTGGTTCTGAGTTACCGAGCATATTCATTTGCTTGTCGACTTCGATACAAATGATTTTATCGAGAAGTAATATCAAAATATGTGTTTTTATCAAGCTTTTATTGATTAGCCTATTTTCATCGAAATCATTAGAACTTCGTGTATAGCAGTAAAGCAGAATGTTGAAACGATCAACTCCAAGATAAAAAACAGACGAAAAATCGGCTCTTTAGCTCTAGTACTACTTATTCCGCTTAACCTTTTAACTAATGAGGTCACACAGTTACCACAGTTAACCTCAAAAGAAAAATATCGACACGTGTTTCATCCCTCCACGGGACATCCTCAGTCAATGGATTCCTTGTAATGGATTTCCGCAAAGTAACGCCTGAATCTATCAATGACCAACTCCAAATCAAAGTGTTGTTTGATATTGCAAATATTTGAGCCGGCAGCGGCTTGTCCATTGTCCAAGAACTAATTAAGTATCTAAAAGATATGCACGCTGTAGGTCGTGTCCCAACTGTGGAAATATCAAAAGGCGGAACATGAAATTATTTTATTTGTAGGTAAAAATTTGGTATTATGTATTTCTATAGATTTTTTGTTCATCCTGCTTTGAAGTGACCTCTAAACATTACATCCATTACATAAACTTTATAAGCATAAATACTCACTGCGCGTCCTCGTTTAAATGATGCTGTGTCAGAGGTAAATGGTAATATTTCAAGCAACAAAGTAGTTACAACGTTCAGTCGCATTAAAACCAATGCTAACCATCCGCACTGCGGCAACTGACAATTTTATAGTCCCAAAACAGGTTAATTCTTGACCTAGTACTGGCAAGACTGTATCTACACAGATACGCATAATTCTACTAAATATTTCAAAACGATGTTTGTTTGTTCCGACACAGCGTGCGTGACAACCTCGTTGCATGTGGCATAGCGATTAGCGAATAATCGACAGCAGGAGTTCGATTCTCAGCACAGTAAAAACTTGACGTCCTCTGAAAAGTTCTTTATTATATTTTATTTTTTACACGGTGAATAAGTAACTAAAAATTTGTTCGTATTCTTTTTAATACCACCAAGGTGGCAAACAAGCATACGGCCTACCTGATGTTAAATAGTAACCTTAGCTTATGGATTCTTGCAATACTAGAGGTATCAGTTGCGCGTTGCCAACCCTTTAAATATATTAATATTAAGTATAATATAATATAAATTATGAGCCTTAACCCCAAGTGCCTTTGGATAGGTGTTTGAAAAAATTTTATAGGTACCTACTACAGAAAATAAAGATTTAGAAGTCTATCTTTCTACCAAATCCTAATCAATAAAAGTTTTCCACTAGCAAAGCTTTAAAACTAAAGTGAATTAAATATAATTATAATTACACTTACTAGAATATAATAGTAGAAAGAGACAAGGATAAAATATTACAATATAAAAAAGTTCCTTGTTGTTGTACTCATTATCTACTTTTTTGATGATACAAAAATTTCAGTAACGGGATCCATACCAAACCATAGATTATCAAAAAACATCATGAATTAATTTATGATTTCTCAGGACTTACCCAGAAACATAAAAACTTTTACGACACGCATGTTATTGGTGAAAAAAGTTGGGAAACTCGTTGAAAACTCTAATACCCGTGATCTGCTTTTATAATTTTAAGAATGAATAGGTTGAACGACCTCTGCGCGTCTTTGTGGAAATAGCCTAGACAAGTATCACCCATAAATTATATTGCGATGTGACATTGCGTGATCAGTGGGCTTCGTCCATTGGTAATGTTGCCAACTAATCATTTGTGGGTATATTTACCTGACTATTTTACTAGTACTAGCAATAGCATCTCTGTTTATAAACTTTCAAGGTATATTACGTGTTTATTTTGCATTTTATATCTCTCTATTAGAATATGTGCCTAGTAGATAGACGTTTTATTTGCAGTGTAAATAATTTATGTAAATGACATGTAACATCTGAATAATAAACTTGAAACTTGAACTTGTAACTTGATTAATTATAATATTATGTAGATATTATTGGATAATTAGAGCGACTTGTCGCCTCTTGCCTTGCGTTGTTGGCATAATAATAAATAAATAATTAATGCTGGACAATCCACACAGCATCATCTAGCCCCAAGATAAGCAGAGCTTATGTTGTGGTAGATGACTGATATAAAAGTACCTAATTTTTATTATACATAGATAATACCCAGAACACTTGAAACAAATATTTGCAGATCGTACAAACATTTGTCCCAAGACGCATCGGTCGTCATACTATCATTGCCTTGTCTTCAGATTTCTTTTCGCTGGTGGCGATGCATTTCTTGACTGTTTCTTAGCTTAAAGGCCTTTTTTTCGAAGCAAATATCACGTGTTGCTTGTTGTAATACTATTATAGTTGTAATGTTCTAAGGAATCATAATTTTAATATATTTCCTCTTAATCACTTTATAGTTCTATTATAAATTATGTATCGAAATCATCAGGTAATCGAAATAATAAATTAATAAATAAATAACTGAACAAACGGGCGTTTCTTAATTTTTTTTTTGTCATGCGTCTATTGATTTTTCTTTTATTTGAACAATAATCCAGGCACAAAATCTAGGCATACCTGGTAACACTTCACCCAAAATAACTTTGGTTTCTTACAAAAAATACTTTAAGCTCTTCGATCCAGCTCAATCTGTGTCTACAGAGTTTGATTTACTTAGGCAAGTCGTTATTTATAATGGTGACAATATTATTTTCATCTTAGCCTCAGTTTAATATTAAAGCTAAACAAGTTTTAACAACTTAATCTCCTTTATATATCTCATAGCAATTATTTAAGTAAATCTAAACTATATAAAGTTCACAAATGATCTAGTGGTAATAAACTCGCAGGCGGAGGTCTGCTAATTATAGTAGTGGGTTTGTAACTGGACAAATTATTTATTATTTATTTATTTAATTCCAGTGCTCTTAAACGGGGAAGAAAGAGACGTCATGTGCATTATCTAAAAAATCAAAAGACACCACCAATCCGCTCTAAATCTGTGTGTATTACGATATAATCTCTCTAGCTCTAAAGAAAGTAAGTTGCTAGAACTCTTCATCAAGAGTTCGTCTGTGGACCACCGAAGTGCCAGGTATTCTGCCTGCACTTCGGTGGTGCAAGCAGCAAAGTGCTAGCATGACTGTGTTTAGATATAAAGGGCACTGTAGCAAGTGAAATTACTGGTGAGAAAGATTTAATAACAAAGTACGTATCCGGGGTGACAAGCGCAGTGCATAGCCACAAAATACAAATTTTTGAATGACACTGCAGTTGTTTATGGTAAGGCGAACGATCAAACTCCATATAGAAAATATAAAGTTTAGAATATGCCTCTGCCCCCTTTTATACATCTTCTTCTCTTATATATAAAAATGAATTGCTATGCGTTAGGCTCGATAAAACTCGACAACGGATGGACCGATTTCGCTAATTTTGGATTTGAAATATTTGTAAAAGTCCAGGGAAGGTTTAAATGGTGAGAAATTATGCAAAAACTGCGAAAAAAAACTACGTGATGGAAACCGTGCTGGATCAACTAGTCTGTCAATAATAATCAATTTTGTGTGCATAAATTATTCCCCGCATCGTTTACGACTACCGATTAATGAATATTTTAATCAATGAAGTGACGTTGTTAGTGATGCCAATAAATATTATACAACGTCCAATTAGATAGCAGAATTTAGTGCAACATCTATATCCATCAATGCTGCCGTGCTCTTAAATTTGTAACGTGCAGCTGTTGGTCCATCTCAAAAAAATAGGCTTAGAGCCGAATTTTATCACTCATTTCTCACTCCTCACTTTGTTTTGAGAATTTTTTATAAAGTCAAATAAATAGTCTTTATAAAGGGAATAAAAATATTGTAAATATTTAAATAATTTTCGAAGCTTTCGTCATAGTAAAAATGGCAATTTCTTAAAACAAGTTTATTAAAATAAAATTAATATTTACAAGCTAGAATAAAAAATAATTTCATAAAAGACAACAAAATAAGGTTTGTTATAATATTAAGTATCTACTTAAGTTTATGTAGATCAAGAAAATAAATGTCAAAAACGACTTTATATAACAAGCATCAGAAGTTTCAAAAATAGATGTCTTAAACAATAGACTGCAAACATAAGAAGTAATACCGTTTTTTAACTTATCAAACCATAATGGTAAAGTTTACTCAGATTCTTAATTTCTATACAAAAAATCTTAATACTGGTTGCATGGTTTTGTTTTTAATATATTAATTATTTACATATGGCGGGTGTTGCCAAAACCGCCATGGCCAGATTGTGAAGCTCCCTTGTTGAAGCCCATTTGAAGGTTGAGCTCGGAATTGTGTGCTTTGAGTTGCTCCTCAGTGAATGTACGTTCGTTCTTATCAGCCATTTTCGGGCCAAGCTGGGGGCCGGTCCATTCAGGGTGCTTTTGGGTCTGAAAAAAAAATAATTTTGTTATAAAATCTGCGGCACTGCCTGACTGAAGTCTGGGTGGCCTGATATTTAAAAGGGGTAAACATCTAGATATCTAAGCATCATTTAAGTCAAAGCTGGATTTAGATTATGTATCAGTTAGCATCGGTTTGCTAAAGCAATACTTATCTATATACCCAGTTTTAATTGTTTCAGACATTACGGTGTAACTACGAACTTTTAAATAGTATAAATGTACAATTTTTATCAAGAATGTTTGCACTTTTAATTTCAGTGACACTGTGAACCTTATTGAAAAAAAAATAAGATATTATTGTATGTCAGCAAAACTGAAGAAGACTAATCTTAATAATAATTCAAATGTTTATAAAGAACTTACAATTCTTCCTAGCGAGTATAAGCAGAGTGTGACTTGAGGAATGTTACGCCTTTCGAAAAGATCAGCTGTTTGGAAGATTTCTTCTTCTGGTACTCCGTATTTCTTGATCGCTGCTTGGAACCTGAAGAACGAAACAACAATGAGATTTTATTCAACGTTAGTTTTCAATATTCGACTTATGGCACTCAAACAAATCTAGTCTCCATATTTTTATGGTATAAACGAAATACTTAGGTACCTACCTGATCTTTTTAATGTGAATAAATACTACATTTCTAATCAGGCTCCTGTTGTAGCAACTCTATAACTCTAAGTTCTAACTGTTGCAGCAATTCTTGTAGTAATGTAGAGCCTAGAAATATAATTTCTTTGACAAGATACAGAAAAGTTTTGGTGACTGAAAGTTTCGCCTTACCTTTGAATATTCTCCATAAGCTGGAAGTTGGTTCCCTTTTCCTGTATCTTCTTGACCGATCCAGGTGATAGCTTGTTGATCAGCTTGCATAGCACCACTCCGTTCTTGAGGATGTCTTCGTAGTCTCCGCCAGGGAGAGGTTCTCCGGTCACCTGAGCGATCCAAGTAAGGACCTCCTGCTCTTGTTCCTTGTTTCTGGGCTGGAATAGACAAAGAGAGTCACATATTATACTACAAATGTCTTTAATATATCTTTATACAAAGTTTTTTCCCGCCACGTGTACCTCTGTATGTACGTACGCTTAGATAAAAAAAAACTACGCAACGTATTTAAATGCGGTTTTCATCTTTAGATATAGAGATTCAAGGAGAAGGTGTATACGTTTAGTTTAAGCACAAAGCTGGGGCGGGTCGCCAGTATTGCATATTATGGTATTAATATTACTCTTCATTCAATGAAAAAAAACGAAAATAAAATGTTTTTATGATTTAATACTGATAAAAAACCAATTGCTTTAGGTTTTATATGAAAAATGTTTTAAAAGAGACATATACTCACAAAAAAAAAAAAAAAAAAAGCTCACAATAGGAATAGCTTATTATTATATTTAATATTATTAAGAAAAATACCTACTTTAAATAAAATAATTTTATGATACCGTCTATAATATATAAATCACTCAATCATTAAAATAAAACTAAAAATAAACAGAGACAAAATGCTCTTAACATCAAGCTAATAGGCGCCTGCAAAACATATGTTTACAATAGAGTCGTAAAGTGTATTGCCGTAGGTTGTATAAATTACGATACTTTTAATAATATCTAAACTTTCTTTTGCTTTATAAATTCAATTTCTTAGTAAATTTTCTGTGTTAAAATCAATCTTGATCTAAGTGGTCATGCAGACCACTATAGAGCGAGATTGATTAGATCTAATCCACCCAATGCAGTTTAATTGATGGCAAACATCTTTCGAATTTAGTTATCGGTAATGCCGGTTTCCTGACAATATCTATAATTTCCTCAATCGGCAAAAATAGCAAAGTTCATTAAACTAGAACTAGTTTTAATAATAGCATATTTTGATGTCTGACAATCCTACGAATTTTAACTGTCTTCTCTGTCTGTGGTACAGCTGACACGTCTTTTAAATCAACGTGGAACTTCTTAAAAATATAGTAACGTGCAATTCTTGAACATGGGCCATAAAACAGCAGCTCCAGTGCCAAGTCATTATGAGCGGCTCCAGCATCACCGAAAATAACGTAACACAAACAGTTTCAGCGTCTGGAAACTGTGACGCTGATGAGATTTGAATTGAAATACGTTATAAGACGCTACAAAGAGCTTTGCCAGTAGTTTTACTTGTGTTGGTATACTTTTATTGGATCATCCTAATCCTTAGCCTAATTTAATCATTTATAGGGAATAGTTTGGATGTTTGCGGGAATATTACGCCCAAACAACTCAACGGTAAGAAATTTTTCACAGGCATACCTAGATAATGATCTGGAATACCTAGCATATGCTACTTTTTCATCCTGAATACCTGTGGGATAAAAAACTGTTTAACCACGGGTAACACCTATAGAGGCGCAGCTAATCTTTTTTCTAAAATGTTTCGGTATCTCTACTAAGTAGGTACATTTAAATATATATATATATATATATTTTAAAAGAAAGATCTTTTGTAAAGTATCTGGCGCACGTTTAAATGACGTTAAAACAGCTGTGTATAATCCGTATGAGTGTTTCCATAAGCATTGACGTCACTAGTCAGAAACGAAAAGATTGATGTCCGAATAGCAAATAGCAATACCTAGTAGCAAGCAAAATTAGAGAAAGCCATTTAAAAAAATAGCCGCATAGAGGCCCCAATTTAATGGTTAGGGTGTAAATATATTAGATAGATTTATTTTTATGAAAATCGTGTTTCTAGAAAGGCAGGATCCAAGGTAAAAGTTTAAAGTTTACCCAAATATTAAGGTCGTGAATTTTACAGTAATTGAGATCAATAATAATTTTGAACCATTACAATGTTTTGCATGCCTCCTAATTAAATTTAAGTGATAGTAAAATAATTTTATATAAGGATACATTGCATCTCTGGGCACACGTTACGACAAATCGCTACATTCAAACGGTAATACCTACAGTTCGAACGTAACAATAATTGCGACGCAAATTCGTACAAAACTGCAAGAATTGTACACATACTGTACGATCAGATGTTACCGGGTGATACCGGCTAATAGTTCAACCTGTCGTAGCGCGTGTGCCATTCATAAACTTCAATATATTTTTAACACTTTCCTGGTCCGATACTTAGAAACTATTATGAATCGTTGTGCAACTCTATTAAAATAATATTGTGGTGATTCGCTTATTCATAAACCAAAATAAACGGATGTTGCTTGTTTTAACATAATTATGATGTTATATTTATTAATAGACTAATTTTAAGAAGGTTAGAAAAGTTTCAACAACTAGTTTATTTAAATGTATTAGATACTCCATATTCTGTTGTTTCTGTGATTGTATTTATTTTGTTTTATAATAAGCTCTAAAGATTAAATCTATTTCTGACTAGGTATTTAAGATTAAGGAAAAATCACCCTCTATTAAGTAACAGTCCTTACCGTACAGAAATTTGATCAGAAGAGAAAATAGTATTTATATTAACTATATTTTTGAGTCACTTAATGTTTCTTGGTTTGTTATTTAGATTAGAGATCAGCTTGTATTGTGTCGTACCGATATCGAAAGAGCAGTGTGTGCTAATTAAAGTCAATGCACTTTAAAGATTTTTAAAAGCTGTTTACAATACTTTTTTTTTTACAAAACTCACTGTTGACCACTGCCATAACTAAATAAAAAAGTAATTATGAATATAAATTATGTGTATTAAATTATTAGGTAGTTATTTTGTAGTACAAGATTCAAATTAGTTATTAGTCTTTTATATTATCATATAAAACATAATCTATCTTACAGCCATTATTTATCACAGTATTTGACACTGGGTCCGGGGCAGGTTTTCACTGTGGTATCAACAAGTGAACTGAGGACTCGGTTCCGCCCGCCTAAGACGACGTCTAGCGGGGGCGGGCGGCTACTCCTGTTGACTGAAACATACGAGTAGCTAAAACAAAAAAGCTGGGCCATTCTACTAACGTTACTAATTTTTGGGTGTTGTATTTTTAGATGGTTGCATTGAGATGTAGGTATATCTGCTTGAGCACACATTACAAAAAACTGCTAGTATAGTTTAAGTCACATAATTTATATTCATATTTTACTTCTTCATTTAGTTATGGCAGTGGTCAACAGTGAGTACCTATTGTGAAAGAAAGTATTAAAAACTGTTTATAAAAAAAGTAAGCGAAAGGCTTACCGATCTTTAAATAATGAGTTGAAAATCGATCGTGCACCAATGGGTTTTTTTATAGAAAAATGTCGCAATGCCACCGCACTTGATGAACCGCAAAGGAAAATATCATGTGATAACCGCCATGTCCAAAAAGAAAATGTGCTTACCAATCCGCATTGAAGAAATAACTCTTACTCGAGAGTTAGCTAGATTCCCAGACATACAAGAAGAAAATTATACCATCACATCTTCTTCTTCGTTACACTTCATCGCAGCGGTAATCTGCCTCGCGTTCGTGTGCCCTCCACTCTTCCCTGCACAACGAGGCGTTCAATGGACACCTCCCCACGTCGTAAGATGTGTCCGAGGAAAGTGAGGATGCGAGACAGCACAATGGATGTAATTGTGCAGTTGCGCTGCTTGATGTTGAGTTCTTGGAGTATGTTATTGGTACGGAGCCATCACATCATCAAACCTTTACCATGAGATGGTCTTGGTTATAGCAGGCAATTAGGTATACAATAAAATAAATTAATGAATAATTATTAACCTAAGTACCTAAGAAGTCTCGCTACTATGAGATTGAGTGCTCCTAAGAATACAAATTTATATTAGTTGACGCACGTTTACTTTAAAACAAACTAATCAAACAATCAATCAGTACATTTAATTGCGTTCGTACTTGCCCCTGTGAGGATAGCTGTTTTTTTTAACATGTACCACAATTAGTCTATCTGAGGGTTTGCGTAGACTGTGTGAACTACGCAGTACGCATAGCTGTCTTAGGTTGGATTCGACCAAATTCGAATAGGCGCTATTCTCCAAGTAAATCGTAGTTATTCACGAGTAGACTGACAGTTTCCTTGTATTTGAAATTTCTTATTCCGCTGAATAGTTATTCCAAAAGTTGATCGAATCCACCGTTAATGCTACAGCAAAACGCATATTAATTTTAACTACTCGTATAATCCAACAATGTTATATTTAATCTCAAATAAGCAAGTGTTTTATAACAAAAAACTTAGTAAGATAGAGCGATAATAGCCCAGTTGTATACCTACCTATGATAGAAAAAATAATAGCAGTCTTGCTATTCTCTCTTCAGCTGTGTCTGAATTCTGTGCACTATAGGCACCTACCTACGAATATACAAAGCGTCATTTTTATTTACATCCTCCGCTAACGTCGGTTTTCCACCGGAAACTAGTGATAAATTCTCGTAATGAATTTCAGAGTGTGTTTTTCTTTCCATTCATAGTGACGTAGGACCTTGTTTTAAGAAATTGTTAATGATAGAGTTTTATATCACGTCACTCACTTTGGTATCACCCACTGCTTGGTACAGGCATCTTTTCTTGTATTCTTCTTTATGACTGCAACGTCATAGGAGGATGCTAGGATATTAGGTTCTCATGACTTGTCGTCGACATAAAGTTGAGCCGCGATATTTGCCATGATTACAGTTTGTTGTTTTAACATTTTCTGAGAGAATTTACGATTTTGTCGACCCATAAACCTCTGGGACACCCTAAATTTATTTGGTATACCGCGGTGACAGAAATAAGACTATAAAAAAGTACAAGTTTTCTTTGAACAGTAAGGCATTATCGGCATCAGTCGGGTAAAGTCTTAAATAGACAGAAATTTACCACATAACTTCGCAGTATAAAGTAGAGTAAAGAGTGTATAGTCTGCCCAAGTTTCACGACAAAATAGCTTGCCGTAGTTTCTTATTCTGTGCAGTAGTTTGCAGTAGTTTGTAATAGTGATGATAAATATATGACAATGGCATGCGTAAAACAACTTGCATGCTAGCTACTGGCATTCTCGCCCTTACAATGTCATCGTTTCTAACACGAATCCAAACAAACCTGAGGTAAGTTTATACACTTCACAAAAGGGTAGCCATAAAAAAACCATTGTTCTGTTAACACAATCGAATGTACTTACTGAAGTACAAGAACTTTAAAGTCACAAAGCATACAATACATACAAATTTTTGTTACAATAGAACTACGCATGAATCGTCAAAAGTGTGCATTTCGACATATTCGACACTAAGTACCCTAAGTGGCCTTCGGGCGGCCTAAACACTCTGACACCAGAGTTGGCTACTGATTCATACGAACTTACTTACTCTATAAGTTTGGACTATGGGACTAACTCTCTTAGGCCACCATCATTCACTGACTTCCAGCGATCGCTTCAATGGTCGTTTGTCAATCACCTTTACCTTTTAGTTCACGGTTGCGATTTGAGAACGTTTATTTCCCAACAGTTGCTGTGGTGCAGCTATATGGCCTGCCCATTGCCACTTTAACGTATTGCTGAGAAACAAAACATACACGGGTTCGAATCCAGTCCGTCCGAATAGCAGGAACATCAAATTAAAATAGATTAGAAGACGGCTTTAGAGACTTACATAAACACTGCAAATGTTTGTTTGGATTATTTTAAATGAGCTTCGAGAAGGAAAAATGGCTATGGCGTCAGCTATCGGTCTATCTAGATCTATAAATATTAGGGTAATCTCTGGAACAGCTGCAAAATCATGCTTATCAGGTAATGGGTGCACTAACTTCATTATTAACTTCTAGACTTTGACAACCTTAGTGGCGAGGTCGAGGTGGGCGAGTGCCCGGTTCAGAAATGAGAGAAAAGTGATCCCTGTTACAGGCAATTTTTTGCATGATTTGCTAATTTTGTTCAAAGTTGTTACTATGTATTCTATTGTATGTATTTACAAAAAAATAATCCTATACCTACTATAAGATAATCCATCAGTTATCTGGTTAACATAATACAAGCTTTGCATATTAAGGTAGGTATATCATTCTAATATTTATTTGTTTATTCTTTAAAAAAATATGAGATCTAAAAGCTTATTCGATTTTTAGGTTTCGTTAGATAAAACTTAATGATGATTCAAAAACAGTTTTCTAATATTCCTACTAATAAATGCATAAGTATTTAAAATACATATTATTTTGTTCACTACAAACCAATAGTATTTCGGCAAATTTTATATTATAAGAAATTTAGAACACGTACAACCTATGTACCTTTTGAAATTAACAATAAATTATAGTTTTTAGATTCAAAACACGTTGTTTAGTTCTAATATATATTTATTGTCGCAAATGGACTTAATTTATTACTACGTTCATGTCATACATATTTACCTACAAATTAATTCTCTTTAAAAATACATGCGATAAACTTACAATCGCAAGCAATTAAAATATTATAACTTTGATTTTTATTATTATGCTACGAGTGCCTACGCAAGCTTTCGATAAGGAAATGTTCCTTACTTGCAGTTTTACTTGGTAAATACCTACTCAATAAAAAATTATAAAAAAATATCAAACAAGAAATGGCCGGCGTTACTGAAATCTTCACTGAAAAAAGTTAGAAAATATAATATGAAAACCTAATTTGTATAACAGATTTTTTATACAACTAATGTAAAACCAAGCGTATGGTTCACTTGATGGTAAGTGGTTACCGCAGCCTGTCTAACTATGAGCCTATCAATATCTAAATGTGAAAACTGTAACAAATCATAACTAGGTGGCGGTAGTAAATATGTCACCGTGGTAGAACGCGCTGACGAAAACTCACAGCCGCGAATGACATTGCTGCCTTCAATTTGTATTAAGTGTGTCAAACTAGAGTCCAATAAACCTATATATACCCATATTATAGTGTTTGATTCCACATATGGAAGCTTGCAATACCAGACTCGCGAGTTGCCACCCTGAGACGTAGATAGAAAGTCTCATGTGCCTGTAATTTCACCGGAAACCATACGTATGGACTGAAACACAGCAATGCAAGCAGAAATCTGCTTGGCGACAGAAATACTAGGTATTGTGGTAGTACTTCCCCAGACGAGCTCTATCACAAAGAACTCTACTACTCTTAACTCTCTTACTCTTCTTTAGCTTTGCACACATGTTGTGAGTAATGTTGTTTAGGTATTTAAATAATTTTATTATGAACCGGCAAGAAAATCGTGTTCGTTATCTACCCAGCTACGTTGTAATACGAAATCAGAAATCAAATCAAATCAAAAGTGCTTTATCAGTCTAATCACAAGGATCACTTTGAAACGTCTTATAAGCTAGGAAAATTTACGCCAGTTCCAACGCGCCCATGCCGTAAAAGAACTGGCAACAACACCGGCTGGGTTCCTATCTTTTTTGGCATGATCCTTGCTATTGTTATGGGTGACAATAGCAGACAAATGTGTTGATTTAAAAATAATTTAACAAAATTATAAATGCCAATGTCTCTGTATGTATGTCATTTCATCAAGACCAAACAACAGAACGGATAGATTGAAACTCGGTACAAAGGTAGGTTCTATATTATAGGTTATAATCATTAACCTTAAGTGTCATAAAACATAAAAAAAGACTTATGTTTTGACAAAATCCTGTCAATCAAAATGCAAATAACAACTTGTTTATTAGCACAGAGATAACACTATAATAAAAATATAAACATGAAAATCAGATAAGGCCATGTTTTATCACAGATTTCAACAACCTAGTATACATTGTATGTATGATCAACTTATCTACATGAAAAAATATATAAATAAGTATAATTTTTATCTCTTCGACGACCGATGTGGCGCGGCGAGCGAAGGTCCATCTGCGACGCGGAGACGCAGGTTCGATTCCCGCTTCGGGCCAAATGCTTGTACGATCTGCAAATATTTGTTCCGGGAGCTATGGGTGTTTTCTAATGTATAATAAAAAATATCTATATAAGTGTTGTATTGTATAAATTATAAAATCAGTTATCTAGTACCCATAACACAAGCTCTGCTTTGCTTGGGGCTAAATGATGCTGTGTCGATTGTCCAGCATTTTATTTTTTGCTACAAACAAAGACTCAGCTTTTCAGACGAAATAATATTTTTACAAGGGGATGAAGAATTAAAAGACTTTCATCCCATAGTCAATTAGGCGTCAATAGATAGTTATCTAGTACGAGAAAGAAAATAATATTGCTAAATTAAGATTTATTCATTTCTATGTAGGTATATAAAATAATGTAGGTTCACTTTATGCGCAAAGAATAATACCTATTTACCTGTCAGGATATTTAAATATACTTAGTACCTAATAGGTACTTACACAATGTAAGTCGATTACAATTTGCGATTAATTAACATTTAAGTTCATAATATTTTTAATCTGGCAATATTTATTAATAATTTCAATAATGTTGTGCTTACAATAAGTTACGAGGTCTCTACAAGATCTTTTCGAAACACATAAATTTATAGTAAGGTGCTATAATATGGTCAGGTGCTTAATATTAAAGATTTAAAAAAACCCATAATTATTGTTACAACAAGTAACAAAGTATACCATTTTTTAAATGCGGTATCTGCAGCCTTTTTGTCCCTCCTTTTATTTGTAAGTTTTTTCATCCGGTATTTCAGATCAGTCTCAATGTCTCCATTTTTCTCATTAATTTTCAATAGATTTAATAGGAGTTCGTTATTTAAAAATTTCTTATTTCTGTATTTTTAGATAATATCCGAAAATGTTCAGTTTCTTAATTCATTGACCAATCTGTCTTCAGTTTTCGTTCACCGACACATAAACAGCGGTCCACCCACAGACGGAAACACAGATTAGAAGATTTCACACCACTGCACTATACTTATTTACTTCGATGATATGATTAATTATTATAGCAAAATCGTGCTTGGAATTTAACAATAAGAAAATCAACAATGCTGGGTTTGTATTAACAAGTAATGTATAACATAGTGCAGAGCACACGATTGTTAGGAAAATCATTTTGAAAATGTATAGGACACGCGTCCGTTTTGTTATAAGCGTATGCGACTATGGACGAGAATTTTTAAATGAATAACAATGTCAATGTACGTATAAGTCATTGACATTCATGCACTTATATATTTTTAAAAGAACTGCCTCCTGGAGGGTTATTGCGCTACACCCAACAAAAATGTATTTTTAGGCACTTATTCGTTTTGTTCTTCAGCACACTTACGATATTATGCTGTCAAAAGAGCAATACTTATAGTAATGTCAGTTATCAGACTACGAGTATTGTCAAAAAAAAAGTCAACTGATTTCTAATTGAGTAGATTATAAGCCGCAAATTAGCGTAAAACCGAACCAACGGTCCTTATGAACCCCAAGAGTTGCCACCTACGTTGTATTCTAAAACCAGTAAGGCTAAGTACGAATAAAAACGCAAGTTTCATAATTGATGTATTATGTTTATGTGTGTCATACGTATGAACTTTGGAAGATTCGTTCAACGCTGGAGATTGAGCCGCAGGCATGTATTTTTTGTTATTGCAATGACAATCACCAGAATGGTATCTTCATGAATGGCGCGGCAGCGTGCTTGATTTATTAGTAAACAATTTACCTTTCAGTTATCTGTACCTACCTAACTATTATTAGCCCACAATCACTTAAATAAATGATAGTTGATCAAAGGTTTTACCCAAATAAATAAAATAAATAAAGGTGTGTACATACTATTACTATCACTAGTGTAAGTACTACGAGTTATTTAAATATTTATAATAATAAATGTTAGTACTTACTTACTGCAATCATCTCAATGACGTTACTAATTTATCGTAAAAATAAGGCAGCATATCAATTATTACACGTCAGATGGCTGATTATTACAGGACGGTCTTAAAGGTTTTAAAAATCGAAAAGAATACATAAGATTTATTTTTCCTCAAAGGTACTTTCGTACTAGGTAAGTACCTAAAGCTATACTATAACTTGTAGCACACTTAGTAGTGCGCTACACGCAGGGCACGTACCGTTGCGCGGTACTCGAATTTTAGGGAAATGAAACAGCTAACTCTATTTTTCCTAATAGTGCCACGGGTCGTAGCGTGCTACGGCGTAGCCAGATGGAAATTTCTAGAACGGAAATTTCTGTATCTTTAGAGTTGTAAGATAAAAGATAGAGCTCTTCTGAGAAGGAGTAACCTTATTCTGAGGAGTTACCACATTTATTTTGCTAAAGAAGTATTGGTTCCGGCGCTCTCCTTTTTTTGAGACTTTCCGTCTATGTTGAAAAAATGTACTAAGTTATAAAATAAAAATTAAAACATTTGTCACGGAACTGGATCAAAGCCTCCAAGGTCGTGATGATAAAATATGTAACATAATTTAATATTATTAATATCATCGTCATCATCATGACAGCCTTCTAATGTTCCCACTGGTAGGACACTGGTCTACTCTCGAGCGAGAGTGATAGGGTCAATGCGGATGTCTTTAGAATTTGTAATTCTTGGATATGCCAGTTTCCTCACGACATTTTCTTTCACTTTAGGAGAGCACTATCAATGGCATTGCGCACATCAATTTTTTGAAAAATCCTCCGGGTTTCAACAACGACCTTAGGATCGGTGGGTAGGGTCACCACTGCCACTAGAACTCCAGTGTTATTTGATTGATTAACGTGTTATAAATTTCAGTGTGCCGGCAAGCGCGAGCCTGAGAAAGAACTCGAAGCGAAGGCATGGATAGAAGCGGTAATCGGCGAGCGGTTTCCTTCTGACCTCCCGTTCGAGCTGGCTCTACGCGACGGCATCATCCTATGCAAGCTTATGAACAGGCTACAGCCCGGTATCATCACGAAGGTTAACATCAACGGCGGGGACTACAAGTTTATGGATAACATCAACCAGTTAGTACACCTAATACTAAATGCCATAAGTTCATAAAAAACTGTAATTTCATCGACTTGACAAGTATTGTCTTTTCTCGTTATTCATAAGTCAATGAACAAAGATGACGATAGATTTGAAAGACACTTTAGCTAACAGAGGTTAAAAGTACCTACGTTTGTTTGAAAGGGTGGTGTGAAACTCCTTTGAAAAGGTTGGATCGAGTTGGGCTGAGATGTGGTGGTACGTCCACTGTCCACCGCAAATCAAACGATTCGACGATAATGTGGAGCACGCATGCTAAACGCCTTTTGGGTTCTTATGAACTTGTTACTTATGTACTAGATACCAAGCAAGACCCAAAGGTAGACCAACAATAATCTAACTACCTCAGTTGGTCGTTGCTTCGAGGATATTGTGATAAGAGATCGATTGATTAAGTACACGTCCGTTGATTAAGATGGTTGATTTGTATGCAAGGAAACGCATGCGTACCATAAAGGTAGCCCAGTATGGCTTAGGTACCTACCAACACACAACCTAGTGCCAACAATACCTACTTAATAAAATTAAACGACAATATCAATGTTTTGTAGTGTAGTCTTAATAGTAGATAGCTTAAAGGTGAAGTAGCGTACCTATTAGATTTATAATGAAGGTTTAGGGGGTATTAAAAAGTAAATGTCGGGTATTTATTCTTTTACCTCACAATAGCCCTATGCAAAGGGAAACCCAATTTAAACCTCTAAGCTTAGAATAACAACACGATTCTAAGCCTCTTAGGTATTTAGGGAAACCAAATCCTTTCACTTGTATGTTTCAAGTTTCAATCATTTATTGCATTCATGTTGTAGGTATATGTACCTACCTATAAGGTCTTATCCAGTCACATCAGTAGCTACTTACAATTTTATCCCTATGTCCGGCAAAAACCCCAATAACTTGGCCTTATTTTGTTGTGTGTGTGCAGCTCAGATATCTACATACTTACTTATTTTATATTACTTACCCACGTAATTTCCTACATTGTAGGTTTGTTGCTAAAGTCAAAGAATAAAAATAAATGTTTCAGTGTTGCAAGTTTACAATAACTGCATTTATAACAGATAGGTAGGTACCTACGGTACGGATCTAGAGACTTCGTGTAGTACTATTATCTGTTCTGTGACTCCGTATCTAGAGACTCAAGCGATTCGAAAACAAAGAAATAAAATTATTAGCAGATGGTTCTTTCATTATAAATAGAAGGAATCTATTTTACTTTTAACTTGTTCCGCGGGGTCATAGTCATCATTTGGATGGGTGACCGCCAGTGGCAATTTCAACTGAGCGCTCCCGTGCTTCGGAGGGCACGTAAGCCAGTCGGCTTTTTCAAAGTTGTTAGGCCATGACAGAGGCCTTCGGGCGGCCTAGAAACTTTGTCACCAGAGTTGGCCACTGACTCATACGAACGAACGAACGAACTTGGGATAATCGCCGACAATTAATAACCGACACTGTTTGGTTTGTTCCTCTGTATCTTAACAACCACTGAACATACTACCACCATACCTATTTCTGCCGCCAAGCAGTAATGCTCGCATTGTTGTGTTCCGGTGTGAAGGGTATGGTTTCCGGTGAAATTACTGGCACATGAGGCTTTCAATCTTAGCCTCAAGTCTCTTCAATCTTAGGTGGCAACCCGCGAGTGATACCTCTGGTATTGCAAGCGTCCATAATAGGCTACGGTAACCGCTTACCATCTTGTGGGCCGTACGCTTGGTTGCCACTTAAGTTGTATAAAAAAAAAAAAAACATATTTGGCTGCAAATACACAGAATTACACAGGACATTAGCTTTATCCCGGAAAAAAGTAGGTACGGTTCCTGAGTTGCACGCGAACGAGGTCGCGGGCTACACCTAGTATAATATAAAATATATCTTCATAGCTTGTTCCTTCTTTCAGGTTCCAAAAAGCGTGTGTGAAGTACGGAGTGCCTGATGTAGACCTGTTCCAAACCACCGACCTTTGGGACCAGAAGAACATTGCTCTTGTCACATCTACCATCTTTGCTGTTGGCAGGACGGTAAGACATAATTATCATCTGTCAGTGTCAGAGTATCAGTGTTTGCTCCTTGAGCAATATTATCACTGAGCGTGCTTTTAGGTTTTATATACCTAGGTACATAGTAGGGTACATAGGTAGGTGCCTAGCTTGTTTTTACGAGGTCAATGTTTATGGCAAATACATTCCTACCAGATTTAGGTTAGTGTTATGTAACTGTATGGTTTGCCTTTTAGCAGTTTTTGCACATTAAAAATGTAGGTGTGTACGTGTGTTTTAAAGATACAAATAAATGATTTATCTATCTATGTATCTGATTAGCAGGGCTAGAATAAGCATTGACGAACTATTAGGTACGGTTATTCTCAAGAAAAACATATTTTTTGCTTCTCTTCCTGCTGTAGAAACGTTTTGTCTACGTTGCTAGTGCTATTTTAACTATTTTAACTTACAAGTACCTACCTATACTTACATAGGACCCAAACATCTACATAATTATGTTCCTCATACAAATACATCTTCTGGATGAGCATTGAACCCACTACCTACAGCGTTGAAGGCAGAGTTACTAGGTAGGTAGTATAATTCTTAATTCGTAATTCCTTTGAATATTTTGTTTACTAGGTTCCAACTGAACTGTGAGGTTAGATTCATCAGAGTTTAATCTAGAGTCTGAATTAAAAATAAAATAGTTACTTCCTAGGTAGGTAAGTAGGTAGCTTCTTACAGTAATTAAGTAGGTTAGGTACCACTTTTACCTTAACTATTTTTGTCCTCCAGGCACACAGGCACCCGGAATGGCGTGGTCCCATTCTTGGTCCTAAGCCTGCTGATGAAAACCGCCGCGAGTTCAGCGAGGACGTTCTCCGCGCTGGAGAGGGGGTCATCGGCTTGCAAGCTGGCACCAATAGCTTCGCCACGCAATCTGGACAGAGCTTCGGCGCCAGTCGCAAGATTATCCTGGGAAAGTGATGAGCTACCTGTCTATATAAAGAGTGAATGTGAAAATAAAATCTTGATTGTTCCGCCCAATTTTGTATAATATTACGTTACCAAAATATATCTAATAATTTTAATTATATTTTATAATAAGTAGCTGTCAGACCTTCTACAAACAGTTCGTAGCATCCTTATAATATTCTAAAATAGCAAAGACCTCTTTAGTATAATATTATCTCGTGGGCTGAGACTGCGAATGTGAAAATGTGATATTTTCGTCATAAAAAATACAAAACAATAAAGATGTTTTTTTTGCTCTTTCCTACTTACTACCTACTACCTACTAAAACTGTAGGTAGGTAGGTAGTTCCCCTAAATAGTCCATCTCTGTCCATCCTTAGCACTAAGATAGGTACTACGAATAACATGTGGGTGTGTAGTATACCTATGTTGGGACACCTAAACACCCAGCCTTGGAACAAATAGATATTATCAGATCACGAGAGTTGCAAGAATCAAATCCGCACTCTCGGCCGAATACATCTTCGGTTGAGCAAGTAAAGTTTCAAAAAATAAATAAAATTTAGAGAAGCGTCACCTATATCACTATAAGTGAAAAACACTAAGAACTTTATTAAAGTTCACTATAGTTAACATAATTCAGAGAAGATGGCGCTGTATACATTTTTTTCAAGGTCAGAACTAGGGATGTGCTTTGACAACAATAATTTCAACAACAACAACTTTACGACAACAGTTGAATCATAAAAATTTGTGACCGATGCGACGACGCACTACGTGTTGGTATTCGTATAGTAAGATAAAAACTGGTGTAAAATTAACATCTTGATATGCCACGCATAACGATAACAGTTGCAATGTCACTCATTCATTGGATGTACTACTTACAGTTACACACTGTGCCAAGTGTGTTAGGGCCAAGATTTTGGTTACTACCAATTGTCACTATTTACACTTATGCCAAGAGTAGGGCCAAGGGCTGGGCCAGCATGTTGGGCCAAGATGATAAATAATAATTTAACGACCGATGTGGCGCAGCGGGCGCAGGTCCGCCTGCGACGCAGAGGTTGCGGGTTCGATTCACATCTCGGGACAAATGTTTGTACGATCTACAAATATGTGTTTCGGGTGTTCTAGGTATTTTCTATATATAATAAAAATATCTATCTATGTAATCATAATACAGCTCTTGGGGCTAGATGATGCTGTGTGGATTGTCCAGCATTAATTATTTATTATTATTTATAATAATGCACTGAAGAAGGTGCCAACGTGTGAACACTGTTGGCGAAGTGTACCAAGATCTTTTGATCCGTGCAAAAAAAAACTGACACTGGTTAGTATGCCAGCCAATATTGGTCGCCAGCAAAGTAAGTAAGTTCGTATGAGTCAGTGGCTAACTCTGGTGACAGAGTTTTTAGGCCGCCCAAAGGCTTCTGGTCTACAGTAAACGCCAAGTCGTAGTCACAAACATAGTCTTACGCTGCGCTGGCCCAATATGTTAGCCCAGCACCTTGGCTCAATTTGTACTGCCGGCTTATTAGGGTCAAGAAGGCAACGGATTTTTTCATATGGCTAAAAATTCTGAAAATTATTATTGGATTTATCTGAAACATGCATAAATCGTTAGTTAGGTATTCTGGTTTAATACTGCATTATTATAATTACACTAAAATTACTTTAATAAAATGTGAGGGCAAAAACAAAACATCGAAAATTGAGCATCTGTGTACACCTAGGTGTAGGTATACAGTGACTCTAGTATTACACTAACTATATTTTTGAAACTAAGAGATGCATTAAAGATGCGTTTTTCTTACAATTCATAAAAATAACAATTAAAATTGAGCAATGGTTCAGTCTTGTTAACTCTAGTTAGAACATTAAGAAATGATAAGAAAAATGAAATCAATCGGAAAATAATATTACATATGCACTTCTAATCACTGTGTACTTCATAAAATTGAGCCAATGTGTATGACTACGCAATTTTGAAAATATTTGACTGCAGCATTCGAGTCATATAATAATTACGTTAAACAACTGCATGAATGAGAACACTAAAGTACCAACTATTCGGCAAATATAAAAGGCAATACAAATTATCACAACCTGATGCATGAAAACAAAAGAAACTCACCTCAAAAAGTAATTTTGTGGGCACGAAAATAAAAAACGCTGTAACATGGCCGTGCGGCGCTTGACCTGCCGACCGATTGGTTAGATAGAACGTGGCCCCATCTGCTAACACCTTTAGTTAAATCTATGAAAACTATACAGGGTCTTTCAATAGTAGTGCATAATATTCAAGGAATAGGTTATAAACACCAAAAAGTACATGTACCTACCTAGTTACTTACCTTTTCTTACACATTGTCTTAAAAATCTCGAGTAAATCAATAAAATTTATCTTGTCAATTAATATTTACCTACCTAGGTATCTTTGTAAAAAATCGAGTAAGTGCGGCGTAATAATCAAATATTCAAGCGCGTGCGCCCCGTTGTGGTTATAGGAGGGTCATTGACACGTGCGCTTCATTAACGCATGGGTAATTAACACGTGCTGCACGCTGCTTTTTGGTGTTCCTTAAGGATAACTGACCAGATAAAAAAGAAAATTATGGTTAATATTATACCTACTTTAACGATTTACTCGAGATTTGTAAAACAAAGTGTAAAGCTATTTCTTGAATACTATACACTAACGATAAAAAAAAATAGCTATATCTCTATGATTATATTATGAATAAATATAGACAGGACATGATAATGGCGTGGTGGCGGCCGATTTTTATTTTATGCTTGATGTTAAATTATAATATTTTCATATTATTTTATGATCTTCTTTGTTGTAACTTCTTTACAACAATTACACAATAAAAGCAAGAGCAAACAGCGCACATCACTAATGTTAAATAACACAAACTCGTCGTGCGCGCTGGGCTGATCTACTTGTTGTTGTGGTGTAATTTCTAACTCAACCTGCGTAAAAATTGGTAGGAAAATGTGTGTCTAAACTGTCCAAATGTAAAAAAACGTAGGAAAATGATAACATTCAGCAATGCTAATACATCTGCGCCGTCGGAAGACACAGGTGGGACGGGGGACGAGTGGACTTTGTTTTCGTGTTGTGATCTGCGAATTTCGTGTTTATTATTGGAATTTTTTAGCTGGAGAGGTGAGAAGTATTTGCGAGAGTGTGTGCAGCGATGGCTCCAATGCTACAGTGCAGCCAGGGGGCTCGAACCAGCGCCCTAGAATGGACATTGCGTGTGTTTTGGATATCACACAAACATCGAACTTGGCTCACAGGAAACGGGCATTGGAAGAAGTACGGCTAGCTTCTGAGCTGGTTAATGCAAATTTGCATCATATTCATGTAAGTTTACATGTGAACTTTGCTCTGACCTTGTGAATTTTTTGGTTTGCCAAATAATTTTCTAGGAACTTTTTTGGTAATGTTTATCTCTATGGTTATGTGTTCAATAGGTAAATGTTTAATTTGTAAAAGTAAGTTTGTATGCCATCTGAAGACCTCAATCATGACCTAACAATGAAAAAACTAGGACCAACTGCTTACATGCCCCACAAGCATGTAAGTGCTCAGTTGATATTGCCACCGGTGGTCAACCATCCAAATAGTTTACTGTGTAATTGCTAAACTCACTTAATCTTATTTGTTTTTTATGTTTCAGTTTGAAAAACTAGACTTTGGCGAAACAAATGTTCTAGATACATTTTACAATGCCGATGTTGCTTTAGTGGACCTCAGTCTACAGTTACAACAGAGCTCATTGCTGTACCATCTTGGAGTCCGAGAGAGCTTTGATATGAAGGAAAATGTTCTTCTATACAATGATGTTGATCCGGACTCTACCTTGAGATTGAAGGTATTTAGTACATCTATTTCTATTTAATATAGCGAGTACCTAGTCTCATATTTAAATAAAAAAAATTGTTCAGTTTCTGGCTGGCTATGTGACTGACTGACACACAATGAATACAAGGCCAATATGTCTTCTATAGTTAAGGTAGGGGTGCACTAAGTAAGAAATTTCCAAAATTCAACTTTAAATATTTCATGTTCATGTTTTTATATCCTACTAATAGTAGAAAATACAAAAAAAAAATCCCAGTGCAGGAACCAAACCCACACCTCGCGCCTGTTATCTACCATACCTACCTACTACCTATACATCATTTATTTTGTTTATTGATTTCTTGACTAATAATATGTTACCTTCTTACTCATATTATTAGATTTTTCTGTGGATTTATTTGAATTGTATCAAGTATTGTTTAGTGTAAGTGTCATTTTATAATAATTACTAAGTATATTTTATAATTCACTTTGACGACCAATGTGGCGCTGTGGGCGAAGGTCCGCCTGCGATGCGAAGGTTGCGGGTTCGATTCCCGCCTTGGGAGAAATGTTTGTAGGATCTGCAAATATTTGTTCCGGGTGTTCTGGGTGTTTTCTATGTATAATAAAAATAATCTATCTATGTATTGTATTGTATTCAATATATATCAGTCATATAGTACCCATAATACAGCTCTGTTTAACAGCAGCTTACCTTGGGCTAGATGATGCTGTGTGGATTGTTATTTATTAAAAAAAAAATATATATTGGTGTAAATATATTATTAATATAATATTTAATATTAATTATTATAATCAATAAAAATAAATAAATAAATCATTCCAGGTTGGTTCTATTTACCAGCTTTCCAGTCTAATAATGTGTATTCATTGATTTATTTATTCATCTTTTGCCATTCACCGAGCAGGCTACAAGGGGCAGACAATAGCCATTACTCTCAATTTGTCAAATTGCCTTGTCCATGCTCAATCATACTGAGATGACATACCAAATTTCTTATTGCTTAATTGAATCATAATGCTCTATTTTTCAATTGGAAATCTAGTTCAAACTTAAGAAAAAGGGATCATGTTACTTATATAGGATATCTGGGTATTAATATACATCTTACACCTAATATAAGAGGCATAAGATTGTATTTATCACTCACATCACATTTTACTTCATAAAAGTTCAATTGCTTTTGACTGTTGATTTTAAAAATCACATAATTTAACATATGAAAGTAATATTTAGGTAATTTGTCATAGCAGTGTAAATAGATATGTGTTTTATGTGTGATGAACACTGGTTATATATAAAGGTTTTATCTGAATTCTGGTATTTCCTCTCATTAAACATATTCTTTCCTTGATACCAAGAGTTGACCGTAATAGTGACATACTTAACTGTAAGTATCTCAATATGATACCTATTATCCTCATTATTACAAGTACCACAACTTATAAAAGAGATTTTTCAGGAAAAGGGTTACTAAAAATACAACCAAAACTTGAAATTATTTATATATTTAGAATTTCTGTCAGGTCTATATGTTTGTCTGTTTAAGTATCACAAAATTTTTGTAATTTTGGAAGAACTTTCACTATGTGTTAGCTTTTGTCCAACTTATTAACTGAGGTAGGTTTCATTGCACCCCCAGAAAGGATGGAAGGAAGAAATTAGAATTGCACAAATTTTTATTAGTTGATTTTTATTATGTAACTTAGGGTAGGACCCACTGGCTGACTACTAAGAAGTGTAGGTTTGTGTTATAGAGGTAGGCAGATACCCCTAAAAAGGGTCAAAAGGGTCTGTCCATTCTACCCTTAGTTACCAAATAATATCTAAGAAATAACAGTATTACCTACCTATTTGCATATTACTAATTCATTGAAGCTATTGTGTTCATTAATACTTCAATACAATAAGTATTCCTGCTATAAGATTTAAAACGAAATGTGGTTTACTATACTCGTATTATTGAGACCACATAGATATCCAGTAAGTAGGTAAAAATTAAAAAAATGCCTGTATTTTTAAATAATTGATGCCGTGAATCACAAACATGAGCACTGCATAGCGCCCTGAGTTACGTTACGACACGCAAACTGAATACTCAGACAGGGTTTTATCGACGAGACTTAACAACAAAGTCTCGGGGTGATAAGCGCAGTGCAGTGCCACGCAACCACTTAAAAACTTTAAGCTTTGGGGTCGCACTGCATCTGTAATAGTCAGGCGTGGTGCATAACCAAGAGAATGTAAGCACTACGTGCATAACATCAGGCGCCTTGATTGTCTTGTCACTTGCTGACATAAAAAAAAAACTATCCATGCGTTCAAATAGTACCTACCGCCATGCACTTGAGAATGATGTAATCTAGCTAGCAAGTATTGTTTAACCTCTGTATAACAATACGAATATGGTATTAATTAACTCAATCGATTAAATATGTTCATGTTGAACACATGGGTTCCAGAATAGACATGAATTTTATTCATATTAAAGTATTCATATTAAACCTAAAAATAGATGTGACATAGAATCTTGAAATACAATACTTTAAATTAATATAAATAGGTACCTACTATTACACAATGCAACCGGCTTTTGGTGTTCCTGTTATTTTTGTTTATCCAAAATGTTTGCATTTTCAGATATCACTACCAAATTTTCTATTTGTGTCATACAAGTTGACCGATGTTGGTACTTGCGTTACCACCAATCCGGCAGCTACTAAGTTCAAGGGGGAAAACTCTGCGGACTCCAAACAGCATCTGACCTTGAGACTGAAGAATATACTGCAGGATGTTGAAGTTCAGACCAAGTAATTATCATTATTTCCGACGTAATTTGGATGGGTGACCGCCACGACGTAGGCTACGGATTTCCTCAATCCTAGCACGTGGTAAAACTCCTAGTATAGCGACCACATCTAAGTTCCGTGTGTCATCACTGGCAACACGCACTGATTGTAGCCTTTTATCTTAAGGCTTTGCCAGTGAAGTCTCAGTTGCGCAGTCATTTCACTTGCTTCAGCACTCTTAAACTGCCAATATTTTCAACCTGCTGCTTGGAGGCAAGTTACCCAGCAATTGGTATCCACCAAGGCAGGCTCTTGCTGGAAGGTTCACAGATTTTAACGAACTACTTGTAACGTAACGAAGTTATGCTTTTTTCGCGACGTTACCATTGGGATAGGTGACCCTAGTGGCAATTTGAACTGACTACTTCCTTGCTTAAGAGGGCACCGTAAGATGTCGGTCCCGGCTTTTCAAAGTTGTTAAAACGTGACTGACTTGGCCACTGGCTCATGTGAGCTTTAACGTTTTAACCGTCGAAAAAACGGTTCTCATGTTATCACGTATATATTTCAGAGCACATCTCCAAGAGAAATTCCTCTCAGACCTCCGCAAAGCGCGGGAAACGTACAGCGGTCTGGACCTAGCGAATGTACTCCACGCGATGCGTCGCCGATTGGACGACCCGGCGGTACTATCCGGCGATACAATACTGAACATGCTGATATCATACAGAGAGATACAGGATTATGATGCTATAGTGCAAGTGGTGGACGATCTAAAGACTATTATGAACAGGAAGAACTATGTCAATATGCCGGTTATTAGGTTTATGCACGCTTTTGCTATGAACAGGTAAGTTCGTTTCGTCTCGTTATTTCGAAGGTAATAGCTGAAAACTAGTTTTAATCGCTGAGTCTGATAGAGGCTATATGATCTAAATTAAAAAAAGGTTCTTTTTATTCTAGCATCACGCGAGCTCAGCCTCGGGCTAGTTTTTTTAGAGGCGTTCTGAGCTTAGGCCAGGTTTAGCTATAACTGGATTAACTTTGTCAATTAAGTGCATTTAATCTTAAACTAAATTTAACTCGAGTTGATCAATTTACCTGATTGCAACAATAAAATTAGCCCTAAACCTCTATTTTGGAATTGAACGATGAAATCAGGCTTAAAACTAATTTTAACTGCGATTACATTTATCTAAATCAGTTTGTGCTTTATTGATTCCGTTTCATCTAAATGTACTTTATCACAGACGGAACAAGGAAGGTGACAGAGAGAATGCCCTCAAAGTGTGTGTGAAAGCGTTGGAAAAGAAGGAGAACCGGTTCCCCGACATGCTATGCTTATGCGGCCGCATCTATAAGGATAAGTTCGTTGAATCTCAGCACTTGGACAAGGAAAGCTTGAATAATGCTATACACTGGTAAGAAATAATACTTTTTTATACCCTTTACCGCGTATAGAAGAGTTGTAGGAAGGCTGACCCCACCACCATGTGGGATAAATAGTCAGGAAGAGAGAGAAGGAGAACCTTTTACTGCATACTGTTCCATTCCAAACTTAGAACATTTGGTTTTCTCAATATCCATTGTTTTTTTGTTTTTTTTTTCGACTGGTTTTATACACTTTTTATGGATAGTTGATATCATTACATTAATTTGAACAAAAACAAAAAATCCATGCGGTAAAAGGTTGACAGTACACTGATCGTCTAGCGGTATTCGGCGGAATCGATCAGAAAATGTTCTCACAAGTTTATGAACTAAAAAATCCACCAATCCGCATTGAGTCCGCTTAGTTGTTGTAAATGGTTATTGTAATCCCAGAGGTATAAACCACTTGGTTTTCGGTCTGTCACCGTTAGACATATCAAAGTTTTATTTGAGACCAAATACGTAAATTTATAACGAAAATATAAGTGCTCGCCTGATTTAGATCCCACGACCTTGTAAGAAATGCTATTCTAATACCGAACGGTACTCGGAATGTAAGAAGGTGTCAGGTTTTAAACATTTCTAAAAATTTAATTACAACTAACTAGTTGTACAAATATGACACAAAATCGTTTGTTTCTAGGTACAGACAGGGTTTCGAAGTGCAACCGAACGAATACGCAGGCATCAATCTGGCAACTCTTCTGGTAATAGCCGGGAACGATTTTAAAAACTCACAAGAACTTCAGCATATTGGTAAGTTTTTCTTACTTTGGCCAAGTAAACTGGTTGAATAGACTTTCTGATGCACGTGCTCTTTCATCGCTTTGGTGCTTTTCTATACTTGGCCGGTGCCAAGTATAGAAAAGTCTGTCTGCCGGCTGTCTTATCATGTTAAATTCGGTCGTCAAAAACTTTACATTTAAACATTAATTTCATTAGAACAGTAGAATTAAATTTGAAATGTAATCAAAAAATTTTTTTTTTTGTTTTGTGTTTGTCTGCTTTCAGTGTTCAGACTATGAGTAGGTTTGATGTTGCCAGTCTTGTCGAAGATTTGTTCCAGTGAACATTTCTCTCCCTCTTATTTATTATTATCATGTTTCGTCCAAACGCGGCATGAGCGCGTTGGAACTGGCGTAAATTCATCTAGCATTGTAAGACGTTTCAAAGTGATCGTTGTGATCGAAGGTGAATTTATGCCAGTTTCAAGCGGCCCAAAAGAGGCTAAGGTTCGATAGAGGTTCGGGTTTTCCATAACACAATTTGTGCAATATTTCCTTCTCTAACCAGCCTTTCCATTCCAGGTATGGTCCTGAACCACCTCATAGGTAAGAAAGGCAGTCTCTCGTCGCTGAAAGACTACTGGGACGTGGCCACGTTCTTCGAGATCTCTGTACTCGCTCAGGACTACGTGAAGGCGATACAAGCGGCCGAATGTATGTTCAAACTCAAACCGCCCAACTGGTACCTGAAATCGACCATTGGAAATATTGAGCTTATTGATAGGTACGTTAGAAGGTAAAACATAAATTCTTTACTAGATTTTGCCTACAGATTTATGTTGATAGATGCTTCTGCCGCGTTTTTAAAGTTTTCTTGTTTTGTACATAAAGCTTGCCTAAAGTTGAGTATTGGGAAATTTGAAGGTTTTAATATAAATTATTTACTAGACTTTGCCTACAAATTTACATATGTTGATAGACGCTTTAGCCGCGTTTTAAATTAATTTTCTTATATGCATAACTTACCTGAAATAGATCAAGGAATATAATAATAATGATAATGCTTAACAATCCACACAGCATCATCTAGCCCCAAGGTAAGCTGCTGTTAAACAGAGCTGTATTATGGGTACTAGATGACTGATATATACTTATTACAATACAATACATAGATAGATATTTTTTATTATATATAGAAAATACCCAGAACACCCGGAACAAATATTTGTAGATCGCCTCGGGTCAAATACCCGAGGCGGGAATCGAACCCGCAACCTCTGCGTTGCAGGCGGACCTGCTCCCGCTGCGCCACATCAGTCGTCAAAATATAGAAATTTTGAGCTTATTGACGGTAGAAGGTAAATCATATGCTTTTATTTGCCTAGAGTTTTATGTAAATGATGCTTCTGCCCCGTTTTTAATTAGTGTTATTTCATGCATAGCTTGTTTTTTGAAAAGGCACGCTAATGTACAATGCAACTGTAATTTTGTTGTCATGGTTTTAGTATTTAGCCTTAGCCTGTCGCATTCCGAATTCTAGGTACCTGGAGTGTAACCACGAGCTCTTATAGAAACAATGAAAAAACATTACACTTTGTCATTACACATATTTTTTTGTATGCCAAAATGTCAGTCTAACAATGTTTCAATATTGCTTTTGAGCTTGTGGTTACCCACCTGAAAAGTGTTTACAACACACCCAATAGTCACACACATAGTTTTGACCCTACACTAGAATTCCTTGTGTCGTGGCAGATACTACAAGTATTATGGTACAACACAGAGACCCGGGACAAATATTTTCAGATCATGTAAACATTTTCTCCACCTCGGGAGTACAATGGATCTGTTCTGTGCCTATGTCGTGTTTGCAACTGCTTCATAACCGAGCATGAATTAATGAATGAATGAACGAATGAATGAATGAATGAATGACCGGGTACTAACCAATCGCGCCATCGAGGTCTTCATCTACGTCAATATATTAAAGTTAATCTTATTACCGAGCGAGAAAGTGACAGAGAATCGCTTTGACTCTTTCAGACTATTGAATGGCTAGAGCAAAAGTAGCTCTCGAGCGTAGTGTCATAACGACTCAGCCTACCATTTTGATATTTCTTGAAAAGTACAAGCTTTGCTTAGTTTCGGGCTAGTTGGTGCTGTGTGAAAATATCCGGCAACCTTTTTTTTTTTAAAAGCGTGTATACAGGGTCATTCATTATCAACCTGACAAACTTAAGGGATAGGTTCCGCAAAAAAAAAATATATACATATGTACCTATAATTTTTTTTTTATATGTATATTTTTTCTTAAAAATCCCAAGTAAACAAAAAAAAAATCGATTACGTTTTTCCGCACAATTATTATTTATCATTGTTATGAATCGAGTTAAGCGACGTAATAATGAAATATTCGAGTGTGCGCGCCCCGTAGCGGGTCAAGGACACGCGCAGGTCAAGGACGCGCGGGTTATTGACCCGCGGTTCATTGATGCGCGGGTCACTGACACGTGCCGAGCGCTGCCTTTTCGATTTCTAACAAGGATAAGTAATTATTAAGCAGAATTACGTAATTTTTTTTTAAATATAAAAAAAAACGTTTAGAAAAAAAAGTACAAGTATTTTTTTTTATGTGTGGAACCTACCCCCTTAAGTTTGTCAGGTTGATAATGAATGACCTTATATTCTAAAGATGAACGGAGTGTTTGGTAAAATCGACAAATGCTATACTAGTATAATTAATGATGTATATTGTTTGTATTGATAGTAAAATGTATGTATTTCTGCTTCACAGATTTAGAAAGAGCGAGGACACGTCGCCGGAACAGCAAGTATTTTCCTTCTGGATGGAGTACTTCGTGGAAGCTACTAAGAGCAGCTGTGACAATATTATTAGATTCCCTGTAAGTTCTAACTATGTGTTACCCTATATGTGTTATGGAACTCGGGAACCGTACTTTTTGGCTGGCTATTCGTTCGTTCGTTCGTAGTCAGTGTCCAACTCTGGTGACAGAGTTTCTAGGCCGCCCGAAGGTCTCTGTCATGGCCTAACAACTTTAAAAAAGCCAGGACCGACTGCTTAACGTGCCCTCCGAAGCACGGGAGCGCTCAGTTGAAATTGCCACAGGCAGGCTATAAAAATAGCCTATATCCTATTCCCGGTCATTAGTGTCGATTCTGTTGTAGCATTTTCTAAACTTAGCTAACTAAAAGTATCGCGGTCCTTTGTTTTTTAATTCATTAGAAAAGGACGGCAACAATTTTAGTTAGTTTAGAAAATGTTACAACAGAATGTACGCCATTATCGACATATGTTTTAAATTTCAGCCAAATTGGTTCAGTGGTTGTCGAGTTATAGAGGAACAAACATCCAAGCTTTCGCATATTAGTAAGATGTGATGTGTTTGATTTTCTAAAATACAGCTTGTCACACACAGCGCAGATAGTATAAGATCTGTATATGGTCGTAATAACAATATTTATGTAGAAATCAACATACTAAGTAGTAGTTCTGCCAACAGTAGACCGCGCGAGCACAAACATTTAAAAGTGAGCAATGGATTCTTGACATTAATTATTTTTAATTATTTTCAGGTGATAATTTTAGAAACTGCAAAAGTGTACATGCCATCCTATGTCAATGTCAACATGGGGGCGGAACAGAAGTCTGTAGAGATTCTCAACCTTTGCCTGGAGGCTATAATGGGCAAATGCAGGCAGGTGCACCGATGGTTGTTCACCTCTGACATGATTAGGAGTTACAGGTGTGATATTTCTCTTCCTAGCTTGTTGAGCGAATTTGAGCTTGTGAATAAGACCAATAGTTACACTGCGCTTGCCAGTGATGACTTATGACACTGAGATTAGCGACCACATCTCAGTGACATAAGTCATCACTGGCAGGCGCAGTGTAGGGTCGATCATTTGCGCTCTTTAGCTTTAGTTATGACTATGGGAGCCTTGTCCATCAGTTTACTGCAATATATCAGCGACTAGCCGTTGCCGCGACTTCGGTCACGTAAAAATTTTACTCTTGAATCACTCTATCGATGAAAACATTAAAATCCGTTGCGTTTAAGATCTTAAGTGTAGAGATAAACCAGTAAGTATTCAAGAACGAAACTCAAATCGATACTCAAGCAAAGATTTTTGAAAGTACATTTTAGATTTTTTTATCAAATGATGCTTGAGTAGTAGAGAGTAGTAGAATTCTTTGAGATAGAGCTCGTCCGGGGATGGACTATTTCTGCCGCCAAGCAGTAAGGCTTGCATTGCTGTGTTCCTATTCAAAGGGTATGATTTCCGGTGAAATTACAGGCACATGAGACTACAGATCTACATCTCAGGTGGCAACGCGTAAGTGATATCTCTGATGTTGCAAGCGTACATAGGCTATGGTGAGTGGTGACCGCTTACCATCAAGTGGGCCGTACGCTTGGTTGCCACTTGAGTGGTATAAAAAAAACAAAATAAGTCATATTCACACTCAAGTATGGTTCTTGAATACGGGTCTCAAACTGCACGCCCGTCCAATGCGTTTGTTTTAAATGTGACAACAATAGCAATTTTCGGAGTGGGGCATGCAGTTTTCGACTGGTTCATCTCTGCATACATACAAAAAGACAGACAGCGGAAAACGACTGTTATATAACTTGTAGTTATTTACTAATTAATCATTCAATCTCTACAGTTTATATAAACGCGACGAGCGCTGCCTCTTCCTGTACGTTAGCGAGAACTCTGACGACTTCCAAATATTCCTGCCGTCGGAGGCGTGTCGGCAGCGCCTGCACGACCTGCTGGGCGAGCTGACGGCCGACCACGAGAAGGTCACTGACCTGGATACTAGCGTTATGCACGATCAGCTGAAGGTTAGTACAGTTATAGTAATTTTTATTTCCCTAACCTATATCGACCCACTGCTGGGCAAAGGTCTCCCCCAAGGACTTCCATTAGTAAATTAAAAAATAATAAATAAATAATGCTCGACAATCCACACAACATCATCTAGCACCAAGCTAAGCAGAGCTTGTGTTATGGGTACTAGATGACTGATATAATATAATACTTAATACAATACAATACACAGATAGATATTTTTTATTATACATAGAAAATACCAAGAACAACCGGAACAAATATTTGCAGGTCGTACAAACATTTGTCCCGGGGCGGGAATCGAACCCGCAACCTCCTGCGTCGCAGGTGAGACGCACCACATCGGTCGTCAAACACTCTCTACAAACATTCGTCCATTGGTCAGCAAACAGATCACGCGATGGTGTTGATCCCAGGAGCGCATTTAACAACCTAAACCGGGTGTGGCCAGACCGGTATGAGGCTATAAATAGTGGGGTTGTCGCATCGAATTCTCACCCCTTTCCGCTACGGCCCCTGGGGTTGGGCCATTCCCCCCGGCAACAGCCCAAACCGAGGTTCGTACCTAAGTGGTGCCCTTGCGCTAGTTGCCAAAAACTCAAATCTTTACGGGCCTTCTGCGCTCGGCAAAAGTTCGTGTAACGCTGTCACGGACCATCAGATGGTCTAACAGCATAAAGTCCAATAAAAAAAAATACGAATTCTCACTTTGGCTCCAGCGCTCGACGGAGCATCACGTCTGCCGGAGAACAAGTCGATGGTCCTGATGATGTCCCGTGGAAGGATGAAACACGTGTCGATATTTATCTTTTGAGGTTAACTGTGTGACCTCATTATTTAAAAGGTTAAGCGTAGTAGCACTAGATATTTTTCGTCTGTTTTTAATCTTGTAATGGATTTCCGCAAAGTAACGCCTGAATCTATCAATTATCTTGAATTTATCAGTTAACCTAAACCTGTCATCATATTATCTGTTCCAGTTCGAATACGAGTTGGACGATTGCAACAAGCGAGTGATACTAGGCAAGGGTACATACGGCGTTGTCTTCGCGGCTAGAGATCTGAACACGCAAGTCAGGATCGCCGTGAAGGAAATACCCGAGCGGAACCTCGGCGATGTTCAACCTTTGCACGAGGAAATATTGCTGCATTCTCAGCTGAGGCACAGGAATATTGTTCAGGTTATTTATACCCACAGAACTATATTTAAGTAGAATGAGTGAGTGTGTGTACCTCGCGCTCGCGTGCCGAAAAGACGGCCTAAGTAAGGGCTGAGTAACCTCTTTACTCGCCGTGAAACTCAGTCTGCTCCCAACCGGGGGCGGTGTAGTGGTAATGCCTAGAATCGGTTTGCCGCGTGCTTTTAAATCATTCATTTTCGCGCGACTTATGTTTCCCATCACTAAAATACATTTGTGTGTAAAATAAAAATAAGAAACATGTTACACGCTCGGTTTCTATACACCTCATACATATGTAGGGATCTAAATATGCAAGTCACGATCGCTGTGAAGGAAATACAGGTGCAGAATCTTAAGCAGATAAGCACTGTTCCGCGTAGTCATCATTTGGATGGGTGACCGCCAGTAGCAATTTCAACTGAGCGCTCCCGTGCTTCGGAGGGCACGTTAAGCAGTCGGTCCCGGCTTTTTTAAAGTTGTTAGGCCATGACAGAGGCCTTCGGTCGGCTTAGAAACTCTATCACCAGAGTTGGCCACTGACTCATACGAATTTATTTACTTACTTACTTAGGTGCGGAACCTCGGCTTACACTATTTTTTTTGTATGCCGAAATGTCAGTCTAACATTGTTTCAATAATGCTTTTGAGCTTGTGGTTACCCCTCAGGTTAGCTATATTTCACGTACATGATACTGGGTCCTAAAGTTCGATTAATTACCGTGTAGCCACAGAACAGAGACTATGTACAGAATGGCCACTCCCTACCTCCCGCCGGTTTTACTCACCTCAGCACGGTCGCTAGTTCGCCGGCACCCAGCCGAGTTTGTTGCCAGATTCTTGTAGGCTGGGGCGCGTGGAACTGGCGCAAATTCACTTAGTTTCAAAATGATCCTTGTGATATGATTGATTAAAGAGATATTTGACTTTGATCGGACACTTGCTCTTTAGATACATTGCGTCTTCTTGCTTTTCACCTGATACTTGCTCACTGCGCCCGCGCCAATCCAGTCGTCAGGCTATCATTTCAGTTCTTTAAGTGAAGATGAATGTTTTGTTTTTACAGTACCTCGGTTCGATATCAGAAGACAACTACTTCAAAATTTTCATGGAGCAAGTCCCGGGTGGGTCTCTGTCTGCACTCTTAAGATCCAAGTGGGGACCGCTGAAGGAAAACGAAGCGACCATTGCTTATTACACCAAACAGATACTGGAGGGTAAATAACTTTAATATAAACAGCACACATCATATTATCATGCACCATTAAAGAGCACCGGTGTTCTAGTGGTAGTGACCCCGCCTTCCGATCCTAGGGTCGTGGGTTCAAACCCGGTCGTGCACCAATGGATTTTTCTGTTCGAAAAATGTATGTGCGCAATGCCAGTGCTCTCATGCGGTGAAGGAAAACATCGTGAGGAAACCGGCATGTCCGCGTGGTGGATTAAGACCCAATCACTCTCGCCTGAGAGTAGGCCAGTGTCCCAGCAGTGGGAACATTGGAAGGCTGTCATGATGATGATGACATCATATTATCATGACAGCATTCCTCAGCGTCCCAGCCGTGAGAACATTATAAGGCTGTCATGAAATGCATAAAAAAACAAACCGTATAAACACAAATAGGAAGAATGTGTAATGTTATAGATTGTTTTTTTTTATAAAACTTGAGTAGCAAACAAGCGTACGACCCACAAGATGCTAAGCGGTTACCGCAGCCTATGGACGCTTGCAATACCAGAGGTATCACTCCTTTGTTGCCACCTTGAGGCATAGATCGAAATCCTCATGTACCAGTAATTTCACCGGAAACCATTCACACTGGAACGGCAATGCAAGCATTACCGCTTTGCAACAGAAATAGGTATGGTGGTAGTACTTCCCCAGACGTGTTCTATCACAACGAACTCTGCTACTTGTTCTTTCTGCTTTTTGTACATTTACTACCTTTAATCATGACAGCCATCTAAGGTTCCCACTGCTGGGTCACTGGCCACTCTCGAGCGAAAGTGATTGGGTCTTAATTCACCACGCAGACCCAATTCAACGTGCTCCAAAGTTTGTTAATGCCAAGAAAAAGCGTGTGGGCGCTTACCTCGCGCAGGCAAGCTGTCATGAAGGCAGTGCCTATGATGTCCGCATGGGCGCTGCAAGCTTCTTACTTTGTGTTGAAGTATACTTACGTGCCGTTCTGTGAAATAAACTATGAATTCTGATTGGTGGGTGGCATGTATTTCGATTTTTTAGTTCTTCGACATGTAGGTTTCCTTCACTATATGAAAGCACTGGCATTGCGCACCACTATTAAACCACCGATGCTCTCGTTTTTTTTACTGCACACAAATCTGTTTAAGTATAGTATTGTTGTGGAATCCTCCAATCATTTTAGAAATTAATGCCATTAAATTATTGGCAATTTAAGTAGAATTAAAAAGAAAATATTTTCTAAACAGGAACTGACCACCGAGATCGTCGACATAATATCATACAAACATAAGCAACGCTTCCATATTTATAACACAACTAGCTGTTGCCAGTGACTTCGTTCACGCTGAACTCGGGAGCCGTACTTTTCCTATGTTCCTTTCCGGTTATTATCAATCTATGTTTTAAATTTCAACCAAATCGTTGAGCTGTTAGAGGAGCAAACATACAAACTTTCGCATTTATAATATTAGTGGGATTAATGTGAAGTGCAATGTGTAACAACCCAAAATCCGTTTCAGGTCTAAAATACCTTCACGATCAGAAAATAGTGCACCGCGATATAAAAGGCGATAACGTTCTAGTGAACACATACAGCGGCGTTGTAAAGATATCAGATTTCGGCACGTCGAAGCGTCTGGCCGGATTGTGTCCCTCCACCGAAACATTCGCCGGAACACTGCAGTATATGGCCCCGGAGGTTATAGATAAGGGCCAGAGGGGTTATGGAGCTCCTGTGAGTGTTATTCATAATTACATTTTTAAAGCTAGTCAACATAATAACGTAGGCAAAGTAAAATATATTGGCATCTTGAAGCATTGACTGGACTGTATCCTTTCACCGAAACATTCGCCGGGCCACTGCATTATATGGCCCTGGAGGTTACAGATAAGGGCCTAAGAGCTTATGGAGCTCCCGTGAGTGTATTCATAGTTAATTAGTTGTATTTTAAAATCTAGTCAACAATAAGGTCTAGTTATTATTTAAAAACATTTAAAAGTAACATAAAGTATTGTTTTTATTTTCAGGCTGACATTTGGTCCCTTGGATGCACGGTCGTAGAAATGGCTACAGGAAATCCACCCTTCATAGAATTAGGCTCACCGCAAGCTGCCGTTTTTAAGGTAACACATTTATAATCATTTATTACACAAAATACAAAAAAAAATCTTACCTTAAATCGATAGCCATTGGTTCGTTTATTTATTTACCTAACTGCTTTGGCAAATTGCCACGCTGTTAGAGTTAAAAAACCAATAGACATTAACATGTCTTGTGTATCCACCAATCCGCATTGGGTCTACGTGGTGGATTTGAGCCAACCACTCTCACTTCAAAGTAGGCCAATTTTCCAGCAGTGGGAGTATTGTGAGGCAGTCTTGATCATGATGATAATGTTTTTTTTATGATTCCACGCGCCCCAGCCTAGAAGGATCTAGCTATAAACTCTGTAGCTGGGTTTCTAGCTTTTTTTGATGATCCCTCTTGATCATAAAGCTTCAGTATCAGTGGTGCCAATCGAACTAGGTGAGGCTCATGACAAGAGTAAATGTAGGTATGTAAAAAAGGGGATAAAAATAATTAAAAGCCAAGTTCTTTAGCAATACACGCTACGCTTGATGAGTAGAATTTTAATGAAATATTTGCAAACGATATTAGGTTGGATACTACAAGATACATCCGGAAATCCCGAGTGAGCTCACTCCAAAGGCGAAAAGTTTTATCCTGCGATGCTTTATACCGGAGCCGGAACAACGTGCGACGGCTGCTGAGTTGTTGGAAGATCTGTTTTTATGCGAGTATGTATTTTATTTTACTTATAAAACTACCGTGGATTACTTATATTATTCATTTTAAAAAGGGTGTTTTAACGTACCGGTATATCGGTAAAAAGCACAGACACTCTTCCGACTCGATTTCGAAAGTCTTCTTCAGGGTGGAGTGACGCGGCGCTATCAGTATATCGCGACGCGGAAGAGGAAGGGTACCGATGTACGTGATAACACCTTTTTTTAAAATGAATACATATTTTTTTTTCCGTACACATCATAGCATGTTAGGTAGTCAGTTCCGGATTTTTAAAAGTGGTTCCAAAATGGTTGGCCATGACGAAGGCCTTCGGGCAGTCTTTTAACTCAATTTCATAAATGCAGGAAATGCAGGGATGATAAAAATCATGATTTTATCAAAAAAATCTAATTAATTTGATTTAAATCGGATTAATTTGATTTTAATCAGGTAAATTTTATTTTAATCAGATTAATTTTATTTTAATTGAATTTTCTGCATTAAAACAATATTCATTTTTTTTTTAATTTGGAATCAGTTAATATTAAAAGAAAAATGTAATTATATATATTGATTTTAAAAATAAAAATATAAACATTGCAGTTCTTCTAAAATTAACAATAGGCATTAATAAAATCAAACGAAAAATCGACGATTGAAAAATTAAATAATCAATTGCTTAAAATTGACAAAAACCGTTGCGTTTTCAGGGAAATCCTTGACACTTTTTCGTTTATTTTGATGCAGTAAAAAGGTATTGATTTAAATCCTTGCATAAATGTAATTTCAATACCAGAAAGAAGAAGCCGACCAGCCGGCTCGGCAGCAGCATGGACTACAGCCGCAGTATATCCGTGCCTGCGGATAAGGCGCGCCCGCTCGCGCACAAGAAGATATCCGAGCCGTGCATGCCCGGCGCGCTGCCCACTAGCCCAGAGATCGAGTAAGTTCTACACCTAACTAGTCAGGCCTCGAAAACCGGTAATTTCAAACCGGTTTCGGCCATTGACCCTAAACCGAGTTTAATGTTAATTTCGACAACTGCCGCCTAGTAAACCTGTATAAGGCTGCGTCCACCAGAGATGTGCGAGGATGTGTAGCAAGGAAAGTGTTTTTAGGAACCAATAGAATCACTTCATTAAAGCTGTCAGAGCGAGGTTAGGTAAATGAAGTAATTATATTGGTTCATAACAAACACATCCCTCGCTATACATCCTCGCACATCTCCGGTGGAAACGCAGTTTTAACCTGTTAAAACGAAGCTCCGTGGCTTGTTTTGCTCAGTTACTCGTCTGAAGATATCCGAGCCGAGCATGACCGACGCGCTGCTCGCCAGCCCGGAGATTAAGTAAATTCCTCTTACCAGAGCTGGCCAATAAAACTGTCCGTATCAAAAGGGCATTCTATCATAAAGCCCTTGTGGGACGATCGACATGAAGTAAAATGACCCACTAGTGAAACGTCAGGAAACTAAAACTCGTACGAGTCAGTGGCCAACTCTCGAAGACAAAGTGTTCACACCGCCCGAAAGTCTAAGTCATGGCCTGACAACTTTGGAAAAGCCGAGACCGACTACTTAAAGTGCCCTCCGAAGCACGGGAGCGCTAAGTTGAAGCTGCCACTGGCGGTCACCCATCTAAATGGAACAGTGTTTTCAAAGTTGTTAGGCCTTAACGAAGGCCTTTGGGCGGCCTTTAACTCAGTAACTAGAGTTGGCCACTGACTCATGGCCACTGACTCATACGAACTTTTTACTGACGTTTATAAGGAATTGTCTCAATTCAACAGCTCTGTAACTGACACAGTAGTAGCACAATACAACTGCTTTAGTTGAAAGCATGGTCTTTAGTACCTTATTTTATACATTCTGAACCATTCGCATGACATTGAAATGTTACTACAGTTTTGCGTTGTGTGATGTGTTCGATCATAATACATACCATTACATGAACGGTAAAAGCGTACCATATAGGTCCGTTAGGCTGCTTGTCTACTAAAGCGGAGCTTTCAATGCTCGAAATGAGGCAGTGGAATCGGTGAATCATAACGCTCCAGCGATTCTTTTAATGGATTTTTCACGCCTTTTTTTCGGTTCGCTTTGGTAGAGAGGCATATAATTAAATAGCAATAAAGACTAAAGTTTGATGTTTATTTGTTCCTCTGACCAGGCAACAGCCTGGGTCTGTAATTTAGTCGAGTAGCTAGTACATTGCTCCTTTCCTATTCACAACGGTGGTTTTGTCTATAATAAACAAGCAATGTGCTCTCTGCTTGACTAATTTACTAATATAGATAGATAGATAGATAGAAAACTCTTTATTGTACACCACAAAAGAAAATTAAAAACAGAAAAATAATAATTATATACAATTAACAGTGAAGTACAATGGGCGGCCTTATCGCTGTGAGCGATTTCTTCCAGGCAACCTTTGGATGGACAGAAACTTGTTAGAATGAAATGGGTCGGTGCCAAAACAAAAAGAGAAGAATAAATAATTATTTACATAAAGTGCATAAGATAATAAATTTACTTATACTAAAGTATAATATAATATTTATATATATATATTAATATATAAATATAAAATAGTGTATAAAATATATAAATACATATAAGTACATACAAAATATATACATAAATAAGTTCCAAAAATGTTAGCATTGTGACAAGAAGTGATCAAGCAATAACTTTTTGAAAATAGAGAGGGATTTTGCCTTCCTGATGTTATGAGGGAGAGTATTCCACAAGCGGATGGCTTGTACCGTGAAAGATTTTTCATAAAAAGTTGAAGTGTGTACAGGAGTTTTAAGCTGCAAAGTTTCAGAAGAACGCAAAGTACGAAGATTAGATTGATCAAGGTATTCAAAACGTTCTTTGAGATAGGGAGGAGTAGAAGGGATAAATAGGATACTGTACAAGAGGGTAAGGATATGAGTATTCCTGCGAAAGCGGATGGGCAACCACTTGAGCTTGTTACGAAAATCGGAAATATGGTCATATTTGCGAAGGCCAAATATGAACCTGATAGAAAAGTTTTGAAGGCGCTCAAGCTTATCGAGTTGGGCCTCAGTGAGATTAAGATAACAGGTGTCGGCGTAATCAAGAATAGGAAGCAAGAGAGATTGCGCAAGCGTAACTTTGGTGGATGTTGGTAAAAAATTCTGCAGCCTTCTCAAAGATGCAGCTGTTGCGAACATTTTTCTACTTAATTCAGTCAACTGAGAATCCCATGTCATATACTTATCAATGTATACTCCGAGGTTCTTGACTGTATCACTGATAGGAATCGGGATACTATCAAATGTGACCTGTGGTAGAGTAAGCCAATCTATCCTAGAGATCATCCGGGAGCTACCAACTATAATTACTTGTGTTTTGCTGGGATTCACTTTAAGACCAAAAGTTCTGCTCCACTCAAGAATGCGTATCAAATCATTATTAATGCTAATGATCGCCTCACTCAAATTTTTAACAGGAGCCTGTGCGTAGATTTGGAGATCATCTGCGTAAAGGTGGTAGGAAGAAGTTAAAGTTTGAGAAATGGAATTTATAAAGATAGCAAAAAGAAGAGGAGATAAAACGCCGCCCTGAGGAACGCCAGCAGTTAGATCACACCATGATGAGAAAGAGTCATTAATGCGAATGCGTTGCCGGCGTCCAAACAGGTAACTATGAAACCAGTCAATAGCCGTTGGAGATATGTTAAGAGACCGAAGTACACCAAGAAGAATATCAAAATCCACATTGTTGAAGGCGTTGCTAAAGTCAAGTAACGTCAACACAGTTACAAGTCCGTTGTCCATACCCAGGCGAATGTCATCAGTGATCTTGGTTAAAGCTGTCGTGGTGCTATGTCCACGGCGGAAACCAGATTGTAGTTGATTGATAAGGGAATTTCTGTTTAGGAAGGTATTCAATTGGTTATGGATAAGGCGCTCTAAGACTTTGGATAGGAAAGGGAGGATGGATATGGGGCGATATTCAGAGAACGATGATGGATTTAACTTTTTAGGTAATGGAATTATGTGAGCGTTTTTCCAGACATTAGGGAAAGTACTAGAGGAGATGGAAAAGTTAAGGATATGGGTTAGGACTGAGATGACCTCATCAAGTATGGGCACTAACATATTGCGACTTATGTTGTCATTACCGACAGCATTGGAAGTAATGGACATAACGCTTCTCTTAACATCACAATCCGAAAATTGACTAAGAATAAAGGGTGAAATATTGGGAGGTAATGTAGAAGAAAGTTTTTGGATAGTATCAAATTTAGTTAGGCCATTAATATTGGCAGAAGTAGAGAAATGCTGATTCAATAAATCAATATTCAAATCTTTAGGTACACTATCATGCCGAGATTTACCAACCCCTAATGTCCGTAAAAATTTCCAAACTTTAGAAGGATCATTATTATCTACAGATTTGTGAATATATCGGCGTTGAGCATCCCTACACACCTTGTTACAGTGATTCCGGCGTTCCACGTATTTATTATAGTTATCGTCTGATGGACGACATTTATATTTAAATTTGGCTAGATTTTTTTTGTGCATGATTGACCTAATTTCTGGCGTTAACCATGGAGCTGGAAGTTGTTTGATTTTAATCTTTCTGAATGGTGCATGCTTGTCATATAAATTTATAAGTTTATTATTAAAAATAGAAAGCTTTTCATCAACCGTGGTAGCCTCTGCAACCTCGGACCAGTCTATACTAGCCGCATCTTCACGCAAACATTCCAAGTTCATACCACCGAAGTTACGTTGCAGAATGATTTGAGGCTTGGCTTTTGGCGGACGAATTTTGTAAGAAAGGAAAATGAGATCGTGATAAGAAAACGCATCCGCCGAATATTGGCCATGTTTAGAAACACTGTTATTAGATGATACAATTATCAAATCTAGAAGAGATGGAACAGAGTCAGGAAAATGGTGCGTGGCACTAAGTGGGAGAATAGCCAGGTTACTTGCCTTCACAAGAGTTTCAAACTTGGTTGATCTGTAGTCGCGTTTTAAAAGGCAAGTGTTGAAATCACCTAAAATTATGGAATGATTAAAAGAAGGAGTGTAATCTTCTAAAAGCTTTTCAAAAGACGAAAAAAAATTAATTGCAGAGGAAGGGCAGTAATAGACTCCGAGTAGTACCTTTGTGTGTAGAAGTGTGACTTCCACAAAAAGATGTTCACCTTCACTGAGTGGCGGGGGCTGGGGAGACGTGCTAACCACAGAATATGGAATGTGTGAGCGTAGATAGATAGCAACACCTCCACCAACTCGCCCGATACGGTCATTACGAATCAGTACAAATCCAGGTAATGAGTATGACGTAGATGGTAAACAGGGTTTCATCCAGGTCTCGGAGACTAATACTGCATGAATATTTTTATTGTCTAACGAGGCTAACATGTCAGGATAGTGAGCAGGAATACTCTGAGCATTGATATGGACTACGTTAAAGTTTTTAGGGACATCGGCGAACTGAGACACCAATGCCTCACATAGAGAAGGAATACTACAAAAGCTATCGTCGTCTGAAGAAGTACATGATTCGAAAAGCTCAATTTCACTATCACTTTGGTCTAACATAAATATAATATTAAACAAAATAAATATACGTAAGTTTAAAAATAAATATTTAAAATAAATATTTAAAGATAGTATCTATTTCAAAATTTAACACTTATCAAATTGTGTCCACCCGCCAGTTGTGTTAAAAATAAAATTTAAATAAAAATAAAAACAATAATAATTACCAAACGAATAGAATACGGCAACACTCCATGTCACGTGACTGATTGACTGACTGACACTGGCTGACCAACATTTTGTCTTAAAATTAATAAAAAAGCAAGTCTGTCACTGTCAGCGTCACATCAGTCAGACAAAACAACAAAAAAGTAAAAAGAAAAAGTAGATACTGTAGTTAAAGTAAACACGACGAACAAAAATTCCAACTCGTAATAAAATAAAGAATAAACATAACTACGTGATTGATTACGGTTATGTGACGCGAAGCACTACCAAACTCAATCAACTCAACTCTACTACATATCACCTTCTGGATGAGGGTGCGCGTTTTGTCTTCGGCGGCTGCGCTGCTGCCTTCTTGGCCACTGGAGACGGCCTTGGAGACGTTCCAGCTATCACTGTCGGCTCAGATTGTGATGACCCCACGATCTGATTTAGTTCGCCCATCCAGTTTACGCGCTGCTTATTTCCGTCAGATACAGCGACATAGACGTTTCCTTCCCGAGTCCAGCATTTTGAAATTCCAAAGCGCTGCCTAGCGGCCATAAAAACTTCGTGACGGGATTTTGTTAGAAACTCTGACAATGTAATGCCAGAGCTCTTCAGGTTCGTTTTGGCGAACCAGACTTTATCCCGAAGTGCTACATCACGCAGTTTGAAGAGTATTGGCCGCGGCTTGTTTGATGAAGAGCGACCCATTCGGTGGCATCGACTGATATCAGCGGAGGAAAATTGTGGAACCTTTAACTTGTCAGCAACAACATCGACCACCACTGAGGCTGTGTCTTCCTTTTGGTTTTCTGAGATTCCATGGATCAGAAGAATTTTCCGCCTTCCACGCATCTCAAGCTGATCAATGGATCTTGCATTCAACTCTACCTGATTTTGAAGTGCTCGTAAGGCAGATAATGTAAAAGCCTTGAAACTTGCAAACTCTGCAGCTAGCGAAGTGACATTTGGTGCTTGATCCAGGTTCTTCTTTAGCTCTCCTTCGAAGTACTCCATGCGCTGATTGAAATCAATCATCATCTGCTGGGCTGGTGTATTGTTGCTGTCCATGGTGGCTCGTTCCAAGTGTAAAAGTGAGGTTAAATTGTGTATGCTATATATTGATGAAAGTGTTTGGTCAATGAAGGAGATAACACTTGTTGGCAGGTGGATTAAGTCAATAATGCATTTGATTTAGGATTTAACCATGTAAGTACAGTATACTTATTTAAATTTAAAAAATTAAAGTTGATAAAAATTTAACAATGTCTTGTTTTTGACTACCCGCGCCCAAAAAAGTAATATAGTTCGTGAGCAACCAAAATAACATTGTGGTTTTGAGTTTTACATGAAATCAATTGGCATTTAATAACTCATTCGCCCTTTCAAACATCGATCACCGAAGCAGGTGTTATACTATCAAATGTCATCTTACTGTTGTTTTAAACATTAGACATCTTTTGTTTGTGTTTTAATGTGTTTTGTAGTGAAATTGGCATCAGTTACCTCATATTCTCGAATCAGCTTTAAACTTAAAATCTCACCTGTTTCCTGTCCCGCACGAACATAGGTGCATAATGGTTTCGTAAATGGACGCATTTTGAACATCTTTAATAAATGGCCACTCTGATGATTTTATCAAAAATAATTATCTTACGAGAACAACGAAAATTGGTTATGACTATTACTTCCATGTTTATAAAATGTTACACCATACGCAATGACAAATTTTGCTAAAATTTTGTAGGAACTATAGGTAATTCATACACGATGTACTACTTTTTATTTAGTTTGTAACTAGATAAAAAGTAGTAGTTTGTAACTAGACAAAAAGTTGTAGTTTGTAACTAGACAAAAAGTAGTACGTAGTAAGTGGTACGTAAATTAGTTTCGTCCAATAAAATCACAAGATTCCAATCCAATTAAATCACATGAATCCAACCAATAAAATAACCTCGTTATATTAGATTCTGTCTGATTCTGACAACTGTACTTACTTAACTGTACTTAAGCGCAAATTAGCGCAATTATAGCATCGATTTTGTGACAGTTTTCTGAACAAAAATATACAAACAGTTTGCTTTATTTTCGCCTACAAACGGGCCTAAAAACGTTATTCCGTGATAAACCGCAAATTTCACTACAAGCCCACAACAACACATAACAGTTGTAATAACATTGCTTTGCACCTAAGCTTTTTTTTTCCGTCAAGGGTGAAGACAGTGCGCTCTAACCCGACCATCACTCGGACTGCGTCCTCGATGCTATCACCGATACTGATATACCCGCCGGACTATTCGAACAGCAGGTAAACTAAGGCATATTCAAATATGAGCGGTATCTGGATACGCGTCAGGATAGGTTACTCTGCAGCGCTAAACAGCCCAACAGTCACATACATAATCTAGGGGACTTACTCTTGAATCCAATGATTATTCCGATCCAATTTAAATGCAATTCTAATTTATGCTGTCAAATTTTTGTACGCTTGAAAACAAGGTTGAATTTGGCGCTAGGTAGATACTCAAGAGTGCGAAATATCATTATTCAAACTTGTTCAATACCTATCGGTTGGAATTGCGTTCAAGAATAAGGGACCATTAGTTTTGCGGGTGCCGTGGGTATCAGAAACTTTCAAATAAAAAACTGCCACATGCAGTCCTGTAGGGTGATTACGCAACTCGGTTTTAATCCGATTTCAATCAGTGAGATGTCAATAAGCTGTCATATTCATACAAAATACGTCAGATTTTGATTGGAACCAAGTGAAATCAATTGCAACCGAACTACATAATCTAGAGCCTGAACCCACATCAAATTCGGGTATAGAACCAGCAATCTCTCGCTTTTCAACTGGATACCCACCGCGCAATTTTGGTTGTCAATTAAATTTTAGCGCTGCAACAAGAGCTTATAGGTAATTTACTTCAAAACCCTGTATATCAGCAGTATATCACCTTGGTAGGCTGTATCGTTCGCTTTTGTATCGCAGAACAGTTAATCTATTATGAGAATCTATTGCAGCGGTTTTAAAAATTATTTACAATGTTTTACACCGACTTTCTATACGTAACGACCGACGTAAGATTTTAGACCTTAAATAATAAGATTTTAATTTGTGTAGTTTTGATGACAATAGATACCCAATTGATGGAGCCGAACTTGGCTAATTTTAAAACAAACTTTTACTCTTCTTTCTCTTAAAACAAAAGCACTGCAATAAAGCTTATAGTAGACGTACTGACGCACGGTTGACAGGTTATGCTACCTACAGCGACATTTGATACCGCTTGTATCTGAATAAGCTTTTATTATTGTACGCACTTTTGTTGGGAAAATCATAGAATACCATATAGTTCCCGTCCCGTTCTTCTATTTGATACGGAACACTAAAAAGCTAAGGGATGTTATATTGTTATTATTGTCAATCTGAATAGAATTATGTTTTTGCATTACAAAGTTTTTGATTGCTGTTAAATAGGGTGCTAGAATATTATTAAAAAAATCATGATAAAAATCGCATAAAACAGCTACTTGGTTTTTTTTGAATTACTAGAAAATAAAATTTAATGACCAGAAAATATTTGCTTCCTTTTTTCATTAGCATTGCATTGCAATACCCAACTCATTTTATTTACAACAGAAATATAGCATTCTATGAAGAAGTACATTTTCACCTTGCACATTGCTGGCATGTCATGCACAGAAAACACCTGCTTTTAAACTTCACATTTTCCATTCAAGTTACGTGCGCACACCCGTAGTTTACGTACACAAATCCGTATTTACGTGCACATTTTGAAAGGGCTCATCAAAATCCCATTGAATATAACTTTTCGTGTATCGCTCAAGTAATAACGCTGTCTAACTTCTGTTATACGCTTTATTTGTTTTCATAATATTTTATCTGTTTTTAATTATTGGTTATGTTTTAGTACAATGCCTAATACACCGTCCACCGATGAACTGGATAACAATGATACGCTTTTAAATAGACGGAGTTCCTCTGGAGGCCTGCTTTCACCTGAGGTTTGTATTTACGGTCAGCATTCTAAGGTTTACTACTATACTATTTTTTCTTCTACTACTACTACACTTAGTAGTGATGGTGGCATTTAGTGGATTTAGTTACTCCCTAGTGACCGGTCACTCTCCAGTAACTAAAGAGTGACTAGGTAGTAATAGTAGTAGTAGTAGTAGAATGCAGTAGTGGTAGTGTAATAAAAGTAACCGCATGTTGGACCCAGACACTCTCCAGTTACTTATAGTGACCATGCGGTATAAATAACTCTTAAAATGCTGGTTTACTTCCATGATTATTATTCAATAAAAATTTCGAATGTGTAATGTGTGTGCACTACAGATTTCGATCAAAGATAAGATGGCGAGGTTACTAACAATATACCACCAATGCTTCATTTCATTTCACATCATCATCACAGCAGCCTTCTAATGTTCCCACTGCTGCACATGTCATTAAAATTTTTAGTTCTTGGACATGTCTATTTTCTCACGATGTTTTCCTACACCGTATGAAAGCACTAGCATTGCGCACATACCATTTCATTTACGTAGAAGATAAAGCGTAATATTTTTGTAATACACAGGTGGACATGACAAGCGTACCCCGATCGTCTATTGACTTAGAATCCGATGGATTTTACTTGCTGAAGAAAGATTCGCAGCGCCGTCTCACTCTTTCACGTGTGTTAGAGCAGGATAGTGAGAAAATATGTTCGAAATGGATGCTCAGTGTTCAACAGGACTTTGGCAACACTGTATTGACAATGGTTAGTGTAAAATCTTTTTACTTCTATAGGTTCAAAACAATTTTGTCAATACTTCCTAAAGATTGTTGAACTTCTGCGTGGTAAGGTATAGATTGCAGTACGTTTCTCGCAAGCTTCTTAGCTCTTTAGCTAATTATAAATCTCTACATACTTAATACAAAACATAGTCGCTTTCTGCGCCGTCTGTCTGTCTGAATGTATGAACGTTTAGATATTATAAGTTACGCAACGGATTTTATTGCGGTTAAATTCATTAATAGATAAAGCGATTCAGATTATTCTTTTCGTATAGCAAAAGTACGCGTGCCTTACGCGTACTTTTACTATACGAGTACGCGTAAGGGCCGCCGGGGTGTGTCGCTAATAGTTTATAAATCTATGACATTTAAACACAATTTTGTTTGTCGCATTTGTGTCTACTCTAGCGACCAACAAAATTGTGCTCGTTGCTTAAAACTGTACTTCCTTCCAGAGCCATCTAGAAACACTCCGATGTGCGCTAAAAGGCTACATAATGGACCAGAACCGAAGCGTTATAGAACAAGCTATAACAACGCTAAAAGAGGAACTAGACTTCGATTCCAACGCTATAAACGAGCTACACTCAGCTATATACATGTTCCAAGAGGCTGTGAATGTTGTGCTGCGAATGCACAGTATTAAACCGCATTGGATGTTCGCGCTGGATAACTTGGTTAGGAACGCGGTGCAAGCGGCGATTACTGTGCTATCCCCAGGTTAGTCTTATTCAATATCTCAATCTAGAGGTGAGTTCAATCGTCAGCGGATGAATTTTTTCGAAAAAATTGAACAAAAATCTATATAAAAAAAACGTTTAGAAACTGGTATGTGACGATTTAAATGCTTGGAAAAGATATACATTTTGATATACTTAAACATTTTTCCAAGAGGCAGTAATATACACCTTCAATCCCTTATAATAGAGTCTGTGTTTCCCGATACTTATAACCTGGGTGTCTTCAAGTCACGAGTGAATAGGATGCTCTTAGGCAAGCGTGCTCCACCGTAGACCACATCATCGCTTAACATCAGGCGAGATAGTGGTCAAGCGCAAGCCTATTGTGAATAAAAAAAAAAAAAAAAAAAAAAAATAAGCCTCTCACAGAACTCAGACTTATTACTATCAGCCTGCTTACTAGGGTAAAATAGACCTTCAATCACTATAGATAAGCCTTAATCTTCACAAAGCTCGACGCAGTTATTAATCCATTTTAAAATACATCCTCAAGCATTGTAAATAAGCCTTAACCTTTTTCGCAAAGCTCAACATAGTTACGAAACTGCTTACCATTGTAAAATAGACCTTCAAACACTAAATAAAGCTCAATATTCATCACAAAGCTCAGCGCCTTTATCCACCTGTAAAGAAGCCTTCACCTTCTTCACAAAGCTCGACGCGATTATCTACACGCATACCATTCTAAAATACACCTTCAAACACTGCAAATAAGAGTCAATGTTCACAGAGCTCGGAGCAAACCTAGCCGGGCAGGATTCCCGCCGCGGCGGCGTCAGTGGCGGCGCGTGCGGCGGCGAGGTGGCAACTCCATCTGCCTTGTCCACCGCTACCTCTACCAGAGATCATCAGTTACATCAGCTGAGACAGGATAATCATAAGTTAGTAAATTAGTCATTATATATATATTTTTAAAATTTTTTGAGAAAAAAGGGCTTTGTCGCTGAGCGACAACACTGTATTTACAAAGTTGTTAGGAAAATTATACTTAAACTAGGTTACAAGAACACGAACTCCTCTTAAAATAATTATCTACTAAAATAAACATGTTTTGGGCTACGTCAGACATTGGTTCAGTCAACACACTGTTGCATAGTCCAACATCGAACATTGAAGAATGTCTAAACATAGTTCGCCTGTCATCTATGTTACGAATACATTCCATCAGCACGTGAAATTATCATTCTTGCATTTGAAAAAGTTATGTGCAATTAAACGGTGAAGAAAAGCATCGTTCGGAAACCGACAGCTTCATCTGCATTGGATCCGCGAGGTGGATTAAATCACTCTCGCTTGATAGTAGGCCAGTGTCCCAGCAGTGGGAACATTAGAAGGCTGTTGTCATGATGAATATGAACACTAGACTACCCCACGAGACTATTCTTGCGGGTCTCAGGCCTGACATTCTCGAAATCAAAGACATTGAGAATAATTTGTTTGTAGGCTCGAAGCTCGAAATGAACTTTTTTATTAATATTGTTACTATCAGCCTGTATGGAGTCGGGACCATGAGATATGACTGTGTTAATGTGTGAATAAATATTAATAAATAATGCTGGACAATCCACACGGCATCATCTATAAATGGTATTTATTATGAGTTTTTTAATTTCAGGCTACAACAAGAGTTACTGGAAAGTTACCAGCAATACCAAACTTTACTTAGGACTATGTTAGAAGAACAAAGGATGCAAACTCAAATGATTCGGGAATTTGTTGAGAAAAGACCTCGGTAAGTAAATAATCTTATACATATACTTCTTCTTAATCTAACTTTAAATTATGTTTAAATTTCTAGGCCAAAAAGACATAGTCATATTTTTATATATATATATATTTTTTTTTATACTACTAAAGTGGTAACCAAGCGTACGGCCCACTTGATGGTCAGCGGTTACCGTAGCCTATGTACGCATACAACATCATAGATATCACTTGCGTGTTACCACCCTGAGACCTTAGATGGTAAGTCTCATGTGCCTGTAATTTCACCGAAAACCATACCCTTCGAACCGGAACACAGCAATGCAAGAATTACTGCTTGGCGGCAGAAATAGGTATGGTGGTAGTCCTTGCCCGGACGAGCTCTATCACAAAGAACTCTACTACTCTTACTATATGCTGTTAAGACACACCCATACAGTACAAACAAAATCCAAGAAGAAAATCAGAAAATCAGTAGCAGCAATAATATCCAGCTAACGCTAAAAAAGACCTAAAAGAATATAAATTGACGGTATGCCTGCATAACCGGGCTGGATCGCTGAATGGCTTAAAATCTGTCGTCGTGGCATTCTTTGGGGGGGGGGGGGGGCTATGTTCAGCAGTAGATATCTATTGGCTAATATGTTTATTATTGGTTATCTATACTAATTTTAAAGAGGAAAGATTTGAATTTCTGTATTTTTGTTTGTTACAAATAAACTCCAAAAATAATAAACCAATTTCAAAAAATCTTTCACCATTAGAATGTAACATTATCTTCGAGTAACATAGGCTATATTTATAACTAGCGACCCACCCCGGCTTCGCGCATATAGGTTAATTAATAGTCAATTTAAATTGTTATAAGTACTTAAGATAATAATTATGTAAGGGGTGACAGATCGCACGAAAAAGTGCGATCTGTCACCTCGAGGTGACAAAACTAGGTGACAGATAGGAATAATCCAATACCATCTATTACAGAAGCACTAGTCCAACCATAGAAGAACCGCCTGACCCGGAACAGGAGATTAAAATCCGCGAATGGATGGACGTTCGCGGCATTCCCGACAGCGTGGCACGAGCATTTGCGTCCGAGCATTACACATTGGACGACTTGTTGAACCACGCACAGAGAGAAGACATCTCGAGGCTCAATCTCAAGTAATATTAGTAGACTTAGACTAAATTAGTAGCCTTTACTGCCACTAGCAACTTTAACTTACTAATCATCATCATCATCATCATCATCATCATCATCATCAGCCTATTGCAGTCTACTGCTGAACGTAGGTCTCTCCCAAAGCGCGCCACTGAACCCTAATTACTAACTGAACCCTAATTATTTAACTTACTAATCTGATATAATTTATTACCACTAGCAACTTTAAATTACTAGACGATAGACCTTACGCCTACTAGGAACTTTATCTTAGTAGCTGACTGCCATTAGCTACTTTAATTTACTAGCTGATAGACTTTACTGCCACTAGGAACTTCAACTTACTAGCTGGTAGATTCACTACCACCAGCAACTTTAACTTACTAACTGATAGACTTTACTGCCACTAGTAACTTTAACTTACTAGCTGATATAGTTTATTACCACTAGCAACTTTAAATTACTAGACGATAGACTTTACGTCTACTAGGAACCTTATCTTACTAGCTGACTGCCATTAGCTACTTGAACTTACTAGCTGATAGACTTTACTGCCACTAGGAACTTCAACTTACTAGCTAATTGACTTTACTGCCACTAGGAACTTCAACTTACTAGCTGATAGACTTTACTGCCACTATGAATTTTAACTTACTAGCTGGTAGATTCACTACCACCAGCAACTTTAACTAACTAACTGATAGACTTTACTGCCACTAGTAACTTTAACTTACTAGCTGATAGACTTTAACTGCTACTAGCAACTTCAATTTACTAGCTGATAGAATTTACTGCCACTAGCAGCTTTATGCTACTAACTGATAGATCACAGACGCTAGCAGCTTTACTAAGTAATTTGATGCTATAAAAATCGTATACCCGAATGGATGATCGACAAAGGATTGTACGAAACGGCACAAAATGTTCGTTGAAAAATAATCGATTGGGGCTTGGGTGATTTAATACAAGTTTCATATTCTAAACTCTTGTTTTACCAACAGAGGCGGCGTAGAACTTCGCTTATGGCGCGCGATCCAAGAGCACAGGATGAATACAGCGCATCTGCATCGCACCAGCAGCATCGAGACAGACATCGACAATAACTCCATCGTTGTCGTAGAATGTCAATCTTGTAAAACTACACGAAGGTATGTGGGCAAAGCTTTACTGCTAATTTGTAATTCTTGTTTAAACAAAAATATTAGCATAGTCAACTTATGCAGTAAAGTTAAGCTGATTATGCTGTTGACTATGCTCATATTTTTCTTTTAAAGTTAAGCTAGACCACAGAACAGATATTAGTACTACAGCTATACTATAATTTTTAAATTGAGCTTTTAAGTTAATACATTTGACTGACGTGCGTGAGGTGACGCTTTATATTATACTAGTGGCCCGTCTTGGCTTTGCACGGGTGGACATATATATATATATCCTTACACAGGCATAACGTAGCATTATAATGGTGAAAGAAGTTTTGAAATCTGACCAGTATTTTTAGTTTATTGGTTACAAACAAAAGTACGAAAATACATATCTTTACTCTTTATAATATACCTAGATTAGTAAGACGTGTCTGTTGGTGTTCATTTGTATTTTACGTTGTATTTATATTTTCAGAACCAACAGTACAAGTCATCCGACTATAGTGATCCGCGACCGGGAAGTGAACGGGGACGAAGTCGACGAGTACTACCCCGACATCGGTGTTGTGAACCTTTGACAATTCCGTGGATGGTGCACTCTGCAATAATGGTCCGTATATCTTAAGTGGTAGGGTTTATTTTGGTTTGTAAGAAAAGCTGTATAGAACGAGAGTTTCATTCAATCGTTTATACCCAAATTATGAGTTATAGCCTTATATATAGTACGTTAAAGCCTTGTTTGTGTGGGTCGTGTACATGCATATCACAAGTGCACACTAACACAATGTGCATGTACAGAATGAACACAAGGACACAACGCAACGCTCTCCCGTACCTTTCACTGAAACGTACCGTTTGTTTCCAAAAGTCAACGGAACTTTTAGAGACTTTTCACACTTGTTACGTCACCGCTACAAAATAAAACAATTTCTACTATACAAGGTTGTGAATTCCATCTAAAGTTGTTGGGAATAAGTCTCAAACTAGAGTGAAGAAGTTATCTACTAAAAATAATAATACTAAAATACTATAAGTACATAGTAACACTACATAAGCCTAGTAGATAAATAGTTTGCCGAAAGGCGAGAGCAATGTGTGTTTTTTTCTAGTCTCTCGCACACAATATAAAAATTAGTAATTCGCCGTGATCCAACTAAATGATTGAACATTAGAAAAAAACTCCTGTGGCCCTTAGCATCATAAAATACATGTTCATAATAATGTTGTAAAGAAAAATACTTTTTTTTTTATACAACTGAAGTGGCAACCAAGCGTACGGCCCACAAGATGGTAAGCGGTTACCGCAGCCTATGAACGCTTGCAATACCAGAGGTATCACTCGCGGGTTGCCACCTTGAAGCTATGATCGAAAGCCTCATGTGCCAGTAATTTCACCGGAAACCATACCCTTCACACCGGAACACAACAATGCGAGCATTACTGCTTGGCGGCAGAAATATTTATTGAATATTGATAGACATTTTTTTTTATATCAGCTCCATCTAGGCATGAACTAAGCAATTGTACTATGGGTACCGAATAAGGTAGAATACATTAATTTATATATATTTTTTTGTAATGCATACTAGTAATACCTGTCCGACCCTGACCCAAACAAATACCAAAGTACCTTCGGTGTGAAAGAGGTTTTAGTTAGAACATGGAGAATTACCCTTTAAAATATGTTTCTGACGTTGAGAAACTCGTTCAATTCGAGATCTTTATATAACACGAGTGTTTTGCAAGCTTTTCACAAATTAATAAAACCATAGGAGTGAAAATAATAGTTTTAAGGCCAAGAGTGCATCATCCAATAACACTGTTGTATATAACACGCTTTGTATTTATTGCTACTGCACTATAACCTAGTCCTGTATATAACATGTAAGCATAATATATCGTAAGCTGAGTAAAGGCCTGTCTACACTAAAGCTTATATTTCGACGACCCTGACAACAAAAAGTTTGGCGAAATAACCATTGTAACGTAACGCTGTCAATTCTCTTTTTTTTTTTAATTCAAAAGTAGTAGTAGATGTCTAATGGTGAACGGTCATAGAGAGCTTTCTAGTTTCCTCACTGGCCTATTCTCGAGCCAGAGTGATTGGGTTTGCTATAATTACATCTGGCGGATTGGTTATCACAGTATTAGGTCTTAAATTCATAAGTGAATGCTGTCAGTTTTGTTAACATTATTTTGAATGTGGCTTGCAATGTGGTTGGTTATACAGTTTGAATGTTCTCTGAAATCACTATGTTATAAGCTCTAGTGTAGACGCGGCTTTAAATCGAAGGTTAAAAAGGAATCGAAGGTTGTTTTTTTGGCAATACGCACAAATAGTGGTGCTAATATTGTGATTGTATTAAAAAAAGTGCCTTTTGAAAGCTTGTTACAAGTTTAATTTACAACAAGGTGAACAATAACACGTAATAATGCTAATGCACATAATTAATTAAGTAGTATAGACGGCAGTTTCAATTGTTAAAACTCTTTGATCCTCATACATTATTGTTGTAAGGCTGGTTTCACATATTGACGACAACGTTGGCCTCAACATTAATCACCCAACGAACGTATGGGAAGAGAAAATAGGGTTGGCGTCAACGATGGCAGATGGCCGTCTCGTGACGGTTACAACAAAAAATAACACCCATATTCTAAAACGATTGGGTGAATGCCTCGACTCGACTCAACCTCACTCTAATAAAATCCGTATTCTTAGTTGCGAAAATTCTCCTCCACTTACTCCCACTCGAAAGTTATCCTTACCAGAGGTGAGGAAATGATTGTCAAACTCAAGGTACGTCTAAACCTACCCTGAGTCGAGCGGAGGAAGATTCGAGGAAACTTCTTAGAATATGGATGTTATGCACCAACGTTTGTGAGGTATCTAATTATGTTGATACATGTTGGCCCCGAGGGTACCAACGTTGGCAGCAATATGTGAAGACCGGGGTAAGATGAGTATTAAAAAAAATAACTATGAATATTATTAGAATTAAAATGTTTAGCAGGCAGTTTATTTAATTAACAATTTAATTGTAAGTTTAATCTAAACAATATAAATAATAAAGGACACAGTCGCGATCAAAGTTTTTAAAGTGCTGAACTATTGTTATTTTTATATTTAGTTGTATCATTAATTTTGGAGTGCCATACATACATTATATTATATACGATTATATATACATTTATATATTAAATACAAGGCCATGTCAAGATAACTATATAATATTCTGTGTATAAGCAGCTATTTTGATATGACCCTGTGTATACATCTTTTTCTTTAATAACTTGAAAATGTTTTGAATTTATAACTAAGCTTAATGCATGTATAATTTAGATAGAGTAACATTAATTTCAAGATTTATGTAGATTTAAAATACTCACATTATGAATGAAGTACAAATACCAAAATACCTGAAACAGAGCATCTACTATGGACGTCAAAATGACATAACAATACTTTTATTGTAAATTTGCTAAATCGCATTCGCAAATTATTTTAAGTAAATCAACTCGGTGAAAATATCAATAAGAATAAGCAGCGCCAGCGTAGACTACGGTTGGGAGTTGGGTTATTATGTAAGTCTCTCTCCTTCACACCTACAGTGCATGCATTACGTGTGTAAGGGACGGCTTGATGACAGACGAACGACAGCGATAAACTTACATAATAACCTTACGGATTCTTAACGAAAATGTATATAAAAATTACTTTAATCAAGAGTTTACTGATTCAGGGGGTGTACTCTTGCGGACAAAGGCGATATATGGTGTCAGTTTTCGTGGTTCAGCGTATGTCCGTGAATGTTCTAAACTTAGCTGTCACCGACATAAGTTGAACTACCATATTTGCCACTTTGTAGCTTTCAAGAGTAGATGATCCGTTGGGAATAACCCTTCAAAAATACAAAGTTTTGATCGATTAAAATAATAGCCAGTAGTTTTTGTATTGTGTCTATTTTGGCGTCTAACAAATACATCGTACAATCATAGTACGGTAAAAATAGTGTACTTCATTTTGTTGGATCTTCCAAATAAAACAAAATAATTTAGAATAAGTTAACTTACAAATCATTTGGATAAAGTTAAGTTTAGTAAAAAAATATTGATTATATTTACGCATATCGTTTTTTGGTATCGATTCTGTACAACATTAAGGCGAGAATTAAATAAAACGACTTTATATTTTAGTCATTTTTGTTAATCAGTAAATTTCAATCTTGTTTTTGGAGTTACGATATATATAATACTTATGTAAGTTACATAAGTATACAAGGATTATTGGGTAAGAACTACTCTACGTTATTTTATGGACAAAAGAAAAAAAATTGATCTCTTGTACGATTATGAAATCTTGAAATTTTTGTGTCCAAATTTTCTGTCTTCATATTGGCTCGTACCAAATTGACGACACACTCATAAGGTTGCCTTTACATATACTTACTAAACTTGTACAAAGAAAATTTATAGAACTATTTTGTGTTTAGAAATATTTAGTTAAGTCTATTGGTAAAACTATGCTATTTACCTACAATTATTTGTCACTTTTGTCAAAGGCTAAAATAATGTAAAGTGTATTTGTCGTTGCATACTTAGGACAAAGCAACGAAGCATTGCATACCTACTTTCCTTGTACCAGTGTGTCCCTGCCAATACAGAGTCGCCAAAAACTATGCGCAAATAATTGCAATTTAGTTTATTATTGTTGAAACAACGTTTAAACCTAAGTTAAAAGCAAATATCAAAGAATAATGTCACATGAAATTAAATTTCGTTGGTGCTGCAAATTCAGCGAATTAAAATGTATTGTTAACTAACCTGTTTATATAATCTGCCCACGCAATTATATTTTTGGAGTAGTTGATTAATAAAAAAATAATAAATATTTAAAAATTATTTTATTTCAAGTGCCTTATATTTTACACAATTAATGTAGGCCATATACTGCATTGTTATTATTGAGAAAAGTAAAAAAATTTTTTTCAAAAATGAACAAGGTAGGTTACACCTACTTAGTGAAAAGCCTATCACTGCATAATATTATTATACCACCCACAAGAAAGGCAAAGGAAAGTAATATTGTGTGTGTGTATGTGTGTGTGTGTGTGTGTGTGTAGGTAGTCTAAGAATTGTCTCAAGTCTACTGCACTTGAGACAATTCTTAAGCTCCTCAAACTTATAGCAGATCATTAGAACAGTCTTCTAATTTCCCCAGATTTTATTATCTTTTTATTTGCGAAGTTTTCGCTAAAACACTGGGGTGGATGTCTACTCAATTACGTAGCGTCTAATTATATTACATTGAATGTGCGCCAGACATCGGATTTGAATTTCAATTTTGTTCCCTAAACTTCAAAGATGTGTTATTTTAGAACAGCCGTGTTACTAAGGAGGACGAAGTTTATTGACCTCCGGAAATCCTCCGTCCGTCATGGCCTGACCACTGTTAGAGCTGGGTGGGATCTAAAATTATGTTTGAGTAAACTTACAGATTAGGTACTTGTATTTGACATTTCATAATCCCCAGAATATTTATTCCAGAAGTTGGTCGAATCCACCCTAAATAAAGGGCTAGTCACACCGCCGCCGCCGGCTTATGCGTTCGCATAAGCGTAGACGTGCGCGTACCATGACGTAATGTATTAAACTGTTTATGATTGGCACATCGCACATTGGCGTGACAGCTCTCGAGGCGAACACGCGCGTGGCTACTTCTACGTTCTGCATACGCATCCGGTGTGCCGTGGCCTTAAATGGTAGGTATATCTACAACAAGCAGTACATCCCAGCTTCGGGCGGGTGCAATGAAACCGTACCCGTGCAAAGCCGGGGCAGGTCACTAGTAATAAATATAGCCTATGTTACTCAGGAATAATGTAGCACCATAATGGTGAAATATTTTTTTTTAATCGGACCAGTTTTTGAGTTAATTTATTCGTAATAAACAAAAATACAAATCTTCTCTAAACTATTAACATAGATATAGATAACCATGCTAAGAGATCTGATTCTAAAATTAATAACAATTTTGGTATATTATTATACCTAGGTAACCAGCCAACCTGACGCTAACCTCCTGATAAATGCTTGAGCCAGTGGCACTGGCTCATTGGGACAAATGTTTGTGCGATCTGAAAATATTTGTTCCAGTGTTTTAGGTATTTTGTATGTATAATAAAAAAATATCTAAAATATATATACCTACTATATAGTACTATATAGTATTGTATGTATAATTGATAACAGTCATCTAATACGCACGTAACACACGCTCTGGTTAGCTTGGGACTAGATGCTGTGTGGATTGTCCAGCTTTATTTATTTATTTATTTTATTCATATTTTTTCAGCTCAGTGCGGTCCTTTACCAGTGGTCCAGTTATTCCATCTAAGCTGTGTCATGTGTCTGGCGGAAGAAAGCACCCGTTAATTTCATTAGTTCTGCCCACGGCTTTTAAATGTAAATCTAGCGGTGATCTCGTTACGGATTCTTTTCGGGATTTTAATTGACAAACTGCCAGAGGGTCGTGTAGCACCGCGTAGCACGTACCTACGACGTAGCCACCAGCTACGGCTACATAAAATAACGTTTTAGCTGGCACAAAGGTATAGATAATTTATTATTATTACTAAACACAAGGAAAATAAATCTCATTGATCAAACTACTCGGACAGTTAGGAGAAATACCTACCTACTTAACTAAAGCATAAAAGGAGAATTATTTTTATAACTGTAGTAGGTAGGTAAGTATTTCGTTAAGTATTCTTTTTATTTCGACCTTTTGTACCTAGTAGGGTAAAATATAGAGTCGTTCGTCAACTCACACCATGAATCTTGTCCCAACTGGTGTGAGTTGACGAATCGTAAAATAAATATTATATAACTATTATTTTCGTTCTGCCTCACACCACCCTTTGCTTCCATTGAATTTATGCGTCGAGAACAGTCACCGAAAAAGAAACCTCTAAGATCAAATTATTATTATTGCTCTAGGTACTACAGACTCAATTTAATAAAATACCTCAAAACTAACTAACATAAAAAACTATCCTGTTTAGAATTAAACAAAATGTTGACTAGCCCAGTATAAGTATACTCTTACCTATTTTGTTTTATCAAACCAGTGACAGGTTTACAACTTATTAATTTAAGCTTCGCTTGCTCATATTAGAACCCCTTGTTCATTACATTCAGCTATTTCGACCGAGACCGTCTGGTAGTTCCTTGTAATTATATTTGTGCATATATCGTTAGTCTGCTGGCAGTGAACCAAATCGTTGTTACTTGCATAATGTGGATTTATATCGGGCGCGAGATGGCTACCTTACCTACCGTCTGGGCTAGGGATGTTAGAGAATAAAGAAGCCTTGTTACTTACTCCGAAATGATTCGCACAATTTACGACAGAAAGGCTAAGAATTAGCTTTATTGTACGGCGGCATCTGATTCATTTACCTACATAAAACGATAGATTTATTCAGATCTATTGCTATCCGGACACCTGGTAGGTAGCCTGTTTTATTTAGCATTTTTTGTTGGTAGCATGATTTTAATGGATGGAAGTACCTAGGTAAAGTCACATTAAATCGCGCACTTCGTGATATTTTTAAGTACGCCGCAGAGATGAACAGTTTAATAATTTCCCTTCAATAATATATTAGTTTTATATTTAAAAAGTAGTAATTAAGTAAAATAATATTAAATAGTCAGAAAAGTATTTTTATATAAGCACTTTTATTATCTAAGTAAGTACATCCCTAGTTCCCTAAGTTAAGCCCTGAGCAATTTGCAAGAAGTGATGCGCTTATGCGGTACGTGCGGCGTGTTATCCCAATCTCAATTTATTCTAACGACTTCACTTTATCTCGCAAGTATTTACTTTAACCCGCTGATAAAATATCGCTTATGAACCCGCTGACTCATTAAAATCGAATTTCACGCGTGAGCGATTCAAATCCATCTGCGTAGGTGTAACACCTCTGCTTATACAGAAATTCAATGCTACACAAATACTAAAGGTTTCCAAGCTGCTTCATAACTTTACACGTACTACATCGATATAACCTTTTTTATAAGTTTATTCAGCGTCTGTTTTGCTGAAGCGAACACTTTTCTCTTTACCCAAGAGAGACGAGAATCGGTGATCGGTTCGACAGACGTTTCACCACGTGTTGAAAGGTCTTAGATAATATAATATAAAAGCTTTCAAGAGAATAGCGCTTCACGGCGCGTCTGAAGTATCAATTCAGCTTGTAAGACTACCTCTCGGATCCAAACCCTGATGGCTGTATTGGAAAATTGCTCCGTCCCGTAGAAAATCTTTAGGGACTCGGTTTTATTAAAACTTTATAAATAGGTTCTTGATCATGCAAGTACAGCCAATTTTGTGTTATCGCTGTTGTTATCGTGAGCGTTTATGCAAAGCTTTCTTTTAAGTTTTTATAAAACAAAATCGCTACAATTTCCAAGCCGCTGATCCGAGTTAAAGGAATCGAAAGAATGCGGCCTGCCTCGTGATATTTCATCACAAATGTGAAGGTTGCTTCGTTGTTTGTTTGAAGGCGGAAATACAAACTCGCTTTTATTTTACGTATCCGAGCGATTCAAAGGATACGAGTTTGAGGTAGAAGGGTAAGATGTTTGTTGTAACAATGGCTGAGATGCTTTCTGTGTTTCAATTTAACTAATAAAGATATTTGTATAGGATATAGAGTGGCGGGTTAGCTTTAGATTTGCATATTGGCGTCGCAAGCTGTCTTAATTTTGGCGTAATGTGTGGAGTGGAGGGTGTGACGATTTCGGGCAAGGGTGTGTCTCCCACATGTTGCTATTACAATGCAATTTACTGTTCCAATCTGTGTACGGTCTGAAATTAGAATGAAGTGAATATACAAAGCGTACAATAAGTAAATAAATTTGCATGTCTGTTCTGTTAAGAAACTTCAACATTATAGCATATTATAAAATACCCACACCAAACTAAATATTTTTTACACAGTTTGGAATAAGCATGTGCAAATAATTTTATTATAAGACCTTTGAGCCTTGTAGAGTGTGGACTTTGCTCTACAATTTTATTATGGTAACCCAATAACTTTATATTATTAAACAAGTAAATCTTACTACCTACATTAGCATAATCAAGTTATAGTAAGGTTATTATTATTATTATTATCAGCCTGTATCATCGCACTGCAGGGCAAAGGCCTCCCCATCCCCCTTCCATATAGTAAGGTAACTAAATAATAAATATTTAGTTATCTGACTTGTAAGTTGCATTTGAAAATGTCGCCAGTGCGATGCAACGACACGCGCCAAGTATTTATACCCTAACATGAGAACATTATGAGCTCGAAGTAGACCTACTATGCATAACCTTACAGTAAGGCTGTAAGTTTATTTAATGTATATGTTTATGTAATAAATAAATAAAATAAAAAAATAATGATGGACAAACCAGACTGCATCCTCTATACAGGGTCATTCATTATCAACCTGACAAACTTAAGGGATAGGTTCCACACATCAAAAAAAAAATATGTACCTACCTACCTATAATTATTTTTTTTATGTATATTTTGTCTTAAAAATCCAAATTAAACAAAAAAAAATCGATTACGTTTTTCCGCTCAATTATTATTTATCATTGTTGGGAATCGAGTTAGGCGACGTGTGGAACCTACCCCTTAAGGCCCATACCTCACCTAAAGTGGCGCCGCCACCTTATTTATCTTATTATTCCGTTTAACAAAGGAATTTTCAAAAATCCATCGACCAGTTTGTGATACCTATCATAAGCTTTTTTTTAATGCCTCTGTAATAGTTTTATTCTATTTAGTTTAGGAAGAGATACGAAAATAGATTGTGGCCACCAAGGGCAACTTCGTATCTCTGGGTGTTTAGGTGCTGTATACGCCTTAAGTTTTTCAGGTTGATAATGAATGACCTTATATAGCCCTGAGCAAAGCATTGTTATGGGTACATACCATACTTAAATAGATATTTTTATTAAACATAAAAAATACCAAGAACACCCGGAACAAATATTTGCAGATCGTACAAACATTTGTTCCGAGGCGGGAATCAAACCCGCAACCTCCGCGTCGCAGGCAAACCTTCATCTGTCGTCATTTTAATAAACAATTGTTTAAAATTAAAAATCTCAGAGCTAATTTTATACAATGTCCGTTTTTATGTAGGGCCGTTTCAATCCTCTCTGATTCATCAATATAATCTAGCAACAGGCTGAAAGCGTCTCAGAGTTTACACAAGCGAGGCAAAGTGTAACGACCCATCCTCTCCTTGCATGTTGGGTCTAGGGCTTAGACTTAAATCTATACGATTATGGAAACAACTATTACAAAAAGGTTATTCCAGTATGAAACCCCCTCGATTTTGTGAAAAGAGTCCGCTCGTTCAATTGGATAGGAAAATACCTAAGTATTTTATTTAATAGATATAAAAATTCAAAAACGAAACAATAAAAAGATATGTGCTATCCACCAGTGCGCATGGATCCGCATAGTGTATACAATCAATAAAAATAAGAAAATAAATAGAACATTATAAGAGTTTAAAATAAGGAGTCTGGTTTTAATTTTTTACTTGGGTCGAACTCTAAGAAATAGCTAATACATGTTATAAGAACTAAAGCTATTATTTATAATGATCCAACTACATAATTAATTAAAAGCACAGATTTATCTCAAGTTCCGGGAAACGGCGACACCCTCTCGAATGGAATAAAAATACCAACCGGACGGACGAAGAGGGTCAGTTGTAAGTCCAGTTCTTCGCAATAATATACATTTTATTATTGATGTGACTTATTTTTATCGTAAAGTACTTTTTTAGCAATCCAATAGAGTGCCCGAGTGTCACAGCAAAATTTGTCACTAATATTTGCAGCTCATGCAAATATTTGTTCCGGAATAGAGCCTACTTAAAGACTTTTAATTTTATTTGCATAGTCTGCAAGTTAACTGAGTTTGTTTCAGACCCGGTACATATTTATAGTGCAGATGATGTAATTTATCTCCTCGTGGTAATTGAACATAATACTTAATATTATAAGGGTTGCGAAATAAGTGTCAGAACTCAGAAGTCAGTCACTACATTTTTACTACAAAATAGTTTTATTTAGGTACCGTTTATGAAACACATAACAAATTATAAACCAACGTCGATCCACGTCCCAGACACAAACATTTAACTTATTTATAATGGAATATAATGTAAATGGAAAAATAACTTGGGAAAGCGGCTTCCTAGCGTCTAGGGTTGGAAGTACCTGATCCCGTCTGAGGTATGTTTACGCAAAAGCTATTCGGAAAACGCTAGCAACCTTACATTCCAGACATAATCGAATGAAAACTGAGTTCTTTGGTTGATGTGAAACTAATCTTTGGACGCATAAATACCATATCTACCTGTTTTGTGTCTACGCATTATTTTCAAATAAAAAAAACGGATTATTATTTTATTTGCATGCGAACGTAGTCGCGGGAAACAGCTAGTTTTTTCTGAAAGAAAAAGAATATTTTAGGCATAAGCATGAATTACGGGCAGGTTATAATGTTAAATTAAGTCCTTTTTAAAATTATAGATCAAACAAATGCAAACGTAAAAGTAATACGTTTTTCTAAAGTGTATCTACCTACCTACTTAATTGTGAGCACAAAGAATAATCCTAGATAAAACTAGACACCAATTTCAAGTTTTTAAGTCGCTGCAACAGGTAGGTGTAGGGTGTTAGAGTTTTCTTTAAATTATATTTTACTATCAGCCACCTACGGCTTCGCTTGTATTTTATGTATCGGCTTAGACGGCTTCGCTCGTATTCTATGTATGTTTTAATCCAGATCATTATCATGTAAATAGTCCAGAGTTATATTATTTAAAAAAAAAAAGTTTGTTTTCAATGAAAAGTACTCTAAATATTATGAATGCGAAAGTCTGTGTTTTAATCCCGGAAATAAATCCCTTAAATATTCATTGTTCAGCTGATTTCACATGATTGAGTAAAAAATCCAAACTTTCCACACTTAATAATATTACTAACTGTCACCCGCAGCTTGGCTCGCGTAGGACATTAAACAAATATACACTATACTACCCTTATGCAAGTCCAAGTTTAGCGGTTTATTAGCCGTAAGTATAAGTTTATACCTATATTTCAGTGAAAAACTAAGTCAGACAGAGTTACTTTCCCATTTATATATCAGTACGAATTTAAGTGTAGGTACACTAGGTACTCGTAGCATATTTTTTCTCCTGTCTTTGTAATAAATAAGTAGACATTTCTCTCATTATTTTATTTATGACAGCAGAAACATTGCCGGCGTTTTAATTGGCACTAAGACTGTTGTACCTTACTTGCTGTTTTCATAATAATGAAAGGGAGTCAATTTTATACCCCTGTCGGTGTCTGGGCTAGAATGAGCGAGGAAACGGTTTTTATACGGAAATGTAGAAAAAAAAAACTTAGGTTACAAATTAGTAAAGCAATGGATTTGTCTATCAAATGAATTAATGCCAGTGTTCTCGATCGGTGAAAGAAAACACCGTGAAAAACAGCATGATCAAGAAGCATCCAAGAAGCATTCAAAAGACATGTTCCATCCATCAATCCACATTGAGTCCAATAAGTAGATTATTAGAATAAAAGAAAAAATATCCGGCTGTTCCCACTGCTGGAACGTTTCATGACAGCCTTATAATGGCTGTCATGAAATGCATAAAAGAACAAACCGTATAGTATAGAGATACAAGAATCTGTAATGTTATAGATTGTACATTTACCACCTTTAATCATGACAGCCTTCTAAAGTTCCCACTGCTGGGACACTGGCCTACTCTCGTGAGTGATAGGGTCCACCACACGGACCCACTGCGGATTGGTCGATCGCACATGTCTTTCGAATTTTTAGTTCTTGGACATGCCGGTTTCCACACGATGTTTTCCTTCACCGTATGAGAGCACTGGCATTTACAAGTACCTTTTTTGCTCTCTTGTCTTATTTACAAGTATATTATACCACTTACCTGCCTGTCTACAGTTTGCAACATTATAATATTCGGGCGACAGGCAACGCTAATTGAAAATACATGAGTATTTGCATTTTACTTTGTCTACTGAAGTCCTGGCGGGGTCTTGTTGCGAACTCCTTTGTAAAACTGAAGTGTATCTGAAGACACGAGATTTATTATTACAGATATCTGAACTGTTAGATACCTTTTGTTGTCTGGATAATCGTTTATTTATCGGTTTATGTGATGTAGGATTATGGATTCTGCAACAGAGATACTGCAAAGTATTTAAATTACCTAATTCATTAAAAAACCATTTTTAGCGGTTGCTATTGTCTTTCCTTGTTATTCTTATATCGATGAACAAAGACGATAACAGACTTGAAAGACAAAGCTAACAGAGGTTTAAAGTATGATTATGAATGGCCCTTAGACTTAGACTAAGGTCGGGCGGGGTTAGTTAAAATGCTTCATCGAAAAACTCTTCTTTATTTACGGAAAAGAAAGTACCTGTGAACGATGAAGGAAATCTCTTTTTCTAAATGCATTTAGGTACGATCGTTCAACTACGATGAAAGCTAGTCTTACAAATTAGGTCCTCTGTAACTTTGTTGCCTTTACTAAAAGGAGAGTTATCGAACCATGTGAAAGCGACATTACACAACAAAATATCACACCAAGTAAACTACACTATTTTACAAACAAGAATAATTTAAAGCCAGTAATACAATATACAACCCCTGATGTTGCACACACAGTTAGCACAATCTTAGTATATTTGGCTCTACGTTTGTTTATGTCACAGTAAGAGACATAACAAACATACAGTGAAATTATGTCGCTACAGTCTCGAGGGAGTCTGGAAAATGCTGGAAATCTCAGCGCTCGTGGCTCGTTGTGAACCCATTAAGGGTGAATTAAGCTCGATCAGACTCGTATGCAAATTCTGAATATACCTACATGACTACCGCTACAGTACCTACTTAACGGTGGGTAAAGTAAGTTCGTATGAGTCAGTGGCCAACTCTGGAGACAGAGTTTTTAGGCCGTCCTGCAATAGCCTTAGGACTTTGATAAAACCAGGGCCGACCGCTTAACGTGCCCTCCAAAGCAGTTGAAATTGCCACTGGCGGTCACCTATCCAAATAGTGGCTACGCAAAACAGTGAACTTCGTTGATCTGTTAAGAACAACTTAGCCAGCTACGAACTGTGGGTATGTATTACGATACCGCAGGTAGCTAAATCTTTAAATCTGTCATCGTCTTATGAATGATAAGAAAGACAATTTTATTATACTTAGCGAGCCGCTAAAATGATAATTTCTTTTATGAATAAGGGGTTTAGGCGTTAGTGTGACGAAAACGTTTTGGTACTACTTGGTTGCTCAAGTTGCACTGCGTAGTGCGTAAAGCTGTGCTACAGCAACACGAATTCCACGATGCTAATTAAAAAATAATTATGTTATTACAATTATGAACTTATAAGGACACGTTCAACTACAGTGATAAAGCCGCAATACTTAATTACTTCGGATCTGGAGGAAACTTAAATTAAATCAGAATGAAATGCCACTTGATCCAGCGCTTTTTTTGCAAATGTTTAAAGGTTTTTTCTAAACATGAGCTCCTAAACTTAACTTGAATGACAAATTACTTAACCACGAGTATACTTAGTTTTTTTTTTTTTTTTTTAAATACTACAGTTTAGCAATGTATTTAATAATATTACGATTTAGCCTTATGTTTAGGCTAATGAGTAATTTAATGTTGACCTAGTTTTATAGAATAATATTATTTGCTAAGAATGTGTCCACTGGCACTTTTCTTAATGTCTCTATTTGTTAAGGGGAAGTCACTATGTTCATGTGTTCTTTATAAGTAGTTTTACACTTTCACTACGTTAGGTACACTATTAATTTACACTACTAACTCAAAAGGTTTAGTCCTTTTGAGCCTTCTCTTCTGTTGTCGAGGAGCTGGATTGCCTCGACGTTCACGTGATGATGAAGCCGGCGGAGTATACTTAGTAAACAAATTGAATTAACAGTTTGTTATTTAAACATATTATCGTAGGTACATATTTACCTACATAATTACAACAGTTCTGAGAAATCTATTATTTTTTTATGTCAGCAAGTGACAAGACAATCAAGGCGCCCACCTGATGTTAATACCACGCCTGACTATTACAGATGCAGTGCCACCCAAAGCTTAAAGTTTTTAAGTGTTTGCGTGGCACTGCGCTTATCACCCCGAGACATTGTTGATAAGTCTCTTTCGCCCAGTAATTTCACTTGCTACAGTGCCCTTCAAACCTAAACACAGTAATGCTTGCACACTACTGCTTGGAGGTAGAATATCTAACACTGCGGTGGTACCCACCAAAACAGACTGTTGCTGAAGAGTCTTACCACCAGGTAGTACACTATATAATAATCTACGTACCTACACTAAGCTCTCCCTACACTAAAGATTTTTAAAAAGTGCTAGCTTATATTAAAATACCCAATAACAATGGCATTGAACTATGCTGGCACTATCGGGTGACAGCTTCATTAGACACGCTATTATTCGTGTAACAAAGGATTACCTACCTACCTATCAACTGATTTCAGAACAGCTATGCAAACAGATTCAAAAAGTTACCGATGAATTTAGTATTTGTTTCAATCAAGACTGTACTGACTGTACTTCGGAGGTTAGTAGTTCTATTTGGAATAAAATCCATGTTTCCAAATAGTTCGATCCGTCAGTATAACAATTTGGAAAAAAAAGATCCAAACAGTTCGACTATCGAACTACTGGTAGAACTGGATGGAATAAAGCGAAATAACAGGCGCTCAGGATTATCATATAATTAGCAAGTATTTTTTTTTGTCAGTAAGTGACAAGACAATCAAGGCGATCACCTGATGTTAAGCACCACGTCTGACTATTACAGATGCAGTGCCAACCAAAGCTTAAAGTTTTTAAGTGTTTTCGTGGCACTGCGCTTATCACCCCGAGACATTATTGTTAAGTCTCTTTTGTTCAGTAATTTCACTTGCTACAGTGCCCTTCAAACCTAAACACAGTAATGCTTGCACACTACTGCTTGGAGGTAGAATATCTGGCACTGCGGTGGTACCAGGTGGTACCCACCAAGACGGATGTATTATATAGAAGAAGTGCTTTATTTCATAGTGGTAGTAATATTTCATAGTAGTAGGTAGTAACTACATATTTTTTTGTTAAGTTAATCTTTATGTAAGTTTTAAACAAAGACAGTCAGTCAATGTATTTGCGGCGGAAGTGGTCCCGACATTACATTGCATCGTTTTTCACTAATGGATTTATGGAATGCTAATCGTTTTGACTAGTTAGTCATCTAGTTATGTAGTCAGCTATTATGTTTTCAGTGTTCTTATTTGTTTACTTGAAGTATCAGGATAATTTTAGTAGTAATAATATTAGTAGTAGTACCTGCACTTTTTTCTGTTCATAAATATTATTTGCGCAGTGCCAGACGGTGAAGGAAAATATCGTGAGTAAGCCGGCATGTCCAAGAACTAATAATTCGAAAAATATGCGCCATCCAATTTGCATTGGGTCCGCGTGGTGGATTAAGAACCAATCACTCTCGCTTGAGAGTAGGCCGTGTCCCAGCAGTTGGAACATTAGAAGGCTGTCATGATGATGACGCAACAAAAGAAAAATTTATCCACCTACCCATCCTGTAGGGAAATAAAGTGATAAAATACCTCCAAAGTCATTTATCTCTGTACACGGCTGGCATTCTTTCCTAATCGACTGTCCTCCAGTTAAGTAGCTTACACCTCTCCTTCACACACACCCAAAAATGAAGGAGACAAAACATTTAATATTTGAGATTAATGCTGCGTTCACCCTTAAAAATTACATCGTCGTCGAAGGGTTGTGTCGTATCGAAGTGTCGTTAGTGTCGCAACATCATCAGTCATGCGTGCAAATGCGCTTTGGATTGGCCTACGCAACTCAATTTTAAAAGCGATTGATCTGAATGAATACTTGATACCTAGCATCACATTGGTTTCCCTCGCATAGTAAGATTGTATTGATCCAGGTATCTGAAACAGAATGTAAAAGACAATTGCCAAAAACTGAAGGCACCTGCTCGCTGCTCAGCATTACTCAGATTATTTACAACTTCTTAAAATGTCTATCCGGACGTTTAGTTTGTGACGTTTTAATTTGGGGTCTTGTATGAAATATGGTACAGAAAAGTTCCTGCCCTGACAAGACTTATCCAAAAACATTAATTTTCATGTAAAATGTTGCCAAGACGAAACCATAATATGGATCGCAATGCCAAAAAGTTATCAGATCTCATGTAGATCCAAGCTTCTAACTCTACCCGCCCTAACTTTATTAGCCCTAACTTCACAAACCATATATAGTTAAATGTGGCTTGTTACCGTGCTTCCAGATCAAGAAGGCACTTACAAAATGTTGATTGTATTTTAGGCCCACACAAGCAATACAAAGGCCATTATTAATTAGACCGAATATTCAAAGAACCGTGCATAAATAGAACTGAGCATCAATCTATCTCCCTGCTACACCCGAACTACGTCCAGCCGACTCCAGGCAGGCACCAGTCCGACCCGACCCCGACCACTCTAATTCATAATGCAAGCACCTCACACGAGACACCACCGCGCCATTTCACATACGCGAGGATCTTCAAAACTTCAGTTAAAATAACGGCTCAAAAATTAACTGGAAACAGAAATACACGCTGTAGAAGCTTTTAAAAGTTCTGTTGATTGTGTCAATAATTCATATAAAACTTAGGTCGAAAATTCAGTTGAAACTTAGGTAAAACATAGGTCCAGGTTTTGTGAACGCTGATCAAAGTAAACTGTCATAGTTAATTGAGTATTAAAACGTTTTTTTGAATGTTACCTTAAAACACGCTAACTTTAAAAGGCAATAAAATTAAAAGTTGATGAAGGGTGGATTCGACCAACTTCTGTAATAACTATCCCGCGGAATAAGAAACGTCAAAAACCAAGTAAACTCTCAGTTTACTCGCGAATAACTACGATTTATACGGAGAATAATGCCTATTCGAGTATGTTCAAATCCTAACCTAAGTGCAATAAAATAAGTTCATTTGACAAACACTCTTCGGCTCAGTTATTACAAAATCGTACCTATGGTGGTCGTGGTACGCAACCACCACCAGGTACCGTTTAGACGACAATATTAAAATGTGTGCAGTGCATGTTATAAGTGACTGAGATATTAAATTTGCTAAACGTGCGGCAGGAATTGTAATTTGTAGGTCCGTTGGTATTCTGTGGTAATGGTTATATGTATTACTCTATCTACAGGGTGAATACTCGCGACCGCCCTTTGAGGGTAAAATTTAAACTGCTATAGTTATGGAAAAATGTTTATAATTTAAAAATTTTATAAAAATAAAAACTGCATTAGAAAAAAACTAAAAAATCATTTTGTTTTTATTTACAAAATGTATAGCGCAGACTGAGGGGCAGGCGTCGGATAAAGCTTTAAGTAATTTTAAATAATATTAACAGCTATTTACCACTTGGTTTTGTCATTTATGCTGACGTTTCGAAGCTATTTAGAAGCTCTTCTTCATGAGCACCGCCCGCAACCGCACTCGACGTTGGCTCGGCGTATAGCAAGTGGATTTTAAACTATAATATTATAATTTCAACTCTTCAATCGAAAAAGTCGTTTATTTTTCCTTCTAAATTATAGTGATTTAAATACTCGTAGGTCTCGTACCGTAGGACCTATACAAGGTTTTCCCACGTGTTGGAGTGTCCAACGAAGTGTTTACATAAAATATTAAAAAAAGAAACTCCCATCAAGAAACTTGTTTATACGGCGTTTTATAAACTAGGATTCATAGCGTTTACACCGTGAGACACATCGTTGCAGCACAACTAGTAGTGCTATTCATGAATCATTATCACCAATCACAGCCTCACAAACACAAAAGGCACCATCCCAATCCGAGCTAATTAAAAGTTCCCTAAACATCAAATAGCATTATGGTATTATACGCGCGTGGCTGCGTCGCGCCTCGGCGCCCGTCGCCTTGTGATACGGTTATAATAAAACAATATTAATTAATTATTATTATCCATTGACGCTCCAATGACTCCTTTGTTGGGCTGTTGAATGCTGGGCCTTTGAATAACACTGGAATGCGTTAAGTTGTGCGTAATAACAAGGAGAGCATTGATTCCTTGGTAATACGGTGAATTTTGGAGAAAGAGAGAGTTTGCGGGTTCAATTCCCGATGCGGGTTTTTTATGCATTAGGTATCAGTAAAAACCTTTACCGGGTCTGGGTGTTTCTATACAGTATTTATTTACAAAACAGTTCTATGGCTGCCATTTTTCATTTGTGTTATTGTGCGATGTGTTACAATTACTTACTCATAGTAAAAACCTCACCTAAAAAGTAGCTCACTTCAACCATAAAAGTACTTAATTACACTAATAACATAAAAGAGAAAAGCGTAGTGTGTGCATCTCTTCTAAAAATAAATATTACAAAACTATTCAAATCCATCAAGATTAATATTAATATTAATTATAAACATATGTACCATTGTATACCTTCTTAGGTGAAAAACTTAAACATGTTGAAAATTGGTCTCAATTGAATTTAATTTACAAATGCGAACAAAAAAAGTTCAATTTGTTTCCCCTTGAATTTGTCGAGAGGCAATGTTGAATCAGTTTCTTAATAGATTCAAATTTATTCGTTGATCGGCGCGTCTCGTAGCTAACGTATTTAAAAAGTGATTAGAAGTTAAATTGACACAATATTCACTTTTTGTGCTCAACATGGGGCTTAATCAGAAACGAGATTATTCAATTTTCATTCAAATATTCAACGTCGATTACATTACCGCCACTTGCTCAAAGTTTATGGCTTCGTGAATAGATAAATCATTATTATAAAAGTGTATTTTATTATTAAAGTAGGTAAATTTTTTTGTGTAACTCATAAAAATAAGTAAAAGATGCAATGATTTTCAAAAGGTGTTAGTTTGTTGATGTAATTTGTTTATTGCTTATAAGACAGTAGTGATCAATGAATGTTTTATTTATGCTAAATCATAGGTAGGTCATAAAGACATTTTTTTTATGGGGTTGAACTTGAAAATATCTCAAAAAACTTATTACAAATTAGCTGATTAATGAAATAACAAATAATCTTAAGACGGTGTTTCAATAACTCATTAAAAAAAAGTCATTTAAGTATAAAAAGGGCAAGAATCGTTGACCCAGCCGTTATTGTGGCCAGATTCTTTTACGGCATGGGCGCGCTGGATCTGGCATAAGTAAATTTACTTAGCTTTTAAGACATTTCAAAGTGATCTTTGTGAATTTTATTGAATTAAACTCCTTAGACTTTGTCTTTGGAGCTTTCTGAGCTTCTTTTAAAAGCAAATTGTGGTAGATATCCTATATGACCAAAGGATTGATATTTACTTACGCTTAAGTTGTAGCGTCTGTTTTGTTAAGGAATTCATGAAAGCAAATGTTTGGTCCCACGGGGCGCAAACGGAGCTATGCACGCTAAATTATGGTAATTACCTTTGGAATAAACCGCCTGGAGCAAGTACGGAAGTCATCCACATACCATGAACAGTTAATACTTACAGTTGTAAATGCAAACTCGTTAAACAATTCAGTGAGTGTAATGTAAGCAAACCATAATTATATTTTGAAACATTTTTGCTATGACTCGAGCTACGTAAAAATATTGTTTACCTTCATATTATATCTACCTTATTTCACCGACACAGGTAAGTTTTAGTACTTACCTGTGTCGGTCATACGCCGACAAAAAAAAATAACACTGTCAGGCCACCCTCTGTTCCTACAGTAATTTTTTATCATTTTCTTGCTCTGAATTCTTTGCAGTCGTTTTGACAATTTTTCTTTCTCTTGGAGGCTCGAAACTAGTGTAAAGCGCCTTGCTCAGTATATCACATTCCCTTAAGTTCCTTTGAGCTATAAAAGCGCGTTTCATCACTCTTATATCTTCTGCAAACATCTGATTGGTCGCCGCTTTCACGATCTCTAGATCCAAGCTATCCAATCCTGATGTCAACTCAATGTAGAATACTTCTAAGCCGTGCATCAGTGTTGTTACACTGTCTTTAGGGTCTTCAAAATCACCAAATACCCTTGTATTTACATACTGTACGCAAGTATGTAGCTTAATAAACTCCGGCGATGCATATAACGTTTGAAACTCAGTAAATAACAGCTTTTCAAACACAGCTTTGTAATCCATTTCCTTCTGTTCCATAAACGTCACTTTGCTCTTGTAGATTTCTATAAATTCTTTCATTTCATCGACTTCCGTTTTGACAGCAGTTTTCAGGAAGTCACGAGATTTCTGAACGGTGTTTAATATTTTTGTGGTAAATACGTCTATTTGCATATAGTTCAGGCATTGCCTACTCATATCGTCGAATATACTCATTATTTGTCTAGGTTTCTTGAAGTACAGACATGGACGCAATTCTTTTAATATAGCCACACTGGTTTTGTATTCATTTAAAGAGGCTACAGAGGTTGCTGCCACGTCGTTTTGTTCTGGACTTTCAATAGTCGGACGTGGACGTTTGTTATTTTTTTTGACATTCAAAAAATCAAACTCGGTTCGCCAACAATCCGGGCTTAAAGAATTCAAAAATTTTCCATACATAGTTAGAGTTTCGAATGAGAACAAGATACTGGACAATTGATTCCTCAATTTTACATATCTAAAACTTGAAGACTCTAGCTCATCAGTTATTTTAGCTACTTCAAGAGATTTCACTTCGGCAATCCCTTGTACAGCTTTAGCGTTCTGATAGCTCTCTTTAGCAAACTGTACAAAATTCATTTTGGTTTGTTCATAAAGAATTTCGATCTGGTTATATTGTTCCATTTCGAATCTGTGTGTAGTCTCAAATTGTATCATTTGATCTTTTAAATAAGCTGCGTTGGCTTTAAAGAGAGTAATATCTCTGATGTTTCTCATATAAACTTTGACATCGGTGAATTGCCTCAGCGGTCTCCCTTCTATAACTTTGTAGAAAGTATCATCGATATCACAAATCGTGTGAGGCTCACTCATTATAAAAGGGTCAGGTTTTACTTTCCTTTGGCCTTTGCTCTGACTGAATATTCTCTTGTGATCAGGTATATCAAAGGGATTAGGAAGGTTGTCGTCTTTGATTTCTCTGTCGCGTATTTTGTAGGTGTTCTTTTTGATGTTGAGCTGTGGGTTTTCGTTTTCGTTATTATAGAATTTCCCTTCATTGTTAGGTATTCTCATTAGTTTACTTTTAGCAATTCGTTTTTTGGCCAACTCCTTGGGAGTTACTTTGATTGATCTGAAAACAAAATAGTTAAAGTAGATTTTAACTTAAACTAAAAAGTTTTTTTTCTTATAGTGCGCGTCATAGGTATGTTTACTTACTTTTTCATGTTACAACTTTGTAATTTAAAACATAAATTCTGATTGAAAAACGATTCAACGCATTTATTAAAGCTTTCAGAACACTTCCCCAGAAATAAAATATACTCACAATCCCCACAATAATATCTAGAGCCACAAAACAAATAAAAAACCTTTAAATGATGATCAAATGACAAACTGTGGTGACAAATAACAAACAGAAATCACGATATTACTTATAAAACCAAACAGTTTTACTAAAGCTTGGCCAAAAAGTTTTAGACTTAGACTTAGAGATATTCTAAAATAGATCTTAGTTTGATCTCAAGGGGCAGAAGATTGCGCATTTGTAGGGCTGCCAGTCAATTTAACGCCTCGCCTGAGTGACCAGCGCGCCCCCGGCACCTCCGTGACCGCTGGCGGAAGTGTTGACTCTGACACCTTGTCGAATGGTACAAGACACGAAAGTCTGTCCAGCCCGGCTAGAATGAACACCAAGACCAGCTGTTTTTGGCACGAAAGTCGTAAGAGCTCAGAAATTTGCACTGGCGGTATCATCAATTCAGATGACCTTTAGGATCGTTGCTTGAAAAAGTCAACTTTATGGCCGCTCTTTGATAAAATCTAGAGAGGACAGTTTTCTGTAAATATGTTATTTTGGTCTACACCTCCATAATATCGAAACAATGTTTACGGTGCTCATGCAAACTAGTCCCCATATAATGTAAGTCTATCGCTGGTCGATCCTTTACACACGTAAGGTACGCACTGTAGGTGTGAAAGAGACGGTCAGACGTAACAACAAACGATCGACAGAGATATACATACATAATTGCCCTACGAGCTAGACACTTCTACGCAAAGACTTTTAATAGGCACGTCACTGTTTCCTAAAACTTGGGACACACTAAGACGAATCTTATCAAACAAGCCGGACCGACACTGGCGAAACCGCCGAAACCTTGCAGAAACCACGAAGGGTCAACCACATTTAATTAAACGACCCTTATTGATATTGTTAGCGGAATTCATATTTACTAGGCATTGGTAAGGCTTTTCTTGAGAAAACTTACTCGTAGTTTGAAATTGCTCTACAAATTCGTTCTTAGTTATAGTTATAGAGGGCATCTACCAGTAAGCAGGTCATATAGCTCGGAGAATCAGTAACCATGAACGTATGCTGGTAAAAACTTTTGTGGTACTATAGTGCCACTGGACGTTCAAGTGGTTATACATTAAGTATAAACTTAAATAAATCTACATCTAGGTACAAAGTAGATACACGCATCATCAATCTAAATCTAACAAATTGGTAGTTGGAAATGACACTATAAATAATTTTAACCCTATTTACTATGACACGTGTGTGTGCAATTGTGCATCTCTAGTGCACTGAAAGCTGAAAGTAATTCCAGAAATTCATCTCCTAGAGGACTCAGTGCAAAAAGATGAAGTTTATATAATTCATAGCGGACACCTATCCAAGGGCGGTCTGTTAGTGTTATCCAGCATACTTGGTTATTACTTAGCTGTGTAAATTATGTATGTAAACGTACCTGCAAAAATATTCCAGTCCTATAGAAATATTGTAGTAATAAAATTTCCTCACTGGGGTCCTCATGGGTAGTTATTATGACGGAAAAGTTCAGCAGCTAAGTTTGAGTTACGCGTCTGGAAACCACAGTAACTTGTTACAAGTTTTGCTTCATTCAGTTCAATTTCATGATGGATATTTTACTTTGCAACCTAAACTGTATAAAAAAACACTAATTTAATTTCAACTTCCTTTCGATATTAGTTGTAATTTTATTTCGTTGCATTCGTTATAAATGTATACTAGAAATGTATACGAGAATGAATAGTAGAGTTCTCTGTGATAGAGCTCGCCCGGGAAGGACTACCACCATACTTATTTCTGCCGCCAAGCAGTAATGCTCGCATTGCTGTGTTCCGGTGTGAAGGGTGTGGTTTCCGGTGAAATTACTGGCACTGAAATTACTGAGGCTTTCGATCTTAGCCTCAAGGTGGCAACCCGCGAGTGATACCTCTGATATTGCAAGCGTCCATAGGCTGCGGTAACCGCTTACCATCTTGTGGGCCGTACGCTTGGTTGCCACTTCAGTTGTATAAAAAAAAAACTAAAATAAAGGCATAACGTTTGGGTGGAGTTTTGAATATTTCCTTCTAAAAGCGATTAAACCCCTATTGCAGGAAACATACAAAACCATTCCTACTCTAAAGTCCTAACCTTTGTTAGTAAGTTTACTCGCCCAAAACATCTTCACCGAGTTTTTTTTTTAATAATGTCAACTGGCTACGGCCACGTAGCATGCTACGTAGAACGTAGGACTAAGGATTTCAGAGTTTTATATCCGTAAATGCTCTGAACTTAGTTATCATCAACATAACTTGAACCATAATATTTGCAACAATTATCGATTATCTGTTTCAAGACCCCCAAAATATTATTTCCTAAATAGGGACGTAACATCCTACAAGCTAATTTGGCAATTATACCCATTGATCGCACTTGGTCATAGAACCGCCTTGATCAAATTAGTAAACAAACGGTTTTACAAAGATAATGAAACACCCTTATCTCAAGCCGCGGTTAAGATGCCCTCACTGGACCCCGAGTAGTCTATCTCACCCTTAGTGGTCTAACTTACCCTTAAGAATAATTGCTTCGACTACCCTGAGTTCAGTCAGTGGTCAGCGAGACTAAGATACAAAATAATATGGGCCTTATTCATATATGAACCAAACACGTATAACCACTATTCTCAGAATAAATAGTAGATTTCTGAGAGTATCTTAACACTTAGATTGTATTTGACATTATCTTAAGTATTTCTAAATGTTTTTGTATAATCCTCATCATCAACATCCCAGCCTTTTATGTTTCCACAGCTGGGGCAGTCTATTATAGCCTGCTCTCTTTTGTAAAATACCATATCTCAAGATAAGCGTAGATTTCAGTACAGATAAGGATATTGAACATTACGTAGCTGAATCCAAGTAAATCGTATGCTATAAAACGGCGAATGAAAATACTCACAGAACGGATTCAATCGGCAGCTTCAAGATGATACGAGACGATTACTGTTATGGTTTCCAAAGAATCTTTATTTTGTATTATGATCACTGATAACATAATTCTAGGGATCTATCTTTAAGGTGTATATTGGCATTCAAACAAGTTATTGGTCTCAGTAATCAGTTTTAAGTGCTCAATAAAATAAACGTCAACAAATAAATAATAATAATAATAACGCTGTCACAGCGGCCGCGACACAGAATGAGCAATACAAATATTAATACAAATAAAATTTCTAATATTGCACTTATGTTGCTAATAGGTATTCTATTAATAGTAGGTAGTTTCAAACATAAACCCTGTTAGGGCACAGCAATATTGCACTAGTTTAAATTACTCAAACGATACCTACCGGTTGTTATTTTTGTATTAAAGCAGACTTATCTAGCTTTCTTTTGGTATAAAATAGTTAGTTAGACATAAAATAAATAAAATAAGAAATAAACAAAGCAATTAAATCCGGGGGTGAATTTCGACCCGCCATGACGTCACCTAAAACATATTAAATCACGTTACAATATCCACTTCCTTGTTTGCTTAGTGTTGTCTATCAAAACAATCGTAGTTCAACACTCTAACATAATCGACTAACTTCCTGATCGACTAAAGTTGAATCTTATTACAATCGACTAAGGTTTTTAGAGGGATGATTTTGGGGATGATTAGTACCATGGACGTATGCTGGCATAAAAAAATGGTGCAACAAAAGTACCCACGGACGTTAGAGTGGCTAGGAGGCGCTTTATGTCTAGGTACTTAATATAAATAATCTAATACTAGTTTTAACACAACATACTTAGTATGGCTAATATTTACGATAAGCTTGCGCCACCTACGTCTTGATTTTATCAACTATTTAGGCTGTTTCTGAATTTATTTTGGCAACTAGTAAGGCCTTAATGATAACCTCCTCGATGGCGCGCTGGGCAGTGCGCAATTAAGAAACGAAAGATTGCGGATTCGATCCCCGCTGTGGGACAAATGTTTGCATGATCTGCAAATAGTTGTTACGAGATTGGGTGTTTCGTGTTTCTATTATAAGTACCTCATGTATTACAAAAATAAATTAACCCTACTGTAAAATTAAATGTATTCTATCAGTCATCTAGTTTCTTGATGGTCCGCAAAAATTATTTTATTTATTTATTTATGTACAACATAAAGAGCTGATCCGCGCGGTTTCACCTGCGGTTTTTCAGTTTTTATGCTATCCCACAAGAACAGTTTTTTTGGGATAAAAAATAGTCTATGTTTTATTCCAAAACTTAAACTACATTCCAAATTCATTACAATCGGTTGTCGTCATGGAGATACGTAGTACCCACAGTTTTTGTATAAATCTGTGGTTGTAACAATCATTCACATAAACTCACGGACTTTCGCATTCATAATATTTGATAATATTAGTAGTATACAAGAGAATATATAAAAAAAAACGGTAAAGAAAACTCATTAGACAATTGTTAAATAATAATTTAATGTAGCTACCAGTACTGTAAGTGGTTTGATGCAATATGTGATTGATAAAAGAAAATACGATTATCTGAAAACGTTGCGTAAAAATTTTCGACAGACGAATGTACCTTACAAATATACCTTACTCAAGTACTAGTCATATGTGGCCAATCACGTTGCGATACATTGCCGTGTAGCAAAACCTACAAGCCAAACAAAATGGGTGCCAATTTCAGTAAACAGTAAACCGCTGCCAAGTGACATGGCAACCCGCCAGCCGACTACGAGGGTAATCCCTGAAACCTGCCTCCATTCTACATTGTCTACCTCATGGGTATTCATATTATTAGGTATTTTAATCGGATTCCTGACTACGCTATACTATTGTGCCAAAGAAGGACCTCCTGCTATACTATATAGCATGGCGTTTACATTACGCGATATTATCGCAAGCATTTATGGTTTATAGCCAGCTCAGTTGACTGCGATCTTTGACGGCCGTGGGTGAGAGAGGAGGAAAAGGGCGGCGCGTGATATAGCACAGCATGAACTTAGCGCATCACATCCATTTATTGTATATAGTAAACCAATAATAATATAGAATAGTACAGTGTGAACGTGACCAGAACAATGTATGGTGCCCGATATTGTTGTGCTTTGAGCTATATGCTATTATATTATAGCTTAGTCTGAAATGGGCTTTAGATATTTCATATCAATACGATAAGGTAAAGTGGTCATTAGTACATTACATAACAACAGCAGCAGTAAGGCTCGCATTTGCATTATTAGTATATATATATTTTTGCACAATAAACTATTTTATTTTGCAAAAATATATATATTTGATTGAAGCCAATGGTGGTCTAGTGGTAATGACCCCGTCTTCCGATCCTAAGGTCATGAGTTTGAACCCGGTCTTGCACAAGTTTATGTGCGCAATGCCAGTGCTCATACCTATACGGTGAAGGAAAACATCGTGAGGAAACCGGCATGTCCAAGAACTAAAACTTGATGCATGAATGTACATTTTTTTGCAGATATGAAAGCACGTCAGTGCATTAGAACTGAACTAGAGTTGGAACAATAGTAGAATCAGCCTCCAGGTCTAGCTTAATCAAATTAACGCTGGTTTTCAGACTGAAATTTGATAGGGTGACGATAAGAGTAAAACATGATGATGAAAATAGTAGGTACTACGTTTTGAGTCTGTATAATTAACTCTTCATTTATCACCTTTCGCCAGCTCTCCTTTTTATCAAATACAAAACAGATTCACACTCATATCTACAGAAAAAAATAAATTAAATAAACCACTTAATATACTAGAGCTAACATTATTTTGATCAGTGTTAAAGAGGTGTATTTTTAAGACTTAACTACCTAATTTTTTATTATTATAATTTATATGAATCCGCGATGAATTAGATAGTAAGAAATTATGTTGATAAGCGTGCTGAGAGGCATTTGCCAGTTTTTTCACACGCCGTTAGAGTAAGCTAGCTCGGTCAACAAGGCCGGTGTTGAATGTGTTGGATGGAATCATAACACTTGTCTTGTTGCCAATCGATTATGCATTAAAACGAATGGTTTGTTCATCAGTACAGTGAAACCTTTACAGACCTAGATAATTAGTCAAGCGGCTTTTATTCAAGTAGGTTTCTACATACTTCTAAATTGGTTAGAGGTTTGGTTTTTTTATGATCAAATGTCATACTTTTAAACAGAATAAGCGCGGTATAATTTTAAGGTTTCCGGAAGTGTAATTTATGCCAAAGGACTGTCATGGCGGACAGATATACGAAGTTTTTAGTTGATAGTTTAAGAAAATATTCTATATTTAATGATTTTTGTGTCGTGTTTCACCTACCCATCAATACCCACCTCTATCTCATGGAACTTATACTGTTTGTAAAAGTGTACTCAAGGTTCTGGGTATTTCTATATAGTTACAATAAAATTATATGTATATAAGTATTCTATCAGTTATCTGGTTCCCTTAGTACAAGGTTTGCTTAGTTTGGAGCTAGATGGCGCTGTGTAAAAATATCCGCCAGTATTTATTTATTGCTAGTTGACCTAGGGCGGTTTCACTCGCGTTATTTTTTTCGCAATCTTCCCATTACTTCTCACCGTTTAAACCTTCCCTGGATTCTTGCAAACATTTCAAGACTAAAATTAGCCAAATTGGTTCAGCCGTTGTCGAGTTTTAGAGAGCCTAACGCACAGCAATTCATTTTTATACTCAGGAAAGAAGATTGGAGTAAAGTTTCAACAAACACCCAGCCAGCCTAGCTAAGTTTCTGCAGATGTATTGGCTCCTTTATTTACATATTGAAATATGCAAATACAGTACCGTATATCTACATAGATGACTTTTCAATTCCACCGTTCCGAAGCCTTCTAAATATTCCATGTGCGGTCAGTCGTAAAATCTACAAAGAAAACGTATTAGGGCTATCTTTTATTGCGTTTTCTCCCCATTTTTTATTTGATAACACAATTTTACGACATCTTTTTCTATCATTGGTATTAGATATTGCTCGTGTGGTATTAAATTTTAATATTTAATTTAGTTATAAAAATTATTAGCTTTTTAGATATAAATGATTTTGTGCATCTAAGCATTGAAACTTAGTTTATAAAATGAAACAAAAAGTAAGTTTGTATGAGTCAGTGCATTGTCAACTTTAATGACTGAGTTGGTAGGCCGCTCCGTCGAATGAATCCAGGAACGATAATTTAACTTGCCGTCCGAAGTACGTAACGCTTAGATTAAATGTTTTAAGTAAGTCAACTGGTTGTAGGTAGGTAGGTAACTTCTAAGGCAACATTTTTTTTTTATTTATGTTGTATTAATATTTAATTATTTATGTAACTTTAATTATTGACTTATGTTGCAACTTTTTTTTTTTTTTTTAGAAATAAACCTAACCTAAGCCGTGTAAGTGTATAACACAAACATAAAACTGAGATATCAAAAATATAAAAAAGTATTAAAAGTTCTATTTAAGACGTCTAATAATTAATATTTTCTCCAAAAAAAATAACACACTGAAATTGAAAGAGTAGTAGAGTTCTCTGTGATAGAGCTCGTCCGGGGAAGGACTAGCACAATACCTATTTCTGCCGCCAAGCAGTAATGCTCGCATTGCTGTGTTCCGGTGTGAAGGGTATGGTTTCCGGTGAAATTACTGGCACATAAGGCTTTCGATCTTAGCCTCAAGGTGGCAACCCGCGAGTGATACCTCTGGTATTGCAAGCGTCCATAGGCTGCGGTAACCGCTTACGATCTTGTGGGCCGTACACTTGGTTGCCACTTCAATTGTATTAAAAAAAAAAATTGAGTCGACTTGCGCATTTAATTTCCGGGGATTGCCACTTCATCTTTAGATTTCTCAATGAGTAAACACTCAATTAGCATCGTTTCTCGTTAATTAGAGGCTTTAAAAGGCTAAACACGGCTCTAAGTATCCTCTCAATCAAATTCCGTTTCCTGTGAAGAACGACCCCTTTTTCGTCTCAGATGTCAAGTTTCTTTCGTGTCATTTCCACACTGGCACCGGAAAGGCTCAGAGCAGTATCAGGCTGGCTGTGGAATGCTATCGAAAATTGCCAGCATGCATAACCGTTATAACTGATTTAAGTCTTTTAAAGCATGCATACACACACTACAGACTACAGGAATGAAAAATTGCAAATAAATACACTGAAATATAATTTTAAACCAGATGGTTGTCTAACTATTAGCTTATTGAACAATATTAAACATTACAACCACATAAATGAAGACTTTTTGATGGAGTACGACAATCATAGTTTTACAAAATCATATACTTCTTGGTTTCGTCTTTAGAGTCAATTTCGTTTGTTGTGTTCAAACACAAAACAAGTCATCGATTTTTAAACATTACAGTACGCGTGCACTAACTACTACTTTATTCGTACTTCTGTGGTTCTCTACATTGTTCGTAGTCTTGCAAGAGTCTTCAACAGCTTATTATTACTCCGGTGAAAGGGGAATCTTTAATTGAAATAAATATTAGCACAGTGAATTTTCTTTCGTTTCTTGTATTCAATTAGAAGCAACCCTGCAGTATACTTTAGAAATTTTGTCTTATTATGAATTTAGGCTATTTGAGAAGCTGTCAGATACAAGACTTATTAATTGAGTCACGCTTGTTTATTTAATACCATCAACGTGTAATATGCACAACATAATTAATAACCTACAAAAGATTTTGAGATTTTTTAATCTCGCACTCTCGTCTCGTCTCGCTTATTCCTTACTTTCCTTTTTCGACTGATGATCTCAGTGGCTCGCTCGCAGTCAAGACGCCGAGATTCACTCTGACGGAAGACCAGCGCTGGTTGTCAGGGTCCGTTTTGCAACTACTTAATAACTAGCTAATATTAATTTATAATTTATACACCTATGTATTTTTTTGTGTACGTTGCATACAAACTTTATTCTATTCTATAATCTAGTTTTTTTTTTTTTTTTTTTTATACAACTGAAGTGGCAACCAAGCGTACGGCCCACAAGATGGTAAGCGGTTACCGCAGCCTATGGACGCTTGCAATACCAGAGATATCACTCGCGGGTTGCCACCTTGAGGCTAAGATCGAAAGCCTCATGTGCCAGAAATTTCACCGGAAACCATACCCTTCACCCCGGAACACAGCAATGCGAGCATTACTGCTTGGCGGCAGAAATAGGTATGGTGGTAGTCCTTCCCCGGACGAGCTCTATCACAAAGAACTCTACTACTCTTAAAATTGAGATTAAGAAGCGATTGAGAAGCGATAAGTTTTGGATACAATTTCCTCTGCAGTTAACATGATCTGCAAATATTTGTCCCGGGTCTGAATAAGTATTTATAAGTATAAATAATTTGTATTCTGTCACTTTGCTTAGTTTGGAGCTAAATGGCGCTGCGTAAAAAAATGTCCACCAAACTTTATTATTAAGTATTACTTATCTTTTATCACAAGCCAAGCAATCGAATCGCGCTAACGCGTCTGTACAATTGAAACAGCTCAGAAAATCGCACAATAAGTATGCATCACAGCGTCAGTCTGCGGCCGATCCGACCGAGATGTCTAGCGTTTACGGCAAAGAGCAAAGTCTCAGAGAGGTCCCAGTAATGGAAATTCAAAACAGTTTTATCTAATAAAACCACAAAGATCACTTTGAAACATAGCGACAAACAAGCAAGGAAAGTCTATCCTAGTTCCTCACCCATGCCTAGGATAATATAGCAACGAGCACAGCCGGGTTCCTAGCCAATTACACTATGGAGAATAAAACGTATGGCCTAAGAAGCTTCATTTACAACACGATATAAAATTGCCTGGTAGTAGAAATCACCTGGCAGTAGAAGCTTCACCTGGTAGTAGAAGTCTTCAGCAATAGTCCGCCTCCAAAGGTACCAGCATAGTGTCAAATATTTCACCCCCAAGCAGGAGTGTGCAAACATTTCAGTTGGTTATTTTTGTTTTTATAGTGTTAACCATCACACTAAGGGAATACTAAAGATTATAATATCCCAAAAATTATTTTGCCTCAAGCGGGATTTGAACCCGCATCCACCGCTTGATACGCGGGCGCTCTACCAATTGAGCTATCGAGACATATCTCGCTTGGACGAAATAATCATTGGGATGTCTTCGGCTCGAAGCGCCGATAGCTCCACCTACAGGGGAAACGTTGCAGTTATCCAAGCCTGTTCAATGACTAAAGTTAATTTAGTTCATTGACGAGAGGTATCGCATTGCTTATTCAATTGGTTATTTTTGTTTTTATAGTGTTAACCATCACACTAAGGGAATACTAAAGATTATAATATCCCAAAAAATATTTTGCCTCAAGCGGGATTTGAACCCGCTTCGAGCCGAAGACATCCCAATGATTATTTCGTCCAAGCGAGATATGTCTCGATAGCTCAATTGGTAGAGCGCCCGCGTATCAAGCGGTGGTTGCGGGTTCAAATCCCGCTTGAGGCAAAATAATTTTTGGGATATTATAAACATTTCAGTGTTTAGGTTTGATGGACACTGTTGCAAGAGAGTTATTGATGGAGTCACTTTAGCTGTCAATTTGTATGAGATGGTGTTTATTTAGGCTGGGGCTATTATGTATTTATTTTTAGCTATTTCTCAGTAGTAAAGCGCAGCATAGTGAAATCTTTTAACCTACGTAGATAAAACATCGTTATAACGTATTGGTTTTACATACTTTTCACCTATTGTAGGTAAAAATCCCTCTTTATTTTACGAATTGTCCATACCGCTCTTTGCCCCTACACTCAATACCATTAGTAGATAGAGCTTATAATACGTGTCTGTTTTCAACATGTCGAGCAATAGAAGTGAATAGATATTGAATGGGGCGTGAGTATCGTCTACGACTCCTTTGAGGTTGCCTTCCAAGGATAGGTTTTCAGAGCATTTTCTTTGTGTTTTCTCGAAAGTCAAGAATTACAAATAAACCTAAGGTAATCTTTACTTTTTTACATTACTAAAGTAAATTAACGTTTAATAACAAAATAAAATAAGTACATAATTACATTAAATTACAAAATATACAAAATACATAAGAAACAGTTGAGCCATCTAAAGACCGTTACCAACTAAAGTTAGAGAAAATTGAATAAAAATAACAAAAAATATATATCATAACTGGTACCCTGGTAATATTAGTCTACATAAAAAACAACTCACAGCCAATATAGTCTGATTACCCTGAAACCCTCAGAATCTTTCATAATCCCATAGAACATAGAGAAGACAATGTGCAGACCAAGCGAGCATAAGTTACGTGGTCATCGCAAGTGCGGCGAATGTCCACTACAGGGGGAGCTTATAGTTATTTGAGTGGACAGGAACGCTTATGTTCTTATTTATAACGTTAATACTGGAGACATCATTGCCAACGGCCCCTGATATCACAGCACTTGGCTTTAAGGTTATTACTGGGATATAGAACTCTCTGCATGACTAAAACGTTCTTAGCAGATAAAAGAGAGTGTAATTTTGTAAATTTGTACGCTATATTAAAATTCAAATTCAAAATAGTCTGATTCAATAAAAAACAATTCAGAATATGTTTACTTCATTAAATCTCAAAGATCACTTTGAAACGTCCAATTTACACCAGTTCCACGCGCCCCTAGAAGAATCATGTTGCTGGGTTCTCAGCCTCTATACGATGATCCCTCTTCAACATGTGGTGCCATAAATGAAGAAGTGTAGTGGAGTGAGTTCTTTGTGATATATCTCTTCCGAGGAATTGTGCGTTGTGACTCAGTTCAAAGAGTACGGTTATCGGTGAAAATACAGACATACATAGTAAGTGTTTTCTTGAGATAATTTAATTCTGATTTGAAAGCAACGCGCGAATGATACCTCAGGTATTAAAGCGTCAGTTCACGGTAAATGCTTACCATCAGAGGGCCGTGCAGGTTTACCATCTATATTAAAGTCCAAAAAAATATCAAGACAAAAGTAAGCGCTTGGTAAGGTAAGCCGCCAGCGATCAAGTGTCGCTAGGGAATAGCATTTGCTGCAGTTGTTGTTTGCAATTGCAAGTATCTAACGAACTACGCTACACCTTTCGCATAATCTATGGCTATAAGTTAGCTAGGGCTGTCGCGAACCTTCACACTAATATAAGTGCAGGTAAACCCTGGTGTCGTCGTCTCTAGTAAGTGTTTTTTTTCGTCTATACTAATATTATAAGGAGAGAAGGTTTGTATTTATGTATTTTTGTTACGAATAAACTCAAAAACGACTGGTCCGATTTAAAAATTTTTTTCACCATTAGAGCGCCACATTATCGTTGAGCAACATAGGCTATATTTATCACTAGCAATCTACCCCGGCTTCACACGGGTGCACCCGTGCGAAGCTGGGGCAGATCGGCTAGTAGTAAATATTTTCGACTTTCAGACTGACTGTACTATTATTTAATTTCATGATTCACAATTTAACGACAGTGACTCATTTATGCTACAAGGCCACTGCGTAATATCTTGACTCACTGATTATAAATTACATCTTTTGTTATGTGCAATACCTACATTTTGCATTGTAAGTTATTGGTTTATTTTTGAAGTCTTAATAATTAAAAAGTAAAATAAAATAAATAATGCTGGACAATCCACTCGGCATCATCTAGCCCCAAGGTAAGCTGCTGTTAAACAGAGCTGTGTTATAGGTACTAGATGACTGATATATATTTAATACAATACATAGATAGATATTTTTTTATTATATATAGAAAATACCCAGAACACCCGGAACAATTAAGATTATTTTGTTGAACGCAAGGAGTATGGCCCACACAGATAGACTTACTTCCATAATAGTAACATTCATCATTATCATATCAGTCAATAGACGTCCACTGCTAGACATAGGCCTCTAAAGTCGTTATAACCCCTAAAAAGTGCCATGAAGACCCAAGGGTCTTCACCATTCACCGACTCTCGAAATTGAGTCGAAACAGTGTCGGTACCTCTTAACCGATATACCGGTACGTGAAAACACCCGTTTTTAAAATGTATGATATAGTTCACGATAGTTTTATGAGTAAAATGAACATTAAATTCCAAGTTTAATGCTGTCAAGTAGGTTGTTTTTGCTTCAGCATTGTACAAAACAAATACATTTGACGGGCAACCCTCTCACTGGTTTCCAAAACAAACGGATGTTCGGAATAACTTAGACATTGCGTCTGGAATCTTGTCTAACTGCTTGACATACCGAACGTTCGATACACCAAGACGAGCGAGATGAAACGCGGAATCTGCGGCAATGATTCGCTATTCAGATGACTTCCCAAATAAGGGCTGCCAATAATCTTTAAATATAAAACAAATCTCATCAATTAAGAATGTACTTATATGTACATAATTACATTACATTACAAAATATACAAAATACATATGAAACAGTTGAGCCATCTAAAGACCGTTACAAACGACCTATAGATAGCTCAACTGATCCAAATCACTACCAGTAGGAAGCGTACTAGAATGTACTTGTACCATCAAGAAAAATAATTCAGGCTGCAAAAATAAAGGTTCTAAGATTTTGATAACACTATCTCAAAGTCAAAGTCAAAGTCAAAAATGATTTATTTCAATAAAATCACAAGTAGAAATTTGAAACGTCTTAAAGCAAGGTGAATTTACGCCAGTTCCACGCGCCCCAGCCTATAGGCTGGGGGCTTCTATAGAAGAATCTGGCATCAAACTCGGCTGGGTTCCTAGCTTTTTATTTGATGATCCCTCTTCATCATAAAGCTTCAGTGTGGTGCCAATCGAACTAGGTGAGGCTCATGCCAAGAATTTAAGTAGGTAAGTAAAAAAAGTAGTCGAATACACTTTTTTATACATTGTTTAAAACTACTTATCTCAACTAGGCGTACGGCCCACTTGATGGTGAGTGGTTACCGTCGCCTATGTATGAGCGGGAAATTATTAAAGAGGCAGACGTCTTGAGCGCTTTATAACACTGTGTCGTGACCAACAACCCTTAATTTCAAAGTACATGTAATATTTCACATGAACAGTAACTATAATTTGTGCAGCCAGACATTCTTGGAATCATGTTATTTTTCAGGTTAACATTTAAAATAGAACGAAATGCTATTATAGCTATTTTTTAAATCGGTGCTTAAAGCTAATAGCTATTACTTTACAATTTCAAATGAATGGCGAGCGGTGATTTATGTTCTGTACTATAAAATAACAGTCATCATCATCATGACCAGGCTTCTAATTCAGGTGTCCTACCGCCCCGGCAAAGAAGAGACTAACTATCGGCGATTTACTCGCAGAAGAAACGTACAATAGATATACATTCCGTGTAAACAAAAGAGCATTATAATAATAGTTGATCGATACTTGCTGCCTCACTCTTAAATCCGATGACAATTCCGATCCAATCCCAATTTGAAATTACCGCTGTCAAATTTTATTACTCTTGAAAACAAGGTTGAATTTGGCTCTAGGTTTGCTGTCGGAAGTACGAAATGTCATATTCCAATATTTGTCCAATACCAATCGCGTTCAAGAGTGAGGCCCCTGGTTCACACCGCTACCGCGCCGGCGAGGATTCGCTTTACTAATTTAGTACCTGAGCGACAAGATCTGTCAAAGATAATACTCGCTCAGCGATTCTCGCTACTCGCTTTTCGCTCATCGCCGGCGGTTGGACAACTGCCTAATATTGTAATGTTAACGAATAGTACTCTAGTTTCTGATTCCCATAACACAGGGAATCCCTGAGGTCATGACTATGTATGTGACTGTTGGGTCTGCAAAGTTATTGTAATGTATGCACCTAGATTATTGATTAATACTATTATTAATACTATTATATGAGTAGGTGGTTTTTCATGTCGTGCCATTCTACAAATAAATTGCGATCACGTATCTAGCACGCTGAAATTTCTTTTTGAAAACCCCTGTAAGCCCATATAAATTAAAAATATTTCAATCATGTTATGTTAGTCAATAATAATTTAAAATACTTATTTGATACTAACTGTGCCCCGCGGTTTAACATGTTTTAACCGCAATTTTTTCCATCCTACGGGACGGGAAAACTTCTCTTTTTCGTGATAAATAGTACCCATTCAAGGGTATAAACTACATTCATAGCAAATTTCATCCAAATCCGATCAGCCGTTTGAGCGTGAAGGAGTTAGTAACAATCATACATACATACAGTGTAGTATGATACATATTTACGTCGCACTAATGCTTATCGAGCGTTCGCTCAGCTCACGAACATTTTATTTATTCATAAACTTTGTAAAACTGAACTTCCTACGCAAACGGTTCTTTAGGAGTTCTTTAGTTTGTTTTCGAAGTTACAGCTTAAAATCTTTTATACAAGCGTGAAGGCGTCTGTCGAATGACGAAGTTGTTTTCATGCAAACTTTGCTTTGATGCACATTGGGATAATTCACGTCTAATTAAATTTTTTTATGTCAGCAATTGACGAGACTATCAATATGCCTGGTGTTAAGCACCACGCCTAATCAAAACAAATGCAGTGCCACCCAAAACTTCAAGTTTTTAAGTTCTGCGTGGCAAAAAAAAGTCAAATTAAAAATAAAATTTAACCACGCTCGGACTCGCTAGTTCAACTATTCATACACAGACTACTAATATATGTAGTACTAATATCTGTTCTGTCTAACGCATCAATTATAGTCATCGAGTATTTACCCAAAGGTAATTCGATGTTCGTTGTAGACCCTCTGGCTACGCCGTAGCGCTACGACGTAGGAGTGGAGGAGTAGTTAAAGAGCTTGGCACCTCACCAATGAGGATGGTAAATATTATTGGAATAAATATACCATACCTATTTCTGCCGCAAAACAGTAATTCTCGCATTGCTGTGTTCCGGTGTGAAGGGTATGGTTTCCGGTGAAATTCCTGGCACACGAGACTTTCGATCTCTGCCTCGCCGCGAGTGATACCTCTGGTATTGCAAGCGTCCATAGGCTGCGGTAACCGCTTACCATCTTGCGGGCCGTACGTTTGGTTGCCACTTCAGTTGTATAAAAAAAACTAAACGTTTGCTACTATAACGTTAGCAAGTAAACAGAATAGTTTCACGACGACCGATCCTGACTTTCTGCAACCGTCATCGGTCCGTCGAGGGAGGGGCCGTCCTACATTATAATTTCCAGGTCGCAACCATTCGATAATTTTTGTTCCTGAGCGGTTATCGGTTCTGCAAGCTATATTTGCCACTTCAACTTGCTGATTCATAAGAGTAGCTTAGACCTTGGTTCTGTTATGGCTAGACCAAACCAACGCGTTCAGCTCGCGTCCGCGGTGGCGATTAGTTGTTGTGTATAAATCTCACATCGATGCGTCTTCTGATTGGCTGCGCAGTGATCGCCACCGCACTTGCCACCGCGGGCGCGGCCACGAGCTGAACGCGTTGGTTTGGTCTAGCCTTTACGCATTTTCTACTTTTAGATACTATAGTAAAAGTTTATTTTTCCATAGGAAAAAACTAATGTTTTAATTCATAATACCTTTTATATGGAATCTGAAAAAAAAAACGAAAATATGATTGCTTTTAATATTATAATACCTGTCTATTCGTATATAATCCTCGAAATTGAATTGAAACCCTCAGCTAACCCTTTCTTAATTGCGTTTACGGCATCGAACTTTACACTTTTACTTACTTTGCAGATAATAATAAATAGGCGCTCAAGCCACCCAAAATATTTTAGTAACTAGAATTACTTGTTCCAAAATTAAATTTTAATTTTAAAATAACATTTTTTATATTAAGCTGGTTCTTATTCATTCAACGAGGCAATGCCGCCAGCATAGTCATCTATAGATTCTAGTATTATGTGCGTTTTTTTATATGACACACTATTTTGCACTGGATCGAAATAAAATAGGTAACTTATTTGCTTTATTTTATGCAGTACCTATGCATTTACCTTTTTTTTATTTTTATATGATACTGTATGTACATTTGAAAGGTGTAATTATAAAAACATATTCACTAAGTAGTTACAATACGTTATTACACAATATGCCAGACGTTTCAAAAGCGAGGCCAACATTTTAGTTTGTTTTCAAGAAATCCGCTTTCCAATACCCAGTATATTTAGCTAATGGCATTGAACCTGTAGACAGCAAGGTTCTGTAGAACTCGTAGCTCTAAGGCCTCGGCTACAGTGAACGCACGGAGGTAATAGTAAACGCACAAAGGCGCAAATAATTAAGTAAGTTGGTATAGGTCAGTGGCCAACTCTGGTTACAGAGTTTTTAGACCACCCGAAGGCCTCTGTCATGGCCTAACAACATTGAAAAAGCCGGGACCGACTGCTTAACGTGCCCTCCGAAGGGAGCGCTCAGCTGAAATTGACATTGGCGATCACCTATCTAAATGGTGACTACTCGGAACAGTGCTTAACTTTGTTGATCTGATAAAAACATCACGAGCCATCCTAAGGCTAGGCCGCAAATGGTTCTAGCAACTATTTTCTTGAATTGTGTTATACAATTATTGACAAGCGGTGGTATGAAATCGGTGGATGATGAAGAAATTGGTCTTCATAGCGCTCTTTGAGGGAGGCCTGTATTCAGCAGCAGATGTCTATTGGCTGACATGATAATGATTTTGACGTTGAACGTTTGACACAATCGATAGAGTTAACCTTCACGTGGATAGGGCCTTAGGTCGGGTAATGGCCCAACACCTTTGGCCCAAACACGTTCAAATGTCAACTCCTTTTTATCCCGATTGGGGTCCAGACACCCACAGACTCACAGACAGGGGTTCTGACAGGGACACTATCAGTATGAAATTTCCGACGTGGACTTTTAAAAGCTAAAGTGAACTTATTAATAAAATCTATTTTCTTGTTATGATAACAATTACTTACATGGCTAAAGCGTGTGATTTTTTTGGTGTATATTATTAAGAACCGCTTTTATCTAAAGGATGCCTCCTTATTTTTACTAGAGCTGCTGCATTGCCGTGCAATGTAAGATTTACGCCCATAGTCGTAGTTTGACTCTTAGAAATTTTGAGTTCTGGGCACCTCGGTGGTATGGTATTGTAAAAAGATTTTAATAAAAATACTAGATACTGTTTGATAAATTAATTCCTAGTTTAAAACTTTAAAACCAACAGCTGCATTGACACAGCTGGGGAACGAAAAATTTTAGCCATAATATTGCGAAAAAGACCATCAGAAATTAGCCGCACGAAATATTCACTGTGTGCGGACAAAAAGAGCGAAAGTGGAAAGTATCACGAATGGCATTTAGCATTCAGCTCTCACACACGATACAAATACTAAGCAGAAAAAATACTTTTTTGATTTTAAAAGTAGTAGAGTTCTTTGTGATAGAGCTCGTCCGGGGAAGGACTACCACCATAACTATTTCTGCCGCCAAGCAGTAATGCTCGCATTGCTGTGTTCCGGTTCAAAGGGTATGGTTTCCGGTGAAATTACAGGCACATGAGACTTTCCATCTGTCTCAGGGTGGTAACAAGCAAGTGATATATATTATGTTGCATGCGTACATAGGCTACGCTTGGTTGCCACTTTAGTAGTATAAAAAAAAAACTCTTGGAGACTCTTCTAATTCTCTTTCTCTCTTTTATAGAAATACGCATGTCTTTAGGAACGGTAAACAAACAATTTTATAGTGGCCTAGGTCTTTGTAAACCATAGAACAATTACAAAAAAATTTAAAAATAACAGTAACAAACAATTTTATTTTTAAATAGACAAACAAAGTTCTAAAGGAAAAATGTTTATTGTGTTGAGTTTTCTAAAACGGGAACACTAGAGGTCCGCCATGACAGCTATTAGCCAATGATCGTGACGCATCTCGACTTTGACAGTACCTAATAACCCAGTTGTTCGTTAAACCCGCCATGTTATTTTGCATTGTGTTGCACTCCTTCTCAAAGATAAACTTACTTTAGATTATGAAAGAAGCCAAAATAAAATAAATAAACAGTGATAAATGGTTACTTTAATGATTATCTAACTATACCCCTACTAAAGACCAGGGCCCGGTTCCATACTGCGTGAAACAACTCCTTTAGTAGTAGTATTGTACTTCCTTGTTATTCATATAACAGGCTGCTTATGTTCCCACTACTCTCAAGCGAAGAGTGAAAAGACAATGATAGATTTGAAAAACCATATTAGCCAACAGAGGTTTAAACGACGATTACAAATAAGGCGCATAATTATCAAGTATGGTGCCATGGCTTTTGGCATCGAGGTAACTTCCGAACTGTATCAGTTTTATACTGTGAGCACGGTGTGTATTGATGCGGCAGACTGGAGCTATTTATTTATTCATAAACGTTCAAAAACTTGTCATTGCTCTGTGGAAGGGATGCAATGCACTACCCATCATGTAGTTGGCTCTGTTTATTTTATTCTTCAAATATTACCGTGCGCGCAGTCGGTCTGTGCTTTCAGAGTAGATATTATCAAATATCATAAATTTATAAGTGTAATATGTATATGGGGTTAATTGTAAAGAAAAGCTAGGTTACAGCGGTCTTTGTCGTAAAGCCCGATTGAAGTGTGAAACGGTAGTACATTATTTGAAAACCAGCGCCGCTACATCTACATGGAGCGGCATTAGAGCTGAAATGGAACCATTTCTAGCTCAAATAACTCAGCTCGAACTATTTTGGCACCTCTAACAACCGGCCTATCTAATATATTATAAATGTGTATGTGCGCTGTTTGTTGTGTGTGTGTCCAGAATAAATGCATTTTCTTTCTTACTTTTTTTTGTATAATTTACTTAAAACAAAAATTGATTTATATGAAAAATAAAGGATTCAACTGTTTTATAATATTTATTTATCATAATCAAAATTTGTAACTTCTACTCTATAAGAATATCCTCAGATAGACGAGTGTGCATCATCGTTAGATTCGAGAAGTAATAAAGATAAAGGTCATAGATCTCCTGTATTAAAATAATAGTTGCATTGACTTTGTGGTGATGGTACTTTGAAAAGAATACGGGTGTATTATGAAATCCGGTCGCGTCTATCCGATTAGGGTAGGTGCTTGTTGGAAATCTTGAAATAAGCTCCTCTCTTACGCTTTGACAGCTCGTAATACAAACTTCAGTGGTAAATAATATTGGGAAAATTGATCTTAACACGTAAAAGAGACGATGTACGAAGGATGGAACTTAAGTGGATAATAAAACCGCAATTAATTATCTACGATATACTCGTATAGTGCGCGTAGCAGTAGGTAACCAATGCCTATACACGCGTAGCACTTCAAGGCGAAAAAAAGTTGATAACTACTACTTTATAAGACCATTTATGTCCCTGATTTTCATAGGTTTGAGTAGTGGCTGTCAAAACCTACTAAAAAGTATGTGAGTTCAATAGAACACACAATGCACCGTCGGTTTTCTCAGATTAATGAGCCCTTCGTGACCAAACTCAGTTTTCGCAGCAAGGGAAAGTTTTATGGCTTTGTAGACTCATTGCCCATCAAACCATGATACCATTATAGAAATATACCGTACACTGTATTAGATTGTAAGCACAAATCATGGATTCAAGGTTAGCTAGCTCACTCTAATAATAGATGGTTATCATAAAATATACTACTTAATAATTTTATTATGGTGGTTTGCATCACTTAATATGACTGATGTATGTTTAATACCTACTCCACAATTGCAACACCCCGCGGCTTTGTCTGCGCTAAACACAAAATTTATATTCCGGCCTCCTCTTTCAAGGATTTCTGTCCTAGTGACCCTACATATTAAATAAACACGCTTTGAAAAATTCTGATCTTTAAAATAACGGTTTAGATTATTGTAATGATAAAAAATAAAAATCATACTGTTATATCCTCATTATTTCCATACTAGCTATTGCCCGCGACTTCGTTCGTTTTCCACTTACTTAATTGATAACTTGATACAAACTTTTTTTTAAATCTGCAAGTGGTCCCAGTTCGATAAATTATAACTTTGTAGTGAACAAGCTCTTTAATCAACTTCTAGTTAAAACACCATGCCTCTCTACACTAATATTAGGTCGAATGTTTTTTTTTTAATTTGATTTTGTTAGAGTGCTGTGAACTTGATTAAAATAGATGGATTACTTTTATGGTGGGAGTTTAATAGAATAGACTGGAAGGAAAAATACAAATGTATGCCTATCTACAACGTTTATTAACAAGGTATAGGTATGTTTATCTTTACGACTTTATAGCCATCGTCAAACGTATCTTCTGAAGTTCGAACGTTATGAAACTTGTTTTCTGACTCCGAATATATTGACTTTTTATAAAAAGTTGAGTTCGTTTCGCTTAGCCCATGACAATGCGTAAAACAAACCCGTCAATCTGCACGTTTCTGTTACGTAAACTTTTAGCAAAACACGCTCTCAGAGAGCGAATTATGAAAAGCCTGACAATAGTAGATGTAAACGTGTTGTACGGTAGTACCTATTAGTTCCATGGTAAACGAATCGTTCAGCTGTCAATTTGTATAGGATTTTGGTAGTTCATTTAATGCACTATTAGAGGCGCTGTTATAAATTCTATACAAATTGACAGCTGGACGATACGTTTACATTTACGATTGTCAAAGAAGTTTTTCGTGATACGCTCCTATGACCTGAAATAGCAGAGGCAGAGGCAGAACTACTTTCTTTCTTAATTATTTATATATCTAAATATACAAAAACATTGCATTACTGATAGCCTGACTGCTGATTAAGTTAAAATTAAAATAGCGATCATCTTTTATTAGTTTCTGTGTATATTTCATAAATTAATAAAATAAGTTTAATAATTTATTCGCTCTCTCAGAAAAAGTCTACTTATTTAAATAAAAAATGAAATACCAGTGTTTTCCGCGAAAATCTTACCCCTGAGAGGTCTTTGCTCTTTTGCAAAAGGTTTACAAGCTTTCCTAGAATACCTTCTCGAATTAATCAATTAGAACCATAATTAATCTATTTAGAAACTTTTAAAGTCAATAAAGCGAAATCAAAACTGGAGAGGACGAACTTCACGAACATAAATTGATTTTATAGCAAGTTTAAAATTGAAACTGCGCTATGAAACTCGAGATTTTAGATCTCAAACTATTGTCTATATATAGTTATATAATAGACTATTATCTACTTGCTTAATGCCGAAGTCGTATAGCTAAGACAAATCTAAATATATAAGACCATCTATAGTGCAAGACATTGCTTGCGAAAAGCTTTGAAAAGAAGCTATTCTCAGTCAAGAACTACCATAATTTCAAGTTTCGTTTAAATTGGTTCGACCGTTACGGCGAGAAACCAAAACACGAACATAAAAATATCCAAAGTTTAGTTTTTATTATAATCAGTTTATATTTGGACCAGTTGAGCTATCTTTAGTTTGTTTGTAACGGTCTATAAATGGTTCAACTTTTTCATATGTATTTTGTATATTTGTAATGTAATGTAGTTATGTACATTTTTTAATTTGATAGATAATAAAGAGTACTTATTGTGTTAAGTTTACTAGATTTTGAAACGCCGTCAACATCTCATCAAATAATACCGGCAAGCGGCTTAGCGAAGAGGCTCTCGTCATCTCTTGTCTAGACAAAACTGTGCGATTCGTGACTTTTTCACAATTCACAATCCCACGACAATTCTGCACCTCATCCTGGGAAAGTAGAACGATTGGACACTATTTTAAAGAAGTTAAACCATGCTTTAGGCATTGTCTTAGTACAACTCAATTACGCGATTATTAAAAATAAAATTCGCAAAAGAACAAAAATAAATAATGAAGTGTCACGGCTGCGAGACTGTCATAAAATTAAAGATTTTTAAAATGCAATAATAGCGCTTCTGAATATTGCTACTTATGCAAGTCAATGCAGAGTCTAAAAGTGCTGAACAATTGACTACACTGAGCTTTCCGTTTTGCCAAAACGTTACTAGATGCAAAATAAACAAAATACTCCAATTATATGGCTTGCCCACTGCCACTTCAACTGGCATATTCTCAGAGCTTTTAGCTCAATCTCCTCAAAATCAGGGTACTAATACTGTGTGTTGTGGAGGACCTCTACTCATGTTACATGAGACACTGGCTAATTGTACTTATACTGATCTCTCGCCTAGTCTATAAGTAATTTTATGTTAAATATTATGAATTGAATTTATTAACCCGTGAGAAGGCGCGCTATAAATAAATTTATTATTTTCTTTTCCGAGTTAATATCGCGTCCAAGCTTTGATCGTTCAAGACATCGCTCTACCTCGAATCGTCGGTCATAATATTAAATTTTGCCTCGAGCTCTGAGACGCTCCAATCCATTATGCTGTGTCATCGAAATTACAATTTTATTGTGGAATATTACAAAACGTTGGAAAAATTGATGGAAACCTCTATAGCCTCTGGCCGCGGGCAATTTACCGCCATTAGAGATAGATAGGTTTCAGGTTTCTCATTATTCGAAAACTGCTGCTTAAATTGGTTTTATAATTTTATTATCAAGATAAATCAGAATCAGGTGGTAGGACTCTTCAGCAAGAGTCCGTCTTGGTGGGTACCACCGCAGTGCCATGTGGCACTATGTGTGTGGTAGAATATGTATTCTACCTCCAAGAAGTAGTGCAAGCATTACTGTGTTTAGGTTTGAAGGGCACGGTAGCAAGTGAAATTACTGGGCAAAAGATATTAAAATCACTATTCCTAAATTGTGTAATTTAGTTATTAAGGTGTACAATAAAGCATTTTCATTCATTCATTCATTCATTCATTCATTCATTCATTCAACAATGTCTCGGGGTGATGAGCGCAGTGCAGTACCACGCTGAACTTAAAAAAATTGGCTTTGAGTGGCACTGCATCTGTCACTTGACCGTCTTGTCACTTGCTGACATTAAAATAAAATAAAAACTCATCATCATAATTATAGACAGCTGAACGTAGGATCTCCCAAAGAGCGCCATGACAATCGATTTTGAGCCTTCACCGTCCAACGACTTCCTGCGACCGCTTTAATGTCAACGGTCCATCGAGTGGGGGGGGCCGTCCTACACTTCGTTTTCCACTTCGTGGTCGCCACTCGAGAACCTTTATTCCCCAGCGGTTATTGGTTCTGCGAGCTATATGGCCACTTCAACTTACTAATTCTAAGAGCTATGTCGGCGAAATACGAGTGCTGAGACTTATTTCCGTAACAGAACGCAATGAAATATCTGTTATTTACAACAAAACGCACTTTTATTCATGGATGTTCAAAATTAGAAGAAAGCAAGTATCCTAACGAAAACTAAACTAAAATCAAAACGCTAGCGCATTGACGATGATGTTCTAAAACTGATTACCTACTTATTTCCATTCTTGATAAAACAATCAATGAATACACAGTAATGAAGCGAGCAAAGGTAATTCAAACATGAAAGCAAAACCCTTCTAACAAACTCATCTCAACAACAAACATACGCCCCCATATTTTCATTACATAACCTTCTATGAAAGTATCCTATTCACATTTCAACTGGTTCTGTGAGCCTGTCCTTACTTTCTAGCTTTCAGTTGATATTTTAAAAGAGACGCAAAAACCAGTTGAAATATAAATGAATTTTGTAAAATGTTTATTTTCACTGGCTAGTCTGTGACTGGGGCTGTGGCATAGTAAAATATAAAATTGAGCAGTGCTACAGGTTTTTATGTTTGCCACTTTTGTGTTGTCGCCCTTACGTTTACAGTTCACCTCCCTGCCGCTACTTTTTTTTCGTACATCGTTCGTCACTTAGAACTAGAGGATTTGCTTTGGATGTGTTTCGGCACGATAAGCTGTCGATACCGGCATTGAAAAGTAATTATTCATGACGGAGGTTTCCGGGCGGTATATTAACGCCTTCAGTTGAGTTGACCGCTGACTTATTGCATACGAACCCAAGGTTTCCGGGCGGTATATTAACGCCTTGAGTTGAGTTGACCGCTGACTCATTGCATACGAACCCAAGGTTTCCGGGCGGTATATTAACGCTCAGTCATCAGTTCATCAGTTGAGTTGACCACTAACTCATTGCATACGAACCCACTTGATACTGTCCCATGCTAGAGTCTGTGACAGCATCTCCACTTCACACATCTGGTGTGGACAACAAGAGTACCTAACCTACTTGCTAGTAGACGCCATATAAATCATCATCAATAGATGTAGGGCTAGTTTTTCATGCTAACCGGGCAGGAGCTGTAATCTTACTAAAGAAAAGTTTATAGAAGTTGAGTTACTGCAAGGGATGCACTGTTGCAACAAATATTGTACATTGCGTCAGTGTTAGTGCAAGTACCTACTCGTACAAACTCGACTCGTACGAACCAGCCAATTTCCGCATCGAAAACCTGGGTCCCTATCACAAACCTTTCGAGATTATTATAAAAAAATTGTGTGACTTATTTCCTGTTGACTTTTTAGGTAATTTTGCTCTGGCCGGGCGGGGAGGGCGGGGGAGAGGCACTTTGAGCATGAAGCTACAAGTAATTCGGTAAGTAAAGTAGTAAGAGTCAGTGGCCAACTCTGGTGACGGAGTTTTTAGGCCGCCCTAAGGCCTCTGTCATGGCTTAACATCTTTTAAAAAGCCGGGACTGACTGCTTAACGTGCTCTCCAAAGCACGTATATCGGTGAAAAACTGGGATGTCGCGCGGCTGCCGCCATGAACGTGCATCCGCTATTCGTTAACCACTTCAGTACATACAGCTACATAGTTTACCATTTTTTTACATAGAGCAACGAATTACTGATTGATGATGTTTGTGCTTTAATCACGCTAAACCGATTAAAATGAAACTTGGAAAAATATAATCTACTATACTTGTAACACATAATAGGCTCCTTATAACAGGTATTAGTTTTTCAAAAAAAGTCTCGAACCAATATCGAATACTTCAGTAATACCCCCCCAGCCGTTCGTGATGTGACAACGTGATACGTGGCATACGCCGGAACTATCCTGGGAACAATGACGTCACCTAACTGATACCAGCAACGACTGAGATAGGTACTCTGTGCGTCTAGTGGGTAGGTATAGTACTAGTGGACCTCTTGATCATAGTATACGTTGGAAGTCTGGCTGGATAATTTGCTGGTCATATACATCCGGAAATTCAGAACTGGAATTCATAATTATGAATTCAGAAAGTCAAATTACAAAATACATTGGATTATTTCGATCAATCTAACGGAATAGACAATCATGCGAATTTTAATTTATTTCAATTAAATATTTATAAAATCACTTTCATCAGATACAATATTAGAGTTTTCCATAAAAAAAGAGGCAGTAACAGTTTGTTTTGTCTTAATTTTTGACAAAAACCAACTTTTTCAAAAAGTTTTTCTACAAAATGTAAGTGAGATGAGTAAATTATCTAACATTTTTCAACCCTTCCGCCGGCGCCGGGTCCGCCGCAGGTGAAACTGTCAGCTGTCAACGCAAACTGGCTTTTTATAATTATTTTAGTGTTCCGTAACAAATTTAGAAAAACAGTAAACATTTTTCAGTTTTTTATGCTTGTCTGTCCTTATATTAAAAAAAATCCAGTGTTATTAATTCATACATCTATTTTTATCGATTTTCGGAGAGCACGTTAAGCTTAAGTTATCGTTAAGTTTCTAGGCCGCCGGAAGGCCATGACGAAAACTTCGGGCGGTCTATTAACTCCGTCACTGGTGTTGGCCACTGACTTATATAAACTTACTTATTGTTTTGTGAACACACTTTTGAAGACAATATTGAATGAAATTATCATTCTCCGTATTATTATTCTTAGCTTACTTACTTTAGCGTCTTGTTATCTTTCCTTGTCATTCATAAGTCAATAAACAAAGAAGTTATCAGACTTAAAAGACACCAGCTAACTCGTTTGTACTATGATGATTAAAATTTTTTATAAAAAAATAAAATTAAGTATATCTTCATATATATAAAAATGAATCGCTGTGCGTTATACTCGCTAAAACTCAACAACGGCTGGACTGATTTGCCTAATTTTGGTCTTGAAATGTTTGTAAAAGTTCAGGGAAGGTTTAAAGGGTGATACAGGGTGTAAATTTTACTTAAAAAATAAATAACGCGAGTGAAACCGCGCCGGGTCTACTAGTTGGTAATGAAACAGTGGTCTGATAGGGTAATGTAGGTAGGTGGATGTTATGGCTGGTTGGCTTATATATAATACTGAAGACAGGACCCATATTATGAATAAGGCACATAGAAAGTGGTTGTCGCATGATTGGTCTGTAAAGTTAAATGAAATATTGATACTCGTTCACTGTTCACATACTGTTTCCAATTTTAGGCAACATAAATAACTAGAGGAGTCTGCAAAGTTACCGATCTCATTCATAAACTTAATTTGCAAACTCTAGAGCTGTTGTTATAATATTGCAAGAGCATTCTGTCGCACAATAGTCTGGCCCAATATATTACGAGAGGTATGGCTTAGGCAGGGTCATATTCAGGGCTATTTGGGAAGCTAATTTTTCTTAGACATAATCAACGCTAATTTTTCTTAGACATTTAAAAAAATTTGAAACGCTGTGTCTATGGTGGAGCTAGCTGACTATCTAAGGTATATGTTTTTTTCTTTATTAGAAAGCTTTTATTCATGCATGTGCAATACCATAATTTCGAAAGTAACTGTGTCTGTTTGTTTGTTACCGCTGAGTTGACTCAAATGAATTTTTAAACAAATAAATCTGAAATAATTGGTGAAATAATAAATCTGAAAACCATTTTAGGTGTAGTTTAGGTGTTATTCAAGTTTTTATATAAAATGACCTGAGGTTTTTTTGAATAATAATGACACCCTTCTAATGTTCCCACTGCTGGGACACTGGCCTACTCTCAAGCGAGAGTGATTGGGTCTTAATCGACCACGCGGACCCAATGCGGATTGGTGGATGAATTGAATAATAATAATAATGCTTTTTATTAAAACCTTTTTTTTGTAATCCACTTAAATACTCATAAAATAAACTATCATTTTAGCAAATGCTAATTTTTTTCTTTATTCTTATTACATTAGCTAACAGGCTTAAAGTTCATTTACTCGTATGCCTATGGATAAATTGGTTTACTCTATTTTTAGTATTCCCTTTTAATGTACCCCTAAAAACTGATCTGAATTTGCCACTGTATTAGCTTAAGTGATATTAGTGGCTACTCGGTGAGCCGGACAATGTGGGAGCGGGACGGACGAACGGACAGAGCAAACACAATATCCATGTATGACGGCAGATTACAGCTAGTTTCCAACTTATGGGTAAAAGGGGGTAGTGGAATGCAGACATTGCTTTGGTAAATGTTTGACAGTTTTATTGCCAGCGGTTTTTAGTTTGTGAACTGAGTTTCAGAGATTACGATGTTTAGATTTTGAGCGTGTATCATAATGTTATTTTTACTTGTTTTTTTTTAAAATAAGGATTACGTCCTTAGTGGCTCAGTGGGCGAGTGTCCGGTTCCGAAGCGAGAGATTACGGGTTCGATCCCTGCTGCGGGGCAAATGTTTCCATGATCTGCATAATTAAATAAATTTTAGGTTTTATCACCTTCACACATTTTATTTGCTCATTATAATAATAATTCTAGTGACGTTCGTTCCAGTTAGCAATTCGGTCTGCTTCTCACGACAATGACTAATTCAAACACTATCAACCTTTTTCTCTTATGAGCAAAACTAAAAAGGTGATACGGGATAAAAGTTTGTAAATATGAATAAAGCTCTGCTTAACAAAATAACCGTTAGATGCGACTGGTTGTAACCAATTTTTCTATTCTAAAAAAATAAATTGTTATACGGGAATTTTGCTGTAAACATGAATAAAGATTTGCTCAACAAAATAACCGGTAGATGCGAATTGTTGCAGCCAATTTTCCTATTCTCCAAGATTACACACGTTCCAGCAAATCCGATATGAGCAAAGATAACAACAGCATCACGTGTGAAATTACCTCTCCAGTCTCCACTCGGTTTAAATTACTTCAGTTTCTTTATCGTGTGAAGAACAGATAGTTTTTGCATCTACATGACTGTTTTTCAGGTGGTACGTCCATCTAAAGGTACCAGTTATGACTTGAAAACTAACATTGAATTTTTTTTTTCGTTTTTTTTTGTATGTCAGCAAGTGATAAAACAATCAAGGCGCTCACTTAATGTTAAGCACCACGCCTGACTATTACAGATGCAGTGCCACAAAAAGCTTACAGTTTTCAAGTGTTTGCGTGGCCCTGCACTGCGCTTAACACCCCGAGACATTGTTGATAAGTCTCTTTCGCCCAGTAACTTCACTTTGCTACAGTGCCCTTCAAACTTAAACACAGTAATGCTTGCACACTACTGCTTGTGGAGGTAGTATATATGACACTGCGGTGGTACCCACCAAGACGAACCTAAAATTTTGTTTTAATTTATCCCACACTGTGCACTGACAAGTCGTCACTCTACATGGTAATATAAATACTAATATTTATATTCAAGTGATTTTCGTGTTTGTCACATTTTGTGTTTTTACCTGTTTTAGAAGATCCCATTGAGTCAGTAGCTAACTTTTGTCACGGAGTTTATTGGTCGCTAACGACACGACTGTAATAGCTGAGACCAACAATTCAATGTGTCTTTCAAAGCACAGAAGCGCTCAGATGAAATGACTGTTTCTCATGCACATAACTTTCCAACAAGATAAGCTCCGATCACGTCTCTCACTTGAAGTTTTAATCTCATACTTCGAGTCCAATTACTCGTATTTGTTCGACAAGTTGAAGTGCCATTACTCTCACCTCGTTACTTCCCCTTTAGAAGTTTTAAACTTGAAAGAACTAATAGGGGAAAAATGGTCCTTTTTTATTTTGGCCCGAATTTAATAAAACTCGGTTTTATATTGGCCCTTTTTTCAATACAAGTGTCATCAGTTTGTGATCATGTAGAGTGACAATTCATCAGAGCACAGTGTTGGATAAATTAAAATAGAACTCACCGTTATCGATTTAAAGCAGATAAAGCTTACTTTATAATAATTAGTCTGATATCTTTTGGAGCCCTTTCAACTGTGTTTTTCTATTTGCCTCAAGCAGTCGCCATCATCATGTTCCTGTAGTATTTTGCAATATTGAAAACTAGAGTCCAATTTAGCTAAGTTCCATTGTTATTTCGTAACTCGACTCCCTTTATCATCAGCTTCCATTCTCTAACAAACAATGCTTTCAAATAAAACTCCCTGAGTTTTTTCACAAGAATGTCTCATAAAATTTCCCAAATTAGCCCATAATTCCTTTATTATCTAAAGCGGGGGTAATTGAAAAAAGTACCGTCTCATTTTACTAACAATCCCCGTAATAAAAGAACTTTATTCGCACAATAACCAATTTTTGAAGAAAAACAACGTTAGAAAATATCCCATTGACATAAATAAATCATTATTCTTTCCCTCCATGTGGCTTAGAGCGATATAGATCCCACTCATACAAAAAACAGATCAGCATTCTTTATAAATAACAGCCAAAAATTCCGACTTCCATCATTGGGTGCATATATTTTCAAAATGTTGCTCGTGTCATCGCTTTTAATCGGTTTTTTAAGCCAGACCTAGAACTTTAATAACTACATATCATTAATTAAGTAAGTCTGTATGAGTCAGTAGCCAACTCTGGTGACAGAGTTTTTAGGCCGCCCGTAAGCCTCTGTCATGATAACTTTGAAAAAGCCGGGACCGACTGTTTAACGTGCCAATTCTATTTATATAATAATAATTATTAATCGTTTCAGTCGTAATTTTGAACAGACTATAACAAAGTAGATCTAGGGCACCGGTACCTGTTTTCATTGTAAATCGGCTTTATAGTCGAATTTCAAAACGAATCTTCATTGTAATGTGCTACAAAAGAAAAACTCGACTATATTTGAGGAGCTTTGTTAAAAATTAATTTGATACCTTAGCTCCATTTTCTTGAGAATATTTTGTAAAAAACATTACGCTGAGTGTTTCGGTAAGTATATTTGTTTTAAAAGCAAACTTGGCTTATAAGAATTGCAGCCAATAAGAAAGGTAAATGGCTTATTGTGTTGCTTTACTCTATTCGTTTTAAAGCTCTGAGTCCACTCGGTGCGATTTGTCCATCCTTACAAAATACTTCATCGTTTTGAGTACCTACTTACCTGCAGAGGTATTTTGAAACTGTCGGAAAGGTGTCAGGTTGGAAACGTTCCCAACACTAAATAATATCGGAAAGTTGGTCGTCAAACAAGTCGAAACATAATGTCAAAAACTTTCGATTTCGGATATCAAAATAGCATTCTACGGAATCTACGTCGGGAAGAATCCGATACCGAAGGAATTGGCTTTCCGACAGTTTCAAAATACCTGCTGGTACATATTTTCAGACCTCAAAATTATGACCAAAAACTTTCTGTATGTTCAAAAGCAACTTCAATTTTACTCTGCATACCAGTGTTAGTATTTAACTCACCATTTGGATGAGTGACCGCCGGTGGCAATTTCAACTAAGCGCTCCCGTGCTTCGGAGGGCACGTTAAGCAGTCAGTCCCGGCTTTTTCAAAGTTATTAGGCCATGACAGTGGCCTTCGGGCGGCCTAGAAACTGTCACCAGAGTTGGCCACTGACTCATACGAACTTACTTACTTATTTTCTCAAGCATGAGCCTTGCTTAGTTCGATTTATCTTTATTTTGTTTTATTTTATTTTTATTTCTTAGAAAAACCAACAGCGGATACATCTTTATATACTTTTACTAGGACTTCTTTCACCTTCATAGCCTGATCTTGCCTTGACTACCTGTCTTTGGTTGTAAACTGGATCCAGTACGGCATGCGTTTATGAGATAAATAATTATTGTTTGCCATTAGTGGTATAAAAAAAATCATGAAACGAAACATTTATAGAGGCAAAGTTACCGCCACTGGTGGTTTAAGTGGTCATTCAGTTTGTTACATACTAAAAATAATAACTGAATTTCGATTCATAAAAACCTCATCACCTTTTTACGGCGCTCAAGCACCGGCATTTTCTTAATACAAAGACATTTCCACAGTCTAGACTTAGCCATGTGTGAAATAACCTGGCGAATTGTACATCCACTAATAAACCTTGAACGTAGGTCATAAAACTAATACCGTCACTTTGTCGTAAACTGGGTTATTAACGGAGAAAGAGGCTGAGGGTTTGTTTTCATTGATAGATGCGTTTTTGGAAATGCTCTAGATGCCATGCCGTCGCTTGTCGAACGTATCCAAAATTAGTATGGCTACTGAAATTAGTTTGACTACTGGAATGAGTATTACTAATTTCAAACATAAATCGTTTAATTCAAGTTGAAGTTAAAATGTGTTTTGCTGTAGCATTTGAGCACACACACTGTGAGATCCACGAAGCCCGTACAAACCTCTACTCTGTGCCTCTACTAAGCATTACATTTTCGTTTAATGTACATACCACACACACGATGCGACGCGCTATCACATCACCATGGAACCTTTTTTTTTTTTTTTTTTTGTTCTCGGTGTGGAAAATCCTCATGGATACCTTCACAGCGGGTGTTTGTGAAGGTTATGTCGGACTCTTACCGACTAAAAACCACACCGGTGTTCCCTCACACGCTTTTGGCCTGGGTGCGGGAATTACAATCTTCCGCTTCCCCGGCAGCGTTGATCCTGTTGGACCCCATCTCCTGTGCGGTAAAGCTTGCCTTTACCGATTACTACCGCATGGCGCGCGGGGACACCGCGCGCGCCTCCATAAGGCTTCATTAAATTCGACGGTAGTCTCCCCCGAGCCTACCGCCGAAGCCTTTGTTATGGGGGTTGAAGGAGGACGTTGAAGAGCCTCCTTCTACGTCCCGTTCTCCGACTGCGCATTGGGAGGTTGGAAGCAGACTCCCTCTCCCTTTCAGCAGCCTCCTTCTGTGACATTACTAGTTCACAGAAGGATGAAACCTCTTCCCACGACCTCTCATCTTCAAGCATCGATTTTATCAATGCTTGAAGAGAGAGGTCGTTTCCTACTTTAGCGACGAGAGTACGGCGCTCTTCGTCCCAAGCGGGACAGACCTCGAGAGTATGTTGCGCCGTATCCACGTCGCACTCACAGTGGTGGCACTCGGTGGTCGGTTCCCTTTGTGCTATTCGGCACAGGTACTTGCCGAAGCAGCCATGCCCAGTCAGCACCTGCACCATCCGAAAGGAAAGCGACCCGTGTGCCCTGTCCAACCATTCATTAAAAACTGGTCGGACAGCCTCAATAGTCCAGCAACCGGCATTGGGATTCTCCAACCGCCTCGCCCATTCCTCTCTGAGCGCTTCTTGGAGGTGACACTTCCAAGCAAGCTCCTCAACCGCCGGTGGCGGGTATTCCCCCCGGAGACATAGCTCTTTACGCCGGCGATAAGAAAAGGCCTGGCATTCCGCCTTCAAGTCCCATGGGGGAGCACCAGCCAATAAACACCCCGCCTCATAGGAGATGGTGCGGTACCCGCAAACGACACCGATGGCCATTACCTTCTGAGCTCGTCTCAGCAAGGCAATGTTTGACTCAGCCAGCGGTGCCCACACTGGGGCCCCATATAGGGCCATGGACCGCACCACCCCCAGGTATAATCTGCGGCTAGCCGCCTTTGGTCCCCCGAGATTCGGTAAAAGGCGCTTTAAGGACTGCGCCGCTCCCATCAGTCGGGGAACCATACGGGTAAAATGCTCGCGGAAATTCCACCGACTATCAAGGTAGAGTCCAAGATATTTCATCTTGGAGTCTACCTCGATATCTACCTCTCCTATAGTGATGTGGGAACCCCGTGGCGGTGCCCGTCGGGGGCCATGAAAACAGATAGCCTCCGACTTATTGAGCGCCACTCGAAGTCCCAACATCTCTATCCTCTCAACGACATGTGCCACCGATACAGTGACAAGATGGACACCTTCTTCGAATGTCTTGCCCCGGGCAGTTACGAGTGTATCATCTGCATAGCAGATTATTCCGGCCCCCGGATTGAGAGACCCTCGCAAGACCCAGTCGTAACCGATGTTCCACAGGAGCGGTCCAAGAACCGATCCTTGTGGAACACCGCACAACATTTCTCTCCTCAGCAGTCTACCATCCTGACCAGGATACGAAATGTACCTTTCAGACAGGTAGGCTGCCACTATCCGACTGAGATAAGGAGGAACTTCATAAAACTTCAGCGCCTCCCTAACGCAAGCCCATGGTAGTGTGTTGAACGCGTTGGCTATGTCTAAAGACACTGCCAACATCACACCACCACTAGCCACCACTTCTTCCGAGCAGGCTTTCACGTGATTGATTGCATCAATCGTCGATCTGCCCACCCGGAATCCAAACTGATGATCGGATAGGTCCGGTCCCTCACATCGAAGATGCTGGATAAGGCGGGTGTTGGATATTTGGTCCTCGTCGAAGAAATACTCCACGGAAATGATTTTCTTTACGTTTAATTCTGGACCAAACCATACAAGGTGAAATATATGAATCTATGAATCTATTTAACAATTACAATAAATCGACGCGTGCGCCACGCTGTTACAGTCAGCCCGTGTTGCCTGCTGTATTTTTTCCTCCCAGCAGTGTTGCCGGGTATGTTTTGTATAAACAACCTCCGCCTCCTTGAAAGTGAAGATGATTGTGTTTTCATTCGGGAAGATCCATGAGAGGGCAAATTCTGTTAAGTGCTCTTCTGATGATTCCCTTGTTGCTGGTCATAATATCTGCTACTCTACAGGCGCCGTCGGATCCTTCATACACGGAAGTGACCCTTCCTAATGGCCACTTCATAGGTGGGCTGCATTCATCTCTGATAAGAACCAATTGATTTGGCTTGATGTTCGGATGTTTGTTCTGCCATTTTGTTCTTTGCTGCAGCGTACATATATACTCGCGGCTCCACCGGCTCCACATGTGCTGCTTTGCTTGTTCTATACGGGCATATCTGTGAAGGCGATTCGGATTAACATCTTGTAGGTCGGGGGCAGGTAGTGACGTGAGCGGTCTTCCTATTAGGAAATGCCCGGGGGTCAATGGACAAAGGTCATTTGGATCGGAGGACATGGGAACTAGCGGTCTCGAGTTCAAAATAGCCTCTATTTGGCAAAATAATGTAGTCAGCTCCTCAAATGTAAAATGCGCATTCCCTGCTACCCGTTTTATATGATATTTCGCTGACTTCACAGCTGCTTCATAAAGCCCACCGAAATGGGGCGAGTAAACGGGTGAAAATTTGAATTTAATGCCCTCACTAGCAAGCTCTGGCATAGCATCTGAACAATTCTTGACAACCGCAGCAATCTCTCGGCTAGCACCGACAAAATTGGTGCCGTTGTCACAAAATATCTCGCGAGGCTTTCCCCGACGAGACATGAAGCGTCGCAAGGCTAACATAAATGCTTCTGTGGTTAAATCACTAACCAACTCGAGGTGAACAGCCTTCACCTTAAAACAAATAAATACACAGAGATAGCATTTTATTAGTTGAGCGCCGCGACCCTTCCTATTGAGAATTAGAAACGGTCCTGCATAATCCGTTCCCGTTATTTCAAATGGAAACCCTGGGGATAATCTTACAGAAGGTAAATTCCCCATTATCTGAGTCGCAACTGCTCCCTTCATGCGCTTGCAAGTTAAACACTTGTTACAAACCTGTCTCGCCAGACATCTGCCTCCGATAGGCCAGTACTGTTCTCTGACGGCTGAAAGAAGCAATTGCGGCCCTGCATGCATTAACTTTCTATGAAAATGTGTTATAATTAGCTCGGTATAATAATGTTTACCGTTCAATAAAATCGGATGCCGTTTATCGAAACTATATTCAGAATTGTCTAACCTCCCACCAACACGAATCAATCCTGTCTCTTCATCAATCATGGGGGTTAAATTATGCAATGCAGGAACGTTTTTAAAGTTATTTTTATAAATAGAAAAACTTTCTAACTGTGAAAACTGAGCCAACTTCAATTCGCTTTGGTTTAACTCTTCAACGGTTAAAGGCCCGATTGTTTTCACTTTATTTTTTGTAATGTGAATAAATCTAAACACATACGCAAGTATTCGACGTAATTTTGTAAATTTAGAATATCGCTCAAAATCAATGATTGACTTCGGATTTGTATCAATATTTGAAAAGTGAACTCTCATTTCCGGTAAGTCTACTGGTGTCTCACTATGCTGTTGGTCCGGCCACTGATCTTGCGCACATTGTAGGTATGTAGGCCCATCCCACCACAACGAAAGGTTTGGTACCTCTTCTGGGTACACTCCGCGTGATGCGAGATCAGCGGGGTTCAGCGCTGAAGGTACGTACCTCCACACGCTCCTATCGTCACATAATTCGTTTACCTCAGCTACACGATGTGAGACGAACGTGCTTAATTTATGTGGGGGTGTATTCAACCAGCCCAATACGACCTTTGAGTCGCACCAAAAATATTTATTATCTACAGAACAACGTAAGGAATTTGTTACCTTTTTACATAACCGTGCAGCTAAAACTGCCCCGCACAGCTCAAGTCGGGGTATAGTTGACGTTTTGAGAGGTGCTACTTTTGATTTCGCACACAAAAGCCGTACCGTTACGTGCCCCAACGCATTACACGACCGTACATAGACGCACGCCGCGTACGCGTTCATTGAAGCATCTGAAAACGTATGTATATCTACTTTGGTAGGATTAGCGCAGACTGCTTGGCGTGGGATTGACAGCTTCTCAATAGCTTTTAAATTATGAACAATTTTATGCCACTTGTCAGCTGTTTCCTGAGGAATCTGTTCATCCCATCCAATTTTCAGCAGCCACAGTTTCTGCAAAATGATTTTACATGTAATAACGCAAAAACATAATAGTCCTAGTGGATCAAATATGGTTGATGACACTGATAAAACTATGCGTTTTGTAATAAACTTATTAGACTGATCATACCTTTTTAATGATTTTTCCACGGCAATGATAATAGAATCAGTATTAGGATTCCATTCAATGCCCAAGGTATTAGTAACTGCTGAAATTTTCAAATTTTCTTGTTTATTTTTCATGACATTATTATCATTATCATTTTTAGATTCGCTTGCTATTAAACTCATTAATGCTGTGGAATTACTTTTAATTTTTCGTAATGTAAAACCTGCTGACGACAGTTGTGCAGTAATGTTTTTGTATATGTTAATTAATTGTTTTTCGTCTAAAAAACCTGTTATGACGTCATCGATATAACAATCATGCTTCAGTATTTCGCTGATCAACGGATCTTTGCATTCGATCGCTAGTTGAACAATACATCTAGTACTCAAAAAAGGGCCAGACGCCGTACCATACGTTACAGTATTCAACTGTAGATACTGAATGGGTTCCCGCTCGTCTTTACGCCATAAAATAGTTTGTAGATTTCTTTGATTTTTTTCTATGTATACCTGTCTATAAAATTTTTCTATATCTCCCGTAAAGATAAAAGCGTGTTGTCTCAACCTGATTAAAATAGAAAAAATGTCATCTTGAAGAGTAGGTCCGACCATCATAATATCATTGAGTGAGAGACCTGTTGTGGTCTTGCATGAAGCATCAAAAACGACCCGACATTTAGTACTTTCACTCTGTTCCTTCAGTACAGGGTGATGCGGTAAAAATACAGCATTAGCTGGTCTGTCAGTCCTTGACAAATGACCGAGAGATTCGTACTCATCTATAAAATCAGAATACTGGGTTTTTATGTCAGGTTGCTTCTGAAATCGCCGTTCTAATGATTCAAACCTTTTACGAGCTATGTAATATGAGTCACCCAAAGTTTCAGGCTTTGCTTTCAAAGGCAACGTGACGCAAAACCGGCCGTCCTCAAGCCGCCGAGTGTGCTGTACGTAATGCCGCTCACACTCCGCCTCCTCTGGAGACATGACGGGCTTTTGAGGCACCTCTTCCAATTCCCAAAATTTATTTAGTTGATTTTGAATTTCGTGGCTGAAATTACACATTATATTATTTGAATGAATATCAGAATTTTTACTACACATGACTGGTCCAGATATTAACCAGCCAAACATGGAATTTTGTAATGTAGGTAAATTTTTACCCAGCTTTATTCTTTCTGAACATATTATGTCCCAGAAGACATCAGCGCCTATCAATAAATCTATTTTTGAAGGCATATGATAGCTAAAATCAGCGAGTGTCAAATTTTCAGGTAACTTAATTTTTGATATATCAACTTCATGACTGGGAAGTGAACTAGTTATGTCGTTAATAACAAATGCATTGACTGACGTGCTGAATACATTCGTGCGCGACTGCACTTTAATGTGACAGCGCTGTAAAGCTTCAAACGAGATACTATTTATCCCTGTTACACAAACTGAGTTTACATTTTCGGTTTGAATATTTAATCTATTTTTGAGATCTTGACTTATGAAGGACGACTGGCTTCCGCTATCAAGCAGGCAGCGTGCTTCAATAAACTCATTCGCATTAGTACAAGAAACCTTGACAATAGCTGTTGACAATAAAACTTGATTAGAAATACATGTTGATAAAGAAATTGGACTAGAAACCAATTGTTTGTTTTCTTCAACTGGTTTGTCAAAATGCAAAAGAGAATTATGCTTGTGATTGCATATTTTGCATGGTATAGATTTGCATTGTGGAGCTAAATGTCCGCTACGAAGACAGTTGATACAATTTTTGTTTCTTATGATCAAATTGAACCTATCTATCGGTGACATTGCCAAAAACTGCTTGCAATAGTAGATGACATGATCACCATTACAAACAGAACATGTTTTGGTGCTAGTTTTATTGCTACTCTCAGACGTTGCAGCAACAAACGACCTTTGCTGTTTATTCATGCGCTGAAATTGCGGCTTCTGTTGAGACTGCTGCTGCTCAGTGCCCTGCTTGCTGCTGTCAGCAGCAGTTGCAGCAGCTGTTGCCTCGATAACATCAGCTCTCATACGCAAAAATGTATAAAACATTTCTAAAGTAGGTACTTCAGATATAGTACCTTTGTACTCTTCCCATTTCGCGCTTGTTATGTTGTTCAACTTTGTTGAAAACAAATAAATGATTAGAGTGTCCCAATTCTCAGTTTTTTCACCTAATGAATTTAAAGCTCGTAGATGTTTCGCAATGTGGTCGGCAAGAAAACGCAATGAACTTTCTTCACTGATATTCGGTGTATCGAGTAAGGACCTAAGGTGTGTGCACACTAGCTTACGCTTATCATTAAAACGGTCACACAAGAGTTTCCATGCAACTTCATAGTTACGGCTAGATATTTCTAAAGATGCGATCACAGTGGCAGCGGACCCGGTAAGTGCGCTTTTCAAATATTGATACTTGTTTACGCTTGCAATGGAATCATTGTTATGAATCATAGAAGTATATGTATCGTGAAATTCTAACCATTTCGATATATCACCGTCAAAATTAGGTATTTTAATTTGAGGTAACTTGATGTTCATTTTTTGTATGGTGGTATTTGAACCTGTACTCTGCGCATCAGACTCAATGCTAACATGGTGATTTTCTATAATTTCTTGAGCTTCTGCTATCACTTTATAGAACCTATTTTCACTAGAGTCCCTTTCTACCTGATTTTCCGGATTTTCCTGTTTAATTTCTATGCTAGTTTGAATAAGATCATACTCCTCAAAAATGCTTTCAATTTTTTTCAAACGTGTTTTTGTTTCATGACATTTAAGCTTACTGATAGTAGATAATGACTTTAATTCTTCTAAATATTTTTCAAAAGTAGTTAACCTTCCTTTTAAAGATGAACGTTTAGCTTTTAATTCTTTTAAATCGTCTATGCCAGTCATTGCGATGAAGACAAAAAATATCAAATTTATAAATACCTTTACTCGAAGCAAACCTCAAACAGCTGTGATGTTGAGCGATAACAAATCTTTTAGGTATACTCAGGATATAGGTCACCGACCCGTAGGTATAAGCTCAGTAACTAGGTTTAGGCACTGATTGCACTTGCACTCATTTATCACCTGGAATTGATATGAATTGTGATTAATTTCACTTAAATTACAGTTTATTTTAGAGAAACTGGTACTGCTTTATACGGTTTGTACCTTGATTATTAAACTTTACCTACTTAAATGCAATATTACACTCTGATGGCACAATATTTTTGCATTAAAAACTATAAAAGTTAATCTCGTGCATGTAGTAGGTAGATAAGCTTGCAGTATAGTATAAATGGACAAAAAAACTTAGGTTTGTAATGCTTTAAAGCAGAATATAAATTGTTAATTAGTGCGCTGCAGAAATGGAAAGTTTTTATCAAAAAATGCTTGCAAAAAAAAAATATGTTACAAAATGCATAAAATCGCTGAAATGCAACAGAACTATATATATTTACGCAATAAATTTATAAATTGCAGCTTGACTTAGCTGAAGAAACGTGGCACAAAGCGTGGACTTGTTGCGAGGCCTTTGTGACAAAAAATAAAAAGGTTATGAAAGTCGAGCACGCAGACGAAGAGAATTGAGGATAGGGATAAGAAAAGGAGCGGGCCAACCTTTCAGAAGCCAACTTCACTATCACACTGCGAAGCAAAATCCTTTCTGCCTTGTTCCAATAGCAATTCAACATGCGCCGTTGCCGTTTCCAAATATTGTCGTCACAATCATTTGCCGTTCCACAAAATGTCCGCCGCCACGCCGTTGCAGATTCTCGTTTTTGTTCACGGTCGCCAAAACTTGTTGGATATTTGGTCCTCGTCGAAGAAATACTCCACGGAAATGATTTTCTTTACGTTTAATTCTGGACCAAACCATACAAGGTGAAATATATGAATCTATGAATCTATTTAACAATTACAATAAATCGACGCGTGCGCCACGCTGTTACAGTCAGCCCGTGTTGCCTGCTGTATTTTTTCCTCCCAGCAGTGTTGCCGGGTATGTTTTGTATAAACACAAGCTATTATTCTTTCAAACAGCTTATCCGCCTCATCCAGCATAACAAGGGGCCTGTATGCAGATGGAGAGTCCGCAGGGCGCCCATCCTTCTTTAGCAGGACTAGTCTGCCCGTTTTCCATATAGTCGGGAATCGACCCGATTCCAGACAGGCATCCAGTAGCCTTCGGAATCTACTCCCAAGTTCCCTCAAAGCCAGGACCCAAGCCCGTCCATGAATACCGTCCGGTCCTGGGGCCTTGTTTTTGGCCCGGAGCTTTTGTATGGCCAGGTCCAACTCCACCTCTAAAACCGGTGGCACCTCATCGTTGACACTCCTGCTAATTCCCACAGAGGGAGACATATCCGGAGGCTGGATGTCCGACCCACTCGGGAACAGCCCAGAAACAACCACCTCTACCAATTCAGGCTCGAGACTTTCGGTCAGTGGGGGCGCCCATGGTCGGATTTTACCCCGAACCATTTTATAGGGGCGTCCCCACGGATCGTTATTGAGAGTCTCAAGGAGTTCCTCGTGTGCCCTTTCTTTAGCTGTGCGGATGGACAGCTGCAGTGCTTCCACAGAGGACCTGTAATCTACATACAGCTGTCCCTCCACCTCAGCGTCTCTACGCCTCCGCCGCCGATGTCGGGTATACCGTCGTCTAGCCTCTATGCAGTTTCTGCGAAGGTCAGCAATTTCTTGCGACCACCAGTAAACCCGTCGTCTTGGAGATTGCGGTTTGGCTCGAGACATGCTGGCGTCGCAGATTTGCGACATCGCAACCCGGAACCACTCCGCTTCCTCTTCTACATCCACTGGTCCATCCGGTGGGGTCTGCCAAGCCTGAACAATTGACGCTTCTAACAGCGCTTCACTATCCAAGCTCCGCAAAGCCCACCTTTTAGTCATCGAAGCCTGCCTTCTTTGACCACCGCCACTGACATTCGATGATGTGTCAGTCATCACATCATCGAATCACCATGGAACCTAGCGCAAGTAACACAATTTGAATAAGTTGCTGACAGCCTAATTAAGTAAGGTACTTTTAAAGATATCGTAAGGTAATGGAAACAGTAAATCCAGTGGTTTACTCGTAACATGAGAGACCACCAATGAATCTCCAACTCTTAAAAGTTCAACTTCTAATTATTTGACTTTTACTTTTGCAAGTCGTAAGTTTTTGTAGTCTTTAAAGTAAATACACTCGAGAGCAATGAATCCGGGTCACTCAAAGAATCCAAAAAATCTCGGAAAGTAAGAATGCTAGATTAATGCAATAAATTGTATTTAATAGACAATTTAATACTCCTTAAATGAAAGTTAAAAAAATATGAGTCACCATACATTTTATTTACACAAAATTACATAAAGAAAAAAAACTGCTGATCTCTCCTTAAAACAAAAATAGGAAACATGAAATTTTTGAACTTTATGACGATTTTCTTGAATTTCAATACTTCGTATTACCTCCTCGTGCTTCCATTACTGCGTTTACGCGGTTTGGCATGCTGTACACCAAGTTCCTCATACGATTTTGGGGAATATTCTCCCATTCCTCTGTGAGAGCAATTTTGAGCTCAGGAAGCGTGATTGGGGGAGGGTTTCGTTGTTTTACGCATCTCCCTAGCTCGTCCCAAGCATGCTCGATCGGGTTGATATCCGGGCTGCGCGCTGGCCACTCCATACAAGTAATGTTCATCTCTTGAAGGTAGTCATTCACAATCCTACCTGTATGAGGTCGGGCATTATCATGCATAAATATAGCATCCTCACCCAAATTGACCATAAATGGACCAACGTGTTCGTTGAGGATTTCTTCCACATATCTTACGCTAGTTAAAGAGCCGTTTTCTATGATCACCAGCTCTGTGCGACTTTCAGAGGAAATTCCGGCCCACACAAGTACAGACCCACCACCGTAGGCTACTTTTTCTTCGATGCATGCTTGCTTGAATCTTTCCCCTGGTCTTCTATACACTCTGTGTCTTCCATCGTGCTTGTAGAGCATAAATTTTGATTCGTCGGAGAACATAACTTTCGACCAAAACGCATTCTTACTTTCCGAGATTTTTTGGATTCTTTGAGTGACCCGGATTCATTGCTCTCGAGTGTATTAGTCAAAGTTTAGTATTTCTAGGATAATCAAGAGTTTTGTTACAAAAATTAAATAAAGTTAATATACATACAAGTTTGTACGCGTCCGTGGCCACGAATGCTATTATATTGTTTGTAGTAAAAAAAAATATATTTGTAGTAAAAATGTTTTAAGTTTTCAAATCCGCTAATCGCACTTGGTATTATTCTGTAAATAAACGACGTGACGCCAGCGTCATGCCAACCAATCACGTGCATCTTTAGGTGCTTCGCCAATCTAAGAAGAACCAACTCACAGCTTGTTTTAAACATCCTTGTGATTTTATTGATTAAGGTCTTTTGAGTTTGAGTTAAGTTGAGAGTTCCCCACACTCTGCAGTTAAGCTAGCGTCATCTAAAAAGACAGTTTTTTTTTAATCTTAAGACAAAAACCCCTCACTGTCTTTTAAATGGCTCAACAGTTTTTATCTATACTAATATTATAAAGAGAAAAGATTTGTATTTATGTTTGTTATGAATAAACTCAAAAACTACTCGTCCGATTTTAAAAACTCTTTCACCATTAGAATGCTACATTATCCTTGAGTAACATAGGTTATATTTATTACCAGCGACCTCACGCGACGGACTGCTAGTAATGTATATTGTATATACCTATGTAATTACACACATATTTTTGTTTTTTATATAAACTTAATTCTATATTTATCGATACCGATAAATTACCGTTATATTAATTTCTCGATTACCAATTGAAGTCAGTTGGTGCATCTTAGGTGGGCAAACCGCTTCACATCGATGTACATAATAACCATTGAGGGTATTAAAAGTTGGCTCCGTCACGTTGGAGCCATCAATATAGTGCAGCAAGTCATAAAACTAGTAAGTCGATGTTATTGCAAGGATTCTTGAAGGGATAGAAGTTTCCAACAATGAAACAGGGTTTTGGTCGATAATGTTGCAACATGGTATAACTTCGTCTGAGATTGCCAGAGACTAGGATATAAATTAGACAAACAAACAATGTTATATAGTTTCTACGATTCCGGGATCGGGAAGTGCAGAGGCACAGAACAGTATAGTTTGGCACAGCGGATCTAGGCTTCCGTGAAGTTAGCCGTTTGTGATGCGCAAAGACAATTTAGTTTGAAAAAGCTCCATTGCGCATCGAAACGGCTAATTTCACTACGGCCGAGATCCGTTGTGAGACCTATACGCAGAGGTCAAAATGTCTGTGCCGGCTGTCTATATGGCAAAACATCAAACTTATGTGGGAATCGACCTAACTCGAATATATGACACTATTCTCCGTATAATTTGTAGTTCTTTTTTTTTATGTCAACAAGTGACAAGACAATCAAGGCGCCCGCCTGATGTTAAGCACCACACCTGACTATTACAGATGCAGTGCCACCCAAAGCTTAAAGTTTTTAAGTGTTTGCGTGGCACTGCGCTTATCACCTCGAGACATTGTTGATAAGTCTCTTTCGCCCAGTAATTTCACTTGCTACAGTGCCCTTCAAACCTAAACACAGTAATGCTTGCACACTACTGCTTGGAGGTAGAACATCTGACACTGCGGTGGTACCCACCAAGACGGACACTTGCTGAAGAGTCCTACCACCAGGTAAAATTCGTGCATACTGTTAGTTTACATGTATTTGACATTTCTTATTTCCAGAATATTTAATCCAGATGTTGGTCGAGTCCACCCAAACTATTTAAAAAAAAGTAATATTATCTTATTTCCAACTCCATAACGGCTGATTGGATTTGGTAAAACGTATGTTTACGTGACATAGATTAATACATAGGCTACTTTTTTATCCTGGTACCACGTGTGTGAGACCGCGGGCGGCAACTAGTCACACTTCAAATTATGGAGGAGTGTGTGATCACGTTCAGTACCGACGTCATTCAAAACATTACTATCCGTTCAAAACATTACTTTCATGGACATAGTCATGTGTCTGCTTTCGCCCCACATGTATGCCGTATACGATCCATAACATATTTTACTTCAATAATCTTATTTCGTCAAACTTTTCAGCTCCACAATTTGCTTTTGTTGCGAGGCGGAACAAATGGCTCCCAGACTGTTGGTTTCGACACACCTTTTTGCTGTCCCAAAGCAGGTCGAAAGGGGTGAAACTTTTTGGGTTCCGGTGACAAAAAATACATTGTCAAAGATTGTTTGTGTATTTTACAGATATGGATATTTTTATGTGAACGCTTGACTTACTTTTTTGATAATGCTTGTATTCTGTGTTTGCAGCTACGTTATCGGCTACGGCGTAGCAGCGTAGCATTTCCACTCCTGTAAATCAAACTAACACCGTGAAATATTTTTACAGTACTATCATCATACTACTTAGTTTTCTAAGTACCTACAGTGTTGTTTTTACAGTTTAATCTATTATTTTCTAAAACCAAGGATTGTTTCATTTCATACGTTCGTTGTAAATCACCCATTATGTTCTAAGTATCTTTGCTAGGTACATTTTATTTTCACAAAGTATAAGTTGCGCAGATGGCGTCGGCAACTAGAGCTAATGATACCAGTGTTGCCAGTAAATAATTTTTATGTTCGTCGAGACGAGCGCCGAGATTGTTGCCACTATTTATAATAATAATGCTTATGTTGTGTGGAGTATTTATTTAGTCTGCGTTTTTAAGTTGAAAATGTTACGATGGTTTTGCGCTGTTTTGACGTTAGAATACAAAATTATAAAATACGATATTTACTTACACTAACTGCAAAACGCAGTTTCGCTTTTTCGTCTAAATTTAATCTGCATCGGTTTAGCTGTTACGATTTGATTGAGTAAAAAATATGTCCTAGCATCCAAACATTTGCAATTATAACATTAAAGTGCGATAACATTTCGTTCAAATAATAAACTAATAATAAAATCATACCGTCAATTCAAAATTTTACTAGATTACATAAATTATCTATGTCTATCAAGATATATATACAAGAACATATTGTACGTCGACCGATGAAAATATAATATTCTAGAATAAGTTAGACCTAATATTCGACCTAACATAAAATATATCGAGGTACTAAAACGAAACCGACTATTCCACTATTTCTTCCAACAGATTAAGCGTTTCGGTTTTATTAGTTTTACTCGTAAAAATATACCAATAAAATAAAACAAAATACTTACATAATTCTCAAAGACAACGCTGTAGGCACGCACAATTTAATCTCTAGTACGTGGGTTTAGTTTTCACGTAGGGCAAGTGTGGGTCAGTTCTTGAAGTATAAAACTAGATGGTGAAAGCTTAGAGTGAGTGTGATCATCGTATTTATTCTATTAGGTAACCACAATTGTAATTGTGTTGTTGCGTTTTGGTAACTTTAGGTTTCTCACAATAAATTTGTTTGAAAAGCCTTGCTGGCTCACGAGTATCTCTAGCGGTCAGTTTTTAGTGCGACACGGGGGTACTGACTGACCATAGTAACTAACAACCCTTCTTTACATTATCAATGAAATTCAAGCTGTAAGTAGTACCTGTAGTAATTACGTGAAGGTACCTACGCAATAATACGTCAGGTCGTCCAAGTCAAAAATCTCTGTAATCGTGAATTCCAGTCCATCGCCAGTTCCACGCACTTGAGAACGTATAAAACTAACCTACTACCATAAAGAGATAAAATAATTTCACTTACGCCCTATTCATTATTACTCTGATGTTCATATCATGGTAATTTTAATTATCATTAAACTTTATCACTCTGGGCTAGACAGACTTAGGACACAGCTGCTCTTAAGTTAATAATTCATTTTATGGCTTTTCTGTCGTCTGGTTATTAGTTTTACGTCTTATATGAAGCTTAGACCCGTATATTACACCTGAGATCATATCGAGTGCTATAAAAAATTATACAAAATTGAAAACATAATAATAACATACTGGTTTATTTTAGAATCTTCTTTTCACGACTTCATCCGATCATTTTTGTTTTACGAAGATAACAAACTTTTTAAACGATTTAAGTTACACAATAAAACCACAAAAATAATATATATTATATTATGTAAAGATAATATGTATATATGTGAAATTTACATATCATATCGTATATCCAAATTAAATAACAATCCAGATTTCAACTCAAAAATAACAGCTAGAATCGAAATAAAAGATCAGGATAGCTCTACTATAAAAACCCAACAACTTTCCTACAACAATGAAAATGTAATTAAAACAATAACACCGTGTCTCGGAGCAGCCATAAGAGCGTGTACAATGAATGCAATAAGAAGACCGTTTTGTCAATGGCCATGAAACGAAATAAAAGCGAAACGCTTACTGAATCCGCTAATTTTATTGTAGCCCGGGCGGTTTTACTCGCGTAATTATCTCATCGTTTAAACCTTCAATGGGCTCCTACAAATTTTTCAAGATCAATATATGCAAATCGGTTCAGCCGTTCTCGAGTTTTAGCGAGACTAACAAACAGCTATTCAGTTTTATATTAAAAAACAGAGAAGGTGGTTTACAAAAATTAATTGGTCTGATCAAAAATTGAAACGGAAACTTGGGAAGTTTCCTAGAAACGGGGAAAACACGGGGTGGCGCGGCGTCGTGTTATCATGTATTTCCGCGCTATGGCACAACTACAGCACAACTATACGATACATCCGTACATGTACTACACCTTTTTCGGTTTCATAGCCCAACCATTAATAGCCGCAGCCGCAGTAATAGTTGCAATAACAACAATTCCTACAATGTAATTACTGAATGAGAGCCTTATTCGAGTTTTAGAATGCAATTAGGGTGGAGTAATGAGCACTAACGTTTTTGATTTCTGAAATTCGCTGAAAGCGTCTGAAAAGGGCGTTGTTGGTTACTCTGCATCTATAAGATCTTCCTACTAAATGCGAGAGTTTATAAAAAAGGCTATCATCGCCGAAGCTCGAAAGTGATAATATATTTCACTCAAGGATTCAAAAGTTTAATACTTATTATAAGATTAGATGGATGAAGCTCACAGCTTACAGCTTCAGCTTTGTCCTTCTCCAGTGACGCCTCTTGGTGGCTCAACCAGTAGAGCTCCCCGGCCGCTCATCAAGCAAAGGTAGTGGGTTTAAAAAAAACCTGTGTTGATGTTCGTTACTCTAACGTATTAAGATGAAATTTGGCACGTATGTAGTAAGTAGCATGGAATTATATAATAGGTACTTTGTACTTCTGCCCTTAGAGGGTGCAAAATACTTTGTCAAAGTTTCTAAAGAAAGTACTGGAGAAAAGCCGCGGGCCAGAACTATATAGTAAAAATAGAATCAATCCCACGATGACTCATGTAAAAATATATAAGGAAAAATATATAGTGGTTACCAGCAACAACCGTCTTGTTCAGAACTTTAGAACCTTCTAGAATTACAATAATCAATACAAATCATACGTAACAGGTTAATTGGTGTAACGAATAATTACAATTGGAATTTCATTAAAACTGAAGGTTAAAATGGTTTTGTTCTATAAGAAATTTAAATTTATTTGTAAATGTTATACTTACATAATTGCTAGATCTCACATGGTGGGACTGTAATCAGGTGTTGCTGCTATACAAAGTTGCAGTAATAAAAGTAAAATAAAACAAAATATTAAAAATAATAACGGTAAAATTTAAGGCACATATTATGGGACTTTAGGTATCACTCGCGCGTGGCCATGATCAAGAGATACATCTGAAGTCAAGAGAGCTAGAGTCCATAATCTACATACAGTATTGTATGCGTTCCTAACTAGAGTACCTCTAAAAAAAGTTAGCTAAAAGTGCGTTTTCAGTCACGGGTTGAAGCGCATAAAATTGCTACAGCAAAACACATTCCATTTTCATGCAACTAATTCAACAGTTGAAATTATGTTCAAACTTTGAAAGTTATACGTTCGCATACATTTGATTTTTTGGCAAGACGCATTGCGACGTGGAAACATTTTTACAAAATCAAACTCCGCTTCAAGCCTTGACTACGTCCATCATGAAACAAACCATAAATCATCTAGTTACCCTTGAACCCATCACTCGAACAATACATCCAACCGTCAGCAAGCAAGCCATAATTACCTTGGACTTTACGGCACGGTGATTAGCACCTACGGACCAATTATTTTTATGGTAATATTTAAATGAACACTTTGAGACTGCTCTTGTTTTATTTTAAAACAGCGGCATTTAAGTTTAGCATTTAAATTTATAATTTACTAAATATATTTTTAATACAATATACTACAAATATTTGCAGATTATGCAAAAGAGCTGTTTAATTTATATAACAGTTTTACCGTACCTAATAATCCCGCTAGTCCGGCATTGATGTAGAAAAAAATGAGCCGGATTAGCGAAAAAATCAGGTGCCTTGCTACCATTGAAGTCAATGAAAATACTGATAATCCCAATTTCAAATACATATATTATATTTAAATACTTGTCCAATATCGGTCAGTGTCAGTCGGTACCGTGTCAAGTCGAGTCGAGTACTCAACTTCACTCTACAGTCGAGTCTTGGACTCGACTCAGTCCGAACTAGACTAAAACCAAAACGTTTCCGTTACGCACAAGTATATTACAGCAAAAGTATTGTGAACCTCTGCGTACGCTTAAGGTCTAAACTAAAACATGTATCAACTGCCTAGTTCATATTAGAAGCTATGCAAAACAAACTATAAATCACAAGCCATAATGAACACCTTAGTCGTCTACAAAGTTTTTATCGCTCCATCCAAACGTGAGGATGGAACATTATTATTAAACTTCCGAAGCAGGTTAAGCACGTAAGTTAAAACGAAATTGCATGGTAATAATATTGTAAGAGGTTTTATCTTTATTTTATTTGTTTTTGATTGAGCTAAGTGATATGAATAGGTAAACCAAATAACTAAGACATCTCCCTCGGAGTGTGTGAAAATGCGGTCGTGAAACGTAGATGAAGCAGGTATTGCTTTTCAGCATAGGCCTCTTCAAGAATTTATTACCTACCACCTCCACCCAAGTAGGTAGGTAGAATAACTGGTACAATAAGTAGGTACATAATATATATCAAACTAGTCCCAATCACTGCGAGTGCTGTTACAAAGTATAAGAAGATTTGAGAGTCGATTTCGTTTTATCAGAAACATCTAGTAAATCAATTTACAAAGGTCTCTCACATTCACGAACAAAAATAAAAAGAACTCTAAAGGCGCCCCTACACGATTTTATTTTTAAAAACTACAAAATGGGGATATCTTTTGAAGAATCACTCGTGAAACTGAAATACCTATCTAGTAATAGGTAGGTAATATAGTGTCTGTCTGGACATTTTCAATTCAATGATGGAGGTTGTTTGAAAAGAACTAATTCAGACTGCGAGTTGATCCAAGTAGGCGTGAGCGTAATCAGGTCTGTTGAGAGGGGGAACATTTAAATCTAACGTTATATTGGATTAGATTAAATTAAAAGTAAGTTGAAGAGGGATCATCAAAAAAAAGCTAGGAACCCAGCTGAGTTTGTTGCCAGATTCTTCTAGGCTGGGGCGCGTGAAACTGGCGTGAATTCACAAGACGTTTCAAAATGATCCTTGTGATATTATTGAATAAATAATTTTTTACTTTACTTTATAAACTATGAAGACCGAAATTAAATCAAAATTTTCAAAAGTTTTCGTTTACAAAGCTAATTTTTGACTCATAGAAGTAGGTAACATTATTAAATATTTGTAAATACAGTAAACTAGAAATTAATAAAAGAAGAAAGTAAGTATTAAAATTAAACAATTAGAAAATAATATGGCACTAAATAAAATAAAAGGCGGCAATATATTTACTCTAGTCACTAAAAACTTAATTTGTATTAATTAGTTATGTAGGTATTTACAAAGGAAAAAATCCAATTACTTTTGTATTCTATCAAAATCAAAAATCAAAATCAAAAATGTGTTTATTTTGGAACAAAAACTTATAGTACAATAACAACACAAGAAGAACGATAATATCCGCGGAAGCTTAACACTGTGTCGCGAACACTAACGCCCACCTCCAAATTCATCAGGATCCAAGCTAATATCTATAAGTAAGTATAGCTATGCTTGGTTTAGGGTTTGGCCTAGGTATGTAAAATGTTCGCCAATAATTTTATTATAATTTTATTTCTATTTACTTTGACATCGCAAAGTCAATGTCAAAGGAGTTCATTCATAAATCCCAAAGTTAATTTTGAACTTGTTAAACCAGTGGATAACTTGTTATCCTGAGTTCGCCACTACTAGTGAAGCCATTAGAATGATTGCTGGCCCATCGCATCGTAGTTAGTTTGATGCAAACTGAAGTTTAGCAGACGGCCTCTTATGCGATTGAATGTTATACGGCGTCCTGTCTGGTGGACGGGTTGCTTCTTGCTACTCGTATAACTCGAGGCTAAAGTTTTGAGATTTTTATTTTGATAGACCACACCGTTAAAACATTAATGATATACTTGGACAAATTTATGACATTGTTTAACGAAATCTCCCTGTTTATTTTCAGGGATTAAACGGGATAAACGTCATAGAATTGAAGCTATTGAAGTAGAATTCAAGCGCGTAGTCACACAGGTTGGTTTTCCTTTTAGTTAGGATTATTTTATTGCGGTTAGCTAATATACTTGTCACTTCGTGTCAATTCACTGTTAGGAGCGACAGTTTCTGTACAAACGAAATACCTATCTGTACTAAAACTAAGAAAGCATTTCTAGTTTTTTATAACAAAAGAAAAAATATCTCTATCTGAGAAAAATATAAACCTATCTCCGATTTTATTCAACAAAGTCGTACCAGCAAGTCACATTCACAACTGCATCCCACCCAACACATTCAGAGAGAGCAGTCGCCAACATTTGGTCCCTGAACACCCCGCTAAGGAGGTGTTTACATGCATTTTATACCGAGCGCGCCCTTATCAAGTCGCTACATTTGCGCTTCAGGCGTCGTCAACCTTCCTCGCATATTTACTCTGCTCACTTTACGCGACTATAAATGCAGGTGAAAATTGAAAAAGTTTATGTTACGACGTTTTTAGAATCTCTAAAAGGAACGTTGGAGTCTAATTGAAGTAGGTAGACGCGACGAAGGATCGCCGAAAATAATAATTTTGTGGTTAGTTTTCAGGATTTCTGTTAACTTTAATTTAGTATAGGTAAGTGGGTAAATATCTGACCATATACAAAGCAGAATATTATGTAACTTATACCTAATAATAAGCAGAATTTGAAATTTCGAAAAGTAAGTTTATCAGTGGCAGTTTCAACTCTTGTGACGGAGTTAATAAGCCGCCCGATGGCCTCCGTCGTGGCCTGGGAAACCAACCTTAACAAAGCCGGGACTGACTGCTTACCGTGCCCTCCAAAGCACTCAGTTGAAATTGCCACTGGACGGTCAATCTATTCAAACTGTTACTACGCGGAACAGCTTAACTAACTAAAATATTATTTTCTTAGGTAGGTAGATACCTATTATTATAAATTTTCTGCTGATTCTAGCTTAGGTCTGTGTTTAGGTTACATTACGAGCAGTTACCACGAAAGATGGTAAAGGATAATACGACCATTAAGCGATTTCCTAGGCGGAGACGCAAACGCACCAGACGCTCGCTCGTAAAAGTGAAATATTATGACCGCGTTCACTGAATTTAAAAAATCGTCTCGTTTCAAACATTTAATATGAGCTCTAAATCATGCAGGAAATGGTTTCTATTATGAACTGTGAGTTAAAGCATGCCAATATTGATGTTCTCGGAGTAAAAGCATAGGTTATCGGTGATTCGGCACTTACCTTCTACTACTTGATTCTTTATGAGTAGAAATACCTGGGCATTGACCTCAATGGCTTTGTCTTAATAAATAAGACAACCACAAACAAACGGTGATCAATCAATAATAACGTTGCGATGTCGTGGCACAGAGTATAGTGGCCGTGGTATTTAATCCAATTTATTCTAAGGCTCAAAAATTATATCATTATGATTAGCCATCTACTTACTTTTCTACTTAATACGAAGATGAAGACGCGGAGCGCAGATAGTATTCATAAAACCAAATCAAACCACTGTTTGAAACAACTAATGTAAATATGATAAAAAAAATATTTTCTTCTGTAAATACCAAACACGTTAATTTTTTTTGAAAATGACTCGCTAGCTCCAGTTCCTTCCTAGTTCACTTTAATCTTTTCGCATTTTCGGTGTCGGCTTCAAAGCAAGTAAGCAGTAAGTACCCTTACGAAACAAAAGCGGAAGGTGTGAAGGGTGCAATTAAGAGTGCTTGCTTTAAGCAAACTTCAGGTATCCGAGCCCTCATCTTCACTTGAACGGTGCTGCAACATCTAAAAGCTCTAATTCCTGTACCAAAACAGAATCTTAAATGGTAGAAGAGCTTTTTTATAAACAACAGGGAGATAACAGTAGAAACTTGATAAAAACTATTGCTTGATTGCATTGGTTTGGTTTGACCACCTGTGGGTTTGACATTTATTTTTTCGGTGTTACCGTTAAAACCATGCAATCCGGATGTTATGCTTAGCGAACGCTTATCACTTACCTACGTAATTTCCACAGTTTTTTTCAAAGTTGTTAGTTAAAAATGATTAATCATTCTTAGAGGTCTTAAGACCTTCATCACTAGAGTTACGCACTTATTTACTTACTAACGTAATTATTCCACTGATTTTACGTTATAAATTGTGGTGTTTTGTCAGTTTTTTCTTTTAATTCTTGTGCAGTCTGCTCTCGATGTCTAGAGTGATTTTTCTTTTTATAGTTCTCTCGGCGGATCTAGGCTTCCGTGAAGTTAGCCGTTTCGATGCGCAATGGAGCTTTTTTAACTACTTTTTCTTACTTTTCTAATTGTCTTAAGTCTTTGCGCATCACAAACGGCTAACTTCACGGAAGCCTAGATCCGCCGAGAGAACTATATATACCTATAAATAATTTCATTTTTAATGTGAAAGAGTTATCGGCTGTGGGTGGAACTACCTGTACCAGTAGTAAACTACTTATATGATGAAACGAAAGGCGTTTACCAAACCTATTGTTTTCTTCTAAATAAAGAAAAATACCCGCTGTCTATAACGACGACCCGTAAACATCATTTGCCTGCATTTTTCCTCGTAAATTAATCAGCAGAATTGCTTGATGACTAAAATAAACGTAATTAAAACTTTTGGAATTAACTTTCGCCTGATTTCTTTTTTAATTTGGGCCTGACTCGCCTAATTCCGTCAGCGCGACGGGGGTTGACACACCCTCTATTTACTGACCCTTTGTCATAAGAAAAAGGTTTTTTAAAAGATTTGTAAGGAGATTTGGATAGGCAAATTTGGACTTGGCAATAATTAATTCTGTTTTGAATACCTGGCCGAAGAATAATGCTGAATAGTCATCATCATTATCAGCTAGTAGAGGTAGTGAATGAGAGAATATTATGAATGTCATCCATAGCTGCTAAGTAGTTAAGCAGCTTAGCTAAAAGGCTATTTATTTTGTACTTCGAGGAAAATAATAGTCATCCTACAATATGTAATTTCCTCGAAAACTGATCGTAAATGACGGTGATGCTTCATTAAACTAAACTTGGATACAAAACTACCTGAGTCTTTACACCGCAGCTTTTTTACGACTCATTACTTTCGCTGACCACGTCGGACGTGACGATCAATGTAATGCTAGTGATGGGTTAAAACCATTTTTAAGCAGAAAAAAAATGAAAACTTGCCTACTTACATGAAGACAGTACGAGGACTATTAACGCAAGTATTCAATCGATAGATACTTTATAAATCCTTATTACCTAGTAACAGCTGAGCCTAGTATAGTGTACTTTGTTTTATCTTGACGATATCGTTTGCCTATTCACGGTCTGTCGTCTAGGAAGTTGTGAAAGACGAACATAATACAATTTTCATCCATTTTACTTCACACAAACTGGCGATGACGATAGACAATATCGAGTCGGATATAGTGTAAAAAGTCACTTGGTCAAAGATATTTTGGTTTATTTTCTCTGAGGTGTAGGTATTCTCTAAGTACAATTATTATTACATAGGTGTGTTTTTTAAAATATTTTTTTAACAAATAACAATTTTTATATGTCAAGGACTAGTTACGTTTTTTTTTATTGACGAGGAGTAATCTGCAAACAGACATCCTTTCGCATTAGGGTGCTGCGATAGGGGTATATGAGGTTGTCCGACTTAAAATCGCCAGACGACTCACTAAACCTCCTTGGTTGCCAGCCTCGTTTGTCAAATGTCAAAGGGATCCCCGAACTCTTTGCATCTTGGAGTATCAATGTTTTTATTAGAAGATTCTGAAAATAGGTGACCGAAGATGGCTAGAATAAAAGGTTGGTTCGGTTCTAACTCAACAAATATGTAATTGTAGCAATTTTATCGGATCGGAATAAAACGAAGCAATGGATTTTACGGGAACTTTTACATCACTAGCACATCGAATGTGTCGCATAATATTTTTTATTGGCGGGAATATAGTTGCCGGTGTTACGGTGTTCATCAAGACAAGACGTAAGGGAGATTGGGAAAAGATGGGAGGCCATGGGACCCCATGTCCCTGAGACCCCAATTTTATTGCTTGTTACGCGTCATAAACACGGACGGTTGCGGTTTACAGATAATGGGTCCTTCGAATTTATTTTTTTGATGTTGAGCATAAAAAATGTTTAATGGGCGTTAGTGGATAATAAAGTGGTGTCTCTTGAACTATGGCTGGATATCTTTTATGAAATTTAAGTTCTTACGTTACTTAATCTTTACTCTAAGTAGCTTATTAATTAATTGGGAACCTTATGAGTAGGTAAGCTACTAGAAAGTGGTGCGATTGACCAGCTATTCCTTAAAAATGAATAGCAAAAGAAAAAAACATAAACTCTAAGCAAACAAAAACTATTTTTTATGATTTTTATTAATATTCAAAGTCAAAGTTAAGATTACTTTAAATCGTCTTAAAAGCTTCCAACACGGCCAATGCTGAAATAGAGCTGGCAACAACACCGGCTGGGTATCGCTTTATAGTTTTAGGCATAGGTTTTACTCTTGTTATGGGGGTTTCTCGCCGATTCGCACAAGTGCTCTTTTTTATACCTATGGGTCGATTTGGACTGCGCGGTTTGAATCGCCGATGTACTTTCGGGCTGAGTTAGTTATAATAAGTAGAGTACCTACTGAATGTTGTTTTACTACATCATGACAGCCTTCTAATGTTCTCACTGCTGAGACACTGGCCTACTCTCAGGCGAGAGTGATTGGGTCTTAATCCACCACGCGGACCCAATGCGGATTGGTGGATGGCACATGTCTTTCGAATTTTTAGTTCTTGGACATGCCGGTTTCCTCACGATGTTTTCCTTCACCGTATGAGAGCACTGGCATTGCGCACATAAATTTTTCAAACAGAAAAATCTATTGGTGCGCGACCGGGTTTGAACCCACGACCTTAGGATCGGAAGGCGGGTCCGGTGGTCTAGTGGCACTACTACTAGACCACCGGTGCTCTTACTTTAAGTTAGTTATAATAAGTACAAAAGTGGAGCGATGCCGAGTAGTTTTTTTTTTATACAACTGAAGTGGCAACCAATCGTACGGCCCACAAGATGGTAAGCGATTACCGCAGCCTATGGACGCTTGCAATACGAGGTATCACTCGCGGGTTGCCACCTTGAGGCAAAGATCGAAAGCCTCATGTGCCAGTTATTTTACCGGAAACCATACCCTTCACACCGGAACACAGCAATGCGAGCATTACTGCTAGGCGGCAGAAATAGGTATGGTGGTAGACCTTCCCCGGTTGCATCCATAACACTCAGAAGGGCTTACCTATACCACAGATAACAACATAATACTGGCCTATACTTATATGATATACGGTCTCCATGGACAAAAACATCTTATACCTAAATACTTTCTAGTCTAGATCGTTTAAAACAACAACGGTTGCGTAAATAGAAAAAGCACGATTCCAATCAAGTTGGCAAACAAACGGGAGTGTAGGTGCCAGAATTATTGTGTATCTACAGGCTGGTTTATATACAACCTTAAGTATACCTACATAACATAAGTATTTAATTTTCTTATTACAACCTACCTAATTAACCTATTTTTTCTGAATTCTAAAAATTATAACCTACCCTACAAATAGGGATAAGTATACCTACATGACAAAAGTACTTATTTACTTTTCTTATTACAACCTACTTCGTTAACCTATTTTTTCCGAACTTTATAAATTATAACCTACAAATAAGTATACCTACCTACTAGGTACTTATTATAATACCTAAGTAGTGCCTACCTACTTTAGCGTATTGTACTTAGTATGTAAGTACCTACTTAAAAATAAAGGGAGAGAGGGTGTGCAGTTTTAGACTGGTTATGTATATAAGTATATATTTTTTGTATTTTATGATAATATAATATATTACCACTTTTGTCAAATTTTTGTAGTGGCTCAGCGACTCCAGCGAGCGAGACTCATATTGGGAGAAAAATAACATGCAAGTACTTACCTACATAACCTATACTAGGTACTTAACTGTGTAAAAACAAATATTTAAATTATTAAGAAGTAGATATCTGGTACCTTAGATATTCCAAGTCTGGTACTATGTGATGATGGCCTCCTTGTCGAGTTCGACATCAGTAGTTCTGTGGTAGACCCTCTACCGAACCATGTAAAATGAATCACCCTATAGATTGCGTACTACGCACACGAAAACGATAAAAATGTTTATGTTCTATGCCCAAACACCCTGAGGTCGCCAGTGCCCAGTTTATCACCGGGCTCTTTATGATTCTTAAATTTCTATCAACTTTTTATTTGGCAGGGTTGTAAAACACCCTTTGCGTATGTTTTTCCTGAGTAATGTTTCCGATAGTCACCACACCGTGTCGGATGCCGAAACTGAAAATATCTACCCCATTCAAAGTCAAAGTCAAAAATATCTTAGGATCATTTTGAAACGTCTCAAAGCTTGGTGAATTTACGCCAGTTTCACGCGTCCCATTCGCCTAGGAGAATCTGGCAACAAACTCGGCTTGGTTCATAGCTTTTTTTTATGAATAAGCTTCAGACTGGCCAATCGAACTATCTATAGGCTCATGCCAAGAAAATAAGTATTTGTTGTCTCCTAAGATATGACGACTTTTGTGGTGTGGTGGGCCAGTGCCCGGTTGAGAAGCGATAGGTTGCGGGTTGTATCCCCGCTGCATGATCTGCAAATAAGTAAGGAGGTAGGTATTTGTTCTGAGTCTGGGTGTTTCTTTATACTGTTAATATTACCTAATAGGTGAAAAATACAGTTGCACCTAGTACAAACTTTGCTTATTATAAAGGCTCAATGGCAGGGTAAAAGTCGTTTGCAGGGGCAAACGACTATTATCTAAACGACTAAATATCGGGATATTGCATACCAAATAGTTACAACGTTACAAATCAAAAGAGGTAGATAAGGACTGTCGAATACAAACTCTGTAAAATTTTCGAATATATTTATCTGTTTAATACTTTTAATAGTTTATTTGTGCCGACTCTTTACAATGCGTCTTGCTAAACTGAATTACCTATGAATCAACATATTAATCCTAAATCCCAGGTCCATCCAATCCTAAGGGTTGTACCGATACGGGGTTGCTACGTTATTTGCATTACCGAAAGGTTTGCGATATTTATTAACCATCAGTTAGCTTAGTTAAACATTACTGAGACGGAGAGCTTCTGATAAGCGTAGGGTCGCCGGTCGGGTCGTCTTCACTCGTAAATTAGCATCGCTTTTCCTTGCTTGTAAAGCTGCGTTGACACGGCGCATTTCTGGTTTTAGAGATTGAAACGAGACGCGAGTTGAGTCGAATCAAATTGTATTATTTTCTATGTCCGATCACATATGAACACCCGACTCAGATGTTCATAGTTCGACCTAACACGCGTCGCGTCGCGTGTGTAACGTGTTTCGTCCTTGACTCTTTCTATTGGACTAAGTATCAGTAGTCCGGTTAGTTAGTCCGATGATCGGACTGATGAGATTTCGTCGTCTCAGTAGTTCGGTGATGAATATCCTCGGACTACTGAGATTTTTTGTCAGTTAGTGACTGTGGGCAAGAAAAAACATCATCATCATCATATCAGCCGATAGATGTCGACTGCTGGACAATAGACATAGGCCTCCAAAAGAGCGCAATGACGACTGATTTTAAGCCTTCACTATCCAGCGACTTTTTGCGACCTGCGAAGAAAGAAATGCATTAATGGTGCGATTCCACGAGAGTTCTGATCTGGAATAGTTGAAGTAAAATAGTGTGGAAAGCACCGCAACTTTGCCCGCTTCCAGTGCGTCCTCAAGGAGTTGAATTTTAGAAATTCCATTATTAGTACTGCCTACTTACAGTTCGATACCTAGGTACTGTAAAGACACTATCTTACTATATCTACCCTCGCAATTTTCTAGATCCAGCGGTTTAGGCTTTGTTTTATAGGCGAAGCCCGCTTTGTATTTTTTTTATTAGTAGGTACGTTTACAAACTTCATCTTCCCACTGCGTCCTATAAGGGTTGAATTTCGGAAATTCCTCTTTTAGTGCACCCTAGGGTAAAGAGAAATAATATACCCTCGCACGTTTTTAGATCCAGCGGTTTAGGCTCTGCTTTGTAGGTCAGTATTTATTTATTTATTTACATATTTTAGGAAAACGATCGGCACAAAATACATACTAAACTCCTAAATAGTTAACTATAAGGCCATTTAAGTGTATAACTAAGTTATTAATTATTATTATTATTTAAATATTTCACAAAGCCTTGTTGTATTAGGTACATGTTTTCATTTTAATGTCTTTGCTCCTTATTTTTTTCAGGAGTTTCACTGGAATTATCTGGGTTACCTACCCATGAACCTTCTTTAGGAACAATCAGAGGAACGACTACGATTCTCCTAGTGTCAAATTCAAAACTTAAAAAGTACCAACTTACTATTTAGTTACGACGAGAATTATTTATTTGTTTTTATTAATACATGTAAGTATAGAAAGGGAACGCAACGTGAGGCTTTGGTTGTGCGATTCATGTTTTTCTAGTTAAGTAGTATATTTTTGACATTTAAATTAAAACCTTGTTTTCGAAAAACGTATAGACCCGGAACAAATATTTGCAGATGCAACTGTTTTAAGCCGCAGCGAGAATCAAACCGGCAACTCAACAGTCACCTCACGCAAATAAACTTACTGTAATCTAAACTTATATTAAATTAAATGACGACCTTGCTAAGCGGTTGAGGGTTCGATAATGTTTGCATGATCTGCAAATATTTGTTTCTGGTCGTGTTTCTTTGTATTTTATGTCTTACTTATTTATACAAAAAATGTAGATACATAAATATTCTGTGAGTTTGTCATGTGTAACCTATTTATTACAGGATCTAAGGGACGGTAGAGGTAATTTCAATAAAACATTAATTATTTTATAATGTTTTTATTTATTTTTATAAAGGTTTCATTGTAATCGTAGGTATAGTGTCAATTGAAAATGCCATTGTCAATGCATTAGCTTTCGAATAATGTGTAGCAGGCGATTACGTAAACAATGGTACATACTTAAATAAAAACCATGACATGATTGATTAAATAAAATTAAAATAGTTTAAACAATATCACTGAAGTGTAAAAAATTAGTAAAGGATATTATTTATTAGGTTATTAATTTTGTGCATAAACTAGGTAACGAAGATTAATATAAAATTAAACTAAATTAAAAATAAAAGCTGCTTAAATTATATTTTGTACCTGGTGCGGCACTGAAAAAATTAATTAACTATTTTTGTACAAATAATTATAAAATTACAACATTAGTTAATTATTAGGGCGCGACTGACCTAGCTGACACTTTTCAGAGAAGGTAAACATTTTACAGTTACCAACACACAAAAATAGTGTAGGTAAATGTAAAGAAAAGGTTTGTTGAAAAATATGACAAAATTAATGGCGCTACTGCAGCAAAACTAATTTAATATCTTCTCTTTATACTTATCTCGTTATTATTCTGAAAATTAGAAATTATTTTGATAGTTTTTTAATTTCAGTCAAAGCTATCATAGTGTTTTTATTTTCTTTGAACCGAATAAAAATAAAATTGGTAAAAGTAGAGTTTTTTTTATGTTATAGTCGCAAGGTTTTTCAAATAAGCATCGTAAGTCGCACCCCTTTGACAGGCGGAGTGCCAAGCTTGCCAATATTGACAGCACATTGTTTAGACATAAGGCTAAGTAAATTTCCAGACCGGTTTGACGCGAGCCTCGCGCCAAACCCCGACCAACTCTAAATAATTTCCATTCAACAACAGTCAAACAAAATTGGACTAAACAACAAGGAATTTGTACTTTGGGGATGTGATATACAGAGAAACGTCTAGGTCCTCATCAAATGAATATAAAATACTCAATAAACATTGTCATATAATATAAGAAATTTAAAACGTAACATAATCGGAATCCTAGACAATAATATAAATTCTGCTAATAACTGAAATAATTCAGGTTCACCGTCAGGATTGCAGACAGGCCGCGAAGTGGAGATCTATTGCGAAACCCACCTTTACAAAACTGACATGGATTAATCTAACAATATAACCAAATAGAATTAAAAAACTTCGCTAAGAGTTTGTACCGAAAGTATCTCGTTAAAATGATATGTTTGCGAACAGCAACACTTTGGTTTAGATCACTACTTGCGTCCGCCCATAACGTAATCCTCACTACACATTCAGCTATTATCTGTGTTGGCTTGTCTGGTAGTACTGCGTTATCAATATTATAAATTTCACAACATCAAGCTGGTATAAAAAACACTAAGCCTACTAAAACTACTACCTGCGAAAACTCTTTAGAAGAGTAACTTACACACTACCTTCGTAAAGTAACATGAAGCCGTCGCTCGACGGGCTTTCAGGGTTCGTATAAAATATAACATGTTTTTCATCTCTTACGTTTTATTACAATTTTCTGAAACAGCTTACACCTAGATTAGCTTTCCAGCAACAATTCAACGCTCACAAATCCTTACAAAAATTAATAGCTTTCATCATTTTTAAATCGTACAAAATGGAACTTTTCTCTTATCAAAATAATCTTACATTTTACTTGTGCCAATTCCTTGCGCATCGACTCCGAATGTACAAAAATATACGTTGAGACGTATAGACAATTTAAAAAAAATATCATTTCAATGGTACAAAAGTATTTTTAACATCGAATTTTTAAAACGATTCTTATAATAAATTCAAGCACTTAACGTTTACTTAATTTTTAAGTTGGCGTTTCCATCTGAGCTTCCTACCCTATCCATCTTTCCTCAAACCTTATTCCGAAAAATTGTAAGTAAACAGAGATCATAGAAACTTGCATGACCACACTTATTAATGTATATAGGATGTACTTGCAGAAACAGTACATCTAAGGGATACGAATAAGATAATATTATATAGTAAATTATAAAGTTACACACACATTCGTTCACACGTACCAATAAATATTATACGAAAATGGTTCTAGTTTTAGAGCGCCAGCAAGCGAAATTGATCTGTCAGTTTTAAATCGTGCGACGAACACGATAGCAGCGGTGCCAAACAATTTTTTACTTGTCAAACAAGACACTAACTTTTGAAACGATTAGTTCTTTGATCAATTTCTGAAGTACGTGACAGAACGACCAATAAATTCACACTCGATTATATATAAAAAGCATCCAATCCATTAGAAAATGCATATAATTACTTACTAAAAACTACGACCATTCCTATGAACGCTAAAAGTCAAGAAGGAATCTTGCACTTGAGTGCTATATTATTATAAATTCAATGCAAAATTTAGAAAACTGGCCAGATTCCTTCTTAAAATTTTGTACGAACAATCGGTCCTAATTCTATTATCGCTGTTATACACGTACGAGATCTAGTCCCGGATGTCTTACAAAAATACACTAAACTACGATTCAGTAAAAAAGTATATTACTTGACGTTTAATATACGCATTACATATATTATATAGAAAAACATTAATGCTAAATTACTTGTTATCGATACGAAAGTACAAAAGTTTCAAGTGATTACAAAATTATGACACTCATACCCTGATGCACCCCGCGCTTACCTATACGGATTCCTTCATCTGTTTCATAGTTGTCACGCAATCACTTACTTGTTACCATTATAATTCGTTAGATACTACCAACATTTCAAATTTAATTGCCTTAAGTCGGTTTTCAAATTTTTTCTCGATGCACGAAACTACATGGTTAATGATACGAATGAAGTGGCAAGTGGCAACGGTGTCTGTGATATCACATTTTACTAATCCCATTTGTTAGTCTTCCTATTTCAGTCTGTCGCTTAGTTCAGTCTGTTGCTGAAAACTGGGGATCCATTATCTTTATAAAATAAAACCGAATATCCAGCCGCGTTCATTTTGGTAATAATTTGGTCGGTTTTGTTTGTAAAATGTTTCAGGTGTACATTTATTATTACGTAAGAATGTCCATATAAGTACTTACTATAAAAATATGTGATTGGGAGGATGATTATTATCATACAGAAGTTTTTTTTAATGAAATATTGGATACGATTGTATTTTTAAAAACAACTTTCCCCTTTATTTTATAACATTATAAATTAATACTTTTCCATGACTAACAAATGTGATCATGACTACCGCTAAACTACGATCGCTAAAAGACGTTACAAACTACATTAGTGTAGAAAACATTGAATATCAAAATATTATCAAAAAGGTTTCTTTTTCACTAACCAATAACAGCCGTATACTAGAATCAGCTAATGCGCTGGTGAATTTTGAGCTCGAACGCTGGGTAACAATGATGAGTGAATGTCACATGAAACTGCGGTGTCTGCCCCACATCACAACTCATTTTAGAAACTGTCAATATTTATCGTCAAAATATATTGACTGAGAGCATCAAAATAAGTTTTCTTGTGATTATACAATACAACGATCTGCTTTATATTAAGTAAATGTATTGATACAAACATATTTGATGTGCGTATCGTTTATTATTTAAACCCCTTAGTTTGAAGAGCGCGTATGCACACATCCTATGACCAGAAAGCACACGATAATATTATTACTCATGTAGAGTATTCAATATATAGCAATAATGCACGAATATGAATAACTTAATGTTAAGTGTGACCACATGCATACTTCTCATTCGCTCAAAGAAAACACTATAATTCTAAAAGAACTACGATAGAAATATGATATTATAGAATAAAATGTAACCTATATAAAAGCGATACTAATATCTAAGAAACAAATATTATGCCAATTTAATATTCTACAGTGCCTCTAAGTGGTACGACTCCTAATTTATATTCTGATATAAGTTTATTAGAATTAAAATTAAGTCAATTAAAATCAATAGAAGATTTATTATAGTTTTCAATAAGTAACAATTTTTTTGAATCAAAAATTTAACGTTCTACAAAACTAAATTTCAGTAAATATAATAAAATAATATCTCGAAAAAATTTAGGAAATTACGGTTTTAGTAAAATAATGTAAGTACCTACTAAATAGGATTACAGCGACTATTTAATAAAAACATTATCTAACTGTGAGGAATTATTTTAATAAGTATGTAATATGATTTATTTTTATAAAATTTGCAAAAGTAACAAATTGTTTTATTTTGTACTTTTAAGCAATTCACTAAATTACTAAATTATTTTCACCGTAATAAATTCAACGTGACGTTTGAAAGTCGGCGTCTAAATAAACTGTCATTAATTAGATAATTTAACAAATAGAGGGCAAATAAACTAAGAAAGAGGGCAACGTTAGTTTATTTAAATTTATATACTTACTCAAGAAAAATAAACAAGTAACTAAGTGACTAAAATCTGAATAATCAAACAGTAAAATGTAATAAAGAGGAAAGAACAAACCTATTGTTTTGATCTCATACTAGGTACGATAGTGCATACAACCTTTAAAAGCGTTTTATTTTAACGAACATTTAAAAATACCGAAGAGAAGACTTTGTATTTTTATTTTATTTTGTACAATGCGTTGAAACATCTATTTTTTGCTAAATATAATCTTACTCTGAAATTCGAATTGTATTATGTACTTTTATGGGAATAAAATATTTTCAAGCCCAATACTAATTTTATTATTAGCCATTTTAGTATTTCTATAATTTGCTATTTTTTTTGTAAGATAGGTATAGTATTAGTGTAAATGTTCAAAGATCTTTAAATTGAAATATCTATTAAATATGAAATGAACAGCCTTGACTTTGAATCAGAGGAGTTTGATATAATTTATTGAAATAAGTATTTTCTTTATTAAATAGCATTTTTGTACCGGAATGGGGATTTTGTAATTCGAATGTACTATTATTATTAATCTAAATACGGGCTTTGTTATTAACTATTAGAAATATATGCTTTATAATTTGTCGCTTGACCTAAACTCGCGCGCACTGCAATGACACTTCACTTCACATTTGTACATGGCCACCATCAGATGATCTGGTTCTTTTTTTTATATTTTCCTAAATATACCAACAACAGCTCGTCATATTTTTTTTTTTTTTTCTTTCAAATATTGTTTACATTTTATAAAATGTACACTTTAACTTTAAATATAATTCTTATTCGAACGAGCAAACTTCGATAAAATTAAAATTGATTAACATATGAAATGTAATTGCAGTGCGGCTGTTACAATAAATTAATAGGGTTCTTTGATATTGTTGTATTAGGTACTATAGATTTACGTCTACTCTAAGATATATGCTATAGTATCCCTTCTGAAACCACCGTTAAAACTGTAAACTCCATAAAATTGACTGTGAAAATGAAACATTTTGTCATTTGTATTTGTTTTCATTAAATAGTCACTTTTATAGTGACGCTCTTTAACATGGTGAGTTCAGTAAGAATCGGCTATACGTACCTTATAAAATACTTTTATGAAAGCATCTTCTGTATATAAAATGTATAAACGGCATATTTACATGACGCTTCGTTAATAAAATGTTTATTTATGAAAAGTTAAGATCCTTAATATTATAGCAGAGGATACCTAATATTTAAGTTAAGGAGGTATAATACAACCACACATGACGACTGGCCACTAAAACCTCACTTCTTAAAAAAAAAAGCTATAAATCACTGTCATATACCGAACACAGTTTAGTCACTTGCACTTGTCAATGGTCAGAGCTGTCTTTTGTTATCTGAGATTAAAAACGCATTATGCCTTATTAAGTTTTATGAGTTTTTTCCTGGTGAATTCTTTTAAAGGCATCTTGACAAGGTTGTTATTAATAATACAGTTTGGTTAAACCCAATGCAGTTTTATTATTCAAATGAGATTTGTAAGACTAATATTTTCTCGAAGTATCTGACAATCTACAAAAGGTTCGTGTCTCCTGCCTGACTCACTGAGTTTGGACATGTTGACAAAAGGTTGGTGTCCACTGACTGACTGAGTTTGGACGTAAAGTTTTTTTTTAACTGACAGTAGAATTTTATTTTATATTATCGTTTTTAGCATTACCTTAATTGATTATATGTATCAATTAAGGTAATTCTAAAACAAGATCATTCAAACGAGATGATTGAATGTAGGGCTATTAAATATTATTAGACCATTGACAAAATTTGACAGATTTGTGTTAGACTGACAAAAATAAAACCGATCATCATCGGATCAGTTCCCACAGAGTGAGATAGAAGCCAGTCGCCTACCACACAAACTGTGCGTGATGAAATGATGATGAGGTGCAGTGATGCGGATGGATGGCGGATGGTGATGATGATATATTACTACGACACGAGACGGCTCGTATTCAGTCAAACAACCGGAGCTTGATATTGTACAACAATTATTCTGAAAAAAATCTTTAGTAATTTATATTGTATGGGGTTTTTAATAAATCTCGGAGTAGTCTTTTTTGAAAAATAGTATCAAGCTCCGTAATTTAGAATAGAACAATGTAAATGGCAGTATCGAAGTGTTTAGTCTAAAAATTTGCAAGTCTTCAATGGAATTATTGCCTTTTCGGCGAATTCATCACTACATCCAAATCCTGTATAAATCGCCCCAAATCCGCACCACTCTTAACCACTAACACGCACTATAACTAATATTATATCACTTGTAATCACGTGTCGTAAGTATCAAATGTATAAAAACCTATCCTAAAACATTAACGTTAAAAAATTACTGAGTACGCGTACACTTACCGCCTTAGAAAGCGCTATTCACTTACCAATAAATAGACACTCATGATAGTATAAAATCTACCCTAAAATATTAATGACAAATGTTCACATAACAAAGATCACCGAAATAGTAAAATTTAGAAGAAAAAACAATAAAAATGGTGTTTCAAATCCAACATTATTTTCTTTCTGATATGGCACAATTCCAAAATATACTCGTTTTCATTACTCATGCGCGAAACACCATTATTTCATTGAAAAGGATTGAAATGAAATAACAATTTAGAGTTACATAAATCCTACAAATAGACATTAGATAATAGACTTGCTAATCATATTATTGGTGACACAGCAATAATGTTTTTACATTAAATTTAAAAGTCCTCTACCATTTAGTAAAGATTAAAAATATTAAAAGTAAGATGAAAATGATATTAAAACATGATAACTTCATGGCATTTACGTAATACAATCCCCTGATACGACAAGTGCCATTTTGGTGGGCAAAACTAAATTAGCGATAAACCCTAGTTTAATATTGTTTAACACTTATGTCAAAGATTAAAATTTTGCTAAAATAAAACATAACTAATAAACTAAATTGAACTAAACAACACACCACTCAAACTCCCCCTATCAGATAGGGACCACTATCACTGAAAGAAGGTAATCAATAATTTAAAAATTCGCTTTTATTAATCCTTCAAAAGGAAAACTTCCAATAATGAATCGACCGAAAACAAAAATGCAATTTCTGGCATCACTCGCATCATTTTGAATAAAAATCAACTTCTAATCAACAAAGTGCAGAATAAAATTAAAATAAAATCAATAGTACGATCTAAACCACATAAAATTATTTTCAATAATACCAACTTAATTAGAAATTACTTCTAAATTTTAAAGTCCAAAATACGTTAACACATTGAGTTCAATCACCACGTTATTCATCACCGTAACCGATTTTGTTCAAATAGTCCATGAAATCGTCGGAGAGGAGTTGCAGAGTCGGCTCAACGACCGGCACTCCTTGGGGCACACAATTGCTGAAGAGAGAGTTTTCCAAAGAAGGCTTGGTCCTGATAGACGCGAGATACCGCTCTGCGAGGGATTCTCCAAGACTCATCGCTACAGTCTCCGGGCTCAGACCGAGGAGCGACAGGGATTCTGTGATGCTTGCGAGAGTGGGAGGGAGATACTTGAGCTCCTCAAGGGTTTTGGCGTAAGGCGGTACTACAGGTGCGATAGAGATAGGATCAGCGCGTGGTGCCATGCTCGTGTTGACGACTGGGCGCAGGGCCGGAGGGGAGGCGCGTCGCGGAGGGGACGGCGCCAGGCCCCAAGGGTCTGCGGAATACGGGGGGGTGCCGGGAGAGGTTCCCGGCACCGCCGTCTGTTATGGCCACTGCTGGAAGATCGGGAAGACCTGTTTGGAGAAGCAGTACGGCAGCGGCTTTACGAAGTGAGTGTCGTTTACCCGGCAGTGCGGGCAAGTTACTGGGTGTGAGTAGTCGGAGTAGTTCAGCCGCTGTTGCGGATGGATCAGTGGCTTGTAGCAGTTGTTGCACTGTAACAATATATACGTCGTTAAGTTAGTAAAAGCTGTTAATCTGGAGCAATCAAAACTTTTTTAAGGATTCCAAACTGAGAACAACGGTAAGTTGGCTTAGATTCCAACGAAGTAGTTGTAAAGAAAAAGGTATGTCCGATGATACTAAAACCTGGAAATTTACCTGATAGTTCTATAAATAAAATTCTAAGAAAAAAGTTATGTACAAAATGTAGGTGTAAAATGTAAATTCACACGGTAAAGTCACACAACAACATCGCAAATTATTGCAATATTGCGTGGTATTTTCGTCCCTATGACATCATAGCGTCGTAAAGTGCACATTAGGTAGCCAAAAGGATGATAGTAGTAGGACAAGTCTGCGAATTGCGTTGAATTTGCACGACGCACTTAAATAAACTTTGGAACATACTTAAACCAAAATATCAAAGTCTTTCTGAAGACCAATTATTATCCACAAAAGCTTAATTAACTACTGGAATAAAAAGATCGTACCTTCAGCCGATCAGCGCAACATGGAGTAGCCATAAAGATGTCATAGCTGTACATAGTGCCGAGCACAAGCGAGGACCCGTCCCACTTCTGGTTGCAGAACCGACATCGAATGGTCCGGTCCGGATCGTAGCGCTCCAGGCAAGCCATGCACACGCATGTCAGGTATTGCGTGCGACCCTCAACTGTCACCTGTAATAACGAAATAGTAAGTCCACTGAGTTACCAAGCAGATATAGACTAGCGACCCACCCCAGATTGGCAGCAATATCAAACTACTAGCTTTCGCCCGCGACTTCGTTCGCGTGGAACTCGGGAACTGTACTATTTTCTGAGATAAAAAGTAGCTTATGTCTTATTCCCGGTCCATCTATCTATGTTTTTTTATTTCAGCCAAATCGGTTTTGTGGTTGTCGAGAGGGTAGCAGGTAGCCCCTTTTAAATAGTAGGTAAATAGGAATTATTTTTAAATCAAACTCCAGTTTGATTTGTCATCAAAGTTTATTCAAACCTGCAATCATCCTCGTTCGTTGACGAAAAAATGACCGAAAGAAAAGTGGTGGTTGGTACATGCTTGAAATTTTTTGTTCTTGGACATGCCGATGCTGAGAGATGTTTTTATTTCATCGTATGAGAGCACTAGCGTTCTCTTATATTTTTTGCGAATACCCATTGGCGTAGAGCGGTTTCGAATCCACGACCTTAGAATTAGTAGTAGGATCATCAATCTGGAGTAAAAATCTATATAAAGTCGATTTAGATTTTTCTTTTAACCCTAGGTGCCTATAAATATTGCGTGCTACCCACCACTTTCACCTGTGAGTAATACCCAGAGTAACTAACAGATATCGTAGCATACCATAGCATAGGCTATAGTGCCATTCCGGTGCTTTTGTTTGGATCGGGTTGCTAAGTGAGTAATGTAAGGACTGTTTGCAAAGGTAAATCGGTCACGAGCACTTTTTGTTTCGCAAGGCCCGCCGCGAATTGATATATGTTTTCGATTTCGTCACGAATCTACTTCGCCTTGGGTTTTTGAGGTTCCCATACATACATACATACATATTGAGGTTTATGAATCATTGCGGTTTCAAAAGGATCAGAAAGTGTTTGTTGTGTAAATATTGTTTACTGTTTTGTAAAGTGTGGTACAGTGAAGAAGTAACCGTTGCCTAAAGAAGGACGTTTGAAACGCCGAAGTATTCGGGCATGAGTATGTATGGAAAAACTGTTATCAATTAAGCTTTGATTAGTTAAGAGTAGTAGAGTTTTTTGTGATAGAGCTCGTCCGGGGAAGGACTACCACCATACCTATTTCTGCCGCCAAGCAGTAATGCTCGCATTGCTGTGTTCCGGTGTGAAGGGTATGGTTTCCGGTGAAATTACTGGCATATGAGGCTTTCGATCTTAGCCTCAAGGTGGCAACCCGCGAGTGATACCTCTGGTATTGCAAGCGTCCATAGGCTGCGGTAACCGCTTACCATCTTGTGGGCCGTACGCTTGGTTGCCACTTCAGTTGTATAAAAAAAAAAAAAAAAATGTTGATATTGATATTGAAAACTAACGACCTCTCAAATAGCTAACACGGTCACGGTATTTAAATAGCGAGTATTCAGGCATTTCTGTAATTCTGTAATCATAATCATGACAGCTTTCTTCTAATGTCACCACTGGCCTAGCCACGAGCGAGAGTGATTGGATCTTAATCCACCATGCGGACCCAATACGGATTGGTGGACGGCACATGTCTTTAAAATTTTTAGTTCTGGGCATGCCGGTTTCCTCACGATGTTAACCTTCATCATATGAGAGCACTGTCATTTCACTGCTTACATTTTCTGTTTCTAATAGAAAAATATATTGGTGCACAACCGGCCCCCTTATTACGTAAGTCTCGCTGTTGAATCGCTGTGGATCGCTAGCCGATCTCTTACACGCTTATGGTACGCACTGTAGGTGTGAAAGAGACGGCCAAGCGATCGACAGCGATTCGACAGCGAAAGACTAACATAATAAGGGTGCGGGTTTGAAAACACGACCTAAGGATCGAAGGTCACTACCACTAGACTAAGTTGCAATAATAAGTGTCTATAATATCACTGATCTTTTGGAGCGCTCGTGACGTAGCTGTCTAAGTTGTTCTTAACAGATCAACGAAGTTAAGCACTGTTCCGCGGGGTCATCATTTGGATGGGTGACCGCCAGTGGCAATTTCAACTGAGCGCTCCCTTGCTTCGGAGGGCACGTTAAGCAGTCGGTCCCGGCTTTTTCAAAGTTGTTAGGCCATGACAGAGGCCTTCGGGCGGCCTAGAAACTCTGTCACCAGAGTTGGCCACTGACTCATACGAACGTACGTACGTACTGATCTTTTTAACCGGAACACAGTGATGTGTAAAGAAATACTGCTAGAAGGCTCGGTTCAGAGAGCTTTCGTACCTCTTCTAAAATGAACATCGAAAGAAACTGAGGGACTCTTGCGGACTAATGCGATTAATCGTGAAACTTTTCGTGGTTCAGCTTTTGTCCGTGAATGCTCTGAACTAAGTTGCCACCGACATAAGTTGAGCTACGATATTGGCCACGATTATCGTTTGTCGCTTTCTAGAGTAGACCCACTGTTAAAGGTTCAGCACTCAGAAGGTGACGATGACGACGATTTTTAATGAGTACCTACCTACTCAAAAAGCACCCCACGAGGGGAATGCATGCTAATTCCAACGACAAACAAACCTGGAAGCATTTCGGCTCCTAATTCGCTAAATAAACAGCAAGTTACGCATGAGCCGAGAGACATTTTGTTAAATAAACTTTTGGTTCTTATTTGAGTTTATGAACAAACAGACGGTTTGTGATTCTTGAGCATGTATTGTATTAAACAACTTTTGATTAAAGCTTTCTGGCACTAATTTTTCACTCTCGTTTCAGAAACCAGTCTCTAAGTAGTAGAAATATTAGCAGGCTATCATGATAATGGTGAAGCTTTCTGAACTGATTATTTTCGCCACGAGAACTTCGGCAGAAGAAAAGGAATTCGGCTACAAGTTAGTAACAGATAAGTTAATAGTCAGCGTAATCCCAGCCAGAGCGGCATATGAATATCAATCTAAATATTATTATCCTGCTAATATTATTAAAAGGTAATTCTGTTAGCGTGTTACCGAAAAAGTATGAAAAACATTTAGTCAGTAGATTCTTACCTCAACAGCGCTGCTGGTATGCTGGCGAGGGCTCAAGAAGAAGGTACCATCGACCAGAGGATAGCGATCGAAGACGTGCAGGGTGTCTTGACACAACGCGCAGGATACCCGAGGCTTCTGCTGACCAGCCAGGGTCGACAGTATGAAAAGCCTCGTGTCGTCGTTGCCGTGGTTACCCTCATCTTCAATCTGCAACAAACGAAAAGCAATTTGAGAATGGCAAATAGAAAGATGACTATAGTTTGAATAGGTTCGTTTGTCTTTTCGGCTCCACCCCTCTACGGTAAGGAATATGAGCGACGCCAGCTATTTCAATATTTCATACCCACTTTTACATATTACGATTAATGCATCTACCCACGACACTTACAACTCTCCCTTCGTAATAACACAAGTAAATGACTGCATAAAGTTGAATAATGAAAGGCTGAAAGGCAATTACGCTGAATTCGGAGTCTAAGTTAAACAAAGGCTCACAACATCACAGATCGATTGTGAAGCACGATTCACGTACGAGCAATTTGTGAAGAATTATAATAAAAGTTTAACGAGTGAATGTTACTGCCGCAACACGCCTTAATTAAACATAATATTACGAACTGTCAAAGCGCAACTCCATCCCAGTTTTCTGTCCGTCTGTATGGGTTAACAAAGCATTGTTCTTCGTTTGGAAATGGCTTCGTCTGGTTAGCGATGTTAATTGTGATGTATGGAGCGATTGCACGCTCGATTGGCTACACGGCGTCTACACATGGAAGAGAATGCACCGCGCATAAGTAACCCGCGTTACAGTGTGCATATTGAGGCATTCCGATCTATTATTAGTGACGTCGTGACACCAGGAACACATAAAACGTACCCGCCGAGAGCGTTGACCTACGCAAACAAACTCACTATGATTTGCAGTAGTGCAGTTTGCCAAGAGACGAAGCGGGGGCGGGTCATCCGGCAAACAGCGCGGTATCTCAAAACCTAACTACGAAGCGTCTATTCCGCTCGTGTCGAACATTTTGTTATTCAATTCTCAATCACAACATGCGGAGGCGTTAAATTCGCCTCTCCATTTGTAAATTGCGACAGTCTGACTTCTGTCGTCGATTTGGAAAGTGATAAATAACTAGCCGCGAGCAGCAGCCCGCTCGGGTTTGTGATTGATTCAAGCCGATGAAGCAGATGTTCGCTCCACACATTCATATGATTGATGGCGTGAAACAGCGAGTAGAAACAGTATTGAACGAGTTCGCGACTAATGAAATGTCTATGAATTACCGAGTTAATTAGAACGGCGCTGAAGTCGTCGCCTCAGGACTAATGAGTGACAATTAAATTGTTAAGTGTCGCGCTCACGACAGTTTAGTGAGGTTGCAGGTCGCGGCCGACGAACCCGAGCGTTGTGCAGCGAACTTGCACAATTTACTATTGTACTGCAAGATTGATGAGCACTCCGACACAGACTATTTATTTAGTCAATCCGATCACGCTTTGTCTCGCAATCGTCGCAGTTTACTGGGTACATAACCAGTGGCCGTAAACCGGCGCATAAAACTTTTTGATGAGTTCAAGCAAGAGAGAGCTGCGGCAACGAAAGATTTAGCCAGACCAGAAGTCAGTTAACACGAACTAAGGCCATTCGACTCCACGATCGTAGCTTCTAATTGCGCTAGAATTTACATAGCAAGGAAACTTGGCAGCCGGAAAACTAGGCGGTCTCAATGGGTTCAAATGGTTCGAAACGTTTGTCGTCTTCCGTTGGCCCTCGGATAAGTCTGCGAAAGTAGAATTGAGTTTAAAACACATTTAGGGGGGTAATGCGTAAAGTTTGTATTTTGTCGGGTAAAATTTAATCGTGGTTTTGTCCGTTTGTTTCGATGTTCAAACAACAAGCGAGAGCTCGCTGCGACGACAAGATGAGAGGTATGAAGAGTGCTCGAAGCGTCCCTAGCACTCAACGTTCCGCGGAACGAATGTACCTATGCTACACACATTAAAACTTTCCAAATTGAAGGTGACGTAATAATTAAAGAGCTGTATAGGGTGGCACCCTTACAAACTGTATCGGAATGCAAGAAACAATGGACCCTAGACAAAGTTAAGTAATTAAACTTTTCTCGCATGTTAATCAATGATACTAAATTCATTGCCATATTTCTATTAATAATAATTAGTTTAAAAACACTAATATTTTTAGGACATCTTATTTTGTTCTAGTAATGAGTAGGTAAACACAACACTGTAAATACGAATTGTGCTCAAGCAAGCTTCCATTATGTAAGATCAGACATAAAGGCTGTAACGACAATAAATCTGGATTGTTCTCAGGGGTGGCTTATTTTTAATTAGCCAAATGAAACTTTTCCTATTATATTTTGCCGTCGTCCGCACTCCGGCGAATATAGCCGCTAAGATAGAAATTAAATACAAAGACCGAAACGATCCGCAGAGAGCACTGAATGGCGGGAAAAATGAGATACCACTCGCAAATCCAATTAGCCGCAACAAGATATCCAATACTAAGGATTTGAAACCGATATAATAATTTAATTGAATTTTTAAGCAGCTCCATTCGAAGGGGAGTTATAGCGATTTGCAATTATGGTTGCGAAAAGCATTCAGACTTCAAAATATTTTAGAAGTGAAGGTCTGGGCAATATTTCAACAGTGGCATCTCAAACAATAAGTCTTGGAGTGGTATTTGCGGTGCTCGATACATTTATCCCGATGGTTCGTTCGTTCCGCCTCGTGTTTGCCATTGTCTGAAAGCTTCACACTAATACTTTGCTCTTTGTATCTGAAAATGCATTTCCCCAGTAATGCAATTGGATTCTTCCCCTGCAGTTTTCCTGCGTAAGGGTTTTGTCGATTCTGTCAAATAATATTTTCTCCTACCGATCGTTCTAGCGTCTTGAAAATATTATGAAAGTTTGTCTGAAGACAAATAGCAATGTAATTAGTTTGTGTCTTTTGTGAAAGTTTTATGATTGAAATGAATTCCTTAGTATGGTGGTGTTCGGGTTTCTTATAAGTAATTAATAGCATCCGGAATTTTCACACGAGTGGGTATTCGATTCGGTGGCCTAGAAGTCATGGCATCGCCGGCTCAAGATCGAGGCGCGTTCAAATCTCGCTCGTTTCAAAAATTACAGGAATTATAATTTATCAACGGGACACCAAAAACACAGTGTCTACTATAACTAAATTGCTTTATTGCTTCAGGGTTTATATTTACGTAACTCTTCACTAGTAAAGTGTGAAGAGAAGTGAAGTGTGTTCTTAAAGCAGTAGGTATGTTGTAGATAACTAAAAATACCCACGGTACTGTGTGTATAAACTTGAGGAAGATCGGAAAGACATAATAAATGTTTTACAGCTTGCTTTTAACACCAACTTTATGCCAACGAAGAATTCTCGAAGCGAACAATTTGTTAATCTTCGCAAAGGTAAAATACCAAACAGGGCCCGGGAAATATATAGCATTGAAACATTTTGCAAAGTTATTCATAAAATTTGTACCTTGCCAGTTTTACTCTTGGGGTATTGAATTTTTGTAGAAGGACGTGTTCTTGATATTTTCTCGCGTGAATTAGTCGCACATCCCAAACATTCCATATAACGCGGTGACGCGAAAACATTTCATGATAGTGAAAATTGTTGAGAGGCATTTTCATACGGCGCTAAACCGACGAAATGGCGAAAATATTTACAATTTTAATACGAAGATTCAAAACCATTTCGAGGTGAGCTGTGTTTGTCGTTATTATTTTTATTACGCTCTGTCTCGCGAGGATATGAAGTGTCGGAGGAGCCATTGCGTCTCGTCACGACCAGAGAAAAGTAAAATTTAGATTCAAATGGATGTTAAAAATGCTCGAATGGGAACTGGGAGGGTGTACTCCTCGGTTTGATGCGATTTTGATGAGGTTCTCGATTGGCGAACAAGCTGAGCGGTGACATTTTTATTAAAATGTTGTCTGTCAATAAAAGGTTGCTGAATGAATGAGATGTCGTAAATTTGCCGGAAATAATTGATTGGCTGGTTCTTTAAGACGACTGCAATCGGAATGAAAAATTCTGCTGGTAAAAGAATTGAAACGTTAGTAGTGTTTGAGTTGTGTTTTCCCGCAGACGCTTTGTGACAGAACATGGAAAACTACTTATCCTAACTTCGTTTTATCGTTAGCTGTATTGTTGTCAGTGCCCATTGAGCTAAGGTCATTATGATTATGGTGTAGAGTAGACAGATGGAACAAGACTTGATGTTATATTGAAGGAAGCTTGGGTATTTCGAATTATAACAAGAACTTGCATCTTACAACGTGTTTAGTCGCACAATTGCACTTTGCTTACCGCTAGGTTTTCAGCTTTTAAAGATTCACGCCAATTAGTAAAAGTGCAAATAAACTTTGCCAATAAAATAGCCGTTTGAAGGATTTCATCTAACCATATACTAATGAGAAAGAGTTTATGGAGTGTACTTGGTTTTTTTTTTAACGGATGGCTTTTCATAATAAACATGCGTTGAGAACGCTTCCGTTTTGTAAAGAATTGGATCAGTTCAGCTACGAGTATATATAGAATAGATTATTTGTGTCGGTCTTTAGATAGTTTCATGTGTATTTTGTGTAAGTAAACCGTGTGTAATACTATTTTGTTCTGTAAATAAGTAATCTTATTTTACAATTTATATGATTTCTTCCAAATCCGCAGTCAAACAAAATGCACAAGAAAAAAATTGGGAAATAGTAAATGAGTAAATCTGGTACGTTACATATAAAAACAACATTGTAAAAAAATGTTTTTATACAAAGTTATGCGGTTTTTTTCTAATAAAACCTTGTAGCTACTACCAATACAGTGATTCACATTCCTCTATAAAATATCTGATACGATATTTATGTTTCCTCAGCCAAATATTTACTTTAGATACCCAGTCGCATTAAAAGTAACATAGACTGGGTATTCTGTTACGTCTAAGTACTCTACCACGTGCTATATTCAGCTGAGTCAATATAAATTTGTAGTACTAGAGTAACTAGAGTAACTAGAGTAACTTTCCACAATTTTGTTCGTGTTGTCATTTCTTACATACTTTAGCCCCCGTTACACAACTGTGGGTGGGTACTAATATCAGGTGCCTTACTATTGAATCTAATGACAATTCCGATCCAATCCCAATTTCTATTTTCAGCTGTAAAATTTTTGTACTCTTGAAAACAAGGTTGAATTTGGCGCTTGGTTTGCTGTAAAAAGTACGAAATGTCATATTCCAATAATTGTCCAATACCGATCGCGTTCAAGAGTAAGGCCCCTGTTCTGTGTCTGGACTCTGGGGTACAAATAGGGCTTATGAGAACTAGTAACAAATTGGTTAGTTTTTGTTCCTACGCACACAAGATGTGTAAGTGCAGACGCTGTAGTTCCTGGGACAGGTAAGAATCTAATGTCCCAATCTAACCGTTAAATGAAGAGATCTTGAAATTTGGTAAATTCTCTAATCGTAAAAAAAAGAAACCATCAGAATTTCTGGTCTCTAATTTGATTGAATCTAGACTCAAGCATCGATTTGTTAGGACCAAGTTTTTGGCGAGTTATCTTATCTTATCTTAATAATATAATAATAATAATAATTGTATGAAAAAGACTGTTGCAATAAGGTTCTTTAGAGTCGGTAAATACCTAGCTGATTTCAAACAATGTCTAAATAACAACAAGTAGGTAAGTTATGGTGGTGCGTAGTTCAATAGATGTTTTAATGCCAGTAAGATATTTTTTAAGAGTAGTTCTTTGTGATAGAGTTCGTCCGGGGAAGGACTACCACTATACCTATTTCTGCCGCCAAGCAGTAATGCTCGCATTGCTGTGTTCCGGTTTAAAGGGTATGGTTTCCGGTGAAATTACAGGCACATGAGATTTTCCATCTAACGTCTCAGGGTGGTAAAACGCAAGTGATATCTATGATGTTGCATGCGTACACAGGCTACGGTAACCGCTGACCATCAAGTGGGCCGTACGCTTGGTTGCCACTTTAGTGGTACAAAAAAAAAAGATATAACACATTTTTTGATAATTATAATCTCGGCTACTTAGCTTTTGTTTGGTATGTTTTAATTTAATCACACTGCAGCGGCTGAACCGATTTTGATGATAGCTAAATAGATTAGATGACTTGATGGAAAGTGATGGTGTGTTCGTATCAGTTCAGTGTCAGTATGTTCAAAGATAAAATGATGCTTACGATAGCAACGTAGTTGTATAGGATAAAAGTTATAACTCACTAGAAATGATTTTTCATTCGTACTATAATTTAAAGGCTAATATTACTGTGATTGAGGAAAAACAAACGTCTATAAATCTAAACTTTAACTTTATTTATTCATTTTTTCTTAGTGCTAATACAACTTATAGCTAATTTAATATTTATTTAGAGAGCTAATAAAAATTTTGATATGCCTAAACTAGGAAAACCTGTATTTCAGGCAAAAAAAAAAAAAAGAAATACTAAAAGTACATAAAAAATAAACTAAAAATCATCAAACATCTAGTTATTACTCATAGGCATAGAACGGATAGAATAGACTACAATACTTTGTGAGCAATATGTAACTTGTTGTAGGGGAGTCGATAACGATTTAGAGATTTCGGCTCGCTAGTGTAATAAGTCAAAGTCAAAGTAAAAAATTATTTATTTCAATAAAATGACAAGGATCATTTTGAATATCGCGTCATAGTGCAAGTGCAAACATCAAAGTTATGTTACACTAGCGACCTGCCCCGGCTTCGCACGGGTTTAAGTACAAAAAGGCAGAGTACAAAAAGGCTTCGGGCGGGTCGCCAGTAATAAATATACTCTGAGGAATAATGTTACTCAGAGGAATAATGTAGCATTCTAATGGTGAAAAAATGTTTGAAATCGGACCAGTAGTTTTTGAGTTTATTCATTACAAACAAAATATATTTTCTCTATATAATATTAGTACATTAGAACTAAGTATACTTTTAAGGGAAAATGTTGCAATATTATTCCTGCGTTTGAGTGCGTGGTGCGACCGTAAAATTATAATACCGTTTACGCACCTTTAGATAGTTTGCTAGGCTTCAAGTTCGAGCGGAACTTTAAAATAAACTAGGTATTGGTCTAAGTGTTCTGTCTATGATTATACTAATCATATTATTACGTCTAATATAAGTACCTACACTATACAATAGATATAATTTACTAAAGCAGTTAAAAGTCTATTATGTATAAATGGTTATGTGTGCGTCATAAAGTCATGAACAATAATAATATAAGTAGGTACTCTAGGTACTCACTTTTAGGTGTTTATCAGTATAACTTTAGGTATTCAATGAATAGATTAGTCACTGAACATGTTTGGACATGAAACTACCTACCTTGCAAAAGCTTATGAGAATGTAACTTTTGAATCTTTTTTGATGATGATTGTTTTATTTAAGTTAATAATAATAAATAAATAAATAAATAAATAATGCTGGACAATCCACACAGCATCATCTAGCCCAAGGTAAGCTGCTGTTAAACAGAGCTGTATTATGGGTACTAGATGACTGATATATATTTAATACAATACAATACATAGATAGATATTTTTTATTATACATAGAAAACACCCAGAACACCCGGAACAAATATTTGCAGATCCTACAAACATTTGTCCCAAGGCGGGAATCGAACCCGCAACCTCTGCGTCGCAGGCGGACCTTCGCCCACCGCGCCACATTGGTCGTCAGTTAAGTAAGTACTTATATTTTAACTTTTTTAAATATTTTATGCAAGGAGGACTTAATGCTAAAAACATTCTGTACTAGTCATCCTGGGCGTGCTGAGATGATGGTGAGGCGTGGATAAATTTGTACTTAATATAATATTTATTATTGCTGTCGGTTTTATTTAATTCACGTTCGTTTAATGTGCTGTGTGGATTGTCCAGCATTTTTTTTTTGTTAGGCCATGACGTAAGCCTTTAGGCGACCTATTTGCTCCGTCACCAGAGTTGGTCACTGACTAATATGAACTTAAGTAAGTAATTTTTATGGTAATTCACTAGTAAGGTACTAAGTAGGTACTTAATCTTGATTTTTCGACAGTCAGGAAGCCAGTGGCTCAACTGGTCTACTAAACTATATCCACTGCCGTTTCAAGACCTACCGGAATTGAAAAATGATGAAATAATATAAGTACTAAGTCCCGCTATCCCGCTTGAGGCAAAATAATTTTTGGGATATTATAATCTTATAATCTTTACTAAGTACCTACTTAAAGACAATATTTTAATTTCATATCATGAGAGCAGGGAAATCTATTGTATTGGTGCGACCGGTTTCGAACCGACGACAGAGTTCTCTACCGCTAATCCTAGTGCTCGTACATAAAGCGAACAGTTGTACAACACGCAGCCTAAAAATAACTGATAATTTAGTAATAATGTAAACGAGTGTAACAAATGATTATATTATCAGTGGCGTGTCCACACAACCATTTGCCATGCACCGATAACCCTGCACTTAGTTCGGATGGTTCGCCGGCTATCTCTTTTGCAAAGTTATTTTGCATATTATTTAGTCTTTTACAACTGGTACCGAATGGTGCGAGTTGAAAAAAGTAAAATAATATTATTTCCGTTCTACAACTGGTACCATTTTATAAAAGTAGGTGTTTTAGTACAGTCATAGACCGAAATATGTTGGTAAAATATGAATTTTTAAAACGACATGTTTTATAAACATCTATTTATTTTATTGTAGTTGACCATCAATATCCAGGTTGTTGATTACTGATCATCACGGCAGCGGTTCGGGTACACCCTCTTTAAAACTTTTTATTTTTCTATTTTTATTGCTTTATTAACTGTGATGGTGTGCCCCGTTGTGTGTAGAATAATTATTATATTTTCTTTCATATTATTTTTTTACATCCAGAAATCACTTCAACGTCAAAGATAGTGAAGAAATAAAATGTCATTGTAAATTGTTATACTCCAACTCACACCATTCGGTACGAGTTTTTCGGTGTGAGTTGGCGAACGACTTATATTTTTGATCCGTGTGAAAATTTAAAGTCAATGCAATGTGGCGGCTTACTTGGTCTTGGTCAGTTTTGAAAGCTGCTTGAAAATGTTGCATCTTCGATTTAAGCTTGAGCTTATTTTATTCGAACTTTAAATCAGTATATAAAGTTCAATTTACATTGAAAGCCGATTTGCAGCGACACAGGCCCTATCTGTCACTGACAACAACGAGAGTGACATTTAGATTGATAAAGTGGAATTTATTAGCTAAGAAATTGCAGTTGCTGATATATTTTATAAGTGATAAGTACTTGAAGTAGAAAGATCTTGGAGTAAAGTAACATAATGTAGAAAGACATGAATATATATTATAAATTATAGCGATATAGAGAACATTAAAATGATGTACTGTAGCATCGTGTTTGAGGCAATAGAAACATACGTTTTTAATGGTTTTATAAACCTCATTTAAAGAAACTACGAAGACGTAGAGACTTTAGTTGCAAGAAATCGCATACTCTGCCTTTTTGTACTTAAAAAAAGTAGTTCTAAAGTCGGTACCTCCTCGTTCCGATAAAAAAAGATGAGCTGATACGATGCTGATATGGCGACGGACCCTGCGGCAACCATAACGGAGAAAATAAACTACAATTAAAACGAAGGTCATATGAAAAGAAAAGAGCAATTACTCACTCACTATTCCTCTCACCATAAAACATAAAACTGTTAAGAAGGAATGAACCAGGGGCAACAGACTAGGAACACAATAGAAATATTATTCCAATGTCGAAAAGAACGGTCTAGCTCTAAAGCTCTGAAAGCTCTTTGTAGTTCAATTGTTGTCGTTGGATTTCATAAACAAAGACATAGAAATACATAGAGGTACATAGACAAGTAACGTTCAGAAAAGACTAGTCAACTGCATATATATGTTTTTGTCCTTTTGGTTCAGTGAAGCGTATATCGGAGATACGAATGCATGTCGCATGTTGTGCACTATACTTATCTACAAACTTTCAGTAACTTCACACGATAAGTAATAGTTTTACAACTATTTCAATATAGAGATGCGATGATGAAAAAATCGCCAAGGACCGCCTGCTCATTTTCTTTATTCATTTGATAAATGTCATAAAATGCATTTCGGGGCGATTCTCGTGCATAGATGTGTCAAAATTTTTATACATTTTTGACGATATATATATATATATATATGTATATATCACATGAAGTGACCATATTAATCTATGGCTCGAGAATAGACCCCCTGTACTGTAACAGTATAATAAAGTGATAAAAAAACCAACCTGAGATTACAAAGTCAACATAATAAAATAATCAACACTGAAACTGAATGTTTATCGAAGTGTAAACAATTACTTAAATAGCAAATAAACTAAACAAAACAGATAAAGTTACTGAACGTGCTAGCAATGCATTACAATCAATTAGCATACTTGCGAACTAATGAGCTACACAGAAGCTACCTAATTATTATGTTACTAATTAATAAAAAAAAAGTTGCTGAACATTAAAAAGAAAAATAACGACCGCTAATCTACTCTAAATGTGTATAATATGGAGATCATAATATTATAATCAGCTTTCATCTTAAAAAAGAGAATCTCAAAGGTTCGGTAACGTAATCGGGTAACTTATAAAATAAATAAACAAACAATAGATATGTATTTGATTCATAAATGGCTTTGACGGCTAGACATCAATTTTGCAGATAAACATTACAAAGTACTTATATAAAATCGCACAATGAATGAAACAACTATCACAATCCCACGCGTCCTATATATATCTACTAATAGATAAAATAAATAGCTATTTGTATTTATATCAGTGCGATAAAAAGGTAAAACAATTACCGACTTACAACCTACTTAGTAATCCCTAGAAACATTTAACTACGATAAAATAAAATAAAGAAATAAGCGGCTCAAGAGACTTTTTATCGTTATTGAATACACACAAAGTAGGTAAACATGCGTCAGGAAGTGAATATAGTAAAGAAAGGGGCGATATGAGAGTTCAATGACCGTTGTGAGAACTTGAGGTAAAAAATATAATAGTAATTGATTAGTAACTCATAATAATTAAGGAAATAATAAGCACAATGTTATCGTCAACGCAAGTTAGCTTAGGTACACGAGTAATATTTATATATATAACTACAGATAGTGACTGTTATTTTATTAAACACACAGAATAAGTCATAATCAGTAAAATTGTACGAGTTTTGAAGTAGCGCTAAAGGCGCTTTTATTTTTTTTTAACTTTTTATGACTATTTTATGTAGGTACATTGTTAGGCAAAGTTATAAAATCCTTGTTTGGATTTTAATCTTAATCACGTTAAGCTGTATACAACATTTAAACACTACGACTATCAAAATATAAATTGTATCTACCGAATCAACCCAGATTGGATAGATAATCCATTTGAAAATTATAATTATTGCAAACTAGTAAATTATACTTAATAATATCACAATAGCACTATCGTTCAACATAACTTCGAACTTATAGTACCAGTTTCATGTGCCGCATAGATGTTATTTACTTGCTAGTTGCTAACTACATATTTTTTATTTACATTCATATTCTCCAGACAACTCTTACTTGAGAGAAGAATTCTACGTAAAATGGGAGGAGACATTTGCATAGCAGCATGTCTCTGCTATGCAAATGTCTCCTCCCATGGCTTGTTCCAAAATAAAATCGCTATAAATCCCGCTTTCGTCTACACTCAATCCTTACCACACATCGTGCGATAAGCCAACCTACTATCGCGTCATAGAGGATAACGCCCGCTCCAAGGCGACGCACCACAGTTTGAATCGTAACTACAACAGCCCTATCGCGACAACAAACAACACACAGCCCTTACATAACACGTTGAGTATTGCTCTAGGCAAGACTACAAATTACATACAATGTATGAATGACGTATGACCATAAATACTCATAGCTTCAGGTATTTTGGATGACAAATCTGAAGAATGTATATAGCGGATTGGCAGTCTACTAAACATAGCGTAACCCTTGCTTGCTTTTAAAAAGTTATTCAATACAAATATACGAATATACGATTCATCCGACGGATTTATCTAAGGCAAAATATTATGTAAATGAAGACATAATACTGCAACTCTTGAAATATAAAACGATTTGAATATGACAGACGCAGCACTTAGCAATATCAAATTTATCGGCCCATTCAATGGACTATAAATAATCATTTGCGTAAGTGACTCATTAACTAGCACGATGAAGCCCTTATGGAGCCCAACGCCTTAGTTAAACCATTCAAATGTGTTCCACTTATCATGCATACATCCGGCGGCCTTAATAGCTACATAACATAATCACGGCAAGACGGCAAGTAAACGAACATGCTTGTAATATCAAAAGTCTAAAGTATGATTTACATTGAGTCAGTTGCAAAGTCAGTGCTGAATCCCAATTCGATCAAAGTCAGTGCTGAGCCGCTACTGACCTAATTGGATTTGTAGTCTGTAAATCTTTGTCGGGTCAGTGCTGACTTCAATATTCTCGCGCACTGACTTTGTTAAAAAAAAAGTCCATATAAAGTCAGCGCTGGCTTCATTTGGAGTCAGTCACTGACCCACTGTAAATCGCGCTTAATGGAATTGCTCTAGGATAAAATATAATATGGCAAATATCAGTTGTACCTGACAACTCAGATTTATCATCATCATCTAAACTGGGGGCAGTGCAAGCTACAACTAACACTAGAAATAAGTGTCTTGCAAGAAAAACCTTGTCACCAGTTGTTTTATCGGTCATTGTACTTATAATAAATTGAGTGCCGTATAATATTACTAACTTTATCGTCGGCACTACTCAAAATGTTAATTGCTAGATAAAAATATCTATAGCTCGTTTAAGGGCCCGCAAAGCGATAGAGCAATTGTTGTGCATGAACGGGAATTTATTTAAGTATGCAACTAGATAGTGTGGAATACAATGTTATCAAGTCATACCCACATAGTGCATGTACTTTGCAACTACCACCTACTCTATTTCTATCATTAGTCTTTTCTGAACAGGTAAGTGATACGTCTTTAATCTTAAAAGTGGTATTAATAGTCTACACAACACACATTGTAAAATCTAATTTACTTTCCTGTTTGCTACTCCGGATAATGTGGACTTAAATTTAATACAAAAAGCATAAATCAAAATGAGATCAAGATTTACAATTAAGAAAAGCTATCAATACAACATTAATTGAACCAACCTGCTTATTTGTTTGGTTTTATTACGCAAAAACACATAAATCTCGTGTTAAAAGCAGCTAGCCTTCGAATTAGACAATATTTGCATTCCGTTCCCATAACGATACCATTATACATAGATAAATTATTCAAATTGATGCAACAAATTGTTGGAAAAGGATAAAAATTCAGTATAACGACGATATTCGATTTGTTTAATGCGACAAGATATTATTAGAACTTCTTTTTCATTTACAGAAATCTCAAACGCAAAAAAGTTATGCTTTCATAGTTATTGCTTATTTATACTAAATAAACACAAATAAATATATAAAGAATAAACAATAAGATAAGTCTAATAAAAATAATGCAAAAGATGATCAGGAAAATTGAAACTCTAAAATAATTAGTTCTGCATATAATTGTCAAAAACAAGACAAACCTGCTTAGACTTTTGAAATACAATAATGGAGAAAATAAAATTGATATATTAAATACAAGCAATTAATATAGTAAATACAGAGGGTAAGATAAGACCATTTGATGTATATCTCCGTTTACAGAGATGCTCGACGCTCCTAATCCCGTGTATTAACCGGCGAACCCACAGCGATTTATCGTCCACAGGGCGTAACAACTCACATTGTTGCAACGTGAGATACAGCGTAAGCATTTTTTGAAACACGAATTGTTTGTTGGTTATTTTGTTAAGATCGAAGCTACCGTCACGTACCTAGTTATTACATGTAGCAATAGTAGATGTAGACAGGATGTTCTGGCTATCAAATGCTCAACTCCTCAGATCACCGGGAATGTTATTACCTACTGTTGAAACGTTTACACACGCTTGAAGAATACATTTCAATATGCCATTAAATTCAAGGGGTAGTACTAGCAGTTTGACAGTCTTAGTAACTCATCGCGACAACGCTACAAACTACTGATAACCCCCGACCTGTTTACTATTCTGTTCATGAATAGTTTGGTATTTTAGCAACATAATGACAACACAATGTAGAGAGAGATCAAACAACTAAATTATAAACATCTTAACATGACAATACTCTGAAGGATAGTGAACAAGTTCTTTAACAAGCTCTTCAACGAAAGAATTCCAGACCATCAAAGTTTACAAAGTAAGATTCTATTCCGTTGGTGTTAGCACTGTCTTTGTGGAGAGCTTTCGTGTTTAAGGAGTCAGTCCCCGTTCCCGGGTTGTTGAAGGATTTAACGCATTTACAGACGAAAGAAACACGAAATCCAAAAGAAGAGATAAAACCAACAGTAATTTGTAGATAAAGTCTTACATGATATTGGAATAAGATTTCTGCAAATCTTGTTTCACATAAAATTATGAAACCAATGCCTATCGAAAATCCAGGTACTTAATCAATCTGGTCCCCAATAATTAATAATTAATTACTGAGGCAATCTGCTATCACTAGAAACGCCATCGTAAACAAAGTCACAGCATAATCAAATAAAACAGATAGGGGTTAATTTTTTTATGAACTTATTTTTTTTTATACTACTGAAGTGGCAACCAAGCGTACGGCCCAAGATGGTAAGCGATTATGGATGCTTGCAATACCAGAAGTATCACTCGCGGGTTGCCACCTTGAGGCTAAGATCGAAAGCCTCATGTGCCAGTAATTTCACCGGAAACCATACCCTTCACACCGGAACACAGCAATGCGAGCATTACTGCTTGGCGGCAGAAATAGGTATGGTGGTAGTCCTTCCCCAGACGAGCTCTATCACAGAGAACTCTACTACTTTTAAAATTACACTTTAAACATTGCCAATTGTCATGAAAATTCGTGAGATTTTACTTATGATATAGTATATAAATATAATCGCAATGTTCTCCCAACAGTGAATTAAAACAATTCATGAGACCGTCATGTCCATGCCCTAGGACAAAACAAAAAATATGCACTATCCATCAATCCACGTGGTGGATTATGATCACACTCACTCGAGAGTATACTCGAGATATTTCTTTACTAACCTTAGCTAAGACAATGGTCTAACTATACAAATACCACCTGCAGTTGTTGAGACTACAATCAGAGCTGAATTAAATAAAGGTCTACGACCTATAAGTAATTCATAGAATGAGCTAGTGAACGTGAGGTGTGGTAAAGCCCGATATGGCAGGTGCGTTATGTAAGCAGACTGCAGTGCAGGCGCACATTGGTACTTCCAACTCGGATAGGACAAATTACTCTTGATAAAAGCCAAAATGATGGCAATTTCAGCTCTATCATTACGGCTTCTCTTCTTATACCACGTCTCGCATAATCCAGTATTTTAAAAAAGTCACGATCAAATAAGGTGGTTCAAAAAATATTGTTGGATGGCCCATACAGATAACTGAGGCACTGACTTTTTTTTTATACAACTGAAGTAGCAACCAAGCGTACGGCCCACAAGATGGTAAGCGGTTACCGCAGCCTATGGACGCTTGCGATACCAGAGGTATCACTCGCGGGTTGCCTTGAGGCATAGATCAATAGCCTCATGTGCCAGTAATTTCACCGGAACAAAGCCATGCGAGCATTACTGCATTGCGGCAGAAATAGGTATGGTGGTAGTAATTCCTTGGACGTGTTCTATCACAAAGAACTCTGCCACTCTTAAACACTGACACTGTCAAAGCCTTAAGAAGATGACTGACACAGATGAAAAAAAACGACTATTTGTGGTTTACTCATTCTGCTTACAAAAAAATAGCTCATACTTAAGGTCATAAAGCAAGCACATAAGGACAAGCATGGTCACAAAAAACGATATATCTGGCGCTCATACGGCGAAGTTGGTAACACCTGCGACACCAAATGCAACAACTATTCCTAAGCTGGCGAGTCGAGCCCGTGCCAAGGCCTCGCCACAATTGAAAGTTGATGTCCAATGAACCTTTCGCAATAAAGCTCCACTTCTAAATCAAAGAACTTTAAAACAAATCAACGGTAATAAAGGTCAGCCCATAAAGGGCGGGATTGCAACATTCATAACAGGTGCCATCTAGAAGCCAGACAAATTTATAATGATATAGCCCATTACCGCTCGCACGCTCTCGTAACGATAACCGTAGATATAGTCGTTACGGTCCCGTCCTAAGTACTTTAAAAGCGGACTATTTAAAACATAAATTAGATACTAGTGCAGTTTCTAAATACGGGAGAACACGGGAGGCAGACTACCCACCCGGTAGTCTAGTTAAAGCCGATGAATAACGAAACGAGGAGGATGGGCAATGGGGAATCACTGGGGATTGAAAGAGAAGGAAGAACCCCGGGTGCAGCAGCCAGTGTGCACAGTGCACACAGACAGCGATCGATTAGCGGGTTCGCCCGTCGCTTCCACAATCTATCGACCTTTGCGCCTCTATTTAAAATTAATAACAGTTCCGATCATATTTGTTTATCAAATTGACATTCGGTGCCATGCATTGTGATATTTTTCAGTAAGCGCACAGCTGGCGTTGCTGGGTGGCTAGACGCGTCGATATAAAATAGAAATTCAATACGATCCGAAACGTAGCGCCTGCTCTTCAAAACCTCTCGGAATATCCAGCTCAATACCGTTGCCTAAGAAGCTACCGTATCATGAAAACTATGCTGTTCCGTAGCAAGCGCAAAAAGAAATAGTTTCATAGCAGAATAGCAGGTGATTACTGTCTCAGGTGACATTCATTCACTCGCCGATCACGTCCCACCGCCGGTGATCACTTATTTAACTTGGATCCGTGATTCTTAAGAATACTCCGGACTCTGCATTTTTTATTTATAAATATTTTCTATCACAGCTGTGGCAAAGGAATAATTTCGACTGATCAGTATTCAGCGAAACGTCTCGGGCGTCTCCTTTCTATCAGCTTAGCTGCTGTGCGTCCTACAGATTAGATTTGATTGAATTTAAAATGACTTCTGGTAGCACTGAAAATTGTATTTTAATTCAGCTTTGAAATAGGTTTTAATAAGAATAAAACAAATGAGTAACTAAGCAACCAAGAGAACTTTTTGTTACTTGGTATGAAATTTACTAATAATTTAATTTAATAAATTTATTGAGTATCTTGTGTCTGTCTGTGTCCGTCCTCAAGATAAATTGGAAAAAATAAGCTTTTTCCCGCAGCCCTCGCAAATTTAGCAGTGACTAGCGGATTTATGAAATTACAGGTCATTGAATGTGTGAACAATAACGCCTGAGCTGAACCCTGTATTTCAGAACTAACTAGGCGAAAAATTCAACTCAAACTCAGAATTCATCTGTTCATGATAAAAAATCAGAAAATACTACTAGTCTTTACTTTTTATTATAAAAGAAAGTTATCAGCCAATTAAGTGGTATTAAATATCGCTCACCGAGCCAGACCTTGTCCAGGAAGCGCTATGAAGCTAGTCAATGTCTCAGGAAATACGAGTTTGTAAAATGATAAGAAAGTAGTTTAATGTAATAGTATGGGGATACCGAACCTAGAACATAATTTACTTACAACAATAGTTCTAAACTTAGCGACAGGAAAATAACTGTCGCGATAAAACGCAGCACTAATGATAAGACTTTACAGGAAGTTTTTAATCTTATCCAAAGCAATTGCCTTTGTTGTTCGAGGACGGTACAGTAATGCATGTTTTTCCTCTAAAATAAACACAGACATCGCTGCAACTATTTGCTCAAGTGATACATGCAATAATACAAACAGAACCAACTAAGAGCCAAGTTCAAGGATTAATTTCATTGGAATATAGAATCTCCGAAGCTCCCTGAAGCTTCGCAAGGAGAACAAAGCTGGGCTAACTCAACAATGTGTTTAGTTTCGAGATTATAGCAATCCTGCCCAACACCTAAACACGGATTTCAGATAACATTGAAACTCCAACCGCTCTGAATATAAATGAGATTCTAGAACACCGCAGAACCCGTCTTAGGGCTCTTGTGCATAATTACTAGACGTTAGAAACGTTCAACTTGCTCTGAACACCGATGAATAACTTTAATGGACGCTTAAAATCAAATAACTAGCGGCCAACTTGAATCGTTCTGTTGTTCTGTGTCGGTCGATTAAAAAAGGAAAATGAGATGAGAATTTTATGGATAATGTCTGGTACCGTCGAGCGGCGAGTCGGCTTGTCTGGGCCGGGGAAGAGGATTGCGTGAGGGCGCGACACGCACCCTCACTTCCCAGCTGTTTGAGTCTATTTCGATTTCAATGTCAAGACCGATCAATACCGGCCCGGGATGTAAAATTTCGGGTATTTTCGGCCTGTTCCGGGAGCTACGAACGGGACTCGCGGGCTTACTAACCTACCGTAATACGCCGGGTGCGTGCTCTCTCGCCGATCAATAGCCGGCTAAGGCTCGCCTCCTTTCTAAACAGTCTTGAACTTCACCCCGACGCGCTACGGAAATTCGTGGGCGAAAGTAGAAATATCATCGGTTGCGTCACGAACTCACGAACAATAAAAAGCATTTTCTTTGTCTGAACGAAATGAATAATCTCGAGTGGCGCGATAATAAGCCGTTGATGCTGCAGTACAATGCAAAGCGTCTCATTATGCAAATAAGATGCACAAACCCCGTCGGAGAAAGTTTCAACATCTCAATATAACGTGACAATCGGCGGCTGATGTGAATATTTCACAAAGTTTTCATGTAAATCGCCGTTCGCCGAGTGCGATGACGCGACCAACCGCTGGAAAATGACCTAGGATAACTGCGGGAATATTTCCAAAGGCACTCGAAAAGCTAATATCGCTGGCTGCGAGCTCATCAGCATGCATACAGACTCAATTGAAACTCAAAATATTTAAAGATTTAAAATTGAAATCCGAGCTGAAAGCGATGCGCTCGCAATATAAAGGAATTAATTAGAGGAGCACAAAACCGATGAGATGGAGTGAAATCAAGCTCGAGCGCCATTACAGTGAGTAAAGAGAGCAAAGCGGTAATATTAAAGGACGAAAACGAGCGGTTCATTACTGGGAATGCTGGCAATAACAATACGGCTAATGGTCGTCTCGCGATCGTCTCAATTCCCGCTTCTACTCAAATACAAGCAACATTTACTAACAAATCCTCTGCTATTCCCACTGTTTAAAAGAGTAATTGAAACCGGTTTCTGTAAAATAGTTTTTTTGTTCTCAGTTTTATAAGTTACAGGTGGTTTTTCATAAACTATGAATAGGATTACCAAAGCAATGAAGAGTAACTTAAGAATTTGTTTCAGCTATTTTTTTTTCTTTTGTTAGTTGTTTGATCGGTCGTATTATATATGGCTTAGGCCTACGAAATGTATTCGTCCCTATTCGAATAAGCACTATTCTCCGAGTAAAATATTTTCTTTTTATTATGAAGTAGCATGAACCAGTGCACCTTTTATTCACTTCTACATTAGGCTACATTTCCACCAGAGTTAAGCGAGGATGTGTAGCGAGAGATGTGTTTGTTCAAAGCGAGACTACTATGATAGAACACTAGCACTATGTAGCACGAGGGTGAGACGTGAAAACATTTGCGGCTTTATCGCCGACGTTGAACAGATCTTCCGGAGTGACCACAGAAGTGAGACTTATTTTCCTGATTTCGAACATATATAACATCATTGAATTAAAGTAAAACTTAGAACGTATTTTGATGTACTTTATAACAGCTGGGTACTGCGGATTCCGCGCAGTCACGTTAACGTTTATTGTTGAGCTGTTGCAAGTTGCAATAGCCCGAAGAGTACCTTGATGTAGACGCTTCAATTACGTTGTAAGTCCTTACTCAACAATTATAAATATAGCTAGGTAATGATAATCAACTAGTGCTAGAACTTATAGCTATTAAATTTATACTAGTGGAACACCCCGCGACTTTGTCCGCGCTCATTTCTTTAATACAATTTGTAAAGTTAATACAAAGTTTATTAATGAAATTTCGGGTATTATTTTTTTAGTGCATGCTACAAGTTAAAAACAAAATACACTCAGAGGGTCTGTCTATTCATGAATTTGCCAAACGATAATCATCGCAAATATATCGTACATACTTAAGTCGATGACAGCTAATCGACTCTTGCTGAAAAGCGATGTATCGAGAATTCGAAACAGTTTCCAAGTTTCAGCTAATATCCATAAATGCTGTGAACTCTGTGTCACCGACATTAGTTGAACTAATATACTACCATATTATTGTATGCTACGATTCTTGTTCGTCACTTCCAAGATTAGACCCTCTGGTTTCTTACCTTTTTGGCTGTGCGTGGTTTGTCAGTCAGACAGAAACGTAACAGTTATATACCTATATAGGTATCAATATTGATTGTTCTGTTATTATGTCGTTGGTTTGTACATGTATAAAACTCGTACCTAACATGATTTTGCACATTCTAGAAGCAAATCGTGACATAATGCAATGACTATCACAAGTAAGTCTACGTGTGGGTAGGTCACGTAGACATTACATATTTTCATACAATATTGTTGTTATATAATATTAATGCTTTTCGATAAACCGCATTTTAACCTACTTTGAAACGAATGCAGTCACATGAGCACTGCTAATGGAATCTCACTAAATAGCAACTACTAATTCAAATGACTCCACGCATTTGTATGTACCTACCTACTTACTTATGTATGTGTATGTATGTAAGTGACTAAACAAACTGTGACTGTACCGTACCTATAATATTATGATATAGAGTAGTAGAGTTCTCTGTGATAGAGCTCGTCCGGGGAAGGACTACCACCATACCCATACCTATTTCTCCCGCTAAGCAGTAATGCTCGCATTGCTGTGTTCCGGTGTGAAGGGTATGGTTTCCGGTGAAATTACTGGCACATGAGGCTTTCGATCTTAGCCTCAAGATGGCAACCCGCGAGTGATACCTCTGGTATTGCAAGCGTCCATAGGCTGCGGTAACCGCTTACCATCGTGTGGGCCGTACGCTTGGTTGCCACTTCAGTAGTATAAAAAAAAAATAAAAAAAATATGGTCTAGTTTTAAACTAAGAGTTCTTTGTGATAGAGCTCGTCCGGTTCATACTACCACCATCTTATTTCTGCCCCAAGTAGTCGCATTGCTGTTTCGGTTCGAAGGGTTTGGTTTCTGGTAAAATGAGACAGGCAGATGAGAATTTTGATTTACTTTCATGGCTTACATTTTGACAACGCTCGTGATAATACCTCTGGTATTGCATCTATAGGCTACGGTATCCGCTTACCATCAGGTTGTACGCTTAGTGGTCAGATTTAGTTAAATAGTAAAAATTGTTTCGTCTTGTGTTCAAATCACACTTCATCGAGATAAATCAAAGTCCTGTAAAACTGTAACCATCCAATTGGGAATTTGACACTTACTGCGAACAATTAAATTGAAGTGCTCAATCTTCAATTGGTTCAATAATGGTATTAAATGTGGGATCGCAAGCTGCTAATAGATTGAATGAGTCTGTGCGTGACTAAGTACTTACTTGGAGCGATCACGCAATTTTATCTCTACAAGACAAGTCTGTTTATTGTGAAGAGATGAAGCGGTAACTTTATCTCATAAATCGAGGATTTCTACGGTTAAGAATAGCCTAAAAACCGAGGTATTAGAATATAATTAAGTATACAAAACCTCCATACAAGATAACGGCTAAAACTGTTTTTTTTTTATTGATTTATAAAGCAATAGCTCTATTAGAAATAATTTATCGAATGAAAAACGTCGCAGCGACCGAGCATAGACTATCGATAAACGCTCGAAAAAAATACATTACTATTTATATTATACAGGGTCTGGGAACATTAGAAGGCTGTTATAATAAAATACAAAAATTTAGAGATAAGAGCCAATCCGCGATCGCTCCTACATCATAGCTGCCGACACTCACAGAATATAATAACAGTTATAATCTGGTTATTATAATTTGCTAAGGCAATAACTCTGAACCACGCCTCACAATTAGATAGAGGTTGGTACTTGCTAGTGTGTGTAATTTAATAGTAATCTAAGCATAGTAATTGATCTTTATAAGGAAACTGGACTTGAAGTAGGTGATCAGTATTCTGTATAATCACGTAGGTACAATTTTCTACATTTTACGTGCAATGCTCAAACTCTATCAGGGTTTTATAGTTTGCGCATTAGAAATGAATGTTCTTTGTGAGAAGCACCAACAGATTTTATGTCACATAAAATCTCTTTTTTTTTTTATACAACTGAAGTGGCAACCAAGCGTACGGCCCACAAGATGGTAAGCGGTTACCGCAGCCTATAGACGCTTGCAATACCAGAGGTATCACTCGCGGGTTGGCTAAGATCGAAAGCCTCATGTGCCAGTAATTTCACCGGAAACCATACCCTTCACACCGGAACACAGCAATGCGAGCATTACTGCTTGGCGGCAGAAATAGGTATGGTGATTTAATATTTATTAACAAATTAATAGATGTGATTTATTCTCAATTCAATAAAACACAACAGACCTTATTTTTATGTAAATTAGTAGTCTTAAAGTTATTAGTTATTTTTTTATTATTATTTGGGGTTTTATTAAAACAAGTAATTAACTTGCTAATCAGCTTGTTATTTCGAGATTCACCCTTAAAAGTTTACCATTTAGTTTAAAACTTCTAGGAATTATTCTCATAATATACACTTACACTTTATTTTATAATCCGATATGGGATTTAGAAAAAACAGGCAGTACAGCAGATTTTCCTCTCCTCTTTATAATATTAAATTAGTATAGATGTAGATATGATATCAGTCATCTAGTACCCATAACACAAGCTCTCTTATCTTGGAGCTGGATGATTCTGTGTGGATGGATAGTCCAGCATTATTTATTTTTATTAAACAAAATCATTTCAATTTGAACCTATGCCAACAGGTAATATCGTGCGACGTAACAAATCAAATCGCTGAATACGGCGTTGCGGCCATTACTTGATGTTACGAACCTAAATGACTAGGGTTGTCAAACGTAAACGGTTAGTTATGGCCATATATTTTGCGCTAGCGACAATAATGCCAGGACTTATGGAAATACTTTTTTTTTTTTATACAACTGAAGTGGCAACCAAGCGTACGGCCCACAAGGTGGTAAGCGGTTACCGCAGCCTATGAACGCGGGTTGCCACCTTGAGGCATAGAGCGAAAGCCTCATGTGCCAGTAATTTCACCGGAAACCATACCCTTCACACCGGAACACAGCAATGCGAGCATTACTGCTTGGCGGCAGAAATAAGTATGGTGGTAGTCCTTCCCCGGACGAGCTCTATCACAGAGAACTCTACTTCTCTTTTTAAAACTAGAAGAAATTATAAGGAAATCTAAATAAGATAGAAAAAGAACAGGCGAATTACGATTTAAACTACAATTTCGATTCATGAACAGCTTACGGACCTTCTCTGTAATGTGTTTTAGAAGAAAACCAACTTTGCCGTCACAGCTGAAGGGATACAAAAGAGTTTGTAGTTTTCTGCCTTAGCATAACGAGTTGATAGTGTTATATTTTTTTAGTTGTTATATTGTTGCCGGTTGTTTTGCCAACCCTACATAGTAGATTTGCAAGCGTTGCGCTTGCGTCGCTCGCTGCATCGTGCGTTGTAAACTTGTAAGTGGGTCGTGCGCGAGCGTTGACCCTTCGCCCGACTTCAGGGTTATACTAGTGCTAGTCGTTATTGCAATCTATTTAGAGATTAAAAGAAAATTACTAGCAATTATCTACGATAACAACTAGGTAGTTAGGTACTTAGTACTTACTTACAGCGATGATGTATTTTTCAGTTAATTTTTGCTGTAGGTATACTTAGATTATTTAGCGAAGTACGTAGATAACTAAAACCAACATGATTAATGGTAATCAATGTTCAAAATCAAACCATTATCCATTGTCTACATATTTTAATAATAATATGTAGCTTGTCTGTGAGACCAAATATTACAACAACGTGTTTAGAAAAACATTACAGAAAAGGTACAAATTGAAAGTCAACAACAAATAATATTACCATAGAAGCGCCACCAATCTACGCACCGGTTAACTCACTCTTATTTACTAAGAAGTTAGAATATTGAGTTATTACGGCATGAAATAGAGCTCATGTTTTCAAAACATTCGTAACCGTAGTAATCGTCATGATAATAGACTAGAGATCAACGACCGCTCTAGTTATAATCTAGTAAATATTATTGCACAACAATGTTTCAGTAGTTTCTCTTAAAATAATCTGAAATTAGCGTATCTGCGCTGCGTTGGGAATAGTTGGGATAGGAAGGAGAGAAAGTACAGATACTTATCTAGGTAGTTGGTTTTTCATTGACTTGGCTGTTATTAAATTCCTGTTAGGAACTGGGGCCTTACTCTTGAACGCGATCAGTATTGGACAAGTATTGGAATAGTATGACGTTTCGTACTTTTGACAGCGAACCTAGCGCCAAATTCACCCTTGTTTTCAAGAGTACAAAAATTTGACAGCAGAAAATAGAAATTGGGATTGGATCGAAATTGTCATTGGATTCAAGAGTAAGGCACCTGTTGTTGTTGTTGTTGTTGGAAAAGTTGTTGCAAATTCAGGAACTGTTGTTGTAGTTGTTAAAGTTGTTGCAAATTTAAATGTGTAGGTGTAGGTAAGGTACACTAAGATAATGGTAGGTTTGTTTTTTTACAGCGTTTACGAAGTCCTAATATATTGTTAAAGGAACAACTCCGCCTTTAATAAAAAAAACCTGTACTGGACGAATTGGTTGCCTTGGATCATAAACTAAGCATCACTGAATAAAATACTCACAGTCAGTTCTGTTTGGTCCAAGTGTCAAAAGCTATTAAAACTATCATGTTACTCGTCTAAGACCGCCAGATGTAGGCGCAAACCGGCATTACCAGCATTACCGGCAATCCTACGCATGGCCAAACATTGTGCTTCAAAGACCCAACCAGCTTTCCACAAAACTCTCTAATACCACTCTAATTTTACTCAGCTATCGAAATAGCTAAAACTCTACTGAAACGATCGGTTTTATTGCGTTTCTCAACCCATAAAAGTTTCAACACACCCGCCAAATTATGGGAGCCACTGCGAAACATTCGACGAAACGACTGCTAAGTACATACGCAAACATGGCGCGTGTATCAAGATTGAATCCAACTAAGAGATGACCACAAAAACTCGCTCAGAAGTCGCACCATTTACGGTAATAATGTCCTGCAAGTATCCAAGTATCCATTCGATTTAAAAAAAAACTTGATCCGCGAAATGGTCTCGCAAGTTTGCAGGTTGCTGGATAATGTTCGCACGCCTGTTTACCTTATAAAGCGTGCCCTGTCTACTCGTGTCGAAAGCTGGAAGCCCTACGCAAGATTCTTGCAGCATTGCACCGAGTCGTGAATTCTCAACGTTTTTCTATTCAATTATTCGAACATCTGTTTAATGTGTGATTACATTGCTTATGAAACTGTCGGTATCTGTGCCGATAACAACTTATTGCACGCGTTCGATCATTCTACCAGTTTTTGCTGCGTAGGAAAGTTGCTCGGCGAGACCTATGCAGCCCTATTGTATCTATTAGCCGGCTACTTTCTCATTTCTTGCCATGTACGGTCCGTTGAGAAAATCGAGATGCATTTTGTATCAGCTCGTGATGAAAATGTGGCACGTCAGCATACCTAACTCTTGTCTACTATGTCTGACTGATGCTCTTATGGACGTAACGTGTTTAGACTCTGATTCTCTCGTATAAAGACAACTGTTTGTAGCGGAACCTGAGGTTTACTGTTTTTTATTGCAGCTTTATATTCACCGTTCTGGGGCGGAGGACTCAATAAGATAGGGGGGGCTTTTTTTTTATTACACTAAAGTACCAAGCGTATCAGCGTGATCAGCTGTTACCGTAGCCTATGTACACCTGCAACATCATAGGATATCACTTGCGTGTTACCACCCTGAGACTAGATGGAAATTCTCATGTGCCTGTAATTTCACCGGAAGGGTATGTATGGCCCTACGAACTGGAACACAGCAACGCAAGCATTACTGCTTGGCGGCAGAAATAGGTATGGTGGTAGTTCTTCCCCGGACGAGCTCTATCACAAAGAACTCTACCACTCTTCCTTCAGCCTTCGGCCCTTTCCCTGCAGGATGATACAGGCTGATATATAAGATTGTGACTCCTATGGTGCTGTTTGTTAACTATCTGTCTCTATCAGTTTCTATCTGCCGATGAAGAACTAACTGGTATATCTTATTGTTCTGATACTTGGTCGGTTCGTCGTTTGGAATTTCTTCCTCGTTCCTTTTTCCCTACATAAGGTACCTAAGTTATATTTTATCTGGTTATCCTAGCAGCAAAATATGACAAAAACAAGCCCGTAAGACGATTCGAAACAAACTAAGCGTTAATCCACATGGGAAGCCTTGAGTGGCGTGTCGGGTTGCGCAGATCGGTTACACGACCGACCGCGACCTCATCTTCTACGTGTTGTTAACACGACGTTTTCATGAATTTACTGTTGAATTCAGCGAATACTATAGATACACTAAGTAGAACTCTTGAAACTGTGCACAAATGATCATCCAGTTTTAATTTATTTCGTATTTTCGATAAGTACTTAAGTACTTATGTATTTCTAAAAAAACATAACTTTTTTTAAAGCAATTAAATTAACAGTCTGTTTTATGGCGATTCTATAACCCTGCTATTATTTCAAATTTTTAAATTATTATTAGAAATAAATAAATTTCCGCTGGGTCATAGAATGGCCTTAACCTTGACAAAAGCCAGCCCTTGTTCAGCAATTCAAAGCACTGACTTGTTAATTTTAATGTAACAGACAAATTAATTCCCCCGAACGTATGAAGTAGTTGAGCTCGTTAGTATAATGTTTGATCACGCGGCGATGCTGTCTGCGAACATGGGAATTTGACGCGACACATACATAATACATAAAGTCGATTTTGTAACGTGATTTTACGTGCTGCAAGGGGTTATTCTAGTTTAGAACATAACGAAGCGAAATTGTATTTAAATTTTATAACGATTAATTGAAGGAGATGGAGGGACGAACTTGACGTATAGGTACCTCAAAGAGTGGTCCCAACTAGCCGGTAACAGAGTTAAGCACTGTTCCGCGGAGTCATCATTTGGATGGGTGACCGCCAGTGGCAATTTCAACTGAGCGCTCCCGTGCTTCGGAGGGCACGTTAAGCAGTCGGTCCCGGCTTTTTCAAAGCTGTTAGGCCATGACAGAGGCCTTCGGGCGGCCTAGAAACTATGTCACCAGAGTTGGTCACTGACTCATACGAACGAACGGTAACAGAGAGGTATGGAAGGAGAGAAGGGAGGCCTTTGCAGTGGGACACTACAGGTTTATAATAGTAATGAATCAAGCTTTAAAATTGTCATTTCATAGCTAGCGAATCGGAATCTGTGGTACTTAGCGTAAAAACCGGTCGATCCAATCAATATGCTGGTAGACAGCAGGACACCATAAATACGAGCTCAGCTTAACGATGCTGCAAAATGCATTAAAGCAGTATTTACTTACACGATCAGGAAAATACATTCTAAAATAGCCTGTCTCCCGATGGTATAAGAATCATATCTATAGAGTTTAAATATACGACGACAAAACTTAAGCCGTGGTTGTGTTGTGTCTTATCAATCACGTTTACGGCTTACGAGTATATTGATACAGTTTCACTGAGTTTCACCTAGCCTGAGTATGGAGTTTTATTGACAGAATGAGCTGGTTCTTATCTACTGGGGTCAAAAAGGGTAAATTGAAAAATTTGTTGGTAGCTCTAGATAGTTACCTAGGTACTCAATTATATTTTGATACAAAACCTGATTAGCAATTTGTTAACAATCAAAAACTTTTGAATAACAAGGTAACAAATATAAAATAATAGGTCATAACAAAACAACCAACAATATAATCATAAAACCACCTGAGAATTTCAAAAATAACTAGGCACTCTCTAGACAATATGGTGTTTTTATTCTATAAGTACATTTAAAAAAAAAGTGAAAATTAAACATTAAAATAAGTACTTATAAATTTAGGTTTTTGTGTTTAAACGAATATAAAGTAATAAACAACAGAACTAAACACTAGATCCAACGTGAGTAAAAAACCTCAAAAACCTCATTGAATAAATATTGAAGCAGAATTAGAAAATTTAGAAATTTTCCCGACTAACTGAGCGGCATCACGCGAAAGCTCTGGTACGAGTACTACAAATAATGCCAAAGTTATTTGCTGGATATATTAAGTGAGCGAAATGTTTTCAAATTATCTAGCGTGCAATGAATAGATAGATAGTAACTTGCACGATGTGACACTTTGGTGCCTTCAGTAGCGCTGCGCTTGTCAAAAACGCACGATATCTTTATCCAAATGACTCTACCAAGACTGGTATCGGTATCACAGAGGGTATCCTATCTAAACGACTGAATGTCAGTTTGTACCAGCTTTATTATAATAAATTCACGTTAGGGACAGGATAATGTTTAAAGCTAATGAACTGAATCTACCTTCCATTGTCAATGTAATTGTGTTTATTGTGTTGTGTTAATAAATACAAATTACGATTGTTTGGTCTATTGCTGATTATTATGAAGAGAATAACAATGGATTACAAGGGCTTGTATTTTGAATTAATTTGATTTAAAAGGACTTGTATAATAACTTAATTCTACGTGCCAATATTGTTCCATCCGATGTAAAATTATGGATTAGTAGCGCTCTGGAGAATATAACTAAGAATCATTTTTTTTAAATATGGAACGCTAACTTTTTCTTTAAAATCAAACAAATTATTTCTATTTTCAGAGCGTCAGAACCTTTTTAAAGACTTCCTATAAATAATCAAAATGCATAACAATAATAAAATCCGTAGTCCCTGACACCGAAAGCATTATTCAATCGGCGCAATAATAAACAGTATTAAGAATCGCATGTGAGTACTCGTGTGAGTACTTACTAATAAATAAACAACTACCTAGCGGGTAAAAATAGAATCATGGCGAGCAGGGGAATGACCGCTTGTTGACACACAACGAGCTCAAGGCCTGGGTGATTAGATATGCCGGTGCGTGGCGCATAACAAATAGGTATTCTTTAACTGCAGGCAGACAATTGCAAAATATTCCGTGCGGTTAGAGATGAGTTGTGAAAAAGTAACACATTTACGAGCGACGAAACTTAGGTTCGAGCACAGTTCGAGTTTCGGAGCGAAACTCTAACTCAAACGGCCAAATTGATTTAAGATTTTGATTGTTTTAAGTTTACGACGAATCTGCATGAGGTTCATATTTCAGAACGAAACTACTCAAAAGCTCAAGAATATAATTTTTGACAGTTCTTCAATAAAACAAGACTTTAAAAATCTAATTCTAGAATAAAGGATTTACTTTAGGGAACATGTTTTTTTAGTTAGCCAATGCTGCTGACCCACTGCAACTGCTGCGCCTTCTTTACCCCTCTACTTCACTCGGTTCAATGCCAATATTATTTTTATTTATAAGTGATAATTACACTGATTACACCGGTTAAACTTCACTTCATCACAGATACGCAGCGCTTTTCATCTTCTTTTCTCATTAGTACGAGTAAAGAATGGAACTCGTTGCCGGGGTCTGTTTTTCCGGACCAATACAATTTAGGAGTCTTTAAGGCTAGAGTGAACAGGTTCTTTCTAGGCAAGCGTGCTCCATCATCGACCACACCATCACTTCACTTACCATCAGGTGAGGTGGTGGTCAAACGCTTGTCTATAACCAATAAAAAAAAATAAAAAAAAAAGATATTAGTAAACTACTTTAAACAGCTAAATTCCACTGGTTGGATCAACCACCGTAAAGCCGAGTAATCGGCCCGCGAAACGCCAGTGAGAAGCCATGCTGGCTGGCACTCATGGCAACACCCAGCGACTCGAGCAACATTAGTGCCCGAAGTTGAAGCCAAAATAAAGAACAACCAGTTCTTACAACCGATTCTTACCCGCACTCCATAAACCAAGACAGTAGAGTCTGGTAGAGTCGAAGTGTAGACGACCAAATTGATTGAGCTAAATTCCATAAAAACAAAAGATAAGCTCATAAATTATAATCAATCTATGGCTTGATTAGTAGACAGAAGTCTTGGAACCCTGAGATTCCCCGACAAAAACACACTAATAGATTGACGACGATACGACAAGATGTAATGCGGCAGACAGATCTAAAATGGGCTTGCGTGATACCTAATGGATTAGTCGATACCATCAACTGGAACGGACTAGGTTCTATGGAATTAGTCTAGCATGGACGTATCTTTTAGTAAGCAAGCTGTCACTGATTGTAGTATCTTACTGCTACTGGTGCCTCTTGGTTTTAATTATTTCGAACTAGAAGTTTATTGCTCGGTTTATTCCATGCCTTTAATTTTGTGAAGAGTTTTTAAGATGGTGAGGTGAGGTATTTTATTTTAGAATAATCACAAGAAATCTTCACCCGTCCCGTGGTCAAATAGGGATGTACTACTCACTGATTTTATATATGAATTTATTTACTAAATTCTATACATATTACTATCAAATAAATATTAAATATATATTATCTTCTCATAAAATATAAAATAAATTGCTGTGCATTATAGTCTCGCTAAAACTCGAGAACGACCGGACTGATTTAGCTAATCTTGTTTGCAGGAGCCCAGGGAAGGTTTAAACGATGAGAAAATATGACAAAATACCACGAGTGAAACCACGCGGGTCAGCTAGTTATATTATAAAAGCTTGGTGATATGCTGACCTAAAACGCAGACCCTAAACAGCTGGACCTAGAACTTGAAGGGATTTAGGCAGGGGTGCACTAAGAAAGAAAAATTCAGACGCAGTTGGAAGATGATGGTTTGTAAAAAATCTCAACGCGGAAAAAGTCACGGGGCGTTCCACTGATATTGCATTTCTATACTAATATTATAAAGAGAGAAGATTTGTAATTTTGTTTGTTACGAATAAACTCATTGTCTTACAATTTCACCATTAGAATGCTACATCATCGCTGAGTAACATATTATTATTATTATTATTATAAACCTGTAGTGTCCCACTGCAGGGCAAAGGCCTCCCTTCTCTCTTTCCATACCTCTCTGTTACCGGCTAGTTGGGACCACTCTTTGAGGTATACATCAAGTTCGTCCCTCCATCTCCTTCTGGGCCTTCCACGCGGCCGTCGCCCGTTTGGAACCCAAACTGTGGTAGCTTTTGCCCATAGTTCCTCCGGCATTCGGCATAACATAACTAACATAACATTGAGTAACATAGGTTATATTTATTATTAGCGACCCGCCCCGGCTTTGCACGGATTCATTGTACCCGCGCGAAGCTGGGACGGACTGCTATAATAATATAAAAATAGTTTAAAAAGTGCCTTTCTTTATCATCAAAGTTATAAAAACAATAAAATACACGCTACCTTATAAGATAACACGGACCAAAACTGGTTTCGTAAACACGAATGTTTTTCACATAAAATGCTCTCACAATATAATAACCATTACCAGATTGCACTAATTAAAAATTAAATGCCAAACATGTGGAATATCACATTGAGCGAACGAAATAATACTAAAAAACTTATTTATGAAGCCAAAACTTGTTTTGTAAACATGTTGTCACATTACGTAGTTTAAATATTTAAATAGCATTCACTTTTTGACGATATTTTCACGAATGCTTAATTATTGTTTTTCGACATTGAATGATTCGGATGCCTTGCAATCGTTACCCCGTAAGCCATTCATGGATTTTCTAATCAGATAATGTATTATGCAATGCCAGTGCTCTAAAACGATAAAAGGAAGACATTGGTTAACCGGCCCAAGAACTGCCAACTAAAATCACATCCCACAATCCGCACTGGGTCATCACATTACTCGCCCGAGAGTAGGCCAGTGTCCTAGGATCATTAGAAGGTTAATCATGATGATGAATATTTGCCACGCTTGTTAACAAGCTTTAGAATACCCAGTACGTTTGTCTAGCGAACACAATACTTTAGTTATGTATACGGAAATATCGAGTGACCTTGACTTTATAATGAACGCACATTTGCACCGAAAGAGTCGAGGAAAACGAATGGTTTAAAATTAAAATTTAAAGGCTTTCGTGACTGACTGACAGATCAATGCTCAGCCTAAACCAAAAGTCCTAGAAACATGATGTACTCTGATGCAGGAGTGCACTAAGAAAGGAATTCCCGAAATATAACTCCTAAAGGACGCAGCAGGATGATAAGGTTTGTGTAAAAAACTCAACACGGACAAAGTCAAGTCGTTACTCAAGTCCTAGATAACATCGCTTATCTCGTTTGCAACGCATTTATGTTTGTGCTGACCGAGGTCATCCTCAGCTGCCTTTGACGTGCTTTGACGAGGATGGTGCGCCGCGTAACTGAATTGTACGTAACTAAGTTGGTGCCGTGGCAACCATATTACAATTACCTATATGTATTTATTATGGTCCACTTATTTTTTCAGTATCAGCCATACAGTTCCTCGTTCACTTTGTTCATAATAATGAAAAACTGTGGCGAATTGATTCAGTGCTGTTCCTTTCATTGTAGTAGTCTATTGTAAATTCTGTGATCACATTTAAAGAATTAGAATTTTTGCTCTCACGTTTTACATAGTTTACTTTAAAACATCTGCTACAACACTATCAGAGAAGTCTTCAACCCAACAGCTAGTGTTCCAGAACCCTCAGATCCAAAGTTAAAGGTTGGCAGGCTGGAGACGTGTTAGCAGGGGTCTAATGGACAATACAACCAAATCAAATCAGACATTCTCTTATTTTTTGATTTTGGGTTACCGCGGAACATCGTAATTAGAATTAGATCTAACAATTTTACCTGTCTTATATTGTAATGTCTCCAAACGTATTCCGGTGAAGTCGTCGCCCACCCTATCTTCCCGTGTTTTTTTCATAAGATATACCGTAGAGTCGTAGCTCGTGTTACGATTAAATTACAAAGTTACAAAGTCAGTTGTCGATTCTGGTGACGGATTCAGTGCGGGTGCAACTGCGAGACGTCGTCGATCGCATCGTGGTCAGGCTAGCGACATATCTGCAGAAGTTTTTTTTTGAAGTTGTATTTGGTTGTGTTGTCCGCTCAGATATGGCACGCTAGGATCAATTTTTTTTGTTACAGTGCGGAAATTCTGCACGCGGACGTTCCGCATCAGCATATCGCTAGCATAATATGTTTCGCCGACTCAAGCGAAATGGTTTCCGAAAACCAACTCGGCTGATGGAACAAAAACGAAACCACAGACGAGACCGACTAGGTTAGGTAGGTACTTAGGAACGCGATTTTATTTTTTTGCTTAGATCTAAATAAGTTAACTTTTAGAAAGGTTGGAACCACCCCGGCGCCACAGTGACAGCGCTTTATCGCGAAAAGTGTCAGACCGTGTTTTTATAGCCCGACAACAAAAGCAAAATTCACCTTTGCTGGCCTTTTGCAATAAAAATGTTTTAATGCTTCTAATGTCCAGACAGAGGTGTGTCAGATGACGGGAATTAGCTGGTGCTTTCTGGAGAATTTATTGGTAAATCCATATGACGGGAATTAGCAAGGTTTTTTTAGAGGATCTATTGCTAGGATAATAGCGTAGTTGGCTCGCCGTCCTGCAGTCGACGGACGTAACGACAACTCGACCTGGCAAAACACGCTGAGTCAAAGTTCGCCTTAAAAAACGTCGACGAAACGAGAGTCTACATGGCAGAAATATATATTATAAGAAGTCAGACGGAATGTTAGGAACCATTCGTATATTCAGGTGCATCTTACCTCATAAATAATAAGGCAAAGAAACCCTACAATACTACAACTATACAATGTCTTAGTACGAAGTCATACTCTGCAACTGTTGGTCTGTTTACATTAAATGATAAACTTACCTTGATCTGATATGAGTTGACCTTGTGCTTCGGAAGATGGTTGAATGTTGAGAAGTCCAGTCTTCTGGAGAAGATCCCGTTAGCACCAGCGCCAGCTCTGAGAAAAGAAAAAAAGTTTTGAGTAACTTAGCTGTTTTACCGTACTGATTAAAGTGAAACTAATTGCTGGTCGACCTATTGTAGGTTGTGTGTGTCAGTGTTGAACGAATCGTGTTATGAATATGGGAACGAGAAATTAATCTATAAAATTAAAATAAAACGTGGCATTATGCCTGTTGGATTTACTGATGTTACTGTGTACAAAATACTTAATAAAACTGGTTTTATATATATATTTTTTTATATTTTGTGCCTGCCATTCTGATACTAAAGCCTCTTCAGGATTAAATGCTTGCAGTCTGACAACTTTATAGTAATCGCATTACATGGATTAATAATACAAGCTCCCTTGCAGGTTTTTGTACATTATGTACTTACTTACCCCTTCCCACAGAGTATAAACAGATAAGTAAATAAATACATAAAAATGTTGAAACCATTTTGCCTAAGATTGTTATCGATTAGTAGCTATTAAGGCTATTTTGTCGTGATGATATTTTAGTATCAAGTGGCGTATAAAACAATTAAGTTCTTTTTCAATTTCCTTAAAAAACTAGTAATGTGTGCGTGTTAGTGAGCTCGTGAATCGCGAATGATATAATTTGAATGTGTGTCACGAGTTCGGCAACGTGAAAAAATTTGCAGTAAACAACTTTTTTATCTGGCGGTATCAGTCGCCCGCCTCGCAAAAACGGCATTATAAGCCGAAGTAAAAACGTCGTAAGTCCCGCGTGGGGTAAAACGTGTTTTTCATTGCCAAGGCCATCCGAATTAGACAGCGGCTCGTATCTCGCCGGGCGTGTCAACAGAGCTTTGTTTACCCTGCACGTGGAGATAATAAAAAACATCGGTGATGTATTGAGTAAAACTACCAAAACGTATTATATTAAGAACTGGTTATTACTATATCAATCGCATTAAATTATGGACTTTTAAACGTTAGCTTTTGAAGCGTGTTATATTGTTTTTTGTTTAATATCATAGTTATACAGTCCCTATAATTATCTTGTAGCTATAATGATGGTATTATTTTTGACATGTACCTAACAAACTAGATGATTGTGTATTATAAAACACTCACGCAACGGTCTTATAAAGTTTTAAATATAAACTGGCACAAAACTAAATTATAATATTTTAGGTAGTAATTTAGCTGAATTTGTTATTCGCCGCGTCACCATAACAAATGAATTGTTATTCCTAAAGTAGAGTACACATGGACTTGCTTTGACGGAAGCAGGAGAGACTTAAATGGGTAACCTTGAGCCTCACAATGGGTCCAGATAATGTTAGAGTTGCTACTAACTTTAATTTCATCAACAAAAAGCCGCCTCTGGCCCGCTTGCGTAACACGATCATTAGTTTATTTGTGTCTTCATTTATGTTACACGAGTTTCATAAGTCACACACAGTATGTCATATTACCGAAATTGAATAGCAAGATAATATCTACAATTAGACTACTTACACTATTTTTTTTTTATAAAATGTAGGGATTTTATAAAAAAAAAATCTTTACTAACCTGATCTAAGCATCTAATAAAATTAAAATAAAACAATAAGTAACTTACCTAGTAACTAATTTAAGTTTTACTCAACACTATAAAATAAATTTTATGTTTTATAATTTTATTGATTCCCGATATTTCAGCGCAGTTACAAGCATTGTGCATGCAAGAAAAAATTACGGTTATTAGTGAAACTATGCTAATATCCATGATAGTTTTAAAAGTTACAATAAGTTGTAAATATTTTATAACATACGTACTATATTTTGTGAACTTATCATCAATAATTCGTTGTCTTTTTCCAATATTGTTTCCATTAAATACCTATTTGTACACGCGTCAAACTATAAATAAATATTCCAGAAAAACTATGAATAAACCGCTATTAGTTGAATTTGCGTTGATAATAAAAGACCTTGTTTACAGGACCAAGTCGGTAGCGAATGCAATATGGCTGTCTTGGCCTTGGTGGTTGAATAAAAATAACGATGTTTTTGTCGAGTTGATTTTATATCAGTGCGGGGCGGACGTGTGGTATCGCTAGAGTGTGCATTCGAGCATAACACTCGACACGCACCGAAGGCGCGAGCGCACTCCAAATATTAAAAGAGCGGTTGTAAAAATACCGATTACAATAATAAAGAGTTCAATAACAAACCAATTCGAATTTGAGGATTGGTTAGTAGAAGTAATGCATTGATGTAATTCCAGAAGATTAATAATAAAAAATAGATTAGTTTTTCATCTTTGCTCACGATCACGACTGCAAGTACTTTTACCTACTCTAATATTAGTAAAATTTATCATGACGTCACAATAAGACGTTTCGAGTGTTAGACACGCGTTGAACTAAATAACAAATGACAGATTAAGTTAGTTCGTATGAGTCAGTGGCCAACTCTGGTAACGGAGTTAGGCCGCCTAGCCGAAAAACTTTGCCATGGCCTAACAACTAAAGCCAGTATTGACAGATAATGTATTACAAGTTGTGTTGTTACATACGTGACCCACAGAAAGTAATTACGGTAAGTTAAGTACTCAATTATTTTTGTGGATTTTTAAATAAAAAAATATAAAAATATATTATTGTTATGCCAATTTGAGATGGTTCTAATAACAATCCTACCGTATTTACATTTAAAAAATTAAACAATTCAAAATAATACGCTTACGACCGCTATTTTTCTTTGCAACTGTCACAATTCCAAAAAGTTTTTTAGTGCGGACCAGCAATATTACAAATAATATTTAAATTTAAATAGGGGTTATTATATGACTTTTATTCGTTCCATAAGTTAGATAAGATAGGCTTTCGTTCGGAAAAGTCCTGTTCGGAAGCAGCTAACTATCGTATTAATGACACTTAAATAACGTTTGTCACGTCACATTCGACACATTTCGAGATACGACAACGAACCGTGTTTGTTTAGGATTAAACCCACAGCTAAAAGGTGCGGTAACTAACGATAACACGTCAATTCATAACACCAGACGTATTACTCAAGTGCTAAAAGCAATTGCAGTTGTTCAACACGACTTTGCTCTGATGTTTTGTTTATAAAGACGTATTAATATTTGTGTTTGACTAACACCGGCCAAGGATATGTTTTTGGCGCATAGAGACATGACAACCCAACCTAAATGATAAAAGAAATACCTCAGAAAGCCTCATAGCAGAAGAAGATGAAAAGCCAAGATACTTTTGTATAGTTATATTTTTTAATATTTATTACATTGTTGGGCGAGTGCCCGGTTGGGAAGCGAGAGGTTGCGGATTCAATCTCCGCTGCGGGACAAATGTTTGCATGCACATCTGCAAACATTTTTTCTTGGTCTGGGTGTTTTGTTTTTATTTATTATGACATAAACATAGAGGATGAAGAGCCAAGATACTTTAGTAGTTATATTTTTTAATATTTATTACATTGTTAAGCGAGTGCCCGGTTGGGAAGCGAGAGGTTGCGGGTTCAATCTCCGCTGCGGGACAAATGTTTTCATGCAAATTTGCAAACATTTTTTCTTGGTCTGGATGTTTTGTTTTTATTTATTATGACATAAACATAATGTGTTTACAAAAAAATTAAGGTATGTGCATTCTATTAGTATTTTAGTTCTCTAAGCTTCGCTTAGTTTGAGGCTACATGGCATTGTATAAAAATGTCCGCCAGTACTGTTTATGCCAGTTATTTTAATTTTAGAACTCGTTTTCGTCGTCGAACGTCGTTTAAAGTTTCAGTTTCAACATGTATTTTTATATCCAGTTACCAAATCTGTTACATAGAGTTTGCTAAAATAAGTCATTTCAGTTAAATCTCTCATTCTCAGTGCATCGTACTTTCTCTTACTACTCACCGATGCACAAACACCCACCATTAATATAACAATAGATCCAAGACCAGACAAAAGCCATTCTACATTCGCAAGACCAATTTCTTTCCGAATCGAAACGGGTCAATGCATTTTATTACCATTTTACTGCGGTAGCAAACGTACTGCGATAGATAGGGTTGCCTGATAAAACGTAAGAAATTGCGGGAAAAACTGCCGACATAGAAAGTGCCGGCAATTATTATATTTACTTTGCGTTTTAAGAGTTTGAAGCAGTAACTGGAAACACTGGAATTTGTTAGTCTTACAAAATAACATCTATCAATCTATCAAACTCATGTTCCAACCGTTTTATAAAAACGTGGAATAGCTAATCATTTTTAGTCTGAATATGAACCTAGGTATTTGTACTCTAGCAAGATTTGAAATTAGATATTTGCCGGTGGCCGGATATAGCAAGGATAGTTATTTCTTCTAACTCAATGAGCTCATAATACTATAGTGTCATTAGATTTTAATTTGATCAGGAGCCTGGAGATAAGCCAATGTCTATTGTGACTCGAAAGTAGACACCAAGTGGGAATTCTGTAGGACATTCAAGTGTATCCAGTCATCTAACCGGTTTGGGACTTTCTCATTCAAGCCTACACTCAACTTACCCATTAACTATGCATCATTCCGTGTACCTTGTGCTAGTAACTATTGCTTAGCTGCTTTATCAACCGGCTAGCAAACGAAATTAAATATTTTCTTGTTACAGACCAATTACTAGATTAGATCAAATAATTATAATCTAAATCGAAGTAATTGCTATCCTTTTAAAGAACGATTTGTGGAACTGATGATATATAAGATTGCTGGCATGCAATTTGTATAACAGACGAAGGTACAACGTAATATAAAAAAAAATCTCAGTATATTTAACAATAATACATAAGCTCCAATATCGAGTATCAAATAGGTATTCTTGCATTTCCGTTCGAGCTCCCACACTCATCAGACCTTGAAACCTAAATAATGAAACAATTTCATATAAAGAAATACAAAGGAAACTGACTAAAACAAAGACGACTGAAGGTGCCTTTGAGGCGCCATTCATGCGTGCAAAGTACGTGCTTCGAAATTTCTTATGACCCTCAGATACAGAATATAATAATAGCTAGTAGGTAGATGTTTTTGGACATGGAATAAGAAACATGTCTTAGGCATAGAATATACAAAAGTTGTTGGTCCTCATTGCATAATGCATGCCAACAACATAGCATGCACAGTAATTATGTGGGTATTGATTTATTGATGTGATGTGAGTTGAAGGATGGTCACACAGTAAACAAAGTTGCCTGATGGAAACAAAACAATGAGAAGGCGTCAGAAATCAACATCAATGAGTTCAAGGAAGGTCTTGAAGAACCAAGTAACTACAGTAATAGTAACCACAGTTAGAACTACGCCATAGCCATCAATGACAAGTATTTCTTACTTAGGGAGATTTTATCACTGTTAACATTGTTTATATCTTTCGGAAACCGCAATAAAGCATTTTTATGTAGTACTACTAACGAGATTACCAAGATTTACCTAAGGAGCTATTTAAGCTAGAGCTGCATTGATAAGAGAGAGCTTTTCAAATTGACAACCAGTGATTCAGCAGCATAATGGAGTTTCAATTCTCTGTTTTATTTTCCAAATATGAATCAAAATAATGTAGTATACAATTCCATTTTGTTTACAAAGCCGCGGAGGCCATGGTGCGTAGGCGACTTGTCTTGCAAGTTACATCATTTTCTATAGATATGCGTTTAATTTAATTAACAGAATTCTAAACTAAAATGACTGTAAGCATTATTAATTATAAACAAAACAAACCACAACAAAAGGCTAATCATAAATATACTACATACAATGAGATTGTTTTATCATATTTGTAATATGATATAATGACACATAATAAAATGATGTGGCGTGATAACAATATTAATCCAACAGAAAAGAAAAGCAATGACGAACGTATTTTGACCAAGGAAGAACTTGTGAAACGTGCGAAGAAGATAAATATCATAGGGAAGTCTGAATAGTCTTTTCAAGGAAAGTATCTAGAGGAAATCGAACAATGCCGTCAAGACGATTAAGATGAGTCATGTGAATGTGATATTCATCAAGCCAACAAGTCTTTATGACATCAAGCTTTTAATTGAAAGATAATTTTTTATACAGAATGATTTACAGCGCTTAATTCGGCTGACTTGCCAATCAAAGATAGTAAAAACCCTGGTTACGCCTTGGTTCCTGCTAGTTATTTAAAGTTGACAATATCAAGTCAACCGGTAAGTAAGTATCGTTTCGTATGCCAGTGGCCAACTCTGGTGACGGAGTTTATAGTATTGGAATTGGTTGACTGATGAAAGACTTATTTAACAATTTAGAATTTATGATTCATTGATTCTATCATTATTTACTAAGAGGTATAAAGCGTGTCTGCTTTCAAAAATATACTCTCTTACACCTTACAAAATGGTCTAAAATAAACGTGTAGCACTATACGAACATTGTACAAACGAGAAACAGTGAAGTCGTTTATTTCTTTGCTGTATTCCAAAAAATAGACCGTTTGAAGGCCTCCGTCACGGCTTAACAACTTTGAACCAGTTGAACTAAATAATTGAACGGTTTTGGCAGGATAATAGTGGTAAGTGGTGGGAAATAAGAGATTTCAAGGTGGTAACTAGTAGACACAGACAGGTAAAGAAAACATAATAGACTGATGATGACTCATAACAACAATACCATTTAGCACTAAAGTGTAAATCGGAAAAGATTGTGATCGTGCTATACGGCTGTATAGCGTAATGAGTTTTTATAGTCGTTTAAATTAAATTGTTCTATCACAAGGTCGCCTAAATTTAATGCGTTTTGTATTATGTCAGTTTCGCATACGCAATTATTTTTTACAGGTAGGTAATACAACTTTGTAGGTAGTGATATTTAATTTAAAAGAGGCAAAGCGAGGTGAGCTGAATATTATCCTAATTTTCATGCATAACAAATAAGTATAGTACTAACTTATATAGGTTATAGGATAACTTATATACTTACGTAAATTTTTATAATAATTCATTTATTTACAATATGAAAGACAGCACTTTTCACGAATAATTAAATAAAGTAAGTAAGTACTTACACTACTACTAGATTTAAATAAAGGTACTTGATAAAAATTAATACAATATTAACACGGTACCTACCTACTTTAGTTATTTTTGGGTATTCATAAAGATACTACCATTGTAGAAAACCATCACGGCTTAGAAATAATATTTCTCGAAATAATTATAAAAGGATTTAGTTTAATACTCAAACTGAATGCCAAAACAAAAACAGCTAAAGTGCCACAAAACAAAATGAGTCTGTATCTCTCTCTAGTCAAAAATGCTAAACCGGCACAAACAAAGCAACAGTTGATAACTTGATACGCTAAGACCTAGATTATGCAACAGTTACGGTCACGTGTAACTTTTTGCGGTGTCGATGCATCACCGTCTAACCGCGCGATGTAAACAACTGAGACCTTGGCCTCGGAACAATAGGCCCCGCAGGCCCCACTAAATTCGATTACCTAACAAGTCTCGGGCTATTTCGCTCACGATTTTTGCCATAATCGCTTTGCCAGTTTGGTCGGGGCTTAGCTGCGATTTTATTATGACAGTAAGTTTATTGATAAACTTACTAATAAATTGTTTTTTTGACTAACATACACTATAATATAGGTAGGTACTAAACATATACTAACTAAATACTATGTACTTATGTAAAATGTATTAGATCTGTCTTATAAAACTCAAAATCGTATGTATTGTACCCCTCCGTATGTATTGTACGAATTGTACCGTAGAGGTAGGTCCGCTTAAAGATCTTCTAAACTACCTACGCCACGGTTTTTATCAATAGTAGAGTGATTAAAATGGAGGTTTATGAGTAGGTATATCAAGTTGCGGGATTCAACTAAAAAATATCTAATTCAAATTGTGTTGTAAACCTTTTTAATTCAGATTTTGCGTTTTATTTTATTTGAACGACATTGTCTCAAACCTAAACTAACGATTTCATATTTAAATTTATCTCTCCAATCTATGGATTGTATCCGTGTAGGAAAAATAGGCTTAAAATAACACAATGACTTTGAAAGAGATCACTGTTGACAATCGTTTGCAGATACAAAACAAACCAAATATTTGGTTTTAATTTGGGCAACTCTAACATTGGCATTGTTAGGTTAGTCAATATTATCTTCGGAAATTCAATTAAAATATTTTAGAATATCCTTATTTTAAGAACAAAGAAACCGCGAGCACAGAACCGATAGTACTACCCGCGAGTTTGTAATACTAACGGCTTGTAGCTAATGGGATTTCAATTTCAAATATTTCAATCGGAATGTGACGCTTTTTCGTTAAAAATTTAACTCAGAATGTCGCTTTATTTATTTAATAACAAAATTTTTTAAACAGCGTATTTTCCCAGCAAACAAGGTAAGTTATTTGAAAAAAAAAAGAATGAGAAATGGCCAGTGCTCCAACAAACTGGTAATAAAAATAATTAGGCAATTTGTTCAATTGTAACGGGGGAGGGAGCACGGGCGGCCGCCGAGGCGCGGGGCGATCGATGCACGACTATCTTTATCAAAACTTAGGGTTGGCACGCAGGCCAACAGCAGTACAGTTTAAAAAAAAAAAACATCAAACCATCATCATCATCATTCTTTAATAAAGTAGAAATACCGGTAATTTATAGAGCTCGCGTTCGGAAGGACAACGTAAAGTGACATGACAACTGAGAGGAATACCTACTTTATAACTAGCTAGACTAGTCATACATAGGGCTTATAGGCTGAGTGTCGAAGTGTGTTTACACCGTAACGATAAGACTTACGTACGTTCCTGGAGATGAAAAATAGAGAGATATTATTTTATATTTTTTTATTTCTTGAGATTTGAGGTGAGACAACCTTGTTTGTATGAAAAGAGTTCAGCTGACTCACTCAATCGACCGTAACGAAGAAAAACAGTTTCATTCACATGTTCAAATAAGGAACACACAAATTGTTTTAAATTTAGTAATGTAACATAAAAAAAATAATACAAACACCCAACAAAAGCCAGTTTTGATGATTCCACATCTAAAAAATTCTAAGTTTGAATTGTCTTAGGCTCTTTGTAATAACTGTACCTACCGCATGAAACTCTTTGGGTTCAGAAAGAAAATATTACATTATTTATTAGATTTAAAATGCCGTTAGATTACTTGGGAGGCAATGTATAAAATTAAAAAATCAGAGAACAATGGATTTTGGATTACTGGGACTAACCCATATTTTCAACCTTCGAATCGAAGTAATGTACATAAATGGTTTTAAATCTGTAATTATGTAAGGCTCTCTCTTAGGGTGAGTTGCACAATCTAACGTTAAAGTCAAATTGTTCAATCGTCGTCGAACAATTTGACGTTAACGTTAGATGGTGCAACTCACCATAAGAAACTTATCTTAATAATTGTTCTATGCTCATCAATAAATAAGTTTTTGATGCTATCAAATAAATAAAGATTTTTTTTCTTTTACCTACTAAGTACATCGTAAAAAAGACGCTTTTCCGTTGTCTGTCCCTATGGTAATGTATGTGTGTAGGTAAGGTTAGATCTTTCAAACTACGCAACGGATTATAATGCGGCTTTCATCAATAGTAGAGTATTTCAAGAGGAAGGTTTATAGCACCCGTGTGAATCCAGGGCGGATCGGCTATAGTACATAATACAGGCAAGGGCTGTAATTGTTTGCCTCTAAATGACGTAACCTTACCTACATCACAGAATAAGAAAAACTTACATTAAGATAACAAAGAATACTACCTACTTACATAATTTTAAGTGGAAATGTACCTATCTCAAAAGCGAAAACAACAAGTAGTGACGATGTGGTTATAGGTTGTTAAAATTTATATTTTACTAAAACGCATGCATATAAAGATAACAACAACACAGCATTGTGTTGTCCAAACATGTTTTAATTTAATTTAAAACTGATAATAATGACACAACCGGTCCGATTATAGTATTTGTTTTAAAATAAGATTCGACATTGAAATCGAAAACGATCATGCATAATGCTGCGAAAAAAAAAAATGTTACGAGTATGTATGTTATACTCGTAAATAAAAATGTTTCCTCTTTATATTATTAATTCTAATATAATGTACTTTTTTCACAAAGCGAAGCATCACTACTGTTTTTCTTAACACTAAGATTTTAGACTAAGACCTTTTGAGAGAGAATAAATTAATTCATCATTATTATTATAGTTTCCATCAGTACACCAATTTTTGTGATGTGTGAACTGTGAAGTGACCTTTACCAAACTACCTACAGAAATTGTCATAATATTGCACCAAGCAAGATTCAACACTATTGTGCAATACGACAATTTATGTAGGTAGTGCACAGGTAGACTTTTGATTCCAAATGACAATTTCCTAGACCCTAGCATTCAAACCTCTGACATTTACTGAACTAGTCCTTGTTATCTCGTTAACGAGGGGACCAATTACCGTAAATAAACATAGCATTATATACGTTTTAAGTATATTCAAGAGAGCATTAAGTTTATCTTTGTTTTAGTACTGGTTTATATCGGGTATTTTAGAGTCCGTGTTTGAGAATACCTGCTCTTTACAAAGTACCCATTAAGTTTCGGGATATAAATACAAATAATGTTTATTTTATTAGAAGTAAAGGATATTTAGGTTGTATTTGAATATTTTGAATAGGGACGAACATGGACAAACGTTTGTAATAAATTAAAGTGGGTTATTATTATGTTCTGATCGGTAAATCGTGAAGATAATCAGCTTCCTTGCTATATATATTTTTTGTGACAGCTGTCTGACACAATAAATCTTACCGTGGCATTTAAGACCCGCAAAAATTAAAGATAATATTTCATTGTGTGATATAATACCTATAAAAAATGCCAAAATCAATTTAGCTCAAGACTTGGATATCATAAATAAAATATTGGCGGATATTTTTACACAGCGCCATTTAGCCCCAAACTAAGCAAAGCGAATTGATAACCAGAATCTAATATAATACAATTATAGCAAGAGCGAGATAGCACACTTTTGCGCGCGCTTGGACCTACACAGAATCACAAAATCAAAATAAACGCGTGCCTAATAGCTTTTAGCTTCAGTGCCGGCGAAAGGTGCCGACAAACTCGGGACCGAGGTGAGGTAAGTAAAACCGGTGGTAGGTAGGGATTGGCCATTCTGTATGTAGTACTAATATTATGTTCTGTGCCCCAGGCTTTTGTTGGAACACGGAACAAAACAACTATGACTATGGTATTCTAATATAATATATCGAGATCTCTTTGATTAGTTGTATTCAGAGGGCTCAATGAAATGTTAAATTGATAAGCTATAGAGACTGTCTGCTCTAGTGGATTTTCTATTTGACTGCGCGTAGAAGTTATTTTTCGGCGGTCGTTTTTGATGTTTTTTATGGCTATATTTTAGAACTGAAATATTAACGATCAGTCGAATGCAGATACAATCAAGTTTTTTTTGCCCATTTTCTCATAGTATCAAAACCTACACCTAATATTCCAGATTTTATCCTAATTCATCTTCATGTAATAATCATTGTGGTAGTTAGTTATCGTAGGTTAGGTACTACGTCTAAACTTAGTGAAGACATCCCAAATTTAATTAAAATTTTTTTTGGTTACAAGTTCTGAATTTGATAGTAAGTGAAGTACTCTATTATTATTAGCGATTACGAATCTCGATGTACATTAATAACTACATCAATAAAACTTATAAATCGGCCACCTAGTTCACCTTTCCACTTGTTGTGAAACATAATTTATTACTTGTAGATTGTAGCCTGCAATATTTTACAAATCAGGTCAGTATTGATTGGAAGCTAAACAGAGGTTTAGCGGACAGTGGGACAGTTCTCCAATTTTCCACCTGCCTTCTATCTAATCATCATCATCATCATCATCATTTACCAGCCGATAGATGTCCGTACACAGCTGGACAATAGTCATAATAAAATTTGTGGCGAATACTTGATTGGCACCAAATAAAAAAATCAGTGGAAGTCCAATCTTATTAAAATAAATTATAATAATGATCCCGGCTGACAGACTTTTAAATCTTCATTTTTGAACTTATATGAATAAAATGTATTAAAAAATAATTTTAAAACAAAATGACACAACATAATATTGTAGCCATAACATAAAAACACACAGGTTCTTTCAATACAAAACCTGCAAAAAAACAAACAAAAATAAAACTTCTTTACTACAACTAATAAATTTACATTGTGTTGTATAATAAATTGTCATTCCTACAATGTATATTTATTACAATCTGCAGACCATTGTATATGCAAGTTATAGCACCAGGAGTAGGCTAGATCCAGTTTATAATTTCCTGACCTTACCAGGATACTTCTTAGCCGTTGCACTCTTGCCAGAGCGGTCGTAATCATCAGGAAGTATCGTGCTTCGGAGGGCACTACCTACTCTCGAGCGAGAGTAATTGGGTCTTAATCCACCACGCGGGCCTAATGCGGATTGGTGGATGGACCTGGATTAACAGATTATAAACTCTACTAGCTACGGAACACTTTGTTCGCAAGGTTCGACTCACACTTTGTACAGTTTTTTATACAAACTTCATCTTTTCGCGTCTGGAGTTGAATTTCGGGCATTCCTTTCTTAGTGCACCCCTACACCATAAGATCAATGTGTCTCCATATATTTCATGTTTCTAGGACTTTGGTTTTGATTGGTGCGTTGAGCTGTTAGTCAGTCACGATATCCTTTTATATATTCTGATGATAGTGCATGCTTAGGCCCAGGCATGATTATTTGAACCTGAACAGTGATCGTAAACATTAATAAAACTAGATATGCGTTGTAACAATGCGTTATAAGTCAAGGCGTTTGATAGCTTTGTCCAACGTTTCTCAAGATTGGCTACCTAGGTAGGTATAAGACAAGTATAGGTACGTACATGGTGTTTTGAGGGTAGGTACAAATTTTATAAAATTAAAAAGCGACGGTGATTTTTTTAAAATTAATATTGACGGAACTGGAAGAACACCCACCCACCTGATGGTATGCGGTAACCATCGCTAAAATAATAATATCCTGTACCACGGGTTGTAAAGCATATAAAATATATGTTAAATAGAACGTGCCCTAAGTAAGTGGCACTGGAACAATGTCAAAAAGACCTTGTCGATATTGAAATATCAAATTAAAATGACTTCGAAGCGGTTATCGACCATTTATGTAGCTAAGGCATAAAGATTGAGGAACCCTGGCTCTGACTATTAATATTATCTGCGGCTGGTCATGTCAGATAGGGTATCACATAACAAGTCAACGCTACTATAAATCTGTTGGGCACAGACGTCATCCTAGACCGTTGTTAGGCAATTTGCAGATAATATATTGCTGGCCACGGACAATGACACTGTTAAACTTGGGATAAGTAAATCTGGTAAGTATTTATTTTGCTGGAGCAGAAGCCTCATCATCACATCAGCCAATATAGCTTTATCTCATTGGGCAACATGGTGACGCCACCAACAGATAATTTGGTCGTACAGTCAGCAAAGAAAGTGGTCCATCACTTTTGACAAAAGTTTGTGTGAAATCCTATGACATTCAAATGAATCTCAACCTTAGGGTGGTGGACCACATTTTTTGCTGACTGTACTAAATTGGTTGCACAATCAAGTGGACACCTGCCCCTTGATCAAATAACTCTGTTACCGACCAATCTACATTGATCTCCATCTCAAAACAGTCTATTATGACAGTATGACCATAACTCTTCTGTCTGTATTAGACAGTTTGAGATGGAGATCAATGGAGATTGGTCGCTAACAGAGTTATGTGATCAACCCGCAGGTGAGGTACCCTCCAAGCAGCTGTATAATTTTTTTTTTGTGGCGTGACCAAGTGACAGGTGTCCTAGTGAGTTAGAGCCCATAGGCTTAAAAGTGTCATGGCGATCGAACTTGAGCCTTCACTATCCGCCATATATTGTGTGATCAACAAGCTCGCATTTTGCGATTTCACACTAGAAATGAAAACGTGAAAGCGAATTTCAATACACCGCTTCTAGATTAAAGTCGGGATTACAGTTCCATTAGCCTAGCTTAATGGAAAGTAAATTTATGGAAGTATCAAGTGGCCAGAATGACTAGAATAACTTCGGAATAATTGTAAATGTCAAGGACTACAATGTATTGTATTGCACAATCACAATGCATGAATACAGGGTGTCTGATATAGTAGGTATCCCGAAAGGTAGTAATTCTGCACATAGGTTTTTTTTTAATGTTAGAAAAAAATAAACCAACTGGTTACATATTTTAAAATCCATTATTTAGTTAGTGGTGTTGCATGGAGTGATTCGCGTACACAATATTTTGTTAGTGAGCAGCTGTTGTCCTTGTCCAGGCACAGAGCGGAGACGCGTCAGTTAACTAATATAGAATTGCTTCAAAATTCGAGAAATTACTAACGCAATTATAACATGATTCTATCGGTTGACCGTTTTGCTTAGCTTTGGTGATTGTCAGTTTTTCATAAGTATTTTATTTATGGAATACTTACTTCTTAAAAAGTATTTTATTAGTATTTAAAAAAAAACACGCTTTTAGAGTGACTGGAACACATAAATTTATTATACTTACTTAATTATTTTAATCAAGCGTTACTACAATATGGCTTTTGACATTCAATCTTACTTTTAAGTACGATTGAATGTCAAAAGTGATGTAGAAAAACCTAGAAAAATTGTATCGCTTCGTCAGAAAGCAAATTAAGTACACAGTAGGTAATTAATTTTATTTGTGGTTATAACGATGGCAGAACAAAGCTTCGCACAGAGTCAAAAGTCAGACGAAGCTCGTAAAACAAGCTCCTGCAGATGAAATATTGCCTCGACATACAGGCCCCTCGAGACTGGCTATGAGAAATTCAAGCGTAACGCTTACGGTATTAATTTGAGCTTCATATTGTCTTTTCAAAGTTTTTAGAGGTTTCGGGTTAGGAGAAACGGATTCAAGGATCACTGTGCTGTCTGTTTTTGTATATTTTTTTTAATAAGATGAAGTTTGAAAGAAAAGTGGCTTAAACTTGAAAATGGTTCAAACGATTTTGAAATAATTTACAGATTATGAAGTTTGAAATAAAAAGTGGCTTTAACTTGAACTTGGTTCTAACGATTTTGAAATCATTTACAGATCGAAATTATTTGCTACAGTAAGGAACCCTTAGGCAGAGTCTCACTTGCACTTGTCTGTTTCAATTATTTTAGGCTGCTTTTCTACCTAGTATTTAATTTAAAGTACACCTTACACGGAAAAATTGAGAAGAGGGTAATTTTATATTCATGAGACGTTAACTACCTATAACAAAGAATTAAAACGTTATTGAAAATACATAAGGAAGGTACTTCTCATGGACGCACGACGAAATAGGCGATTGTAACAGTAGACCTTTGAAGGGACAATGAACGCGATCGGTATTCGAGCTCAACTACCTTTTAACCTACTGTACCTTATCCCATCTAGTACCTCAACCTTCAGTTAGAATTAGTAGTGTGGTGAGGCAACTAAAACAAGTGATTTGTGTGACTGCCAGTGGCATTTTTACCAAAGCGCTTCCGTACTTTTTAGTGCACGTTATATCGTCAATCGTTAGGTAATGGCTGATTGTCTGTCTTTATTACTATGTCCTAGACTTGAAATATAGAGGATGGTTTCATTATAATGTCTGCACTAATATAGAGAAATAGCGAAAATAACTCCCACAGGAAGCAGGCAGCGGTAAGATGAAGTTGTATGAAAAAAAAAAAAAAAGCTGATAATGTCGAGACGCGTTCAACCAGTGTTACATAACTTTTGGTCAAATTAAACCACTAACATTGACGTTAGCAATAAACCCCTTAAAATATCATGTTTCATAGACAATGATACAAAAGCTTCGGTTTCAACCAGTCACAAAATTAAAACATAATAATCTGAACACCGATATGGCGAGTTGCCAAAGCCATTTTCCAAATGATGTTGTCGTAACTTGATGCGAAACTAGTGCCCTTTAGGGAAATAGCCGAAGCGTCGAAACTGTAGATAGGCTTCTAAAGGTTCTAAAACTTGAAAATAGGAACTGCGTATTCGCGTACAACAAAATCACGATCACAGAAAAATATTTCTCAATAGACACTAGATCGATTCCAATCCAATCCTTCCTTATTCTCCAAAACGTTCGATAATGGTGATGAAAAAAAAAATAGTGATGGTACAGTGATGGATGACAAAATATACGTGTATTTCGTGCGGACAACCTGCTTTATTGTCACTTTTTTTGCTGTCATCTCTTTCTCTACTTTATTTTTCTTTCGTTTTAGAATCTTTTGTCTAACTCTTTTAATCTTGTCGACATCGACATTGGCAAATTGTGGCAAACTCAACAACAGAAGCCGTAAAGTAAAAGTAGAAAAACAATGTTTCGAACATTGTTGTTCGAGGCCTGTATTGTAATTGATGGCTTTTTCTTAACATCGTTCGCACCACGACAACACGGAACGCTATATATTTAGCTCTGGAACATAAAGCTTCTCTTTCAAATTTAATTGCATCGACGATCGCCCGCCGCGCGACGTAAATAGCCCTCGTCCCTGAACCTACCCGAACTTTCTCCCACTGCAATGCGAACGGACAAGCATAGTTTATTTTTATAGTACACTCCCAGTTTAGACGTTGATGCATTGAACAGAACTTGAGGTAGCTACACACGTAACTGAAAGCTTGATAAGCATGAACGGCCTGGCATGAACACTTAACACTGAACAGTCAATAGACTACACTCGGTACAAGAAATCTGAAGCAGCGTCAGCTTTTGTTTCAAAGACATGCTCTGCTCTGTCCTTTAGTTTTTAGGGAATTCCTTTCTTAGTTAGTCTTTGTACCCTACACCTTTTTTTACATAAAAACGGCCTAATATCAGTAGTCCGGTTAGTTTGTCCGATGATCGGACTGATGAGACAGTAGTCTCAGTAGTTCGGTGATTAAAAAACTACTATTGAGACTTTTTGTCCGATAAAAACCCTAAAAAATTTTTGGTCGTTAATACGTACCGTTTCAGCTGTGCGTCAATCATTAACGCAACGATTTTATATGTTTAGAGATGGATCACCAATAATGCTTAATTATTGCTTGAACTGTAAGATGCTCAAAATCTGCATACACACATGCTCAAAACATGCCTAGTACGCCTACACAAAATTATTGTTAAAGCAGACTTGTCGTGCTTGCAGTTGGGTGTAATCTTTACTCAATTTGTCCGAGCAATCTTAAGGATACCTATTGTAATGGAATCTTATCTGATCGCGTCTGCTGCATCAGATATTTTCAAAGTTGCATCCGAAGCGTACCTATTACAGTGAACGGTCAGCCTCGTCTGGCGTACAGAAATACCAAGAGTCATTTTGAGAATTAATGGCTAAATTATGCATAGTTCGCTCTGAATTGTCGCTGCAGCGTCTTCTGACTGCGTAATGAGCTTCAGCTGACCATGATACGTGACTATAAAATATCCACAAAGAGAAGTAGGAACTCTTTGTAATGATCGTTCGAGGAAATACTATATGATCAGCAGACACTGACCAGATGCAGCCCTGTTCGAAGTGTTTGCCGGTAAAATCTTAGATACAAGAGATAATAGACAGTTTGAGATGGAGATCAATAAAGATTGGTCACTAACAAAGTTATGTGATCAAGGGGCTGGTCTCGGGATGCCAAAGCGAGCAATACCTCCCAAGTGACCTACTAACAGGTAAGCCGTATGCTTATTTGCTTCCAAGTGGTTTGAAAAGCAAAAAACATACCTCACGCATGATACCCATCCATCGATATAACTAGGGTCTGTCTACCTACGCTAGCGAGACTAAGTGGCTAAAAGTGCAAGCTAAAAATACATAGGAAAGTGAACACGGTAACACGTTCGAAGGCCATTAATATTTTCCAGCGGCAAAGTGCATTTTAGGGTTGAATCGGTTGCGGCATTGTCGAGCGAACTGAGGGAGATTTGAATGTCGAATGTTATTTCATTTTACAATTGCTCGCTTGGTGACATTTATGTCACTGGTATAAGATTGAAATTGCATTGGATCGCTCGTGAATTGCAAGAACTACCGTCAGCTATACAAGGGTGCGTGCGTGCCAGCACCACACGCGTATCCAACCCACAATGCATACAATATACGCGTAAATACATCTTCGCCCGACTACAATGCATAATCACACGAATTTGCAAGTAAAATGACGCGACACTACGTTTTTTGAGCGTTGCAAATGCAGCATTGTTGGGTTTTGAATGTCGTTGTGGTCCAAAAGTTCGATACAAGGTCGTCCGCAGTGATGTGTGTCGTGACATTGTGGTGCATTAGTAGGAGATAGGGGTTCTTGTTTCGTTGCAATTCACATGCGATTCAGGCATGCGCTGTTGGCCGATCACGCCCTAAAAACAGGTCTAACGAACCATGCAAGTGACGACCAGTGGGAACGGAAACCATCTCCTACTGACGGGGAATAGTTACTTACTAACCTAGGTACTACCTGTTTCTAGTTTCTAGAGTTAAACCACCACACTTATGAAAATAGATTATAACATACCTATTTCTGCCGCCAAGCAGTAATGCTCGCATTGCTGTGTTCCAGTTCTGGTTTCCGGTGAAATTACAGGCACATGAGACTTTCCGTGTAACGTGTCAGGGTGGTATCATGGTCATCATAGATATCACGCAAGTGATATCTATGATGTTGCAAGCGTACATAGGCTACGGTAACCGCTTACCATCAAGTGGGCCGTACGCTTTGTTGCCACTATAGTGGTATAATACTTATTTTATTACTTTATTTATAGTGGTATAATATTATTTTTGGGATATTATAATCTTTAGTATTCCCTTAGTGTGATGGTTAACACTATAAAAACAAAAATAACTTATTACTTGTTTACAAAAAAATATGGGTTTGCTTTACACCGAGTGGTTTTTTTTTAATATTAGGTGGCCAACCCTCGGTGCAAAGTTCGTCATGAAGACCACCCGAAAGCCTCCATTATGGTAGGCAGCAAGAGTCCATTTTGTGGTTGCCATCGTAGTGCCAGTGCCTCCAAGCTGTAGTGCGCAAGCATTACTGTGCTTAGGTTTGAATGGCACTGTAGCAAGTAAAAGTGGGCTAATGAATTATATTGACAACTATTTCGGGGTGACGAGCAAACACATCAGAACTTTAAAGCTTTGTTAGGGTGACACTGAAACTGTTATGTTCAGGAGTGGCGTTGAAGGTCAGCGAACGATATTTATTCCCTCGTCAAATGACAAATACTGACATCAAAATATAATAAAATACGATTGTTGTAAGTTGTAAGCGGGATCGCATACCGTAGGTATAACGTAGACAGTAAAAATTTAACAATTGATAGTAGTCTACCACGCTATAATAGCAATCTGAATATTACACCAAGACTGTGAAATTAAATATAATATTGACATACTTACTTGAACTGTTGGATTAAATAAACCATCGTGTATGTATAATATTTATGAGCAATTCAAAATTCTTTTCTGTATCAGTCAGTGAGTCAAACAACACGCGATTAATTTTACACAAATGCGGTTCTGACTACAATAAGTTATTCTTGTTGTAGTCAAAAAATGTAGGCAAAACATTTTCGTTCAAGATTAGCGCATCAAGGTCGTCTTGAACCATCGCTTTTATTATAAATGCGAAAGTTTGGATGATTGTTCCTCCATAACTCAACAACCACTGAAACGATTAGGCTAAAATTTAAAACATAGATAGATAGATGACCAGAGTGCTTATCACGAAAAACTCTTTTGACAAACGTAAATGTAAACGTATCGTCCAGCTGTCAATTTGTATAGGATTTTTAACAGCGCCTCCTTAGTGCGTTAAATGAATTAGTACCAAAATTCCATACAAATTGACAGCTGGACGATATGTTTGCGTTTACGATTGTCAAACCAGTTCTTCGTGTTAAGCACTCAGGAATGCAACTTTTTACAATGTGTATTAAAATATATAATCGGCTACCAACATAAAGACAGTTCTGAAGAAAGCTAAAATCATGGTGAACGAAGTTTCGGACAACAGCAGGTACAAAATATATGCACAAGCGACTCGACGCAGCGATAACATGTCAGAATTATCTCATAAGCGCACCTCAGAAATGTCAAATGTAAACAAAACTTGTTTTGAATTTTATTTTTTTATGTGAGCAGTTTTAGCTTACAGCATTGCCTGCTCTACTATCTTTTCTAGCTTTTTTACAAGGCTTCACTCGCTGTTTCGATTTCGTTTTCGTGGAACGCTTCCTCTGTTGTGTCCGTACATTTATCCACAATAAAAAGTAGCCTTTAATGTCATTCCAGGATATAATCTACCTTTCAACTAAAATTTTATTTTATGTCAATTCGTTCGTCCCACAAACATACAAACATACAAAACTTTTCCTTTTATATTGTAAAATAAGATGTTAAGTAGTAATTTAGAATATAAATTATTGTTTAATAGATGTACTTAATTTAAATGATATTGGTGAAACATTTTGGGGCCCGTCGCTAATAAAATTATCATTCTGAAACTCTTTCATAATCTATACTCGTTCGTTCGTATGAGTTAGTGGCCAACTCTGGTGACAGAGTTTCTAGGCCGCCCGAAGGCCTCTGTCATGGCCTAATAACTTTTAAAAAGCCGGGACCGACTGCTTAACGTGCCCTCCGAAGCACGGGAGCGCTCAGTTGAAATTGCCACTGGCGGTCACCCATCCAAATGATGACCCCGCAGAACAGTGCTTAACTTCGTTGATCTGATTAGAACAACTTAGCCAGCTACGTCACGAGCGCTCTATAATCTATACTAATAATAATATTAGTACATAAATACATAATATATATAAATAAATACATAAATTATGTATAAAATACATATCTTTCCTCTTTATAGAGGAAAGATATGTATATCTTTCCTCTTTATAGAGGAAAGATATGTATACATATCTTATTTTTATTATTTTATCTGTATTTTTGTTTGTAACGAATAACTCAACTACTGGACCCATTAAAAAAAAATCACAACAATTCAACATGATTGAGGATGATGCACATTAGAATACTACATTATTCCTGACCTGAGTGACATAGGCAACTTAATATTATATTTATTACTAGCGATAGCGACCTGCCCCGGCTTCGCACGGGTGCTCAAGTATTCATTGTATCCGTGCGAATTCGGGGCAGGTCGCTAGTTCTAGTAGTCGCTTGTAGTATAGTAGCATTTATATTGTTTTTTAAATGTTTTAAGCTCAAGAAACAGACAAAGAACTTTTCTACTCTATTGCAGTGCCCTATATCGGCCTCCCCTCAGTTTGTTTCACGCTCCGTCGGACTCAGAATCACTGGTCGCGCCTCAAACGGCATTCTTAAAGGATATGTTTATTTCTGTTTAAATGGCGCCAGTACTCTTTTCATTATTAACGCGATTTTTTTTTTCAATAAATGAAATATTTTGGCGGACATATTTACACAGCGCCATCTAGCCCCAAACTAAGCAAAGCGTATACTTTGGACACCAGATAGCTGCACATAAAAATATATATTTTTAAATTAAATATAAATATTCCTAAATTATGTATTAATACATAAAAACACCCAGACCCGGAACATATATTTGCAGACCATGCAAACACGTTTCGGAGAACGGGTTCGCAACCTTTCGTTTTTCAAATGGGCACTTGCCCACCGCGCCGCCATTGCCGAATCATTGTGTGGTTATTTCGGGCTATTCCTAGTAGTCTTACCGAGTTGTCTTACCAGTCGGACTACTGGGAATTTTCTTCCCAAGAGACTTCATCATCATGACAGCCTTCTAATGTTCCCACTGTTGGGACACTGGCCTACTCTCGGGCGAGAGTGATTAGGTCTTAATCCACCACGCGGACCCAATGCGGATTGGTAGATGGCACATGTCATTCGAATTTTTAGTTCTTGGACATGCCGGTTTCCTCACGATGTTTTCCTTCACCGTATGAGAGCATTGGCATTGCGCACTTAAATTTTTCGAACAGAAAAATTCATTGGTGCACGACCGGGTTTGAACCCACGACCTTAGGATCGGAAGGCCCCCCCACCTTCCGATCCTAAGATCACTACCACTAGACCACCGGTGCTCTCAACAGACTTACTGATAGTTAAACTACGCTAGGATTAACAAATCATTAGTTTTACTCGTCTGCTTTTGCTATGTATGCTAGGTTATACTACATTTTAGTTTGTTTTGACGGAGCGTTCGCTCATCAAAACAAGCATGTTCTTATACAAATAGCTACCACTTTTTGCGAGTTTATTGATTTGGATTGAGTCTGTTCGATAAGTCGAATCGATTTTTATTGTGTTCTGTTGTTGCTTTTGCGTGGAGCCTTTATCACCTTTATGCAGCCTAAAAACTCTGTCGTCAGACTTGGCTACTGACTCATACGAACTTATTAATATTCTTTTTATTGCAAAGGATCATTATAATGGGCAAGTTACAGAAAAAGAGGTGTCAGAAGGAGAAGAACTTTCTGGCTTCAAAAAATCGGACAACAAACGAAAATTCAAATAATTAATTTTAAAAATCATTGTCAATAATCTTATAATATAAATAAAAATGAAGTGCTGTGCTAAAACTCGAAAACGGCTGGACCGATTTGGATAATTTTGGTCTTGAAATGTTTGCAAGAGTTCAGGGAAGGTTAATACGGCGCGGGTCAACTGGTAAAATAATAAATATGACTCCTTTGGCTTTTCTAAAAAGTGTCACTATCAAAAACCTCCAAATAGATATACTACGCTTTAGATAATTTATTATCAGTGTGTTTATTTTTAGCATGTTTATAAAGATTTTACTTATCTAAACGAATACAACACTTATCCGTGAAGCAGTACCGCAAACATCGAGCATTTCAATAATAGAGAGGAAATGTGAGTTATTTTGCTTAAAACTAATGCAGCGACCTCTGCGCTCTGATTGAGCAAACCACCTTACCCACAACATCACATTATAGTTGGGCAAGCGTTCGCATCAGTGATAAGTCACTGATCAGTTTCAGAATTGGGCGGCCAGCGTTATTCTCTATTGGTTTAGTGCTCGACCTTAAGCCATGTTTACATTGTTCATAGGGGCTCGTCCAAGGCCACTTAAATACGTTAGTGCGAAGTGTAATGATGCTTTTTGTAACCAACAGAACATAGCAATTTGACGTGCCATAAAATAAAACTGAATATTATAATCTAAAGCAATAAATAGCTTTATTATCGGATATTGATCGTTAAATCTTGAACTTTTAAATACAATGTAAACCGAATTTTCAATTTTTTTTATGTTTTTGAATACTGCTTATTTTATTATTATACTATTCAAATAGAAGTTATTAAGTACTAAGTATATTTTTTATACCACTTAGATGAAAAACCAGCTCATTTTAAATATAATATTCAATTATTTATCATGTTTATGATACTTAATTTAAAGAATTTTACTTAATACAACAATAAAATGTTAATAAAATGTTGGTAAGTAATCATAATTTATCAGATTATTATCGTTTTGGTTTTAATGTTGATATTTTTCTGTAAGAAGATAAAAGCTGGGGGATTATTTGCTATGACCTAAGAGATTTCTTGCCAATAACGTGTAACTTAGTAACGTGTTCTATACGCGCCATGGTGTGAAATTGTAAAATTGTTTTCCGTAACTGTGTTGTTTCAATAGCGATAGTTTCGCTATCGATAGGTTGATTTTAACAAACAGTCAGACGAACCCTAAAACGTGGCTCGTCGACAACGATTCCACGCAGATATCGTAACGAGCCCGCATTTGGTCATAGCGAATAAGGCCCCAGGCCAGACGCCAGATAGAAAATAAAATCATGATAAGATCGTAAAACATTTTTTCTTATTTAAAACATTTTGAGGTAATTTAAAGCAAAACCTGTCTAAGAGCACCACTAAAACTAGAACCATTAATTAATTTAGGGGCACGCCCAGCCAATAATGGACTTTGGATAATAACAAGATGTATTACGTTTTATTTGTGTTTTAAAACGAGTTTATCAGAGGAATCGAAAGAAAAATGAACCATTGATAACTTGTCTTAGTAATATCTAGGTACTTGGTGTCACCTTATGCGCCATAAGCGGACAGAGCTGGGTAACAGATGGGTATATTTTAATAAAAACCATATTAAAATTATTATTTATTATTAAAAAAAAAAGTTTTTATATTTTTTTCTTTCAATCTTTTCTTCTTGGACTTGGACAACTAAAAGTTGTACAGCCTTTCCTGGTGCCTTATTCGCTATGACCAAACGCGGGCTAGTTACGGTATCTGCGTGGAATCGTTGTCGACGAGCCACGTTTTAGGGCTTGTCTGACTGTTTTTCAAACTCAGGTTGAGTTCGATCGATAGCGAAACTATCGCTATTGAAACAACACAGATACCGAAAACAATTTTAAAAATTCACACCATGGCACGTATAGAACACGTTACTAAATTACACGTTATTGGTAAGGAATCTCTATGTCATAGCGAATAAGCCCCCTTTGCTTATTCTTAGTTTATTCCAAGGAGGAATAACATATCACGTTTATTTGTAAGGCTGGTAGTGTTTTTGATAGTTTTAACCATTTTACTTTTCAAATTATTGTAAGTTTATCATTTGCGCAACAAAACGCGAGTAAAATGACAAACCTACCGGTTATTGATATTCTACATAAAAGCAAAACACGGTTTTGGACTAAGAGTTACGACCTTAACTTTTTTTCTAAATGGTTTATTTACAATTTTAGATGTATGATTTTAATTTTATTTTAGTAACCTTAGGAGAATTAATACGTATAATTACTTATAATACAGACAACAATGAGTAACGGAAGGATGCTCCTAAGCGTAATATACACCATCATTATGTTGTTGGAATATTACACTGTTCTTAATTTGATATCAGAATCATAATTAGATCGGCGCTCGCGCATACTTATTGCTTCATTTGTATGTTGAATGTCGACCGAATATTTTGAAAATAGTAATTTATGAACACGATTAAAATTGCTTGTATTTTTATTGTCTAACAATAACATAAGACATAAAAATGTTTAAGTTTTTGTTTTGTAACAAAATATAATTAAGTATGATGTGATGATGAAGCGCGAGATGATTGCAAGTAATTAGGTAAGTACATACATACTTTGTTAGGTTATTGTTACGTCTACGTATTACTCACATTAAAGAAAGAAAGAAAGAAAGAAAATAGGTACATTTATTGACTGACAAAAATAAACAAAAGAAAAAGCTTAAAAGAAAATTTAACACAAAATAATAAAAGGCATCAACAACACGTTTGTAATTATTGCTGTTTTATTATTAAATGCTACGTTTTACTAACAGATCAAACAATTTTCAATATTAAAATAATTGTATTTTAATGTAAATGGAAATCAAGTTAATTTTAGGTTAACTACTTAATAGTTTGAGTTTTATATCGTCACTTCTCGCCTACATTTCAATCTACAGCGGAGTGGTCTAAAAAATAGTCTATGGTTCGACTCCCACACTCAAGACGATTAGTGAATCATGCTTATTACCATATCTATAATGATAACGTGTTTTGTATTTGTAGCATGTTTTTTTCATACTAAACTTATTTTGCTTCATATTTATTTTATTTGTTATTTTTATTTATTTACATGTTTTGATTTCTATAAGTATATAAGTATATTTGTATTAGTATGAAGTTATTTGTTGTATTTTTTATGAATTGGTAAGAACTAGCCTTCTTAATGGTTAGTATACCATACCACAGAGTAATACCCATACACAGGTCAAAAGTTATTGTAACACTATTGTCATATTTTTTTAGGGAAGACCTGAAAAACAGTTCCAACAAAAGCAGTGCAACACTAAACCATGTTATGTTATTTATATTGCTGAATAAATATATTTTATTTATATTCTGCAAAACATGTTAGAATACGACGATCTTTGTGGCGCGGTGAGCGAGTTGCAGAACGAAAATAATATTTATTTTACGATTCGTCAAGATTCATGCGGGTTCGATCTCCGCTGCTGCACAAATGTTTGCATAATCTGCAAATATTTGGGTGTTCGGTGTTTGGTTTGGGTGTCAGTTATATGGGTCCCATAGTACAAGCCTTGCTTAGGCTAGATCGCGCATATGTAAAAATGTCCGTGAATATTTGTTTAAGTATCAACGAGCCCTGTCTAAAATGGGCTTTTTCTTTGGGTCGTTATATCCGAGAAGTTGATGTACGTGTTCTATGTAAGGCCATGGACCAAAAGCGTGTTGCCTCCACGAAATCAAAACAAAATAGGAATAGGAATCGTGATTCGTGCCTCAACCTACCGTCTCACCAATACTCTCTCAAATGGCTTCTGTTTCCTCAATTTCAATAGGCACGGAACGGCTAACGCAAACAAGTAGAAATGTCCACATGCAATCAGCATAAGCACACTTACAGTCATTGTCAGAGGTCTGTAAATGCACTTGCACATGTCTTACTTTTTGTGGCAATTTGGGAAGCAATCCCACGTAGCAGCTGTCTGCTATAATTTCGAGAAAAACGCATTTTAGCCAGGAAACGGAAACCAGCTGTGCAACGGTGCGCGGTTAATATATTAAGCCTGCGAAATTGCATTTTTAGGGCCTCCACCAATTCGGGAAGCGCGCCTACCGCGAATTTAAATGGACAATACACAAAAATGTGTGGGGAAAGGAAACGCATATAGGTTCGTATGTTTCAACTTTTTTTGCTTGTATGCTGGCTGGCTGTCTATTTTTAATGGAGTGTGAGTACTATTTCAATTCAATGTTGTTCTAGGCACATGACATTGGCTGTTACTAGTACTGATTACTTGATTTTGTATTGCTCGATCACGAGCGCTAGCATATAAAAAGATGAAGATATTTAGGATGGTCACCCGTTGTTGGTTTTAAAGAGATTTAGCTTCTAATTAGCTTTCTTATTCTGTGCTTGATAAAACTTAGTTATTAACCATTACCTAATTATGTCCCTATGTTTTTGTTGATGAATAAATTTACTTTTTATCTTTCTTTCTTTAAGTACTTAAATAAAAAAATTAACTATGAGCTAGTTGGTCGTTTTAGAAGCTGGTATTTTTTTAGTAGCGCAAACAGCTAGTCGGTCAGGCAATTTAGTCTGTGTGCGGAGTCTAAAGAAGGCTCACCTACCATCTAATTTTAAATTAAGACAATTTTCATAAACCAGAGGTATCGCACGTTGTTGTTGATACAAAGGTGAAACAGTGCCTGTAATTTCACCAGCAACTATGCCCTTCGAACGAACGCCAGAACACAGTACCTAATATAAATTAGCGAACTGCATGGCAGCAAAAAGAGATTTTGTTAGATAGAATTCGTTCTTCATCATGATATGCTCATCACAAAAAGCCGAAGAAAAGTGGCTAGGAAGTAGGCATTAAGTACCTACCTACCTTTCTTTAGAAGTATAATAAAATTATAAGTCTTTACCTACTAGTCCTACTACCTACTTTATTCTGTAAACAAGAAAAACCTCAGCAGATCTTTTACAGCGGTTTTTGCAGCTATTTTCTAATCTAGATAGATTTCTCAGATCGCCGGACCAAAATAGAAGGTGCGAGCTGTGATCGTATAGCAAAGGTGTAACTCGCTTTGCTTATTTAAATTCAATAGCCAAGGGCCGGGCAGCCGGTTCCAGAGCCGCTTTCTTATACAAACTACGCTTGTACTGTGACCAGAACTGCCTAAAACCAGTTCCCGCGAACTATGTGGATAGTGGACCCTTTCGGTCCAATACTCCGATTTATTATAGTGACAAGAATATTGCTATAGTGTGGAAACAACTTGTAGATTCTGTAATTCTTGTAGATAAAAAAGACCAAGGTAGTTTTAATTTTTGTGCTAAAATTAGATTGAGCTGTTTAAAAAAAATATGCATTTGTCTATAGCTTGGACAATAAATACCTAGGTACTGGTAGGTAGAAGGTTTACGTACTATGGGAGCAAAATAATATTTTTAGGACGTGGTCGCGATTTCGAATCTAGAATTTAGAACGGAGCGAACTGTGGAAGCAGAGGATTCTGGAGAAGAATCCTGATTGCAGTACCTAACCTACTACCTGCTAACTACCACCTACCTAGATAGCATGACAGCGTTCTAACGTTCAACCTGGTGGGACACTGGCCTACTCTCAAGTGAGAGTGATTGGGTCATCTTAATCCACCGCGGACCTAATACGGATTGGTGTAGGTATCCTGTCTTTCGAATTTTTAATTCTTTGACATGTCGGTTTCCTCACGCTGTTTTCCTTCACCGTCCATACCTATGAGAGCACTGGCATTGCGCACATACCTGCCTAAGTTTTTCGAGTTGGAAAATCCATAAGTGCGCGACCGGGTTCGAACACGCACGACCTTAGGATCGAAAGGCCACTAGACCACCAGTGCTCCTGTCCTCCTCCTTACTTACTCTGTGCTAATGCCTACGAAGTCATGGGCAACAGCTAGTGTAATATTAAACTAATAAGTAGGTAGGTAGGTAGGTATGTACCTACCTACGCAATGCCCCATTGCTATTAGACGGTGAAAGAAAACATCGTGAGGAAACCGGTCAGTATGCTAAAAGACCTTCGTCATTACCTAACATAATTTTAAACTCGATAATTTCCAGCTGTTTGATCAAAGATAAAATAATTGATAACCCATCAATCTCGAGTCGACCACGTTTTTGTATGGTTCCGCAGACTTTTATTTTGATCCGACGGACGGCCGACGGCAAAATCCAATGAAGAAAGACATGCGAAAAGTGATTTCCAGCTGGTTGATTAAAATTAAATTACCAATTTATAACCGGCCAATCTCGAGTCGAACGAACCACTCGTTTTAGTGTATGTATGGTCGACATTTATTTTAATCCGACGGACGACCGACGGACGGCAAAACCATTATGAAACAGGAAATCACTACGAAACGTGAATGGAAACGAGTGTCATGCATTCATGGTCCACAACTAGGTACCGTACCTAAATCCTATTCTACCTTTGGGGAAAATTATTACCTAAGTCTTGTTTTGAGTAATTTAAACCTTCCTGTAAATAGAAAGAAAGAAAGAATGAAAATAACTTTATTCTGACAAAACACGGAACACAATAACAGTAGAAAAAACATTGTTTATAGGAAAAGAAAAAAATAAAGCGAAGAGGTGTGTGTAGTAAACTCCTGCCGTGATTTTACCAGGAAAGGTCTGAGCGGATAAAATCCACAACACTGATTTTCAGCAAAATCAAATGGTAATATGATTTGACGATAATAATAGCGATCTATCTTATGTAGGTACCTACCTACTTCTTACCTAGGTACTACTTTCTTACTAAAACCTACCTAGGTACGACACATCTACTAATATAGACAAATATTTCTATGTACCTAGGTACCTACCTATATAGTCAAAGAATATAGGTAGGTACCTATCAGCATTTTGCATTGAACTCAGGTTACCAAAAAGAAAGCTTACTCCTCGGATTAAGGAACCCTAAAAATCGGTTAAGTAGGCAGTACCTATTTTTTTCTGTTAAAAGTGTAAAGAAGTGCATTCCTGCCTATGACTGAGTAGATTAATAGGTACCATTAGATTGGTAGGTAAGGTACCAGATTAAATATAGTTTAGGCTAAGGAAGTCAATATACTACTATGACTGTCTTGGTTTGGCTCTTTTAAATTTGTAACAATTAGGTACTTTGGTAGTGCTACCTTTACGCAGGAACCATAGAAATAGGTAACAGAAACTAAGTAGGTAGGTAACCTAGGTATACACAACATCAATAAGAATGAAGTAGGAACCTAAATCCTAAATAGAAAACAACCATGGAAAACAAGATTTTCTTACCTGATCCTGTCGGAAACTAGATCGTGCTTGGAGATTTTCTTCCCAGAAGTGACAGCAAGGTTGGGCGCGTGAATGGGGCTCGCTGACGTCTCAGAAGAATTAGAAGGCGGAGAACAGGAACCAGAGCTTGATAGACTGAATGCTCTTGACCGCGCGTCTACCACCACAGGGGTCCTGCCAGGCCTTGCTCGCCGCCGGCGCTTCTTTTCTTCCTCAACTTTTACACCCACCCCCGGAGGAGCCCAATCTAAGTCCTTCTTCAAATGCCCCCGGCCGCAACGGCAACCGCACGCTTTGAAAGCCAAATCATAACCCTTCTTTGTCCATAGATTCTGATGCCTCTGCCGCTCAGACCAAGAACGCGCCCGACCGCAGGATTTCAGATAAGCCAGAACCCCAGCTTCCCACTGGTCGAAGCATTCTCTGTGCATGTACCGGCCGGCGGCGCACGTGTCGTTGTTGCATAGCACGCGGATAGCATCCTCAGCGCGGACCGGGTTCAGGGGGCGAAGGCACTCGCCCGGGACACAGCATCCGCGAGGCTCCTCCGTTTCACGCTCGGTCGCGCCGTGCCGGCGAGGCGCCATGCCGAAAACGAATGTGGAAAAACAGAGCACGTCACGCAAGAGACATGTTTGCCGGAGCGCGCGCGGCCGACTAATAACCGCGAGTGAACGAAAGCGAAATTTCAAGAGCGTTGGCTGCCGCGCCGCGCGCTTCCCGCGCCTGCAAGCGAGCGGGCAGAGGCGCGGGGCTGACCTTGCGCCGCGCGGGGTGAAGGGTGTGGGTGCAGCGAGGGGCGGGGCGAACCGACGCCGGCGGTGGGGAGAAAGTGCCTGCAGAATTTTCACTTTCGCGCGAAAGCGTAAGCGACAGCGGGTACAAAAGCGTAAGCGGGTGGTAATGAAAGATTAATTTTGTTGAGGTACCTACCTACCTAGATTTTTTAAAACCTTTGTCTAAACATGACTAAAGGCTATACCTACCTACTTCATACACTTTTACTATTTCCTGTCTTAGTCTGAGCTTTCGACCAAATAAATACCTACTTAGTAATGGCACAGAGTAATAGTAGCGGATGACACGGGGGTGGTTCCAAAAACGCGCAGCCCCCGCGTTTCACGCCCCGCGCCCCTTATAAACTTATAGGCAGAGGTCCCAGTTATTTGGTTTGTCTTACTTCTCAAGTTACTTACCGTTACACTTGTATCCATTCTAAGCATAGTGCGAAGTAGTCCACTTTATCGATGTAACACTTAAGAGTCCGTTCCAAGATCCAGCGCTGTCAAGTTTAGGTATTTACGGGCGCGCGACGCGAGGCTCTACGTGTGCGCGGCTCACCGTTGTGTGCGTTAGTAACTTACACAACTAAGTAAAGGACAAATACATTTGATCCTTTGTCATGTCGACTGGGTGATTATGTTTAAAAATAGGTGTCTACTGCATACTCTTATGTTCCTACCTAACTCTACTTGTTGAACAGATAATGACGTGAATAAAAATATGTAGGTAGGTATACATATTAAATATATATGTAAGTACCTACCTATTTACTTTTTTTTATTAAAACCTAGGTACCTACTCTAGCTAGGTTAGGTACCTACTTACCTATTATTATGACTGGGGACCACACGCTCTTTTCAACGTTATACCTACCTACTCTCAGTTTTGTCCTCAAACAGGAACCATTACATGGTAGGTTGGTAGGTAGGTAATACCCTGTAGTACCTATTTCTGCTGCCAAGCAGTAATGCTCGCGTCTGTGCTCTAGTTCGATGCTTTAGTTCGATGGGTATGGTTTCCGGTGAAATTACAAGCACATGATACCTACCTACTTTTGATTGTATTAGCGCGTGTAGCGCGGCTACCATACAGGCAGGGCTGGGGTTGGAGAGTACTAATACCTGTTCTGTGGTTAGAGGTACAAATAAGGGTGACTTGATGAAAGTGCCCGCGCGGCACTTTGCGGCTAATTTGAAATCACACTAACAGTAAGTACCTAGGTAGTTACCTAAAACTATTTATCTCGACGAGACGAGACGAGATAAAATAGTTTGAAGCGTATACAACTGCCTGCCAGGGTGGCAGCATAGTAAATAAGTGCGGTTGAAAAGCGCGAGTGCTATAGCCGCCGTACTATGCGAGCGGAGCAATATAAACTTTCGGGGAACTGTGATAGAGCTTGGAATCGCTGGTAGTCCAATTCTTGAGAGAGTGCAGTTTTAGTCATGGTCATGAAATATTTGAGTTAGTGTTTTTCATTACCTACCTACCTATTTTATGATGCGCTTGATAAAAACAAAATCGTACTGATTATTATCTAAGTACCTACTAATGTTTTACAATACACATGCCATAATTTATGATTTGGAAGAACACATAAACCAGGTAGGTACGCGAACGGATGCTAGTAATAATATATATATTTTTTTTTTATACAACTGAAGTGGCAACCAAGCGTACGGCCCACAAGATGGTAAGCGGTTACCGCAGCCTATGGACGCTTGCAATACCAGAGGTATCACTCGCGGGTTGCCACCTTGAGGCATAGATCGAAAGCTTCATGTGCCAGTAATTTCACCGGAAACCATACCCTTCACACCGGAACACAGCAATGCGAGCATTACTGTTTTGCGGCAGAAATAGGTATGGTGGTAGTCCTTCCCCGGACGAGCTCTATCACAGAGAACTCTACTACTCTTAATTAATTTAATTAATCTGGTATGATGATGTATGATATCTAATTATTTAAAACGTGTAACATAATGAACCTATAATCCCGAAAGGGGGGTATTCCACCCATGCACGTGAACACTTTGACGGTGCAAAAGTTGAATTAGTATATCGTATTTAAAAAGTCCAATTAGTAAGTAAGTATTCATTTCATTTACCTACGCATACAGTACGCATTTCATGAATGAAAAACTTTAAAATTTCAAAAGTCATAGTGCATAAAAGAGTATTAGAGTTCTTTGTGATAGAGCTCGTCCGGGGAAGGACTACCACCATACCTATTTCTGAAGCCAAGCAGTAATGCTCCCATTGCTGTGTTCCGGTGTGAAGGGTATGGTTTCCGGTGAAATTACTGGCACATGAGGCGTTCGATCTTAGCTTCAAGGTGGCAACCCGCGAGTGATACTTCTGGTATCACAAGCGTCCATAGGCTGCGGTAACCGCTTACCATCTTGTGGGCCGTACGCATGGTTGCCACTTAAGTTGAATAAAAAAAAAGTAATTGAAATAACATTGGGGAATTTTTTTTTTTTTTTTAATCGAGAATAGACCTTCGTTTGACCACGATCTCGCCTGGTGGAAAGCGATGATGTGGCCGACGGTGGAGCACGAAGGTCTATGAGACACCTATTCACTCTAGCCTTGAAGAGGCCCGGATTGTAATTGTCAGGAAAAACATAAAACGGCAGAGTATTCCACACCTTGGCAGTTCGCATAATAAATGTTGAGCTGTAACTGTAAAAGGAGATGGTGGGATAAGATCATGCAGTTCCTGGGCACATTCACCGAAATGCAATCTGTAGAAGATAGATAGGCACGCAACTTTGCGGCGGTGCTCGAGACTCTGGAACTTAGTCTCCGCAACTTGTTGCTCACCCACAAGTCTCAAAGCCCTTCGCTCAATCGAGTCTAAGGCAGCTGGTGTTGAGCTGAACCATCCCATAGGTGGCAGCAATACTCCATACCTGACCGGACTTGTGCTTTGTATAGAGTGAAAAGCTGTCCAGATCAAAAGCTGTCAGAGTATTCCACAGATCTTGCCAAATTTTGGCAAGACCTGTGAATACCCCCTTTTCGGGCATAGAGGGACATTAGGTTACACCATGTACTTATACAGGGTGTAAAAAGACTTCTACCGTGATTAATCAGGTGTGAAAGATCAGACCATGATTCTGAAAATATTTAGCGGAAAAAAACGCAAAAAATAATGTTGTCTTGTTTACGTCCTTTTCGTTTTTTTACAGTTTCATACACATAGTACAACAAAATAAGATCACAACTTTATAATTATCTCGTCGTTTTTTTACACGCTGTGTATTTTGTATCTTGAGTATTTTCTTTTTCTAATAAGTAGAAATAAGATCACAACTTTATAATTATCTCGTCGTTTTTTTACACGCTGTGTATTTTGTATCTTGAGTATTTTCTTTTTCTAATAAGTAGGTAACCTCATAATAATTATGAATTTTTTTCTTGCAAAAATAAATAAACAAGAACAGTTTGACTATACTTTCATAAGGTTATTTTACACTAAAACAAAAAATCAAATAACCCCTCATCTGTGTCGCAGACTATTTATATAAACAGAGTATTTATTAAACGTATTTATTAAAACGCAATATTATGTTGGTTTCTTGAAGAAACCTAAACGTTGGAAAATATTATCGAGGACACGAAAAAAACCTTTGCTTAGTGGATTTTAATATACTGATTACAGATAACTATCAACTTGTATTATGCAATTTATTATTACTTCATCCGAAATAACTGTGTCATAATCATCCGTGTCATCGATCATTTCATCATCTTTCTCTTGAACTAATCCAATATTGTTATGGTGAATAAATCCACTGTCGTTCTCAAAAACCATTCCATCATTGTTCTCATGAATAATCAATCTATCGACGTTTTCATTTGTCAATATGCGCACATTTTCTGTGGTTATAGAGTTCACAGTATCAGGGGCCAAGAGTCTGTAATACAAGTAGCATTTTATAAAGGAACATTCGTTTTATAATTTTACCTATAATTCTACAGAAATGTTAGGTACAATATCTGAAATTCCGAAAATTTGGAAGTGATCGGAGGTCACTACAGCTTTTAAGTGCATTGGGCACTCACTAGACCAAGAATGAATGGGGAAGCTCAGCTGTGGTTTATGGGCTTTGGATGATGATCCATATTTTTTTTGTGAAGTTGATATAAACTTTATTGAACTACAAAGGTTTCACCAAAGTGCTACTACTTCTACAGCGAACTATTATCGAAAAGTACATAAAAAATAAATTGAAAATAAAAATAAAAAAATTCAATATGTTTTTCAAACCTTTTTTTTCTTTTAACGCAACCGAATTTTTCGGAATAATCTGAAAGTTACAAACATAAATATGCTATTATTTACGTAATTACATAATTTCACAAAGAAAATGACAATTATTTTCATCTATCCATTATATTATTACATTTTCATTTATATCCATTATACCAACTGCTTTGTACTTTATTGAAAGAAGTACTTATGTATATTAATATTTTATGCTATAGGTATGTTACTACTTGATGCACTACTATGCTATACTTTTTTTGCTTTTATTGCTTTACTATCTACAGAGTGAGTACTTTCAACCGCCCGCTGAGGGTAAAATCTAAACGACAACATTTTTCCATATCTATAGCCGTTTTTTTTTTTAAACAGTTGTGGCAACCAAGCGTACGGCCCACAAGATGGTAAGCGGTTACCGCAGCCTATGGACGCTTGCAATACTAGAGGTATCACTTGCGGGTTGCCACCTTGAGGCTAAGAACGCCTCATGTGCCAGTAATTTCACCGGAAACCATACCCTTCACACCGGAACACAGCAATGCGAGCATTACTGCTTGGCGGCAGAAATAGGTATGGTGGTAGTCCTTCCCCGGACGAGCTCTATCACAGAGAACTCTACTACTCTTAAACCGTTTAGATTTTACTCACAAAGGGCGTTCGAGAGTAGGTATTCACTTCATACACGGTGTATCATAATGTCACTATAAACTCGAAAAGAGGCTATTCCACAGGTCTTGGTGAACAATGTTTTTTCAACGACTTTTGACGACGTCGATTTTTCATTCATAAATTAATAATAAATAAATTATCTGTGTAAACTCCAAGTTAATTAATAATGTTACATTAATTTTTGTTAGGTAATGAATGAATTACGAATTTATGATGTACCTATTCAACTTTTGCACACGTCAAAGTATACACGAGGACGACCTGTATTATACGTGCTTCGGCGGGATATCCCCCTTTCGGGTTTATGGGGACATTTTGTTACCTACACGTCTATGATACTAGATCATACCGTACCATACCGTCGTGCTTATGTTTTTTTTAAACTAACTAAGTAAGTGTTCTCATTAATTCTACCATACCATACACCATCATAAAACAAAACATACCATACCATAACCTATGTATTATTCCAAGACATAAACTATGTGTATTTCAAGTATCAGCCAAATCCGTTCAGCCGTTACGGAGTAAGCGCAGACAAACATACACTCTCACTAACTCACAAACTTTCGCATTTTACCATAAAGGATTCTGTTCTATTAGATTCAAAAGAAATTGAGGCTATCTACTTATACAACTGCTTCATCTATCCTGTCAATAATTTTATTAGTACCTAGGTAAGTACATAGGGAGGGTGATACTTACATAAGTAGTTACTTTGGTAGGTAAGTCTAATAATAATTAAATAGGTAGGTAGGTACCTACTAGTAAGTATATAATAATAAATAAATACCTACCTACATGATTTACGGGAAAGAGACCCCAGCTAGTGAAAAAAAAACGGGTTTGACCCGAGTTTGTCATTCCGTGGTCGTTTCTATGTTTACATTTTTTTACATAGAATTTGGCCGGAGCACTGGTGTTCTAGTGGTAGTGAGTGACCCTGTCTTGTGATCAAGGCGCAGGCCAGATAGAAGACGCGCGGGCGCGCGTGGGCGCGCCCCGCCATCGGCCAGCGCACATTATTCTTCTATCTGTTTTGCACCACGTCCCTCTCCCTCTCCTATATTTTGTATGAAGTGGTGCGGCGCGCCCGCCCGATGCGCGCCGGTCGCTTTTTTCTGGCTTGCGCCACAGAGTTGCGCTGCGCTTCGAACCGACCGACGACCATAAGGTCGTGGGTTTGAAGACGGTTGGTCGCACACCAATGGATTTTTTATTCGTAATAATAATGTGCGCAATGCCATCAGGTCAAAGAGGCAATTCAAAGTTTTGATTTTATCAAGAGTTAGCGAGCTCGGTAAGTGCAAATAATAACATACCATAACCTGTGACAATAGAGTCCAAATTTGAAAGACAACCTAAGTCCAGCGGTGCTGGAATGACATTGAATTTAATTGTCTATCTTTACCTACTTACCATAAAAAGATAAAAACCATATATAGATAAAAACTTAGAATCGCTTCTCAATGATCTATCTCACACGGTGAAGAAAAACATCGTGAGGAAACCAGTAGGTACGTACCTATGTCTAAAAACTAACATTCGAATAACGTGTTATTCATCATACCTATCGGTACTTGTATAGTTACGGTAGGTTCATTATTTTGCATACCTACCTACAGATACACCTACCTGTACTTATATAAAGTTGGTACCAGCTCTCCTAACTAGATTCTAGTTAGTAAATCGATAAATGCAATTGTATCGCAAATAGAAAAGTAGGTACCTACTTATTTCATTTCAAATTCCTAGGTATCTATTTGCAGAACACGCAAACATAATAACCACTGCAAGAATCGAACCCGCACTTCATGCGTCTCAACTGGACACTCGCCAGCCACGTCACCGAGATCGTCAAAGTAGGTCTGGTAAGTTTAGTTTAGGTCTAGTGTCTACCTACTTAGTAGGTAGCTAGATTGTGTAAGTACCTATGGTATAGGTACCCATATACGTAGGGACATCCGTGCCCTTTGTAAGCTTACGTAAAACAATTTACCTAGTACCTGATCTAGGTCACAGAGCCTAGGTACTTTGACGATCTTGGTGGCGTGGCTGGCAAGTATTCAGCTGAGCAGCTGAACTGAGCTGAGATGCAAGAAGTGCGGGTTCGAATTCTGCAGTGGTAAAAATGTTTACGTGTCCTGCAAACACCTAGGAACTTACTAGGAACTTGAAATGAAATAAATACTTTTACTTGACACGTAATTGCTTCTTCTGTCTGGGTGTTGTATTACCATGGTAGGTTGGTACTAGAGTTTCTGATACCCACGATTTAGCTACTAAGTAGGTACGTAGGTAGGTATCTGTACGTAGGTAGGTAGAAATTTTACCTACTACTTAGTGCTAGATTATGTACCTACCACGAAGAAGGTAATTTTAATAATGTCATAAAAGTTTACTACTAATAATACTATGTATTACTACTATGTACTACTACTAACATTCTAAGCTACTTACTCGTATCACTAGTTCTCTAGAACCAGTGTGGTTTACTACTTACATTATTATATCATAGGTACTTACTTAGAGATTTAACTATCACGGATCAAAACCACACGATCGCTTTATAATTTGTATAAGCTCCCTATGATTATACGTAACAGCTCGCGCGACAAACAGCGATACGTCCTCCCTCCACGAGCGCTTAGCGCGTAGTGAGAGCAGCCGCGTTTTGCATCAAGCTATAAACTGGATTCGGAGGATTCTTTAAAAAATCGTATAAAAATAAATTGAAACTTTTAGACCATTTTTTAAATTTTATTTTGTAAATAAATATCAAAACTTTAATGTAGTAGGTATATTTTTATTATAAACTTTCTAATTTCGAAGAAACAACGAGCGTAAAATTGGGAAAAGTACGCGTTTTTAGACCTTTTTTTTTTCAAAAATATTGAACTAAGGTGATGTTTTTTACCTACTTACTTAAATTTTAAAACTATGATTATTTGAATTACATTTTTGGAAATATGTTAGACCTTGTTGTTTCATAGATATCATGATCGAAAGTTGACTGAAAATGCTCATTTTACGAAAATGTGCGTTACTAATTATTTTTTTAATCAGTTGTGTCTTGAGTTTATTAATATTTGTCCTACTTACTTAAATTTTAAGGGATGAAGCTTTAATATGTTTTTATTTTCGTTAAAATATCTCCAACACACGAGCCACAATCGTGTTCGATCTTCACGGGCTATCATGGATAGGATTCTTAAGACAAAAATGATGTTAGGAGTTTCACAACGCGATCAAATCCGCAACGAGGAAATCCGTAAAAAAGCCAAGGTGACTGACATAGGTAGCTCTCAGAATAAGTAAGTTGAAGTGGCATTATGCAGGCCATACCTATTACGAGGGTGGTCTCAAAAGTAGGTACCCGACCTGACTAATAAATTCAAGTAGTTTATCAAAAACAATTACCTACCTACGTGATCGTTATAATACCATCTTTCAACAACCTAAGTTTTAAAGGACCAATTTCACAGTGGCCTAGGTCTTTGTAACACCTTAGAAAAATTGGAAAAAAATATAATAAGACTAAGAAACTAAGAAGAAAACAGTAACAAACAATTTTATTTTTAAGTAGACAAACAAAGTTCTAAAGGAAAATATTTATTGCGTTGAGTCCTAAAACGGGAATACTAGAGGTCCGCCATGACAGCTCTATGCCAATGATCGTGACGCAAAAAAAAAATGAATAAACAGTGATAAATGGTTTCTTTAATGATTATCTAATTATCTAGACCCCTACAAAAGACCAGGGCCCGGCTCCATATACTACGTGAAACTCTCCTTTGATAACGCCACGTTTTATAGTATTTTTTTACAACCATCCAAAGTGCTTTTAGTTTTGATTTGTAAACATGGAAAAAAATCGGTCATCGTTATGTGATTCATACTCTCATCTGAAAGGTCTCAGTCCAACCGATATCAAAGCCGAGTTGGATTCTACTCTGGGTGTATCTGTTCCTTTGTTTACAACAATTAAATATTGGTTAGCTTAGTTTAATCGAAGTCGTACAAGCTGCCAAGACGAAAACAGCGAAAACTGCATTGACCGACCAAGTGAAGTCACTAAATCAGAAAATGTAAAGAAAATACACAAAATGGTATTGGACAACCGTCGACTGAATGTGCACGAGATTAAATCGTATTGCCCGTAGTAATTTTACACATAAAATATAGGTATAATTTAAATCGCAAATCGATTTAGTTAGGTAGGTAAAACTATTATTACATCATCGGGTAAAAAGGAAACAAAGATTTTTTTTATTAGAACTTATTAATTTTTTTATTGAGTGACTCTACCTACCATTATTAAACATAAATAAAGTTTTTAAAGATTTTTTTTGCAATGATTATTATTAGTAGTAGTACGTGAATGCCTACATAAGTAATATTTTTTTATTTTTTTATACCACTAAAATGGCAATCAAGCGTACGGCCCACTTGATGGTCAGCGGTTACCGCAGCCTATGTACGCAAGCAACATCATAATATCACTTGCGTGTTACCACCCTGAGACGTTACGATGGAAAGTCTCATGTGCCTGTAATTTCACCGGAAACCATAACCTTCGAACCGGAACACAGCATTGCGAGCATTACTGCTTGGCGGCAGAAATAGGTATGGTGGTAGTCCTTCCCCGGACGAGCTCTATCACAAAGAACTCTACTACTCTTAAAATATACTAGCAAAATATCATTTATCCTTACCCATCCCGGCGGATTAATCTAAGCGGTTCACTTTAATAAAAGCTTAGCGCCCCTTTACGAATAAAGGAATCTCAAGACACAGAACCGAATTAAATAACACCATTCATCGAAAAATCGGACTCCGATTCTCATGCGCACGTGTTCGAAGGGGATAAACTATAAAAAGAAACTTGTGTGCTTACGTGCCATAACCGGTCCGGGTATAAAGGGAATTCAGGATAAGAGTACCTACGCAATGTGTGACCCATTTCTGTTCTTTCCTACCAGGTGGAAGTGCATTCTGAGAGGTTGGTACTTTAGTAACACGTGTTTTAGCTTCTTTGTGATCGCGTTGTACGCATTTTGACCACTACTGCCTTGATTTAGGGAGTATAACAGCGAATCTGATACGAATAATGCGACGCAAATCAAACTAGTTTCTGGAGCTTTTTTAAAAATTTTCAATTGTGTGGCCATCTGCGTGACCTTAGAACATAAAGCTCCATTCAAGCATTTACTGCGCAATATGTGTACAATAAATTCACATTATAAATAAGGGAAATTTTAAGGGTGGAAATTCGATAGTACCTAGTCACCTAAAACGGTTTGGAAAATAGTGTGAAATAAACATAGAAAAATCTTATCACTATTATAGCATAATGATGTTTAAATAGCATTTACAAAACTTAACAATTAACATAAAATAAAATTTAAAAAAACTTATTTTAAACAAGAATGTAGGTCATTCTTGGATTGTGTTTTTCTCATAATAACTGACATGTATATTTGAACCGAAAATACTCATTTTCGAAACTTGTAAAATCTTTTTCGGGGGTTTTAAAAATTTTAAAGCTTTTAAAATACTTAACGTTCTATAAACATTGTCACAAATTACTTTCGGTAGCTAATCTAAACTATATCCAGCTCAAGCAAGCAAGCAAGAACAAAAACCACATAACTTAGTAGTCACTAGTTAATATTGAATTGGAAAACTTATAAGTAACCTTTAAAATACTTTGCATGTTAGTCAGTACGTACTATAGGTACTTACAGTGAGTACATAAGTTGTAAAAAACTAGCGATTCAAAAACTTTACATAAACAGCCCGTTTCCTTTGGAACAGTGTGCAGTGGAGCATAAGAAAAAAACGTGGGTATTCTGGTTGGTCAAGTACTATTGGAACCCTTTGTTTTACATCCGAAGGTTGTGTGATTCCGCATAAAACAAAACACAGTATCCAATTTAGAAATTTGACTCTGTATTTTTTATACCTACCTGAATTGAAGGTGCAGAAATGAAAACCATGATATCATCGAAACCATTGATACACTTTTATGAAAATAATGATCATGAAGGAGAAAGGTGTACTAACTAGGTGGACCACGTGTAAGGACCAAAATTAAAATGCCAGTGGTCCACCTTTAGTCCACCTAAGTGTTCCACAGGCAAATAAATGTGCCCGTGGAACACCTAAGGTGAACTTACAAGGTAGACCACGGGCAAGGACCGAAACAAAATATAAGTAGGTAGGTGGTACATAATATTTATACTAATATTATAAAAAGGAAATATTTGTATTTTTGTTTGTTACGAATAAACTCAAAAACTACTGCTCCGATTTCAAAAATTCTTTCACCATTATAATGCTATATTATCCCTTAGTAACATAGCCTATATTACTAGCGACCCGCTTAGCAGCCAGCTTAGCACGGGTGCGGTTTAATGCACCCTCGCGAAGCTGGGACGGACTGCTAGTTTGATATAAAAGTCTGACGGTCAGGTCGTTACATTTCGTTGAGCCTAAGTCTTCAATGGTAATAAGCGGAACCCTAGTCCTCCCTTTTTATTTGACCCACATCTACGGTATAATTGGAGAATAAATTATTTAATTATTGCTTTTATAGGTCAGCGTATAACTAAGCAGGTGCATGCTTCGGTGCACCTGCTTAGGGGCTGTTCAAGGTCTTAGCAAAATGTTGTTTTACAAGACTATTACGTTAATGCTGGCACATCCTTAGATAGCATTTTATGTCTTTCTTTCAAGCTAAAAATAAATTCGTTGAAGCTGCAATGTTTTACGGACAGCTGAAAGGAAAAGAAGTTGCGTTTTAACCTTTGTCTCTAATCCTGGAATTTGAAAAAGGTGGTTATTCTACCAAAACATTGTAGGTAGTTTTAAGATTAGTAGAGTTCTTTGTTATAGAGCTCTTCCGGGTAAGGACTACCACCATACCTATTTCTGCCGCCAAGCAGTAATGCTCGCATTGTTTTGTTCCGATTCGAAGGGTATGGTTTCCGGTGAAATTACAGGCACATGAGACTTTCCATCTAACGTCTCAGGGTGGTAACACGCAAGTGATATCTATGATGTTGCATGCGTACATAGGCTACGGTAACCGTTTACCATCTAGTGGGCCGTACGCTTGGTTAACACTTTAGTGGTATAAAAAAAAGGTACTTATAGTAACTTTTAACACTGTTGTATTACTATCATCATCATCAATCAGCCAATAGACGTTCACTGCTGAACACTCTTTTTTTTCAAACAATTCGGCTTTCTGCGGCAATTGATCACCACAGCACAAGCCACATTCTAAGCCTTTAAACCTATCTATAATCAACTACAGCCGCTAGCCGCATTGTTCAGTATGGGCTCTATACATTTCCATTTACAAATCTAACCGCAAGCCGCAAGCCACAAGCTGGAGCAACAAGCCACAAGTCGCATTGCTCGGAAAATTACCTTTACACAATATGTAGATTATTACAATTTATTAGTTAGACGTAGTACAAGGTGTACGTGTGCCAGGTACTGATAAAATCGTCTTCGCTAGTGGTTCTGCTAGGAAGCATGCTTCACAGCAGCTTTCTTCCTTCTACACATTTGTTTCACATAACCTACAGAAATCCTCAAAACTTAAATACTTACTATGGTATGCTTTAAATAATAATGTTATCCAAAAAATACTTTGCCTGTTGTTTGCATAACCTCCTATCACGTTTTATCATCGGTCGCTGGGATTATTAATGCGTTCAAGGTTTTTCTCAATGCTACCCACGCTAGAGGTTCATCAACAAAATTCCATACACAAATAAGTGGATGTTTATAGGTACCCTGTAGAACCGGTAGGCCTTGATCTTACAAAGGGACCCTCACCAACATATTGGCAAGCTAACCTTGGGTTATTTTTAAACCAAGCTTGCATTCGAGTCCCGTCGAGCGACTCCTTCCGAGTATTACATAATACAAAATTATAGTTTTCTTTTTATTTGGCCCTCTTCTCTAAAAGCGTGTGGCCCTGTCATTTTTGTTTTAAGCTCTTTGGTTCGCATATTTTATTTCTTTCCTGCGAATCGTAAAAGGAAGAAGCAATGAAGGGTTTGTGCTTTTTATATTATTTATGGTGCGTAATAATGGCCCTCCGAGTTCGCCGCTATTCCAATGTGTCGAATTTCGAACATCTGTGAAGAACCAAAATGCGATGTATTTTCTCATCGCATAAAGGTTTTTGGAATGTTTAGTGCGTTTAATAAGGTTCACCGCACATCAAAACAAGTTGCGATGGCGCTACCGAAATTCTGTCTTTGTGTGTTAGCACCGGATAAAGCTTGGTGCTTATTATCACGGTAGTTTGAATCCCCATTATATTTGTTGTTTGTGCAGTGAAAAGAAATTGGATATTGAGTGTGTGTAGATGCTTTGATACTGAACCCGTTCCTTTATCTTGTTTAGTTATTTTATTATATTTAAACGTTTTCGTATGAAGGTATTGGTCACTTGGCTGGCTTTGAAACTGTAGAACAATTTTATAATAGTACGGTAAATGTCTTACCAATTACTTTGTCAACTACCCATGTAGATATTATTCGTTCTTAAATAGTTGAATAACTTTGAGGAAACCGGCAGGACTACAAATTCAAAGAAGAATTTATTGTGCCACCCACCAATCCGCATTGGGTCCGCGTGGTGGATTATGACTCTTTTTCTAGTAGGTCAGAGTCTGTCTCAGCAGCCAGCAGTGGGAATATTAAAAAGCTGACCGTGAGGCACCTAATCTAGATGCTACAAACAATACTATTTTAAGTTTTTATTTACCAAGAGACACTCTATTTAATTTAATGAGAGTAATATTAATTTAAATAATAAAAAAAACTGCGGTCATAAGCAGTCCCAAAACAAACTTTCTTTTCATAGAATCCCCAATCTGTTCAAAGAACTAATAAGCGAATATAAAATGCCACCAAAACTATGCTCTGTATCCCGATTATGTTTCCATATCGTGTCCGAATCGATAAAAACCTCCGATGTTTTTCTACCAAGCACGTTTCTTGGAACTATTCCGTCTGGGCTACTTAAATTTCAACTCTCGGTTGCATAACTTGAAAACAACGCCACATTGTATTGGATTATTGACCTGGCCTTAATCAAATTCTTGGAAAAATAAAGATAGAATAACTGTGACAGTTTAATTTATTATTGGTAGTTAACTCTCTAATTTACGTTGTGAACGATTTCAAAAAATACGCTCTACCGCAAGCCTATAATATAACCACAAAAATTAGGTAGTGCCTCAAGTTTTCAAAACAATGTAAGTACAATATAATTTCATAAAAAAGTAAAGTACTCAACCTAAAGCTACAAAAACTTTATTTCATAAACTGGCTGCTATACCATGATCTTTTCAGTTTAAAATATCAAAATAAATAGATAGTTATTATGCAATGGAGCAATCGTTAAATTTTGTAAGTCACTCTTTAAATTGACGACATTTTATCTTTTTAGGAGTTAGGTTGGCTTTATTAGCTGATACTTATAAGCATAATAAATACTAAAGTACTATACCTACTGGACTAGAGTAAACATGCACTAATCAGGAGTTAAATGTTATCGTCATACTATAAATAGTGCTACTTACATAAATATCACAATAAACCATTATAAATTAATCATTCATACCAAAATTATTAACAAAATTATTATTTCAAATAAATAAAGGCATCTTTGTCTCTTTTATCTTATTGGGCATTATGTTCACACGGTACTGAGCCACATGTTTTTCATTGCGTATATTTTTATTCTCCTTTGACACTGGCTTTTGTCTGTGTCTTTTATTGAATTTATTTTGTTCTTTTCTAGTCTTGAAGTAAAACTAAACTAGGTACAGAGAATATAGTGTTTGTGGCAGTATAAAGTGTTTTAAACTCAACGAACTTCGAAGTGGGAAGAGTCAGAAGAAGACAGTTAAGGAATGTTAGGTCCATATTACAAACAAAACTAAAACTCAGACGTAAAACATAGTTTTTTGTCCGTTTTTCATACAACGTGTCACATAATCAATGCATGTTTCACGCTCAATTACAGTGAAATAATATACAACATAATGTAACACCGGTAGATGAATAATATATATTTACAAAAAAGAAGTACTAATTTCCGTTGTAGAAGAATCAATAATTTCTGAGTAGATAGATACCTAAGTAGGTACTTAGAAATTATTGTTTTTTTACATAATTTGCTCAAAATAAACTTTTTTTATTAACAAATCAAATACGCGCTTATTCACTAAGTTTTCAAACAGTGCAGTAGGTACTAAGTAATAACTACAAGTAGTACCTACTTGTACCATGTAAGAAGTCTATAAGTATAGTTCTCTCGGCGGATCTAGGCTTCCGTAAAGTTAGCCGTTTGTGATGCACAAAGACAATTTAGTTCGATTAGGCTCCATTGTGCATCGAAACGGCTAACTTCACTACGGCCGAGATCCGCCGTGCGAACTATACAAACACCATACAGAGGCTTTCAACCAAATTCAAACTGACAGATAGATAGTTTATGTAACTTTAGTATTCTACTTGCCAGTATGACATCACGTCACCTAAAATTGGAGCAATTTTAGTATCAACTCGTGTTGGTAATAAAATAGGATTTGTTTGTTTTTATTTTAAACTCATTAATATTGCATGGCAACGACATGCTTCGAGACCATCCAGCGGCAGTGGTGGATACCAACACATTATCATAAATCTATTTAGAACAATGTCGACCAGTTCATTGCTATTGCTAACATTTTCTGATGGTATTATTTTAGTTAATTAAGTACCTGGTGGTAGGACTCTTTAGCAAGAGTCCATCTTGGTGGGTAGGTACCACCGCAGTACCAGATATTCTACCTCCAAGCAGTAGTGCGCAAGCATTACTGTGTTTAGGTTTGAAGGGCACTGTAGCAAGTGAAATTACTGGGTGAAAGAGACTAACAACAACGTCTCGGGGTGATGAGCGCAATGCAGTGCCATGTAGAACTTAACAACCTTAAGCTTTGCGTGGCACTGCATCTGATATGATATATGTCATAAAAAACATATTTGGTTAAGTTAGCTAAGTAAGCATCATGTCACTTTTTAAGGCCACATTGGAATACCATAACACATAAGAGTGCATAAATCAATACAAATCAAGACAAAAGTATTGGCGGACATTTTTACATAGTGCCTGCCAACCATCTAGGCAAGCTAAGCAAAGCTTGTACTACGGGAAACAGATAACTGATAGATTAAGTACCTAAATACTTGCATTTTGAATGAAATTACACTTAAATCCACTTCAGGAAAAAAAAATCTTGGAGTGAAACTCAATAACTATGTCTCGGGGTGCCCATGTCTTGACGTGACATGATAAAACTGACTCGTCGCTGTCAAAACAAAATAAAAAGAGTGCTTCCCCGTTTAACCCACAAACTTTCTACCTAATATAATTTTTACCAATTCAACCTAAAACACGTCGTTCTTTACCTATAACAAATAAAATTTTACGCACTTTAAGTTCATACCATGCGCTCATCTTTAGCATTCAAGTGTTATAGGGTCGATTTAAAGTAAGTTTTCGGAATCATTTTTCAGACCACATTACCATCAATTGGGAAATTTAGACGACTAAAAAACCATAATAGCTTATCACTTCCGTCATTACAAAACAAGTTAATATGTTTCCAATAAGGAAGTCGAATAACAAACATACAAAAGCATAATACCTTCGAGCTACTTACAAACAGAAACATTACTATCGCAATAAAAAAATAAATTACCAATTTTGCAGTCCAAATCTCCATTTTATATGCCACCGTTGTAACTGTTATTGTAACGTTGTAAAGGTACTGCACAAAAGGGAAGTGATTAAAAGAACATAAATTTTTTAATAAAAAATCCCTTTGATACACCGTTCATAATCTTAACGACAGGAAAAAATATGACGTCAGTAAAAATTATAATGGACCAACTCGTAAAACTCTAGGTACCCACATTTGAATAGGAAAGTTACATATCAAAAATTTTCAGTGATCCGTATTTTACGAGTTTGTCGTAAATGTGTACTTAGCGGGACAGAATCAAGTCTTTGTCACTGCAAAGCACCCTTTTTAAATCAAAATGAACTTTATTGCAATGTAGCTAGATTCAATACCATTTGGAATTTTTTGATTTATCAAAATAAAGTGCCTTAGCAATTTTTTGTAAACACTTGCATCCCTTTTTAAATTAGAACCATCTCAACCTTCTAGCGAATAGCGATTGTCACCACGCTGTTTCGCTCAAAAGTGGCAAACCAAATAATTTACGTAGGTACTATCCGTTAAGAAGGTAAGTACTGCTTACTTTTTCGAAGTAATTTTTTGTTATGTTTTTGATAATTAAGCGTTAGCTATTATTTTAGAATTAGAATTAGATTAGCGAATCGTTAGCGAACGCTAACGATTTTATCTATTGATTGTGTGCGTAGGTTAGCGACCGCAGTGAAGCTTCAGTACCATGATACTTTCAATCAATCTATGCCGGAATAAAAGAGAAAGACCCCTTCAGATGTGTTTAAAAATCTACATTATGTGAGCATGTAAGGGGAATATCAGTTTGCGAGATCGTGTACTAACGTATTTTCAATATAAGTATTAGTCAACATTTATTCGCTTTGCTTTTATATCGATTGAAGTTTTTTAGATTTATCAGTTTTATATTGGGTAATCTGTGGTCAGTTCTACTTAGGTTCTTACCTAAATATTGTAATTATACTATGATAAGAGGGCTTTTTACCCGTACCCAAGAGTAACCGGATGCCTATTGAGCTTCACAATAAGATTTACTTATGTTGAACTTAGCTATAGGGAATACAGGTGGACCAACAATGCATTCCCTGGGGAACTCCCTCTTTTACTATTTTAATAAAAGAAAAAAAAAGCTCTATTCACTCTGACGTATTACTTTGAGACGAGTAAATAAATGAACTGTTGGGTCAGAAGATTGAATTAGAAAATAATTTTGCGTGAGTACCAACGTAATAAGAACCGGCCATTCATAAAGTTGGGAGGGAGAGTACAATGAGTGAATCGAAAGCTGTGCCAAAGTCGGAATAGACGGCTAGGTGAGAGTGACACTTGTGTCTGGAGGTTCCCGTATTTTATTTATTATTTTATTTTATTTTGTTCGGAAAACAAACTTTATAAAAAACTAAATATTAAACAACTTAACTAACTAAACACCAATAATATGTAATATGTATTTTTACTTGTAGATTCCGTTGCTCAAGAAGCGCTCGTGACGTAACTGGCTAAGTTGTTCTTAACAGATCAACAAAGTTAAGCACTGTTCCGCGTAGTCACTATATGGATGGGTGACCGCCAGTGGCAATCTCAACTGAGCGCTCCCGTGCTTCGGAGGGCACATTAAGCAGTCGGTTCTATCTTTTTCAAAGTTGTTAGGCCATGACAGAGGCCTTTGGGCGGCCTAAAAACTTACTTACTTATAAGGAGCTGTACTTTGTGGTTCACTAAAGAAGTCTGTACTGCTATATTATATAACTGAATAAAGATGACTGCATTTAAATGCTACATTTCAGCTAACAGACGTTTATAGCATATTATGCATAAGCGGATAATATAAAATAGCCCCTCTGTTAAAATATATACTTACTTAGATTATTTTGGCACTTACCCACAGAACCCTAAAACGGTAGTGGTTGACAATGATGGCAGGTATCAGTGCGGAAAAAGGAAGGTTTTCTTTTTGAAGTGACATCAAAAAGATTCAAGGAGCCAATATGATGTAGATTTACTTTTGTGAAAATTGGGTTTTATGACATTATTCAAAACACCACATCCCGAAAAGGTTTACCTTTTAAAAGCAAATGTTGTAAAGAGCTAAAAAATTAACAAAAATGTTTTATCTAAGTATTAAATTATTTTCTATTCAATTCTTTTCTGTTGTAGGCACTACTTTTTTTATACCACTAAATAGGCAACCAAGCGTAAGGCCCACTTAATGGTAAGCGGTTACAGTAGCCTATGCCATCCTGAGACGTAAATACAGTAAGCCTCATGTGCTTAAAATTTTACCGGAAACCACACCCTTCGAACCGGAACACATCATTACTGCTTGGCGGTATCAAACAAGGTGGTAGTTTTTCTACTACTCTTTTACTTTTAAAATATACTAATATCAGTACTTATACATATTTGGGTGGTATTCGTATAAACAAAGCTCTGAAAGTTCGCTTCGGTGAGACCCCGTAAAAACGCCGTAAGAAACACATTATCCAGCCAGACAGATCACGTATCTCACGAGCCATCACGACGTTTAATTAGTATCTAACACGCGATCTCAGGATCTGACTGCTGTTTTTCATATTCAAGGAGCTGGGAATCAAAATATTTACGTCATACTGAAAATGTGCTGAAACTGATGCATTTTAGGCAAATATATATTCCCTCAATCATAAAAGAAACTGATTTTAGCAGCTTGTTTATAGTCTTTCGAGAAAAATAACGAGGGCCAGCTGGTATTGAATAAATATTTATTTAACCTTACCATAATAAGTGAGTACCTTATTTTACATCGAAGTATTCAGGTAACTTTTTATTTATTATTCTCAAACGTATTTTATATTTTACGTTCTTCCTCAATACAAGGCCATAGCATAATTACTTTCATTTATTTTATAACTGCGTCTGATTACCTGTTTGCTTGACTCAGAGCTTCAGCTGCTTGCTTGACGTAATATAATAACTTTTGGCTCCCAGTATTATCAGTAGTAAAAGAAGAGTGCTGAACCACCGATGGTCGTAAAGTGGCTGCAATGAAAAAACCGTAAAACAAAAGAGTACCGACATAATATGATTTTTGTGTGTGCGTAAAAATGCATCGCTGACTTTATGTAAAAAGTGTACTTTTTATTAGGAGGGTTATTATCTAAGAACTACTACTTTACATGTAAATATACAAACTTTGTCTGGCACGGCAGGGCAGGTATACTTAGACTGAAACTAACCTGCGAGAAAATGTGTAAAATCTACCAATACCACCCAATACGTACTATTATTTTACGCTCAATTTGACACGATTATATTTGGTTGTTTGATTTTAGATTTTAGTCTTGTCTGGCTGAATAGCTGCTCTAATCTTTCCTTCAGGTCATAAATACATAATCTTCACGAAAGCAACACTTCTGGGAGAGTAGCGAGTTAGTGTTCCTGTGGGTCTATTCTTCCATAAGACAAACGATAATCGTAGCAATTATCGAAGTTTAACTTATGTCGGTGACAACTACGTGCAGAGCATTCACGGACATAAGCTGAAGCACGGAAACTGTCACGATATATTGCTTTTGTTGAGGATGACTCGTGGAGAGGTGACACGTGTCGTGTTAGGTTTTTTTTTTGTACTGCTGCTAAGATTCCGGGACTGGGTAGTCAGAGGTCAAAATATCGGACCGGCTTGAAGTATTTGAAAGGCACTAGATTTTTCAACACCATGTTTATAAAAGCCCTCTCTACGAGAATTTTTTTTCATATCATAGTTGATCAAAAAACCTTTCGATTCGTTGGTAAATCACTTTATATGTGTTTTTGAAAATGCAAAAAAAAATGCCTTTAACGGCTTTTCTTCCGGAGCTCCTCAATTGTTAACCCATAAAATTTCAGATTTGTGCTAAAAGCGGAATGCCTCTTTGTTTCTGCTAATAAAACCCTCTGTCAATAATACCACGATGAATCAATCAAAAGTCAATGAAAACCGCATTTAGTTACTCAGTCTGCATTTTATATCTACAATTTGCGTAGGTATACCAGCGTTTGTTATTACTTAGTAAGATGCACATGCAGTGGGTAATACGAAGGGTCGGTATTACAGGCAGTTACTCTGTCACCAGAGTTGGCCACTGACTCATACGAACGAACGAACGAACAGGCAGTATGGTATAAGGTGTAAAAAAATCATTCGATCATGCCCTCTAACCAAGTAGAATCCCGTTGACTGATAAAACTAAAGAATTAATGTTGTTAAGACTCGTTGAAAACGTATCAGAATCAGTAACTTCATACACTAGCCTTTTTCAGTTGAATGATTGGTTTATTTTAGATTTGTTAAGGGATTCCAAAAGATTTTAATAAATGTTTATTAATTTTGCCTCGACGACAGAGAAAGCATTGGGGGGCGATCTTTATGCATTCAAAAAGGATTAAGACACTATCTAGGACAGCGACATGTGGAAAGACTGAAAGACTTTTGCCCACAAAATGAGAAAATAAAATTAAAAATATTTCGATTATTTAGTTTTAATTTTAATAGAGCGTAAGTGGTTTACTACATTATAATAGTCTGCTTATTCTGGAAGCTCTTTTTTTACAATCTGTATAATCTAGTTGAGTTAATTTACAACTTTGATGTCAGGTAAATACTTGGGATGCAACTACATACATCTTTATCCTCAAACAATACATCCTTAAACATAATCATCATGTCAACCGCTTCAATAGTAATAAAATAAAGTCAATTGCGAGTCTGGTTTCGCAAGTGTGTGTTCCGCAAGTCTAGTAGCCAAATAAAAAGCTTACATTATTCACAAGCGTCGCAGACTACTAGTATTTTTTTTCGAGTGTGTAATTAGATCGTAGTAATCTTTACCCATTCCAAAATTAATTTATCTGGCTCTGGTTTTGGTGACAGACAAACGAACAGACAGACACCAAAGTGAGGAGTTGTTCCGTTTTTTTCAAAGTAACCACACCAAAAACAGCGTTGAATACCTACGTCCCTGGCAAGTCCCGGCTATAAATTCAAAGGTCGTCGTAAGTTTGAATCTCGGTCCTGCACTAATAGATTGTTGTATTCTAAAATGTTAGCACTGACATGTGACTAAAATGTTGAAGGAAAACATCGCGTTAAAACCCTCGGCTAAGTTGGCTCAACACGTTCGTACTGAGAGACTATTGCCAGATTTTAACCATTAGTCAATACGAGTGATTTGTCGATCGAGTTAAAATATCAATGAGTTGCCACTAGTCGCTGAAGGTATTATTTTTTATTTACATTAAAGAAAACGTGTACTACCTAATCTAGGTCTATTTTCTAACGACCTTCCCTGACTTCGCACGAATCGCACGGATGCCACTTGAATCACTTATAAATAAATAAATAAATAATGCTGGACAATCCACTCAGCATCATCTAGCCCCAGGTAAGACTGTTATGGGTACTAGATGACTGATATAGAATTAATACAATACATAAATAGATATTTATTATTATTTATAGAAAATACCCAGAACACCCGGAACAAATATTTGCAGATCGTACAAACATTTGACCCGAGGCGGGAATCGAACCCGCAACCTCCGCGTCGCAGGCGGACCTGCGCCCGCTGCGCCACATCAGTCGTCAAATCTTATCTATTGATCAAAGACATTGAGTTTTTTTTTTGAGCTATTGATGAATATACTGCATTAAAATCCGTTGCTTGGTCTAAATGACCTTAGCGTACATACTTGAAGAGACAAGACAAGGGGCGAAAAGCGACTTTCTAAGTTAAAATTATTACCTATTTAAAGTCTTTGCTACCTTCCATAGCTAGCATATTCAAAGCGTCAATTGGGATTTACAAATATAACTCCTTGTGTCACCGTGGGATGATTTTTAAATTAACAGCGATTGTAAATCTTGTCGCGCGCCACTGTAAATTGGAAACACCTCGGTCGGGGGCGGGCTATTCCTGTGTTTGACACCACTGCTGCAGATTGCTTGGTAGTTAGTTACAGGGATGTAACAAGGACCCTGATTCCGCTAAAGTTAGGAAGATAGTGTAAGTGCAAGCGTCACTGGAGCATCACGCAAACGTACCACAAGGCTCGCTTCGTGTCAACAGCATGGCTTAGACCTGACTTTCTTTTTTTTACTTAGACCAGTAAGTCGAAGAGTATTAGAGTTCTTTGTGATAGAGCTCGTCCGGGGAAGGATTACCACCATACCTATTTCTGCCGCCAAGCAGTAATGCTCGCATTGCTGTGTTCCGGTGTGAAGGGTATGGTTTTCGGTGAAATTACTGGCACATGAGGCTTTCGATCTTAGCCTCAAGGTGGCAACCCGCGAGCGATACCTCTGGTATTGCAAGCGTCCATAGGCTGCAGTAACCGCTTACCATCTTGTAGGCTATACGCTTGGTTGCCACTTCAGTTGTATAAAAAGTAAGTAAGTTCGTGAGTCAGTGTCTGTCAGTCCCGGCTTTTTCAAAGTTGTTAGGCTAATAAGACAGAGCTATCTAATAACGCATTAACCAGAGCTGGCCACTGCACTGACTCATGCGAACCTCCTTTTTTTTTCTTACCACTGCAGTAAAAATTAGTTGCGGTTGCGATTGCCGCCTTGAAACAAATGTTTGTACGATCTGCAAATATTTGTTCTGGGTGTTCTGGGTATTTTCTATGTATAATAAAAAATATCTATAGTATTTGTATTGTATTAGTACCAGTCATCTAGTACCCACAACATAAGCTCTGCTTAGCTTGGGGCTAGATGATGCTGTGTGGATTTGTCCAGCATTATTTAAAAAAAAGCTGTGGCTATCACTAAACTTTTAAATTAGTTGCGTTTTCGATTCCCGCCTTGGAACAAATGTTTGTACGATCTGCAAATATTTGGTCTGGGTGTTCTGGGTATTTTCTACGTACAATAATAAAATATCTACTATATGAATTTGTATTGTATTAGTACCAGTCATCTAGTACCCACAAAATAAGCTCTTGCTCTAAGCTTAGCTTGGGGCTAGATGATGCTGTGTGAATTGTCCAGCATTATTTAAAAAAAATGGCTATCACTAAACTTTTTCCATTATTTACTCCATGCCGGCACACGACCTGACTACATTCAGTTGTTTCGCCCCGGGACCCATCGGGACGAGCCTTTGTTGAAGACGTCGCTGCTTGTAATTACTTCCACTTACAAGTTACAATTTAGTCTTGTCGCAACTATGGGGTGTTGCGAAGAGGAAAGAACGGATTAGCAGAACGGTATAAATAAGAACAGTTTTTTTTACTGTCATTAAAGTTTATAATATAATTCAGTTTTTTAATTTACCATCAAGTAGCCAGTGGCTATTTCACCAAGTTCCGTGCTTCACTCAGTTGTACACAGTGTACTTGATAGCGACAAACGTTGTGACATTTATACATTCAGCTTAGTCGCTAATAATTTATTTCAGAGTAATCACCGATATAATGTGAACCATGATAACTGTTACGATGAACCTGACTGTCGTGGGTTTTTCGAGCAAAACGTGTCTGACAAACGAATGCCACGAAGCTAGTGGCCGTGCACACAGTGCTTAGATTGGTACAATAAAGAAAAGTGATTTTATATATAAGGTAAGGGCTTTTTACTACTTATTTTTGTCAATTGAAGCTGTTCATGAGCCTCGCCCGCAAACGCGTTTAAAGGTTTCTTGGCTAATACTCTTGCGCGGTCGCGGGTAAATGTAGTGCTTACATTCTCTTGGGTCGCGGTCGGTGCTTTTAGAGAAGAGTTTCTAAAAAGCTTCGAAACGTCAAAAAAATATGACAAAAACAAGTAGAAAACACAGCCATTGGTACATTGGTAGAAACGCACCCTAACTCTGATTGATGAAAGCACTAGCTGCAAACATCATCAAGTAAAAACAAATATAGAACTGATATTTCTCTAGGAATATGGCCACATCTTGGAGGGATATTCATTAGTCCGTCTGTTTAAACAAATGCCCGTGAAACCATTTCATCATTCGACGCATATTCCACAGAATAAGTAAAAGTCATTATGATACTCCAAGGAATATGTAGGTAGATAATTCATTTAGGCAGTGACGTAATAGTTACTTGGTTCGAAACTGTATCAGCACAGACAAAGGAATCGAAAAATTAAAAGCTCGGTTAGGTTACTAACTCCGTGGTTTCACAGAGCAATCTTTCATTTTTTACTGTCTCATCGGTTCTTGGTTGTCCTGCTTTAATATCAAGATTTTCATCTAATGAAGATGACAACATTTAGTCACAAAATATATAATAGTACTACGTACTACGTGCTAACATCTGTTCTGTGATCTAGCACTAAGCGCGTCACCACACTACCACTTCCACTACACACTTTACCACTTGGGCCACTTCTTGTGGCCCACACTAGATGCTTTAAGTATAATTAAGTTCAACGTTCGATACTTCGGAAGTGACGATATTTCGGAATGATTCGGAAGCGTAGCAGCAGTACCTCGGTTGCATCTTGCTGGTCCTGATTTAAAACTTTCCTTATCTTCAGGGCCATAAAACAATGGTAGAGGTTCATTCCATATCCAGATCTATTGGCTCCCCAGCTCTACCATTACGTATCTTCAAACTTTCCATTCCCTACGATTTCGTTCTGGCAAGTAATAATTTGTTCTCCACAGCTGTCACCGCGCGGAGATTTACACCATATCTGTCAGATTTGAAATCTGTTTTTAAATTTTGAACAAAGGAGTCTTGTGTGGAGCAGCCTGGAGCGTGATGTCATAGACGTCTCATATAATTAATAGTTTGAAATTTACGGCGTGCTAGGGAAATAACCGTAATCGATTTTAAAGAAAAATTTAGGAATATTATGCGTATCCGTGGTAGTAAACTAACTAAATAAAGTTCGTATAGCTGTAATCCGGTTTGAAGGAACACAATAAATGGTTTTTGTCATAAACTGTGTTATGATTTGTTTTCTAACCACTAGGTAAAGTAACTTTAATTCTCTAAAAATACTATGTATTTATATGGAATTTTCGAACAATCCTAATTGGTTGAACTTAGACCCGAACTCTGAACTTATAGCTTTGTTATGGAATTTATTGCATGCAGAAGTTTTCGAGAATGAAGGGCGTAACTCGTTAAATACAGTTAGGTATTCTGAGAAGTAATGGAATGGAAACGTATGGGAATAACTTTTAAGTTTCTATAAAAAATAACAAAAATAATTCCATAAAGGAGCGTTATCTACCACTAAGCTTCACCAGTGACTTGGTATGAGGATAAAGAGCTTTTACCTAGTAATTTCAGGTCAAGAACTTTGATTATAGCGTCTAACGTGCCAAGTTTGAACTGAATTATGTTCAAAGGTCACAGTGTGAAAAGGTAACAAACATAGATCTTTAAAAACATACCACCTAAGAAAACTTTACTTGGTAGACTAGTGTAGGTATAGTTTGCAAGGCGGATCTAGGCTTCCGTGAAGTTAGCCGTTTGTGATGCGCAAAGACAATTTAGTTCAAATAAGCTCCATTGCGCATCGAAACGGCTAACTTCACTACAGCCGAGATCCGCCGTGCTAACTATAGGTACTTACTTATGAAATCATTGTCGTCGCGTAGAACTTTGATACAAATCAAGTGTTTTTAAAATAAGCTAAGTGTATTGAAATGAAATTGTTCGAGAAAAACTGTTTCATTTCCATCTGAAAAAATAAATATAATCACTTGTTGGATTTACTTCTTTTTTTGTTTATTCATCGATAACCGTTTGTAAAAATAGCTTTACATAGCTCTTATTCATCGGGGATCTAATAGGAAATTGAGCACTCGTTGTCAGTTATGGCCCATTCACACCATACCATAATTGCATGCCAGAATTGCCTTGTCAATTTCATTTCAGAACATTTTTGTTCTAAAATCAATTTATAAATTTAAATTAATTTAATTTAATTATTTTTTTTTTGCAATTATGGTATGGTGTAAATGGGCCATTAGTTACCTTGACTATTGATAAAAAACTGGGCTAAGCCTAGTGTCAAATTAGTAAATTACAATTTGAAATATCAAAAGCGATAAAACACGTAACAGACATTAAATTTTAGCAGATCTGCAATTTAATATCTGGTGACAAAGCGTCTAACTAAGCAAGCATTCAAGTATCAAGAATTCAAGACCATTCAAGTCTAAATGTAAGCTTAAATTATAATACATAGCGCTTATCATATAAATCTGTAACAAGAGATCGTGCAGGAAAATCCGTCGTCACAACTTTGTGGCCATGTTACGTTATACTATTATTTGTTCTGTGTCATATTAAGATGGTGTAAGCCCGGTACGTACAAATCGTGCCTTGTGTATTAAATGACAATGAGATTTAGTAGTTTGGTGGCTACGTATGTTTATCTATGGAGTAGCTGTGGAATTCCTTTGTTTGGTATCATATTCAAAATTCATCATCATCAAATTATCAGCTAGGAGACAAACAGAAGCCTCTCCTTTTCCAATACCAAAAGGACCTTGGATTTAAAGCTATCTTACGCTGGCTTCTCGAGCAGACTTTTTACAGTTTTGACGAATTAGGACTAAAATTTAAATTTAAATTATAATTAATTTATTTATTTTGATCATTAGGTAAGAAATACCTAGGTACATGACTTGTTTATTTCATTTTGTATTGACATTGAGAATTTATAATAATTATTTTATTTACTTTTTGAAATTTTTATAATGATATAATGATTATTTTACTTTTACTGCAATTTATGGAATTATTAATTGTGTTCTACATAATAAGTTATTAAATAATAATCTAATAATATTTTAAAGTGAGACCTGTAAATATTTTATCAATAAATACTTATGACTTATGACTTATGTTATGACCGATCTTGTGCCTTCTCCATTCACCGAGTTCCTGCGTCCGCTACAAGGCATCAAAGTCAAAATCAAAAATCTCATAATTAAATCATATCACAAGGATCGTTTTGAACGTCTTAAAGCTAGGTGAATTTAAGCCCTTTCCACGCGCCCTAGAAGAATAGAATCTGTCAACAAACTCTGCTGGGTTCCGACCTTTTTTATTGATGATTCCTCTCCATCATATAAAGCTTCAGTGTGGTGCCAATTGAACTAGACATGCATGGGTTTATTGAGTCCCAAGTTTCAAGTTCATAAACATAAGCTATTGTAGATTTTATTTAATCAGTATTACCTATCTTGTTATTGTCCTAAAATTCAATTTGCTTCTCATTTAAAAATAATAATGCTGGACATCGTCATCTAGCTAAGCAGAGCTTGTGTTATGGGTACTGGATGACTGATACACTTAATACAATACGATACAATACATATATTTTTTATTCTACATAGAAAATACCCAAAACACCCGAACACCCCGTATAAGTATTTGCAGATCGTACAAACATTCTAAGGCGGGAATCGAACCGGCAACCTCCTGCGTCGCAGGCGAACCTTTAGTCGCCGCGCCACATCGGTCGTCAAATAAATGTTAGTAGATATTTCATTTTCACACAGCGATTTTTAAATACTTTAGCGTAAACTACTTCGCGCGGGTACAAAGGAAACCAGATAAGTGGTAAAAAATAAGAGTAGTAGAGTTCTTTGTGATAGAGCTCGTCCGGGGAAGAACTACCACCATACCTATTTCTGCCGCCAAGCAGCAATGCTCGCATTGCTGTGTTCCGGTTCGAAGGGTATGGTTTCCGGTGTAATTACAGGCACATGAGACTTTCCATCTAACGTCTCAGGGTGGTAACACGCAAGTGATATCTATAATGTTGCACGCGTACATAGGCTACGGTAACCGCTGACCATCAAGTGGGCCGTACGCTTGGTTGCCACTTTAGTGGTATAAAAAAAAAAAAAAAAAAAACAATGTTTGTCCTGGGTAAACTGAATACTATTATTTCCGATAAAAGCATTGAGTAGAAAAATAATCCTATCACAGACTACCTCAGAGGGGCGATTATGTAATTCGGTTGCTATCGATTTTTATGTTTAATAATATTTTTTTTATTGGTTTAAAAAAAAACTGACGTATTATGTATGTATGAATGATGGCAGCTTATTATTATTGAAGGTTCGCTGATTAAAATCGGATTGCAGCCTAGTTGCGTAATCGCCCTACTTTTAGTTGCAATTCGTAATTGGTAAACTGTCTATCAGGACAAACGAAAAGTTTTATGCAGACTATTGGGAGGCCCCGATTTTGTTCACTTTGAGAGCGTCCTCTAGGAGTTGAATTTCGAAAATTCCTTTAAGTGCCTAGAATCAGAATATTTATAACAAAGTTAGCTGTTAAAATGAACTCAAATCCATTTAGAGGGCATTTATATAAGAAGCTGGTTGCTCTAATAAAGTATCGTCCTTGGGAGCTTATTGCGCTAAACGTAACTGAAATATTTCTCTTTATCATTTCAAATAGATTTCAATGATGATATGTTTAAACTTACAAAAGCAAATGACCTATCGTATACGAATTACGAACTTTAGAAAATAGTTACATTCATTTTGATGACGGCGATAAAGCAAGACCGAATTAGTAAGATTTATAAAATTTATAAGATTTATTTATGAACCATAAAAAATATTATAAATCTTACTAGCAGTAGTGTTTTTTTGGTTTGGTTTGGTTTGAAATAGTAGTAAAATTACTGGGTAAATGAAACGGTCTCTGTTTGACGAGCGCAGTGCATTGGCACTAAAAAAAGGAATTTGAAGGTTTAGGTGATACTGCAACTGGTTAGTTAACTTATTTAGACATAAATATCATTGTGGTACTGTTTGTTTACCCAAATAAACAAAAAAAAAACTCAATTTTTAGATCAAACATTGTCATTGGTGCGCAACGATGAATAAAACATGATGACCTACTGAATGTATCGCAACTAAACAGGTGCGCTATGTGGAAGTTTGGTGCGCCTCAGCTAGGTGCGCTACGAGAAATGCCTCGAAAATTTTTAATGGCGCCTGACATTTTTCTATGTGAATGCAGCCAAGGGACTGTTGTAGGAAAATAAATCAGAGACGGCGCCGGCCGTCGTTCGACGAACTCTGAAGTTGGGAACAATTGGTGGAGATGTAAATTAAATCGAGTGGCTCTGTCCCAGACTGCGGCGCGTGTTTGCAAAACCTTATTAAGTTTAGCAGGTTGTTAAAAGCGTCGTCGGGGTGGTGTCGAGGCGAATTCCTGTAGAAAATTGCGCCTTCTATCAAATCAAAATAAAAATCAAATCTAAGTAAGTAAATTAATAAAGTAGCCTAATATTAAGATTGATCCTATGTTGGTTGAATAAATAAAAAAATAATAATTATAAATATTAGCGCTTTCTGAGCGCCTTACAGTGTTTTTATAGAAATCTTACCTAGAAATCGACCCTGCTGCCCTAATGCTTGCTGTTAGCGACATAATAATTGACTTAAAAAGATTTTAAAACATTATAGCTGGCTCAACATACTACTAATCATTTTACTTAGATTTGACTTGAAAAGACGATTATAAAAAACATTTCTACTGAAGTAAAGGTATAATTTAGTTCCACTGATCATAACGTGCCCTCTAAAGCAAGGAAGCGCTCAGTTGAAATTGGCACTGAACAGTCACTCATCCATTTATGAATAACATAGTCTACGTCGCAAGCGCTTCGTTTCGTTCTTGTTCGAAAACTAAGATTCCTTCAAATGGGGTTTGTGAACGCGCGTCTAGGGTTCACAAGCACGGCCGGGACTCCTAACATCTTCGCAACGAGTTCTTTTTAGTTCTAACAAGTTCTCGGTCCTACGTTTGTTGGAGTGGGCGCACAAATCTCTGCTTACTAACTTTGTACGTGCTTGTTAGTTTAGTTACTAGCATCAAAATATAGGTACAAAACTTAACTTCTTTTAACTTTTTTCTTATAAATAAAAATGAATCGCTGTGTGTTAGTCTCGTTAAAACTTGAGAACGGCTGGACCGATTTGGGTAATTTTGGTCTTGAAATGTTTGTAATATATGTATGCAGGGTGTAACAATTTGCTAAAAAAAATAACCGAATGAAACCGCGCCGGGTCAGCTAAAAGCTTTCGTGACTGACTGTTACTAACATCAGAATATACATAACAAAGGCTTTCTTGACAATATAAATACATTAGTAATAGTATGTTGAATTGTTGTGGCGCCGGGCGTAAAATGAAAATCGGAATAACAAAACAAAAAATTAAATACCCCGATTGGAAATTCCAGAATCTGATTACTAGTATAATACAATAAGCCTCTACCAAAGGTAAATCCCACGAAAGCTTCTCATTCAGTTCTTTCATAACGGCACAGCTATGGGATCAGTTTCAATATTTACATGTGAGTTGACACGAGTAGGCTTACCACCTCCAATGACAAAAAGGGATGAAATATCTGGCAGAAAACTCTTATTTTTATGATTTGATTTTTGAACTGTAGAACTTTTCAAAACCAAATAAAATGGAACTCATCACGTTCAATCTATGGCTTCACGTTAAATACATCGATGACGAGTGGACGGACGGTAGATTTTAATGTGAAATGGGTGTTCAACGCCTAGAATTATAACACAGCAAGCGCCACAAGCCTTTCGATAAAGTTTTTTAAGGAGTTTTATATCATTATTGTTAGATGCTATTACTATTTGCCTACTTTGTTCTATTATTTTGCTTTCAACTTTCATCCAATCAAATTAAAAGTATAATTCTATCAGATGCAACACAAAGAAGAACTCTATTTTTAAGCCAATAGGGGGTATAATTGCAGGAAAATTTATCCCCTAGAGATGAGGGAGTGACCCATTGACTCAGTACCCTAACAGCCTTGGGGAGAGATGACGTCATCCCTTCCCCTCTGAGATGAGATCATCGCGGTGTTGCTACTTGTATGCATGTAGGCACCTCAATTTGCCGCGAAATAAAAACTCTTTTGTTTTGTTTGATCTCAGTAATTCCTTTAGGTACAAGGACTTTTTGCCTTGTTGTTCCTATACATAAACTACAGGAACAGAAACTGCCACTGCCAAGGTCAAATCTTGGGTCGAACGGGGAAGCACTCCACCGGATAAAATATAAGTAAAGATTTAGCCACGACGCAAATCTTCATCGCTAGATCTACTTTTCACATTTTTTTGATAAGATAAGGTAAGATAAATGTTTATTTCAAAATGGTCGTCATAGTACATGAATAAAACATATTAACAATGGTAGGTAAGGTGCAGTTAAGTTATTATACAAGTAATGTATTAGTGTGTGTAAGAAATGACCCGCTACAGGAGGATACATTATTTGACAAGTTGTAAAAATGATATACTTAGGTAATAGAAATGTAGCAGCCACCGAAACCACAAAATTTTTTTGAAGTGGTCTACAAAAAAAAAGGTTGGCTACCTTATTTAGACAGTACCGTTTGAATTATACCGTCTAAATTGAAGGAACTGCGCCGAAAATCATAACGGTTGCTACACACGCTACGAAAAATCATTCAGGCTCTACTCTTGCGGACAAAAACGATATATCGTGACAGTTTCCGTGGTTCAGCTTAAAGCGAATGCTCTGAACTTAGTTGTCATCGAGATAAGTTGAGCTACGATATTTGCCACGTTATCGTTTGTCGCTTTCAAGAGTAAGGCCCAAGGAACATAACTATCCTTACGTAAGGCCCCAGGTTAGTCCGTTTAATCGGATTTTGTAGTGTGTGTACTATCCTTAGCATAGAAAATAATGACAAGTGATTCAAAAAGCAGTCACAATCAAAACATTTCCCCGATTTAAAATCAAATAACAATGAAACAAACGCTGTGTAAACAAGATTTCCATTAGAAGCATTAATTTTGTGTTTTGATCCCTTTGGGGTCCTAACCGGAGTTAAATTATTATTGCATCTGTAAACAGTTATGACTGACGATTAAAACTAACCAGAAAACAGTAGCTAGTACGCGGAACGAGCCCTTGCACTTTTACACTATAGGAATGGCGTCACCTCGCAAGGTAAAAAAAAAACCACAATTTTGATTGTACTACTTTTTTTTTCATTTGAGTCCTAGCATATTTATTATGAACTCCCTTTTGTTCCCAATACTAGTTAAAGTCCAAAGGAATCTTAAATATGTATAATATAATAATATAAGAATATAATATTCTTAGATAGTATAATCGTGTCCCGATAAAAGACCGGTCATTTGCTCGATTCACTTGTTACAGTGCCCTCCAAACCTAAACGCAGTAAGCACACTGCTCCTTCGAGGCAAAATCTAGCACTGCGCTGCGCTGGTACCTGCCAAGTCTGACTCGGACGTAAGTCCTATAATACGTAAATCCCACCATATGCAATGTATACTTGACGCGTACTGTACCTGAATAGCCATAGGCGGAACAATAACACACAGTACCCATACATCTAAGCCTTATAGCTAATATACGTTACGATGAGACATAAAGTTGACATTAGAATAAGCGCAAGCCTCAGTAAAACGCCACCTTAGATTTTAACGCGATAAAGCTCTCGGAATGATCACCTAAAACGCACCCTTTTTAACTTAACCATTTATATCAGGTACAGTCAGCAGAATAAATAAATAGCTTACTCTTACGTACTTAAGTACTTACTCGGTATCATTGACTGTCGGTCATCGGCATACAGAACTACACCGTCCCAGGAAGTCACTGCAAAAAATGTAAACAAAGAAGTTACTATAGATACTATATTATATAGTTATAAAATAAATAACAATTCAGTGCCGGCGAATGGTGCCGTGTGGTGCCGGCAAACTCGCGGACGGGGTGGTAAGTAAAACCGGTGAGAGGTAGGGAGTGGCCATTCTGTACGTAATACTAATATCTGTTCTGTGCACTTATCATCCACCGACATCCGCTACCGCTTTAAAAACGTGTAAGTAGCTAAGTATCTTGTGATTATGACTATGACTGTACTTTTTCTAAGTCGATTTTTGAGTGCCTGAAACTTTGACGAGCAAATCTAATGTTTTTTTTACTTTACATCAAATAAGGGTGGGTTTGGTTATAAAACTTCTTTTATTATTATAGTGTGTGATAAAGATGTGCATTTGAATATTTTCCCCACTTCTACAATATATAAGTAAAACTGCTATCACGACAAATTTTTAAATACCTGACACCTCAATTTTTTTATATTTTTACACTATATTACAGAAAAAATAAATTAAAATTAAAGCTCGTCTATGAGTGGCCAAGTCACCACACCAATCAACGCCTTGCTTTTATCTTACAGCAAGCATGATATGAACCGAATGTAGCAATTTCTACCGTTGAAAGAATCTTCTCCGAATCAGTGCATTTTCTATATCTAAGTACCTACCAATTACATAAAACTTTTTTCAACGTTTATAGAGGAAAATGTTACATGACTATGAAAGACGATATGGGTATTAAATACCTTTCAGGAAACGACTAAGTTATGGTTTTAACCACAAAGTGGTGAAATAAAACAAATTACTATTTGGTTACCTACGTACTCACGTGTTTACCTACGTACTCACGTGTTTACCTACGTAAGTAGAATACGTAGCATGATTGTGAACAGGTAGGTACTAATGTACTAGAGCACCGGTGGTCTAGGTGGTAGTGATCCCGCCTTCCGATCCTAGGTTATAGTTATAGGTCGTGGGTTCAAACCCGGTCGTTCACCAATGGATTTTTCTGTTCGAAAAATGTATGTGCGCAATGCCAGTGCTCTCATACGGTGAAGGAAAACATCGTGAGAAAACCGGCATGTCCAAGAACTAAAAAATTCGAAAGACATGTGCCATCCACCAATCCGCATTGGGTCCGCGTGGTGGATTAAGACCCAATGACTCTCGCCTGAGAGTAGGCCAGTGTCCCAACAGTGGGAACATTAGAAGGCTGTCATGATGATGATAAGTTACTAATGTTATTTCGATGACGAAAACTTAATAATAATTAAACGCACTGTATTATGTAGGCATAATACAATGCTTTTAATTATGTATGTGTACACATAACAAAATAAATGAGAAAATTTGTACTTTTATTCAAAAACAAGATTCTAAGCGCGTTTCGCATCACACACATGGCAGCCATATATTCGGTGTTTCTTTCACATTGATATTTTAAATTTTTTTTAGTTCTTCTCAAAAACATTAAGAATAATTTGTTTATATTTTTATATTTATTTATAATATATGCTCGTAGATTATTCTATACCTTGTCTGTATTATACTCAAACCAATTTATTGTCAATTTTTGCGTTTTAGCCGGTACTCGGTAACCAGTTCCCGTACCTACACCTCGTCTCCTACAAAAATGACCAATTGAACATTAGAACTTAATTTTTATTTCCCGAAAAACGAGTATTATCATCATCATCTGAAATATCCACATTTTGGCAAATGTTGCATTTTGTAAGTCACATTGCAACCAAATGTCTACATGATTACCTTCATGTTAAAGGAAACAAAATCTAGAATATTACAAGTGAAGCACTAACTACTTATGTACCTATTTTAATTAATAATCATTAATAATGCTACAGAAAAGTCCCAGTAGCTGGGAAAACTGCTAGACAATGTTAGCCATCCATTCCATGACGTACTTACAATATGAAATCGGTCATGCATGCTTAATATCACGTAGATTACGCAGAGTACCTAATTTTTACAAACTAAAATATAGAAATATATATAATATAGAAACTCTGTCACCAGAGTTGGCCACTGACTCATACGAACTTACTTAATTACCTACAAACGAAAATGAACGTAAGTACCTACATGTATCGTTTCCGAGAAACGTATATTTTTTTATCAACTTTGACCTCTCTGTTTAGTTCCTTTAGAATGTGAATTAGAAAAAAATATATCAAATTCAAGTTACTAGGTACAGCTGTTTATGTTCTATGTTATTGTTGTCAGTATGTCAGCCTTTTCTGAACTACAGTGTTGTTTTGCTCATAATAAACAATTTTGAATTTTGATTTATACGGGTACTTATGTCTGTTTTCGCCCTAATTCTTTAAATTAAATTTAAATTTCATAAAAAAATCAGCGTATTAAAGTAAAGTAATGGGAACCATATAAATGATAGAATACACATACCTACCTAAAATATAATTCTAATTTTTGTATAGGTACTTATGATACTTAAAAACACCCATCCATGGGGCAAACCTAACGTTATACTTACGTTATTGATGCTCTAATGGTGTCATTTTAATATACGTATAAACACCTTTTGATACTACTCATATACCATAATACTCATTTACTACTATTGATTTGGAGCTTTAAACTTTATTGCATTTTGAAAGTTTTTTTTTAAATTTTGACCTCTAGACCTCTGCAAGTACTAAAGTATAGTTAAAGGTCATAAAAGCAACCTCTCAACTTCTATTGAACGTGTAGTACAAAACAGGTTTTTTATTCGATAACTTTCAATATATCTTAGATCACTCTTCGAAGCTTTACTTGAGTTAAAGTTGGCTATCCTGTTCACAGAATCATTTTACCATAGCTCAGAAGTAAGTAGCTAAAACACTACATACACAAGCTTCAATATGCATGAAAATCCGAAAGTGGGTTCACCTACATAACATTTTGTTTTACTACTTTCGAAATATACTCGTACACTTCACTTTTCATACTGTTGTGGTTGTTGATTCATTTCGAAATTACGAGTTATTCTTACTATAGCGATTGATTAAGTTTTTGTAGGTATAATTGGTTTGCTTCAAGATATTTTTTTTTTTTTATTAATTGCGAGGATGTGTACACTAGCTAGGTGTTCCAAAGCTATGTCTTCAAAATGGTCTTATTAATCCCCCTTTACGTCTAGCAGAGCATACACGCTAAAACGATTCGCGACGGCTTTACAACGTTAGCTTTTCTTTATGCGGCAGTAAAGTAGAGGTAACGTTGTAACAGCGTTAGTAATGCCGCGTTTTAATTGCGTGCCTTTGCACCTGGGCTTGGACGCTTCTGTTTAGAAGAATTCATTTCAGAATTGATGAGAAACAAGCTAAGTAAGTAAGCTAAGTAATATTGGTGGACATTTATAACCGACTTCAAAAAAGGAGGAGGTTGTCAATTCGACTGTATGATGGTTTTTGGGTTTGTAACGAGATTTCTCGACCAACTTTATGAATTGATTTTGATCATACTTTTTCCAATACAACTTTTTTACAATTCCTCCAATATACCGCGTCTCTCCAAGCCACTCAATATCTTTGCAACCTTCAAGTAACCGGAGTATCTAGTATGTAAATTAAGTAAAAGAAACAGGATTACAATTTTACCTCATCTTCTTTGGTACAATCTACGCACAATAATTCGAGAAACATATATTAACAACTGTCAACCGCATCTTTGCTCGCGTCCTTCCGCAGACTTTAATTAAACTATACAAAATCCAAATCGGTTATGCGCTTTACCAGTAAAGAAGTAACAGAAGATTACTTTTGCATTTATAATAATTAGCGTGAATGTAGATGGATTTTGGGAGTTTCACATCTGGTTACGAAGTTCTGCATTGAGGGCAAGCGGGGGCAATCGGCATCATTACCGGCCCATTTAAGGGGCATGGGGCAATCTAGTTAAACATTGACGTTAAATAATGATTCCGATTTCCTTCGATTCCTTTTAGGTCTAACCATGCTAACCGAAAATGTTGATGAAAAATCGTAGTAAAAAAAAAACAAACTAAAAATTACAGTTGTCGTCTTAATACTGTTTTTTTTCTTTTGACCCAAGTAAGAGGATAATTATGTATATTTTTCTTGTAATTTGTAGTAAATTCACTCAGGTATCTATTTGAGTTTTTTTAATTATAGCATTTTATTTAACTCATAATTTAGTATGCTTATTCCTTACAGTGTCAAAACCCTTCCATGTTATTTTATAAACGACGTAGTGCAATAAAAAATATTCTTCCTTCTTTACGTATTGCTTGTCCCCAATAGAGAACAGTCCTCAGGGACTGTAGACTTGATTGAGAAAATGAGCGATATGTAATCGTTTGTTACAGAGTGACGGACGGCAAACAAGTGAGTGGCGAATCTCATTTGGCCGGAGCACGCCGGAATACAGTGGAATAAATAAGAGTAACTTGCTGATGTTTCACTGTATATTATTAACAAGTAACAAAGTGGCACTAAAAAGTATGGATGTGTGACCTTAAGGCCAATTTTGGTGAACGAAACTTACCTACGTAGCCTGCACTCCGTCATGGGTATATTAAATTTAGCCGAATTGGAGACATAAAAATGTTAATAATAAACAAAAGTGCTAAAAGCAAATGCTTTTTGAGTCGCCTATCTAAACGGATGATGCAATTTGACACCAAAAATGGTTTTTCTTAGTGATGGTATATTATTGGTAAAATCTTGTTTTTTAATCGAGTTACATTTTCTTATACTAAACCGTTATCTTTTCAAAGACTTTGTGTTCTAATAGCAAAATAATCAGGGTGCCTTGCAGAGCAACTGTTATCACGTAACTTGACGATAATTCAAAGAAAGCCTCTTAATCTCTCGTCTCTAACACGCAATTATGTACTATAGAATCTAAAGTTAGTAGCTATAAAGGTTATATTAAAACGAGAACTCATTTGAAATGGTACAGGTCGGTATACTGGAGCTACCTTGATTTATAGCACTTGTTCGATCCAACAACGGCAGTCATTTATATCAATGTACTGACTCTGAAAAAAGCTTTTTACGAAAACGTATTCAAAGTAAACAGTCGTGGTTAATGTGCCCATTTGGGGACGTATTGATGGGAGTTTTGCTTTTGATTGGAATGTTTTCAGTGTGATTGAATATTATACCAAACACCAACAAATATTTGTACTTTAGTGTTCAAAAAGATAAAAAAATATATAGTAATAATAATACTAATAATAAATAATAATAAATAATGCTGGACAATTCACACAGCATCATCTAGCCCCAAGGTAAGCTGCTGTTAAACAGAGCTGTATTATGGGTACTAGATGACTGATATATATTTAATACAATACAATACATAGATAGATAGTTTTTATTATATATAGTAAATACCCAGAACACCCGGAACAAATATTTATAGATCGTACAAACATTTGTTCCGAGGCGGGAATCGAACCCGCAACCTCTGCGTCGCAGGCGGACCTGCGCCCGCTGCGCCACATTGGTCGTCAAGTATACATAATCATTTGGTATAAGTATAACATAACATCAACAATAATATACAAAGTTATAACTTTGCTTCGAATAAATAAAAATACAAAATTGATAGGTTTTTCAATTCAAGAATCATTGTGTGTCCTTCGATATAAGACTTTGAATAAAACTAGCTATTTTCCTTAAAAATACCAGTGCCATTTATTCACAGTACCAGGACATCATAAATCAGTAGTAGTCGAAGGTGGTTGCGATGCGAGCGCGTCAAGTCTCGTAAGAGCTTCCGCACTTGCTGGCAACTTGAAGAAAATGTACAATTTCGGTTAATGCAAACTTTTAAAATATTATATCAGTTATAAGAAAAATCATGAGCTTTGCATGTGTGAGTAACATACACGCACATTACATTAGTATGCACTCTTTGCTTTGACGCGTAATGCAATATAGATACGCGAACCATAAGCAAACACAATGCAACCTGCATGCTTTCGTGTATAAATACTTTTTTAAACATGTAGGTAGCTATGCTGCCAGCATTATAGATATCCTGTAACATTGGCCATTCAGTCGTTCATAAATAATACCAGAAGCTACCTCGATAACTCTTGAGTCGCCTATCCTGAGCTATGGCTTGAATGTTTTCTATATTTTAATATTTCACAGACATTTTGAGTTTAGGGCGGTCTTAGTGCAAATAAAAATATGCAAATACATTTTGCTGTTCGACTTACGTCGCTATAAAAATTTTAGGCCAACAGATTGTTTTAGAAATAATTTTCACCTATTTTTTTAATTCTTTTGATCAGTTAAGCTATAAATAAATTAATAATAATTTTTTGTACATACCTACCTAATGTGGTATGAGTCCGTGTCAGATAGAATATCTGACACTGCGGTGGTACAAGACCTCCAAGCAGTAGTGTGCAAGCATTACTATGTTTAGGTTTGAAGGACACTGTAGCAAGTGAAATTACTGGGCGAAAGAGACCTAGCAACAATGTCTCGGGGTGATAAGCGCAGTGCAGTGCAAACACTTAAAAACTTTAAGCTTTGGGTGGCACTGCATCTGTAATAGTCAGACGCGCAGATTAGGTGGGCGGTGGGCGCCTTGACTGTCTTGTCACTTGCTGACATAAAAATAAAGTGGATATTTGTATTTACTCTGCAAGTATATTTTTTAGTTTTGGTAGTAATTTTTGTTCAAAAATGTATTCACTAACGTTTCCAACTAATCATGGTAATGATTAAAGCTTACATTCTTTGAACCGCTCCAAGACCAGGAAAACGGCCTGTTTTGAAGGAAATCCCAATTGGTCATTATCTTGTGCTTCACCTTCACCTTTCTTGTTACAGTATAGACTAGGAATATAAAAGCACTCGTGGATGGCGGGTCAGAGTCAAAGTCAAATATCTCTATACTAGTATTTACAGTGCAGGTACTAGGTATTACTGTTATATAGTTTTCGAGATTTTATGTGAAACCTTTTGGCATTATACATCGAAAATTTACGTTATTATGATGTTGTGACTTGTCAATAACTTGAATTTAGCAAATTGCCACAGTAGCAAAGGCTATTAAAAAAAATTTACGTTTGAAACGTCGCGCCTCAGCCTAGAAAGTACTAATATCTGTTCTGTTCTAGAAGTAAACGTAGTGCTTACATTCTCTTGGCCTAGAAGTATTTGGCAACAAACTCTGCTGGGTTCCTAGCTTTTTTTTGATTATTCCTCTTCACCATAAAGCTTTAGGTGTGGTACCAATCGAACTAGGTGAGGCTCATGCCAAGAAAATAAGTATTTAAAAAAGGACTGAAAAGTCTGGCTAAGTAAGTAGTTCCATTAATTTTTTTGAATCAGTGCTTCGTAGAATGGTCAAGACCATGACAGGACGGCGCCGGCGGTGGGGCGTGGGCCACTGACTCATATGAATTAATTTACTTTACGATGTATGCAGATATTCAAGACCTGCAATTACCTAAATACAATAACAATAATTTTAAGACTCTTTCTGTCTGCGTATTAATAATGAACTTTATTAAGAAATCATTACTATTTTGTATTTTCCCTCTTTAATATTATGTACTTCTCTGGGTATATTTCACATAAATATTCAAATCTTGTTTTTCTTGATAAATACTCTATAAGTAGGTAAAATTAAGGATAACATCTACTTTTATAAATATAAACTGGAAATATCATCAAAGGTTTAGGAAAAAAAAGTAGGTAGGTACTCGGTAGCTTGGTATGTACATCGTTAATCAGATGATATTTTAATGTTAAAAATATTCTAAATCAATGGTATTATCCTAATCTTATGCAAGGAAAGGTAATGCGTAGTGTGACCATGCATTGCATAAATGGTGACAGAGCGTCGTCACTCTTTCTCGTCGACTTTCTCGTTCGTTGGTCGTGTCGATCGAGAGATCACGCTCTACTAACGAAATTTTCAATCGATTGTTAACAAAACGTTGTTTTTTATCTGTTTTTGAAGTATTGGCTATTAAACAACGATTCTGCTGCACATCAGGTATGTCGCTAACGATCAATCGATCCTTTTGTTCATTTTTGTACAAATCGCAAAGCGATTAAAACTGAACGTTTGTCTAACAATGTTGAAAATATAAAACGTTAAAAGTTAATTATTATGCAAGCTTCTTACTTTGTGTTGAAGTATACTTACGTGCCGTTCTGTGAAATAAACTAACTATGAATTATATTTTGCCGCCCTTGAGCATGATACAGCTTTCTAATCAACTTTTTTGAACGTTATCAAATAGAACTTACTTGTTATCAAATATTATTTCATCACCGGTGGTCTAGTGGTAATGACCCCGCCTTCCTAAGGTCGTGGGTTCAAACCCGGTCGTGCACCAACGGATTTTTCTGTTCGAAAAATTTATGTGCGCAATGCCAGTGCTCTCATACGGCGAAGGAAAACATCGTGAGGAAACCGGCATGTCCAAGAACTAAAAATTCGAAGGACATGTGCCATCCACCAATCCGAATTGGGTCCGCGTGGTGGATTAAGACCCAATCACTCTCGCCTGAGAGTAGGCCAGTGTCCCAGCAGTGGGAACATTAGAAGGCTGTCATGATGATGATGATTTCATCAGTCTATCTTTTGGATCCTTCATAAAAGTATACCAAAAAAATGATTGGTTCCAAAACGGATATTAATAATACACCTAGGTAGGTACTATTTCGCTAAACGAGTGCATAATCAAATCGTAGCTGAAATTGGGGAGGCAACACAATTAGCAGACGAGACATGAAAGTTAATGCGGTTAATCGTTAAGCGAATTGCAAGGAAATTGCGCCCCACTTGAGGGAGAAATACGGTTGATTGGGCAGTGGGTCGACAAAATACCTATATAACTGTGGAGCATTTTGTGTCCATCAAAAACCAGTAAAACCTACGTTTAAAACAAATATTAGTTATGCTCTTTTGTATGCAAGTATTGGTAGTAGTAGAGTTATTTGTTCCAAGTTGACCGCGAACTGGAAAACAAATTACAGGATGGCCCCTACTCGATGGACCGTTGACATTAAAACAATTGCAGGAACTTGCTAGACAGTGAAAGCTCAAGATAGGTCGTCATGGCACTCATTGGTGGATGCCTATGTCCAGTAGTGGACGTCTATTGGCTGACAATGATGGAGCAGTAATGCTCGCATAGCTGTGGAGCTCCCGGTTCGAAAGGTAGATGTGGTTTACACATCCTCGCACATCTCTGGTGAAAACGCAGCCTATTACTGGCACGTGAGAATTCATCTACCTCTCAGGTAACGCAATGATACTTCTGCTCTATTACAAGTGTCGATAGACTACGGTAACCCCTTACAATGTGTGTGCCGTATCGTTCGCTTGGTTGCCACTTAAGTTGTACCAATAAAAAAACTAATTGGTGATACAAAATACAAATTAGTTCTATCATTAAACCACGTATCAGTTGTGATTAAGGTTACTGAGGTCATTCACGTCACGTCACATCAAACTGTGACGTCAGAAGGTGAGTGACTCCTAATTTTGTTAATTGAAGTTAAAAAAGAACCTTCACGTTCTCATCGCGAAACCAAGTTTTTGGTAAACCCAGGTTTGATATAGCTGGTATTTTGCCGTCAAATCACTAGGCCACGACCAACGGCGGCCTTAGGGAGTCTTATTAAGTCCATCAGTCGATTGATCACTAAATTTATCTGACTGCCACTAACATAATTATTATTACTTAAATACCTACAAAATTTAAGTCCCGTAGAACTGTAATTCAGAAATGAATTGGCAAATAAGACTGTAATTTGTAAGTATACGAAATGTCAAAATCCATAGAAGTTCGTGAGCTTCTTTTACCAAAACCAGGCCCTAGAATTAGTAATTCAGTTAAATCGATTTTACTTGGTTTCAATCAAAAACTGACGTATTTTTGACCGAGCGAGCGAAGCGAGCGAAGCGTCTCAGTTTCGACATTGGCAAAAAATGCTTTTGGATGTCCGGTAAGCCGAGTTTGTTCCCAGATTCTTCTAGGCTGGGGCTTGTGATATGATTGAATAAAGATATTTTTTACTTTACTTTACTTTACTTTACTTTACTTTACTTTACTTAAGTAAGTTCGTATGAGACAACATATCGTCGGTGCGCCTAGCCTAATATGTTTTAAGGCTAAGCTAAAATGATGGCTTATCGAACAGGCGTTTTATAACGTCGAAGATTTGGTCGTACAAATCAAGTAGGATTGTACTTGAAATTATTTATTTGACATGGTGTTACTATTTTTTTATGATTATTTTTTTTATTAATTATGACATTTTATTGTGTATAATTGAATTTTTATATTATTAATATAATTTTAACCTACCTTATACTTATTAGTATTAAGTATGTTAGGTAGGAATACATTAACTACTTAATTATAATGATCTGACCTGTAAACATAAATATTTACCAATAAATTTGATTATTCTGATTATTCTGATTATTCAGTGGCCAGCTGTAGTAACACAGTGTGGCGGTAGTCAACTCTGTGAGGTACGAACTTTTGGTTTTACCTATTCGTAATATCTTTAACGTTTGAGAACAACGCTTGCATAGTTATATCTCTTTCTTGTAGTGCAGTGAATTACAATCTCAAGAGACTACAGAATAATAGCCATTCTGCTTGGATACTGCAAAATGGGTAAATCCGAGTTCACGCCTCCAGCTACAAACAAGTTTTGTATCTACCTATTTAATACTACCTATATTAAGGTATTTTTGACGCTTCGTAGGGTTAGCACAAACATTCGTTTGTTGTTTCAGACTTCGTTTGCATTTATCTCGATATAATTGGTTTACCTACTAACTTTCATAATTTATATTTAATTTGAATATTAAATTATGTTTTATGTACATAATATAAAATATAATATCTACAGCAGAGCGGAGTCATATTTAAACTGCATCTCGTCAAATTTCGCGCAACTTTGCTAAGACTCTATTGGTTGCCTTGACTCCACTCCGCTGGTGGAATGATCGTCATAGCTAATTAACTAAGATAATCAGGCACTCCATCTATCCTATCACGTTATCTATTAGCTGTAAAACAAAATGAATAAATTTAAATATAAAAAATCTTGAACGAGTAAAATATTTATTCATATAGCAAAAATATGCAATACAAACAATCTATACATAGCTTAACTAATTCAGATCACTTTCAGACAGATGCGTTTCCAACATGCTGGCGGCAATATCATGTTGAATGGTAAAAATAAATCATTCACCTCTAACAATGATGATGCAACCGTTTCTGCAAACGCTACACATATAGGAGCAACAAATCGTAATCGTCAAGTATTTAACGTAGAACTTGACCTTTAGTGAACAGTATACTCGAGGCAAAGCATCGAGCTGCTGTCTCGTCGGTTATTATTTATTAATGAATTATTTAGACATTTACTACATAAATTATTAGTGTCATTGTTTATAGTGAAGTGATACAAAATGGAGAAACTTTTTGTGTGTATAGTGTCATCGCTACTTTGGAACTTTGCACATGCACAGGGTTGTAAGTACTTGAACTTGAAAATTAGATCTAATGAAATAAAGCACTTTGTAAATTGATCAAGAGCTGATGATTAATTTTAATTTAATCCATCATGATCATGACATCCAGCATGTTCCCATTGCGGGGCCTACTCTCAAAAGAGAGTGATTTTGTCTTAATCCACCACGCGGAACCAATTGGAGGATGGCACATGTCTTTCGAATTTTTAGTTCTTGGACATGCCAGTTTCCTCACGATGTTTTCCTTCACCGTATGAGAGCACTGGCATTGCGCACATACATTTTTCGAATAGTAAAATCCAATGGTGTACGACCGGATTCGAAGCCACTAGCTTAGGATCAGAACGCGGGGTCACTACCACTAGACCACCAGTGCTCCAGTGCTTAACTTAACTAATTGAATTTGAATATAAACATAGACTTGTTTATTTTTGTCTGATTTTGAAATATTATAACAATTTGTATTAGAAAAATATGGTAGCTAACACACGTTCAAACCAGATATACCAGTTAGGTGGCTGTATAGACAACAACTTGATAATAATACGAGGAAAAGTTTCGCTTAAAGACTCTTATATAAAGATAAAAACACAATATTTGTTAATCTAAAAAAGTTTATCACAAAAGCACTAATTTAATCTTGGATTTTAATATCCGATAATATAACTATTAGAAGTGAAGGTATAGAAGTGAGCTAATAAGGTATTTCTTATTATTATTAAGAGCCTGTGGTGTTGGTGTCCCACTGTAATAAAGCCTAATAAAGCTCTTTTTTTATCTCTAATTATCTCTGTTTTGATCTACTGGACCAATCTTCTAATTTATTATATTAATTAAGTCATAATTTCAATATTAAAAAGATATTACTAACTATCGGTTTAAAACAAAATATTATACACTGACTAAATAAGCAGACTAAATAAAAAACAAGAAACCAAGCAGAATGAACACGGGTAATACCTGATATTTTTTTATGCATTTTATATTCGTAAAATACCTCTTTGTTATACGATGATTAGGTATAATAAATAATTCTTGTTAGTAGTTTCTACAAGATCTGGTTTGAGGAAATATGATCATTCGATCTTGAACCCAATCACCAATGTCCGTCATTATCTTGTAGGTTATCATTACATATTGCATTGCGGGCTATCTTGTCTATTATAGTATCAAAGGTTTTGTTGAATGATAAGACACAAAAACTATTTATTTTAGCAATGCCAAAACTTCTGCTTTGCTTATTTATATTAATAATTGTCTTGTAATCTATTTCCGTGACCGGTATTAAAACATAATAATTACGCACATGTAATACACTTTAGACAGACACATTTATTTATTAAACGGACCATCAGAAGTATGTATAATATAGTGCATAATAATATCACAATAATTGTTTTTCATCTTTTTTCATATCATAATCTGATAATAAGTTGTAAACATCGAAACTTGCAAACATTTTTATTTATAGAGTTCTATAGAGTAGGGTAGACTCCTCCAGTGTAAGATGTTTAGTATAGTCTATACTAATAGTATAGGAAAGATTTGTATTTTTTATTTTTGTTTGGTACGAATAAACTATATATATACTATATATGTACGAATAAACTATATATATAAATCAGATATATCATATGATATATCTGATTTATATATATAAATCAAAAATTCTTTCACTATTAGAATGCTATATTATCCTTAAGTTGTAGGCTATATTTATAACTAGCAACCTGCCCCGGCTTTGCGCGGGTTTGGTTTCATTGCACCCGCGCGAAGCTGGGACGGACTGCTAGTTTACTATAAAAATGAGACTGGTAATTTTCATGTCGAATATGACACGTTGACTTGTTAACAAACCGAAGGCAGCAAACCGTTTTCCTCAACCACATCCGTGTGATTGATCTTCACATAAAACAGGTTGTTTTACGGTTTATTATTTTATATCAAGGAGTATTTTTTTACAAACTGTTAAAAAACATCGTTTCAATATGCAATATTTTATTTTTTTATTATATGTCTTCAGCAAGCTTGCATATTCACACCCTTCTATATTATTGCATCCCTTCTATATCACACCCTTTTAGATTCTTACTGCTGGGACACTGGCCTCCTAACGAACTTAATCCACCACGCGGACCCAATACGGAGTAGCGGATGGCACATGTCTTTTGAATTATTAGTTTCTTTGACATGCGATTTCCTCACAATGTTTTCCTTCACCGTACGAGTGCACTAACATTTTCTTTTTTTTCTAACTTATATCGTCCCACTGCTGGGCAAAGGTCTCCCCCAAGGACTTCCATACGTCTCTATCATGAACTTTCTCCCACCATCTCTCATCGAAAGTGGCGTACCCCGAGATCGCTGTCCGTCGGGTACCCATGGCCTGGTGATGGTCGCCCACTTATCAGCACTAACATAGCACACAATTTTTTTTTGATACATTTCATTGGTGCATGACTTTGGTTGCATATGCTTTAAAAATAAATGAGCAATTCGTCACAATTTTCAAATTTCTTTCAGATTCATGTACCACACCGCTCGGGCAACGAAGTCAATGCATACGACTTTACGACTGCCCGAGTATAGTAGCAGCCTTCAATCAGAGACCAATTTCTAATCAAGTGGCAAACTTCTTGAAAAACTCTCAATGTGGTTTCGATAACGACATCCCTAAAGTATGTTGTGGACCCTTACCTTCGCAGAACAATCAACAACCAATGGTAAGAAAGTTAACAACCCCAAAGTTATTAAAGAATTTGTTATAATCACAATTAGCTTGTTGTTGATAATCAAAATCAAAATAAAACTACTAGGTAACGAATCCGTTAACACAACAATTAAAGATTTCTATGGGTGAGTTGCACCATCTTACGTTAACGTCAAATTGTTCAATCGTCGTCGAACAATTTGACGTTAACGTTAGATGGTGCAACTCACCCTTAGACATTACTAATTATAAATAGGTTCATATAAGTCAGTTACTCTTAGGCCACCTGAAGTTATAATATTTGCTATAAACGAGAAAAAAACATGTTTTTTTTTATACCACTAAAGTGGCAACCAAGCGTACGGACCACTTGATGATAGGCGGTTACCGTAGCCTATGTACGCTTGCAACATCATAGATATCACCACCCTGAGACGTTAGATGGAAAGTCTCATGTGCCTGTAATTTCACCGGAAACCATACCCTTCGAACCGGAACACAGCAATGCGAGTTATTACTGTTTGGCAACAGAAATAGGTATGGGTATAGTGGTAGTTCTTCCCCGGACGAGCTCTAACACAAAGAACTCTACTACTGTTTGATATCTATAAAATATATTAAACTGGATGATCAATATTTTTTCCAGCCTTCAAACAATAACAATAACAACAACAACAACAATGTGAAAACCAACAACTTGTCACCAGATCAGTTAGATCCAGTATACGGTGAAGACTCAAACCCAGCTCCTAGAGATAAGTGCGGAGTGGAGACTAATGGAGACAGGATATTCGGAGGAACTGCTACAGAATTGGATGAGTTCCCGTGGATGTCGTTGCTAGGATATCGACAACGTGAGTTATTCTAGTTTAGACAAAATAAAAATTATTCACTTGCAATGATGATAATAGAAAAAATCTTGTTCATTCATCAGAACCTGCTAATGTTCCCACTGAAGACAATGGCCTACTCTCAAGCAAGATGGGTCTTAATCCACCGCGCGGACCCAATGCGGATTGGTAGTTGGCACATGTCTTTCGAATTTTTAGTTCTTGGACATGCCGGTTTCCTCACGAGGTTTTCCTACTTCGTATGACTGGCATTTTGCACATACATTTTTCAAATAGAAAAATTTAACACGACTGGATTCAAACCCACGCACGACCACGCGGACCGAAAGACGGTGTCAATTTTCCTACTAGACCACCAGTGCTCTAAAAAAATAAAATAAAAATACTCAAATATTATTTATGTTTCTATTACACAAACAAAATTACAGTTTTTGACAATAGCAATTTACCAGAAAAAAAACTTACTGACAGGTTTTCTTATGACAGTTTTGCGTGTTTGAAGTTTGTGAACTTTGTTTGTGAATATAAAATATGTGTGATAATTCAGTGAACTCTGCAAAGACTTTGATGTCAATAAAGAAATGAGTTTAGATGTAATAAACATTTTAGATATTTTTTCCACATAATACTAGTAGTAAACAATCGTTTTTTGTTTGCTAAAGGTTCCGGTGGTGTGACTTACCAATGTGGTGGTGTGCTGATCAACAAGCGATACGTACTAACTGCCGCTCACTGTATCACCGGAGAAATCGAGACTAAAGTTGGAAGATTGTAAGCATCTCATTACTACTTGCTATCTTATATAAAAAACCTCCACAGTTGGACATAGGCCTGCTCCAGGCTAATAAGCGCCATGACGACCGATCTTGAACCTTCATCATCCACCTTTCATTCAACCGCTTTTATATCATCGGTCCATGGAGTGGATAAATACAATCTATAAGATAGATACAATACATTTGGATAAAGATTTTGTGTACAGTCCTTTGCATTTGATACTGGCCAACCTAAAAATCATTGGGACAGTTTAGGCAATACAGAAATCGTATTATCCAGATAATAACCTTAATATGATTGCCCTAAACAAGGATGATACAACTGTCCAAACTAATGATACATAATAATATTGTAGCCTAAACAGGAAAACTAGAGACAAATTTGTTTTCATAATAAGGAAAAACAACTATTTAAACAAATATAGACACATTCTATGTCATAATAAGTACAAAAGAAACAGTACACATAGCACTCTTTGGGCGAAGCCTGTTCTGCAGTGCCTCTATTCACTGTTATCAAGTGATAATACGATCAAGTCGCGCCTGCCTGATGATAAGCATCACGCTTTAAACCTAAACACACTAATGCTTGCACACTACATTGCATTTGCTTTATTAATTTTCTAAAAAAAATAACGACGAAACGAGATAAAGGCGCTCAAGTCAAGGTGCTCAGAATTTAATTGGAAATTACACTGTTTGAAATAATAAGCTTAAAAGGTTGATTTAGCATCACTATTACAATGACATGTCCGCCTTATTTTTCAGCACATAAACAATAGCAATCACTTGGACGCAACAAAGCTTAGCTTCGACTAACTTAGTTAATTTTCTAGAGATACGATCCGTCTTGGTGAATGGGACAAGCGGACTGAAGTAGACTGCCAAGGCGGCACATGTGCAGAGAGGCACCAGGACATTCCTGTTCATGTGGCCGTGGCTCACCCTGGCTACGTTGATAAGAACAAGAGTAGGAAGGATGATATCGGAATTGTCAGACTAGCACGCAGAGCACAATATAATTGTAAGTAACTTCATCTTCAAAATCTAGAGACGCGAGACCCGTGCCTTTATTACGTAAGTCTATTGCTGTCAAATTGCTGTCGATCGCTAGTCGATCCCTTACGCGCTTATGGTATGCACTGTAGGTGTGAAAAAGACGGCCAAACGCAACAACAAGCGATCGACAGCGATAGACTTACGTAATCAGGGGGCCAAAAGCTTTTTTTTCTAGCTGAACGAAATAGCATTGCTATCGCTTTGCACCGTTTGATTTAATTTTATTTGATGATATATAGTATTATGTACTCTCGTTTCTGTATCATCTATAGCATCCGTTTTGCCTATTTGTAAAAACTAAGTGATTAGTTGCCTTTGGTCTATAGCAATTTCTAAAATATTTACATTGTTCACACAGATTACGTGCAGCCAATTTGTTTGATCAGCAACAACGTGCGGCTTAACGTCGGCAACCAGGTTTTCGTAGCGGGCTGGGGGAAAACCTTGAGCGGTATGTACTAGATATTCCTTACTGTGGTATTACTTAGAATTATCATCACTCTGTTACCTGAAATAGATATACTGCGTAGCCTGTGGTTAGCACCCGACAAAAAATGTGTTTGAGAAAAAGAGATTGTTCCTTATTATTATTTAGTAGTATAAAAAAAATGCTTGTGCCTCATGTTTTTCTTACTGAAGTTTGTTATATTTTGTTAAACGGTAAAAAACCGTGCTTGCTTGCAGTTTTCTGGGTAGTTAGATTCCTATAAAACGTCCAACGTCCAACGTCGTCAGTGTCCTACCATTAGAAACTGGGCTTACATAATATTCTATTCGATGGGACTTCATTTGTTTTGACTCTTTAACCATCCTACTTGGAGTGCCAAAGCTTTCTATTAGGTCATTGATTTAGTTCATTAATTTAAAGTAACGTTCCGGGAAAGCAATTTTAGTTGATACTTTGGGTTTTACGTTCGAGGGGACTTTGTTGTCTGTTATTTGATTTGACGTCCTAATGTGGCGCAGTGGACTAGTGCCCGTTTGAGATACGAGAGGTTGAGATTTTGATCTTCGCAGAGGGACAAGTGTTGTCATAATCTGCAAATATTTGTTTCGAGTCTGGGTGCTTCAGCTATCAGCTTTCTGGTTCTTATAAAGTACTAGCATTGCTTAGTTTGGGGCTAGATGGCGCGCTTTCAAGATGTCTGCTAATATTTATTTAATATTAAATATTCCGACTTTAGCCCTTATTGCGTCAACGCGTTACTTTTCAGTTGTAAATTTTGCAGTTGACAGTTCGAAGTGCTGGCTACAAAGGTCCTATGGCCCACATTTCATCGAGCCAAATATAAAATACGAGCTTATTATTTATCAAGAGATGCTACTTGTGCCTTAAACACGTTATGTTGTAAAGAATAAAGCTATTTTAACCAACATCATTTTGTTATAGGTAGAAACAGTGATGTCAAAGAAAAACTCGGCATGCCTATATTTAGTAAAGACGAGTGCGTTTCCAAATACGAACGTGTTGGTGCTGTAATCACCGACAAGCAAATCTGCGCTGGTGGTAACTTCGCTTCAGACACGTGTAGAGGCGACTCAGGTGGTCCTCTTATGAGGTTGCGACCTGAAGGTATCTGGGAATCAGTGGCGGTAGTGTCATTTGGAAACGGTTGCGGTATGGACGGCTGGCCTGGCATTTATACATCAGTAGCACACTATCTTGACTGGATTTCTACCACGATGCGAAATACCAATGTTTAAGTGCCATAACCATATTGGTAGTCTTGGCCTATTGCTAAACATGCCTCTAGAACAATTATGATTACATTTTGTTGTGTACATAAACGAATCTTTGTACAAATAGGCCATGATAAGTGATTCACGTTTGCCATAGGTTTTGTGACTGTTATAGGTGGTTCGATAATAAGTAAAGGGGATCTCAGTGGTTAAAATACAAAAAGACAGAGTAGTCTCCCATAACGATTGTTTGTTAAAGAACAACCTAACATTAATTAAATACATTAAATATATTAAAGAGATTCAGGCACCGTCAAACGGCGCGATATTTCATGAACCACATAGGCATTTTTTACAATATTACAGCATATATAAGTTATAATTATAGATGTTAAAAAAATCACTATTAAAATTCAAAATTACATGATTTGTGTTGGACACTTTATATACCATACCTTCTCTACGGTATATTTCAGTGTGCTTTGTTTTATAGCGCGCTGTCTCAAAGTTTCCATAATATTAAGTTAAAAAGACATTAACGAAGGACTGGTCATAGACATAGTGTAACGATAGGATAAAAAATATATATTAATTAAATACACAAAACGAATGTAGTATACAGTATTTACATTACAAACCAGTTGAGTCTGTTAACCGTTGCAAACCATCTATATAGCTCAACTGAACTCACTTGAATGAAATAATACAAAAATAAACTGACGAAATGAATTGTTTTTTATTTGCTCCTGCTGTGTTTCATCATCATACCTTCTCAATTTTTTTATTAGAATAATGTGTCTAAAATACCACTGGGGCCTAAAACACAAGTGACGAGCAGAACGTTTAGATACAGTTCACCCCCAAGCCCTGTTTAAACTAAGAACTGGAGGATTTGCTTTGCGGTGATGTCTCTTAGCTTATCTGGGCTGAGGATATGTTTGCCCAGATGAATGCTACGTTGTTGTTGCATTAATGACCTACACTCGCACTCTCCTAGCAGATGTACAGGCATTTCCCATTGTTAATACACTGGCCTACTCGAACGAGAATCGGATTGATTGTACAAATCTTTTGAATTCTTAGTTCTTGGACATGCCGGTTTCCTCACAATATTTTTCACAGCGTTTGAGAGCACTGGTCATATATTTTTTCGAATAGAAAAGTCATTTGGTGGTTGTGCGGTTTTGAGCTTTGCTCGTAAAACAGCTTGGAATCTTTGAGCGACTTCGGTGTAAAAGTAAGTCCGTTAGAGTCAGTGGCCAACGCTTAGCTGTGCCACGAACGGGCGGTCACTTTTACTTCCGCTTTTTCCTCTAGGTTTTCAGTAATTTCTTAATTACCATTATCCTGTATCCAGAAAATTTCAGGTCCATCAGATTCACAGTTTTAGCTTAGCTTTAGTCATAGAACAGATATTAGTACCTTCTGTTGATTATTATTTAGTCAATCAGTCAATTTTATGTCAGCCAGTACAAAGTTTGGATAATTGACACTCAATATTAACAGAGGTAGGCACAGCGTGTCAGAGACTTTATAACCTTTAGTTGTATAAACAAGCCAAGGGCACAATAACTCGGTGAAACATCATTTGGTAAATTTAAATGGTAGGAAACTCGTAATAAGAATCCAGTTATTCTGGTACCATAACTACCTACGATTCCGGTTGCAGCCGTGTTGTTGATATTTTATTTATAAGGGTAATATTATTTTGAAATGAATAATACCTACAATCTAGTACCTATTTCATTTTTTTAATTTATAAAATAATTCTGCTACCGACTGACTGACATCAAGAACTGCAGAATCTGCACTCAAGTAATGGCTTGATTCGGAAATCCCCTTAATAAATCCTCTGCGAAGGGGAATTTCCGAACTTTTTTTTTACATTTGTGAACAAAAAGTATCAAAAAAGTTCCGAAATCCCCTTAACCATTCACTTTATTAAATCAATTAAAATAAGTTGGTGTAGGCCGGGTGACTTAGTCTTATCTAGGTGGTTATATAGAGTGGGCAAAAAGAGTAGACAACCTGCTCTATGTGTATAACATTAAATAATCTCTTTAATACACGGTAAAGGCCTCTGTAGTATAAAGTTTGTAATTTTTAACAAAATAAATAAAATGCAATTTAATTTTAAGCCACCAGTTGTTTATTTAATTTTTTTTTGTGTTAGTAGTAACAATAAGTATCTACATAGTTTTTATATTACTTTCACTTTGTGCAATGTGTTATAGTAGTTAGTTACACTGACTTAGATATTATCTATGGTTTTTGACATGCATTTGACAAAATCAAGAAAAAATACATTAGTGTAAAAAATTATAACTTTTTTACACTGTATTACTTATATGCTCACTAGGTAGGTACAAACAAATTAACACTAACAATTTGGCTCCTGCAATATTTTCCAAACTATAAAAATACCCAAGTACAGAATAAGATAGAAAGTAAAAAAAGCTATGTAGAATGATAACTAATAAAAAAAACTTCATGATAAAATATGTTCATTATAATTTTCGTCTAGCGTCTAGCGATATAACTATAACGTTTTGCAGCTGCATTCATGCTCAATTGCCCCACTGTTGGATCCCTGGCCTACTCTCGAGGATGAGTGAGTGACCCACCACGCGGACTCAACGAGAATTGGTTGAAAGGACATAATATCTGTCGTTTATAGTGACACTTTTTATTAAATAAAGCTCTTTTGACTTTGACTATTTCTCATGATTCTTTCATTCACTATTTGAGAACAGTATTACGTACATACATTTTTCACATTTAAAATGACTATTGTTCTAGAACCGGTTTTGAATCAACAACTTTGGGATCAAAAGGCGGGGTCTACTATATCAGAACTCTCAGAAAGTCCAATAGCTAGGTGTAACAAAACGTAATATCGCCTTAAAACTAAGTAGATAACGACATTTATTAGCACTAAGTTAAAACTATGTAGATAAGAAATAAGTACCTTAATGCAACCCTAATCAAAACGGCTTATAGCAAAAGACAAAGTATGGGAGGATATACAGTTATTCATTTCGTCGCACATTTTCGTACGACATGTATAATCGCCACACCATTTCGAGGACATAAAATCTTCGGCAAATCCCAGTTCCAGCTGCATGTCTTTCAGTGTATAATTCCCCTGAAAAATGTGAATGATTTTATTTAATTTAAACAGTAAAATTATGTCATATAAATGTCGGAATCGGCAAACATCTGGATGTTACTGACCGGTCAGGGAAACAACTGCTAGTACTACCAAAATAACTAAGTATTTTGATACATCTGGTATTGCAAGCGTCCAATATAATAGTTGGTTGACAGATAGCCGTAATTATTTCTAACCACTTCAGCTCAATTCTTTATTGTTCGTAGTCTGAAGGAGAGCGCTACGAGCCGGGAAACAGAATTTTCTCGTCCGACTTCTATGCACCCCCTTTTACTATTGCATATACATACCTACTTTGTTAAAACTACATAATTTTTTGATCTGTGTACTTAATGCACTTAATTGTTATAACGGTATGTATACTGAATTTTGTGACTCGATAAATATTATTATTATTTGATTTGAAGACTGACTAACATCAAGTTGGCCGTATAGGTATGCTTGTTTGCCCCTTGATGGTATAAAAATAAAACTATATTCTTGTTACGGTTTTGAGCAAACGGGATCGGCGTTCTTTTGAATAGTCGTCTACGGCAATTCGCTATAGCATCTACAAAGCAAGAGGAACCTGCAAGCTTTTGTTTAGTAATAGGCTTGGCAGCGTTGTGTAAAAATATATATTAATTATTTACAATACAATTGCAACTAATTAGTAATGGGAAATGCTTTGGCATTTTAATTAGTTGGCATTTGCCTCCCATTAGCCGCACAGCTTCACGTTTTATGCGATTCACTCTGACTTCTGAAGTTGTTTGTTCTTCCTTTAGAGATTTCCTAATAAACATATTATTAAAAAACAGTCATTTGACATTTTGCTTAGAATTTTCTTTCCTTGTCATCCTTCAATGAACCAAGTAACGATGACAGATGTAAAAGACACATTAGCTACTAAAGTTTTATATTGGGTAATTGAGGCTTAAAGTTAGAATTAACTGGTTTAGGAGCTGTTGAACTAATCTACGGCCCACAAAATGGTAAGCGGTTACCGCAGCCTATGGACGCTTGCAATACCAGAGGTATCACACGCAGGTTACCACCTTGAGGCATAGATCGAAAGCCTCATGTGCCAGTAATTTCACCGGAAACCATACCCTTCACACTGGAACACAGCAATGCAAGCATTACTGCTTTGCGGCAGAAATAGGTATGGTGGTAGTACTTCCCCGGACGTGTTCTATCACAAAGAACTCTACTACTCTTTACTCTTTTCTACATATTTACATAGTATGAAATAAAGTCGCTCCCCGCCATCTGTCCCTTTGTATGTATGTATGTATGTACGCTTAGATCTTTTAAACTACGCAACGGATTTTAATGTGGTTTTTAGCAATAAATAGAGTGATTCAAGAGAAAGATTTATACTTAGTTTAAGCACCCATGCGAAGCCGGGGCGGGTCGATAATTTAATATAATTACCACTTCAATAGGGCATGCGGTAATGCCTAACGCTTCAAAAACACATTCCCAAGGAGCATCTTTCTCTTTGATGGCAGCGCAAATTTCCATAGACGTTGACATCATAAGCTCACTGCCTTTATCTGTATCCTTAAATATTTCAACGCTCATCTGTAAAAAATATATTTGCTGCTAATGTTGGAAGGAAATCCTTGAGGGACGTTGATCGTTGGTGTAGCCACAATATATCGCGATATTTTAACAGCAGCAATAATATTGCCGTTTGACGTTAGGCGATAGCTTGAGTGGCGGTACATAAAAATTTCGCGATAGTTAATCCGTTGAAGCGGGCACATTACATATTGCTTCAAATTTGAGGAACATCTGACGATACATAATATAAAAACTTAAGTTATTAAATATTGCTATACATTATCTAGTCTCAAACTAAGCAGGGCTTGTATAACAGTCAGAATACTAAAAATATCGTTACCGTAGAGCGAATATGCAAAAGCGAAAATGGTCAATATCAGAATCGCTATTTTTTTCTAACTCAAAACGTCAAATATCCACATTCATGGTGACATCTCGCTCTAATACGGCGACGATAATTTTATTGTATATTTTTTGTAACATGAATTAAAATATATAAGTAAGTACTAGGTACTTATGATTACAAATATACAAAATAGCAAAATAGCGAATATCTCGATTCTTACCATCAAACCCGAATTAATCTCAGCCGAAAGACCTATAAAACCTTGCATAACCATGACACTAGGCTCATCTTCGTTTTCAGGTTGCTTTTGATTAAGATCCACCATGCTAGTATCTAACTTTTGATCGTCGACATCATCAGTAGGACACAATGCTTCTGAAATACTTATCATATACTAAAAAAAAATATCAAAGTGTTTTAGTATAGGTGGGACACATACAAGCTCAAAAGTCATAAAATAAATAGTTAAATAATTGACAGGCATTATTTTTCAACTAAATTTATATTTTGAATTGTTATCAATTATTTTTAGAAAAAAACAAAAACTGACTTCAAAGTAAAAAACATATTTTGGCAGATTGTGGTAATCAATCACACGTTTTTTGTGATTATACATAATTGGCGGAGAAATCACGTGCAAGCAAACATACTAAAAAACCAAAACAAACATACAGTCGAATTGATAATCTCTCTTTTTTTCTTTCTAATCTTTTTAAGCCGGTTAAAAATATTGTTAAATTACCTAAAAGGAATGTAAATTTAGTAAGATAAAACTTTGAATGGATTTTTTACCAAAGTGGGCTGTTTTATAATATGTAATTCGCTTAAAATATTTCATTACATTTTAATTATTAATATAATCAAAGTTGGTTTAGCGCTTTTTCTCTCGATACCACAAACACCTCCATGGAAACAATGGTTTTCTCGGTCGGTTTTTTTTCCGAAAATTAGCTAGGTTTTTTAGAAAATATACGATAAGAATCAAATAATAGTCTCTGATTGTTAATATTTAATAAATTGTTCTTACCTGTTCATCATCATCACATAATCCTTGCGTCACACTTAAAATAATTAAAATAAATGGACACCATACAATAATATGATGTGCCATTTTGAACATTAACTGAAAAATAAATAAATGTATTTATTTCATGGGGTTTATATATAACAATACGTTACCTACCTACCTAGTTACGTTAACTGATATGGATCTATATATACCGGAAGGAGAAAAGATGTGTCAATGATAGCGTTAGGTTAGGTGAGCGTGTTACTCGTAAAAACTGTTTTCAAAGAGACACAGCACGCTATACCATGTTTGCGATAGCGAGGTCACCGTCGATAGACGAGATAAATGAAGCATAAAACGGCTCCCCACTCGATGGACCGATGACACAAGCGGTTGCATGAAGTCGGTGGATGATAAAGGCTCAGGATCGGTCGTTATGGTGCTCTTTGAGAGGTAGATCCAGTAGTAAACGTTTATTAGATTTATTAAGATGGTGATTTTTTTAAAATTAATTTATAATAAAATTAATACAAAATATTTTTTTTATATAATTGTTAAAATATTATATATGTATAATGCATGTTTTAGAAATATATAGTAACAATTATTGGGAATTATAATGATGGTGATGACTTATAGGGGCATAGGTCTGAGTTATTTGGTTCTCAAGTTTCAAGTCTCAACAGGCATAGAAAAATAACTTGTTTTGATTTTTTAAACTTGTGAGTTTAATGCGTGCTTAGTTATCGCGGTACGTTATTGTAAATGGGGTGTTCAAAAACAATATAACTCATTTCCGATATAGTTGTTTTATGTAAATGCAGCCTACTTTTAAACTGTCGTAATTTTTACTTTCCGACTGTAGTTTCCCCTACGCGTATTTGTTATCTTACTGTGAGACAAATGAATATATTCACAGTTTTGATTTACTGTGTGTTTTCATGCGCGTTGCTAATATTTTATCATTCGAGCGGTTTGTTTTTTCGGATACGTTTTAGAGAAATGTTTTATGGTTTTCTCAATTATATTTTAAGGCAATGGCGATGTATTTGATTCTGTTAAAATAATATTTAGGCTGCCCACGAGCAACTGTAGCCTTCGAGCCATACAAAAAATTAAAGAACATAAACTTTTAATTAACAAATCTTGGTGGCTTGTTGAGCTAGGCTAGTGCCTTGGTTTTGCTTAGTTTTGAGCTAGAAAGTGCTGTGTAATTTTGCCAATTTTTTTTTTATAAACAGTTATTGTCGCTCTTAGGGGGAGGCCTATGTTAAGGAGTAGACGTCTATCAGCTGATATGATGATCATGATGATAAAACAGTTATTGGGAACCTGCCCTGCACCCACACAACCCTTATGTTGGGGTTTAATTCCCGTGCCCATCTAAATTCACAAGAAGAAGTATAAATTATTTGGTTTTTCTATATCAAATATTCATTTAATAACTAATAACACCATAAAACCTTATTATCAGCTATATAGTCCTATCTATCCAAAGGTTGTCTGGTAGAGATTGCCACTAAGCGATGAGACCGCCTATTGTTATACCTAAGTATAGGTAAACTGTTTCTGTCAAAACTTTATTTTATGGTGAACAATGAAGTATTTTCTATCTATCTAGTTTAGTAGAAGTCTTTGAACAACAGAACACGTTAGTCCTCATTATACTTTCTCTGTGTTTATTCATCGTTCGTCTGTCAGTCAGTCATCACCGCCCAGAGCTAAAACTAAATAATAAAGGGTTGAGTTTCGGAGTAGTTGAATGCAAAATAGATATTAGCAACGTACTATACAAATTGATAAACCTTATTCACACAATTCGATGCCTTTTGGGACTCCCCTAAGTTGAATATTCATAAATTTTAAGTGCATTGGTTTCTATATGAAGTAAGTGATCGTGTTGACAGGTTAGAAGGTTTGATTGTCACTCATACTATCAACATCATCATTCAGGTAGATATTAAAAATTTTGACCAACCCTCCGGCTTTGTCATTTGCCCAATTTTAAATGCGACGTTTGACCATAATTTGCTGTGTCACCCATAGATTATTGTTTTAAAGTTTTGCGTAGCACTTTTCTACGTTTGTCATCTCAATACATAAAATAATATAGATTTGCCCAGTTAATTCACTTGTTGAATTGCTCTTCAAACTCTTAAAGAACAGGGTGATTTTACAATGGATAAAAGAACATAGTGGATCCCTAGTTATGGACGCCGCGAACGAGTTAGCTAGAAGGGGAACGGAAACAAAAACAGAAGGTCCGAATCTATTGCTTCCTCTGACGTTCTCCCAGCTACACACCTGGACACGGCTGCATACCCAAGACCTACACAACGAACTTTGAACAAAGATGATGGACCGCAGACAGTCGAAGGCAGCAATACCAACTGCCTTCAAATGACTGACATGTCATCTGCTGCACCTACCAAGAACTCAAAACTTTCGTGGGGACCCTAACAGGACACTGTCCTCTGAACAAACACATCGGAGCTACAAACAGCCCACTCTGCAGAGGCTGTTTAGCCGATGAAGAATCAGCTACTCACGTAGTCCTGGTATGCATGGGAGTAGCCACTCAACGCACACAAATCCTTGGCACACCGAGGTCACTCCTCGAAGCCTGCAAAGCCTTACAACCCCACGAATTATGGATCAAAAGCAAGCTCAAATGCAGAAAAAAGAAGTCCCTACAAAAAGTCGTTTTTATTTCCGTATTTGGTATATTTACTATTACTTTACTAATGTTTTGACATTCCCTAAAACTTGTTCAAAGCTAGGTAAGTACTTCACATCTGATTGATAAATCAGAAGCATCCTGACTCATCAAAGAGTACCTCAGTTCTCTTCAGCTGTAGAACTATTTGCTAAATTGAAAAACCGTGTCCGAGGATGCCACTTGGAAAATCGGCGAAAAAAGATAAGTGGACACTTGCGGTAAACTTGCTTCGGTACTGTCGGAGACAAACACTTCTGACACTACAGACATCTTGCATTGTGACTGTACCTATGTACTAAGTATATCAGTTTATATTGTACAATGTCCGCAATAAATTGCAATTATAAATGAACTTCATAGCTAATAAAAAATAATAAGAAGGATCAAACTTGTGGGATCAAAATATGAACACAAGTAAATATATATAAAGTAACACAAGTAAATATATCTACCTAGCTAGATCAATAAATTATTTTGTCAACAATCCAATTTTTTGAAGTTTTTTTTTTAATTTTTTCTCATAATTATTAGAAGAACAAAACAAGTGAGCTCTAATAAAAGTGTTGAAATCCTGCCTCGACGAGTTTAATACACAAACACCAAAGTATTTTAATAAATCTCGACGACAAACTTCACGCACCTTTTCTGTTTGTAAAGGTAGACGAGAGGTCCAAAAAGCCGCACGCATCAGAAAAATGTGATAACTAGCGTAAGGGAGGTGTTAAGAGCACTTCTTATTTCAATAAGACGCTCGCAATAAAGAGTCGAGTGGAGATCTGCTAACGACGCACTTTTATATCCGTTTGAGTTTTCGATTGAGGTGTAAACACGTGATTTTTTGCGAGTTTGGCTGTTTGAGAAGCTGATTCGTGGTAACTTTATTTTTGAGTACGAAAAATGCTGGTTTTCAGGTCATTGACAATACAGTTGCAATACAGTACATGACTTCAATTGTGTTATGCAATCAAAATAAAGCATTATAATATTTGAAAAGCAATTTCTCTAATTTTCTACCAAGGGGACTAATTTAAATCATAACAATGGAACGTCCTATTCTATTTAATAGTACGGAACGCCATACGAGCAGACTTTTAGGAAAAAGTTAATGGTGCTTGAAGCTTGGACGCTGTCCTGTAATTACGAATTAAAAACTTCGTCCGCCGGACCCCAGTTTTTTCTCATTTATTTGGAAAAGATAATATTGCACCCTCAATCTATATATTTCACAAACAAATATAAATCCAACCTGAAGCGGTATAAAGTTTAAAATTGTTTGTTCAAGAACTCAATTACTTTGAATGTTATCTTTACATGCGACAGTTTTATACATATGTCTATTTCAAAGCGAAATTAGCATTCCTTTCTGAATGTTTTTTGAAAAGTATTGGGTTTTATCCATTACGTATCTAAAGCTTTTTAAAACGAAAATTATTGAACATGCTATCTTACATCAAAGGAATAGGTAAGTTTGTGTTATTTTAAAGTAAATACAAATGCATTTAGTAACAAGTTTCAGAAATACGCAGACTTTGTAAGAAACTTTTCAGTCGCTACTGTTCTTAAGAAATAAATAATGCACTGAACGTTAAATCTTTTTAAAAGGTGATTCTTGTTCGGTAGGTATCGTACAATTACATAAATATAAACAGTACAATAACAACATGTTTATAAAGCATGTTTTTAAAGTTAGTGCTTGATAAAATCAAAAAATAACAAGAAAATTCAATAAACTTTTTGAGAGTGTTAAGGTCCAGCCGTTACAATTCATTTTAAAATATTCGCCGAGTAACCGACAAACGAGCTTGCTAGAGGTACTTATATAGAGCTTCTAAATAGCTTTAAACGTCAGCATAAATGACAAAAACTGATGGTAAATTGTCCGTCTACATATTTAAAAATAACAGAATTACCTAAAGAAATTTAAAGAATAAAAAAACTTTAATTTGTTTTGTGCATGAAATTACGTTAAAACTATTATAATGTTGCAAAGTATTAGGTAACTCAGTGCACCCCAGAAAGCTGCCCAGTAAAATAATATAATTATAGTAATTTAAAAGCGGTGAATAGAATCATAACAATCTGAAATACGATGTTACGAAGCTATTACGTCATTGCACCATTCCCTGTCTGCGACTAGTCTCGTTTTCATTTAGCAATAAAAAGACCACGTTATATAAAAATGAATTACAATATGTAATAAAATCGCGTTGAGGGAATTTGTGCGAGATTAGGGACTCAGATTATTGTCAGAGTATTATTTTGTTGTTTTACGACACGAAAATAATAAGCGGTGTGACGTTTATACGTCTCATAAAAGTTGTAGGGCTATTTATGATTCGGATATATTCAATAAAGAAATTTTATATTTCGGTTTTATTTCTGGTAAATTGATAGATTCAGGCGACACTTTGCAGAAATCACAATCACAATGACAAGACAAAAACTGACGAAAAATATCTAGTACCTACTACTTCACTTAACCCGGTTACTCCGGTTAAGCGGAGTAGTACTAGATATTTTTCGTCTGTTTTTTACCTTTCTGGTAAACTAAATGTGATTATAATCCTTGGACTTGTAGTTCTTCGAACAGAAGACATCGCAAGCAAACTTCTAAAAGTAAGTAATTTACTGCATTTTGAAGAGCTATTCTGCTCATCATGCTAAAAATCCTCATCATATCTTCCCCAATTTTTTATGAGACGAATTAAAAGTTAATACCTTTCAAATTAAAAAAAAAACCCATCTAAATCAGATATCATAAGGCTGAGATATCTCCCTTTTTGCCTCTTTTTAGAAAAAGTGAGCCCCCAATCCAAAATTCCCGACGACAAACAAATTCTATACAGTCATAGAACTTGTATAACAAGTTTCAACCAAATCGATTGAAAAATGTGACCTGTAGGCGAGAACAGCCGGACAGACTGACTGGCTGAATGACTGACTGACAAAAGCATTTTTGGCAAATCTCGAAACTGAAACGCTTTGCTCGCTCGGTCAATAAGTCTAATGAGTATTCATACTAACTATATAAAAAAATAATGAGTGCACCAATGCATTTTTGTTTTCGAAATATGTATCTGCTCAATGAGATTTTGAAAGGTAAAGGCAAATATTATGGTGAAGTAGGGCATGTTCAAGAACTGAAAATTTCTTGTAAAATGTAAATTCCATCAACCCACACTGGTTTACTGTGGTAAATTAGGATCCAATTACTCGCGTTCCAGTGACCAATTTTAGTGTCCCGTTGGAATATTCAAATTTATAAGTTGGCCATCACAATATTTTTTTTTGCGCTCAAATCACAAATCTTCAAACAGCTTCATGTCTAAAACACTTCCTGCTATAAAATTATTGATTTCAATCTAGGATATAATAACCAGAATACATCATGGCCATACTTAGTGTGTGAGAAACAGTGTGAGTGACTTCCTGCGACCGCTTTAATGTCATCGGTCCATCGAGTCCTATGCTCCGTTTTCCAGTTCGCGGTCACTATTCGAAAAACTTTATTTCCCAGCGGTTATCGGTTCTATCACTTATCACTGTTTGTTATAATATGACAGAGGAGATTATTAATAAAATTAATATTCCGATTTTGTTGTGCTGTCACTTTAGTAAATGTTTTCATGATTAATATTATTTTTAACAAAAGTGCCATTGCAACGCAGAGTTTGAACTGTTTCCATAAAAAACTAACGAAACAAACGCTTCAATCACTGTCATTTCAATGTTGAAAAATTTTTGATTTTCAATTTATTGTAGAGTTAAATAATAAAATTCTTTGATTTTATTGAAAACAGGCCGTTAAAATTTGGATATTTATTGTGCTTAAATTACATAATTTTTTTTATAACAAAACCTTTATTATTTTAATATTATACACCATCTCAACAATTTATGTTGTGAGAAACAAGCTTGAGAAATATTTTAAAGACGCATTAAACAAGCTTAAACAAGCTCAAAACACAAATAAAGCCTTCAATGAGCCTCTTGATGGCTGACTGCCTCTAAAAATACTGCTAGATGTGTAGACAAAAATAAAGCCTTCAAAGGATTTTACCAAGTTCATAAAATATAATACATTTTAAAGAAAATATTATTTCTTATTTCAAATATTTTACTTCGAATATTATAGTGAGGTTATAAATATTTAACTACGTCTATTTAATAAAATTTTAAAGATTGCTTAGTCAAAATACAGGATAATGGTAAACAAAACATGACCTATGATCTGAAGGCGCAGTTTTAGGCTAGAATCCTTGATTTAGCTTACGATTATGATAAACGCCAAAAACACTGAAATTACAAGATTGAACGCTTTATAAATAAAAAACTTGTTTTCATTTTAACCTTTTCTACATCCAAGTTAACTCAAACAGACACAAGAACGAAAAGTACCAATGAATCTTTTAATTCCAAAACACTTACCACAGAGATTGCAGCAATGTCTCACTAATTGTGAAGAACACTCCACGTTCCCTTTGTTAACTAAATTAAATTAATTGCAAGGAAATATTTAAATAGAGGGAATACTTGGTACTGCCAATTGCAGACCTTACTTGCTTTTGTCTAGACTTTAACTAGACGCTTGTTGCGAATCTTTTGTATTAGGAAACCACCACGTAGGTAGTGATTTTGTGTTAGAATATTAAAACATAATTTAATTTGACTTGGCCACTGAAAACTTGTTCAAAAGCTCAAAGTCGCACAACGAGCTATGGAAAGAGCTATGCTGGGAGTTTCACTACGCGATCGAATCCGCAATGAGGAAATCCGTAGAAGAACCAAGGTCACCGACATAGCTCTTAGAATTAGTAAGTTGAAGTGGCAATGGGCAGGCCATATAGCTCGCAGAACCGATAACCGTTGGGGAATAAAGGTTCTCGAGTGGCGGCCACGAACTGGAAAACGAAGTGTAGGACGGCCCCCCACTCGATGGACCGATGACATTAAAGCGGTCGCAGGAAGTCGGTGGATGGTGAAGGCCCAAAATCGGTCGTCATGGCGCTCTTTGGGGGAGGCCTATGTCCAGCAGTGGACGTCTATCGGCTGATATGATGATGATGATGACTGAAAACTTGTACATCATCATGTCAGTGGACTTTGTGCAAACATTGTATAAAAAACGTACTTAATAAATTATTTATAATATAAGTGAAATGTTAACTTTTAGTGAAATGTTAGCTACAGATTATAGATACAAATAAATTACAAATGTTTTATTGCGTTTCCAAAAGATAATTTACAATGTTAACAGTGATAAAATCTCCGTTTAAGTAATAAACAAGTACTTGACGACCAATGTGGCGCGGTGGGCGAAGGTCCGCCTGCGACGCAGAGGTTGCGGGTTCGATTCCCGCCTTGGAACAAATGTTTGTAGGATCTGCAAATATTTGTTCCGGGTGTTCTGGGTGTTTTCTATGTATAATAAAAAATATCTATCTATGTATTGTATTGTATTAAATATATTATATCAGTCATATAGTACCCATAATACAGCTCTGTTTAACAGCAGCTTACCTTGGGCTAGATGATGCTGTGTGGATTGTCCAAAAAAAAAAAAAAAAAACTTGTCATAGGAGATTATAAATGAGGCAAGATTCAAAGCGAATATTATTATGTACGTTTTTTCGTTTATTGTTTGCACAAAGTTAAAAAATCATTGAACGACAAAGGGCATTTTACCAGTTTCAAATGCAACCAAACAACGGGAAGCAACCGACACTAGACAGGCCACTGTACAAAGCCAATAACACACCCTCAATTTGACGTCATGCAGAATCTGGCTTGTCCACATTTGTTGGGCATTATTTTATTATAATTGACATAAAGATTGAGCGACATTAATGAGCCTAGCCTAACTACTACTACGATTTCGGATACATTATTGGTGATCGAGTTTGGAGAGTTGCAGTCTTGCTAGTCCTACTAAGAAGACAACTTATAAGAACCATCGTTGATCAATGCTGTCTACGTAAAGGTTTCATATTCAAATGATGTCAAGGATTTTTACTATAAATAGTTATAATAGGTAAGTAATAAACAAGCTAGTTTATTAATCAATTGCCTTCAAAACACACAATAAAACTATTGTTTTCCTTCATCGCAGTGAATGACATGTGTTACAGATTGTTATTTCTTATTAGTGTACTAGTTAATATTAGTACTAATACTAATACTAAAATCATAATTTCTATATATAATTTTTTTTTTTGATATCCTTGTTTTTATATGGTTTTAAAATAAAAAAATTCTTTATTTTTTAGTTTTATATTGTTAGTTTTGTATTTTGGTTTATTTTTTTAAGATTTATTTTTTAATATTAGTTTTTTCTTACATTACATACCTAATCGTTAACGCTAAGACTCCACATTCATTTCTGTTCACTTGCCTGGTATTGTTTATTTAATTGAGGAAACTTCACTGGTTTATGTAAAATGCTAAGATGTTAAAATAACTGTGTAATAGTACTGTTTGTTTTCCAATTTTCACAATAAAAAAAATAAAATTGTGTCGAGTTTTTAAAACCTTTTTTTAACAAACCTTTAATCCAGAACAAGGATCATGACAGCTCCTTTATATTCCCACTGCTAGGTTACTGGCCTACACTCAAGCGAGCGTGATTGGGTTTAATCCACCACGCAGACCCAATACGGATTGTAATTGGTCAGCACATGCCATGCCTTTTGCACTTTTAATTTTTAAAATATAAGTAGCTGGTTTCTTCACGATGTTTTCCTTTACCATTTCAAAATGTATGTGCGCTATGCACTTGCATAATACATTTGTCAAGCGAAAAACCTCATTAGTATAAAACCCTTGACTTTTGAACCAGAATGCTGGCTACCGAGAACTCAAACGCACTGGCAGTATGTAACGGTATTTCCTTGCAAAGTTCTACCTTAAACCGCTACTAAACTAAACTAGCAGATAATTTTGAGCCTGAGTATGAACATGCTGGACCGCTAGCGATGTGAAAAATCCAAGGACCGCTGGATTGACCATGGCTGATTTTTTTCTGAAGAGGTTCGATTACATTTATATTTCTTCCATTTTAAAGTTAAACTTGACATTTAAATTTTACAAAATAATGTTAATGTGCTGTTGTACAAGTTCGTTATCTTAAATACCTTAAATAATGTCGTTACCTTAAATTAATGTCTTTTCGAATAAAAGAAACAATGTTGAGTGTCGTTGAACTCGGCGATGAATACCTAGCTGCTACAATGTGCCGTGAACAAAGAAATCCCACGATTAGGTTTGCGATTTTTAAAACACAACTACCGTTTTAGTCGACCGTATTGATCGCCGCCTGTGGAGATCTGATAATCATAATTTTAAAAAATTAAATGAAATAAAAATATACTCGCTATCCCACAGTAAAGTTAGGCTCACTAAACTCTGTAAATCTTTTAAATAGCAATAATCAAACAAAAAATTTTCAAAATGTCAGCTATAAACGAAAAAATTAAGTAAAACCGGACATTATACCTAGTGCTAATCAGCATTCTAAACCTTTGCCGTAACCATCTGTTTGTGGTAACTATAGCCATTATGACGGTTACCGGTTCCAAGTAATCAATGGTTTAGACATTCTTTTAGTGACCGTGATTTAGCACCTGAGGCTCACTTAATAAAATCTAGCTTTGATTTGAAATAGTAAATAGTTTTATTAAAGAAAGCAGCATATTTTGTTTAAGATTTTGATTTCCAACAAATTATTTTTGTTAAGCAACGTTCAGCGCAGTTAAGAGGTAATATTACTCCAAAAGTGTGTGATGTGAAGCTTTTGTAGAACTCTCGTTAACGTTGCTCATGGCGACACTGGACGTTGTAACTCAAAATATAATTTCTAGAACTTCTTATTACTTATCTCAATTTATTTATCTCACAATTTTGCCTTCATACAGCACATAACATTGTACGTAATCGTTTAGAGTAGGACCGAGGGACTGGACAGCAGACACAACTTTACAGCCAGAACCAGAGCAGAATACAAATTGTTTTGGAGGTACTGAAATGTAAAATGGTGTCGTAAAATGCAAACGCGGTGATGCACATTTGTAGGTTGTAAAATATTTGTGACTAGTGGATTTCCCGTGATTTGGTTTGCTTGTCTAAGCTTCGTCATTTTTATTCTACAAGAACTCGTCTAGATAATTATAATATCACGATCCTGAGGCGCCGTGAAAAGCAAGAGGTTGTTTGTGGGTTTGTCCCGGGGACCAAAAATACAAAAATGTTTTTTTTTCCAGAAGAAATCACTTATTTCTCTTTATACCCATAAAAAAGCTATAGAAACCAATGTATATGCTAGCCGGCCTGTTGGTAATGCGTAACTCCGCGCAAGAACTATGTATCAATCATCAAGCGAGTTTCATGTTCTCAGTAAGTTAGTTCGTTCGTTCGTATGAGTCAGTATGAGGCCAACTCTGGTGACAGAGTTTCTAGGCCGCCCGAAGGCCTCTGTCATGGCCTAACAACTATTGAAAAAGCCGGGACCGACTGCTTAACGTGCCCTCCGAAGCACGGGAGCGCTCAGTTAAAATTGCCACTGGCGGTCACCCATCCAAATGATGACCCCGCGGAACAGTGCTTAACTTCGTTGATCTGTTAAGAACAACTTAGCCAGCTACGTCGCGAGCGCTCCGAGTAAGTTAGTCAGTCAGTAAGACATGAGCTTTGATGTTATTACGATTATTGGTAGACATAATTTTGAACTTTGGTACATATTTCTACCAGCAGTTCCATCAGGTTTGATAATAAAACAGCTGCAGTACCTTAATATCACACAGAGCAATGCACAATGTTGTAAACCTACAATTTTGTCTTTCAGGAAAACAAAAAGGAAAGTTTTAAGCCCCCGTATCTGATGGATTACTTACCTGTACCTCAGAGTAAAATCAAATCAAATCAGATCTCTTTATTCAATCATCACAAGACTCATTTTGAAATATCTTGAAGCTAGGTAAATTTACGCCAGTTCCACGCGCCTCAGCCTAGAAGAATCTGGCAGCAAACTCGGCTGGGTTCCTAGATTTGTAGTTCTGAGTTTGATATTTTATTAAAAACAGATGTTAAATTTTTTAATCTTGTGTAAACAAATACATTACAGACACTATTATATACTGTTTTACAAGTTTAAATCATACATCGCACAACGAAAGGGATTCTGTAAAACTATTTAATCACCGCCCCAGTAAGGTGAACCTTTCAGGCGAACTTCCATACAGAAACGGACCTCCAATATCCTCTTGTAAACTTAGATATCCACTCAGAGCTCTGATTGGCGCTGCAAACTTAATCCGAAGCGAATCTACGAAAAAAATCTCATACTATTACTTTTTTGAAAGCGTTCCGGTGTATTTTCCTTGAGCCGAAAACTTTTGCAATACTAGATAGCAGAAGTTTAAACTCCGGGCAAAGGGGATTCTGACGATCTCGCTCCGTCTAATAAAAAGCCCGATGTTGCTGAAATATGTTGTCACTGCATAAACTTTACGAGTTATCTCGCTATGAGACAAGTTTTGCGCATGATGAAGTTCTAAGCGCTCGTTCAGTCATATGTCAACTTCAGACAGCAATAAAACTGAATATTGTCCCAGAGAAAGTAAAAATACACTTGCCAAAAATGATGATACAACAGCCAGTAATGTCACATTAAATACGCGATTACTTTAATTTATTATTTCCAATTGGGCGACTGTTACGTAAAATTTTATCGAGAGCAATTTCGATAGTGCGACGTAATGCGAGTTATAGGAGCTGCAATAGCTATATTTTGTTCTCTTGAATGGAATTTGAATAATTCGGCTTATATTTGCCGTGCCGTTTATCAATATGCGTTCCTTCATAGATATTAATTCAAGATATTTAGCATAGAAACTTTGCGATTTTGCATGCTCGTGATTTAGTGAATAGCCGAGAGCTGGGTTGCATGTAAATGAATGAGAATATCTCACTTAAAACTGTATTTTATCGTTGAATAAAATACAAAAAAATTCTGTGAAACTTTTGAAGTGAATGGGTAATTGTCTGGAAACTAAGCTCCTTAACAGATGGAGTCTTGTTTTGATTTTAATCTGCAATTGATCCATTATTTATTTTAGCAAAATATGTTAATTTGCTATTCCAAATAACATAAACAATACAAAGTGGCTTGAGCACAATAATATGGAGACGAGAATAAACGAAGGTTTATATCAAGTACAGATAGAGGAACGAATAATACTACTTACTTAAATATTTTATAAAATGATTATAAAAAAAAACAATACATAAATCACTTTCAATTATTATCCATAAAGATACCTTACCCCTCGAAAATGAGAGTTCGTAATTCACCAACTGCAGATACATTTTCCAATTTCACATCAATGGCAGTGATTTAAGTATTTCCCGTATCATTTGTTTCTCCTGCTCCAATATCGTTTTTTTTATTTTTCTTAAATTGCTTTTCTTTGTAGATCATCCCCCTTCAACCCCCATCATATAAACACATGTGTGCGCTCTTGCGTTACAGAGATTTGTTCTTAAGTATAGACATTTATTCGGTTTTAGCTCAGGGCGGTATTGCTTATTCTTTAGGTTTTGACATATTGTTTTCACAGAATGAGTATATTAAATATAATATTTATTTTTCAAGTTTAGGTATACCTCCTTTAACGGTTTACTAAATTAAAAGTAAGTTCGTGTGATTCAGTGACCAACTCCAACAGAGGTAGCGTGCCCTCCGAAACACAAAGTAGCCTATTCGTTGCTTACGTCTGATGACGATTTTGTTTCGATACAAAACTGATTTTCTTTATTCTGTCATTATTAACGACCAATGTGGCGCGGTGAGCGAAGATCCGCCTGCGACGCAGAGGTTGTGGGTTCGATTCCCGCCTTGGGACAAATGTTTGTAGGATCTGCAAATATTTGTTCCGGGTGTTCTAGGTGTTTTCTATGTATATTATATATGTATATGTATTGTATTGTATTAAATATATATCAGTCATCTAGTACCCATTAATACAGTTCTGTTTAACAGCAGCTTACCTTGGGTTAGATGATGCTGTGTGGATTGTCCAGCATTATTTATTTATTTATTTATTTATTTATTAAGTTGAATCCCCATCACATACCGCTCATTCCCTAACTCCATTTACTACAACTAGACCTGCAATTCGTTGTGATTATTAATTTGAGTTGAAAGATCGATTGGTCATCTATTAATTAGAAACAGTTTTGTAATACACTGACTATTTCATTATTTATTATGTCTTTTTAGACTTCGGTATATATACATTTTTAAACAGTGTTTATACTAAACTGTCACAAAATCAATGCTGAGCTTGTACTAAAGCAATTCACGTACACGCTCTGGAATGTACGAGTAAAGAAGTTCATTGGGCTGTTTTTTGATCGCAAGTCAACGAATTAAGTTCAGTGTGTTGTCCATCATCCTTGACGTCCTTACCTACAAATTAAAAAAATACACCTGCGACGGGCCCGCGACGGACACGACCTGCCACGCGCCCTCACCTTGTGTGTTTTGCACTTTATTCTCTTGGCAGATAACTATTTTGACGAATTTACCTTGTTGACTACGGATAAAAAACCCAGGCCTTATTAATAATAAAACAATCAAACGTTGTATTCAACTTTCGTTTTACACAAACAAAAATCGTTCTTTTTATATTACATTTCTGCCTAAACTCATCTTTTCCGAAACAAAAATTAATTTAAAAAACAAAATAAATCGCAAAACCCCATGATTCAAATTCGTTTTTGATTGCTCACTCGCATGTCATCCGGGGCCTTTTAACAAGAGAAACACTCGTGTCAGCGACGATGCAAAACAACATTCATTACAAGCCGGCTGACAATAAATAGATTATGACGATACAAAAGTGCAGAGCAAGATTATAGCTCGAAGTAAAAAGCTCGATAACCCTCCAAGATGTCTAGTTATACACCGGAACCATAAAAATATTGGTTTAAGTTAGTAAAATACGTTTGACGATGGTGTTGACACCACGATAGAACTGGTAGGAAATGCATATTATTATAATGAAGCAGCGGCCTTCTTTGAGCTATCGTAAGACTTTTTTCCTGCCCTCGTTTCGTGATATAATAATCAAAGGAATATGAGGGGAAGTCAAACGTCTACATATGCGAGCGATAAAAGACTTGAGCGCATTAGGGTTGTTTTTATAATTTCATTAGATTTGTTTTCAAGTGAAACTAAGTTAAGTGAATTTAATATTATTTATTATATTTTATGATACGTATTTTGTATATTTGTAATGTAATTATGTACATATTAATTATTAGTGATTTATATAGAACAGTTATCAAGATTTTGGTGATGCGAATATCACATAATATTTAAAACTACTTGTAGTACTACGCAATCATTACGAAAAGATAAAAACTGTTTATCCTTACCACACTAAAAAGTGCATGTTAGCAGAGAGATATATTTTAATTTAATGTAGTTTTAAAAATAATTTGCCGTGCATTTATCTAAACCTAGCTAACCTAACTAACCTCTCTGGTTCTATTATTTTCTACCCTAACTTGTTCACATAACAAAATCTAAGTGCCAGGATCTCAAAAACCGGAGCAGATGTCACGCATGAGATAATCCAACGAGCGGAACCCGCCCTCATCGTATTGTGACTTACCTCCAAATCCCTGGAGAAGTACCAGGCATACATGATAACGAGAAAAGTAATTTTTATATTAAATCTTTGCAACAACACAGATTGGCGAAGGCAGCGTTAGACGCGTGTATAGAGACAAAATTGTACATTTTAATAGAATACTAAAAAAATTACTTAGACAAATAACTCCTATTCGATTTTACTAGGGTTAAAAAGTAACTCAAGCTATGGTTTAATAGACATTGTTAACAAAAATATAATTTTATAACTCGATAACGATCTTTAAAAACGGTCCAAATTTGAGTTTGTTCGAAGTTGAGTGGCAGTATGCAAACACGAAGTTTTCATTTACCTATTTCTAACGTAAAGTTCGTAAAATAAGCATTTAAAAGTTGAGAACAGCCATTTTTTTTACTCTCTCCACAAGCAAAACATAAAAGAGATTTCTCGGTACTCATGACTGCGCCGCATAAATTAGTTTTCCGGAGATTGTTTGTTCAGTAGACGTTTTCACGTCAACATATTTTTATGAAATTTTCCTTTTTGCTTTCACACAACACTACAATAAAATTGAAACAACATTTTCGGTGTGTGTTTGTTTTAACGTTAGCTTTTGTTTTCACACAATAATTAAAACAACAGAAAAGCTATATATTTAATGAGATTGTTTTTTGGTTGACTGCACAATGGCACGAGGGTATTATGTACCGGCATTCTGATTAGGTAGGTATGTCTGTGTTATATTTTTCCCTCTTAAATAAGTGCTTTTGGTTCACCTGGAGAAAAGCTTTTGTTAAGTTACGTTTAAGTATTGTTTTTTATCTATCCTGTTTGAATGAGCAAAGATCGAACAGTTGGTAATATTTATTATGTGATAAGCACGTGTGCCTTAAGAAACGAGTGACACTTTTTGCCTAGCAATGAGATAGTGATAATGGTATGTTTCTGAAACATTGATACTTTATTTTAGTTTATTGCTCGTAGAATGGATAATGTCAAGTTTTTTTTTGTTAAAAATAACTTTCAGTAATTTTACTATTAGCACATAAAATTCTATTATGTAATAAGAGATCTAGTGCACTATCATCGATCGATCGGTGCACTGGTGGTCTAGTGGTAGTGACCCCGCCTTCCAATCCTAAGGTAGTGGGTTCAAACCCGGTCGTGCACCTATGGATTTTTCTGTTTCGAAAAATTTATGTGCGCAATGCCTGTGCTCTCATACGGTGAAGGAAAACATCGTGAGGAAACCGGCATGTCCAAGAACTAAAAATTCGAAAGACATGTGCCATCCACCAATCCGTATTGGGTCCGCGTGGTGGATTAAGACCTAATCACTCTCGCCTGAGAGTAGGCCAGTGTCCCAACAGTGGGAACATTAGAAGGCTGTCATGATGAATAAGAGATCATCACCATAGAAACCATAGAACCTCACCATAGAAACAAAATAAAGACCTTGTTTTTTTAATTACAGCTTATTAAGACGGGATGTTTTATGCAAATTGAATTGAAAATGTTGATACTCCTACGCGAAACTTTCCGGTATCTGGTCAGTAATTAATTAAAAGCTTATGTGGTGCCATTATGGGTTTTATGCTAATAGACGCGGTAATATGAAGGCTTCAAAGCCGGTACGCTGTAAGCTAAGCTCCTGAAGTTAAATGCTACCCTTTAGAAAAATATAAATCTCAAGTTCTTAGCATAGCTCTCTTTAGTAGCCAGAGTTGGCCACTGACTCATACGAACTTACTTACTTTAGCATAGCTCTAAGAAAAAGAAGAAAGAAGAGTAGTAGAGTTCTTTATTCTTTGTGTAAACACTTTCCATCTACCGTCTCAAGGTGGTAACACGCAAGTGATATCTATGATGTTGCATGCGAACATAGGCTACGGTAACCGCTAACCATCAGTGGGCCGTACGCTTGGTTGCCACTTTAGTAGTATAAAAAAAAAGCTTTATTAGTATAAACATGATTTTATTCAGTTTTGAGTGTTCATAGAATAAGAATAAGAATAAGAATAAGAAAATATTTATTGTTTAGCTGATGAAGGCACAAAAAGATCTTAATACTAGGTATGGCACTGGTAGGTAATTTATTTTATTTTATTTTTATACAACTGAAGTGACAACCAAGCGTACGGCCCACAAGATGGTAAGCGGTTACCGCAGCCAATGGACGCTTGCAATACCAGAGGTATCACTCGCGGGTTGCCACCTTGAGGCTAAGATCGAAAGCCTCATGTGCCAGTAATTTCACCGGAAACCATACTCTTCGCACCGGAACACAGAAATGCGAGCATTACTGCTTGGCGACAGAAATAGGTATGGTGGTTGTCCTTCCCCGGACGAGCTCTATCACAGAGAACTCTACTACTCTTAAGGTAAGCTCAGCTTATCCATTTTGGACGTACAATATTAACTAGGTTATGTTAACTAGCTTATGTACTACAATGTTAAAGGTAGGTACTTAATAATATCTACTTAATTCAGTAGATATATTAATATATATTATTTTATTTTAAGTAATAGGTATTCATTCAAGTCATAAAATACCTTATTAATAAGCCACTTTCTTAATGTATTTTTAAATATGTTTCAATTCATTTGTTTTAGTTCTGTTGGTAAGTGATTATAGATTAGGTTATAGGTTAGAGTAACACTAATAAGTTGGCCGTATTTTGTTTGCTAATCTAAGTAATTAGACTTAGTACAAACAAGAACAACCTAAATTCGGAAAAATATTTCGCAATGCAAGTTTTATATCGTTGGTTGGTTGGTATTTCTGTACTGTTGTTTGGTGTTAGTTACATAGACTATGTATAATTTTGAAGACAGAAAACTTAACTTTAAGAATTTTCTGTCGGGTTAGGTTTTTAATCTCTGTAGCTTAGTTTGCTGGTTGGCTTCAAAGGCCGCTACATAAGCGAAACATTAAATTTCAGCGAAGCGGCACAGAGCACGGCGGCTGCACCGGGTTATTAGATTATTGTCGTTGATTTTAAGTCTTTTTAGTTTATTTGCAAAAAAGTTTAGCCTTTGAGAAGAAAATTCAAGATACGTGCAACACAGAAGTCTATATTAGAGTTAAATGAACTCCAATAATCTGTTTAAGTCATTTTGGACAGGTCATCTTGGACAAGTCAAGTAAACCAGCTCTAGAAGTTCGATAAGTGAGCAACGCTAATACCACAAGGTTACGAGCGCTTTTGCTTCAGAGCATCATCGAAGGTTTTTTCCATAATTCTATCGAAAATAATATTGTAGAATTATAGTTGAAATTTAAATGCATTTCGGTACATCACTTGACTTTGTGCACTGGATAATGCAAACTGTTAACGTCATGTGAGGTCTTATTTGAGAGCATTTAAATTTCGTCAGAGAGCACACAGCACCGGTGGTGTAGTGGTAGTGACCCCGCCTTCCGATCCAAGGTCGTGGGTTCAAACCCGGTCGCGCACCAATGTATTTTTCTGTTTGAAAAATGTATGTGCGCAATGCCATTGCTCTCATACGGTGACGGGAAAGCATCGAGAGGAAACCGACATGTCCAAAAACTAAAAATTCAAAAGACATGCCATTCACCAATCCGCATTGGGTCCGCGTGGTGGATTAAGACCTAATCACTCTCGCCCGAGAATAGGCCAGTGTCCCAACAGTGGGGAACATTAGAAGGCTGTCATGAAATTTTGTCAGGTTAACAAAGTATTAGACTACATTCGTGTATGTACATTCATACAATTACTAGCGTCATACACTTTTAAACAACTATATTTATAACTATAATGCAATTAGAAGCCAGCAGTTGATTTCGCAATGAGCTATCATATCTTTGGGCTGATTGTATATCGCACGCACGCGGCGCAATATGCAGCGGTAGGCGTGCGGGGCTGATGGCAGGACACAGTGTTTCAACGCAGTATAGAAGTTAAGCCAAAATATTGATAACGAGCAAACCCGAGGCTTCACCCGCGTTTTTGCAGTTTTTATGCTTTCCCACAGGAACAATATTTTTTTCCGAGATAAAAAGTAGCCAATGTTATTTCAGGACTTAAGCCATCCACAATTTAAATTTCATCACAATCGGTAAAGTCGTCACGGAGATACGTGGTAAAAAACATTCACACACATACCCACACACACAGACTTTCACATTTAGGGTGAGTTGCACCATCTAACGTTAACGTCAAACTGTTCAATCGTCGTCGAACAATTTGACGTTATAGCTATATTTGTAGCTATAATAGCTATAACGTCAAATTGTTCGACGCTTCAGTCAGTAATGTCGGTAATGCCCGGAATACCCGAGGATATATTTTCAAAGCTAATTCTAGTTTATTTTAGCCCATTATCGTGCATGGGCTAAAATAAATAAATAATAATAAATAATTCTAGTTTGCTCATAGCAAGCTAGAATCTCGCTATATTAAAGTAGGAACTTGCTATCATTTTGTTGCTTTAGTTTAGGCATCTTTAATATGGTATTGCTTATCAAATTAATATTGTTCACAATGACTTACTATTATCAATATTTTGGTTATTCACAGATTTTAGATTGAGAGACAGATTCGGCGATGTCTATGGCTTGCACGCTAGCCAGGCTGGTGAAGTTGAGTTTCTGCAATTTTTGCGCTGTGTGTGGGCGGCGGACTGGGTACCAGTTAAATTGAGCACCGCTACGCCCAGACACTCATTTCCTCCATCCACCATTGTGCTGCACTCACAATACAAAAACATTTTTTTACGAATTTCTACAAAAAGTGCTTTGAATTTTTTCCAATCTTCGCCTCTATTCAGCTTTTAAAACTTATTGTCTGCCGCAAAAAAGTGTTCGAATTAAGGGCGTGGCTAGGTTTAAATTATAGCGTAATAATCTGTGGTAAGCGATTTTTCTTCTCAGTAGATGGTGTAGGTAACATTAGAAGTTGAAATAGAGGGTCTTATTTTATGATGGGTGAGTAAAATCAGCTTAGGTAAAAAATGGGACCATCTGGGCCCTGAATTTCATTTTTAAACGGTTTTAGAAATGATATTCAGGGCCTTACTATACACATTTTTTTTATACCACTAAAGCAATAGCAACCAACCCCCTTTTGATGGTATGCGGTTACCGTAGCCTATGTACGCATGCAACATCTTATATATCACTTGCGTGTTACCACCCTGAGACGTTAGATGAAAAATCTCACGTGCCTGTAATTTCATCGGAAACCATACCTTTCGAACCGGAACACAGTACTGCTTGGCGGCAGAAATAGATATCATGAAGTCAGTATCAGTAAATGTAAGAAATACCTAATTAATTAATTAGACTCATTAAAAAACACTTTTTTTATTGTAGTTTACCGTGGGTGGCATTGAGGCCTCACACCTCGTTCCAGTTACGAAAGTTTTATTATGTACGAGTATGTGTGGGGAAAATTCATCTTTAAAAAAAACTTGCACGCATGCAATATTAACCAAAAAAAGGTGGTTCATTCAAACGTTTATTTTCTTTCCTAGAATTTAACCTGCAAACTTGCAAAGACGCAGAATATAACTCAACGTAGTCACGCTCAAGCTTATAACTTTATTGCAGTGATAATTATGGTAACTCTTTAGAAATGTAACTCATTCGGAGTCGAGATTTGCGTCTGAAATGGCCGTATTATATAATTGTACTAAGAAGGACTTAATGGCCATTATTATGTCTGGGATTAGTTAAATTTGACAGTAAAAAGTTGAGTTCTCGTAATTTATTCAACTGGTTCTATAGACATTAACTTGAAGCTTCAACATTTGTTTTAGAAAATTTTGCCTTTTTAGTAAAGTTGCTTTTAAACTAAGCTGTAAATGAGTCTTATAGTGAAATCTAGTTGTCTTTCTGGTTTTCAACAACTTATAAAAAGCATCTAATGAAGCAGAGGCTACCTCAATTAATTTCAATCCCATTAAACGAGTACCGGACTATATATTTTGTGTTGTCTTAGTTAGTGAGGTAGTGATGTGGTGTAGGTAGTTAGTCTTGATAAAATAATGAAGATCCGGTGAATTGGTTATGTTTTATTGACTGTATTAAAATATTGTATTAGATACTAGTTCTTTATGAAACAACTGAAATTTAGTCTGCCTTCTGCAAGAATATGACATAATAAAGTCCGTTACGACCAAATATTTTGGCTTTAACTAAGACTTTAACTAAGGCTTTAAATAAGACTGAAAGTCCAGAAACTATAGATTTTTAATTATTACCAGCTCCATATCAAGTCGGCGAGTTTTTAAAGCAAGACCTTCGCCCAGCAGGTATAACATAGGTAACAGGTATATATATATAATAACATTATAGGTTTAAAAAAAATATACTAAACGTAGAAAACCTTATTTTCATATTTAGTGCAGAAACATTGAAGCGTTTGTAGCTTTATTTTCAACCAATCAACTAGGCTTTTGTGAAGTTAAGAGCAGCAACACTGCGGACTGCCAAAAGTGGGGACGCACTTTTGGCTTTATGTTTCCTTTCCTTTTCCGTTAGACCCGAAATTCACTTACTGTCTACCAAATCTAAGCACAGTAATGTTTTTAGTGTTTTCAAATATGTTTAACCTAAAGCTTAACTGTCATAAATTCTCAACAAACAATTATATTGTAATTAGTCTTGAAAAGTCGATAGATAATGCTTGCACATGACTGCTTGGAGCCGAACATATCTACTGTTGTGGACCCACCAAAATTAATTCTTACTAGAGTACAATTACAACATATTGCAGTTGCATTGTACATTTATACCACTGTCGCAATACTGAAAGTACAATGTCAAAACTCGATCATGCAAATGTTATTTTGTTTTAATGAATTAACAGTTTTGCCCCCTGGTTACCTTTAATCATTCTATTAAAAAACGCTGATACTTAAGTTCTTTGTCACGTCGTCGTCTAGCCATTCAAATGTTACTGCTTTAATATCGTAACTGAATGGTTTATGACCATTTTGAGACGAAACCCCATATTTTATAGGTGATTTACTCGGATTGGTAATATCGGTGAAAGGAAATCTTTTACGAGCTGGATACTTGGAATAATATAAGTTTAATAGTTAACAGTTTGAGATACAAAGAATTTAGCTTACAATAGATTGCTGCAATTTTATAGACAAACCAAATCACTCAGACGTCTCCCTGTAAATCAACAGGGGCGCGGGGAGGGGGGGTGAAACTCTGATGGATGCGGAAGCACAGAACAACGTACAGAATGGTCACTCATCCCAATAGCGAGTTTGTGTTATGCACTTTCGTAGGCGCTGAAGCCAGTCATTACGTACATATGGACTTACTTCGAAACGTAGGTAAATTGCCGTTCATATCCGCTCATTTGATTTCGGAATTTGGAACAGTACGCGCACGTACCTACTGTTCTTGTTGGCGTTTGTAACCACTATAGCTTCAATTCTATTACTTGATTTTACAAATTTCTAAAACACAGCATTAGTAAATATTTTTCTATTAACTACTGAATGAAATTCACACCTTAAAATCATTATCCATTTAACTTTAAAAGCTGACATTTTATAACCCCATTCCACTGATTAATCGCCTATCACTTTATAAATTTGACGAAAAAACGTAATTAAAGGGGTCGGTTATCTCACCCAATTTGGATAATTACCAGAAAACGACGCCTATTCCAACTCTTTACGACCATCCTACCTTCACGATAACAAACTAATTGTCGAATAAAAAAGGATTAGTTAATCCTTGTTTAATAAAAATGTTAATCATGAGATTTCCAGTCGAATTATGCAAATGTGTGCCACCCCCGCTCAAGATTGGCTCGGTTATGTGTGTGTGTATGCTAAATTATGTATATCGTGCACTGCTACAGTGTTTCCTTCACTTTTTGCGATATATAAAAATTGGTACGTTAGTGAGTGACTGATTATCACAGCTAAAAAAAGAGCTCTGAAAAGAAGTGCTCTAAATTAGAAACTTGAAAAGCTAAAAGAGAAAAGGAAAATGTAGGAAGAAAAATAAGTTTGCATGAAAAAAACCACGTGGGCAAAGACGCGGTGCGTAATGTGAACTAATTTTTAAAAACTTTAAGCTTATCGAAACTGTTTGTAGAAAGAAAGAAAGTTTGAGTTTGTAGAAGTTTGTTTTTGTATGTCAAAAACGACATTTTACATAAATTGTTTTAGCAGGTACAAATAAGGTGATAGAACAACATCGACTCAACTCAATGTTTATAATTCAATACTTCAACGCACATTAGTATGAGCCGAGGCGATGCCGATCTGGCACCGGAGCGATATACCCGCCACCACTAAACCCCTAACTCCCCTTGTACCTTATTAGATAAGTCAAATACACCTTTTTAAAGTGGGTTGCGAATTTTCGTATTTACACAGGCTTTCTACAAACATTTTATTGATACAAATAATTTTGATAGGGAGAAGCCATAATTCACGTTCACCACTGAATTCTGTTAACTCGGGGCGAAGGAAAGTTTGGTTAAACTTTTTCGCATTTCGTTAAAAAGGTGGATTAATTTGGGCGTCGCTGGTAATACTTATTTACAATAATCCGACTTGTGGGAATGCAGCATGAATTGTTGGAACGAATTTTCTTTTTCAGACGTGTAATGATTAGAGTTGGGAAACGTTCGGTTTCATCGATAAAAAATACAGTTAAAAAAAAACAAATCTTGAATGTTCCTTTTTGTATTAAAATCCCATTTAGTTTCATAAATTGTTAAAAAAAAGATTTGTAAAGTGTTTTTTTTTACATTAAAATTCCATTTGATTTTATAAAACACACACACACATTCATACATTCGTTTTATAATTTTTATTTAGCTACATTTTAAATAACACGTCTGTCTATTTAATTTATGTTATGAGGCTATTTTAATAAGTAAACACAATTCAAAAAATATTTGTTCAGTCAATGTTGTTATGAAAATATTTTATTAGTACATATTAACCAAGTGTAACCAAGTAAGTAAGTAAAAAAATTTAATAATTAATCTTTATTCAATCATATCACAAGGATAATTTTGAAACGTCTTAAACGGTGAATTTACGCAGTTCCACGCGCCCCAGCCTAGCCATTCGTCTAAAGTATCGATGAACAGATAGTAATAATTCAAACGTACACACATCACTATCACCTACGTATGCAGATCGTAAAACCACGCTTAAAAATTAGGTACGTGCCCAGACCTTTTCGTAATCCCTAAGAGTTCTCCTAATGGTACGTTTATTCGTATGGATATTTGTATCTACCTTCGGATCCCTAATTAAGGGTAAAAAGTTGGCTATAGAACCTTTATTATTGATCACAGGGTTGGAAATTTGTACGGTTTACGCAGTAAGCTCTGAATCATAAACATTCTCTTTATAGATAGATATTTTTAAGGCTTAAGAGATTAATTAATAAAGTAGGTAAGCAACCTAAGAAAACTGAAACGAGCGTAGAAAATCCTCCAGATTTTGTTTCAACAAAACTCAAATTTTTCGCAAAACTTTGAACTTATTTTTTTCCCAGATTTGTAACCTACTAAATTTATTTTTGATATTAAGACAAACAGTGTTGGGTTGTTTTTCTTACTCGTCGTTACACTTTTGAAAGAGCGATCGTAGTCGTCACTTAGTGCGAAGGGCTGTAAAGGGCTTCACAATTCAACGCCACTCAACTCGAAATGTTCAGCTATTGATATAAGAGTGCAGTATATAGATAATATAAATAAATCTCTATACATCTAGAGATCCATGTAAATAATAACAAAGATTATACGCACTAGGTGAGCGACTCGCTTAATTACGCCTATAACTCCAAAAGTACAGTCAATGTGAAAATTAAATTGGAAACCATTGAATTTTCAACAACACAGTTCGTTTGTTCCGCCTCAGTGAACGCGACCTACATCGTGGTAAAAGCTATCACGATAATTGACTGCTGGGAATTCCCGAATAATTTAAATATATTGCGGCCAGCGGCTATATTTCAACGGGATATTATAAATCAAAGGATTAGGATGATACTGGCAATAGAGATAATGCATGTTATATTCTGCATACGTTATAGGGCGATAACGACAAAATAATCGGTAGGGAGAAAAGGGAGGGGATCGCAGCGGGCGAGCCGGACAAAAAGTACTAAGTGCGAGTTAAATACCCTTTGTGTCACCGTACTCTGCTCAACATCGAGGGTACTCATTATTCAGTCGAAATTCGATTATTTTCCCATTTCACAAAATATCCATATCGTCCCCGGCTTTCGTTCTAATTGAAACGGGGCATTTGCCGTTATAGAACTGATCACTCTTAATTTATTTATACTCGTATTCAAAACCCACAAACATAAAATCCAATTTAAAATAAAACGAATCATAGTTACCTGCCGACTGACTGACAATCTACGCAATGAATAAATAGTCCTAAATTTTTTCATACTAAGAAAATATTTCTAGAAATTCACCGCTTAGACAAAAACAATACTTTTGATATTAGTTTTTTGCAGCCCTCATCTTAATTACTTTACATCAGTCTAACCATTTTGCAAGGCTGCACAAAATCTGAGGCTTTCCGTTTTGTTTTAATAAGAGCTAGTCGTATATCAGAACAGCCAACAGACGGAAGTAAAATATCCTGTCCGAAAATGATTACTCGGCACGCGCAGTTAACCGACGTTATGACCAGCTTATTCCCCATTCCGGGGGTATTAGTCTCCTGGCCACCAATTTATGTAATTTATTAAGAGTCTCGCTTACTCCCGGCATTCGGAGGCTTCACAGAAAAGAAATATAACCGCGTGATCAAAGACTGTCCTGAGGCGGACTGATCCCTAATATTTCAGTCATAATTGGTTTATTCTAAGCTGAAGGTACCGTATGTGTACGGTCCTTTGATCCGTCTGGTGTATTAACTTGTAGCGGAGATGTATGGCGAACATTATTCGTTTAGATCTAAAGCTTTACTCAATGGCGTCATTTGTTGTACGTATTGAGGGCATTTGAGGGCGCCTGAAATCCCACAGCCCTTTTCTTTATTATTTTTTTGATGGAGACGTATGTTTTATAGAAAAATGGGACATCAATGGGGCTTTGATGGTTTTTCGTAAAGGTTCATCTTCTGTAAGTTCTAATAAATGTTGATATTGAGGATCGAAAATCCAATGTCACAAAAGATAATGCTTTCGACATTTTATTTTTGATAAATCAAAGTATAGTATTTTATTTTATTAAATCATCAAAATCGTCATCATCACTAACAAATTCACTGTTTGTTAAACTAATGTAACTAAAACACAGTGAGAATTAACCCGCAAGCTCTTGTTTCTTAGCTAAGCACTCGCCTACCTAACCTTTAAGACTTCCATTCTGTAGACAAGGTCCCATAGACCCCAACTTGGACCCTGAATTTCACGCTCAGTCAGGCTGCAACTGACGTCGTGACCTATTCCACCCTATGGATTCACCCATGGCTAATCGAGGGTCTGTTTCCACTACAGTGATTAACGCGCAGCCTTGGCTAGTTCAGCATATTGTTTTCACTTATTTTTGCCATAGTAAAGGCTGTTAAGTAGGGCAATAGGATCGGATGATGAGGACACAATCTTTGTTTTTATTCATCATAATTTACTTAATATTATGATTCGACACGGTCTGTCATGATAATATAGGACACAGAAAGTTCATAAAACGCTACTAAAACATTCGTAGCTAGCTTGTCTGGCATGGAATTCTTTGCTACAATAGCCCTTATGGGAAACTTTGGCCGTAATTTTACGGTATTAAAAATTCAATATCCTATTTTGTTGATAATTATTGCTCGATTGTTGACGACAGTTGCCCCATACAAGAAACTTATTTCATTTAACGTCAAAATAACAACATTAATAAAGTGTTAATAAAGTTTAGTTCACGTTTTGTTCAGGTGAGTCACTGATTATTAAAGTACACTGCGAAGTGGCGATTTCGAAATATTGTTTTTGCTTATTGTCGCTTTGCTTGTCCCCACAGACCGGAAGCTGTCTGCCCTGTCCCTTCCATTTCCTGCCACAAGCCACTGTCAAAGCTTTGACAAAGTTAATGTCGTGAAATATTGTTTGGCTTATTATGGCAACGAGATAAAACGAGAATACAAAAAATATTTAGGTTTTAATTTACAGTCACTTAGTATTAGTTACTCAATTAAATGAAAAAATAATAGATTTAAAATTCACAAAACAATATTTTTTTTAGAAATGCAAGAGATTTCTTTCACGCTCATCTTTAGTATTTCTAAATCTACCTTAGAAACCTAAAACGAACGTCGCTGAAATAAATGATTCTCAAAATACAAAAAAGCGAAAATAAGTGAATTTGAAAAAAATCAGCACGTGCACAATCGCGGGATCTTTCACTATATAGTAAAATAATATTAGCGAAGCTAAGCTAAAGCTTTAGTAATGTGCAAAGTTGAGATTAAGATCAATTTAAATTCTGTTAGTGCACAATTTCAGGCTAGTTCTCTAACTTGAAATTGCTGTAACTATAAAACAGCACTTATAGTAAATTAGCTGCAACAGAACACTAATATGTAGAGCCTCTTTATCACGATTTAATGGCGTCTGCAGGCGACTGGACCGTAGTAGATTATTGGACTTGGCGATAGTTTTCATTAAGGTTATTTTAAGCACAGTTTATTGAAGTGAAACCAGTAAGTTAGGTTAGAGAAAATTTCAGGGCGGGTATTGAGAATCACTGAAGCGGAGCATGTTTATGATCAACCAATAAAATCAAATGTGTTTCGATAATATTCACGCGGTAGTATTTAAAAAAAGATTATTAATAACAACGTCTCGCGGTGCAGTACCATGCAAATTTTTTAAACTTAAATTTATGGCTGACACTGCGTCTGTTATGGTCAGGCGTGGCGCTTTATGTCAGCCGAATGACTTGACCGTTTCGTCAAAAAAAAAATACATCGTCTCGTCCTTTTTTTCACATGAAGCTGATGTACTGATGCATTTTATACTTAACTGTGTATCTTATTTCGCGTTTTATCCGGACTGGGTATTGTGTTAGAAATGAAAGGCCATGGTCTGATTGGAAGCATTTGTGAAGAGCACGAGTTTCACACTGCCTTTTGTAGTTCTGATTAATGTTTACCGGAGTAGTTATAGAGTCAGGCAATCGGTTGTAGCTGTTTGCTGAACAAGTTAAAGTACGCTGTTTATAAGCTTAATGAGGATTGAATCATAAATTACGTACCTAACTTGTTTTTTTTTATGTCACCGAGACGGTTCAGTCGGCATCATGTCTGATCATGAGGGCGATTCCAGTGCATAGATATGGTCACATGGTGATATATATCGTCAAACTGTCAAAATTTCTATACATTTTTGACAGTTTTAATTAACGATAATATATAATAGTTGCAGTGTCACTGAAAGTTTTAAGTTTTTTTCTGACTATGGACTACACCATTGGTAAAATTTTTCAGCAAGAGCCCGTCAAGTCGGGCTAAATAAATATTTTTCTATTTTAACGCATGAGCTACAAAGTAAAAAACAGTGTAACATTAATACATAAAAAGTAACAAACCTTTTTTTAGGTGTTTGACAGTATATAGCGCAGCCACTAGCGCAATTTAGTATTTTCACGCTGCGATCCATGAAAGTCAAAGTAAAAGTCAGAGACAGTATATTCTTACTTGAAAAGGGTAAATTGCTTAGGAGTTATCAATAAAATGTGCAGTAATGGGAACTTTTTATTAGTGTGCAAATATGGGAATAAAAAATGTGCACAAAAAAGTGTGAAATAGAAATCTGTGCAGTTTGCGGGAATACCTGAAAACGAAGTAAAGCCTGAGCACAAGCCAGATGCTCAGTCAAGAGTTGACTCTTGACTGAGCATCTGGCTGCTTGAGCACATTTTTACCAAACAAAATAAAAAACAAATGAATAAATAAAGAAAAAAGAAGTCCAAGATGCTTACTAAAGCCTAATGTTTAAACACCTACTATCGTACATCACCCCTCGTTATTGGTGGAAATAATTAGTTGTCCATTAGCTAGGACAAAAACCCTTGTTTAAAACCCAAGATCTGCAGGGGACATATTATTAGTATTGTTCCGTCTCAAACTGACCGGGAAATTGTAAATTGTGGCCTGTCAAGTAGAAGAAATTATTTATAAGAGACACAAAGAACTTTAATTTAGAACTCACTATGTAATAACAACTATGTTATAATCTAAAATAATGCATTATTGTAATAATGATACTTACGTAAGAGTACGTGTCGACTCAATTTCGTTTGACAAACCTATCATAGTCAACGTTCTGAGGGTCCCAAAACCTTCAGAGTCTATGGTACTGTCATCAACACAAAAAATAATCTTGTATCAGCGAAATAAGGTTCAATATCAATTGAGACTGCATTAGGAATGATGCAAGGCAGAGTCGTGGGTCCATAATCGGTAAGTTGATTAGACGTATTGTCAACTATTCTTGAGATTGTAGGGGCGATAGCTAATGTTTTTGAGACTGAAGAATCAGTTTATTGAATCGGAACCAATTAATTTGTACTTAGTTCGTCCGTTTTAAGCCATTGTAAATTGGCGGACGGCACAAAATAAAGGATGTCCAGTCCAGATTGACATAGGTATACATTCTAATATCTAAACCTCCAAATTCAACTCTCTGACTTGTCTAGTTTACTTCGGAAGGTGGTGACAAACACACCCCACACACCCTGACAGACATCAGATTTGTTCATAAGTTTTCCGTTTTTCCAAAACTTAGGAAGGTATATGTTATCAATACAAGAGCACCCATTTAAGTCGCGTCTAGCATGCCTTATGCTACCCTGTCTGTGTCACATCGCCGATCGCGTTAATGTGTCCAGACTTTTAGCGGCTTTTGCGATCAAATATCATTACCGGCTTCCACTCAAAAGCCTTTTAATAACTATAATAGCTTGTACGTATGAGTTAATCAAATTCAAAAGCTCTCTGTTCATAAAGGGCACAGATCGCCACCTATCTCCAGTTTCTAATTCACTTAAATTAGGCACAGGGCCTTAATTCTCATATTGCGACCCGGCCAATAATTGCGTTTGCCAAACAACGGACCGGTAACGCATTTTGAAAAAGAGATCACAGTTAAATGACGTCCGTTTTTAAGATTGTGACCACCGTTATGTATGAAACCGGAGCACCAAAGTATTGTAAAGTAACCTAAGCGCGATTTTGTGTAGTATGTTTCTCATTTTGCACAAAGACTTCAAAAATGTTCTTCGTAAAAACAAGTATGGAAGTTAAAAAAAACACACTAATTAAAAAAAAAGATGTGTCACCAATGCACTTTTCCATGAGATAAATCCTAGTGCTCATTAATAATGAAGGAAGCCATCGTGAGAAATCTGGAATGTTTTTTTTTATGTCAGCAAGTGATAAGACAATCAAGGCGCCCGCTTGATGTTAAGCACCACGCCTGACTATTACAGAAGCAGTGCGACCCAAAGCTTAAATTCAAAATCATAGATCTTAAAATAAAATATCTTAAGATCATAGTATCATTGATTACTCTGCATTAGGTCTACGTAGTGAACCAAAGCAGGGCTCGGCTTTACACGAGTATTAGCTTATTTATAATAAGTAAACTAGCTATTCACAGTTTTTTTAAGTTATTTTGCTATTCGGGGCGGAGACAAATCAAACCAATCAAAAATGACAAAAATCTGTTCATCCGCGTTCTCGAGTTATAAATGGTGTAAATAATACGACTTTGTTTTTTAATATAGATTTACAACATACATTTATTAGCAACGTTTATGTAACAAAACGCAAACTGTAAATTAACTTGGTTACCGACCTCAGCGATACCAGCTAACTAGTTAATAAGCTTGTGCGTAGGACACGGGCCATCCATTAGTGGCTCTTGCTACAGCTACAAGCAAGAACGCCAGCCCTACGCCGTAATTGTGTTCCGGGACAAAGTAAAATTTGTTTTCAGTGAGATACTGCTTACCATCTTGAGGGCCGTACGCTTGGTTGCCACTTCAGTTGTATAAAAAAAAAGGTACAACGCAAATTTTAAGATAAACTTTAGTTTAAAGCGGTGAACGTGAAAATTAACAAAGAAATTAATTAAAATATAACGAATATATAATATAGTAGTAGCAATACTGTGGTAGTGCTACAGTATTACTGTGTTTGTTAGCTAGCTAGATATTAGTTATATTTTAATTTATTTAACTATTTTCACGTTCACCTTTCTTTAAACTAAAGTTTATCTTAAAATTTGCGTTGTATCTCAATGAAAACAAATTTTACTTTGTCTCGGAACACACTTATGTTGCAGAGTCAATGGCACTTGGTGTTTTCCTTAGATGAGCAAAACACCTTAGTTTAAATTACCCAGCAAAATGTTTCGCTAGAAAGGTAACTTATAATATATAATTGTAAACATTTATTCACAAACAACAGCTTGTTAAAAAATAAAAAATAAAATACTTACCCATCCGTTCATACAACTTTACATTTCAATTTGATTCAAAAAAAGCTTTGTGTTAAAATAACGCTATATTTTCAAGCAATGCTATTTGATGCCTTCAAAAAACCCATTCAATTCAGTACAATAAAAATAAGCAGTTTCGTAATCCCAAAGGTATCAATTAGTTTAATCTGGCATATAAATAAAATACTCAATTCACCCCAATGTCCGACAATAAGCACAAAACGAGTAAGTCCTATTATTTGTACGCTGGACATTAAATACAGGACAGGAATATTATTTTCTGCGCGACTGTACACACGGTTATTACGTCCAGAAAATGCTCGTAATATCATGTTCCCATTGTGTAGAATAAACAGAGCAATGTTAAGTAAGCTATGAAGCTAATTTAGATGGTATCTTTGTTGATCCTAAAATTTGTATCGTAGCTTGGTTATTAAAGTTCAAACCATACAATACATACATATAATATCCCATCCCAAAACATATACTACTACTACATACTATTATTGGAAAATCCCATAGATCATTAAAACTAAGATACCTACTGATAATACTCTTAGGTATAAACAAGTCATACAACAGTGATAAAATAAAACCCTGTAGTACAATTTATGTTTACTTATAAGGGCGTTCGTAGCAGGGATTTTTATACTAAAATCTGGAACGTTCTGAATCATAATAATTTTTCAAGTTGCCAACCATACTTATTTCTGCCGTAAACCAGTTCGCATTGCCGTGTTCTGTTGTCGCCGTAGCCGGTGATATGACTGGCACATAAGACTTATGATTTACGTGTCAGGATAACAACGCGCCTAGATACCTCTGGGATTGCAAGCGTTCATAGGCTCTGGTAACTACTTACCATCAGGTGGGTCCTATGCTTGTCTCTCTCTTAAGTTGCAAACTTAAGATGGTAAAAAAGGCTCAGTCATTTGAAGTAAAATAAAAAATTCAAAGTAAATAAAAATATTTAAACTTCCACCTGTCAGACCTTTTTGATTTACTAATTATCGATTACGAATTGTCTATTTTTAAGCGGTGCTTACCGTTTTCCTTCCCCATATTGAGGCAGCAAACATCTCCGTTAACAATGCCAATCAATAAAACATGAAATCCGCCTAAACAGATGCAATGATTTCGGCAAATGTCCGAATAAAGCTTATTTCTTTACACTCTACAATGAGCTGTTTAACCTTTAACATAAGGCACAATTTTGTATAAGATACAAGCTTATTCCACATCTGTGAAGAGCATTGTTAAAGTAAAACCAGCCAATCAGTTCCATCAGCACTTGAGAAGCCAATGAAGCGTGTATAATGCTTTTCACGAGGGTTAAATCTTTAGGCATAGGAGAAAAGGACGAGCGAACTGATAAGTTTAGTTCAAAACGCGTTTTTGTTGTAACTAGAAGTAAAATCAAAACAACTAAACATTTGTCTATATCGAGTAGACTATTGTAAAATCTTTGGGAGACTGTGGTAAAATTATAATAGGCAAGTAGGTATGTACCTACATGATGGAGAGTACTGGTGGTCTAGTGTTATTGACCCCGCCTTCTGATCCTAAAGACGTGGGTTCAGTACCCGGTCGTGCACCAAACCATGTCTATTCGGACTAGCGCCTAAAGAAATTATTAAAAAGAAAAGGTTTTTATTGTCCTACAACCAGCACTCCCTATATTCCTTTATACCTACATTTCAAGTTAATCAAAAAATCGTGCTCACGAATCTACTAAATATTTATGATGTCGAGCGCTCATTAAAAATATATATTATTTTGATATCAAGTACCTAAATCATTATATTACTTACTTACTATAAAAGCGGGCGCTAGTATTTGTATTCAGTACTACTACTAATTCAGTACGATACAAGTCGATACGGAAAAAACAAGGATGAATTCAAATACTTTCATTGTTTGCATCATGCTTCTCTGCTTGTACGTCAATATGTCCGCAAGCAATGTAGCTCCTGCTCCGCGTAAGTCTCTTTGTTTATTTATTTATTTAAAAAAAATAGGATCGCGAACATTAATTACATTAATAAAATTATAAACGAACACAGCGTTCGCTAACATAATTTATGCATAAATTTATGTAAGTACTTTATTAATCAAAACAATCTATAAACATATTGTGAGGTAACAAAATTAAATATTGCAAATTTTTTAATCGTGGTTTTGTTCCACGGAAATGCAATGAATTTTACACAAATCTAGAACACTAATCGTGAAACTGAGAACTCCTGGCACAACAGATTTTAAGTACCTACTTATGAGAGCTTCAGGATATCAAAGGTTTTCCGGCTTTTATATTATTTTGTAGCTTTTATTTTCCCATTGCTGGGCAAAGGTCTCATATCACTCATTATTGTCATGTTAATTTATTTTAGCATCCGATCCAAGCTCCTGCCCAGCCAGCAGTCCAGTCAATCAAGCTACCGCAACAAACGTTAACTTAAATTCAAATAGTCAAAAACAAGATAATGAAGCGGATAATGAACTTGACTATTATAAACCATTTTTTTTTTAACTATGTAAGTATGAGTAGAGTCATTGTTTATTTTGTTTTGGCGCATCATAACATCTGGTATTGCTTCAGAAATGTTCAAATAAATTAAATGTTAACAAAGAATTACAGGCAGTGGTTATCATTTGTTCCGTAGCGGGAATCGAACCCGCAACCTCTCGCTTCTCAACCGAGCACTCGCCCTTGGCGCCAATGAGATCGTCAAATAAAATATCAAAAATTAGCTAATTTTTACTGTGGTCTACGTGAGTTGTGCTTTGTTTTTCTCGGGTTCAATTGTTTTTAGGATAATTTAATTTTACTACACACTTTTTGTTTCAGTACTTTTTCATATTGGTGTCACATAAAAAGGTGAATATCTTTTGCCGAATGTATAAACAAGCGTAAATAAAACCAAAATTGTTGTGTTTAGTGTTCCTTTCCTTAGTGAGTTTCCAAAATGAATGAATAAAACATTAAATATTATTTTTATTTTATTTATTACCTTCCCAACACAGGCTTATACACCCACACATTCAAGAAACAAGTCAAAATAGTTAGACAAAAACACTTAGGGTGGTAAATTATTGGAAAATTTTCAAACTTAAAAAATAATCATAATCGTAAACACAGGTAAACAGATGAACCAGTCTATATAAAACTGCAAACCTTGATAGTTTCAGTTAAGGAAGGCTCGAAAGTAACATAAAATGGTTCGCGAAGGCGCGTGCCAAACATTTATTTTTGAAACTTGGCTGAAAAATCTTTCTACTTGTTTTAAATAATTGTATCTAGGTGCTCAAAAATGTATCTATTTTGTTACAGTACAGTACAGTTTATTGTTTGGAATTATATCATTCTTCATTTCCTATTTCACTGGCAACACGCAATGATAATAGACTTAGCAATCAAGGCTCTATAGTATTATATATACGATTAAAATATGAAACAATATCTCGAAAGACTTCAGTTCATTTTTGTATAAGATCAGTAAGCATTTACTTGTTTCATATTTTATTATAATTTTCGTAGGTATGATAACAATTTACTTGGTCGTGATCTGCTGATTAAAGGTTAACATTTTAATAAAATAATCATCAGTATGGTTTAATACAACCAACTTATAGACAGATAGATAGAATATACTATAATGCACAATTAAAAAATAAGCATACATAGGTGAACTTAATGTGTGATAGCATTATCTACCAGTTTACCTTTTATGACTTATGTGTCAACTGATAACAAAATAATGTGTTATCATACAACTTTATTCTGCCAGGGCCGACTTAGGCCGACTTATCAGTTGCGATGTAGCTTATGCTGAGTCAGGGACTACTCCTCCTTACTCACATCACAAATAAAGTATATATTTTTTTTAAATTAGTTAAGTAGTACTACATTCTGAGTTTCTTATTATTATTTTTTTCTATTTACTTCTATTCTATGTTTGTACCTAGGTAGGTAATTTATTTTAAATACTTAACTAGTTGTTATTTTTTCTTTGTATTTTTTTTTTTGTGTGAGTTAGGTGATAATGAATGATTTTTCTTTCTTTCTTTCTTTCTTCAACTTTAAACTGGTTGTATAAAAATAGTGTAAACTAAACTTTATATGAAACTAATTTGATTAAATAAAATAAGAAGAATCCTTTTGAAATGCTCGACAACGTAATGTTGCAAGTATAACTAGACCAGGCACCAATAAAATAGTCGTAACCTACGTTAGACCTACGTTGGGCAACGAGTTGGCAAACTAAAGTAGGACTAGGCATGTCTACGCATGTCCGATTAGTTGTGGGTAGTAACCACCACAGAATATATTTAACGGGACCAAAATCGACCATGGAGAAACGAACTACATTCTTCTCTTGACGACTGATGTGACGCGGCGCGCGAAGGTGGCCTGCAGGAGGTTGCGGGTTCGATTCCCGTCTCAGGGCAATTATTTATTCCGGATGTTCCGGGTATTTTCTATGCATAAAAATATTATCTATTTATGCATATCAGTCATGTAGTACCTATAACACAAGCTCTACTGAGCTTGGAGCTAGATGATGCTGTGTTGATTGTCCAGCATTATTTATTCATTTATTATATTTCTTTGCGGCGCGCGAAGGTCCGCCTGCGACGCAAGAGGTTGCGGGTTCGATTCCCGTCTCAGGCAAATATTTGTTCCGGATGTTCCGGGTATTTCTTATGTATAAAAAAAATTATCTGTGTATTGTATATCAGTCATGTAGTACTCATAACACAAGCTCTACTTAGCAGCTAGATGATGCTGTGTTGATTGTCCAGCATTATTTATTTACCATTTTTTTTTAAATGGCGGTCTACGATCTATTTTGACTAGTGCTTAACTAGAGAAATAATTAAAAAAGAGGTATTTGTTGCAGGGCAACATTCTCTACATCCCTACATCGCAAACTAATCAAATAATCGTGCTCACGAATCTATTTTATAATGATGTCGTGCACTCATTAAAAAAAAATTATTTTGATATCAAGTACCTAATACTTATGTTACTTTGCTACAGTGACTATATAAAACGGCACTAGTATTTGTTTTAACCTAACCCAGTACGATACAAGTTAATAAAGTAAAAACTGAAAGATGAATTCAAATACTTTTATTGTTGGCGTCATGCTTCTCTGCTTATACGTCAATATGTCCACAAGCAATGTATCTCCTGCGCCGCGTAAGTCTTTATATTTATACATTTTTCCATCATGGTTTTGTTCAACGGAAATGCAGTGAATTTTATATATCACTTTATTACACATATTTCACTTTTTATATTCTATTGGTTATTTTTGTTTTTATAGTGTTAACCATCACACTAAGGGAATACTAAAGATTATAATATCCCAAAAATTAATTCTTATTTATTATTAATTTGGATCAGTTGAGCTATCTATAGGTCGTTTGTAACGGTCTTTAGATGGCTCAACTGTTTCATATGTATTTTGTATATTTTGTAATGTAATGTAATTATGTACATATTTTATTTTGTTTAATAAAGATTATCTTTTATTCTTATTATTATTATATTTTATATTCTACTTTGCTTATTTTCTTTTATACTATTGGCTTTTAGTGTGGTCTTTTTTGACTTAATAATGAATAAATTCATGTTACTGTCACACCACAATCTTTTTTTTTTAAAGCATGGTTTAAGAGCACTGGCATTGTGACTCTACATTTCAATCAGAAAATACCATTACTGCAGATTCAAACTAAAAATCAAATAGCTACCATGTTTATTCTAAAGTTATTCTAGACTACCTGTGCTGTAAACTTACTCAAAAATAAAACTTGATTGATTTTTGAAGTAGGAATTTGACTGTTTTAAATCCAAATTGTGTTCAATTATTCAGTTTACAACAAAAATTTAACATGCTGTAAAGCTGATCATGGCTGAACCTGCGGCTGAACCTATGTATAAAATAATAGGTCACCTTTTTTTTATTCAACTGAAATGGCAACCAAGCGTACGGCCCACAAGATGGTAAGCGGTTACTGCAGCCTATGGACGCTTGCAGTATCAGAGATATCACTCGCGGGTTGCCACCTTGAGGCATAGATCGAAAGCCTCATGTGCCAGTAATTTCACGGGAAACCATACCCTTCACACTGGAACACAACAATGCGAGCATTACTGCTTTGCGGCAGAAATAGGTATGCTGGTAGTACTTTCCCGGACGTGTTCTATCACATAAAACTCTACTACTCTTCACCTGTAATCACAATTCATGTGTATCTTTAAATAAATGATTATGATTACATTTATTTATTTTAGCATCCGATCCAGACTCTTGCCCAGCTAGCAGTACAGTCAATCAAGCTACGGCTACAAATGTTGACGTAAATGAAAATACTCAAAAACAAGATAATGAAGCGGAAAATAGTGCTGATGATTATTTTAAAAAATTCTTTTATTTTTAATAATATTTATTAATAAATGTAAGTATGAGTCACATTGTCTCACTGTACTGTGCATCTTACATGGTATTCCTTAACAAATTTTCATATTAAATTAAACTTAAATAAAGCATCAACAGGCAACTATAATGATATATTACAGCAGTGGTTATGATCAAACATTTGTTTCGTAGCCGTAATTAAATTCGCAACCTCTAGCTTTTCAACCGGTCATGATCATGACGCCAATGAGATAGTCAAATAAAATATCAAAACTTAGTTAATTTTAACTGTGGTCTACGTGAGTTGTTAATGTGCTTTGATTTTCTAAGGATCTGTGAGTACTGTGTACGGTGACTATCTTTTGCCGGAGGTCTAAATTACTAACTATCAGCGTAAATTATACCTAAGTTGCGGTGTTTAGTGTTACTTTTCTTAATGCTTTCCAAAAATGAATAAATGAAAGATCACATTTTATTTTTATTTTATTTATTACCTTCCCAGCACAGGCTTATACACCCACACATTCAAAAAGACAAATACTGTCAGGGTTAAATTTTTGGAAAATATTCAAGCTTTTGAAAAAATCCTAATCAATCAAACACAGGTAAACAGAACGAGTCTATATAAAACTACAAACCCTAAGTAAGTAAGTTCGTATGAGTCAGTGGCCAATTTTGGTGACAGAGTTTCTAGGCCGCCTGAAAGCCTCTGTCATGGCCTAACAACTTTGAAAAAACTGGGGTTAACTGCTTAACGTGCCCTCCGAACAAAAAACAACCCCTGATAGTTTTTGGTTATGGAAGGAACGAAAGTAACTTAAAATGGTTTGTGAAGAATTACAATAAAAGACAATAACCGAGCAAGCCGCTAAAATTACAGTTCGTTTACGAATAATGGCATTGTACACCTAAATAGTTTAGACAGTATCATCCTCTTATATCGTGCAAGTTCCTAAGGTCGTAGGTTCAAACCCGGTCGTGCACCAATGGATTTTTCTGTAAGAAAAATTTATGTGCGCAATGCCAGTGCTCTCATACGGTGAAGGAAAACCTCATGAGGAAACCGGCATGTCCAAGAACTAAAAATTCGAAAGACATGTGCCATCCACCAATCCGCATTGGGTCCGCGTGGTGGATTAAGACCCAATCACTCTCGCCTGAGAGTAGACAGCGTCCCAGCAGTGAGAACATTAGAAGGCTGTCATGATGATAATGATGATATCGTGCAAATTGAAAGTCAGCCATGTATTTGCTAATAATGATGTTGGATACGTCTCAATGCAGAAGCTTAATGATATTCTTTGATAAATAAATTTGACGACTGATGTGGCGCAGCGGGCGCAGGTCCGCCTGCGACGCGGAGGTTGCGGGTTCGATTCCCGCCTCAGGTCAAATGTTTGTACGATCTACAAATATTTGTTCCGGGTGTTCTGGGTGTTTTCTATATATAATAAAAAATATCTATCTATGTATTGTATTGTATTAAGTATATATCAGTCATCTAGTACCCATAATACAGCTCTATTTAACCTTGGGGCTAGATGATGCAGTGTGGATTGTCCAGCATTATTTATTTAATTATTTATTTATTTAATAAATACTGTTGGATACGTCTCAATGCAGAAGCTTAATGATATTCTTTGATAAATAAAAAATAGGCTAAAATAAATAAATAAGGCTGGACAATGATGCAAAAATAATAATAATAATAATAATAAAATATCTTTATTTTGGAACTTAAAAATGAACTGTCTCATCGCTTTTTTCACTGGCAACACGTAATGATAATATGCATAACTATCAAGGCTCTTTGGTATATAAGATTAAAATATAAAGCAATATCCCGAATGGCTTCAGTTCATCTTTGTAGTTTTATATTAAATAAGTTTTTAACATTATCTGTAAAACGTTTTTTTTTTTTTTTTATACTGCTAAAGTGGTACTGGAAAACGAAGTGTAGGACGGCCCCCCACTCGATGGACCGATGACATTAAAGCGGTCGCAGGAAGTCGGTGGATGGTGAAGGCCCAAAATCGGTCGTCATGGCGCTCTTTGGGGGAGGCCTATGTCCAGCAGTGGACGTCTATCGGCTGATATGATGATGATGATGATGAAAGTGGTAACCAAGCGTACGGCCCACTTGATGGTCAGCGGTTACCGTAGCCTATGTACGCATGCAACATCATAGATATCACTTGCGTGTTATCACCCAGAGACGTTAGATGGTATGTCTCATGTGCCTGTAATTTCACCGGAAACCATACCCTTCGAACCGGAACACAGCAATGCGAGCATTACTGCTTGGCGGCAGAAATAGGTATGGTAGTAGTCCTTCCCCGGACGAGCTCTAACACAAAGAACTCTACTACTCTTACTACGTGTTGCATTTACTTGTTTTATATATCATTATAATTATTGTAGGTATGAAAAATGTTTATTTGGTCGTGATTAACCGATTAATGGTATATTTTTTTAATAATATTATCTGTTTAATATACAACCAGCTTGTGTTTAAGCTAATAACCAAATAGTGCGTGGCCACCTGGCCACTCCTTACACTAAACTGTTGTATAAAAATAGTATTAACTAAACTTGAGAAGTTACACACTTATATTAAAAAAATATTGTAATATATTATAAGAATCCCTTTTAAATGTTTAAATTATGTAATGTTAAAGTTTAGCTAGACCAAGCACCAATGGGTTTTTAATTTAAGAAATATTAATGTACGCGACGCCAATGATGAGTAAAACTGACAGACCGTATTAGAAATAATGATCTGAGGGTCTACTCTTGCAGATTAACGCGATAAATCGTGTCACTTTTATGGTTCAGCCTTAGTCCGTGAATGCTTTGAACTAAGTCGTCACTGACATAAGTTGAGCTACGATATTGGCCACGATTATCGTTTGTCGCTTTCTAGAGTAGACCCACTGCGCTCCAAAAGGCAAATCGCAGATGTTGGGCAACAAGTTGGCAAACTAATGTAAGACTGGGCATGTCACGTCTGCCGCATGTTTGAGTTGTGGTGACCAGTAACCACCACAGAGTGGATCCAACGGAACTGAAATCGATCATGGGAGAAACGAATTACATAATAAGAAATACTGATCTATCGGTCTATTCGGACTAACGCTGAGTATAATATATTGAATAGAAGATAGAGGTCTAGCAGATAGTGACTGTCACCCTACACTGTGTGACTGTCTCCCATTGTAGGAATCCCTACATCGCAAGTTAATCAAAAAATCGTGTTCACGAATCTACTAAATATTAATGATGTCGAGCACTCATTAAAAAACTTGGTAAATATATCAAAATAATATAAAATATACACTTTACCTATATAATCATGCTACTTAGCTACAGTGACTATATAAGAGAGCGCTGGTATTTGTTTATCATAACCTAAATCAGTACGATACAAGTTGATACGGGAAAAACTAAAAGATGAATTCAAATACTTTCATTGTTTGCATCATGCTTCTCTGCTTGTACGTCAATATGTCCGGAAGCAATGTAGCTCCTGCTTCGCGTAAGTCTATTTATTTATATAACGCCAACAGCTTATATATTTATAATAATATCATGTTATGTGTATGTTGTTTAATTTTACAAATTGTTATTACTTATATATTTTATTTCTGACAGAGCACATATGCATACTTACTAACGTATTATAAGACCTAACAATACTAACTACTCAAATGAATGAACATGATGCAATAAATAAATAAATAATTAATGTTTATTTTATTTTAGCATCCGATCCAGGTTCCTGCCCAGCCGGCAGTCCAGTCAATCAAGCTACCGCTACAAACGTTAACGTAAATGCAAATGATCAAAAACAAGATAATGAAGTGAAAAATGATGCTGATGAGGACTATTTCAAAAAATTCTTTTATTTTTAATATAATTACATTATATTAAGATATGTAAGTATGAGTAGAGTCACAGTGTCATATTTAGATTTAATATTTATTATTAATAAAATATATAAATAATAATGTGAATATTATTATTATTATTATTATTTTTTAAACAAAATAAAATATGTAAGTACATAATTACATTCCATTACAAATATAAAAAATACATATGAAACAGTTGAGCCATCTAAAGACCGTTACAAACGACCTATAAATAGCTCAACTGATCCAAAACACTACTAGTATGTATAATAATTAGATTTATCTATGTAAGTGTGAATAGAGTCACATTATCCCACTGTATGGCGGCGCATCTTAATAATAATTGTATTCCTTTAGAAATTTTCATATTAAATTAAATGTAAACAAATAATAACATAATAATAATAGGCAACTTTAACAGGCAGTGGTTAGGAGCTAACTAATAATAATATATTTTTTAATAATACAATAATAGTCTACTTATATGTTATTTAATTTAATTTTTTTACGTACTCCCTTTTTGTTTCAGTACTTTTTCATATTGGGGTCACATAAAAAAGTGACTATCTTTTGCCGAGGATATAAACAGCTATCAGCGTAAATAAAACCTAAATTTTTGTGCCCAAAATGAATTAATAAAACATTATATATTATTTTTAATTTATTTACTACCTAACAGGCTTACACACCAACACATTGAAGAAACAAGTTAAGATAGACAAAAACTATTAGGATTAATTATGATTACAACATCTGATGATGTGATAATGTTTAACATAACTAAACTTTTGGAAACTTTGAAACTTTTAGAAAAAAAACGGATTTAAAAAAAGAAAATAACTACCCATGGAAAGTAATGAAGGCTATCATTAGTCTGTCTAAAATAATAGTTTGTTTTCAGCACTATATTATTAAGAACACGGACATGAACAAGACAATTGTTGTCATCGTAATCTAATACCAATAACACTTATCCACTTTTTAGTTTACACCGTAACGTATTTCTAACACGGGCAAAACTAATATTATGTCAAAATATTCATGTCGCCACTCATGCTGTTACATATTATCAAAGTTGTTAATCACTATTTAGGCAGGTGATCCAACTAGGTAGGTCCGACTTCGGTACAGGAGTCAGCCGACAAATCCAACTCAGATGGGCATAACCTAAGCCACCAACATAGCTCTTAATATTAGTAACTTGAAGTGGCAGTGGGCAGGCCATACAGCATAAAGAACCGAAAACCGCTGGGAAATAAAGGTTCTTGTATGGCGACCGCGAACTTGACATTGGAGTATAGGACGGACCACCGAACTATATTTAAGTAGAATGAAAAAGTTCGTCGATTTGTATGGAAACCGAGCGAGTAACATTTTGCGTATTTGTATTTAACACACAAGTGTCTTTTAGTAATGGGAAACATAAGCCGCGCGAAAATTAATGATTTAAAAGCATCGATAGGCACGCGGCAAACCGATTCTAGGCACTGCCAACCACATCGCCCCCCCAGTTGGAAGCAGACTGAGTTTCGCGGCGAGTAAAGAGGTTACTCAGCCCATACTTGGCCTGTCTTTTCGGCACGCGAGGTTCATACACTCACTTATTCTACTTAAATATAGTTCTGATAGAAGTGGTCGAAGGAGGCGGTGGATGGTTAAGGCTCAAAATCAATCGTCATGGCGCACTTTTGAGGAGACCATGTTCAGCAGTGGACGTCTATCGGCTGTATAATGATGACGATGATACTTTTATTTCATTGACTTACGAATGACAAAGAAAGAGAATTCTTAAGAAGCCGCTTGAATATATTTTTTTTTGAATAAGGGCCTAATAAAGTTTCGACAGTATCGTCATAACATCAGGTAAGATGTCACATTGTGGAAGAGTTTCACATATTTTTACTAGTTTATCTGGTGCGCAAATATAAACAAGTTAAACACAACACAGTAAACAAGAAAAAATAATTGTCAAAATAAAAAAAAGGTAAGTAAGTATCTAAAGTTGAAACATTATTGCTAAGTGTATTTGTAAAAGCGACACGAACCCTTTTCCAGAAAGTCAGAAACAGAGTAAAAACTTGCTTATCGTGAGTCAGCGATATGTTCGCCACTGATGCTGTTGCAATATTTGTTCCAATGTGTAGAAGTTTGGATATATTAATATAGGGTATCCTTTCATGCAAAGGTGAACTGTCTCATTCCATTTTTCACTGGCAACACGCACTCTATTATGAGCACAGATGATGAGCGCTCCACAGAAGCGTTTGCAAACGCAACACCATGATGTAAACGTGCCTCGTGCAATTCAAACAGGAGTTTGGATCGCGTAAGGCACGTCTACACCAAACGCCCCTGAGGAGCGCGCACGCGCGATTCAAAACGCGTTGGATCGTGAGGTGTGGTTTTTTTTAAACAAGCTAGACAATCCACACAGCATCATCTAGCCCCAAGCTAAGCAGAGCTTGTGTTATGGGTACTAGATGACTGATATACTTAATACAATACAATACATAGATAGGTATTTTTTATTCTACATAGTAAATACCCGGAACACCTGGAACAAATATTTGCAGAATCGTACAAACATTTGTGCCAAGGCGGGAATCGAACCCGCAACCTCCTGCGTCGCAGGCGGACCTTCGCCTTGTGCGTCACATCAGTCGTCATTGCGGCTATTTGGCGCAAGATCAAGATACGAGTGGAACTGACTGATCGCATTAGAAATCCAAATCTGCGCTCTAAAAGTCAAATCGTAGACGTTGGGAAAGAAGTCGGCTAACTAAAGGACTGGGCATAATATCATGCATGCCGCATGTCGGATTTACTGTGGACAGGAATCACCACAAAGTGATGAACTTGATTATTATAAGAAATAATGGTGTATTTACCAGCGCTTAATGGAGATTGATGATTAAAAACAAAATAATTATGGAGGCATTTGCTGCCCTGCAGAGGGAAATTATGGTGCTAATAAAAAGCCGTGCACACAAATCTATTAAACATTTACGTGATTGCGTAAAAACATTAAAATAAAATACTATTTTGATAATAAAGTGCCTATCTATATTATTACTTAGCTACAAAGACTATATTAAAGGACATAAAATGCTTATTAAACATCGTGTCCACGAATCTATTAAACATTTATCGTGTTTCGTGGATTCATAAAAAATAAGTATATTAATATAAAGTACCACCTATATTACTAAGCTACAGAGACTATATAAGAAAGCGCTGGTGTCTTTAAAGCATAACCTAAATTGTCTACTAAACATATATTTATTATTTGTTATTATATTACATTATATACGGGAATAACTGAAAGATGAATTCAAATACTTTCATTGTTTGCGTCATGCTTCTCTGCTTGTACGTCAATATATCCCCAAGCTATGCAGTTCCTCGTGAGTACTCTTTGCTTATACATTTTTCCATCGTGATTTTGTACGCAGTAGAATTTAAACAAATCTAGTGTGAAAGCTGCGAAAACAACCAATCTTCCTTACGTCACAAGTTGAATGACTGTTCATTTTGTTCAAATCACTAGCATTTTGAACCTTCATTTTTCGAACCAAAAATCCATTGCTGCAGGTCCAGATACAAACTAATATTCTATAGTGTCACTACCACTAGACCACTAGTTTTGCCAAATCTAGTCATAAGTAAATAAAATCTTAAATAATTTTTATTTTTATTTATTTTAGGATCTTATCCAGAATCTTGCCCAGCCGACACTCCAACTAATCAAGCTACCGCTACAAACTATAACGTAAATCAGAATGAGCAAAAACAAGATAATAAATTGGATAACTATTTATTAAGCTTTTAAAAAACTTTGTAAGTATGACAATGGGAATCTGTAGAATTGGGTATAAACCTGAAAGATCAATTGTTCAATTGTTTTTTTCCCATTGAAAACAAAATTAACATATCTTTGTGTGGCATAATTGAATTATTGGTTCTTTGGTTTTTTAAGGTTTAATTGTTTTCAGAATAATTATATTTTCCTTCTAACTTTTTGTATCAGTAAATACTTTCTCTATAATAGCTTTTGCCAAAGATAAACAAATATAAGCGTAATAAAAACCTAAAGTTTTAAGTTTAGTGTTCCCATTTCTAGTTCCCAGTTCTAGGTTCCCAAAATTCATGAATAAAAACATCAGATATTATTATTTTTATTTTATTTATTACCCGACTCAGTTTTACAGTAGGTACTCATTTAAGAAACAAATATTAGCCTGTCATTAGTCGGTATGATTATACCTAATCACAAACGAACTGACAGTTAAACTAATAATAAGCAAGGTCCTACAAACTTTAGAATTTGTTTTTAAATGAGTTTGTGTTTACGAACCACAAAAAAATCCGGCACCTGAAAGTTAATAAGACCAGGTTTCAACAATACCTACTATTGGTATTTTTTCGAAGCCTCTGTGTGTGTCACATACACAATTATTGTTTATATGTGATTTTTCTAGAACAGATTCAGTCAGTTAATATAATATGGACACATTGGAAATTGACGGTTTAGAATAGAGTGCACCCAATTCTACATGACATCACGTTTAAAACATTTCATTCTCAAAATTATAATAAACACATTTTATTTGAAACATAGAGACTATAACAAAAAGTTTTTTAGTTACGTACCTACCTACAATATCAATCAAATTTTTTGATTGTAATATAAAAGAATATTTAACTTTAAAAGTTTTTATCTAGCTAATTTCTCGCACTGCTGTGTTTCGAAGGGTATGGATTCCAGTGAAATTGCTAGCACATGAGACTTGCAAGTGATATTGATGATGCAAACATACATTAGCTATACGGTAATCGTTTCCCATCAAGTGAACCGTTCGCTTGGTTGCCACTGACTTGACTTGAGTGATATAAACAAAATATTTCTATGCGTTTGGTTTTGTAATTTAATCGTTACCAGTATAACATTTTAAGGGCTTGAATTGATTTGAAAACAAATATTACTTTCGGTAGAGCGGTTACTCTAATCTTGTAATGTCACTTGAGTGGATTGGGGGCGATTATCGGCTATCGGAGATGGGATAAAACGGGACAGAAGCTCAGGCAGTTTTGATGTTCAGTGATAACTATTTAATAAAAATTCTTGAATGAACATTGAGTCAAGTATTTATAGCAATCAGTTCATTTCTTACTTAGAAACAATTTTACTACGCCTAAACAGTTGTAAGTTTTTTTTACTTGGTATACGATTCAATTGCAGCTTATATGTTACCGAAGCCTAGACATATATTATATAGTCTATACTTATATGCATTGCTGCTTGAGACTGAAGGTGGTTTGTTTTTTTTTAAACACCAAGTTACACGGAATCAAAGGAATACAAAGGAATCAGTGTATTTTTACTTATTGAACATTCGGCTCTGAAAAGTTGTCAGTGTAAACTATTTCTACACGCTTGTAAAGGTTTAATAAATTAAAATAAAATGGAAAGCTGTCGATTATAATATCCCAAAAACTATTTCGCCTCAACTAATGGTTAACATAACGCTATAAAAACAAATATAAGCAAAAGCTGTCGATTTTCAGTAGGTGTTCTTTTGTCAGTTCCGCGGTGCGAATCGCCCAAGTACTTTTTTAAATAGGACCATTCGCACCGTAGTGGTTGAGTGATGCGAAAGGCCCAAGGTAACCTTTAAGGTTACCCTTAAGGTTCACGATAAGACTAGCTCCATGTGTCTATTATTAATCATATTTTAAGCATCGATAAATAATCTGATAATAATTAGCTGATTAGGATCACGAAACAAATATTAATAAAATTCTCACAAAAGCTCTTATTATTTTAAGCCAACATACCGAAAACAAAGACATTCCGTTTATTTTTGTTTTTATCAATGTGATCTCTTATAATGTTTTGTTTTAACACAGTCATTGTTGACACGTTTTTATTACATTGTATTAATTTTTATATAATGTTTTTTACCTAAAAGTAAAAGCTTTTTTCTCTCTATGTAAAGTAAAGAACAGTAAATATAAAATAATAAGATAAATCATAAAAAAAACATTATTTAGTGAGCATTTCACACAAAATAATACTTAAGTAAAAGAAGATACCGCACATTAAGTTTTGAATTTTTTTGATTTCAGATTAGAATATGAATACATTTTGGTCTAACTTGATTTTGGTCTTGCTGATGTGTCTATCACTATCAGTAAATGCCAATTTCAGTTGCTATTTAAACAGCCCTTTATTCCCCAAGCATATTATACCCTAAATCGAAATCTCCCCGCAACCCCACAGGTGGTATATTGAGATAGGTACTAATCTAGACGAAGAAAAGCCAGAGTTGAGTGTCTTCGTCTTGAATATTGTTTACTTATTGGAAATTGAGCCTTGTTTTATTCACATCGATGTCATTGGCATTTGCGGAGTATTTTGACCTATGCCCTTTTTATGGACTAGGACGGTTAGGCCTCTGGACGTGAGGTATTTTGCTTTTCTTAAATACGTCGTGGATAAACTGAAAAAGTTTCTGATAATAAATTAAACTAAAAACATCTCTAGTTTAGGTACCTACTAAGTAAGTTCGTATGAGTCAGTGGCCGACTCTGGTGACAGAGTTTTTAGGCCACCCGAAGGCCTCTGTCATGGCCTAACAACTTTGAAAAAGCCAGGACCGACTGCTTAACGTTCCCTTCGAAGCACGAGAGCGCTCAGTTGAAATTGCCACTGGCGGTCACCGATCCAAATGGTGACTACGCGGTATAGTGCTTAACTTCATGAACAACTTAGCTACGTGATGCTATGTCACGAGCGCTTTTAGTAGCTCCTTTTTGTTTAGGTACTACTGTAACGGTAAATTACTTTTGTAGATATAATTTTTACGTCCAGACCTATGCTAGTCAAACAGAAGATTCCAAGATACCTACACAATATCGCAAATTATTTTCTCTCTGGGACACGAAGGTAGACATTTGAATTTTTAATTTAGATCTTAGTTGGGATTATAATCTTAGATGGATTATTTTAGGACTACGACAAGCCGAATTATGTTTTTTTTTTCTGCAACGATTATAATACGTACTGTATAATAAAGCTAGTAAATCTAGATCTACATGTACATAATGTTACTACATGATGTAGCAGAGTTTATTAAGTAAGATCATTACTCTAGTGTATTTTATTTCATATAAAAATAACAACTTCTGTATTTTATTCGCTATTTATTAGTAAAACACAGCTTCAAATTGTTACGGCTTGGTATGTAGGGTCGTTCTGTATAACGAAGGCAATTATATACAGGGGGATTAGTTTAGTGGTTGTTGCGTAGTGACGTCACCGCTCAAACCTGATCCGATTAAGGTAATTGGCGAAAATCTTACAGAGTCGGCTTAGAGAGTGTAATTACGTATTTTGCAGACATGTCCCTACCTACTATCGAAAAGGTCTAAGATCATTTTGCAGGCGTAGGTAGGGATTTAAATAGCATGTGTTTCAGAGCCAGCTAGTAGATTGTGTCGGATAATTTTAGATTTTGAAATTGCTCTAGCTAAAGGCTTTGTGGTTCTATATTGGCTGAGACAGGTGTAGTTATCTCTTGAATTTAGTGTTTATGGTAAAGTGCCTTGAAATAGAGGTATCTAATATTATAGAACTTTGACTATGATGTTGATGAATAATACTTTATACTGTAATTGTATGTAGTGTTTTATGTCCGAATAGAGTTGTTTTATTCTTCCTCTAATATATTCTATTTTTATTTGTAAAATAAATTAAAATAAGTCAGTCGCCCGAGTAAAGGACACCTGTAAAAAAAATCAAGTGAGCGGCTGATAATATTGCTCAAACAGATGGTCGCTCAGTCGCTTTTGTGCGGCCAGTTTTTATTCTTATTAAATACTGCCACCGTATAGATAGATATTAGCATAATAGTGCTTTGAGAAGCAAAATGAATTGTCATTTTCCATTTCGACTGAAAGCTCTTAGCATTGATTAAATGTTGATTGGTTGTATTACCAAAGGGACACCTGTACCTGTTAGCTTCGAATATATAATAATATAATAATACGGTAAAGTTTTGTTAAAAAATACAATTATATCTACATCTAACGTTTAATTATATTTTATTTATCACCGTTACTTATAAAAAAAAAACGCTTAGTTTAGTTTTAAAATACATATGAAACAAGGTTGGATTCGATCAAACTCGAATGAGCGTTATTCTCCGAGTAAAACGTAGTTATTCGCAAGTAAACTGACAGTTTCCTTGTATTTGACATTTCTTATTCCGCAGAATAGTTATTCCAAAAGTTGGTCGAATCCACCCTAAGACACATGCTTTTATAATATCGGACATAATCAATAATCGTTGAAATTAGAACGCGTTTCAAGTTGGATTTGACCAAACTAGAATAGGCACTATTCTACTAGTTTGCGAGTATACTGACAGTTTACTTGTATTTGTCATTTTTATTCTGCGTAGTAGTTATTCTAGAAGTTGGTCTAACGCGCAACACATAAGCGGGCGGGCGCGGGTGTTTTTTGTTGTATTTGTTTTAACGTCAAGGATGACAACACACTGACCGCGGGCGCGGGTCGGGTAAAGCGCGGCAGCCGCTCCCGCGTTCAGTGTGACGTCATCCTTGTCGCCCATACAAATCAAAACAAAAAACATGCGGCGGATCTGACCAGACCCGCGCCCGCGCCCGCGCGCTGTGTGTGTTGCGCGTAAAGCTTAGCGTATTGCAGAGTTACAAGCTTACGTAAGTCAGTTCCGTCACTTACGCAATGAAATTCTTTAAACGACTATGCTTACGCTCATCACAGACTTAAGTTTACTCTGATAGGTATTTAGGTAGGTACTGTAGTTAGTTGATACCACGTCTGCCTCGAACTGAGTTTACCCAATTTACCTAAGCTCTTAATGTCAATAAGCTGGTTCTATCTTCAGTTTCATGCTGCAAATAAAGTATGAACTTAGGATATTTATGTACTTACTTATTTACTTTTAATAACATGTAAACTTTAGATACAAGGACGTAAATCGTAATTTTTATTACCAACTAGCTGTTGCCCGCGACTTCGTTCGCGTAGAACTCGGGAATCGTACTTTTCTTCGGGATAAATAACCTATAGCCAATTTACGTTCAATATCTATCTATGTTTCGAATTTTAGCCAAATCGGTTATATAGTTATCGAGTTATATAGGAACAAATATCAAACTAAACATTCAAATATCAAAATTTTTGCATCTATAATATTAGTGTGATTAGTGTGAGGTGTGATTTGTGCGATATAAGTGTGAAGTGTGATAGTGTAATTAGTGTGATACTGTGATAATCAAAAAATATAAAAGGCTTAGGTGTCTTCTGTCTGTCGTGTCGGCTGTCATCTTGTTTCAAATTAAGCAAAGCTTGTACTCTAAGATCCAGATAACCGATAAAGAACATTATATAATTTTTATGTAAATACATGCATAATATATTAATGTAGAATAATATGGATAAGCGATAGGTACTTACTTATAAAAAAATAGTCATTATATAAACTCATACATTATATAAAATAAATAAAACTCAACTAATGTCAGACTAGGTTATACTTACTACGTAAACTAATCGTACGTTAGGTTCCAACGATTCAGGCTTAGCCTAGTGTGGGGACTACTAGTAAGATATGACCCTATTTTTTAACAGTTTCTGCATGTACTACATACCAGTTTTGGATACCCTATTGTTGTACCTACCTACCTAGTTGTATGTGTTCTTTTTTATGATGTTATGCAGTAATAAACACTTTTTTCATTTTACATTTTCATTTCATATAGCTGCAACATGGTACATGTTTCAGTTCGATTAGCACGTCTTGTTTGAACTTAATTAAGAGCACACGATCAAAATGAACGTCGAGATCAAAGACCAATGTTAATATTTACAGCATATATTGAAATAAGTCATTGCCACCGAAAATACGGTACATTTTATTGTATATAATGTAAACTGTATTGCTCAACTTTGATAAAACCTACTTCTGGTTATCATATTGTGATAGAGTTTATGATTTATTCATAAAACACTGAACCGATTTCGATAAAATTTATATGGGACTTATTCTGAAAAAACCTTTAATACAAAAAAAACATCAAATCGATTCATAATTATTTGGCAGAGAAATCGCGTAGCGAACATACAAAAAAAAGGCACGAAACAAAAAATTACAAATCAACCATATACTCTGTCTCACAACGGGAAATGAACCCGTAACCTCTCGTTTTTCAACCGGACACACGCTCTACGCATCAGTAGAAAATCTAGTGGTCACCCATCTTTATGTTGACCGCGATAATCTGTAAAACTGCACCACGCACGTATATCTCTAATTGATCAAAAATGGTGAATTTATTTAAAAAATATTTAACCAACGTCCCTTTACAATCATAAATTCAATTTTTATAATTGTGTTTTTGGTATCGTTTGCAATGCTATTTTTATGTGAAATAAATTGCGTAGTTAGTTTTTGTACGTTGTATTTTTACCGTGGCCATCTGAATTGCATGACAATTGTGTAAACTTTAGCCATGTTCACACGAAGTCTAAATAAAAATTAAATTGATTTGAAAAAATACTCTTCATATAAATGGATGAGCTTCATTGACAGAAATAAAGTAAAATAATTGCAATAAGTAAATAAAAATATATATACAAAAGTTGAGCCATCTGAAGACTAGTGTATATACAAACGATCTATAGATAGCTAAACTGATCCAGATTACTACCAGACAAAACCAATCGAAACATTCATCGTCGTCCCTAAAAATAACGAGTGACATGACTAACACAGTAGTAATTTCAACTAAGCTCTTTTGTACTTTAGAGAGCACGATAAGCTGTTGGTTCGGGCATTTTTCTTAGGTCTTAGGTTACGACAAAGGCCTTCAGGCGGCCCATTTACTCCGTCACCAGATTATACCAATAATTCAAACCTGACGTGACATTTCAAATTGCACCTAACTATCAAGAGGGTGATTCTCGTGCCATTCTATACATTTTTGACAGTTTTGACGATATATATCACAAGTGACCATTTATCTATGCACGAGAATCGCCCTCCAGATTTTAAGTATAAGAACGGGGTTAGGGATCAAAACAAAACTAATTTAGCTTTAAATTAAATACACAATTTAACAAAGCCAAAAGAAAATCAGAGTCTGATTAATGCTGCGTTATATGGTGCGAAAACTTATTGAAGCAAGATTACCGCAGAGCAGTTCAAAGCCCAAAATTAAGAGACAGTCAGTTCGAACCGAAGCCACAGACTCAAATCTCAGTGTAATTAAGGATGAGCTCAGCCTAACACCACGTGAAAACGCCTTAGCAAAATGAAATTAGTGTAAATCACATCAGACTGAGATTTACGGAGATACTGCGCACAAGAAAGCTTATTTATAACAGTAGAAATACTTTAGTATATTTTTGCTGTCCTTACTTTCCCTCGATTTTGATTTACTAACTTTTGCATGAAACAGATAAAACAGATAAAATAAACTCTTTAAATCTGAACACAGAAATGCTTGTACACTGCTTAGAGGCAGAATATTTGGCAATATACACAGAAAAAAAACTATTCTTAAAGCAAGAATAATCCTCTTGGTCAAGAATAATAATGATTTATATATGGCTAACAATAAGTATACTTCACTTTAGAATAATATTGTTTCAAATTTACTGTTTTAACTAGAGAATATTATTCTTCGTTCCAGAATAATATTTTCTTATCATAAAAACTAGCTTTAAACATATTTTGTATCTTCTCCCAAGAATATCTATATTCTCCGTATACAAGAAACATGGTATCTTCATTCTCAATCAATTAAGCATATGATATTCTTGAAATAAGATAATTGTGTATTCATTTGAATGATAGTTTTGTCTTCATGTAATGTTTAATTTCCAAGTGATGATAAAATTTCTTGTCCAAAGAAATTGTAGTTTTCATTAAAAAATATATATTTTCAACCTAAGAATAATAACGTTTTGTTTAAATTTACTTGAGAAATAAATTTCTTATCCAAAGAATTACTGTGTTTTCATTGAAGAAACCTTAGTTTTATTTTAAGTATATTATATTCTTGGAAGAAATAAAAGAACTACCTGCTTTGAGATTGTGCATTATTAGCTTTAAGAATATAATTTCTTGTGTGAAGCACGTAGTGTCTTTGTGTAATAAAATTGCTGTTTTATTTGAAGAGCATGAAATGTTTGATCTAATATAAATTATTATCAATGTAAGATATTGTGCGTCTTACTTCGAGATTGTGCATTATTAGCTTTGAGAATATAATTTCTTGTGTGAAGCACGTAGTGTTTTCATCTAACAATATGACTGTCTTATTTGAATAGCATTAAATGCTTGATCTAAAATGAACTATTCTTAATGTAAGATATTGTGCGTCTTACTTCTAGATTGTGTATTATTAGCTTTGAGAATATAATTTCTTGTGTGAAGCACGTAGTGTCTTCGTCTAATAAAATTGTTGTTTTATTTGAAGAGCATGAAATGCTTGATCTAATATAAATTATTATCAATGTAAGATATTGTGTGTCTTACTTCGAGATTGTGCATTATTAGCTTTGAGAATATAATTTCTTGTATGAAGCACGTAGTGTCTTCGTCTAACAAAATGACTGTCTTATTTGAATAGCATTAAATGCTTGATCTAAAATGAACTATTCTTAATGTAAGATATTGTGCGTCTTATTTCGAGATTGTGTATTATTAGCTTTGAGAATATAATTTCTTGTGTGAAGTACATAATGTCTTCGTCTAATAAAATTGCTGTTTTATTTGAAGAGCATGAAATGCTTGATCTAAAATAAATTATTCTCAATGTAAGATATTGTGCGTCTTAATTCGAGAATGTGCATAATTAGCTTTGAGAATATAATTTCTTGTGTGAAGCACGTATTGTCTTCGTCTAACAAAATGACTGTCTTATTTGAATAGCATTAAATGCTTGATCTAAAATTAACTATTCTTAATGTAAGATATTGTGCGTTTTACTATAAAACATGTATTAGGTTAAATTGAAAATATAATTTCTTGAATTGAAAACAAATGTAGATTTTTTTTTGATTGACCATTTAAGTATTTCTAGTGTAGAAGTTAGACTGAAATCTAGTCTACATTTCTAGTTTAGGGGACTAGAAATGAAGCCAAAACAAAATAAACAAATGCTCAATTGAAAAAATACATACTTACTTATTATTTTCAACTTAAGAACTTAAGACAGTTACAGTTGAAAACAATAAATAAGTATGTAATTTTTCAATTGAGCATTTGATTATTTTGTTTTGGTTTCATTTCTAGTCCCCTAAGCTAGAAATGTAGACTAAATTTCAGTCTAACTTCTACACTAGAAATACTTATTGCTCAATCAAAAAAAAAAATACCTACATTTGTTTTAAATTCAAGAAACTATATTTTCAAATTTAACCTAATACATGTTTTAAAGTAAAACGCACAATATCTTAAATTAAGAATAGTTAATTTTAGATCAAGCATTTAATACTATTCAAATATGACAGCGAATTTGCAAGACGAAGACACTACGTGCTTCACACATTAAATTATATTCTCAAGCTGATAATGCACAACCTCGAAGTAATTTAACCTAATAGTACACGTTTCATAATACGCACAATATCTTAAATTAAAAATAGTTTAATTAGAATTCCCAAAATTATACAATTACCTACTAAATTCATACTTTTTCAAACATAACAAATAACAACAATAAAATTATATAAGAAACTACAATCTCATTTGACAGGTTATGTGTGGGAACCAAAGAGATAAAAACATTAGATCAATTTTATTAGTATTTATTTTTAAAACGCTTAAGGAATCGAAATAATAAAAAACAGGTTTTTAGCTTGTCAGAATCGGTTATTTTGGAACCGAGTTCCAACGCCTTAATTTTAACCTATTGCGGTACCAGCCATGAACTCTTATAGCGATTCAAATGAAGACCTAAACTAAATTGTTAAAAAAAAAAATTACCATGATATCAATTAGACAATTAATAATTAATACTAAATTGACAATAAATTTTTTTGACAATTTAGTTTAGGTCTTCATTTGAATCGCTATATAAGAGTTCTTGTTACAATAAGGCTTATCTAATTAAATATTAATATTCAGTCAAAATATTGGCATACAAAATTTAAATGTTATTTCGGAACAGAGTTCCAACGCCTTAATAAAGTTTTGAACAACCGCATTTTAAAACTAAAGATAAGAAATACCTGCTTACCTACAAAATTAGTACATACTGGCCAGCAAGCATGGATTTACTGTACAATAGAAATTCAGTTAAGTGCTAATACATCTGTGATATATGGTACCACATTATCAAATTTGGTTTTTATACCATACACACATCTTTGAATCACTAAATAAATGTGATCAGAAGCCTTGGGATAAGAGGCATTCAGAGTGTGATAACACTTAAATAGTGTATCAAGTGCTTTGGTTGCGGACGCGAAATTATATTTTATCGTGTCAATCACCAGATAATATGCTGCAGCTGTTTCTGTTTCACATGCCACGATGTAAGGCTGGACTGTAGTTTTATTAACTTTGGCTAGCTTGATAATTTTATCTATAGTTTGATGTATATCTCCAGATTCTGAAAAAAAAAATCATAATGTTTAATACTAAATAAATAAATAATGGCAGACATTTTTACTCCGCGCTGTCTAGCTCCAAACTAAACAAATCTTGTACTAAGGGGGCATCAGATAACAGATAGAATAACTACATAAGTTTTTTTTTAAAAAGATACATAGGTAGGACTTATAATTCACAGAAACATTCAGATCCAGAAGAAATATTTGTAGACCGTGCAAACATTTGCCCCGCTGCGGGGATCAAACCTGCAACCTATCGCTTCTCAACCCGCCCAACGCACTACCGAGGTCGTCATCTCATCTCATCGTCAGGATTTTACCCTTGTTTTATAAAAAAAATCGTGCAAGTAGTAATTTGAATAAAATTAAGTTTATATAACAATTTAAAACTTACTTGAACGTTCACGACAATGCCCTCAATGCATTCAACAGTTGCAAATTTTACTCCTCTATTTAATCTTCCCTTCGGCGGTATCAACTGGCAAAGCAGCATTACTTGTTTGATCGCCTTTGCCTTTTTGTCTGAAACATTAAATTATATTGTCATTCAGATGTGCTAATCCTGCTCAGTATCAATCAATACCGGGAAGCAAAATGACAAAATGGCACAATTACATACAATTTCTTGCAAAGCAAAGTGTCACCCAAAATTTTAATGTTTAATGTTTTACGTGGCACTGCACTGCAATTATTGTAGCTTATAGATTATTGTGGATCTCTTAAAGTAAAGTATAGCCATACCTTCATCTTCGTGTTTTATTTCCTCTAATTCTTTAATTATGCATTCGTCTTTACAAGAGACAGCTTTTATATTTGCAACTCTGTTAAAAAAGTCGTTCCACTTTAAAAAAAAATGTGTGTATGTAAATGTAGGGAACTTTTTATCGTAATCAATATTGATCTGAAATTTAAAACGTAATTTAATAAATATAAAGGGTGAATCTTACATTTCTTAAAAACACCCTGCATTAATGCACTATCGAGTGGCTCGCAAAGACCTGAGCCTCGATTCTACTAAATGTACTCGCACAACAGTAAACATACTAGGTACCTACTCACACACTTCCAACTGATAATTCAGTTCTGATTGGTGTTCGGTTTTTGCTGTTTACAGTTTAATAAGTATATTTGGGTATTCTTGGGATGAATATGTATTTGACTCTCACCAGACAAAGTTCGTGTGAGTCAGTGGCCAACTCTGGTTACGGAGTTAACAGGCCACCCGAAGGCTCCGTCATGGTAAATAGTAAAAAATGTATAGGTACATACCGTCGAAGTGAGGTACTCTTTTATGTTTTTTTGAAGTTTTATTCGTGTGCCTATTACGGGGCATAGCTCTTTTAGAACATCTCCTTCGATGATATCTCGAAAAATAGCTGGTGTTATAGCGTTTTCTGAAACAGGGAAATCATATCTTATGTAAAGACTATGATATTTTTGAACCAAGAATATGAGTCTTCGCTTGCAAGTAGGTACGGTAGGTACTTGCGTAGGTACATCCTCAACCTCTACTGCATTTAATTAACCCCGAAAATGGTATACTTAGCGAGTTTATTGTCAAAGAAGTATGTTTAAAGAGGATTAATGATAGGAACACGAAATAATTTACACACATACCTTTAAAATTCTCTAGAACGTCTGCAGGTATCTCCCAACTAACTATTGAAGTTTTACTCGTGTGCCTATTACGAGGCATAGCTCTTTTAGAACATCTTCGACAATATCTCGAAGAATATCTGGTGTTATAGCGTTTTCTGAAACAGGGAAATCATATCTTATGTAAAGACTATGATATTTTTGAACCAAGAATATGGGTCTTCGCTTGCAAGTAGGTACTGTAGGTACTTGTGTAGGTACACCTTCAACCTCTACTGCTTTTAATTTACCCCGAAAATGGTATACTTAGCAAGTTTATTGTCGAAGAAGTATGTTTAAAAAGGATTAATGATAGGAACACGAAATAATTTACACACATACCTTTTAAATTCTTTAAAACGTCTGCAGGCATCTCCCACCTGACTAGTAATTCTAGTAAATCCATGTTCATTATGTACCAATTACTTTTGTTGTACGTAACTATGTATTAATAACCTAAGTTGATAATAAAATGCTTCAAAACTACATTTTTACAAAATTATCTGACCACTCTCGACGTCGCACTTCACAGAAAGAAAGAACCACAGAGAATCTAAGCACTACGTTGAAAGAACTGCCTTCAGTGTTGCCGGCAGTCACTGGAAAAAGTCCTAACCCAAGACAAGGTTTTGTTAATTTAAAGGGTAAAAGCACCAGTTATTAAGCACCTTGGCCAATTTATATAGCTATAGTTTCTTTATGTGTCATTCAAATGATGTTTTTATGGTGCTAATGGAGACGGGAAAAGTTCAAATACTTATCACTTTGATAACAAGAAAAATAATTAACATTGTTTATAAAGTTTTTATATTCATTACTGGCACCCCAGAACTAGTTACTGGCATGTTTGGTTACAGTTATTGGCCATAGCAAAACACGGCAGATTAGTAATTTAAAAAAAAAAAAAATACAAGGAGCATAATTATCGAGTTCCTAGCTCTGGTTTAAACGAACTTTTCGATGCCCTTGTATAAATAATTAAGGTTTAAAACCACCAAACAAAATGAATTAGTCTCGTTTCTGAATTTTATTTCTGCACAAGTTTAGCGCTAGAAACAGTGTTGCCACATTCAATTCAATTCAACACAAAAAACAATACGATAAATCTGAATCGAAAAATCAAAAAATCTAAATAAAATCTGTGAGAACATTAAATTATGTTTATAAGATATATTTTAGGTTAACAAAATAATGACCTAAATTAAAGAAAACATTAAATTGTAGAAATTCAAGAACTTATTATTAATTTCGCCTGTTTTTCCCTCGATCAATCAAGTAGTTATACACGATGTTGCCTCGGCGTAAAATAGGCTGCCGCATTAGCGTAGCGTAGCGTATCTACGCGAAAACATCTTTGCCCAAAACGTAATCGTAAAAAAAATATTTTTTCGATTCATTATTTCATTGACAAATAACATCTCCTCATATGACCAATTTCGGGAAAACGGGAACACTAAAGATCCGCCATGACAGTTATTAGCAATGATCACGTGACGCATCTTGACTTTGGTTTGGCTGTTTTGTTTGGTTTGTTGTTGTAGAAAAATATTGTCTTCGACCAATAAACAAAATATACAATACTAGCGGCTCGTCCCGGCTTAGCACGGGTGCAATAAAAACTAACTAAAGCACCCGTGCTATGCCGGGGCGGGTCGCTAGTCATTCATAAGGTAGGAGCCGACCGCACGTTTTAGCCGCGCGGCTACCTATTTCATAGTTCACGTGCACGCCCCTCTCTGGCCACGGCGCGCGCGCGGGCTTGCATAGTATTTTGTTTAGACTGACATTTTTATAATTTGTCATAACTTTTGAATGGAATGTCTGATTTCAATAATTCAAACAGTCATCTACAGGTATTGAAACAGTTTTGAATATGAAATGATTTATTTGAATAAGGATTAATATAAAAGTATGGAATACGTGGTCTGATTTTGATCGGCATTTCTATCAACTTTTAAATTGTAAAAAAGTAGTTATAGTTACATAAGTACAATAGTTGGACATATAGTATTACTGACTTTTTTGTAGATATCAATATGTTCTTTAATATTGTGAAACATTTTTTTGTTCTATCATCAATAGTTTCCGCAGCGCATGCGATGAAAGACATTTTATGGCACTTTTTTACATTATTGAAGTTTTATTAGGGATTCCTATTATTTTCTAAAATAAAATATAGCCTATGTTACTCAAGGATAATGTAGCATTCTAATGGTGAAATATTTTTTGAAATCGAACCAGTAGTTTTTGAGTTTATTCGTAACAAACAAAAATACAAACATACCAATATTCTCTCTTTTTATGATATTAGTATAGATAAAAAAATCAAGAATGGTATGATTAAGGTGAGTATCTGTGCTTTCTCTAGCGAAGAAACATTTGCTTGATAGAAGAATCAATTGCATCTTATTCCAGTCTAAGAATATTATTCTTATAGTATGAATTTCCTTAACAGTTAATTTTATATTTATACGAAAAATATTGTCTTCGACCAATAAACAAGTTAATACAATTTTTGACAAATCCAAAACTCATAATATAAATAAATATATTTTCATAAAGAGTAGGTACCGACCCATACTTTTATTTCAAGGATGTTATGCTTAAAGTGAGTAGGTATCTGTACCTACTTTCTATAACATCAAAAGCATAGCTTGTAAAAAAAACCAAGTCTCGCAACACATTCTACTTCAGTAAAAAGTTATGAGAATTTCCTTATCAGTTTTTATTATATTAATAAGAATAATATTGTTTTCGACCAATAAACAAAATATACAATTTATGTCAAAAATCCAAAACTCTCAGTGGAAAGATATATATTTTTAAGGAGAGTATACCCATACTTTTATTTCAAGAATATTATGCTCAAGGTGAGTATCTGTACATTCTTTAACGAAGAAACATATGCTTGATAGAAGAATAAAAAGCATCATAATCCACTGTAAGAATATTATTCTTAGAACAAGAATTTCCTTATCAGTTTTTATTATATTAATAAGAATAATATTGTCTTCGATCAATAAACAAGTTATACATTGTATGTCAAAAATCCAAAACTCTTAGTGGAAAGATATATATTTTTAAGGAGAGTATACCCATACTTTTATTTCAAGAATGATATGCTTAAGGTGAGTATCTGTACATTCTTTAACGAAAAAACATATGCTTGATAGAAGAATAAAATGCATCATAATCCACTGTAAGAATATTATTCTTAGAGTAAGAATTTCCTTATCAGTTTTTATTTTATTAATAAGAATAATATTGTCTTCGACCAATAAACAAGTTATACATTGTATGTCAAAAATCCAAAACTCTTAGTGAAAAGATGTATATTTTTAAGGAGAGTATACCCATACTTTTATTTCAAGAATGTTATGCTTAAGGTGAGTATCTGCACATTCTTTAACGAAGAAATATATGCTTGATAGAAGAATAAAATGCATCATTATCCACTGTAAGAATATTATTCTTAGAGTAAGAATTTCCTTATCAGCTTCTATTATATTAATAAGAATAATATTGTCTTCGACCTATAAACAAGTTATACATATTATGTCAAAAACCCAAAACTCTTAGTGGAAAGATATATACTTTTAAGGAGAGTATACCCATACTTTTATTTCAAGAATGATACGCTTGAGGTGAGTATCTATACATTCTTTAACGAAGAAACATATGCTTGATAGAAGAATAAAATGCATCATAATCCACTGTAAGAATAATATTATTCTTAGAGTAAGAATTTCCTTATCAGTTTTTATTATATTAATAAGAATAATATTGTTTTCGACCAATAAACTAAATATACAATTTATGTAAAAAATCCAAAACTCTCAGTGGAAAGATATATATTTTTAAGGAGAGTATACCCATACTTTTATTTCAAGAATATTATGCTTAAGGTGAGTATCTGTACATTCTTTAACGAAGAAACATATGCTTGATAGAAGAATAAAAAGCATCATAATCCACTGTAAGAATATTATTCTTAGAGCAAGAATTTCCTTATCAGTTTTTATTATATTAATAAGAATAATATTGTCTTCGATCAATAAACAAGTTATACATTGTATGTCAAAAATCCAAAACTCTTAGTGGAAAGATATATATTTTTAAGGAGAGTATACCCATACTTTTATTTCAAGAATGATATGCTTAAGGTGAGTATCTGTACATTATTTAACGAAGAAACATATGCTTGATAAAAGAATAAAATGCATCATAATCCACTGTAAGAATATTATTCTTAGAGTAAGAATTTCCTTATCAGTTTTTATTATATTAATAAGAATAATATTGTCTTCGACTAATCTACGAGTTATTCTCACCCACTTTTTACAATATTATTCTTAAAGCAAGTATTTTCTCATCAATTGCTGTATCAGTAAGATAAATATTGTTTTCGACTAATAAATAGTTATCCAATTTATGTAAAAAATCATAAATTCATAGTGTAAAATAGTATTATTCTTAAAAAGTATACACATATACACATTTCAAGAATGTTATTCTTAAAGTGAGTATATGTGTATTCTTCAACGCAAAAAAATTTACTTCATTGAATAATTGTTTGGATCATAGTTTACTTCAAGAATATTATTCTTAAAGTAAGTATATCCTTATAAATAACTTTATTAATAAGAATAATATTGTCTCCGATCAATGAAAAGGTATTCAATTTATATCAAGAAAAAAAAAATTTTAAAAGAAAAAAATATATTCTCCCTAAGAAACTAATACGTTTCTTGGATGAATACTTCGGCCATTTCTTGAACTAAGACCTTAAAGTATTGAATCAAGCATTTATGTCTTAATCTTAGTAAATATTATGAGAATAAATTATTCTTACATTAAGAATTCACAGTTTCTTTGATTTATAATAATGTTTTAATTTCAGACAATATTGTCTCACATCTAAAGAATATTTTTGAGAATATCGGTATTTTTGGGTTAAGTAAATATATATATTTTTTTTTTTCCGTGTAGTAATAACGACCAAGGGCTCTTGCTGAAGAGTCCTACCAACAGATGAGCAAGCATGATCACTTTGAACAATGTTTATCTGTACGGAAGACCACAGAGAAAAACATTGTCCATTGTCGGTGTCTGCACTGTTTAGAATACACTGTGACTTAGATTTTTGGAATGGGTAGTACGAAGCATATGTTTTGGGTAGAACGGGTAAAAATAATATTGGGTAGAAAAATTGTGGGTTGAACGAGCAAGCACTCTCCTAGACCACTTTTTTTCAAAGAACAGTGCCTCTTCTTTTTTCTACCTTTTCTTATTTATAACCGGAACAAACGTAGTCTACAGTGTCTGCCGGGCAGGTAATAGGTAGATTTCTTCTGTATCTTCTGTTTGTGCAAAATAGTTTCAGTTCTGTGCAGATACTGAGCGCGTGAAATCGAATCAGTGTCTCGCTTTAGTGGTTTCACTTTACTTTAACGAAGGTAGACGATGCTCTGACACTATAATGTTTGCTAGTATCTTGTTATTTTGATGCAGTCAAGTAAATTGATTTGTTATAATTTACAGAATGTCATTTATTTATTATTTATTTAAACCTGTATCTATCCTGTACCTCCATTGCAGAGCAAAGACCTCCCTCCCTTTTTAAGAGCATAACGCATTATTGCAACCTCTGTCATGTGTGTTTTATACTTAACGTTGTTGTACTGTCGCTGGCAAACGTTTGCCCTGATTTAGATTTAGTAGAATGTAGTTGACTCAGTACAAATTACTACATTTCACTGGATATAATGGCAATGCAAAAAACCGTTCTAAGGTTTAATGTTACATACATTAAACCTTATTATATATTATATATATATTAATAGCTATTGAGGTTGTAGTACTTACCTCAATAGCATAAGATTAAATCGAATTTTGCAAACGGTAAGTACCTATATTTTATTGTGTTACTATTTGTTTACCAAACTAATAAAATATTAGGCGGTGTGCTTTTCTATTGACAACCGACAGAGGAATATCCACTTTAAATCTATGTATCTAGAACAGTTTAGTCCATAACTAAAAGTAAAAGTAAATTTTGATCAGGCAAACTTAGTAATCAGAATGAGTTTGCGACTATTGACAACACCTGTTATCTGTGGTATTACTTACAAAGCTTTACTAAGAAGTTCACACTTGACAACTAGATTTTCGGTTATTTAACACAATAGACAAAAAGTCTAATGAAAACATTTCGTTATCAACAGTCTGGTGCTTCTAGAACCTTTCAATAAATAAACTGAAATTGCTTTTCAAATAAAATACGAAGAAGTTCTCTAAAATATTTTGGTGAGTCGAATTAAACTAGCGCAGAACCGAATCACTTGGGTCGGGTCACGCCCTGAAAAATATAAATATTCATATACAAAATTTCAATTAGAATATTTCGCACTGAAAAATATATAATAGGTTTTTTAATTGTTTTGTGTAAATATTTCATCATATAACTTTTTTGTGGCACTATGAACTTTTCCAATTTCCCAAAAATATGAACTATTCCCAATGAACTTTTTCGATACGCATCTAATAAACCTACTACGAGCTAATTGTAGCGTTAAGCTAAGACTCTCACTCTCGTTTGAGTGTAGGTAAGTGTCCCAGTAATAGGAAATTTAGACTATCAAATCTAATTGGTAGATTTATTAATATGATAAATAAGTATATTACTAAATAAACTTATTTAATCTCACTTTTCTATCTTATCGCTATTCCGATCTCGACCATTTACCGTCCGTAATGCGCGAACATTCAGCAAACGTCTTAATTTCCCGAATCAGCTTAAGTCCAACTTATCTGCGATATAAATCTTTTAGCACTCGTTGCCGGATTTAGAAGATCTTGTTGGGAGCTCGCTAACTCCTACAAGTGCAATTAGCTTCAGTACCAAAGTCTCTGTAAGCTTCGTAGACCGCTTGTAATTTAAATAACCGAATGGCAACTTGAATCTGGTTTTAAATAAAGCGGCAGCCGTTCAAAGCTGTAGTCAGATATTTGTGTTTAGTTTTACTCTTCGTTTCTTTTATTTATTTAGAGGGTCTTTGATTATTAGTGCGCGACATTCAAGGAACAGGTTCCACACAACAATAAAAAAAATAATGGACCTATTTTTTTTATGTATATTTTGTCTTAATAATTCCAAGTAAACAAAAAAAAATATCGTTTAAGTTTTTCTGCTCAATAATTATTTATCATTGTTGGGAATTGAGATAAGCAGCGTAATAATGAAATATTCGAGTGTGTAGCGGGTCATTGAGCTAGCTTGTTTTTTTATAATGGGTTATTGGGCAGTTAGTGTTGCTGCTCTTGACTGTCCGCAGTTCGTCATCTTTGACCAGCGTTTGTTGTGTAAGTTTTGGGAGAATAGATAGCTCGATACTTTAGGAGCGTTTCAGTACCTACAATATTATAATCATAACGTGGATACATAACGCCTACGTTATACATTTATTAAAGTAAGGATATCTTAACCTTTGCTACAGTGTAATTTAGCTAGAAAAAATAACTATGGCGGCATGATAAAAAAAGGAATGATAAAAAAGATTAATTATTATAGAAATAACACACTGTTATTTTAAGCAATCAAAATCAAGACCTTTTAAGCTTTTATATAATTCAAATGGAGAAAATTATTCTTAGCTTAAATTTAAAGCAAGACTAGGGGTAATCGTAGCATAAATCAAAGTTATTACGCGTTTTAGTGCTTAAATTATTTCAATGCTATTGTCTTAATATCTGAAATAATTTATGAATATATTTATACGAGTATATGCAAATAATAGAACTTATTTCGGTATTGCTACATGATGCTCAGCTCTTAGTGTTCCCACTGCTGGGATACTAGCCTATTCTCTACCAAAAACTATTACGTCATAATAATATAAATCGTGATTTAAACTAGAAGTTTTTTTTACTATTTAAAGCAATCTTGTTCAATTAAAGTGATTTCGCTAAGTTGTAAAAACTAAAGCCTAAACTCTTATATAAGTTAATAATTTAAAATAAGAAAACGCTAAATTTCCACTTTCTATAATATTCAATATCAGAGGAATAAATTAAGTGTAGCACAGGGTGTTATTATTTGACCGCGGGGATTTTCACACGTTGCCAGAATAAAATATGTTTTAATGTTATAAATAAAATGTATGTACTTGCATACAATTAAAGAAACAGTTAGATAGAATGTTGTATAATTATAAAACTAACCAATGAAAGTATTAATTGTTATTTGGTAAGAAAATAATAACACCAATAAAGTAAACTTCAGCCGCTAATAAAACTACGGTTCGGTAAACAAGAAAATTATTCTCGAAAAAAACTTAAACAGTTATTTTCTAGTATTATAGAACAAATAGAAAAAAAATGGGTCCTGGTTTCAATTATGGGATACAGTAAGTCTTGAAAAGTCTAGAAAGTTAATAATCCATCATCCCGCAATCAACCTGTACATTAAGATAGGGTTAATTCTCAAAACGCAAAATCCACGATTTAACCCCTTCAGAAGACACCAATAAATCAGCCAACTCGCAGTAAATCATAGTTACGGAACCACATTTTAAACTAAAACAGAATTTAATAACGTAACGCATCGATTGTTTAACGACTTTGTAATTGAATTGTTGGAGAAACGTACCGTGTAAGGGGTTAGATGAGTTATTCTGCTGTGTAAGCAGAGTATAAACATTATTTGGAATAACAAGATTAAATGTAAACTGAAAACTGATTATAATAATGCGGATGTAAGAGATTGTAAGCTGAAAGCGCATTGTTTAAAATATCTCAGTTACTGTTCCCAACAAAACTTTATCTTATTTATATTCAGTACAAAAACGTTATCAGTTACTTACAAGACTTGTATCATGACAATCACGGTCAGCTTTTTACACCCATATTCTAAGACGCTTCCTCAAGAACTCCTCGACTATACTCAACCTCACTCAAATAAATCCGTATTCTTAGTTGCAAAAATTCTCCTCCACTTACTCCCGATCGAAAGTTTTCTTTACCGGAGGTGAGGAAATGATTGTCAAACTCAAGGTACGTCTGAACCTACCTTCGAGTCGAGTGGAGGAAGATTCGAGGAAACTTCTTAGAATATGGGTGTTAATTTTCCTACTGTTGGAACTGAGCTTTTATGCACTTACTTTTCATAAACTTTTGCAAATTTTAGGAGGAATTTTATTATACGCATTGTTCAATAATTTTTATTTTTATTATACTTACACTTTTGATATGAGTATTGAAAAATAATATGTTATTTCAAACAATAATAAAATCAAAAAATAATACTTTACCTTGCTTTACAAGATAAATAAAAAAAAAACTTCCACAAATATTACCATTGAGCAAAAACAAAAAATCCATTCCCCACAATCACGTAAATTAAGTTTACTTAAAAATTATAGCACGCTCTAATTGGTGCCAAGAGGTACTGAATCCGAGTTGTCCCCTAAGATAATATTGACTGAGGTTCCTTTACATCTTCGCCGTTATAAAACAGATTAATGTTTGTGCCCGTCTATTTACACGGTTCTTCATAAAAATGCTACGAACAGTGGCACAAATAAACAAGGGAGCTTCAATAACATTTTGTACATCGGGTGTACAATAATACAGTACGCAAAACAATTATTATTTGTGTCTTTATGTTTAGTATGTTTACCTAGTATTACTAGTAGAGTGCTCCTCGTGTTTGATAGTTATCGATATAATAATTGTTAGCAGTTTTAGTCATAATGACAACACTAAAATGTTGCCTGTATGTTCGGTGATTCAACAGCAGCAATCAGCAGTTTCATTTCAGTTCAATAAACGTTTTGGAAAAATATTTTACTGGTTTTGGTGTTTTTCTAGTTCACTCTGTATTTTACGATTGTATCGAGTAATGCTTCTTTAAGTTTATTCTTATTTACATTACATTTACAGGATTGCCAGATTGGGGTTTCTTTATTTATGTGAGTTTTAGGTTCGTAAAATGTTTTTTCTGGAGTGTAACAATAATCACACCAATCACACTAAAATTATTATAATATATGCGAAAGTTTAGATGTATTGTATTTGTTTGGATCGATGTTTGTTCCTCTTTAACTCGATAACCACTGAACTAATTTGGACAAAGACTAAATGACGGGAAATAGGAAACAGGTTTTTTTTACTTTTTACCCCTAAAAAAAGTACAGTTCCAAATTCGCGGAAGTTGCGGGCAGCTATAAATAAATACTTTACATTTGCATTTTTTATGCTTTTTTTTACATTGGGATAATTATGGAAGTTGCATAATAGATTTTTGGTTTTAAAAAACAGTTTACCTTTTTTCATTTGAGCACTTTTGTATTTAACCCACTGTTGCCAAAACAAATGCCTCGTGTTCAACGCAGTACCAGGAAATCATAAAGTCTAAGAAGTTCAGCAACGCGGACGAAGCAAATACTCGGAACCGAATCTCCTCCATCTCCGGATTTTAATTACTTATTGGAAACTTGTGGCCGCCGGCTGTATGGGACTGTCTCAGCGCTTATTGCAAGATTGAGTAGGTGTCTTTGTCAAAAAGAGATACTACTAAATATTTTTGATTCGTCTTTAACTTACACAGGGAGTGTTTTTGTGTATTGAGTTTAGTCTCAAGTATTGTTAATTTTTTTTGGCAATTCTAAATAAATAAACTAACTTTGATATAAAACAGTGTGAAATCAAAGTCATTTGTGATTAGGTATGACATTTTGAAATGCAAATTATTGAGAAATAACTTGTGTATATTTATTATAAACCTGATGGTTATAATATGCCTTCAGGTGACCTATTATATGATTCACTATAGTTAGACACTGACTCATACAAACTTACTAAATCTTGTTTAGTGTTTACCGTTTTACACTTGCTTTTTGTGTTTATGAGTCGAGAACAAATAGTAAAATCTCGAACCTCAATACAATACAGGATGTAATTCCTTCACGCTTCAACTTCTGTGTATCTTTGTAGTGTTCACATCCCTGAATGTGTCGTAAAATAGGATATTTACTTCCTTCCAGTACCTCGATACTAACGTTTATAGTGTGTGAATTAGGTTCTAAGAGTATGTTTTTATGGATGATATATTTAAAAAAACGTAAGATATTCGTGGGTGATGTGTAGATTGCATACGTCAATGACTACATATACCTTGGCCAGATAGTCTCCTTCCAGGCGAGACAAGAAAAAGAAGTTGCCAGACGCACTGAAAACGCCTGGAGGAGCTATTGGGCCATGAAGGACCTAATGAAGGGCGATTTACCATTGTCCTTAAAACGCAAACTCATGGACGTGTGCATTCCCCCCATCCTCACTTATGGCTCTCAGACTTGGTCTTTGACTGCAAAACAGAGGTCCGATCTTGAGGTTTGCCAACGAGCAATGGAGCGCAGTATTCTCGGCGTCAAACTAACCGACCGTATCCGTAACACCATATTGCGCTCCAAAACTCGAATCTCAGACGTCACTCAAAAAGCTGCCAGACTGAAATGGAACTGAGCCGGGCACGTTTGCCGCATGTCCAATGATCTCTGGGCAAAATTAACAACAGAGTGGGCCCCCAACGACGGAAGACGACATCGTGGCAGACCCAGACTTAGATGGCGGGATGACCTGGACTCATTTAAAAAGGATTGGTCCTTAAAAGCACATGACCGTACTATATGGAAGGGGGATGGGGAGGCCTTTGCCCTGCAGTGGGATGATACAGGCTGATAATAATAATAATATTTTATCGGTGAATGAATTAATCTGAACCATCATACCTATTTCTGGTACCAAGCAGTAACGTTCGCATTGCTGTGTTCCGGTTCGAAAGATAATTATGGTTTCCGCAGAAAATAACCCGATATTACAGGTACATGTGACTTTTGATCAACGTCTCAAGGGTTGCAACGCGCAAGTGATGTTGTGAGCGTGCATAGGCTACGGTAACCATTTATCATCAGGTGGCCAATAGGATTAGTTGCTTTTTTTATTGTAAAAGCCGGAAAAACCTCATTTATATTTGGATATCACCCTACAAAAACGCTTGTGAGCGGAAGCAAGTAAAATACATAATATTCAAACTTGAGATCGTAGCTTTATAGTGCGCTTATTTTGCACCAGGTATCACAATGTAAATTAGTACGTTTCATTCACCCATTATTCATGGTAAGCTGAACATGTCCCCACCACATACGTTGTCAAATTATTGAATTAGCGGTTCGCGTTAAAATGTAAATTAAAGCAAAAGCGCCTACAAATCAACGCCATTTTCAGGAAACTCATTAAATATTAACAAACTTTCTTAAGCACATGTTTGTGACTTACACGCGAGTGATTTGGGTAAGGGTGTGGTGGTGGTGTGAGCGAGCAAACGAATTGAAAACCTGTACTACTCTTAAACACTTAAACATTGGAAGGCACCGAAAATTCCACACCTAGACAGCAGCATAACTGCACATGCGGTCACACGCGTGTCCAGTCATTGACGACTCGTCAAAAAAAACTAAAAAAAAAGTCGCCATACGAAGTTTATACACGATTCATATTTCATGTGAATACGACTATTTACGATACGGCAAAAAATAAGAATCGTCCTCGCGTAAAGTGAGCTTTTAGAATTAATAAGTATATTTAGTTCTCTTCTTTAGTTTAGTCTGCCTATAATCTATCGTCTACAGGGTCATTCATTATCAACCTGACAAACTTAAGGGATAGGTTTCGCACATAAAAAAAAATATATATGTACCTCTTTTTTTCTTTCTTTTCTTTCTTTCTTTATAATATTTTTTTTTATGTCTAATTTGTCATAAAAAATCCCAAGTCAACAAAAAAAAATCGAATACGTTTTTCCGCTCAAATATTATTTATCATTGTTGGGAATCAAGTTAAGCGACGTAATAATGAAATATTCGAGTGTGCGCGCCTCGTAGCGGGTCAGGGTCACGCGCAGGTCAAGGACGCGCGGTTTATTGACCCGTGGTTCATTAACGCGTGGATCACGGACAGGTGCCGACCGCTGCCTTTTCGATTTCAAACAAGGATAACTAATTATTAAGCAGAATTACGTAAACTTTTTTTAAATATAAAAAAAAACATTTAGAAAAAAAGGATAAGTTTTTTTTTTATGTGTGGAACCTACCCCTTAAGTTTGTCAGGTTGATAATGAATGACCTTATATATTCACTAACTGTTGGGTATTATTTACAATAATGCGCTAATTCATAGTGAGTCGTCACTGTTATTACAAATAAATCTGGCTATTGTTTTAATTGGCAGAACCAAAAACCTATAAAATCTTCATGAAAATACCAAAACTTATCACTACCGCTGTCCGCTTGCATTTTGACCCAACCCCAGCATAAACTACCCCTCGTCATACTCCTAATTACTAATCGTGTACATGCTCGTATTTTCTCATGCTATAATTAAAGCAAGTTAATCCAAAGCGTTCTTACGAGCTCATACAAAATGCATCTCCGCGCGACTGAAGGCAATGAGTGCCTCAAGCGCCTTGCTACTTACAACACGCCTTGCAACTTTCAGATATTCTTTTAATATTTAAAGCGTTCGTGGGTACAAAGTTAGGAACTAAAATAAAGTAAACTCAAGATGAAAAGGTGATCGCTTTGGGAGTTTATGCTTTACATCATAGTATGCCACTTGCATTGCCACTGCTTACGGTGAAGGAAAACATCGTGAGGAAACCTGCATGTCCAAGAACTAAAAATTCGAAAGACATGTGCCATCCACCAATCCACATTGGGTCCGCGTGGTGGATTAAGACCCAATCACTCTCGCCTGAGAGTAGGCCAGAGTCCCAGCAGTGGGAACATTAGAAGGCTGTCATGATGATGATGATGATGAGTGAAGAAAAACATCGCGAGGAAACCGGAAAGTTCAATATAAAAAAAAAACTTTAATTAATGACAGTATGACTAAAGTATAAAGTTAAAATAAAAAAAGTTGACTTCAATCATGGTGAATTTGATTGAAAAAGTTTATTATGTCAAAATATTATGAACCATTTTAATATACGTATGATTACATTATATTTTAACTAAAATTTATCTTAGAAAATTGGTTATTGATGAGATTTTGGTCTGCATGTATCTTAATATCTTTTTAAAATATCTTAAAATATATATTTATTTTATGCAGTAAATATAAAAAAAATTAAGTTCGTATGAGTCAGTGGCCAACTCTGGTGACAGAATTTCTAGGCCGCCTGCAGGCCTCTGTGATGGCCTAACAACTTTGAAAAAGCCGGGACCGACTGCTTAACGTGCCTTCCAAAGCACGGGAGCGCTCAGTTGAAATTGCCACTGGCGGTCACCCATCCAAATGATGACTACGCTGAACAGTGCTTAACTTAGTTTATCTGCTAAGAGCAACTTAGCCAGCTACGACACGAGCGCTCCTGCATGTCAGCAAATGACGAGATATTATTTGTACAACTGATGTTATGCGCTTTGCTTGATACCAGTTGCAGTGTCACCCAAAGTTTTAAGTTTTAAAGTCTATTAAGCACTATAGATCGCCTCGTAATTTCACTTGTGGTCTTTAGGCTTAAACATAGTAATTTTGCACACTCCTGCTTGAAGGCAGAATATATGATACTGCAGTGATACCCACCAAGACAGATAACCAGTTTTTACAATACCATTTATTGAACCTATAATGTACTAGTTTTTATTACAACCTTCAGTTCGTGGTGATAACTATTGCCAAGATATTTTTTCCCTATCACTCACTCCTTCACTGAAACAGCAGAATACAATATGCATCCGCTACTGAAAAGGCACTCAGTGTGACTTAAAAAACATCGCGCTTCAAGTTTCAGATATCGTTTTATTATTTAACAGCTCTCTGCATTTGCCTGATCTTGAGTGCTTATGACTATGGAATCGCTTTATCTTTGTTGTTGGTTTTATCGCCTTATTATTAAACAGATAGTAAATAATTAGCATGATTTTAGGCAGCCTTTTAGAAACTGAAGGCATGGGAAATGTCTGCAAATATTTTTTTAAATTATTACTAGTAGACCCGACGCGGTTTCACTCGCGTTATTTTATTCGAAGTTTTATCATAATTTCTCACCGTTTAAACTTTCCCTGGGCTTTTACAAACATTTCAAGATTTAAATTAGGCAAATCGGTACAGCCGTCCTTGAGTTTTAGCGAGACTAACACACGGAAAATTATTTTAAATATATGAAGAAAACTAGTAGAACCGCGCGGTTTCACTCGCGCTATTTTTTCTAATTTTTCTATAATTTCTCACCGTTTATACCTTCCCTGAACTCTTACAAACATTTCAAGTCCGAAATTAGGCAAATTGGTTTAGCCGTTATCAAGTTTTAGCGAGCCTAACGCACAGCAAATCATTTTTATATATAAGAGAAGATTATTTTAAACAAAATACCGCTATAAAGTAATGTTCTCTAAAAAACTAATGATGTAAATGATAAAATCAGATTATCTTACTTTAAAGTAATAAATCATGTAAAAGATACCAAAGTTTTAAGCTTCTGAATAAAAGAACAGACATCTGTCAGGCAAGTGCCTGATGGATGTATTCTACTGAAACTTATTTACAGCAGACTGACAGTGTTGATGCATCTATTCTGTATAGTCTGTAGGCCATTGACTCCTGCACTCTGTAACTGAGTTCATTTTACAGTCATGCTTTGATTGAATAAGATAAATTGATTATAAAACTTTAGGGAGCATACTGAGTTAGACACTGATTTTGAGATCTGAATTTTGATTTAAGCAGCATAATTATATCTAAACATTCAAAAGACGTGAAATCCAGCAATCCATATTGGGTCCGCGTGATGGATTAAGTAAGTAAGCTTGTATTTATGCAAATAAGTATCTTGAATCTTGAATCTTGAATCTATGAGCAAGTTGTCAACTCTAGTGACGAAGTTAATATGTCGCCCATAGGCCCAGAAGTGGTGGATTTAATTCCAATGACTCGTTAAATCAAATTATGTCATCAGTCAGCTCATTTTCTTGCTGCGTTTGTTTCGTTGTTGCAAGTTATATTACTAACTGACTACTACTTTAGTAATAAGCTTGAGAACTCATAGTTATGCGTATTGCGCACAGAAAAGAGTTTTTTCTGTTTCGTAGTATCGCGTATTAACTACATATCTAAGTACTACAATATTTTTACTGTCAAATGAAAAGCAAAGAGCTAAAACAAGCCGAACTCCAGCGTCCCTAATAAAGGGTTACAAGCCCGCGGGTTTAATATCAAACTTGCTAGGGGATATCAAGGTCAAAACCAGAGCTTTCCACCATAGCCCCATAACTGGCCATAACGCTATCTCATACCAAAGTATGCTTTATTGCAAAGAGCTAGAGTAGACTTTAATGATTTCGCAGGGTTAGTATTCGTATATGGCATAAAGAACCCTAGCTTGATATATTTAAAATACAATATAATATGATTATCAGGCTGTCCCCCTAACACAGACAAAATCGATAGCGTCTGCAGTGGGGTACATGCAAAATAAAAGGATACGACACGCGGCGCAATGCGGAAAGCGAATGTACGCGTATTACTCGAAATATTTTTGAAATGCAAATTAAGCTCTCCTTTATAACAAAGTTCTATTGCTCTGTAGAACGTTTATAGTTGAGGACGTTGCGTTGTACTACAGTTATAAACTTTTCTCTTATCTCTTTTGATTAGGTTTGTGAATGTTCTACCGATTTATTTTTATCATAGGAATACGGGTCATTTGGATACCAACCGTACCGATACCTAAAAATGATGTCTATAACGTGTTCGTTATTTTAAAACCTTTAACTAGGTAACCAGGTAGTTGTTACTAAGTTTTCTTATTGGTTCTCGGATACTAAGATAATAACAGTATGGAATATGACCTAGCTCAAAAGCATCATGAAATGTATTGTATTAATCGTGAAAACATGTTTTACTTTTTTGTTATGCTACTGATTACAGGTTGTTAGGCCATGACGGAGGCCTTCGTCAGAGGTGGCCACTGAATTAAAGAACTTACTGATTAGTTAGTAGGTAGGTACGACAGTGTTTATCAAAACATTTTTCAAAGTGTTATATTATAAAAGTGTACGTTATTATTACACTAGAAACTCTGTCACCAGAGTTGACCACTGACTCATACGAACGAACGAACGATTACACTGAATACTGATATTTTATACTGATTGTTCTGAAAAAATAAGTGTACTACAATAAAATGTCCAACACAGGTATACTAAAGTGGTACATAGATACTACTAAATTGATTGTTATATTTATGGGAGCTGCCCGTGACCGTGGTGGTGGAGTGGGTGTTTGTTTTAATAGGGCTTTTACCGTGTCCTTTGAGCCGTACAAACATAAATTGCCATGCAATAATTTCATAAAATCTATACAGACCTTTTTGGTTTAAAGTGCAGAGTTCGGGTGAGAACAGATACTAATTTAATTGGACGAGGCTTAAAACCTTTTTAAGTTTTGACTGTAGTTGACTTATTTCTTATTTTTAATAAAGGTTCTTGAATTCTTTTCACCTGAGTTTTTAGGAAGAATATGTATTATAGCATTACTTATTAGATTGCTTTGTTTATGTGCATACTTGCAGACACAATCTATTAGATAAAATAATAATTTTCTGTAATGAAACGTGCCACTATAGATTAGTTGTTAGTAGATTAGCTATTTTGTAGTTTTTATCTGATTGTTCTTGGTTCTTTTTTATTTTTCTTAATTACGTAAGTACTCGTAAGTTCGTATGAGTCAGTGGCCAACTCTGTTGACAGAGTTTCTAGGCCGCCCGAAGGCCTCTGTCATGGCCTAACATCTTTGAAAAAGCCGTGCCTTAACGTGCCTTCCGAAGCACGGGAGCGCTCAATTGAAATTGCCACTGGCTGGCTGCCAATGATGTGTACGCGGAACATTGCTTAACTTCGTTGATCTGTTTGGAACAACTTAGCCAGCTACGTCACGAGCGCTCCAGCGCTTTCTTTTCTTGAGAATAGGTTTCAATTAATGATTTTTGTTTCTTTTTCTTACTTTTTGTGATTATTTTAAATATTGCCGTTCAAACAGACTCTAAGTTTCAATAACTAAAAAGCTCTTGGAGGCCTTTCATAGCTTTTATTCTGAGATATAGAGATAAAAGTTTCAAAAACAGACAATATCTTTTATGGCTGAGCGCTCTTGATCAACCTTTGTTTTTGTCAAATTGTAACTTTGGCCGAGTTGACGTTACCTTTAAATTTCATGTTAAAAAACTAATTTACTTGGCTAGTTTATCTTTATTTATCCCTTGGTGATTGTTATATTTAAAAAACGATACATTTGAGACTTCTCTGTAATTTCAATAAGTATCCAAGTTATGCAAGTCTTAAATTAGTTTTATAAGTTAATTTCGTTTTGATTCGCTTTTAAATTGATATTTCATTTTCATTCTGAAATGGATGTGCCTGAAATATTTTTAATATTAAAATACCTTCAATTCAATTGTTAAAATAAAGTTTAACAAGATATTACGTTCTTGATTATTTTAACGGGGCTTAATAATTTTTTTTTTAGGTTCCGTGCATGAAAAAACTAAACTTTTATTGGATCACTTTGTTGTCCATTTGTCTGTTTGTCTATACCTGTCTGACTACACCAAATGATTATCATAAATTTCGAATGATATATAGAAAATTTGCGACGTTAGTAAAAGAAGAAGTGTAAAATTTATGAAGTTCTACCATGTAATGATGAAGAGCCTTGGAAAAAAGGGATTTGACAATTTCAAAATAAATTAGTTTTAGCGGCTTAGAAAATGAGGTCGTCTGCAGAGGTTTCTAAAGCATGGGTTGTTGAATAAAAAATTTAGTTATTTCAGACAATATAACCCAGTCAAATGCTAGGTCATTTTAATCAATTTGGTTAATAATTATTATAACAGGTCTAGCATAACTTTGTTACAAGATAATAATTATAATGTATCCCAGCTTTAGCTTTTGCAAATATTGAAAGGTTCACGAAATAATGTCTACATGGAGAATTATAGCACACTCATTCAAAATGTTATTTAAGCTTCGCATTTCGGTAATAGAAAGGCACCTTCGGATCTTGAGAAGGGGCCCGAACAGGTCAAATAATGTAGGTCAAAATACTGCGTAGGCGAGATAGCTGCGTGGGCTGCGTGGGCTTAGAGTCAATTGTCTATGACAGTAGTTTTTGTATAAAAAGTATAAAAGAAGAAACAAACTAAAAAGAATAATGTATCGATTTATGGACCTCTAATTGAGTAATTTTATTGACATAGTTAAAGTGGTCAACGGAAGTCGGCGGATGGAAAACTTGGCCTTCGCAGAAGGCTTAAGTCTAGCAGTGGATGGTCTATTGACTGATAATGTGAGGATGATAAAGTTATGCCTACTAAAAATATAAAATTAAAAATGAAATGTAAAGTTAAGTACATTATTAAAAAATTGATATATATAAATTATTCCATGTATTTGCAAAAATTGCATTATATCCAACCATTCAAAATATTTTCATAGCTTTTTAATATCCTATTCGAAGACAATAAAGATAGCTCCATTATGCGAAATTGGCACAAATGCGTGGTCATAACGTATCGTGGAAAATACTCTGTAAGACAGGTATAAGCCATTAGGGAATAATAAAACACCCATATCGGGCCATTAGATGCTCGTAAAATAACAGTTAGTCATAATAATGTGATGGATTGATAATGTCCGTGTTTTTCTGAGATTGTGGTTATGTCAGTCGTAGAGGTGCTACGCTTCTACGCGATTCGTAGCATGGAGAATTGGAGATGCAATTTCTAGAAATTACTCATTAGAAACGTTTTGAAATTGCGTTTACTTCCCGCGGTACCAAAGGTTAATTTGCTACGTTTTGTCTGACTAGACGTAACGCGATTAAGCACACTGCGTATTAGGAATCATCATCATCATGGTCAGTCTTCTAATTAGAAGACTGACCAATTTCTGATGACAATGGCCTACTCTCAAACGAGAGTGCCTGGGTCATAAACCACCACGCTGTCAAAATGCGATTTGGTGGATGGTACATGATTTTCGGTGTTTTAGTTCTTGGACGTGCAGGTTTTCTCACTATGTTTTTTTTCACTTTTTGAGAGCACTGCCATTATTTACTTATATTTTATAGTAAAAGCTTATGGTGTACGACCAGTTACTAACATCTGACCTAGATCAGACGACGGGATCAATCGCTACAACGACCAGTGGCGCTTTTAGGTAGACTACCTGAGCTGTAGAAAAGATCATACGTTTTTACTAACTTTTTATAATCAGAAGCAACTACATCAATCACTGAGCCGACTGAATCACCTGCAAATAGTTACTCCCTCTAGTGAACCCTTCTTATATCCGTGGCACGTGTCACTCAAACTTTGAAAGATATTTACTCGTATAACATCTAGGGTTGCAGTAAATCTTACTTTATTCAAAAAGTAAATAAACCAAAAGTTTTATTGTGAAAGTAATTTTTTTGTGTGTATTTAAGAATTTCCACCACAAAAAAAGTAAAAGTTAATTCGTACTAAAGAGTTTAAATAGGTATAGTTTAAAGTAAATAAATAAATAAATAAATAATGCTGGACAATCCACAAAGCATCATCTAGCCCCAAGGTAAGCTGTTGTTAAACAGAGCTGTATTATGGGTACTAGATGACTGATATATATTTAATACAATACAAAGTAGGTTGATATATACTCGTAAAATATTATTGGAGTAATCGTTTGTCTAAAAAACCTGGGAATCACAGTCGCATGTGCGTTGTGTAAATTTGCATAAACTGTTATTATTTACTTTGCTAAATATTTTTATATTATTTACCTACTTATTTTAGGTATTAATTATAGGAAGGAGCAGTGGGCAAAAAGTGTAACCGCGCCGGGTCTTCTAGTAAATAATAATAATTACTTATTTTATCTAGGCGTTTGATAATATTATAGTTTTACGACATGGACTTTCTTACATGATTATTATTCCGATTGACGAATCGTAAATCAAGAAGAAGCATCAACCCTATGCTCTGACTAATATAAAAAAAACATACATCACGAGCACAATGCTACTTTAATACTGCCTGTAGGTAGGTAGGTGCGTACCGTAACCGATTTCGTATGGAAATTGACTCTATTTTTACCAGCTCATGTCTGAAATAACATTTTAAAGATCCGTTTATGTGAAGCTTGTCAATATTTTTATATCCTATGTATAAGTTTTGGTAAAATGCGGTTCGTTCGTTCGTTCGTATGAGTGGCCAACTCTGGTGACAGAGTTTCTAGGCCGCCCGAAGACCTCTGTCATGGCCTAACAACTTTCGATATTCGGTGATATTATGTATGTGGAAAAAATAATGGACCCTGAAGGGAAACAACTTTAAATCTATATGTTATTTTACTAAAGGAGGAGAAAAAAGAGATTTAAAATCTTCTTTTTCTTTTTTAAAGGAGGACATTCTTTTATTTTTAAAAAGTAACAAAACGACATTCAATGATTTTTAAAAGCTTGACTCACCCGGGAATCGAACCAGCTAAAAATTTAACAAAGGGCGATCCGATAAAAAGTTTATAAACTGATGATCGGCAAATACTGCTTAAGTTCTAAATAATTCCTTGAAATACAAAAATTCAGTGCTACAAATGACTACGTGCTAATTTATATAATTATAGTACATACAAAATGTACTATATTATAATTATCGAATATGTCATTTCATATAATATTTTATGGTTCATGCATAATGTACTATATCATATAATATAATATAGCATAATGTACTAAAAGTGGTACTCCCAAAATTCAACTCTTAAAGGATGCAGCGGAAAGGCGAAGCTTTTATAAAAACTCAGAGAAAGTCACGGGACGTAATAATAAAATGTTTACAAACTGTGTTGGGTAAGCAGATTGGATAACAAATTGTTCTCTTTGGTAAACTTGGCTCTATTCCAAGTAGAAAATATAGATAAAAGAAAATCTTTATGTAATACTTCGCGTATTAGTTAACTTTTAAAAACACTGTACTATTCAATATAGTTCAGAGCCACACTTGCCAAAATACATTTAAAGTTTTAAGTAATGGCCACATTTGAGTAATCCTTTTAGTGCAAGTTGTTAGTCAAATTTACGACCTTTCCACTTATCACTGGAGCCATAACGATAAATTAAATTTATTTCCAATCAATACCCAATTTGAAAAGTTTTCATAAATCACACGCAATTTTTGTAATACCGTAGTCACAAATGGTCAAATACTTATGGCATAGAAATTATACATACTTTGAAATCTGGTTAAAAAATACTTGTTTTACTAAATACTTTTAACTAACTTCGTGGTCACAAAATGTGGTAACAATAAAATTTGTAATATATAAATAAATCTAAAATAAATACCTGCCAAGAAACACACTGTGTTATAAAATACATTATTAATATATTGTGTATTATTATTGTTAGTAGGTTCATTGAAATCTTAATCTTTAAGTTTTTTGCACAGACACTGTTATTTTTGAATACGGCCACAGCCCTTAGGTGTGGGATGCTGATTCGATTTCTAGCATCGAAAATTGTATTAGTTTTTATACAATTCGATTTCTCATTGATACTTTGGCTTTGCTTTTATTCAATTGTATGATTTATGATTCCATTTGCTCGTATGTTAATGGAAAAAACAAAGAGTGCCCTTTCATAACTTTGCATTAGGAAAATTGCTTTATCCTATTACATGTTTGGCTTTTGTATTAGATGTTGACACGCAATTTCATTTGTAAATCATGTATTCTATTTTCAATTAATTTATATTATTTACAGTGTTTAAAGTGGTGACAAAGCGTCGTTTTTTCTGCTGGATCTTTTAAGTGTTGCATAAAATCGTTGCGTATAAGTCCTAGAGAGCTGAATTCTGGAATGTGTTATTTTAAATGTCTAGAGTGCACTTAACAAAAATTTTTGAAATTCAACGCCTAGAGGAAGGACGCAGCGGAAAAATTAAGTATGTATTAAAAAAAGCACGAAGCGTTCCACTATCCATAATGCCACTGAAAAAAAGGTTAAGGTAAGAGTTCGTAGCCGACTGCATGCAGCAGCTGCACTTGTACCTTTAATCAATTCGTATATTGCCACTAAGCAGTCCTTATTCATAAGTTTAGTAACTATGCTAACAGAGCAACTAAGTTGCACGATGCAAAATAAATTCACGAGTATTCATAAAGTACGAAGCAACATTTTTACAACTCATACATCATTCGCAAACAAGATTCTAAGACGACAGTAAAAGTTCAGGTAACATTGCTTTTCAGCATAAATCATACCAGATTATTTCTGAGCATGACTGAGTGGAACTGATGTTTGAATTATTTATCGCGGCAACACTATTTTGGTAGTGAAATCACATTGTTATGATAACTCTTCGAAGTGAGCAATATTTGATAAAAGTGTTTCTATCTCAGATTTCTATCTCACTTTCCTTAGGATGTTTTTGGCCACCTGTGAAAGGGTATTATGACTATTAACTAACTATAGCTATTGTGGCTTTACGTTGTGGCTCAATACACATAAACGACAGTATAACGTGCCCTATGAAGCATGGAAGCGCTAAGATAAATATGCCACTGACTTTGCATGCACAGAGTGGGCAAGTGCCCAATTGTGAAACAAAAGGTTGCGAGTCTATCCCCAATTCAGAACAAATGTATTTTAGGAACAACTAACTGAACTACGTCACAGGTGCTTTTAACCATATCTATTATGTTATTTTAAGGTGAAAAACAGAAAAAATACAGTGTTAGTAAACCAAAGAACCAATACGGGCTCTTTACATCGATAACATCCATTGCGAAGGCATTAAATGAAGTGCCGACATTGCGGTGAATAGGGGCAGAGCAGTGTTTGTATTCAAAGCAGGCCTATCACTTCACTGATGGTATTGAGCTGTTCATAATGGATATTGGAGGTAGCGGCCAATATCTCACCCCTGCGGTAACGTGTGAATGGTTTTTCATCATTTTTTTATCATTACATAGATCGGATGCGGAATTATGGCTTTGCTGAACCGTGATTCGTAACCACGGGGAATATTAAATGAGGTACAATTGGGTAAACTTTCTTCAATGTTTTTTTATGCTGAAAATTGTTTTGTATTATTACCTAAGAACTTGTACTTTATTATGCAATGGGCCCCTGGTAGGTATTTAAATAGTGGTCTTGTGGTCACTATATTGTCGAATCATAATATAAATACTAAAACAAATTAGATCACATTGGAAATAATAATATTTTTGAGTAGTTCAAATCTACATGCTTATTTTGACCAACTTCTCGTAAAAAAAATCATTTAAAAAAGTTTCATAATATTGATTTACTTTAAATTATTCACAAACACTGCCGATTCTATACGACTTTCCGAAGCCACAATATTCTATTCCAAACGTGTATGTAAAACCAATATCGATGATCATAATACTAAAGATAAAGTGTTATGATTTTAAATCTTCACCCCTTCTAGTATTTTGTTTATTTTATAACAGTTTATTGGTAACCAATGGACATAAAGCTGGGATAAAATTTCAATTGCCAGGACTGCAGACAGCATCGCCGTGTCTCCGGAGTTTATTTATTGTGCTGAACCCCAAAAGCACTGGGTTTTATTGTATAGAGCTCTCTGGAAGTGGCTTCTAGAAAAGTTAAAACTTATCAGCGGAGTAATTATCTCGGCTTTAGTAAAGTTAGCCATTTCAATGCGCAATGGAGCTTTTTCAAATAAAATTGTCTTTGTGCATCACAAACGACTAACTTGATGGCGCCGGCCAGCGCGCGCCGGCCAATATCCACTGGCAGTACCATACGTAAACTTCAGATGCCTCAAGCGACTTATTAGTGCTGTCATTAAAATTGACCACTGCTAGATTACACTGTTACAGCATTACTATAGTGTACCTATGAATAATCATCATACTTAAATATTATCTTCATTATAATAAATGAACTAGTTAGGTACTGTGTGTGTTTTATTTAGAAATTTTGACACCTAGCCCACTAGAGATTGGTTTATGGGGTATAAAAAATTAGAGGTAGAGATAGGTACCTATGTTATTTCAGTATTGTCAAATTTCGCCAAAAATGTTTAATGATTGCAGCGTAAAAGAGTAACAGACATTTACTTGCTTTTGCATACTACCTCTTCTTTTCTTTTCTTCTCAGTCGGACACTCTTGACAGAGTGGTCGTGGTTATGTAGGACTATATCGAGTAGCGGCTGTTGCAATACGTCTCTACTCAGCTCTGTTAGCTGCTTTCCGAGAGCATTCGGTCATGGTTGATTGTGTGATGGATTTTATGAGGTCAGACCATCGGGTGGTAGAACGACCACGTGCTCTCTTACATACTACCTAGAATGTTGAAAAAGTGTGCCACTTCTAGTAAATAAGTATCCTGAATGTCAGAGTAAGCTCTGTCTCTTCCACTCGAAAAATTTCAATCGCACCTCACCGCAGACCGCCCACTGAAAATCCTCGGAATACGTGAAAATACTCTGAAACTCCGAAAATAACTAAACGCTGCTAAAATGAGATACGGTTAAGCTAACTAATTAGTTTCAATACAGAAAGCCTTAAAAGTTAGCTTTATTTAACCTCTAGGGTTGCGCTATTGAATATGGTTGTGTTTACTGTTCCCTAAAGTTGGAAACATTTAAGCCAATTATTATCAAAGGTACCACCTACTTATTAGTACCGATTAAGGATCATACGGCCAAATTTTTTATAGGCAATAATATCAAAATGAAAAAATAATACATTTTATACATTATACGAGAGAGAAAGAGAGAGAGACCGATAAATCATATTTATACAAATTCAGTTGATTTCACATCCTACCAAATCTCTCGGTTGACTCAACAATAAAGAGAAAGGGCTAAACATCTAAAAACAGCAAAAAAATCGCATTGCGACGCGATAAATATACCGCGGGCGATACAATTTTTATCGCACTGTCTGTGTCCATAAATTCAGGCTTACACCGAATAGGTATTGGAGTAAACCCCGACACGCGGTAGATAAATCGTTGTACAGCGAGCGTTTATCATAATGTTTATTAAAATGACTTCGTTTTGGACTTTGTTATCTGTGGCAGGATTTTTTAACTTTTTAGCTATACCAAACTCTCGACCCTACGTACGACTACGTATAAACCTTTCTCTTAGACCACTCTATCTATTGTTAAAACCACTTTAAAATCAGTTGTGTAATTTAAAATATATAAACGTACATACATGCATACATGGGAAGTGACTTTGTTTTATATTATGTAAAAAGTGATTGGCATCCTGCCACATTTAGAGTATACCTACTACCAGATACTTATGTGCAAAACGAGGACATGTACTACTAAATAACAATTGCTTGAACGTCTCTCTGACCATGCTTTCTTTTATACATTCTTTTTATGGATCTCCAATCGTCACACTTTACTAGGCTTGCAACCGCTAGCCTAGAAATCATAAATGCTGAGCATACTTGGTCAGTTAAATTTTATCATAGCGAAAGTTTGTAGTACTATCAAAATGCCGTACTATAAAGTTGTATTTTAGGTACACACAATATGCACGATGCACCCACGATAAGGTACTAAATAAATTATTCATGCCTAGACCAAAGCATAGACGCAGTCTCAAAGATAATCTCCGGTGATTTACGATGGGAACGCATTCACGCTACTCTTATTTACATCTCTTATATGCTAGCTTTTGCCGCTGGGTTCGTCCACGTACTTTTTTACATTCGACCAACAATATCATGAACGCAAATGACTATTACTCTACTCCATATTGTTGGTTACGCCATAATGTAGCTTTTATTGGAGTGGCTGGTAAGCGTTACATTATACTAGTGTTGCCATACAAGACACTTTTAAAGGCATGATTACTGACTTTGTAAAACTTGCATAAATAATACCTTTGACAATCGTTAATGTTTAATAATATAAAAGCTGTTTAATCATTAATAAAGGATGTGAATTTAGTTAAATAAATAAAATATAATATTTTAGAGATTTTATTAGTAACCATGCCTATTACTAATAAAATCTGAGAAAAAATGAGGATGAGGTAAATAATCAACAGATAGTCATAGTTTGTCAGTTTAAAATTTTTAATCGTAATTTTTTAAACTTAAAAATAAAAATTACATTAAAATCCGTACTCACAATTTATATCTAAGTGTGCACACAGACTTCTATTTACATCAACATAGTGAAGCATTGTTTAAGTGCTGTCGTGAAAAAGCTTTCCAGGGAAATTTATAAAGATTTAAGAAGTTTTTATTTTTATTTCACGTCATGCAGATAAAATAATGTTGAAATGATAATGCTTGTGATAACTAACTGTAAGACTAGTGGGTTCATGGCCAACTCTAGTGATGGTGTTTATAGGCCGTTTTAAGAATGGTTAGCCATAACAGACAATTATTTAAAGTTGTGATGTTTAATAAAAAATATCCATCAAAAAAATTCTAGGTATTATTCTGAGTATACAAATTAGTTATTCATTACTTTACCTCTAGTTTGGATATTTATATAAGTTTAAAAGCTACTAAAAACACCATCTAGGATATTGCGCTATGTTTAAATCTAACAAAGAATTAACAAGAAGACCAAGCTAAATATTTTTTATAGTTTTTTTCCATTGAGTTGAGCTAACTTCTCAACTTATTATCTGAGCACAAAGAACTTTCCATAATCGCTCTCAGGAATTACGCTGCCAATCCTTCAACGTGTCAAAATATTGAAAACCCATGCCTAAACCGTAAATGGAATATAAACATTATTACAAGATAAGCTGCTAAGGGACCCGAAGCAATCTAACGCCTCAAATTTCCCTCAATATTGCACGTACCGTTCTTCTACGTATACGTATATTAATCACAAAAGGCACACCCTTTGGAAACCTGACTACAGACTTACGAATACCTATTCTAATCTTTTTACTTTCCATTTGGAATGTATTTACGTCTCAAAGAAACGTCTGTGACGGCTACCGGATCGGATAAGCGAAACTACATTTATAGGTAAATGTGCACTCACCTTTGAAATCCTCTTGATACTTTTTAATTCGCTTCTTACGTTTGGGCAGAAAATCAGTTAAATCTTGCAATGAATTCAATCTTCTATAGTAAGTCTTCTTTTTTATTAACTTTTTTTTTTAGTGACGCACACTTCTTTTCACTAAAATATTTAAAAAAAATAATACCTTTTTTTATTTTGGAACACTTCAAACTTAGATTGCACCATGATTGCACACACGTGTTTTGGTAGTTTTATAAAAAAAATGTCCTGAATTTGAAAGCTTTTTTCCGAAATTGTTTTCGAAAACGCGGACTAGTACGATTCATAGCAGTAGATGGACAGTCGCAATTTTCTTCCAAATGGATCAAAGAAGTCGGAACTAACGGGATTATCTTCTTTTTCAATTTTGATGTTCTCAGAACGCAAACTTACAGAAATAACACAATTTAGCACATCAAAGCATGACTGTTTCAATTATTTCATCATGGAAAATTATTCAGCTTGAAAACGCATTTAACTTTAGTTTTTGATATTCAACACTGTATATCTTGAAATTATTTTTAAGATTACTTCGTATGGAAAAAATATGTTTTTACTGTTATAAGCAGTTTTGATAACAGGTATGAAATGAATGATGGGTGCATTGCTAAGGCTTATGAGTATCTCTATTTATCCGTGAAAACCTGTTTTTCGGCTTTCTGCTTCAAATTTAGATATTTGTTGTGATAAATAAGCTATTAGATTTTCAATAAAATATATACAGATATCACTTAAAAAAATTAGCTTGTGTACGATTTGAATATTTTCTAAAATTTCGACGAAAATCACTCGCGTGCGCGCATAGAATCACGCGCTATTTTCGATAGAGTTTCTAACCGGCACTTTTGTTAATTGTACAGATGATTTATAAACTAAGCTAACCTGAAGTTATACTTCAGGACGTTAGTATCATGAGGAAGCCCGGTATTGACTATGATGCAGTTCCACTGGCCTACTGCAACGCGCGCAGCTGACCTCGTGTGATGGCGAAAGTGAATCAATACTCAACTTCTTGCTGACACCTAGATGTACGCTCTCTGTGGGTGAGAGATAAATTGCATTCATCTTAAAATACGAAATATAAGCATCAAACTTCTATCTTTCGTTGTCTTTCTTATACAGAGTATTTGATTATAAGTGTGCAATATTCGCGTGAATAAACGGCATACGTACACTATGTACGTCTAACGTACATTCTTTTAAGATATAAATGAACGGATTCTAACGTAATGGCTCTGCTGGGTAGTACCACGCCAATATTCGAGGCATATGTTCCACATACAAAAAAAAATACATGTACTTTTTTTTATATTTACTTTTTTTTATGGCGGATTGCTCGCCATAAAAGGTTAAACAACGATCAGAAGCATCTAGGTTCTCTGATTGGTGGCATCAAAAATATTGCAGAATTTTGAACCTTATGGCTATAATTTTATATTTGAAAACTAACCTAATGACGTCACCGCTGTCGCTTTTGTAGTTTTATTATAATAAAATTATTATCAATCTCGCATCTTATCTAAAAAGAAATATGGTTTCCGAATTCCTTGAATCCTTTTTCATTAGGTGAAGACGTGATTTTAATGATTATTGGTTACTGTCATCATGCCTATTATATTAATGCTTGGGATTTCCACAAATCACTTGATAACCTATGCCTTTGTCTTATCATACAAAATACACTGATTTACGTCATTCAGTCAACATTGATAGATTGCCCGAACAACTTAACTAATTTAATGTACAAAATGAAGATTTTTTGCTTTTTTGTGTTCATGTCTTGTTTTTCTTTTGTTATTATAATGGTTTTATTATTTGTTAATATTATTATACGAACAGAAAATGTGACTAGTGCAACGGTAGAAAAACATTATTTTTGCCCAGCTGGTTATGAATTGCAATACAATCCATTGAATGCATACATTATATACGCAAGTATATTGGTAAGTAGTCTAAATACCTACACGAGCTTTAGTTTAATGCCCTTATTCATAAAAAAATGTCATTTCAGCGGCTTGATAAAACAAGACTATTGTCTTTGATGACTGTGATATTGTACTAATAGTGAAAGCTTTTTTTTTTTTTTTTTTATGTCAGCAAGTGACAAGACGGCCAAGTCGCCCGCCTGATGTTAAGAACCACGCTTGGCCATAACAGATGCAGTGCCACCCAAAACTTAAAGTTTTTAAGTTCAGCGTGGCACTGCACTGCGCTTATCACCCCGAGACATTGTTGTTAAGTCTCTTTTGCCCAGTAATTTCACTTGCTACAGTGCCCTTCAAACCTAAACACAGTTCGTTCGTTCGTTCGTATGAGTCAGTGGCCAACTCTGGTGACAGAATTTCTAGGCCGCCCGAAGGCCTCTGTCATGGCCTAACAACTTTGAAAAAGCCGAGACCGACTGCTTAACGTGCCCTCCGAAGCACGGGAGCGCTCAGTTGAAATTGCCACTGGCGGTTACATATCCAAATTATGACCCCGCGGAACAGTGCTTAACTTCGTTGATCTGTTAAGAACAACTTAGCCAGCTGGCTAAGTTGTACTGTGTTTGTGGAGCAGCTCCACAAACACAGTACTACGTCACGAGCGCTCCACAAACACAGTAATGCATGCACACTACTGGCACTGCGGTGGTACCCACCAAAACGGACTCATGCTGAAGAGTCCTACCACCTGGTGCTACTTTTGCTGTTGGATGAACGCGTTAGGTGAAACAGGACATTGCCAATAGAGACAAAGGTTAATCATAAAACTCGTTTGCGCGTTAATAAACGCTGTGCCGCAAAGGGCGAATGCTTTGTCGAAAAATTAGAAGTTTTGGGTTCATTAAGATCTCCAATTATTTGACCCGGATATGATATGATATTATGATACCACTAGATACTCGTAGTTCGAGATACCTATGACCCTGGGAATCTTAGTGTCATACCTGTGTAGGGTCAGGACTACGTATATGAGGGAGACTGGTTGAGCATGTTCGGAAATAAAATTACATTTGAAATTACATTAATATAGTGCGAAGTAACTTACAATAAAATTAACTATCAGAATACTAACATAATGGATTTCTAAAGTTCAGCTGTGTGTCCGTTGATAAAAATTATAAAGTTTGACTTTTCTTTTGCAGAAGTAGAGAAAAAGGCAAAAGCAGAGGAAAAAACAAAACTGGAAGAGTGGAGGAAGCGCATTGCGATGAGGAGAACTTCGACCATGATAGCTATATTATCCAATGATAACAAAAATTCTAATTTAATATCAACAACAGAAAGTAGTGAAAGTAATGCATAAAAAACAAGTGATTAAGTAATGTTTACGACAAATCAGCCGCGGATGGAATATCCGTCATTGTTACAAAGGGCAGGCACGACCCGTCTTTTCAAAGATGTTAGGCCATGACAGAGGCCTTCAGGCGGTCTAGAAACTCTGTAACCAGAGTTAGCCACTGACTCATAAGAACTCACTTACTTATTTATTGTTATAAAGGCATCATAATCTTATGCAGACAAAACCATTCCAACAAAAGGTATACAATCAAAACTTTAATTACAATTTCATAAATACTTCAAAATAGAATACCGTGAGATGATCCTGTTATCTTGAACGAGCAATTCGTAATAATGTTGAATTATAGCGAATTTCCTTCTCCGTGGGAAGCCAAGTGTAAAAGATTAAAAGGGGCTAACAATCAATGCAGCTAACTGTTATGCTTTTGTGTTAATCGGTGAAGAAAATTCTTATTAAAATTAGGGGTGTTATTATTATATTTCACCCTTTATTATTCTTGTAAATATGTACAATAATGTATACCACCTCGAGGTAAACGCAACATCTGTTTAGTACGCTGCACAAAAATCATTACAGGCAAACTTAAGTAGCTAACATTAATTAAAAACTTCTCAAAGATACCAACGGAAAGATACTAAGAAAAAGTGATGAAGCTATTTTTAACCGACTGCCAAGAAAGGGGTAATTTTAAATTAGTTTGGTTTAGTTAAAATAAAATTATGGGCGCTTTGCAGCAACTACGTGAAAATAAGAGAAACAACTTCGGCTAGTTTATTCACTTATCTTGATAGAGCTCCGTTGTTATCGGTATTTCTGCATATCATATTCTAAACTTTCGCATCGCATACAGAAATACTTGCCTTGATTTCCTCAAACTTCATCCAACAACTGCCTTTATTGGTTAGAAGTTACGGATGAAAACGGCACAATAACGCACGGTATGCATGCCGGACCGAATCGCACAGATCGAATTTGTCTGCAAAGTTTGAATGTTTCTGTATATACAGGGCGGAGTTTAAACAGCGGTAGAGCGAGATGAGGGGACGAGTTATTGACACACTCTGTACGTGGCTTTATTATCTGGCTTTAATATCTCTTGTAATAATTAATTTTGCATGAATAAAGTGATAAGAAAATATTTTTTTGTATTGAATGTATTTTAAAAAAGCCAAAATATTGGTAAAAAAGATTGAAAAAAATGTAATGTGCCACATTCTTTGTGATAAACCAAATCATTCATTCTTTTGTGTGAAGAAAATATTTGTTCTGTTTATTTTTGCCAAGCTGTGTAAAACTTTAAATCCTAGAGCGCTGCATCAGATAAGCGTGGCGCTTGAAGTTAGCAAATGGTTCAACTAGCTCGTCCCTCTAGTTGACAAAAAAAAAGTTAGTACTTTATTATTATTAATCAGTCAAGGGATTTTTATTTTTCGCGTATGCAAATAAGCTTTGTTAAAATACAAAATTAACAATTAATAAAATACTCAAGTGTAAAGCATGAAATTGGATCACAACTCCAAGTTTGAGCAAATCTTTTGATTGGCTTCGTCCAACAAAGTCTGATTACGGGTAGCTTCTCAAATGTCTTTGAACTTACTAAAATAGACGTTTTAGGAGATATTAAGCGTAAAAGATTGAATGGGATATCTATCTGGTAGTAGTAGGTATAATAATACGGTATTTATTGTTTGACCTGTAACCTGTGTTATTAAAAATAAACTATAAACCACTCGTATTAACATTGGATTTTTCTGTTCGAAAAATTTATGTGCACAATGCCAGTGCTCTCATACGGTGAAGGAAAACATCGTGAGGAAACCGGCATGTCCAAGAACTAAAAATTCGAAAGACATGTGCCATCCACCAATCCGCATTGGGTCCGCGTGGTGGATTAAGACCCAATCACTCTCGCCTGAGAGTAGGCCAGTGTCCCAGCAGTGGGAACATTAGAAGGCTGTCATGATGATGATGATTAACATTGACCCGTTAACTTTCTTGTTTCAAATTTATTAAATAAACTTGAACTAAAACCCGAACTCTCAAACCTTTAAGGTTTAAAGGTTTTCGTATTTATACCTGCAAGCCATATCAAGCACTCATTTCAAGTTATAAAAACACATTGTGTAAAATATATAATATATTGTTGTGTATACTTAGCTACTTTACTTACTATTTATATCATCATGACAGCCTTCTAATGTTTCCACTGCTGGGACACTGGACTACTCTCAGGCGGGCGAGAGACTATTTATAATTAAAAAAATATATTTTCTTGCATATAAAAAAAGGTTGATAAATCTCTGTAAAGTTCTTTAAAATGTTTTTTTTGTACGAACTTTCCAGGTGCGTTTATTAAGGAATCATTGTTTCACATTGAGTTTCTTTGACACATTACTATTATAAGATCTGTCATCTCGTATTCCGCGAGTTCGCACCATAGCTAAAAGGAACCACTATTATATTCTGACCTCTAAATCAGACTCCAACTCTATCAGTTCCGAATGTTTTTGATAATGTCTGGAGGTCGTGGTAGACTGGCCGTAGCCCGTCAGTCGCAGGTGATAGGATGAAGTAATTACAAGCTGACAGTTAATAACTGAAGTAAGTTTGACAAGCGTAGTGGAACTGAAACTTTGGCTGTCATTTACCAGGAGTGTATAGAGATAAACAAAAGAAATTGCTGCTACATTATTGATTGAGTGTCAAGATAATATTTTCTCGCCTGTAAACATAAATAATAATAACAGTGATGATGTTAATTCACATAATGTAGAGAACGTTATAGTGTTTGGATCGTTCTAATTATTAGTTACTATCTACAATTTCATGCGTTTTCTAATTTTATTCGGGTCAAAAGCAAAAATTATTGCAAAATATTGAATTACACCCATCTGTCAACCCGTTCTGTCCGACTAGGGTGGCAGATCGCACAAAAAAGTGCGATATGTCACTTTCGCGGGGTGACAGATGGGACTAATCTAAAATATTATATTATTTAGTAATTTACTATTCTACCTTTCTCAAACGCGAAGGAACCGTAAGAAAACCACTTGGAGGATAATGATCCAACCATTCTCGTGCAAGAGTAGGCCAGTGATACAATAGTAAGACAATAATTTGATGGTGTCCGAATCGACAGTTAATTATAAAATTAAATGTTTCCGCTGAGTCCCAATAAATTCAGTCCGAATCGACAGCAATTCAAGAATGTTGACACCCCGAAATCAACAAAGGATACTGTTAAATACTAACTAAAAGTTACTCTTACAATCAAATGCTTGTTTTTACAGAGTCAAATACCAGGGCACCATAACTGCAACGGCAATAGCTATTCCGACTTACTACGCGATACGGTTGGAAACTTTGTTCTGCATCGTAGGGTGAGACGATTCGTTGACCAAAGTTAGAATTAGAAGCCTTAAACATAGCAAAAATAGAGCTAGCTAGCTCATTCAAACTTATTATTATGTAGAATCTTACAACAGCCGCGATTCGATAATAATTTTCTGTGATTGGTAGAATTTACGCTAGCATTGTATGTTATTGTAGCATTGTATGATACATTTTTTTCAAGACTTTTGTTTCACTTCACTTATAATAGTCGTATATTATATGAGCAGTATCTTCATTGGTTCTGTTTGTGGCAAAGTGATTCAAACAATCTTTCAGTAACTGGATACGATGCGCTACTGTGAAACAGCCTAATAACTTCAGGGGTTTTTCTGGGCAGATGGTTTTTTATAGTAAAAAAAGTAAAGTATAAAAATATATTTATTCAATCATATCACAAGGATCATTTTGATATACTTCTAATATATCAAAGTAACTAAGTTTACGGCCCATCTAACGGTATATAATCGGTTATCTATGCAATTACATGCGGCGATTCGAGAGGTATCACTCACGCGTTTCCACCCTGTGACATACCTGGTGGTAGGACTCTTCAGCAAGAGTCCGTCTTGGCGGGTACCACCGCAGCGTCAGATATTCTACCTCCAAGCAGTAGTGTGCAAGCATTACTGTGTTTAGGTTTGAAGGGCACTATAGCAAGTGAAATTACTGGGCGAAAGAGACTTAACAACAATGTCTCGGGGTGATAAGCGCAGTGCTGTGCTACTCAAACACTTAAAAACAAACTTCGGGTGGCACTGATAATGATAATGATAATGATAATATTTATTTATCTTTAGACATGTTACTTGTACTTAGATTCGTCTTATAAATAAACATACTTTTAGTAGGTAAGTATTAAAAATTTAAAGGTTAACTATATTGCTAGGTATCTTCTACACTAAAATAAAATAAAATGCTTTATGACAACAAACCGATGAATAAAAATAGAAATAGTAATTTAATAATAAAATATAAGTTCAAACAGTAACAAAACCTCATGTACCTATTAAAACTGCAACGTCATGCACTGCATCTGTAATAGTGCTTAACATACGGTGGGCGCCTTGGGTGTCTTGTCACTTGCTGACAAAAAAAAAGTAGATCGTAAGTCTCATGTGGATTAAAAAAGCTAATCATTTTGAGCTCAAAAATTTGCCACAGGTGACAAAGACTAGCCATCATATAACTTTGATTAAGCTAACGCCTGAGATATTTATTCTGTAATGCCACATTTTGATAAACTTGAATCTTTGTTATAGCTACTAGTATTACTAGTATTATGTGATCTGTGGTTATAGGCAGAAAATGAACCAACTGAATAATCCTCGGTCTATGCTTTGCAGCAAAGACAACACAGTCAGACTGCGGTTTTAATAATTCCAACGGTCGCCGAGGATTGATATAAATGATTTTGTTGGGCGGCACCCTAATTTGAGACCTTACCAAGGAGTTAGACGCTTCTAAATTAATGCTGTACCCACGTTCAATTTAGCTTATGAGCGAGACATGTGGTCAAGTTAGTTTCAAGTTTGACCGTTTAGATTATTGAGGTGCTTGACTAGACTGAATTATTATAATAAATTAATATTAAATAAATATTGGTGGATATTTCACACAACGCCATCTAGCCCTAAACTAAACATAGCTTGTGCTTTGGAAACCAGATAAAAGTAAGTTAGGATGAGGCAGTGGCCAACTTTAATGACGGAGTTAATAAGCCGCCCGAAAGCCTTCTTCATGGCCTTACAACTTTGAACCATGACCGATTGCTGTACGTACCCTCTGAAGAACAAAAGTGCTTAGTCTAAATCGACGCTGGCACCCATCCAATTGGTGCGCGGAACAGTTGATCTTTATGAACAACTTAGTTAGCTAGCTAACTAACTGACAGAATATATTCTACTGTTTTACTTAGAATACACGGTACTGTGTATACCTACTGTATACGATTGATATTTACATAATTTTAATTAAATATAACTTCAAGTTAATAACTTGATTTAGTATTCAGGAAGTCTGCAAATGTAAATTTTCAAAGTTTGTAGTTGTCTCATGCAGTGGTCACTGCTCGTTAAAGTATTCACTGAAACTCAACATTATTAAAAAATATCCAAAAGAACTCCGTTCTATAATAAAAGAGTTTTCATTCATAAAATGATCTAGAATTGTTACGATCTCTTTTCAATATTTTTTTTAATCGCAACCTCCGATCTTTCTTTGTTGCCGCCAGTAATTAAAAAGGGATAAAGCTTTCGAATTTTAAATGCTTCAATAAAACTTTTTGAAATGTTTCTGTGGTTATTGTCGCAACTTTTTTTCAGCCATTTACTGAATTTCAAAATTTAAAACACCCAAAATGTGGAATGTTTTCACTTACGAGAAAACATTATACGTTACAAAACGATTTAAGATTTAAATGTATTTGTGAGCGAATACACATGTAAATAACCAGCTGCTATTAATGGATTGTGTATAACAAAAAACTTAAATAACAATTGCATGATTAAAATCAAATTGCATGCAAGCTACCAACCACAGTATGTGTTTTATTAAGCGCTCCTCCACGAAACTTAAAATCATTGCCTATCTTCATCTTCTAATCTTTTTGCCACATTTGCACTAAGCAGGCATTTTGGATTCTCGTCACAACCCGGTCAACTGTGGCCCCAGGCAAAATTATACGTTTTGCCAAATTGTCTCTAGCCTATCTGGTTGATTTCGAGAGGTCTGACTGTAGTACCGTTAGCAAAATAAATATTAATGTAAGTACTGTCTGTTTACTCTAAAGTCTTCTTCATAATGAAAATCAAACTAAAATAACGCTTAGGCATAGATTTTTCAGTCAGCTTTTCATACAAAATTGTCACAAAATCGATGCATATTTTTATATAAGTATCTTAATACTCAAGTACAGAGTTCTGTTATGCGAACTGAATAATCGACGTTTTATTATATTAAACCCGCGTGGCATTTCTCGTAGCGCACTTAGCTAACTTCTACATAACGCACTCGTTTAGTTGCACTTCATTCAGTAAGTATAAATGTTAAGTTTTTATTCCTCGTTGCGCACCAAGGACAATGTCTCACAGAACAGATATTAATACTGTGGTACTACGCAGTATGGTCTCGACCAATGATCAGAAAGTGGAGTCAGCTAAACCACCAACAGTCACTCTAAGTAAACAATGTGTTCTAGGAAATATCGATGACTAAAACTAATTAACTATTAGCTATTATATATATTTAATTTGACTTATATCATCCTCTTTCAACCCTTTACAATGTGCCTCTTTTAGTAACGAGCAACGCAAACTAACCAGACATTTTAAGTACCTACGTCTAAAAAACGATAAGTAGCTACTCGTATTTTCGTCGCTGAATGACAAGCTTGTTAGATGTTGGCACCAGACGGAAACTGAAAATTCCGCTTTTATCCTGACCGTACCGAGCGCTCTCCAAAAGTTAATAATTCCAAACCCGTTGCCTGTACTTGTCTGATTCGCCATTCATATTCATATTTATTTCGTTTCACCTATTCGCCTGGAGACGTCTCAAATTTAAATTTTAATCCTTGATTTTAACAAGGCACGCGGCATAACTTGCGGCATTCAAACAAATTGTTTGACGGAGTGGAAAGCGTTCTTGTGATGTGATTTTGAACGGGTTGTTCTCAACCTAACCAACCAAATATCCCTTGAATAGTACTTAACTTTTTTTTTATGTCAGTAAGTGACAAGATGATCAAGCCGCCCGCCTGATGTTAAGCACCTCGCCTGACCATAACAGATGCAGTGCGACCCAAAACTTAAAGTTTTAAGTTCTGCGTGCCACTGCACTGCGCTCATCACCCGACACATTGTTGTTAAGTCTCTTTCGCCCAGTAATTTCACTTGCTACAGTGCCCTTCAAATCTAAACACAGTAATGCTTGCACACTACTGTTTGGAGGTAGAATATCTGGCACTGCGGTGGTACCCACCATGGTAACTTTTTTGTTGTGTTTTTTATTTAGCAAACAAAAAATCATCTAAATTAAAACATTTACTTTGAATTTAAATACTTGCAATTCAATTCACAAAATTTGGCACCACTCACCACCGTTGGCCACTGACTCATACGAACTTACTTACTTTACACCTGAATTAAGTTCTCAAGAAGTCGGATAAGGAACATACCCTCTGAATGAGCGTATTTAAGTATTGTTAATAACGAAAATCTCATATTAATGTAAATTTGACGCGAGACGAATGCTTTGTTCGACGTTGTTAGACGTCTTTGTGTTTGTGTTAGGGAAAATTTGTTTGTTTAAAACCGCAACTTTATTAGCAAGCAATCAAAAGGTAAGAAGTAAAGGAAGGGATCAGGACTAAATACATAAATGTATATAAGCAACGTCAGGCGACACATGTTTTTGGTTACGCATTTAAAAATATCATTGATTTGTTGTAAATATTATTAAAAAAATATGTACTGGTTTGCTGATGTTTCAGACATAATTTTGACCGAACTGACAGTTTTAGTTTTAGTTATTTATTTACCGCCATTTGGACACCATCAAAATTATAGCCATCAAAATACTTTACGAGTCATCATCATCATCATCATTTCAGCCCGGTATCACCCACTGCTGGGTATAGGCCTCCTTTCGCTTATGCTATTCTTCTCGGTTTTGTGCAGTTCTAATCCACGATTATTACAGAGAAAGAGCAGCGTTCCCAAAAACTTCGTGTTTTCCGGTAAATAGATTCATATATAGCCTCCAAGATTTTTGTACGAGACGCAGGTCCTCCTCCATCCATTCGGCCCGATCGTAAGTTTTTTTTTTTTTTAATACAACTGATGTAGCAACCAAGCGTACGGCCCATAAGATGGTAAGCGGTTACCGCAGCCTATGGACGCTTGCAATACCAGAGGTATCACTCGCGGGTTGCCACCTTGAGGCTAAGATCGAAAGCCTCATGTGCCAGTAATTTCACCGGAAACACCCTTCACACCGGAACACAGCAATGCGAGCATTACTGCTTGGCGGCAGAAATAGGTATGGTGGTAGTCCTTACCCAGACGAGCTCTATCACAGAGAACTCTACTACTCTTAATTTTCTTCTTCTACTTAAGTTTTTAATCACAGGTGATAAATAAATACCACTTTCTTTAATAAAATGGTTTTTTAAGTTTACTTATGTAGAAAATTAATAAAACTATTGTAGACTTAAAATATACTTAAACTAAAACATCAGTTAGCCGAAAGACCTTTGCTGCAGCTGCCTCTCTTAAGCGTTTAAGAAACTTTCTTCCCACATCCACCAAAATTGCGCTTGTACAATCATTGCTACTCCCTATTTTAGACTACGCTGACGCCAGCTACCTTGATATAACTGAAGATCAACTCAATAAACTTGAGCGTCTTCAAAACTTCTCTATCAGATTTATATTCGGCTTGCGCAAGTATGATCATGTCTCTGAGTACCGCAACAGGCTCAAGTGGTTACCTATCCGTCTTCGCCGGAATGCTCACATACTTTCTCTCCTTTATAACATCCTTTTCCTACCTTCTACTCCAGTTTACCTCAAAGAACGTTTTAAATTCCTTCACCTTTCTAACCCCCGATCCTTACGCTCTTCCGAGACTCGTCATATTATATTTAAGTTTACTATTATTTAGTTAAATGTGCACCACCGTCTATTTAATATCTTAACTTATCCAGTCCATCCAAAGGTTGTCTGGAAGAGATCGCTTATTAGCGATAAGACCGCCCATTGTACCACTTATAAGTTCTATTTTTACTCTGTATCTACTCTTTTTCTTAGGTGTATGTACAATAAAGATATATTCTATTCTATTCTAAAAAAAATATAATAAAGTTGTGACGGAAATTCATCTTAAACTTCCATTGTAAAATACTTTGTCGCCATTATTAATTAAGCTGAAAATAACTTTATCCACCGCATCTAAAGGAATGCAATTACCATTCAGTTAATTAATAATTCTAGACCGGTCTGAAGGACGTAAAGACTGCGGTTTCAGTCTCCCTCTTCTATTAGTACCCCGTTTAGTACTGCCCACATGAAAAGGGTATTTATGTAGCTACGGGACGGATACTGTAATGAAATACGGGCTCAGCTTCGTTTTCAGAACTTATGCGTGTTTAGGGAGAAGACAGACATTTGGGCCAGCAAGAAAAAGGGACCGCGGTCCCAATCGCCTTATTGCATTTTTTGTTCTGCCGTTATAATCATAATCATAATCATAATAATTTATTGTTTAGGACCATAACCTGTATAAAAGTAGGTAATTGTACAGATAAAGCATCGAATGTGTGATATTTGTTTATGGAAAACTGTCAATATGTTTTTTTCTAGACCTCCAGATCGCTTGTGTGAATATCATCAAACTAATGTCAAATGTTTATTAAATAAAACTGCGGCAATGTAGGACCTATTGTTTTTTTATTTTTGTCAAATGTTTTAACTTTATTTGTTTTTGTCAAATGTCTAAACAAAATAATTATGTTTGCGGTAATTCTAATCATATAATATTTTTTTCGTTTGGTAGTAACTGGGAAAATCTTGCATAACTAACCAAACCTAACTTATAAACCGGCAGTTTTTTGTCCTAGTAAGACGCAGTGTATATTATTTAATTATTTGGACAAAATAATTGAAATAGTCTATCGTCTTAAATTTATATTCTAACACCTAAGAAGCCGAATCCTTTTACTCCCCGTCTCGTCTAAATGTCGATAGCTATTCACACCCAACATATTAAATTCACGACTTCATATCCCCTCCCATTGAGTTGCGTATTTCAAATTCTTGAATAGGACAATCAAGTGAAAAGTCATGATCCAAAGAACTAGATGACGTAAGAGCTAGATAATTTGCTGTATTGTTGAAACGGGAACTATGAAAAAATTATTGAAGATAGTTTCTTTATTACTTTTACCACCTTACCATGGTAACAAAGTTTTAAAAATATATTTATTCATCAACGCAAACAAATTTAAAATGCAAAGTTTATCAAAAAAAAAAATACAAGTTTCAATATTTTGCTAGGTTAGTTGTTCAACATACGAGCAGGTAATTATTTTCTGTTTTGTCAATATTACATAATAATTCAAAGAAAAGATTTGAACCGCTCAATAGTACCTAAGCCTATTATCATTACATGAATGAACTTTAGCCCAAGTTCTTTGTCTAGAATCTTACTTAGGGAGCACATTTATTCCAAAATTTATTATGTTCTTACAAAATCGCAACAATTAAGTAAATATTTATAATAAGCTATTACGATAAGAAAACTCATTTTCTCATCTAAAAATAAGTACCTAGTCACGTACTTATTTTGCTAAGAAGCTCACGTTTATATACCGTAAATAAAATATCGGTACAATATGCACACTTAACGGAAAAACTGTTGTTGGTCATTAAACTAACTCAAAATAAGTAGGTACTATAACCATACCTCTTTCTGTCGTTGAGCAAGCTCGCATTTCTGCATTCCATTCCCGATGAAATTACAGGCACATAACATTTGTCATCTTTGTCTCAGAGTGGCAACGCGTCTAATAGAACTCCTTATCATCAGGTGAGATATACTTGATTACTACCTTTACCAGCCTTTACCACTACTACCAACACCAAAACCTACTCATGTATGTATAAAAATTATAAATACACAGACACCTTATTCGTCGTCCTTATTCGTGAAACGACTCGTTTATATTCTTTAGCGGAGTAGATTCAATAAAGAAAAGTCTTCAGCGGCTTTTCCGCTAAGTGTGAATAGACACAAAGAGTCTCTAGACAATTGTTCCAAGCGTATTGAAACTACTTGAAGCAGACTCGCTTTTAATTAATAGTTATGAAGAACACTTTAAGGTCTTTAGAAATATGAATTCTGCGTAATTTAATATCTAATTTAATTTGACTCGATGTCAGAGACGCAAACATATTAAATACCTACGTACCTTTTAGATTTTTATAAAAACTTGTCTTCAAATTAAGTATTAGAAAATGATAAAGGTATCAAAAAAATATATGCTACATTCTAAGCATTTAAGCAAATTAAAAATCACAGTTTGTTTAAGAATATTTAAAGTTGTTGATCATCTCATCTCATTTTTCAGTTAAAATTAATTCCCACAAGCCACGTACGTTTAGGTAGCGGATGCTTAAAAGCCAGACATTTTGCAAGGCTTTATGCTTTATGAAACCGCCGTCTTGTTGCTATGAAAATGGAATCCTGCTTCCAGGGTCTCTTGACAAACCTAATAAACTTGTTTGACGTCAGAGCTGTTTAAATAGTGATAAAACCCATATGAGTTTGTGCCAAAGAGACCCTGGTAACGGTGTTCATAAGGTCAACCGAAGATTTTTTATATACCAGCCAGTAGCTTTGATTTAACTTTGATTCTACTAAAAAGTATTTACAGTATATACAGTATATGAGGTGTACCACCGGCATATTTATTTGCCCGTATTTCACCCAGGTGTACTAACAAGGTAGACCACGGGTAAGGACCAAAATTAATTTGCCCGTGGTTCACCTTTAGTCCACCTGGGTGAACCACGGGAAAACAAAAATGCCCGTGGTACACCTAGGTGAACTAACAAGGTGGACCACGGGCAAGGACCGATTGTAATTTGTTTAGTTTAGCTAAACCTCGGTCAATAATGGACATCGAAATATTCAAATTAGAAAGTTCGTAAAACAATGTGTTTGGGTCCGAAGTCTACAGAGTCTGCATTGGGGTTTTGATAATATTCTCATTGGACTTTATTAAGCAATGATTGATTTAATAACTGAATTCCAAAGGGAGGACTAGAGATTAAACTATTTAGTAAATGTTGACCATTGGTACTGTAGAGCAGATTGTTTGGACAGCAGAAGCTCAGTTTGCAAATACATTTTGGAATTGTATTTTATTCGTAAACGCTGTTACTGATTGTATTTGAATATTAAGTTATTGATCCTTTTATTAAGTACTGGTGATGTTGTAAAACCATTGCCTTTTGACATTGTTATTTTCTTCTCTTCTCTTCTCTTCTCTTTTCTTTCTCTTTTGTTTTTTTTGGGCATGGATTTAAAACCGGTTGCGTGTACCCATAGATAATGTTGTATAAATACCTTAGTGAACTAAAGTGGGGCGCGTGAAACTGGCGTAAATTCACCTTAGCTTTAAGACGTTTCAAAATGATCCTTGTGATTTTATTGAAATAAATCATTAATGACTTTGACTTTGACTTAAATTCGTAAGTAAATGGTTGGTCTGTATTCCAGAAAAAAAACTGTTTTGACTTCACATAAAATTATCACAAAACCGAGTCTCGGTTCAAAACATAAATAAAGCTTGACTTCATCTTCAGTATGTATGTATTTATATCACTATTTTAATATAAATTCCAATCGTGAACCGACGTCCCACGCACACAAAAAGCCTTTCATAGTAAATAATCAGATCTGACGATATGGAAAACTTATTTCAGTTCCATTCATATTTGACATGTCGTAGCGTGAAAAATCGCTGTGTACGTGTATCACTCGCAATGATCTAGTATGTTCCTAACCAAACCTATAAAGTTATGGCAGATTCACATCCTGGGACAGCTCAACGTTTCCAATTCAATATTCTTTGTACAATACTCCATACATCAGCGTCAGATTACTCCACCACACGTCAAACATCTCAAGCGAACGAGTAGGTACCTTCTCATCAAGTGGCGTGCCAGGCTTCCATGATCTTTGCGCTTGCTTGATGTCAACCACCGGTGATCACCGGTGGTCTAGTGGTTGTGACCCCGCCTTCCGATTCTAAGGTCGTGAGTTCAAACCCTGTCTAATGGATTTTTCTGATCGAAAAATTCATGTACGCAATGCCAGTGCTCTCATAAGGTGAAGGAATACATCGTTAGGAAATCGGCAAGAACTAACTATTCGAAAGACATGTAACATCCACCAATCCGCATTGGGTCCGTGTGGTGGTCTAAGACCCAATCACTCTCGCCCGAGAGTAGGCCAGTGTCCTAACAATGGGAACATTAAAAGGCTGTCATGATGATTGTCATCCAAGTGTTGATTAGCGTCGGTTTAGTGATGTGCTTACGTGATGTTGTTGGTTAGTTGCTTACATTGGCTGCGTCATGACGTGAATCCTATTGGTCAATATTCTTACCACGATAGTCCGGCGCCGTATTTTCATCAGTAAACAAGTACAACAATAGAAACGATAGTCTTTAACAAGTGATTTACTTCTTGTCTGAGTAAATAGATTAATCGACCACCATTCAATTGGCTGTAGCTACGGCTACCTAAAGCAAAACTCGCAAAACTACACCCAATTTGTTTCAAATTTGAATGTACTTGTATATTTGGGTTGGGTAAAGAGCAAACCCAATAATCTCTGTGTAGTATGAAAGCTTCAATATCGCGCGTGACAGAATTTATGTATCTATACCAGATTGATAAATAGAGCTCGAAGAAGGAAACTTTAGTAGATTTTGGTAAAAGTATTGCTTAGCAGAATGTTTTTATCAAGCAAATTTTATTTATTTACAAAACAAATACTAAGTAAGTCCGTATGACTCGGTGGCCAACTCTGGTGACGTAAACGCCAATTAGTATTACTTGCAAGATGCTTTGGACACACTGATGACAAAATATTGGTCTTTCAACGGTAATATAATCCTTACGTTTGCCTGGGGCATTTGATTTATATGAGAATTGACAGCTTCCAAATCCATTTACGATACGATACTAATATTCATGCTAAAGCTTCAGATAATAAACTCATGTAAGAAAATATGAATGTGTTTTCACTTTAAACTTACAATTACGTGGCAATTTTGTTGTTCCCAGTAATAAAGATCCGTAGTCGACTGACAATAAACAGACAATAAACTTTCACTGATGAAAACTCAAAGGGTTGTAAAATTTAACGACTCACATAGTCTCTTGTGTGAAATTTAATTAGGATCTCGCGCGTGATGTGGTATTTTAATAATGTCCTGTCGTCCCCAAACGGCGATTTATGACTCTTAAGCCAATGCTTTATATTGAGAGTGTTTGGGTGGTATAAAGTTTTAATTTATTTGGTGTCCGAGCTGGAATTAAGATAGTTATGATACATTAATTTTAGTGGTTTATCTACTCAACGCTGACAGCGCTACACGTAATGAAGTTTATTAAACTCTTTTTTAGTCGTAGTGATCTCTGCCTGCCGACCTTAAAGTCGTGGGTTCAGACCCGTTCGTAATTCATTAATTTATATTGTGCAAAATGCCGCCGTTTGCGACGAAAGAAAACGTCGTGAGGAAACCGTCTCGTCCAAGAACTGAAAATTTAAAGGCATGTGTCATATCCCTATCCACGTCGGACCAGCGCGGTGGATTGAAACACATTAACTCTTGCTGGAGAGCAGCCCAGTGTCCAAGCAGTTAAAAAAAAATCAGAAAGCTGGTCATAGTTAAGATGACAATAAAATCTTGCACATAAATGGTTCAGCATACTAAGACTTACACTGAAAGAGAATCTTGCGCCAAATTTTTGCGTTGGCTGTCGATAAAAAAACTGGTCCTTAACAACGAACAAACATCAGAACAAATACACAAATAAGACAATATGATTTGCCTAGTATCACAACTTCACAAGCTATAACATTAATATTCATAATAATCATTAAAAAATATAAAAATGTGATTAGGTATGTACTTATAATACCTAGGTATAATTCGTATTGATAAGATTTACGATAAATTCCATTAAAAAGATTTTTTTGGTACAAATAATATATCCGTAAGTAACGTCATCACAATACGCTTATCACATGATCGACAATCCAGTTTCCGTCATACGCACGACTCAAGGCTTTCAGGGGACTTTTGACGCGTGAATGAAGGCTTTGGAACGTAGTGGGGGATAAATAGTATACCTACAGTATGCCATTAATGAGGAAGTGTATTTACAGTTTTATATTTCATCGAAATTGGGCCAATATTCGGTAAAGTTCACATTCTTACCAATGTTCAGACGGATCATTTAAAATATCCGGAAATCGTAAAGTATTTTTTTTTTATTACTTTTAAAGTATGTTTAATCAAGGATTACACATTTATATAGATACCTGAAAGTTACATGCCTTCCATGCCATCATCAATAGTAATGTTAAAATAATAAGACATCATGGTGTATGTTATTCTTGTCGATTACAAAACACATTCTCTTTAAATACCAAGGTACGAATAATGAATACTCCAGAGAGTAATAAGCTAACAAAGAAAATCGCTATTTACTCTTCCCCCGAACGGTTCACGTCATTATATTGCGGATCGAGTTTTTCTTTTTTCTCCGTGTAGTAATTAAAGATAAATATAATATAAAACGCTCCACTTAGTACCATCGTAAAGCTCGCTTTTGTCTACCTAAATGAGTCCCTGTTGATAGATTGTCATCTATTGTTTTCTTAATCCGAGCGATGCCGGAGGACAGAATAAATGATTTATAAGTTGTACAGTCTTTGTGTTTGTTGAACGACTAACGTTTTAATAATAATGGAAAATATTTGGCTAATAAAACATTTGTTGCTCAATTAAAAAATATGTTTTTATTATAAAATTGTATTATCTATTTAGGAGGAGCTGACCCGCGCGGCTTTTGCAGTTTTTTAGTTGACTTTCGCATTTATATATTGTTAAGTTGATATTGCAGCGTATGGCAAGGTTGTCTTGTGGTATTCTTTATACCCACACTATATGCTGCATACATATGTATAAATGCGTAAATAAAATGAAAGGATACGAATCTGTCGAGGTATTATTAAAAAAGATACCACTTTTTAGAAATAAATTGACGCACACAAACGGTAAAACTTTAAAGGTAGGTATCCAAAGAGCGATGTCTTCAGAGACATGGCAGATGCATACTTTCCCACGGTCTTTGGAGATCAGTTCGAGTTCGTGTAAAAGTTGTTTATTATTTTATTTATAAAGTGTTTATTAGACCGATGTTGATTTCGTGTTTTTGCCCTGCTAAACCTAAGGTGATCTTCGAGTGAAAATAGTTTATTATGAACAAGTAAAACAGGCTTACGAATGTGATCCCATTTTTCATGGTAGACATCTATCTTTAGCCGTCTTATATAGCCAGAAAGGATCTATTGTCTGTTATCCATGTTTGCTATTTAACTAAAATCATCCTTAGCATCAGCAGTTTTCTACGTATTTTAAACAGCAGTTCTAATGAGCTAGGTAAAACCCATCTTTAAAGTCGATCCTAGACTGCAATTGCCAGCATAATCCCAACAGTGTAAGTAATGTATTTTAGGGTACCACATCTAAGTTACATAAACTAAACCAAGTGACAAAAAAAGCAAAACCCAGAGTCGGAGAAAGTAAATAGTTTAAATAACGGACTTTTGTTGTGTAAAACTAGCTGATAACAAGATTCAGGAAAATGGCAATTAAACACAAATGTTTGTTTTTTTAACCATAATTTCTATTTTAAGCATCAAAGTACTTTATACAATTAATTTTAATGTTATAAAATTTTAAACTGCAGAACCCTGTCAAATTTACATCTCGACACGGCTTAACCAGTGTATTTAACTATTCAAGACATCGTAAAAGTGTTTTTATTTACAAACGGATAATGTAAGAGTCTGCGAATAAACCCGTCACTTTGACGTAAAATAAGCAATTTCCTTTTGAATCAAGTAAGGTGTTCATGTTTATGACCCCTGCTTTACGATTTGTTTGTGTAAGCGACAAGCGGAGTTTTAAAATCGAATTTCTGCAATAAATAAAATTATAGTTAGTCTGCGCAGTCTGGCGCTCTCTTTAAAATGTTTGCGTTGAATGATTTGATTGTCGTGCGGTTCATCAAACGCTGATCAAATCGAACTCGGATTGGAAAATTCTGAAGACTGTTTCCGAAAACTGAAGCACGTGCACATCTATGTGTGTTCAGTTATATCTAGTTTTGAATTGATCTTGTTTAACAAAATTTATTCACAAGCGCCCTAAGCTATAAAGGAAGCATTTATGACCTTAAACAGACTAAAAAACACTTAAAATTTTTTGCAAAAATTAAAATTTTGTAAATGGGTGCAATGTTTAAAAAATAATATATTATAGTTTTTTGGTGTTTAAGTCCCATTTTTTGGGAGTGCTTCAACGTATCTGCATATCGTGTAAACGCCCTTCATATTGTTACTAAAATTTGAATCAAGGTATTTAAGTGTCCTAATACGACACTAAAGTTAGCACCTTGGTACACTTTTATTTTATATGACAACAAAGTTAAAAGATATTTGATATTCCAAAAAGCTCTAAAAATTTCGAAACAGTTTCATGTAGCCGTAACAAGCTGCGTAAACACCTACAATGGCGAATCAAAATAGAGGGAAGCTGAGGAAAACACTGTAATTTTAGTCTGCGCACACAGTCTGTTGAAAAAGGAACGTACGTGCGCTGAATAGGGAGACTGGACGTACGGGTGGACGCGGTACATTATTGTATATCTGCCTTTATATATTCACGCAAATACCTGATGCCTTTAGACACTGAAATCCCTGCAGTATTTCCATAATTTATTTACCTGTAATAAGCCTTATTTTTGCCAATTTTAGCAAGCCTGATCCGATTATTGCTGGTCGGTTCTCCTCATAAACTTGCGCCAAGACAGCGTCTATCTTGAGTTGCTGGCTCGGAAATTTTTTTTTATTAGATCATTCCGTGGATGGCGCCTATGAATTTTCTTTTATCAGACAGATGAATGCGGTTCGTACAACGTGGTTTCAAAAGTCCGTACTGTTTAAGGCGCGATTTGGTTAACTTCACGAATCTTGATCTAAAAACGCCATACAAGAAAGATTGGTACATGATCTGTGAAAAATCTTCAAACAGTATTAGTTTCTGTGATATTTTTAGTATGAAACGCTATACCAAATCACAGACAATTTAAATGTAAAACGGAAATACAATTTCGTCGTCGGCCGTGCGTTTCACGGGTGTGAGCGGCGAATCAAATAGCCTTTGTGATCGAGAGACTTCGTATTCACGGGGCATTTCCTCGATGAAATAAGGTTTCGATTAAATAACTACTTAAGAGACCACCGTGGCATTTATTTCCTCTAAAAATAAAATGGTGAGAATTGTAGAAATACTAAAGAATCAATGAGACTAGGTTTATTTTATAAGTGTTAGTTTTATAGTCTGAGTATAATACTGAAAACGCGCTAGTTCATGGAAATCTATGATTTCAAATTAGGTAGACTATTAGAATTAAATAACACATCGATGCAACCACATTATACTCGGGTTATGTGAAATACAGAGCGAGTAATACGAGCTAAACTTAAAAAAAACATAGAATTGCAATTACTATACTTGAATTGGTAAGCGAATTGATCATTAATTTGTAATTTTAGTTTAATTGCTTTGGTTTTTTTATGTCAGCAAGTGATAAAGCAATCAAGGCGCCCACCTGATGTTAAGCACGACGCCTGACTATTACAGATGCAGTGCCACTCGAAGCTTAAAGTTTTTAAGTACGAATATGGTCGCATTCAACCTCCATTCTACAGTCAAAAGTATGCGATCAAGATAGAGACCCCGTCGTATGACACCGTCGGGATCACATTTGATACCATCATATTTTTATTGAACAATCACAAATCTAACTTTGTTTTTCGTTGAGACAAAAAAAATTAAGACACACAAGTCTGCCAAACTTTATTAAAGTTTCATTATCTAAGAACAAACTGCGTGGTTATGCATTATCTATTTTCCAAATTAGTTGTGAATAATAAAACGAGTGATAAAATAAATGGTATGAAGCCGTAAAAATTCCCAAACACTGGATTGAGTCACGTATAACAAAAGTCAATAACGTAGGCATTCGTTATTTCAGTATTCATAGTGCGGTAACCCTTTAGGCAGGTCGCAGATGTGCCACAGATTACATAAACCCGCAAATTCTATAGATGCCGTTAATAATTAATATTGAGAGCGTATAGTGTTCTATAAATTGGGTGATACTATATTATTCAAATGACTATATAAAGGAACAAAGATCTTTGTATGGTGACTGCGAACTGTAAAACTAAGTGTAGGACATTAGTGAGACCTAGTTATAATACTCGTCTTATTTTGTGTAAATTTTACTGCTTAGAATCAAGAGTATTTCTAACACAAATGGCACATATTAAAAATCATTGTTAATTTCGTCGTCAAATTAGATTTTTTGTCATTACTTTTCTCTTACAGTTGGATTGCGAGAGTAATTTATGACCTCAATAAAGTGAACCTTAAAATTGTTAATGAAAAGGTATTAAAACAGAACGGGACCCTCGTAAATAACGCGGTGACATCCAGAGGAAAGAAAAATGCGCTCGGATCGAACAAATTATCCGCCGTGTGATTGTTTACTGTTTGTACATTTTATTCGAGCTTCATCATCATCATCATTATTCATGCTGCAAAGCTTTTAGTGTTCGCTAAAAAACGACATAATACACTCTACATAATATCCTACTAATGTTATAAATGTAAAAGTCTGTATAGGTATGTGTGTAAATGATTGTTACCGCGTATCTCCGTTACGACTTTACTGATTGTGATGAAATTGGAAATGTAGATAGTTTAAATTCAGGAATAACAGATAGACTACTTTTTCAAATTCAAATTCAAATGTCTTTATTTGTGAAACACAGGTATACAAGTTGTTAAAATTATTAAAAGTGCACTGTGATCTGCGCTAGGCGTACAAATTTTGTAGTTTATAAATTGTATTTTTAATATATGTATATAAATTGTGTGTATTTTTATTCCGTTAAACTTAGCTGTTCCTGTGGGATACATAAAAACTGCTGATATGGGGGTGAAACCGCAAATCATATTATTAACAATTAATACGCATAATATTTTAAGCGTAGAATCAGCGTTTTAAAATTGTGTAAGTATCAGCAAGGTTCATAGTTCGTAGCTATCAAAATGTTCTAACAAAATATGGCCAACAGACTGTTGGGAAATACCAGACTTTTGATTTGTAATAGGTATTCAAATTCAATAAAGTAAAATTAAACACTTTCTAAACATACCTATAGGTTTCGATTAAATGTTTTATTTTCTCTCCCACTTTCAAACTCCCATGCTCGTTCATAAATTATTAATTAACTCGCCTTCACCGCATCAGGATTTATTCGAGTGTTTGGGGATGGAAAAAAAATAATGAAATTGAAGCCAAAGCGTACAAACGTTTCCAATTGGGCTCAGTCACGCGCAAAATTGTCATTAATATCGTAGAGATACTAAATATTGGTATGTGCAACTGTAAAATAATGATTTTAATCATTTTTTTGTTTTTTATTTGGTCGATTTGTCGGTTTTAGAATGCATTTATGTATTAATAAACAGCTGACCAGATAAATATACTTAGTTATTTTGTCCCACCGCGGGAACACAGCGGTAATCTCGCATCGTATTCCCAGTTCACTAATGATAAAGTATTATACAATAACAATAATGCTGGACGATCCACACACACAGCATCATCTAGCCCCAAGCTAAGCTGCTGTTAAACAGAGCTGTGTTTATTGGTACTAGATGACTGATATATACTTAATACAATACATAGATAGATATTTTTTATATAGAAAATACCCAGAACACCCGGGACAAATATTTGTAGATCGTACAAACATTTGACACCGAGGCGGGAATCGAACCCAACATCCGCGTCGCGGGCGGACCTGCGCCCGCTGCGCCACATCGGTCGTCGTAACTGAAATTAATTAAGTTTTTCCGGCTTTTTCAAAGTTGTTAGGCCATGACAGAGGCCTTCGAGCGGCCTAGAAACTCTGTCCCCAGAGTTGGCCACTGACTCATACGAACGAACGAATGAACGAACGAACCAACCTACATTTATTCCACCGGAATCATTTTCGGTCTACTGGATTGTATGGTTAGCATTATTATAGTCGATTTTTTTTTTATTATTTATTAAGAGTAGTAAAGTTCTTTGTGATAGAACTTCCGGGGAAGCACTACCACCATACCTATTTCTGCCGCAAAGCAGTAATGCTCGCATTGCTGTGTTCAGGTGTGAAGGGTATGGTTGAAATTACTGTGGCTTTCGATCTATGCCTCAAGGTGCCTCAAGGTACCTTTGGTATTGCAACCGTCCATGGACCGCGGTAACTGCTTACCATTTTGTGGGCCGTACGCTTCGTTGCCACTTTAGTTGTGTAATAAAAAAAAAATATATATTTTGTTTATTATATCTTTTCTTTAAAGTTTTTTGGATCGAAAATATATAGTTCAAAAATGTATAGTACAATGATCATAAAAAAATATCAGTTTATAATTCAACTATCAGTAGTAGTATGAGGTTTATATTAATTCTATTTTCAATCGAATCATAAGTATTCTGCTAAAGCACAATATTGCGCTAATAGAATTTTGATCAATTAAAGTTTTCATCGGTCGTCAACCTGAAAATAATTTGAACCATAATAAACAGAATCGACTCAAATAGTTACGAACTCACGTGGCTTCTAGACGCAGGTTTCAGGGCAATAAACTAAACAAATCACGTGGTATCATTAACATCATCCTACCCAAACTTGTTATGTTCACATAGTTGGGACACTCGAATGAAATTGATTGAGTCATAATCTAATCAAGCAGACCCAATGTGTATTGGTGGCACATCATTTTGGGCTCGCAAATTTTCTGGTATTTCGTGCCAGAATAGAGCTCTTACAACATGATTTTTATTTTTTTATACAAAAACATTGAACGCAATTAATACACAAAATCAAAAAAAATGGATTACTAATGAGGCTCCAACTATAGTTCATAGTTCTATGACTTGTTGCAAACTCACGACCGACAATAGTATCGGATTTAGTAGGCCATCAATCATCATCATCATGCCAGTCTTCTAATGTTCCCACTGCTAGGACACTGGCCTACTCTCAAGCAAAAGCGATTAGGTCTTAATCCACCACGCGGACCCTGCTGCATCCGAATGCGGATTGGTGGATGGCACATGTCTTGTGAATTTGTAGTTCTTGGACATGCCGGTTTCGCTCTTACATTTTTCGAATAGAAACCCTTCGGATCAAAAGGCGGGGTCACTACCACTAGACCACCAGTGTTCTCAATATTTGCCATCAATTTTTCACCTCAATCGAATTATTTGAATATTTAACAGGACATAACAAGAGACTAAATAAATCGATCGCTGGTCCCCTCAGTAATCCATCTGCAGCATTCTATACATTTATGATTGTAAAACTTCTGACCTTGGGGGACTCTCGTAACCTAGCAACGCATGTACTCAGATCCCCTAGCTTCATCTGCAGATAATCATACCTATAGGGCGTCTACAATGCTGATTGCCATGGAGGCATAAAACTTCGAAGAAGCCATATTTTTATGTAACTAATACTCATTTAAATAAATCAAAACTTTATGAGACAATTTGTATAACCACTTAAGAACAACATCTGATTTTCAAGTCGAATATCATTTATTCTTAATAAACTATTAAAAAATATATATAAAAAGTAAGCAAAAGGTTTTAAAGGTATATTTGATATCCTTTTATTACGAGCATAACTATTTTCATCGTTTTCTTCTTTGAATTAGGAGTATATTTCAATGGTTTATTATTATCTCTAAAGAAAATGACATTCAAATGTGTTTGATAATACGAATGCAAATGCGTACTGGTTGTTCAATACAATATAGTTCTTCAAGTTTTGCTGACAGGTACCTCAGTAAGCCGCGTCCAAAACTCCATCTTCCTAGGTATCTGACACCCCTCGCTTGGCAACAGCCAGCAGGGCTGTACCCGACCCCAAGCGGCGATACAATCACACTGATGAATACTTTCAACACACGGCCATATTAAAAAAGTTGCAATTTTGATCCCGATTTTTGCTTTTGACAATCAGGTAATGGAGAATTTCAGTTTTGATACTTTTGTTCGGTCTAGCCCGGTGTGTGGATAAGACTTTTTTAAATTCGCAACTCGGGTTCAGGATTTAAAAATTGAATTTTATTTTTTAAAACGTAGAAGCGAGAAAATACAATACCTACCTATTGTTATTAAAATATTCTGACCAATTAACTTAGTAAGTAAATTGGTCAGGAAAAAGCTCACAGCTGTGCATGGAAGACACGATCTCAAGTTGCTCTAGATACATTACAATTACTAATACTATACATTCAAATTTACACAATAATCTGTAAACTGATTTAAAACTAAACTATTTAAAATACTTAGAGAACCAAACTCCAAACAAACAGCATCGAACGCCGCGGGAAATAAAGAGGTCCCCCAAAATAACACAGATACCCATATCCGTCTTCAAAAGATCAGCACTGACATAGTGAACTGATGCATGGCGGCACACTTCTTCACGAGCCCTCGCATTTTTGTCACACACTCACTGACACACTTGATGTTTCCCCCTATAATTACTACCCTGTTCCGCACCCTACCCAGACGTACCTAGCATTCTAGGTATATCTATAACTGAGGATTTGCAAGGGGAATGCTAAAAGGGTACGCTGTGATATAAACTCGCATCAATGTTGTATATACACGCTTTGTATTGCAGGGACGCGATACACCGTCTGCTTTGTATTGTAGACAATATTTTGCATGGAAATTCATGTGCAAAGTTTGGTCTCAAACTATGAAATTTAAATTTATTTACCTTTACCAGGTGCAGGTTTGAAGTATCAGAGCTTTCTCGTTATATCAGTCATGCTTCACGATTTTGAATATTCCAGTCGACCAAATAAATTGGGAGTCACATAAAGAGTGTCCATTAAAAGGAGTTTACATCCAGCGTCAAATTAACTTCAGTAAAAGTTTACCCTCAAAATAATTAAGGATTCGCCGCAATTATCGCCGCAAAATCAAACTCCTCTTTGATCGTTATCCGGAAAATAAATTTATCAAATTTGACTCTAAATTTAACGGGAAAGAGTACAAAATTGACTAGTTCAGGATGTTTAAACCGTTTTGTACTAGAAAATTTTAATAACCAGGAGGGCGTACCAAAAAGTTGGTACACTTTTGCCTTTTTGCGAATCACCAAAGGAAACTCCAGTGATAATTATAATTATTTACCAATTGTGAGTAAAGTTTTCGGTTGGCCCCGTAATTGCAAGCCGGTTAGAGTATCATTTAATGAATAATCTCCCGATTTCAATAGGGAATTAAAGCGCCGGCACCAAGTGGGCAAAATTATTGGAAGAGCAGAAATGACTTTTAATTTTAGTCAAAGAACTCGTTTTGAAGTTAAATTATTTTGCATGAGGCAATTCTTTAGGGCTTTACAATTCTCAGATGAATGTTTGATACTTATTTTAAACATGAATTTGCGTTTAATGAAATTGCTTTTTATGTATGTAGAGCTTCGCAAGTTGTCAAGAGATTTCAGTGAAGAAGGTACCTACGAGTGCTTTATTTGATTTTGAGAGTTTTTATGTTTATTGTATGCATAATAAGTATCATGTAAATGCGAGTAAACGCATAGTAAAAATACTCTAAGTTAGAATAATAATAATAGATTCAACTTATTATTTCAATAGCGCCTAACTTTTATATGAAAATAACGAACAAACAAATTTTTTTATGATGATAACAACAATATTGTTATTGTTTTAAATATAAATGCTTGTTTTTAAATACATAGACATTGAAACAAACAACCAAAATGTCTGTAATCCATCAAACCCAAATCAAAATCAGCAGATCAAAACAAACGTATAATAATTTCAAAATATCTCTTAAAATTGCGACAAACGAACGACCCTCGCTAATCCTCTCGTATCTTAAAAAAGAATCAAAATCGAATGAGAGACATGATAATCCAAACATGGACATAGTATAAACATGTAATGCAGTATTTTACATCCATAATCAGCTTTTATTTTAATTTAAAACGAAACTGGCATTCGAAGAAACTGGGATTCTAATATAAGTGGAAACTTTTAATTGGCCATCAGCGTACATGCTTATGGCGTGTACTTGTTTTAGTATTTGTTTTTTTTGTACCTAGCTGTAAGTTTTCCTAAAACTGTAAAATAATAAAAATAAAAATAATAAAAATAAAGAAGCCGTTTTATTTTATTTTTTACGTACAAAGTTTATTTTCATCAGGCAAGTACAGTGCAGTGCTACCCAAAGCTATAAGCTCGTCAGAGCAGAGTTTGTTTTCTGGAACCTTTCTTTTTTATATTTTTTTTGAAAGAAAACTTTCTAAATTGTCCTGTAAAATATTCAAGGTCCTTTTGATCCTTTTTAACCGCAAGATTACTTCCAAAAAGGAGGAGGTTATCAATTCGACAGTATGTTTTTTTTATGTACATAATTATATTATATTACAAGATATACAAAATACATATGAAACAGTTGAGCCATCTAAAGACCGTTACAAACGACTATAGATTTTTATATGTTTTTTTTTGTATGTTTGTGCGGTACTGAATATCTGCTTGTACATGGGTTGGCAGCAGGTAAATAGCTATTACCCGCTCCGGTGGCGCGGCCAGAGATAACGTCTGACAAGTTCAGTAGCGTTACGCATGCTGAGGACCTTTGATTGATAGCCTGTCGAAGTATCATAGAGGGGATGGCTTTATTTCATGGAGACATAAAGCCCTGATCGAAATGTGATAGATGTTGTGGAGATTTAGTTAGAGATTATCTACGCAACTATGCTTTGAAAAAGATATCTCATGTTTCATCCTATCCGGATGTTTTTCATATAAATTAGGTAACAAGAATGATTTGAACACTGTTAGCTAAAACTTCTTTTTCTAGTGGCTCTCCACTATGGCGGTTAGCCGTCAGCTCAGCGAATTTCTTCCTGTCTTGCGCCAAGCAAAAAAGATGTTCGACGCTGATGGTATTCGTCCACTTTGACTTCTTTCTTTTTCCAACGCGTCGTTTAACCCTCATCTTGCCCACCATAATCAATAGCAGCAGTTGGTATCTTTTGTGTCTCAACACGTGACCAAGATAGATACCCAACTTTCCTGCATTTGATGGTCTGCAACAACTCACGAGTTTTCCCGGCGCGTTGGAGAACTTTCACATTGGAAACTTTCTGCGTCCAGCTAATGCGTTACATTGTACGGTAACACCACTTATAGCTAGATTATAGATGCATAATAGGTAGATCTAAAACTACTTAGACTACTACGTTTACGAGATGCCAATTTTTTTTTCTTAAGCAGGACTTGAACCCACTATCGGCGCTTCGTGCCGAAGACATCCTAATGATTTTATCGGGCAAGCATGACCAATGGCTCAAATCAGTAGAGTATACCCGCAAATCAATCGGAAGCGTATGGCTTTCTACCACATAGCTACGTCATGATGTCAGTGGGATCAACGCTGTTCTCAACAAAAAACCAGTGATGTGGCATGGCAACAGTACTTACATGGATACATTGAGTGGATCCTATTTCTCCAGCTCTTTCAAAGCTACGCCAATTATTCACAAGGCGACAATTTAAGTGTCGCTGTATCGGACCATCACATTCAACTACAAAACGATCCTATTCATTGAACGGAAAACCCTTTGTGCCATCCGAATCTACTCGTTCCTAATGGTCGTGTTTTGGTCTGGTCGTATCTGTTTGGCTAGAGAGCAGCTAGGTCACTTACTTTACAAAGCAGACAATAAGTCAAGACTGAAATTTCTAGACAGATCTCCTAGTTAGACCCTCAGAAATTTAGCACTTTAGATTCACGAAATTAAGATTGTAATAGTCCTCGTGACTGAGTTCATAGGCCACCGTTTCGTTAAATTTCTTCAATATTCTTAAATTAACACTCATCTATATTTTCACATAAAGTCATCACAGTGATCTTATTAGTAATATTATCTAGTAAATTTATGAAATGAAATTATTTTTAATTAATTTAATTTACTTCATGTAGTAAAGTAGCTGAACCCTCATATACAGTAGTGCGGATGTGCGATTTTAATTATTTTCGTCCAATTTACGAGTGGCCATTAAAGAACTGGTCCCTTGCGAACCATTAGAGCTCGCAGGTTCCATTCTTGTTGATAACTTTACAGCGTTGTATTTTATTCTGTACGTGAATTAGTGGTAATCTCGACTAGACCGGTGGTAGGTTCGACTACATTTACACTGAAAGCAAGCTGCTGGAGACTGTGAACTGCGGCTTAGTGTGTCCAAATCAATTTTAAATATAGTAGTGTGATACGTGCTTCAAAATACATGTTACGCTTTGAGTCCTGACTAAAGCAGTGGTTAAGTCACGGTGGAATTAAAATAATATGTCATTATAACATAAAATATAATTGTTCTCAAACTCATAACGGTGAGATAGTAGAAGTTCTTATTAAGAGTAGTAGAGTTTTTGTGATAGAGCTCGTCCGGGGAAGGACTACCGCCATACTTATTTCTGCCGCCAAGCAGTAATGCTCGCATTGCTGTGTTCCGGTGTGAAGGTTATGGTTTCCTGTGAAATTACTGGAACATGAGGCTTTCGATCTAGTATTGCAAGCGTCCATAGGCTGCGGTAACCGCTTACCATCTTGTAGGCCGTACGCTTGGCTGCCACTTTAAAAAAAAAGTTCTTTGTGATAGAACTCATCCCACGAAGTACTATCACCATACGTATTTCTGCCGCCAGGCAGCAATGCTCGCAATGTTTTAAGATTTTTAATATACTCGTACATCTTATGCTGGCAACGCGCGATTACAATAAATAGACACACTTGCCAACTAAAGTTAAAAAACGACACAAAAAACGACATAAAACCTGTATAAATAAAAAATCAACGGTGTATTAACATGTTATAATACCGGTATACCAGTTTTTGCCATCAACTTGCTACCTACGTTGCGTTCCCCGAAGGTGCAATGTGTGTGTAAAATATTTAATCTGTGAGGCTCACAATTAGTGAGGATGAGATAATTTTGGCAGCAACGGCTGTGTAAATCTGTACATGCACCGTCATTATTTACAGAAGACAAATGGGTATACCAATCGCTTGGTGCTTAAATTAGATCAGATTTATCATCAATTCAGGTGATACATGTAAATGCCGTACATGCCGTAGCAAATGCAATGCTACGATGGGTCTACGAGAACCACGCTTTACTAAACGTAGCTCTACAATGTAGAATTCTACGTTGTAGAGGCTGCTACTGAATTGGTCGTAGCGGTGGCTAACACTACGTCCAGTCCAGTCATCAGAAAAATCATAGGCGTTTCTTCATAATTATGGCGACATCCGCGTGTATTCCCGATGTCCCCATTAACCGTGTCCCCGTTAATAGGAACAGTGGGATTTTAATAATATTAATTAAAAAAAAACCCGTTGTCCCCATTGTCAATAATCTATTAATGGGGACAGCAACATTTAAATACCACTTGAGAATTTGTTTTAACAATACGGTGAAATCAACCTCACCCCACGTGTACCTAGTGTGAGTCTAAAAGATCAAGCAACGTTCTGCACGGTCATTGACTGGATACCCATCCATCCCTAGTGACATTTACCACCATATTGACTGCTCTGACGGAGCGCGAAGAAAAACATCGTAAGGAAAACGACATGTAAATAAACTAAATACTTGAAAAAGATGTACTGTGCCATTTACCAATCCGCACTGGGTCAGAACCAAAAACTTTCATTTATTCACCTGGAAGTAGGCCAGCGTCCTAGCAGGAGAAACATTAGAAGGCGGTCGTGATAAAGACCAATTGAAGAAAGATCAATTGGGATAAATGTTTGTACGATTTGCTAATATTTGTTCCGTTGGTTCTGGGTATTTAAAAAAAACTATCTAACTATGTATTAAGTATATCAGTCATCTACTACCCATAACATAAGCTCTGCTAGATGTTCAGCTTTACTTATTATTTAATGGCTTATTTTTTTATTTTTGGGAGGCCTTCTTCTTCTTCTTCTTCTTCTTCTTCTTCTTCTTCTTCTTCTTCTTGTCTTTTAAACGCTAGAGCCTACAAATGGTGGTATTAGTAGTACGGCTTGTTTGTCCAATGATCGGACTGATGAGACTTTGTCGTCTCCAATACTTCGGTGACTGACTCACACGAACTTACTTTATTAAGCATTGTAGAACAAAGTTATGCAAAGCGAATGCCTGAAATACTTATAAAACTCCAATTACACTAAAATGCAAATGAAGATAACGGTGTTTACGGTGCGCAGTAATGGGTTCCGAATTGTCCCAAACGAATGAGATGTTAAGGGTTTAGGGTCGCTTAATAAATATGGCGTCCAGCAACGGTCCAGTATCGTCAATCACTCCTGCACTCAGCGAGATTAAATTTGAATGTAGTTATAAAAGAGCGATGGCCGGTTTTTATAGCAAACGGGACATAAATGCCGGTGCTTTAATGCCGGGAATCTAAAAAGAAGTGGTATTGGTTATTTATGATTTGAATGAATGAATTTATTTGCTACAAAATATGATGAACAAAGTTTATAAAATAAGTTATTGGCACAAAACAGATTTGACATTATACATATTTCTGATTTTGGTTCCAAAAAAAATACTTTGCATAGCTTTGCATGCGGCTTAGCCTATGTGAGATAGTCTACTATCTAGACCGTGTTTATATAAATTTTGGGTTGCACTGCTTTAACTTATGATATACCTCTTTTATGTTTGACCTCCTTGTATTTATAGATTTTAATATCCATGTTTTAGTATGGCTGCTAAGTTTATATTTATTTCTTTTAATTTCAAACCTTACCATAAACTTTGCTTACATTATTTTGTAGCTAATTGCGAGCCATTCCAAAAACGACGAATAAATATTTGACTGCTTACAAGTACTTTTTACAGAAACAAATTACTTTCCAACTCTCGAAAGAATTAGTCGTGCACTGCGACTATTAATCCTAAACTTCATTTGAATTTACTGCTCGAACCTCTGGAAACTTTCGAATATATTCGAATAAAGTTTTTAGACGACATTTTTTTTCTATAAAGTAAAGTACTTAATAAAATATAAACAGAGCAAAGCTCTTTGTATTAGAGCTCGTCCTCAGAAGAACAACCACCGTACCTATTTCTGCCGCCAAGCAGTAATGTTCGTATTGCTGTGTTCCGGTTCGAAGGGTATGGTGAAATTACAGACACATGAAACTGTGGATCGACGTCTCACAGTGGCAAGCGCCCTCTGAATTTGCAAGCGTAGGTACATAAGCTACGGTAACAGCTCACTACACTAATTAACCGGCTAACGATAAACCTGACGTGGAACGTCCGCGCAATTAGCATATTATCGAGTTTATAACTCTTTTATTTTTTAAACGGAATACAGCAATGCGAGCATTACTGTTTGGCGGCACAAATGGGTATAGTGCTAGTTTTTCCCCGGACGAAATCTATCACAAAGAACTCTACTACTCTATGTTCTAACTCTTTTGCCAATGCTTTAAATTCATTATAATAAACTTTTCACATTTTTTCTCACGAAGTGCGTCGGCTAATTTTCACTTTTCGCAACGCAACATAACTCAATAGAAGCCATAAATTCTGCGTACATTAGTTTTCTAGCCGTGCAGTAGAAAGGGAATTAATTTGTTTTTCTCACAATGGGTCGTCTAGACAATCGCATATAATTCAAGTTTCACTTAGTGCCTTGTTGACACTAATGGCCAAAAGCCAAGGCGTTTATTAAGACAACAACGCTTGTTAATCATTTTAAAGAAAGATTATTCAGTGATTCACCGAACATCTTAAACACCGTTAACTTGAAACCACTGTTTTTTCTAAATACAACGTTGTTTAGAGGGGTTACGGTGGTTTGCCCTTAATATTGCTTACTAAATAGTTACTACATTTCAAATCAATTGACCACTGTCTATATTTTATAAGGACGTCTATTTTTTTCAATTTGATGCTAATAACGGGGTGAACCATGATCCGTTTGTTTTATAAAATTTTAATTAAAATTTTCGCAGTGTATGTACGATTACTTATGAAGATAGAAAAGCAGTAGCTATTTATTGCATGTTTTTACATGTTTGGCAAGTCTTTTAAAACATCAACATCTATTAGCACAACCGAATTATCAAAAACTTCAAAAACAAAACTAAAAAAAAGAGCCAAAGAAACATAAGAGATCTAGTTTTTGTAAGTCTGACTAGAAACGATCTGAATTTCCTAAACTAACAGTAAACGAGTGGTTTTTGATTTAATATTATCATATCAGCTAACTAAGAAGTCGCTAGAACTCTGTAAATTTTATAAAAAAATATTAAAACAAGCATAAAAATTGTTCAAGTGGAAAGTGATAATACCTCTTTAATGGTTCTGAAACATCCAAGACAATGTATTTTATCTATTCGAAACTTTTTAAAGTATTGTTTAGACGTACATTAAGTTTATTCAGTTCGGTATCTGGTGTCGCGTTACATGAAGGTATGTTTAACTTGCGACGGGACAGAGACGTAACGAATCCGGAGTGCTGACCATCTGAGGCACTACCGCAGTTGGTCTGCGTCTGGCCCGCAGTTGATATAGCTTGCGTCACGCCATCTTTTCGTAAGTTTTTACCTATTTTTTTATTAACAAGAAGTAGGTAAGTTCGTATGAGTAACTCTGGTGACAGAGTTTTGAGGCCGCCCAAAAGCCTCAGACGAAAAGTAAACTCCAAAAAGACATCCTTTCGGATTGAGGGTGAGATAGAGTGTGTGAGGTTGTCCGACTAAAAAATGACTGGCTTATCTGAAATATATTCGCTCATCTCCTAGGTCTCTACTAGGGTGCTTGGGTCACGAACTTTATTTGCCTACTTAGCAAGAACTAATACATATTTGCTATTTCATTATCTTTGACAAAATGCATTTAAAATAGCAAACATGTCAGTATTTATAAGGAAATAATAATAACAATAACATTTCATATATAAAGTTTTTAGGCCATGACTAAGGCCTTCCTATTACCTCCATCACCAGAGTTGGCCCCTGACTCATACGAACTTACTTTTAATATACAATAGTTCGCTCCGGTTCGCTGTAAAACGAATTCACTTTTACGTTTATCTAACCCGGTTCGTTGGTTTTACTGCTAAAGTTGCTTGACTTACAGAGGGTAACACTAAAAGTGTGCTTTTATATATCACTTATAAAATACCGTTGTCTGTTTAATATTTATTGTTTTGACACTACAATCTACACACTACTACAGTCTCTACAGTGGCCAAAAAATAGACGACCTATCGCGACCATCAGTTATGGTAAAAGCGACAAACACGCAATCTCTCGTTTCTCAGAAAAGGATTTACTAACATAATTTAGACGGTTTGTCCGTCTAAAACACAAACCAAGTGTTGTGACTCACAAGTTCACAACCGACATAGAAATACCTACTTCAAATCGACAGCTGCTTTTATCAACACTTTGCGACTGTTTGACTACAATTAAAAACTTTAATAAAAAAACAAAGCATGTATATACAGTAATAAACATCACGTTCTTATGTACATAAGAATACCTACTCATGAAATAGTAATTTTTCATCCAAAATAAAATATTTGTTTGTGTCATAAATACTCGTATGTTTGCAAAACTTAAGTAATACTATATAATTTTATTGCTACATCAACAAAACATAAATACGAATATAAATGTTCAGCTTTGCAATAAAATGTGTAAGCTCTATGTTAACATAATACGCTCTAAAAGCAATTTCATTGTAAATTCGAATCCCTTCGCCACATTAAAACCATAATCGCGTCAAAAATGTATTGCGGCGGCGATATTCATTAATATTCCTCGTTAAAACTATAACTTAATAGCAGTTATAGCATTTTACGTCTTATTAAAGGGTTGTAAAATTTTATGTAGCTTCCCTCTTTAATTAAAAACGTTTTTGGAATAATCAAGATGCTTTAATATGTTTTCTACGAGACGAAGTTATTAACACCGCATATTCGTTATTAAAATGAAATGTCTTTTCTTTACGACTCTACTTTAGTACCATTGGAAGTTTATTTTATTAGTAGTGAAGTTTAATCGGAGTACAAGTTCTAAATCAAAAGTGATAGAATAGTTCCAAGTTGTTGCTAAGTGATTTGAATCTGATTCAAGTAAAATTTCGTAAACTCAATCACAGTAAAGTTTAAGTTTGTAGTTGTTGGCAAAATCAATTTACTGTTGGCGAAGTTAGGTTTGATGGCATTTTTATTTTGCACCCATCTAGCAAAAACATTTATTGCTCTAAGGGAGTACCTGGGGGATTCGTCTTCATCATGACAGCCTTCTAATGTTCCCACTGCTGGGACACTGGCCTACTCTCAGGCGAGAGTGATTGGGTCTTAAATCCACCACGCGGACCCAATGCGGATTGGTGGATGGCACATGTCTTTCGAATTTTCAGTTCTTGGACATTCGTCTTACGTTCTTATAATAAGAAGAGAGGATAGCTATTTCTACACCAACAGTAGGGTATTAAAGCATTCGAGTTAAACGGATTTACTCGGGTTAGTGACGCAGGAGCGCTCGTGACGTAGCTGGCTAAGTTGTTCCTAACAGATCAACAAAACTGAGCACTGTTCCGCGTGGTCACTGTTTAGATGGGTGACTGCCAGTGGCGGTCGGCGCTTTAAGCTAAAGGGGATTTTGACACAAAATAAACCCCAAAATCCCCTTTGAAGAGAACATCATAAAAACCTATTTTGTAAAATCTTTAAATTAAATACCTAGGTTATTTTAAGAGCTGTATAAAACCATTACCTTCTCAAGGGAATAATATTTTCATATTTTGATACCTATTCTGTTTTTTCAATTTACCCTTGGCTGCATGGTTTTAAAAACTGTACCGATAAAAACCATTTATAAAATAATGCAATCGCGCATCAAGCCGTTTATGAGAGCTCATTTTATTTATTATTTTTATAATGTTAGAAAAGTTGCCTAATGTTAAGATGTTAAGCGTAACGTAACGCCTAAACATAACAGTTGCAGTGTCACCTAAAAATATATGTGGCACTGCACTGCGCTTGTTACCCCGAGACGTAGTTATTAAGTATATTTTGGCCAGTAATTTTACATATACTAAATACCTACTAAATAGATAAATCTTTAATAAACGTACCTACTTCAGCTCGCTCGTAACAACATAATCTGTATCATTCATTTTAAAAACGGGTGTTTTTACGTACCGGTATATCGCTGAAGAGAGACACTGCTTCGACTCTATTTCGAGAGTCTTCATCAGGGTTGAGTGACACGGCGCGCTTCCTCCGCGTCACGATATGCACACTATATGATAATGTTGGTACCTCATCACCGATAGAACTAAATAAATAAAAAATAAATAATATAAAATCTGTTTACTTCGAGTAACTTTTTTGACTCATAGTGTACTAAAGCATAGACACACTACTGTTGTCTAGGAAATTTGTCTACAAACCACAAGGATCTATTTCATTATTCATGCCATGTACACCCCGTGTCGGTATTTGTGTAGATAACGCTACAACTTGTTCGATTTGTTCTTATTTGCATGAACATTTATAGTCTGCACGATACCTAACTACGGTTTCCTAGAAACGAAATGATGAATGAATGAATTAATGTAAAAACATTTCATAAAACAATGCAATCGTGAACTATGCGCTTAATGCGCAAGCCGCTTATGTAATGGCTCCGATTGTGATGAAATTTGGAATTTTGATGGCTTAAATTCTGGAGCAACACATAAGTTTTTTAATCCGCAAAAATTTACTGTTCCTGTGTAAAAACTGCAAAAACGCGGGTAAAGCAGCACGGGTCAGCTCGTTTATTATATATTATATAGATATGTGAAAGTCTTTATTCAAAAGGGTATCTATGAATAATAAAAAATGGTAACAATAATACACTTTTATAGTAATTTCAGGCCCGCAAAAAGACCGTACTGCACATAGCACTGCACATGACTCAGCTTTTAGCAAAAAAAATGTTCCAGGGCGTCAATTCCACTACTGTAAAACGATTAACGATAACTAATCAGTTCCAACTGTATTTACTCCTAATCGAACTTATACCAGGGTTTGAGTCGACCAGCATTTTTAGAATTTTTATCTGTCTTTTTGTTCTTTTTTTTATACAACTGAAGTGGCAACCAAGCGTACGGCCCACAAGATAGTAAGCGGTTACCGCAGCCTATGGACGCTTGCAATACCAGAGGTATCACTCGCGGGTTGCCACCTTGAGGCTAAGATCGAAAGCCATGTGCCAGTAATTTCACCGGAAACACCCTTCACACCGGAACACAGCAATGCGAGCATTACTGCTTGGCGGCAGAAATAGGTATGGTGGTAGTCCTTCCCCGGACGAGCTCTATCAAAAAGAACTCTACTACTCTTTGTTTTATCCAAATCTCCCATTCAAATATAACCATGTCGATTAGTGTGTTAGTGACTGTTACAACGATGGCGCCTCCTAATGGCGTCTGCGAGTATTCCCTTATTATCTATTTACAACCCGCATTTTATTATTGGGGTTAAGTTGACTACTGGATGTAAAAGTGCCAGGGTTGTCTGTAGTTCGTTTTTATTAAGCTTATTTTTAAAAGAGACGGAAAATAACTAACGTGTTTGAATCATTTTGTTTTTGTTGTAGATGTTTTACTGGCTGTATTATGTAGTAATAAAAGCATTTTTTTCATTTCGAAACTACAATAACATTAAAATTAATTTTATAAGTATAATAAAATGATACATTTTACAAACGAGTGTTTTCACGTACCGGTATATCGGTGAAGAGGTACCGACACTGTTTCGACTCAATTTCGAGAGTCTTCATCAGGGTTGAGTGACACGGCAAGCGTCCTCCTCCGCGTCGCGATATGCACTGAAAATGTATGATATAGTTCACGATAGTATGAATAAAATATAATAAAATGGTATGATTTTTGTCACATTTTTAAAAAGATAGTGCACAGATTATAGCAAAAAAATAAAATGTATAAAAGAAAAAATTAATAAAACTAGCATGCTATGTGATTCACAGATGTAAACTGCATCTCGCTCCCACGGCGCAATTAACCCGCGCATCATAAATAAGTCAATAAAGCATAATCGCGTTGCAAAATTGTCTTACAAACAAACTGCAGTTTAGACGGACTCCAAACTTATTTTACCATTGTTTTTATCCGGTTTTTTGTTCAGATTCTCGTGTCTAAAATCACATAAAAGCTGTAGTAGATGGGCGGGTCTGAGAGATCGGACGATCGTTAAGGGATGGGTTTACGGCCATCAAACGATACTTTGTGAAATGGTATCCGGTTCTTAACGTAAGTCGTAATTTAGGGCGTTCCTCAGTCTGCTCTGCAGGTGGAGTTATTGCACAGATTCATGGAACCACCACTTTTTAGCCTATCAGGTGATCTTGTTCCGTGCAAAGCCACATCCAAGCCGTAGTGTGCAAGCATTACTGTGTTTAGGTTTGAAGGGCACTGTAGCAAGTGAAATTACTGCGCGAAAGAGACTTATCAACAATGTCTCGGGGTGATGAGCGCAGTGCAGTGCCACGCTAAACTTAAAAACTTTAGGCTTTGGGTGGCACTGCATCTGTTATGGTCAGGCGTGGTGCTTAACATCAGGCAGGCGACTTGACCGGCTAGTCACTTGCTATCATAAAAAAAAGCCATTGGGGGATCACTATTAATAAATAAAGCTTATGTCACCCGAAGATAGCTTCTCAGCGGTGAAACAGTTTTCAAATCGGTTCAGTAGTTACGGAGCCTATTCAATGCAAACTAACAAACAATCAAATCTTTCTACTTTGTAAATTAGTATAGATTTATAGTAAGTATAGATTTTAGTCACTTTTGTCAGTTAACATGTACCCGAAATAAAAGAAACTTGTAGATGATTAAATCACAGTTAAATGTTTTAGTTGAAAAGAGCTCTCACAAGACAGAGCCAAATGGCAAAAACTAAGACTTGCCCAGCAGTGGGTTAAAACGATTTAAGTTATAATGATGATGCTGACGATTAATTATATAAAAGGTATATTAAATACCAAAGCTTTCAACAGGTCATGATCTGATTTTAATATTGTAATGTAATAATGTAAGCACAAAGGGCACTTCAGCAGCACATTTCATTTATAAATTTTTGTTGTAATGATCATACGCCTGCTGAAAAAGGTGTTTAAACTCAGACATCTTGACAGCTAAAAATAAAAGCATAAGGTTCACGCATTTTTAAAACTTGAAATATTAATACCCAAGTTATTTCGTTGAAGTTAAAGAATTATTTCGACGCAGATGCTCTCAAATCTGTTGTGTACGTGCTCAAGACGGTTTCTACTGCTCTGTGTTAATGAACAACTCTTTATGTCTCATTTTGTACATCGCTTAACTCTTCCATTCTTCTTGGAATGTAAACAAAATGAATTTACAGAACCTTTGTGGTTCTCTCGCATTGTTTCTTTACGATTCTCGTGTTTGTGTTCACTTTTGTGTTTTGTTTTATTTTTGAAAATGACAGAGCAAGTAATATGTGTAGATAAATAATACTACGTAAAATGTTTTCACACTGCTTTGATTAGCGATTGATAACTGCAGTTTTATTCCTATGAAAAAATGTGGTCAGTCGAGTTGACTAAAATTGAGCACTCTCTGTTATATTTAACCATTGCTTGCGTTGACTATTAATCAAAACCCAAGCCTAATGACCCATTTACACCACACAATAAATGCATGCAAGAATTTCCCTATCAAATCCATTTTCGATCATTTTTGTTCCAAAATCAATTTGACAAAGCAATTCTTGCATGTAATTATTGTATGGTAAATAAGCCCTAAGTCAACCAGCTTTGGTCTTACAAAACCCAAGCCTAAGTCAGCCAGTTTCGGTCTAATTCTGAATGTCACCGCAGTTCACAACTCGCTAATTCAAGTAAACCTCTTAGCAGCGTAAACGCAACGCGACATTATCTAATAATGTGGATGAAATAGCGTCTATGCGATTACGATGCTAGACTCGTGTGTGTAATCAAGTTAGCGGTCCGCTCGGCGACGATCATTACTGCTGAGTACGCGACCACGTAGGTGGATGATATAGAGTTTAGCTGGAAAGCGCTTGCAAGTGAAATTACTGGGCGAAAGCAGCGAAAGAGACTAAACAACAACGTCTCGAGGTGATGAGCGCAGTGCAGTGCCACGCAGAACCTAAAACTTTAAGCTTTGGGTGGCACTGCATTTGTTATGGTCAGGTTTTGTTTAATATCAGGCGGGTGACTTGATCGACTGATCGTCTTGTCACTTGCTGACATAAAAAAATAATAAAAATATTAGTTCCATTAGTGACGTAGATGACTTATTCATAACAGATCACTGTGTAGATCACACGGTAAGCATTGATTGAGTATAGTCACCCCAGCTGAGGGCTTACGTGCTTTGGAGAGCACGTTAAGCTGTCGGTCCCGGTTTTTTCAATGTTAGACGGACATCTTCGGCGGCCTATTTAATCCTTTACCAGAATTGGCCAGACTCATACGAACTTACTCGACTTTTTATTATATTAATTCTTTGAAGAAATTATAAAATATAATCTTATTTTAAAAGGCTTTTTTCTTCAAAAATATTTTCGAAATAAAAAAAAAAACACCGTCTTAGCCATATTGACACACTTTAGTGTCGACATCAATAATAAAAATATTTTATGCTAATTTAGTTTTGTAATTTGACAGAGATTAACAATATCGGTAATAAATAAGTTATTTACTTACCCTTCCTGTAATCTTTATATCCATGTTATGTTCTTCTAATAGTGCGTCAGCTGATTTCTACAATTCCAGATAATTCTGATCGCCTTTGCTTGTTCCCGGTGTATGGTTATACGTACTAGTCTTGCATTTTTTTAAAACTTATTTTTTGTGCTACTTTCTGTGAAAATACAAAACAAAGAAATAAACAAAAGACTCTCCTGCAATGTAGCAAGCACCAAAATGACAAATTAACCAACTGTCAAATTGCATTCCCATCATGGCCATTGTATTAGCGTTTCCCGGTATGTCGGAAGCAAATAAATCTGCACAATAACAGGACGTCACAAAGATAAATGTGACGTCAATCTGTGACTATTGCTCTCCTGTAGTGCCATCTAGCGGTCGTTGCGATTGTGAGACACACGGTTTGAGCGTCTGGTAAGCAAAACGCAGAGGGTCTTTTATCATAAATAAAAATTAACGGACATTTTACAGAGCAGCATCTAATCCTAATCCACGGAACAGATATTAGTACTTCGTACAGAATGGTCACTCCCTAGCCCCCACCGGTTTTACTTATACCACCCGTCATGAGTTTGCCGGCACCAAACGGCACCTTTCGCCGGCACTGAAGTTAAAGGCTGTTAGACACACATGCGTTTACTTTGTTTAGTGTAGGTCTAAGAACGCGCATGCCAGCGCGAGCGAAAGTGTGCTTTCTCGCTCTTGCTATAATTGGGTGGAGACAACAATGACAATCACACATACAACAGATCCGTTTACGTACACAAACTATGCGTGTGATTGTGTTTGCTTCATACATTTTATTGAGATTGTCCTGGGTGTGCCTAAACTAAGCAAAGCTTGTACTATATGAACCAGATAACTGATAGAATACTCACATAAATTATTTTTTGTATACATACTTAGGTACCAATAATTATACATAGAAACGTCCTAAACCGAAACACTATATTTTGTATCATCATGCAAAAATTGGTCCCGCAGCGGGGATCGCACCACGCCACGAGAGACTAATACCGGCAGTCTCTGTCTTTGATTTTATATTTATTTAAGTACCAATAATTATCGCATAATGTCAAACACTAAACTTAAACCTACAACTAAGTTTAGAGTTATAGATTTTATGTCCAAATACTGAAAATTCACCAAAAAAAATTCTGATCGTGTAAAGATGTCTCATTGGTTTTCAATATCATATGAAGAAACATTTAAAACGTCATCATGTTTGATTAGTTAATTAATGTTTCAGAATACGGGTGTTAGGTTCCACTCTGTTTCGTACCATGATAATTTAGTAAATACGTGCAGACTCTTCATCATTATAAGGGTCTGCGAAATATAAATGTTGTAGGTTAAACTTGTGGCCCGTGTGTCACTCACAACACACATTCTGTAAGATGGGGGGAAAGACAAAAACTTAATGACAAGTGGACAATGACGCAGATTCGAGACGCTTGTCTTCCAACTGTCAAAAAGCTTTTGTAGGGGAAGCGAAATGTTTCCCTTCTTTCTACGCGAAAATATTTTATTTTAATAAAATTAAGATTCAACACACTTATTATTAGATCATGTGGATGTCGTATGACTTGAATCAAAGTTAGCTAAAACTAAGTTTCCAGATCTTATTTTAATATTTAATAAGTATCAAAAACCTAATCTAAATAAGTATAATAAACCTTGCTTTGACTATTTACTTAGAAATCTTTGTCATATGCTAATACCATAAATTATGACGTCTAAAAGTTAGTACTTCTATCAAAAAACCTTTTTTCCTTTTTAAAGTTTTGTATCTAAGGATTTTGTTTTTCTTTTCAACAAGCTGTCAAACAAGAGTTTATAAAGTTTTATCGTTTATTTTGTGATTTCAATTTTTTATTTAATCCTCCACACAAAAAAAGAAGTTTTCACTATTTTCTTAGGGGCTTATTTTTGTTGAAGCTTACTGAAAGCCGATTATTTACTATTGGGAGCCGCAAGTCCTTCAAGAAAATCAAATCAGACAATCAAGTGGAAAAATCCGTGTTCGCAGTTCAAACAATCATCTCGAGTTACGTGGTCCGAACTGATGTAGGGCCTTTACTTATTTCGTCTCCACTCCACTTGGGACCGCTCTCCTGGGAATTGCTATTTGTTTTAAAGCTTTATTACTAAGTAATGTGTACACAGGTCAACCCTCTAAAAATTTAAGGCCCTGACCAATATCGCTAATGCATCCTTTGAATGTATCCAAATAAGAATTTGGTTTATCTGCGGCTCCCTAGTGCACTCAAACCAGTGAGCTTTTTATAATAAAATCGCTATTTGATAAGACCATCTAAAATAAACTGAATAAAAAAGGAGTAAACTTTTTAGTTATAGTTGTTTACAGAATATTGCTGTTTTGGAATAAAACCTGGGTAATTCAAGATGTAAAACCAATTTAAAGAATTGAACTATAAGTAAACCGATGTATCTAAGTAATTTTCTATTTTATTTTGAAGCACTCGTTTTAAGTGTCACTATTTTTAAATAAAGCAATAATAACTTTCACGATTTTAACTCTTCCATATCATAGGTACTTAGTGGTTAGACTCGGGTTAGAGTCAAAATCTCCTTTGAAGATCCCCTTTGAAGGGGATTTTGGGAATTACTCATGACCAAAAAAAATTTTTTTTTTTCTAATTATAGTGCTTGATACGAGCTATCATCTTTGAGTAAAACGATATTTAAACATATTTTATCCTTCTAGGTATTTATATTGCGTAGCAAACATTTCCCAATGAGTCAATTCATTTAGCCGCCCTTTCTCACTATAAATTTAAAGACAGTCGTAAAACCGCGGACCCATTGTTCCTGTAATTTATTCACCATCCCAAATACAAAAAACTTGTACGTCTGTTCGTCACAACGAGGGAGGGGTCCGAGACCCGGGAAAAAGGTGTCAATTTTTGAAAGATTGCGTCGTGTCATGAATATTATATGAACGGATCGAGTTAAGGGTATTTTGCGATAATGTTCGACGTTTGGTCCTGTCAGCCTATGTCATTTCACATGGATTTGCCCGATTTGCCTTTTGTTAAAGTGACACGTAGTGTGTCAACGTGACGGCGATATAGCGAGGAAAATTTGCCTCCTCAAAGCCAGGCTATGTTTACGTAATCATGTAGGATATCGTTTGCTCGCTTCGTACTTTGAAGACTTTTTGTGAAAGTTTTACACGTCAGGTGTCGATATCCTAATTAAACGCGGTAGCGCGACTATAGCAAGTTTTTTTTTTTTTGAAATTATATTATTCACACTCGAGTTATATGCATGAATGTTAATTAAGACACTTAATTCGACTGCTGCCCGGCTAGCATAAGCGCCATAACAACGGATTTCTCTAATTATGCAACGATACATGGGATGTTAGAGGAAAATGGAATTAAATTAAATTATCCTGCACTTTTCTATAGATTAAGCTGTTCCCTACGACCCATGCTAGAAAAGCTGTAAGTTGAATCACGAATTAGTACAATTAAACTTTAGTTAGATTTAAGTGTCACTTATTTTAAAACCAAGAATTTGCAGGAACACACGCGTCTTGCAGTGCAACGCGAGAAAGCAAGTCACTCTGATAAAGACTCTCGGATTTAAATTTACAATATGCGATAAACCAGGACGCAAAACTGCCCTTTTTAAAATGAGTGTGGTATTGTATTTCACGTTTGCACCGGATGGACATTTTATCAACACATATAACAAAAACTTAGCAAGAGCAATAAATAACAAATTTTACGCAGACGCATTCTATGTTAGTTTTGGAAACGGAAATCGTAAAATAAGTTTTTTTCCACGTTGACGCCCGCCCCTGTCTCGGTAGTCTGCGTAGACAATACCTACAAAGTGGAAAGACAAAACATTACGAATACTACAAAGTTCAGAGATGAAACATTGTTTTTTGAAGGTATTTTATTTGAAGTATTCGTTTTGAAACGTAAATGAAACGCACTTAAACGGGTGCACTATGTAAAAGTATCTTGGTGCGCTTCAGCTAGGTGCGCTACGAGGAATGCCTCATTTTTTCTATAAAGTTATAACAGCGTCTCTACTATAACCCTTTTAAAAATGTTTTTTTTAATAATAACGCATCAGATAAACAAAACAAGCTTGATAAAAATACACAGGGTAAAAATGCCTGGGAAAATTAAATGTTTCTAAGTAGAGCTAATAACACTAAATTATAAACGAAAGTTTGTTTGTTTGTTGGTTTCTACTAATCTACGTAACGACTTACCGGATTTAGATAAAATTAAGAGTACCAACAATGTGACCTAAATTAACACACGAAAGAGACTTAACAACAATGTCTCGGGGTGATAAGCGTAGTGCAGTGCCACGGAAACACTTAAAAACTTTAAGCTTTGGGTGGCACTGCATCTGTAATAGTCAGGCGTGGTGCTTAACGTATGTATGTTAGTCTGTAAGGTATTTATAAATATGGGCCAATATTTTTGTATATTCAATTATTTGTTGCCTGAAATAAATAAACGATTTATTTATTTATTATTTAACATCAGGTGGACGCCTTGATTGTCGTGTCACCTGCTAACAAAAAAAAAACACAATTATCACACTCATATTATAAATGCGAAAGTTTGGATGTTTCAATGTTTGTTCCTATATAACTCAACAAACAATTATTTAAAACATAGATAGATAATTACCGGAATTGGACAAAAGTTCCCTGAAGCCCCAAAGATCGGATCGGAAAGATCCCAAGTTCCATGTAAATGAAGTCGTGGGCAACAGCTACTATAAAATAAATAAAACTTGAAAAATAGTTTCACTTATTTAAAGCTGAACTTTTCAAGTATTTTTGTAGCTTTCCTTTACACTTTCCTCCTGTTTGCTTTTCATCCACTTCACGAAGTCAATTTTAAGTTGATTTTCGGCGCCCTGCGTCTGAACTGTGGTTTTATTGCAGTTGTCGAACGTATACCTAACGTGTCCTTTTCTGAACATTTTTACTCTTGTTTTTTAATAAAATTTTAAAAACATAGCATATCGTTAAATTAGTAGCGCAAACGAATTGAACCATTAAACGTTTCCGTGTCGTTAACACTTAGTGCAATAAGCCCCTGGGCTTCCACCGCGTGAACGTAAACGTTTTGGTTTTAGTTTGGGACACTTGCTTTTCTAATTTGAACGTCTTAAAACTTTGTAATATCAACATCATTCAATTAAAGTTGAAATTAAAATGTTATGCTGCAGTACAAGATAGCTCTGCTTACTTAGTCCACGAATTCTTTGCTAACGTAAACCTTAACGTTTCCGTTTCGTTAACGTCTAGCAAAATGAGGCCCCTGAACAAATAATGTTCGTGTCAAACACAACGCTGGAAGCAACAATGACGTCTGAGTGAAATGTCAAACCAAGTTGCAACACGCCCAACACGCTATTCGAAGCAATATATTTCGTGGATAATTTTGAAAATATAGGTATTACCTACAATATATAAATAAAAGAAATCGTTGCGTTGACTGATTGACTGACTGATGGACAATCAACGTATGGCCTAAAACTTAAGATCCGGTAAATGCCGGTAATTTTCAGGGTGTGTTTATTTCAATGTGTAGAAAAGTATTCCCGAAATTCATCACTAAGACGCAGATTAAGTTTGTATAAAATAAAATATAGATCTCTGTGTATGTCATTATTTGACATAATGACACACCGGTAATGGATTTTCTTTCATATCGTTAAACCAACAGGAAACCTTACCCCATACGACAACCACTCAAAATTCATTAAAATTTGGTCTTAGTCAAAATGTATATAATTTATTTAGTCAAAAATCCCCAAAAGTAATATACATTGGAGCGTATTTAAAGCTAAAACAGGGTGAAGTGATGTGATAAAGATGAAATCGTGGGACAATAAGGTCTAGTAAAACTAAACCATATTAAAATATAATTTATTATACAATTAATAATTAAAAATCCGTACGACTTAATTTAGTAACAATCATCTAAAAACTAAGTTTTCGCATTTTTTATAATAACTAGCTGCCACCCACGGCTTTGCTCGCATGGTGTATACATAAAAATTTGCCCGGTAACAAATTAGCTCCAAAACGTTTCAGCGTTTTAGCAATGAAAACAATGTGATTCTTCTGAAAATTATGTATAGAGAGTATCGAATAATGTAATTTAATTTCTAAGCAGAGCTTGTGTTATGGGTACTAGATCTGATATACTTACTATAATACAATACATAGATAGATATTTTTTATTTTTATCATAGAAAATACTCAGAATACCCGAAACAAATATTTGCAGATCGTACAAACATTTTGCCCCAAGGCGGGAATCAAACCAGCAACCTCCTGCGTCACAGGCGGACCTACGCCCGCCACGCCACATCGTTCGCCTTTAAATGTTTTATTAAATTTGAGATATGTATATCGACATGATCATGATCACCGCGGCACATCCCTGGCTAGACGAGGAACGTATTATCGCTTAAATAATTCAGCATATCTTTCTCCGCATTATGTCATTTACGGTGTTACCTTTCAGACGAGTATTTACACAAAAGAAGAGAATCAAAAATGATAATTACATGCAAATCCGTGGATCGTTTGAGAACCACTCAGAAAAGCAGTTGGCTTATTTCGAGGAAGCGTACAATTTTCAAAGGAACCATGGGGCTGGTGAAGCATTCTTGAATAAGTAAAGGCTACTTAATTCTTAGTATCCATCAGAGTTTTTTGTTCAGCTGAAGTGTCTGTCAGTGGTTTTGCAGGGTTTTTTTTTATTCAAAATACGGTTCATTGGTTTTGTTCATTGACTCTTCAGTTTTATAGTTATCAAAACTATAGTTATCAAAAGTAGTTCATTTTTATGTTATGCAACTGTATCTTATGTATTTTGTACATAATGCAACATGTCAACACTAATACATACAAGTGCCCCGCGGTTTCACCCGAGGTTTTTTTAATTTTTATGCTATCCCACAAAAACAGACAGTTTTTCCGGGATTAAAAGTAGCATAAGTATGTGTTATTCCTAAACTTAAATCATTTGCAAATTTTATCACAGTCAGTTAAATCGACACGGTGGTAACAAACATTCACACAGACTTTCACATTTATAAATTAGTAGGGTTTTTTTATTACGTAAATGAATAGGTTTTTCTTAATAAAAGTGCTAGTAAAATGTATCTTATTGTTGAAAAATATGCTACACATGCTATTATGTTATATTTTTTGTATAATTAAAAATTTTAAAATTGTTTAATATAAAACTGTTAGAGGCAAACAATGCAAGTTAACTATTGAGTTGGCAAGCATAGTTTGCACTATGTCAGTGCAAACTGTTTGCATACTGCGTGTGTGCCCTAAAAGTGTCTCATCTCCCCAAATAATGTTTTATTCTTTTCACAAAAACGACAGTCAAATCAAATCTATCCAAAATCGTTTTATTCATGAGAGTTTCGTAAAAAAACGAAAAAAACCAGCTGACATCACGTATTCTGGCGACGAGCGGTCTTCGTTAGGCCTGGCCGATACCTGAACTGCATATGTTACTGCAACGTCTCGCAAAACTAAATTTCTTTTTGTTTATTTGTTTGAGTACGATAAATCGAATTTCCCTTTGATTCAAACGAAGGAAAACAAAGATTGTGAAAAGTTATCCGATGGAGTTGGGTTTGATTTTACTAAGTAAGTAAGTAAGTTCGTATGAGTTAGTGGCCAACTCTGGTGACAGAGTTTCTAGGCCGCCCGAAGGCCTCTGTCATGGCCTAACCACATTGAAAAAGCTGGGACCGACTGCTTAACGATTGATTTTACTGAGTTGGATAGATTTTTGCTGGTAATACTATTTATTATACACTGTCCAACTTGACTGATATGATGGATGATAATGTAATTATCATCATATTAGCCTCAATGGACCGCAGGAAGTCGGTGGATGGTGAAGGCTCAAAATCGGTCGTCATGGCGCTCTTTGGGGAGGCATATGTCCAGCAGTGGACGTCTATCGGCTGATATGATGATGATAAAAATCGCATTAAAATCCTTTGCGTGGTTCAAAAGTTTAAGCGTACAAGCGGCGGGAAGCAACTTTGTTTTATACAAGTAGAGATAAAGTGTAAATCAATCACTCAACAGATCTTCCTAAGCTCCAAACTAAATACTACTACTAAGATATTATTAAACCTTCATTAATACTTATTACTCTGTAAAAGGCAAGACAAAGGACTGTGAAGTATAATCTGAGCAACCCTTTTGACCCTCGTAACTATTAACATATTTCATTACATTAATTGGTGGTAACCATCTTCTAAGAATGAGATAGTACTAAATTCGTAAAAGCTACTTAATATGTATATTATGAACTTTTATTTCTTTTAAATAAGGTTAATTATCACTAAATTGGGACCGTAAAAACAAAGGACTAGCTACTAAAATTTTCAAAAATAAATTTAATTTTAACATTTGTAAGTAATCAGAATAATACACAATTTCTCAATTTAGAGGTTGGTCTCAAATTTTACATATCACACAGCTTACTCAAAAAAGCTCGAATGAAAAGAAAACGCACGTTTACCTCACGACTTTGAATACAAGTGTAAAGCTGTGCCTTTATTATACAAATACAAATAACGTTGGAGCGCCATCTGTACCCAAACTAAACGAAGCTTGTATGTACTATGGGAACTAAATAACTGATAGAAGATCACACAATTATCTTTTGATTTTGTAAATGTATACTTAGACATAGACAATACTTGAATGATTATGCAAATACTAGTTTAATTTTTGTGTGTGTTTTTGAGAAAGTTCTAGAGGGTGAGGTCGACAGGTATACGTAGGTATTTGATAGTGGAGTATGTGCTATATTTTTATATGTTGCTCGCAACTTCGTTTGCGTGAAACTCGTGAAATCGTACTTTTTTCGGGATAAAAAGTAGCCTTTATCTTATTTCCTTTTATTGTCTATTTATGTTTTAAATTTCAGCCAAATCGGTTGAGTAATTATCGAGTTATAGAGGAACAAACATTCATCCAAACATTTATAATATTAGTTTGATTTTAGAATTGATTGTTTTAATTTATTAAAAGCTATCCATCAACGAATTCGTGAAATTCAAACAGAAAATTTGCCGTCTCAGCTATAACCGCAAATGAAAGTTCAGCGTTTTCGGAACGCCAACTCATTAATTCTGTTTTATCCAGACAAGTAAATATTTGCTAGATGAAGTTGGCTCATTATAGTTTTTATTTTCCCATTTTATTGGCTTTATCGTGATTGAGTCTAAACAAGAGGAATTCGCTGAGTTCGAACAGACCACTAATAAAACCTCTACCGATCAAAGTCGTACCTTAGGGTTTAGCTACGCAGAATACCTTATAAGAATGACTGTATACGTGATGCAAGTCAGGTTACGTATTCCCTTGTATCGCATTGTGCATTTATCTTTTTACACTTAAAAATATATCTTGCTATGGAGCATTTAGACAATTCAATAATATTATCAGTCTAATACAAATATTTCATTTAGTGGTTTAGTTATCTTGTAAAAATTAACGGAGCTTTAGTAAAAAAGTGATTGAATCGATATCTTGTTTTCTATTAGGAATTCGTCAATACTTAGTTATGTAGTATTCCAATGCTTACCATCACTAAGTAGTTGTGATTTTCTAAAACTAAAATAATATAACATAGACTGGTACCTGAATTTAAATGCAATTTCCTTTTTAGATTTAGGAAATCTTATAAGATTATGTAATAATAAAAATACCTACTTCCTGATGACTTTAAAAAAAACTTGGGCCATTCTCTTTTTAATACACTTGTCGCTTGCTTGGTAAAAGCTGACGTCATTGAAAATTTGACTCGTGACGCATCATACCCTGTTCTGTGTGGCAAAGGCCTTACAGATCAATGTCAGTACTTGAGTGGAAAACTTGAGATTGGCGATGCAGAAATCGCTTCGCAAATATTTGGTCTAGACGAGTTATTAAGATATCTTTAGGTATTTCTATACAATTCGAATATACTTCTATACAAGTACGAATGCATTCGAACTTTGCTTGTTAGCGGCGTAGGAGGTAAATTTAAGTTGATTTGAGTACCATTCATACTATTTTCTGCTTGAATAAAATCTTATTTTGATTTCATCGCATTAGATTATGCGACAGCTTCGTAAGAATCATTAAATGTCAAATGACGCTATACGACAAGTACGTATACAACTACAAGGTACGTGTGACCAGTAACAGTGACCAGTATCAGTGCTCGCAGTAGCAGGGACACAACAAACTAAGACTAGTAATTTGCGTTCTATGAATTATTTTCACATTTTATACCTTTATTCGAGAAATTAATATTGGATTTTACTTAATTGTTCTTAGTATAACTTTTTTGTATATTTTGACATTACTAGCTATAGGACTCTTTGTATTTTAAGAACTGTTTATTTTTTTAAGTTATTTTCGCTAACTAATTATTATTTGCACGACAAATGGTCGAATACAGTGATCTAAATATTACCTATGTAATATAATAACTTTAAGAACCAATGTGCTTCTAATTTGGCAAATAAATCTAATTTCATTTCATTTTGTTTCATTTCGGAGCCGTAAGATATAATTTTTCTTGACATCTTGGTGATTTTAGCATATGCGGGGAAACTGACTATTAAGCATAAGTATAACTTGTCATCATCTTACAAGTGTAAAGAGATTTTTTCTGAATACCAATGTCAGACTCAGGACATTAAATTCACTACTTACCGACCGATTAAGTTTCACCATAAAAGTTTCAGCATTATAATTCGCACTGCTGAGACCTTAGTCTAAACTTTGATACTGGTATTTCATTATCATCATCATCATCACTGGTATTTCCTTCACGAGAACTCTACGCGAATAGGTGGATTTTTCCTGTGGGTTTAATGGTAAAATTTAATCTTCATTAAGAGTAAATCTTACTTATATTTCAGCTGGAATGATCTTCAAATATTATACCAAGATAACAAATCAAATATATAATAACCCAGTATAATACCCCTCTATGCAAACTTTCTTAACAACATATTCAATATTGGCTTAAGACCGTTGTCTTGTCGCTATCAATCTCCTCAAATGGGTCTGTATTACGAAGTTAGGGTCCCAATCTCCAGAGGTCACTTCCTCTTCTAGTTAATTATAATAATTGGTGAGGGAACACCGTGAGATGGCCACTTTGGCTACCGCTTTGTCATGTTTAGATGCTTATATTTATGGATTATTCAAGTTGGCACGGAGTTTACAGTTAAAAATGTATTGAACTAAAAGCAGAAGCTTGCAGATTATGACGTAATTGTTTGTTATAAGAATTAACTAATTTTGTTGTAATTATTGAGTAATCTCAATTTAAATATTATTTTGCAAGTCGATGTGTGACTACTATCCACAACTCTTTAAAAATTATGGTTAAGGCTGACCCTTGATTTTCAGTCAGTCAGTCAGTAACAAAACAATTTTATATATACTTAGATACACCAATATTTTACAATTACGCAACATTTTAAACATAAAACTCTTCTATTTTGTCTGTGTCAACAAACAAGTTTCATAATATAGCGCTCAATTGAAGCGTAAACTAATTACCTGTTTCAAATAGCAGTAGATCCTTCATTTATGCTGCGTAACTTAATTACTTACACTGACAGACAAGCACCATGGTGCTACAAAATAACCAGATTACCGAGACCTTTGGCAGTATTCTACCTTGAACCTTTTCAATGTAAATAACAAAACACAGTGATCACAAATGAGCTCTTACTTAAATGGTCGGTTTAAGGCTACGTATTGCTATTATACTGTATTTGAGAATGTAGATTAGCTATTGCCTCTTATAATACGACTGAGAGGAAACTCTAAAGTCAATTACTGTGGAATAGTTTGAACATACGCTGGAAAAGCTCTCGTGCCATCGCAGAAACTGATAAATTTTCGGAATTGGCAATATTATACGGAGCGCTTGAAGGGAAATCTAATTTTCTTTGCTAACGTGCATTGTAGATAAAGAGCGTTTTGTTTATGGTACCGTCTTGTGTTTATTTTAGTTTTTATATGAATAGTCAAGGCTTCTATAAATTATTGAATATGCACATTTTTTTCGCATTCGTAGTGGAGGTCTTTGCCCAGTGAAATGATAGGCAGTTAGAACAATAATAATAATAATAATTAGAATGTCCATCCATAGCGTAAAACTATATCAGTCATCATGACAGCCTTCTAATGTTCCCACTGCGGGGACACTGACCTATTCTCAAGCGAGAGTGTTCATCAAATCATGAGAAAAGTCTTGTATTTATACACAGCACACGCGGTAAACTTGCTGTGGGCTATTTTTCACGTCAATTCAAGTATTGTGGAAAAAGATAATAAGTCATGTTTCAAATGAGAATAAAATGATAATAATATGTAAAATAGAAAATTAGAAAATGCTCCAACATTTTATGAAAATTACTTTCTAAACTTCTAAAGTAAGCCTGATTAATTCGTTTGCATATCTTATCAAACAATACAAAATTACGTTTTGCTCACTATTTTCAGAACAAATACACTGATTTATATTCAGCTTAGCTTTTTAGTTTAGATAAAGGCCTAGAATATCATATAATATCTCTCTATCTATCTAAATTATCGTAGAAACGCAACTTGTGAAACTCTTCGTAAGCATATTGACGAAGTAAATTGTGTCACTAACGCTCCTATAACTACTAATTACTACCGTACTAGCTTAAATTCCTTGCTAACGCTTACTTACAAGGCAAAACTGATAGTTTTTATATATATTTTTTTATGTTAGCAAGTGACAAGACGGTCAAGTCACTCGCCTGACGTTAAGCGCTACGACTGACCATACCAGTTGCAGTGCCACCCAAAGCTTGCGTGGCACTACACTGCGCTCATCACCCCGAGACGTTGTTGTTAAGTCTCTTTTGCCCCGTAATTTCACTTGCTGCAGTGCTCTTCAATTCAAACCTAAACACAGAAATGCTTGCACACTACTGCTTAGAGGCAGAATAACTGGCACTGCGGTGATACCCACCAAGACGGACTGTTGCTGTTGCTCAAGAGTCCTGCCACCAGGTAAATTATTAGTATACCCGATTTTGTGTTAGATATTCAACTTCTGGTCTTCTTTGTGGTCTAGACAGGAGTAATTTAAAACGCTGCTATTAAAATCGTAAAGTTTGAATAGAATCGGTTTTTTCTGAGAATGTCTGGTTATAGGTATGTTGATGTTTTGCCGGTAAACTTTTAATGTATGCGCGTTTCGCTGGTGGATGGGGTGGTAGTAGGGCTGTGACGCTAACTTTCGATTTCAACCTGCACTATCGATAAAATGCAATAAGTAATTATAATGAAATAAAATGCCAGTTTTCTTTTTATTCAAACTATAGACCGCTATTTCATGGTATAAATTTATTAGTAACAACAGAATTCAGCATTTAATTGCTGTCGTTAGACGTATCTTTCAAAGTTCGCTATTATACGTTATTCTTGAATTAAAGCTCTGTTAAATATATTTTTTTTACATTTTACTGGTAGAATTATACGAGTAGGTCAAGCATAACACTTAGGACGTGTTTGGTATAATTTATGATATGATATGATTGATCAATTATAATTGATCAATGACGAGTTATCCTCGGAATAGTTATTCCTAAAGTTGGTCGATCCAACCTAAGGCTGGATTTGATTAAACTTGGAATAACTATTCCGAGCAGTAAGAAATGTCAAATACAAGTAAACTAACATATTACATGTATTTGACGTTACTTATTCTACAGAATAGTCCAGTCCAGGGGTTGGTCGAATACGGTCTAAGGGTGGATTCAACCAACTTTGGAATAACAATTTTGGAGAAATAAGAATGTCAGTTTACTCTCAAATTGAACGATTTATTCGAAGAATAATGCCTATTCAAGTTTGGTCGAATCCACGAGCGTGAATGCTATAGCATAAGTTGAGCGTTTTTTGGCGTATTATCGATGTTTTACCAAAAGTGCTAGACATCTCTATGTGGACGTAGGGGTAAACAGAAACTTGCTCCGTCGATTCCAGAAGCTGAAGAACTAATTTAACTGCGTCCCTGAATTGCCTCTTCAATAAATTCTAAACTACTATTCAAGGTATTGTTTAGAAAAACGATGATTATCGAAGCAATTTGTTTTGCAAATTATAATAATAATAATAATAATGCTGGACAATTCACACAGCATCATCTAGCCCGAGGTAAGCTGCTGTTAAACAGAGCTGTATTATTGGGTACTAGATGACTGATATATATTTAATACAATACAATACATAGATAGATATTTTTTATTATACATAGAAAACACCCAGAACACCCGTAACAAATATTTGCAGATCCTACAAACATTTGTCCCAAGGCGGGAATCGAACCCGCAACCTCTGCGTCGCAGGCGGACCTTCGCCCACCGCGCCACATTGGTCGTCATTATTTTTACAATCAATTACGTCAATTACTTTTTACTCGTAGATAGTTTATATACCTTTTTGATTGAAATGAAATTAAAACTGGGATTCATGACCTCGACAGATTTGATAAGGCTTTTAATGTTTCCAGTGCTGAGACACTGGCATACTCTCAAACAAGAGTGAGGTATTTGTAGTGTGTAAAAAATGAAATTTTACACTGTTACAAGTATTGAATAATTTGTAAAAGCAATTTTTATCTTAGTACCTCGCGAGTGAAACCAAAGGCGGCATCCAGTTTTGTGTAATATAGAACGCAATAATACTTGAACCTTCTGCTTAAACTTCATAGTGTCTATTAATCTAATGGCACTAAAGCACATCAAAATATGGGTCTGAATAATATCAAAATTTCCTGGGCAATTCCGCTAAATGTTATCTGCAGGCAGTGTCAAGGTGGAGCTAATTAGACGGCCGACTTCGCGCAATGCATGTTAACGACTGACATTTGCATTCGGATCTCCCGCCTCATGTAAAGGAGGAGTCTTTAAAAGTGAGCATAATATAGCCAGAATACTGGGTAAAATTAATGGTTACATTAATAGACATAAAAATAACATAACACCCATAAAAACCTCGGTAGTGCAAAAGATGCCTGGTTATGCGTGAAGCAACTTCAGAATTCTCAACCGACATTTAATTCTTCTGCTGCGTGACAAAATGTTTGCATGATCTGCAAATATTTGTTGCATGTTGTCACTGTCATTAGTTAGCTTAGTTTCCGACATCTACGATACAGGAAATTCTAGAGGTTCAGACTAATGTATGTCGGGTGTGTTATGTATTACGAGTACTTATACATGTTTTTTGAGTAAAAGTCTATTAAAAACGACCTACTAGATAGTAATCGATGACCAATAGCCATTAAACTACTTGAAATTACCAGAGGAATCACTTGTTTTTAACATCCTGTAGGTCAAAATTTCATGAGCATGTAAGCAACCATACCCTTTAAACCAGAGTACAGTGATGCTATAATGCAGAAAATAAGGGGAACTTTCGCAGTTAAAGGTCATTAATTATAATATTAAAAAAAAAACTAAAAATCTCTACTAAATGCTGGGTTAGTTTCGTTCTCCCCCAGTCCCATTTTCAGTCGGCCCGTTCTCACTCGAATTGGTTTAGGTACGATCAGCTTTATTTGAAGCAATTTTTTATTAAAAGTACTGGCAAGCACTATGTTGAATGATGTTTGTGGAAAAGGAAAAAAACAGTTTAACCTTATTTAAACAAGGTTTTGTAATTTTGCAGTGAAACTCTACCCTAACATGGGTGGTAGGGGGTAGCAACTGTCAAAATCACCACGTGATCATTACACCGGGGAATGAGTTGGAAAATGAGTGCTCACGGATAATTGGCGTCCCGGAATGAATTTGTGATTCAGTAATGTGATATTTTGATGAGGTGCGGATGACGTGTTTGTTGTGTGTTCTGTACAGGGTGTCAATACTAGTCGAGACTATATTTCTAAACGCACTTGAGCATAAGTTGTTCTTAACGGATCAACGAAGTCAAGCACTTTTACGCGGGCTTACCATTTGGAAGAGTAACCGCTAGTGGTTCCGTCTATTTCAAAAATCACGTTTTTAAGTTCCAGGGCCGAGTGCATAATAAACTAAATAATAATAATTATGAGCGTTTTTTTTAACAAAATAACTAGTATTTATGAACTTGTATTTTACTAAGCTTTTGGCCCCTGATCAGTAATTTTTTTTCATTATCATCATCATCATGATCAACTTTTTAATTCAAAAATTTTGTTAATTAAACATTCTGCAAATATTTCGTAATACTTACTGCAACTGAATCTGTCACTTATAGCACAGAATTCCTAGTATATGTGATAGTGTTTTTTAAAATTGCAAACCTTCATTAATTGTGATCAATAAATATATTATCTTATCTCATCTTATAACTATGCCAGGTTATGAAAGCTGTTTTTTTACTCCCTGTATGCATGTGATCCTACACCTACCTATGTATAAATTTATTATCGTATCACAAAGAAATACCCACTACCACTCTTGGCGCTGTGATCGAAAGTGAATTTTGACCTCCGAACCTCCAACTTACTTTACTCTGTTATTTTTTAATACATTTAATATTGCATACCTTTAAGCTATTCTAGGTTATACCTATTCCGAGTTTCTATCCAAATTGATTCAAACGTTACGGCATGGTTAAACAGAACATATAAACATAAACAAAACAAACAAACAAGAGTAGTAGAGTTCTCTGTGATAGAGCTCGTCCGGGGAAGGACTACCACCATACCTATTTCTGCCGCCATACAGTAATGCTCGCATTGCTGTGTTCCGGTGTGAAGGGAACGGTTTCCGGTGAAATTACTGGCACATGAGACTTTCGATCTTAGCCTCAAGGTGGCAACCCGCGAGTGATACCTCTGGTATTGCAAGCGTCCATAGGCTGCGGTAACCACTAACCATCTTGTGGACCGTACGCTTGGTTGTCACTTTAGTTGTATAAAAAAAAACAATGTACAATGGGTTTTTACCCTGCTTTAATTATACAAACCAACTACACCAACAACAAAAAAAATTAATTGCTGAAAAGATGAATTCTTACTGAATGTTTTTTAAGTGCCCAAAAAAAAAAACGAGGCCCGTTCATATCCTAATGTTACTGGCTGGTAGATACAAATAAAAAATCACATTAATAAAAATAATAATAACTGACAACATTACTACACAGATATTTATACCTTCTTAGAACACAGAACAACTTTACGAATAAATACTAACATCTTAAACCATTAACTAAACCCATCTACTTAAGCATAAAACTTCTGCTAAAACGCTACACTAAATCAAATAAACTTTAAAACTGAACTGCAGTATGCTATTGCAAACTAACCCTTAATTCTAAACTGTTATGAGCCATTCAACATGAAGTATTACTAGTACCGTCTGGAGTGTGTACGTTACTTTATTATTATTGCCTGCTTATAATATTTTTGTTTGCTTAGACTTGATACTGGTGAAATTGCAGTTTTGTCCTGAGGGATATTAAACCACCCGCGGAGCTCGTTCCTACTTTCTACCGTATAACGACTGCCTTCCTGTATGGCGCATAGCTTATCACAAGCAGCCTGTATTTTTTTATGTGCTGAATTAAAAAAAAACGAATATTCGTTGACTTGAGACCCTCCTTTTCCTACTTTTACCTGGTGGTCAATTTTGGTACCACCTCTGTACCAGATATTCTACCTTCAAGTAGCGTGCAAGCATTACTGTGTTTAGGTTTGAAGGACACTGTTGAAATGACTAGACGAAAGAGTCTTTTAACAACAACGTCTCGGGGTGATGAGTATCAGGGCCACGCAGAAATTAAAAACTTTATGCTTTGGGTGGGACTGCATCTGTTATAGTCAGGCGTGGTGTTTAACATCAGGCTGGCGACTTGATCGTCCTGTCACTTGCTGACATAAAGATCCTCTTCTATATTCAACTAGGACGACCCCTACTGGACCTGATGACATTAAAACCTACTGGATGACATTAAAGCGGTCGGAGAAAGTCAGTGGAGGCTCAAGTGAGAGCACTCTTTGGGGGAGGCCTATGCATTGAAGCTCTACTGACTGATTATGAAAATGAAAGAAAAATATCGTTTATAAACTGGCATAGTAATTGATATTTATAGTTTTACACAGCTAGCGAGCTATTGCTATGGTCTGTACCAACTACCATCAGTTGCCCAGCTGTAGAGACTGGTCTGTGTTTCCTGTTTATCGAAACTCTCTAGACGTTGGTCTGTATGGTTTTAGTATTATATATTTGTATAGTTTGTTTGGTTATGCAAAACTTTGTCTGAGAGCACTTAGCAGAAAACAACAATTTCCTATTTGAAATTACACTTGGGCGAAATATTAACATTATAATATTTAATGGAGCACTGGTGGCTTAGACTCACTCTTTCTTCTGTTCCTTTCATGGATTCGAATACACGAACGCACTTGGGCGAAATATTAACATTATAATATTTAATGGAGCACGAATAAATATTTATATTCTAAATTATGTATGTGTAAAATTTTATGTCAGTATTCTCAAACGGTTTTTTTTATGTCAGCAAGTGACAAGACGATCAAGACGCCCTCCTGATGTTAAGCACCAAGCCTTACCATAACACAGTGCCAAAGATTAAAGTGTTTAAGTTCTGCGTAGCACTGCACTGCACTCATCACCCCGAGACGTTGTTGTTAAGTCTCTTTCGCCCAGTAATTTCACTTGCTACAGTGCCCTTCAAACCTAAACAAAGTAATGCTTGCACACTACTGCTTGGAGGTAGAATATCTGACACTGTGGTGATACCCACCAAGATGGACTCTTGCTGAAGAGTCCTACCACCAGGTACAACGTAGTGAAAAAACTGGTATGTCCTTAAACTAAAAATTGTATCGACATGTGCCATCTATCAATTTGCTTTATGTTCGCGTACATACTTATTTCGGTTTATTCCCATCTGTCACCTAGTTTTGTCCCCCTAAGGTGGTTTTTTGCAATTAAGTGAAAGATCGCACTTTTATTTTTTTTTAAAGTTTGATCTGTCACCCAGTCAGTAATGAAAGGAGAGATAACTTATTTCTGCCGCCAAGTAGGAAATCATTGTTGTGTTCCAGTTATTCGAAGGGAGTTGTTGTCGGTAAACAACTGGCAATTAATTAGGCTTTTGATCTAGGTTAGGTGGCAATTTACCAGTGATGAATATTGTAAACTTAGCAGCAGCCGGGCCGTATGCTTACTATATTGTGGTAGGTATAAAATATTTTAAAAACCTACCATAAATTTCTATAAAACTTTATATGAGCAGACTTACATAGACCTAAACAAGAGCTAAATCTCCTATGACAAGTATTTATATATTACCTAAAAGGAGATTTTATCACTGTTAACATTGCAATATCTTTTGAAAACGCAATAAAACATTTGTATTTGTACTTACTCTAGATCAATGACCTGCTAAAAAATACTGACTCATTTATCAAACTTTGTAATTTGTTTATTCAGCGTGTTTAACTCGTGAGCCGACGTCAATGTAAACACATCGCCCGTACTTTAAAATCCAATAACCAAAACAATACCATCTCTTAATTACTTAGCTTCTATACACACTTGCTTTATTTTGTAAGGAAGGAGTAGAACCGAAAGTAGTATAAAAACCTTTTGTGATAGGTACCCTTTCAGAACAGTTCCGCAATGAAATGCTCTTTTATACGTCAAGAGGATGTACCTCATACACTCAAACCTTACTGCGTTATTATAAGGTTGAGATTAATCGAGCATTTTTTGGTACGTGTATTATGACGTCGAAAACACGCAGGCCCTACAAAAACAGATACTCGGTTAAACAATACTCGTTTTGATAATATAACGCTTTTTGATGAGGGTTCCGAATGAGAAGAGGTTCCACACAATTGCTACGTCATATTCGGGTTTTTCTTTTTGAGAAACATGAAGAGAACGTTGATTGTGACTTTTAAATGAGATTTGATGGTTTTTTATTACCTTCATATTTGGCAAATACACTGGTATGCAATGTTTTTGACGGCCAAATTCATCGCAGGTTAAACTAATAACAAGGTTGAGATAAATTATATTTTTGAAATAGATACAAGCGAAGATAAATTGTAGTTTAGAGCCTTATTCATAACCATACCATAATCTTTTGTTAACTAATGTGTCTTTCAAATTTGTCATAGTCTTTGTTCAGTGACATATAACAATGACAAGGAAAAAGAATACTTAGAAAGCAGAGGCTCTTTTTTCTGTTCTGTGAGAGGCTCTCTAAGTTGTCTCTTTCCTTGTAGAGATAATTTTTTCAGGAATAATGTACTTATTATTAAATTTTTTATTGTTTCAGCCCGTTGAATAATTGTGAGTAGATGGGACTTAACTTTATCTTCTTACTAAAGTATATATGCTACCTTTACTTAATAGCGCAAGTCGACTTAGAACTTTGGGTCATCTTATCTCTTGACGTACACAAATCCATATTTATAGTCATCCCTTCAAAATAACCTAAGCACCTACAAAGTTTCATCCCTTACAAAGTACCATCATATCCAATCAAGAAGCTTACCATGTTATGGAGAAAATTTACATCGTAAACAGTAACTGTGGCTCTATCAAAATTCCAATAGTTGCGGATTACGTTTTGTAAACTAAAATGGGCTGCAATCATCGTCTAAGTATTACACGGGGAAGAGGATTATGGGCAGCACGTACAGTGTGTTTCTAAATACAGTATTTCATCTCTTTATAATACTGTAGCACACACACACCCAAATATAAGGAACGGACACAAGTAAAGATAATACAGACACAAGTAAAGGTATAAATACACGAGTTTGTTGCTACAATGATGGAAATATACATACTACTTGTGTTTATTTGCATACAAAAAGTTCATGTTATCAAATAACTTTTCACAGTTACTCAAATATAACCAAAAACTGATTACCAACATAATACACAATACAATACAATCATTTATTTCTTGCAAGTAAATGATTTACCAATGTTGGTAAAAGCATATTTTTACATACATTAATAATGTCATACGTACGCTTTTGAACCTGAAATTTAATACTTGCAAAAGAGCTGTTTCGTTATTGAAAAGCGCAATCGAGTGTAGATTAGTTATGAAAAATCTAAATCAATCCAAGTTGCGATTCTGAAATTCATTTTTACATCTCACCGTCTTTCTATAGGCTGTAAGACAGACTGCCCCAGGCCAACCCTTAGTCCTGAGCAAATATTCCATATAATGATTTGGTTTTAATTATTATTGGTAGTGGCTAAGTTTTGTTTGATGTATTGATTAGAACCGTGTTTGTGCTCAAGTGTCGTAGAGGGTCGAGTCAATAGACGCTGATCCCCAGAGATTTCGAGGTTTCTACTGTTTGTTGGACATGACGCAAGTATGATGGGGATCTGTGTAAATATTTATTGCTTTTGGATGTAAGGTAGCATTAAAATTTCGCATTTGAAATTGAATAATTTTACCCAACATAAACCCAACTCTGCACTAGAATTCCTTGTATAGTGGATATAATGAGTACCATGACACCACAACACACAGATGCGGAACATAAATAACTTTATTCGTTAGTTCGTTCATGAGTCAGTGGCCAACTCTGGTGACAGAGTTTCTAGGCCGCCCGAAGGCCTCTTTCATGGCCTAACAACTTTGAAAAAGCCGGGACCGACTGTTTAACGTGCCCTCCGAAGCACGGGAGCGCTCAGTTGAAATTGCCACTGACGGTAAAATAACTTTATAGCACATAAGCAGACCTATTTTAAGTAGAATGAAAGAACGAAAGCGATATACACTCACTCACTCATTCTATTTAAATATAGTTCTATGAGTAAGGCCCAATTATTCTGCTAATTCTTTGACGCTTTGAACAATCGTCGAGATAATGCAGCACATGCAACGAGACTCATGCAACCCTTACGAAAGCGTCACAGGAACGTGCAATGTGTGTTTTAGCATCATAGAATTAGCGGAATCGGATCCCAGGGCTATAAAAAATATGAAACATAAACCTGCTTATCTACACAGCATCATGCCTCGACAATAAATACCATACGATCGTTACATTGAAAATTTCATCGTGTTCACCGTAAACATATTGAAACAGGCACGGTATTGTTGCTTTTATTATTACAAGCAGTGAAGTGGTTTTTTATGCCCCTGGCTGGATTCAAACAAACTTATTTTTACACTATTTGTGTAAATAATATAATGAATATATATATATAGTAAAATATAGTAAAATTTCAAAATACTTCTAGATATATCTATAAGTATCTTTAATATCGCAAAAATTCACGAAGCCATCCAAGTCGCTGGCAGCAGATCTCGATGGCGCAAAATCGTCCAGAAAAAAATTATCCAAGGAGGGGGTCACGACCCTCAGCAGTAAGGATATCGACGGTTCGGACGCTCGGATCTTTAATATAGTAGTAAAGAGACTATAGTAGATATTTGATATTATTCCCAGAAATTACAAAAGTCAGTGAAATACCACAAGTATTGATTGAAGTTTTGGAAGATATCTAGATAAATTAGTGTAACAGTACACAATTTATTCCCAAGTTACTAAAATGTGAAGTAGTATCTCTACTGACGCAAAAAAAAACAATTTATTCTGTGTAACTGCTACGTCTCGGGGTTACATTGTCACACTACTTTACGAGGGTATAAACATAAAAAAGTCATCGAAACAACGCAAAAATACAAAAAAAATATGAAAACCCACCTAATATCGCACCACGAATAAAAGTTTTTCCATTTAGCTATTCGAGTATTTCCCTATAGAAGTCATAAACATGATGGTTAGCGGACAGTCTGGGCTCAGTCTGTTATAGAAACCAGAAAAAGCTGGTTCACTTTTAAAAATGAGCAATAAACTTCTGCGTTGTTGGTTCTGGGTTCGATTCCTAAAAATAGGACAAACATGTTTGTGATTATGTTTGTGTGAACACAATAGAACAAAAATCAGTCATCATGCCTCATGTTTTATTCAAATGAGAGATATTTATTTTAAAAAGTATCTATAAGTATTTTACTTATTATCCAGTTCGCATAGTACAAGTTTTGCTAGTTTGAGGCTGGATAGTGCATGTGTGAAATATTTACATCCTGTACTATGAATAGTATAAATCAACAACAAAAACCTCCTTGCATTACGTCCCGTGACTCTGCAAATTACCAAGGAGAAATCAGAGTCAGGTTTGGCTACAGTGCAGTAAACCAGTTGTGAATTTGAGTCTAGAACTTTACTTTGCCCATTCCCATCTGAGCTTAATGGCTAAAGTTGTATTTTATTTCAGTCTTCAACGGTCTATGTTGTTGGAAAAATGTTGCATTTTACGAAACAAGCTTTATGTCACGGTTGCCGCCTGCGTCTGGGGGATTTAGTTCATGTATCAATTTGTGCAGAAAGTGGAAAAGTTAAAAATAAATTGCGAAAAAAGATAAAACAAACTTCTATCTGAGATAGGTTATTACACCTACAACTTTCAGAATCAATCAGTTGTAAACAAAATGGAAAATTTACCTGGTGGTAGGACTCTTCAGCAAGAGTCCATCTTGGTGGGTACCACCGCAGTGCCAGATATGCTACTTCCAAGTAGTGTGCAAGCATTACTGTGTTTAGGTTTGAAGGGCACTGCAACAAGTGAAATTACTGGGCGAAAGAGACTTAACAACGTCTCGGGGTGATGAGCGCAGTGTAGTGCCACGCAGAACTTAAAAACTTTAAGCTTTGGGTGGCACTGAATCTGTTATGGTCAGGCGTGGCACTTAACATCAGGCGGGTGACTTGACCGGCTTTTCACTTGCTGAAATAAAAAAATAAAAAATAGCATGAATGCTCGCTAACATGGAACTATAAACATAACTAAGCTTTACATAGGCCTTCCTCAAAAAGTGCCATGACGACTGATCTAAAGCTTTCACCATTCACCGACTTCCTGCAACCGTTTTAATTTCATCGGTCCATTAAGCCCGTAAAATTCTACGTTTTCCAATTCGAGGCCGCCATTTGAGAACCTTTATTCCCCAGCGGTTATCGGTTCTACGAACTATACGGCTTGCCCACCCCTACTTAGATATACTTATTCCCCTAAAACAAATAGAGATTTGCCGAACAAATCGTTGTCAAAAGAAAAATACTCCTCAACAACCGCGGTCCTAATCTTTATTCCGACACGGTCAATCCGGCATCTCTCCTATTTATCACATCGCGGCTCGTTTGTTAGAATATTCGTAAATATTTCAAGCGTTATTGCTGCCATCAACATAATGTTATGGGGCGAAATTTTAGAAAACGGAAACAAAAGATATAAAGCTTCGACGTGGCTGTTTCTCGAATACTGCCTGTTATTTACAATATTGTATTTCAAAGTTCAGTTTGTTTATTTATGAATATGGATCGACCATACTTCTTTACCATCGTAACTAAAGTACAACATCTTTTACATGCTGCTTTCTTGCTTGTTTATACGAACATTATATAACAAAGCAATAGTATAATAATATTGTATTACATAAATTAGTACTAGATATTTTTCAGTAAAACTAATTTTAAAAATAAAAGTCTATTTATCGTAGGTACTGTATGCTATTTTTGTATGGTTCAGTTGCAACAGAAAACTATTCCTTGTCTGTTTAAGAGCGAAAACAAAGTAAATCTCTTCTAAAGCGCTCGCTCAAGTGAAAAGATAACTGCGTAGCGTGAAGTGTGAATTCAAAACAAAAATGTGTAAATAGAGCGCAGTTTGTAAGGTACCTTTTATACTGGTTTATCATATCCTTCCAATGCTTTCACTATTAGGGCGATTATACAAATGTTCTATACAAAATATGTACATATATTGGAAAAACAGTGATGAAGCATACATAAAAAAAGCTCAATAATTTATGAGCTGAATCTAACCTCACACACACAAACACTTGAATCCCACCACTATTATCTCGAAATTCTTTCGATTTCTTAGTTCATTATATTTTATTATAATTATATATTTTTTTATAAATTCATTTACTATTCTCAATTATACATGCCGGTTTTCTTCGGGTCGCGACTCGTGTTCCCACTGGGATTGTACCACTATTACTCGTGGTCCCAATATCCCTGAAATCATGGGTTCGTGGTTCCACTCTTCACCGTTTAGACAATATAACACACATTATTATATTTTCTGAATGAATTACTGTATTTACTAGTATTTTATTTTGACTATTCAAACTTTATTTACATACCTAATCAAGAGTTTACAACTTCTGCAAATCGCTAGTTTATAACATTATCAACTTGTAAATAGTATTTTAGTCATGCACTAGAATTTCGCAACTGAAGCGAGTATTACATTATAGTTAGGTTATTTATGAGTGCTGCGCAAGAACGCCAGTCGCCGAGATAAATCTCTTTGAAGTGAAAGGGCTCATAGTGAATCGCTCTTGACAAGCTGAAATTGTTCCCACACGACACCTGAGCTATCCAGCAATTGCTTTATACTTGTAAATAGTCCTGCACAAATGCTACGCTCTTTCAATGTTGTACCAAGAGGTTTTGCTCATGACAGTATTAATAGTTTTACCGTAAACTGCAAACTACCTTTTTGGTATTGCGCCTATAAAGGCGTATTTGAACACTTGCTTTTCTAATTTAAAATGTTCAAAAATAAGCACCGTTAAATTAATATTAAAATTCACACTTTATTATATCTTTGTGCACTGTTCAGTCTGTGCAGTGTGAACTAGACTTGACTTTTGTTGTTACATTAATGTTTGCTGCAATAAGCATCTGACTTTCTAATAATCTGACTTTACGCATTAGAACTTCCATTAATTGTGGTAAGCAAACCCAATACAAATAAACATCAAATATAAGTAACTTTCAAAATAAAACAGCGTAAAAGCTCTTTCAAAAGAAACCTCCAATAAAATTAGCCAGTAAATTATTCGTAATGAAAAAAACATTTTTGCAATACCGAATACCGAAAGCAATTTTTAATAATTATGTTATCCTCCCAAACATTTAGCGTTGTCTATCTGTTCGTGCTATTATGAGTATCACGAGGCTCGAAGTAAAGCCGGGAGAGCAAATAAAGTTACGCCCCAAACGCCACCTAATGAGAGTTCATTGGATTACGACCGCTTGTGTAAGCCCTAATAATAATAACCAAAAATGCACGTGGTCCGTGTATTAAATAACTCACTCAATAATGTACAATTTGGGTTCCGTACCTATCTAACCTCGTGGAAATTCCTCCGTGGCTGAGGCTCTTGTTTATATTGGATCTCATTACGCTAAATGTTACGAGTTCTAAGGTATTTAAAAGGTAATTTGTTTTTTGTGGTTCGGGGGTCGGGTTGTAAATTTTTAGAGGTGGCATAAATAAGAGTGAAGTTTGCTTAGCCACAAACAAGCTTTTAATGTTTTTAAATAAATAAGTAAAAAGATTACGGTTTGAAATGGTTTACGATTATAAGAACCTATCACACGAACTTCGAGTAAACGTCAGGTAGGCTAATTGGATGTAACCAAAGTAATGAGACGACAGTAGCGCGGTGCCCGGTAAGAAGCGAGGTATTTGATTCTCGATGCTATAAAATGTCCATAGAAATAATTGTTCTAGATCTAGGTAATTCAGTTTTTTAAATAAGTAGTTTTACAAAAAAAAAATAGATGTTTATTACCGGTTCCCATAGAACAAGCTTTGCTTAGTTTAGGGCAAGATGGAGCTGTGTAAAAGTGTCTGCCAATATTTATTGGTTTAGTTAAAAAAAAAACCCTAAAATTTTAATTCACCATGTCAGCACAAAAATTGAAATTCAATTTAATTAGAGATAATTTTAACTAGATTTTATGATTATTTACCATATTCCGTAAAAACTAGGACAATAAAATAAATACAAAACTTAATATATTATATAAAATCAAACTTAGTGAAGCTTGGTCATCAGTAATACACAGCTCGATGCTCTTGATAATGCCTACTTGAGACTTCTACCACTGGCCATCCCCTTCATTAGCAATGGATTTGCAGGTAGGTGTGGGCCCCTCTTGGATTATTATCAGAGCCAAATCCCTGAACAATAGCCACTGGCTGACGTTGCTCGTTTTGTTATTTAGTATCGGAATACTGCTAAAAAGTTTTGGTTTTTTTTCTATTATAAGTTCGTGTGCATGATAGATACACTTGGTCTAGTATAAATATGTTTTGTTTGTAACATTCAAAAATAACACAATGTTTCTATTTCTAGGAAAAAAATGCGATATATAGATAAAGCAATGACGTGAAACACTACTTTGTCTGTGTCTCCTCAACTTTATTACACGGGCTTTTTCAATAAAGACAAAATAAACAAAAACAAATAACGTGTACTTACTCTGCGAATTAATATCTAAATCGTTTCTAAAATTATGGTTTACATCTATCTACTCGTATAAAGCTCGCTATCTGTTTTAAAATAAATACAGTTGAATAACATATCTATGTTACACCTTTGCTCTCTATTATCAATATTGTCGTAAAAACAAAAAACTATTGCAAGCATTAAACATCTAAAATTGTTGTTAAGAACTAGCAAGTTACTGACGTATAAAATTAATCAATAAAAAAATACTAAAGGTGTTTTATTATAATTTATATTATAAGATATTCTTAATTTTCCCCGTCTGTGTGTCCACACCCGGTCAGTTACCTACAAAACATTGGAAGGCCAATAGAACGATCCCTAATTAGGCTAGATCACCCTTCACAGGGTCCAATTATGACGGAAAATTTTGAATAGTTACACTAAAATTGGAGTAGCCCTTTTGATGTCCGATGTTCAATTTTAACGAATCACGATGTAAGTTATACTATAATTAGGGTCGTTTGCATGTTATAAATAAACGTGAAATCTTTATCATCAATATTTATATTATTATCACAGATCATATGGCTTCTCCCTACCACCCACCGGCTTTACTTACCTCACCCTGGTCGCGTGTTTGCCGGCACTGAAGCTAAGGGCTAAGGCACGCGTTTATTTAGATTTTGTTAAGGTCCAAACGCGCGCATGACAGCGCGAGCAAAAGTGTAATCTCGCTCTTGCTATAATTGGGTGGGGTGAACCATGACACTCACACAATATAGAACGGCACCGTTTACGTACAGAAATCAAGCATGTGGTGATTGCGATGCGTTTGCTTCATACATTTTATTCTTAGTGTCCGGGGTGTGGTCATACGATTGTGTCAAATGTCTAATTTTGGTGCTTAAATACACACTGGCTGGTATATCTGCAAGCTGTCATGCTTATTGTGCATATTAGAAGAAAGATACAGTATAGGACCCGTATAATCGCTGTTCGCGTCGAAGTGGCAGCCAATATCTTGATCGTCCATTGTTCTGGGGGCATGGCAGTGCCCTCGCCAAGTCGAGTTTTCACTATCGTAATGTAATGTATATTTTTTTATGCCTTTAAGTGACAAGGCGTTACCACCAGATGTGAAGTGGCACGCTTTACTATTGACAGTTGCAGTGCCGCTCAAAGCTTTAAGTTTTAAAATTTTGCGTAGCGAGATGATGTGCGCAGTGCAGTCTGCGCTTAACACCCGAGACGTTGTTGATAAGTGTTTTTTGCCTAGTAATTTCACTTACAGCAGTGCCCTTACACATAATAATACTGGCACACTGCTGCTTTGAGGCAAAATATCTGGCACTGCGGCACTTGCTCAAGAGTTCTACAACCAGATAAATTTAAATCAGATCTTCATCATATTATATGCTTGTCACATCAACAATCTAGCAATAGTATTTCCCAATGGACTGTGAAGGAGGATATCTAATTACGTATTCGATCCTATCCAATAAATATTCGAATAGCATCAAATTTACATTTAGCCAATCGCATTGTTGTGTGGCAAAGGCATAGAGTGACAGGAGTTGAGAATAGGTTGAATCGATTGAAAATTACATTTGGGTTGTCAGAGTTTGGTTTGAGATATTTAGGTTTAGTTCTGATAGTGTTTGTTGAATCCGGTGAACTCAAAAAGTATACAGGGCTCGTCAAACACAGAAACTACAATCAAAAACACAATGAAAACGAGTTTTCAAACAAATTGACAATTCAGAACGAAAACAGTTTGTTTTGGATCAAACGAAGCGAATCAAACATCGCAATATGCAGACGACATCAAAGACTACAAAGATACTCAATTACTATTTCGAATTGATAGTTGGAACCCCTATTAGGTAGACCACGAAATAAGGCAATTTTGTGGACAAAAGACCCCTCGAACGGACGCCTGTCGGCGATTTGAAAGTTTTTGGATGACGGGCCAACAAGGCCACCCTACTTTATTAAATTTCGCGAGGAGGATGACCACACGTTATTGTTCTGCTGGACTTTGATTGGGGTGCACATTGTATAATGTACAGGTACATTGAATATAATTTAATGAAGGGGATGTTTGACCACGCATATTTTGCTTAATTAATACTATGTTGCTATGAAGCTTAGGTTTATTAGTTATGTTTTGTATCTTAATTGTTAATTAAAAATTAGTGTTGATTGTTTTGTTATTCATTCTATGAACATATTTTAGGTGTGTTTACAGAAAAACTTATGCAACATCTGACGCAGTTACTAAATAAATATTTAGTAGCATGTTGCTGATGAAAATAAAAACCCGCGCTAAAGGTAATCATCAACTTAAGAGCGGATCTAAAATAAACAATAGATACGGGTAACTCCCATTTGTTCTATAAGACTGTGACGTTGTTTTGTGACGAAAGTTGCGTGAAATTGTCATGATGCAATTGTGATCAAAATGATGACGCAGTTTTGTAAATACTTGGCGCGGTTTTGCTCCTCCTGAAACTTAAATAGTACTGATATTTATTAATCATAAAAAGTTTAAGTATAATATTCTTACTCTGTTATAAATATAAACAATATTTCACTAAACTCATCCTCGGCCAGTAGCCTGTAGCAACCGACAATTTGTCCCGTTCCGAGGGAGCTTTTCAATAATAATTCCACGATAAATTCTGCAAGGTAGCGCTACTGCGAAACTAGCTTTGTTTCTTATTTACTATCGTGACGACTGAGTATCATTCTGGTTATTCCTGTAAGATTATTGTTTGAACTACTAACCTGTTTTTTTAATATTAAATTATCATAATCACGTTAAAAAACTTAAAAGACAAGGTCTGTAATAGTACAAAATACGCGTTTGAAATTTTAGTAATAATGCTAGTTCTCGTAATAATGTAAGATTTTAAGGAAACTTAAAGCCAATTTTGTTAATCTTATTGCAAGCGTACATAGGTTACGGTGATCGCTTACCATCAAGTGGGCCGTACGCTTGGTTGCCATTTAAAAAAAAACGAAGAATTGTTGCTACGTGTTATCGAGTACTATTTATAATGAGATGATAAACGAAGCCGAGTGTGTTATTACTATTTTACCTTGTATTTAATTTTTAAATTATAAATTGTAAACATGTAACATTAAAAAAAAAATCTGAAAATAATGGAAATATTGAAAAAAAAACATAACTATTCAGCTTTTAGTAGTACCCCTGTCTGTCCAGCATTTACGGGGCGAGGATAGTGCAACCTCAAGCAATTAATTATTATATGGCTTTTTGACAGCATACCAAGCATAGTTTCTTTATTGAGACGCCTGTGTGCCGAGGCGATACAAATTTATTGTTTCCCAACACTTTATTTATAGCACAACAGAGGTGTTAGCAATTTTTGGCAAAGAAATAGTTTACGTTTGAAAAAGATTTATTACGTGTTTTATTTGTAGCCAAGTCTACGAAACGCAGGCTATCTACGAGTTACGAAGCAGTCTACGCGCTACGCTATTTGTTTCATATTATTATGGTTAAGATTGGTAAATTGATTAGTTTCGGTCACAGTCATAGCTTGAATTACTGATCTGGTTTTTGCAAATTCATTACATTTGCAAACTTTACAATTACAGAGTCGCTTTAATTTATTTTATTATTATACAGTACCAGCGTACTTTTCATATGCAACTTTTTTTGTTAAGTCGTCCTATAACTCTGGTTTAGACTCTAGGCGACATACAACACTGGTGGTCTAGTAGTAGTTTTTTTTTATGTCAGCAAGTGACAAAACGATCAAGTCGCCCACCTGATGTTAAGCACCACGCCTGACTAATACAGTTGCAGTGCCACCCAAAGCTTAAAGTTTGAAGGTGTTTGCGTGGCACTGCACTGCGCTTATCACCCCGAGACATTATTGTTAAGTCTCTTGCGCCTAGTAATTTCACTTGCTACAGTGCCCTTCAAACCTAATTACAGTAATGCTTGCACACTACTGCTAGGAGGTAGAATATCTGACACTGCTTGGTACCCACCAAGACGGACTCCTACTGAAGAGTCCTACTACCCAGGTTAGTGACCCCCGTCTTCCGGTTCACCCATCAGTTTTTTATTCGAATATTCGGCATATCTAAGAACTATTTGAAAGTCATGTGCCATTCACCAATCCATATAGGGTCCGTCTGGTGCACCCAATTACTCTCGCTTTAGAGTAGGCCATGGAACATAGCAGTGGAAACATTAAAAAGCTTTTATGATAATGATGACTCTTGGCTAAGAAACTTTATAGAATGATATTTATCAAGTGATCCGAGAAATGAGTATGAACCAACACATAAACAATTTAACATGTCTCAGCGGTAGACAAAATGGCCGAAATCAAATGAACCATAGAATAAAAGTTGCACAGGTTAATCAACCTTACTATCAAATTACCCATAAGTCCAGTAATAAATAGGCAAAGGCGGCTACTAACGAAGCGGTCAGACGTGCCAAATGCCGAATTAGAAATGACGACTAGAACAGTCGCTCATCTAATGTTAAGCCCCACGCCTGACCATATCAGTTGCAGTGTCACCCAAAGCTTTTAGTATTGCGAGTGCAGAAAGAAGTGTGCCGTGTCACTCATCCCCGAGGCTGACTCTTGCAATGGAGTCGAATCAGTGTCAGTGCGTTTTATCTGATAAATCAGCACTTGAAAACTCCCATTTTTTTTTATGAACTACCTGAAGTCTTCCGTCATAGCCTAACAACTTTGATAAAGCTGAGACCGATAACTTAACATGTCTTCAGAAACCTGGAAGCGGTCAGTTAAAAATGCCACAATCGACCATCCAAATGGTAAGCTAAGACTGCCAGTTTTAGCCCAACTTTTAAGAACAACTTAAGCTTAGTGAATTAAAGGAATCGAGCCGAAGACATCCCAATGATTATTTCGTCCAAACAATACATGTCTCTATAGCTCAATGGGTAGAGCACCCGCGTATTAAGCTGTGGCTGCGGGTTCAAATCCCGCTTAAGGCGAAATAATTTTTGATATTATTATAATCTGAAATAAAGGAAGTTATCCATATAGCCGTATCGTCAGTAAACGGCTTTAGGGTTCATCCACCTTCAGGGCAAGTCTACGGCAATTCGTTACTGTAATGTTGGCAATCTGTCCCTCAGTCGAAGCAATAACTCAAGACAATACATGATAACGATGTTGTTCTAATAGAGCAACAAATACTATAATTAATCTTATAAAATGAAATCAGAAATAAATAAATAATAAATAAATATTGGTAAACATTTTCACGCAACGCCAACTAACTTCAAATTAAACAAAGCCAGAAAATATGAACCAGATTACTGGGATAGCACTAGCATTATTTTTTTGTCAATACAAACTTATAATACTAGAGCACCCAGGCCCGGTACAAATATTTACAGATCTTGGAAACATTTATCCTGCCGCGGGAATCAACCCGCATCCTCTCACTTTATAATTGGGCACTAGCCCACCGTGCTACAAAATTTTAAAAAATATCTATGATAATAATTACGGTTGTTTTATAATAAATGCCTCGTTACTATTTACTGTTACTTTATGTATTTTTAGCTTCAATAAGCAGATAGTCTTAAATTCGTTTAACATCATAGTAATTTTATGCTTCTTTGATTTTTTATTTATTTTGTTTTTAATACATTTTTCTTTGAAGTTAATGCAAACGACCTTAAATGGATGGTACCTTTTATTTTAAGTCCGATTACTTATCTTTTCATTTGTAACATTTACAAAATGAGCTTCTATTTTCTCTAAAGAAGTCTCTAAGAATTTCACTCCATTTCGTTTTTTTTATCGTAAATGTAAACAAACTCACTAAGTAGTTTCTTACGTACCCCAAAGAGACCCTTCGTACTTGGTACTTGTTCAAGTTTCAAACTGCGACGAGCGATGAGTATTCGCATTTTACTAATTAAAACAGTCTGTAATGAAGACCTAAGCATTAGTACAGGGTGTTTCAGAAGAATGCAACTATTTCAAACAATAAAAAATTAAAAGAACTTATTTTAACAATTCGTCTTGAAGTGAAATTTCGCAATGTCCGTTGCAAATTGATATAAAAAAATATCCAAAAGAATAAAGTAAAAAATTAAAACCGTGGGTTTGTAATTCCAGCCTTGTAGGTACTATTGGATTTTTTACATGTTTGTCTGCATTGAAACGTGCTTAAAACGGTGAAAAAAACGTTTTAAAATAGTGTTAGTTTTTCTCTAGTAACCTGCCACGCAATATATGCTAAGTATGACAATGACGTAGCTTAACTTTATTTTTGGACTTGTCTCTTTCCACCTTTCAAGACCATCATAAAGATTTTGTTTTCCAGCAGAGCCATACACTATATCTCAAATACTGTATTAATTTAGTAGGTAACAAAACATATTTTTCTAAATGTATAAATTAAAATATAAATAAAAAATCCATTCGTTTGAGCCACGATATATTGTCACCTTTTTTATACAGTTCAGAACAACAACTCGATGGTTATCCTTTAACAAACAAAACGTAGAAAGCTAAATCTCCCAAGTTTCCACTGAGATCTTAGCTCGCTTTGCTCGCTCGATGACTAAGTACACTTCAACAGTAAATAAAGCTGAAAATTAGTTTCTGCTTTTGTAAGGGTGCTCTAATACTTCAGTCATGATATTTTTTTCATATTTAATGAGACAGTGCTTTTGTGAACTCAGTTTTAATTAAAATGTAAAAGTGAAACGTAAGATATTTAAGGGGACTTACATGCAGATTTTTGAGAGAGCACTTTAGACAGCTTAAAAAATGTTTTTACTTATTTATAAAAGAAATCGTTGTTTCTTTACCGATTTATTTACACTGTGTATTTTATAAACATACTAAGTAGCTACTGGTTGTTTATAATCTTTCTTTAGATATTTTATAATTAATAATTGTTATGAATGACTTTGTCAATTAACTAACAGCTAAAACGGTACCTATATAAGTCTTAAAAGAAACCTGAAACTTCCAGGGTGTATTTCGGGACTAAATAATTTTCAAAATGTAACTCCTAGGGACGCATCGGAATAAAAGTATGAATAAGTAAGAGCCAACAAAACAGCGGAGAGTTATATTTTGTAAAGGAATACACGCCTTTTTAGTTAAACATCGTCTTACCTATCTTAAAGTTTCATAAGGTATCTATGAGTAACGATGGCAATTTCACAATTTTCCCTTATCTTGCTGCGCGATGTATGGCAGACACGAGACGTGATTTAAGCAGTTTTAGTTTCGAAGACATGTATTGCAATTTTTATGTTGAGCTAGATTTTATTCCTTGATAGAGTAAAATTTATTTTAATAAAATGATTTTGTATTAGTTTCGATACGTTTACGTCTTTGGCCTTTTGTTACCTGTCGCCTGTTTTCTGTTATGTTTGGTTTGCCTACAGCCAGATAAAGCTTTGTCACGAGTCCATCGTAGAGCTGTCTCACTTGGTACTAGGTACCTACGAAACGTATCTAACTAATACTTAGGTTTTATCTATTTTCTTTTCTTTTGTTTCTGTATTGGTTTACGTGTTTTTGTTTTATTCAAAGAAAATAGGTAGAGGTACTTACTTATACTCACTTACTGTCATCTTGTCTTGTCTTACTTTCCTTTTTTGTGTGTGTGTCAAATAAATAGATTCTTATTCTTATTCATTTAGAAGCCTATCAATAAAGCATTTTCGAAACGTCTCACCAAAGAATCCAAAGTTTATTAAATCACAAAACCCAATCAAATTACAGGTTCTCAATCCGTTAACTCTAAGGAACTCACTCAATTTCCATCAAATTAAACACGATCTTCGCACAACTATTTATAAAGATTCCTGAGAGGGTGGAGCCATTCAGAATGTGAAATTTGACGTGTGAGACCTCTGCCGTTCGAGTAAGGACCTATTGTTAGATCTACCTTACAACCAGCGAGTAGATATTCTACCTATTTTGGCCGGGATGTTTTAAGTGCTGAACTTTATGTGAAGCCATAGTTTTAAGCGTAGAATAAATCTGCTATACTAGTGTTAGTATACCACCGCCTTCTGATTCTAAAATGTTTTGTAAAACTTTTGACAGTTTTTAATACTTTGTATTTGCATTACTTTTTTCTTTGTTTTTATTTTTATGTAAGTATTATGGGTGTGTCCAATGCATTTTACAAACGATTTTTTTTATTTTTTATTTATTTAAAATCGTATGTTCAAAATTGACAGAATGTGAAAGGAGCAGAGGAAACCAGTTTTGCAAGTTGATAAATGTATGTGCGCAGTCTGTCTTTGGAGCAATTCGTCTTTGCCGCAATCCCATTGCTATGAAATGGCAAAGTAAAACATCACGAGGAAACTGGAAAGTCCAAGTACTAAAATATCGAAAGACTTGTGCTATCCAGTAATCCGCGTTATGTCCACGTGGTGGGTTATATGGCCCAATCACTCTCGCTCGTGAGTAAGTTAGCATTCCATTAGTCAACATCAGGAGTCTGACCATAACAACATCCAGTAATCAAATATTGGTTTTGGCCAATGCGTTGAATAAATACAAAGTTTTATCATCTCTGCCTTGATATTTACCATCTCCATAAAATCGTATTCCATTTCATGTGAATAAAGAACACACATAAAGAATTCAGACGACCCAAGTGTATCCTTACCACTATATTTTGATCCATTGCCAGGCAACATTACTTTTTATCTTCCTCAATTCCCAGCAGATAAATGGGTGATAGAGGGTCAAAGTATACTGGCGGGTGAAACCGAGAGCGTGTAAAGTCCGCATTTATAAAGATTTTCAAACACATTCCACAAATGAACACAATTTAAAGACGAATGCGTTTTTGGATTCTCATTTCAATGAACATTCGGTGCGCTTGATTGAATCGTAACGAGGTAATATTTTTATTTTTATCTGATTTTGTATAAGGATACTGAAATAAATCGTTTCAATCATCCATATGTTTACCGTGAGGGCAAAATATTATATACACACACCCGTTTGCACAACGGCATGTCTGAACGGCGTATCTAGAATATTGTCTTTGAAAATCGTATCATTCAACTGTCGATTTGTAAGCGTCTCTTTAGTGCGTAATACTTTAAACTACAAAAACTCCATACAAATTGACAACCGGGCGTCTACTGCTCGTTTTTTACAATTGTTACAACAATGCTTAGGGTCTTATTTTTACAACACTGTATTTAAAATTGTTCACAAATTCGTTAAGCCGTTTAGGTGCCACAAACATACAAATATTCAAACTTACGAATGTCAAAGAAAATGGTGTAAAGCTCAAAAGACGTGTGTCTCTTGCGCTAACATTTTATATTAAAAAAAAGTACACCCAATTTCACTATCATCTACATAGACCCCTGCTACATATTTTATCAATTTCTAACCTAACTGCAATATATATACGGTTCTATTCCAAGCAAATTGAGTTCTTGAGTACATTAAAATAGGTCAAGGAGCTCTCCAGAGTTGCGATTGCTTTATAATTTGCTCCTATTGTTCAGATCTGAGCCACGGGGGACACAATATAGATAAAATTTATACGTAGTTACAGTAAGACAACGAAACAAACGATACTTAACAAACTTTTCTTAGTTTGTTAGATAGCGCTGTGTAAAAGAGTCTCCCAATAATAAAAAAAACATTGAACACATTGTTTTTAATATCTACTTGAATTTGAATCTTTATTTTATATAATTACGAATACACCTCAAAAAGTATGTTCGTATGAGTCAGTAGCCAACACAGGTGACGTAGACTGAAAATTACAGCAAAACTAAAATGGTAAGACTCAGAGACCTGCATTTTTTGATGTATGTGTTTTTCGGTGCAGGCTGCACTAAAAATAATACAACTTTTAGAAGACGCAGCGAGTAAACAAAGATTTTATGATTAAAATAAAACAATGGCAAAGTCGCAAGGCATTTTCGTAGTACTTACTTTACTACTTTTATGCCTAAAGTGGCAATAATTATTATACTTTTTAAAGCATTTTATCTTAGTGTAATATCTCATACGTCAATACTGCTTGTAAAACAAAACTATACTGTGCAGGGGCACATAGGGGGGCTCTCAGCCATGCCGTTTGGAGCTCTTTGATGCATGACTAATATGGATTAATCCGGTGTATGTCATCCACTCTATGCTAATGTGGGTCTTCTATGGCTTTCTGATTCCCTTTGGGATTAAATATTGGCATAGCGGTAAAACCGTTGCATAAAAGGGCCTAATATTGATAAAATAATGGCAAGAAGTAATCAATTTAAAAAATATTACAGCAAATGAACATTCGAATTTTACACAAATGGAGCGGAAAATATTGCAAAACTCTTGCTAGTAAATGATTGCAACATACTTTAATAGATACTTCATAGAAAATTACACCTGATTGCAGGCTTCATGATATTCTATCATGTTCTTTGATCAAATAATTAGAAGGTAAGGGATTACTAATCAGTTTCTTTCTTTGAGCAAGCAATGGTAATCATTGCATTGCAGTATCTCTGATTGACGTTGACATTTTTAGAGTGTACGATTTACTTACCTAGATCCAAATTGAACTTTTCTTGTGAAAACAATGTAGAATATCGGATGGTTGAAAGAACCGTCCGAGGTTGCAGGAACAATAAAAAGCTCTATAAAACAGTCACATCATCAGAATACTACAGGAATTAGTTTTATCATCATGTCCAAGAAAACCTATGAAAAATTACAAGCAAATTTCTTAAATGAAATTGATTTTGTCACAAATGTCGGTTACAAAGTTTTTGTATATCCTTTTATTGGAAAATCAAAAACATCAGTATATTGCTATAACCTCACCTTCTTTCTCGTGTTAGTCACTTCGACTCAACTGTTTGTATCTTTATGTGTTACCAGGTTTCAAGACTGGTTCCAGATTGTCAACATTGCTCCTAACCTAGCAGTGTGCTTGATGATCCTGATAAAGTATTCAAAGATGCAAAAGCATCATGACGTCTATGAAAATGTACTGAAACATTTTAAATATGATATATGGAATGTCATTGCTGATACAAAAGAACATAGGACCATTTTAGAGCGCTACACAAAAACGTCACGTTTAATAGTCCGTTATCAATATTACTACTCGATTATTTTAACAGTAATCGTAATAATGTTTCCTAGAATAATCAGTCTCTACGAAACAAAAGTACTTGGATCTGAAATTCAGTACTTGTACCCTTTTGATGGGTGGTACCCTTTTGACAAAGTGAAGTGGTATTACGCAGCTTACGTCTGGGAGAGCATCATGACTACAATTGTTATTTTAATATACGTTTTCGTTAATATGGTACACATATCCTTCACAAGATACATTTGTATGGAGCTTAGGATACTTTGTAATTTGATGGAGAGCATCGTTACTGCTGAAGAGGTTTTGAGTATTGTGAATAAGAAGCACGTGGATCAAATTCATGCTGGTATTAGAAGCAAACTGAAAGTAATAATTAAAAGACATCAGTTCTTGACTAGGTAAGCTTGAAAGTGCCAAGTACCTTAACGAATATAAGCTGTAGACGCATTTTAAAACTACAATACAATTGGAAGTGTTTTTTGAAGGAAGTATCCTACTGATGTTATAAATGCGAAAGTCTGTGTGTGTGTATATTTGTTACCACGTATCTTCGTAACGACTTAACCGATTAACATGAAATTTGGAATGTAGATAGCTTAAGTTCTGGAATAACACATGAGCTACATATCTTCTTCCCCATCCTTGTAAATAAATGAACTCTATTTTTTATTTGCAGAATAACGTCTGATTTAGACGATGTCTTAGGAGATGGATTTCTTCTGACTTACGCATTTGGCTCGGTGTTCATTTGCCTTACCATATTTACTGCTACGGTAAGATAATACAACTCAGTTACTATAAAAATTTAAATGGATAGAGCTATAGCATGCCTATAATATATCACGCTATGTCGCTACTTTGTGTTGTACTGAAATGTAACAGATCGATCATACTAATAGACCTTCCGTATGTCTTGCCTAAGTGTACTTACCTACTTCGCTAAATACAATCATGACCCACGTAAATCGAGCTTATGATTCGCAAACTATATTCGTGTTTTGATGTTATGTAAAAAAAGAAAACCTATGATTTTTATGTGTTCCAACAACTTCAGACCCATTGTTATTTTCCAGTATTTGTTTGTTATCAGATAGAATTGATATATGCCCGCGACTCAAATCAACATTTTCCCATAACTATAGCCGTTTATAATTTTACCCTCAGAGAGCGGTCGAGAGTACTCACCCTGTATATATAACGAGAAATATAACGCAGCTTACGCTTGAGAGTAAACCGTAAAGTAAATAAAATTAAACTTTATTTAAACACTCAATACAATCATTGTTTTCTTTCAGGTTGTAGAAAACTTGTACTTGCGTTTGCGCTACGCTTCTTTCTTCTGCTCTTTGCTGGTAGATGTATTCGTGCAGTGTATCATTGGCCAGCTTTTGATTGATCATGTAAGAATGACAAAATTTTATTAAGCTGAAAATTTATGTTAATTCAAACTAAACTTGAATAGAGCATTTGCATTGTAGTTTACTAGTTGCGTACCTAATCAATATATACTATAAAAGTCTATGGTGAGTTACAAAATGACAAATATTAGCCAATTAATAGAGCGTGCCTTAAAAACTCTTTGAATTTTATTGGCATTTTTACAAGACTCGCCAGGCCAGGTACTCTTGTTTCTGAACTCGTTCCAAAACACGCATCTTAATCGTTTTGGCTTTATTTAAACCTTCAAGTAGGTTTACTTGAAGAAAAATTGTACATGAAAAATAAAGATTCTTTTTAAATTATCAAGTCCTGTCCATCCAAAGGTTGTCTGGAAGAGATCGCTTTTAGTGATAAGACCGCCCATTGTTACACTGTAAAGATATAAATGTAATTTATTTTTTTCTTATCATAAGGTGTACAATAAAGATACAATCTATCTATCTATCTATCTATGTTTTTCTGTCTACTGTGTTTGTTTAAGAGTTCGAAGTTGGAACGAGCGATATACTACGCTGATTGGCCATACGCGGATCAGGGGATGAAGGGGATTCTTCTCATTTTTTTGATGCGTGTACAGAAACCTTTGACGTTTTCTGCCAGAGGCTATGTGACTATGAATTTGGATACATTTAGCAGCGTAAGACACTTTTTTAATAAAGCATTCAGCAATTTTTTTTTACAACAAAATAATTCAACCCATTCATTTTCTTTCAGATTTGCAGTATGTCGTACCAATTATTCAACTTACTGCGTACTGCGTATTCTTAATATTTGTTTAATTACTCTATGCACACTATCGAAGTAGTAATCCAAGTTTTGTTTTTTTAATATAATGTAAAAGTTAGTGTTCATAAAATCTTGTAAAAATGTTATGTACTCGTACGTGTACTTATTGTAATGTCTTCTTTGTATATATCTCCTTTCTTGTAAGTATTTTGGTGATTGCTTGTATTTTCTGTCATATATTTATGCTACTATTTCACTACATCATTCTATGTAGAGTCGTTAGCCTAAGTCTTGTATTCTGATTGGTAAAAAAAGCACGGAAGGAAGTAATCCAGGAAAGTTATTAGGTGCCTACGCTAGCAAAAACGAAAACGCTGATTCGACAATGGCTTAATATTGAAGTCTGGCTTGCATAAAAATCTCTTGGATATCACAACGAGACGGAGACGAGCTGAAGCAAACAAATAACCAAAATCAGTTTTTGTCTGACAAAAATAAAGATTTTAGGAAGGATGTCAGGAATTAAATATTATTACCCACCCACCCAATTAAAACTTTGTTTTGAATAGCTCATATTTTGCACTGCACTATTGTAAAACGCTCAGCAACTTTGTTTGCTAATAAATATGATCAGGTACCTACTACTACTACTTTTGTTGTTTCTAATTATTATTTTTTAAATCACTTGCATATTGAACTTCTACACCTACATTGGACTCTTTAGCAAGAGTCCATTTTTAACTAAGAAATATTATATCGAAATGACTATCGTTTTCTACTAAAAAAAAATCACTAATCGTGATCCTCCCGTCGCAACATAAATGATCATTTGTGCAGTCGTAAAAACAAGATGTCTACATTCATATTGGTGCTATGGGAAATATTGGCGTATTTGCCAGTTATTGCCGATGAGGAGGGTGTTACGAGAATTGACAATGAACATTGAAGGCAATTTGAAGATAATAGCTAACATATAATTTGACAAACTGTAAAGATTCGTTTGGGAATCTATTAGCCGTTTTGTGTTTTATTTTCATTTTTCGAACAATTTGCAATTACAAAATACTCTAACTATAATATTACTCTGTGCCCTAACTAAACACTCGCAAAGTTTTCGATTAATAAAGATTATAATAGAACAATCGAAAATCTAATTAAAGATTATATAAAAATATAACAATTGGTAATCGAAATACCTCTGTCAAGTCAAGCAAGTCACATCACTTGGTACTTTTTAAGGGGCTGGCCACACAGAAAATACATAAGACGAGGACGCCTATGAGGAGCGCTAAGTGCTCTAATTGCGCTAAGGTGTGAGACAAGGAGATGTCATATCCTCAAAACTGTTCATTTAACGCATTTGAGAATATGTTTAAGACGCTGGACTGGAAAAATGTGAACATCAACATATATGTCGAGTACATATTACACTTTAGATTCGCGGACTACCTATTTCTGATGGTGGAATCATTGCATAGGAGCTGCATGACAAGCTAGATGGCTCAATTGATACCTTTTAACGAACTGGGCTCAGGATGAACATAGATAAATAAATAAATAATGCTGGACAATCTACACAGCATCATCTTGCCCCAAGGTAAGCTGCTGTATTATGGGTACTAGATGACTGATATAAATACAGAACAATAGATATGGTTGCTAATTAAATTAAATGACAGTTAAATTATTTTTTAAATAAAAAATATTGACACAATTATAGTAAAAAATTAAGCATGTAGGTATGTGGTTTCTTTCCCCTCGGAAATTATATTCCGTGGGGAAAGTCATTTGATAGGTATCTATCACATTTTACTTTGATAATAAATTTAATACTTGTAACACGAAAAAGTACTATAATCATAATGATATCACGAAAAATATTCCAATTTTTATTGTATTTTGTCTACTAAAATTTTTATTATATTTTCTACTATAAAAGCATCGAATTTCCATCAACCATCACTCTTGTGACTGCAAGATGCTCACAACAAAACATTTCGCAGTCTTAGCCCTTTTAGTGTTATTTCCTATAGAACTTCTGTGTGAAGGTAAGAATACTTTTTATAATTTTCACCTACCAATCTTATGGTCCTTGTTCGAAACCGGTTGTTCATCATTGAAGTATTTCATTATAAAATGTTATGCGCACAATAGTTTTTACAAACGGTAAAGTCCAATCAGTTCAAATTTGGATCAGTTGAGCTATCTATAGGTCGTTTGTAACGGTCTTTAGATGGCTCAACTGTTTCATATGTATTTTGTATATTTTGTAATGTAATATAATTATGTTAATGTTACTATATTAAATAAATCTCAATTTCTTTTAACAAAAAAAAAAAAAAAGTAAAGTCCAATATCGTAAAAAAACCGGCACGCTGAATAACTTTATTAGCCGTTGGTGTCCCACTGCTGGGCAAAGGCCCCCATTCCCTCGAGACGTCTCGATCCCGAGCCAAAAACCTCCAATCAACCAAAAACTTATCCAGTTCGTCCCGCCATCTCCGTTTTGGTCTGCCGCGTTGCCTTCTCGCTGGGTCAGGGCCCCACTCGGTGGCTACTTTTGCCCACAGCTCATTTGGCATTCGACAGACATGCCCCCCAGCCTAATTCCACTTCCAACAACAACAAGCGGCCTTCGAAGCTACATCAACAATTTGGCTTTTGGCGCGCAGATCGGTGTTTCTAAAAATTCTAAAAAAATAATGTATCAACCCAAGACGCTCGTCATAAATTAATTCAAATTTTTTTATTTATTATTTGCAGGCTATGGGAACTACTACTATGGAAATTATGGCGGTAAATATGTTATTCATCTTTTTGAATAAGCTAGCTACTGTTATTTAGCCCGCAGTTTTCAATCCTCACGATACAAGCAAACATAGTGTGCGATTAGAGCTATTTTTGTAACTGTTGAATGTCTGTAATCAATATAGCCTATTAAGTTGCAATTTTTTTGTAGTGTTATGAAAGCTTGTAGTCCTTAAAAGTTTTAAATAACACTTACAAACCATGGATTATGGTATTTTGATTTTATATTCAATGTTGAAAAATCAACTTTGACTCTCTAAAACACAAATTCGTCACTTTTCATCAAAACTTTTGTAACTAATGCTAGGAAGTTGATTATTTTATGCATGATTGTACAACTCAATGAAATAATTTTACAAAAAAAATCTTGGAAAAAAATTCAAACGTTTCGATCAAACAATCAAATTCTCAAAAAAAACATAAAAAAAATCATAACTCGAAAAATACGAAAAATCTGGGGAATCTAAATTTTTCTTATTGACGTCTATGTTTGGACCACTCTGTATAACAATTGAATACTGAACCTAGGGAACTAGACTGTTTATATAAACAAACTTATATCGACGACCGATGTGGCGCGCGCGGCGGGCGATGTTCCACTTGCGACGCAGGAGGTTGCGGGTTCGATTCCCGCCTTGGAACAAATGTTTGTACAATCTGCAAATATTTGTTCCGGGTGTTCTGGGTATTTTCTATGTATAATAAAAAAAATATATATCTATGTATTGTGTTGTATTAAATATATCAGTTATCTAGTACCCATAACACAAACTCTGCTTAGCCTGAGGCTAGATGACACTGTGTGCATTATTTATTTATATATTTTACTTGCTGCGCCCTGCGGTGCTACCCGCGTATGAATAGCTTCTTCGGACCCAAATATTATCGGGATAAAAAGTAATCTATGTGCTATTCCAGACTATATTCTGTGTCTGTGCTAAATTTCATACAGATCCGTTTCGCCATTATGGCGTAAAAATGGCGACTCATAAACATACAAATATCGAAACATTCCCCTATAAAATATTAGTAAAACTTGTATATCTTTAACAGTGCCTGTATCATATCCATTTATAAATAATGGCGGTGCAACAAGCTCATCGTCCAGTTATTCATGTGAGTATTATAACGCTTGTTCTCTTTCTTGTATTAGTATTATTGACATAAATTTTATTAGGGATAGGTTTTACAATACGTCATTAAAAAATATAAATTATATTTTTTTCTAGTGGGTATATCTTTGAACTACACTGCTAACTCAGTGGTCTTACATTACAGCAAACTATAACTTGACTACATCCCATTATACATAAGTATCTACAAAATAAACTCTTATTTTAAAGTAAGTATGTTCACATGAAATGCCGCTCATTATAAAAAAATGCATTCGCCGACACTTTTAAAAAAGTCCTTGTTCTAAATACATGACCCATAGTTTAATATTACTTATTTCAAATGTTTTTATAGCATTCGCAGCGCAATCTTTTAACTTAAATATTTAGCTGAAATTATATGTAAATTGTGTTAACAGCTGCCAGTAGCAATGGAAACGATGCAAGCTCAAACTCTGGAAGCAGTAGTGGTAAGTTTTATTATACTTTTTATTAAACAACTTAAGCATTCGTGATGAGCCGGGGCGGGTCGCTAGTAATATAGCCTATGTCACTTGATGATAGTGAAGCTTCACAACGGTGAAATAATTTTTCATATCGGTCTAGTTGTTATCAAATGATGAATAAAATTGGGTGGAGCCAACCATTACACTCATGCATACAACGGCACCGTTTACGTACATTAACCATGCATGTGGTGATTGCGACGCGTTTGCTATATACATTTTATTGAGTGTCCGGTTTGTGATATTAGTAAGAAGTAAAATTATGTATTAACTCGTATATTATATTGATTTTTAAGGGAATAATGTTTGTAAAACTGTACTATCAGGTGCCAGTGGCAACGGAGGTCAAGTATATTCAGGCTCTGGAAGCAGCAGTGGTAATCATTTTATTTACTTATTTATAAGTTAATTTATATAAAATATATACATACATAAAATCACGCCTGTATAAATTTACTTCTATAATTTCTTTATTTCTATAGTAAGATTTCACCAGAGGTGGCCACTGACTCATACGAACTTACTTACTTAATTCTTTAAAAGTTAATTCATGTGATTTAATATACCTAGTAATAAATAATACAAATATAACAAGGATAAATAATAATTGTCCAGATAAACTTTATAGATTTACTCGAGATTTTTAGACAAAATGTGAAAAAAGGTTACCACGTGTTCTTTTTACACTAATAATGAAGGCTTTTATGTTTAATAACATAATACAAATAACTTGATAATATAATTTAGGTAAATTGTTTTAATAGGTGCTACCAGCAACGGAGGTCAAGTATATTCCGGCTCTGGAAGCAGCAGTGGTAATCAATTTATTTTCTTGTTTATAAGTTAATTTTTATTAAGCATGTAATTTTATAAACATATGAATATATTATATAAGGTCATTCATTATCAACCTGACAAACTTAAGGGGTAAGTTCCACACATAAAATAAAATTTCGTGTACTTTTTTTTGTCCTAAACGTTTTTTTTATATTTAAAAAAAACATTTTCGTTATTCTGCTTAATAATTATCCTTGTTAGAAATCGAAAAGGCAGCGCTCGGCACGTGTCAGTGACCCGCGCGTCAATTAACCGCGGGTCAATAACCCACGCGTCCTTGACCTACGCGTTTCCTTGACCCGCTACAGAGCGCGCACACTCGAATATTTCATTATTACGTCGCTTAACTCGATTCCCAACAATGATAAATAATAATTGAGCTGAAAAACGTAATCGATTTTTTTTTGTTTACTTGAGAGTTTTAAGACAAAATATACAAAAAAAAAAAAATTATAGGTACCTACATATATATATTTTTTTTATGTTTGGAACCTATCCCTTAAGTTTGTCAGGTTGATAATGAATGACCCTGTATTACTACTAATGGATAATAAATATAAATTAACATGGTAGTTATGTGGGTAATTTTTTTTAACAGGTGCCAGCAGCAACGGAGGTCAAGTATATTCTGACTCTGGAAGCAGCAGTGGTAATCATATTATTTACTTGTTTATAAGTTAATTTATTTAACATACATACATACATAAAATCAAGCCTGTATCCCGTAGGGGTATATAACATAATATGTAATTTATTGTAACTAGGTGAGTATATTAAGAGTAGTAGAGTTCTCTGTGATAGAGCTCGTCCGGGGAAGGACTACCACCATACCTATTTCTGCCGCCAAGCAGTAATGCTCGCATTGCTGTGTTCCGGTTCGAAGGGTATGGTTTCCGGTGAAATTACTGGCACATGAGGCTTTCGATCTTAGCCTCAAGGTGGCAACCCGCAAGTGATACCTCTGGTATTGCAAGCGTCCATAGGCTGCGGTAACCGCTTACCATCTTGTGGGCCGTACGCTTGGTTGCCATTTCAGTTGTATAAAAAAAAAAAAAAAAAAAAACATAATATAAATTACCATCATCATCATGACAGCCTTTTCTGGCCTTCTCTCGAGCAAGAGTGTTCATGTCTTAATCCACCACGCGAATCCAATGCGGATTGATAGATAGCACCATGTCTTTCGAATTCCAGTTCTTGGACATGCCGGTTTCCTCAAAATGATAGCACTTCACGGTATAATAGCACTGGTAATAAGCATATAATGTTTTTGGAAATCCATTGGTGTATGGCCGGGTTTGAACTCACAATCTTAGGATCGGAAGGCGAATAAATGAACCTCATAATATGTAATTTGTTATAACAGGTGCCAGTAGTGATAATGGAGGTCAAGTGTATTCAGGATCTGGAAGCTACAGCGGTAATATTTAAATATATATTTGTTTTATTAAAGTAAAGTAAGTAAAGTAAAAAATATATTTATTCAATCATATCACAAGGATCATTTTGAGAATTTACGCCAGTTCCACGCGCCCCAGCCTAGAAGAATCTGGCAACAAACTCGACTGGGTTCCTAGCTTTTTTTTGTTGATCCCTCTTCATCATATAGCTTCAGTGTGGTGTCAATCGTACTAGGTGAGGCTCATGCCAAGAATATAAGTAGTAGGTATGTAAAAAAGGAAAAAAAACTAAGTTTTCATTCATTTTTATTTTGCCAATTTCTTGTCTCCCAGTTCTGTCCATCCGTTCCGCCTTCTCAGCTTCTAAAAGTTATGTTAAACTGTTTACCACCATAAATAAAAGCTTTGAAAGAACCTAAACATGACCATTTTACAACTTTTTACTAAGGGATTCCATTAACCACTTCATCTTAAAAGTTTAGGTAAAAAAATAGGTTTTTCCTCATGGCCTAACTATTTTATCTATTTGGCTACGAGGACTAGCATGTCCTCAGGGCCGAACTCGTGTCAAAATACTTAGATTGTTCTCAACAACCCAAACAGAGTAGTATGGTTTCCGGTGAAATTACTGGCACATGAGGCTTTCGATCTTAGCCTCAAGGTGGCAACCCGCGAGTGATACCTCTGGTATTGTAAGCGTCCATAGGCTACGGTAACCGCTTACCATCTTGTGGGCCGTACGCTTGGTTCCACTTCAATTGTATAAAAAAAAAAAAAAAGTTTTTTTTGTAATTTACTGAAAATTTTATTAGCCATTATCTTATTCTACCATCAGACCCTGGCAGCCCAATCTTATCAAGCTCCTCATCAATATGAATATTAACAGACTCAAAAACTTTATTCTTTTGTTAACTTCTCGTCACGTATAATGATAAGATACAATGATTTAAAGATGAAAAAAAAATCACTCAGTCCATTTTGATGCCCGTAAATATGGTGCTGTGGCGTATATTAAAATAAGTTTATTTCAAATTATGTTTGTTTTTATCATCAAACAAGGTACATACAATATAAAAAAAGGTTTAATGTCTAAGTATAATACCTAAGCCGGTAATAGGTGCACTTGTTTGTGAGAGGTTAGTGTCTGTGATAGGTTTAAAAAACTTGTAATATTAGGTACTCATGTTAGGGCTAATCCACCAGTTCAAAGTTGAGCAATCGTAGTTTGAGGCACCCCCGGCATGTAGAAAGAAAGACGGTGGGCAGAAAGTGTATGAAAAAAACGAGCCAACATCGGGCTTATTTTATTTAGCTTGTATACTTAATATTTCCAATTAAAATTTTAGTTCTTTTACTTAATAAAAATGTGTTGAGGCCCTAAAACAGTATGATAATATTTTATAATAAAAACTTTAATCAGGTACCCAATGTATTTTGTAACATAAAGTAGAATTGTAATTTTAAATGTGAATTTCCAGGTGCAAGCTCTGGTGTTCCCACTAGCCCAGCCAGTGAAACACCAAGTGAACCTGCTACTCCAGCCAGTGGAACACCAAGTGAACCTGCTACCCCAGCCAGTGAAACACCAAGTGAACCTGATATTCCAGCCAGTGGAACACCAAGTGAACCTGATACTCCAGCCAGTGAAACACCAAGTGAACCTTCTAGCACGCCTATTAGTAGTCCACCTTCTGCAAGTTCGTCTTCTGGTAGTGGCAGTAGTAAGTTATATTTTAAAACCCCGAATTCAATTTTTTATATAATGTGAAATTTGCTCCATCTCTGGAAGCAGTGGTATTAATTTTATTTACTTGTTTTTAAGTTAGTTTATATTAATTATGTTATTTAATATAACCGATGCATTTTATAAATTACATAATATAAATTTTAACATGATAATAAGTTAATTATTTTAACAGGTGCCAGCAGCAATGGAGGTCAAGTATATTCAGGCTCTGGAAGCAGCAGTGGTAATCATTTTATTTACTGATTTAAAAGTTAATTGTATGTAATTACATTACATTACATTACATTAAGAGCACCGGTGGTCTAGTGGTAGTGACCCCGCCTTCCGATCCGAAGGTCGTGGGTTCAAACCCGGTCGTGCACCAATGGATTTTTCTGTTCGAAAAATTTATGTGCGCAATGCCAGTGCTCTCATACGGTGAAGGAAAACATCGTGAGGAAACCGGCATGTCCAAGAACTAAAAATTCGAAAGACATGTGCCATCCGCCAATCCGCATTGGGTCCGCGTGGTGGATTAAGACCTAATCACCCTCGCCTGAGAGTAGGCCAGTGTCCCAGCAGTGGGAACATTAGAAGGCTGTCATGATGATGTATGTAATTTGTTATAACTAGTGCATAATTATTATAATACACAATAGAAAATTTAACATGATATGCATAAAATAATTTTATCAGGTGCCAGTGGCAATGGAGGTCAAGTGTATTCAGGATCTGGAAGCTACAGCGGTAATCATTTTATTTATTTATTAGAAGTTAATTTATTCATTCATTTAGCTTTTAGTTTTCCTAAAATAAAATAAATAAATAAAATAAAATAAAATAAATAAAAAATAAATAAATAAATAAATAGTATAACTAGTGTAGAATATAAATTAATATGATAATAATATAATATTATGTACATTGTTTTAACAGGTGCCACCAGCGATAATGGAGGTCAAGTATATTCAGGCTCTGGAAGCAGCAGTGGTAATCATTTTATTGACTTGTTTATAAGTAATATAAAATAACTAGTAAATTTATTAAATTACATAATATAAATTAACACCATCATCATCGCGACAGCCTTAATATTCCCACTGCTGGGTTACTGGCGAGCGAGTGTGATCAGATCTTAATCCACCATGAGCCGATGCGTAGATAGCACCATGTCTTTTAAATTTTTAGTTTTTGGACATGCCAGTTTTCTAACAATGTTTTCCTCTACCGTATATTAGTGCATGGCCAGGTTCGAATCCATGATCTTAGGATCGGAATGCGAAGTCACTACTAGAAATTAACACAATAGTATGAAATTTGTTTTTACAGGTGCCAGCAACGATAATGGAGGTCAAGCCTATTCAGGATCTGGAAGCTACAGCGGTAATATTTAAAATGTATTTGTTGGTTTTAGGTTGAGCTAGTTTTAATTCTTTTAGCAAGTGAAATTATTTTAGTTCTTTTAGCAAGCGAAAGAGACTAATAACTCATTTTCATAATCAAAGTATAAACCTCAGCGAAATAATAGATTATCTAACTCATTCACCACGACTCTGGAAACATAGAACAAAAATACTTATGATTGATGAATGATTGACTTCAAGAAAGAAAGAAAGATGTCTACACACAGAGAGCTGCCCGCCATACAAATTAAACAAAATGCACCCGCGATGAGCCCGCGACGGACACGACCCGACCCGCGCCCGCTCTTTAAATAAAGCACTAATGGAACTCCCAGCGACCTCGTCCACGTATTCTTAGTTTATATTAATTATTATTTTGCCAATGTCTCGTCCCCCCATTCCGTCCGTCTATTACCAACCGACTAACCACGCTGTCCACCTAGCTGGACGATTAGTTCATAATATATTTTTCTTAACCAACAATCTATCTAGTTTGTTCGTTATTAGTATTTTTTTTTAATCCTAACCGACAAACTTCGCTGTCCATCTAGTCCTCGGCTTGAAACGATTTGGAAAAACCTAAACATGACCTTTTTTCTTACTGAGGGGTTCCATTAGCCTAATTTCATTATTTCATCATCAAATTTTTGGTCAAAAACAACTTCAGAATGACTGTTTACAGAAACGCAAACAATAAATTATATATATACTCGTATATTTCTGAAAAATGTAACTAGCCATCACTCTATTCTATCATCAGACCCTAGCATTCTAATAACGTCAAGCTCATCATCAATCTGATTGTTAACAGACACAATAACATTATTCTTCTTCTCACTTTATTTTTTTAAAATTTTACAGTGACTAAAAGATAAAAAAATCATTCAGAATGCATCTGGTGTTCGTAATGATAGTAATGCCGAGGCGTAGATCACTATATTCAAATATGTTTCTTTTTCTCAAAAAACATGTTCAACAATGTATATTGTATGTTTTGGGAGAACCTGGTTGGCCTGTGACAGGTTCAAAAAACGTGTAATACTAACAGAGATGTGTTAGGGCTTATCCACCAGTTCAAGATTTTATCATTGTAGTTTGGGGCGCTCTCCGGCATGTAAATTGCTGACTAATTAAAGGCGGTATGTAAAAAGTGGATGGACGAGCCGGCTTATTTTAATAAGCTTCTGTATATTTTCTATTCACTATTGAAGTAATATGTTTTTACTTAGTTGTAAAATGACCATAAACCAAAAATATAATAAAATAAGTTAAATCTACAGACAGGTATCAAAAGTATTCAATAACATAAACTAAAGAGTTGAAATTTTATATTCCAGGTGCCAGCTCTATTGTTCCGCCTAGCCCAGCCAGTGGATCACCAAGTGAACCTAGCACGCCTAGTAGCCCAGCAAATGAACCTGATGCTCCGTCCACTGGAACACCCAGTGAACCTGCTGCCCCGTCTACTGGAACACCAAGTGAACCTGCTGCCCCATCCACCGGAACACCCAGTGAACCAGCAGCCCCGTCCACTGGAACACCCAGTGAGCCTGCTGCCCCGTCCACTGAAACACCAAGTGAACCTGCAGCCCCGTCCACTGGAACACCAATTGAACCTAACGAGCCTTGTAGCCCAGAAAGTGAGCCTACTGGCCCGTCCACTGGAACACCAAGTGAACCTGCTGCTCCGTCCACTGGAACTCCAAGTGAACCTGCTGCCCCATCCACTGGAACACCCAGTGAACCTGCTGCCCCATCCACTGGAACACCAAGTGAACCTGCTGCCCCATCCACCGGAACACCCAGTGAGCCTGCTGCTCCATCCACTGGAACACCCAGTGAGCCTGCTGCCCCTTCCACTGGAACACCAAGTGAACCTGCTGCTCCGTCCACTGGAACACCCAGTGAACCTGCTTGCCCATCCACTGGAACACCAAGTGAACCTGCTGCCCCATCCACCGGAACACCCAGTGAGCCTGCTGCTCCATCCACTGGAACACCCAGTGAGCCTGCTGCCCCTTCCACTGGAACACCAAGTGAACCTGCTGCTCCGTCCACTGGAACACCCAGTGAACCTGCTGCCCCATCCACTGGAACACCAAGTGAACCTGCTGCCCCATCCACCGGAACACCCAGTGAGCCTGCTGCTCCATCCACTGGAACACCAAGTGAACCTGCGGCCCCGTCCACTGGCACACCAAGTGCACCTAGCGAGCCTTGTAGCCCAGAAAGTGAGCCGACTGGCCCGTCCACTGGAACACCCAGTGAGCCTGCTGCCCCGTCTACTGGAACACCAAGTGAGCCGACTGGCCCGTCCACTGGAACTCCAAGTGAGCCTGCTACCCCATCTACTGGAACACCCAGTGAGCCTGCTGCCCCATCCACTGGAACACCAAGTGACCCTGCTGCCCCGTCCACTGGAACACCAAGTGAACCTGCTGCCCCTTCTACTGGAACACCAAGTGAACCTGCTGCCCCTTCTACTGGAACACCAAGTGAACCTGCTGCCCCGTCTACTGGATCACCAAGTGAACCTGCTGCCCCGTCTACTGGATCACCAAGTGAACCTAGCACTCCTAGCCAACCTAGTGAATCAACTTCGTCTTCTGGTAGTGGCAGTAGTAAGTTTTATTTTAAAATCGTAAAGTAAGTGATATAGTGACTTAAAGTAATTATTGAATGTAATCATTTTATGTTTTGTTTATTCGCCAACAGCTGCCAGCGCTGGTAATGGTGGAGCGACTTCAAGTTCTGGAAGCGGCAGCGGTAAATTGCATTATTTAACTACGACAATGAAATTTTCAATTATTATATCGCTGTATTTTCTGTTTTCTTCTTGGAACAAAATGAATGCCTAAAATTATTACACGCCATGCAATTTATATGTTAGGATGCTATAAATCAATATCATCAATTATTTTCAATTTGTTCATTTAATTGCAGGTGCAAGTGCTACAGGTTCAGGAGGTGCCACATCTTCCTCATCTTCAAGTAGTGGTAAGTTTGATTTGGAAATCCAAGTGATTTGTTATTTTTTTCGTAATTGATTACTGCAGACAGTACCGTTACACTTATAGCACTTATTAAAAAATATAACTGTTTAACGGTAAATAAGTAAATTTTTTAATAAATAATATGTTCTAATTTTATTAAAGGTGCGAGTGCAAGTCTCGGAGCAGCCACTTCTTCAACATCTTCAAGTAGTGGTATGTTAGCTGTCTATACATAGTTCAGCTGCATTTGAATCACCTTAGACCACAACTCTATAAAAATATTTACAAAAATGTTAGAGACTATATTAAAAATATTTATTTATAAATTGTATGTAAATGTGTTAAAAACTAAAAAATAGCAAATATTTAATGTATTACATCTATATTCTCGTCAGTGAGGCTAAACTACTAAGGTTTTAAATCAGATAAAAAACCAGTAGTTGTAATTTCATTTATGTATTTCCAGGTGCAAGCTCTGGTACAGGTAATCCTTCTACCCCGTCTACTGGAACACCCAGTGAGCCTGCTGCCCCGTCCACTGGAACACCCAGTGAGCCTGCTGCCCCGTCCACTGGAACACCAAGTGAACCTGCTGCCCCATCCACCGGAACACCCAGTGAGCCTGCTGCCCCGTCCACTGGAACACCCAGTGAGCCTGCTGCCCCGTCCACTGGAACACCAAGTGAACCTGCTGCCCCGTCCACTGGAACACCCAGTGAGCCTGCTGCCCCGTCCACTGGAACACCAAGTGAACCTGCTGCCCCATCCACCGGAACACCCAGTGAGCCTGCTGCCCCATCCACCGGAACACCCAGTGAGCCTGCTGCCCCATCCACCGGAACACCCAGTGAGCCTGCTGCTCCATCCACTGGAACACCAAGTGAACCTAGCGAGCCTTGTAGCCCAGAAAGTGAGCCGACTGGCCCGTCCACTGGAACACCCAGTGAGCCTGCTGCACCTTCTACTGGAACACCAAGTGAGCCTGCTGCCCCATCCACTGGAACACCAAGTGAGCCTGCTACCCCATCTACTGGAACACCCAGTGAGCCTGCTGCCCCATCCACTGGAACACCAAGTGAGCCTGCTGCCCCGTCCACTGGAACACCCAGTGAGCCTGCTGCCCCGTCCACTGGAACACCAAGTGAACCTGCTGCCCCTTCTACTGGAACACCAAGTGAACCTGCTGCCCCTTCTACTGGAACACCAAGTGAACCTGCTGGCCCGTCTACTGGAACACCAAGTGAACCTGCTACCCCGTCTACTGGATCACCAAGTGAACCTGCTGGCCCGTCTACTGGATCACCAAGTGAACCTAGCACTCCTAGCCAACCTAGTGAATCAACTTCGTCTTCTGGTAGTGGCAGTAGTAAGTTTTATTTTAAAATCGTAAAGTAAGTGATGTAGTGACTTAAAGTAATTATTGAATGTAATCATTTTATGTTTTGTTCTATTCGCCAACAGCTGCCAGCGCTGGTAATGGTGGAGCGTCTTCAAGTTCTGGAAGCGGCAGTGGTAAATTGCATTATTTAGCTACGACAATGATATCTTCAATTATTATATCGCAGTATTTTCTGTTTTCTTCTTGAAAAACAAAAGGAATGCCTAAAATTATTAAACGCCATGCAATTTATAAGTTAGGATGCTATAAATCAATATCATCAATTATTTTCAATATGTTTATTTAATTGCAGGTGCAAGTGCTACAGGTTCAGGAGGTGCCACTTCTTCTTCATCTTCAAGTAGTGGTAAGCTTGATTTGGAAATCCAAGTGATTTGTTATATTTTCCGTAATTGATTACTGCAGACGGTACCGTTACACTTATAGCACTTTTAAAAAAATATAACTGTTCAACGGTAAATAAGTAAATGTTTTAATAAATAACATGTTCTTATTTTATTAAAGGTGCGAGTGCAAGTCCCGGAGCAGCCACTTCTTCATCATCTTCGAGTAGTGGTATATTAGCTGTCTATATATAGTTCAGCTGCATTTGAACCACCTCGGACCACAACTCACAACGGAACTATAACGGTTTCGCAGTTTTGGTGTTTTGGTTTCGTAGCGTAGATTTGCTACAGGCTTACAAATACAGATAATCTATATAAAATAAATACTTTGCAGTAGAATTGCCAATGTATATTTTTACTGTCATGTTTTTTTGAAAGACGTGATCATGACACTTTCAAACTTCAAGGTTTTACGTGAAACGGAACAGGGAATTTTTCTCTTCAAAAATATATCCCCGACACTTAAATGTCGTAAAAAAATTTAAAAATATACTCTAATATTTTGATCTTGAAATGAGACGTTTTAATACGATTTTTGGTCATGGTCCTATAATGCATGCCTGGCCGTTTAGTAATATTTTACAAAAATGTTAGAGACTATATTAAATTATTTATTTATAAATTGTATGTAAATGTGTTAAAAACTAAAAAATAGCAAATATTTAATGTATTAAATCTATATTCTCGTCAGTGAGGCTAAACTACTAATGTTTTTAATCAGATAAAAAACCAGTAGTTGTAATTTCATTTATGTATTTCCAGGTGCAAGCTCTGGTACAGGTAATCCTTCTACCCCGTCCACTGGAACACCCAGTGAGCCAGCTGCCCCGTCCACTGGAACACCAAGTGAACCTGCTGCTCCGTCCACTGGAACACCAAGTGAACCTGCTGCCCCATCTACTGGAACACCCAGTGAGCCTGCTGCTCCATCCACTGGAACACCCAGTGAGCCTGCTGCCCCGTCCACTGGAACACCAAGTGAACCTGCTGCTCCGTCCACTGGAACACCAAGTGAACCTGCTGCCCCATCCACCGGAACACCAAGTGAACCTGCGGCCCCGTCCACTGGAACACCAAGTGAACCTGCTGCTCCGTCCACTGGAACACCAAGTGAACCTGCTGCCCCATCCACTGGAACACCAAGTGAACCTGCGGCCCCGTCCACTGGAACACCAAGTGAACCTAGCGAGCCTTGTAGCCCAGAAAGTGAGCCGACTGGCCCGTCCACTGGAACACCCAGTGAGCCTGCTGCACCGTCTACTGGAACACCAAGTGAGCCTGCTGACCCATCCACTGGAACACCAAGTGAGCCTGCTACCCCTTCTACTGGAACACCCAGTGAGCCTGCTGCCCCATCCACTGGAACACCAAGTGAACCTGCTGCCCCGTCCACTGGAACACCAAGTGAACCTGCTGCTCCGTCCACTGGAACACCAAGTGAACCTGCTGCCCCATCTACTGGAACACCCAGTGAGCCTGCTGCTCCATCCACTGGAACACCCAGTGAGCCTGCTGCCCCTTCCACTGGAACACCAAGTGAACCTGCTGCTCCGTCCACTGGAACACCAAGTGAACCTGCTGCCCCATCCACCGGAACACCAAGTGAACCTGCGGCCCCATCCACTGGAACACCAAGTGAACCTAGCGAGCCTTGTAGTCCAGAAAGTGAGCCGACTGGCCCGTCCACTGGAACACCCAGTGAACCTGCTGCACCGTCTACTGGAACACCAAGTGAGCCTGCTGCCCCGTCTACTGGAACACCAAGTGAACCTGCTGCTCCGTCCACTGGAACACCAAGTGAACCTGCTGCCCCTTCTACTGGAACACCAAGTGAACCTGCTGCCCCTTCTACTGGAACACCAAGTGAACCTGCTGCCCCGTCTACTGGATCACCAAGTGAACCTAGCACTCCTAGCCAACCTAGTGAATCAACTTCGTCTTCTGGTAGTGGCAGTAGTAAGTTTTATTTTAAAATCGTAAAGTAAGTTATATAGTGATTTAAAGTAATTATCGAATATAATCATTTTATGTTTTGTTCTATTCGCCAACAGCTGCCAGCGCTGGTAATGGTGGAGCGACTTCAAGTTCTGGAAGCGGCAGTGGTAAATTGCATTATTTAACTACGACAATGATATATTAAATTATTATATCGCAGTACTTTCTGTTTTCTTCTTGAAACAAAATGAATGCCTAAAATTATTAAACGCCATGCAATTTATAAGTTAGGATGCTATAAATCAATATCATCAATTATTTTCAATTTGTTCATTTATTTGCAGGTGCGAGTGCTACAGGTTCAGGAGGTGCCACTTCTTCTTCATCTTCAAGTAGTGGTAAGCTTGATTTGAAAATCCAAGTGATTTGTTATTTTTTTCGAAATTTATTACTGCCGACTTATAGCACTTATTAAAAAATATAACTGTTTAACGGTAAATAAGTAAATTTTTTAATAAATAATATGTTCTAATTTTATTAAAGGTGCGAGTGCAAGTCCCGGAGCAGCCACTTCTTCAACATCTTCGAGTAGTGGTATGTTAGCTGTCTATATATAGTTCAGCTGCATTTAAACCACCTCGGATCACAACTTACAACGGAACTATAACGGTTTCGCAGTTTTGGTTTTTTGGTTTCGTAGCGTAGATATGCTACAGGCTTACAAATACAGATATTCTATATAAAATAAATACTTTGCAGTAGAATTGCCAAAGTATATTTTTACTGTCATGTTTTTTTGTAGGACGTGATCATGACACTTTTAAAATTCAAGGTTTTACGTGAAACGGAACAGGGAATAAAACATTTTCAACTGAATTTTTTATTGTAAACTAAGCTCTCTCTTTAAAAATATATCCCCGACACTTAAATGTCGTAAAGAAATTTAAAAATATACTCTAATATTTTGATCTTGAAATGAGACGTTTTAGTACGATTTTTGATCATTGTCCTTTAATGCATGCCTACCCGTTTAGTAATATTTTACAAAAATGTTAGTGACTATATTAAAATTATTTATTTGTAAATTGTATGTTAATGTGTTAAAAACTAAAAAATAGCAAATATTTAATGTATTTAATCTATATTCTCGTCAGTGAGGCTAAACTACTAATGTTTTTAATCAGATAAAAAACCAGTAGTAATAATTTCATTTATGTATTTCCAGGTGCAAGCTCTGGTACAGGTAATCCTTCTACCCCGTCCACTGGAACACCCAGTGAGCCTGCTGCCCCGTCCACTGGAACACCAAGTGAACCTGCTGCTCCGTCCACTGGAACACCAAGTGAACCTGCTGCCCCATCCACCGGAACACCCAGTGAGCCTGCTACCCCATCCACTGGAACACCCAGTGAGCCTGCTGCCCCGTCCACTGGAACACCAAGTGAACCTGCTGCCCCATCCACCGGAACACCCAGTGAGCCTGCTGCCCCATCCACTGGAACACCCAGTGAGCCTGCTGCCCCTTCCACTGGAACACCAAGTGAACCTGCTGCTCCGTCCACTGGAACACCAAGTGAACCTGCTGCCCCTTCCACTGGAACACCCAGTGAGCCGGCTGCTCCATCCACTGGAACACCAAGTGAACCTGCGGCTCCGTCCACTGGAACACCAAGTGCACCAAGTGAGCCTTGTAGCCCAGAAAGTGAGCCGACTGGCCCGTCCACTGGAACACCCAGTGAGCCTGCTGCACCGTCTACTGGAACACCAAGTGAGCCTGCTGCCCCATCCACTGGAACACCAAGTGAGACTGCTACCCCTTCTACTGGAACACCCAGTGAGCCTGCTGCCCCATCCACTGGAACACCAAGTGAGCCTGCTGCCCCGTCCACTGGAACACCAAGTGAACCTGCTGCTCCGTCCACTGGAACACCAAGTGAACCTGCTGCTCCTTCTACTGGAACACCAAGTGAGCCTGCTACCCCATCTACTGGAACACCCAGTGAGCCTGCTGCCCCATCCACTGGAACACCAAGTGAGCCTGCTGCCCCGTCCACTGGAACACCAAGTGAGCCTGCTACCCCATCTACTGGAACACCCAGTGAGCCTGCTGCCCCGTCCACTGGAACACCAAGTGAACCTGCTGCCCCTTCTACTGGAACACCAAGTGAACCTGCTGCTCCTTCTACTGGAACACCAAGTGAACCTGCTGGCCCGTCTACTGGATCACCAAGTGAACCTGCTGGCCCGTCTACTGGATCACCAAGTGAACCTAGCACTCCTAGTCAACCTAATGAATCAACTTCGTCTTCTGGTAGTGGCAGTAGTAAGTTTTATTTTAAAATCGTAAAGTAAGTGATATAGTGACTTAAAGTTATTATTGAATGTAATCATTTTATATTGTGTTCAATTCGCCATCAGGTGCCAGCGCTGGTAATGGTGTAGTGACTTCAAATTCTGGAAGCAGCAGTGGTAAATTTCATTATAATAATATAACTACGACAATAAAATAGTCTAGTATTACATCACAGTATTTTCTGTTTTCTTCTTGGAACAAAATGAATGCCTTAAAATTATTGAACGCCATGCAAATTACATGTTAAATTTGCTATATTATATCAAAATCATCAATTATTTTCAATGCTCATTACATTGCAGGTGCGAGTGCTACAGGTTCAGGAGGTGCCACTTCTTCCTCATCTTCAAGTAGTGGTAAGCTTGATTTGGAAATCCCTTATGATGATGAATAATTTGCGCATTATTTCATTATAAATTACTGCCACAGCACTGTCACACCTAATACCCACATTAAAATATTTAGTTATTAACGTTAAATGTGTATTACTAACGTTTTTTAACGTGTTAAAGGTGCAAGTGCAAGTCCTGGAGTAGCCACTACTTCAACATCTTCAACATCTTCAAGTAGTGGTATGTTTGATGTCTAATGTTTCAAAATATTTGCATGTCTACGTCTGACTTCTAGTTTTGTACTATACATGGTGAGTACTCTCGACGGCTTTCTGAGGTTTAAATCTAAACGGCTATATTTAAGTAAAAATGTTGTCAGGAGTCACGGGCTCGATTTTGATAAAAGCAAAAAATGCGATGTCTCGATAGCTCAATTAGCACCCGCGTATCAAGCGGTGGTTGCAGGTTCTTATCCAGCTTGAGGCGTAATAATTTAATTTAAATACAGTTTTTCTTTATATCAAAATCGAGCCCGTGACTCATGACAAAATTTTTCTATAATTAAAGCCGTTTAAATTTTACTTTCAGAAGGCGGTCGAGAGTACTCACTCTGTAGAATTAAAATATATTATAATACTACTTAATGTATAAACGAGTAAGTAAAAATGGAACTATCAATGCAAAATGAGTATTTATATTTATTTATCTGACAAATGATAATTTTTACTTTTACTATCCTCTTTTATTCTTAATTCAATTTATATTGTCTAAAAAACAATATCTATTTTACTATAGCTAGTTCCAATATTTTGAAACCTATTGATTTTATTCTGCGGCGCGCTTTCAGTGCGGCTCAGTGTCCCCCCAATTTTCAATTCAATACAAAAAAGTCACACTGCAGATATAATCACATCAAGGCAGTTCTCCGAATAGAAAACCTTGCAAGCCTAAACTTTTAAAAGTTAGCTATATTATAAATTCACTGCATTTTGAGGAGCTATCCTGCCCATCACGCTGAAGATCCTCATCAGATCTTCACCAATTTTTTATGAAAATTACTTAGAGTAGTATTATATTATATAAATAATGTGAATAAAACTAAAATTGAAATAAAATAAACAGGTACGAGTCAACCTGGTGGCTCAGACACGAAGAAATGCAGATCTAGAAGGAATCGACGAAGAAGATCTCTATCGTTCTTCTAGATTTATGTGAGTATTTCCGAATGATAATGAAGACTGTTTGCTGGGGCTGCTTGGGGAACTGGCGGCAAGTGACAGTAATTCGCTGCCTACGTTTCCTGCGCGTCCTTCTTTCTTCTTCTTCCTTCTTCTTCTTTTAATTAAATGGCCTCTGTGGAGTCTGCAGCGATTCTACTTTTATGGTGTGGCGATGCTAGCCAGCAGACCGTTTGTTTAATTTTGTTAGTAAACTTTTGACAGATCGTAAACGAAACGCAACTAAACTATACTTGTTATCGTGTTTTCTTATTCTGTTACAATGGAAATTGGTATTGAGCAAAAAACAAACTGCAATCGAAACTAAACTACTGCAGCTGAAACCAAGTAGTAGCTACGTCAACCGTTGTACATTAGTGAAATAAAGGCCCTGGGCCTCGACAACGTACTAACTTACGTACGTTTGGTTTTTACTCAATAATCTATTCTAATAAACGATAAGGTTTGGAGAATGATATTCGATCGATCGTTAGCTTGTGCTGAAGCTGCAGCTACGTGCAACTGAGTAGTTGTCAAATAATAGAATACGAAAACACAATTACTTAAACTAAAGCTAGTTTAAGTTTCGTTTACGGTCGCGCGCACTTAAGCAGCATCATCAGCTTAATCACTTTTAGTAATACAAAATTAGTGGTAGCTCATTTAGAAAAAGTAAGCTAGAGTGAAGCCACAGAATAACTTCCAATAATTTTATTATTTTCATGTTCACAGAGATCAATTCTGAAGACAGTAATCAACCGACCCAGACAACAACAGCATGAAGGAACTGATAGTGTTTAAGTCTAACGCAAAGTCTGATCAGAATTATTCTATACGAAACCAATTGATAAAATATAAAAAATTAATCGACGTACGATGCTTTTTCTGAGTAAACAAGTAATTTTGATGTTGATGAAAATATCTAGCCAAATAAGTATTAAAGTTTTTTAAATCCAGCTTAGATAATATAGAGTTGAGATATATCTGTATAGAGATATTTATAATATCAGTAAAATGTATAATTTTTTTTTTTTTAAGTATCAATATTTCGATCACGCTTTGCATTCATATTATATTCAAGGGAGCATAATAAAAATGGTGATGGGACAAAAAAAGTATACTTATTAAATTAATAAACAAACAAGCATTAACTAATGCGTAATGAATACGTTTTTTATTTTTTACTTGTGAATTAATAAATACAGAAAAAAACCCTGCATAGTACAGTACTAAGTACAGCAAAGGCGATATGCAAATAATGCAGGTTCGATTCTCATTGTAGGACAAAACTGTTTGTATAATTTGCATAATATTTGTTTCTAGTACCGTGGTACAATAATGATGAAGTTTTTCGCAAAATATATACAAACAAAAAAAAAAGCGGCCTTATTGCTAAAAGCAAGCTCTACTGACAAACACTGAATTTAAATCTTTATAAAATCTTCACACACGCATGCCTGACGATATGCCTCGTCCAATCTTACACCACAGCACCTTTTCAAAAATAGCCGTAATTTCCAATATCTTCGGTCTCTTTGTAGCGTAGGTACTCGCATGCCAATCACTCGTAGCAGTGGGACTGGGCCATCTCCAAATCCGACACTGATCCTCCGGTGAGCATACCTTTTCCAACCGGGCAAATCGTTCCTGAGTGAATCTGCAGGTCCAAACTCCATTTTCTTATAGGATTGATTGCACCTCAGATGTTGCTGGCTCCAAAATATCTTCCTCGCTTCTGCAGTAGACCACGCGTGAATTTCGTTGGGTGGACCGCGGGTTCATCACTCTTCCGCTATACGCTGCCAATACTTCCTATTGTTCTCACGCTGCTCTATCCGGCTGCACACAAAGGCTTCTGTTGCTGATCAAGACGGGTTCGGCTGACGTCACCTACTGCACGTTCCGTAGGCGTACGTAGGCGTCGTTGCGTTGATGTTGCATCATCTGGTTCATTGGCTGTCTTGTTGCTTCTGCTACCTTCTGAGGCATGGAATTCATCGGGAAGGAGTCGTCTCCGCCGCTGGACTTCTCAGGGTCACCATAGTTTCTTAAAATCCTCCGTTGTTGCACGTGTTCCATCGGGTGGTCACCGCATGGTAACACCACACACCGATGTTTGTTGGGGTTACCATTTAGGGGTGTAAAGTGTTGTTCTCTGAACCCCTAATCTTATATTGGGTATATCATAATGAGGCGGACACTCAAATAATATATTAAACGGTTGCACAGACTGGTTTTATATTTTCATTTTCTTATAGAGTTACATGTCTGAACCTAGCGAGCGGGGAGAAACGACTGGCGACGCGACACATAAAACCTACGCCCGATTTCCTGTGGCTTTACCTAGCCGCCAGAATCATTACTACTATCTATATCTTTATTTCAATAATAGCTACGAGATCCACGTATAAAAATACTGAAGGAAGCAATGAAAAAGCAATGATTCGTATATGAACATTCCAGTGATTCTATACATTACGTTACTTTGTTGCAATCTGAATTATAAAAGCAAACTGTTAATAAGCTGTTATATTCACACAAAATGCGTCAGTTTTTGATTGAAACCAAGTAAAATCGATTGCATTTACATTACAAAATCACCCTGAGGAGTGACCCACGGTCCTGACGACAGAAAGAGTAAAATGCTGAAATTCTTCAAAAATAGACAGAAAAAAATTCACTCAAGTAAGAACCGAATTAAAGCAAATATTTGAAACCATTTCAACGTTACGTTATGACGTTTACGACAGGTGACTCATCATTTTGACGACTTACTTACTTTACTAACTTATAACATAATTGATAGATTCAGGCGTTACTTTGCGGAAATCCATTACAAGATAAAAAACAGACGAAAAATCTCTAGTACTATTCCGCTTAACCTTTTAACTGATGAGGTCACACAGTTACCACAGTTAACCTCAAAAGAAACCGGCAACATCTTGTCACCCTTATCAGCATAAATTAGCAGCTTTTCGTAGCTTTGTACATAGATTGATATCAGTGCCGCTCTCTCAAGAGAATTATGATAGGGAACTTAATATAATTTATCATATAGCTACTAGAAACGGTTATGATAAAAGTATAGTAGATGGATTAATTATGAGTAAACGACGTAACATCGTTCGTTCTCTTTTGTATCCAGTTCCTCCTGAGAAGCCACAAAGATTTTTGGGTAGTTTGACTTATCTTGGACCAATTAGTGATAAGGTTTCAAAAATTTTGTTTAAAAATGAAATAAGGGTAGCTTTCAACACAAACAATTCACTACGTAAGATTTGTAATGGGAAAGACAGGTTAGAGTGTCACAAGAAATCGGGTGTTTACAAGTTGGTTTGCGATGACTGTGGTAGTATTTATATAGGTCAAACTGGTCGTACTTTTCAAACAAGATACAAAGAACACATAGCTGCTTATAGAAATAATTACCCAGATAGATCACATTTTGCTAAGCATTTAATTGATTCCGGGCATTCGCTAAGTAACAATCACTCATTTGATATTTTGCATACTTGTAATAAAGGGTTAAAATTAACTGTATTGGAAAATTTAGAAATTATTAAACATAACACTTCAAATTTTACACTGTTGAACGAGTTAAACATGTCCTATCCACGGTCACCTTTGTTGCGTTTGTTTACAACAAGTAGCGTTGACTCAGAGAACGCAGGTGGGAGTGGCCATACCGGTTGAGACTATAAATAGTGGGGTTGTCGCATCGAATTCTCACTTTGGCTCCAGCGCTCGACGGAGCAACACGTCTGCCGGAGAACAAGTCGATGGTCCTGAGGATGTCCCGTGGAGGGATGAAACACGTGTCGATATTTTTCTTTTGAGGTTAACTGTGGTAACTGTGTGACCTCATCAGTTAAAAGGTTAAGCGGAATAGTACTAGAGATTTTTCGTCTGTTTTTTAACTTATAACATATTTATCACTTAGAACACTCTTAATTAAGATGCATTTCAAACGACGGATCATCCTTTCAGAAGCTATGATGCTGCAGAAAGACACAGGTGCACAAGTACCTACACTACAAACTTATTACATTCCTCTTTTTCGTCAGGGGTTAAAAAAGCTCATAGGTAATTAGCAAAGGCCACTTATTCACTTTTAGTACCTATAATATATTAAGCAAACACGGTTAAATTTTTAGTGCCTTAGTCAGGTGTCCGACCGCCGCGCCAGAGATAAGTGAAAAGCAAGCAGAGCTAGAAACTAGAAACGTGTTGACGAGCAGCAGGAAGCGATTTGTAGTTCTGATAGTGTTATCGCTAGGCTCTAAGCAAGTGGTCAAAAGCGACGGGCGGATATTCGCGCCACTTGCTCGTGGTGGTGCGTAAAAAATGACAGCTAGTTGGCCTCTCAACGTGAGTTTTGACTACCATGCGAGCAATAAGTATCACTGAGCGAGTATCGCTGAGCGAGTAATCATTGATAGCTTTTGTCGCTCAGCTACAAACTAGTGAAGCGAGTCCTCGCCGGCGGTGTGAACAGTCAGCGATGAACTATTAATAATTGCATCTCTTTTGTTTACACGGAATGTATTATCTATGAATGGTGCTTTTCTCTAGCGAGAAAATGGCCGATAGTTAGACGCTTACTTGCTGGCGGTTGGACACCTACCTGCCTTATTCATAAACTTATTAAGCCTCTGTTAGCTAATTTTATAAATCTGTCATCGTCTCTGTTCACTGACATAAGAATGACAAGGAAAAACAATACTTAGCAGGCTGCTGAAATGAAAGTTTTTTTATGAATAAGGCTCTTAGTGGTGAACGGAACCTAGAGAGGTCATGTGGTGGTAAAAAAGCGACCCCACTAGAGTGAACTAACTAGTTTTGCTCATAATTGTGAACTCATTAACGATAGTTTACGTTATCAAAGTGTAGATAAAAAATACAGTTTTGTCATATAAAACAGTATTTACATAGCGAGCTAACCGAGCGAGCGAAGCGATCAAGCGAAACGAGCGAAGCGTTTCAGTTTCGAGATTGGCCAAAAAATGCTTTTGTCCGTGTGTCACAGCCAGTCAGCCAGTCAGTTTGTCTATTCTCGCCTGCATGTTACATGATGAGAATCTTCAGTGTGATGTGCAGAATAACTTCTTAAAATGCAGTTAATTGCTAATTTCAGAAGTTTCTCTTGCGAGGTCTTCTAGTCGGAGAACTGATATTAGTATACTAATGTAAAGAAAGAAGAAAATGTACTATACCAATCACATCACACTATTCTAATATTATAAATGCGAATATTTTGATCTTTGGATGTTTGGATGGATGTTTGTTCCTTTATAACACGACAACCACTAAACCGATTTGGCTGAAGTTCAAAACATAGATAGATAATGACCGGAAATAGGACATAGATTACTTTTTATACCGGTAAAAAATACTGTTCTCGAGCTCCATACGAACGAAGTCGTGTAAAGATAAAGACAACCTATTCACAAAGCGAATGTCATTGATTGCTTCTAGTATAGTGGTCATATAGTGTTGTTTGGTGCTGGTTAATAAATGGTTTTAGGATAAAGACAGAAAAATGCCTAATTATAAAATTAACTTATTCGGTCTTATTCAAAATTATTTAGTCTGACGATCATTAACTTAAATCGATTTGATCAAAAAACATAGTTATATCAAAGAGTTTAAGATTTAAAATAAAACGCTTAAAAAAACGGAAAATTACAATTGAACGTTTAAAAAAGAGGTTTAATGGCATTCCACTGTCAAATGTTAGACTCAGCAACCCCCTAGTTTACCTCATTTAATTGTGATATTTTTTTGCACACTTCTTTGCTTACTTATTGAATACAAAATAATGTCTCAATTTTTTTTTAGTCCGTTACAGGTGTTTTTACGTCAAATAGATAAATCATGTTTTTATTTTTATATTAACTTTCTACTTTAAACTCCTATAAGTAACGTTTTTATTATAATGGGTAGAGTTTAATTTAGTTTTGGTTTAAACCTCGTTTAGTTAGCTTTTTAGAATAAGGCTGATTAGGTAAACCTAGGGTTCACAATTTCGTGACTACTAATTGTTACGCTGTTGTCACGAATAAATAATTAATTATAGTTTATGAGTACATTAAATTAAGAAAAGCACGACCAAAGTAGTTTTAACTGCTATTTTTTATTGATAATCGTTACTTACTGTCATTGTTCAATTAGTAGTCAATCACGACTTTGTTATTTTTCAAACATGAAGCGTTTTATTAATCAGTCATTTAAGTTCATTTGTTGTATCTACAAAAAAACATGTTTCAAAAACCACTATTTATATCCTTTGCTACGGTTTTTTTACTTGCAGTTGTGAAAGGTACTTACATGAAATAAAAAATAAGATAAAACTTTTATATTAACTAAATAATCCAGAATTTGAACAACGGAATAGAGCGGCTCGGAAGGTTTTTGAAATCTGCAGAATTGTGGAGGTGTCACGGGGAATGGTAGGTTTATTATATTAGTCTGTTGCTGTCGGCCGTCAGTCGTCGCTTCAGTCTGTCTCTTACACACGTAAGATACTCAGTGTAGGTGTGAAAGAAACAGCTTCACGCAACAAGAGGCGGACAACATAGACAAACTTACATATTAAATGCCAGATGCAACAGTGGTGTTGTCGTTACCCGCACAACACCCGCGTTATCCGCATTTCACTGCCCGTCTCTATCAGCAAGACTTTGGGTTACTTAGTTCACATCATAATGTTACCATGCTTTAATAACTTCGTAAATTTTCAGTTGAACAAACAATGAGTAATATTGTAGTTGATGACAACAGTGACGATGATGATTCCGATTTTGAGCTTGATCAGACTTCAATCAATGGAGGTAATAACTGGTTTTTTGTTTCACTTGGCAGGCACTTGTTTTGATAAAAAAGTAAAAACATTGTTGTGTCTTTATCAATTTTATTTTTAGGAACATCCGGTGAAAACGGTGTTTCTGTAGATCAAGTGTGCGGGCCAGGAGGTTCAAGGAGTAATATTGTTATTACACAAAATGGAGTCACTAAATCATATGGTAATAATAGTAGTAACACGGGAGTTCAGTATAATATTCTTACATGGTAGGTATAACCCTTTCCTTGCTCCGATATTCTCATAGTTGATCTTAAGCGCTAGTGGTCTGGGGGGAACAGATGCCTGGGATTTTATCGGCGTCGTCGGCTGCGTTTCAAGCCCCACGCTTCTTTAGAAGGACTAGTTTGTCTGAGTTATTTTTGAAACAGTTTTGTATGAAGAAATTGTTCTTGAGTATCGTTTGTTTTGGAATACATGCCTTGCGGCACTAACCTACCTTTTTATATTCTATTATACTATCATTTTGTTAAGTAGTTATACCGTAAGAAAGCTATCACTGACTCCCTGGCTTTATGATCTTCAATGATGATTTTAATATACTTAATATTTTTTTTGTGTTTATTAGATTTTAATTCAGGGGATCCGCCAACAACTACTGATGATGACAGTGATGATAGCAAATCAATACCTTGCTTTGAAAACTTTGTAAGTGCAATACTAAAATTAAGTAAAATTAAGTTTTAAGATTATATAAAATTACTTTTTTGACAAATTCATTGTTACATAAAACATACTGGTCGACTGGTCGTTTGTAATAATAGTAAAGTTATTATATATTATTACTATTGATTGATAGTACAACAAAATAAAAACGAATTCTGGGATTATCTAAACCAGTTTTTTGTATTTGACTTTTAAAATATAGCAAATTTCAGACAACATAATACCTCGGTATAATTTCTTCATTTTCATTGGTACGAGTAAAGTTTTATTTTATATTCTGCTTTAAATAATATATTTAACAAATTCTATTTGTATTTAATTTGTGTTTTTAATAAAAATAACGTTTTATCTCTATTCCCAGGCCAACGCAGCAAAGTCGTTTTTTTCCTTTTAAAACCTGCAACTTACGCAAGAAAAAAAATTACTACTTACTAGAAGACGAGATAAAAAAGTGGTTCTACGATAGTATGGTTTTAACTTAGTATTAAGTAATATTTCCATTAAAATTTAATTGTATTGGTAAGTTGTTATTTTCATTTAGTTAAGGTACTTGCCTATTTAAATAAAACATACTTATTTAATTACATAACTTATAATATACTTAAATTAAGTTTATGTAATATAATTATATAATTACAAGGTTCAGGCCTTATTTACTATATGAAAACTTTATAATAATTATGTTGGAAAATATATGTCAGCAGACTGATCCTAGAAGATAATGTAGGCACCCATTTATAAAGCCAGCTCCTACCCCAAAATAGTAGGTAGGTACAGTGTGCTTCAGAACACTAAACTCAAGAGTTTTGAAAATTACTTTTTTAGTACACTCCTAAACATTAAAAAGGAACATTTCCTTGAAATTTTAGATCTCAAGTTTTAAGCTGGGCGTTGTCAGTCGAGAAAAAAATATTTGCTACGGAGTAACTGTAAAGCTACGCCGCCAATAATTCCCAGTAACTACGACGTAGTTTAATACTCACCAGGCTACGTCGTAGACACTAGGATTTATTGGAGAAAACCCACCAACTGGATGAGGGTGCAATCTGCCCACGCAACGTTGATATAGATAGTTTTGCTTTATATTGTGAGTGTGTAGCGTTAATGTGCTTAGCAATGGAACAGTGTTATAAGTGTTTCACGATCTGCTAATATTGAGCCTATTAAAGCTTTGGATGACACTGCAACTGCTATGGTCAGGTGTGGTGACTGTCGACATGACAGACTGGTCATTTGCTGACAAAAACTTCTGAGTCTGGGTGTTGTGGTATTATTGTACACGGAAAAAATAATTATCTACAATACAACCAGAACGCTGAGTTAAAATTAAATGTGTTAAGAAATCCAGAATCTGTTTGAAGGAACTAAAATTATTCTATAAAAAACTCATCATATTGTAATGAAAACGATTTCATTCTAGTTATGCAAGAATTATTATAGTTCGAAAATGTTCAATAGATGTCGTAGTGTAAAACGTCGCGTTTCTAGATCGCGCTGAGGAAAACTTTCTGCCTAATTACAAAACCCATTTCGTTATTGATGAAATATGAGTCAAGCAAAGGTCGATATACCTATATCTAATGGTATATTGTGTATATATGATTCTATAGCCTTGTGTGTGCATTTGTGCCATACATACCACTGGTTCGCTTACTTACTAAAGTAACATATATTTTTTAAATAATACATCAACAAAGGCCCAAGTATTCTAATCGGTAATCTGTATTAAAGGCCTAGTAACTACCTTACTACAGTACAGCACTGAGCACATAATTTTTTCATCATTAATTCAATACCTAGTAATTCAAACCACATAACTATTTGCAACTACAATATTTTTTTAACTAGAACAGTCTTGTAGTCGTTACAAAATAGATTGTCGTCACATATATAGCAAGATCGTCTAGTTGAGAATGCGATATTCTGGTTAATGTAACAAGATTTTTTTTTCCGTGTACTCGTAGTTTTTAATGCATGCAATCTTACTGTACGATATATTAAGTATCATCATCATATCAGTCAAGAGACGTCCACTACGTACTAGACAGACCTCTCTAAAAGAGTGTCGCGAGAACCGGTCGAGTCTGCTCCACCTACTTTCCTGCAAAAAAAAATCATCGGTCCATCGAGTCGAGAATATAACTTTCAAAACTCGTTCCATCCGAGTTAGATTCTTTTCTTTGTCAAAGCCGAACTAACTAACAGAATCACCAGAGGATTTTTTTTATAATTCGGTTGCAATCGATTTCATTAGGATTTAATCAAAAAATTATATATTGTGTTCTATGAATATAACAGACAGGTAGAAATCGGATTGCAACTGAGTACGTAATAACCCAGCTGATCCAACTAGGAATGGTTGAAAACATCGATGATGGACCGGTATGAGAGTGACATGTCACTGTATTGAAATGATACGGATATATAAATGAGACATGAGACGTTATTGAGATTTCTGCCAAGCATAGTGCCAAAGTCTTCCAGTGATTCCGCATTGATGACTATAATCATCGGCCTAGCGAAGGTGAGTGATGTGTGTTATGATTCTAAATTCTAAACTCTAAATTATGTTAATGCTATATTTGTTCTAGTGCAGGAGGAGTTTTAAAGAAAAAAACGTTTACTTTTTAAAATATTAAAAAAAATTAAGTCAGTACATTTAGCCCGTTTCGAAAATTTTGGTTTACATTTTGTATTTTATGTTTTTATATCATTGTGAGACCGTTTAATTACTGTTTGTAATATTATTATAAATTTAAATTGTTAATAAATATTATGTACATTTAATGTTTTATTAGTAAATTTTAATAACAACTTTTGATTGAACTCACGACAGTGTATAAACTATTTTGATTACTATCACGATTAACTATATTTAATCAGTTATACTTCTGGTACACATTTTATTCTGGTATAGGAAACCTGCACAGAAGTTCACTCTTTTTATTTAACTCAATCAGAATGGCAGCCATTAGATTGTGCATATATTTCATAATTATTGCACTTATTGCTATTCAAAGTGGGACCGCTAATAAATTTAAATATAGTAAGTCAAACTTGTATTGGAATAGTTTAAAATATTTGCATTGTAAGTTATCTGGTCTGAATTCTAATGAACTTACTGATGGGGCTCTGGCCTACTTTCGAGCTAGAAAGGTTGTGTCATTATTCTCCACGCAAACCCAATGCAGGTTGAAGTTTGGCATGTGCCAAACATCAACTTTGTGAATGTTTTTTAAGACACAATGTCTAGGTTAAACACACTCACGTAGTTTTCTTTCACCGCTTTAGTGGAGTACTTACAAAACTCATTTAATTATAATTTTAACACAATAATTATTTCTAAAGGGAAAGATCGATATCGAGATGAAAAAAAACCTGTCTATAGCACGCCTGCAACCGCGCAAGCACCTAGTAAGCTTTATACTTATTAATAGAGCTTTCAAAGCCCTAAAAAGGCATTCAGTCACTGTTGGCGCTTACTATTTAGAGCCCTGTAGTCAAAGACATTTTCTACCTAAAGCCACACAAAAAAAATTTACTACCTTGCCTTGGTTGATGAAATTGTTAATTTTATTCATCATCCCACTGCTGGGACACAAGCCTATTTTAGTGAGAATGGTCGGGTCTTAATCCACCAAGCGGACCCAACGTGGATTGGTGGATAGCACAATGTTTTTCGAATTTTTAGTTCTTGTGGACATGCCGGTTTCCTCACGATGTTTTCCTTCACCGTATGAGAGCTCTGGCATTGCCCACATACATTTTTCTTATATAAGAATCTATTGGTGCACGACCGGGTTCGAACCCACGACCTTAAGATCGGAAGGCAGGAACACTACCACTAAACCAACAGTTCTCACTTACTTACACTTATTTATCCCTAAAGGTAAGGGTTGTGATGGAGATAAAAAATCCCCCGACTCGAACACACCAACGCCAGCCACCGGTAAGTTGTTTAAAAACTTTTTATAACTATCATGGTTACTAAAAACGGGATATTTACCATAATTTGTGAGTTTTATTGATTCCCGATATTTCGGCGCAGTTACATGTACCATGATCACGGGAACAAATATAAAAGAGGATGGACAGATTTGTCTGTCAATAGTTATAAGACATACCCGCAAAGACTTCAGTTCTCCCGTGATCATGGTCTTTAAATTTTGGTCTCGCATAATTTACATGTCTTATAAACTTTCAGCATGGTGGTTTCCTTAATGTTATTCTTTTCTGTTATAGTACCTGCTTCTTACTTAGACTTTGTACTATTTGCTTATAATTTTAACAAAATAATTATTCTTTTAGGTAATGATGCTAAGACACCTGATTCTAACACATCCCCACAAACGCAAGCAACCGGTAAGTATGTCCTCTTTAAATATATAAATAAATTGCTGTTCATTACTCTCGCTAAAACTCGATAGCGGCTGGACCAATTTGGCTTGTGATTGTGAGTCCAGGAAAGGTTTAAACGATGAAAAAATATGGAAAAAATTACGCGAGTGAAACCGCACGGTTCAACTAGTAATATTTATAAACGAGTTTGCCCATGTACACGATTTCCTGAGACGTGACAACTAACGTCTTGTCACTTGGCGTGAGCTGTGCAATGAGGCGAATTTTATTGTATAGTTCTCTCGGCGGATCTAGGTTTCCGTGAAGTTAGCCGTTTGTGATGCGCAAAAACAATTTAGTTAGAAAAAGCTCCATTGCGCAGCGTAACGGCTAATTAGTCACGGAAGCCTAGATTCGCCGAGAGAAATGTAATTTTTATTTTCGTGTGAGGAACGTATTCCTTTAATATTATGCATTATTAACAGTGAAATAAGGGGTATGTATGTGAGTTACTGTGGCTGTTGCTGTTGCTCAAACAGCTTAACCTCTGGCTATACATGTCAAATTTTGACAAAATACGAAGTATTGGATTCATGTGGATCAAGAAAGAGACGTAGAATTTCTTCTTTAATAAAAATATTTATTGAATATGGCAGCTATAGCATGTTTAGTTTACTTTGAACTTACTACTATAATCAAAACCACTAAAAAACCATTTTTGATTATCTATTAACTAAAGATAATTTAAAACATTACAGCTCTACGCCGTTGTTGGTATTTAAAATAAGTACTTGTAGTTTTTCTTAACCAATATAATAATAATTATTACCATAGCAAACAAAACAGTTTTTAAAGAGTTATCCATTACCTACGATACGTTTTTTTTTTTTTTTTTTTCAGCGGCGAACAATAACACTAATAACTTGAACCAGAATCAAGAAACAGTTGTAAAAAATTACATCGTTGTAGAACCCCCTTCATGTTCGGGAGTTTTGGTAAGTTAAATTCGAATCGAACTATAGCCAACTTCATATGCTACTACCAACTATACAATACAATAGTTTATTAATAACGCCAAGTTACATGTCTGAAAGGCACATGGAATATAGTAACCTGAGTTATATTTATAAAAAATCGACGATAATAATTAAGTTTTACATTGCAACGATACAGACCTTTTGACATTCTTTTAAAATGGGTTAGTATTATAATAATTTGTCCATGGTCCTCTGTAGTCTTGAAGGTAAGCCCCCCCTTGAAGGTACCCCGGGGGGAGGCTAGACTGGGGCGCAAGTACCGGTGGTCATGTTGTCATCTTTCACTATCAATCTAGTAAAGACTACTAAAAAGAGACAATGTTCCTACCATGTCTGGGTCTTATACATTACTGGAAAAGTTTCATACGTTTATTTATTATGAGTTTTTAAACTATAGTGCCTATAAATATAAAAAAAAAATCATCTCAGTGACTTGCTAAGTATTGTCTTTCCTTGTCACTCTTATTTCAATGAACAAGGATAATGAAAGACACTAGCTTATCTAAATATTGTAGTACCGTAAGAACTTAACCTATTTTTTTTTTCACAGGACTGCGCTCTGCAAGGACTTTAATTAGGACGTGTTCTGTCTGTGTTAAATAAAAAGAATTTAGCAAATTCATAAATTCTTGTTTTACTTCTGTCTATAATTTTATTTAAATAAGCTAACTAAGGCTGTACGCTCGTTTAAAATCACAAATTGATGTGACTCGATAACCGAGAAAGTATTACTATCTTCTTTAAATCGATAGTCCATCGATAGTTAGTTCTATACTTGTTTATCGAACACTTTTCACTGACAAGTCATCACTCTACCTACACGCACGTCTCTTGGTGCTGTATAAATGGGCGAACCGCCTTAATCATTTTAGCTAACTAGGGTTATGGTTCAAATAAAGGTCATGAAAAAACGGATTTTCTATTAGATATTTGTAAGCATGCGCGCATTTAAACGTGCTTAAAATAGTAAAAAAAAGACCGTAATGAAGCCCGCGTCTTAGCTCATCACGTAATTTTCCATTACGTGCCTTTTTCGTGGATAGGCTAACCAACTTGAAAAGATAGTATTGGGGTAACGGGGTACAGTGCAGTGCCAGAACTTCAAAACTTAAAGACTTGGGTGCACTGCAACTGCTATGGTTACAGGCGAATGACTTGATTCTCTGTGTCGGTATCAGAAACTACGAATAGGTATCATACCATAGGGTACACGCAGACCTGAAACAAATATTTTCAGATCATGCAAACATTTGTACCGCAGCGTGAATTAACCTGCAACCTGATCAAATGATAGTGACCCCTCCCTTTTTAACCGAAGGCTTGACCACCATGTCACAGAGGTAAGTTACTTATAGAAGTACTTTACATTGCTTAGAAAGTACTTCGGAAGGCACATTAAGCAGTCGGTCCCTTCTTTTTCAAAGTTGTAAGGCCATGACAGAGGCCTTCGGGCGGCCTAAAAACTTTGTCACCAGAGTTGGCCACTGACTCATACGAACTTACTTTTTTTATTGCCTTTAAAGACGGAGGAGTATGTCTCTCTAAACTATTGCTCAGGTAAATTACACATGTTTCTTAAGATTTATAAATTCGGCTCTTTAGTCAACTCATCCCGCTGTCTTTCTATAATCTAAAGAAAGAAGAAGACATTGTAGCGGTTGCAAGAAGTCGCAAGGATGGATGCTAAAGGCTCAAGACCAGTCGTCTATCCGAATTCGTCAAAATATCTGAATTTTTTAAAATGGGCCCTCAATCCTGTGACACTGATCATGTGATAGGGCTACTGTCTAAAGTGTATGTGATTTTTGGGTTGGCATTACCAAGGTAAAGTACCTTATATATTTATTTATTTTAATTGCATTTTGAAACATTTATATATGTATACACATAAAAAACTTACATATTGAATAGTAAATATTATTCTCGAATAGCGCTTCCAGCATCAACAGTAGCCAATAAACGATTTAAGCTTAACATACTCAGGCCCACTCTCTCACACAGTTTATTGATGTGTCGGACTATATGATGTGAAACTTGCATGCCTCAGGGTAAATAGATTGAGCTTTACTTAATAAAAATCAATACTTTTTATTATATTTAATCTAAATGTGATTTCATTTAAAAGATATTAAATATAGTAAGTCAAACTTGTATTGGAATAGTTTAAAATATTTGCATTGTAAGTTATCTGGTCTGAATTCTAATGAACTTACTGATGGGGCTCTGGCCTACTTTCGAGCTAGAAAGGTTGTGTCATTATTCTCCACGCAAACCCAATGCAGGTTGAAGTTTGGCATGTGCCAAACATCAACTTTGTGAATGTTTTTTAAGACACAATGTCTAGGTTAAACACACTCACGTAGTTTTCTTTCACCGCTTTAGTGGAGTACTTACAAAACTCATTTAATTATAATTTTAACACAATAATTATTTCTAAAGGGAAAGATCGATATCGAGATGAAAAAAAACCTGTCTATAGCACGCCTGCAACCGCGCAAGCACCTAGTAAGCTTTATACTTATTAATAGAGCTTTCAAAGCCCTAAAAAGGCATTCAGTCACTGTTGGCGCTTACTATTTAGAGCCCTGTAGTCAAAGACATTTTCTACCTAAAGCCACACAAAAAAAATTTACTACCTTGCCTTGTTTGATGAAATTGTTAATTTTATTCATCATCCCACTGCTGGGACACAAGCCTATTTTAGTGAGAATGGTCGGGTCTTAATCCACCAAGCGGACCCAACGTGGATTGGTGGATAGCACAATGTTTTTCGAATTTTTAGTTCTTGTGGACATGCCGGTTTCCTCACGATGTTTTCCTTCACCGTATGAGAGCTCTGGCATTGCCCACATACATTTTTCTTATATAAGAATCTATTGGTGCACGACCGGGTTCGAACCCACGACCTTAAGATCGGAAGGCAGGAACACTACCACTAAACCAACAGTTCTCACTTACTTACACTTATTTATCCCTAAAGGTAAGGGTTGTGATGGAGATAAAAAATCCCCCGACTCGAACACACCAACGCCAGCCACCGGTAAGTTGTTTAAAAACTTTTTATAACTATCATGGTTACTAAAAACGGGATATTTACCATAATTTGTGAGTTTTATTGATTCCCGATATTTCGGCGCAGTTACATGTACCATGATCACGGGAACAAATATAAAAGAGGATGGACAGATTTGTCTGTCAATAGTTATAAGACATACCCGCAAAGACTTCAGTTCTCCCGTGATCATGGTCTTTAAATTTTGGTCTCGCATAATTTACATGTCTTATAAACTTTCAGCATGGTGGTTTCCTTAATGTTATTCTTTTCTGTTATAGTACCTGCTTCTTACTTAGACTTTGTACTATTTGCTTATAATTTTAACAAAATAATTATTCTTTTAGGTAATGATGCTAAGACACCTGATTCTAACACATCCCCACAAACGCAAGCAACCGGTAAGTATGTCCTCTTTAAATATATAAATAAATTGCTGTTCATTACTCTCGCTAAAACTCGATAGCGGCTGGACCAATTTGGCTTGTGATTGTGAGTCCAGGAAAAGTTTAAACGATGAAAAAATATGGAAAAAATTACGCGAGTGAAACCGCACGGTTCAACTAGTAATATTTATAAACGAGTTTGCCCATGTACACGATTTCCTGAGACGTGACAACTAACGTCTTGTCACTTGGCGTGAGCTGTGCAATGAGGCGAATTTTATTGTATAGTTCTCTCGGCGGATCTAGGTTTCCGTGAAGTTAGCCGTTTGTGATGCGCAAAAACAATTTAGTTAGAAAAAGCTCCATTGCGCAGCGTAACGGCTAATTAGTCACGGAAGCCTAGATTCGCCGAGAGAAATGTAATTTTTATTTTCGTGTGAGGAACGTATTCCTTTAATATTATGCATTATTAACAGTGAAATAAGGGGTATGTATGTGAGTTACTGTGGCTGTTGCTGTTGCTCAAACAGCTTAACCTCTGGCTATACATGTCAAATTTTGACAAAATACGAAGTATTGGATTCATGTGGATCAAGAAAGAGACGTAGAATTTCTTCTTTAATAAAAATATTTATTGAATATGGCAGCTATAGCATGTTTAGTTTACTTTGAACTTACTACTATAATCAAAACCACTAAAAAACCATTTTTGATTATCTATTAACTAAAGATAATTTAAAACATTACAGCTCTACGCCGTTGTTGGTATTTAAAATAAGTACTTGTAGTTTTTCTTAACCAATATAATAATAATTATTACCATAGCAAACAAAACAGTTTTTAAAGAGTTATCCATTACCTACGATACGTTTTTTTTTTTTTTTTTTCAGCGGCGAACAATAACACTAATAACTTGAACCAGAATCAAGAAACAGTTGTAAAAAATTACATCGTTGTAGAACCCCCTTCATGTTCGGGAGTTTTGGTAAGTTAAATTCGAATCGAACTATAGCCAACTTCATATGCTACTACCAACTATACAATACAATAGTTTATTAATAACGCCAAGTTACATGTCTGAAAGGCACATGGAATATAGTAACCTGAGTTATATTTATAAAAAATCGACGATAATAATTAAGTTTTACATTGCAACGATACAGACCTTTTGACATTCTTTTAAAATGGGTTAGTATTATAATAATTTGTCCATGGTCCTCTGTAGTCTTGAAGGTAAGCCCCCCCTTGAAGGTACCCCGGGGGGAGGCTAGACTGGGGCGCAAGTACCGGTGGTCATGTTGTCATCTTTCACTATCAATCTAGTAAAGACTACTAAAAAGAGACAATGTTCCTACCATGTCTGGGTCTTATACATTACTGGAAAAGTTTCATACGTTTATTTATTATGAGTTTTTAAACTATAGTGCCTATAAATATAAAAAAAAAATCATCTCAGTGACTTGCTAAGTATTGTCTTTCCTTGTCACTCTTATTTCAATGAACAAGGATAATGAAAGACACTAGCTTATCTAAATATTGTAGTACCGTAAGAACTTAACCTATTTTTTTTTTCACAGGACTGCGCTCTGCAAGGACTTTAATTAGGACGTGTTCTGTCTGTGTTAAATAAAAAGAATTTAGCAAATTCATAAATTCTTGTTTTACTTCTGTCTATAATTTTATTTAAATAAGCTAACTAAGGCTGTACGCTCGTTTAAAATCACAAATTGATGTGACTCGATAACCGAGAAAGTATTACTATCTTCTTTAAATCGATAGTCCATCGATAGTTAGTTCTATACTTGTTTATCGAACACTTTTCACTGACAAGTCATCACTCTACCTACACGCACGTCTCTTGGTGCTGTATAAATGGGCGAACCGCCTTAATCATTTTAGCTAACTAGGGTTATGGTTCAAATAAAGGTCATGAAAAAACGGATTTTCTATTAGATATTTGTAAGCATGCGCGCATTTAAACGTGCTTAAAATAGTAAAAAAAAGACCGTAATGAAGCCCGCGTCTTAGCTCATCACGTAATTTTCCATTACGTGCCTTTTTCGTGGATAGGCTAACCAACTTGAAAAGATAGTATTGGGGTAACGGGGTACAGTGCAGTGCCAGAACTTCAAAACTTAAAGACTTGGGTGCACTGCAACTGCTATGGTTACAGGCGAATGACTTGATTCTCTGTGTCGGTATCAGAAACTACGAATAGGTATCATACCATAGGGTACACGCAGACCTGAAACAAATATTTTCAGATCATGCAAACATTTGTACCGCAGCGTGAATTAACCTGCAACCTGATCAAATGATAGTGACCCCTCCCTTTTTAACCGAAGGCTTGACCACCATGTCACAGAGGTAAGTTACTTATAGAAGTACTTTACATTGCTTAGAAAGTACTTCGGAAGGCACATTAAGCAGTCGGTCCCTTCTTTTTCAAAGTTGTAAGGCCATGACAGAGGCCTTCGGGCGGCCTAAAAACTTTGTCACCAGAGTTGGCCACTGACTCATACGAACTTACTTTTTTTATTGCCTTTAAAGACGGAGGAGTATGTCTCTCTAAACTATTGCTCAGGTAAATTACACATGTTTCTTAAGATTTATAAATTCGGCTCTTTAGTCAACTCATCCCGCTGTCTTTCTATAATCTAAAGAAAGAAGAAGACATTGTAGCGGTTGCAAGAAGTCGCAAGGATGGATGCTAAAGGCTCAAGACCAGTCGTCTATCCGAATTCGTCAAAATATCTGAATTTTTTAAAATGGGCCCTCAATCCTGTGACACTGATCATGTGATAGGGCTACTGTCTAAAGTGTATGTGATTTTTGGGTTGGCATTACCAAGGTAAAGTACCTTATATATTTATTTATTTTAATTGCATTTTGAAACATTTATATATGTATACACATAAAAAACTTACATATTGAATAGTAAATATTATTCTCGAATAGCGCTTCCAGCATCAACAGTAGCCAATAAACGATTTAAGCTTAACATACTCAGGCCCACTCTCTCACACAGTTTATTGATGTGTCGGACTATATGATGTGAAACTTGCATGCCTCAGGGTAAATAGATTGAGCTTTACTTAATAAAAATCAATACTTTTTATTATATTTAATCTAAATGTGATTTCATTTAAAAGATATTAAATATAGTAAGTCAAACTTGTATTGGAATAGTTTAAAATATTTGCATTGTAAGTTATCTGGTCTGAATTCTAATGAACTTACTGATGGGGCTCTGGCCTACTTTCGAGCTAGAAAGGTTGTGTCATTATTCTCCACGCAAACCCAATGCAGGTTGAAGTTTGGCATGTGCCAAACATCAACTTTGTGAATGTTTTTTAAGACACAATGTCTAGGTTAAACACACTCACGTAGTTTTCTTTCACCGCTTTAGTGGAGTACTTACAAAACTCATTTAATTATAATTTTAACACAATAATTATTTCTAAAGGGAAAGATCGATATCGAGATGAAAAAAAACCTGTCTATAGCACGCCTGCAACCGCGCAAGCACCTAGTAAGCTTTATACTTATTAATAGAGCTTTCAAAGCCCTAAAAAGGCATTCAGTCACTGTTGGCGCTTACTATTTAGAGCCCTGTAGTCAAAGACATTTTCTACCTAAAGCCACACAAAAAAAATTTACTACCTTGCCTTGTTTGATGAAATTGTTAATTTTATTCATCATCCCACTGCTGGGACACAAGCCTATTTTAGTGAGAATGGTCGGGTCTTAATCCACCAAGCGGACCCAACGTGGATTGGTGGATAGCACAATGTTTTTCGAATTTTTAGTTCTTGTGGACATGCCGGTTTCCTCACGATGTTTTCCTTCACCGTATGAGAGCTCTGGCATTGCCCACATACATTTTTCTTATATAAGAATCTATTGGTGCACGACCGGGTTCGAACCCACGACCTTAAGATCGGAAGGCAGGAACACTACCACTAAACCAACAGTTCTCACTTACTTACACTTATTTATCCCTAAAGGTAAGGGTTGCGATGGAGATAAAAAATCCCCCGACTCGAACACACCAACGCCAGCCACCGGTAAGTTGTTTAAAAACTTTTTATAACTATCATGGTTACTAAAAACGGGATATTTACCATAATTTGTGAGTTTTATTGATTCCCGATATTTCGGCGCAGTTACATGTACCATGATCACGGGAACAAATATAAAAGAGGATGGACAGATTTGTCTGTCAATAGTTATAAGACATACCCGCAAAGACTTCAGTTCTCCCGTGATCATGGTCTTTAAATTTTGGTCTCGCATAATTTACATGTCTTATAAACTTTCAGCATGGTGGTTTCCTTAATGTTATTCTTTTCTGTTATAGTACCTGCTTCTTACTTAGACTTTGTACTATTTGCTTATAATTTTAACAAAATAATTATTCTTTTAGGTAATGATGCTAAGACACCTGATTCTAACACATCCCCACAAACGCAAGCAACCGGTAAGTATGTCCTCTTTAAATATATAAATAAATTGCTGTTCATTACTCTCGCTAAAACTCGATAGCGGCTGGACCAATTTGGCTTGTGATTGTGAGTCCAGGAAAGGTTTAAACGATGAAAAAATATGGAAAAAATTACGCGAGTGAAACCGCACGGTTCAACTAGTAATATTTATAAACGAGTTTGCCCATGTACACGATTTCCTGAGACGTGACAACTAACGTCTTGTCACTTGGCGTGAGCTGTGCAATGAGGCGAATTTTATTGTATAGTTCTCTCGGCGGATCTAGGTTTCCGTGAAGTTAGCCGTTTGTGATGCGCAAAAACAATTTAGTTAGAAAAAGCTCCATTGCGCAGCGTAACGGCTAATTAGTCACGGAAGCCTAGATTCGCCGAGAGAAATGTAATTTTTATTTTCGTGTGAGGAACGTATTCCTTTAATATTATGCATTATTAACAGTGAAATAAGGGGTATGTATGTGAGTTACTGTGGCTGTTGCTGTTGCTCAAACAGCTTAACCTCTGGCTATACATGTCAAATTTTGACAAAATACGAAGTATTGGATTCATGTGGATCAAGAAAGAGACGTAGAATTTCTTCTTTAATAAAAATATTTATTGAATATGGCAGCTATAGCATGTTTAGTTTACTTTGAACTTACTACTATAATCAAAACCACTAAAAAACCATTTTTGATTATCTATTAACTAAAGATAATTTAAAACATTACAGCTCTACGCCGTTGTTGGTATTTAAAATAAGTACTTGTAGTTTTTCTTAACCAATATAATAATAATTATTACCATAGCAAACAAAACAGTTTTTAAAGAGTTATCCATTACCTACGATACGTTTTTTTTTTTTTTTTTTCAGCGGCGAACAATAACACTAATAACTTGAACCAGAATCAAGAAACAGTTGTAAAAAATTACATCGTTGTAGAACCCCCTTCATGTTCGGGAGTTTTGGTAAGTTAAATTCGAATCGAACTATAGCCAACTTCATATGCTACTACCAACTATACAATACAATAGTTTATTAATAACGCCAAGTTACATGTCTGAAAGGCACATGGAATATAGTAACCTGAGTTATATTTATAAAAAATCGACGATAATAATTAAGTTTTACATTGCAACGATACAGACCTTTTGACATTCTTTTAAAATGGGTTAGTATTATAATAATTTGTCCATGGTCCTCTGTAGTCTTGAAGGTAAGCCCCCCCTTGAAGGTACCCCGGGGGGAGGCTAGACTGGGGCGCAAGTACCGGTGGTCATGTTGTCATCTTTCACTATCAATCTAGTAAAGACTACTAAAAAGAGACAATGTTCCTACCATGTCTGGGTCTTATACATTACTGGAAAAGTTTCATACGTTTATTTATTATGAGTTTTTAAACTATAGTGCCTATAAATATTAAAAAAAATCATCTCAGTGACTTGCTAAGTATTGTCTTTCCTTGTCACTCTTATTTCAATGAACAAGGATAATGAAAGACACTAGCTTATCTAAATATTGTAGTACCGTAAGAACTTAACCTATTTTTTTTTTCACAGGACTGCGCTCTGCAAGGACTTTAATTAGGACGTGTTCTGTCTGTGTTAAATAAAAAGAATTTAGCAAATTCATAAATTCTTGTTTTACTTCTGTCTATAATTTTATTTAAATAAGCTAACTAAGGCTGTACGCTCGTTTAAAATCACAAATTGATGTGACTCGATAACCGAGAAAGTATTACTATCTTCTTTAAATCGATAGTCCATCGATAGTTAGTTCTATACTTGTTTATCGAACACTTTTCACTGACAAGTCATCACTCTACCTACACGCACGTCTCTTGGTGCTGTATAAATGGGCGAACCGCCTTAATCATTTTAGCTAACTAGGGTTATGGTTCAAATAAAGGTCATGAAAAAACGGATTTTCTATTAGATATTTGTAAGCATGCGCGCATTTAAACGTGCTTAAAATAGTAAAAAAAAGACCGTAATGAAGCCCGCGTCTTAGCTCATCACGTAATTTTCCATTACGTGCCTTTTTCGTGGATAGGCTAACCAACTTGAAAAGATAGTATTGGGGTAACGGGGTACAGTGCAGTGCCAGAACTTCAAAACTTAAAGACTTGGGTGCACTGCAACTGCTATGGTTACAGGCGAATGACTTGATTCTCTGTGTCGGTATCAGAAACTACGAATAGGTATCATACCATAGGGTACACGCAGACCTGAAACAAATATTTTCAGATCATGCAAACATTTGTACCGCAGCGTGAATTAACCTGCAACCTGATCAAATGATAGTGACCCCTCCCTTTTTAACCGAAGGCTTGACCACCATGTCACAGAGGTAAGTTACTTATAGAAGTACTTTACATTGCTTAGAAAGTACTTCGGAAGGCACATTAAGCAGTCGGTCCCTTCTTTTTCAAAGTTGTAAGGCCATGACAGAGGCCTTCGGGCGGCCTAAAAACTTTGTCACCAGAGTTGGCCACTGACTCATACGAACTTACTTTTTTTATTGCCTTTAAAGACGGAGGAGTATGTCTCTCTAAACTATTGCTCAGGTAAATTACACATGTTTCTCAAGATTTATAAATTCGGCTCTTTAGTCAACTCATCCCGCTGTCTTCTATAATCTAAAGAAGGTTTACAAGAAAAATTATTATGATAGACCGACGACATTGTAGCGGTTGCAGGAAGTCGCAAGGATGGATGCTAAAGGCTCAAGACCGGTCGTCTATCTGAATTCATCAAAATATCAGATTTTTTTTAAATGGGCCCTCAATCCTGTGACACTGATCTGCGATAGGGCTAGTGTCTAAAGTGTATGTGATTTTTGGGTTGGCATTACCAAGGTAAAGTACCTTATATATTTATATATTTTAATTGCATTTTGAAACATTTATATTTGTATACACATAAAGAACTTACATATTGAATAGTAAATATTATTCTCGAATAGCGCTTCCAGCATCAACAGTAGCCAATAAACGATTTAAGCTTAACATACTCAGGCCCACTCTCTCACACAGTTTATTGATGTGTCGGACTATATGATGTGAAACTTGCATGCCTCAGGGTAAATAGATTGAGCTTTACTTAATAAAAATCAATACTTTTTATTATATTTAATCTAAATGTGATTTCATTTAAAAGATAACAATTCAAGTAGATTCTGAACCTCATTTGCTTGTTTTTGCTTATTCTCATTTACGGTAGTGTCTGTAGCAGTGGCCTCGCACGTTGGTGATGACGGTTCAGATGCTAAAATAAAAGAAAAAATGTATACATATTACTTTTACTTTGTTTGTTTTCCCGTCGTCAGTGAATAGAAATGACACACGAGACAAAAAAGTCATACAGAACCGCAACAAATGATTATAATTTATATTAGTACCCGGATTTTTTGCATTTTGGTTTTGGCACAATAATATAAACTACACTTGCGGCTTCACAGCTACGTATTTCTGCCGCCAAGCAGTAATGCTTGCGTTGCTGAGTTCTGGTTCGAAGAGAGATTCCGGTGAAATTACAAGTACATGAGACTTAAGATTTACGCGCAACGCAACATCAGATGTGATGCCTATCCGTTCAACAAGACCACTTTGGGTTATTGTATAAATTACGCACAGAGAGCGAATCACAAAAAGCTCGTTTGACAATCGTAAACGTTAATGTATTGTCCAGCTAGCAATTTGTATGGATTTATTTACAGCGCCTCTTTCGTGCATAAAGTAAACTACTAAAATCCCATACCAAATTGATAGCTTGACGATAATTTTAACGTTACCCATTGTCAAACGAGATTTTGGTGAATTGCCTTTAGGATGTTCTTCACAGCTTAACTTACGTTCTTGAGGTTCTTCACAGGTTAACTTAGGTTCCTCAGGTTCTTCACAGGTTGGTTTAGGCTCTTCAGGTTCTTCACAGGTTGGTTCAGGTTTTTCAGGTTCTTCACACCTTGCGGATATACTGACAACGTACAAGCAGAGAAGCATGATGTAAACAATAAATGTATTTAAATTCATCTTTTAGGTTTTCCTGTGCCAGCTTGTATGCTTGTATTGTGTATACACTAAACTAATTTCAGCACTCTCTTATGTAGCATTTGTAGCTATGATACCAAAGTTGTTATATTTTCATGAGTGATCATTAATAGCTTCGTGAGCACGATTAAAATTAATAACTTTATCGAGTGTAATATTACTTTATTTACCACAAGCTGTTGCCCGCAACTTCGTTCCCGTGGAAGTTTTGTGATATACACGGTAACCGTACATTGATTGGGTCACAAATATTTATTAAGCCATTCATCCATCTAAACTTTTTCATTTAAAGATGTGATGAAATTAAAAAGAAAATTCCTTATCAAAAGCTTCGTAACAGTTCTGCTTCTGCGCCGTGATAGCATCGTTTTTTTGAAATCTGAATTCGAATCCGCTTTGTAATAAAAATTACGAGTAAGTATGTCATCAGAAAGTAAGCAGTAAGTAAGTAAAGTAAGTAAAAAGTTATTTATTTGAAAACAGAAACTTATGGGCTAGCTTTATTAGGTAGTAGCATGATTCAAACTTAAATAATAAACCTTAGCTATTTTACATCAGTATAAAACAGGCAATGATATTTGCAAGATCGCTAACTCCCACCTTAGAATAACCTGTGTTGTGGGTAGTTAGTCTCTTTCGTCGAGCAGCAGTTCACTATCAGTTATTTTCATGAAATTTAGTCTAGATGTTACAAATACAAATCAAATACAAATGTTATATTGCATTTCTATGATATAACAATGTTAACAGTGATAGAAATACTTGTCAGGATATTTTGCTCTTGCTTAGGTCTAATAATGATATCATGAAGACAGCGATTTAATTAATATAACATTAAAGAAAAAGGATTAGAAAATAGAGTGTAGGTTGGTTTTATGCAAGGAAATGTTGTGTGAATCAAAGTGTGTAATTTTAAAAACTCTGGTTTCCACTGAAGACACCATTTTCTTATGAGACTGGGCAGATGGAACCCAAGATGAAAGTGTAAGTGTGAAGGTATGTGTATTTAATAGTGTTATGGATGTATTTCTCAAGACAAATTAAGTTTTTATTGCCAAGCGAGCAAAGCGAGCTTAGCGTCTCTGCTTTAAGTCTGGCAAAATTTGCTTCCCTCTGTCTGTTAGTATTCTTCTACAAATCTTATTTTACAACCGATCTCGACTATACTTAATAATATACCTGCAGGTTTTACAACAACTAAAAGAGGCAATTGATATCTCCGCCTTTTAAGATCCGATTTTAGATGTTTTTTTTTTTGCAAGGAAGTAAATTTAAACAGGTTTCATACAAATTTGAATGATGATGATGAATGAATTTGGTGAGGGTCTTAGGCATAATGAGCAGAATACCTCCTCAAAATGCAGTAAATTGCTCATTTTAGATTTATATCAGTGGAATCGGATTTTCAATCACTAGGTAAGTATTGATGGAGCACCTGTCCTAGGTGCTCCATCAATACTCCACTTTTTTACCACAAAGTATAGATTTTTAAAAATTGGAGGTAAAATATATAGCACTGCTTCCACCGCAAACCTACCTATAGTCTGGTTTTTAATTCAAATCAGAAAAGGTTAACAAACAAACGTCATTGTCAATGTAACATTTTATGTATCTCAGAAAAGCAAGACATTTAGATCGATAATACTAGTATCTGCGCGGTTTCGCTTGAAATATCTACTAATCAGAATAAGACCTACTACTTACCAACAGAAATCAACAAGCAACCGATTGAAACCGAGTAAAATAAATTGATTATAAAAAATAAATAGATTATAAAAATATAAATAGATTAGGTTTCATTCAGTCTCCAACAATAACAAAATAAAACCTCAAGATTACAGTAACAGCACAACAAAAACTCAACAAACAACTTTAACAACGAACAAACTGGACAAAATGTGAACGGAACTAGAAAACACAACGAGAAACCTTCCAACAAGCACATTCGGTGTACAAATGAAATTCAATCAAATATGTATGCAAATGCAATGCAAAACCTTACAGTACCCCAGAATGTGACAAATACCACAAAATATTTACCCAAAAAGAATATTTTTTTAGTATTTTTTAGTAAGTATTTACTTAACAAACATGAATATCTGAGCAAAACTATGCCCAAATAATACCCTATATTTTTAATAGTTTTACAACTCTTCGCTATATAAAAAGTTCTTACTCATTATTTTAGCATAAAGTATGTTCCTATCAAAAAGAAAGTATTTTTTTCTATGGTATCACCATTGTTTACCTTTTCCGACTTGAAATAATTAAGAACCAGACTTTAGACGGATTCTTGCTGCAGAGCTCTAAAACCAGTGACGTGATAATGTAATTTGACTGCAATCGATTTCACTTCGTTTTAATCAAAATCTGACGTATTTTGTATGAATGACAGCTTATTGACAGTTTGCTGTTTGAAATCGGATTGCAACAGAGTCGTGTAATCGCCCAGCAGATAATTTTGACTGATTGTATTATCATGATTTACTTAATAACACAAATTTATAGTTTTAGCGTCAGTGGCCGGAAGGGTACCTAATATTATACTAAATTCAGCTTCTTAATTTTTCTGCTCTTTGCAGGCTTGCATAAATTCTGTTGTGATATAGGTTACTATATGTACTAGATTATTTAGTTACCTAAATAATCAAAAGGTTGATTAAAGGTAAATTAATACAAAGGTTGGATTCGACCAAACTCAGGCACTATTCGTATCTATAGTAGAATATATATAAATCGTAGTTATTCAAACTTACAGTTTACTTGTATTTGGCATTTCAAGACTGATTTTTATAGTAAAAAGATTTATATTAAGTAATCTACATTTTTTGTATGCTGACCCTTCTAGTTTAGTGTTTCACTGTGTCATTTGTTTGAGTTTAAACAATAGAAATTAGGAATAAGTAGGTGTGGGTAGAAAGGGTAACTTAAATCAAATGTTTTGGGTCGAACGGAGCAAAATACTCATTGGGTAGAAAATTCTTGGGTCGAACGGGTAAGCACTCTTCTTTTCTATTCTTCAGAATAGTTATTCCTGAAGTTGTTCGAATCTATGGTAGTTAGATAACACCAGGGTAAGTCAGGAGTAAAACTACAAAATATACTTGTTGGTTAACTTTAATGTAACTCTCTGTTTCATCATAGTAAAGAAGTTTGTGAGTTTGTATGAGTCAGTGATTGGCCAGAATTGTCTGGTGATGGAGTTAATAGCCTTAAAATCTTCGTCATGGCCTAACAACTTTGAATCCAGAACCAATCCAGGATACGGATATATCATACGGAAGCGCTCAGTTGAAATTGTTACTGGCGGTCATCCATCTAAATAGTGACAACGCGGAACAGTGCTCAACCTTATTGACCTGTTATGAACGTATTGCAGCTATGCCACGAGCGCTTCATCATAGTTGAATTGTTTTTTTTTTATTAAGTGTTACATAACTTAATGTTTAGGTGTTCTGACTCTACAATGAAACACTGAAACAAAAAAGTTGTTATATTTAATTAAAGTAAAGTATCTTGTTATACTGTAACCTTCACCAAACACATTTACAGAGCGATAGTTTTAAAAGCTTAACAAAAAAGGAAGTGATCTGCACTACAAAAAGAAAAAAGTCATCATCATTTCTAATAATAGGATAATATACCTACTACATCTATAACCAAGCTAATTAACAGCTCAACGTTTCTCTGCGGATTCCCAAAACACTGCCCGCTCGTCCCCATTTTTATTTACATGGGGGCCACGCTCTCTTTGTGCTTATCACGAAAAATTCGTTTGACAATCGTAAACGTAAACGTCGTCGTCAAGCCGTCAATTTGTATGGTTATTTCGTGATTTGGCCCTGGAGTCAGAAGGTTTAAACTGCTTGGTTTAGCACTTTACTTACATCGATTTTACTTACATTGAAAGCATTCATATTAAAAACCATAATAACCATTCTCCACGTCATTCTTTTGATCTTGTGTGTTGTCATTTATGTTTGTATTTGAAGCATCAGCTTTATTGTTTAGTTCATATGCTAAAATTATAAACACACACATATATATATATATATATATATATATATATATATATATATATATATATATATATATATATATATTTATGTCAGCAAGTGACAACGCGATCAAGCACTCGCCTGATGTTAAGCGCAATGCCTGAGCTGCAGTGTCACCCAAAAATTTTAGATTCGTATATAAAATTGTATATATTCGCAATGTCAGATATTCTACCTATAAGCAGTATACTATATATTTGACATTGCGGTGGTACCACAGGGACAAATCCTCACCGTGATAAATGGTTCGTTTAAGCTGATATAACGTTGAACGGTGGTAAATACAAGAGATGTGGTGTCGCAATACGATTTCGCTAGCAAAGACCGCGTGATTAGATGCTCGCTTTGATTTAAAAAAAAACATAAATAAACTGTAGGTAGGTACTTACCTAAAGAAGAACCACAACATACGCATAAATTAATAGCGTACAAGCAGAGAAACATGATGCAAAATATAAAAGTATTTGAATTCATCTTTCAGGTTTACCCGTATCAGCTTGTATCGTACTGTTTTATGTTATGGCAAATAAATATCAGTGCCCTTTTATTGATTGGTATTGTAAAAGTGACTGCAAATAAAGAAATAATTAGTGGCTTCGTGGGCACGATTGAAATTAATGATTTGTAGAGTTATAATATTTATCTATATATTCCTATAAAATACTACCTGACTGATTGGCTCACTCACCATTGCCGCGCCGTACCGTTGAAACTATAAATAAACAGACTACGATGACCGTTGCAAGCTAATCGCCGCTATTGAACATACTGACATGTAGACATTTATTTTCCCATAAAAAATGTTACATTCACTTACATGAGAATAAAACGTAATTACTTAGTAGTACTTAAAATATTAATGACAAGAAAACAATACAAAACTTGGGGGTAGACATGACTACGAACTACACTACATTGCAAGCGCACCACGCATTCATTACACAGATTTAGCGACCGCTGGAAGTGGCACGGGAGCATCGAACGTTGAGCATCGAATGACTTAGAAATAAGAATGTTAGGTACTGTTATACAAATAGAACTTAAGATATTTTTTGAAACTGTGAATTGATTTTGAATGTTTTATGCCTTTGGGTATTTTATTGTAAATTTAAGCACCTTCATACATCAAATTATTTTTACCGTAATTAGTTCTTGGAATATGCAGTTTTAAATCATTTGCTATATTTATAAGTTTATGTTAAATTCATTTTTTTCGTTCCGTTGTAAAAAAATTCCGTAAAAAACAAAATAAAATCGCATACGTAATTGATAAAGAAATTAGATGCTAACACAAGATATGAATCAGCATATCAGAGATCGAAGGGTTTAGAAAAACTTTCTTTTTTTCGTCTTTTTTTCGTCGTTGAACTTTCCGACCGGACCGTGTGGTGTACTCAGTAGTTGCTTGCTTTGTATCTGTATGTTTTTCGGTGGGTGGAGCGGTTACTGGTGGAATATGTGAAGCGGGTGTTGCTGGCACTATGTCTGCCGGAGAGGCATCAAAATACTCGATGTGTGCCTGTTTAATGCGGTCTAGGCTTACTTCCACGTTCCTTCCCCTGATGTTGACTGTCATAGTTTTCTCTTTACGATTGATGACTTCGTATGGGCCAGTGTATGGAGGCTGTAATGGTCTGCGTACTGTGTCGTCTCGGAGAAAAATATGAGTGGCTACTGGTAAGTCTTTGAAAATAAACGTCTTTGGCTTTGTGTGGTGAGAAGCTGGTGTTGGTCGCAACTTGGCCATTTTTGATCGTAGTTGGTCAATGAAATCTGGGATGCCTTCAGGACGATCAGATGCCGTTTGGGCAACTAGTAGTTCTCCCGGTAGGCGTAAAGGTTCTCCGTATAATAATTCTGCTGTTGACGCTTTCAAATCTTCTTTGAGGGCAGTCCGAATACCTAACAGTACTAAAGGTAATACGCGGGCCCAAGTATCTTCGTGACACATCAAGGCGGCTTTAAGTTGGCGGTGGAGTCTCTCCACCATACCATTAGCGCATGGATGATAGCTCGTAGTTCGAATTCTTGTTGTAGCGCAATGTTGAAGGAGTTTATAGAAAAGGTGAGACTCAAATTGTCGACCTTGGTCGGTTGTGATGATACTAGGAACGCCAAAACGGGAAATCCAGCCATTTAGGAATGTTTCGGCCACTTCTTCTGCAATAATTCCCACCATTGGCCACACTTCCGGCCACCGGGTATATCTGTCAATGGCAGTAAGGCAGTATTGAAAGCCTTTGCTCATTGGTAGAGGACCTATAATGTCTATGTGGACGTGTTTTAGGCGACCTGTTGGGTTATTAAAATGTCCCAATGGAGCGTTGGTATGCCTGGTAACTTTGCTGCGTTGGCATGGCATACATGTTTGTGACCACAATCGGCAGTCTTTTTTTATTCCTGGCCAAACGAATCGCTCAGTTATGAGTTGTGTAGTGGCTTTAACACCGGGGTGACTCAGGTTATGGAGTTGATTAAAGGTTTGACGTCGGAACGGTGGAGTTATATAGGGACGAGGTTTTCCAGTAGACATGTCGCAGATGAGTGTAGTGTTTGTGCCTGGAACGATAACTTGTTTTAAACGTAGCGAAGTGTCGTTCGAGTTAAGCAGTTTACGTAAGTCTGTAACTATTATAATTTTTAACCCTTTATCTGCCACGTTTTATAGTGTTAACCTGTCAATGCTCTGCTGTCTTAGTTTGTACTAAGATAAAATTTATTTACTAAGTGGTGGAAGTATTGTTTATCTGTATTTTATTATTGTTAAGTTTCTTTTATTTACATACTTAGTTAAGCCTGATTGTTTATAGTTATAAATATTTTGTTAGCCAATCATGGAAGGGTTCGAGGCTCAACTCAAGTCCTTACAGGAGCAAAACGCTGCCCTTCAGGAACAACTTGCCATATTCACAAATAATAAGCAAAACAGCTCAATTACAACAGAAACCGCCACACTTATTGTGATCTTTGAAGTGGAATCAGGTTTGTTTTCGCTGCAGAACCCCATATTTCGATTAAATAATCTACCTGAGGCTTAATAAGAGAGTTATAGATGATGAATCGAACATGTCGAGGAATACATTTTACAATGCTTCGCAAATATACATCTTAGAATGTTTCTACACACTATTATTGGAGACAATATTTACAGGCGAAAAAATATTTTCTATGGTATCACCATTGTTTACCTTTTCCGACTTGAAATAATTAAGAACCAGACTTTAGACGGATTCTTGTTGCACAGCTCTAAAACCAGTGACGTGATAATGTAATTTGACTGCAATCGATTTCACTTCGTTTTAATCAAAATCTGACGTATTTTGTATGAATGACAGCTTATTGACAGTTTGCTGTTTGAAATCGGATTGCAACAGAGTCGTGTAATCGTCCAGCAGATTATTTTGCCTGATTGTTTTAATACAAAATACAATACAAATACAATTATTTATTGTTTTAGCGTCAGTGGCCGGAAGGGTAATATTATACTAAATTCAGCTTCTTAATTTTGCTGCTCTTTGCAGGCATGCATAAATTTACATATTTTTTGTTGTGATATAGGTTACTATATGTACTAGATTATTTAGTTACCTAAATAATCAAAAGTTTGATTAAAGGTAAATTAATACAAAGGTTGGATTCGACCAAACTCAGGCACTATTCGTACCTATAGTAGAATATATATAAATCGTAGTTATTCAAACTTACAGTTTACTTGTATTTGACATTTCAAGACTAATTTTAATAGTAAAAATATTTATATTAAGTAATCTACATTTTTTGTCTGCTGACCCTTCTAGTTTAGTGTTTCACTGTGTTATTTGGTTGAGTTTAAACAATAGAAATTAGGAATAAGTAGGTGTGGGTAGAAAGGGTAACTTAAATCAAATGTTTTGGGTCGAACGGAGCAAAATACTCATTGGGTAGAAAATTCTACTCTTCTTTTATATTCTTCAGAATAGTTATTCCTGAAGTTGTTCGAATCTATGGTAGTTAGATAACACCAGGGTAAGTCAGGAGTAAAACTACAAAGTATACTTGTTGGTTAACTTTAATGTAACTCTCTGTTTCATCATAGTAAAGAAGTTTGTGAGTTTGTATGAGTCAGATTGGCCAGAATTGTCTGGTGATGGAGTTAATAGCCTTAAAATCTTCGTCATGGCCTAACAACTTTGAATCCAGAACCAATCCAGGATACGGATATATCATACGGAAGCGCTCAGTTGAAATTGTTACTGGCGGTCACCCATCTAAATAGTGACAACGCGGAACAGTGCTCAACTTCATTGACCTGTTATGAACGTATTGCAGCTATGCCACGAGCGCTTCATCATAGTTGAATTGTTTTTTTTTATTAAGTGTTACAAAACTTTATGTTTAGGTGTTCTGACTCTACTATGAAAAACTGAAACAAAAAAGTTGTTATATTTAATTAAAGTAAAGTATCTTGTTATACTGTAACCTTCACATATTTACAGAGCGATAGTTTTAAAACCTTAACAAAAAAGGAAGTGGATGACGCGAGGGTTGCGTGGAAAACACGTTTTTGACACTTTCTGCCCGTATTTTGCTAAAATGACAAAAATGTGCTTTCCGCTCGTTCCCCACGTGACACCCGGGTTTTTCCACAAAAACATTCTCAAACTAATGCTATGGTTTTGCTAATTTTGAGCACGGACTACAATACGAATACGCTCTTAAAAAAAATAGGCTACGCAGTACCTAGCACAGAACAAATATTAGTAAGTACTAAGTACTAACACAAATAGAAATTTATTTATATAGTTATAAGGAAAACCAACAGCTAAATATAATTTCCTTATGAAGCTACAGAAAGTCAATATCAGGTTTTCACTAATATATTTTTTAATGTTTACCAGATTGAGCTCTATTCCTAAAGCTAGGAGAAACTATAGAATGCATTTTCTGTTATACTTTGTGACAGCTTTACGCATCCTTTTAAAAGTTTATACCCAAATGTTTTCATTGCATTAACGTGATTACTATTCGCAATAACCCTTACATCTCGCCCCCACCAATGAGGATCAGTGGGAAAAAACTGCCCGCTCGTCCCCATTTTTATTTACATGGGGGGGGGGCACGCTCTCTTTGTGCTTATCACGAAAAATTCGTTTGACAATCGTAAACGTAAACGTCGTCAAGCTGTCAATTTTTATGGTTTTCTCGTGATTTGGTCCTGGAGTCAGAAGGTTCATACCGCTTGGTTTAGCACTTTACTTACATCGATTTTACTTACATTGAAAGCATTCATATTAAAAACCATAATAACCATTCTCCACGTCATTCTTTTGATCTTGCGTGTTGTCATTTATGTTTGTATTTGAAGCATCAGCTTTATTGGTTGGTTGATATGCTAAAATTATAAACACACACATATATATATATATATATTTATGTCAGCAAGTGACAACGCGATCAAGCACTCGCCTGATGTTAAGCGCAATGCCTGAGCTGCAGTGTCACCCAAAAATTTTAGATTCGTATATAAAATCGTATATATTCGCAATGTCAGATATTCTACCTATAAGCAGTATACTATATATTTGACATTGCGGTGGTACCACAGGGACAAATCCTCACCGTGATAAATGGTTCGTTTAAGCTGATATAACGTTGAACGGTGGTAAATACAAGAGATGTGGAGTCTCAATACGATTTCGCTAGCAAAGACCGCGTGATTAGATGCTCGCTTTGATTTAAAAAAAAAACATAAATAAACTGTAGGTAGGTACTTACCATTACAACATACGGATAAATTAATAGCGTACAAGCAGAGAAGCATGATGGTAAATATGAAAGTATTTGAATTCATCTTTCAGGTTTACCCGTATCAGCTTGTATCGTACTGTTTTATGTTATGGCAAATAAATATCAGTGCCCTTTTATTGATTGGTATTGTAAAAGTGACTGCAAATAAAGAAATAATTAGTGGCTTCGTGGGCACGATTGAAATTAATGATTTGTAGAGTTATAATATTTATCTATATATTCCTATAATATAAACTACCTGACTGATTGGCTCACTCACCATTGCCGCGCCGTACCGTTGAAACTATAAATAAACAGATTACGATGACCGTTGCAAGCTAATCGCCGCTATTGAACATACTGACATGTTTATATTAAAGTTCTGGTTATATACATTTATTTTCCCATAAAGAATGTTACATTCACTTACATGAGAAAAAAACGTAATTACTTAGTAGTACTTAAAATATTAATGACAAGAAAACAATACAAAACTTGGGGGTAGACATGACTACGAACTACACTACATTGCAAGCGCACCACGCATTCATTACACAGATTTAGCGACCGCTGGAAGTGGCACGGTAGCATCGAACGTTGAGCACCGAATGACTTAGAAATAAGAATGTTAGGTACTGTTATACAAATAGAACTTAAGAGATTTTTTGAAACTGAATTGATTTTGAATGTTTTATGCCTTTGGGTAATTTATTGTAAATTTGAGCACCTTCATTTATCAAATTATTTTTACCGTAATTAGTTCTTGGAATATGCAGTTTTAAATCATTTGCACGTCTCGTTATCATATTCTTATGCTGTTGTTTTTTAGTAAAGCTAATTTGTGTATGTATATCTTTATTTATAATTTTTCTTATTAGTAAGCTATATTTATTTAACTATATTTATAACTTTGTGTTAATTTCATTATTTTCGTTCCGTTGTAAAATTTTTCCGTTGAAGTAAGAAAATCATAGTTGAAAAAAATGTTTAGCTATATTGTGATCTTTGAAGTGGAATCAGGTTTGTTTTCGCTGCAGAACCCCATATTTCGATTAAATAATCTACCTGAGGCTTAATAAGAGAGTTATAGATGATGAATCGAACATGTCGAGGAATACATTTTACAATGCTTCGCAAATATACATCTTAGAATGTTTCTACACACTATTATTGGAGACAATATTTACAGGCGAAAAAATATCAAAGGAATTTCACAGCTGAATATTCAGCAGGTAAATTCTGCAAATCTCTTTGAAGTTGAACATACGATTTTTTCCGACAGGCGACCCTAATAGTGCAGGATAAAACGGAAGATACGAGGCATCCCAAAACGAATCTAATTTAGAATATAAAATGCGGTTGTAAATGGCAAGATGAAGTTTAGGGTTAGGCTCTTCATCATCATCATATCAGCCAGTCAACGTCCACTGCTGGACATAGGCTTCTCGCAAAGTGTGCCATAACAATCAATCTTCAGGCTTGGCGCATAACATCAAAGAGACAATTTTACAATGTATTTCCCTTCAGACAATAAATTGAAAATAAACGTACGAAAAACGACATCTAGTGAAAAACAAATGAACTAGAAGAAAATGTAAATTGTAAAGCCTGGTGAAGACATCCCATGTATTCACCGCTCCCGTGCATTTCGTTTAGCCGGTGAAATTGTGCATGTTACCTACTCTATCACAGCACTACATCTGCGAGGAAATCTCATTACCTTCCAATGTGCCCAAATAATGCACTTTCACATTCAGACTACCGTTGTCTATACGGCGCGGTGTATTTGCTATTAGCATTAGGTACCGCGCCGAAGCCAATTCTCGAGTTTAAGGTCAGATATCTAATAAAAATAGTGCTAACAGAGTTTTAAATGTTTTTTTTCATGCCTTGTTGGGTTTGGGTTCAATAACATGCATGTTTTGGAACATCTTGTAGGTGGCAGCCATTTGAACATGAAAAGCTTAGTGAATCTCAGAGGACATTCTGAAAGCCTTTTTGAAGAGATGATAGGCAGAAAATATTTTACCTTGAAATTATATGTCAATTTTCGAGGTTGAAATGTTTTTGAAAGTTCCACTTTTTTTCGCTGTCGATTTGTTTTTGGAACGTTGTTCTCATAAAAATTTGGTGAAGAGATTAGGATCTTCAGCGTGATGAGCAGAATACTGCCGTCCGCTAACTAAAACGCAGCTATGTGACAAAACCACTTTTTGAGATATCGCTAAAAAACGCGGCGAAAATTTAAAATCGATGCCACTTCATAACCGTTTGACGTATGACAGATTTTCTTTTTTTGGAAGATAGCTCTAATTGAGTACTATCTCATAGCTTTACTTTATTTAACCATGTTTATAGAAAAATATTGTTTTAAACGTGTTTTGGCGTTATAGCATAGCATTTATACAGTGTAAAAGTCTTGTTTACACCACTACAACGCCGTTAGGTATACCTTAACGGCTCTATAGTCGTGGATTTGTTCATAACTACCGCAGCGTGTTTTGGAAAACTAAATTATTTAACAATACATAACTAAAATGCAGTCATTGTGTTTTAGGTTAGCATACTTGCAATGAATGAATTTGCTTTACTTAGTTAAAAAGCTGTTAATGTACTTTAGCCACGTTTAAGACTAGTATTGGTCTGAAAATTGTTTTTGCGTCTATTATAATCTTATAAAACATCACTAAATTGCAGCTAAATCAAAAACATTTCCCTGTAACCGCTTTTTTGTCAAGTATTAGTTATTAAACTTTCAGGTTGTCCTACAATAAGACGTTATTTACTAAAATAAAACAGGATTTAAAACTAAAATAAATTGTTTATTGAATGAACGAGCGGCTCAGTTTTAAGATTGGCCTTAAATGCTTTTGTCAAACTGTCTGTTCTCGCCTACGGGTTGCATTTTAAACCGATATAGTTAAAACTTATAGCTATTATAGCTCTTCAAAATGCAATTTAAAGTTTGTGCTTGCGATGTCTTCTGTTTGCAGAATTTATTATCGTGATGACTTAGCTCAGCAACTTAGGGATGTACAGCTTTTTGTTTTTTTAAAAGGCATCCTTATTTATTTCCTATAAAGAGCACCGGTGGTCTAGTGGTAGTGACCCCGCCTTCCGATCCTAAGGTCGTGGGTTCGAATCCGGTCGGGCACCAATGGATTTTTGGCTATGAAAAATGTATATGCGCAATGCCAGTGCTCTCATACGGTGAAAGTAAACATATGTCCAAGAACTAAAAAATTAGAAAGCTGCCATCCAACCATGCCATCCATCCACCAATCCAAATTGGGTCCGTGTGGTGGATTAAAACCCAATCACTCTCGTTTGAGAGTAGGCCCGTGCAGTGGGAACATTAGAAGGTTGTCATGATGATTTATTTCCTCTTCTGATTTTGGATTACAATGCGAATAAATGAAAATCAATGAAACAAAATGGAAAATGGTAACTTGTGTTTTATTACTTTACACTTTATTTACATTTTTACAGTTTCATACACATTACATAATAATATCTCAGTGCAAACATTCAGAAATCAATTAAATACATTTACAAATGATATTGTTAGCAGGTAATTGGTGTGTATTTTACAATTGAAACTCCATTTATATATCACAGTTTGATTAATAAATTAAAATATATGAAAGAAACCTAAAGTATTTGTTGATTCATAAGAAAACGAATAAATTGTTTTAAAAAAAAATAATAGAAAGAGTAAAATATTAAGCAAGCGTCTCGGACCGGCATACGGACGTCTAAGCTTCCTAAGAGTACATACTCCTCAAAAAAACAATTTATGTAGACCGTGTCATTTGTAAAAATAATAAATTATTCTCGTAAATTATTAAGATTAAATTGTTTGTTTTTAATTAGGTAGTTATAAATCTTTATTTACAGAACATAAATCGTAATTACAGCATAATTTACATTAGATAGGTATGTACAAACTACAGATGAAACAGTAGAGCTATCTAATGACATCTTCGTCATTATTAATTTCTTAAATTCGGTGAAATTTACAATGATTTGAATAGATTGGCTTTAGAAAAGCCAAAATTAGCACATTTTTATGAAGAATTTAGGAAAAAATCTCATTCTTTTGGTTCCATTTTTAACTTATTTATTATAGTTAAAAAGAAACATTCCTGTTTTTATTATCCCATGTGACCGTATAATTATATCGATAAATTACCTTTAAATATAAATATATCGTAATATATTCATATATTACTTAAAATTTTCGCATTTGTCATTATTGTTATTATAATTTTTATAATAATTATAAATAATGCTTTCAATAGCTTGTTTCATTTAAAAAGCTCTAGTAGGTAGTGACGGATGGACAGACAACTTAGTGAGACCATGGTTTTCTTTGTTTTTCAAAACCAGAACCTTTGACAAATATTTTACTACATCGCGCCCTGTAATATTTTTATAATATAGGTAATTTTTTTCTATAATTATTATAACAAGTGAATATTTACTACTTTGCAATATTTTGCACAATATTGGTTAGCGTAAGAATATCGATGTTTTTGAGCTAAACTTCTTCTATCTCCTTCCATAGAATCTTCTATAGAAAAATCTTGGATGCGCAGGTCCTGAAAGTATTTTAAAGTTCTTTATCAAGGTCACACGGTCCAAAGTCGTGGGTTCGTACCCGGTTGTCGTGCACTAATGGATTTTTTTTTGAAAAATTATGTGCGCAATGCCAGTGCTCTCCTACAGTGAAGGAAAACATCGTGAAGAAACCATCATGTCCAAGAACTAATCATTCGAAAGATATATGCCATTCACCAATCCACATTAGGTCCGTGGAAGACTTGTCTTCCAATTATTTTATCAAGATGGTTTCTTTCCGATGTTTTCCTTTACCGTTTGAGAGCACTGTCATTCTTCTTTCGAACTCTCGTAGGTTGGTTAGCAATGGTGCTACCACTATACCACCAGTGCTTCTCAGTCCTCGTCATCAGCATAATGTGGCGAAGGCAGGTGGCGAGTGGCCGTTTTAAGCTCACCTTATATTGTATTATATACGAATATGTTACTTTTTTAGAGATTTTAATTTTCATTATTATTCTTTGCCTGTTTTTGTTGATGATTCTTTTTTTTCTTTTTTTTTCTTTCTTTCCTCAACCATACTTTAGATAATTAAAAAAAAATACAAGGCCTTTACTTTTATTAAAGATTATTTATACAGCATGGCAAATTGGTTACTCTTGTTGCCCACATTAGATGTGAAGTGCAGACGCTGTAGTGCCTGGGACAGGTTTTAGATTAGATGAAGTTGCCCAGCATCTATACTCTCTTCTCAGCTTCGCTCGCGACCTAACTGGCTAAGTTGTTCTTAACAGATCAACGAAGTTAAGCACTGATCCGCGTAGTCATCATCCGCGCATCTTTTGAATGATGCGCGGTCGCCAGTGGCAATTTTGACTGAGCGCTCCCGTGCTTTGGAGGGCACGTTAAGCAGTCAGTCCCGGCTTTTTCAAAGTCCATTACGCCATGACAGAGGCCACTGACTCATACGAACTTCCTTACTCTCAGCTTAGCCAGCCTAATCCACAGGAAAAGCATGGGCAATACGTGCGGAGCTAACTAAGCCGCGATGTTTTCTTTCACCATTTTAAGCACATCATACATATTTCGATACAAAAATTCATTGGTGCACGGCCGCGATTCGAACCCGTGACATCCGGAAGTACGAGCCCATTCCACTCAGCCAACACGACTTTCAAACTTTAGATAAGTAGGTAATAAGTAAGTTGGTAATTTTTTAGTAACGTTTAATAAAGCATAATGCCCAGCAGCAGTTGCTTATTATTTAGAAGCAGGCGTTTGACTAAGCATCATGCATACAGGTGAAACAAAAAATGCCCGTGGTAGCTTGCCCGTTTGACTAGAAAACTCTAATAAGCTTGCTTTCATTTTTTCTACTAAATGTGAAAGTTTTTCGACTAAGCTAAGTAGATCGTACTGAGCTTTTTTTGTGCATTTATGTAAGTATTACGTACAAGTTTAATAAGTGCATTTATCTTCATACATATCTAAATAGGTACATCACACAGAAAGGAACAGGGAGTGAGTGCAACCCTAACCGAGAAACCTTATTATTTTACAACACAAACAATTTAATACGAAAACATTTTTAATATGGCCGAGATGAATCACTCATGTGAAGTTATATCCGAACTCGAAAAACCTCTGTAATTTTGCATCCTACGCTTATGATTCAAAGTTTAAAGTTGCTTGGGGGTGAATGTGTCGGATTTCACGCTCGCCGGTTCGGAAATGCACGAAGTTTCCTTTTGTGGCGGTTCTCATAACTTGATTTGTGACGGCGCAACCCTTCAGCCGGTTCCGGTGCGGCGCCGCTGTGGCGCGACGCGTCACTTCCGCTGCTAGATGGGGTCAAGGCATAAGCGGAGAGTCTCTCTGGATATTATGGTTAAAGTCAGTCTGGATACACATTATAAATTCATTTCATCGAGACTGATCGACATTTGAAATGCAATGCATTATTTAAGCAGAGCTGGAACGTTGACTGAAACCAAATAGGACACAGAGCTTTTTTTGTGACGTTACCAACGCAATACTTTCTATGTTACTACTGTTTTTTTAAACCTAATGACAAACAAAGAATTAGTTTAGCTGCTACACACTTTTTAGCTAATTCGCCTGTGTCTTTCATCTTGGACGCAGTTTTCCGAAGATCAAACCACTGCACATGTCTTACTAAGTTTCGACTCAGACGAGAACCCGTGTTCATTAGGACGTTGCATAATGTCACATCTGTCTTATCTCAAGCTGCATACAGATTTATCACGTATAACTAGAATTTTCCTATTTAATAAGATTTAACCCCTTGATAAAAAAACTACTTATAGCATTGTATCGGCTTGTTAAGTATTGTCTTACTATCATCTATAAGGTGATTACAGAATTAAAAGAAATATTAGCTAACCAAACATTGTAATACGGTCATGAAATGGCCCTCTAGTTTTAATTTTTACTACATCGCGCCCTTTCATAAAAATCGGTTACCTATAAGGAGTGATTGAACCACAAACATACAAATATCTAAACTTATTTACAGGTTAGCTTACTTTTAGTAGGATATTATACTAAGGGTTATAAATAACACACATAACTTTATATAAGAAGTGATATTACAAAGAATAAACAAAACGCTTGTTTATATATAAAATTATAACTTTTTACTCATAAAACACATAAAAACATAAAACACACATTTTACTCATAAAATAACAACCAGATAGTACTTTTCATCAAAGTACCAACAGAACTTAAAAAAATAAACAATACCGCTTTCATAAGAGAAAATACATGTCGTGTAGGTCGACAACAAAAAAGCTTATGAAACTTATCCCAAGTTGCCGCTGAAACTTTGTGAACACATCCGATTTTCTTTATTCTTTTGAACAATTCGTCTTATACAATTTTTACAGGATGTTAAAATGTATAGTTTTTTGTATAAATCTAATAAAGCGACCATCAAGTCGTTCGCTTGTTAAGCGTCACGCCTGATATACCAGCTGCAGTGTTACCCCAAGCTTTAAGTTTAAAGTGCGCTTGTCACTGCGAGACAATGTTTCCTGAATGTGGTCATTTTGAGAACAATCGTTTTTTATTTACGGCTTTTATTAAGTAAATTTTTATTGATAAAACATTGTATTTAAAAAAACGTTGTTATCACTAATCTTGAAGTTTAATTACTCGTATGTAGTAATAGTTGAAATATTGAAATGTAATTACAAAGTTCAAAAAACCGATTATTTATTGAGGTGTTTCAGTAAAATTTAACTTTGCTCCTAAATTATAGCCTACATACAAACGAAACATTTATTTTATGTTCAGCCATTTATAAAATGGGGTTTTCATTAGAGTTAATTAATATAACAAATATGAGAAAACCCTTGTGTTTTTGAGTGAGCAAACATATAAATATGCATTGGATCAATATCAAAAGGTCTGAGTAAAAATGGCGGAGGCGGGAATAAATCTACGCTCTTTTATTAAATCATGGAACTAAGATTACGCGCGAGCGCACACGAGCTTTGTAGCTCAGATCGCTATATCTACATCACTATATAAAGCCCATAAATACCATGGTATAAGTTCTCTCGGCGGATCTAAGCATCCGTGAAGTTAGCCGTTTGTGATGCGCAAAGACAATTTAATTAGAAAAAGCTCCATTGCGCATCGAAACGGCTAACTTCACGGATGCGCTTAGAGAACTTACTCATTATTTCTGTTAGCAACGACACTGAGTCTTAGTGTAGAGTTATAGTTAGGACGTCAGATTGCGAGTTCGATCCTTGCTGCGGGCGGGACAAATGTTTTCATGATCTGCATATTTTTTTTTATATTTGTTCCGGGTCTGCGTGTTTAATATGTACGAGTAATTATAAGTAATTATACGTTTCTATTTATAAATAAAAAATGTAAAGTATTCTTTTCTATCTATTCTATTTTGAAACTGTCGGAAAGGTGTCGAGGTCTTATAGTACAAGCTTTGCTTAGTTCTAGGCTAGATGACGCTGTGTTAAATTTCTAATAGTAAATTTTGTACCTTTTAACCTTTTTTATTTTGTTTGTGCCTTTTTGTAAATTCATTGGCAAGTAAGTATTTATTTATTCTTCACTTTTATCAATAGTAGTAGTACAAATGTATTATACGGGAGTGTGACTTACTTCCGTTCATATCGATTATCTTATCGATTCTGTTACTATGCGAAAACGCGGAATCTCTAAACTTTTTATGTAAATTAGCCTTATGGTTGTGGGAAATATATTTCCTCGGTACCGAATCAACGTCGCCTTAACGCGAGCAGAACTCTGTTTGAAACTTCAAAAACTAAAACAACGCACACTAATCAAAAGGATGATAAACGTGCGTTAGTTTACATTGCAGTATACACTTTTCATGATCAAAATAAATTGTAAGCGTAAAAAACTCGTCCAGCAATATTTCAATATTTGCAATCAAGTCAATATTTGTACCGGTATCGGTATTTGACTCAATCCTTCTCGCTCGAGAGTAGGCCAGTGTCCCAGCAGTGAAAACATTAAAAGGCTGTCACGATGATGATGAGTATTTTGTAAAGGGAATTTTTAATCTTTCAATTTGTAAAGGCTTTTTTACAGCTTTTACGATAGCCAAAGGATTTTAAAATCCTTTGCATTGTATCGCTATTGCTCGGCTCTGGATAAACAAGAAACGATGAGCCGAGGCGATCTGGCGCTGAGACGATATTATCTGCTACAACCTTTATGCGGGACTTGATAGACCGCCGCGCCCGCATCACGAAATTTTTTTTTTGTATGTATCGTATATCTAAGAGTCGGAAACTCAAGAGTACAACAACACCCGAAACAAATACAAACAGGTGCATTATTCGCTATGACCAAACTCGGGCTCGTTACGATCTGCGTGGAATCGTCGTTGACGAGCCATATTTTAGGGCTCTTCTGACTGTTTTTCAAAGTCAACCTATCAATTAGCAAAACTGTCGCTATTGAAACAACACAGATACGGAAAACCATTTTACAATTTCACACCATAGCACGTATAGAACACGTAACTAAGTTACAAGTTATTGGTAAGGAATCTCTATGTCATAGCGAATAAGCCCCGGTCAGAAACATTTTCCACACCACGTTATTAGAACTCGCACTGCCGCATCTAATAAAATTACAAGGCAATTCCTCATCACTGATTCAGTTGTTCTGTATAAGCTTGACCACCTAAACTGACATTTGTGAATGTCAATTTCATAATTAAAATGCGTTTGACCGTAGATCGGGGCCCGCGAGATTACCGAGGGTCAAATTGAATGTTGACGGTCCTACATATTGGACCCCACAAAATATAAATGAAGTCATAGAGAAGGCAAACACAATTAAAAAGGTCCAAAATGAATAATGAATACGGGAACAACTGCTCCTTCATTGAGATGAGTGAGTGATCATTTTCTGTAACAGGCTGCGTGTTTTTTAATTTTGTATTTCATGAAAATAATCTAATAATAACACACGAGTTTTATTTTGGCATGCAATCGTCTTTTCTTTTTTGGTTTTATGGCGTCTGTCCCGTGAGTCTGCTATAAAATGATGTAATTTCGGAGTACACAATCTTGTTGCTGGTGCAAGGTGAATTGAAATGAAATGAAATACTTTTTTTTTAAATAAAAGCATTTCATTTCATTTCAAGGTGCATGTGTAAAAGAAGTCACATACATGCCATTGTGCAAGTTCCAGGCATGTTTAATTGTGTATTTTTGACCTAAATGTAGCTTTGAACGATATGCGCAAAATATGTTTAATGTAAAAAGTTTTAGTGCAGTAGACAGAGGTTTACTTTTGTTTCAACGTCTCAATAAATCATGTGATTACTACCGATAATGTAACATTAGGAATTGTACGAATATGAGTCATTTTGCTACTGTATCATAACTACTATTTCCTGTACCAAGCCGCCATTTATTAAGTTAATCTAAATATAATTGACACTTTGACTGCAAATGCCCCGCAGCAAAATCCGTCGCCGCTTCTACTTGAATTAAAATAATAAGGCTGATTTCACACGTGCGTTTGCAAATATGCGTGTCGGTCATAATTACGTCGTCGTAGATTATTATTGCACTGCAATATACAAATTTAGGGCTGACCTAGAACACCTTACATTATTGTGACATTATTATGCGTACTTTGAGAAAAAATACCTTAGAATGTGTTACAGTCTTACTTCAATTTGTTCATGTGAAACTAGATCTTTCGTTAGGTCTTTTAAGAGTGTGGGCGGAAGCCTATAGACTTCCCTGAGTGTAGGTTTTAAATCAGACAGAAAAATATAATTGATTTACTGGGCCGCTAAGAAAGTGAGTCGGTAATAAAAATGCAATAACTTCTAAAATATTAAAACTAGCTTTATGAAATAAAGACTGTTCTTCTTAAAGATGATCGCATTTGTGTCGATTTATAACTCGACCCGCTTTTTTTTGCGACCTATCAGTGCCCTTATTCATAAAAAAGCTGTCATATCAGCAGCGCATTTTTTTTCCTCATCATTCATAATTCATAATATAAGTCAATGAACAAATAAATAAATAAAATAAATAATGCTGGACAATCCACACAGCATCATCTAGCCCCAAGGTAAGCTGCTGTTAAACAGAGCTGTATTATGGGTACTAGATGACTGATATATACTTAATACAATACAATACATAGATAGATATTTTTTATTATATATAGAAAACACCCAGAACACCCGGAACAAATATTTGTAGATCGTACAAACATTTGTCCCGAGGCGGGAATCGAACCCGCAACCTCTGCGTCGCAGGCGGACCTGCGCCCGCTGCGCCACATCGGTCGTCAAACAAACAAAGACGATTATTAGAGATGATGAGATTTAGAGAGATGGATTTGTTTGAGATGCAATTAGCTAACAGAGATCTAAAGACTCGTTTTTTTTTTTAAATTAATAACGTAGCTCTTTTTTGTAATTCTATACCCTATAATGTCATTTACTATAAAGAGCTTAACGTGAAGTAATAATTTCCTACCGTGGATTGATTTTAAACGATTTGATTTGCGTGGCTTATAATTTCCGGTTCCCGCCGTCCAGATTGCAGACTGTGAATACTGGAAATGGAGTTGTCACTGTCAGAATTGAACTTTCAAATTCCTCTCGACGTTTTTTAAAAGAATAATAAAACAAACCATGAATGAAAACCATATTTATTTGTTATCTTATTTTTACATAAATTCGTGGTTCTGCGTGCGATTAATTGTAATTAAGTACCTATTTATTTTGAGCATGATTTAATTTAAAGCAGTTTAGTCTGCCAAGTTTTTAGACAGAAGAAGTTTTTGAAAATGCTAAATACACTCATTATTACACTATAGTACTAACAGAACAAACATAGGTACTCGTATTATATTTGATTCATAACAAAATTGCTTGTTGTGCGTTTCAGATACATTACCAGAGACTCAACTGGTAATAATTGTCTTGGATGAGAATCGAACCTACAACATATAACGTAGAAAGCAGAGCTAGATATAACATAACACATAATAATAAATACACCAGCGTATATTTTTATTAAGTAAGTATTATTATGTTTATTGACGAGAAACTGGTGTTGCCTATGTTCAATATTATTCCTTATTTTATTACTGTTATGTCATCAGCTTTCAATGAATTGTGTTCATTTACAATTTTCATTTTAACATAGCGTGTTCCATTTATTTTACCAGGTTTCCCACACTCGTGTATTATGTGTGGGTAAACGTAATCGCAATCTGAACTTGGCTTAGTTCGACTTGTCGCACTTTGACCTTCACAGCTGCCAGATCGGCAAGCGACCATTCGTTTCCCTGTTACAGTTTATTTTTATTCTTTTCTTTTGTCACTCAATCAAATCATTCGAACTATGGGTAGTGATCTGGTTCGGTTGAGCTATTCAAAGATCGTTTGTAACGGCGGCCTTGAGACACAGAGCTTTAGATGGCTCAATAATTAACACATCATTTCAATAATATGTAAACACAATTTTTCTAAGGTTTGATAGATAAAAATACTACTAAATTTAAATATAAATTGTATGATTAACTTGTATCTAGATAGGTATATACCTAGATAGTTTTAATTTTACTGTTGAATTGGACAATAATGTTGTCTTAAAGTCCTTTTAAATATTATTATTTATAAAAATATATAAAAAAATATAATTTTAGTTTTTTCTAAGCATCACAATATTTCAATAAAGTGGATAATTTTAATTAAATGTACATACAACGGACAAACTAACAACGCTTAGTTCCAGAACGAATAACGTTTTCCTAGAAACAAGCACCTGGAACTGCTAATGTCCTAGGTACTAACCCAGCAAGAATGTCCTAGTTATCGGTAACACTAGTTGAACTAGTCTTAGGTATACGCAACACTATGATTCATCACAAAAAACAATCAGTTAATAATAGCATAGATTGTCAGTACTACAACTAAGTTAGTAAAAACTAACTTCTAGCCGTGCAGGCATGCATAACATTGTGCAAGGTAAAGGACTCAAATAAAACAGTTGAAAATTTGTTTTAATTTATTTCTCAATTTATAAATCACATGGGCTATTTACAGCTTCGATTACAACAAAAAACTTTCGTTCATGGCATTACAATGCTTAAAAAACAGTCGATTTTAAGGGATGTGTCCCATTTAAAATCAAACGGGTTAATCCTTAACCAATTAACTTATTCTACGGATCGCATGCAACTACCCATGCATAGATAAAATTGATGCTACATACAACGTATAACAAAAAATAATTTAACAATCAATATGTTATTCTTGTTCTAAGCATATTAAAATAAAGGGCCACACAGACCGCTGATTTTACTATAAAGCTATCTATACTAATCAGAACAAGCCAATCACAAGAATCTTCAAGAGTGTTCTGATTGACTTTATTGTGGTGTTTAGCTATGTGTAGCGGCTGTCTGTGACACCCATAAGAATTGGATAGAATAACATATCAAATTAGAGGTAAAACGCATAGTGCAACACGATAAAAAAAAATTACAAACTTTCTTTGAACATTACAGTAAAAAGTAAACTGTTTAGGTGACACGTAGGTATGTTTATTAATAATTATTTAAATGGCAAGAATACAATATTGTTAAAAAAACATCGTAATTATTTATATAAAATAAATTATGCTAAAGAATATTGTAGATGTTTATAGAGAATCTACGCTTCCTTATACAATTTAACGGAGTTTATATAGAAATACAATTAATTTAAAATCATGTTTTTATTTTCCTCGTGTCGCACTATGCAGAGCATTAGTACTAACTACATTGACTAGTCATTTCACCGTCCGTAAAGGTTACCTAAATTACCTCGAGCGCCGGGTGGTACAAATCCGTAACCGGAGGCGCCGACGACTACGCCGCTAGTCTGGCTGGGGTCCCCACTGGGGGAGGGGGGGAACAGGACCGGACCTGGAAAGTTCAAAGCTATGTGTCATAGGAAATTCAATAGTATTTAGATTTGTATCGGAAACCTTGGAATACCAAAACCTTACCTACTGGGCGAAAGAGACTTAACATTAATGTCTCGGGGTGATAAATGCAGTGCAGTGCCACGCAAACACTTAAAAATTTTAATCTTTGGGTGGCACTGCATCCTTAATAGTCAGGCGTGGTGCTTAACATCAGGTGCCTTGATTGTCTTGTCACTTGCTGACATAAAAAAAAAATTATAAAATAGGACCAAGACAGTATTCAATATTGTTAGTTTCATAAATAAAATGGCACAGTAGATACATAAAATGATGCTACTAGTTTTTAGTTCTTCAACATCAAAAATATACCATAGAAAGCGACAATGTATACCTACCATCAGTTGGTTATACTTGTTTCGCAACATGACATTACAATGTAATACGTTAGATCTAATTAAAAACAAAGTTACCGACTTCTATTGATCTTGAACTATATGTAGAGTACAATGCAATAGCGTGATTGCCTATGGAGAGCCAATAACAACGTCACTTCCATATCTCTATTGTCAATCGCTGTTCACTAGATACGAAAACGATTAGGTCATTTGAGTAGCAAAGTTCTTAAAGTTCTGTCAGCAATTCGACAGAATTGAAAGGATAGTGACATGGTAATTAAAGATATGACATTGTTCGTTTAAACCTTCAAGTTTGAAGCAAATTTTATGCTTTGTGTATATTATGCACTATTTGCATATGCATTAGAGCGAAACTACACAAATGTAGCTTTGCATTCAATTTGATTTTTGGCATTTGATCGACATTTCAGTTTTCATATCATTTCAGTATGCCATGTCAGTTATGTACAACATGCATTATGTTATGTCATATTTTGATGCATACACAATCTAGTAGATGCATAGCTGTGCATGCAAGCTACAAGTGTATTTTTGCCCTTATTAAAAACATTTTTTTTTTTTTTCCATTATGTAAGTATATGTAAACGAAGCACGCAAAGCAATTATAACTTCAAATACCTACCAGTCATGAAACAGAGTTATTTATATCGTTATTATTTACGCAACAAGTATTTACTTAAAATATCTTGTGTAGAGTTATAATTATTTTCAATAACTCTATTTGCGACATTGCCAATTTGTGTTTAAATTATATACGTGTTGGCACAGAGTACATAAAGTTCTAAATGATCAGTTTTAATAAAGATATCGTTTGGAATTACCAGATAAATACTCGTATCTCCATTATTTTTTATAGACCTAATTTATTCATATAGGCATAGATTATATTACTCTTAGGAGCGGTGGGCGCCTGCCCTATTAAGAAGTGAATGATTGCGGGTTCGATCCCTGATGTGAGACAAAAATGTTTGCATGATCTGCAAACATTTGTTCCGAGTCTGAGAGTTTCTATGTATATGTATAAGTATGTATTCAACAAAAAAAGTATATACCATGTATTTTATCACGTAGTTGGTTACCATAGTACAAGTTTTGCTTAGTTTGGGGCTAGATGGCATGGTGTAGAATTTTCCACCAATAGTATTTTAATATTGATGAAAGATATCTATACTAATATTAGTATTAATGACAAAGAAAAATAAAAATCTTCTCTCTTTATACGTAAACTCAAAAACTAGCCCGATGTCAAAAAATCGCGACAGAGTGTACCCGGTCGTCATAATCTAAATATTTAGTTATGACTATAGCTATTTACTATCATTGGTATTAAACTATCAAGTACAAAATATTCAATTTATGTAAGTACAAACTGCGCCTTTTTCCCGTAGGGGTAGAAAGAGACCACGAAATTCCACGTGCTCGATTCTGACATACCTCTTTTGCTTAATTTCATTATTTTATATAAATTATTGTGATCACTGTTGAGCAATAACAAAATAAAGAGTAATAAAAACAAAACACCAATTAGGTATTGCAAATCAGTTTTTAACAATGTACCCTGCCTATAATTTATCAGTCACAGTACAATAAAAAGCATGTCCTTAACAATTACTATTGATTAATAAGTAATAACAAACATTAGTGTCACAATTTGAGAACATTAAATATTGCTTAACATTTCGCATTGCTAAGCAAATAACTTTCGTAGACCTTCACTTGGCTGGTAGCCGATAATTATATGTAAGTCTGAATTGTTTTATGATTAAAATAAATCGATGTTATTCATTCCTCTTCTATGTAAGATTCATCATGTAGTTCCAACTCTTTGCAGGGTATAACCCTGCAAAGACTTGGTTGAAAGAGTTGAATAGTAAAACTGTTTATTCCTTTAGAACCCACCACAAATCAAGAAAATATTATCTATTTTGTACGTTTTTTTCTCTTAAAAATTCTAGGCGTAGTAAAAAATTTTTAAAAATGGAATGCAATGGTACAATGGTGTGGTAGTTTTTCTTTTAGATTTATACAGGATTTAGTGGAAAGTTGGTTACTCTTGTTGTCCACACTAGATTGTGTAGTGCAGACACTGCATTGCCTGGAAAAGGTTTTAGATGAAGTTAAGTTGGTAATTACCTCTGGTTTACACACATTTTGTAAAAACCAGAGTTACTATTCTTAATTGAGAAATATAACTTAAACATACAGAGGCCTATATCCAGCAGTAGACGTCTATCGGCTGATATAAACACACAGTCCACCAATTTACATCTGGTACGACAAAGACCCAATCACTCATCTGAATTTATTTCTCTTTCTCCTCTGATAATACGTGTTGTGCCTTGTCAAATAAAGATTTCATTCATTCATTCATTCATTCACTCTCGTTCGAGAATAAGGTGGCAGTGGGAACATACGAAAGCACACTGTACTTATACTTACATAAGTGTAAATCGATTGATCGTATTAGCTCCAACGATGTTCTACAATCAGTAATATCAATCATCAAGATCTCTACAATGTTAAACACATTCATTAAATGATGGCAGAATCATGTAATTAATCAAATCATACCGTAGCGTTGCATTGCCTAAGCATTTATTTCTGAACGTTTGCCGTCATATAACGGCCTTGAGCGTTTAACCGATTTTGAACCTTATGCTTAGATTAGCAGTAGGTGACAGTAGGAGTCAGTCTGATTTACATGGTGCGTATGGACAGTAGTTTCAACAGTGGGTCTATTATGAGTTAGGTACTCACTATAATAGCTAGAGAGTCTGGTAAAAATGTCAAAAGTCAGTTAATCAAATTCAAGATTTTAAACACCGCTTAGCTAATATATTTTGTCGCTCGTGGAACTGATAACCGCTAGCTAATAGAGATTTTTGAATGGCGTGAAGACCATTATCTGGAAAACGAAGTATAGACATCCCCCTACTTGATGGACGGATGACAAGGAAATCGGTGGATGATGAAGGCTTAAGATTGGTCATTGGGCATTAAGGAAGGCCTATAACCAGCAGTGGACGTCTGCTGACATGGTGATGATGATAATAATGATTTTTGTAAATTTTAGTGACCGTAGTAGTCGGTTACTCATGATAAAACTCTTTCCAATGCTCTCTGCCAATGATACATACCGTACACCTACATCAGATCATACGTTTTGTTATTCTAAGATAATCCATTACGACCGCTTTATAATAATGGTAAATGTTTTTTCAAAAAATATTTAGCCATGGAGTTAGAGGAATATTTCACAATAACTTTAATAAACTTTTATTGAAGTTATTGTGAAATATTTCACAATAACTTTAATAAACTTTTATTGAAGTTATTGTGAAATATTTCGAAAATGTTACAATATTATTTAATTGCTCTATTATTTATTTATAACACCACTGTACCTAATTAATTGAAGGTAACGATAAAAATCTTTTAAACATTGTATAGGTAGTAAATTTAATCAAGCTGACTGTCTTACAAAAACCATAGTGCATGCGTAGGTTCATGTAGTACATGTATACCGCGCTACGACCGTAGCCGTAGATAAATAAAAGCGTATTAAAAAAAAATATATATTATAAAAATACATATTTGGATTTCGAACACATTTGAATTTCTAATATATTTTAAATTTCGAACTTTTTTGTCAAAGCGTGAAAATGACTTCGTGCCCGGGACTGAATTAATATTTACAGTTTTTTTTGCATGAACATCCGTTAGCATTGTCACTTAATTTTCTATGACAATATTAGATGCTACACTAACATAACATAACATACACATAACTCTAACATTATAAAAACGTGTCATGAAAGCGTAAAGCAAGTTAGTTTTTAATAAATCGCATCAGAAAGACGTCAGTCAGAGACTTCCGAGAGTGACACATAAACTTTAAAGAAGCTATTGTCATCACGCAACTGAAAAATTATATGATTTACTTAATTTAATTAATCGTTTGCTTCCGCAAAGCGCGCATGCTCTCATCCTTTTGAATTGCGACATCTTGAGCAACAGAACTGTTACAACACATTAGTGCTGTTTTCTTTTTAAATCTTCATGATGAGTTGCTTGCTTTAAAAGTTATGAAGATTTTTGATCTATGCCAAGCAAGTAGTAAATTTACCTCATCTCCTTTTATATAATGTAAGGTCGTTCACTTTTTAACTTGGCTTGAGTTGAGAAAGACGTCTTTACAAAAAATGCATTTATAAATAAGTAGCTCGCTAGTCGAATAATCGAATTTGATTAGTTTTTGGTTTTTAGTAAAGGTTCCTAATGCTAACAGTCTATTATGGTATGCAAAAGTACTTACCTAAGTTCGTATAAATCAGTGTCCAACTGTGATGACGGAGCCAATAGGCCTTCTGAAGGCCTCTGTTATGGCCTAATTGGTAACAATAATTGACTTTGAAGTAAGGCAGACTTCCTTTTTACAAAACATCAATATTTTCATGAATCATTCATTGGGTAACTGCCCTAGAAGCGCTATTAATGCTACTACGATATAAATAGTTACAAGCTACGTTATCTGAGTGAATTAAATTTAAAACATTCTTAGATTATTATGATAATCATCTTTGAATTAAGTAAGCTATCAGGCCTAAAAACTCTTGCTTCAGACTTCCGACGACGAAGACTATATTAAAATATTACATTATCTTAATGCGTAGGACTTTTCAGCAAGAGTTCATCCTAGTGCCTCAATATTCAGATTTTAGGTGACAATGAAAATGACACTGTAATGACGACATAACTCCTCGTGCGACGACCTCGTGATATATAATTTGTCTGCCAATATTTTGTTTCTTTTCTATTGTTATTGACTTAAAGAAAGCTGCTCACGTAAGGTTCCGTCGTGTATATTTTCACAAATGGTTATAACGTAGCTCTTTAGCAACCTTGTGAAGGTACCTACGGTCCATCAAGTGAACGGTACAACCTATGCGCCGTTTTTTGTACTTGTTTTTGTGACATAATATTAATATTCAATAATAAAACATAAATGTTATCAAGCCGGTCACGAAGTGAATGGATTATCTTTAGTGTGTAGTTTGGGTAAGTACCTATCTTGTTTTAAGTTTTTCTTGTATGTTTGTAGAAGTAATAAGGTGCCTTCTAAGATGGTAATGACCACGCTTATTTTAGTGTTGAGTTGGTTTATTATCTACGAAAATTAATGATTATGCAGGTGCTATGTTTTTTTTTCACTTGTATTGGATTTTAGCTTTTGCGTCAAGTCCTATTTGAGAGTTATCTGTCACTGAGTCAAGACTGAGTATTGCCATCATGTTATCGAATTGTGTATCAACGCCAGTTGCTAGTAATTATAATTAATTTAGATCTGCATGGGATGTGGCGCTGTCAAACGCGTTCGTTGCGCAAGCTCCTCAGCTTTTTGCTCGGCGGAGCATGATTTTGTCATTAAATGCTCCGAGTGGCTCGGACCCTTCTGCACACTTGAACATTATGGCTACAGGGTTTTGTAGAGTTAAATTATGAAGTACCTACATACTTCAACTAATCTGATTTGTAGATACACTATTTGACGCCCTTATTCATAACAAAAACTGTCATTTAAGAGGCGTATTGTCTTTTTTGGACGTTAATTTTAGCAATAAAACTAAACTCACAGTCGACTCATAACTACGTTAGATTCCGTACTCTAGTAACCCAGTCTCATAACAACAATAATGTAAGTCAGTATAGTAGGTAATAGCTACAACATTTAAACATCGGGTGAAGTAATTTCGATCGGTTGCTAAGCTTGCTTTTACACTGTAGCAATAAATAAACGGTATTAAATAAACTTTCATAATACTATGCGAGTGGGCTAACAAGAAATGAGACTGCAACAGGACATACCCAGGACTGTTCCTATAGGGGACAGTTAATTAATTTAATTAAAAATATAAATTGCAATGGATTGCAAAATGTACCTTACTTTTACACAAAGCTGTAATTTGTCTTTACATTTTCGTAGAGAAAACTGTTGTTACGTCTCGCGCCCCTCATATTATATGATATTCCCGCTCATATTATAAATGAAGATGTTTGAGTTATCTGGTTTTTCTACAGGTATTGTATGTATGTTCGTATGAGTCCGTGGCCAACTCTGGTGACAGAGTTTCTAGGCCGCCCAAAAGCCTCTGTCATGGCCTAACAACTTTGAAAAAGCCGGGACCGACTGCTTAACATGCCCTCTAAGGCATAGGAGCGCTCAGTTGAAATTGCCACTGGCGGTTATCCATCCAAATGATGACTACGCGGAACCACTGTTCATCTGTTAAAAACAACGTAGCCAGCTATGTCGCGAGCGCTTTATCCAGCGTATCCAACACATATCTATAGGTAAGTAAGTATTTCAATTTTTCTGCCATGCGATCCGGACACATTCCATCAAACAAAAATTGTCTTCTTGATGAAAATGTTACATTGCCTGAGGTAGTTGTCTCATCGCGGGCAACTGAGCGAGTAAACAAGTATAGTTCGCACGGCGGATCTAGACTGCGAAAAGACAATTTAGTTTGAAAAATCTCCATAGCGCATCGAAACGGCTAACTTCACGACGGCCGAGATCCGCCGTGAGAACTATACACGTAGATGAACAAAAGCCAGACGGCGAGTGATTTTATAAATAGTTTATCGCCCGCTCATACGCTGGCGGTGGGACAGGTGCCTAATTGTAATATCTGCGGGAATATAGAGGATATTTACCACCATGTTGATGGAATGTGGCGAACTGTGTTTTTAATTTTTCAATGTTCGAATAGAATGTTTCGAATGTTCGTGTTGGCTATGCAACATTGTATTGGATGGATCTAATGCCTGACGAAGTCTATTTACATTTTAGTTGTTATTTATTTTGGAGGGGAATAGGTAATCCTGTTTTTCTCGTTTTATTGTAAAATTCGTGAACAGTTTGAAAACATTTTGCTGTGCCTTTCAAATCCATCATTGGTATGTTTATTGACATATGAATGACAAGAAAAGATAAAACTTAGCAAGCTGCTAAAATGACAGTTTTTTTTATGAATATGAATAAAGGCATATTGAGTAAATTAACAACTTTGTAAATATCGATGTGATCGCTTAGAGAGAAAGCCCTTTTTCCTACAATAAAAAAAAATCTCTATCTCATCCTGATTACGTCCGCACATAGAACATTCGTATTCAGTAAAAGGCCCTGTTTCCGCAGCCCTTGAACTGGTAGTACAAAGCGCACTATGTTTCATTGTCGTGGGATACGTTGCCATAATGCTGCAACATGCAATTAATTCTATCGCAACCGCTTTTTAGTGATGCGATGCGAGTTTCTGATCTAGTTTTCTTGCTTTTGAAGAACAACCTAATGAAGGAAACTTTAAAAAAAATTAACTATTGAACATTTCTAAAGTACGATTTACATTGGGTCAGTGACTCTAAATGAAGTCAGACTCTGAGAACTGACTTGCACTGTTTACAAAGGGTCAGTACGCGAGAATATTGAAGTCAGTACCTCTGACCCGACAGCGTTTCACTAACTCCAAATCAATTTAATGTAGGTGTGCTTTATGTCAGTAGCAGGTCAGCACTGACTTTGCTACTGCAATGTAAATCATACATAAGCGATGATATTCAGAAAAACTTCAATTTTTCTTCATCACAGACTTCAAATAGGTTAGGAACATGTTGTACTTTGATTTTTTATTGTTCGGTTTTTATGCAGCAATAGATTCAAGATTCAAGATATTTATTTGCATAAATAAGTGTTACAAGAGGTCTTTAAAGTATGGCACTTAGAACTTATTTGCCCTTTTCAGGCATTGCAAATTTTATGTAGGCTATATGCAATGTTAAAAGTACCCTGCATATTTTACATTAAGTATAACTCGGGTTGTTAATTTAAGCCAGAGCGAAAGCTTGTGTATTAAAAGGCTTGGCAAACCCAGAATCGCAGTAAATAGTATAGATAAGTTCTAACAGTGATTTTACTCATTGCTAGACAATAATGATAAGGTCCTACAAAGTGTGCATTGCATTAACAAGATTGTGTGCTGTTTAAATAATAGATAGGTATTTAGTGAATTGGATGTTGAATTGGAATTGGAGCGCTATACAGTCTATTTCACAAAGGAAGGGTGCTAACAGATTTTGTATTTAATGGTTTTAGTCAATAGTATATAGTTTAAATTGCAAATTGAAACAAACTAGTAAATTTATAAGTTGTGGTTAATTGTTTGTATTTTATAGGTTTAGGTTTTAGATTATTTATTTCTCATAAGATTTACAAAATCGCTTACTGAGAAACATGATAAAACTTTTACAATATTATAACTTTGACATTGCCGAATAAATGACGCAAAAAGGAAAAACAGAAATGTGTCAGTACCTACCTTTCCTATGTGAAATAGACTATAGTGACGTAGCTGGCAAAATTTTTCAACAAAGAAAAGTACTGTTTTGCGTAGTCACCATTAGGAAAGGTGACCGCCAGTGGAAATTTCAACTGAGCTTTCCCGTGCTTCGGAGGGCACGCTTTTTCAATGACAGAGGCTTTGTGGCGGCCTAAAAACCCTGTCACCAGAATTTTGACTACTGACTCATACGAACTTACTTACTTTAGTGTATTGGATCAGTTAAGTTACTTAAGTAAAGATCGTTACGATAGCTCAACTATTTCCATTAGATAGTATTTTGTACATACGTAATGTATTATTATGCACGTAGAGGTACTCATATGTTGATATAATAACCATGTTGATTATATTAATGTGACAAACTCTGCTATCACTTATTCGCTTTTTTGATTTGATGATCACGGCAGCAGTTCACTACTAAAAACACTGATTTATTATTCTAAATTGATGACTACGAGACTCATAAACTTCAACTTCACAAGTTGTTTCATTCCTTTTTTTTCTAATAATTCCACTCGAAATAATATACGACACGAGCACGAACAATCATTATTTATATACCTACTTGCTTAATGTTTACATACTGGCCGGTCGTGAACTTAGATTTTCTTTTCGTAAATTCAAATATTTACGAAAAGAAAATCTAAGTTCGTAATTTAAAAAAGCTTGGTTTTTCTTAAGCCAAAGAAGTCGACATTTTTTTTTTTTTAATTTCGGTAATTTAGGATACATAAAATCACGCTTGTATCCCGAAGGAGTAGGCAGAGACCACGAATTTCCGCTTGCTACGATCCTGACACGCCTCTTTTGCTTCATTTACCTAATCTCAGCACATTCTTCATACACGCTCAAACATAGAACTAAACTAAGTATAGTTCGCACAGCGGTTCTAGGCTTCCGTGAAGTTAGCCGTTTGTGATGCGCAAAGACAATTTAGTTTGAAAAAGCTCCATTGCGCATCGAAACGGCTAATTTCACGACGGCCGAGATCCGTTGTGAGAACTATTTTACCTAAGCTTGACAAGTAGGTAACTTATACTTATTACTCCAAAACATTTTTGGAGGCAAGAAAAACTGTGAGATCCTTTTTCATACAAAACAAAAGAACATTTATTTTTGTCACGCGTTGTTGATATAATACGAGCACTGCGTATACAAAAGACACTTTATTTTCGTAACTCTCACTGCGATAACATCTAACAATTGTTATAATACAAGAAAGAATCGTAACATTAAGCATTGTGGCCAATTGTGGCCAATTGTGGTCTCTGTGACTTCGCTCTTACGTGGCAATGAACGTAGCCGAACAGTTAATAGCCAAGTAAATACTTTGACACCCTTGAGTAATGCAACTTCGTAGTTCAATGTGGTTTAAAACAAACATAACCTCATTTTAGACACTTGTATTCTCATTTGAGGTTTCAAAAAGTTTAACTAGTGTTTTTTTATCTGTAAGTATTCGAATGTATTAATTTGGTCTGTGGGAAGTGTAGTATTTTGTAACAGAAACATGACTTAAAGTCAACTGCTTCCGTTTAGGACGAAGGTTTTAGCTTGATGCTTGCATTGTTGTTGCGTTGAGTTTTGTTTAGTTAACGCGAAAGCATTAAAGTCTATTATGCAATGTCACAATTCTCATTTACATTTAGTGTTGTACACTTCTTTGTCACAGAGTCACGAAGAACTGCACATTACAGCAAAGCTTCTCTACAGCCTGTTAACTAACAATGTATAGTTCTCTCGGCGGATATAGGCTTCCGTGAAGTTAGCCGTTTGTGATGCGCAAAGACAATTTAGCTAAAAAAAGCTCCATCGCTCATCGAAACGGCTAACTTCACAGAAGCCTAGACCCGCCGAGAGAACTGTACCTAGGTACATTTATTAATTTTTCGAGGTAAATGAAAATATAATAGTACAATAATGTCTAATGTCATTTCAAAGTTGTCAGTTGTCGAGTCACGTCACTTGTTGCATTAGGTGGGCGACTCGTCTTAGATTACGTAAGCATGGAACAACACATTTGCGAGACCTCCTGCAGTGTCCGTAGCCGAGAAAACACCATCACATTATGCAATGCAATGCAGACTCTTCGGAATCCAGCTTTTGAATACAAATGGGATCGCTTTCCTAAAACTTTGTTGGGAAATAAAAAGAAAAGATCTGTCACCTGTGTTAGCTCGAGGATCCCTCGCTGCTGCTGCAAAATTGCTATATGTGGGTCCTCCAAAACTAGTCGCGAAGTCTGAGAAGCCGTATTGCCCGAACTGCGCTGTCGTTAGTGCTAGGCACGCACATAGTACTAAGGACTGTGAACAAAGAAATATGGTGTTAAAAACTAGAGCTTTGGGGATCATCTTCCGAAGCGGAGTTGAATTAACTAATCCTTTCAAAATTACGCGAAATCTAGGTGTCGCAATAAATTATGACGCAGTTCTGATGAGATTCTATTGGTTTATGCTGCGCAGCCAGGCTCATCTCGGTCAGTGAAGGCAATCATCCATGTGCTAAACCACTGATCACACAAAGTGGTATAGAGTTCTGAGTTCTGGGTCTTGCACCTCTGTGGTCAACCGCTTGATCCGAGCCAATCCTGGCCATCAACAGAAACTCAGAACTATAGACTGCTCGTTGTGGGATCGGTAAAATAGCCAGGACATTCAAAAACCTCTGAACTTTAATTTGTTTTAATTAGGAGACCCCGATTTAAAAATATTCCAACTTTGCGACAGCTGATAAACTCAAGACTTTATTGACCCAAAAAAAAATTTACAGTTTTAGATAATATACTTAGCGCAAAAAACGTAAGCGTCTAAACAAACAGCTTTATGGTAGAGACTTAGGGCCTTATTCATAAACATACTATAAACGTCTGTTAGCTAATATGTCTTTCAATCTGTCATCATCTTTGTTCATTAACATTAGAGTGACAAGGACTAAGCGACAATCAAACTAATACACTTGACACTGGCAAAATTGTGGCAAACTAGCCACAGAGGCCATAAAAGAAGAAAAAGAAGAGTGACAAGTAAAGACATTATGCGGGGGTTAATGAATAATTTAATGCATATAAAGTCTCAAAGAAGGAGAGCAAGAGATTATTTTTGACGCTAGTTACCTAGGTACTAGTGTAAAAGAATACAACAAGGCTAAAAATGGTTGAGTGTACATACATCAGACTAACAAAGAAGTTTGTAGCATGAATATCTTAGTAATAAATACGTGATTTACTTCACGTACAAATAACATTGTTCCTCGAATATTATGTGTTTAAACACACAAAATGAGCACGTTTTTTTTACAATACTAACATTATTACTATTTACACTATGTACTAACTATTATTATGTGTTTTATCTCGTGTTGACCCTGTACTTAAATAACAATGTTGGTTTGTGTGACACCTCCGTGACTAGAGCTAATACTTTTATTAAACACGCAGTATATTTTAAGGCTGAAAGTTGATCATGACCTCACAATAAATGGTTTTCTTGCGAAGAATGTGTCAATGTCAATGTCAAACTATTTTTAGCAGTTTCGTGTGTGAACTATTTCATGCAATGAATGTGCAAGCCGAGTGGAAGTGTACGCAGTACATTAGACAAGTCATATTATGCAAAGTTACCATGGCCATTGTTCGAAATCTATATAATTTACAGTCATCATGACAGCCTTCTAATGTTCCCACTGAGACACTGGCACTGGTCTAGTCTCAAACGACAGTGATTGGGACTTGCTTAACCCACTATATGTACCTACATACTATTGAGTCCACTAATGCGGATTGGTGAATGGCATTGACTATCATTTTTTTGTTTTTGGACAGCAATTTCTTCTCGATGTTTTCCTTCATCGTATGAAAGTAATTTAGAGTAAGTAAATAATAAAATTACTTTTTTTTAAGTGTTGGTGGCCAATTCTGATGGTTATTTTTTTAAGCCATTCAAAGGTCCGTCATAGCTTAAGCATTAAAGGCGGGACGTACAAAATATCTACTTAGTCTTTATAAGGTTTTACATTCGACATTACAAATCAAAAAGGTACTATTTTATTTCTTTGAATGAGGTTCAATATGTACGAAACTTGAGTACGAAATAAAAAAATATTATACCATTATCTAATTATGCATAGATTATCTTTAATTGGAAGCCAAAAGGCAACTATGTAGATTGTCGGTTTAATAAAATATGTACCAATCATATGCATTATCTACTAAACAAAGAACCTTTTAATCAGGTTACGTGGGTGATACCATTAGGTAATATGTAATTTATTTAATCGCAAAAACCTATCAGTCGATCTACTCTATTCATAAATTAATTGCACTCTTCTGCGACCTTGCTTATGAATACGGACTTTAAAAATGTGAAAGTTTGTGAATGTTTTTTGTTTAAATCTAGTAATAAGTGCTGGATAGAGAAATAAACAGTGACCTATTTTTGTCGATCGAGCTCATAATATAAAAATATTTTTTTTGTAATAATCTTACCACCACTAGATAATGGCAAGATCTAGAAACAACATAATCTTAATAATCATGTTAGAACTCATTGACTAACAATTTTATTAACATAGAGCTATAGGAATAGAATATATTTATACAGACACTGTCCTCCTCACAAGCGACACTGATTTGGTCATAACTCATCACGTGAACCCAATGCGTCTTAGCGGATGTCTGTCTTATACCACAGAGCTAATACTTAGTTCTTGACCATCTCGGGTTCTTTGCGATGTTTTTCTTCACCGTTTGAGAGCACTGGCATTTGATTGCGTAAATATTTTTTCTAATAGAAAACTCATACCATGCATAAACTTGTTCATGATGCTTCTAAATCAATTCTAGATTCATAAAAAGTCAACAAAGTCAATGAAAACACATTTAAAACTATCTTATCAGTGAAGTAGGAAGGGAAACCGCGGAAATGGTATCTAAGCGTTACGTAATCAAGGCACTCCATGCGTGCACTGGGCTTGCCAACTGGTTCTGCTCCGAAACAAGTGTGTGAACTTGATATGTGACCTTAGGTGAGGTCTGAGCGTACGTGAACCCCGGCATGCAGTCGTTCGATAAACACGTGCGATTTACACAGACGAGCGAATATTTAACGCACGGTATTAGCAAGCAGAGCGATAATGCGTTGTAAAGCTGGACAAAAGAGTTTTTATTCAATAAATTCTCATGGATCATGTAATGTTTTACAAGTTAGGTGAATTTTTAGATTTAATTTTACTATGATGACATTGCAGTGCCCAAGACTGTTGAAGACAAGTGCCCGTGCGTGTACTTGACCTAAGCTACCTTAGAACTAAGCTATAAGTTGCATGTATTTACATAAAATATATCAAAAAATGAATATTTATAAATGAATTTACGGCAGTTCCAACGCGCCCATGCCGTAAAAAATATGGTAACAACACCGGCTGGGTTCCTATCGCTTTCTTTATTTCTTCTTATCTTTTAGCTGTTTACCTCTTTGATAGTTGAATGAAGTTAAGCAACGTTCCGGCATTCCAAGAACTAAAAATTCGAATGATATGAGCCATCCATCAATTTGCATTGGGTCCGCGTGGTGGATTAAGACCCAATCACTCTCGCTCGAGAGTAGGCCAGTGTCCCAGCAGTGGGAACATTAGAAGGTTGTGATGATGAAGCAACGTTCTGATAGGTCATCATTTGGATGGGTGACGCCAATGGCATTTTCATCTGAGCGCTTCTGCGTGCGTTGATTTGTCGGACCAGGTTATAGCAGTCGAAAGGCCATGAAGGAGGCCTTCGGAGCCCATATCCATCACTTGAGCAGGCCACTTATTTTTTTTTAAAGGCCGAATAAGCGAAGTACTGCTTAGTTACTGTTTGTTTTGATTTGCAAGAGCAAATAAAACGATACCGCCTGAGGCCGCGGTGCATTGCGTGTCTAAATTCTAAATACACCTTTTTTAGAGCCAAGGGTACACGTACAAGATACGAGTACATGAAAGCTATGACGAAAAGGAATGCTGGCTATGGACACGCCAATACCAACGGATGTAGCAACAAAATTTTAAGTACTTGATTGACACTTCCACGAGTACGACAGAAAAATTGGTCGAAGTAATTCTACGAATTAATAAATATTTAGATACACAAATACAGTGATTGGGTAACTCAACTACTCAAACTCAAATTAGTAATTCCCAATAGGATTATTGCTCGATAATTTATGGTGTAAACCAGAATAATATTAATAAACGAATTTTTAGGAAATAATTTGGCTGCCGCATCGTATATGAGTACTTAGGTACCATATAAAATACCTTTTTGCTAATAAATCTAAGTTGACTAGGTTAAGTGAATGAAAATTATCACAATCTATTGCTAAATTAATAACAACATAGGTAAATAAATTTAGTATGAATAATTTCGACAGCAGTCAGCGATACTACCGCCCGCTTGTATCTAAAGACTACGCAACGCCACTATAACCGCTTATGGAGCAAATTGCAAATCTGGATATGGAAATTCAACTGAGTCTAGATTTTAACTTGCGACATGGCAACACTCACAATGACAGTGCTGCCGGCCCTAAGTTCTATTTCGCAAGGATTTAGCACATTCCTAAAATAATTCACTTGCGATGTTCACTATCGCGAAACATTATTAGCTAATAGTAAATGAATCTTTACACTTTCTAGTGGGTCAGCGTAGAACAATCTTAGTGTATAATAGAATTCTTTACTTAGTCTCTCTTAGTGGTTACCACCGTAAGATATTCTGCCTCTAAGCAGTAGAGCTTAGGAGTAAAAGGCACTGTAGCAAGTGAAATTAGTGGTCGAATGAGAATAACTACATACTAAGTCTAGGTGTGACGAACACAAACCAGTGCTACTGAAAACTTTAAAACTCAAAGCTGGGTAACGCTACAACTATAGCGAAAGCGCTATCTTTTGAGATATTAAGGTTATCAAAATCATAATTTCTATATTACTTATTATTAGCTAGCAAACTTATTAAATCCCATTAACTTATTACTTAGTAAATCCCAGTTGACTAGAATGAAAAATTCACTCTTAAAAAATATTTTTAACCCCTTAGGTTATAGGTGATACTGAGATGATAATGATAAAAATGCTATTTATATTTTATCTTTTATTTCTTATCAAAATAATGTTTGTCTAATACTGAACTACAAAATGAATAAAGCTACAAAATTTATCACCAAACTACTTTCAAGTAGTATAATACTGTAGTAGGATTTTCATTTGCTTTATGTGTACATTTTCGAAAGCAATGTAGATTAGAGTAGAACTATAAATCTCAATATCTACAAAGTAACCGAGGCCAGCAATCTATGAAAGCAACCAATGGTTAAAATCTGTTTTTTTTTATTTTTGGTCAACTTGATAAACTGTTAAAATTTGTTAATATGTAGGTTAAAATATAGTAGCTAGGCACTGTTATTTCTACGTTTTTTAATTAAAATAACTAAAATGACGTAAGTAAGAAAGGCCTTTATCGTGCATTTTTAAATTACATATTATCACAGGTTATCTATACTTACACTTAAGTTTTCTAAACAATCATGATCTTCCGGTTTTTTAAGTTATAAAATCTTAATTATTAAAAATTTTCAACATACAATTTTTTTTACAAACTCTATCTGATGCAGTGTAGATTGACATAGTACGCTGCAATGTAATGAGGTTGTTTTACATAATGGAAATGGAGCTCCTTCGAATTAAACTTTCTTTGCGCATTACAAACAACTTCACGATTGCCTAGAACTACCAAGCGTAGTGTACTGGTCTATGCGTTCTATGTCTTTGGCCCTACTAATCTTTAATAACTTGGTTTCATAACTCCACCTTTGTATCCTAATCCAAGCACTCCAGGAAATAACTCTTTATATCAGCAACTACGACAACGCAGGGATCAAAGATCTCAAAGCTTTTAGCAGAAGTTTTTGCTATTTCAATTGGTAGAGGAATTAGAGTCAAATATTGCGTTGTTATAGGTTTTTAAATACCCAATTTGACTATTTTACTGATAAATGGAGTGTAGGACAGTGTTCTAGTTCGTTCGTTCGTATGAGTCAGTGGCCAACTCTGGTGACAGAGTTTCTAGGCCGCCCGAAGGCTTATGTCATGGCCTAACAACTTTGAAAAAGCCGGTACCGACTGCTTAACGTACCCTTCGTAGCACGGGAGCGCTCAGTTGAAATTGCCACTGGCGGTCATCCAAATGATGACCCCTGCGGAACAGTGCTTAACTTCGTTGATTTGTTAAGAACAACTTAGCCAGCTACGTCACGAGCGCTCCAGTGAACCAATGACATTAAAGCAGTCACAGGCAGTTGATGGACAGTAAAGGCAGTAAAGGCTCAAGATGTCACTCAAGGTGAAAGGCCTATGTCCAAGTAGTAGACGTCTATTGGCTAATAAGATGAAAAGTCACCATTGATGACTGATAACTGCTTGCTATATCGCAAATCTACTAATACATAGAGTGAATATGTTATTTCTAGACAAGCGTGCTCTATCATCGACCGCATCGTCACTTACCATCAGGTGAGGTGGTATAGACAAGCGGTCTATATCCAATAAAAAAAAAACTTGTATTACGTGTCGTAATATGAATAATCGTGTATTAGTAGATTCGTCGTAATTTACGACAGACTTTACACAAGAAACGAGTGCTCACCCTCCAGACCTACAATGCACTTAGTAACAGGTAGCACTAATAGCCTACTGGCACCGTAAAGAACCCTTTCTCTCGGTCGACTTCTTGAATTGAATAATCGTGGGCTGGGAAACGCTTGGGCTATAAGCAACGCGAGTTGCTATCCTGCGAGCGTAAATTCAGCACAAATATATGAAGAGCACCGGTGTTGTAGCCGAACCGCCACCACCGAACCCGCCTTCCGATCCTAAGGTTGGTGGATTCAAACCCGGTCGTGCACCAATGGATTTTTTTGTTCGAAAAATTATTTGCGATGTTTTCCTTCGCCGTATGGCACTGGCACTCTCATACGGTGAAGGAAAAAAAATGTGAGGAAACCGTAGAACTAAAAATTTGAAAGACACGGACATCCACCAATCCGCATTGGGGCCGCGTGGTGGATTAAGGACCCAATTACTCTCGCCCGAGAGAAGGCCAGTGTTCCAACAGTGGGAACATTAGAAGGCTGTCATGATGACAAATGTATGGGGTAGTACTTTCCCGGACAGATCTTCTTTCACCAAGATTTCTACCACTCCTTATTTCTAGAGGTTTTATAAAAGATCAAGTTTGGTGTTTCGAGCGACTTCGGAATGCTGTTCTTTAGCTACACACAAAGGACTATCTAAGTGCCATCTCATTTCCACATCCTAACAAGGTCTATTGCGACATGTATACATACCCGTAAATAGACTGTACAACAAAATACCTTGATTTCCACTTTATTACCCTAGAAACTATCTTGGTGAGCCTTGATAGAACGCATCGCCTGTCAATTTACTAGACTCTACGTGGTTGGAATAGGATATAGAGTCGCGTAGTTCAGACTGACAGGTAGGGTCAACTGACCACTTGACTGACCGAATGTACTGCATATTTGTGGCTTCGGGTAGGGTTGTCGTGTTGCTAAAGGGCTTTTGCGCAATATGACATTAATGATAAAATTATAATATTTATGTAAGTTGACTAATTTGCGTAAAAACAGATAACCGTTTATAACGGTCTTAGTTACCTCTACTGTTGCATGCGTTTGTAAACATTTTGAAGTTCCACTGATTTTCGCATGCATGTCTAGTTTTACGTGATTGAAACAAAAAAAACAACATCATCTAATAAATAACATAATGTAATATTTAATTAACATTATGTTATAAGACTACTAATAGCATTTCATCTATGTTTTGAAAGAAATAAAAATATTTATCTATCTTCGCGAATTCTTAAAACCAAAAATATATAAAAAAATGTTATAAATATAGGTTTGCCCTGCAAGCCCTAAAAGCAAACAATTCACAAATCACGCGCATGCGTGCCGCGGTGAAACCAAATCAAGTGTGAACGCGCTTGCGACACAGTGACGCAACGCGCAGGAGTCGGCTATTGTACACAGATCTGTGCCGTGTACTGTACCTAGTTCGTGGCTAATATACCGGTCACTTGGACACGAGCTCGCTGAGAAACGGGTCTCGAGAACAAATTCCTTAAAGCTATAAGGTCGTTATAGCTTTTGGTTTCTAAGTAGGCTATATTACAATGATGGCAATTAAATATCACTTTTTCTCAGAAACTGTTTACATAATTTTATAAATTTAATTCTATAATAATGCAGAACTATGTTTTTTTAAATCGAGCGCGTAACTCCTATCTTGACTTTTCGATAACTCTCACTGCCCCAGCGGCCTTGAAAAAAAAATTTACCCTGTACAGTTACTTTTGTTTGAAGATCTTGGCATTCGTGGCGGAGGATAAATTGTGCAAAAATGCGAATTACTACAATCAAATCCTTGGATTTATTTTCGAAACATAAAACTTCTACCGCATACATTTCGGTGAATGCGCTCAGGAACTGTTCAACCTGACCCCCTTCCCTATTCCGCCACCGGCACAAACGCGGCGAGCCATTACACCCTTATGATATTGTAGTCCCACCAATGCGTACTAACCGCTTTTCATCCTCTTTCATCATGAGAACAGCAAAGGAGTGGAACTCTGTACCCGCGTCGGTGTTTCCTTCCACTTATAATTTGGGTCTCTTCAAAAGAAGAGTCAATCAGCATCTTCTGGGAAAGCGTGACTATTACTAGGCCTCATATTATAAGCTTACCATCAGACGAGATGTAGCCAAACGCTGACCCATTGTTTATAGTAAAAAAAAAACACGTAAGAATTTCCACTAGTCCCTAATATTAGTTAAATGTTTGCTTAGTAATTATTATTTCACAATTTGGCGACCGTTGCAGTTATCTCGAAACATTACTACCTGTCATATTTTTGCCGGTAATTTAACTGCCTAATACTCAAGTTTATTACCAGAAGATGAGCAGTTACCGCATTTATGTGCCGTGATAGTATTATATTACGAACATTGCGTGTTTATCGCGTACTTGAAGTGCAAACTACACCGCGAGCTATGTGCCTAGCTATATAAGCTAAGCTATAATGCGAGGTAAAAAGCTTTGAAACATCGGCATAGATTCTTAGTTAATATGTTTATTCTTTATTAATATTTTTTCTTTCTCTTTTAAATTTAGATAATCTTTAGTTTTTAGTTAGAGTCGCAAATTATTTTTCGCATGCTGTGTTCACATCTAGAAGGTTGTACCACATTTATACCTATCTTCTAATGTATTCTAGATAATTATTATATTGTGTTATAACCAGTTTTGTGAACCTAATACAAAAATATTAAAAAATAATGACAAATCCAGTGTTGAAATAGCCCTTCTTATCTATCCATACCAGTCGACGCACACGGTCAATAAAATTACGCGTTAGTTTGCCGTAGGTCAGTTGGCTCTAGCAAGCTTATTCAGCTTATTTCTGCATATCTTCTGCTACTAACTGTGACAATAAGGCTGCGTGAGATAAGCTACACTACGTAAGCTCAACTTGCGGTGTGACTTATGCCTAGAGTACGTACTACCTACGCAGATAATTTTGATCACGCAAGACCCAAGATGCAGCCTTCATGAGTAAACGGTTTGAGGTGTGCGAAGCATGATGATTTTAATTTAAAGTTAATGTTTCACCAATTATTTGGCAATTATGAGTCAATTAATAACTATCTGAATCATCAAACTCAACAGCGAATCGAGAATAGCATGCGATAGTAATTTTTAAGAAGTTTGATAGAGGTCTTAGTGATATTAGTATTTTTGTTTATGTAACCTTGTTTTTCTTTATTAAGTTAAGCACGCTATTTTTCTACGTATGTGGTTGGCAGGCATATTATAGCATTAAGCCCACCTTTTAAATAATTTGTGTGCAATAAAGTAAATAAAATTCAATAAAACTAAGAATAATACCTGACTGGTGCAGTGGTCGAGTACCCGGACACAATGTTTGCATAATCTGCAAATATTTTGTGTTTGGGTGATGTGTTATTAAGATACTTGCAGATTTTGACTTTGATACAGGGATTATTGTGTGGAGTCACCGTCAGTTGAGTATTATGTCTTGGGTGCTAAGTTATGTAACGCTTTATAGTATTACCTAAATATTATTCGCTCTGTGCTTTTGTTTGAAAACTGTGTTAGCTGCTTATATAGTTAATGCTACGTAGCATAGCTGTGGGAGGTCGTAATACTGTACATAAATGCAGTTCAAAACATCAGTGCTTACTTAATTATAACTTTGCTAACATAAGTCTAATTAGCACCGGTACAGATATCGATCTTGTTTTGCAAGTTTGCGAAACCTGACGTCATTATTTACATTAGATTAGACGATATAACATATGAGCTTTACGCTGTTGATCCATTTATTTAGTGAAATGACCCAAATTTTATAGTAAGCATGTTTGTTATAAGGCCCGATTATGGTTAAGAAAAATAAAAATTCGATGTTAATTTTAACTTTGACAATCGATCTAACCTTCTGGTCAGATAAGATATTGTTAGTGTAAGTGGAAGTTTAAAGTTCAAAAAAGTTTTTTGTTAAAACATTATCATCATAATCATGACAACTTCTAATGTTCCCACTGCTGGGACACTGGCCTACTCTCAGGCGAGAGTGATTGGGTCTTAATCCACCACGCGAACCCAATGCGGATTGGCGGATGGCACATGTCTTTTGAATTTTTAGTTCTTGGTCATGCCGGTTTCCTCACGATGTTTTCCTTCACCGTATGAGAGCACTGGCATTGCGCACATACATTTTTCGAACAGAAAAATCCATTGGTGCACGACTGGGTTTGAACCACGACCTTAGGATCGAAAGGCTCACTACCACTAGACCACCGGTGCTCAAAAAACATTATAATAATGGTTAAAACATTATAATCATCATAATATTTACTGTATTCGAATATAACATTTAAAAAAAGTTTGAATAGTTTTTAAGGCTAGCTAAAGCAATGTTTTTATTTGATTTCAATCATATTTTGATACAGTGTTTTATGTATATATCGCAAACAGGAATTTGTTTTTTATTTATTTATTTAATACTCGACTGTACATAAGTTGATCTCTAGGAAGGCTTATTTTAAATTGTATTCGTGTCACCCAGTTACCGAAGGTTACTTTAGCAGAATAATATAATACTTGCTACAGTTTATCTGTGTTTGCACCACGTGACCAGCGTCTGCTACGCCGCGCCTACATCATTTAAAGTTATTTAAACTACAATGTTATAAAGCAATTTATGCCTTGTTGCATTCGTTTATCAAAATTGGCTATTAGTACAAAAACCGAGGTTGTTCTGACCCCGAAGAATAGTGTGATGTAAAATGGAACTTTTTTGAACGAAAGCTATTTTAATCTGAATCTGAATCTGTATATCATGTTTGAAGATGTCATGAATTAAATGTATGATTTCTTAAAATGTATTATTTATTAGCATGTAGAGAGATATTCAAATTTTTTCAACGATTCAAAATTCTGCTATGGTTATAATGAGTTAAGCCGCGTGAGGGTGGGTCCCAAAGCGCAAAATATAAAGTAAAAGAAGCATAATAAATAATGATTTATCTAGTGATGTTTCAATGATACCGATCACAGAAATAGAATCAGAATGTTGCTGAGTTTATAACATTTGTTTGTTGTGAACCAGATGATGCAAAAGTTTTACCATTAACAGTCACGTTTAGCCCGGTTTTTGAGAAAAGACTTTGCCCTGTATTTATGCTTAAACTAGACCCCTGGACTAAACTAGGGGTTATTATCTACTCGTATGTATGTATTGTATTGTATTAAATATTTATTAGTCATTTAGTACATGCTCTGCTTAGCTTAGGGCTAAATGATGCTGTGTGGATTGTGTAGCATTATTTATCTATTTATATAATCTCATACTTAAAGTTCTAATTAATAAAGTTAGATTGGTAAGGTATTTTCTGACAAAAAAAAATATTGCATAGGCTAAAGGACGAGTAGAACCTGCTAGTAGTACGTAACGTAGTTTTTATTTAATCAAATTAATAAAAACTACGTTAGACCAAATCACCTCAGTTCAGAGTAAGCCACTTGACTCATACGAACTTACCTAATTACCTACTAGTCTTGTCAATGTTAGCGGAAGATATATTGTCGTGAGCCAAGAATATATAATAAGCAGTACGGTTACTTGTGAGAAACTCTCCATTATTGTCTCTCTCTACGTGATCATTTTGTCAAACTGCTGAGATGTGTTGAGTAATGATGACAAAGCTAAATTAAAATCAATATCTCACTCATACTTTAAAAAGCTTGGCTTGCGTAAGTAATAAATAAAAATATTAATCTGCTTGCCGCATATCTAAGCTCATTTTCCGTAAAAGCAGAATGAGAGATTCATTCCCTTGCGGTTGTGTCGGGTGATGTCTGATTTTAAATATTATTCTCATTTAAATTCATTCATCTATTTTTTTATAAACCATAGTACCTATTTTACATAGTTTATGGTAAGCCGCCACGCACTACAGTATTGGGTGGCCGTTTATTATCATGAAAAAATATTATAATTACACATAATTACACGAATATAAAAAAAAAAAAAAAATATCATTTTTGCAGCGATTTATTTATATTTTGGAATGCAACATCCTTTTGTTTTATTCTGAAAAAAAGGACATTAAATATATTAGTCGCCTGTTTACGTTCAAAAGCAAAACAACCTGTCACAATCTATGCAACAAATATTACTGCTAATATTGCATCACACATGCTAGCCATGAATGGGCATGCACGTCAGACACCGGGAAGCCTTAGAGGCTGCGCCGGCGCATTACCATACCTACATGACTTGAACACTATAGAGTTTACAGTAAATCAACTTCAGTCATAAGTTGAGGCTTATTTTTTCATTCAGTTGCAAAAACATCAAATAAAAGGGATATATCCAATACTGGAAAAACAAAAGTAAAACGAAATCGCGTAGGTGTTTTACCTATGAACATATTCAAGAGACCGCTCTATGTAGCAAGCCGATTTGAAATTCTATTTTGTTGCTTAAAAAATAAAATTGTGTAAATACAATTTATTTATTATTGCAAAATAGAACTATGTTTGTTACTTTATTTCTATACTAATATTAGTGTTTTTGTTTGTTACGAATAAAATCAAAAACTACTTGTCCAATTTCAAAAAATATTTTACCAATATAATAAAACTCTAAATTATCCCTGAGTAACATATTTAATATATTTTATGTCCACCATTATTTATAAATACCACCTTTTGTTAGTTATTTTGACCTAGTTTTAAGGTTCTTTTTTGGCTGTATATAAAACAATTTTTATTTTTCATATACCATAATAATAAAAATATGATAATGAAAGTTGTGGTACTGTATAATATTTATCATGAGACGACAACACGCGCCACACATGCCTGCAAAACCGGTCTATTTCCGCCTTCCGACTAATACTGTCGTCAAATTATTGCATTTTTATACCACACACTTTTGATTTGATTTTGTAAAGAGGTTGAGATCTCAATGTGACGGAAAATCACTTAATTGTGTCTGATTGGAATGCGACATTCGTACTACTTTGTTAGACCGCTTAGTTTACTAAGACATGGTTTGCGGTTAAATAGTTGGTTCGTTCGTTCGTTCGTATGAGTCAGTGGCCAAATCTGGTGACAGAGTTTCTAGGCCGCCCGAAGGCCTCTGATAATAGTTGATAATTTTATGATCTTATTTTCTCAGGAAGAATAATTATGCAGGTACATATGCTAAGGAATGTTTGTAAAGTTTTGCCTAGACTAAAATCATAATTGCGCATAAATCACAATACAAAAATTACTTGCATGCCTGTAGCTTAAAAACTACGGTCAATATGTGTATTTGCGCCATATTGCAATGCATATAATTTTGGGAATTCAGCGTATAAAAACATATAATCATTACAGCAAATTTAGTAATTCCATGCCGTGACAGTGGCAAAATCGTAAGCTGATATTTATAACAAGCCTAATAAAAAGCCAAACAAACTCATTAAGTAGGTGAAATTGTAATGAAAGCATTCGATAATCGGTAGGTATTTACGAGGCGCGTGTATTTATCAAGAAATACTTACAGCTTTATCGCCGCCAGACCACTCTCTCTGTTATGACATCAAATTATACGAAAATGTAAGTGAAAAGTGGAAGTCCACTCGTTAACATATTTGTTCAAAGTCTAAAATTATTTTATTAGGTCGATAAACTCAAATAAATGAACTTTTAATCCACAAAAAAAATTTGCATTGTTACTAACATTATAAATGCAAAAGTTTTTCTGTATGTATATTGTATGTATGTATGTTTCTGATAGATTTAGATGAAATTTGGTATAAAAGTAGATTATGCCCTAGACATTGGCTAGTTTTTATCTCAAAAAGTGTAGCATTCCCGGGGCTTGGAAATACCTAACCGCAGGGAGCAGTTAGCTAGTAAACTCCTAATTAGCAGCAATCAGTGTACATAAGTAATTGAAAATAAATTCAGCAGTGCAAGCATTACTGCGGCGGAAGAACTAGTACTAGTCTTGATAAAATGTAATTTATGTTGATGCATAAGATTAACATATCAACACATCTCGTGCGGACCGGCCCTATAATCTCAATTCCAAACATGCACTGGATCACACGCTATAAACAGACAAATTGAACGCTACTAATTACATAGAAACTGCATCGGACGAGGTCGTCAATTATGTAAAACACACAACGACAAGGCCTCAATCGGCATTGAAAAGACACTTGATACAAGTGCATTTAGATTTGCCTTGACTTGTTTTTGAGGCCTCAAGGAAGTTCATCCGTCGGAATTTTGGACATTCATAATTAGTGAGGTGTCGCCAAGGTCTAAGCCTAGTTAGCGGGACACATCCAACTAGTGGAAGGTCCCATTGTCTGTGTTTTGGGTGATTTTTCTCTACTTAGCGAAGCTTTATTTATTATCATAACCTTCATAGAAGTGATGATAGATTTGCTTAAACTCGAATAGGCTCTATTCTTTAAATATTGTAGTTATTCGCAAGTAAACTGACGTTTACTTGTTTTTGAATTTATTTTACTCTGTGAAATACATATTCCAAAAGTTGGTTGCGAATCCAGCCTGATTCTATTAGCTACTAACAGTTATATATATCCTATTTGTTATCTGATTTAACGATATTTGTTTGTTGTTTAATTTCCTGATTAGAACTCTGCGTTTGGGCAATATCATATTTTTTTAACAGTGATTTTATTAAACTTTTACTGCATTTTATGGAATTATTACCTATTGTGTACATTATTAATCAAATAATATTTTAAAGTGAGACCTGTAAATATTTTATCAATAAATACTTATGACTAATGACTTATGATCTCAAGTCTTAAAAGTTCGCCTAGTTGTGGTTAAAAGAAAGACCATGCTACTGGTACGAAAATATTAGTAAAACCACCTGGAGATACTAAAGCGAAACTACCACATAGGGAAATTTATATGTATACCGATCTGCTCGGTTAATAAAAATGAATACCCAGAAAGCATATGAGTCATAAATAAATTACCACGTATCCGTGACTTTTTTAATATTAATCAAAAACGTTTTATGGGAAACACAAAATCAAGAATTAAACTTGTGGAAAGAACTTCAAGAAGGTAAAAATAAAAAATATAAAAGTTCCCAGCCGTTGCACACCCAGTTTGATGAAAGAAACATATGCTGGTAAGGTGCGAGTTGAATTGGTTCACTGAGGGTTTTTTTGGGTCTATACCATAGAAAATTCTTATGTGATTTTGTGTAAACGGTTTCTACAGGCACGGTAGTGCGGAAATCTCGGTAGCCAGCTGGGCAATTCCCGTAAAAAAGTTCCAATCTTGTCTTGATCTCGTAAAACATTAAATAAAATTGTTGAAATGACAAATAGGTACTTATTGTAATGTGATCGAAAGTTGAAACGAAGCTGACAAATACGTAAATTGCCCTTCAGATGAATTAAAGAACAAAATCAAACAGTACGTGGTTACGCGGCATATAGCTCATATATCTGAACAGATGTTTAGCCACAAAAACAAAAAAATACGATCAGCAGCGGATCTTGCTTTCTACAAAATACATTATAATGCAGCATTTTACAAATAAATTAACCTTTCTGTTTCGTAATTTTATTTCGGAACCTCCAGTCCATAACATGTTAAAAACACAATAAGTCTTTATAATATACAAGCGGACCCACGCGGCTTTACCCGCGTTTTTGTAGTTTTTATGTTATCTAACAGGAGGAATTTTTTTTTCGGAATAAAAAGTATTTATTCCAGGACATACATAGTCATTTACATTCGAAATTTCATCACAATCGGTAAAGTCGTCAGTCGTCACGGAAATACGTGGTAACAAACATTCACACACAACACCCGCACAGACTTTCGCATTTATAATATTATAATAGGAAGTGTAGGTTCCCATTGAATCTCAAATCGACTGATTTCAAACCTTCACCAACCACCGACTTCAACCTTCACCATCATCATCATCATGACAGCCTTCTAATGTTCCCACTGCTGGGACACTGGCCTACTCTCAAGCAAAAGTGATTGGGTCTTGATCCGCCACGCGGACCCAATGCGGATTGGTGGATGGCACATGTCTTTCGAATTTTTAGTTCTTAGACATGCCAGTTTTCTCACGATGTTTTCCTTCACCGTATGAGGGCACTGGCATTGCGCACATACATTTTTCCTAGCGAAAAATCCATTGGTGCACGACCGGATTCGAACCCACGACCTTAGGATCGGAAGGCGGGGTCACTACCACTAGATCACCAGTGCTCTCACCATAAACCTAATTATTATCAACTCATATATTAAGAAAACAGATCATATCCAATGCTTTTGACGATCTAAGTACGATTTTATAGCGCCTCTTCGCATAATGAATTACAAAAGTCCCATACAAATTGACAGTTAGTTGACGTTTACGATTATTAAATGCATTATTCTAGTTAGGTACAGCTTCTGTATTTTGACCAAAGTATTGTAAGTCATGTCTTTTGATTTGTAAGTAGGTAAATCAATTATCATAAATTGCGCAAGACCAAAACTACACATAAATTTATCATAATACGGAACTCAAACAAAAAGCAGCTATAAAGCGCTAAAGCCGCAGTTTTCTAAAAACATTTGTCGTCATAGCGTGTAATTATTTTTTGTAGTGTCAAAAAAATAAAAACGGTGTGCGCGAATCAAATTTATTATAGTCAAATACATTTTCTACGTAAACACGTGGAAAATGTATTTGATCCCACTGTACTGTTTGCATCAAATCTACAGGTTCATATAAAGGTTCTCGCATGGCGACCACGAACTAGAAAATCAAGTATGTTATAGATATAGCCCAACTAGACCAATAGACCGATGACATTAAAGCGGTCGCAGGAAGTCGGTGGATAGTTAAGGCTCAAAATCGGCGCTTTTTGGCGGAAGCCTACTTCCAGCAATGGACGTCTATAGGCTGACATGATGATGATGATGATGAAGAACTCTACCTGACAAGGTAATGGCCCAAGTCGTCAAGTAAAACCAATTATATCAGTGTAGTTCCAGTGAAATAGTTTATTTTAATCGTAATAGATAAAACGGTCACCGCATTATGAAGAACAAAAGTTAAAGAGCTTGCAAAATAGGTCGTTCACCCACTATTCGCGAGTCGTGAAGGTCGATTTTTGCATATCTCGGTCACAAGACTCCAATGATCATCAGGCTAAGTGTTATAACCGCAAAAAACTTGCAATTATCATGAGAATCCATCTTTGTTTCACCCTTGGCCGCAATTAAACGTACACAAAGAAAATTAAAAAAAAATATATGAGATTTCTATCGCAGTTCGCCCGATAATGATAGCACTTAGGCACCTTTGAGGTCCCAATCTCAGGTCTCAGGGGTATGTACCTGATTTACAGATCTAAGAGCTGACTGCGAGTCTGGTTCACTTTTCAGCTCATTTGTTTAGATCGAGCTCTCGATATCGAGCATCGAGTTTGATATTTTGTTTCACGATCACAGTCATCTAAGTTTGAATATTTGTATGTTTGTGGGAGCATCACGCTTAAACGACTGAACGGATCTATATGAAATTAGGCACACGCATAGATTATGGTCTCAAATAGCATAATTATGTTGGTTAACCGGAAATAACTATTAGGCTACTTGAATAAGCTCTTAATCTCATATTGTGCAATAAACCTTTAAATAAAAGTTATGTAAGTGCTCATACATCTCGGAAAATTGGTCTGGATTTTGTTACTTTGGATCAATTTTCAAAATGGCAGTACAATTTGAAACACCTATTATTTTAAATTACTGATAGCTGTTCTCGTATCGATCAATAAGGGACGCTTATGGTTTTAGCTTCAATAAATATATAAGTAATTACGCAGCCACGTAGAACTTTAAAACTTTAAGTTTTTGATGATACTGTTACTGCATCTGTTATTACAACCACGGAATGACAGAAATATACAAATTTTAACAACACTAAAGTTTTTTTATAAAGCTATACTTAAGTATATATCTATAATAGAAGCATGTTTTTCATAGCTAATTTGTTATGAGCTTATGAGTCTAATGCAGATTGACACGTGATATTGAGCTAATTTGCGGCTCATTTAAGCAGATAACACGCGTCTCAAATTGCCCTGAACAAATAGACACTGGTTTTGAAAACTATGTTTTAGATAAAAACAAGTTCAACTAAGTACCTATTTCCATTTGATATTTTTATAGTTATTTTGATATTGTGTTGTTAGAGTTGGAATGATTAGTAATTATTGATTGGCAATGACAAAATTAGTTGATATTATAAAAAGTAAGTAAGTTCGTATGAGTCAGTGGCCAACTCTGGTGACAGAGTTACTAGGCCACCCGAAGGCCTCTGTCATGGCCTAACAACTATAAAAAAGTCGGGACCGACTGCTTAACGTGCTCTCCGAAGAACGGGAGCGCTCAGTTGAAATTGCCACTGGCGGTCACCCATCCAAATGATGACTACGCGGAAAAGTGCTTAACTATATTATAAGTTGTTGATATTATAATATAGGAAGAAGTTTTATCTCTTGGATAATAGCTACTTCTGGATATAACTGTAATACTTACCTGAAACCAGCTACGCTTTAGTGGTTACTATTCAGTGCTTATTTTACGGAGATTTGAAATCTATATGAATCAGCTATTGCAGTTGTAGAAATAGATTATATAGTATTTATTGTAAAACTTAAGCGGCAATCGATATCTCTAAGTCCTAAAAAACATTATGCAAAAATGAAGAGAAAAACCTTTATTTTAATCTAGGCTTTATTTTTTTACTTTGAGAATCAGCCAATAGAATCATAATTTCGATGTCGTAATAGTCCTTATAATTTGTCTATGTTATGAGATGACCATAAATATTAACTCGAACTCTACTTCCCAAAAGCACTATAACATAAGTAATTATAAGTTATCGTACATTACTATTAACCTTTGAGCTTAGATGCTTAGATATTACTTAACAAGTACCTACCTAGATAGTTCTAAAATACCAGATTAATTATGTTAACGTTCATAATATTCTCATTAAATCTCTGCAAAAGTACATAATATGTATAATTTAAATGTAGGTAAATATAATATGCCTATAAATCATTCATTTTATAAACGGGTGTTTTCTCGTACCGGTATATACATAGGTGAAGAGGTGCACCCGTTTTTTAAATGAATGATATAGTTCACGATAGTTTTATTAGTAAAATTGATTATAAATCTTATATAATGTAATAACCTATAATCTCTACATAGTATAAAACAAAGTTGCTTCCTGTCGTCTGTCCTTTTGTATGTATGTATAGGTACTTAGATCTTTTAAGCTACGCCACGGATTTTAAAGCTGTTTTCATTTATAGATAGAGTGATTCAAAAGGTTTAAACCTACATTTCAAGCTTTCTTATGAAGCTGGGGTGACAATAGAAAGTTTTTGTCTAACTCTTTATGTTGGTTAATCTGCTGTACCTAACGATGAAACATACTAGATATTAAATAAATAAATAGGAAGTGCACTAGTATAGAATAGAATAGAATAGAAAAATGTTTATTTAACGCCACACAATAAACATAAAAATAACAATACAAATTAAAACTAAATTATAGTGACGAAAAAAAGGCAGCCACTCAGCATGTGCTGCAGACATAATCTGTCTGGTTTTTAGTGTAACCTACGAGTAGTAGTAGCAGCAGTTAGCTGCCACACGAGTCTCTCACTATAATAACAGCAAACATTAGTGAAGCTACGAGCATAAATTTATTTTCAGATCATGCAAACATTTGTCACCTAAAAGGTCATTTAAAAGTAAGTATTTTCTGGTTCAATAAAATCTCTAAGAAAGTGCATCTGGGGTTAAAGTTTCTAAGAAAGTAACGTTCCGCGGACGAGGTCATGGAAGTTTAACTACGAGTAAAGGTATATAGCTTAACAATAAACACACAAATCACTCCCGGCGGTATTTGATCGTATTGTAAGTTTGTGAGTTTAACCCGGATACGCAAAGCACATAATTGCTATGATCTATCATAGCGTGTCTAGGAAATCCGTCTAGCCACGATGTGGTTCGGTATTTCATTAGTTAGGTAGTCTGGTTACCTACCGTACTGTCGAATTGATTCATTGTATAGTGCTATTTCGTCACATTTTACTAAGGATGCGTGTCCATCGAAGCGGAACTTAAACAAGGTGTGTTCGTTAATTCGAAACGTTGATGTAATAAAGGGTTTGAATACATATCCCCAAAACTAGAGTCTAAATTGAGAGGCATGTGTCAAATTTGGACTTGCCTTTAGACAGTCAAGATCTTCCGAGAAAGTATTGGGATTTTATAATATGCTTAGAATTATTTTCCCCATTTTTCATTTAAGTATTATTATTATGTATCAACAATAAATAATAATAATAAATGAAAAATGCTGGACAATCCATACAGCATCATCTAGCCCCAAGCTAAGCAGAGCTTGTGTTATAAGTACTAGATGAATGATTAATACAATAGAAAATACCCATGAACACTCGGAACAAGTATTTGTAGATCGTATACAATACAAACATTTGATCCAAGGCGGGAATCAAACCCGCAACTTTCTGCGTCGCAGTCGCAGGGACCTTCGCCCGCCGCGCCACATTGGTCGTCTCACGTCGTCAATCATCCGTCACTACTCACACCATACTAAAGCGATCACACTCGTACGGCTACTTGCTAGTATGACAGGCGATATATCGTAGCACCGGATACGATACGGACTTAGTAGTTAAACCCGTTTTGCAAAATATTTTCTAAGAAAAAAAGCGTATAGTAATCTGCCTAATTACTTCCTGTAGTACTTCCTTATTTATTAAGGAAAAACCTGTAACATCTTTGCTTGTTTTTAACGTTCATTATCATCTTGTCATAGGTTATCATATTGTATAGTGACTATGCAAGAAGATCGGCGGCATGTCAAGATACAAAAATTCGAGAGACGGTGTCATTCAACAATCCGCATTGGGTCAACGTTTGATTTTAGTATAGTGGACAAAAACCCACAATCAATCTAGTTCGATCAGTAAAAACATTAGAAGGCTGGTCATGATGACCATTATTTGTCATTGAACTTGACAATGTTTATGTGTCATCGTGTTTTTTTTAATGCATGAATTAACTAAGGATTAGGTTCCAGCGCAGTGCTCCAACTTGTATATAATAAAATACTCTGTCAATTTTAACCATTGGTTCCGTTGACTAGCGACCAAAAAACAGGCCTGAGCTTAAGATTAGAGCGTGAGTTTTTCAATTGAACTATGTACATCGTAATACTAAATAATATTTTATGTAATATTAATATTTGCACATTCACTGCGAAACTTTTTCATTCCCATTGATACTTTGACACTTTCGTAACAAGCTGACGCTGATTTTCACAAGTCACGTGCAATTTATTTAATTAGAAAGAAACTTGTGTATTTTAAATGTAATTTCGACTAGATATTTCCGCTTAGTAATTTTTTTTTTCTGAGGGCTTATCCCCGTATCAAGGGCAAATAAGCTACATAAATATAGATATGTGTACATGTATGTTACACTTATTTATGGAAATTTATAAATATCTTGAACCATAATTTTTTTGCGACACCTTAAATTAACGATAAGAACAATTAACCAATTTTCCTTTGGATCATGTTAATAGAGAGCTTTATTTTGTGATGTAAATGGGACTGTAAAAACACTTACGATTTTGACGTATTGATGCATGTTGCGTGTAGTTAGTACGGTCACTGTCACAGTATCACTGTAGTGGTGTTGGGAGGTTGCGCGCGCACTCTAACCGCTGGTGCGTACGCGCAGACTGAATGGAGCGCTCCCGCTGTAACAAGTACGGTGGTGGTAAGTCTGGTGAACAATTACATCCAATGCCGCGCGCTACACAGTTAAAATTCGATTAGATCACGTTTAGTAATGAAAAATGAAATTTCACAATCGGCCTCGAAGCATTTTTAATTGTTTTTTTTTTTACGTACACTGAAGGCTGTATGCAGGATGGTGACTGCGAGCGGGCGACGCTAGTTGTAAACGGTATAACATTGTGTTCACGTTATATAGGACAGCGTACGACCTCCGTGACGCGGGAAGTATGCGTTTGACGACGGCTGCTGAATATATAAAAATATTTTTAAAAAACCTTTTTTTTATTTCAAACTAATTGTAGTAATTTGAGATTTATTTATTTTTGTTGAATATAATCTCTTAAATTTACTAATACATAAATACCGATGGAAGTAGTTAAATGAAGATTGTTGAAGCAGTTCATTTAAGTGACATCAAATTTATGACATGATTTTAAAAAAATGTCCTCCTATGAAAGATATTATTATTTTTACTTTTATGAAGTACGTATTTAATTTTACAAAAAACTTAAATAATTTAAATAATTCAAAAAATCCATAATAGTTATATACTACACTGTACTACTATATCTATAATTAATTTATAATCAAATAAATAAATCAATAAATAATATAAATTAATATATAAACTTATAATCTCTCTATGGAGTCCTTATGATAGGAGATGGTTAGGAAGGTAGCAGGTATAACAAAACATTTACTCACATTCCAATGTAAACAAGGCTATAGAATGAAAACAAATATGCTAGAAGTTATCGCAAATGAAATTTAAAGTTTCAAAGTATGTATACAATTATAGTGGATCTGTTGCCTAGTCAAATAGAGATGTAGTCGTAAAGCTCCTAACCCGGTAGTACTTGTAATATATGCGTATAAAAGACATGAAACAGTCTTATAAAACATCATCAGATTTTTTTATTTGCAGGCCTACCGTTTCTTTGTTGTTAATTTTGCGAGATATTGATTAAGATCTGAGAATTAATTTAAATTATTTTAAATAAATTAAAATGTTTTTCACCTTTATGACGAACGTGTGAACTTTTGTAAGGTGAAAAATTACCGTGATTTAAATTTAATTATGCATTCGGATTGGTACGTCGATGTATTGTTGCGCTACAAATAAGTTATAATAAAATAGGGTTCCTCAATAAAAAAACAAGAAAACCATTTCGAATTATAATTTGTAACCAAATATTTCTTATATTTCTTCTTCTTTTCAGTATATTTATATTTTAAGTATTTCACTGATTTGGTTGACTGTACTTTTGAGTTATAACCAAAATTATACAGATCCTAGAATTTTGAATAACAAATTTAAATAAGATTGCCAAGGCAACTGATATTCCAATATTTTCCAAAAGCTATATTTTAATGATTTTATTATTTATTTCCAACTATCTTCTGACTGCGGCTTCGTTTACCTTTATTTAGATGAAAAGAATATACTTATTTAGGTCCAGAATTATTAACAATCTAAGTTTCATTCAAATCGCTTCAGTGTGATTCAAACACAAACACACATAATATCCTAACTTTCGTTTTTGTAATATTAAGAAGGATAGGAAGGAAGGAAGGTTAACAACATTTTCCTAAAAAAAACTTCAAAGCTACACCTGAAAAATATGTTCTTTCTTTTAAAAACAAATATATCTCAGTGTTGCAAAATTAATCTATATCTACTAACAAACTTTCTTTTATTAAAACTATTTAAAACTTAGATATTTACTTACTTATCTATTCGACAAAATATCATCAAAATTAATTGATTAAGCTACGTAAATATTAATTATGCGTAATCTGACAAGCACTTTGCTGTTTTTTATCTAGTATTCGCAAATTATTTCCGTAAATTAAATCTACATAATATTTTTTATAAATGTAAATTACCCATTAACTTATTCACAACAATAAATTTACGTTATTCAACGCATAAATGTTATAATTCAAGGTCAAAGAACATTTGATTTAAATAAACATGTAAAAATTATAAATAAAATGGATTTTGACCTGAAATATCTGGGTCAGGTTAGAAGGCTGAATAACGCACACTTTAAAATTTAAAATAGAATACAATAACACCTAATGTTATCACGTAGGCAAAACTTGCAATGCTTTGGTGGCCATACACACTACGGTGGGGCCTGCAGGCATACCTGCACAGGTAGGCCGGAGCGTGTGTGGGAACGTGCAGTATTTGAACGCTACCGACATTATGTGGTTGACCTGCTAGGTAAACCTGCACAGGTAACCTCTCCGGTAGACGTAAGCGTGTGTATGTAGCGTGTCTACTAATAATTTATAAATAATCACATAAGGCGAAATCCAAACGAAATTATGAGAAGAGATAGTGTAAAAGATGGTTCTTTTACAATAGTTTCGTGCGTTTCCATCATTTTGCGTCACGACCATCGTCGCGTGTAATTAAATAAAAAATGATTGCTAAAACGCTACTGGTTATACGAGTTTTCAAAAATAAATAAAATAGGCCAAAATCTAGAACCAAAACTATACTACTTATATAAAAAAATATATTTTTGTGGACAGTATCTACCTACACGTATCACGCTCAAAATGTCTATCTAGTTCCAATAAGTTATTTATGTTTTGCATTTGCAAGCCTTTCTATTTTCTTAACTCTTGGATCAGTTCAGGTATTCTCAATTACTTACTACTCTACTCAGGCAAATGTAAAAGTCAATGATTTCGTCAGCATTAAGTACTTACGATTATTTTTGAACCTAAACAAGTATATCGAAAGGTTACAATATTTATTACCCACACTTCTATTTACGAAATTTTAAATGAGTAGTGTTTTCACCTGTACAACTGAAAAACAAAGCAAGTTTGTTTGCTGATTTGGAATAAGGTAATCAGTGAGTTGTAGAACTGGTAAATCTCTTCAGCATGAGTTTTGTCTTCGTGGGTATAGTAGCTGTACCTACTGCTAACCGGTGACTCAGCCGTGAAGTGCATGAAGCCGTTCAAGCTACTGTGCAAGCACTATTAAGTAAGTATTGTGTTTAAGTTTGAAGAACACTGTTGCAAGTGAAATAACTAGGCGAAAGAAACTTAATAACTACCTACGTATCGGTACGCAGGTAAGTGCCACGCAGAACTTTAAAACTTTAAGCTTGAACTGACATTTTAGCGGCTCGCTAAGTATTGTATTTCCTTGTAGGTATTATTATTATCAATGAACAAACACGATGACATATTTGAATGACACATTAGCTAGTAGAGGTTTACATTATGAATAAGGCCTTAAAATTATACAGGAATTTGTCCATTTAAAATAATGTCAATGACCTCATTTATTACGTAAATGGACTTGCAAAGTCACAATATTTATATGTATCAAATCAATATCGCCTACTTTCATTTAATAATACGTAAGAATACGAACTTGCCCTTGCAAAAAAATTAAAACTATAACTTTATTTTGGTCAAGTGAGAGTACAAAATATACATTGTGTTCCCGATAACCTTAAAGAAGCCAGAAAATTACGAGACGGTCAAGTCGTTCGACGCATCGTCTGATTACTGGTTAATAATTACTAGTATTATGTTCTGTGGTCTAACCATAATCGCTGATGGTGCGATCGTAATCTTTGATTTTTGCTGTTGTTGTAGGTATATTTTATAAAAAAAAATCTTTTAGGATGATTGCCTTCTTTAGGTAGGCATTGATCTCGTCCAGATCAACACTTGTCTTACAAAAATTTTTTATAAAATCAAAAATCAAAGAATACCTGTGACTTTGTATTAATAATAATATAAATCTCCAATCACCTTTCTCTGTAGACATTGGTCTACAGTGGCTCAAAACAGAGATAATTGGAGAGAAGAAAGGGAGGCCTTTGCCCTGAAGTGGGATACAAGGCTCTTAATAAAATAAATAAATAAATAAATAATGCTGGACAATCCACACAGCATCATCTAGCCCAAAGGTAAGCTGCTGTTAAACAGAGCTGAGTTATGGTCTGTGGTTATGGGTACTAGATGACTGATATAATGCTTAATACAATACAATACCTAGATAGATATTTTTATTATATATAGAAAATACCAAAACACCGGGAACAAATATATGTAGATCGTACAAACATTTGTCCCGAGGCGGGAATCAAAGCCGCAACCTCTGCGTCACAGGCGGACCTGCGCTCGCTGCGCCACATCGGTCTTCAATAAAATAATGATAATATTGTAGAGATCCCAATTCGTAATGTCAAAAATCAGAGCACTGAAACTGGATAGCAGATACCTACCTGCACACTTCCGCGTTGGTCAACCGAAGGTTATTGCCCTCGGGCCCAATGCAGGGCAATGTCAGAGAATGGTAGGTACTTTTAAAAATCCTTAAGGTATTTTAAAACTGTGGGTTTTGATTGCACTTGAAAAAATCTTGTTTGTTACCAATCGGAAGTTTTCTCAAAACCACTAGAAGTTGCAGTCTGGTTATGGCCGGTTTGTTGATCAATAGCACCGAGATCTCTGTCAATAGTCAAAGTAACCAAAGTTTAAAATTGTTACGAACCAAAAATATTTATTTAAATATTTATTTTGGGATTAGGCTAAGAATACTGTCATAATGAATAGTCTTTACACTGTTATAGCTAAACTACCTACCACCCGTCACTTCACTCGCGTGTAGGTACCTAAAAAAATACGTAAGGCCTTCCTCGGTTTTTAAACTACCTCCGTGCCAAACATATAAATCGGTCCAGCGTGAAAACAGACAGACAAAGTTACTTTCGCACTAATAATATTGGTTGCTAGCTCCTAGGATTTAAATTGATCGCAAACTTAGCTTTTGAGTTGCTACTCTTCGCTAGACTCCTATGCCCTTATTCATAAAGCAAAGTTTAATTTTAGCGGCTTGATATGTATTGTTCTTTCCTTGTCTTTCTTATGTCAATGAATAAAGACGATATATTTAGACACATCGCTAACAGAGGCCTACTTTAGGCTTCTGTTAGCGATGTGTCTAAATCTAATAATAAATAAAATCTAAAATGTTTATAATTAGGGCCCTAGAGGTTGACTCTGACCTAGAAACTGAAAATTGCACGTTATACCTATAATATAACGTACTTACCTAATTATAGTTCATTCGTATCAGTCATGGCCACGCTTATAAAATTCACAATCTTCCGTCCGTATCTGATAGCGTCTAATTATTAAGTCAAGGAAGTGGACAAATACCTACCTTGAGCATAACGTAGGAATTGCTTTTACAAAATGCCGATTTCAGTAAAATACCTAAGTCAGTTAGAAAGAATATTTTTCAAATATAGAATATTTTTATTCAATAAAATCACAAGGCAATGATTTAGCATATTGGTTGGTGAAAAATGCTACTAGGGAAACGTCCTAAAGCAGGTGAATTTACGCCAGATCCACGCGCCACAGCCTAGAAAAGTGAACAGACCTCTAGTAAGAACATTGGGAACGCCTCAGAGAAACAACATAACATACACAAGTTGAGTGTTATGTATAACTTAGGTATCTACCTACCTACACAGGTGATTTTCCGTTTAATGAAAAAAAGACAATATACTCGTAAGTACCTACTTAGTAAGAACCTAGAAGGCTAAGCTAAGTTAAGAATTTTGACTTTGACCCAATTTAAAACATCCATGGTTCATTGATCCTAGCCTTAGAAGATGGTTCACTAATTGCAGTAAAAAAGCTGTGAATTATAATTAATATTAAAAATATTGTTAAAGTAAAATATAGGTACCTACGATGATCTGAATTTCGATGTTGTGTTGTTATAAAATGTTTTTTTTATTAATACATTTTTTTCTTGCGTCAATTTTTCTAAAATCCAAAGATAACTTTAGCTTTAGCTTATTTTTTTTAAAATACAGTAACAGTACAGATAAATGAACATAAGGATACCGAAGTATAGGTATAATAAAGTGTTCCGTTTTTACAAAACTAAGCCGGAACACCAAAAACATAAAACATTGCATAGTCTTAATTTCCGAAGACATTATGATCTAACACTTCTAATAACCGATTATCACACAATTCAACCAAAGAACTTGGCCCCAATAAACGAATTAAGTAACTTTTTCACCGTCACGGCTGATTCTAAAGCAGCAAGGTGAAGGCTTTTGGAGTTTGTCTATGTTTACCTAATTATACTTCGTCACGACGAAACGACGCCGACGCCGACGAATGAATAGTTTATCAGCTTTCTTCTTAGATCAATTATTTTTTGCAAAGCGTTCTAGCTCGTAGAGTGTCTGACGAGACAGAAGCGTGCTGGTTCGACTCCTGTTTCTGAGTTATTTCCTTTATCCCGTGCATCCGGTAAGGTCTGAAAGAGCTCAGTCAACATCAAAATAAAATCATACCTCTAATAGCCTATAAATAAATGTATATTATTTATTGAATGCGCTAATGCTAATTAATGCTAATGCCTACTATTTAAATGCTATGGCAATAGAGTTTAAATTTCAAAGATCCATGACTCGACACGACCTTGCAGCCGTGTAATTTAAACTCTATTCTCAATAGTGCATAGTGCTAAGATATTCTATGACGCTCACGATAAGTTAAAAAATTCAGAATCGCCTTCTCAGGCACTATCCTTTCTTACAGATATGGCTTAAAATTCTCTTACATGATGATACATGACATGTAAAACCTAATTGATTAAAAAATTTAAATACGTAGAAGAAAGTTAAGAAGACCGAAGATTAGTTATAAAATGTTTATTTGTGACAAGTTTGGCCTTTTCTAATACAAAAGACATCAACGCGTACTCAGTGCTACGAAAATCTTATAAAAAAATGACAGTACTCTTTAAAGGGTGAAGGAAAACCTCGTAAAGAAAATTCTAAAGACATGACATGTGCCATCCACCAATCCGCACCGCGTACATAGGCCAGTGTGTCAGCAGTGGGATTATCATCACAATGAGATCCTTCATAATCTTTAAACTGTTTTCGACTGTGTACGATGTTATTTATACCTAAGTATTACGAGTAGACAGGTAGTTAGGTTATTGGGGACGTGACCTAAATATTATTAATCATCATTATCAGGGTTTTCGGCCCAACTACAAAACAGTCATTGCTTAAATCAGGCGTCGCGGTCGGCGTAACATAAAATAATAGGTTGATAAGGAAATATGTGCATAATCTAACTACCTATCACATCCAACAAAATAATATAAAATTACCGATTAAACCACAGAACTATATTTAAGTAGAATGAAAGAGTTCGTCGATTTGTATGGAAACCGAGCGTGTAACATTTTGCGTTTTTGTATTTTACACACAGATGTATTTTAGTGATTGAAAACATAAGCCGCGCGAATAAAATGATTTAAAAGCATCGATAGGCACGCGGCAAACCGATTCTAGGCACTAGCACACCACCACACCGCCCCCGGTCGGGAGCAGACTGAGTTTCGCAGCGAGTAAAGAGGTTCTCAGCCCTTACTTAGCCCGTTTTTTCGGCACGCGAGGTACATACACTCACTCATTCTACTCAAATATAGTTCTGTATATTAAACCAATACCTATACTTATTTGTAATAAGATAAATCGTTAACGGAAGGAAGGAAGGCCTTGCTACTATGTACTTCCTTTTAGAAACTAGTTATACCTATTACTTACCTAGGCTTATTTTAATTTCTAGGCGGCTAATGAACTGAGCTGAGTAAGTAAACATAGTGAATTAATTGAATGGTAACTATGAACTTTTCTAGAGCTGGCTTACTTACGGCTTTTTAAATATAGGTACACAGTGTATCCATATCACAGATGTTTATCCTAGGTGGTTTGTTCTAGATATGCGTTAGCATCCTAGAGTCTGTATCCTAGATGCAGGTTACTTAGTAGGTTTTACTCTAGGTATAGCCCAAATTATATTTGGGTAGTAAGTATATTTTGTTTGAGATTTATTCTCAAACAAAATATAATTAGGTAAGTACGTATGAAACGTTGATAGGTAAGGTACCTACAATATAATGAAATCATAAAAATTCTAATGTTTGCCTATTTTTTGTCGAGTTCAATCGAACTAAATAATTAAATATTTTAAATAAAACAAGTCGTAAAAATCGGAATTCTAATAAATATATAATTTTGCCTGCTGTAGTACGTTCATATTATTATGTTTCCTGTCTAGTGGTTTAGACTAGAAATTCAAGCCACTGACTTCGATTTCCACTGTGTACATCCTAAATAAATATAAATATACATCATCATCATAATATTATGACATCCTAAAGTGTTTTTTTTTACCAGTTAATTAAAGAAATCAGGAAATCAGGACAGCTCAACTTAGCCTCAACTCTAGCGGTTTACCCAAGTTCTGTAGGTTTACCGACCTATATCCTTAGTACCTATCCTGGTTACATGGACGAGATCGCTATCGCTTTTAGCGATAAGGCCGCCCATTGTACCACCTCGAACTTTTGTTAATAGTTACTTAGGTTTAGTTTCATTTTATTTTTGGTGTACCTACTTATCATCATTTCAGCCCTGTATTACCCACTGCTGGGTATAGGCCTCCCGTCGCTTATGCCATTCTTCTCGGTCCTGGCTCCTGTGCAGTTCTAAGCCAGGTTTTTCCAGCGACCCTTATACGTAATAATGTAATACTTATAAAAGTACTACTTATAAGTAGAATTTAAAGGTGTACTTAGTACAATAAAAAGTTATAATATCTACGAGCTGACCTACAGGAACAGTCAATTTTTCCGGGATAAAAAGTGTATATATGTTATTCCAAGACCTAAGCCATCTACATTCCAAATTTCATTACAATTGGTTAAATCGTTACGGAAATACGTGGTAACAAACATTCACACACATACACACACTCACCCACTTTCTCATTTATAATATTAGTAGGATCTATACAACACAAAACTCCATAGGTACCTACTACCTACTGCAACGCACAATATAATTCTGCATCGTTTTTAATCATACAATCAAGTCGATAATTTTATAATAATAATAAAATCAAATGCAAGCGGAACCAATGATACATTTGACACTTCCTGATACTATTTTGTAGCCTCAGCGTCTTAGATAAACATGTCAGTCAGTTTTTCCGTATAATAGCACAGACGTTTGATTGTAATAAACGCAATAAATAATCATGAGGTTTTTACTAAGGTTTTACCTATGGTTCCACTACATACTATAGCCCACTGGTGGGTCTACGGTTTTTTTGTCCCCTGAGTCGCCCTACACTAGATTTGGACCACTCTGGTATTTTTTTATATGTCAGCAAGTGATGTCAAATCGCCCCACGCCACGTCTGTTGTCATTGTTTCATATTATGTATATGAGCAGTCAGGGTGTTTAAAAATACCTGCTAACAACAACAATATGATGACTGCGTCTATTAAATTGCTTATACGTATGTTTTTCAGATCATTTTGAATACTCTAGACTAGACGCTCATATCAATATGACGCTGACTGTACCTAGTATATCATAATACGTTTAAGAATTTGCCGAATTCCCATGCCTTGCCTAATGATAGGATTTATTTTAAGGGCTTTGGAATCTAGTACCTATTTGTTGACCTTGTACAGTCAAACTTCATAATTGAACGGACATTTACTGTTAAATGCTGTTATAGTATTTTCAAAAGTTCGTTGAAGTAATCATCTGATCTCCACTATCGGTCCAATCAAGCATAACCGCTAAATAAAACCTAACAAACGCCTCATCCATTTATGTATTACCAAGGTGGTATTTCTTCGGCCCTTCCGCCGTGGTTTCATTTTCCCGGGTGATGTTATTACCATGACACCTGTTTCTGCGCCAAGTAATTTCTTTCATTAACCGTGTTGATAGGAAGCTACATTATAGGATGTAAAGAAATAAAAATACCAATTTTTGTAGATACTTTATTGAATTTTAAAAAATACACTATAAAAAGTACAATAATGTGTCCGGTCAAAGTGGTTTTCTATTATGTCATTTAATAATATCTCAGCAAAATGTATCAAATTAATAATGATTTACGTAGCAAATTATTGGTTATATCAAAGTAAACTATACAATGTTAATGATTTGAACATCGATGATTCGAACGAGCGCTCGTGACGTAGCTGGCTAAGTTGTTCTTAACAGATCAACGAAGTTAAGCACTGTTCCGCGGGGTCATCATTTGGATGGGTGACCGCCAGTGGCAATTTCAACTGAGCGCTCCCGTGCTTCGGAGGGCACGTTAAGCAGTTGGTCCCGGCTTTTTCAAAGTTGTTTGGCCATGACAGAGGCCTTCGGGAGGCCTAGAAACTCTGTCACCCGAGTTGGCCACTGACTCATACGAACGAACGAACGAGTAAACTATACAATGTTAATGATTCGAACATCGATTATTATTATCTAAATATAATAACTTATTAGCCAGTGTAAAAACAATCGTAATTAACACAGTAAATAGGCAAGGAAATAATATTTAAATACGTGAAAATAATTCCGATTTTAATTATTTTAAGTTAAAACCCTTCCTTTACTCAACCTAAACTCATAAAAGAGATCATTTACTTTTTTTTTTCTTTTTTACGATTTTTTTTCATATGCGACTGATTATGAAACACACACGGACCGGTTTTTTTTTAAATTTATTTATTATATAATTGATAATTATTATGATGGTTTATGTAATAAAGGCGCCAAATATAATGCTACTGTGACGGATATACAGCAGCGGCGACTACTTAATAGTTAGAATAAAATATGTTTTAAACAAGCTTTTTCGCTTGGTTCTACCATAAATCGCTACAATACCCTTATTCATAAAATAATCTGAATTTTAGCAGCATTCTAAATACTGTCTTTCCTTGTCATTGTTATGTCAATGAACAAAGATGATGATAGATCTGAAAGACGTTATTAGATAACAGAGGTTTACAGTTCATTTATGAATAAGACCCCTAGTCTTCCGAAAACATTGTAAAATTTCAGCTCATTCAAAACTGGCAGCAACCGAATAGTAATTTAACGTCTTTGAAAAGAAAACATAAATATGGACGTTCCGAGTTACAAACTTGTAAAAATAGTATAAGCCATTCAATACAATTATTATGCCATTAACAACAAAGTTTAAACTTATATTTTTGTGAATACATTTCCAGAAATATTTTGCTCGTACAAAAATAATTGATAGATTCAGGCGTTACTTTGCGGAAATCCATTACAAGATAAAAAACAGACGAAAAATCTCTAGTGCTCCAGCGCTCGACGGAGCAACACGTCTGCCGGAGAACAAGTCGATGGTCCTGATGATGTCCCGTGGAGGGATAAAACACGTGTCAATATTTTTCTTTTGAGGTTAACTGTATTAACTGTGTGACCTACTACCTACTAACTGTGGTTAACAGGTTAAGCGTAATAGTACTATAGATTTTTCGTCTGTTTTTATAGTACAAAAAGTTGTTTTCGGTGTTTATGCTAGGGGGGTAGCTTGTAACATAGCTAGCGTGATTAAAGTGACAGTTGATTATTATAATAATTATGGGGGTTAGTTCAATTAAAAAAGGGGAGTTTTCACATGCCGGTTTATCTGTGAAAAAGCACAGACTTCAGGTGTTGATACTGAGCATAGGATGTCCTCGATAAAACGGATTTATTCGAACAGTAATGTTGAATTAGCATAGAAAACGGAAAAGATCTTATGGTTTATGTTTTGTAACCCTGTTTCGACTCAATTACATAGCTCAACTTTACTACTTTTTAATCCTTTAGCTTTATTTTTCTGTTTCTATCTTTATTTGATCGTAATCGAAATCGAAATTAATTGTAATCTAATATTGTGATGTATTTTTTATAATTTTGCAAATTAGAATATTACCTGTACCTATATTTTTATTGATATAAAAGGAATTATGTCCGTTTAAAATAAATCAATAAATAACCGGTACGTAATAACTCCCGTTTTTAAATTATGGTAAACTATGCTACTTACTTAGAACTACTTATTTAGAACACCGCCATATTCCACGTTCGTCAGATGTTATTTATTCGCCATCCATTAATGACGAAAGTGATCTAAGATTTATATTTTTTTTATTTACAGCGAATGTGGAATCTGGCGGATGTGTCCAAAATTATTTTTATTAGAAAAAATTACTGTAGAACTCTTGAGAGCTTTAGACGAAGAACATGCGGCTACTGCGCAGCATTTTGTCCAGGACGCGCAGCCGTTGCGGGCTTTTCTCGAGATCATGGTTGCTGAATGTGACACCGCTGTGAAAACAGTTATTTCCATTAATAAAAAAACAAATTGCGTTAGGCTCGCTAAAACTCAAGAACGTCTGGACCGATTTGGCTCACTTTGATCTTAAAAAGTTTAAACGGTGAGAAAATATGGAAAAATAACGCGAGTGATACCGCGCGGTTCAACTTGTGTATTTATATTTAAACTTTTGTTCTATTTATTACATCACTAGCTGTCCGCGACTTCGTTCGCGGAATATTCGTATAAATTTTCCCCTTGAATCCGTTTTATATCTATTTATGAAACGCACATTAAAATCTGTTTAAAAGACGCGTAGTTTAAAAGATTTAAGTGTAGCATGCATAAATACATACATACATACAGACGACGTTTTACACTGGGTAGAGAAGTAAGATAGTAAGACAGACAGACAGAGCGTTTATTCTCCAGTCTCTCTCGACTCTTTTTGCTATTTTTTTCTCTCTAACTATGTTTTTCTTTAGCTTTAGTGACGGTCATTCATGCCATTTCATTACATTTCAGTGTAATTTCAGAGCACCGGTGGTTTAGTGGTGGTGGGTTCGAACCCAATCGTGCACCAATGCGAAATTATGTGCACACCAGAATGTTCAAGAAATAAAATTCAAAAATCATGTGCTATCCACCAATCCGCATTGGGTCCACGTGGTGGATAAAGACCTAATAACTCTTGCTTAAGTAGGCCCGTGTCCCAGCAGTGGGAACATTAGATGGCAATCACGATCACGATGATGATGTATAAATAAATAAATAAATAAATAATGCTGGACAATCCACACAGCATCATCTAGCCCCAAGATAAGCTACTGTTAAACAGAGCTGTGTTATGGTACTAGATGACTGATATATACTTAATACAATACAATACATAGATAGATATTTTTTATTATATATAGAGAATACCCAGAACACCCGGAACAAATATTTGTAGATCGTACAAACATTTGACCCGAGGCGGGAATCGAACCCGCAACCTCCGCGTCGCAGGCGGACCTGCGCCCGCTGCGCCACATCGGTCGTCAACGGATCTAGGCTTCCGTGAAGTTAGCCGTTTCGATGCGCAATGGAGCTTTTTCTAACTAAATTGTCTTTGCGCATCGCAAACGGCTAACTTCACGGAAGCCTAGATCCGCCGAGAGAACTATAATTGCCTATACACTGCTAACAGTGTGCGTGTACTTACTGTGTGAGAGATCTGGCGCGAAGGCATGCGAGATGCGCGTAGTACGTCGGAGTGGGGTACGACACGGCCCTGGAATAGAGTTCACAATGATATTAATAGCGGTTAGCGGTCTTAACTATTGTGTACCTACATATTAAGTTATTAAATAACAATTTAATAATATTTTAAAGTGAGACCTGTAAATATTTTATCAATAAATACTTATGACTTATGACTTATTACATGTATCTTAATCTATACTAATATTATGAAGAGAAAAGATTTGTATTTTTGTTTGTTACGAATAAACTCAAAAACTACTGGTTCGATTTCAAAAATTCTTATACCATTAGAATGCTACATTATCCCTGAGTAACATAAGCTATATTTATAATAGCAATCCGCCCCGGCTTTGCACGGGTGCGGTTTCATTGCAACCGCGCGAAGCTGGGACGGACTGCTAGTAATATTATATTGGGTATAGTAGATGTTTGTATGTTTGTGGGAGCAAGTAAGAGTGCATTATAAGAGTAGCAGAGTTCTTTGTGATAGAACACGTCCGGGGAAGTACTACCACCATACCTATTTTTGCCGCAAAGCAGTAATGCTCGCATTGCTGTGTTCCGGTGTGAAGGGTATGGTTTCCGGTGAAATTACTGGCACATGACGCTTTCGATCTATGCCTCAAGGTGGCAACCCGCAAGTGATACCTCTGGTATTGCAAGCGTCCGTAGGCTGCGGTAACCGCTTACCATCTTGTGGGCCGTACGCTTGGTTGCCACTTCAGTTGTATAAAAATAAAAAAACGGCCATACAACTGATCTATGTGAAATTTGGTACAGGCATAGATTATGATTTGGAATAGCATGTAAGCTACTTTTTATCTCCGGTTCCCATGGGATACAAAACTGTTTAACCGCGGGTAGCACCGCGGGGCGCAGCTAGTGCACTATAAAGTGGGGCCACACAGCCCTAGAATAGAGTTTACAATAAAATTAATAGCGGTTTGTTGCTATCTAACAACTTTGAAAAACTGGGTTTGACTGCTTAACGTGCCCTCTTAAGCACGGGAGCGCTCAATTGAAATTGCCACAGGCAGTCACGAGCGTTCCCAGCAGTGGAACGTTCATCAGACTAGAATAAAAAAAAATGTGGTACCTCATGCACCGCGAGTAGAGATGACACAGGTAGTATGTCAGCTGTTCCACTTCGTCGTGCGGAATGCCGCCGTCGTTGCACACGCTGTGGTAGCGGGTAGGGCGGGCCGTGCCCTTTATAGCGGCGTGGGACACCTAATACATTAACAATAACTTCTTTAGCTATTTGGCTAGTAAAACATGTGAATCTCTATATTTAGATAAATGAATTGCTGTTTGTTAGTTTCCTTAAAACTCGAGAACGGCTGGACCATTTTGGATAATTTTGAATTTAAAGTATTTGTGAGTTCAGGGAACAATTTGAAAGCTTGTTTGGACGACAGGAACTGTTTTGATCACTAACAACATTAATAAAAAACATGAAAAAAACGTGCGAACAAACAAATACGTAAAGGATTCGTTCGAACCAACACGGCGACGCGAAAGCGGAGCGGAAGCCTCAGCCGCGCAGCGGACGCTGCAATGTCTTAGCAATGGCGCCTTGCACACCAAACGCGACCTCGACGCAACACAGCGTTCGCAAAGTCCGCTTTCGCGTCGCCGCGTTGGTTAGAACGATCTTTTATACATACCATGTAGAAGTCCAATTCCTTCGGGTGCACAATATGAGTGTCCACAACGGTGCCAGGTTCAACATTTATTATTTTCTTAGTCCTGTTATCAGTTCCGAACAATCTGAAATAAATAAAATATTTTAGGGGTATTCACCAACATTATGTAACGAGGAAATTCGTAGAACTAAGATAGCTTTTAGAAGAGGCTGGTGGCAAGTAACATAGTTGTCAGAACCGATAACCGCCAAGGAATAACGATAATATCAAAAATAGCAAGGCGTTATGCATTTGAAACTTTATTACAATAACTTACGTTTAAAATTATTAATTTTTAGAAAAAAACAGACTGCAAACTAAAAAAATGTTTCAGCAGATTGTGGTAATACGAGGCCATGTAGTACTAGTAAGTACTGAACAGGTTTCGATAAAATTTATATGGGACCACCTCGTGAAGTTATTTCCTATCAAACAAAAAAAATCATCAAAACCAATTCCTAATTGGCGGAGAAATCGCGTACAAACATACAATACGTAAACGTAATATTTATACGATCTGCAAATATTTGTTCCGGGTGTTCTGGGTATTCTATGTGTGAAAAAAAAAAAACTATCTATAACTATATTAAGTATATCAGTCATCTAGTACCCATAAAACAAGCTCTGCTTAGCTTGGGACTAGATGGTGCTGTGTGAATTTTCCAGCATTATTAAAAAAAATTGAATGAGTTATTACCTCGTGTGATGCCGTTTCTGTACAAGCAGAAACAGAACTTCAGGCTTCTCTTTAGAGAAGTTACTGTAAGCGTTCAACAGTCCTGTCAGCTCTTTGTTCATCACCTGTAAATAAAATATAATACAGTAATGTAAGAAGAACACTGCCCCCATACCATGAACTTTTAGAGCGATTCAAATTAGGACCTAAACTGAATTGTCAAAAAATTTTATACCGTGAAATTAATAATTATTGAATTCATGATACAAAATTTTTTGACAATTCAGTTTAGGTCCTAATTTGAATCGCTCTAAGAGTTCATGGTAGGGGGGCTGGTGGTCTAGTGGTCCCCTGCCTTCCGATTTTGAAGTCTGGGTTCGAGTCCGGGTCGTGCACCAATGGATTTTTCTATCCGAAAATTTATGTGCGCAATGCCAGTGCTCTCATACGGCGAAGAAAAACATCGTGAGGAAACCGGCATGTCCAAGAACTTAACATTCGAAAGACATGTGCCATCCACCAATTCGCGTTGGGTCCGCGTGGTGGATTAAGACCCAATCACTCTCGCTTGAGAGTATGCCAGTGTCCCAGCAGTGGGAAAATAAGAAGGCTGTCATGATGACATGTCATGTGTTTTAGGTAGTAGGCTACAAACATTACAACAACTATGCCTTTACCATTTATTTATTTACTTTAATTAAAACGGACAGAAGTTCCAATTACATTAATTAAAGATATTATGTAGGTAATTTACAATAATAATAAGCAGTAGATACAGATATAAATAATGTCAAGATACAATTAAATTATTGCATAAAAAAGTTAAAATAGAAACAGAAAAAATAAATTACAAGTCAAAAAATAATAATTAATGTCATTACAAAATAATACATAGAAAGAGAGATAAATAAATTAAACAAAATCAATTAACCATCTACTGAAGATGATGTTAAGCCTAACCTTACAATTACAGTGTCCCTCAAAACATTATGTTCAAAGTTTTGCGTGTCAATGCCATGTGCTTGTCACCTCAAGATCGACAGTTTTCCTGGTTTATTATTTTTTTTATACCACCTAACCTAACCAAGCGTACGGCTCACTTGATGGTAAGCGGTCACCGTATCCTATGCACGCTTACAACAACAGAGATATCACCTGAGACGTGGATCTAAAGCCTCGTGTACCTGTCATGTCACCGGAAACCGAAACCTTCGAACCGGAACACAGGAAAGCGAACATTACTGCTTGGCGGCAGAAATTGGTATGGTGGTAGTTCTTCCCCGGAAGAGTCGACAAAAGAACTCTCATGGTTATTAACATAATTTTTAATAAAAACGGGTTTGGTGCGCAATAAAATACTAAGAAAGAAGGTGGACAGATTTGTCTGTCAATAGTTATAAGACCTACCCGCAAAGACTTCAGTTCTCCCGTGATCATGGTGCATGTAACTGCGCCGAAATATCGAGAAACAATAAAACTCACATATAATGGTAAATATCCCGTTTTTAGTGAAAATTATAGAACTCTACTAGTCGTAATATTTAAATAAGAAAATACCTGTCCGAACTGCCCCTCTGAGACGCCATCGCGGAACACGTATATCTTCTTGGGTACTTTGCCGTTGCGCTGCTTGTAAAGCTTCAGGTGATCGTATATCATGTCTTCGTACTGCGATATCACTTCCTCCTGTTAAATACAATTATGGATTTATAATACATACTCAGTTGTGTTTAGGGTTATTTAGGGGTGTCAATTAGTCTGCGCTAATTGACACCCCTAAATAACCCTAAACACATAAGTACAAATGATGAGAATGGATGCAGTATTCGATTTGTATGCATGGATTTGAATACCAAATAATAAACATTAGTTTCTGCGAAAATAAGTTATTTTTCGCGGTACTTCTGAACATAACAGAAGAGTTTTTTTTTTAAATTAAACGTTACTAGAGATGCCGCGAATACTCGCAATAGCGATATTGGAAAAACAGATTTTTTTTTTTTTTCAAATATTATCGAATACCGAACGATAGTATTATTCGACATTCGGCGAATAGTCGTCTAAAATGAACTTTTAATAAACACAGCATCTTGCTTCTGTTTTCTTTCTCCTCTAAAATAACGCTAAACATGTTTTTTTTTCCATAACTCCTATTCGCGGCATCTATAGACTAGACATTACATTATTTTAGCTCTCCTAACCCAGGACTAGGATTTCCTGTGTTCCAGTATACATTTCAAGTACTAACAAAGGAAGGGTTGTTTTCACTAACCTTCGGCGACTGAATGCTGAGCTCGATGTTGTAGATGAAACACTTGGGATCCATCGACGCGGTCACCGCAGCAATGCTCGGTACATTTTGCTAGAAAACAATCCATGAGTTTGGTAATGTTTTATTTTATATATTACCTCGCGTAGTAGCAATGCTACTAAAAGAACAGCTAGTTGAGTATAGTTAGCTATTTGTTATATAATTAACTATAATGTTTTATAATTCTAAGTTCCTACAGATAGGTATTTAAGTATTTTTAGTTTTCCATGATAGTTTTTATGTAACTTAGTTTTAAGCACGCCAACCTTACTTTTTCACCAGCTAAGGATGACTGGTACAATCCCGTTGTACAATCTTGTCATTGTTCAATAAAGAATTAAATAATAAATAAGTATTTTATCTGGGGACAGTGTGCCTCCGTAGTAGAGTAAGGATGTGTATAGTTAGAAGCTTGGCACTACATTGATCTGTTACAATGGGGACAGCGGGAATGTTTTTTAATAATGTTATTAAAATCCCACTGTCCCCATTGACGGGGACACGGTTAATGGGGACATCGGGAATACACGGATCATGACAGGTCGATGGTCTCAACATTTTACATGAAAATGTTTTTGGTGAGATAAAGTGCTATCTATGTTGATAGTGTACCTGATCTGGGGAGGGATGCGTGACGTCAGCGCCCACAATCATGACGTCACCAGCCAGGATGCAGCGCGGCACGCTGCGGTTGTCAAGACTCTGGTTTATACCCATGAGCTTCGAGTTCACCTGTACAACAAGTTAAGCTAAGTGTTTGCAAGGGTAACAGTTTCAAAAGTGGTAAGGTCCGAGTGTTGTTGATGGTATATACTCGTACAATTTATAATTATCTATATCTATACTAATATTATAAAGAGGAAATATTTGTATTTTAGTATGTTTATATTTTTGTTTGTTACGAATAAACTCGAAACGACTGGTACGATTAAAACAAATATTTCACCATTAGAATGCTACATTATCCCTGAGTAACATAGGCTATATTTATTACTAGCGACCAGCCCGAGCTTCGCACGGTATCATTGCAATGCTATTTATAAAGAACACCATTAAATACCCCTTGCTTACTACCATTCAATCCTATCCATCCAAAGGTTGTCTGGTACAGATCACTACTTAGAGATAAGACCGCCCATTGTAATACCTGTTAGCTTAAGATTTTTTTTAATGTAATAAACCTGTAAGCTTGATTGTTTTTGTCAAATTTGTTATAATGTGGTGTGGAATAAAGTATTTATATCTATCTACATAAACGACCCGCCCCGGCTTCACACCGGAATCTATTGCTGAAAACCGCATTGAAATTTGTTGGCGTAGTTTAAAGGATGTAAACGTACATACTTACATACATACAAACATACATAGGCACAGACAGCGGGAAGCTACTTTATTTTATACTATGTAAAGATACGTGTTGACTCGAGAACCTTCTCCGTTTTTCGTACTACTCGCTAAGATGAGTTTTTTTTTCGTGATCAAGAGAATTAATGCTGAACATTATGCCAAGGGAGCTGTGGGCAAGGGTAGCCACTGAGTGGCGCCCAGACAAAGCGCGAAGGCAACGCGGAAGACCAAAACCAAATTCCTAATAGACTGGCGCAATGTAGCCCAGGATCGAGAAGTCTGGAGAGAATGGGGGGAGGCCTTTGCCCAGCAGTGGGACATGAATGGCTGATATAATAATAATATAATAAAGAGCATTAAATTTTAAATTATTATGAAAACCGTTTTGAGCCAGGTTATTCCTTACCTTCAGCAGGATGTTCTTGACAGTCTGATGGTTCATGCGGCGCGTAGCTGTTTGCTCCTTGATACATTGCGTCAGTATACCCACGTCGCATTCAGCGAATTGCTTCACCTATAACAATAATAAAATCCTGCACCCTCCGGTAGTAGTCTTTTTACACCCTGATAATATTATAAACTAGCTGTTGCCTGCGACTACGTCCGCGTGGAACTCGGGAAGCGTAGTTTTTTTCGAGATACAAAAGTAGCTGAAAGCTAAGTCCTATTCGCGGTCTGTTTGTTTAAAACTTTTTGCCAAATCGGTTCAGTGGTTATAGTTTGTTGATGAGGAACAAACATCCAAACATTCAAACTTTCGCATTTATGATATTATAAAGGGTATATTGCTCTTATTGTGCACTGGATACACTAAGAAAGTAATTCTCAAAATTCAACTCCTAGAGAATGCAGCGGGAAAATGAAGTTTGTATATAAAACAGAGCTTTTCACATGCTAGCAATGCAAAAAGGGAATATATGAGAATATAAATGTAGCAGTAAAACCAAATACCTTATGATAATAATCCCTTCCTCTTGTAGGAACGATAATGAACAGAAAACGTATCTCCTGTTCCAATGCCTTGAATAAAACCGCACGGAGTTCAGTAATCGTCACGTTGAATACGGTCATCTTAGGCTGTGCCACCTGCATACCTAACTGTCCACCGGTTTGGGTAAGCTGAAATAAAAAAATATGGTTATCATCATACTTAAGGCACACACCGGACCAATAAAATGTATGAAACACGTCTTAATCATATTGTGTCAATGTGTGAGTGTCATGGTTGGCCTCGATTATAGCAAGAGCGAGATAGCGCGCTTTCGCTCTCGCATGTGGAAAGAGTGCACCGCGCCTACACAAAACTAATCGAGATATTTATTGTATAACTTACCAATGTACTGATGTAATCGAAGTTACACGCGTGAGGAGCAAGCTCTATGCCGATGAAGCCCCACGATACCAGAGCTTCTGGCTTCAGCAGCTTCTGCGCGTTCCAAGCTCCCCTCCTGTGCAATTTAACATTATTATAATTAACTAGCAGCTCGTCCCGGCTTCGCACGGGTGAAATAAAAACTTGCATCCCCCGTGCGAAGCCGGGGCGGGTCGCTAGTCATTCATAAGGTAGGAGCCGACCGCACGTTTTAGCCGCGCGGCTACCTATTTCATAGTTCATGTGCACGCCTCTCTCTGGCCACGGCGCGCGCGCGGGTGCGCATAGTATTTTGTTTAGATTTACATTTTTATAATTCGTCATAACTTTTGAATGGAATGTCTGATTTCAATAATTCAAACAGTTATTTACAGGTATTGAAACAGTCTTGAATATGAAGTGATTTATTTGGATAAGGATTAATAATATATAAAGGTATGGAATACATGGTCTGCTTTTGGCCGGCATTTCTATCAACTTTTAAAATGTAAAAAAGTAGTTATAGTTACATAACTACAATAGTTGGAAATATGATATCGCTGACTTTTTTGTAGATATCAGTATGTTCTTTAATATTGTAGAACATTTTTTTGTTCTATCATCAATAGTTTCCGCGGCGCATGCGATGAAAGACATTTTATGGCATTTTTTTTTACACCTTGGGTTACATTATTGAAGTTTTAAAATAAAATATAGCCTAGTTACTCAGGGATAATGTAGCATTCTAATGGTGAAAGAATTTTTGAAATCGATCTTTTTGTTATTCTTTTTGAATGGCGATCACAAACTGGAAAACGAAGTGTACGATGGCCCTTCACTCGATGGACCGATGACATTAAAGCGATCGCCGAAAGTCGGTGGAAAAATTAATTGCTTTGAAATGGATTCACTATTAGAATGCTACATTATCCCGGAGTAACAAGGCTATATTGATTAGGAGCTGAACCGCACGGCTTCACACAGTACATTTTTCCGGGATATAATACTATATTTATAGTAAGTAACTTATGTGTTATTCCAGGACTTAAGCCATCTACATTCCCAATTTAATAACAATCGGTAAAGTCGTCACGGAAATACGTGGTAACAACCATTCACACACACAATAGTAGAGTTCTCTGTGATAGAGCTCGTCCGGGGAAGGACTACCACCATACCTATTTCTGCAGCCAAGCAGTAATGCTTGCATGACTGTGTTCCGGTGTGAAGGGTATGGTTTCCGGTGAAATGAATGGCACATGAGGCTTTCGATCTTAGCCTGCGACCTGCGAGTGATACCTCTGGTATTACAAGCGTCCATAGGCTGCGGTAACCGCTTACCATCTTTGGGCCGCACGCTTGGTTACCACTTCAGTTGTATAAAAAAAAAACATACTTTTGCATTTATAATATTAGTAGGACTAGCGGATGCTTATGTTTTCTGTGCACCCCGTGCGAAACCGGAGCAGGTCGCTAGTAAATAATATAAATAAACTCACGAGGGATAGGTAGGCTTGCCATCGCCGCAGTTCAGAGTTGGCGCCTGGAGCACTTTAGCCTCAACCTCCAAGAACTGATTAGAGATCTCGAGCCCGAACTTCTTGAAGAACGTATTTTGGCTGTAATTCATCTGAAAACCAACGACAAATATTACTATACAATTTTGTACTATACTACAATATTTTTATTTAGCGACAAGACGATCAAGTCAGATCCTTCGCTTGTAAGTAAGTATAAATAAGTAAGTAAAAAGTTTATTCTGAACTATACACAGGACTCACAATTTAAACATAAAAGAGTAGGTAGTGGTACAATCAGTTACATATATTAATAAAGTTCTTGCAACTGCAATGCTGATTGATGTTTAGTTTTTGCGATGCTTAATTGTTGATAACCAAAACACACAACATCACATACCCACTTTCATACATACACACACACGCCTCTCCCTTACATCACTCATAGATACACACATTTTTACGGAACAATTATGCTGTTGTTTTGAAGCTGCATTGTTTATTAACTCATTTTTGATTATATAGGTTTCCTTTTACTTTTTTTTTGTATTATATAAGTGAATACACTCGTAAGTAGAATTATTTAGACCACAAAAACTGATTATATTTCGATGGGAGAAGCCTGGGTTAGAGCACCGGTGGTCTAGTGGTAGTGACTCCGCCTTCCGATCCTAAGGTCGTGGGTTCAAACCCGGTCGTGCACCAATGAATTTTTCTGTTCGAAAAATGTATGTGCGCAATACCAGTGCTCTCATACGGTGAAGGAAAACATCGTGAGGAAACCGGCATGTCCAATAACTAAAAATTCGAAAGACATGTACCATCCACCAATCCGCATTGGGTCCGCGTGGTGGATTAAGACCCAATCACTCTCGCCTGAGAGTAGGCCAGTGCCCCAGCAGTGGAAACATTAGAAGGCTGTCATGATGATGATGATGATGAGCCTGGGTTCCTAAAACACAGTTTTACTAGTTTGGGAACCTATGGATTCATAAACAAATCATGTACCTAATATTCCTGTGTCAAATAAATAAATACTTACTTACTTACACGCCCTTGTGGCACCGTTTACGTGCAAACCATGCGTGTGTTAATTACAAAGCGTTCGTTTCATAACATCACCATTTCGATCATTTGACGACCGAAGTGGCGACGCAGGAGATTGCTGGTTTGATTCTCGCCTTGAAACAAATGTTTATACGATCTGCAAACATTTGTTCCGGGTGTTCTGGGTATTTTCTATGTATAATAAAATAAATATCTATATATGTATTGTATCGTATTATGTATATTAGTCATCTAGTAGGTATAACACAAGCTCTGTTTAGCTTGGGACTAGATGATGCTGTTGGATTGTCCAGCATATTTTATTTATATAATATTTATTGCGAATGTCAGGGGTGTACTTTCGTAGAGAGAACGTTGCCTCATGCTATCCCGGCTGGCACTGCGATTACTATATGCCGGCTGTATACATTAGGCCTATTTCTGCCGCCAAGCAGTAATGCTCGCATTGCTGTGCTTCATACATTTTATTGTGAGTGTCCTCGGTGTGCCAATGCCTAAAATATATAACGTATACTTACGTTACGCATAACCTCTTCTATCTTCCGTTTGCGATCGTCGGGCGGCGTGGCTGCTTCGCGCACCATAGTGGCCAGTTGGAACTCGTTCATTTGCTTCCTCAAAGGCTGTAAATTCGATAGGGTTTTAAGAGTAGAGTTCTTTGTGATAGAGTTCGTCCGGGGAAGAACTACCACTAACTTATTTCTGCCGTCAAGCAGTAATGATTTGCATTGCTGTGTTCCGGTTCGAAGGGTAGGTTTCCGGTGAAAATACAGGCACATGAGACTTTCGAACTACGTCTCAGAGTGGCAACCCGTGAGTGATACCCCTGGTATTGCGAGCGTACATAGGCTGCGGTAACCGCTTACCATCTTGTGGGCCTACGCTTGGTTGTATAAAAAAAGGGGTTTACTGAATAAAATAAAATAAAACAATTAGTTAAAAAGGTTTCCTGTCTATTTGGACTGATTTTACTACTAGTACTATTCTCGTATTAAACAAATCTTTTGAAAGCGACAAATTACTCTCGAGAGTAGACCAGTGTCCCAGCAGCAGGAAAATTAAAAACTGTCATGATGATGATGATGGTAAGATGTTTGGTCTTAAAACTATTGTCTCGCACACTTCACAGAAGCTTGAAGTTACCTGTCCATATCCAACGACGCACAATTCTAAGGGGTAGTAGATATTCTTGTCTCTAGCACCCACCCACAGGCAAGGCAGGTGAGGATATTTTATCCTGAAATAATTCAAAGTCAAATATAATAAAGTTATAAATGAAATAACATTGTAATGAAAGATATGGGGCCCTACTCTTGAATCCAATGACTATTTCGATCCAATCCCAATTTCAATCTAATTCTAACTTACTGCTCTATTTGTTTACTGTGTTTATAACGGACTAGCCGATCTACCCCAGCTTCACACGGGTGCAATGAAAACTAAGCACCCGTGCAAAGCCGGAGCGAGTCGTTAGTAATAAATATAGCCTATGTTACTCAGGGATAATGTAGCATTCTGATAGTGAAAGAATTTTTAAAATCAGACCAGTAGTTTTTTAGTTTCTTCGTAACATACAAAAATACAAATCACTCTTTATAATAGTGGTATAGATTAGACAATCTCAATTCCAACCGGAGTTTAGTTGATTTAATATCCACATTTATGAGATTAATATGATGCTAGGTTTGCACTAAAGTGTATGGAATATCATAGTAAAGTAAAGAGTGAAAAATATCTGTATTATAAGGATCATTTTAAAACGTCATAAAGCTTGGTGAATTTAAGCCATTTCCACTCGCCACAGCCTTAAAGAATCTCGCAACAAACTCGGCTGGGTTACTAGCTTTTTTTATTTGATGATCCCCCTTCATTTCATCATAAAGCTTCAGTGTGGTGCCAATCGAACTAGGTGAGGCTCATGCCAAGAAAATAGGTATGTATATAAAAATAGAAAAAAAAAATTAGAGCCAAGTTCAAAATCAAGATCAAATGTCAAATGTTTGTACGATCTACAAATATTTGGTCCGGGTGTTCTGGGTATTATACTATATATTTTTATATATAGTAAAAAAATCGATCTATATTATTGTATTAAGTATATATCAGTCATCTAGTACCCATAATATATACAGCTCTGTTTAACAGCAGCTTGGCCTTGGGGCTAGATGATGCTGTGTGGATTGTCCAGCATTATTCATTTATTTATTTATTTATCTTTCGTTTTTAGTTCCAATACCGATCGATTGGAATTTCGTGGAAGAGTCGATAGGCCTACATGGCCGCAGTGTTATTTTAGCCAAAACAATCTATTAAAATAAGGCTCCTGCTGGTCGATTACGCATGTTACTTACTTGTATCGCTTTTCTTTTAAGAAGTAATCGTACACAGAAGTAGGGCGGCTTTCATTTTCTTTTTTGAAGGACAATTGAGTAGGCCTTTCTTTGATGTTGTTAACGTAAAATTCACGGGTCTGCCCATCGCTGGCCCCACCCATCAGTTTACATGTAACCTGAGGAAAATTAATTATAATGATAATAAATTTTGACGATACGATTCTAAGGTCGTGGGTTCAAACCCAGTCGTGCCAATCCAATACTAATGGATTTTTATTTTCGAAAAAAATATTTGTACAATGCAAGTGCTATACGGTGAAAGAAAACATCGTGAGGAAACCGACATGTTCAAGAACTAAAAATTTGAAAGACATGTGCCATCAACCCATCCGCATTGGGTCCGCGTGGCGGATTAAGACCCAATTACTCTCGCCCGAGAGTAGGCCAGTGTCCCAACAGTGGGAACATTAGAAGGCTGTCATGATGATGATAATGCTTTCTTTAGCTGCGTATATAACTGTAAGTTTTACCTTCAAGCCTTTCACAAATTCCTTGAATGTCTCCGCGTTTCGTCCGAGTTGCTGCTCAATACCACGGTTCAAGTCCAATCCCATTGATTGCCAAGCATCTATCATAGATTGCTGCTTCGGGAATCCCTTGTGAGCAACTGAAAGTCACAATAATATTACTAATATTATAAAGAGGAATGCTTGGTTGTTTGTATGTTTGTGAGAATATCAAGATGTATGTAATACCGATCTGTATGTAATATGGGACAAATTGTAGTCTGAAATATGATAGAGCTCGTCCGGGGAAGGACTACCACCATACCTATTTCTGCCGCCAAACCTGCCGATGTGTTTCGGTTCGAAGGGTATGGTTTCCGGTGAAATTACAGGCACATGAGACTTTCCATCTAACGTCTCAGGGTGGTAACACGCAAGTGATATCTATGATGTTGCATGCGTACATAGGCTACGGTAACCGCTGACCATCAAGTGGGCCGTACGCTTGGTGGCCACTCAAGTGGTAAAAAAAAAAAAAATAGCTATTGATAACATTCTTTTTTTTCATATAAGGTACAAAAAAAAATATGATTTTAATATTCTATAATGCCTTAATCATTAAAAAAACTGCAATTTCATCGGCTTGCTATTGTCTTTCCCTGTCATTCATTTTTCAATGAGCCAAGCGAACAAAGCTGCGGGCAGAGGCTAGCAAGAGACTATAATTAAGTTTTCTTACCATCAATATTGATGTAGGGTCTACTAGTGAATATAGCTGACTGGAAGAGGCCGGTCCACATCTCCAGGCCTCCAGATAGATCCAACGGCTTGTCCGGTCGCTTGTAGAAATTTCGACCGCACTGGAAACAACAAAGCTGTTAATATTCTATTCGAATACAACTATCAAAGGTTACCAAGGTTATATAAGGTTTTTTATCTATTAAAAACTGTAAGTGTAAAACTGACTAAAACAGTAACAGATTGATACGGTAACCGATTGATACGGTAACTGATTGATACGATAACTGATTGATACGGGAACTAGTTGTTGTTGGCTAATTGAGTTTATTGCCAGATATTTTTCGGCCGGGGCGCATGGGACTGTTGCCGATTTACCTAGCTTTATGATGTAGTGATCATTGTGATTTTATTGAATAAAACTATTGAATTTGATTTGATATGGTAACCTTCTAACTCAAGTATTCATGACACAAAAAAAGGCCTAAACCTTATTATAAAAAATAAATCTAATTTATTGTTTAGCTATTGGTTTTCCATTATGGCTAGTTTTTTTTTTCATAAATTACCTTGACATAGGACTCCAGGGTCCCCTGCCTCAGCACGACATCCATGCACTGGATTTCTTCCATCGGGGCAGCTAAAGAGCTCCCTTGAGATTCAATGTGACTGCGAAGTAAAATGTCAAATGTATTTCTTACTACCTGCTGGGTTATGGTGAACATTGTTGCACATCCCGAAAACTCAGAATAAAATGGTTTTTTTTATATCACTGAAGTGGCAACCTAGCGTACGGCCCACTTAATGCCAAGCGGTTACCGTAGCCTATGTAGGCTTGCAACATCAGAGATACACTTGCGCATTGCCACCCTGTGACAATCGAAAGTCTCATGCGTGCCTGTAATTTCACCGGACACCACAGCAGTTATTGAGTGACCAGTGTGTGCCATAAGCGTGTAAAGGATCGACAAGCGATCGACAGCGAAAGACTTAAATACTAAGGAGGCGGGACCGACTATTTAACGTGTACTCTGAAACACGGAAGCTTCCAGATCAAAATATCACTGGCGGTCAGGTATCCAAATGTTGACGTTGCATAATAGGCATGATGCCAGTAACCAATAATCACTAAAATCACGTCTTCACCTTAAAAAAAAAAATATTTTTTTATACATTACATGCGATATTGTGATAATATTTTTAATAAAATAGAGCTACAAAATACAGCAGTTCGCCATAAAAGGTTGAACACCAATCAGGAGCATCTTTGTTCTCTGATTGGTGGCATCAATCATCAACAATCCAGGGATAATACTAGAGTCTCAGAAAGAGTTTCAGTTAGCCTTTGCAAATGATTAAAACCTTTAACTGACATAATGACGTCACCGTTGTCACTCCGCGACTCAACGCGTTTTGGCGTGAATTTTAAAATTCATGTTTAAATTGCATTTTTTACTACTAAGCCATTAATTTCTGGAATTGTAAGTTATTTTTTGCAATAAGTCGATACTTCTGAACAAAATAGAACAGTTTTACAAAATTGTCATCATTCATTTGATCGACTACATTATCGGAGCTTCACAAATCATCAAACAATACTAAAATAGGTATATTACTTACCGAACAATCTTCGTAAAGTCGACAGAACCGGTATACTTTAAGGTTATTGAGAACTTCATGATTTTACCATTATCATCTTTGTGGTTCACCTAAAAAACACATTTACTTTTAATACGTAAGAGAGTAAGAGATGCTAATCATCAAATAATTTTAAATAAAGTAGGTGAATGGCATGTAGGCTTTTTATTAATAGAGTAACTGTGTACTTACAATGTGAACTTTTCTTTCATTCTTTTCGGTCTGATCTTCTATAAGGTGCTTCTTAAGAGGGTTTAGGCTGTACGCATTTTTAAACATATCAAACGCAATGAATTCGTTAGGAAAGATTTTATCCTTGAGAGTTTTATACACTACCGGAATCAACTTTTTAGGTCTATCAGGATTGAATGTAACATCATAACGGTGCTGCAATAAAAACACAATTAATTAAATCATTAGATTAATCTCAGATAACCTAACCTAACAAGTATTATTGTGAAAATTATGAAAAAAATCATGAGCACAAGATTAACACAGTTTCTGAACAGTGAATATATTATCACCTCCAAGCAGCACGGATTTGTAGTGAAGAGGTCCACTATCACCTGTTATCCTGTATGCATTCATGGACAAGAACTTGACACTAAAAACTCAGTAGACATAGTGTATTTAGATTTTGAGCATGCCTTTGACAAGGTCCCACACCAACGTCTTTTAGGTGGAGAGTTACTTGGTTGGTAGAACAAGTGCACATTGGTATTGAGTAGGTATTGTTTCCAAGTCTAGCGCTCCTACTTCCAAAAAGACATAGATCTGCTTGAGAGTGTGCAGTGAAAAGCTACCAAGATACCGCAAGCCCTTCGTCGTCTATCCTACACAGAGAGACTCCGCACATTACGCCTCATTACCTAGAAGAAAGACGCCTTCGCGGTGATCTCATTGAGACCTTCAAGGTCCTTTCTCGAATATATAATTTGCCCAAAATTCATAAAATCTATGTTATGAAGGAACATATCAAATCATCTAGAGGGCACAATTTTAAAACCAACCTATAAACTTGTTAACTGGTTGCGAACAAATAAATTATTAACAATTAAAAACAATCAAGTGTTGTAGAATTAGTGCTTATAAAGTGAAAACTGACTTTTCAACACAGTGATATAGACACATCAGAGAAAGCTGCTCGTTTAATAATCAAATAAATAAATAATAAAATAGTGGTCTGTATGCAGAAAATAGAGTAGATCCGGCCAGAGCTAAATATTATCTTCAACAAATGGTAGGTATTTTTTATCTTCATCAGGTAACTTTTATCAATTGGCTAGAACAAACTATTCTTAACAGAACACGAATAAAGCCTGTGCTTTACCCAAATGTGACCAACAGTGGTAGGTACCTTCAACGAAGGGTTTCTGTCCATCGGAGGGCACATTAAGCTCTCTGTCGCGGTTTTACCAAAATGGTTAGACCATGACAGAGGCCTTCAGGCTTCAGGTCTATAAACATCACCAGAGCTGGCCACTGACTTATACAAACTTACCACTGTAATAGGCTTGATGGTCATCGGCAAGTAGTTAGTGATTACTTTGACCCTATTACACGGAACATTCTTTCCCAGTATTTTGGCAGGGATGACGTAGCGACACTTAAGCTCCTGCCTCGATTTTGGCAGCTGTTGTAAGGCCCTGTCGCCGGATGGCCCTGGAGGCTGGCTGGCAACAGGTCTGGCGCCTTGTGGTGGTCCCGTGGTACTTGCTGGTTGAACTTGGTGGGCTGGCACTGAGGAATTTATTAATATTCTATTTACATTTTATTCATTCATTTTATTTATAGGGGTGTAAGGGGGCCCAATCAACACCTTTCGGGTCCCAAGTCAACCTCACCTGCACGCGGTGCACCCTGCCAAATAGCAAACGAGGCTCTGACGAAACCCCCGCCAACACGCACTGGACCAGCGTGGCGGGTCATGGTCCAAAACCCCCTTTATGAATTACAACAATATGCCAATACCCCAAGTGCCCGGCGACTCTAACAGCTGCGATGGCAATGACGGAAGTCAGATCGGCTGTGGGGTCAGGGGTCAGGTGAATCTCCGGGTGGGAGCCAACCGTCAAACGACCAAAGCGCGAAAAATGGATACCGATACTCTGCTTAATATTTTGACTTATAACGTAAGGACATTAAAATCAGACGAAAGACTGCTAGAACTAGATAACGCACTTGCAGAAATAAAATGGGACATCGTCGGATTAAGTGAGATTAGAAGACAAGGCGAAGACACAATTGAAAGAGAAAATGGTGTATTCTATTATTATGGTGTTACAGCAGGCTTATACGGAATAGGATTCTTAGTTAACAAAAAATGGAAAAATAATATATTAGAGTTTGTTGCTTATTCGGAGAGAATAGCTGTACTTAAATTAAAAATAGCTGCTAAGAAAATATTAACAGTTATACAGGTGTATGCGCCAACAACAGGTCACTCAGCTGATGAGGTGGAAGACTTTTACGACTTACTTAACGAAGCCTGTGACAGTCATCGAGGTAGTTGGAACATCATACTTGGTGACTTTAATGCAAAGATTGGTCAAAAACAGCCGACAGATAATACAGATTTAATAGGCCCGCATGGTTTAGGAATACGAAACGAACGCGGTGAGCGCTTACTTCAGTTCGCATTTGGACAAGGCCTATCTATAAGCAACAGTTTCTTTTTAAAAAAACCGGGACGTAGGTGGACTTGGGTAGCTCCTGATGCAAGAATAAAAAACGAGATTGATTATGCACTCATATCCGACCGCAACTTGGTAAAGAACGTAAACGTACTTAATAGATTTAAATTTAACTCAGACCACAGGCCTGTAAGAGTTACATTATCCCTTAATGTAAAACTTCACCGTAAGAATTTATTTCAAAATAAAATTAAAAAATTAGACAAGGAATCATTAATTAATAATAAAGATACATTTAATTTAGAACTAAAAAACAGCTTTGACTTGTTAAACATGGAATGTGTGGAGGTTCAGGAACAATACACAAATATTGAAAATAGTTTGAAGATAGCGAGCCGAAAAATCAAACAAATACCACAAAATAGAAGGAAGTTGTCTAATCACACCAAATTATTAATAGACGAAAGATTAAAATTAACATCTGATCGAACGAGTCTGTCATTTAAAATAAAAGATAAAGAAGTTAAGAGAAATATTAGAAAAGATTTAAGGAACTACAATATTAGCCTAATCGAAAATGCCCTCAGCAACAACCGTTCATTAAAAATAGCTAAACAAGGAATCACTAAAGGGAAATCTTGGATTACAAGTTTAAAAGATGACCATGGGATTAAACATCAAAACCGGGAAAAAGTGATGCAAATATGTACAAATTTCTATAAAACACTATACTCGAATCCTTTTAAATCACATGATCAAACAACAAGCGAAAACCGTTATTCATGTCCAGATATTATATCACCTATTACTGGCTACGAAGTGCATGTTGCGCTTCGCAATATGAAGTATAATCGAGTACCAGGAGAGGATGGAATTAGTACAGAGGCTTTAAAACTTGGCGAACCAACACTTTTACCTCATATTACTAACCTGTTTAACATCATACTAAAAACTGGAGTTTTTCCGAACCAGTTTTGCCATTCTAATATCATCCTTCTTCATAAAAAAGGCGATAAGTCAGATATCAATAACTACAGGCCTATTAGTCTTGTATCCCATATGTACAAGGCTTTTATTAAAGTAATTGAAAACCGTATTGGAGGGTCACTAGATTTAGAACAGCCCCCAGAACAAGCAGGCTTTCGAAGAGGCCTCTCCACCACTGACCATCTCCACGCGGTCAATCAAGTAATAGAAAAACACAACGAGTTTAACATCCCATTGTACCTCGCATTCGTAGATTACGCCAAAGCCTTTGATTCCATAGCCCACACTGCCATATTTACTGCTCTGTTTAACCAGAAAATTGAACCAACCTACATCAATCTCATCCGTAATATTTACCTCAATAGCACAGCAGCAATTAAATTACAAACACAAGGTCCTACATTTGCAATAGAAAAAGGTGTCAAGCAAGGTGATCCATTATCGCCAAAACTCTTTACCAGTACCCTCGAAGAAGTCTTCAGAAAGTTAGCAACCAGGTGGGAAAGAAAAGGCATAGACGTTGGCGGAACAAGGTTATCTAACCTTCGTTTTGCTGACGACATTGTTCTTTTTTCATCAACTGCCCACGAGTTACAACGTATGCTTGAAGACCTGAGCACTACAAGCCTCGAGATTGGACTTAAAATGAACATGACAAAGACCAAAGTCATGACGAACACTACCAAGCGAAAAATCGCTGTCCATGGGGAGGATATGCAATATGTCAATGAGTACCTTTACTTGGGCCAAATAGTCTCCTTCCAGTCTAGACAAGAGCAAGAAGTTGCTAGACGGACAGAAAACGCATGGAGGAGCTATTGGTCCATGAAAGATCTTATGAAAGGTACTCTTCCGATATCATTAAAACGGAAGCTCATGGACATGTGTATCCTTCCCATATTAACTTATGGCGCACAAACTTGGTCCCTCACCAACATCCAAAAGTCCAAACTCGGGGTTTGTCAGCGAGCGATGGAGCGCAGTATTCTTGGTGTTAAACGTACCGACCGTATACGTAACACAACTTTGCGCTCCAGAACCCAAATAGCTGATGTAGCTCACAAAGTTGCGACGCTTAAATGGAGCTGGGCTGGTCACGTCTGTCGCATGCCGGATGAGCTGTGGGCCAAAATCACCACTCAGTGGAGCCCTGAGACAGCAAATCGGCGTCGTGGCAGACCCAAAAAGAGATGGCGAGACGATCTCGACAGCTTTAATAGAGCTTGGGTCCAACTGGCTCAAAACCGAGATGACTGGAGAAATCAAGGGGAGGCCTTTGCCCAGCAGTGGGACACAACAGGCTAATCGTATTCGTATTCGTATTACATTTTATTATTTTGCATGTGTCAAACAAGAGTCCATAGGTTTTTTTTTTATGTCAGCAAGTGACAACACAATCAAGGCGCCCGCCTGATGTTAAGCACCACGCCTGACTATTACAGATGCAGTGCCACCCAAAGCTTAAAGTTTTTAAGTATTTGCGTGGCACTGCACTGCGCTTATGACCCCGAGACATTGCTGTCAAGTCTCTTTCGCCCAGTAATTTCACTTGCTACAGTGCCCTTCAAACCTAAACACAGTAATGCTTGCACAATACTGCTTGGAGGTAGAATATCTGACACTGTGGTGGTACCCACCAAGACGGACTCTTGCTGAAGAGTCCTACCACCAAGTAAAAGGTTTTGGTAACGACTTATCATCAGACGGGTACTAATAGGTGGGCCCTTGCTTAGAAATTATAATTACCTGATGCAGGTACTGAAGTCGGTTGTGGTTGAGAGGCAGACGCAGCCGGTCTCTGCCATGGAGTGGAGGCTGGTGCTGCCGACACTTTAACAAATAAACAATTCAGTTAGACCCGCCTTGAAGCTCAATTGGGAGCTCTGTGTTTCTGCTGACTTGTATGTTTGATTCCCACCCAGGACCAATGTTTGTTCTGTGTGTCTGTAAGGTAATGTAAGAAAATGGTACCAAAGTATATAAAGTAACTAGCGGACCCGCCCTGGTTTCGCACGGGTGCTCTAAACCTTTTTCTTAAATCACTCTATTTAAAAAAAAAACCGAATTAAAATCCGTTGCGTAGTTTTAAAGATCTAAGCATACATAGAGACAGACAGCGGGAAGCGACTTTGTTTTATACTATGTAGTGATTTATCAGTTATCTAGTTCTCATCATACAAATATTGTGTAGCCAAACTAAGATGGTGCTGGCTGTGTGATTTATTTATTTATCATCACCATGCCAATGTTCCCACTGCTGGGACATTGGCATGCTCTCTAGCAAGTGATTGCAATAGTGGTAGCAATGCGGATTGGTAAATAAGGCTAAATTATAAAATAAACTCTCACCTACTCACCAACGAAAGATACACAGGCATACAAATTTTTAAATTACAGAGGTACTCAGGTCAGGTGCTCTCTCAATTAGAGGTGACCACATAATAATAATAATAATACGTATTACTGTCAATTTAATGATGTCTGTAATACTGTCATCGTCAAAGACATGTCTTTGACGATGACATTAGAAATCATTGGAATTAGAAATCAAGGACTCTGGAGTAATACCTAAACCATTATAATAAAGTAATAGATTGTTAAACAAAAAACTTAATACACAGAACTTAGCAATCAGAGAAGAGATTAGTACTTAATTGATTTATATTTTTCGCTTTTACAAGGCTCCATATTTGTTGCACAATGACACTGATAGTATTACAGTAGGTGAGAGTTTATTTTATAATAGTAGTTGTCTCAGAGTGACATATCATTCTATGAGGTTTTACATACTCTAAAAGAAGAATCAAAGCGTCGTCATATAATGTTTACCTGCTGGTACTGGCTGCTGTGGAACTGGATGTCTAAATGGTTGAGCTGCCGATGGACCGGGTTGGGCTGTTGGTTGAGCCGGTTGTGCTGGCTCTGCAGCTTGAGCCGGCTTCTTCTTTCTGTTCCTGTTTTTCTTAGCGCCTCCTGTCAAACCCAACCCAACAAACTCCTCTTCCTCTTGTGTTCCTTTAGGGGCCTCAGGTTTAGCTGTAGGTTCTGATTTTGCTGGCTGCGCAGTTGAAGATTCTGATGATGTTGGCTTATCATCCTTTTGCTCTTGAACAGGCTCAGGCTTTGAAACAAAAATATCTTAATTTGAAATGGATGCGGTAAAGTAAGTAACTAGTACTATGTGATATATAATATATATATACTAATAAGCTGAGGTGATGATTTGTATTTTGTATTTATTTATTTAGTAGCTAACACAATTTCCAAAAACCAATTACACTAGTTACTTAAGATTAGAAACATTATTTATAATAAATATAAAACAATAAAATAAAAATAATTAAAAGCTAATAAAAATAATAGATTTAAGTATTTCTGTTAACCATTTAATAATGTGTTAGAAAAAAATTAGAATAAACAGTCTAAATGAGCTGATGCAGCATGTTTGCTGATGATTTTTCTATGACTGCAACAACTGTATATTTCAGCTAGTAAAATATTAAAAAAATATATACCTTTAATAGCTAGTCTATTCAGTGCTTTTATTGGGAAACTGGATAAAGATTTAATAAAAAAGAAATACCTATGGCTTTTAGACATAAATATCATCATGTAAGTTGCATCATATACTGCTTAGAAATTGAAGTGTTAAACCTTAAAAGCCTTGAATCAATCTCTCTCATGGTTAGATACAAAAAAGCTAACACCATTAAGTATCTTATGTCCTGCTGTAGCGAGTGGCACAGCCGATTAATGATGCGTTCCTAGGCAAGCTACTTAATCTTAAATTACACCTTTAGGTAACCAACTTTCCATTAGATGTTGTTTAAATCATTTTCAATTGTTATGATACCTATTAAAGACCTATTATAATTTCATTTCATTTCATTTATTTTTCATCCTTTGACAAATTACAAGTACTTGGATATGTCAAAAATACAATATTACACTTTAAATATTAATTACATGTCAATATAAAACAGCAATAAAATTATCTAATACAACATTAGAAACAAAAATAGAAATCACTTATATCTAAAATTTAAAAACTAAGAAGGTAGGTATCTGCAAAAGCATCGTCAACATTAAAATCAATAATAAAAATACTATTAAATTATAAAATATTAAGAATTAAACAATAGTAATTTAAACATCATCATTATTAATAAAAATATTTTTATCAGCTAAAGCTTCGTCCAATCGATAGAAACTTTTATCAATCAAATGTCTTTTTATGTGTAATTTAAATTCATTAACAGGCAGTAACATTATATTTTTGGGTATCCTATTATACACATAAATAAAATTTTATTGATGTGCACAAGAAACTTTTGTACACCTTTGCAAGTCTAGTTTTCGGAACAACAAGTCGATCTTTATGTCTAGTATTATAATTATGTAAATCAGTCATAGTTTTGATGTTGTCCAAATTTTCTCTAACATATAAGACCTTTTGATAAATGAATTCTCCTATCATAGTCATGATGCCCAGTTCTTTGAACTTATGTCTACAAGTTTGTAAGTAACTCATGCATAACATGTAACGTATTGCTCGTTTCTGCAAAATAAATACCCTACTAGCATTTGCTGATTTGATTGCTGATTTGAATACTAAATAGGCAAGTCACACAAAATGAGAATTAAGAAAGTTTGTGTAAATGCTTTATAATGGTGTTTTAATCAGACTAGAATGATGGATGTAGAATGAAGTAATTTGTGGTGTGGAATTACTCACAAGCTATTTCTTGTTCAGGTATCATGCAGTACACAGATGTTGGTCAAACTAAGTTAAATCACACTACAAAATACTGGGCTTATTACTAGGTATGTACCTTCTCAAGAACTTTCTGTGGCTTCTTCTTACGCCCACCACCAGTCAGTCCACAAGATTCCTCTTCTTCCAGAGAATGCGAGGTTGACGCACCACTGTCTGCTATATTCAAAGAGCTAACAGAAGCTTCAATGCTGGTAGCTTTGCTACCACCTTTCTTCTTACCTAAAATTTTCATAAATGTTTATTATCATTGTAGGTACCTATGACTTATTGCACCAATGACATCATGTTTAGTGGTGTAAATGCATTGCATAAACTAGCTTTTAAAATTCAAGACTTTCATCTGACTAGAATATTTTTTATAATACCTACTTAAATCAATGAAGTATCATAATTTACATTAAAAAGTAATTTACATATTGCAGATGGTAGGTAAAGTTATAATTTCTTATTGTTATTGAATGAGGCTATGGATTTTATAGTTACTGCTGAACAATGCAATCTCATGAGTTGCCTACCATTTATTAGTAAAAACAAAATTATTAGCTTGGTTTGATAACTAATTACTTACCCTTCCCCATATTTAGTTATTTAAGTATCTGAAACCAATATTATAAATTAGACATTTTGCATTTAATTTTTCTATTTACCTAACCCAAACCACAGTAATGTGCTGTATAACTTAGAATAATAACATGCTGTATAATGAAATAATACATACACATAGGTACCTACATTAGTAGGTAGGTATCTATTCTTCGTGTAAATTATGTATACCTACTGGCCACGGAGTAGGGATGAACCGGGTAATGTATGATTTACATTGAGTCAGTAGCAAAATCTGTGCTGACTCTAAATTCGAGCCAAGTCGGTGCTGACCCGCTACTAACCTAATTTAGATTGATTCAGTGAAGTGACTTAAATTTTCTCATTTACCTACTGACCCTTTGTAAGCAAAGCAAGTCAGTTCTCAAAGTCAGCACTGACTCCCCATTTGAAATCAGTCACTTATCATCATCATCATCCTAGACGCTACCGCCGCGTGTGGGCCTTGGCCTGGTCAAGTATATTTCTCCATTCACTTCTGTTCTGGGCTTTCTTTCGCCAGCCTCTTCACTCCTATCGCTTTTGTGACTTGCTCGATCTCATCCAGCCATCTCAATTTGGGTCTGCCTCAAGTTCTTCGACCATCTGGTTTGCATCCATTCAATATGACCCACCCAACGAAGAAGTCCAATTTTACAAACAATCGGCTCATCATATGTGGTTGTAACATATCCGCCAGCAGTCTCCACCCAGGACGGCACCAAATATTCGCTTTAATATTTTCCGTTCAAACACAAACAGACTATTTTCGTCTTTTTTGCTAAGTACCCACCCAGCATTCAAAGCCGTAGGTTAGTACCGGCCTCAATAGTCTCATAGAAAAGTATTTTGTTTGATCTGGGCAGTCTGGAAGTCAGTCACTGACCCAATGTAAATCATACTTTATTAGCTTCCTATAAGTAACTATCTAAAAATGAATTGCTGTGCGTTTAGTCTCTTAATTTTTATCTTGAAATGTTTGTATGAGTTCAGGGAAAGTTTAAACGGTGAGAAAATACGAAAAATTGCGAGAAAAATAACGCGAGTGAAACCGCGCGGGTCAGCTAGTGTACAATAAATCTCATTACATTTTATACCTAATGCTTATTAATCAATCAAGCTCTGACCGATATCAGAACGTACCTACCTGTAAACGAGAAGAATTTGCTGGTTTGCCACTATTATTGATCATAGAATATATTATATGTTATTGATGTTAAAAGTTCTGTTAAAGACGCGAAGCGCGCAGCTGCCTAATATCGATTTTAACCAAGCAGGTAAACTAGTTGAAGTTGCGCATTTTGAGCTTTAAAATGATGGCACTAATGCGATTTGCCTCCTATTTTTGCTGATGCTGCTGAACTAATGCTGAACTAATTGCTTTAAAATAGTATATCTGACGTTGTTGATAGTCGGGGAAGTACCGCAACGAAATTAAAAAACCAAAGAAAAATGATGCAATGTTTGTGCAATGTTGATCAAATGTTTGGCGTTTTCGTATCTGGTTCGATATTAAATTCTATTCTACTTTACGTACAGTATTGATCGTACAATATCGTGTATTACACATGTTGACTGAGTGGTGGCTATTTTTGTTAGGTACTCTATATTTTTTTTTAGTCATAGCGTCTCATAGCTGATGTAATTTTTTAGTTGGTATATCCCATTTCCTACCTACTCTCTAAACTTAATAGATATGTTATCAAACACAAGACAAGTTAGTACTCAGAGGAATGATTCTCAATGGCTTTAACTACCAGATAATACCGGATAAACTCAAGTAAACAAACACGCTCACCACACAAGGTTTCACTTTCACAAGATAATCTTTGTTCACAAGTGTTCACTTCACATCACAAACTCTATCTAGGAAAATGCAGCTGCTTGCCTGCAGTGCAGGTCGCGCGCAGGGCTGCCAGATAAAAGCTAACTCAATTCGCCTAATTTTGCCTACTGAGTAGCCTAAATCGTCTAATATATTTTTTCGTACAAGTAGCCTAATTCACCTAAAATTTTGAGCTAAGGATTTCATTTATTTATTTTGCGGCGCTATTGCATCCCAGCGAGGTGTCACTTATTCTATTATTCTACTACCCGAGTAGAATAATAGAATGGGGAAAGAACCGAAGAACGGTGGACGTTCATAATACGTTTCCAATTTTTTTTTTTTTCTTATTCTTTATTGTACACAATAAACATATACATTAAAACTTATATAAAGGACATGTACAAAGGCGAGCTTAAGCCTAAATAGAGTTTCGTTACAAGCATAACAAGAAATTATTTAATTTTGGAATAATTCTGAAGTAGCCTAAATCACCCGTTCTTTTTTTTCTAGGTAGCCTAAATGGCACACATGGTGCCACAGATTGAGCACGCCCTCCAACAGACGCGCGCAGCTAGGGCAATGCTTCGTCCAATCCTTCAGTCAAAGTTACCGCTACGAACAAAAGTCGGAGTGTACAAGACCTACCTAGCACTCGGCTAACATATTCTTCCACATCTTGGTCAGTACGCCCTTTGTTGGTCCACAAATAAGAGAAGACTGCAAGCCCAGCAGAACATCGCGCTTCGGATATGCACTGGAGGTGGAGCTTAGCGTTCAGCTGTGTCCGCAACGATGTAATCACCCGTGACCTCCATACCCAGAGTGTTGAGGAGTTCGTTGTCAGGCTGGCACGCCGGCGGCGCCGTATGTTTGACCGCGCCGACAACAACCGACATGAACACCCCCAAGGATTTGCCCCGCTGCATACGTGCCCTCCAGACCACAAAAGACCTTGGCGACCACTACCTCGCGTAAGAGTTAAGGGAGAACCATCGTCAAGTTAGGACGCGGCAACAGAGCCGCAGAGTTACCGCATTAAGTTGGTAACTCCGGTTTTGTTTCGTCTCGTGTCAAATGTTGAATTCCTTATACTTAGGGATAGATATGTTCCTTGCTACACATTCACCATAGCTCGCCAAACGTAGTGCTTACATTCTCTTGGGCTCGCCAGTTGAGCTACCGCCATCTAAATAGACAGCTTTTTTATTTTTAATAATTTGAGACAAAATTACTATTTGCAGTCTATTACTGATATTTTATATAGTGTAGATAAATGTTTTGTGTGCTTGTGTTTAGAAAAAATCATTTTGGTTTTCAAAAAATCTTGACCGACCCTCCGCCTCCGCCTTCCAATCATTACCGGTCATACCAAGAGAATGTAAGGACTACGTTTATTCACTCCATCCATGTACTAAACGTAGTGCTTACATTCTCTTGGCTATGTACAAAGTACAAACAAACCCAAGAGAATGTAAGCACTACGTTTATAGTTTATACTCAAGAGAATGTAAGCACTACATTTAGTTTATACAAACAATGATTTGATTTTGATGCGATGTGGTGCAGTTTTTTCTTGAGATATTTTTGATGGGCTTCTAGCAAGCATTCTATGGCAAAAAATATAATAAAGCTACCTGTTAGTCATGTGTATTGAACTGATTACGGCATTGGCATCAATGATCGTAACTGTGAACTATGGCATATTATCACGCCGCCGGAGAAGTTGTAAATTCAGTTGAAGATACTGGTGCTGCTCACGAGTCGTATGTTGTAGACGATCTAACCGTTATTCCTCTGGATAAAAATAGTTTTGGTAAGAAAGTTTTCTTTATTACTGTATCTATTCTAAACCCACTCCGACCTTGTATCCTGGCCATTGAGAGGGCCGGCCCGGCTACGCTTCGGGTCCTTGTGATTGTATTCAAAATAGTAAACCTCATTCGCTCTATGTATAAATAAACTACTGTAAAGTAAGTAAATTTATATATTTATGAATGCATATAAAGATTTTGCATATCTTTTGAGGATACAAACTATTACAATTTACATAATCTAAAACTTCAACAATATATCTGAAAATGGCCCCCGTAATGGAATAAACTGAATGTTAAAACTAGGTTTTGTTACTATTTGTTATATACTAAAATATCATATTTTTGCTACATACATACAAACATATAAACCTATAATATGTAGAATTTTCGTTCGAAGCTTCAAATTAAATGCATTCTCCAAACCCAATCTTTTTTATGTCCTATGTTCATCAGCAATCAGTCTTCAGATTATCAGTAGTTTTGATGTAGCTGATCATAGCTAACAGAGCATACTCGAAGATTGCTAAAAAGGCAAATAGTGCGGTTACCACAATAATTTTTATTGTAATTATCATAAAACACCATAAATAGAAATGCTACTGGGCTCTATTACTTATATCTGTTCTGTGCAATTGAATAAGTGATGTGACATTTTTAATGTTTGTCTCTAAACTTTTGGATCCTAAATAAGTGAATGACATTCCAGTAGGTTCACAATCAAGTATAAATCTGAAAAGTATCTGTTATATTATTCACAATTAGAATGTTCATGTGCCAGCAAACTTTAGTGCTAGATCATATCAACTTGAATAATATTCTCAATTTTAGCAATATGTGAATTGTGCAGTCGAGTTGGACGCAGAGAACAATTCTATCCTCGCAACAATAAGTTTTGTTCACTGAGATGCCACGCAAGTAACTCTAGGAGACATCACTGCCATTGGAGGTTTAAATTCATGGAGGGAGCAGAGCATTTGGAGGGTTTCATCCCGTTAGAACCTCTGCCCCAGCTGGAAAACTGGCAAGGTTCTTATCAATCACAGGTTAGATTAGCGTACATATCTTTGAGTATTACAACCAGAACTAATATGGTTTTATCCCCATGTATGTGCATCATCATCATCAGCCTACTAATATTCCCACTGTTGACACACTGGCCTACTCTCAGGCAAGAGTGATTGGGTCTTTAATCTACCACGCAGACCCAATGTTTATTGGTGGATGGCACATGGCATTCGAATTTTTAGTTCTTGGACATGCCGGTTTTCTTACGATGCGATGTTTTCCTTCTCACGTGACCGCAACCTCACTTGAAAAAAATAGAACCTGTAAGATCAATTTGTTGTCCTGTCTGTCTGTCTGCCAATCAAGATCTTTTTTCTCAGGTACAGCTGAAAATAACAAGTTAAGAATTATATAATAAAAACTAAAATTGTCAATATAATATTTTTACTTTATCCTTCTCCTAAAACGAGATAGTGATGTTTATAAAAATATTGGCTGAAATTCAAAAAAGGTTTTTAAGATTTGGAAATTTACAGATAGATAGTATTACGATCAAGAAATAATTCTTCTATAGTGCGGAACCCAAGGTGCAGTTGTTGCTCGCTCTTGTCTGCTTTATTTAGACAAATTAAAAAACTTTTGAATGTCATAGTTGTCATCACAGATGCAAAACATAGAACTTACTTTCTCTATGGATGCAAAAATCATGGTTTTGATAACCTGTATTCGTTATTTTAGCACTGTTGCCATCTTAGCTATATTATAGTTAGATCTAGTTATTTCTGTGTCCCCGTCGTCAGCTACAATAAATAGTAATAGTAGATAAATCTTTAAGCTACATATTGCTTAAAGATTTATCTACTTTATCTAGCATTTTTTCATCATGCCGGCTTTATTTGAACATGCACATTATGTGGGTGCGTTTGTAGATTTTATGGTAAACCAACTTGTTAATTTTATGATGTTAGTGCGAGATTGATGGTGTGGATCCGGCAATAAGCACAGAAACTAGCTAAATTCAAAACACAGATAAATGGTTTAGCCACTTCTAGCTAGTTTTGGCAAGAGATAGCTACAGTGATGATGGTACAGTTGGAAACACTGGATTTTAGTCATAAACAAAACATTGTTTTATCTGTATTGCTCAACTATTCCGCAGTATGCTGCGTTTATAGGTAAAGAAAAGTTAAACACAGTTTAAGAGAAGATTCGTTAAAACGAAGTTAATCTACGGATAAAAAAAATATTTTTATAGGTAAGGCCCCTAAAGTTTTCTACAATAAAACAAGTTATTTTTGCATAAAATAGACGACTAGCGATCCGCCCTGGTGCCATATCCTTCCTCTTGAATCACTCTATCTATTAAAAAAATCGCATCAAAATCCGTTTCTTTTTCTTCTTAAAAAGCTTTCTTCTTCTTAAGCCTCATAATCATAAATCATAAATCATTTATTGTTTGTGAATCCAGGTATGGTAATAGTTACATTAAGGTGTTGTAAAAAGTATGTATCTCTAGATTCTGCTATTTAGCATACAAACATTTACAACATTTACAACATTACTGAAGGTCACAAAAGTTAAAAGGTTAAAATTTTCTTTGTCTAGAGCTGGTCTACAGTTGTTCCACTTTCCCAATTCAAAACTCTACGCAAAGCTCCTTATAATCCTCAAAATCCGTTGCGTAGTTTTAAAGATCTAAGCATACATAAGGACAGACAGCGGGAAGCGACTTTGTTTTATACTATGTAGTGATAGCTAACTTCTAAACAATAGAACGAGTTTTTAAAAATCAGTCATCATGCATATTCCATTGATATAAAATTATGCCATGTTTCAGGCAGGGCCCATAAAACAAACTGCCAACGCATCGCAAAGCTATGAATGGAAGGATGAGTTGTTTGGATGCGATTTCCTTGCCGCGCCAGTTAGTCTGTTCAAGCATGCTCCGTTGCATGAAATGTGGGATAGCACCTTTGAAGGCATGAAGGTGGAAGTACGAAATAGTGATACGGAAGAAAATGACGAGAAGAACATGGACTATCTGTGGGTTGCTAGTGTTTTGAAGGTAGGATTTAATTTACAGTATGCTAATAATAAATAAATACTTAGTTCTTGGTTGTGGTTTCCTCACGATGTTTTTTCTTCACTGTTACCGTCACTTGTACTTGTGATCTTATGATCACTAATTTTGTATTTCAGGTGAAAGGATACATGGGGCTCTTGCGATACGAGGGGTTTGGCAGCGACGATTCAAAGGATTTCTGGGTGAACCTGTGCTGTTCCGAAGTGAACCCTGTGGGATGGTGCGCGGTACGGGGCAAGCCGCTTATCCCCCCTCACACTATACGGGATAAATACACGGATTGGAAGAAGTTAGTTCATTTTTGTAGCCACGGAAAACTTATTAGTTACTGCCTCCACCGCGTTTGTAATTCAAACTCAAACTCGCATGTAAGAAAGCTGTTGAAACTTCTTAGTAGCTGAACAGATCTCTATGAAATTTGGCACAGAGATGAGATATGTATCATGGATAACATTAATTTCAAAATGTGTTCCAAAGTTCGAAGTCACGATGAAACAAAGCAAAGTGTGCTTTTGTGATAGTGTGATAATGTGATAATGGGCATCAGACTGCTTAGCTCTCTCGAAAATTTTGTTTATATGATATTATTTCAGATTCCTAGTGAAGCAGCTAACTGGTGCCCGAACGCTTCCGGTTAACTTTTACAGCAAACTGACTGATAGCAATACATCGCGGTTTCATGTCGGCTCGGTTCTTGAAGTTCTTGATAAAAATAGAATCTCACAAGTCAAGGTATGTTCAATCCTATCAAATTCCACTTACTGCTATTTCTTACATAAACACTCATTATTACTGAGTAGTTATTATTATTAAACTAGCGACCCGCCCCGGATTCGCACGGGTGCTTCTTATGGCAGGTGTCCGCACCGCAGGCGAGTGGCGATGAGCCAGTTGTCGCCGGTGAATAAATACACGTAAACAAAAGACAGGTGGCGAGAGATTTATCGCCTATCTAAACTAAACGCATACCTTCCTTTTGAATCACTATCTATTGATGAAAACCGCATTCAAATCGGTTGCGTATTAGTTTAATAAATCTAAGCGTACAAAAATATATACATACAGAAGGACAGACAGCGGGAAGCGACTTTGTTTTATACTATGCAGAAAAAGAAAGATAGAAATAAAATAACTTTATTCTTAACAGTAATAAAAACGTTGGTTAAAAGAAAAGAAAATGAAAAATGAAGCTAAGAGGTGTGTGTAGAAGATTTTTCGTCTGTTTTTTTATCTTGTAATGGATTTCCGCAAAGTAACGAGATGGTAAGCGGTTACCGTAGCCTATGCGTTTGCAATACCAGAGGTATCACTCGCGGGTTGCCACCTTGAGGCTAAGATCGAAAGCCTCATGTGCCATTAATTTCACCGGATACCCTTCACACCGGAACACAGTAATGCGAGCATTACTGTTTGGCGGCAGAAATAGGTATGGTGGTAGTCCTAATCAATTATTATCTAAAATTCATGTTTTTCCAACCATAACCCCCAGGTAGCAACAGTCTGCGAAATCATCGGAAAACGTCTCCACATCAAATACTACAACAGCTTGTCCGACGACATGGGTTTCTGGTGTCACGAGGACTCGCCCCTGATCCACCCTGTGGGTTGGGCGTTCCGTATCGGCCACAAATTGGACGCTCCAGAAAGTTACCTGCAAAGGGTTGCGGCCGGTAGGCTGTCGCAGATCGATACAACTCCGGACATGTTTTATAAGTACCCTACGAACGAGCCGCCCTTGTTTTCTGAGGGGCATAAGTTAGAAGCGATCGATCCGTTGAATCTGTCGTCGTTATGCGCCGCTACGATTATGCAGATACTAAATGAAGGTAAATATCTAACTGATAAAAAGGTTGCATGTCTAAAACGTTCATTTATATCATCCTTCTAATATTATAAATGCGAAAGTCTTGTGTATGTTTGTTACCACGTATCTCCGTGATGACTTAACCGATTCTAATGAAATTTGGAATGTAAATAGCTTAAGTCCAGGAATAACACATAGGCTGCTTTTATCTCGGAAAAATCTACCGTTCCTGTAGGATAGCTTAAAAACTGAAAAATCGCTAGTAAAACCGCGCGGGTCAGCTCGTATTTATTAATAAAGTTTGCTTATTCTCACTAAAAACGGGATATTTACCATGATTTGTGAGTTTAAGTTCTCCCGTGATCATGGTGCATATAATTGCGCCGAAATATCGGGAATCAATAAAACTCACAAATCATGGTAATATCCTGTTTTTAGTGAAAACTATGTTAATAACCATGATAGTTTAAAAACTATAAGTTTGCTTATGAATAAGGCCCATAGTTTGTGTGAATACTTTAAATGATCCGAAGTTATATTGTACATCATACCTACTAATTTTGATGAGATGAGTTTGCGCTACAATTCGATTGTATAATCCACAGGATACATGATGATAAGGATAGATTGCTACCCGGTAGACGAGTCTGGGGGCGACTGGTTTTGCTACCACCAGCGGTCGCCGTGCATATTCCCGGTCGGATTCGCGATGGCAAACAATATACCGCTCACACCACCCTCCGGGTAAGTTGAAGTTCAACTTGCACAACGATTTCATAAAAAGTAAGAAAGTTCGTATGAGTCTGTGGCCAACTCTGGTGACAGAGTTTTTAGGCGCCCGAAGGCCTCTTTCATAGCCTAACCACTTTAAAAAAGCCGAAACTGATGTCTTAACGTGCCCTCCGAGGTATGGGAGCGTCATTTCATTATCACTCTGAACATTAACACGATTTTATTACTTCATTCCATTATCATTCTAAACCGTCCTCCGAAAATATTTAATAATTTGAAATAAGTCGCTATCACTTGAAACTCTCATCCGATGAAAGAAAACATCGTGAGGAAACCGGAAGAACTAGAAATTCGAAAGACCATCAATCCGCATTAGGTCCGCGTGTTAGATAAGACCCAACCACTCTCGCTCGAGAGTAGGCCAGTATCCCAGCAGGAACATAGGGTGCACAACAGTAAATTACTCGATAGCATATTTCTCTTCCGGTCTAAGTTTTGGTCCCACTGCGCACAGCATCTCCCATTCACGATATGGAATACTAGTTTGGGGTCAGCACTGCATCATGACTAAAATATATTGATCCACAGATTCACAGCGGAAGAGTTCAGCTGGGAGCAGTACCTTATAATGTGCGGCGGCGAGGCGGCACCGCGCGCGTCGTTCTCGCCGCGCGGGCACGTGACGTCACACGGGTTCGTCGCCGGCATGCGGCTCGAGTGCACCGACCTCATGGACCCGCGGCTCGTGTGCGTCGCGACTATAGCGCGCGTCGTCGGCGATCTACTCAAGGTAACCGCCAATACATGGTCGAGTAAAGACCAGCGCAAGCGTCTGGAGATTCGGCACGATCGTGACGTAGCTGGCTAAGTTGTTCATAACAGATAAACAAAGTTAGAACTGTTCCGCGTACTAACCATTTGATTGGGTGACCGCTAGTGGCAATTTCAACTGAGCGCACAGACAGAAGCCTTTGAGCGGCCTAAAAACTCTCACCAGAGCCACTGATTCATACGAACTTACTTTTAGCGGGAGCGTAGGCAAATCGATGCAAGACAAGTACCGCCCAAATGTTTGGTAAGATTAATGAATCCTATTCACTCCTATTCACTTAGGCGCTTGGTTTGACTCTGCTAACTAGGCGAGCGACGAGTGTCACTGAGCTATGGCAATGGAGTGTCTGTGTCACAGAGTGATGGCAAGGCAAAGCAAATATGCTGTTCACTCGTTCTAAAATAACACAAACTTCCTAAGATATTGTTATCGCATGTACTTCACCAGATTCACTTCGATGGATGGGGTCCAGAGTACGACCAATGGCTGTGGGCGCACAGCACCGATATGTTTCCAGTGGGCTGGTGCCGTGCTGTCAGCCATATTCTGCAAGGACCGAACAAGCCGCCTCCCCCGCAGCCGGTCCGGCGGCAGCCTGTCAAGCAAGCGCGCGCGCCAAGGCGACGCAAGAAAATGCCAGGTCAGTATTGTGTAATATAAGTCGCCGGCGCCGCAGTGGTTTCCAATCATACAGAAAACACGTTTATTTAGAACACAAAGCAATATATTTCGAGAAAAACTTGTAGCCAGAAGGACTCTCTTGTTCGACTGTTTTTTCTGACAATTTTTACAAAAAGTTTTCTCTCGACGGATCTCGGCCATCGTGAAGTTAGCCGTTTTTGGTGCGCGCGAGCAAAGAAATTGCCTTTGCTCGAAAAAGCTCCATTGCGCATCGAAAACTTCACGATGGCCGAGTTCCGTCTAGAGTACTATACAGTTTATTAATTTATTATTGGCATATTTAAAAAATTGTCTCAAAGAGCCTTAATATAACTGATTATTGATATTTTTCAACTCTACTCGGCAATAACAATAGCAAGGGGTACCTAAAACAATGAACAATATCTAGATTGATAATTTTATCAGAATTCTATCTAACATCTTCACGCATTACACATTTTCAGAAAAGAAAATATCAACAACAGCACCTTCAATTATCTACGAGAGCTCTGAAAACTCGATCGATTGGAAGAGCGGTACAAAGAGCGTATCACCGCCGACGAGCATCTCCGAAACTTCGGCGGATACAGAAACTCGCGCGGATACAGAAACCCGCGCGGATACAGAAACCCGCGCGGTTACGGAAACGAGCGCGGACACGGAAACCCGCGTGGATACGGAAGCGCGTACGGAAGCAATAACAGATACGAATACGCGTACTGAAGCGTTACCAGATACGGATACGCGGGTAGATGATGCTTCTTTAAACGATATGAGAATGGATGTCGATGAGCATTCGAAACATAGTTCGGAACCGCCTGACGATAGTGTAGATCCGAGCGAGACAGACTTATCGACGCCGGATAATATGTCGGTAAGTTTACATTTTATACCCAAAATTAAATAATAATGAATGTGTGTCTCTGTTATACAGCTCATATAATTCAAAAGACAGGGTCCAAGTAATCAGTGTGCAGTGGAAAGGAAATAAGGCTTTGTATACGCGACAGTTGAGTTACTCTCTAGCGCTATTGTAATTTACTATTAAAATTAATCATAGTCTAGTCTAGGACGACTGATGTGGCGCGGCGGGTGAAGGTCCGCCTAAGACGCAGGAGGTTGCGGGTTCGATTCGCGGCTTGGGACAAATGTTTGTATGATCTGCAAATATTTGTTCCGAGTGTTTCGGGTATTTTTTATGAATATAAAATATATCTATCTATGTATTATTGTATTTAAGTATATCCAGTCATCTAGTACCCATAACACAAGCTCTGCTTAGCTTGGGGCCAGATGATGCTGTGTGGATTGTCCAGCATTATTTATTTATTATAGAATAACGAAGTCAGGCAAGCTGGTACTCAGATGATGTCTCAGTTAGGTTATGACCGCTGGATCGATTGTCCGTCCGAACATTTTGGATAGCATAAAATTGAGATTTGAACCATTTTCTCATATCTATTTCAGTTTCCACCAACAGAATCATCACAAGACTCGAGTCTAACCACACCTCAGCTTTCCCCAGAGACAGAAGACGACGACGACGACAAAGTGATACCAAGACTAGTCAACAACACAGTGCCTCCCAACGTTCTTGATACAGTTGACCCTGAGAACTGGACGCACGCAGACGTGGCAAAGTTCCTAACAGTCAACGATTGCGAGCCCTACTGTCAGTACTTCACTAAAATATCCGGCACAATGATGCTTCAGCTGACTAAAGACGAGATAATAGAGTTACTGAAAATGAAGGTGGGGCCGTCGTTGAAGATTTTCGATCTGATACAGCAGTTGAAATGTAAACTTAAGCAACCCCAGTGTAGAATGAGAAACACTAAGTAGTGTTCGCTTCGGAGCTGCTTCGCTACGCGATTGTAAAGTTGGGTGAGTTCCTGTGCCTTTTTAATCACGTGCGTTACTCTACTCTTATCATATTACGGAATCAACAGTCACTCTGCCGCCGCGCCACATAAGATATTTTTAATTATTCATCTTTGTAAACGTGCAGCGAAGTTAGGGCCTTATTCATAAACATACTTTAAACATCTGTAAACGAATGTGTCTTTCAAATCTATTATCTTCTTTATTCATTGACCTATGAATGACAAGGAAAGACCATACTTAGCAAGCCTGTGAAATGACAGTTTTTTTACGAATGAGGGCATTATAGTTTTATGAAATCAAAATCTAGAATCACATTTTATTCCCGCCTACATAAATGGTATCGCATGCGAGCTGCCGATTTATTTTTTAAATATTTACTGGTTAGTGTGATTATCTTAATGGTGGCGCCTCACATGGGCTTATGACTTGGTTCCAACGCTGGCTACAAATAGAATGGCCAATAATTGCAACAAAGATTGCGGCCTCATATGGGCTCCAATATAATTGAGCAAACACTCATGCCAAGAGCATTGGAAGGCTGGACGTTCGAGCAGGTATCATTTATTCATCAAATTTATTGCTAGCAAGTCATGTCGGACGGGACACTTTTCGCTCTGGCTACTTACGCCCACGCGTTGAGCACATATTATTATTATTTAATTAGTTAAAGGGAAAAAGAAGCCAAAAAAAAGGCAATTCTGGATGATAAAAATGCACGTACTGATGCAACCAATGTGTGGATCAAGAAGTGGCGTTGGACCCAAGTTGCCCCCCCGCCTACACACTTCACTCCCCTCGCCTTTGAACTTGTACAAAAAACGACACAAGTCGGGTTGACATTGGCTATTGGACGCAATGTTCCAAGATCGATCCTCACATTGGTGTGTTGGATCCAACAGTATAACTTGGAGCCAACATAGCCCATGTAAGGCGCCGGCATAATATTTTAAACCAAGTCTGTTTATTATTAAATATATGCCAACCGTTTTGTCCACTAGCTAAGGTGATTCGCCAATCTAAGAACCAAGTTACGTGTCTCGACAACCGACAAAGAAATACCCACTTTTAATCAACAGCTTTTTGTTAAATCTTCATTTGTTGCACTGTAATGGTCACTTGGTACTTTACTATATTTGAGCTAAGTGGCCAACCAGTTGAACAAGTTAAGTCAAGCTTTAGAAGGCAATCAGAAAGGTATTCTGCAACTTGAATGGCGGAATATATACTTATTATTTAAGCTTGAAATACATAGATATTTTATTCCACATGTGTTTTAAATGAATAGGCTACAAAATAGTTGGTACAACGCTATTTATTATCTTAAAGTGTGAATGACTTTGTGATTTAGTTCATAATAGGTTATTTTTAGTGATTGTGCATTTATATTATGGTGTTTAGTTAAGGGTCTCTAGTACTGTTTTGGTACAATATCAACGTTACAATGAGTGAATTTTGAAGTAATATTGCTCATGGTTTGTTAAGTAAGTTAGTTATACAGACGACAGGGGCTTATGGGAATGATCATTATTGATAAATCAATCTACATAGGTTTACATGTTTTTTTTTATGTCAACAAGTAACAGCTGGCAAGTATTTGGTTGTTAAGTTCCATGCCTGATCTAACAGTTGCAGCATAACCAAAAACTATAAGTTTTGTCTTGCATGGCACTACACTTAGCTCTTTACCCTGAGACATAGTTGCTAAATAACATTCGGCCAGAAATTTTACTTCTTAAAATCTTGTTACTCAATGTCGTGATTAAAAATAGTTTTTACTGAAGAACTTAAGAATTTCCATCTACATTAAAAATGATGAACTTGACTACCAAAATGTGATTGTGGTTACATAGAAATCTTCAATTAGTTTTAGCTGTGTGTTTAAATTCTTAAAATGTTCTATTTATTTTATACACTAGGGTGATTTTACCCATTTTATTGTAATAATGATTTATTCAAATATCAGACACAATGAAATTTACAGATTGTTTGCAAAACCACAATTAAATGCTTGCACACTGTATTTTAGCTTGAACAGTATAAATTTTAAAAATCAATCTGCTATCTAATTTGTAATAAGTACCTATTGTGAAATTTGATTTTAAAATGGATAGTATTTAAGCTTTGACTGCTTATAAATAGATTTTATAAAACTATCACAATCATGGTATAGAATACTACAACAAAGTTATATTCTTTGTAATCTGAAAGATAAAATACTAGGTATTTATTGGTTGTTTAGATTCTTATTATTTTAGTTTATTAAAACTGAGAATGTTATACCGACACGTTACTCATCCCAACCCTTGTATTCAGAGTCTTGAGGCAAGTGAGTTTTTCACAGGCTCCAACTGTGAAGCTGTGTAAGGTGAAATCTACACTATTACTTGAGTTAGGAAAAACCTAAAAATCGGCCTCAACTACTCTAGGTATCAAGAATAATAAAATTGTAAGTATGAATCCGAATAGGACACAGATAATCTATTGTATGAAAACCTATGATTTGAGATTCAAACAACACCTCGAAAACTTAATGTCAATCTAGCTTTCTTACTACAGTACTGTACATAAATTTTTATAATATCGGTGAACATTGAAATTACAAAGTATAAATAACTCAATAAATATTTAATTTTAATAAATGTACCTACTCATTGTCAATCAGTCACTTACTTTAAAGTTCTTAGTGATAATGAAAAACTGCCTTTATCTTGTGGTTATTATAATCTACAGGCATTGTGTGATAGTTTGATTGTTCTGATATTAAAACAATATAAACTGTAAAATAATGTGTTTTATTACTTACAAAATAATGGACGGATTGTTACATAAATTAAACTTATCCTAATTTAAAATTCTATTGAAGACATTAATAAATTATATAATTACCAATAGATTTCTTTGTTAGACGCAATGTCTTGCAGTATTTGGCTGGTAATCAATCTGTAAAAAAGTATAGATTTCAGAACAGCAAAACAATCAAATTCTGCTTCATTACATAATTTTTGATTCACCAATCTGAGTATACCATAAAAAAATTACACAGAATAGTATATTTCATTACAAGTGCGGAAAGGCTGTCATTGCAAAGAGTTCCGACAAATGTCTACCCGAGCCGAGGCGCAGCCGAAGGCGAGGGTTGACAGTCGGGACAAGTTGCAATGACGGTTCCGCACGTGTATAGTTCTCACAACGGATCTCTGCCGTCGTGAAATTATCCGTTTCGATGCGCAATGGAGCTTTTTCAAACTAAATTGTCTTTACGCATCACAAACGGCTAACTTCACGGAAGCCTAGATCCGCTGTGCGAACTATACTGAACGACTATTTTTAATACTGAAGCAATTTAATAAAATAATAAAAACACAATAAACTCAACTAACTAAAGGGTCGAAATTACTCATTTTGTGCAACAAACAACTAAACACGCAAAGAAAATTTCTGAAAAATGGCGCCAACCGTAGAATATAAGCAGAGTTTTTTTTTTCTTCACCCATTCTGGTAGGCAAAGGGAACTACTCCCATACAGCCAAGTCTTCAGTAGAATTTTTTTATTGATATGAAATGAAAATGAAATTTATGAGATGAAATGAAATGAAACCTAACCTAACTCATTCAATCAAATCATTAAATCTGATATTGAAACAAATTAGTAGCTTCTTTTTAGAAATATAGGTATTTGCATCAATCATAAAAACTTCTATGATTTTTTTTAGTAAAAACTTCATGGTTGGTTTTTCTTTTTAGTAGACATTATTTTGACAGTTGCGAAAGAGAACGCACGAGTTCGGGAAAAGTAAAAAAAAGCACGAGTATGTAATAGCCCACATCCCGAACGCTATACGTCCCTGCAATACGCCACTTTTTGAGCAACTATTAAAAAATAACGCCTTTGTCCTTTTCTGTGTAGTAGCCACATAAATAAATCTTGTAAATAAATGGCAAAAACAAATACCTCATTGTGTGCGTAGGAACGGAAGACGCGTAAAGCGCACAGCAAATAATATTAGCCAATCTCTGCGCGTGACACTTGTGGTATTCCGAGGTCCAGTACGCTTCGGCCATGCAGACGTTTTCATCTGTCCCTAAAATTGGATATTGAGTTTATGAGATGATTACCATACAATAGATACACAACCAGCTAAGACAATCGTTTTACAATCCACCCACTAAAACAACGTTTTCCTCTTCTAGTTTTTGGTAATTAAATTGTGAAAATACCTTTATCTCCAGCATTATTCAATTCTGAAGCTAAACCTCTGGCTGAAGTCACGTAAAACGTCCTCAATATGTCCATTTTATGGGCCCCGGACATGCCACGCCCTTTCTGGGTTGGCGTGTGTAAATGTCTCGAAAAGACGCATCTTCTCTTATTTATGTTAATTATCAATATTCTGTAAATAAAAGAAACAAGTTATATTAACCTGTTATTCGTCATAAATAGTTATTAACATATTCTTACTTTGAGTCAGCGCCAAACACCATTTTAAATAAAATAACAATGACTTTAAAAAAAAAAAGCTATTATATTGTTTGGAGCCTTACGTTAGTCTAATAGCAGATATCTACAAAGCAAGCAAGTTCCGTTCCAACGCCTGACGAAGCGGCAATGGAGAAAAGAGTATGAGTATGTCTAAATGGCGAATTTCTTTTGAAAAATAAAGTTTAACCAATTAGTTTATACTAAATATTTGTTCTTGTATAACATCTTGTAGTGGATTTCCACGCCTGAATTAATTAACTGCGCCTATCAACAATTTTCTGTCTAAACTTACCCTAAAACATAGGGTTCAAACGTAAGGCTCATAGGAAAGTTCCTTGGGTAAACTAGCTTAGCTTCCTTGATAAGTTGTGCGTAGCCTTCCCAACATTGTAATACAATCTCGTCTATCTGAGACAGGGCGGGCGTGGCACCACATATCACTAGGATGTAGACGTCGGCTAATAGCTTGCAAGTCACTGCTCTGAATGCTACCTGAAATTTATATAAATAATCCTTATTAATATTATAAATTACTCATGCTTGAGAGTACGCCAGTGTCCTAGCAGTGGGAACATTAAAGATGATGGATGGGTTAGTGTCAAAATCCCCTTACTAAAAAACGAAGGTGAATATTATAAATTATTTGCTCACCGTGCTCGGACGCTGAAGGCCGGCAAGTGCCCGGTTGAGAAGCTAAACATATTGCGGGTTCGATTCCCACTGCGAGACAAAAGTTGCATGATCTGCTGATTTTGGGTCTGGATGTTGTGGATAGTGCTCGTGTGTCAGATATCCACGAAACGGAATTTAGCTTATATGAAGACAGCTTGTACCCTAGAAGGGCATGAGCTGCTTAAGTATTTGCCGAGCGAAGTCGCGGATAGGATGAGTTATGTTACAACTTGGTTTATTCCAAGTGATTCAAATATGTTATAACTCCACATTCATTTCTGTTCACTTGCTTATTATTGTTTATGTAATTGAGGAAACTTCACTGGTTTATGTAATATGCTAAGATGTTAAAATAACTGTGTAATAGTACTGTTTGTTTTCCAAATAAAATAAAATAAAATAAATAAATAAATAAAATGTTTAGCCGTTACAGAGTTGAGTAATCCACTGGCAGGTTACTTACATTAGGGCTCATTTGCGGTAAGTAAACTGGCGTATCTCTAAGCGGGGCTCCGTCTTGCGCGGCGGCTAACAGCTGCAGTAGCCTGGCTTCCCTCGCATCTAACTCGTGGAAGTCGGAGCTTGTAGCTACAACGTGACCGTGTATACTTAGGCACGCCCATCGGCCCGTCACATTTTCTGCATAGTTATCTAATCCTTGCTGTAAAATTAGAGCATACTATTTTTGTACCAACCTGTAAGTTTAGATAATAAGATCCAGCCTGTCATTGTTTTTAGCACTGACTTAGGAAGTATGTAAGGTCATTCATTATAATTTTTTTCTAAACATGTTTATACTTTTTTTAATTAAAAAAAAAACGTAATTTGAGCAGTAAAACGTAATCGATTTTGTTTACTTTAAGACTAAATATAGGTATTTTTAAGACAATGTATAGGTACATCAAAAAAAAATTGTAGGTAAGTACATATATATTTTTTTTATGTGTGGAACCAGTTGATAATGAATGACCCTGTATATTATAGTTAGTAAGTTTCATTATCACCATCTTATCATTGGACTTTGACTTGGATTGGATGGTTTTTAAGAGAATAACTAAACTTACTAATATTATTATTAAGATAAGAGCACCCCAGTTGCCTGACTTTTCATAAAATTGTAGTTGTGGTTTTATTTCGAATTTGCGAGTTTGATTTGAATGAAACTATAAAAGTATAATCAATATGCTGATTTTAAAAACTGAGGTTGGCCAATGAGTTTTATAACCACTGTTTTAAACCAACAGATTTTTCAGCTTAAAATGTGCAATGCCGTGCTCTCAAACAGTGAAGAAAAACATCGTAAAGAAACCGGCAAACATCTACCATCAATCTATCAAAGTCCTCATGGTGGAGGCCTAATTACCCTCGCCCGAGGTTAGGTGCCGGTGTCTTACGGGATGGATGGCAATGAGAACAGCACAGTGGCACCACCTCTTTGTCCATACAATACATTGCTTACCTGTAACTGTTGTGCCTGTGAACACAGCGCACTTTGTACAAGATCCAATACAAGAGTTGGTTGAGAACTGGTCACATTTGGGTCCAGAGACTCCAGCAAATAGTCTAATATAGCGTAGCACTGCCTCAAGTCTCGCTTCACTTGATCAATGCTCTTCAAAGCTTCAAGTTCTTTTTTACCAATGCAGAATATCATGGTGTCATGGACACAGGACAAAAGAAGCTCCAAGTCACATTCTAAGCCCCCTGTCGCTATTCCAATCAATGTAACACTGAAATTAAAAAGTTTAAGTGTTTCAAGCCTAGATCTTGTAACCTGAGTATTTCAGTTGAGTAGAAAAATCCACAATTTAAGAATATGGCTTAAATATATACTCTAATAAATATTAAAAAGAGGTTTAAGCAGTATACTTGGCTGGCAGAGAGCACTGATGGTCTAGTGATAGACCCTGTCTTCCCATCTTATGGGATTGTAGATTGTGTGCTCAACTCAGTTGTGTACCAATTGATTTAACAAGTGAATCTTATATAAACCTATTCTTTAGTACAGAGTACTAATACAATGCTCAAACTATTCCAAAAATCAGATAGAGCTAGGTGACAGATCCAAGCTAGCTGGGCTGGTACAATTTACAACAGGCATTCAAAAATTACCTTTTACAATACTCCTTCCATAAAAAATTACCATTATCCACATGTGTACTGAGCATTGCCAAATTGTGGCACTTACTGAACATATTGATTCCATGAAGAGATGCAATTGTGGAGAATTGTACCTAATAAATAAAATAATCAGTAAGCTAGTTCTTACTTTACTAATAATTATAAACATAGAAGTTAATAAAATACAATTACAATTTGGCAATGTAAATACATTGCCAAAGTTTGAGTCTGCTTGTTTGCCACAAAACAAGTCACAAATAAACTTTTTGGAATCATAATTCATAATTCGCCAAAATAATCTGAAAAACATGCTAGTATCAACATTGAAATTAACTTACATTTTCGATATTTCCTCGCTTCCTTGAAAATATGGGTACACCACTTTCCGTAGCTACGGCAATAACTATGACCGACATTTCACTACACAATACGAAACAGTAAATTGTAAAACTAATTTCTATTAAAGTTTTTCATATTAATTGTTTATAGAGAAGATTTTTATGGAAAGCTATATTCAGCAACAAAAACAACGTTTAAATTAACAAGCTTTTTGTCTGTAATAAAATTGTATATTCTTCATTTCCTCTAAAATAAGTTGAACAATTTAAAAAATAAATATTAGCTATCCAATGACCAAAAAATGTAAACAAACAATAATTTTTTTTGGTCCGCACTTGATTGACATTTCATAAAAAGAGTTGCCAGTAAAACTTGGGGTTTTTGATTGTTGTACAGTATTATTTTGTACTTAATTAATAAATAATTAACATACCTACACTTAATAAAATATGTAAACTTACTTCACCCTTTAAAGTATTAGAGAAAAAGGTTAAGGTTATTTATTATTTGCAAAAACATAGTAGGTCTGTGATCTTAAATTATGTGTTTGAAGCACGTTGCTTGAGAGCTTAGCATTGTTCTTTTTGTCTTAGATTGGTCTTTCCATTTTAATTATTTTTCTCGTGTTATTTTAAGTTGAATACTCGTCGTGTTACTTTAAGCCTGAATTCGACTAGTAAACAACTATGTATTTTGCTCCGAAGAAATTTATCAACGTTCTGTGAGTTTTTGCGTTTTCTGGAATCTATAAACTGTTGGAATTGCAGCTATTCACCTATACAAACATTGTGGGAAAGTTTTTTTCGGTCCTTACAAGTGATAAATTAACATTTAAAGACCTGTCGAACTAATATAACCTCAAAGTGTTCCTAGCTATAAAAGTTTTTTGCTGCTTGCTGCATGATCAGGATAAGTACCTTCACTAAACAATAATAAGTGAGTGCAATTAACACAATAACATTGGTGGCGGTTGTATTTTATCGCTTGTTTTATTATATCTAACACTAACCCGTGTGGACAAACCGCGGTGGCAAAAAACACCTTGAACTCGTGTGACCTCAGACGCTTGGGCAACTAATTATCAACAAAAATTATAACAACAATAATTAAAGGTATCCCTGACATTTGCAGTGCTGTTTAAACTAAAAGTGCCTATCTAGCTACTTTACAAGGTATTTTCACCTACCAAAACAACATAACATAGCATAGAAATGTCAACCAAGGTTTGTGCTGGCTGCTCTAAATCTATTCTCAATCGAGAACGCCTACAATGCTTCAAATGCATGCAATGGTATGACCTTGACTGCGCTAACATAGCGGTGAAGTTGTTTAAGCAGATGAGCAGTGAAGGACGCAATACATGGTCGTGTAAAAACTGTCTCAACAAACAGACTTGCAGTAACATCATTACTCCGAAACAAACTGGCACGACTAGCACCAAGCCAACGGCAAAAGTAATTTCTGCAAAGTTTCCTGCGGTCACCCTCAAGACCCCTACCACCACGGCAGCCAATAAGTCACCGTGCAGCAAACTTTCATCAACCGTGCATTCCGACTACGAGGTAGAGAAGGACGATAATACACCTGTAACAAGAAGAGCACTGAGAGAAATAATAGCAGAAGAAATTGGATTCTCACTCAAGAATCTCGCTGTGGAACAGACACAATTGCGTGACTTATTTGACGGCTTCAAGCAAACTATCAGCTTCTTTAGCGGGAAATACGAGGAGTTGAAATTGGCGCTTGACGTAAAAACTGATAAAATAGAAACACTGGAAAACGAAAATTCCGCATTGAAAGAATCCATTCAAAACTTAACCAAGCGTATCAACATAACAGAGCAGCACGCTAGATCATCAAATATCGAATTACAGTGCGTCCCCGAAAACAAGTCAGAGAACTTGATCAAAACTGTACTTCAACTGGGCAAGTCAATCAAGTGTGAAGTCAAGGACGCTGATATTCAACTCTGCACCAGGATCGCAAAGAAGAACCCTGAAAACGAACGTCCTAGATCAATCCTTATCAAGTTCAACAGCCCTAGACTTCGCGACGCATTTCTTGCATCCGCCATTAATCACAACCGGTACAACCCAAAAGATCGCCTTAACACAAGCCACCTGGGAACTACAACAGACAAAACCCACCCAGCAAGACCTATCTACGTGTCTGAACATCTATCAGCGGACAACAAAGCTCTCCACGCTGCTGCACGCGCTAGGGCAAGAGAATTGAACTTCAAGTTTGTGTGGGTGCGCAACGGTCGCGTATTCATTAAAAAGAGCGAAGAGTCGGAGCGCATTGTTGTCGACAGTATCGACAAACTCAACTCACTTTATTAACCTATATAGCTCCGTAATATTAGCTAGCTCTCTGTAGTTTTTCAGTATTATTCATGTCCGATAATTCTAAACTTCACATTTACTATTTTCTACCAAAATGCACGCGGATTAAAAACCAAAACTACTACTTTTTATCATAATGTTACCTTAAATTACTACGACGTTATAGTGATTACAGAAACCTGGCTTAACGACGGTGTGTTTGATCGGGAGTTATTCGATTACAGATACACCGTGTATAGGAGAGATCGTGAAACGAGCATGTACAAAAAAAGAAAGGATGGCGGTGGTGTTTTGATTGCAGTGTCAAAAAAATTAATTACAACTAGGTTAGCAGAAATTGAAAGCGAGTGCGAGGATCTATGGATTAGTATTGAATGTAAGATTGGCGGTAACATTGAAAAAATATTTATATGCGCTGTATACTTACCATCGCCATTAAAGTACGACACCCTCGAATGTTTTACACGTGCTACGCATAGGCTATTAAATGAAGACGGCAAAATATTAATTCTTGGCGATTTTAATCTATGTACCGTAAGTTGGTCAAAAGAAAATAACTCTCCTCAAGCTCCATACTGCTGTAACTCAGACATCAACGCACACTTCCTTGAGTTCAGCTCCTTGCACGATCTAGGGCAGTATAGCAATATTACAAATAGTATGGGAAGGACACTCGATTTAGTCTTAAGCAACAACGTAATACATAACATCAAACGCACTGATAATATTCTTACTTCAGAAGACTGCTTACATCCATCTTTGGAGCTTCACTTTCCCATCTCAGCAGACAGCAGTTACCTGTTAGCCAAAACGGCTGCCAGGCCAAACTTTTTCAAAGCTGATTACGAAATAATTACTCAATCTCTTAAATTAATACCATGGCAAGACGAGTTTAATAGGTGTGAGTCAATAAACGATATGGTAATCTCCTTTTACGCTATCCTTCGTGACATTATTAAAACACATGTACCCCTAAAAAAGACAAAATCCTTTAAATATCCTACCTGGTACTCCAAAGACTTAATTCGTATGTTTAAAGACAAATAAAAACTTCATATCAAAATTAAAAAGTATAACAACCCCCTTGATAAAGTATTTTTTGATGAACTTCGCGAGGACTGTTCCAGAGCACAAAAATATTGTTACAACAAATATATCACTGAAATTGAAAAAGATCTAGTTAAAAATCCTAAAGTATTCTGGTCTTATATAAAAAGTAAAAAAAAAGGTGCTACTACCTACCCATCGCAAATGAAAAACATGAGCAAAACAGCTGACAATGGTGAAGACATCTGTAACTTATTTGCAGATCATTTTGTGCAGGTATATAATCAAATCAAAACGGCATCACCTGCCCTAGAAGCAACAAATAAGTCACTTTCTTCTTCCTCATCTATTTGCACCTTAGCATTTAGTTTTGAAGACATCATAAAAAACCTTAAATGCCTATATTAAGAAAGGTGCAGGCAGTGACGGGATCCCACCGATTTTCATAAAATTATGTGCTGGTGCTTTAGTTGAACCTCTTCATCTTATCTTTAACAAATCTCTTGCTGAAGGGGTATTTCCTGAAACCTGGAAAGAAGCACTGGTGGTACCTCTATTCAAATCAGGAGATAAAAACTTAGTATGTAATTACAGGCCTATTTCTATACTTACAACATTTAGTAAAGTATTTGAAAAGATGATTTGTCATTACCTAACTTGGTATCTTAAACCACATTTATCAAATTACCAACATGGCTTCATGAAGGCTAGATCCACTACTACAAATCTACTATGCTACACATCCACCTTAGCCGAATCAATCAATGATTGCATTCCTGTTGACGCAATCTATACAGACTTCTGTAAAGCATTTGATAAAGTAGACCACTCACTGCTTATCGATAAACTTTTTCAATTTGGAGTATCTGGCCCATTATTGAACTGGTTGTCTTCTTACCTGACGAACCGACCATCTAAAGTTGCTATCGGTGGACATCATTCTCTCCCGTTCATTGCCACTTCCGGAGTTCCACAGGGTTCTCACTTGGGACTCATTTTGTTTAATGTGTTCATCAATGACGTCACAAACTGCTTCCGTAACTCAAATATCCAACTTTTTGCAGATGACTTGAAAATATACAAACAAATAAGCACCTCTTCTGATATTCAATTATTACAAGAAGATATTGACAGACTAACTGATTGGTGCTCCGACAACCACATGTCCCTTAACGTAAATAAATGCCACTACATTCAGTTTCACAATCGCAAAACGAATATACCTAATAAATACTTTATCAACGGTTCTGAACTTAGCCATGTCGACCAAATACGCGATTTAGGTGTAATAATCGACCCTAAACTGAAATTTGGTACACACATTTTAAAAATAGTTTCTAAAAGCTTCAAAACCTTAGGATTCGTCATCCGCAACAGTAAAGACTTTCGATCTGCGAAAACTAATATTAAATTATTTGAAACGTTGGTGCGTCCTATTTAAACTCTTCTCACATAATTGCAGAGTCATTGTTAAAAAATAATGTACCACAATGCAACATACAATTACATTTCGACTATGTAAATAATAATGATATTATCAAAGCATTTAAACTGATAAATGTAAAAAAAACCACTGATCTCTGGGGCATTTCTGTTAGCGTTGTGAAATCATTCATTGAAATCATTGCACCTGACCTAGCTTTTATATTTAACCAATGTATTGACTGTGGTGTGTTTCCTGATTTAATGAAACATAGCAAGATAACACCTCTTTTCAAATCAGGTAGTCATTCTGACCCTGGTAACTTTCGGCCTATATCAGTATTGCCTACATTTAGTAAAATTTTTGAAAAACTTATTCTTATTCAGTTACAAAGACATTTTAGTATGAATAACTTACTTGATAGTAAACAATTTGGGTTCACAAGAGGTCGCTCAACAACTGATGCCGGTGTTGAGTTGATATCACACATTTTTGAAGCCTGGGAGGAATCGCAAGATGCCTTAGGCATTTTTTGTGATTTATCTAAGGCATTTGATTGTGTACATCATGAGACACTAATTAGAAAATTACAACACTATGGAGTTAGGGGTGTTGCTCTAGACCTTCTCACTTCATATCTAAGTGATAGAATACAAAGAGTTGACGTAAATGGAAAGCGTTCTCCGGGATCAGTGGTAACAATTAGTGTACCACAAGGATCAATACTTGGGCCATTCTTGTTTTTAATATATATAAATGATCTACCCCGGCTTGTTAGGAACGATCATGAGTTTGTACTGTTTGCTGATGACACGTCACTTTTATTTAAATTAAAGCGACAAGAGACTAACTTTGACAAAGTAAACAATGCAATCTCTAAAATTGTAGGGTGGTTTAACGTAAACAACTTATTGTTAATAGAAAATAAAACGAAATGCGTTCGTTGCATACTACCTAATGTAAAACAAAACCAAACTAATATAAAAATAAAAGATGAAAAGCTAGGCCTTGTGGACACCACAGTTTTTCTAGGCATAACCTTAGATAATAAACTGCAATGGGGCCCACACATAGATAAATTGTCGAAGAGACTTAGTTCTGCAGCATACGCAGTCAAAAAGATCCGTCATTTCACCGACGTCGATACAGCCAGACTAGTTTATTTCAGCTACTTTCACAGCATTATGTCTTACGGTATTTTGTTGTGGGGGAGTGCTGCAGATATTAACACCATATTCGTGTTGCAGAAGAGGGCTGTTCGCGCAATTTATAACATGGGTCCCAGAGAATCACTTAGAGATAAGTTCAATGAAATCAATATTATGACAGTACCCTGTCAATATATTTATGAAAATCTTATGTATGTTCGCAAAAATATTAATCTGTTTAAAAAAAAATGTGATAATCATAATGTTAATAGGTACTAGAAATAAAAATAAACTCGCTGTTCCCACAGTTAGGCTCACTAAGGTCAGTAAATCTTTTAAAGGGCAATGTGTACGCTTCTTTAACAAAGTCCCAAGCGACATACAAAATTTATCAATTGTCAAATTTAAAAACTTAATTAAACAAAATCTGTCTCAAAAAGCTTACTATAAAACAACCGATTACCTAGATGATAAAAAAGCTTGGGACGAATGTGCTCCAACTCTACTTGGAATCCATAACAATAGCAAGGGTCATGCCAAAAAAGCGATAGGAACCCAGCCGGTGTTGTTGCCAGTTCTTTTACGGCATGGGCGCGTTGGAACTGGTGTAAATTTTCCTAGCTTGTAAGACGTTTCAAAGTGATCCTTGTGATTCTACTGAATAAATAATTTTAGATTTTGATTTTTGATTTTGATTTTGATTTTGGAATACTGCTCTATAGTATGGAACCCTTTCTATGATGTCTATTCGAAACGTATTGAGAGTATTCAAAAACGCTTCTTGTATCACTTGTCCTACAAAAATAATCTAGCCAAAAAAAATCGAAGCTACAATGATAGATTAACAAAGTACAACATTACCTCCTTAGCTAGCCGAAGAAAGATATCCGATTTGTTATTCCTTCACAAACTGTACAATGGTAATAATATTGATTGCTCCGAATTGACAAGTCAACTGCGAATTAACGCCCCAACAAGACTGCCGCGCAAGAAAGCATTCAATTTGTTTAATGTTCCTTTTTCTCGAACTAGGTCTGGTCAGAACACCGCATTGCTGAGGATCTGTAAGCACTATAACGGATTGCCCAGGAATAGTGACTTGGATCTGGGTGAACCTCTCTATAAGTACAAAAAACACCTGAGTCAAGTTATCTAGAGATTGGGTGGAGTTTTTTCCTAGTATAAAAGTGTACAGGTTGTCTATTCTGATAATTTACTTACATAAAATCTATACTTGTGCTCCTTTTGCTGCCACTTGTTTACAATACCTATTCTTTGTAGTCCATGACTGCGATTTTGTAATTTAATTATGTAACTAGATTCCTACCTATACATACCTACTTTATTTCTGACTTATATTTGTTTTTCTTGTTATAGTGATGTTTAAAGTCAGTTTTCAGTTGAATTCACAATAACTTTTATTTTTGTGCATGATGTGGTCACCTCTAATTGAGAGAGCACCTGACCTGAGTACCTCTGTAATTTAAAATGTGTATGCCTGTGTATCTTTCGTTGGTGATCCATAATAATAAAATAAAATAAAATAAAATTGTGAAAATTAGTTCGAATTTATCACGTAGGTAGCATTACCTACACTACGTGGCTACACAATTATTATTAAGTTCCTAAGTACTTACTGAAATGCAAAATATTAAGTAAAAAATTAAGATAGGTAAGGTAAAAAACAGACGAAAAATCTCTAGTACGATTCCGCTTAACCTTTTAACTAATGAGGTCACACAGGTCACTTTGGCTTCAGAGCTCGACGGAGCAACACGTCTGGCGGAGAACAAGTCGATGGTCCTAAAGATGTCCCGTGGAGGGATGAAACACGTGTCGATATTTTTCTTTTGAGGTTAACTGTGGTAACTGTGTGACCTCATTAGTTAACCCTCTATTGCATGAATTATTAAATTAAAAAGAAAAAAAATATTTTTATGTTTTAATGTGTTTTAATAGGGCTTGTAAGACAAAATATAAAATGAAAAAAAAAATAAGTATCTTATTTTAGAAAAAAAAAACAGAAGCCAAAATTGGCTTCCCATGCAACAACGTCTGTGTATGAGACTGCCATTTTTGGCTTCCTATGCACAACAAATACCAAAACATACAAGAAACACGTCACATTTCTCACATTTTATATGAGAACGCAAAGAACAATCATTCTGACATAATTGACGATTCTTTTGGTGTATCGGGAAATGGTCAATTTTGTCTGTACGTACTGAATTTAGAGGTAGGTCTTGCACTTTTGCTGGGGTTTTCCGTGCCCTTTTTCGAGGTGCGAAAGATTCATTTCTACTGGTAGGAGTACCCGTTCTAGATGACGTAGGAGTATTTCCTCTTGACAAGGTAGGTGTACCGGGATTACTGATACTAGGACGGCCTCTTTTTCTTGAGATGCTTTTGCCAGCCTTGCAATAATGTTCAGAAATGGCTAGCTTGAAGTCAAATAGTGACATGTATTGGTCAGTCTTGCGTTGCCACAGTAACCAAGCATTAACTGCACACATATCAACCAAGTGGAAAAATATTTTTTTATACCACTGACGAGATCTTGCGACTCTGAATGCATGTGAAGCCATTTTAGGTGCAAACATACTTCATCGTAAATGCATGCGAAGCCAAAATTGGCTCCTGTAGAAAATATTGAAAATGAAGTATAAGGAGCAAATATTTTGAATAAACTGTGATAGGGGTCAAAAACAGAGGTTTTGCAGAACATTATTTACATTTTTTAACATCGATTTTCTTAACTTTTCTATTTAATTTCCACCAACAAAGCTGCAATAAATTTCACTAAGAACGACGTCGCGTACGCACCGGAGAAAAGTGAGGTTATAATGACACATGACGTTGGCCATAGATAATAAAAATTACGTTTCGGTTCAGTTTGAATTCTTTAATATTACTACATTGACATTTTATAATTTTGTTTAAAATTAGGGTAGAAATAAATTACTAAAGTTGAGCAGCCAAAATTGGCTTTGTATGCAATAGAGGGTTAAAAGGTTAAGCGGAATAGTACTAGAGATTTTTCGTCTGTTTTTTATCTTGTAATGGATTTCCGCAAAGTAACGCCTGAATTTATCAATTATAGGTAAGGTAGACAAGTAGGTCATAAATATGAATTTTCTATGACTTAGATAATAATAAAATAAGTAAGCACTTATAATAAAACTATAGCAACATTATGTCAGTTCCTACTTTAAAAACAAAATAAAATACCTACATAATAGTTAATTTCAATGTTATAAGTTTGTAGTATGTTCATCTATATTTTCATCCGGACCGTTTTCTACTGTGAGATGCTGCTTCTTATGAGATTCTACAGCTGAAAATAAAATATTTCAAAATCAATATCTATTAGTTAGAAACTATTGTGATAATTCACTCCCTAAATGAATTTGTAATGATGCTGATATGATAAACTTACACTGACCTATTGTCAACAACCTTGGACCTGCTAGAGAAATAAGCAATGCCCCCATTGGTGCTGATAACACTACACTTAAAACACTGACGGTTAATAATATCGTTGCCCATTTTTCTTCGTCAGATCTAACTGCTCCTGTCGTTTGACCGGTGTGTACCAAATCTAACGCAGCTGGACCAAGCGCTGCCTGAAAATTAAAGAAAAATTAAAAAATAGCTATAACCTTAGCGCCTGCAATCTATAGATGATTGATTGACTGAGACATTCAATTTAAAATACTCTATGTAACGTATAGGTTTAATGAATAAAATTGCTGATCAATGATAGGAGCCTCAAACACGTCATGACTCATGACTGTGGTAGGTAATAAAATGCAATTAATACAAAGACGATCTAAAAGAAGATATTATTAGGATCTTTTCCATCCAATCTAACCATCGTTTCTGAGTTCTTAGTCCTGTTTTTGAAAAATTCATGGTGTATGAGTTAGTTTTTATTGGTTTAAGTTTTTTACCTGAACAGTAGCTTTGGCAGTCCATGTGAGACCAATAAATAGCTTTTCTTTAGCATTGAAACCACAACCAAAGGCCACGAAGAACGTTGCAACAGCTCGTATGAACAAACATGTGACTAAACATAACGCACCCATCTTAATATCTTCTGGATTAAGGGCACTTATCTGAAGATTTGAAATGAGATTTTGGTTTTTATGCAGACAAAAATAAAAAAAACTTAAATAAACAAATAAAAATATAAGTAGGTAGGTTTAATGATTAAGACTTTAGAGATTTATACTTGGTTTCTACTTACAGTAATTTGAGCCCCAGTAAAAGCAAACAAAATAGGCTCAAAAAATATCCATAAAATTCTGAAAGTGTTGCTAACAGGATTATTGTTTACAGCCCAGCCCTGTTTGTCCCAATAATATGCAGCAACAAAACCAGAAGATACAATAGCTAGCGGCCCTGGAATGATAAATTTTATTGTTCTAGTCTAGGTGAACGTTTATTTTAGGAGTGAACTGTTTTATTTTTTAGAAGGTTGGGTTAAAGGTACCTGCTCCACTCCATCCGATCATATTAGAAATAAACAAGGAAAACAATCCTCCTAGAAATAATGCTAGAAATCTGAGAGCTATAACATAAGTGTCTCCCTTTTCTGGTATAATTGATAACATGGCGCCCCACAAAGATCCGAAAATAACACCTGCAAGGATAGATAACGGTCCCTGAAATCAAACTTTAGAAGTTAGTGTGGCGCCCGGGTTTGAGACTTACGCCACTCTACTGAATCTCAATCTTAATGCCTATTGGTGGTCATCTATAGGCGAACAAAGCGTTCACAGTTTACATCTATGTTTATTGATGGTTAAATAAACTGAAATAAATTGGTTCAGTTCGTACCTACCTACCTACCGTACGTAGTTTTAGTAGAAGTGTAAATACAGTGGCTATAGTAAATACACTACATACACTTAGAACGTTTACTGTAGATATCTCTGGCAAACAAACCTTGATGATGTTATATGTAGTCGAACCAGTAGAAAACATTACATTTAGAATTATGGCAAATACAGCCACGCTCACAGAATCATCAATGGCTGCTGCAGCAACAACAATAGTCGGTATACCCTTTGAAACACCAAAACCAACTTCTTTGAGTCTAAATAGGCATGGTACTACGACGGCGGGAGAAACTGACGCTATCATCGAGCCTAAGAGAAAAGCTGAAAAAAAAAACATTGCGTACTTACATATAGTTAAAGTTTTTAACTGTACAAGCTAAATAATACATAAGTGCTAAGTCGTTTTTATTTGATTTCTATACCCCAGATCCACGGTAAGTTAAGAAGATAGTGAGTAGAAACACTGATTGCTATGCATTCCACCAGCCATGGCAAAATACCCAATTGCAGCACAGCAGCATAGTGCTTTTTCATTACTGCTGCATCTAGACCTAGACCGGCTCTTGTTAAGATTATCACCAATGCTATCTTTCTGAAAATAAAAAGAATCAAGTATGAAATAAATTGGCGGAGATATCATGAGTATCATGCATGTCATGTACCTAATAGTGAAGAAGCGTACATGAATAAATAGAGACAGCTCCAGTCTGAAAAAGTCTTTTAATACGAGGGCTTCCCTACCCCGGCAACTAGGTGTGCACTGCCCGCACATTTAATGGTCCTGTATGTATAAAGTCATATTTTATTACGGTTGCTATCATAATATTCTCAGTTCATTACCGACTTACCTCAGATCTTGGTTGAGTTTTCTATATTCATCAGTCATATGCACTAACTTTAGGTTTTGAAATAATATTCCCGTAAATAGCATTCCAATCAGAGCTGGTAAAGTTGTAACTTTAAGCCATAACCAGCCGATTAAGTATGCTGATATTACAAGAATGGTCATGCTGAAGAGTTCTCCTTGCAGTCCTATTGACTCCCCTAGCTCTGAGTATAAGATTCCCCATGTAAGAAGAACTGAAAAATAATACATACATAAAACTATAATATTTTACACACGTGGGTATAGCCAATTAATAAACTACATACATCAACAAATTATCCGTAAACGAGTTTAATCATTGAGCACTTACAGAACATAACAATACACAGCTTCTGAGCAGAATGTCTGTACGTAGAAAAAATAGGGAAAGGAAAATATTTTGACCACCACGAAGGTTCCCACGATGGGCTTGAGTCTGCTTGGTGGCATCGTAAACAAAGTGTTTCCCACCATTTCCTGAAAATAAAATAACTAAATAACCACTGAGGAGGTAGGTATTGGTAGTATAGGTACATAGTAACCTAAACACTAAAATACTGTATTAATATCTGATAGTAAATTGATCAAATTATTTTTTATTTTATATTAATTTAGTTTATTTGGGAAACAAACAGTACTTAAAAACTAATAACTAAACTAAAATTAAACTAATAACTATTAACATGTTATAATAAGTACTTAGCTAGGTTTCTAATTTTATTGAAAGCACAAGATAGGTAAGTTGCAATAAAAATAATACTGTAGCAATTGGTAGCAATATTAAAATTGTATTTTATATAGTCAATAATTATATTAGTTAGTGGTTTGGTATTAAGTATTATTCTAAGTGGGTCCGCGTGGTGAATTAAGACCCAATCACTCTCGCCTGAGAGTAGGCCAGTGTCCCAGCAGTGGGAACATTAGAAGGCTGTCATGACTACTTACTAAATTAAAAGAAGTTTACCTTTTATTATGAATTGTATCGCCATTATCTCCTGTAAAGATAATTTGTATAGTTATGTATTTTATGGTACTATTTTTTTTTTATACAACTGAAGTGGCAACCAAGCGTACGGCCCACAAGATGGTAAGAGGTTACCGCAGCCTATGGACGCTTGCAATACCAGAGGTATCACTCGCGGGTTGCCACCTTGAGGCTAAGATCGAAAGCCTCATGTGCCAGTAATTACACCGGAAACCATACCCTTCACACCGGAACACAGCAATGCGAGCATTACTGTTTGGCGGCAGAAATAGGTATGGTGGTAGTCCTTCCCCGGACGAGCTCTATCACAGAGAACTCTACTACTCTTAGATTTAAAAAATAAATTTAAAAATCCTTTATACTTAATAAACTTAATTTTTCAGCAATAGATAGAGTTATTCAAGAGGAAAGTATACGTTCCTTTCCTATGTAAAGCACCCGTGCGAAGTCGGGGCGGGTCGCTAGTAATTGATAAAACCTGAATTGTTAGTTATGATACGAAATAGCAGTTATGTACTTACCAGTTTACAAAATAATAGTTTTTAAGTAGGTGGGTAGGTAGGTACTTACCTTCTTTATCTACATACTTTTGTCACACCCCGGACACAGTGGCCATTCTGTTACGTAGTACCTAGGTACTAATATTGTGCTTTTGTGTTTACTCGTTTTCAACAACAAAAACAGATGCAATTTTGTGTAATTAACATTATTTAGTTAAATAATATAATTTAAAGCAGGTACCTATTAGTTAATAAATAGTATGAAGCAAATTTATTTACCCACGAAAGAATAAACACGAACATCTATAAAATATTAACAAATTAAAAACACCAAAAATACAACAAAAGAAAACAAACATAAATCAGAATAAGCAATAACATACATTTTATAAAATTATAAAAACCTTATAAATACCTACCTTACCGTAAGGTACCACATTTATAAAGTTTTTTATATTCTTATTTCTTATACCTAGTATGCTAATAGGCTAAGCTTACCCATGTTATTTGTTTCCATTTTTTTATGGAATTATTTTCTATGATTTCCTGAAAATAATTTGAACACCAATTTTTACACGTAAAGTAGATAGTAAAGTAGGTACCTAAGTACCTAGGTACTTATTCCATATTAATGTGTTAGGTAATTATCATGATTGTATTCAATGACTTGGTCACACAAATATCTTTTATTTTGAGTTTAATCAATTTATCACCATGATTGTAATTCTGTTACTTAGTTAAAACACTTTACCGTAGGTACAATAGGTACCTACGTTAATAAGACGTTGAAGAGTTCGTAAGACGCTGAACTAAATTAATAGCTACAACCAATAAGACCACTGCGCTGCGCTGACTATTTTTGTAAAGTGAATTATTATGTAATGGTTACATACAGAGATAAAAGATACCTACAGAGATTTTAGTTCTATCTACCTCATTCAGAAAATCCAACTTAGGCTGTAACATTCTACTATAAACAAGAGAAGGTCGCTTTTAATCAAGATTCAACAAGATGTAGGGAAGCGAATTAAAAACCACAGATTTACTTGCTAGACACTTTTGGAAATGTTGAAAAATGTTCAGTTATTAGATGAACGTTTGTTATTATACCTTTACAGTGAACTTCTCTAGAAAGTGGCTCGTAAATGTTTTAGAAATATTACCGCGAGAAATAGGTTTTCCTCGTGGACCATTTTAGTGGGAGAAAAAGCTTGCAGGTTCTTTTATTTTTAGAAAGCTATAAGTACCAGAACCTGCATTATTAAAAAAAATCTACATTCATTCAGAAACTCTGCAACTTACGTATTAAAAAAAAAAAAACCATGTAACTAATATGTAAGTAGGTACTATAGTTAAAATCCTTGGAAAAAAAGAATACCTTGGCAACACTGTCTTGTATGTCACATGTTCAATCATTATGTTAACAGAATGTCAAACAAAATGACAGTGGTTTAAGTACCTACTCAAACTTCTTCTTCTTCTTCTTTTGTTTTATGGCCTCTGTGGCTAGTTTGCCACAATTTTGCCAGTGTCAAGTGTATTAGTTTGATTGTCGCTTAGCAACGTAAACAAACGAAATTTGGAAAGAAACGATGACTTTTCTTTCAAAATTCTCCTGGAAAGTCTTTGACTAAATTACCAACCAACATTACCCCTCCATTTCAATTACCAACACTTGTGCTAAGTAAACAAGTTAAATTGAATAAACTGCCACCAAATTTACGCAATAAAACTTAAAATAACACGAGAAAAATAATTAAAATGGGAAGACCCATGTCGTTTTGACAAGATAGCCAAAGACAATCCCTACTCAAACTTCTGAAACCGGCTCAAAAAATGTTGTAACTTGTCAATAACTTGAATTTGGCTAATTGCATAGGTAGCAAAGGCCATTAAAAAAAAAAAAAAAGAATCCGCTCAAAGTCAAACCTAATCATTCATTCATTTCATTACACGTTCTAGTAAACTTAGAGGTTTAAATTAATCACAAAGCTATCTATCTATACCTAGCTTGTGGGTTCATTTAACCATGGTTCAACTTTTAACAATCAGTCAAGTAAGTTACGTGGTCTTTATGCATGTCGTCGTGGTTGATAAAATATTATGTTGTTTGCTATAGCGGATTGAGTCTGCTGTAAATTATTTTCCTAGAATGTGTTGTTTTAAGTTTATTTATTTAGGTAATTCAAAATCTCATTAAATTTAATAATACTATTCATGCTTTTACTTATTTCTTTATGGAACTAACTACAGGTATATCAGAGAGAGTCTGACAAACAAAACACAAAATAATATTGCCACATTCACTCGTCAGTGCTGCTAGTTTTTTTTTTACTGTCTAACTTTGACTTTACTAAATCTTTGCTGTAGGTATAGTTCTCACAACGGATCTCGGCCGTCGTAAAATTAGCCGTTTCGATGCGCAATGGAGCTTTTTCAAACTAAATTGTCTTTGCGCATCACAAACGGCTAACTTCACGGAAGCCTAGATCCGCTGTGCGAACTATACCTAAACTAATCAGCTCAATAAAGGCTTATTAATATTTCGCTAAAATATATCTAGAATCGGCCAATTTTTACTATCGATATTATCGATAGTACTGTGAAATGTCGATATTTCTATCGCGATATCGACTGTTTTGTTCAAGGTTAACTATCGATAGCGAAACTTTCGCTGTTGCAACAACACTGGTCGGCGGCGCCGGCGCCGCTGGCGCTGGCGCGGCGACGAAGGGACGCACAGTGGTTCATTTAAAAAAAAAGGGTGATGGGGTCGAGTGGTTCGAAGGAATAAAATATAAAACTCAATTAGTATTTATATAAAAATCACAGTCGTTTATTAATTAATAAATACTGGTTATAATAATTAGGATAGACATAGAGATTTACAAAAAAAATCTTTAGCGTTATGAAGGTTCTTTTAACTAAACTCTAATTTAAACTAGAAAATGTTATTGAATTGATTAAATACAATGGATACCTACTGTACCTACCTAAAGACTGCGCCCACTAATTAGAGTAAAGATTCTAGCTGTGACAAAGTGCAGGTACCTAGTCTTTTGAAAAAATTTAATATAGAGATATTAAGCTGCAATTTAGCTGTTGGTTTTTTTCTTTCTATAATAATGACAGGACAGAACGAAAGCATCATTAAACTAAGCTACCACAAAAGAAGAAGAAATTAAAGCTATAGATACGTACAACATAGACAGGTAGGTACTTCTTATGAAGCGAATATTTAAATGGGAAAGGGCGTAGGTAGATATGTGAAAACTTGTCTTTAAGCTATTTCCCATTATACAGACTGAACTAATAAGGGCGACTTCCATTAGGTAGGTACCTAAGTAGGTAAATGAAAAGTTAATATCATAAAGGTTAAGGAACTTATAATATCTAAGTCATGGGCCCGTTCCTTAATACCTAACCCTACGGGTACGTATAAACGATTTAAATTTAAGTTCATCTGCTTCCTAGAAAGCTAATTATTTGAAAAACTATTTCATAACTACGAATTTACTACCTATCGGATTCCGCTGTAATAAAATTCTGGTCGGATTTCCGTACCTACATACTTAACTAAACGAACAGGGAATGGCGTGGGGTTCACTATACCCCGCAACAAATGAGAAAGAAACTGGCTCATTTTTTTAAAATCATCTATCAACGAAAACATGTAAAATGTTGTAGTTTTTGGCAACCTATTCATTTAATGACGCTAAAACAACCGTAGACCGTTAGGCAGGTAGTTAATCAATTAGATTTGGAATCATTACTAGTAAGTTCTGGACAAGAGGGTAGGGAAATGATAATATATCTTTTAAAAATACTTTCGTTAGCTCTAAAACTTTGCCCTTATTAATTTTCAAGCAGAATTTCAAGCGTCTTGCTAAGTACCTATCTACCTACCTAGTGACTCATTAGCTAACAGAGGTTTAGAGTTCGTTCATGAATAAGGCTCAAAGTATACCGCGGTCACAGAACAGATGCTTATTAGACTTAGTCTTATGTAAAGATCACGTGGAGACGTTTTAATAAATAAGCCAGTTCTCTCGCCGTTAGTTGTAGAGCACAGTTTAAAACTACAGAATATAAAAACTGGTGTACCGTTTCAACTTTAGTAATTCCATAATTAAGCACCATTGCCACAAAGCTACTTACAACCCAAATAAAATATCATTTAAATAATTCACATCAAAATCTGTCTTCTTATTTACAAACACGCAAACTCTAATAAACCATTATAAAATAAAACTGTAAACTCATTCCACGATATGTAAGTCCCTGAAAAGTGGCATATTAATAATGTCTTTGAAAAAATGCACCATAAACACACCAATTTTTATTGAAATTGTAATTTTAGCAATTGCTGTCTATGCCCTATGCACGCCAAAATATATTTCTGTACATGATGTGAAACAATAGAATTTACACTGGAAATGGAACAGTGTGTGTAGTTTAGCAACCATAATACGATACACCAGTTTACATTACGTAAATTACATTTAAGTAAGTACCTACCAAATATCTAATAAATCGCTCGATTCACTTTAACTTTCTATAGGTACCTAATTTACACAGCCGTCAAGGGCGATACAAATATTCTTCAGCTTACTTAAACCTACAGCAAGTTTTAATTTTCGAATTTGTAATTATTTGTCTCAGGCAACTAGCGTATTAACAGTTACATTTACTAAAAGATGCAAATCACCTTGTTTAATTACCTACTAAAAAGGACACCACCCACTATACCAGAACGTGCTTTTTAACTAGTGTGATGTAAAAGTTGCCGCAAACCTAGCATAATAATGTGCGTTGTCTAATTAATGTTGCGTGTGTTGATCTTATTTTGTTAAAATACTTTCCGTCCGGCATAGCGGGTGCAGTCTTCAATAACTATGACGTCTAAAGAAAGACCCGTCCAACATTGGAAATGGAAAACACAAGCTTTGTGCATGCTACCTATTGCATCATTTTCAACTTGAACCTTAGCACTAAATACGAGATTACTCTAATAAATACGAAAAAGGCGGCTAATGCCCCTACATCCACCCAAAAGTTCGCTTTATCCATCGACATCTGATTCAAGAACTGGTTAGGGTTTCTAAAATGGCAGTACGGTTCTGAGCAATGTAGTTTTTCCCTTCCGAATCCATAGACAGACAACATGGCTCCTTCGAACCCATATCTAACGTAGCTCAAATATGTAAGCCATTGGAGATAGCCTGGTATAGCGTTGAAGTTTACGAAGAAACCGGAAAACAAAACGACAGGTATTGTTGTCACCGGACCGAGGTAGACCCCGGTCTCTATCTTCATGGCTGCTCCAATGAGAAGGCCGAGAGATTGAGCCACTAGAGCGGTGAGTATGTTGATCGTAGCGAACATGAGGACCCGGTCTGTTTGCATTGGTTGTCCAGTCATGAAGTACACTATAATGACGTACACACCGCTGAAGACAATCTGGAAAATATAAATTATGCAAGTCTATGAAAATGATAGGGCGCATTGACAGACATAATCTACCACGCACAGTTAGTTTTAGTAAACTCATTTTATTATGGCTCCATCAATAAATCGAGAATTGGATGCACTCTAACAGCAAGTCTGGTTGGCTTGCTCTAGTAAAGAGACATCCACTCAGATCGAAGATAAATCTCGGCACACCTAACTGAATACCTGATAAACCTTAAATTTTTGACGTTTTTTTTTCTGTAGGTCTGTAGGAGATTTGAGAAGTTTGATATAATAAAGATCTTCTTCTGTACTTGCACAATTAGGTAAGAGTGCCCAAACATGAATTAATATTGAAATGTCACAAAAACTTTTTAAATAAATACAAGCTCTTTTGGTTAAGATGAAATACCTACTAAAGCATACCTGAAATGGTAAATCCGCTATAGTCTTCGCAAAGTAGAATGCCTTTAAGGAATACCAGTAATTCAGATGTTCTCTCACAAACACGCTCATTTCCGTTGGGACTGCAAATAAAAAGAATTCAGTTGTTATACCAATATTAATTGGTTCTGCTCTCAATAAAAACATGGTGTTGTTCAAAGACCTTAGTCTGTGCATATTAAATATAAAGAAACTCACATGTAAGAATAGTAGGCATCATAGCTGTGAACATAGTGAACATCACCGTAAAGAAAATGCAGCCGGCGTTGCTCATAACTTTAGCTGCGTCTCTCCCAATATCATAATAAAGGAACCCAATAAGCAGGCCAACAATTGTATGCGAGAATAGCCTCAGATGCGTTAAAGTCTGGTCTCGAAGAATGCTCCGGAAAGTCCGTTTCAATAAGATCCAAAATTGTTTCCAGCCAGAGGTGGGGAAGCCGGTTTTGACTGGTTTCTTGTTAAAACTCTCACTGGAGTCGAGGAGTGAGGTGGTACAGGTGACAGGCGCTAGGTTGGTTGTGTTCGGGAGAGCCGGTTTGTCGCTGGCAACTGGTTCAGACATGTCTATTACTGTGCAGGTTGGTTTATCTGGAAACAGGAAAGAGCACATTATTTACATGAGCCGGTCCGGTACTCCTATACCGATACCGGTCTAAGTAGTTAGCTTAGGTCAGAAGGCTAGGAAAATATGGCTTATTAATATCTAGCAGGTAAAGGCAGACAGTTGACATGTTAGTAAAATTGATCATAAACATTTGTGGTCAACTTCGGTCCTCAATCAATTTTAGTGACACCACCAATTGAAACGAAAATAAAGTAGAATAATTCTAAGGTGAGCAACAACACTTTGCTTTGCCTTTACATTAACGCCTACTGTGTCGACATGACGCACAATAATAATTACTTTTGCGATAATACCACCACTGATTTTAGGTCAATGCTGTATTCATGCTCAGTGCGTATCTTTAACTTGTGTCCTCAATACGGTTTATTGTCTTAACAGCGATGTTGTCGTCTTTTAATTTATGCACAAAGCTCTTCGTCCCCTTAACCTCATCGCATCATTGTCAATCTTGGGCCATAGGTACTAACTGTTTATTTATATTCTGAGCTATTAGGAAGTCACATTGCACTTGCACACAGCAGGAATATTATTTCAGCATTTGTTTTGCAGCTTAAAACTACCATGAGCTGTTAATGCAGAGCCAAAGGAGGTACCTCACCGGGAGCATTCGTATGCAATGTAACAGTTTATATTTGAACATTACTTATATCAGTAAGTGAGGAGAACCGACCGAGCATACGGTACGCCAGCTTGTACTATTTGTAACTCCCGTGATACAATGTACTAACGCACACGCAATATGTGGCAGTCCGGGGTAAGCTCAGAGACCTTGGATGTCAGTCAGTGAGGTAGTATAGACGTAATGCTCAAATTGAATCTTAGTTGCTTGCTACATTACACAACGAATGCTCCCGGGGTGAGGGAAAATACTTAGACATAGCGCTTTCATGTGCATGCAGTCCTAAGTTCTAGACACCTAAAATAGCTGCATAACAAAGCTCATGGTTAGTATACCGGTCTAGTTGAGAGATTGGAATCTATGCGTGGACGCTCACCTATTACAATAGCAAGTGCTTCAGCCTTCTGCGTGTTGTTCTTGCTCTGGTTGTTGTAGTTCAGGTTCTGAGGCACGGAGGACGATGATGATGATGACGAGGACTGTCCTCGGCCGCAGTTGCCCTTATTCACTGCCATTACGAGCTTGTGGACCCAGTCGCCGTGCTCGCCCGTTGCTACTTCCATCACTGAAATAGAATAAGAAAGGTTTACAATGCTGCAGGATCCTTGCCACTGAATCTACTTTCTTATTTTGTGCGCTTTCAGTTTCATCTTCAATACGTCTTGCATCGAGTTCATGGTTTAAACATTCGGAATATCTACCAATGATTGTTCAGTAGGTTCAGTGTGGTTCAGTGTACGGTGTCGTTTAGATTTGACGCCATATAAACTTATTTAGGTAGATATAAATTACAAAAAAGAAGAGCTCAATAATTTTATATCAATTGATTAGCTAACCTATTATTTTAATGTCAGTTGAGGCTTATTGCCCTTTATTGCCACACACTATGATTGCGTCTAAGAGGCCAAACGATTGTAAGGTTTGACCGTGACGAAAGAGAATATAAAAATCACTTGCATTGCAGCTTGTGGACGGACTACGGAACGGGGAAATAGAAGAAATAGGGCCGGTTATACCGTCCATATTTTATGGAGCGCAAAGATGGCAGATATCGCATGAAAATGAGAGGCGTAGTTAAAAAGAGAGTGTGACATTATTTCCCTAATATGATAATCCATCTTTGTTGAGAGTTCTGGAGCCGGATGTCGACAACCTAGGAAATATCTCAAAGTTGTTTTAAGAGTTTCTTGGGTAAACCACTCTTCATTATTTATCATTGTGGTATTCTCAGAATAATAACTAACACGTGCTATCAAATTATATGTGGGAGAAACATCGCGCGTTTTTAACCTTCGCCCATTACTATCAAGGTCTGTAGTCTGTACTTTGAACCTACTTACAAAATATAATAATGGACGCTTAGAGTAAATAAAACAAGGACCTCACTGAATATAAGCATTCAACACTTATATGTAACATTTTAACCTCGTTTCCATATGATAATAATACCGACTTTAAAAATTACATGGTAGATATGTATATCCTTAGAATAACAACACGTAGAATGATAGTTTTATTCAAAATTATTTCAAAAGTGTGTTCACAAAACAATTGATGTTTGCGTGAGCGGCTTATGTATTATACGTGATTAACGCACGATGACTTCACTTTGATGAATGGCGAGCCGCTTGGCTAAGTGAGACTAACAAGTCTCACTAAAAATTATCACAATTTGCGTGCGCGTAGTTCGTTTCTGCGTGTTGTTATTCTAAGTGTATATCTATTTGAACGGCTACTACGAGTAGGTAGGTATTAAAATTTAAGTAAGTATCTATTTTTACCTAGGTACCTTAGGGCCTAGGCACAGTGGGCAACTTTAGCGAATCTGGAAGCGAAACGTAGCTTTTTCGTTTGCCTGCTTTCGGTTTGCTTGTTCTTGCTTCGTTTCTTGGCTGGATAAACATGAAGTGTGTGTACGCGACATAAATGAAACGGTTTGCTTTAAAGGCATATCTGCGCCTCTAGCGAGCCGCTTTGATATGCGTAGTTATCTGATTGATCGCTCTATGCCTTGAGTATTTAATTTAAGTAGGTTAGTATGCCTGAATTATGACAAAGTTTGTAAACGCATAAGATTGCGTATTCCCTAGGCTGAAAAAAAAATCTATCCCCAATGGTAGGGCCAAAGACAAAATGAATATTATACTTAGGTACTATCTGTTAACAAACACAGCTGTGAATATTATCTACATGTCTTATCAGTCAATTTAAATGTCGAGTAACCTATATAACAATAGCCTGCTTCAAAATAACAAACACAAACATGGTACATGTCTTGATATGATAAGTGCTTGCCACCAACATAATTTATTATGTATATACAAGTGATAACATAAATCACAAAATAATACTGAAGGATTGTGAGAAGTATACTTGGTAGGAAAATTTTTAATTGCGTATTGGTGTCTAAATTGGAACGATACTTTTTTAACGCCAGAGGAGTGAATCAGAGGCGTAATGTTACCTACATAAATAACACCCTCTTCCCTCTTGAAGAGTACCATTTAGAGTCGACGACTTCAAGTCTTAGTAAACCACAATACGCTCCGGCAGATTATACATAATACAGAAGACCAAAGACTTTGGTCGGCCGTTATGTCCAGCGTTTGTTTTGGACTACGGAAAAGCCTTCAGTCGAGATCTGCTCAATGTCTAACCCCTTACGCTGGCTAGCCAAGTAAAACCTAGTGGCATGACGAACGAACGAACCAGAAATTAGTATTTGAGATTTGGTACTCACCATAATCGGCAGGGTTGTGATAGCTCGGACAGTGTAGTCCCATCGACGATAAAAACGGCACTAAGCTCGGCACCGTACCCTGGTATATGCATTGTCCATCAGCAAGAGTGTACAAGAAGTCAAACATCTCAAACAATCGCGCAGACGGCTGGTGAATGGTGCAGATGATCGTGCGTCCACCCCTTGATAGAGATTTCAGTAACGATATGCACTGGAAGCACGATGAACTATCCAATCCAGAGGTTGGCTCATCGAAGAACATCACAGGAGGGTTATTCACTAATTCTAAAGCTATGGACAGTCGCTTCTTCTGTCCACCGGAGAGATTGAGGGTTCGAGTGTCACCAGCCTCGCAGAGCCCTAGCATTTCTAATATCTCATTTATCACTATTTTTTTGGCAGTGGGTGTCATGTCTTTCCCCAGTTTTAGGTTGGCAGAGACGTGCATAGCCTCTCTGACTGAGAGATGGGGAAGAAGACAGTCGTCTTGCATAATATAGCAAGACATCTTTCTAAACCGTCTGAGATTTCTCTCTTTCCCATTGATGAGGATGGAACCGCTGACATTGGACGTTCTGAAAAACACAAGTTTGTTGTTAAACACTTTTAGCATTTAAAATTTGGCAAACTGCCAGCATTTGACGAACTTGTTAGTCAGATGGTAAGCAAAGCAAACACTTTTCAAAAACCGTTCACAGTAACGGTTATGTAAAAGTAAAACACTTTACAATTTGTTTACAGTTACGTGAAGTGAAACTGACCTGATTACAAATATCTGAGTCTCATGTTTAAAAAAATTGATATCTTTATGTAAAAACTGCCTAGGAAGATAAGACCTGTTTTTAAGCATTTACGTGATCATCTACACTACGGCATCTGACGTTACGAAAAAACAAACAATACCCATGCTAAAATGTACATTCGGCACCTGTCCTTTATAAAATACAATCAAAAAAGGCGATGCATAAAAAGTAATACTCACTTGTACCCCGCTAAAATATTCATGAGCGTGCTCTTTCCAGCTCCCGAGGGGCCCATAATGGCTGTTAGCTCGCCAGATCTGAAGGTGCCATTGATGCACTTGAGCAAAGCCTTGTATCCGCGCTTTCTTCCTTCACTGACTGAGTATGATAAGTCTGAGAATTCAATGTCTACTGGTGGTCGTTTTGGCAAATGTGTTAGAGCTGCCATGGGCTTTTTGTGGTCTCCATACCCATTGGGAACTTTGGGGACGAGACCGGGCATGGCATTGCCTGCACCGCCGTTGCATAAGTTGATTTGTGAGCCGCTGGAACAAAATGTTGAAGATTAGTTTGAGTAGCAGCTAAGTTACATAAACTAACTTGCAAATTCAACACTAAACCTTACGATTTTATAGAGTCGCAACGAACAAAATCGTCTGCTTGTAGTTTGTAGGTATCTACTTGTTTATACAACGAAAAACCTTGACCCTTGATCTTGGTCTAAAAATACCCTCACAATGTTAGAATAGATTGAATTATCAATATTGTGAAACGTTTCAAAGCTTATTCAAATACTATCAGCGATTTCGCTTGCATGGTACCAGGATAATAAGTATCCCATTGTGATTTCACCAGCCAATTGTAACGGAACGTTATTCTCTAACAAAAATAATAAAAAAAACATTGTTTTTTACAAACAGTCATACGTAATAGTTACGTTTATTATTAGTGAAACCAACTAGGCGACGCGTGGACCGGTTCTTCAACAACGGTCATAGCGGGGAGCTCATTTGAATTCTGATCACCGGCGAGTGGCAGTCTTGAGCTCAAACAGACACCACGACTCTTTGCTGCGCAAATAACTTTTAAAATAGCGCACTGGTGGCTATCTAAAAACCTTATATTTGCTACTTACTTATTAACTTGAAGTACATAACTAAATTCCGTGCTCCCTGTGTTCCCACTACTGGGTAAGCTGTGTTTTACGTATTTTCTAAGCTTGGCCGTTATTTCTTTTTGCATTTTAAACTTAGCGTCACTGTAATCTTGTAAACTGTGTACCTACCTAATCTATAACTGTTTTCTGTACTACTTCTTTCTATTTCACATTGTACTGTATTATTGTAAATGCCACCTTTCTTTCTTTCCGCCTTGGGATAGCTGATTTGTAGTTTGGGAGTACTGTATGATCCCTAGGCTTTCTTCTGACATCGTTACGTGATCGTAATGCCTGAGTGTTGCGATTCCAGGAACACCCCCCGGGTTGAAAACTTGGAAGGAGGACTGGACTTTGGGCCGCTCACCTATATACCTACTACTGCCGGGACTCGAGAGTCCGGGGAACCGGAGAACACGGCGGAGAACGTCCAGGAGATAGCTCGAAGGAGAGTGCGGTATTTCTAAACCGTAGGGATGTGAAATATGACCTAGGCTAACTCACGACCTCTTATTCATAAACGCTGTATTTCTTTTTTTTGTATTAAATTTTGTATTTATGTTCACTTTATATTTTTTGTTTCTATTCCTTTTCTTGTCCCTACGTGACAAGTGGCGCCCTTAAACGTGGTCAAGGTCATATTTTACGTTGTTGCGCTTACATTTTAGTTTTTCCTTGGTGTTGGGGGTAAGTACTGGGTGTGCTTTATTTTATTTTAGTTTTAAGTATCTTTATCTTTGTGCTTCATCTATTGTGCCTATTGCAAGTTTTAATAAAATTAAAGTACTACATATTGAATTGTTTATTGAAATGTCCAATTTAACGTAATTTAGTAGAAGCTTTGTAACGGTTTTTTCAAATACCCTATTGTTCATTATTTGTTGGCCAGCTCGTTCATTTTTTATTTTTTAATCCTACTTTGATTGTTCTGGCACAATAGTTCTAGTATAACTTTTTCACCTGATTTTGCTTGTTTTGATTTCTTTTATTATTAATTTTTATTATTATTTTGATATTTTGTTTTCTGTACCTAAGTAATTGCACATCTTACCCAGGGGATTCGTTTAGGTTTATTTGCCCAATTTTACAAAATGGCTTATCCAATAAAATATTTACTTTTGCAAAAATCTGAGCTTATGTATGAAGTTGCGATCAGAGGTGAAGTACCGTCTGAAAATGTTGAAGGACTGCGTCGACAAGTTACTAAACTGACACAATTGTATCAGGCCGAGGATATAAGCGACTCTGTGTACGAATTCTCAGTGGATCTTAAAGGCTGTAGTGATACTTTAGACAAAAGTCGTCTAAATTTAGAAACGCTTAAAACTGGTTACACTGACTCATTAGCTAATAGAACAAGATCTCTTTTACACCATCTTTACTATAGGCTAGGGAGAATGGTAAGACCGACTAAGGCGGACGACGCGGCATTGTTTGACAAAGTAATAGAAAGCTTCCAAAGAAATATAACTCGTCTTTCTGCGTACTGTCCTAACCTTAACGCAAGCGCCTCTGCTGCTGCTGCTGGTGCTACTGCTTTTGCTGCTTCTGATGCAGAAAGCTCTGCTTTAGTCTCTGGTTTTAACGTGAATGTTACTTGCGATCGGGGCATTTCTGCTGATTTAACTAAATTAAAGTTTGACGGAAAAACTTGTGTCCGCGCTTTTATTCAGAAGCTTGATGAATTCCGAACTGCTAAAAGCCTTTCTGAGCAGAAAATGCTGAGCTCAGCATCTGATTTATTTACAGGAGATGCGCTCCATTGGTATCGCGCGACTCAATCTAAGATAACTGATTGGAAGAGTTTAACTGATGCTCTCTTCACGGATTTTGATTTAGTTGACTATGACTATAGATTAGTTTCTGAGATACGCAGTAGGAGTCAAGGTGCTGACGAGAGTGTTGTGGTTTACTTCGCGATAATGGACGGCATGTTTAGTAGATTAAAAAGGTCTATGAGTGAAAATGATAAGTTGGAAATTCTCCTACATAACATTCGGCCATCCTTTGCAACTATAATAGCCACTAGTAACGTCTCATCTGTAGACGAGCTCAAGCTAACTTGCAGGAATTTTGAAAAAATTAAGTCTCGTTCTGATAATTTTAAGGAACCACCACCTATAGGCTCCGATACTGTAGCCCCTGAATTTGGTTACAATGATAGACGAAAAGAGCCTCGTAGAAGTTCAAATACTTTCCAGCCTACTAGATATTCCTCATCTCAATCAAATAGCTCATACCAGCACACTAGAAGTTCTGCAGCCCTACAGGCTAATGGCTCATCTCAGCTGACTAGTACTTCTACATCTGACTCTGACGACACCAAAACACCTACAACGGAGGTAGCACCGATTTCTCGGGTGTATTGCTATCGTTGCCGGGTAAACACTCACTCTATGAGAGATTGTCCAGCGGAACGGACAATTTTTTGTTTCCGGTGCGGGAGAAAGGATGTTCGTAGACCTGAATGCCCGAATTGCTCTACACCGCCGGCTCCAAAAAACTAGTTGCTGAAGATTGTGGATATGCGGCACCTAATCATACCGATAGCTCGGACTGGAGTAATTGGCTGTTATTTGTTAAAAACTTTCATTCTAGTTATTCAGTTTCCACAATCTTCAACACTAAGCCGAGCGCGGATCCTCGCCCATATGTAAAAATTCAAATAGGTGATTTATCTATGTACGGATTACTTGATTCCGGGTCAGCTGTTACTGTTCTAGGTAATGATTCACATAAACGCTTAATAAACTATGATCTCAACCTCTGTGCTGATGAGTTAATCACAGTCACTGCTGCTGGTGGGCAGAGAATACACTCTCTAGGATATATTCTTCTTCCAGTTGCTTTTGAGGATAAGTTCTCCGTGTTAAAAGCCCATGTTATTCCTGAAGTGGAAACCACTCTAATCCTAGGCGTAGATTTTTGGCGCAATTTTAACCTTTGTCCAAAATACCTCACAAATGTTGAAAATTTATTTATCACTGATCCAGGGTTGTCTGATATTTTGAATTCATCTAAAATTCAAATAAACTCTTACGATAACCTCTTAGAATCTCAAAAACTTATAGCTGATAGTATAACCCAACAATACCGGGATATTTCATTTGCAGAAAAAGGTTTGGGTAGGACTCACCTTATAAAGCATCGTATAGACACTGGAGACACAGAGCCAATAAGACAGCGCTATTATCGAATGTCGCCTGATAAACAGCGGATAATTACTGAACAAGTAGACGAAATGTTGGCCCTAGATGTCATCGAACCCTGTGAAAGCCCTTGGTCTTCTCCAGTTTTGGTGGTCGGTAAGAAGGACGGTAACCCTCGTTTCTGTCTAGACAGCCGAAAGCTTAACTCTGTCACTAAGAAGGATGCTTATAGCCTGCCCTATATTTCTGAGATCCTAGACAACTTGAAAGACGCTAAGTACCTCTCCAGTATTGATCTGTCTAAAGCATTTTGGCAAACACCGATTGACGAGCCGGACAGAGAAAAGACTGCTTTCTATGTACCCGGGCGTGGTACATTCATGTTTAAGGTTACAGCTTTTGGTCTTACTAATGCCCCAGCTACTCAACAAAGGTTAGTTGACCTTTTATTTGGTCCTGAGTTTGAGCTTAAGGTGTTTGCATACTTGGATGACATTATTATTGTCAGCAACTCTTTTGACGAGCAAGTAGCTCTCCTTCGTCGAGTCTTAGATAAATTACGTGCTGCTAACCTTACTGTTAACTTAGAAAAATGTCAGTTCTTCAGGAGCAAGCTCCGCTATCTCGGATATATCGTAGATGCCCAGGGTTTAAGAACAGATCCTGAGAAAGTAGAAGCTATTCTTAATTACCCTACTCCTACTAACGGCAAAGAGGTCAAACGTTTTCTTGGCACTGCTTCGTGGTACAGACGTTTTATTCCTCAATTCAGTACTATCGCTGGCCCACTAAATAAACTGACAAGCTCAAAGAAAAATGGTCCAGCTTTTACTTGGTCTCCTGAAGCAGATAAAGCTTTTCTTGAACTTAAATCACGACTAGTCCGAGCACCTGTTCTGGCTTGCCCTAATTTCTTGTATCCATTTGAGGTTCACACTGATGCGAGTAATTTCGGTATTGGTGCTATGTTGGCTCAAACTATAGACGGTGTAGAACATCCCGTAGCTTTTATGAGCAGGTCCTTGAGCAAGCCAGAAAGGAACTACAGCACGACAGAGCGTGAAGCACTGGCTGTGCTATCTGCACTCGAACACTGGCGTTGCTACTTAGAAAATGATAAAAGCTTTATAGTTTATACCGATCACTCAGCATTGAAGTGGTTTCTTTCTCTTACTAACCCTACAGGGCGTCTTGCTCGCTGGGGCGTACGACTCTCTTCGTTTAATTTTGTAATTAAGCATCGTCGTGGTAAGGATAATATTGTTCCTGACGCCCTGTCCAGAATTGTACCAGTTGACACCATTGCAGAACCTGATATTTCGTCAACACTTGCTTCTGATTCTAAAGATGACTGGTATCTTAATATTTTTAAGGGCTGTCAGGAGTCTCCTATTAGTTTCCCGAACTATAGGGTAGAAGGTAGTGTTTTATACCGATATATGAAAAGTAAAAACGTCCTTACTTCTGAATTTGAATGGAAGGAGGTGATTCCTAATGAACAGCGTGAGCAAATCTTAGCTCAATGTCATTCCGAGCCTACTGCTGGACATTTTGGCGTGTTCAAAACTTATAAGCGTTTGGCACTTCGATTTTACTGGCCTGGCATGCATTCTGACGTAGTGAACTTTATATCTCGCTGTGATACTTGTCTTGCATACAAATTACCGACTCATGGCACGTTAGGAAAGATGGGTAGGCCAAAGGATGTATCTCGTCCTTTTCAAGTACTCTCAATTGATTTAGTTGGTCCCCTACCTAATACACGGAAGCAAAACAAATATATTTTTGTCATAACTTGTTGCTTCTCAAAATATTGTTTACTTTTTCCGCTACGCAGAGCAACTGCTGATCTTGTTTCTAAACATTTAGAAAATGATGTTTTTCTCGTGCATGGAATTCCGCAAACGGTTATCTTAGATAATGGCTGCCAATTCATAAGTCATGAATTGGATAGGGTTTTCAAAAAGTACAAAGTGCCTAATGTTAACTTCACTCCTAAGTATACACCTCAAATAAATACCGTAGAAAGGTACAACAAAACTATTGTTACTGCCGTATCTACTTTTGTTAACGAAGATCATAGGACTTGGGACCTGAATCTTCCACAAATCCAATTTGCTATGAATAATTCTATAAATGAAACCACTGGGTACACGCCAGGATTTTTGGTACATGGTAGGGAGTTGGTGACATGCGGGTCACATTATCTTGACAATGATGACCCAAATCAGTTAGTCTACTTACCTCGCGATACCTATGCTGAGAATCTTGGTCATTTAAGTGTTATCTTTGATAAAGTACAAATAGCACTGTGGCATGCTCATATCAAAAACACTCAGCGCTATAACTTACGGCGAAAAGATGCTGAATTTAACGTGGGAGATATAGTATGGAAACGTTGCTATTTCCAGAGCGACAAAGATGCATATTTCAGCAAAAAGTTGGCACCAAAATTTATGAAATGTCGTGTTAAAGTAAAGCGTTCTCCCCTAGTTTACATATTGGAAGATATGAATGGTCGCGATTTGGGAGTTTGGCATATCAAAGACCTAAAAATAGCCAAGGGTCCTTGTTGAATATCATTTTTAAATCTATATACCTACTTACTTAAATAAAAATGGAAAACTGAATTTAACCATACCTTAATAATAAAATTATTATGCTGCGGTTGGTTTTGCCTACAGTGTTGACTTATTTATTTACACCTTTCTTACATAATATAAAACTAAACTGAGCAGTGTAACAGTAGATTAAATTAAGTATAGTGAAATATTAGGCTAGTTTTTGGATTTCACTATAGGTAAAATCCTTTTCTAAAGGGGGGGATAATGTAACGGAACGTTATTCTCTAACAAAAATAAAAAAAAAAACATTGTTTTTTACAAACAGTCATACGTAATAGTTACGTTTATTATTAGTGAAACCAACTAGGCGACGCGTGGACCGGTTCTTCAACAACGGTCATAGCGGGGAGCTCATTTGAATTCTGATCACCGGCGAGTGGCAGTCTTGAGCTCAAACAGACACCACGACTCTTTGCTGCGCAAATAACTTTTAAAATAGCGCACTGGTGGCTATCTAAAAACCTTATATTTGCTACTTACTTATTAACTTGAAGTACATAACTAAATTCCGTGCTCCCTGTGTTCCCACTACTGGGTAAGCTGTGTTTTACGTATTTTCTAAGCTTGGCCGTTATTTCTTTTTGCATTTTAAACTTAGCGTCACTGTAATCTTGTAAACTGTGTACCTACCTAATCTATAACTGTTTTCTGTACTACTTCTTTCTATTTCACATTGTACTGTATTATTGTAAATGCCACCTTTCTTTCTTTCCGCCTTGGGATAGCTGATTTGTAGTTTGGGAGTACTGTATGATCCCTAGGCTTTCTTCTGACATCGTTACGTGATCGTAATGCCTGAGTGTTGCGATTCCAGGAACACCCCCCGGGTTGAAAACTTGGAAGGAGGACTGGACTTTGGGCCGCTCACCTATATACCTACTACTGCCGGGACTCGAGAGTCCGGGGAACCGGAGAACACGGCGGAGAACGTCCAGGAGATAGCTCGAAGGAGAGTGCGGTATTTCTAAACCGTAGGGATGTGAAATATGACCTAGGCTAACTCACGACCTCTTATTCATAAACGCTGTATTTCTTTTTTTTGTATTAAATTTTGTATTTATGTTCACTTTATATTTCTTGTTTCTATTCCTTTTCTTGTCCCTACGTGACACAATCCAAAATTTCTTCCCAGTCAGTCCATCGGAATAAATAAACAATAAATGTAATTATGATAAAATTGTCCCATCCTAACCAATGAAATGCCAATTTCTAATAAACAAACATATCCACGAAAAATGGAAAATTATGGCATGGCATATGGAATTCGGTTTTTTATTGGTAGAGCCTATGTTATAAATTATACCTTTTTAAATTATTAAGTGAGCTAGCAGAGTACACAATAAAAGAAACCTAGCCTAGCAAAAAGACTAAACTAAACTGAAAATTTGAATTTTAATGGATAAGTAGACCCACCGCACCGGTATAACTACTGTAGGTCAAATAAGGTCAAAGGTGTTTTAACCCTCTGAAGTCAAGCAGTTTTATTTTATTAGTAGAGGTATATGTCTTAGGTACTGCATAACTTTTATTTAGATTTTAGATAAATAACTATTTGTCTCATCTATGTACTTATAGATAGACTACAAAACCTCAATTTCAGTCCTAATACATTCGCTATTCTGTAACAGCATGTTGGCGGTCTGCCAACTGGCACTGGCCTGCTGAACTTAATACTTGCAGTTTTCATTAAAAATGAACCTCATTTTGTTGGGGCTAAAGTAGTTTTCCGTGTGAAAATTACGTGTCGCTTATCCCACAGGGAAAGTGGGTAGGTATACCGTTTAGTTGAGTTCCGTTTTAGCGCTCTCTTTAGTTTTAGAGAACACGAGCTCTGTAAATGGACTCAATCTAGAATTGTGTTGGTCTGCTGCTAGACTATTATTGAAAATTCCCTTTCTAAAGATTGACAAAAGGTTTCAGAAGGCAATTCTAGAAATGGTTGCTTTTCATATGTTTTAGATCTTTTCATAAATCACTTTATTTAACAACGATCCGATCCAGCTGTGGCTACGTTTTAGCTAAAGCCACGATCGATCGAGTATTCGAGTCTCAGTTCAATACTTACCTTCAATATAATTTTATGCCAACATTAAAAAATAAGTTGACTCTTTAAAAAAATACACATAACGTATACAATCCTCGAAAAAGAACACATTAAAATGTGTTATTATTCCATAATGTCGTTAACCTAATTATAACATTTTTAACCTAAATGGCGAAAGGTCGCATTGCTAATCGAGATCAGCGTTTCGCTCGCTAACTAATAATGCTTGGCAAGCATTATTAGTTAACGGGCGACTAATTAATGATACAGAAGTGTAGAGTTACATATTTAATTAATCCCTTTGTTGCACGTGTTCAATACATACATCATATAACGAGGGTACGAACACAAAGAGAGACCTGCACCACCTGCACCCAGTAGTAGAATTATATTGTCGACTAGTAGACCCAGCGCGGTTTCACTCGCGTTTTTTTTTCTCCGCAATTTTCCCATAATTTCTCACCGTTTAAACCTTTACTGGACTCCTACAATCAGTTCAAGACCAAAATCAGCCAAATCAGTCCAGCCGTTGTCGAGTTTTAACGAGCCTAACGCACAGCAATTCATTTTTATATATAAGATTATAAATAATATCATCTCTAAAGGCGATAACCTCAGTGGGGCGGGTTCGATCCCCGTTGCAGGCAAATGCTTGCTGATCTGCAAATATTTGTTTTGGTTAACTCTAAGTATTATACCAGAAAAAAAAATTACAGTACTAGCTTTAATTCGTTTAGGACTAGATGACGTTGTGTAAAATGACCGCCAATATTTATTTTGATTAAAAAACTGGATACCTAACGGCTCATCTCAATATGTAAGAGCAGAGCGACGAGTATGTATAGTTCGCACAGCGGATCTAGGCTTCCGTGAAGTTAGCCGTTTGTGCTGCGCGAAGACAATTTAGTTTGAAAAAGCTCCATTGCGCATCGAAATGGCTAATTTCACGACGGCCGAGATCCGTTGTGACATTTATACACCGCCGTCATTCGCCGTACCGTCACAGAGTGTGGTACCGTACACTCTAGGAGCCATGGACGTAATATCTATTACATCCATGCTAGGAGCTAAAATACGAGAACCGTGTTTCAAATGAACATTATTACCATGTAGGTATGTAGGTAGCAAAGTAGACACTTTTTATATAAACGGTGCGTTGGTTGTCGGATGAGTAAAACTGTATCCCGACTTCCAGCGCCCTCCGACGGACATCTAATGGCTAAGTTTTATGAAATACAATATCAATATGGGAAAAAGAACTTGACCGTGTTTGGTAATGTATGGACGATCCTTAGTAGGCAGATAACATTTAGAAAAGTTGTTAAATACAACATAATCAACCGGCACAGAACAGATAATTGGCTATACCACCTTGAGTTAGAAAACAATCAACTCGTCACATTGCTATGATAAAACATGTGATGGGGATTAAGTAAATCCAATATCTACAAAATTTTAATAATAATTTAAACTCTTAAATTCAACGTAAAATATTTCTAAAAAACGCAACGATAGCGCGTGCTAATGTACTAGTGGCGACATCTAGTTACAACTAGATGACCTAGGCACAACAATAACTAAAAAATGTTTCGGCAGATTGTGCCTCCTCCTTTTTAGAAGTCGGTTAAAAAAAAGGTTTTCGAGTCGCGGCGCTATATTTTTCAAGAGGTTAAACAACTCTTGTAACATTTTTTTATAACAAAGTGTACATTCCTATTAATACACGTTTTAATGTTAAAAAAAACTTAATAAGTGAAATAATTTTAAGTACTAATCTCTCTAAAAATAAATTACGTAGGCTTGAACGCTACGGCGTAGCTCGGCGTAGGCCATGCGTAGATCATAAAGCAGTTTTGTGTCCTAAAGTCCTAAGCCTAGTAGCGTTTTAGGGAGCTAGTTTAGAAAAATAACGGCAGTAAGTACTATCAACTATCAAGTATTTATCAACTAAGCGACCCGCCCCTCTTGAACCACTCTATTGCTGAAACTACATTAAAATCCGTTGCAGAGTTATGCAGCTTTTGTTATTTCCCTTTTTTTCTCTGTTACTCTGTTATTTTTCAAAAGACGGTAAGATAATTAAATTAATAAATAAAATCACCTCCCCGCCCACTGGGACAACCCAGCAGGTCCGTGGAAAATAAATACACCTGAACTAAGTAAAGCTTTTACCTAATATGGAAAACTAGCTGGACGATTGCGCAACTCGGTTGCTATCTCGGCACGACCGATGTAGCGCAGCGGGCGCAGGTCCGCCTGCGACGCGGAGGTTGCGGGTTCGATTCCCGCCTCGGGTCAAATGTTTGTACGATCTACAAATATTTGTTCCGGGTGTTCTGGGTATTTTCTATATAAAAGAAAAAATATCTATCTATGTATTGTATTGTATTAAGTATATATCAGTCATCTGGTACCCATAATACAGGCTGTTTAACTGCAGCTTACCGTGGGGCTAGATGATGCTGTGTGGATTGTCCAGCATTGTTTTTCTGATCTAGAGTGAACAGGCTCAAAGTCAAAGTAAAAAAAATTTCTTTATTCAATCACTAGCTGCCCGCGACTTCGTTCGCGTGGAAGTCGGGAATCGTATGCCGTAGCCTATGTTCTATTCTCGGTTGTTTTGTTACCTATTTATGTTTTAAATTTTTAGCCTAATCGATTCAGTTCAGTGGTCATCGAGTATAGAAACAAACACTCAAACATCTAAATATTTTGTTCTCTCTAGACCAGCGTGCTCTATCCAATAAAAAAAAGATTTATATTCAATCAGCGAACTGTTCATCAATAGAATCATGCAATCGAATTACATAACCGCCGCCTCTTCACTTAAAATATCTGCATGTATGTACGAGTACTCGTATTATTACATTTATTCATTTATAATTTTTTTGTCTTAAATAAATACTTAGAATACATAGAGTCATAGACCAGCAACAAACATTTGCCGATCATGCAACCGTTTGTCCCGCAGCGGGAATAGAGCCTGCAGACTGCAACCCATCGCTTATCAACCGTGAACTTACCTATCGAGGTCGTCGACGACTCTACCAGTATTCAAGTACTTTATGGACTCTACCAAACCAACACATAATATTCCTGCCTACCTACAAGGACTATGTAACTTTAGGAAAAATCCTTGTACATTATTATCAGCGAAAATCTTGTTACCAAATTCACCCGTGTAAAATCTTTTCATAGATAAAAGATGCTTTATGTATACGTAATACGTACGAGTCTCATAACTCGCTAAATATGCTAATATAATGTCCGGTTATATTCACCGCTGTTGACAAATGAATTATTTACTCACCTCTATAACGGTTACGTGGTCTAAGTGTTTTGAATAGTGACTGAATACTTTCCCATATTTTACTTTACTCTTTGCTGAAGTTTGCTGAATACATCCATACGATTAACCTTTGTATTGTTTAACATTCATGTAAAGTCATAAGAGAACACTTTACAATATTATGCATAATCAAACGTATGCCACAAGGGCACAATAGGTAAGTATGACGACTTTCAAATAGTGGTACCCAGAAGAAAATAACATTTTCCTTTCAAAGGAGATTTTGTGTTATTTTTTGTCTCAAAATCCCCTATAGAAAGAGCTTGAAGCTTCGAACAGGATTTTGACACTAACCCGATGTCTCTACATTCACATGTTTATTACACGCATGGAAGTATGGGTGCGGTGTATGAGTAACGAGTTAGGTAGTTAGTAACTACCTAAAACGGTCAAACACAAAAGAGTATAAAACATCCCAAATGCATTACGAATAGTCGCGCCTCCAAACAGAAACCTGAACATCCGGTCTTATTTATTTTATATTCGTTGCGTGGACATCAAAATATTCTTTTTCCAAACTGGTTGCCTCAAATTAAAGTTGTAACATGCAGTTATTTGTGTTTTTTTAGCTATTATTTTTTTATTGTCACCGTGGTAGCTGTGGTGCATAGTGCTTCTCCGAGTGACGAGACGAGTTCTATCACAAAGAACTTGACTACTTACTATGTCATTTAATACCTCATTTTAGATTATGCTGCAGTTTTATATCATGCTTACTGCACTGCCCTACTTCTGGCGGCTGATTGTTTACAGACCTACTGCCTCCGTTTCACGTATTGGAGCGCTAGGCAGCGCAAGCAGGTAGCATGAGGGTCACTCGTTGACATACTCGCACAAATAAAGGTTGTCTGGAAGAGATCGCTTTTAGTGATATAATTATTCTATCTAATCTCGCTGCCCTGCTTACTGCCCGGGGTAATAAGTTGAATGTGAATAGTGTGCTAAGTTTGGATTTTATACTCAACGTAAGTATGTTAAGCGTACCTTTTCTGAAGGATGATGATGACCTTTTCTTTCTTATTTTTAATTCCTTTTTAAAACCTCTTTTTGTCGTGTTCTTTAACAGAATATTTTGTAAGTTTTTTCCTAAGCTTAATCTAAGGATACCTACAAACTGTGGGTAGGTCCTTAAGTACCGGGTATCTGGGTAACTTAGCCTACAAAGGGTATAGTAGAGGTAGAACTCACCCTAACACCTGTCCATTATTGAGCTGTTCCGCCAACGGCGGAGACTTGGAGGAGAATGTGACTTTGTCATTCAGCTCGCCGCGACTGCCGCGCCCGATCAGCGGCAGGTGGATCTGAGTGCCTTTCGACTCCATCTTCAGGCTTGTCGTCATCGCGCTATTACCATCTTGTGGTCGGTGGCCCTGGAATAAAGATATAAATTCAATAAGCTCAAGTAATAAAAATAAAAATCGCAAAGATAACTTTGAAAATTTACGACAGTTCCACGCGATCTGAACAATCAGGCAACAAACTCGGCCGAGCTTCTAGCTTTTTTACGCTGATCCCTCTTCATCATACAGCTCCAGTGTGGTGTCAATCGAACCAGGGTTGACTCAGCTAAGCTTATCTATTAACCTAATGATAAATTATTGACTTTTGCTTTTGCTATTCACTGGCTAATTTCTCCATGTCCATGTTTCCAAATAGTTCGATCCGTCAGTATAACAATTTGAAAAAAAACATCCAAACAGTTCGACTATCGAACTACTGGTAGGACTGGATGGAATAAACGCAATAATATTGCTAAATTAAGAGAGAGGAGTACATGTAAATGTAATGTAACCTTCTTAAATAATGTGACTTATTTACATCGCGACTTCTTTCACATCGCTTCATACGTATTCCATGAGAGGAATAAATAAAACAGTCAATAAGTCATCATCCAAGAGAATGTAATGTCATCATGACTTGCAGGTCAAAAATAATCTGATCCTTGTTTATAAGTTTTGCTAAAAAATCTTCTATTCCAATAAGATTCCAATGAACATTTTTGCATAATAGTGAAAAGATACTTATATTGATAAATGCACTTGGCACTTTTTCAAAATAATGTGTGAGAATTTAAGGTAAGGACACAATTTAATACTTACACGCTGGTCATATCGCGAGTGGAATAACTTCCCGAAGACGTCATTGCTTACAATAAAGGCTTATAGTCCAAAGGGATCCTACGACCTTGGAATAAAAGATAGAATACTGGAAACTTTTATTACAGCTTTATTTTGGCGTTTTAAAAGTTGTCTCAAAAGACTCACTTAGTCAATTTATTAGTGTTGGTAAAGTGTAGGCGTCCCAGTCTTCACCTTCCCAGTCCGAAGAAACCGAGGCTAAGCCGAAAAAAACTGAGCCCATCACGTCTTGTGAGACTTTGTAAGAGGTGTTTTTTTTAATGGCAGTCTGTCTGTTTATACAATATTGCAGTGTCAAGTAATATCGACGTATACAAAAATAACGAATCATGTTCGAATTTCGAGTTTGACGAACAAAATTTTGAAAGAAATGATGGCGTTCCAAATTTTCTAGGAGAATTCCGAAGATCGGAAGATCCATTTCAATTACTTATACTTGTGCCAACACTACGAGTCGTATTGGTTAAACTGCTACCAAGTTTACACAATAAAACTCAAAATAACACGAGAAAACACAATTAAAATGGGAGGAGCATGTCGTACTGGCAAAATGACTGATGAAACTCCTATGAGAGGTTGTTCGAAGAGTTTAGAAATGACGTCATGGACGATGCAATGAAGTTACAAAATAGGACGATGACTATATTAATTTAAAATGAGAGAGACTGTGAAAGGGCCAGTGGCACATTTTTAATTAATGATAAATGAAAATTATTTATTGTACAGTGTACGTACACCTTACAAACTAGTTAAATACAATAAAAAAGGACTAAAGAAAGTACGATGGGCGGTCTTATAGCGATGCAACTTTGGATGGAGAAGAGTCTTAAAAGGCAGATTGGTTGCGGTGCACTAAATAAATAACAATAATAACAATGTTTGGGAAAAACAATAAAATAACAATAAATAAATAAATACACTTCCAAAATAATATTGTAGAGTAAAAACTTAAAGTATGGTTATTAAAATTAAAGTATGGTTCCTAGCATACAAAGCCTGATTAACGGTACATTGACTACGCTTCAATTTTTGGTATGAGTTCTCCGACGTCGATTTTCTTGATTATTGTTATTTACATTATTATTATGCAGCTAGCGAACGCGGGGGCATCCAGGAATATGCCACAAAGCTATCTATTTCAGGTCAGCATTTGAAAATATCTCTGAAGTGAAGAAACGGATTTACAAAAGTATTTGTTTTGTGATTGTATTGATTATCATTGTGGTGGCCAGTATTTTTGCAACAAAAGCAGGAGTCGGGTCTAAAGGAAGAGGTGGAAGAAGAAGGCCTAAAATAGTCCAATAATAACCCTTAATGTGTAGGGTAAACTGTTAATAATTCTTTGTAAAATGTGTATGAAAACAAGTTGTTCTGTTCTGTGTTAGATAAACTTAAACCCATGGTTTTTTTTTTAAATTTATTAATTAGCTGAATATTAATATATTATTATTCTAGTTATATTATATTATACTCTATACATTATAAATACTTACAGATTATTTTTTTAAAAATTGACCGTTTAGTTTAGTTGTCCCTTTCCCTTATCGTTAAATAAAGTTTTTTTAGATAATTCATACACAATAAATACCACCAGGTTAACATTCTACTAATTTAAACGGGACATTATTGATTTAGATTTTGATCTAAAAAGCCAGTGGATTGAACAAAACATTCTATGGATCGATAGCTTTAACTCTGTGTTTAACACCGTTCAGTTTCGTCGTCGTCCGCAATCACTTGAAAGTTAGTTAAAAAAAAAATTGCATTAGGTGTAATAATAAATAATTAATTTTGCAGAATAAATATCTACAGTTAAGGTACTAAGAGTGGATTCAACCAACATCTGTAATAAATTCTGGGGAATAAGACATGTCAAATACATAGTACAAGCAGTCAGTTTACTCTCGAATAATTAAGATTTTTTCGGAGAATAGTGCCTATTCGAGTTTGGTCGAATCCAACCTAAATATTTATTAACAATACTTGTTTTGCCCTATAAATAGGACAACATAAATATTTGTATAACTAGTTAACATGACGTAGGTTTTTATTACCGTTAATTATTGTATGGATTCAAATATTGCATCTATTAATTTCTCAAATACCTAGTTATCCTATATATCAAAAACCCATATTATAAGTATTTATAGATATCTAAACTAATAAAACATAGAAAAGGAAACGTTTGTCAATCTGTTCAAGTACATTACTGCTAGATGCAATAATATATTCGGGGGTTTGAAAAGGTAACCGAACCTTTTCAAATACTTGCAGAAAAACTTTTTAGTGACTTTCCCTAAAACAAACTCACCCAATTACAAACCGTTGCTTTCATTGTTAATCGCGTGACAAAATTGAAAAATACTTTTATAATGCATGAAATGCTTCAACTCACGCAACTTTTAAATTCCGCTCCTGCTTAAAATGTAGAGAGACAATTATGAAATTCATATAACCGTGACACGACCTTTCTTTACTATTTTTTTTAAGGTAATTAGACCAACAAAAATGGCAATTATACTCAGTTTTCTTGGAAATCTCTATAAGTAGCAACAACATAGCGAGTTGGTAGTCTACAAGAGAAACATTCATTGAAAATTGTACTGCTGTCTGTTCATTGAACAAGATGCTGTTACAGATAAGAAATGATAGTTAGGTACTGTTCATACGACGATTTGATCAGACAACCTGTCGTTAATAAATCATGGAAGGTATAATTTACTTGGGTAATTAGGGCCGTACTTTGTTCAGTAGAGGTATATACTGTTTGTTTTACCTCTTACAATGCTAGAAGCGTATCTAATTAAATTTTTCTCATGTTGAGCAATATTTTGAAGTGGGATAAAATTGACTTGAATCTTGTTTCAATGTGTTAAAATAGAAGCCAAAACATTAACCTAAATCCGAACCTCGCTTCAGCTCAACACTACACAGATTTAATTTTGTTTATTTACGAGAACTTTACGCTGTTATATTCAATTCACTGTAACGTGCTGGAACTAAGGTAAGTGTCAGCGAAGCTCAGGAAGTTTCATTTCCAAGCCGTGTCATTTTTTATTTTAAGCTTTTTATTTAGAGAGCACTGGTCGTCTAGTGGTAGTGACCCCGCCTTCCGATCCATAGGTCTTGGGTTCGAATCCGGTCGTGCACCAATTATTTTTTGCCATCCATCAAAAATATCCATTAATGCCAGCAGTGCTCTTATGAGCACTGATGGCATTGATGTATGCATTGATGCAGACATTGATGTATTCTTTCACCGTATAAACGGTGAAGGAAAACATCGTGAGGAAACCGGCATATCCATGAACTGAAAATTTGAAAGATTGCAATCTGCACATGGATTGTGCAGTCCACCAATCCGCATTGGGTCCGCGTGGTGAATTAAGACCCATCACTCTCGCTCGAGAATATGCCAGTGTCCCCGCATTAGAATTGCAAGTGAACAAGAAGGCTGTTATGTATGATGAAGCTTTTTATACATGAAATCATTTCTTAGCTTTGCTTACTGCAATTAGAATGTCTTAGTTGGATTTTAGTTATTTCCAGTTTTGCCATGAGCTGTTTTTTATATGATCGCACCGTGAAGTACCTACGCATAAACGCAATGGAAATAGTGATACAGTAATTAATATCGGTATTCCTATCAATGATGGTAAATTCCAACCGAAACCACTAATAAAAATGGGTCATTTCTTAGTGGTTTTGTTTTGTAAAGTGAGCAGAGCACAGCCGAGCTGCTTTTCAGTATATTATTAGCAGACGTCCGTCGTTGTGTCGAACGCTACCTGCCTGTTGCGAATGTTATGCCGTCAGTACACGCTTGGCCAAGGGTTGGCCAAGCTGGACCAACATACTGGGCCAGCGTGTAGAGACTATATTGCTGACAACTTTAGCGTGTTGGCAGCTGGCGACCAAATATTGTCGGTTTTTCGTGCAAACATGAAAGGATCTTGGCGCGCTCTGCCAACAATGTTCACACAATTAGGCGTCCAATTCTGTTTGTTCTAATATACACTCGAGAGCAATGAATCCGGGTCACTCAAAGAATCCAAAAAATCTCGGAAAGTAAGAATGCTAGGTTAATGCAATAAATTGTATTTAATAGACAATTTAATACTCCTTAAATGAAAGTTAAAAAAATATGAGTCACCATACATTTTATTTACACAAAATTACATAAAGAAAAAAAACTGCTGATCTCTCCTTAAAACAAAAATAGGAAACATGAAATTTTTGTACTTTATGACGATTTTCTTGAATTTCAATACTTCGTATTACCTCCTCGTGCTTCCATTACTGCGTTTACGCGGTTTGGCATGCTGTACACCAAGTTCCTCATACGATTTTGGGGAATATTCTCCCATTCCTCTGTGAGAGCAATTTTGAGCTCAGGAAGCGTGATTGGGGGAGGGTTTCGTTGTTTTACGCATCTCCCTAGCTCGTCCCAAGCATGCTCGATCGGATTGATATCCGGGCTGCGCGCTGGCCACTCCATACAAGTAATGTTCATCTCTTGAAGGTAGTCATTCACAATCCTACCTGTATGAGGTCGGGCATTGTCATGCATAAATATAGCATCCTCACCCAAATTGACCATAAATGGACCAACGTGTTCGTTGAGGATTTCTTCCACATATCTTACGCTAGTTAAAGAGCCGTTTTCTATGATCACCAGCTCTGTGCGACTTTCAGAGGAAATTCCGGCCCACACAAGTACAGACCCACCACCGTAGGCTACTTTTTCTTCGATGCATGCTTGCTTGAATCTTTCCCCTGGTCTTCTATACACTCTGTGTCTTCCATCGTGCTTGTAGAGCATAAATTTTGATTCGTCAGAGAACATAACTTTCGACCAATTCGATTTTCGAATTTGATCGATTTTTTGGATTCTTTGAGTGACCCGGATTCATTGCTCTCGAGTGTAGTAGTGTCGCGCGTGAGTGAAATTTACAAATAATTTTTATTTTATTCGATGTAGTGTTGAACAAGCAATGAGATTCAAAAACCAATGCAAAATGATCTAAATCACTGTTTAGACAGCCAAAATCTTGGCCCAACATGGTGGCCCAATTCTTGGCCAAGTGTCTACTGCTGGCTCGTTACATTATCACAAATTAACTACGATGTCGTTTATAAGGTATATGTAACTAATTTTCTCTTAAAGCGCGCCAGCTTATACTAATTAAACTGAATACCGCAGCAGAAACCTACTTTATGATATTGTTGATAAGTATTGTATTGATTAGATATTTACAACAGGGATTAGTAGATTAGGTACATTTGTATCAAGATTAACTACGTAGCAAGCTAGGAACCTTATTTAGAACTTATTTAGAAATGTTAAAAGATAATAGGCTACCTAAGACTTGTTTAGATGAAAATGAGTAAAATATTCAGAATAAATTATTTTGTTTCCTTTTTTTTAGTTTCAATATGCGAAACTTTAAGTGGTTTGCAGTTGATTTTAAGATTACTTACTAGTTAAATTAATGTTACTATAGTGATAGAAAATAAATCATAACAAAATCCAAACAGCCGAATATTATAGCCGTTAGAGTCTAGACCTAGAGTTCATATACAAGACTCTATCGCAGGTTTCTTATTCGCAATCTTGATTATTACTTGGCATCTGTTTAATATACTCAGAAGTTTGCATTTGTTGTAAGACGATCTAATATTTAACTCAGTACTTTATTAAACTATAATAAAACATATATTATGTATATCTATTTAAATTATCTAGACATCCAGCTTTTTTAGCAGATTTTTATTACGTCAATATATTAAAATATATGAAAGATCTTACCTGCTGAACCCAAATAGCAGCTAAATTCAACATACTCGTAACACTTCGCTCGCACGTCTCAGGACCACGACACAAAACATATGACTGGGGTGCACGGACAAACCAAATCAAATCTAATCATTTACCGACTTGCACTTAAATCACGATTATCTTTAGTCAAGAGTTACATTGACATTTGCCTGACTAAGCACTTTGATAATCCATGTTATCCCTTGTTGGTGGAATTGGGGGTTAGTGGGATGGCAACTCGATAATTTATTAATTTTTGCTATGATTTTATTAAGTAGTGATAATTACGTAGAATCAAAGCTACGCCACAAGTTGGGTACGTCATCAGCATTATCATTATCTGTAAATATTTCTTCTGGGTCTAATATTTATTTTATTTATCATTATCCACGTACGAAAAAAATACATGTACTTAAATACGTACGTACCTACTTACTGAACACTTTTGTCTTAAAAATCTCGACTACATAGATTTAGTTTATCTGATCAATTATTACCAGATAAACTTATCTGACCGAGACGGGCAGCGTAATTATAAAATATACGAGCGCGCGCGCCCCGTAGCTTTTATAGGGGTCATTAACACGCGCAGGTCATTGACGCGCGTTTATTGACCCGCGGTTTATTGACACGCTCCGTGCGCTGCCTTTTTGGTTTCCAACAAGGATACTAATTATTTATTTACTAATTAATTGATCAAATAAATTTTACCAATTTACTCGAGATTTTTGAGAAAAAAAAATATGTACTTATATTTTATTTTAGTTTCTTGAATATTAAGCACTGATAAGAAAATATAATAATATAATATGGAGAAATATGGCGAAATTTAGCGTGGTACTACCCAGCAGAGCCACCACGTTAGAATCCGATCATTTATATCTTAAAAGAATGTACGTTAGACGTACATAGTGTAAGTATGCCGTTTATTGCTGTAGTTAAAATCAGTTATATAAATAAAACCACTGCGTACTAATGAAAATTTTCAACATGTACATACTAAACACAATACGTACAACAGTTTTCGCGTGAGCACAGTAGCGTTTATCTTTCCTAAATACATAATTTCAGGTGGTCCTGCTGGGAAGCATGCTTTCTGGCAGGACCACTAGCGAAGTCGATTTTATCAGTACCTGACGAACGTACAGCAATAAACGGCATACGTACACTATGTAGTCTAACGTACTTACATTCTTTTAAGATATAAATGATCGGATTCTAACGTGGTGGCTCTGCTGGGTAGTACCACGCGAAATTTACGCGTTTTTATTGAGAATTTTATACCTTATTCGACGGTGGTGGTTCAATACGGCACGCTTCATCTCATAATACTAGATACTTATTCAATTTGTTATGTTCCTGATTCAATTTTGCTTCCATTTTGAACGGCGAATTTTCTCACAGTATTCATTCGTTCTACCGACAGTACCTACACCTAACTAATACGAGTTTTTATAGGTAGAGGTACATACACAATTGATACCTACAACGTTAATATTCATCATCACATCAAATTAGGTGCATCATCTTTATACATCAAAACAGGACTTTGATTCCTAAAACTCTAATCATTAATCTAAGAGCGAAATACTAGAGCTACGCTCTCGCTCAATAAAATGCACCATGGTTAATCTCCATGGTTTGTAAATTAATTTTACTTAGTTTTTTTGCGTTGTGTAAAATGTACGCCGATTTTTTTTAAATGATCCGACCTTATGGTATATCATCAGTATCTGCCTTCTAAGCGTCTAACTAAAGTTCTATCCATCGATGGTCACATTATTAGGCTGATCATGCGTGATGCATGATGGCAAATAAGAACAGCAAATGCGGTTCAAAATGTTTCCGGACCCTATTCAAATCCGCGTTTTTGCCTTGAGGCGGCGCCGGCGCGCCGGCGCGGCGGCAACACCAAAAATCCGATTGTAAGGGGATTTTAGAACCGAAATGCGCCGAAATCCCCTTCGCAGGGAATTATATAAGGGGGTTTTGGGACCAAGCCAACAGCTAGACCACCATCCGAATACCAACTTGACCGAAATCCCTGGCAATTTAGAATTCTTCTTGCAGAATAAATATTTGCAAAAAGAGTAGGTACGGTTAGAATTGTATTGTTAAATGGAATACCGTGACACTATTATAGGTCGTTCACGCAAGGGCCGCTTCACCCTTGACCAGGGGTCATTGACCAGAAGGCCCTTGTGCAACGCCTGCCACTTTATGCAGACTTTACTTCGCCAGCATGTAGATTATAGGTATGCGTTGTGTGTGTGTGAAATGTCCGCTAATATTTTTTATTATTATTTAAATAGCGTTTGCAAAAACGAGGAAGCGCTCGTGGCGTATCAGTTTAAATTGTTCATTATGTAAAAACTTTTTAACAAAAAATTATCTGATGAAAAAGTACCTACCTACCTAACTTTAGGTAAGTAGGTACCTACTAATTTTAAGTCGGCGCAAAGAAAGCTGGATTTTTTATAAATATTAGGGTTTCTGTACTGTTTAAAATAAACTGTGGCTTCGATTTTTTTGGTTTGGGTAGAACGGATCATATGTTTTGGGTTGAACGGTTAAAAATAATATTGGGTAAAAAAATTGTGGGTTGAACGGGGAATTACTTACTACGCTTATTTTACTCTTGTACTATTGAAGGCCGATTTCAGCATATAATAGCTTATTATGTAGCACATTTTTTTGTGATAAAAGAACACCACCCACAATTTTACCCACAAACCATGGTGTGCACCTCTACACTGTAAGAGCAATGTAGGGTACATTGCTCTTACAGTGTAGAGGTTTGTTTACCAACCATGTTTTAGGAGTATAGGTTTAGACTGTGCTGTCAGTCAGTCACGAAAGCCTTATAAAAAATATTGTGTTGATAATAATTTCAATAATAAATTATTTCCTGTGTTTAATACCAGTGGCATTTATTTTATTATTAAAACCGGCTTGACTTGTGGCTTTTAGAAAAAAATATACCTATGGTTCATTCATCTTTTATTACCCAGATTTTGACTGTATTCAAAACACGATTACACAAAACTTACCGTCAATATTAGTAGGTACCTACTTTGTGGTTTTTTCCCTACAATAAACTGTAAAGTCTATAATATCTAGGACTAGTACGTTACGTAGCAATACTTATTAACTCTTAGTGGTAGCACAGTGGTAGAGCTCGTTCAGGGAAGAATTAAGTACCACTATACCTATATCTGCCGCCAATAATGCATGCATTGCTGTGTTCCAGTTCAAAGGGTATGACTTTCGGTTAAAACGTATTTCTAATGCTGTGTGGATGGTCCAGTATTATTTATTTATTTATTATTCTATTAATCAGTGAGCTTAATTGTTCTAAATATAAAAAAAAAACAAGCGATTTAAGTAGTGGGTTATATACTTACCTACTTATCATCATCATCATCATGACAGCCTTCTAATGTTCCCACTGTTGAGACACTGGCCTACTCTCAGGCGAGAGTGATTAGGTCTTAATCCACCACGCGGACCCAATGCGGATTGGTGGATGGCACATGTCTTTCGAATTTCTAGTTCTTGGACATGCCGGTTTCCTCACGATGTTTTCCTTCACCGTATGAGAGCACTGGCATTGCGCACATAAATTTTTCGAAACAGAAAAATCCATAGGTGCACGACCGGGTTTGAACCCACGACCTTAGGATTGGAAGGCGAGGTCACTACCACTAGACCACCAGTGCTCACCTAATTATAATCACTGCTAATATTTCCCGAGCCGATTGCGTACTGTTTCTGCTTTTACGTAAACCCCCAGTAAACTAGGTAGGTATTAGCTGGTAGCTATAGAAACTTGAGCAGCCATAAACGAAAGACCTTGTGTTTATAAATAGATTTATATTATGTTTAAACAAAGACAATTTTATTCGAATAGTAGGGTAATAGTTACCTATTTATTATTAGTATTTTCTAGCTAAACTATATATTTTTACAAAATAATATTTTTCTTACTTTTTTTTCTCACATACTACTTAATGACATTTTAATTGTTAAAAAATTAAAACAAAATCATTATCATTAATTATCTGCGATCAGCTGATTAGCCCTCTTTACACTGATGCTTTAGTATTGGCCAATCTGGTTTACAGGGATTTAAAAGATATGAATTATTTTAGGTCTTATCTACTTGTGGTTGGTCATTTAACCCATTTAAATTACCTATTTATACTGATGTGATAGACAAATTTTATGCAATTTATGGTTGATAAAAAAATGTTTTTTACCAATGCAGCAATGGTCTGATAGTAGTAGTTTTTTATCAACAAGTGACGCCTAGCATGACCCTTAAATGCTTGTCTCTATAAGACTCCCTTATTTGTCGTAAGTATCCTATTGGCCGATATCCAAACCAATTCCCCATATCCATCAATTTTGTGAACTTGAGACTAGTCCAGTACAGTATATTAGTACAGTATACTGGACTTGTATCAAGTTCTCAACATTATTTTACTGGGGGCTTATTCGCTATGACCTAGGAGATTCCTCCGTACCAATAACGTGTAACTTAGTAACGTGTTCTAAACGTGCCATGGTGTGAAATTGTAAAATTGTTTTCCGTATCTGTGTTGCTTTAATAGCGATAGTATCGCTATCGATAGGTTGACTTTGAAAAACAGTCAGACGAGCCCCAAAACGTGGCTCGTCGACAACGATTCCTCGCAGATATCGTAACCAGCCCGCGTTTGGTCATAGCGAATAAGACTCCTGGACTTGTCTCGACGACTTCCTTCTAATTTAATTTATTTTGAAAAAAATGAAATTCGAGATACTTACGTAAGTACCCACTTATTTAGGTAATTTATTAAGGTTGAATTTGACTTTGACCTTGCTGAATTTGTTCCCGCGTGCGTTGCTGAACATATAAGTTACCATAATTGAAACATAAAAAAAATTCCCGATTAAACTTCAGTTTTAAATGAGAATTTTACATCAGTTCTGTTCAAGCCTTTGGTCCAAGCTTGCTACACTAAATACTAATAAGTAATTAGATAGGTAGGTACTACCAGTTTATCACAGAATAATAAATTTAACTGGTAGGTATGTGGTACTATATGCATACATTACGTACTACTTACTTAAGAGCTTACCTACCTACTACGAAGTACAGTACAAGCCAAGCACTGGTACCTACCTTTTCTCGAAGAGGGGGGGAAAAGAAGTAAAAACGTTTGTATGAAAAATCGTATTCCTTGTAGGTACCTACTTACAATCTTGAAACGTGGCATTAACATTCTTCATAAAAGTCGGTATTCAAATATTTTCAAAACTACCCTTAAAATGGGGGGTAAAGGGTGTTAAAGTTTGTATGAGAACTTTGTAACGCGTCGTCATACGATTTTTTAGAAACTTTGCATTAATATTCTTCACGGCAAGTAATAAAGGTATGTACCTGCTTAACCTACTAAGCTTGTATTTTTTGTTTTTACCAACTAAAGTAGCAACCAAACGTACGAACGGCCCACAAGATGGTAAGCGGTTACCGCAGCCTATGGACGCTTGCAATACCAGAGTTATCACTAACGGGTTGTACACCCGGAGACGTATTCCGAAAGTCTCATGTGCCTGTAATTTCACCGCAAACCATACCCTTCGAACCGGAACACAGGAATTCAAACATTACTGCTTGACGGCAGAAAAGGTATGGTGGGTTGGTGGTAGTTCTTCCCTGGACGAGCTCTATCACAAAAAACTCTTGTAGTTAGGGTGTGTAGAGTAAGAAGCTTCGCTCTACATGAGATCTGATATTTTTTAGCGAGTCACATGGTCTCGTCTTGGCAACATTTACATGAAAATGTTTTTGGTAGGATTCCTCTTTCACATTATTAGAAACTACCAAATAAAACAATCCGTTGTTCTGAAATAGGTACCTACCTACTTAACTGTCTTAATGACTGTTACTTTGTTTATAAAACAAATTATGACCTGTAAATGTCCGTTAAATAGGACTACCAGTAGGTGAAATACAGGCACATGAGACTTTCCATCTAACGTCTCAGGGTAGTAACACGCAAGTGATATCTATGATGTTGCAAGCGTACATAGGCTACGGTAACCGCTTACCATCAAGTGGGCCGTACGCTTGGTTGCCACTTTAGTGGTATAAAAAAAAAGTAGAGGTAGTACTACCTAGGCTACTAAGAATATTTAAAGCTACATAAAGGAATGTTGGCTCGTCTTTTTGTTCTTATTTTTGAATGAGCAATAATGAGCATCACCTTGTTTTACCGAAGACAGTGAACTCTTTTGAATTCCAATGAGATGTTAATTCAACAGTTTTTAAACTTACTATGGTAAAACGTGCAAAAGTTTAACTCAAAAATAAATAAAAGAACCCCTTACCTGTGTATCAATTTGACAGGGCAAATCCACGGTAACAGATGTCAACATTAACAACACGTTTGGTAACTAGCACACGCGCACGCCTGACACACACATCAATTCAGAATATTACAAATACGCACAACAAAGGATTTAATATTACTGTGTGCAGCTCGCGGCAGTGTGCCTTCGATGTTCTTGGACCACTGACTGGGAATACGAATACGAACGAAGTCGCACTCACTGATTCATCACAACGCGAGCGTGCCTGGCTGGCTATGCTGCTTCTGTCGTGCCGAACAAAGGCGACGCTGCCCGAAGCTACAGCTGTTTAATGTTTGTGAACCCGACATTACCAATCGATCCTCAATACCTTTCTGACACAATTAAGTATTTCCATAATTGGTTCATTCTAATTGTTTTTTGCTGTACTTAGTTTGTAACTTGTAATTTAGCAATCTGTTTATTTCCTCTTTGCTTTTGAATTTCGATCGTATCCATGGTCTGTTTATAATGGTTTGTAAGTAGGTACCTATTGGTTGCAAGATTTTATCTTGGTATAATAGGCGCATTTATCGAGAAAAATCTGTTAAATTACATCAGAGTTCACTGAGTACGTTGCGTGCGTGTTAGGGAATGTCGGTACATTTTCAGTGCGGGTGAACTGGCGGTGACTGAAACAGAAAACCTATTCTTGCACTGCTCTAACATCGATTTCGGTCATTATATCCATCCCTGTCTGTCGCAATGAGCCCTCTTTCCCTCAGACTGCGGATGTAGCTTCTACTTTGAAAACTGCCCTATTTCGAGATACCTAGTTCAGTTCAGTGCAACTGCGACAGAGTTACAAATGGTCGCTAAACTGTCAGCTCATTGAGGATTCCACCTACGTGAATGTTGAAATAGGCTTTCATTTTTATACAAAATAAATCAATAATTTACTCTGGGTTCAATCGGATTGTTACCGGATTAAAGTTCATTAAACCGTCACTATATTAGGTAATCAAATATCTATTACTTATTGTACAATATCTGAATCGCAAGTAATCTCAATTGACATTGCAATGCCAAAACTGATTCCGCAATTTATAAAAACCTCTATTTATTCCTCAGAGCTCCGTACAAAACTCTTATTTCAACATCTTCGGAATAAGTCAACTTTTAATACATAATACAAATAACAATATCGCTTCGAAGAGTTTGAATGCAAATTCAAACTTATTAATTATTGAGACACGTTATTGCAAAATATTTTTTTCATTACTCATACTCAAGTAGGTCTGAAGTTGCCTGAGGAGCGGGATAAAAGTAATACTTTTCATCCCTAGGGAGAATCGCTTTAAACTGACAGCTATCAAATTATATTTAAAAAAATAGTTCTATTTTCACATTTCTATTGAACCGTGTTCCAACTTTCTATACAGCCACGATGTAAAATTGAAATAACATAAAGTTAAGTATTGATTAAAGAATATATATTTTTTAAATAACTTTATTATAATTTAGTTTCAACGATTTCTTTAAAATAACATATATTTGGGCATAACCATTTACCATTTTTTCAAAGATGAAAATGAAAAATAATGGCTGAATCTGGCCGGCCACAGAAATAAAAACCAAATAGGCGGGAAAGCGGCAATCTGATCTTCATTTGTTTTTCGAATTGTAGAGTTTTGTTTCTACTTCCGTATAGCAGAGATTTGTATAAAATGAGTTTTAGAAAAATTAAAAATGAGTCTCTAGCTAATTCATGTTTTTATTTTTACTTTCCTTGTATTTGTAATGATAAGCACAGTGTTTACCTCGAGTTAAAGACTTATTTAGTCCCTCGAACTATTGGCGCCCTCACTTCGTTAGGGCGCCAAACCCCGTCTCAGGTTTAATTATCCAATCAATTCGTAGATTTCATTACCTACGAATTGTTTGGATACGTAGCAAAAACCTAAACACTGTTAGAAATATTATACCTAAGTACCTTCGTCAATATTTTTTAATGGTTTAATTAACTAGCCCTGAGTGCTGTTCTAGCCAAATTTCATCTAGATCTGTTCAGCCGTTCTAGAGTGATTGAGTAATAAACATCCATCTATCCAAACTTTAGCATTGATAACATATATCCTATACCTATTCGTTGAATATTCATTATCGGCCGATAAACGTCCACAGCAGGACATACCTAGGCCTCCCCCAAATCTCACATACCTTGAATATTATGCACTAATAATGAAAAACACTATGTATATTCTATTAAATTACAATAAATATTGAGTACTAGCTGTTACCGACGACTTCGTACGCATTAGTAATTATCTACTACAGAGTATTTTTTTATAAATAAGAATAATAAGGACTAATAACTGGCTGGCTGTATCATTATCCTACTGGTACCCCGGCTTTTCCCTACCCGTATCATTTTCCCACTAATGCTAATTAATTCCCAATGGTGCGTACTTTTTTCCCCTCTTGTACCAATTTCCCACTGGTACCATTTCCCACTGGTACCCCGTTTCCCACTGGTGCCTTTAATTTAGTACACAGTTTTATTAGTTGCTGTAAAGTATCAAACAAATCGCACGACGCGTTACAAAGGTCCCATACAAACTTTAACACCCCCTTCATTCGGTGTTAGGGGTAGTTTGGGAATATAATAATTTAGTACGTTTATTAATTGCTATTAATAATATTAATACTAAGTTTCAAAGTTCCCATACAATCTCTAACACCCTTAACCCAGAGTTGGCCACTGACTCATACGAACGAACGAACGAACGAACGAACGAAACCTCAACACCCCGTTTAGGGGGTGTAGAGTAGGGTAGGGGTAGGGGGGTAGTTTTGAATATATTTTAATACCGGTTTTTATCTAATTTATTGAAAAATGTTAGTGCCAAGTTTCAAGTTTGTAAGTACCAAAACAAAATAAATAAAATAGACAAAGATTCATATACAGGGTGTAAGAAGACTAGTTCCGAAAACTGGGGGAGGTGCAATCAGACCATGATTATGAAAATATTTAGCGAAAAAAACAGCAAAAAAAAAATTATGACTTATCTACGCCCTTTTATTTATTTATTTATTTAATTTTTTTTCTAGTTACATACACATAGTACAACATATTAAGACCACATCTATCTAATTATTTGGAAGTAGTCTTTTTACACCCTGTATAATATGCATTGATTATAATATAATATACTTACCTATTTTTTTTTACATTTACCCTTTGAATTAATGTCTTTGCATTTACCTAATTGGTTCTGAAGAACCATGTATAAAAGACTCGGTGCAACTCAAACTATCACTAACAGTAGCAGTTGTTAATCGGTTTAGAGCAAAATCGTCATAAAACTGTTATCAGCGTACAATGTAACCATGAACAAAGTGGTACTAGTACAACGACCGATAAAATGGTAACCTACAGAACTAGATCCTATATTTATACGATATTTTTCAAGGTACTAGATCAATTTCTTCTAAGAAGTTTTCATCTGTTTCTTCTAAGAAAAAATTAATTCACATCTAAGGGAAAGTAAGGGATGCCTGATTATTTACCCACAAAATTATTCTACGACGGATAACTTTGTAGTTACTAGGTGTGTTGGTTCTTTTGTCGGTTTGAATGAGTCTCTTTTAGGCATTATGGGAAATGGTTTTTTTTGGGATTCAGGCGTATCGAAAACAAGCTGTTTTGAAATTCAGTCCTAACGTCACGTAAGCCTTTTTTGAGACGACGAAAAAAACTAAAACGTAAAAAATATAAACCTTCGCTCTTAAACTAATTTAAGTACCTGTTTTTTAATATTTTTTTATTGGTTGTATAAAAGCGTTTGACCACCACCTCACCTGTTGGTAAGTGATGATGTGGTCGATGATGGAGCACACTTGCCTAGAAAGAACCTGTTCACTCTAGCCTTAAAGACTCCTAAATTGTCATCATCATCATCACCAACATAATGAAAAAATAAGATGAAAAGCGTTTGGTTCGGCATGGTGGGATGTCGTAGCGCTTGGCGAAAGTGGAGGGGTGCTCTGCGCAGATGTTTAGACCCAAACGGATCTAAAAATCGACTTCTACGCATTCTAGCTCAGACCGTGATCCTATCTATACCTACGGCTTTTGAACTTTGAGTAAGCTCTAAAAAAAGATTCAACGAGTTTTTTTGTTTTTTTTAATACAACTGAAGTAGCAACCAAGCTTACGGCCCACAAAATGGTAAGCGGTTACCGCAGCCTATGGACGCTTGCAATACCAGAGGTATCACTCGCGGGTTGCCACCTTGAGGCTAAGATCGAAAGCCTCATGTGCCAGTAATTTCACCGGAAACCATACCCTTCACACCGGAACACAGCAATGCGAGCATTACTGCTTGGCGGCAGAAATAGGTATGGTGGTAGTCCTTCCCCGGACGAGCTCTATCACAGAGAACTCTACTATCTTAAATAACAACATTCTAAGTCAACGAGTATCATTGAATTACGCGGCGGTTATACATAGTGCTGTTCTATGGCGGTGCTCGGTAGTTACAAATGAAGTGACTAATCGGAATAAAAATTGGACTTTGTCATTGACTCATAATGTCAAATGATAATTTCAGTGATACAGTCGTTACAATCCCTATTGCTAAGCCCTATTGCATTCAGATAATAGATTTATCTGTATGGGTTTTTCATACAATACAACCACCCACTTTATAATTTACGATAAAACTTACGAAGTATAGGTTGGTTAAACACAAAAGGGGGGGGGGGGGTGGATTTTTCATTTATGGTTATCTAATAAAAACACGACAACAGTACACAAATTTAACATACAAAACGCTTAACATCAGTTGAACTACTTGATAATACTACTATACAATAAACATATCCACAAAAAAAACATACTTAGTCGAATTGTTTTTTTTTTATGCCAGCAAGTGATAGGACTACCAAGGCGTCTCCACCTTATGTTAAGCACCACGCCTGACTATTACAGATGCAGTGCCACCCAAAGCTTAAAGTTTTTAGGTATTTTCGTGGCACTGCACTGCGCTTATCACCGCGGGATATTGTTGTTAAGTCTCTTTCGTCCAGTAATTTCACTTGCTACAGTGCTCTTCAAACCTAAACACAGAAATGCTTGCACACTACTGCTTGGAGGTAGAATATCTGACACTGCGGTGGAACCCAACAAGACGGACTCTTGCTGAAGAGTCCTACCACCAGGTAACCTTTTTTTAATTCGGTTAAAAAAATCTCGGATTGCCAATTTGGTAAAGTAGGTAATTGTTATCTTCTTACTATTCGTGCTATGTTTAAATTACAAGTGGTAATTGCTAATTGAAGTCTCTAAAGGCAATGAGGAAAATCGTTCAGCACCTTCTGCATCCGCCTTCCAATGTTCTATACTGTGTTCTATACCAACATAGAATCGATGAATTCTTTAAATATCTTCCTGATGCTATGTTATGTTTATCTGCTGCCCGTGGCTACGCTGGTATGGTACCAGAATAAACATTCTATGTAGTATCTATACCATAGTTTTATCTATAAATATATAAAATTTCACCGAAATCGGTTCGCGCTTAATCAAGCGGGTTATTGACGCGCAGTTCGGTGACGCGCGGGTTTTGCCGCGCAGTTTATTGACGCACAGTGCATTGACGCGGAGTTCATTGACGCGCGGGTTTTTGACGCGCAGATTATTAATGCGCTGGTCATTGACGCGTAGTGCATTGACGCGCGGGTTATGGACGCACAGTTCATTGACGCACGGGTTATTGACACGCTGGTCATTGACGCAGTTTTTAAGAAAATCAGTAAATTTCCTTTCTTTGAACTCACCAAAGTATGAGTATTTATTTTGCATATTGACAATATTATCTTCGTAGCCTACTCTACATAACCCACATTTGGTTGAAACTATTTCCAAAGTCAACAGAACAGACCAAAACGAAACATTTAAGTTTTATTTTAAGTCAACTGATTTATAGACAAATATAGCTGACCGATTTCTATGCTATCAGTTGGCACCAAGCCAATCATTGTGGAACATAGTGTAACCATTCGTTGAATTCGGTCCAAATGCTTTCATCCTGATTATCAGCCTTCGGTTGGGACACTTCAACACTTATGATTATGACACAGGCTTAACTCTCTTAAGTTATTGGGTAATTACTATGATCTTAAGTACAATAATAATTACTTTTTTAACAGATAATGTGCAAAGTACATATGAAAACGATGAATATAGTACCCTTAGAATTAGTTCGTTTTTTTCATTACCTATCAGTCCGTTTTTCCAGATCAAAACTCAAACTCAAACGACGCTCAACTAAAGCAAATATTTTTGGACAGATCTCAAACAAAACTATCACAAAATCGATTCTTGAGTCTGAGATTCTTGATCCATGCTCAATAGAGAGATGCTCATGTAGAGCTATCTAGAACATTATTTCATCATTGAATCATTTACATAGTATAAAACAAAGTCGCTTTCCGCTGTCTGTCCCTGTATGCTTAGATGTTTAAAACTACGCAACGGATTTTGATGCGGTTTTTTAAATAGATGGAGTGATTCAAGAGGATGGTATAAATGTAGCTTAAGAAGAGGGCTGGTCGCTAGTTGTGTATAAAAAACAAATTAAGCTTTGCAGTGGTATGACGTGTGTTAAATAGAAATAAATATGATCAGTTACATTTTGTTTACATTTCTATGAAAATATTGATTAGTGTCATTTCATCATGACGCACTTTGATAGTTCGTTATCACAGTCAAATGACAAACTGTAGTTAAGATATTCAAAATAAAAAAAATCAAGTAAATTATGTTGAGAAGACTGTTTTTAATCGCAGATACCACAGTTTTCACACAATAGTTAAAAGTAGCCGTATAATGGCTGTATAACGGCTCTATTGTCTTTTATCACCGTACATAAGTACTTACAAATGTTTTGAAAAAATAAGTTCAACAGTAAACAGTTTTGTTTGTGAGAAAGGATGTTTGATCGAAATACGCATTGTCCTCTACATGGAATTGACATAGGTACCTACTCTTTTTATTCACACCCAACATGTAATTTTTACTAATTATACAGATGGTGAAGTGTAGAGCTCGACGCTAACCTACTTAACCATTATTATCTACAATAGTTTCTATACTCTTGCAATTTTACTTTTGCTACTTGATACTGATTAAGAGTAGTACCTACAGTTCTTAGTGTTAGAGCTCTTCCCAGATTCTACCACCATTACTATTTCTGCCGCTATGCAGTAATGCTCGCATTGCTGGTTCAGAGATAGATTGAAGTTTGTTTTGAGTTAGTTACTCATCAAGGATTTCGATGGAGTTACTCAATCCACAGCGTAACCACTGAACTGGTAGGAGCTTAGTTTATTATAATAATTAGGTTAGCATTGTAATTAGATAAAACCAGAAAAGGAGCACTACTGGTTTACTTTACTAATTAATTATCTAAAAGGTTACACATACAAATAAAATAGTCAAGTGCGAGCGAGAGTCACGCCCTGAATGTTCATACTTTATAAAATTATATAAAACTTGCGATTAGTAAGTTATTTTGAAATTGTAGAACCCTTTCCGAGTTTCAGCCACTCAGCACAAACTTGACCATCCTATTTTTAAAGTCAAAATTTATCTTTCTCAACTTTTTTATTTCTATCTTTGTTTGTGTTTTGGGAGTTTCTGAAAGGAGACTAATAGGCGTACGGCAGCGTACCACCCGTATTTGGTCGACATCTCACCATGCCGGACCAAACGCTTTTCATCTTCTTTTCTCATTAGCACGAGTAAAGAATGGAACTCGTTGCCGGGGTCTGTTTTTCCGGACCAATACAATTGAAGAGTCTTCAAGGCCAGAGTGAACAGGTTCTTTTTAGGCAAGCGTGCTCCATCATTGACCACACCATCACTTACCATCAGGTGAGGTCGTGGTCAAACGCTTGCCTATAACCAATAAAAAAAGACAAAAAAGGTTATCCGAAAGTTTTTCAATTTTGCCATTTCCATACAAAAATTATATACATTCATTATCTTATATTTTTAATGCATCGATTAAGAAGTTTAATTTTTACGACCATTAAATAATTTGGCATAGCAAATTCATGTTTTCATCCGTCTCGAGAAAATGTTTCTTGACGGATAAACTTTTGTTGTCCACAAAGGGTTTCGTTTTTTCGGCTTGATTTACAGAACGCCAAAATCTAGGTCGGAAATATCGGCATAACTTCACTGAATAGTAGGTAGTAATGCTGTAAAGATGCAAAGGTTCTGTCTTCCTATTCTACCCACACACACAGCCCCCGCTTCCTCATGAGACCGCTTATAACATCAGAGATTATTTCGAGTTTTTATTTCCGAACTTTTACCTTATTTATATAGGGTCATACATTATTAACCTGACAAACTTAAGGAATAGGTTCCACACATAAAAAAAACACATGTATAAGTTTTTTTTTAATCTCAAGTAAATCGATTACGTTTTTCTGCTCAGTTACGAGTTATTCTTATTTTTTTTATTGATGTGTGGAACCTGTTCCTTAAGTTTGTCAGCTTGATAATGAATGACCCTGGTATAACTGTATAGTACTAGGCGTTACAAGAAAGTATTAAAGCTAAACAATTACTTTTGACACATATTTTTTTACATAATAAAGAAAGGAACAAATGAAATGAAAGTAAGCAATTAAAACTAACTAACACCGAAGAATATTATAAATCAGTAATCCAGGTCCGTTATCCAAGCAATCATGGCAAGCAAAAATGGGGTAGATCTACTAGGTGACTCTAAAGTCCTCGGTACGAGAAGGCAGCGCTAGATGTGCTCCATGTTGCCACATTTGCAGAACGCAAATTCGCCCTAATGATAAGCAGGAAGTCGGATAGCAAAATGGAATATTTAATCCAAGTACTGTCAGTTTACTCGCGAATAACTACGATATTCGCGAGCTCTTTTGTCCACTCATCCCGCTCGAACTTATCCCACGGGATCAGTTGACCTAATGAATATTTTGAATCAGGCAACTGATCCCGTTGATAAATTTTATGATTTGTATAGACACGTAAAAAAGTGTTTCGAACAAAGCAACAAAAAAAAACTTAAAACATAATACTTCCAACGGCTATATCTCGGGATCTACGCATCCCAGACTAGCCGCACTTATCTCAAATGAAAGGTATAATTGAGACCTTCATTTTCGATAACAGCTGTCAAACTTCAAATGGCTATATCTTGGGATCTACGCATCCCAGACTAGCCGCACTTATCTCAAATGAAAGGTGCCTATTCGAGTTTGGTCGAATCCAACTTTAGTCAGTAAGAACAATACTAATATGCAAACTGAGAAGCTGGTGTTTTCCTTCACCTTATTCAGTATTTTATTTATGCTTTTGTTAAAAGGTCTATAGAAAAATTTCAATAATATATTCCATTTTATTTTATTTTATAGCAAGAAAAATATAGGATACAAGAAGTAGGTAAACTGCAAGGAACGGTCAAGTACCTGTGGCCTGTGCTGTGGCCAAGTGGTTTACTCGGTCGTTGCACCTAAGTCTCGATCTCGCAACTTTATAGTCGACGACACGTTTCTTCATGATTCATCCATCACTTACCAGGACTTTTCAATAATTTTTACTTCACATCATTTAATTGCAAGAAAAATATAGCAGAGAGTACCATAACTAAGTAAACTGCAACGGTCAAGTACCTGTGGCCAAGTGGTTTACCTACTCAGTCGTTGCACCTAGGCCTCAATCTCGCAACATTACAGCCAACGACACGATTCATCATGATTCATCATTCATTAGAACTCTTCAATGTAAATCTTTATTTCTCATTTTAAAACAATCTTTACTATAAATTAATATGATGTATAAATTTACGTCGTCAAACAGAGGGCGAACCACGAATAACTTGTTTGACAATCGTAAACGTTAACGTATCGTCCAGCTGTGTGTGTAATTGATATTTTTTTAGACATCTGGATATGGCAACCGAACGTACGGCCACAGATAACATGTACGGCTCACCTAATGGTAAGCGGTCACTTTAGCTTATAGACGCTTGCAATCCACTGGTAAAACTTGCGCGCATGTTACCCTGTAACGAATCCTACTGCAAAGTGCAAACGATGAATGGTTAGATTTACATAGAGTAATTTTATTTACGTACTGACTAACAACCCACCCCGGCTTTGCACGGGTGTGTATAATCCTTTCTCTTGAATCACTCCATCGATTGATGAAAAACGCATTAACATTAGGATAGATTAGTTTTATTGCAGGTTCAGTACAGTCAAGTACTTAAATTACTAAAATAGTTGGCATTATTTATAATAAAAGAGCACTGGTGACCTAGTGGTAGTGACGTCGCCATCCGTCCGATCATAATCAATAGGTATCGCAAGATATAAAGTGTCCGGTAAACTAGGTCGCGGTGGCAAGGATACGAAACGAAGTTATAATCAGGGTAAATTTCTTCAGGAATTGGAGCAAACAAGTGATTATTTTATCAGATTTTGTAATCTGGTATTGGTAAACGTTACTACGAGTAGCGTAAAGCTAAAGGGCTAACGATGCTCGCTCAGATGCCTATATAAAAACATTTTACACTACGCCATCTAGTCTTAAACTAAGCAAAGCTTGTACTATGTGGAAACTATAACTACTTACGTCTCAGGGTGACGTAGCGCAGTGCAGTGCCACGGAAAACTTTAAAGCACAGCTTTGGCTGCAACTGTTATGATCAAAAGCTAAAAGTAAAAGGAGGTACTTATTCAATAAAATTACAAGGATCGTGGAAAAAGATCTTTGATTACTGATCAGGAGTGACGATTTTTATTCAGATTCAAACCCACGACCGGTGTCATCTCTACCGATTGGTTACAGTAACAGAACAATGAAGAGTAATTGACGCCACCACTTGCGTTTCAATTGAGTTCATTTAACTAATAAATAACATCGCTGGCCGGTGTGGTAATGTCAATTGAAATGCGCACGCGTTCGCCCGCTGCAAATTGCAATTGGATTTCGGCCCTCTGAGGAAATATTCTACTGATACTAAACCTTATATACTTATATACTACTTATATTGTATACTTGTTAAGAATCTGAAAGTGTGTGCACATTTTGTTTATTCCTGAATGCTTCTCGGTATGTGAAAAACGAAGATCTACTTCGTCGACACTCTAAGTAGAAATATGTGTAAATATTCGTGTGAGTGTAAGTGCACTGTGCTATTTAAAAATTAACACTTCTTGCACATCATCATAATCATAACCATCATTTATTTTCAACAAACTTAGTGCTTAGTTATAATTGAAGCCCTATCTCCCAGAAAAGCGTTAGCTGCGGCCTGAGAAACAGTTCTCTCCGATTCACTTAATTATCTATGATAATACAAAATATACAAATTATGATTGAATTGACACTCCTATGCAGCTAAATAAAATAAAGAAATTCATGCAGGTAAAAAAGCGATAAGTAAGTGTAAGAGTGTAAGGGTGCTGGTGTGGGGTGTATATGGGTGGGTTCGTGTGTGTGAGTGTGTGGGTGTGTGTGGGCTCATGATCATGAACAAAATATCTTCGACCTAAAATGGTGGAGCACAAAAAAAATGGTTTTGTGCTTCCTAATTGTATACTAGACATGCTCTTCTTCCATTTATAATTTCATAGCAAGGTAACAAATAAAAATGTATGCCAGGTGTATTTTTGCCCTATTTGATACAATTTTCTGATATGAAATCGATTTCTAAATATAACTAAGACTATGGTTCTCAATTATTCGTATTGAAAGCGGGCAGTTAGGTATCATATTATTGCGTCATATTCATCAGCCGTTCACCCACACCTAATAGTAAGGCGTTGTTTTTGTTGGTATTGAATTGAGGTATTGAACACGATTACGTATCGCGATCCTCGCACGTTCGCGTCATTAGAAATGACAATCGAAACAGTAATGTTTCATTCTTAGCTATGTTTCAAGAAAATCTGCTCAGAAAATTGAAGACCATCACCTTAACATGAAGATGAAGAGAATACTTACACTTCAGATAATAATTTAATATAATTAAATTATAGTGTCGGGGTTTCTTTATTTTTTTATTTATGGTTATAGAAAGCTAAAATTCGTACCACTGAGACCTTAGTTGACTTCAAAACAGCGCTTTCATTCACCAAAAAGATTAGATATACTAATCGGTGTCTTTTTTTAATTAATGCCGAGTTTAAAAATCTCAATATCTGAATAAAAGTTACTTGCATAATATTTTTTTTAGTTAGGTATCAACATTATTTTGTGAATATTAAATTCGCAGCAATGTCAGGATGCTGCTCTACGGCTCCCGCTCGGCGAAACTCTCAAATACGCGAATAGGTAATTGCAGGAGCCGTAGCGATAATTTTAGTTATAATATTTAGTAGCGATATTAATTATTTTTAGAAAAAAAAAAACAAACTGAAAAAATGTTTCGGCAGATTCTGGTGATACGAGGTGATGTGACACGTTTTTTTATGATTTATTCAAAAAGTACTGAATTTATTTCGATAAAATTTATGATTATGAGACTACTTTTATAGGTAAAACATACAGTCGAATTGATAACCTCCTTTTTAAGAAGTTGCTTAAAAAAAACAATTCTAAAGTCCTAATACCGAACATCCTCAGACATGTTCATGAACTGAATAAGTACTTGTAAGAAAAGCTGCGTACTTGCCTTCAGTTTTCGGAAGCTGTCTTTTTACACCCTGTATAAGACGTATCGTTAGTAACGGTCTTAAGAAAGCTGAATATTCTATACTCATTTCAATATTATCTACCTAAAGTAGGTTAGGTACTTAAGTAAATGTTTTTACGTAAACTAGATGTCCCGTTTCAAACTAAGTCTTGTTCAAGGTGATCCACTCAGCTTTCCATTTATCTAGTAAATCTAGGTGATATTTTACGTGGAACCGGACTTGCTTAGGTACCTATTGTATAAACACAAAAAGTTTGTAAACTGTTCCAACGGACAAGACAATGGTTTTGTTTCAATCTTAGTGCAAAATGAGTGCAAGTGCACTCATCGGGGCGATTTCCTTTTGTTACTAAAGGCACAGAAAATATACAAGTGGCATATAAAAAGCTAGGTAGGTATCTGTTTCCAATTTATTCGTCGTCTTTTGTGATGGGTGACGCAGTGTAATAAAAACTATTTAGGTATATTAACTAAAATTAAAAAGACAAAAATTAACCGAAAATACAGATTAGATACTGATATACTAATACAAATCGGTTAGCTCAGTACAAAGTAAGTATTAGAATCGGTTAACAGGATAAAATATTGTAGATAATCCCATATTTTCTTATACTTGTAGCTGTGAGTTATTAAATATGTTTCAATTGATAAAAAGGTCAACTTTGACATACATACCTTATCCTATAGAAGAATATATTAAATGCAGGCTATTTATTAAAAAGTTATGAGTGGTCAATGGTCATACAAACAAAATAAAAATATGTATGTATGAAAACGGAAGAGGTTTTCGCGTCGACTTCAAAACCTCTTCCGTTTTCTTCAATTCATATCACATATCTATTTCCTTCCAATATATTCAAGTCCGAGCGCTAGTTTTTGTTATTGCTATTTTATTGGTAACTTAGTACATTGTGTGAAAAAATTAAGCATAAGTACTTAATTATATTTTTCATATCACAAACCAAATATTTACCTAAATATTGAATGTCGTGTTTGTTATTCCTTTGTCGCGACAAACTGCCGCATTTATAAGTAGGAAGTAGGATAGGAAATGAAAAATTAACATACCTAATTATCGTTTACGTATTTATCTTTACATACTTCACTACTTAACCTAGAATAAAACAAAGTCGCTTCCAGCTGTCTATCTGTTAAATATCATTTCACAAGGGCAAGCCCTTGCCATTACTACTACTATTCAATCTATGCCCTAGTGCATTGTACCTACCACCGATGATTACTTCACGCAACTTCCTTTGTCGGTACAGACAGACACAGCTGCTTCACCAGTTGTTAGGCTTAGTGCGTTCTAAGTGCATGTGTACCGAGCCACCGTTCTACTCTTACGAGTAATGTTACTCATTGTAGGGTGTGCATGGTGACTGTTCTTGTAGGATGCATCATCACATCTTAAAAATGCGTAAGTTTCTGCGTTTGTTACTTATTCACTCTTAAACGGCCAGTCGACTTGGGTTGGTAATTTGGTATGAAATAATTATAAACTAGCAGTTCTCCGAACATAGACCTCGCAAGCACAAACTTGTAAAGTGAGCTTTGAAAGTGAGCAACATACTGCATTTTGAGATGATTGCTCGCTTCGCTCGCTCGGTTAATTACTTATAAAACATTCTAACAATATTTACCTGTTGGACATAGTGCGACATGATGACTGATCTTGAGCCTTCACGATCCACCGACTTCCGCATCGGTCCATAGCGTGGAGGGCCGTTCTATACTAGGACCGATTTTTTTGATACTCAAGCTACTTTTATTACGAGAGACCCGAATATCTTTGGGAAAACATTAAAAATAAGTTTTTACTGTAGTTTTTATAATATCATTGATAGATTCAGAGATTTTTCGTCTGTTGTGTTTATCTTAGTTTTTATATAAAAGAGCACTTCAATTGAGCGCTGTTGGCTAGCACTGCTTTCCAATTCTAGGTCATAGTTTTATTGTGACTAATAGATTTACATGCAATGTAGGTACTTCCGAGTACCTGCAATGTAAGCAGGGCCGTATTATCCATCAGGCGAGTTAGGCATCTGCCGAGTGGCCCCGCATCGCCTAGGGGCCCCGTGCACGCACTAAGAAAAAATTGAGCCACGGTGAGTGCACTGGTAAATGTAGTTGTTTGCTCCGTGTTTCGCGGTTCAACCACTTCAACACCCAAAAGTTTTCGCGGCTCGCTGTGCTCGCCGTTAAACAATGTTTTAAAAGATAAAAAACTCTCACGGAGGGATGAAACACGTGTCGATATTTTTCTTTTGAGGTTAACTGTGGTAACTGTGTGACCTCATTATTTAAAAGGTTAAGCTGAATAGTACTAGAGATTTTTCGACTGTTTTTTATCTTGTAATGGATTTCCGCAAAGTAACGCCTGAATCTATCAATTATAATATTTTAAAAGCTACTAATGTACATCGTACAGTTACGTTTATTTGAGTTGAATAGCTCATATAGATGAGTCATAGAGTGCCACCAGACAAGATGCCAGAAGACCGTCAAAAATAATATTGCAGGAAGTTAGAAAAATTAGGGACCCCGAGACAGTACATTGCAGAACGCGACAAGGTTTAAGGAATGTGAGTCAACAAACTCAGCACATCACAGTTAGTTTGACAACCAAACTGTGTCCTATACCTTGCACGGACTCTTATTCGATGGACCGATGACATTGTAGCTGTCGTAGGAATTTCGTGGATTGTGATCTATAGGTCCATTGGTCCATTGGATTGGGCGTAAGCCTTTTGGCTGATGGACATCTATTAGCTGATACGAGGATGATGATTAGATTCCTAGCAACAGTAAAAAGGGATTCCGTTGACGATTATCTTTATAGAACACGGTAACATTACCCACTAATTAATCTGTGGACTAATTAATTTCAATTAAGTGCCTATTTAGTAATGCTCTAATTGATATACTTTGTTGATTTGCGTCAATACAATGTTGATTAATCCTAATCTTGCAGCTGGTGAAGTGGTGACCATTCTGAACTATTTCAATTTGTTTTATTTGTTCCAGGTCAAAGTTCATGGTTCAATTATTGGTACTTATCTAAGCACATGCATCATTAGTCAAAGGATGAAACAATGTATGAATGTTTATCATTATTATAGCCGTTTATTTTTACAACATAATGCCAGTATTTAAGAGTAGTAGAGTTCTTTGTGATAGAGCTCGTCCGGGGAAGGACTACCACCATACCTATTTCTGCCGCCAAGCAGTAATGCTCGCATTACTGTGTTCCGGTTCGAAGGGTATGGTTTCCGGTGAAATTACAGGCACATGAGACTTACCATCTAGGTCTCAGGGTGGTAACACGCAAGTGATATCTATGATGTTGCATGCGTACATAGGCTACGGTAACCGCTGACCATCAAGTGGGCCGTACGCTTGGTTACCACTTTAGTAGTATAAAAAAAAAAAAAGTTCAATTATGTATACCTCTGTGTCTGTACTAAGTATTTGCACTACGTAAATAAGTGCGGCAGATACTTCTACAAAACCAATTAAATTATAACTTTTTACCGCAAGTGTACTGTTGATCGAAGGCATAGTAACTATTTGGTAAGCAATATCGGGGGCTAACGAGTTCGGGGGCAAACGACCGTAAACCGTTCAATTAGCCTCTAGAGTCTAAATTCGGATTGGTAGTTAAAAAAATAAGTATCTAAAGACGAAAGCACGAAAGGCTATCTAAGAGGATTCCCACAAGCGAAATAATTTTACTAATTTTATTAATTTAGCTTTTGCAGATAAGTGGGTTTTGAAATCTCATTAGACAATTAAATTTTCCTCTTTTACATGGAATGCCCCGTTTTTCAGTTTAATTTAATTTTATCTATGCTATTATAACGAGTAAAGATTTGTATTTTTGTATTTTTGTTTGTTACGATTAAACTCAAAAACTACTGATCCGATTTTAAAAATTCTTTCACCATTAGAATGCTACATTATTTCTGAGTAACATAGGCTATGTTTTTTACTAGCGACCCGACCCGGCTTCACACGGGTGGGGTTTTATTTTAACCCGCGCGAAGCTGGGACGGACTGCTAGTGTTTTATATTATCGTTATTATTATACTAACAAGATCGTCAAGTTTGAAGCAACAACTCACAGTAACTCATTATTATTAACTTTGGACGTCTTGTCTGAAATAAATGGATTTTGATTTGATTTGATTTGATTAAGTTTTAAAGAAAACATACTTACTTAAATACAGTCTAATCACACTAATATTATGAATGCGAATTTTTATTGATAATTTGGATGTTTAAATAATGTTTATTTATTTTGTTTCTGTATAACTTAAATTAAATTTAAAACATAGTAGATAATGACCGGGAATACGACGACGGACGACGTGGCGCGGCGGGCGAAGGTCCGCTTGCAGCGCAGGAGGTTGCGGGTTCGATTCCCGCCTTGAGGCAAATGTTTGTACGATCTGCAAATATTTGTTGTTTAATAAAAAATATATATCTTGATATGTATTGTCAGTCATCGTACCCATAACACAAGCTCTGCTTAGCTTGGGGCTAGATAATGCTGTGTGGATTAACCAGCATTATTTATTATTATTATTAATAGGACATATTGCTCCTTTTTATCACGGAATAAAATTACGCTTCCCGAGTTCTACCCAAAAAAAACTGCCCTGTGAACTTAGCCGCGCGTGTACCTCTATAACCATTCAAATTATTCCATCACATTCATACTAATTTTTTGGTCTGAATACTAATAAATCTAACGTGAAACGTTTGTTTCGTTTTCACGGCTAAACCACGAGACTGATTTTGGTGAGATTTGGTATGAGGATAACTTGAAACCTGAGGCAAGTAGCCTAGGTATGTGCTATTCCAGACTATAATTCCCCGTTCTAGATCCGTTTAGCCGTGGCTGGCATAATTGAGTAACAAACATCCATCCATACATTTAAACTATTGCATTATTATATTATTATTTATTAGTAAGAATATAATAAGATTAGATTAATTATATTTTCTAAACGTTTGGTCACCGCACCAACCAGTGGTCATTATTTCCACATCACAATCTCTGAGAAGCTGTAATTCCTCCTACCTATTGCGGAGGTTGCGCAAAAAAGCAAAGTAATAACTCTGCTGTTCATGTAATTACCGGCAACATAATATTTTCCATGACCATTGGCCTTGTGCTAGGTATGACTTTGTTTTATAAACACAAGTGTTTTATTAAGAAACAAGTTTATATACCTAGGTAGGTAAGGTACTCATGTCACAGCTCATGACTTAGAATACCTACTATATATTATACAGTATACAGAGTATTTTGTTATTAGTGCATAATATTCAAGGAATATGTTCCACACAAAAAAAATACATGTACTTATCTTGTACATTTTGTCTGAAAAATCTCTAGTAAATCGATTACGCTTTTTATTATCAATTATTATTTATCATTGTTAAAAAATCACGTATTAATTAAATATTCGAGCACGCGCGCCCCGTAGCGGTTATAGAGGGTCATTGACACGCGCAGGTCATTGACGCGCGGGTTATTGACACACGGTTCATTGACAAGCGCCGCGCGCTCCCCTTTTGATTTCCAACAAAGAAAATTAATAATTGACCAGGAAAATGTAATCGAATTACTTACTCGAGATTTTTTAGACAAAATGTAAAAAACAAAAAAAAATGTTCTACAATATTGAAGAACATATTAATATCTACAAAAAACGTCGCGGTAGCACAATGTCCAACTATTGTAGTTATGTAATTAAAACATCATTTTACACTTTTAAAGTTGATAGAAATGACGACCAAAATCAGACCATGTTATCTATACCTACCATTATATTAATCATTATCCAAATAAATAATTTTGTATTAAAGACTGTTTCAATACCTGTAAATTACTTTTTGAATCTTTTAAATTAGATCTTCCATTCAAAAGATATGAAGAATTACAAAATTTCAATCTAAACAAAACTGTCGTGACGACCGACGACGTGGCGCAGCGGGCGCAGGTCCGCCTGCGACGCGGAGGTTGCGGGTTCGATTCCCGCCTTGGGTCAAATGTTTGTACGATCTAAAAATATTTGTTCCGGGCTGTTCTGGGTATATTCTATATATAATAAAAAATATCTATCTATGTATTGTATTGTATTAAGTATATATCAGTCATCTAGTACCCATAATCTGTGCCATACATAATACAGCTCTGATTAACAGCAGCTTACCTTGGGGCTAGATGATGCTGTGTGGATTGTCCAGCATTATTATTATTATTATAATAACTGTGTAGGTAGTACACCCGTGTCTATGATCTATGCAATGATGCCCCACGTCCTGTGACACGCGGTGAGTGAGGGGGCACCAAAGTGCGGGAGAGGGGCGTGCACATCTATGAAACTAGCGACCTGCCCGGCTTTCCACGGGTGCAGTGAAAACTTAGCACCCGTGGGAAGAAGCCGGGCGTGCAGCTAGTCACTAATAATCTCAAAATCAAGAACATCTCCAGAGCAAATATCTAAGATTCCTTTCAGTTTCTATACTAATTTGTAACAACAATAATAAGCCATTTGTTCCGAATTAGTTATTTGTACTTACATAAATAAATCATAAAATTTATTTTTAACTTTACTGATTTAGGTTATCATCATCATCATGACAGCCTTCTAATGTTCCCAGTGCTGGGACACTGGCCTACTTTCCAGCGAGAGTGATTGGGTCTTAATCCACCACGCGGACCCAATGCGGATTGGTGGATAGCACATGTCTTTCGAATTATTAGTTCTTGGACATGCCGGTTTCCTAACGATGTTTTCCTTCACTGTATGAGAGCACTGGCATTGCGCACATAAATTTTTCGTAGCGAAAAATCCATTGGTGCACGACTGGATTTGAACCCACGACCTCAGGAAGGATCTTAGAGTCTCGGGGTCACTACCACTAGACCACCAGTGCTCCGTGATTTAAGTTATGCAGTTAAGTTAATAGTTTTACATTAATTAAAATAATTTTGTAATAAAATGGTTTTTATCACTGTTTTAGGACATTTAGGTACCTATCTCACTCGATTTATATCCTAAACTAATTTAATAAACAGGCTCTACTACCATGTGTTAGTAGTATGTAGTTAGTAGTTACTAGTGGTAAAAATGATAAATATTAGCTAATAACAAAGGGTAGTTTAAAATTCCTTGATTGATTAGCTGGCATTTGGCATAATTACAGGTCTAGCGACATACAAACATGTCGTCGCGGCGCAGACGGGACACTGACGCTGACGTGACTTTTTAAAACTTATAGAAAAGACGGGCCATGGACGCGACACGCCCGCACGCTGCGATGTCGCAAGGCTGGCGGGCATTGTGGTTATCCCTTGTGGTTATCGGTTCGGCTTCTCGGCCTCGCTCCCCGACGCGCATGTGTCCTGTCCTTTCTTTCTAATGTTTTGTAAGCAATAGGCCGCAGACGAGCAAGCGTCGGTCGGTCCGCGTTCGCCGACGGCGCCGCCCCGTCTTTTCTGTATGTTTTGCGTTTTCTATAACGTTTTCTATGCTTACATTTTGTATAAAGGGCGCCTCATCTGCGAATCGTCCTCACCTTACGTGTTTTCTGTGTGTCGAGCCTTTATTGAACTCGCTATATAAGTATAGTAAGTCAGTAGCTCATGGTAGACCTAGCTAGGTACTGTTCTAGTTAAACTTATACCTTTGTTTATGCTTATCCCTTGAGTTCAGTAATGCTGTACTGTCGTTAGGCAACTTTATGTTGTGAAATTACTTGCGTGACTTCGAGTGCTTCGAGTAAGAATGCCACAGTTGAAATAGAAGTTACTATAAGAGTAATGTTAACAAACAATAGACTAAATAGACTGCGACCAGCTGGGCTATTACGCATCTCTATGCAATCAGCAACCTGTCCAAAAACCCTCACATTATTTATACAAAATAATAATAAAACTAAGCAATCAAAAGAAATTGCGGTCATGATGTGGATGAATTTATGTATCGCCCATCACAATTCGGTTGAGACTTTTCAGGTTTATCTTATGTTGGTCTACTACTGGCTCCGTGTTAAGAAAATTAAAAAAGACTTTCCTTTTTCATAGCTGGTTACAAAACCAGTTACGAAAATGTATAAAAATTACCTGAGTAACTAAATAACTTTATACAGTTCGAGTTACACCAATAGGTAACTCAAGAACGACTGGACCGATTTTAATGATTTTTTATTTGTTTGAATCGCTCCACCCCGGATAGCATAAGAAAACTATTAAAAAACTGCAAAAAAAAAAGGAAAACATAATAGTTTTGCTTTACAAAATAAAATAATTCGTTCTCATTACGAAACGCTGTTGAGACAGCCTAGTATCAGTAATTCAGTTGTCCGTCCGGTTAGTTTTTCCGATGATCGGACTGATGAGACTTTGTCGTCTCAGTAGTTCGGTGATTAAAATCCTCGGACTAATGAGACTTTTTGTCCGTTAGTGACTGTCAGTAAAAAGTTTTTTAGTATGACTTATTCCCATCTTCCAACCTAGCTTTCCACCCTAGGTTGTAAGTCTACGGATCTACTTATCCAACCAGATCGAAATTAGTAGCTTAGGTTATGATAGGTTAGTGAAAAACTACAAAATTTAGTATACTGACAGACACTACGGACAAAAAGTCTCAGTTGTCCGAGGATTTTAATTATCAAACTACTGAGACGACAAAGTCTCATCAGTCCGATGAAACGGCATAGTCTCAGTCCGATCATCGAACTATATAATCGGACTGCTGATAGCCGAAAATATAGTTACAAAAATGAACCATAAGAAGACAAAAGTAAGTAGGAATTTAGGACACACTCACTTGCTTACCACTCTGAGATTGTGGATTACGAAACCCTCGCCTGTCTGGGCTAAGGGTGCTTACCCCGACTCAGATTACGTAAAGTTAAGACTAGTACGTTTCAGGAATTTTATCAAAACATGAATTTAAATTATTCAGATATGTTAAATAAATTCCTTTGTGAAGAATTTAAATATAGCTTGACAAAATACTTTAAAAACCAATTTATTATCAATATAAACAGTGTAATAGTGCAAACTAGTAATAAAAAATCCTACTTATTTATTTAATACATTATAATTTTTAATCACAGATAACTACCGATAAAAAAAAATTGTCTGAAATAAACTGAACTGTCCCCTGTTCTCACACGCCTGTTCCGCCTATCTTTGAATGCCGGTATAGTTCCCGCATCCTGGAAGATTGCTAATGTTCAACCGGTGCCAAAAAAAGGTAAGTAGTAGAGCTGACCCCACTAACTACCGGCCAATCTCTATCACCTCCATTCTCTGTAAAACAATGGAGCGCGTCCTTAACACCAAACTCCTGGCATACCTAGAGGATAACGATCTCCTTAGTGATCGTCAGTATGGCTTTCGCAAAAAACGATCTACTGGAGATCTTCTGGTGTATGCCACTCACATTTGGAGTGAAACCATTGAGAAACATGGTGAAGCCCTGGCAGTTTCACTTGATATCTCAAAGGCTTTCGATAGAGTTTGGCACAATGGTCTCATTGGCAAGCTTTCTTCGTACGGATTACCGTCCAGCCTGATTAATTGGGTATCAGACTTCTTGAGGGAACGATTGTTTCGAGTAGTCATTAATGGCTGCTCGTCCGATCTATTGGCTATTAATGCCGGGGTACCTCAAGGATCTGTCCTTTCAGCAACCCTGTTTCTGCTGCACATCAATGACCTGCTAAAACCCGGTATCTTTGGGTATGCAAATGACAGCACAGTTGTTGAAAGATATTTCTCCAGTCCCAGGGCAAGTGCAGATGACATCTCTGTCCTGCGAAAAGATATGGTGGACCGTATGAACCTTAACTTGAAGTTTGTGTCTAACTGGGGTGACGCAAATCTGGTTAGGTTCAATGCATCTAAGACTCAGGTGTGTGTATTCTCCGCTAAGAAGAGTCCGTTTCAGCACAATCCCACTTTTTGTGACACCACACTTCAGATTACCGATGGTCTGAGCTTGTTAGGCGTTGAGCTCACTTCCAACTAGAACTTTGGCTCACACATCGAATCTAGGGCCAAAATTGCTGGTATGAAGCTTGGCATTCTGGCTAAGGCTCGGCGGTACTTCACGGCAGGACAGCTTCTTAGTTTATATAAAGCACAAGTCCGTTCGTGCATGGAGTACTGCTGCCATCTCTGGGATGGCTCGGCCAAGTACCAGCTCGAAACCCTAGATTCGATTGAACGACGTGCTGTAAGGCTTATTGGTGATGATGCACTTGTTGAAGCCAACTTACAGAGCCTTGAACACAGGCGTCGAGTTGCCAGACTATCGGTATTCTACAAGATCCATTTCGGTGATTGTGCGCAGGATCTTCACGACCTTGTCCCTCCATCCCCTTTCTACCACCGGACTAATAGGCGTACGGCAGCGTATCATCCGTATCTGGTCGACATCCCACCATGCCGAACCAAACGCTTTTCATTTTCTTTTCTCATTAGCACGTGTAAAGAATGGAACTCGTTGCCGGGGTGTGTTTTTCCGGACCAATACAATTTAGGAGTCTTTAAGGCTAGAGTGAACAGGTTCTTTCTAGGCAAGCGTGCTCCATCATCGACCACACCATCACTTACCATCAGGTGAGGTGGTGGTCAAACGCTTGTCTATAACCAATAAAAAAAAAACAAAAAAAAAAACTAGCTACTAAACTAACTAGCAAGGCGATTGCGTAAATAAGTTTTTTTTTCGTTTATAGACAAAACTATGCGATTGAGAAAGCGGAATTTGGCTTTCGTGCAAGTGTATCAATTTTTTTAAATATTTTTTATTGGATATAGACAAGCGTTTGACCACCACTTCACCTGATGGTAAGTGATGGTGTGGTCGATGATAGAGCACGCTTGCCTGTTATTATTATATGCCTATTATTCACTCTAGCCTTGAATACTCCTAAATTGTATAGGTCAGGAAAAACAGACCCCCCCGGCAACGAGTTCCATTCTTTAAATAATTATTAACCTACGCGTTAGCTGCCAGCTGACCTATTTTTATGTTGCACAAAACATTTTGTATTGCATGTAATAAGTACTTATGGGGTAGGTACCTAGTAAAATTGATCTCTTTCAGGTTTTTTTTTACTGACAGTCAGTACCATCAATACTCGTAGGTACGGATAGGAACGTTTCTGTATCTGCGTGGGTTTTACCAACTCACCGGCCACTGACTCATACAAACTTACTTACTTTTTAATCCCCACGTAAACGGGTGAACCGATTCGAATGCGATATTTTTGTATTTGAAAGCAGGCGATGCCTGATGTTTCTTAGATAATATGTTTGATCAAAATATGCTCAGCGGTTTCGAGATCATCAGAAAATGAGCGTCTCTGTAAAATTATTGGTTAGATATAAGTATTACGTATAAGTGGTAACAATAATGATCGCACTAAGGCTGCTTACAATTTTACCAGTAACCGTGTTACATGATTACATCACCGCAATCACAAGTAACAATAAAAGGTATGAAGGTAGGTATTGTGCGGTTAGGCTCGGGCATCGACTCCGAGCGACGACCAACACGTTTGTCAGCCGAGTGATGATGCCGTGAGGGCACGTGTACTGAGTGTACCAGACGCACTGCGCTTAGTTCAAAACCGTACTTTGCATCGTAGGTAGGTACTGACAAGTTATGTGCAAAGTATTCCAAAGTCAATCTTCTTACTAGGTTAGGTACCGTATTTTAACCGACTTCAAATAAGTAGGTTATCAATTTGATTGTATGTTTGTTTGTTTTCTGCGCCTGATTTTGATGATTCTTTTTTTTTGGCACTAAATACAGCAAAAGCGCAAACTACAGAGCGAGCAAAGCTTGCCTCTACGTAAGACCGGGTCGACTACGTAGTCGTTCCTATGGAGTAGCTACGCCCGCCTTGTTGTAAGGTCTCTACGTAAAACCTAAGCCCCGTAGACATTCCTGCAGAGAAACTACGCCTCTTAGGTGCCTTTACGTAAAACCTGCTCCATGTAGACACTCTTACGGAGAAGCTCCGCCTCCTAGGTGGCTCTACGTAATGCTTAGGTCACGTCACGTCACGACGTCACGTAGACGTTCTCATAGAGAATCTACGCCTTGTTGTAGATGCCTCTACGTAAGACCTGTGCTACGGAGGAGCTACAACGCCTCGAAGATGCTTCTCAAAAAACCTGGGTTACGTAGACGTTCCTACGGAGAAGCTACGCCACGTAGGTGCCTCTACGTAAAACCTAGGCTACGTAGACGTTCCTACGGAAATGCTACACCTCGACCAGTGTGCCACGTAGTAGACGTTCCTACGGAGAAGCTACGACGCTTTGTAGGTGCCTCTACGTAAAACATGTGCTATTAAGACTTAACTACGGAGGAGCTACAACGCCTCGTAGATGCTTCTACGTAAAACCTGGGCTACGTAGACGTTCCTACGGAGAAGCTACGCCACGTAGGTGCCTCTACGTAAAACCTAGGCTACGTAGACGTTCCTACGGAGATGCTACACCGCGTAGGTGTCTCTTTAAGTAGGACCTGTGTGCCACGTGGTAGACGTTCCTACGGAGAAGCTACGACGCCTCGTTGGTGACTCTACGTAAGATTTGGACTACGTAGATGTTCCTACGGAGAAGCTACGCTTCGTAGGTGCCTCTACGTAAGACTTGGACTACGTAGATGATCTTACGGAGAAGCTACGCTTCGTAGGTACCTCTACGTAAAACCTGGGCTACGTAGACGTTCCTACGGAGAAGATACGCCTCTAGACTTAGAGTCACCTACGAGGCATAGCATCTCTGTAACAGAGATATTAAGCCTCGTACGTAGAAGCCTCTACGTAAGGTAAAATTTATCTACCCACGAACACTCTTATAGTCCTCATTACTTATTTATCTCCGCTATCTACTTTAATGCTAACATTGATACCTGAGTACGATACGCTACAAGCCTACAACAACACTGTTGACACAGATATTGCGTCAATTCTTTTGTTCCAGAATATTTTACACAAGCACCAGCTGTTTTGTAATTGGAGCTACACAGTGTTGATAACAGTCATGACATGAGGATATGCATACCTACGAACCTAAAATGTACCAAGCAGATAACTACCTACATTTACCTACATAATAACATTGGCCCAAAAAGCGATGTGTACAGAAAGGTGTGATGTGAGCAAGCGCGATTAACGTCGAACTATACCTACCAAATATCGCTATGATGAGAATCAATGTGAGTTATGCTTATGACATGACAATGTTTAAATCCAAAATTAGTCTTCGGGACCTATTAGAAAAATAATAATAATTAAGTATATGTATTCTAACAGTTACAGAGATGGCGCTGTTTATAGAATGTCCGCAAATATAATATTTATAATAATAAAATCAACATTTCATTTATGCTAAGTGTTTTACTAGCTAGGAACGCAACTGTATCTAAGTAATTAAAAAGTAGCTAGGAAAGTTTAAATTTTGCTACTAATAGCTTATTCTGTACGGGCACATGTTGCTAACACTTTTTTAGTAGGCGTTTTGATTTTGGGTTTTTTATCTTTTGACTTTGAACATGTATGCTAAAAGATTTATTTACACACCAATTGCACACCAAATTGTATTTATACTTAAATAGGTACATAACGTAATTAACAGTCTTGTAGTTATAATAGCACTGTTTGTAATTTAAGCTACCTTCGTAAACTTTTAATGGTATTTTATAGTGTTGGTAGCTTGAATACATTTTATTGGTTTTGCTTCGTTGGCAAACATATTTTGTGTTGCCAGCTCTAAAAAATTCCTTAAAAATATAGAAATGTATCGATTGCAGTTCAAAATTATAACTTTATCTATGTGTAAGACAATCGTTTATAATAAGCCAAAACTATAAACATTCTTTTAAACGTACAAACTGTCACTATACATTTTGTATAAGTTACTAAGTGCCTTTGCTTCGGCTTCGTAACAAAACCCACATAATATCTGTGTTGGTAAGGCTGCGTTTATACCTTCTAAATACTTCATTTATACGTATAGATAATTTAAGTTTATTGTATATAACAATTATAAGAAAAATCAATTCACTCCCAGAAAAGCCTGCACCCATTTTACCCATGTCCAGTCCATGTCCCCATTTTCCGGATCAGCACAGCAGCGTGTACATTTGTCCTAACACGGCAACATTTTAAAAAGAAAGTGAGGGAAGTGAAAGAAATGAATTTACGACGAGAATAGGTCGCGAGTTGCATAGATTTTTGGTTGATTTCCTTTTCACTTTGCTTTCGTATTCTCAGTAAGATCTAATAAACTAAAGTTAATTTGTGTTTCTGCTTGTATTTTGATTCAACGGGACTTGCGCGGTTTCACCGATACCAGGATAAGTACCTACAAGAGTGGCCGGACAGCATCTTTATCGATTTTCTTCCCTTGCAAATGCTTTCAACCAACGCGAAGTGGTGTTACTAGAGCTATTCAGAATTCTACGATCTGTTTAGATTCTCATTGTTTTACTTGAATATTCGCGGTGCTGTGACATTCCACCTGATTCGGTGGAAGCCTACATCGCGAAATGATGATGAATTCACTCGACGTCGTAAACTCGAACCAACATCCCACGCAAAATGGAAGCAAGATCCAACCCTGTAATAATGAGTCCAAAACTAATTTGATCGTCAACTACTTGCCGCAAACGATGACACAGGAGGAGATTAGATCGTTGTTTTCTAGCGTCGGCGAAGTAGAAAGTTGCAAGCTAATTAGAGACAAAGTGACCGTGTTTCCGGACCACATCCTCAACGGGCAGAGCCTGGGCTACGCCTTCGTCAACTACCACAAGGCAGAAGACGCGGAGAAAGCTGTCAACACGCTCAATGGATTGAGACTGCAGAATAAAATTATAAAGGTATCGTACGCGCGCCCTAGTTCTGATGCGATTAAAGGCGCTAATCTCTATGTATCTGGGCTCCCAAAGCACATGACACAGCAGGAGCTGGAGAAGCTTTTCTGTCCCTATGGGAACATCATCAGCTCCCGCATCCTTCATGAGAATGTGAATATGGGTCATCTGTTGCAAGTTGGCGCTGAGGAGCAAAACATCCAAGGACCGTCGAGGGGTGTGGCCTTCATCCGTTATGACCAGCGCTGTGAAGCTGAGAATGCTATTCGTGAGTTGAATGGTACCATACCTCCAGGAGGAACAGGACCCATAACGGTAAAGTGTGCAAATAATCCTAGCAATCAGCAAAAAGCTTTAGCTCCACTGGCTGCGTATCTGGCGCCGACAACAGCTCGCCGTTTCGTTGGTCCAGCTGGTAAAGCACTGCTTGCCATCAACAAAGGTCTTCAAAGATTTTCTCCGCTGGCTGATCCAATCATCCAAGGTAATGCTATGGGAGGCTCGGGGTGGTGCATTTTTGTGTACAACATTGGAGCTGACACAGAAGAGAGTATTCTGTGGCAGCTCTTTGGCCCATTTGGTGCCGTCCAGAGTGTTAAAATAATAAGAGATCCTGCTACCAATAAATGCAAAGGATATGGCTTTGTTACTATGACAAACTATGATGAGGCTGTTGTTGCCATCCAGTCTTTGAATGGATATTCACTGAATGGGCAAGTGCTGCAGGTCAGCTTCAAAACAAATAAGAGTAAACAAGCATAAACTGTCAGAAGGTCTAGTCAATAAATTATAGCTAATGCAAAATGTTGATCACTACCCCGTCATGGTTTGTCATCAATTATATTTATTGAAATAGTTTGGATTAGTAAAATATTGACATGAAGTCTTGAGTGTTCTTAAGAAATAAGTACAAATCTCAATGTCACTCCAAAAATATCTGCCTTGATCATTTCAATATTAGATTTTTCTATGAATTTGAAGAAGAAAATTTACAATTCAACAACTTATATTATGATATTCAACAATTAATTAATTCCATGCTGCATATTTATTTATTAAATATGAATTTGTAGTCAGTGAAAGTAACACTTGAATAGAGTTGCAAAGTACAGTCATGCAGAAAATACAAAGATTTTTACAATGGCTATTTGAACCCTAATAGTTGCTTAACAGTTCATGGTTCAAATAGGTCAAATGAGATGTTTAATGTTTTACTTCTATGAGATACTAATTTCATAGGCAAAAAGTACTACAAAAATATATCTGAAGCAATAAATACAAAGGTATAATTATTTATAATACCTATGGATTAAATAGTGACATCTGTCTTTTTTACAGTGCAATATTAAATTTTTACTATGAGTAAAATAATTATATAAATTATATTTCTAAATATTCTATATTATTAATTATAAAAACCAGTGCAATTCCAACATCTTTTGAGAAGAAAATAGGTGCAATTATTGAATTATAATACTTTATTCCTACCATAATACATTTATTTGTGTAATAACCAAAGATGCCAGAACTGATGACTGATTGTAAAATATATTGAAGTAAGTGACTGCTTCTTCCATACATGTTTTCATACTTAATTGTTAAGAATGGCCCCATTATGAAGTATCTAAAGAAAGAAATCTCAAACATGTGCACAAAAATCATTATTAATAAGATGACTTTATATGAATCTAATATAACATAATCTTTTGTATGTCATTGGATTGAGTTAATCTACTAAACATAGTGTTAGTTAATTAAAATGTTCTGGCCACATTAAAAAAAATCAAAATTATGACTAAATGGACCATGACATGATACTTACCATTTTGACTAAATTACCTAGATATTGATCAACATTTTATTGGATGGAATTTTGTAAATGTGACTTTACCCTTATCAGATTTTGGGCACGTAAATTAGCTACTGATTGTGTATTCTAGCAAGTGAAAGTCAAATTGGGATTTTAAATTGTTATTTCCTGAGATAAAATGGAGTATCAGTGCGATTGATTTTCATTTTGAAATTAGAGATTAATAGGTCATCGCCATCGCACAAATTATTATCCGTTACATTTGACTTTCACATCATAATAATTATTGTCTCTCTAATTATTTGATCATAATATAATCACTATTTATTATTACATTTAAGTAACTTAAAATTCATCGTAAACATAATTTATTCTCATATAATCATCATAGTAATGATAGAAATTCATTTTTGGTGTTTATATTTAATATATTGTGCATTAGTGTAAGTTCAATTAGTTTGGTAAATCTACTCATTATAAACATAATAACTTAAACCTTATCTAATTATTTGTATTTTCCAAATATTCTTTAAATATTTCAATAATAGTTAAATTATTCATAGTTAAATGCATATCATTATTAAAATGAAACACAGAGGCGAGAAATTCTCAAAAATAAGGGCTTGTACAATGCATTTTAAGTATAATTTTGTTTAGTTAATTTAAGGATAAACATTATTTATTTAAAGTACTTAACTATGCGGAGCTAGTCAGTTATAATTTGCGCAACATTAAATTTTTAAGTACCTATTTCGTGTATTTAAAAATAATTTGTGTTTTCTTATTTTAATAAATAATATATATGTAGCTTAGGATTTTATTTAAATTATTTTTGTGTGGTGTTCGGTTAACTTAGGATATAATAATATCTCCAAAAACACACAACACGTCATGTTTAATGGTGTGTAATAAAACTAGTCAAAAGTAGATATTGTTGCCTCTCGAGTAATAATGCTCTTAAAATACTTTTGTTAAGCCATCTGTGTGTGAATGTCCTACTATAATCCACTAAATAGACACTCACATAAAATGAAAAAGAAACACCAACTAAAATAATAAGAAAAAATAGGATCAAAGATCCTATTTCTCTGCTACTGGGTAGGTACATTTTCTTAAACAGGGAAATTTAATTATTTTTTGTTCATTGTTTGGGGATTTTAACTGGATAATTGACTTAATCATAACATAAACATAGTGTCTTCTGATAGAATAAGACAATATGCATTGCTGATTCTGTTTTGCCACATTGCAGATTATTGATGCCTCTTTTGAATTCACACTCAGAAAGGTGCTAGATAGATTACTTTAAAATCTATCAAGTACCTACCTATTGTGATAAAGAACTAAATGTAAAGTCTGACTACCTATCAATTTCAGAATTAATACAGTGTTTTAGGACATTCACAACAGGAATGCACAATTTAGGACATCAGCAAACTAATTATTATTAGGCCGGGGAAAAGCTTTTCGTATTTTATAAATAAACTGAAGCCATTTTTTAAAAGTATTACATCCATGACTTTTTGCCAAGCTAAGGGCATGATATTAATGCTGTATACATTTAAGGGATCTTAGCTAAAAAAAAATGGTACAACTTAGTTTTTTATTGTTTTAAAAATATGCATAAACTTTTTTCCCGACCTATTAGATCTATGTATGTTGTGTCGTCCCTCAAAACAAATACGCTTGCGTCTCCACCGATAATAGAAATTGGTATCTGTAACACACCTGTCCCCGATTCTGCATGATTTTTAAGTCAGATCATAAAAAAAGTACTTAACAAGAAAGGGTTATCTTTCATCCGTTCATCATGATCAACGTTAGTGTGATATTATTATTCTATAAGATTTTAATAATAGTTAATCGACTTCCTTCCATCGAATTATGCGATATGGATGATTTTTTGGAAAGCGATACATTTTGTATCGGTCATTCAAGTTTGTAGTAGTATTCTATTCGTGTTTGGCTTTAACTGTTATAGCCTTTTTCAATAAATAAGCTATGCATAAATACTATACCTACTTAGTACATTTCATTTAAAATGAAAACAAAATACACTTGGCTCCTTGCCTTGCAATACATTCATTCCTTAGCCGATAAATATTTGCTCACAGTTTGTGCTTGTTTAGCAGTATAATAGGTATCTACGTAAAGTATCCAAAAATCTTAGCAGAATCGGGGGCCTGTCCCATTTAACGTTTTGTTATGCATTAGTGTTTTGTTTTCAATTAACGTCATGGTTTATATTTTGTTTAGAATAGTTTCTGTTGTATGAAAAAAAATAACATTTATTATTTTAGCGTTTATTTTATCTTAAATAATTTGGTTTTATTTATTTTTGGTTGTATTACTTTGGACAGGTTTGGGTATGGTAAGGTTTTGGCCTAGGATGTAGCTAGAGTTATAAGAAAGAGTACAAATCGCCGATAATGTATGAAAAAGCGTTTGGCTTACTTACATTTAATTTTTGAAATAATGTCAACGAATGTATCTGTCGTAGGAAATATGAATAGTAAATAAATATTGAACTTAGCAATAATATTTAAAAGATAATGTTTTATTTCAGATATTCCTTTAGAGTTCATGTAAGGGTCTCTTTACACGTAGGTACTAAGTCTAACCTAGGTCAACTAATATCTATTCTGTGTTTAGGTAAATAATGTAAAGGTTAATGTATAAAAAAAATAATTACAGAATGTAAATTCATTAATATAGGTAGCTAAAATATCTGGATAGACTTTTGAACGCGACTGTACGTAATCTAGATTACCTACAAGATGACAATCAAAAAGGAAAAACATAAATTCTGTGTTACTTATAATAAAATTAAACTGGAGACTTTAGACCATTTTTTTAAAGAATCTTAGCATGTGAAACTGTTTGTTTTTATTAGTGCGTATTAGTTTCATACATTTTTGCTTGTAAGCAACAAAGTAACAATAGACGCTCACCGACGACCCCAAAAGTGTTAGATCCAGTCGAGGGGTACTTCACCCTATTCACGTCACTCGTCATAAGGGTGAATGAACTTTGTGACGTAAGGTCGGTGAACTAGCAACGCTCGTAGAAAAGTATTGATTCGGCCGGCCGGCACCCACACCACCAGATTTTAAGGTAACCTCTACTGTACTGTCACAGTAGAATGGTAGGTACTTTATAGGTCGCACCTAACGGTAACACCCATTTTGTTTTAGATAAGTATGTACCTACAGATATAATTTTAACAGTTACGTACTACCAACTAATATCTGTTCTGTGCCTAGGTAGTAGGTACTAGGTACGGGACGGCCGGCGCCGCCGGCGAAACAATGTAGGTAGGTAAGATAGCCGTTAGAAGGAGACATGAGAAACGAATCTAATAGTGCAATGCAATACCTAAATCCAGAAAATGACAATGACATGGAGTGAGGAGTCTTGAGGCTCTTCTACTAGGCTACCTACATGCTAAACTATATTATTATCCAAGAGTGCCAAGAGTGTTCTGAATCTGGAATATTTTTGTTTGCATTGCGGGCGGGTGTGACCCAACATGCGCGACATTCTGTGGGGACGCGGCATGATGATGATACTTCGAAAAAGCTGTAGGTATCAAGAGCGCATCGAAACGGCTAACTTCACGTTGGCCGAGATCCGCCGTTAGAACTATTTATAGGTAGGTAGTACCTACCACAAGCCTCAGAATAATATTCTGATAGCCTATAAAAAAAATAGGTAGGTATGAGTATGATCTCGATCTCGGCCGATGCGGCAGGCACGTGAAGTTAGCCGTTTCGATCGATGCGCACCACGCATAGCTTTTTTCGAACTGTCTGCGTATCACCAACGGATAACATCAAGTCACGCACGCACGATATTATCACAACACTATTGTATCACGATAGTATCACAATACTATCGATAGACTATCGCAATCGATCGCAACAACACGGAACATCATCCCTCCCTATAAATGAAGTAGGTATGTGCCATGGCATGGACCTTTATTACATCTATGGTCTGTGCATCTTCCCTTCTCGGTCGGAGTGTCATAGGTCATCCTGCGGATACGACATGGGTTTTCCTATTTTTTTTGTTTCTAGTATCACTTAGCACAAGTCTATGTAGGTGAATGGAATGGATGTTGGTTTATGATTTAATTTTTTTCGAAGACACTTTATCTTAAAAAGAAGAAGAATTACCCTAAAAGATACCTATAATACAGACAACATATGTACCTAATATTAATAATAATAATAATGCTGGCATCATCAAGGCCCAAGGTAACCTGCTGTTATACAGAGCTGTGTTATGGGTACCCATAACACAGCTCTGTATAACAGCAGATGACTACTAGATGACTGCTAAATACCTAATAAAATGCAATACATAGATAGATATTTTTTATTAATTATGTATAGAAAATACCCAGAACACCCGTAAGTAACAAATATTTGTGGATCGTACACACATTTAACGGTGGGAATCGAACCCGCAACCTCCGCGTCGCAGGCGGATCTGCGCCCGCTGCGCCACATCGGTCGTCAAATGTCACAATTATCAATGTGATTTGATAAAATCTGATGAGATGAACATGAGGATGCAAAGAACAACATAAAAAAAGAGATAAAAACTCAAGGAAAACAAGTAGGTACTTATGAGTAAATCAGAGTAAGTAAATAAATAAATATGTATTGTGACGGAAGCCTACCCTTTGGCCCAACTTTAGAGGAAAAAAAGAGAAGAAACTCCACAGAGTAAAGTTATCTTCCCTTCCATCGAAAGTGCGATTTACACTGGGTCAGTAGTGACTGACTCCAAATGAAGTCAGTGCTGACTTTGAGAACTGACTTTCTCTGTTTCAGGGTCAGTACGCGAGAATTTGAAGTCAGTATCATGGACCCGACAGCGTTAACATTAGGTCAGTAGTGGGTCAGCACTGACTTTGCTCGAATTTGGTTGGAGTCAGCACTGACTTTACTACTGACTCAATGTAAACCATGCTTAAATTCTCTTGAGCCGGGCCAATAGAATATTGTAAGCACCATGCAAACGAAACAGCTAAACGTAGTGCTTACATTCTCTTGGGTGCCTAAATATTCTGTTATGATAGGAAGGAAACAGCTGTTTCGATTGTAATTATTAGATAATAAATTACCCACACAGAAATTACCGTATCCTGGTTGTAAATATAATTATTTTTTCACTTTGTTGCTGCGAACTGCGCATTGCTTGCAGGCAGTTGCACCAAAGATTATACTTGACTCATGTATTAACATAAATTAAATTATATATTATGGAATCACTATCAAAACAAGAATTAATATCGACGATTACTAAACAAGCGGATCAAATTAAACGCTACGAAGGGCGTCTACGAGGTACGTATCTTGGAACCTTTCAAAACCATTATTGTTGCCTTCTAATTTTACAAATATACATAGGTTAGGTATGTATGTATTATACCAATTTTTTTTATTGTGTGTCTAAAATAGTATAACCAGTGCACAGTATAATTTAAATGAATGACCAATGACCATTTCTTATACAAATAAATCGCATTCATGCCTCTCTGATGTAGGTAGTACTATTATAGTAGTGTATAATTTTCAATGTCTTTGGTTACATCAATAACAATTTTTGGAGTAGGGTGTGCAGTTGAAGACTGGTTTATCTCTATCTAAATTGTATGTCCCAAACCATTGAGTACCTACTTATTAGAGTGATTCTGAGTTTTTTAACTTATTAATCCAATGTCAGATTAGGACCTAGGAATCTAATGGTATAAGTCCAAGATGGGCTACAGACAGTGACCGCAGGCAACACTACAACTAGCGGCCATGCCATGGCAGCAGGCAGCAGTGTTACTGTGCTCTGAATCAATTTCAGAGAGATTCATAGAAACCAGTAGTGTCATCTGTAGTTCGAGGATGAAGTTTGCAGTATGCTATGTCTTTGTCTGACTTGTACCTTAAAATAATTATGAGACACATAAATTGATTTAGTAGTAGCAGTTGAATATTATGTTTCTTCATTTGTAATTCAACAAATTTTTATGCTATCTTACAGATGTAGTCGCTGCCTACAAAGGCCTAGTGAAGGAGAAGGAAGCTTTAGAGATCAGTTTGAAGGCTCTGAACAAATCCGACTTTCCAAAAGATGGAGTTGCAAGTATGCCATTTTAACTTTTTTTATGCCTATGAAAAGATGGTTATATAGTTCACCTGATGTTAGACCCTACTCTAGTGCTGACCATATACCTTATAATCAAACCTTATAAACTGAAATTGTTCATTATAAGTATAAATGTAATGTATGTTATGATAATAAATTTCAGTTTCAATATTATACTAACAGTTCTGTTGCAGTAATACTCAAAACAGTTATGTAAAATTTTATTAGTTTGGAATAAATTTTTCTAAAAATGAACTATATAGTTTCAGATGATTCAGTCACTGCCCTCACTTTATCACTGTCCACGTTGGCGGCTGAAAAGGCGCGTATGGAGGAAGCATTTCAAGCTGACAAGAAAGTAACAAGAGACAAGGTGAATAATAAATAATAATAACAACATCAACTTATAATTACTAACAGTCCGTCTCAGGTTTGCGCGGATGCAATGAAACCGCCCCCGTGCGAAGTCAGGGCGGGTCGCTAGTAATAAATAAAGCCTATGTTACTCAGGGTTAGGGATAATTAGCATTCTAATGGTGAAAGAATTTTTAATTGGACCAGTAGTTTTTGAGTTTACTTGTAACAAAAAAAATACAATTTTCCTCTTTATATATAATATTAGTATAGATTACTTTAATCTTACGGTATTGACAACCTCATTTGCGCGCTGGTACAAAACAAATGTTTGTGTGACCTGCAACTATTTGTTCCGGCATGGTATGTGTACACTTAATTTACAATATGTGTAACTTATCATGATGTGTTTACTAAAAAAGTTGTCTCATTTATCTGGTTCCAATAGTACAAGCTTAGCTTAGTTTAAAATGTCTGTTTTTGTGTAAAATGTCTACGAATATTTGTTTTATTTATTTACTAGCTGCCGCCCACGACTTCGTTCGCGTGGAACTCGGGAACCGTACTTTTCCCGAAATTAAAAGTAGCCTATGTCCTACTTTCGGTCATTATCTATCTTTTTTATTCAAACTTTCGCATTTATATTATCAGTGTGATTTTTTATTTAGTATGAAAATATGCTGCTGAATATGAGAGAGGAAACTAAAACACTAGTCCAGCAGCACTATGCGGAGGTCAATAACCTAAAGGCGAAGATCTCTTACGAAATACAAGAGAGGGAGAAAGAGAGAGCTGATCATTCTGCTATGATGAAGTAAGATAATTTGACAAAACAATTTTGAGTTAAGACAACACAAACTTATTATGGTTGGATTAGACCCAACTCAAATTGGCACTATTCTCCGAATAATCGTAGTTATTCGCGAGTAAATTGGTAGTTTACTTGTATTTGACATTTCTTATTCCGCGGAATAGTTATTACCAAAGTTGGCCGAATACAGCATAAAGAGGCTTTTTTAGACTGGCTTCTTAGTACAGGTAGATGGTTCTGCGCTGTAGTATGTGGGTTCGATTCCCGCCCAGGTTTAATGCATGTTCGAACATGTTTGTTTTGTCTGGGTGTTACTTGCACTTATGTATATAAGCACGTATTTATATCATTGCAAAAAAAGTGCAAATAATTATATCAGTCAGCTAGATCACATAGTACATGCTTTGCTTAGTTTGGTTCTAGATGGCGCTGTGTGAACATGTCTGACTATATTTATTTATTTAAAAACTAGCAGTCCGTCCCAGCTTCGCGCGGGTTAATGAAATCGTACCCGTGCAAAGCCGGGGCAGGTCGCTAGTAATAAATATAACCTATGTTACTCAGGAATAATGTAGCATCCTAATGGTGAAAGAATTTTTTAAATCGGACCAGTAGTTTTTGAGTTTATGCGTAACAAACAAAAATACAAATCTTTTCTCTGAGCTATGTATAATTAGGCTTAAAATATATAGTTGGTAGTTCGATTGGTGCAGGTACTTTAGTCTAGGTTAGGTTAGTTTATACCTATCCATCGCTTTGCACGTAAATAAATATGCAGGCAGGTATCTTACTTAGCATTGTTTGCTTTGTGAGTAGCGTACATGCACATTGCGTTAGTGTGCGTTGCGTTGTCGTATGCCTGTAGCCTGCACACTAATGCAATGTAAAGTAAATTAAAAATATGTTTATTCAATCATAATATCACAAAAGGATCATTTTGAAACGTCATAAAGCCAGGTGAATTTAAGACAATGTGTTGCATACAAGCAAGGCTCATGCTTTCCCGTACTTTGAATGTATTAATCCATGACAGAGGCCTTAGAGTTGGCCACTGACACATACGATTTTTTTTATACCTATAAATGAATCGTTTAATAATATTAAGTTGCAAGAAAATTTGGTGTGTTTCAGAGAGCTGCATTTAAAATTAAACAGTGAAAGAAAAACTAAAGAAAAACTTGAAGATAAAGTAGTTCTTTCTAGCGAAACTCAAGGTATGTAGAAAATAATACTACAATAAAATACTGTGAGTATTGAGCTGGTAGTGAGTGCCTAACCTTTTGATCGTTGGATCGCGGATTTGAAACCGTTTGTACACAAAAGATTATAATATCCCAAAAATGATGAATCCCAATGTTCAGTTTTGGCGCCATCTCTCGATCGAGTTGTAAGCCGCGATCGACGATGGCTGTCACCTGTCAGCTGATTCATGCGACACATTTGAATGAACTGGGTTCAATGACCAGCGACAGCTGATTGGCTTACCCAATTAGTAGCCTAAATTCAAATTTTTCGAAATATCGTTCAGTCAGCAGTTGGTTTGACCTCTAAATTCGACACATTCATGTAACGGCTTCAAGTGCGTTAGCTACTTTATCTTGTTCTCGTAATTTTTCGTATCGTATTGTTTTCGTTTTCGTTTAATTTATCGTAATTTAGTACTGTGTGCAAGCAGTTTCGTTCAGTGCTAGGAAGCAGGAGATTCATAACGTTGCATGCGTGCATAGGCTACGGTGACCGCTGACTATCAAGTGGGCCGTACGCTTGGTTGGTTACTAGTGGTATAAAAAAAAGCGTAGCAGTGGTGACGTCAGTGTTAAGTTTTTAATGTACAATATTAGCAATTAAGTTCGAAGTTCTGCAATATATTTTTATGCCACCAATCAAAGAACCAAGATGCTCTGATTGGTGTTCAACCTTTTATGGCGGTTTGTTGTATTTTGTAGTTATATTTTGTAAAAATATGATCAATCTCGCATCTTATATAAAAATAAATATGGTTTTTATATTCCTTGAAACTTTTTCATAAGGTCAAGGCGTAATTTTAGTGATTCTTGGTTACTGTTATCATGCCTATTTGTTGCAGTATCACAAGCGGAGTTAGAGAAGAGAGTCCGTGACCTCAGCAGCAGCTTGGAGGCGGCTCAAAGGAGGTCGCAACGTGCGGAAGCCCGCACTGTGGAAACCCCCGCGCTACTGGTTCGACTGCAGAACAAGCTGGCCTTGCTGGAACAATCTCATTCTGTTGCTATACGAGAGGTGAACAAGTATACACACTAATAGCACTTCACAATAATCACACTGTCACACTATCACACTATCACACTTTCACACTATCACACTCACCAAACCAAGCAGCATTTAGATTAGAAAAAAATGTGTGTGCAATCGCAACGCCAGTGCTCTTATACGGTGAAGGAAAACATCGTGAGGAAACCGGCATGTCCAAAAACTTAAAACTCGAAAGACATGTGCCATCCACCTAACCGCATTAGGTCAGTGTGGTGGATTAAGACGCACACACTCTCGCTCGAGAGTAGGCTAATGTCCCAGCTGTGGGAACATAGAAGGCTGTCATGATCATGAAAGATAATTGTATTTTCCAGGAGCAAATAAAGTCAAAACGCGCCGAAGAGTCAGCGCGCAAAGCGTGCGCCCGCCAGGAGGAACGCGTTGCGCTACTCGAGAGCAAACTCGCGGAACTGTCCGAAACTGTGGGGAAGTATGACCTGAGGCGGCGCAACGATCAGAAACTCATAGAGAAGCTGCGGGACTCGCTTAATGGGAAACTTATTGAGGGCATCACTACGCAGACAAATGGTGAGTGGAATTATTGATACAGGCGGTAGTGGCGTGGAAGGCGAAGGTTTTGACAACATCGGTGGCGCAGACGTTGAGTGCCCGGTTTAAAAGTGAGAAGTTACAGGTTTGACCCGTCCGTCGTCTACGGTAAGGTAAACGTAGAAGGTAATGAGGCAAAACCTTATGAAATAAAATAAGTAAAAACGATCCGAGCTCTCCAGCGTAAGGACCTGAAACAGCAGAAGTTAAATAAATGCATCGCTACAGATAAGAAGCAAGGTAAAAATGGATAGGGGCGCTCGTGACGTAGCAGGCCAAGTTGTTCTTAACAGATCAACGAAGTTAAGCTTTGTTCCGCGTAGTCACCATTTGAATGGGTGACCGCCAGTAGCAATTTCAACTAAGCGCTCCCGTGCTTCGGAGGGCACGTTAAGCAGTAGGTCCCGGCTTTTTCAAAGTTGTTGGGCCATGACAGAGGCCTTTGGGCGGCCTAAAAACTCTGTCACCAGAGTTGGCCACTAACTCATACGAATTTACTTAGTTTTAAAAGAATAAATACAGATGGTACAGACGATAATTTTATTAATGGTAATGATGTAAATATAATGAAAGCCAGTAGATCTCGGCTGTCGCAGTTAGCGTTTTGATGCGCGATTGAGCTTATAAGTACTAAATTGTTTTTGCCACAGAACTATATTTAAGTAGAATGAGTAGGTACCTACCTCGCGTGCCGAAAAGACGGACTAAGTAAGGGCTGATTAACCTCTTTAATCGCCGCGAAACTCAGTCTGCTCCCAACCGGGGGCGGTGTGGCAGTGCCTAGAATCGGTTTGCCGCGTGCTTATCGATGCTTATAAATCATTCATTTTCGCGCGGCTTATGTTTCCCATCACTAAAATACATTTGTGTGTAAAATACAAATAGGTACGCAAAATGTTACACGCTCGGTTTCTATACAAATCGACGAACTCTTTCATTTCACTTATATATAGTTCTGTGGTCTTTCGCATCACAAATGGCTAACTTCACAAAAGCCTAAATTCGCTGGCAGTAGGGATTTTTCGTCGATGTGCGCTTGCCCAAATACTACCAACACCTAAGATTTCGCACATCTCACAAAAAATAACGAACCTTCTGCTATCTCTTTCAGAATCACCATCAGAACCGCAACCTAAGAGCGAGACAGATAATGAAAAGCTAGCGGACAGCGAATATCTACAAACGCTCATCGACAAAATTCACATCCTGAAGAAAGAGTTTATAGCTGAAAACTATAAGCTTGGCTCACCTATCGATATTACTACGATATTCAACGTTGAAGGTTACGAAAATATCCATTTAAAATGTAAGTTGATATCACCATTATATTGAAAAAAATGGGAGTCCCAAACTCCCATCTCTACTCAGCATCAAATTCAATTAAAAAAAAACCACTAAAGTCGTATAAAATTGAACACTAGATGCAATGCTCAAATCATCATCATGACAGCCTTCTAATGTTCCCACTGCTGGGACACTGGCCTACTCTCAGGCGAGAGTGATTGGGTCTTAATCCACCACGCGGACCCAATGCGGATTGGTGGATACTATGCTCAAATACTATCTTATAAATCGGTCTTACGAACAAAATGTTATACAAATCGATTGTTTCTGATCGTCCTAGTCGCTTTTTAACTTGATTTTTGACGCCATTGTTATATTGTACGAAAACTGTGCAAAGCTGAATGAATATCCTGAATATTCTAATTGATTAATAGTTGACGACCGATGTGGAGCGGCGGGCGAAGGTCCGCCTGCGATGCAGGAGGTTGCGGGTTTGATTCCCGCCTTGAAACAATTGTTTGTACAATCTGCAATATTTGTTCCGGGTGTTCTGGGTACTTTCTATGTATAATAAAGGATATCTATCTATGTATTGTATTGTATTAAGTATATCATATCAGTCATCTAGTACCCATAATACAAGCTCTGCTTAGCTTGGGCCTAGATGATGCTGTGTGGATTGTCCAACATTATTTTTATTTATTATTTATTTTATTCTTCGAAGTCAGACTGATGGTAAACTTTTATTTATTCAATCAACAGGTTCAATCGAATATGAGAAACTGAGGACTGAATTCGAAGTCTACAAGGTTCAGAATGCAAAAGCCAGTAGCAGCGGCGCTGAGGTTAAGAGTGAGATAGACAGTATGAAAAACGAGATAGCTGTGTTGCAAGAGAAACTAGAAACATACAAAATGATGTTAGATGAAGAAAAACAGGACAAAGCTGATACATTGAAGTTATATGAAGAGGTAAAAAATCGTGCGTTGGATATGTAACTTTGTTGAATTTATTGAAATGCAATAGTACGTATGAGAATTGAGTGAGTAAAAGAAAAATGAGTATATACTCATTTTTCTTCTCACTCTAACTTTTACTCAGTAAATTCTATATATATATTTTAGACGTCACTATTTAAAAAAGAAGCGAGAAATTGACGTTTCGACTCCCGCTATGGCACAGATGTTTGCATAATCTGCAAATATTTGTTCCACAAGACAATAATTAACAAGCCGCTGAAATGACAGTTTTTTTATGAATAAGAGCATTGGTGTGGTAATTAACTATACAAAACCTCTTTGACTTTGACTTATTACTTTCTACTTTTTTATTTATTTATTTACATATACTTGAGTCTTTAGAGCTTATTTTTTATATAAATTTCGCAAAATTTAGATTATTATTTACTAAGAACCCTGTAAACTTTAGCTAGGATTGCGTTGATATTTGCGACACTGTTTCACTCTTGCGAATATGATCGTTTTTCATTCAGTTTCCCTTGTTATTATTCCGAATGAATTTATTTGTGTAGTACTGCCGACGGACCTTGGCCATAGTGAAGTAAGCCATTTGTGATGCGCAAAGACAATCATTTAGTTCAAAAAAGCTCCATTGCGTATCGAAACGGCTAACTTCAAGTCGGCCGAGATCCGCTGGCAGTACGAATAAAGATATTTGATAATTTAAAATGAAATGAATTGAAATGAAATGAAACGAAATGAAATGAAATATGTTTATTTGACACAAACAAACGCAAAACGATCGAAACACAATGATAATAGCATTGGCAAAATTGTGGCAAACTCAGCCACAGACGCCACAAGTGAAAGGAGAAGAAGAAGAAGATAATAACACAATATTTGTATTTGCATATCCATACAGAAGCTGATCCACGAGCAGGAGTTCCACAACGAGGTGACGTCCGACCTCAAGAGCCGCGTGCAGAGCCTCGAGAAGCAAGTGGCGACGCAGCGCAACAGATACGCGGCCCTGTTGGAGGAGACCGACAACTACATCCGCGCGAGGAACGACAGGGCGAGGCGCGTCAGCGCAGAGGAGACCATTTGGAAGGACTCGCAAGGATTGTTGAATGTAAGTTTTTTTTTATATATACAACTGAAGTGGCAACCAAGCGTACGGCCCACAAGGTGGTAAGCGGTTACCGCAGCCTATAAACGCTTGCAATACCAGAGGTATCACTCGCGGGTTGCCATCTTGAGACATAGATCGAAAGCCTCATGTGCCAGGTAATTTCACTGGAAACCATACCCTTCACACCGGAACACAGTAATGCGAGCATTACTGCTTTGCGGCAGAAATAGGTATGGTGGTAGTATTTCCCCGGACGAGTTCTATCACAAAGAACTCTACTATTCTTATCTTTAGTATGTAAAACGATGTGGCGCGGCGTGCGGACATCCGCCTGCGACGCAGGAGTTTGCAGTTTTTATGCTATCCAACAAGAGAATATCCCATGTACCTACGGGTGCCGCCTACACATTTATTTTGAAAATAGTAAATCACTGAACTTGCGAGGCGAGTCGGTGGCACTGAATGGCGCTTCAGTGCTTTGCAGAGCGCGGTAAGCTCATTCCTGTTCTGCCTGCGACGACCCCAGGAAACTTCTGTGCTATCTGTTAATCACGTGATGTTTTTTCACTTTTGCAACTTTACTAATTCCCCCCCCCCCACCAGTGAAAAAAACAATTATGTGTATTTTTATGGTACAAACTAATACCTTATATTTTTGGAACATTCTCTTTGGCGGCATAAATAGGTATGGTAATAGTCCTTCCCCGGACGAGCTCTATCACAAAGAACTCTACTACTCTTTGCCTTCTACTTCTACTATTCCTATTCTTTTCTGGATATTCTTAACGGATCAACAAAGCTCCGCGGCTACCATTCGGATGGGCGAATGACAGTGACAGTTTCAACTCGGCGCTACCGTACTTTTTCATGACCATTACAGAGGCCTTTAGGCGGCCTATTAACTCCATCACCAGAGTTGGCCACTGACTCATACGAACTTATTTATTTTAGGATTCGTCGGCACCGCCGCATATGTTGCACTATGCGCACGAGTTGGCCAGAAAAGATCTTGACATCTCACAACTGAGGAAAGAAAAGCATGTTTTGGAAGGACAATACAGGTAACTCCTCTAAATACCTCCGTAATATCCTCCTCCAAAGATCTTCTAAAGTAAAGTAAAGTAAAAATATAGCGTTCCTAGTTTTTTTGATGATCCTTTTTCATCATAAAGCTCCAGTGTCGTTTCATACCTACTGCTGGGTCTGAGGTAACCAGTATGACAAAGCTTCTAATGTTTCCATTCCTCTGCTGAGGCACTGAACTACTCTCGAGCAAGAGTGATAGGGTTATACAACCTACCACGCGGACTCAATGCAGATTGGTGGATGGCTGGCTGGCATAAGTCTTTTGACATAACAATACATGACAAAAGCGGTCGCAGGAAGTCGGAAGGTGAAGGCTCAAAATCGGTCATCATTGCGTTTTAGGGGGAGGTCTTTGTACTGCAGTGGACGTCTATTGGCTGTTATTTTTATGATGATATTGTCATCATCTATATACCATATACAGGGTGGTCCAAACATAGACGTTAATAAGAAAATATTTGATTCCTCAGATCCAGGAGTATCCGAAAATACCCCATGTATATTCCCCGATTTTTCGTATGTTTCAAGTTATGATTTTTTGAATGTTTTTGTTGGGAATGTTTGAATTCTGAGGATTCAAAAGACATGATGATGACATGTCTTTTGAATCTCCAGTTCTAGGACATGCCGGTTTCTTTATGATGTTTTTCTTCGCTGTTTTAGAGCACAGGCATTGCGCATATAATTTAACTGACTTAAATAGCTAAAATTTTCACTAAAAACGGGATATTTACCATGATTTGTGAGTTTTATTGATTCCCGATATTTCACAGAAACTCACAAATCATGGTAAATATCCCGTTTTTAGTTAAAAATTATGTAAATAACCATGATAGTTTTGATTTTATTTTTAACTGACTATTTAATGATCCTTAAAGGAGGATCTGGGAGGCCTTTGATGATGATGATCCCTATAACCTATTGGATGGATGTTTCAGAGACTGTCAACGAGATGCGACCATTGAAAAGGAACGGTATAAGGAAGTTGTCAGAACATTGAAGGAGGAAATAGACAGGTAAAGGCCACAGCATACCGCCTCCATAGGCACGTAGACGTAGTCACGCACAGCACAGAACTGTGCGTGATTGTTTCATGATTCATCCAATAAGGAATGTCATTGATCATGATGACTGATTTTTAAAAAACTGTTCTGTTATGTTCAGAAGTATCGACTAACATATTATTCCAAAAATGAATGGTTTAGTAGTAAAAAAATTGATTTAAATTTGAATTTTAAAATTCACGCCAAATCGCGGAGTGACAGCGGTGACGTCATTATGCCAGTTTTCAACGTAAAATTTTAGCAATAAGGTTCATAATTCTGCAATTTTGTTTGATGCCATCATTCAGAGATCCAAGATGCTCTGATTCATGTTCAACCTTTTATGGCGGATTGGTGTAATTTGTAGTTTTATTTTATTGAAAATATTATCAATCTGCATCTAATTTAAAAAGAATTATGGTTTTTATATTACTTGAATCCTTTTTCATAAGGTGAAGGCGTCATTTTAGTGTTTCTTGGTTACTGTGCCTGTTTACTAATGCGACGTTGCCGTTTCGCTCTGCGTAGGGCTTGTTTGTCACTTGGAAGCTGTAATGCATAATGCATTACGTCTACGTCCGCGTGCACGTCAAGCAAGTGGTTGCCATGCCCCATACAGTTTCAAAGTTGTAAAAACGCTGTGGGTCTTACGTGTACGCAGTTAGTGTGGTTTGACATAAGAAGCTTGCGAGTGGTTGCATGTGAGCGGGCAAAAGGCTTAACAGATCAACGTTAAGCACTGTTTCGTGAGCTCATTTGGATTTGTAATCGCTAGTGGCAATTTCATCTGCACGCTTCCGACTTTATACAATTTGCATGCAGCATGAATTCCTAGATAACAAATATGAACTTTAATATGTAAGAGAATAAAACATAATATACATTGTAAGAGACCCACTAGTGTGAATCATGCATAATGGTTTTATTAATCTTTGTTTCAGACTTCGAAGAATACAATCCCGGGAAGGCGCGAACCTAGAATACCTAAAAAACGTAGTAGTATCATACCTTATGTCGACGGACTACGCCGGTCGACGTCACATGCTCAACGCGATAGCTGCAGTACTGCACTTCACTAGTGCAGAGCGGAGCATGCTATCAGCTATACTATGACACTAGCATTCCAATGTTCGCGTAGTAATTAATGACTACTACGCCGGTCGACGTAACTAGATCAACGCGATACCTTTGATACTGTGACGACACTAGCATAACAGTGTCTTTGCGTGGTGGTTAATATCGACGGACTACGCCGGTCGACACTACATGCAGTACTGCATTTCTCTAGCGCAGAACGGAGCATGCTATCAGCAATACTGACAACACAAAAATCACAGTAACTACTTCGCGTAGTTTTTAATATCGACGGACTACGCCGGTCGACGCAACATGCGGTACTGCACTTCACTAGCGCAGACCGGAGCATTTATCAGCAATACTGTAACAACACTAGCTTGATAGTAACGTTTTCGCGTAGTGTTTAGTGTGGACGGACCACGCCGGTCGACGTGACATGCTCATCGCGATAGCTGTAGTACTGCACTTCGCTAGCGCAGACCGAGCATGTTATCAATTATACTGTGACTACTGTACAATCGGAATATCTACATAATAATATAATCTTACTAAAAACGATGCGCCGGTCGACTATTCTATGCATATTTTTTATAAGATAAATTTAATTAAAAATAATCAGTCGACGCGGACGTATCAAATTATTGTATTTAAAAAAAAAATATAAGTGTTTTTAGTCTAGTTTGAGATACGAAATAGTTCTAAAATGTGATGTTAAAATAAGGATTTCTAAACGTCTAATATTCCTTCAAATTAAGTAGTACATGTTTATGTTAGTTTGTTTTGAAAATAAAATTATTTATGTATTATGTACTCATTTAAAACGTTTAATATATTTGCTTTACTAAAATATGTTTTGGTTTAACTTGATACATCCTACGGCCACATACCTGAAATTGAATCCCATGATTCTCCTGTCAGAACAGATAGTATTACTCCCTTGTCCACGTTTTTCTAATGTTCTTATAATCACCTTGTATGAAAAACCTATATAGTTTTTAGTTTACTTCAAAAACGTTCAAGACTTTCCGATATATATTATGTCCGCGTTCAGAAGTTTCGGGATTCCGACGCCGGTAGGATAGGACGTTTTCTGGCCCAAGGCAAAACCTTAGTTGGAGTCGATCCGAATTTTTTAAATTGCATTTTATATTTGGGATATATTTCATAGTGTTGATTTTAGTATAACAAATTATACTTACTATATTAGTCTTATGTTTCTAAGCCTCTGGCACGCGTTATCTCGCTCTGTCTAAACAAATCTGTCTGTGTGTCTGATCTGAACAATGCCACAGCCACAGATTAAAAAAAGAAACAATGCTTTAACTAGAAGTCGATTCAGTTCTGCATTATACAAAATTCTATGTATAATAAAAAATATCTATCTATTATATGTATGGTATTGTAATAAATATATATCAGTCATCTAGTACCCATAATACAGCTCTGTCTTACCTTGGGCTAGCTAGATGATGCTGTGTGGATTGTCCAGCATTTTTTTTTTTTTTAAATAAACAATTTCATTTCATTTTTTTTCATTAGATAAAGTAAACTTGTCATCCAACTAAAATTTTGCGATCCACTTTCAAATAAAGAAACGAGACAGACTGAATTTCAAACATTCAATTAAACTGTACAGCCCCCATACCATGAACTCTTAGAACGATTCAAATTAGGACCTAAACTGAATTGTCAAAAAATTTTGTATCATGACTTCAATAATTATTGATTTCATGGTACAAAATTTTTCAACTCTAAGAGTTCATGGCAGGGTGTAAAAAAACAGTTTTCTTTAGACAGATGACAGATCCTGATAAAATAATTTAATTTACGGACAGTTTAGCTTATGGCTGTTTAGTATAGTAACGAGACGTAAGCTAATAGTGTCTGCTGAAGGTAGTTGTTGACGACCTAGGTGGTGCGGTGTGCGAGTAGCTGGTGCGAGTAGCTGGCTGGCGAGACGGCGCAAATATTGGTTTCAATCTGGTTGTTGTGGTCGTCTTACTCGTAGGTTCTTACTTTCTTTCTGATAGGTAAGACATCTAATCCTAGTGCAGTTAGGGTCTGGAATAAACCCATGTGATTGTTGAGTGAGGATGTGTGTGTGTTAGTACATAATAAAGGTGTTAGTACCTGCCCACCTTCACATTTCAGTACAAGGACATGTCAAGGAATGGCATGTAGATTCCGTCCGTAAAACTCAGGTGTAGCATATGAAGGTTTTACGACACACTTATCGCACCCCAATCTCCCGGCCGAGTATTTATGTACCTACTGTAATATTATATCACGTGCAAATATCGATGGAACAAAGGCGTAAAAATGTGGAAAGTTTGCCTATTTTTATGGCGAAGAAAATTACGATAAGCCAAGGGGCCACTGCGATAAATACAAGAGTCTTTTAGAAACGAAGCCAGTCTATAAAGGCAAAAAATCCACTGAATCAAAGATTTCAAATGACAATGCCTTCGCATGTAATATTATGGAATGGCTTTGTCATTTTGAAGAGATCATAGCAGAATTTGGTTTATTGTCGGAGTTATCTCTACCTTTTTTTCCTTTTTTTTTATTAATGGGCTAAAGCGCGGTGAACTGGAGCGAATCTTAAGCCAAGACAGAATTCTTCGTAAGGTAGCGTAGAACACGATATCACATTTTATGATGTCACGCGAACATAACCCAACAATTACCTACAACAACAGCTAGGTAATTAAGCGTTGTCAGTTCCTTGGGTCCCGTATATTAATCAACCCTTCCCACAGACTCCGGAGTCCATTAGCAAACGCTCGCGGGAGTCGCGGACAAAAGAGTTGCGGGACTTGCTGGAGACAATCGATGCCATCGTAAAACGATGTTGTCTAAAGACACCATGGTTTTGGCTTCGGCTTTTGATTTGTAGGAAAAGTTTAAGATTTGTACAATATTTTTAATGATTATTTTAGTGAGAATACACTAAAATAACCTGGTGGTAGGTACCTACCAAACTAGAATTAAAAATACAAAATTCTACATAATAAGTTATATACGTTTGTCAAACTAAGAGTCCCTGCCAAAGCTGCCTAGGTTTTATAAAGATATTCTAAACACAAAGTTTGATATTCCTACCTATTATAAGTACCTACCTAACTATACCTACTCTTTCTTATTCGTGGTCCTTGCATAACCAACCAATAAGTAGGTTACCTAAATAACATAATTATAATCATAAGCCAAGACAAGACTTCGTAAGTTAGCGTAGAACATAACTATGACACACGTACAGTGGACTCCACTATTAAGTATCCTCCCTAGTAGCTAAAGTTTATCTCAGCCGTCCTCACCAAACAGTAATATAGAAATTCTCGCAATCACAAATTAAATGCAAAAATTATACTGTCGTAAGGATTCGATCTCGGAACAATCATGTTTGCACACCATGACCGACCGTTTATCTAACTCGGCTGTCGTGTTGATGATAAACGCGTTGAAATTATAAATCACTAGTGTCCAATAACCTGTCCTTGTCTAGCAAACGAATGCAAAGCGTTATTTATTATTTGAAGGGTGTGGGTAGGTCGTTGATTTTTAACGAACGAACAAAGACAACGAATAATTCTCATTGTCAGGCTTGACGTCATATTCTGTGCTGTTTAATACTTTGTGTGTTCTTCGTAAGCTTTTGACTTTTTATAAAATGCATCATTTATATAATTTGATGAAAGAATTGAAATTTGCGATCAAAATAAAAGCAATGTTAAATAATTTGCTCGGCAGCTTCATATAACGGTAAGTGTAACCTTCTACCCAGTAAGTTTTGTTCACATCATCACTTATTAAAGTAGTTAATAATAAAGTGTTTTATTTTTAGATTATTGGGAATGGATATCGTGCATGGGTCCAGGAGAACTTGTGGAAGTCGATGGGCGCATGAATTGTCAGCAATAATAAGAAGTGTTGAAAGAAGTAATGCTACTATCTGTAGCGTTGTAGGTATAACAGAAGGACAAACTCTGTGCGGTTCATCGAACAAGAACTTTGAAGAAATGGCTGTTTTCTCATACTTCATAATTATTTATTTGCATAGAGAATAATGTGCAAATGTGGTGTCAAGTGGTTCTTGGAATTGAAACTCCAGTGATAGGTCTAAGTGTAATTTACGCCAAGATAAATTTATAGCTAGTGAAGGTTACTGTTATAACTTTATTAGGAAAAAATAGGTAAAGTAGTATACATGTTTATAATAGTGTAACATACTCGTTCACTACATAATAATATTTTGCTAGGTATTTTTTTAAGTGAATACCTAACCTACTATATTTTTTAATAAGAAGATATAACATTTGACCCCACATTTCTTAAAAACGGGTAAATAATAGCTTATATTCACGAGATATCTAAATTGTTAATACCTAACTATTAACATGTTTGTTCGCCGGTGAATTATGAAAGATTATTATTTACCAGACGTAAATGGCAATGTCATTTTGAATAATTTTGTAGGATTAATAAAAACCGTTTTATCTTGTAGTGTTGTAAATCGGCTTGTTAATAAAACAACAAAGTTTTCACTAACGAAGAGGTTTTATTTTGACAAATATTATTATTTGAATAAATTAACACGATAATAAAAGTAAGTAGTGTATAGGTATTATTTACTGCAAACTTCATTGATAGGGTTGAAAAAAAAAACAAAAAGTTACCCAACGCTCGGAATCGAACTCGGTTTCTCAGGATTGGAAATCCAAGTATGATACCACTGTTCCAACACTGCTATGAGCAAAGCAGTTGAAATTATGATTACGGTTCCTTGCATGGTTATTAAATATATATATATATATATATATTTATTTGAGCAAAACTCCATAGTAATCCAAATGGATTTGAAGCTAGTTGTCTTATACAAGGGAGATACTTATCTAAGGAGGGCTCTGTACCAAAAATTTTATAAAGATAGCCAAAGCTGAAACTTATTCGTATACTTAGTTCTTTGCAAAATGCACTGAATTAAAATGACAGGCTTTCGTGAAGTTAGCCGTTTCGATGCGCAATGGAGCTTTTTCTAACAAAATTGTCTTTGCGCATCATAAACGGCTAACTTCACGGAAGCCTAAATTCGCCGAGAGAACTATAAATGCAAGTCATTGATCGATCGGCACGGCAACTCAGTTTCACTATAACCCATTCCTGAGTCCTGACAAGTCCTGGCAAGTCCCACAAATGGCCGCAATCATGGTCACCGCATACTAATGTCATCCCGGCATGATGGATGAGCCATACTTTGTCTACTCAGCGAGCGCCATGCTCCGTTTGCTTGCTGTCTTGTCTTAGGGAATCCTAAAAAAGAGGCGTCTGCAAGATTTGACGATTTGTGCTTAACCAATGTCGATGGACCGATGACATTAAAGCGGTCGCAGGAAGTCGGTGGATGGTGAAGGTCCAAAATCGGTCGTCATGGCGCTCTTTGGGGGAGGCCTATGTCCAGCAGTGGACGTCTATCGGCTGATATGATGATGATGATGATGAATGTCAGTATTCCTGCAGGGGCTTCCTAAACACTAATCACAATTTTTTTTTTGTGAGGAAGTAGTTTTTACCTAACTACTAAAACTATAATTATTACAAATATTACTCCTAAATATTAATCCTAAAATGCATACCACCCGGTCAGGCATGCGGTAAGTAGTCTTGCGGTTTGAATCCTGTTGCGGGACAAAATTAAATATTATTAGCACTAGCAAACATGACGATCTGGCAAAATGTCTTCCGCCCTCAAGGACTGGGAGAGAGTGTTAGGTATAGGCACAGAATAGATATTAGTAATAGGTGTTCGATATTTTAGGTGTGTGTCTATTCATAATACAGTGGTAATAGGTAGGTGTAGGGTAGGTATAGTCATTATAGGTAAGCAGGTAGGTGAATAAACCACATTAGTTAAGCATGTGATTTCGCAATAAGTTTCAAATTAATTCAGCTTCTCCAAACTTTAAATTTCTGACTTCGCAAGTAACAAAGCTTTGCCAACTTTCGAGTTAATTAAGGAATCCAAAAAACTGTTTCCGTCCCGCCTTCAGAGACAAAATATATAACATCGTCGCATAATTTATAAGCCTAACACAAGTTTAATTTTAATTAGAGAGAACTTGAGCCGAGACGACACTACAGAAACGCGAGCTTGTCTGTTTATTTAAAAATTGTTAGTGCATGCAGAGATGAAGCCATGTGTTGGTGCGAGTAGATTTTATAATATTATAATTGTAGGTACATATTCAATTTCTTAGGCATTAGTGTCAATAAAATAATGTACCAAGAACGAATGGTATCCTCAAATTGAAATGAAAACCACGATTTGGTAGTTTTACACCCCTGTAATTGCTAGGCGCAAGACGGATTGAAATATAAAAACAAAAGCTTAGTGTGACAATTGCTTTGTGTCTAATACTAGCTGGCACGGCTTCGCTCACGTAGCATTACAAGGTAAACTTAGATCTTTTCTTCCCTAGGGTTCAAGCTATCCTCATGCCAAATTTTAATGTTGCGCTAGTAACTTTCGCAAGTATATTTTGGACAAAAAAATCCATATTTATTGTGTTTGTGTACAAAATTAAAATTAAATGAGTTAGAAGTACCTATGAAACTTTGTAACCAAGTACTTTAACGACTAAAATAGGTATTATAATATTAAGAGTTTATTCATAAACGAGCTTTAAACCTCTGTTAGCTAATGTTCCTACTTTACTTTCAAATTTATCACCGTCTTTGCTCTAAGAAGGACAAGGAAAGACAATACTTGCAGCCGCTGACATGATATTTTTTTAAGATTAATGAGCATTAGTTTATAAGCTTTTTTTTTCGAGTACCTAGGTATTTAAAGTGGTTTAACTATAACGGCTCCTACCATGAACTCTTATAGCGATTCAAATGAAGACCTAAACTAAATTGAAGGTACCTAAGTTCATCCAAGTCTATCAGCAAAGATTTCATCCGTGGTCCAGTGCCAAGCCGCACAGGATGTTTGTGGCCCACGAGCAGGAAGACGCGTAATTAAATCTTCGCTGCCAAGAAACTGTCGATAGTTTCATAGCGAAGCAGTATTGTTGGAACTAATTATTGGGCTCGGTTCAAATTAAATGAAGCAAAATGAATCACTTGAAACAGCAAGTTGGTTTTCAACTTTACATCTTTAGTTAATATTTTATCTACTGCTCGAAAGATAAAAGTGCTTCGGTAATTCAATTATTTTAATGCTGCTGGCTGCATTTCGCGCATAGCGAGAATGAGCGATTGCTGTGTGAACTTTGTGTCAGGATGTCCTATCTAATACAATAAATTGATAAAACCAATTTTTCAAGTCAATCCAATCAAATATAGGTACCTACTTATGTTTATTTTCTCTCATAAAACAACATAAAGTTTATTGTCTTAATAGGTACCTACCTACCTTATACCTACCTAAGCTGTTATTAGGTGCACTTATTTTGCGAGAACCTGATGGTGCCTGTGATAGGTTTAAAAAACCTACAGTCGTGCCTTATCCCTACCTACAACACAGAACATAGTCTTTGTTTTTTTAAGGTTTGGTCAGTTTTGTGTTCCGGGAAAAATTTTGTGATAGATAAACTGGTAACTTACTCACAAAACGATAGACTCTACAAGATCTTCGAGGCTACGATCGTAGCATGACTACGTGGTCCGCGTTTATCGTCTAAATGTCTTTGCGTATAAGTAAGATTAATGGTAAAAATTTGTTACCTGTCGCAAGACGCATATAGATACCTTCATATCCCCTACCGGGCCAGAACACGCCAGAACACGCCAGAACACACCAGGACCAAGGGGACAATAGGATGAATGTAACGTCATCGGCATCGGTACAATCGCGGTGACAAATGAACCGACATTCAAGTGGCTGAAAGTGGCCAGTTGCTTGTGCAATGAATAACTCTGGGGTTGAGGTTAGCTTGAATGGTCGTGAGTGTACAATGGGTGCAATATCGTGTTGCTTGAGTTTATGGAAACTTTGTGGACTGGAATTCATTTTGGATGTTGGTTTAAAAGAGGTGGCTAAAAGAAGGTACGTAACCTAATGAAATGTTAAAAAAATACTATCAAATACCTACTATAAGTACTAATAAGTTAGCATTTTATTTGATTTGAATTTAAAACACCTTTAAAAATAAATTACACTTTTTTTTTTAACGAAGAGCGCCTGTGAATTTTTTAATAATTTTTTTTAACAAGTCAAATACCTATGTAGCCCGTTCTTTATACTAATATATCTAAATCTTACCAAGCACAGGCTGCTAAATACAAGGTCATATTTTTTCCAGAAGCATGTTGACGTATTGTGAGAAATCTCCAACAGTAGCACGTGAGCCGTCTCGTCTGCCTCCCGTTTATACGAAACAAAGAGTTATAGCCTCTTGTAGAAAGATCTCGTATTGCGTTTTTCACTGCTACACAAGCTTAGACTCAAATTCAAAGCACTAAGGCTTCTTTTAGAAAATGTAAGCAGGGACGGAACATGGTAAATTCCGCTAATAATTTGGTTTGCGACACTTGGTGCACCTTATCTTGCACTTGTCTCCTGTTCGTTCAAATTATTCTGAGAATTTTGTTTATCTTGGCAGATTTGGATTATGGGATAATAAACATGATGTCAACATATGTAGTTCTACTATCGTCACAGATTTAAAAAGGAACAGTTCCATCTATTGATATAAGAAATGCTACGAAGCTTCTTTTGGTGATCTTTTGGTTTTAGTGAACATTCTTTCAAAAAATATTCACCATATTGGTGATCATTACGAGCATGCGAACATGACTGGTTTAAATTATCTTAAAAATGAATGCAAATGTTCTCTTCAATGTATAAACCAGAGTCGTAAAAGTCCGATACATAGTCTCCAATAACAGAGAAGATAACAGTAAAGATAGAGACGATATAAAATATTGCAATAAAACCGTTGTATTTCCAATATAAAGATCAAACATCGAACGGTGGTCCGTCCGATAATGTCCCTGGATATTTGCTTACTCTGGCAAACTACTCTGAAATCTTCCAATGTTTTATCGTTTTACAATGAAACGGATGTAAAGTCTTTGTTGGAGCCTCCAGGGAGGCAGCACGGTTCCGATCTGCCGCCTGTTTGAGAGGATTGCATCTCTGATAGTCTGCGTCGTATGTATGGTTACCTAGATATTTTATAAACTAAATATTCTTTGCTCCTCATTAGACGCAAATACCATTACTTACTTTGCAATCGGTATAATAGGTAGCGCAAAATTGTGTTTATGAAACAAAATTTAAAGAAAAGCATGAGATCACATAAGTCAACGAAGGTTGCATATTTTATCAAAAACTTTAAGCGAATTTAATGCAAATTCACAATAAATGCCGAACTATCCAGTTATGTTTGTGTAGTTAGAAAATACTGCTTGAACTTGCTTAATTTGACACTAACAATATCGGACAAGAAAAAGTACCTTGTCCGAGCATGTTCGCAGTAGTCCCATGGGAATGGTGTATGCAAAAGTGCATTTTTGTTACGATTCAGCTAGACAATACCATCCTCTGCCTACAAAATTTTTAGCTTTATAACAAAATAAAGCTGATATCAGTTTTATTATGCGGACTGGTTTTACAATGTCAGTAGGCGTGTTTGTTTGGGGTTTTATAGTTCTTTGTGGTCATACAAAGGAATTAGATGCTTATCTTTATTATTGTTAACCTTGATAGGGCTACGGGAGATTACTTGGCTGAGAAGCAAGAGCTAACAGTTTCGATTATTGGATTTGTTTGCATGACTTGCAAATAATGTTTAAGGTCGTCTGGGTGGCATTGGTGCTATTAAGTATAATGTTTATTTTAATAGCTAAAATTAGGAGTATCACGACGTATGAGGTGATGTATGATTAATAAGACACTTCCAGAAGGTGCTTAGATTCCGATACGGTTTTTTTTATAAAGAAGCTGTTTTTGCAAGATGCTTCCTAGACACGATTGGTGAAAAATTGGTGCCGAATCATCAATCAGCTGTCAACAACATTTGTTAGAGAAATACTGAATAGTGAGTGCTCCAATTCGTAGGTATGCCGGCGTTCCCAAGGTGATTCAAAAATACACCTGTCAGGATTTTTGAGTCCAAGGCCTGTTTACAAAAAGAAAGACTTGTTATTTTTTCATTTAAATGGCCATGAATTAGTTCATTTTCTTTCATCCAAGTATACCTATCGATCGGTAGGCAAGTTTCCACTGCACTAGTGCTTTCACACTAACTTCATCTTCGTTTGATAGCCCAGAGCCCAATTTCCTTGGTTTCACATGCGAACTGTCAAAATGCAAATCGTTATCCCGCAACACTCTTCACAAAGCTGCTTCACCCAGAAAACGTCTCCAAGCGCCCTTAACATATTTAGGAACGTTTGCAACGCACGGACTTTTGAATTTTTCCCCTTCGTAGACGCTAGGCGGCTGCGCGTTTGCAAAACATATTTCGGATATACGAGATTATCGTAGGTATATAACTTGTTAAAAAAAGTAGTAATCGCCTTCAATGTCAGTTAAGTAGTTTTGATACTTACTTTTTTGGTAGGACCGATGGTTTATTTTATGGGTAAAAAGGTCTGGCAACATTTGTTTATTTAATTACTTATGTACCTATAAGATGGCATAATGTGAAAAATTGTTCTTTGTTTTTTAACTCACAAGTCGCAAGCCGCACTGTTTGGAAACCTACCGAATTGGTTTTCAGACTGGCAAATATTTTTATTATTTAAAGTTGTTAGACCATGAGGCCTTAAAATTAAGGTGACCTAACTTCGTCATAAGAGTTGATCACTGACTCTTATCAACTTCCTTAGGTATAGGTACCTTTTTTTTTCGTCATGTTATATATAATGTATTGTTTTTTGTACTATTGTTCTTTTTATGTTTGTTGCGTGGCGCATTTTATTATTTCTATATTTATTTTCGAAGAGGTTTTGTAAGTACGCCGCACGCCAGGTTAGTGTACTTTATGTATCTCAGACACTGAATTTACACGTAAATTGAAATATTACACAAAGTATGAGATGCTGTAAGGACTTTCGTGTTATTAAGTCTGGTTTAGGCTTTGGCGAGTCAATTTCTAAATAAATATATGGAAATAGAAGTTAGATACATTTTGACTAAAGTAAAATAGGTTTTATGAAGCTACCCGAAATAAAAACCACTATTGTGATGACATCAGAGTTCGGTGCTCTGCTGCGAAACGAGAGATCAAAACACTCAGAGGACGGGCGCGGGTCGGGCGCGGGTCTATTTTGCGGACGAGTCCGGGTCGGACACGTAATTACACAGGAAGATACTTAATACATAGAAAAAACCAAATCCAGATAGATTGCGGTTTTGATTCCCGAAAAACTAAAATATAAATAACTTTATCCTCATCTCTTGAAGTTTATGTCACTGTGATTAGCAGCTTGCATAATGAATAGAGAGTTTCTGTAGATATGACCTTTTCTAAATTGCTTTTTCCTAATGATAATATAAAAATAAGAGCGAGATGATTAGCGCTTGGTCATAGAACTAGAAATAAAATTAAATATATGCAACATCTCGTTATTTGATGTCAAAAAACTTTTATAAAGTAAAAGGCATAAAATATGCCCCTAGTAAATACCAGGATGCTGTTAGTCTGAAGCTGAACACAGTTTGTAAGTCGGAAGTGCCTAAAGTTGGTCGGGAAGTCAAAAACTAATTAATGCCCGGGATGCCACAAAATGTTCTATGAACATGAAACATAGTAAGGTGTTGAATATAACCCCCTCATTTTAAAAAGAAGCAGACATTTTAGCAGCTCGCTAATCATTGTCTTAATTTTAGGTTGAAAATTTGAAAATTTATTATTACTACACTATTAATACTATTAATTAATTAATTACCTAGTTGTTGTTAGGTTCTTAAACTTTTTGAACTTTTCTATTTCCTATCCTAATCATCGTCTATGTTCATTGACTATATGAATGACAAGGAATAAAAATATTAAAAAAAAGAGAAACACTTAGCAAGCCGTTTATTTATTTGCTTACTTTTACTTACTTAGTGTTTTTTTTGTGAATACGGGCTTAAAACTTTATTTTATTATTAGGCAGAACTTACTAAACATTACTCTGTCGGTATAAAAGCATTTTTCGTTCTGCAAAGCGCTGTCTCCAAAGTTTTGATACTTTGAACCGTCGAAGTACGTCATAAAGCTGGTATCACTGACGTAACTTGGACAGAACTGTACAATAAAGCGTGGGTAGATAGGGCACCACTCTATGACAGCGTACTAAGCATGCCAATAGAGGTAAACCAAATAACTCAGACACCCTGCGAGCTTTACAGGGCCAAGGGAGCCTTTAATCTATCTCGTAGCCAGATTTGGTAGCTGGCTTGTACAAGTCCTAATCTAAGTCTTTATTACTACATCTATGTGTCAAATTTTACAGAAACCGATGTGATTGAATGTTTGAATGTTTGTTACATCCAAACATTTGCAGTAGAACAACGTAGGTATATAATCTATGATTTTTAATCATAAAAAACCTATTTGAAAATCTTCTATTGAATAAAACGATGGCAACAAACGATACAGATTTCGACAGCAACAGTTGCGAAAGACAATGGCAGCTTAAATTACAGTGCATAAAAACCATCAGCGATTTGGTTGCCAGAAAGTTTTGGTGAAAATACACGGGGTGATATTTGTTATGCTGACTGCATTTTCCGAAATGGGAAGCATTTTTCATAGTATACCAATTAAAATACGAGAAATCTAAAGTTTTATGAGAGGCGATATTGTTCAGCTGACCGCATGTTTTGATATGGGCACACCCCGGACACTCTCAATAAAATGTATGAAGCAAACACGTCGCAATCACCACATGCATGGTTTGTGTACGTAAACGGTGCCGTTGTATTTGTGAGTGTCATGGTTGGCCCCACCCAATTATACCAAGAGCGAGATAGCACACTTTCGCTCGCGCTGGCATGCGTGCGCTTGGACCTACACGAAATTAAAATGAACGCGAACCTTAGCCCTTAGCTTCAGTGCCAGCGAAAGATGGCCGGCAAACTCGCGACTGGGGTGGGGTAAGTAAAACCAGTGGGAGGTAGGGAGTGTGATATAGGAAGAATTTGTTTATAGTATTACGGTAAACCGATGCATCATGGGTTTTGTGAGTCGCGTAGATGCACATTGCATTAGTGTCCGCCAGGCTCATACGCAAAATCAAACTTACACAAGCAACCGCAGTAGAGCCTTCATACTTTCTCGCTTTTTCATTATCTCAAACCTTCACGCTTTTTTTGTTTTTACCAAGGACTTTATAAGTAAACGTAGTACATAATTAGTTCCATGGTTTTTAAATCACACGTTTTTATTGGTGTCAGATTGAGCATTTGCGTGGAGTTGTCAACAGTGCTCCAGCGAAATGAATATTCTGAACTATAATTCAACGATGTTCGCAATTACAAAACCAACTAAGCAAGTATTTAAAAGATTCTTCGACGTTGGCGATCAAATCTGTAGGGTTATTACGCAACTACAATTAATTAATTAATAAATTTTAAATCGATTACAATCAATGAACTGTCATTAAGCTGTCATATTCATACAAAATACGTATTTTTTTGATTGAAACCCTGAAGTGAAATCGACTGCAACTGAATTGCATAATCTAGGGGCTGATATCAATATATTCAACACGGAACAATAATAAAAATTATTTAACAATGGCAATGTGTGTTATTGACGTCAATTGTTCTCTTTCAACTTTTTCTAGAAATTAACATAGTAGAATTATTAGAGTATTTTGTGATAGAGCTCATCTGGGGAAGAACTACCACCATAACTATTTCTGCCGCAAAGCAGTAATGATCACATTGCTGTGTTCTGGTTCAAAGGGTAGTGTGTCTGATGAAATAAATAAATAATATCTTTATTGAGGACACAATTACACATGTTACATGTGGTAGAAGTTAATATTATTTAAAGGCAAATTAATTATTTATTTATATTTATTTATTTATTTATTTATTTATATCTCTGATTTTGCAAGCGTGCATAGGCTGCGGTAACCACTTACCGCTTTAGTAGTACAAAAAAAGATAAGTCACAGTGTTTCAATTTAAACCCGTATATTTTTCACAGTTTGGCGTGCAACTCCAAAAAACTAGCTGTTAATTAAAAAGGCGCTTGCCAAGAAAATGTCAATATCCGTGCTTTAAATGTATTACTTGGCAGGTAGGTGTGCCTTTGTTTTATTAACTGTTCGGGAAATTGGTGACAAATTGCCTAGTATTATATTTATTGCAAAGAGCTATGTCGCGATGAGTTATTGATAATAAATACAGTCAATATAAACAGACTCTTCTAGTAATCGGCTCTCGTTCGTTCGTATGAGTCAGTGGCCAAATCTGGTAAGGAGTAGGAGGAGGAGTTTCTAGGCCGTTACATAACTCTGCTAGCAACCGATCTCCATTGATCTACATCTCAAACTAACAAGATAGTTTGACCATTGCTCTACTGTCATAATAGACGGATAATAAGACATGAAGATCTAACAAAGTAATTTATTTATTTATTTATTTTATTTTTGGAAAATCAACAGCTTTATTATAATAATAATAATAAAAGCCTTTTATTCAGACACATAAATATTTAACTAAACTATCAACTACTCAACTTAGGTGAGTCGACATCGACAACTATGTCTGTTTGTCTTTTTCGGCAAAGGCCTCCCTTAACAGCTTTATTACAGTAAACTAAATAAAATAAATAAAAAATGTATTTATTTCCAAAAAAAGGTTACACAAATTTTGTAAAACTTATATAATATATATAGGTACAAATAACTAATGTATGACTTTGTTCATAATAACATTGCAGTTTTACTTATCTATTCATGTTTTGAAAAAAAACTAGACATCCTTTAGCAACAGAGAGCCAAATAGAGGTTCTCGCGAATAATGGTTTATTATGAATACGGTGAGGTATTCACACATAATATAATAGCTGCAAAACGGTTAAAAAAAAGAACAAAAGTAGTATAAGATGGACTTAGTACACGGTGAACAAGCTAAATTTGAATTAGCTAAGAGTAATAATGTGATCAATCCGCTGTTGAGCTATTACGTACCTCAGTTGCAATCCAATTTTAATCAGCAACCTGTAATTAAGCTGTCATTATTATATATTCATATATTCATAATAAATACGTCTATGTAAAAAAAGCGCCTGATTTGAAAATACACATTTATCTACTGGTAAAAAATACGTAGCTGCTACGCTCGTAGCTCGAAGACCGCTACGGCGTAGCTGAATGCTGAACGCAATCGTTTGTAAACATCGCCAGTCAAAGAACCGGTTTTCTCATCACCATTTATTACAAAACCGCGAACAACTTACTATGGCGGACTACCATTAAAGCTTGCGCTCATATAAAATTAATCGTTTTTGTTAATTACATTATCTAAGTAAAGACATGAGTAAATAGCTAACATAATATAAATATTAAGGAAATGATACTTACTGGCGGTCTAGTGGTAGTAAGCCCGCCTGTCGGCTATAACATCTTGGGTTTAAAACCAAGGCCACACAGATTTTAGAACTTATTGAGGTTTTCCGTTAGAATATTTTTACAAACGCAGCGCCTAACCATAACCAACAGCTGCAATGTCAACCAAATATTTAAGTTTTAAAGTTCTGCGTGGCACTGCAACATAGTTTTAAGTTTCTGTTGCCCAGTAAATGTTTGCACAAAAGTTCTGAAAATACAGACCGTTTAGCAGTAGCCTCACCGTTTCTAAACCAATCCATCTACAACCGAATTCATTCATCCAAATCCATCGTAAGCCTTCAAACCATTTTACAGCCAGCATGCAATTAATGGTAGCGAGTGGGTATCGAACCCGCGACGTTTGTCAGCCGTGTCGCGACACGATGTAATGAGTCTACTGGGGCGTGTATAATTCAGACATGTTTGGACAAGGGCGAGTGTTTGTTTCGTATTATCATTATATCTAATGTCTCTGTAAGCTGACCTATTGGTTGATTTGTCACGTAATTATATTACCTACTTTCTGGATGTTATAAGTGTAACTGAGTTTTCAAATCAGCGTCACTTCCTTACTATGTTCAGGTGTTCAATAAAACTGACTGACCTGTTTGACCTGCTGGGACCTGTTTGACCGCACTCGAAAGGAGGAAGGGTTTAGTCCCTTCTTCTTTTATTCAATTAATAAAAATAAATTTTGGTGGATTTAACACAACTCCATCTAGCCCCAAACCTATGTTATCTGTGCCCAAACTAAGCAAAGCTTGTACTTTGGAAGCCAATTAACTGATAGAATAAGCATACTTATCATGTTTTTTTTTGTAAATACATTCGTATAATAGTATTATATTATTCGTATAATTCGTAGAAACACCAGATTTATTTTTTAGATAGATTTACTTATTTATTTATTTAGCCCGAGTTTTTTTATTCAATATTAACTCAATTGCGAGTTAATACTGATAGCAAAACTTGGGCTGGATCGGACGTGCTCTAATCACAGCTGTAGTGCAACAGATATTACATAAGTAATAACAATAAAATAATCACATAAACATTTACTTATAAGTAAGTACATGACGTTTTGTAACTCTCAGATTGTAGGTACAGTCAAGCCATCGTAAAAATGGTTTTATCACGTACACCAAGCTTCATGTAAATTCACAAACGTAGTTGCAAGCGTATCCATTATAATGTTAATCCTCCACTCAGTTTACATCCAGTTTCTAGATCAGAACTATTGCGCGAAGTCAGAACATGGCACTCGTCCAAACATGTTTTCTTTTTGTACCAGTTTTTACTAGTTTTTACCGGTTTTTCCCGCTCGTTACAAACGTTCAAGTGTTGTTAGTTTTTGTATGTTAGATTGATTGTTGACTAAATTGAAAAAGTTTGATGGAAATGCTTCGGATAAGTGAATAGGCTGCCGTTTTTGTGTAGAGTTTTATTTATTTTCATTGAAATGCTTTTGTATTAGCATTGAGTTAAACAAAAAAATGGACAGGTAGCGTACCAAAATTCATTATTTTACTTTCAACTTTTTTTGCATGCAGTGTCAGTTGCAGTCTGAATTTGGCTGTTTGCTGTTGGAGGCTGGTAATATAATGAAAAACAAAAACGATAAGCGACAGACAACAATATTGGCCCTATTGGTCGTCGAAAACAGCTACGAATGGGACATATTTGTATAAGTATATAATAAAAACAGAGCGTAAGCTAAAATTCTTCTTAAGAAAAACTTCCTTCAAAGAAAACTCTCCTAATTAACTAAGCGAAGCAACACAAAAACTAGCTCCGTTGTCGGTTAAAAAAATGCACGTCCCGAGGAGTTGTTTTTCACATGAATTTATACTCATTTACTATTACCATCACGGAGCAATCTTGCTTCTCTTAATTAAATATGGTCGTTAAAAATATTTATAACGCCGCCGACCGCCTTCGCATTTTTATGGGAATTTAAGAGATATCTTCCTGCAGCGGGAATGAAAATATGGGTGTTATTATTATAAGTTAATTATAAAAGTATATAAACCTAATTTAAGCCTCTTTACCGGTTGCTGGCAAAGATCTGATAAAGGTAAAACGTTAGCGATGGTTTAAATTTTGGAATAACTCAGACATAAAGGGTTTCTATCATATTTTTATTGTATCTGCATTCTTAAAGACGTTTGGAATAAATCATACAGTCATTTCAATTACCTAACCGTATTATGGTGCAAAGACGATATTATAATTCAAAACCTACCTACCCTGTTATGGCTAATGAGTTAGTGAACACTGACTAAAACCTCTGTCCACCAGCACTTAAACAGTCGGTTATAACACAAGCTACAAGCTAATGTATCATCAGTGACAGGTGATGATTCATCACATGTTATGTCATCCCATAAAGTTTTCACATAGTAAAACCTTTCTATTCAAAATGTTCCTTGTGATTTCATTGAATGAAAGTAGATACTATATTTTGTGCTCTTGGCTAAAATCCAAGAGCTTTTACGAACGTATAGAGGGCTGTCAAAAATTACCATGCAGACTAACCAGCTATTTACCGGCCGGTTTAAGCTTCTGTTAACAGTGTCAGTGCAACTGAGTAGTAAAACTGCACTTGTAGCATACTTGTAACTCGCGACGCGCGCCGCTAGTTAGTTCGCGTCTAATTATTCAGAGCGGGAACTGTCGTTAAGTAATTCCGCGCCTACCAGTTTCCGTGTACTGCTAAGGTGCCTTACACACGAGTAGCAGTTTGCTGTCGACAGCACCAACTGCAAGCTATCTACATGGATCGCCATTGGCTGTCGGTTGCTGTCGGACAGCAAGCGTCGGCCAATGGTGACAGCAGCCATTTGCAGTGTGCTGAATGTGTGTTTTTCGTCTTTTTCCTCGCTTTTCATTTTAATACTGACTAATGACTCCCTCCTGTAGGGTGATTTCATTCGATTTAAATCAGTGAACTGTCAATAAGCTGTCATATTCATACAAAATACGTCAGTTTTGGATTGAAACTAAGTGAAATCGATTGCAACCGAATTACATAATCTAGGAGCTGAACTATGATCGCTACAATAAGGCCACTCTGGTATCGGTGAGTTGCAGCTGTCGACATGTCAAATTTGCTTTGCCAACTGCTTTGCCGACCAATGTTGACCGCAGCAGTTAGCTCTGTCGACATCAAAGTGCATCCTACATTACATACATTAGGTACTTACATTACACTATTACACGCAATTATCATGCAACAACTTCTCGGTTAGCGATCGTGAACTGAAAAACGATATGTAGAACGGGCCCCTATTATATAAACCGATGACATTTATCCGGTCGTGGATGGTGAGGGCTCAAGATTGATTGCTAAGGTACTCTGGGAAGGGCCTAGGTATGTCCAGAAGTTGACGTCTACTGGCTGATAATACTGGTACGATTTGCATGAAATTTTGATCCGAAATATTGGAATTACCTGCAAGACAGTTTATTTGTGCCAAGAGAGAGACATGAGTCTCGCACCTCCCTAAAATTATTTTTGGCCAGTGATCAAAACGTTGCCGTTTCGGTTTCTAAGTGACTGTGTGAGGTATCATTACTGTACTGAATTATTATGAAAGATTCAGTTTACACTACTGTAAATCGATGTTTTAGGTGCCATGTTTTTATCTGACTACCTATACATGGGAGACTGACTGATTGAATGACAACCAATCAATGCACAGCTCAAACCTAGAAAAAATTTACTCTAGTAAGAAACTTAAAATCAATAAGTTTTTTCTATTCTAACTTTTACTTTTTCATTTACTGCTTTGTATTATTTGCAACCTAGTTGATTTTTATTTAGTTCCGTTCAATGGAACTTTTTTAGATTTCATTAACAGTTCACCGTCCTTACGAAATGTTGGTTTCGTGACGTGTGTAGGTAGTTTGTCCATCTAATTTTAGCAAGATGTACAATAAAAGTTCGGTATTCAAGTCAAGTAAATACAGCACTTCGAATAGTTTCATTCAAAGTGCTGTATTTTAATTTGACGTGCTGACCTACACGCGATAATCCGTACGTTTGTTCAGAAGTTCTACTTTTTAAAGCGACAAACGATAATTGTGTCATTTATAGTAGATCAGTTTATCTCGGTGATAACTCAGTTTAAAGTAGTTACCGCTAAAGGCTGAACCATAATAATTGAAAGACCGTTTTAGCTTACAAGAGAAGATCTGCTTTTGGTTTTGTTGCATGGCAGTGGGAGCAACTCGTCGTCAATCGTCGATCGATATTGCAACTAAATAGAACGTAGCGCATGAAATATGAAGCCCTCTTTTAAAAAAAATATCGCTAATTGTTAGATTAAACAAAAATTTTCATGATCGTGCAAGTCACTACTTGTCAGTGATATTAAACAGTACACAGATTTGTGGGTAAGGAGCACTTTAAATCTGTGTACTGATTGAAACAAACGGCTGACGTGACGTGACTCGACAACCGATACAGACACAAGTCTGTGTCGATTGTAGGTAGGTGAACCACCTAAGGCTAGTGAAAAAAAAAACAAAGTGAGAAACATAAACCTTATGCCCTCACGTAAAGAAGTTTACGATGAAACAAAATGTATTTAGTCATCAAACTTGCGCGTGCCAGAAATCGTTTGATAAACATAAAGTATACGAGCCGTATTCACAAACACAAGGTTATTCATGAAGGTCGATCCGTAGGAGCAAGTCTAAAACTATAAGTAGAGATCTAGTAAATCAGTTATAAGATAAAAAATAATTAACAGATTTTCAGAAAGATTTATACAAGACACGGACTCTGACGTTGATTGAAAAGAATCAATTTTTTTCATCAGCCATTCGTTTTATATGCAAGTTTCAGTAAATTAAGGGATGTATTTATTAACAGGCCTATGTCCAAAACTGGAGAAAAAATGGCTGAAGAGGAATTAATGAATGAATGAGTGAATGATTAAGTAAAAACAAAAAAAATCTATCTAGTTATTTATAATTGAGTGTTTTTTATATAAATAGTGTACAATTTCTGAAGAATTTCTTATATCATCAAGAAACCATCATGTCTCTAAAACTATTCCCAAGAACAAGATTTTACGAGAACACGCAATAAAAGCGCTCTTAGACCATGTAGGTAAGTACAATGTATGCTAATGTTTATGGCTAAGGAATTTCCGTTTACGAGCCGCGTCGAATCTGCACGGGTCTTTATTGGTGTAAGGCGGTTTGCCATGATTTTTATGTGCTCTTTCGGTACGTTGCACTGTTCTTTAACTTTATCTTGTGACTGACGCACAAGTAATGGTCCATTAGTTACCTCGGAATGAAATATAGAACTCTGGTAACTCAAAAACGAGTAAACATCTTCATTTTTGCGTTCGAAAAGTGGTTTCAAAAAATCTGTTTCTTTCTAGAATCCTTATTTTTTATGCGTAAACACACAACGTGTTAATAGATTATTTTTATTTCTTATTTTTTAATTTTTTCTTTCTATTTAAACAAAATACAATTCCGTAAAATAGAATATAATGAATGACTGTTTTCTGGTAAAAAAAAATAAGTTGCAGTTAGATCAAACTGACCCATCATAAATATGCCTTCTTTTTGTTTCCGCACACACCACGAACTTTTTCAATAAATAACCGTTACATTGTGATCTATGATACTCGCAAATGTCCTTGTAAAGAAACTAGCTAGCTCACAATACGTAACACCGCGCTACGTCCGTCGCACCATCGACCAGCAATTTCACCCGCACGTCATCGTCCTCATCATCATTTTAGCCAATAGACGACCACTATTGGACAAAGGCCTCCCTTAAAGAACGCCATGACAAAATATCTTCAGCCTCCTATCTAAGAGTACCTAGTAGAGTTCTTTGTGATAGAGCTCGTCCGGGGAAGGAATTCCACCACACCTATTACTGCCGCCAAGCAGTAATGCTCGCATTGCTGTGTTCCGGTCCGAGAGGTATGGTTTCCGGTTAAATTACAGGCACATGAGACCTTTCATCTAACGTCTCAGGGTGGTGACACGCAAGTTATATCTATGATGTTGCAAGCGTACATAGGCTATGGTAACCGCTTACGATTTACGCTTGGTTGCCACATTAGTGATATAAAAAAAAGCCTTCAGCTCTACCTTCTAACTTCCTACTTACTACCGTTTATGAGAGTGTATCTTAGCATAGATTAGCACCTCCACGCTTGGATTTTTTTCGTAAGATCGTTGAATTTAAGATAATTACTTGTTTTGCTTGTTTTAAAAACTAAAATTAATAAAAAAGTGGTTTACGGAACCAAAGAAATAGTTATTTATTACCGTCCTTTTTTTTCGTTTTAAGGTTTTGATTGAACACTATCTCGCCTGATGATAAGCGACGATGTGGTCTACGGTGAAACACGCTTGCCTAGAAAATCCTATTCACTCGTGATTTGAAGACACCCAAGTTGTCAAAAGTTCAAAGTGATCCTTGTGATTTTACTGAATAAATAATTTTTGATTTTGATTTTGATTTTGTTGTAATTATCGGGAAACACGTACTCCGGCAAAGAGTTTAGCGGTGCGCAAGAGAAACGTAGAAGCGAAACGCTTTGTACCTATCCACTAAGTAATAATCATCTCAAAATAACGTTAGGATACAATAAATCAAACTAGTATTAATTATGAATTGGTTATTTTTGTTTATAATATATATTAACCACTGCTGGGGGTTTTTATAATAACCATCAGTAACTAACCTTGTTTTGTTTAGATGGAGTGAACTAGCTTACTAGTCTCATACAGCCCGGTTATTCACGCTGCCTTCGGAAATATTTTAGAGTTCAATGGCGGAATTATGAAATATCGCCGGCCCGTCGTCGGTTTAAATGAAAATAAACGCACGATACATGGCGTTGTTTATAGTGCACTCATCTTTGCCACTTTGTGTTTAACCGTGATCTGTGGTTTTTGAACGTTTATTGAGTGCCAAAAGCTAGTGGTTTATGACAGCTTTAGTTATTATTCTCTATTTATTATTCGTAGGACACCGTAATAGGATTTTTTTCACATTTCCATACAAAATGTACCTAATTAAATTTAAATTTAGTGTACTTACTCTATAGAACGCCATCACCATCATTCATGGTCATAATTGGTACAATTAAATCCATTACAGAATGTGAGTGCTTGTCTATCTCAGAGAGTACCTACTCGTACGAATCGCCTGAAAAAAATCACAAGGTGTAATAGGATCGGACCTCTCGATTAATTATCTTCAGAATATATTATTATTATTATATCAGCCGTTGGTGTCCCACTGCTGGGCAAAGGCCTCCCCCCATTCCCTCCAGACGTCTCGATCCCGAGCCAAAAACCTCCAATCTACCAAAAATTTATCCAGTTCGTCCCGCCATCTCCGTTTTGGTCTGCCGCGTTGCCTTCTCGCTAAAATAAATAAATAAATAATGCTGGACAATCCACACAGCATCATCTAGCCCCAAGGTAAGCTGCTGTTAAACAGAGCTGTGTTATGGGTAGATGACTGATATATATATTTAATACAATACAATACATAGATCGATATTTTTTATTATATATAGAAAATACCCAGAACACCCGTAACAAATATTTGTAGATCGTACAAACATTTGTCCCGTGGCGAGAATCGAACCCGCAACCTTTGCGTTGCAGGCGGACCTCCGACCGCTGCGCCACACCGGTCGTCAAAATATATATTATTATAAAAAGCTTTCGCGACTGACTGACAAATCAGCACAGCTTAAACGATGAGTCCCAAAAACATGAAATTTGGAGGGTACCTACATTGCTCATTGCATTGGTGTATATAGGGGTGCACAAAGAAAAAAATCAACTCCTAGAAGATGCAGTGGGCAGATGACGTTTGTAAAAAAAAACTCAATGCGGATAAAGTCGCGGGCCGCCGATAGTTTTGATATCAAATGAAAAAAAACAAACAATAAGTTGGATCAAATTCGTGTCATCAAAATGCAGTAGTCTTATCAAGTATTTTACTACCGTTTAAAAGTAAGTTCATTGTTTATCGGAAAGCTTTTATTGTTTACTCAAACGTTAAGTTTTTTTAAAGTAAGTAAGGCCGTACGAGTCACTGCCCAACTTTGGTGACTGAGGTGACAAAATAACTTTAAAAAAGCCGGAACCGACAGCTTGGGGTGCACCTCCGAAGCACGGAAGTGCTCAAGATTATAATAACCCAAAAATTATTTCGCCTCAAGCGAGATTTGAACCAATGATTATTTCGAGCAAGCGAGATATGTCTTGATAGCTCAATTGGTAGAGCACCCGCGTATCAAGCGGAGGATGCGGGTTCCAATCCCGCTTGAAGCGAAATAACTTTGGGATAATAGCAAAAATAACCAACGGAAGTGCTCAGTTGTAATTGTCATCCCATCATATAATTGTACTTACAGAAAATTATCTAATTTAAATTAGATAGGTATTTTAACTGAAATTGAAATTTCGATTATACTTAAATTTACGGTGCATTAGGCACCAAAATAGCATTACGCTATTTCCTGTTATTATGTTTAATAAAATCAACATCAGGTACAGTCTACGTCATTAATATGACGCAGATTGCACCAATCAATCGTTAAAAATAATGGAGACACAATATTGTTTTTAACTTTCTAGAGGCTTAAAATTTATTTATGACATGCACATCACTCTAACATTGCATGCGCTGATAGTTTATAATAATAATCAATCTTATGAAATTATAAACGATTTAAGGATTCTTACTAGCCAGTAAACACATTATTTAACCAAACATTTTCGAGAGAATACCATCCACCCGTGTTTGCCCATTACCACTGCAATTTGCTTATTTTACTGTGATCTTGTTTATTTTACTGATTTCCGCATTTCAGATCATAGTAGATCCGTAGGTAGTTAAACTCAAAACATCAAAACACTCAAAACAAAAATCATGGTAAGCACGGCTTCATAGCTAGTTGCCTGTTTTGTAAAACGTACCTATGTTATAGGCAATATATTATATATATTATATAGCAACCACTTCCCAGTGCCTTATATCATCACTGGCAATAATATTTTATTTTGTTTTGGTGTCAATCAATGAAGGTCGAAAAATCTATTTACTAATTGCATGCGCCAGCGCCGCGAGGTTGTTAGATACTAATTTGTGATGCCTACTGTACCCACATTTATTTAAACTGTACAACTTTGTAGATGAAATTATTCACACGGTCGCCTTCATAATGCCTAGTGTCAATAACATAACAATATTTTTTATTTTTATATTTTATTCATTATTAACAACATGCTATTCGGAGAAGGTAAGTTTGGTTCAACAATTATGTATCACATCATCACCATCACAGTAGAATGTCAAAATCAGGAGATCAGATCAGATCAGATTTTGTATATACAGGGTGTAATCGTTAAGTGTGCACAGGCGATTATTCCGTAACTATTGCAGATATCAAAAAACTTTAAACTGATATCGAAAGTACTTTACCTAATGAGTAAAATGACATTAATAACTTTTTAAAAATAAAACGAGAAATATCCAAAAAAATTACATTAATCACTCCCATACATTTTATTTCTTAGTAAGTACAAAATTTTGTGTTCAAAGCATATGTTCGAAGTGACGTCCTCCTTGTGCAATACAATGACGAGCTCTATTTACAGTTTCTAAATGAACTTTCCTTAACATTTGCGGAGTAATTAAAGCAATTGCACGACGTACACGATTCTGTAACTCTTCTAGGCTGTGTACTCTCTCAGCGTACACGTGGTCTTTGACAAATCCCCATAGGAAGAAATCACAAGGCGTGAGATCCGGGGATCTGGCAGGCCAAGGGGTTGCACTATTATTGGCTATTAAGCCATTATAATTGTTTCGTAAGAAATTCATTACAACATTTGTATTATGTGCAGGTGCTCCATCTTGTTGAAAAATTATCGACCTTCTTTCATCGTCTGGAATTGGTTCTAAGAGACTTGGCATATCGTTTTGTACAAAGGAGAAATATCTCTGTCCATTTAAGGTTCCACTGTAAAAATATGGCCCAATGATCCGATCTCCAAGAATACCACACCACACATTAATTGAGAATCGCACCTGAGCTCTAACTTCAGTAGTTAAGCGAGGATTGTCAATTGACCAATAATGCGAGTTTTTTCTATTGTAAATGCCGCAGTTTGAAACATTACTTTCATCGGTCCATAAAATTGACCTTACATTGACATAATTATTGACTAGCCAATTGCAATAGACCAGCCGACGAGGATCATCATTGTGCAGCGTTTGAGTAGGTTTTATCTTAAATGCTTTGAAGTTGTGTTTTTTTAATAACTTGTGTACATAATTGTGGGACACTGGAAATGATCGGGCCACTGAACGCGTTGATTCTTGTGGATTATCTACTACGTAGTTAATAATATTGTTATCTAAGTCATTATCAAATTCCGGAGCTCTTGTTCTCGAACCTGTTTTTCTGTTAAAAGATCCATAATTTATCAAATTGTTATCCAACTTACGTAAATACGTACCAGAAGGAACTTCTCTATCTGGGTACTCTCTTCTGAAGGCGATAATGGCCGCCCTATTGTTACAATCATGTTTGTAGTACATTTTTAACATGTCCCTCTTTTCTGTATTGGAATATGCCATTTTTCAATCAATAAATGCAACAATCACGATTATTAACGCAAATTGAAAAATACAATAAATTGGCGGGAACGAGAACCCGCGATAAAGAATTTGAATTTAGAACGAACATAAAAATAAATCTCATACTAAATGTATGGGAGTGATTAATGTATTTTTTTTGGATATTTCTCGTTTTATTTTTAAAAAGTTATTAATGTCATTTTACTCATTAGGTAAAGTACTTTCGATATCAGTTTAAGTTTTTTGATATCTGCAATAGTTACGGAATAATCGCCTGTGCACACTTAACGATTACACCCTGTATAAGTATTTACATAAAAAACACCCAGAACACCCGGAACAAAATTAAATATTATATATAAATTAAATATAAACTCTTTTCGCCTAAAATACAGGATTACCTAGTTCAGGCTCAAGTGTTATGTATACCTATGTCTAAGATTTTGTAATTGTTCCCCGACGGGAATCAAACCCGCAACATCCTGCGACGCAGGCGGTCCTTTGCCCGCCGCACCACATTTTCAAATCATGAAATCAGTATTTGGTTTTATAATAGGTCTTTACCTATGAAATTGCCGTTCTTCAGTACTGGTCATTTCAAATAGAAAAAAGTTTGGAATGGCTTTGTATTCTAAATTCAAATTAATTTTGTTTTAAAAACATGACTTCTTTTTACAAACTCAGTCTTTTGTTTATTGATAAGCGTTTTATTTTCATTACATTTGAACATTTTTCGTCATAATGAATACTTTAAAAATTCGTGTAATTATGGAATATGAGTATCGTCGTGGCACCAACGCAACTCAAACGGCTCGTAACATCAAAAACGTGTACGGAGAGAACTGTACAAACGAACGCACAACCCGTTATTGGTTTTCCCGATTCCGTTCTGGAAATTTTGACTTGAAAAATGAAGCTCGTGGTCGTCCGGAGACTTTGGTCAACAATGATGAATTAAAGGCGATTGTGAAAGCTGACGAAACTCAATCTACAGCTGAGCCAGCAGCAGCTTTTGATGTTAGCATCAAAACAATTTTGATCCATTTGCGACAATTAGGCAAGGTAAAAATAATTGATAGATGGGTGCCCCGCGAACTTAACGATCGCCAACGCAACGTACGCGTCGAGACCTGCCTCGCGCTGCTCAATAGGCAAAGAAATGAAAGAATTTTGAACCGAATTGTTACGTGCGATGAAAAATGGATTCTGTTCGACAATCGAAAGCGCTCAGCAAGTTGGTTAGATCCTGGTTCAGCACCAAAGCAATGCCCTAAGCCAAAAATGACCCCAAAAAAGGTGATGGTCACTGTTTGGTGGTCTAGTGCGGGTGTGATTCACCACAGCTTTTTACAAAACGGCATGAGAATTACTGCAGATGTGTACTGTGAAAAACTGGAGACAATGATGGAGAAGCTTGCACATCGGCAACCAGCTTTGGTCAATCGGTCGTCCCCACTGCTCCTTCACGACAACGCGCGACCCCATACTGCACAACAGACAGTCTCCAAGCTGCAAGAGCTGGGGTTGGAAGCTCTCCCTCATCCGTCTCCTCATCATCATACTCACCAGACCTTGCACCTACCGACTATTACTTTTTCCAAAATTTAGACAACTTTTTAGTGGGTAAAAAATTCAATTCCCGAGAGAAAGTACAAAATGCCTTTGAAGATTTTTTTGCCTCCCGTCCAGCAGATTTTTACAAGAAGGGCATTAATAAACTGCCAATGCGTTGGCAAAGATGCATCGATTGCATGGGTGATTACTTTGAATAATAGAAATAAAAAAGTTTAAAAAAATAAGTACACTTATTCCATACAAAACGGCTATTTCATAGGTAAAGACCTAACACTTACAACTTAGGCATGTACTTCTACTAAATCCTTCGACTTATAAAATTGTTCAATAACTAAGAAACTGGTAATCAACGCATCATTTTTACAAAGTATAAAACAGTAGATAGAGTAATTAAAGAGCAGGCTTTTAAGTATATTTTAAGCACTTTTGTGAAGCCGGGCGAGTAGGTAGTAGCTTTTATTTCTTATATTATCATTTATTATGAAAAGGGATCATCAAAAAAAGGGTTAATTTCGTTATCCCCCAGTCCCGTATTCACCCGGTCCGTTCTCACCCTATTTTAATAAAATTTATATCAATTTTTTTTATCGCTTTTGCTTTGATTTACAATTAAGTACAGGCGAAAACTAAAGTGCTTTAGTATTTTATTCTCTTTTTAATTGAGTAGGTACCTATTTAGTTTTGTTAATTTATGTTTCTATCATGTTAGAGTAATATTAAATTAACTTCAATTATAATAATGTTTAGTGCTAAAGCAAATAGGTACCTACTTAAATAATAAGTACTTATTTGTGTAATGAACATGAATGAGCAAGAGTATTTACCCTCTCTATTGTTAGCACTTGCCGCGGCCTACCTGTACCCGTACTGGTTTTAGATAACAATACTATATAGTCTAGACAAATAATATGTCCATCCCTTTTACACTCAAGTCAAAAATACTAGATATCTATTGCAATATGCTCACGATGACAAGTAAAGGTCTTTCGCAAGGGCTGGACCCAAAATATTACGAACTTATGACTAATATAACTAATAGAAGAGGGGGAAAACTTTACTACATGTCGGGAACTCTTTTACTTTATATCGAACTATTAGAATAGAATTTAAAAATATATTTATTGCGCCATACAATAAACATAAAAAATAACAATACAAATTAAAACTAAATCATTGTGACGAAAAAAAGGCAGCTACTCAGCATGCAGCATAATAACTTTTTAAGTGTATTCGATTTCAAATCCGCTGTAGATAAGTAAACCAAAACTTTTTTTATTTAGTGATTAGGACTTTGCGACTTTGCATGTCTTTATATTTTACAATCAGTACCTAGACCTACTTACAGTGTAGCAATGTACCAATTGTAGGTATTACAAAAAAATAATAAATTAATATCATTAATATAGTATTTAGTTACATATATTATTTCAAGAAGTCCTCATTTAAAAAAAAATAGATGGCATAATATAGGGTGGTCCAAACATAGACGTCATAAGAAAAATTTGCCCCAGATTTAGGGGTATCCGATAATACCCCATGTATGTTCCCCCGATTTTTCGTATTTTTCGAGTTATGATTTTTTTGAGAATGTTTGAAAGTGATAAACAATTTTTTGGAGGTTTTTTTCCAAGTTTTTTTTTGTAAAATAATCTCAATGAGTTGTACAATCATGCATAAAATAATCAACTCCCTAGCATTAGTGCAAGTTACAACAGTTTTGATGAAAAGTGACGAATTAAAAAAAAAAAACAATATGTTTTATTTAGATTACATTTTTTAAATATTACAGGGTTTGGGCTCTTCAGTTAAGTTTAAATGACCTGTGTGAGAAGAGCCCCCTCTTAGCTGTGGTCTCTTAGGTAGTACATTTTAATTTCTAAAAAGGTTAGGACTTAGACATGAGTGTAAACTTATATAATTCAAAGTATTCAGAATTTAATGTATAGAATAAATGTAGGTAAAACTAAAGTTAACCGTGCGTAAACAAGTATTTCTAATTAATAATGTAGGTAATTTAAGACTAATGCGGGTAGGTTAGCGAGAATAGTAGGATGTGAATAAGTCTGCGTATAAGTAGGTAACCTTCGAGGATCGTAAATTATTTCAAACCAGAGAGGCAATTCACGTAATTATGTAACTTCGTTTCAATTCTCAATATTCGATCACTTTTTATTATTTTACTGTCATATAAGAGTAGTAGAGTTCTCTGTGATAGAGCTCGCCCGGGGAAGGGTAGTCCTTACTTACCATACTTATTTCTGCCGCCAAGCAGTAATGCTCGCATTGCTGTGTTCCGGTGTGAAGGGTGTGGTTTCCGGTGAAATTACTGAGGACACACATGAGGATTTCGATCTTAGCCTCAAGGTGGCAACCCGCGAGTGATACCTCTGGTATAGCAAGCGTCCATAGGCTGCGGTAACCGCTTACCATCTTGTGGGCCGTACGCTTGGTTGCCACTTCAGTTGTATAAAAAAAAAAAAAAAAACAACATTTTTACTGTTATTTTATGATATCAAGAAAAGAATGAAACTTTGATTTTGCTTTATATATTATATACAGGGTCTTTCATTATCAACCTGACAAACTTAAGGCATAGGTTCCAAACGTAAAAAAAATATATATGTACCTATAATTTTTTTTTTTATGTATATGACGGAGGAGCAGGTCCAGGATGCTTCGTAGATAGGGTGACGTCACTAGCCTATGTTCATGATGGATCACCCATCTTGTTGAAGAAAAGGCAGGAACTGTTCAAGTCTTCTTTATTTCAAGCTTCAGTAGGTGTTGACGGTCCGACTTCGACTTCGGCTCGAGTGCGAATGAATCGTACCCGGGTCGTCGCCCGTATTTATAGCAAAACGCAGGCATGCGTCCACAGTTGTTTACAACAAGACAAAATTACTTATGAATGCCTGAGTCCTGCTTTTAACGATCAAATTAGTTAATTTATGGTCTGAATAGTTAAATTAACCACTAGATTACTAACTAATGGTTTGAATAGTTTAAATTAACTACTAGACTACTTAATCAGCTAATCAATTCATGATTTACAAGTGGTTTTAAGCCGGTTTTCTACAATGTGTTTTTAGATACAGCATGTGATGACGTCATTGCTCCGATATATATTTTGTCTTAAAAATCCCAAGTAAACAAAAAAAAACATCGATTACGTTTTTCGTTATTTATCATTGTTGGGAATCGAGTTAAGCGACGTAATAATGAAATATTCGAGTGTGCGCGCCCCGTAGCGGGTCAAGGACACGCGCAGGTCAAGGAGGCTCGGGAATGACCCGCGGTTCATGGACGCGCGGGTCACTGACACGCTGCCTTTTCGATTTCTAACAAAGATAACTAATTATTAAGCAGAATTACGTTTTTTTTTTAAATAAAAAAAAATTAAATTTAGAAAATAAGTACAAGTATTTGAACCTACCCCTTAAGTTTGTCAGGTTGATAATGAATGACCTTATTTATAATTATATATGTATATATTATTAAGTATTTTACAGAAGTGGGTATGTAGTTTGAATACTAGATAAAGAACTAAAAGTTATGTAGGTATGAATTATAAATAGACATTTTTTAATAGATCTTCAGTTTGCTGGTAGGTTAGGGATTTTAGCATTAAGGTTACTGTTTTTTTACATTGAATATAGGACATAGGATATATTTATTATTTAACTTTCTATTAATTTGATTGTATATTTTAGTAGATTGAGCTGTAAATTGTTTACAGGCGAAAACAGTCCTAGTTTTTGTGGTAGTTTTAGTGAAGCGTTGGTTTCGCTTTTTAATTATATTTGGGTCAATAATTGTTTTTTTATGGGTTTTAAGTATGCATTGTAATATATATAACTGTCTGACCGTCAGCACCTCAGCTTCATTATATAATTCATTTGTACTATATCTCTTTTTCTTACGTAACATTACTTTTAGGATGTGCCTTTGTGCGCGTTCAATAATGCTGATGAATTTAGTTTTGTGTGTACCGCCCCAGATTGAAATACAATACAAAATAGTTGATTGAACTAAAGTCGTGTACAAATAAGTTATTAGTTTTTTTATGAGCAATATCACTTAAGGATTTAAAAATCCAGATTAATTTTCTAGCTCGATTTGCGACTAGTTTCAGTTGAGGGTGCCAGGAGAGATTTTTATCTAACATAATTCCCAACTATTTTGTAGAATTTACTTTAACTAAATTGTGACAATTACAGCGGTTTTGGTCCCTACTTTTACAAAAATGCGCAGTTATTTTTAGATTTGGGTCAGGTTGTAAGGAGTCTAAAATTGAAAAAGCAATATAATTCGTTTTTAAGGTGTTAAGTGTAAGTAAATTTAGGTTTAGTCAATCTATGACCTGCTGAAGACCCGCTTGAGCTAGCTGGTACACCTCGGGCCATGATGTGCCATGGAAAAGTAAGGCAGTGTCATCTGCATAAGAGAAGACTTTTCCGTTTTTTAGTTGTAAATTAGTAAGATCGTTTATGTAGGATTAAAATAACGTTGGTCCGAGGACACTGCCCTGCGGAACGCCGTACTCAGAGGTATTTTCGTCAGTGCTGTAAATGTCATTATCCAACTTGACACGTTGAGTTCGATCTTTTAAGTAATTAGTTAGCAGATCAAGAAAGGAGCCCCTGATACCCAATTTTTCAATTTTGCGGATAAGAATGGGGACAGAGACGGTATCAAAGGCTTTTTTTAGGTCTAAAAATATACACAACGTTTTGTTCTTTTCATCTAGGTGTTTTGTTATATTCGTTGTAAGTTTTGTTGTCTAAAATAGCGTCTTCTGCTAGTGCCTTTACGAAATCTGTATTGTGAGTTAGAAAGTATGTTATAAGAATCCAGAAATTTTGTTAGTCTAAAGTTAATTAATTTTTCCATGACCTTTGATAAAACGGGAAGAACCGAGGTGGGCCTATAGTTTTCGATATCGTCTCTGTCACCACTCTTAAAAATGGGATGTATAATAGATCGTTTTAGCTCCTGGGGAAAAATTCCTTGCTGAAAGCACAAAACACTGAGATGAGTTATAATAGGCACCAATTGTACCTTAGCCATTTTAATAAATCTAGTTGGGATCTGGTCCCATCCAGCTGCAGATTCTGACTTAAGATTGGCAATGATTGACTCAACCTCGTATGGTTCTGGTAAAATTGTTCCAATTGTATTTACCTGACGGGAAGTTTAGAAAAATAGTTATCAATTAGATTATTATCAAGGTGTATTTTTTCAGCCAGAACCTTCCTAACATTCTTGAAATGATTATTTATGTATTCAACAGACTGTTGAGAAGTGTCTTTTAAATTTAAAAGTTCTTAATTGTCAGATTTTTGTTTATTTAGGTAGGTAATGTTCTTAATGCAGTTCCATAAAGTTTTATTATTGTTTTTAGCTTTGTTTAGAAGATCTCTTTCGTTTTTAATTAAGTTGTTACAGAAGTTGCGATATCGTCTATAGGTTATTTTTAAAATTTCATTTGTTGCGTCACGTCGAAGTTGTTTTTGTAGTTTATTTCTATTTCTTATACATTTTAGGATTCCCAGTGTTATCCACGGTTTTACTATTCTTTTGTTATTTGATATTTTTATAGTTATAGTATGTTCATGCAAGCACCTAGAAATTAGGTCTATTAAATTATGGCATAAAATGTTCGGATTTTCATTTTGAAGCAGATCAGAGATATTTTTATCTTTCAATGATGTTAGGGCATCAATATAATTAGTGAAAGTTTTTGTTCTTTAAGTTTTAACAACTATTTCTTTACTATAATAAATTATCAGAACCACTTTATGATCAGTAATCGTCGTATCTAACACGGCAACAGCGGATGTAAGTTTCGTAGTGTCAAGGTTTGTGAAAATGTGGTCAAGGCAGCTGTTTAGCCGGGTGTCTAGTCGGTGTCCAGGTAGCAAGCTATGAGTAGCTAACATATCAAGATAAAGGTCTATGTGTCTATCTTTGTTTCCTTCCATAATATTTATATTTATGTCACCTGTTAGGGTTGTATTAATATTTAAATGCGGAGCTTTTAGGTAGTTGTCAAGGGAAGTAATAAATTTATCAGGGTTTTTTTTCAGATGGCGATCTGTAAATACATATAATAGTGTTAGTGGGGGTAGTAATTTCCAAACATGATGCTCGAAATAGAGTCATTTCTTTCAAATAATAATAATATTTTTTTTAATTAGAGAGCCATTTGCAGATTATTTTAAGGCATTTCCTATTTTATTTTTTTATTCCGTTTTATTTAAAATTAAAATATAATAATGTAAAATTCAAATTCAAATTCAAATGTATTCACTTATTTATAATAAGTGCATAAACATTATATAAATTAGGTTTTTTAGAGCAACTACCACCCAGTTGTAACTACCTGAAATGGATATTGAAGAGCGGGATCTTCTGATACAGGTTTATATTTACTTAAAAAAAGGTCCCAACCATATGTGAAAATGTTATATTTTGCTACTGAATAAAAAACTTTTACTTTTTTTTACTTTACTTTTTATTTAGCCTTACGAATGACAAAATAGGTAATAATCATTTACTTGGATCAAGTTAATTCAAGTTGCTAACTTTGGGAATCTTCACCTTAGTATCTTTAAAGGCCGATTTCAGCAAAAAATAGCTTATTAAGTTGCAATTTTTTTGTAATATTATGAAAGCTTAGAGTCCCTGAAAGTTTTTAAGAACACTTACAATCCATGGAATATGGTTTTTTGATTTTTAATTTAATGTTGAAAATTCAACTTTGACTCTCTCAAACACAAATTCGTCACTTTTCATCAAAACTTTTGTAACTTGCACTAATGCTAGGAAGTTGATTATTTTATGCATGATTGTATAAGTCATTGAGATTATTTTACAATAAAAAATCTTGGAAAAAAACCTCCAAAAAATTTATCACATTCAAACGTTCCGACCAAACATTCTCAAAAAAACATAAAAAAAATCATAACTCGAAAAATACGAAAAATCGGGGAACATACATGGGGTATTATCGGATACCCCTGAATCTGGGGCATCTAAATATTTCTTATTGACGTCTATGTTTGGACCATCCTGTATAATTAATATTATTTTACTTTTTACATTACTAAAGTCGAACACATTTTGTGCCTGCCAGTACTTTACATTAAAAATTGCTTCGAATAAAACTGATCGTACCTAAACCAATTCGGGTGAGAACGGACCGGGTCAATACGGGACTGGGGATTAACGAAAATAACCCAAAAAAAAAGCTAGGAACCCAGCCGAGTTTGTTGCCAGATTCTTCTAGGCTGGGGCACGTGGAACTGACGTAAATTCACCTAGCTTTTAGACGTTTCAAAATGATCCTTGTGATATGATTGAATAAAGAGATTTTTACTTTTTCTTTTACTTTTAGAGCGTTTTGGTTAAATTAAGTATATCCTCACTCTGTTGCGAATATTTAAGCCTTTCTGTATCCGAAAACATCAATCGACTAACTACCTTATATTTTTAAAGATACGATACATAGCAACAGAACATCCAGCGGTAACTTATTACAACACAAAATACGTAAGTTATGTCAATTTCACGTCGAGGCGCTACGGACGTGGAGACCCATTTTACTATGTTGGATTAAACTTCTATTCTTTATATGAGTTTCATAATAATTGGTCGGTAAGATTCATTTTCTTCCTAATATATTATATGTACCTATTTCTTTACAATATTAAGATAAGTATGGAAGTTTGAAGTCAATTTGAAATATTATCTTGCGAAATCAAACTAGCAACATATGTATATCCTAGCCTTTAACTGGTTACTGGACTTATTGTAACGTGAGGTTTGTGAGGCTTCTGTTAAAAATGAGTTTCTTGGAAAAGTATTACTGTAGACTGCGTCTTATAATTTTTTGTTACATTCGACATCTCAAGGATTATTTCGAGCAAGGAGACATAACTCAATGGCACAACTGGTAGAGCACCCGCTCGAGGCGATTTTTTTTTATAAACTTTTGTCATTGACCAGTTTCTCACACTCAAACTTTATTTGAGTCTGTAAAATTTAACCCGGTTTGACATTGTTGACACGATTTAAAGCTATATGCATTGGAATAAAAAAAAGTAGGTACTAGATAGCTGAGAAAAAAGCAGTCACAAGAGTAGCTCCTGAGTGCTCAGCACGAAAAACTCGTTCGTCAATTCAATTGTAAAATGTAAACGTATCGTCCAGTTGTATAGGTCTCTCGACGGATCTAGGCTTTCGTGAAGTTAGCCGTTTCGATGCGCAATGGAGCTCTTCTATAATGGAGTTAGAAAAAGCTTCATTGCGCATCGAAACGGCTAACATCACGGATGCCTAGGGCCTAGATATTGGAAGATTATCAAGAACTTGTTGTTTTAACTTTCTATGTTTTCAGGTTGATTTTTACTTCTACGAGTTTTTGACAAACAGATACAGAAGAGGCTTTGTAGAAATGCATTTTAGGCTTTGCGATTTGATAGAGAAAGATCAATTCTTTGGCGCAGCACTCAGGCAAGGGAAGTTTGCAAAACCTTGTCCTTTTTCCGTGGTAAGTGTCTAGTTAAAGTCAAAGTCTAATTAATAAAAAAGCTATATTCAATCAAATAACAAAGATCACTTTGAAATGTCTTACAAGCTAAATAAAGGACCAATTTCATAGTGGCCTAGGTCTTTGTAACACCATAGAAAAATGGGAAAAAAATATAAAACTAACACTAACAAACAATTTTATTTTTAATTAGACAAACAAAGTTGTGTTGAGTTTTATAAAACCGAAACACTAGATGTCCGCCATGACAGTTATTAGCAATGATCACGTGACGCATCTTGACTTTAACAGTACCTAATAGCCCAGTTGTTCGTTAAACCCGCCATGTTGTTTTGCATTGTGCTGCACTCCTTCACAAAGATTAACTTACTTTAGATTATGAAAGAAGCCAAAAAAAAACAGCGATAAACATTATCTAGTTATCTAGACCCCTACAAAGGACCAGGGCCCGGCTCCATACTGCGTGAAACAACTCTTTTATGCCAGTTCCAACGTGCCCATGCTGTAAAGTAAAAGAACTGGCAAAAACATTGGCTGGGTTCCTATCACTATTTTTGCATGAACCTTGCTATTGCAATACGCACTGAAAATGTTTAAGCCCTACTTGTGACTGACATTGCTACTTTTATTTCAGGGAGCGTATAATTTAAGCAACATGACGATTCCTATAAAACGAATCCCCGATAACTTTCCATTCACCAAAGGACGTATCTACGCCAATTTAACCGTTACTACGTCCAAAGAGCCGATAGCAAACGGCTACGTCAACATGGAAATTAAAGAAACTCGCACCTTTAAAAGGAATTGGGTAGATGATAACTAAATAACTAGATACCGTACCCACCTACCTATTTTTTTGTGCAATAAAACTGGTGAAGGAGATTTTTTTTTTGTCCTTTGTTTCATAAGGGTTTTTATAAAGGTGAGTGAGGTCACTGAAATAAATTATTGTTAGTGTCTGTTTGATTGCTATGATGTATATGTCATCATTTTGAACTTCAGAAAGGTAAATGTAAATGTCATCTATACTAATAATAGAATAATAATAATAATCTATACCTATATACTAATTATACTTTATTATACTAATATTATAAAGAGAGATTTGTATGTTTATATTTTTGTTTGTTACGAATAAACTCAAAAACTACTAGTCTGATTTCAAACATTTTTTCACCATTAGAACGCTACATTATCCCTGAGTAACATAAGCTATATTTTATTTTAGAAAATAATAAGGATCCATGCTAAAACTTCAATAATGTAACCCAAGGTGTCATAAAAAATTGCCATAAAATGTCTTTCATCGCATGCGCTGCGGAAACTATTGATAGAACAAAAAAATGTTCTACAATATTAAAGAACATATTGATATCTACAAAAAAGTCAGCAATACCATATGTCCAACTATTGTACTTATGTAACTATAACTACTTTTTTACATTTTAAAAGTTGATAGAAATGCCGACCAAAATCAGACTATGTTTTCCATATCTTCATATTAATCCTTATCCAAATAAATCATTTCGTATTCAAAACTGTTTCAATACCAAAAGATAACTGTTTGAATTATTAAAATCAGACATTCCATTCAAAAGTTATGACGAATTATAAAAATGTCACTAAACAAAATACTAAAACACCCGCGCGCGCGTCTCGTGCCCAGAGAGCTGAGTGCGTGCACAATGAAATAGGTAGCCGCGCGGCTAAAACGAGAGGTCGGCTCCTACCTTAGGAATGACTAGCGGCTCGTCCCGGCTTCGCACGGGTGCTTAAGTTTTCATTGCACCCGTGCGAAGCCGGGACGAGCCGCTAGTCACAAATAAAAGGAAGCAATAAAGTCCTATGATTTCTTATGGCACCACTTTGATAAGTAGTAAGCAAGCTTCCTAAGACATAAACTTTCTTGTAAAACATGAAACCGCAAAACTTCAAACTTACGTTTTTTCGGCCGAGTTTTAAGTGTGCTTTTACTTACAAAGGACTTAGGGAATAGAGTAAGTATTAAAATCAAACTTTATCTTTATCTTCAAAAGTATTAAATATGGGTATGATACATGACATCATATTAAAGCAGTCACATTTCTCTAGATGCCTTCTACCCGCTTTACACTTGGCTAATTCAGTATTACTAACTGAGTTAGTGCACTTGATCTGATAGATAATAATTTACTTTGACAGCTAAGGACGCATAGACATAATCTAATCTTTGATGAGCCAAAGGTCAACGGAAATACACGTGTCTACCATACAGCAACAATGAGAACTTTATAGCTGTCAAAAATGATAAAATAACGATATTAATTATCAACAGTGACAGCGTTTCATGGTGGAACTATAACGCTCAAGTTTTAGCCCATTTTCTTAAAATCCTTTTATTAATTACAACACATATCTATTTTTCACAGAGAGATAAGTTTCTAATTCATAATGGCTATTTTCAAATCTTAATAAGTAAGCTAGTATGAGTCAGTGGCCAACTCTGGTGTCAGAGTTTTTAGGCCGCCCGAAGGCCTCTGTAATGCCCTAACAACTTTAAAAAAGCCGGGACCGACTGCTTTCCCCTCCAAAGCACAGGAGCGCTCAGTTGACCAAATCTTGATGAAACACACATTTATATACCACAACTATTTTTACAACTATAAATACCTGTGTTTCACAAATAAAGATATTGAATTGAATTGAATTGAATTGAACTATTTGTAGTATTATAATCACAATTAATTGGAAATCTAAACACATGATACTCTTATTGAATAAGCAAATGATGATGATTCAGTCATTCCAAGCCAGCTGACAACACAGCACTTCGCTTCAAACACTTCCAAGTTCTAAACGTGTTTAATTGCTTTCGTAATTTATTCACGGCTAACGCCATCTCACGGGCACTCAGAGTAGTTACTAACTCGAGTCACCAAGTTTTTGTGACAAGCTAACTGAGTTCCGGCGAAATGTTTAAGTTCGAGCAAATTGGGTAGTTTCCAGCACATAGGTACAGAGCTGACTCACTCTTAATCGGGCCTCGTTGTAATAAATATTCTGTTGCACTGATTTAAGGTTCAATTTGCGATGAATAGGTCGCATAGAATTTTACTGGTTGAAACATTTTTAACTACTTAAATATAAAAAAAATCTATTGCTCATTTCGAACGGACTCATAAACGTACCTGATTTAAATAATTAGATACGTCTCGTAGTGTCTGATTCGTTCCTAATGGTGCTACACAACCAGAGTGTGGCACTGTGCAAAAACATATCCTCTTTGCAAGAGTCGGAGATCGCCATGTACTCAGCCTCGGTGCTGGAGAGCGCTACTGTACGTTGTTTGCGACTTTCCCAGGATACTACTGACGTCCCAAGGCGAAATACATACCCCATGTACGATCTACGATCTATCTGTATATGATTTTCTGTAATCAACGTTACAATCTGAATTTTCCTCCCTTTGTAACTTGATTCCAACTTCCATAGGAGTTTTTGCTTCTTTACAATCTGCCATTTTAAATTTATCTAATGTTTTCTTGATGTAGCTTGATTGGTCTAAAGTGTGGTTTCCATTTGTTGATCTTGTAATTTTCATATCTAGAATTTGATTAGCATATCCTAAATCTTTAATTTCAAATTCTTTCATCAATTTTTCTTTAATAAGTTTCTTTTTCTGGGATGTTTTTGAAGAAAATAAAATTATATCGTCTACATACAATGCTATAAACATAATTTCTTCATTATGATTATAAATGTAAACACATGGTTCTGAGGAGAGCCTCTTGAAGTGCAATTAATTAGATAAGACATCATTTAATTTCACATACCATGCCTTAGCGGATTGTTTTAAGCCATGAATTGTCTTGTTTAATTTATAAACTTTCTTTTTATCTATGGTAAAACCTTCCGGCTGTTCCATGTAAACATTTTCTTCTAAATTGCCATTCAAAAATGCTGTTTTAACATCCAGATGCTCAACCACCATATCATTCTGAGCTGCTAGGGCTAACAATATTCTTATTGTAGAGTATCGGACAACTGGTGAAAAAATTTCATTATAATCAATACCATATTTTTGGGTAAAGCCTTTAGCTACTAAACGAGCCTTGTATTTCAATATTTCACCATTTAGGCCTCTCTTTTTGCTAAAGACCCATTTACATTTGACTGGTTTATGTCCTGTGGGCAAATTTACTAGTGTCCAACATTTATTTGTCAAGAAAGAATCATACTCATCTTGTATAGCTTCTTTCCATTGTTCTGATTCACTGCTGTTCAGTGCCTCCTCCACCGTTCCAGGCAGGTCCTCCTCGCCAATCTCAGCTAGCCCAGCATACTCAGGTTCCAGAGCATCTTGGAATGACAAGCATGAGTCTTGAGAGTCAATGCTTGATCTACCTGGAATGTAAGTAGAGTCCGCCGAATCATCTGTGGTATCTAAGTCATCTGTATTGTCTGGACTGAAAATAGTTAACCTGCGGCTTTGGGGAGTCACAATTGTGTCATCAGATAGTGAATCATCATCTATTGACTGTGGGGACAAAGTGTCTGAAGATAATTGTACTAAACTAGGTTCTACAGTACTGTCTACAGCACTTGTTGAGCTAGATGAATCTAAAAACACTAATGTGTCTTTGTTTATACGAGCTTCATCATTTGACACAATTTTATTTATAAATTGGTTTTCCATGAAAGTCACATGCCTTGCCTTGATGCACCGCTTTGAACAGAAAGGATCTATGAGCCTTTGCTATCTTCACAGTAACCTACAAATATATATCGTTTGCTCCTAGCATCCAATTTCCTAGCTTTTTCATCAATGGCATATGCTACACAACCAAAAAATCGTAAGTGTGTTACATTCACCTTTTCAGAGATCCATTTTTCTTCTGGTGTTGCTCCCATGGCTGCCTTTGTAGGGGATCGGTTCTTTAGGTAAATAGCCGTGTTAGCAGCTTCTGCCCAATACCACTTCTCCAATCCAGCCTCCTGGAGCATGCAGCGGGCCTTGTCCATAATAGTCCTGTTCGCCCTCTCTGCTACAACATTCTGCTCACTACAGTGTGGAATTGTAGTTTGATGCTTTATCCCACTGTCTCTCAATTACTCCTGAAACATGACAGAAATATATTCACTTCCGTTATCACTCCTTAAAATTTTACTTTCCTATTTGTTTCATTTTCTGCAAACGTTTAGAATAGTTTAAATTTTTCAAAAATTTCACTTTTCCTTTGCATGAAATAAATAAAAGTTTTTCTGCTAAAGTCATCTATAAACGTCACAAAATAACGTGCCCCACTTATTGAACTGCATGAATGCATGGGTCCACAAACATCCGTGTGTACCAACCCTAAAATTTCAGTAGACCTACAATGACTTTTCTTTGGAAACGGCAACCTGGTTGGTTTTCTTTCAACGCAAGCAGTACAAGGATTGAAAGTATTATTTTTAAAATCCATACCTGTTACTAGACCATTTTTCATAAGATTCATACTCCGTGCATTCAAGTGTCCAAGCCGCTTATGAATGAATGAATGAATGAATGAATGAACACTTTATTGTACACAAAAAATTACTTATTAACTAATATAAAAAACATTAACAAAGTACAAAGGGCGGCCTTATCACTAAGAGCGATTTCTTCCAGGCAACCATGGATGGAGAAAGTGAGAGTAGAAAATTAAATAGTGGCGGATAATATGTGCACATAATAGGAAAAATTAAAAATTTAAAATTAATACTTACCTAATTTTTGTTAAATTCTAATACTTACATATTATATTATATTAAAAATTTAATACTACCTATATATTATAATACAATTTATAGAAAAATAAAAATAAACTAATACATATTATACATAATGCTAAATAAATACCAGTACATACTATAGTAATAAGCAAGTTAGACAGAAGTTAAGTAATGCTGCTTCAACTTCACTTTAAAAGTGTTTAGTGATGGTGCATGACGAATATTCTCAGGCAGATCGTTCCACAGGCGTACAGCTTGCACTGTAAAAGAGTTGCCAAAAAAGGAACTGCTGTGTACAGGAAATTTCAGTACCAAGTTTTCTGATGATCTAAGATATCGGGTATTAGAAGAATGGAGATAACTAAAACAATCTTTAAGATAGCGAGGCCACAGCTCCTGTGAAGTTGGGTTCTGCGTAGTGACCAACGCAGTATCCTGGGTGTCCCCTGTTGAGAAACTAACTCTACTCTCCTCACAGAACGAGTTCATGACTATGCCCGACTCTTGTTTAGTGCTACACCTACCCTTTACAGTTTGAACAATGTCCAGTTCATAAACACCATTGTTACATGTACCGGTAGCTATAATTTCACTATTGTCCATGATTTTACAACCTGTAGTACTAAAAATTACACTATAGCCTTTCCTATTTAACTCACTTACTAATAATAAATTGACAGAATGCTTAGGAATATAGTATACGTCACTTATAGTCTTTGAACCGTTTTTCAATTGTACCTGAACTTTGCCATTTATTTATTTTATAATTAGAACGGCACAAAAACACCAATTAATCAATACTACAATTAATAAGAACAATAATAAAAAAATATAAAATGTCAATAAAATTAAAGTTAAACATAAAATAATAGATAATAAATTAGAAAATTGATTAAAACTAAAGAAAATATTATGATTATAACTATACAATTTTAACGAGATAAACAACCAAAGAGTAGAAGTGACCCATTAAGCAAGTCAGGCGCGTCGATCGTACCGCGGAACACTTTACATACAGTAGTAATCTGATCTTGCGCTCGTCTGGTTTCCAAAGAGTTATAGCCTAAGCATCCCAAGAGGAACTTGGTCGGATACAAGAAAGGGCCATGTCTTTCTGTTGTCACCTTATCGCCATTAGCCACGTTCACTTCAAGTGATTTTGAACACTGGAAATCATTCATCAGTTCCTTGTTATTGCACATATGGTGCGATGCACCTGAGTCTATGTACCACACATTGCATATGTAACACACAACGCAGTCAATAATGACTTTTCTTGACTACCTTTTTCAGTAGGTTTCTGAGTTGAGTTCTTATTTTGCAACGTCTTCACATTACTTGTGCAATCTTTCTTTAGATGTCCAGGCTTTTTGCACTTGAAGCACACCACCTTTGAAGTTTTTTCTGGTTGCTAACGCATTGATCCCACCTTGTTCCTTGTCATCTCGCCTTTGCTACTCCTGAAGTAACTTTGATTTGACCACCTCGCTTGTCAAATTTACATAAGAGTTCTCCAACGCCATGATCAAAGGGTCAAAGTCCACAGTCAAGCCACTGAGCATAATAACAGCTAAGAATTCATCATCAAGAGTGGATCCAATATCTGACAGTTGTTGCCCGAGCTCTGCAATTTTCGACAAGTAGTTCTGCATGTCTTCTGTATCGCACAGCTTTACACCAAATAACGATCTCAGTAATCCCAGTCTTCTACATTATCCTTTGTCTTCGTACGCACGCTGAAGGTTTGTCCAGGCTTCGTATGGAGTCTTCGCATTGCGAACATGTGGCAGTGCCGACTGTCCAACCGGCAAACAAATTTTCTCCAAAACTTCTTTGTCTTTTCTTCTCATCTTTACAACAGCCCTCGTCCTTGTCGTCAAGAACACAATCGTAAAGATCTTCGTGCATCAGGATCATTTTTATCATAAACTTCCATTGGTTGTAGTCTTCAATACCTTTGAGTTTATCGACGGGAGGTGCTAGCCGGTGTCAATTTGCACGCTGAATTATTAATGCAAATCGCCAAATTACGTCAAAATATAGCCGTTGAGCGGCATGAGCCCATAACCTGAAAAAGAGTAAAAGGAGTTTTAATTTCTATAACTCGTTTATTTTATATATTGACAATTGACACAGCACACACACAGCCGGTAGCATCAAGCCAGAGAGAGGAAGGGGAAGAAAGATATTGGCAGGTTTTTGATTAATCTCTTGCTTTCTTAATAGCTCATTAATAAACTTCTTTTGTTTCTAGTTTTTTTTTAATTTTTACAGTACTAAGAATTCGAAAGACATGTGCCATCCATCTATACGCATTGGGTTCGCGTGGTGGATTAGGACCCAATCACTCTCGCTTGAGAGTAGGCCCAGTAGTTAGTGATGACATTAGAAGGCTGTCATAATGAGTGCCAAATTAATATTGATTAAAATTGAAGTAAATACGGTATGATAAACTAAGCCAGAATTTCAAAGAAGAGAAAACTCGATTCAAACATAAGCTCCAAAAGCGAAACAAACTTCCCAAAATCAAATCAGATAAACCCGACAAACGAAATGCAAAGCAGGTGTATTGTCCCCTGTTTTTTTCTCTATTGTTCGCTGCTAACTTACCTGCGAGGTTAAGCACAAATATTTGCAAAATATACGGAACACCATTTGAATATCTAAATTGGCGATCCTTCGGCATCTTCCAAGTTTCCTCATTACCTTCGAGTCACACTTCGAGTTCACCTGTTAATTTTATACTGGTGACGTTTCAGTGATGGGATTTGAACAAGATTTGAAACAAGGACTAACACCTAAAAGTGTTCGTTTTTGGTAGGTGAATAACGTCACACAGGTTCCACTATACCAAAACAATCACCGTCATCAACAACCACCGAGGCATTGCAATGCGTCCAGCATTGCAACACATAGGACACGTCATAGTCGGTCTTGCCTTTACAGGACCTTTCATTATTAGTGCATACATAATATTCAAGAAGTTTATCTGGTAATCTGGTAAGTAACCAGTTAAACTTAATCGATTTACTCGAAATTTTTTAAACAATTTCGTGTTTCATCCACGGGACATCATCCATTACCCTCGACGATATTTATATCGAGAATCAATAAAACTCACAAATCATGGTAAATATCCCTTTTTTAGTGAAAATTATACAAGCAAAGATACTTACTATACAAGTCCAAACATAATGCGCGTCCAATTCTCGCCTTCACTACCCATTCCTTACTTCTCTGGTAATTTTTATTGTAATTTATTGAAGACGCGTGACTAGGCACTTTCGCCGGCGTCGGGGGTAATAGTCTCCGTGAGAAGACAAAATTATAATTGGCTGTGACAATATCCCTTCCAAGCGCTGTTTAGTGAATTAAGTGCTTTTGGCCACTCTTTGTTTTGGCAAGTTCCTTTACCGCGTCTCGTCTTGTTGTGTTTTTTGTTAAGTTTATGAAGACAGAGAGGAGTCCATCATCATCAACAGGACATTTTGTAGTGTTTGATAAAACTCTATGTACAAACTATGAGCTGCAAGGTAATTTTCTCAGAGGAAAGGAACTTTAGGAAGTAATATTTTCGGGTTAAAGTATATGTGTTATTACAGAACTTAAATCATCTACCTACATTCCAAACTATCGGTTAAGTTGTCACGAAGTTACAGGGTAACAAACACAGCGACTTTTGCATTTATAATAATTAGTAGTAAGAAGGAAGGATAGTAGGATGTCGGTATCATTTTTAATCGGATTTAAAAGGTGTACCTATAGGAATATAATTTAATTCTTAGTGACTCTAACCAAATATTTTACTCCCGTTTGAGAGTGCTTCATCGTTTATCGGAAAGTTTTTAGCCAGTCTAACTTTAATTTTATAAGATCGTAATCATACGATATACTGGCTAACTTAGGTGACTAAGATTATATTAGGCTAGCTAAAAACCGCCGTCGTGGCCGGAACAGACTGCTTAGGGTGCCCGCCGAAGCACGGAAGTGCTCAGTTAAAATTGCCACTGGCGGCCTCTCATCTAAATGGTGGCCCGACAAACAGTGTTAAACGTCGCTGATATAAAAGTCTTCGTGACAACGCCGTCACAAATTTAAAATATAAACACATTCAAGGACTTATTGTATTGTGCCTACAGTTGAAATTTCAACTACGTTTGTACTTAGATAGATTAATAATAGCATGCTATTTCCGTTTATTAAATTTTGATAGATCAATAATTTGACTTAAAATACGTTTTTTTTTGAAATTTAAATTACGTTTGTACTCAGATAGATTACGTACGCATTAATAATAGCATGCTATTATTTCCTTTTTGTCACGTCACGCCAAAGCAGATGGCAACCCGCCTGCCGGATCAGCCAATGCCAGCCAGCCACGTCACCTCCTCCACACGCCAGAGCCAGCCAGCCCCCAGCCAGCCATGCCAGTGGAGGGGGTAGCCTAATATAAAAAGCCTACGCCTAGGTTCTCGCTATTTTTCGATGGCAAATTGTAATCTGTACAAGACCGCTCTGTAAAAATTAATAAATTGGTGAAGTCGTTTAAAGTTGTATTTTATAAAAATTCCTGTCTGTTATACTCATAAGTGGGATATAGAAAATGAAGCGTCACCACGCTGCCGCCACGTCCGGAAATCTAGTTCGCCCGCCCGGATGGTATACTTCGAATGAAGACTCAACCAGAGAGGACGAAGATGACGTCACACCACCAGCCAGAAAAATCCTACGGAAGTTACTGGAAAATGAGGTGCAGAAAGCCATTCGAGAACTTAATGAAGACCCAGTCACCGCCACGCAGCCTAAGGGACATCGTGCAGCATCTCTCATTTCGGAGTTTGACCCGGACAGCGAAGACTGTACTACAGTGACCGCATGGCTAAAGAAAATCGATCAAATCGGTGAGATCAATGGTTGGAGCGAGACTACGAAGGCATTCCATCTACAAGATAAACTGAGAGGACAAGCGCGGAAATGGTATAACCGATTAGACGAATATGATTATTCATGGACAGATTGGAAGGAAATGTTAACACGTGCTTTTCCGCGGCATCGCGACTACGGAAACATGCTTGACGAAATGATGAACAGAAAAAAACTACCCACAGAATCCATGACAAAATATTACCAAGAAAAAGTAGCCATGTGCTTCCGGTGCAAGTTGACGGACAGTACACAACTATGCTATATTTTGCCTACATTAGCCAAAGACAGTGTCTATGTCTCTATTAGCCAGCCTGTTTCGTCTGATTTGCATACTAGCTTAACTAATATTAGCACCATTGGAGGGGTAGAGCTAAATAATATTAGATCAGGAAAATTAAATAAAAACGATAGTAACAGTTTATTAAATTTATTGCTACAATACAATTATTGCTTTGCAAGTAATACGCAAGAGCTAGGATGTACAGATTTAATACAAATGCGAATAAAATTAACAAGCGATCAACCCGTTTATCGACAACCTTACCGCATGTCGCATAGTGAGCAGGAGGTAGTCAAGTCTAAAGTCTCTGAGTTGTTACAAGCTGGTATCATTCGAGAATCGGAATCTTCATATGCTTCTCCGGTTATTCTTGTAATAAAAAAAAATATTGATCATAGGCTCTGCGTAGATTACCGTGCCCTCAATTCTATCACTATTCGGGATCGTTATCCACTTCCCAACATCGATGACCAGGTTTCGAAGCTAGCAGGAAAGAAAATTTTCACGACACTTGATTTGGCACAGGGATATCACCAGGTTAAGTTATGTCCTGAAGACACGCACAAAACAGGGTTTATTACTCAGCACGGTCATTGGGAATATACTCGCGTTCCATTCGGGTTGGCCAATGCTCCATCTGTTTTCATGCGGTTAATGAACAAAATAGTAAATTCCCTACAATCTACTCCGTCGCAAAGCCATCGTTCAGAAAACGGCATAATGATCCTATTGTCAGCAACTTGAAAAATAATAACCGATTTCTGAACGAAGGCGAAGTGTTGGCTTTTTTGGATGATTTGTTGCTACCTTCAATCGATATAAAATCGGGCTTAAATATTCTCGAAACGGTATTACGAAAATTCAGATCTGAAAACATAAAGCTTAATATAAAAAAATGTTCATTTTTGCAAGATAAAATAACCTATTTGGGCCACGAAATTTCATCAAACGGTATTCAACTGGGTGAGTCGAAGTTGGCAGCAGTGTCGCAATTTCCCATCCCTAGTAATGTACATGAAATACGTCAGTTTCTCGGACTTTGCAGTTATTTTCGTAAATTTATCATGAATTTCGCAGTTATTGCCCGCCCATTATCTGATCTAACCAAGAAAAACGCAGTTTGGACTTGGGGAAGTGAACAGCTTTACAGTTTTGATAAATTAAAAAAGTGTTTGTGTACAAAACCGATTCTCGCCCTCTACGACCCTGTTTTGCCAACAGAGATTCATACAGATGCATGCAAATTAGGAGTTGCAGGCATCTTGCTGCAAAAACAAACGGATGATGGTACGTTGCGCCCTGTTATGTATTTTAGTAGAGTCACTAGTAGAGAAGAAAGTATGTATCACAGCTACGAGCTTGAAACACTCGCGGTTGTCGAATCATTATGACGATTTAGGGTGTATATCGTAGGAAAACATGTCAAAGTCGTGTCTGACTGCACGGCCGTACGAGCGACACTAACAAAGCGCGACATGATCCCGCGAATCGCCAGATGGTGGCTTTCATTACAAGACTTTGACATGAGTATAGAGTACCGACCTGGGGATCGAATGAAACACGTAGACGCGCTGAGTAGGAACCCGATAGACACAATGAATATAAATCGTCTTGAAGTAACGGACTGGTTCTATACTGTCCAGTGCCAGGATGATAAATTAAAGCAAATTATAGATCAACTTAGGGAAGGCTCGGCTGCCACTGAGGTCACCAATAATTACACATTTTTAAATGACAGACTGTACCGCAAAACATTGTGTGGAAACCGCCTTGCTGTTCCTGCATCTGCACGATGGAAAATATGTCAAATGCATTATGATGAGGTAGGGCATGTAGGTTTACAGAAAAGTATAGGCTTGATTAAAGCAAGCTACTGGTTTCCCAAAATGTCTCGATTCATTCGTAAATATATCACTGTATGCTTACATTGTGCTTATGGTAAGGGTGACCATGGAAAGAAAGAAGGATTTCTTTTTCCAATCCCCAAGCCTACTGAGCCAATGTACATGGTTCACGTAGACCACTTAGGACCATTTTGCAAAACAAAAAAAGGCCATCAGTACATGTTAGTCCTTACTGATGCTTTTACAAAATTTGTTATAGCTGAACCTACTAGAACAGTCAACTCTGTAGAAACTATTAGAGCTCTTAAAAAGATATTCAGTTTGTTTGGCTACCCTCAAAAATTAGTGAGTGACCACGGAAAGGCTTTTACTAGTAGATATTTTAAAAGATTTTCTTGTGATAAGCAGTTCAGACATATCTTAACAGCTATTGCATGCCCTCGAGCCAACGGTCAGGTAGAACGCACAAACCGAACGATACTGAATGCGTTACGAGCCACTGATCCAAGCGAAGCTGAAAATAACTGGGCCAATTGCTTACCTGATGTTCTTTGGGGAATTAACAACACTCCTAATGTAAGCACTTCATATAAGCCCTTTGATTTGATGTTTGCTAGAACCTCTAGGCCACGATGTGATGTTGCTACTCATGACAATGTCAATGAACCAGTGAATGTTAGGCGCGAGAAATTAAAGAAAGCAGGTGTTAAATTAAAGAAAGCAGGTGATACAATGAACAACGATTTTGACAAAAAACGCAAGCCATGTAAGGTGTACAGTAAAGGGGATTTAGTGTTATGGAAGCAGGCCCCTACCAGTAGTGCAGCTAAAGTTAATACTAAACTTGATGACCTTTACTCAGGCCCTTATGTGATCACTAAAGTTGTGGGCAATGACAGATATAGGATCCGTAGCATTAAAGGTTTAAGAGGTTATAAAGCATTCACTGGCTTAGTAGCAGCTGATTCCTTGAGGCCATATAGAAGTACGGTTCCTATATCTGACAGTGCCAGCAGCTCAGATGAACAGCTAGAAAGAGAAGACCTTATTGACCTGCTAGAAAGCTAATCATGCTTCTCCCATTGCGGGAGCAATTGTTGTTCCAGGATAGCCGAGTGTCACGCCACGCCAAAGCAGATGGCAACCCGCCTGCCGGATCAGCCAATGCCAGCCAGCCACGTCACCTCCTCCACACGCCAGAGCCAGCCAGCCCCCAGCCAGCCATGCCAGTGGAGGGGGTAGCCTAATATAAAAAGCCTACGCCTAGGTTCTCGCTCTTTTTCGATGGCAAATTGTAATCTGTACAAGACAGCTCTGTAAAAATTAATAAATTGGTGAAGTCGTTTAAAGTTTTATTTTATAAAAATTCCTGTCTGTTATATTTTATAAGGTTTTGATAGATCAATATCAGGTTGGTACAGTCTGCATCATTCCATTCCGACAAACGGCATAAAGTGTAATTTGACTTATGCGGGACTAAAAAAAGAGGTGCAAATTAAACCTGTGCCGTTCGCGGGTAAACCTCATTATAATAACCAATCAATCACTAATAACAAGAGATCTAACCAATATCACTGCGATAGCTTTCAGGATTAGCATTCGCTAGCGCCTCTTTGAATCATCATCAACAGATTCAAAGAGGCGCTAGCGAATGCACACATTGACATGGAAATTAGAGAAGCTCAAGAAAAGAAATTTACATTTTATTTTGTTATTCAATTCCTAAAAGTATACTGTTTGTTTTTAAAAGTTCTTTATTTAACATAAACACAGTAACATATAACATAACTAAACCCAGACACATTACGACTCCAGATCGATGTGACTAGCAGGCTGTAGCGCCTATAAAAGTCTTTTAAATAAACATATTATGACAAATACACCACTTTTTTAAATTGAATTTAAAATATTTTGCATAATGACTATAATGCATGAATAAACATTAAGTACTGTAACGAAACAGCCTATGCCTAGTTTCGTTCTATTCACAAACATAGTTTAGGAGGCCTTTAACATTTATTATTGGGGCGTTTAAGATTTCTAAAACACATCAGTAGTGCTTTCAAACAAACATTAAAATCTTATTTGTCATTATATTCAAAACTCATTACTAGACAGCTGTAGAGAAATAGTACTAAGTTGGTAGATGTCAAAAAGAAATATGGGACAGGAATTCTGGTAGGCAGCCTGCCTAATTCTGGTAGGCAGGCTGTCAGGTCGTGAAAAATAACAAATTGAAAATTATCGGCTATAAAATCTCAAAATATTTGATTCAAACACATTATTATCAGCTGTAGACTAATTGTGATTTAAATACAAAAAGCGTGAATCGATTCAGTGCCCTTTGAGGAGTTTGTAAGCTAGAAAGTCCGGATACGGAATTGTCGTAGTTTCAGTGAAATTCTCGATATTGGCTTATTTGATATCAATACCATTTATTTGTACATTTAAAATAACCAGTAATTACTAAGGGCTATTTTTATAATGTTGTGAAAATTTACCTGAATTGAAGGAATGGTTGGGTTTGATCTTGATGTTGAATTTATTATATTAAATTGTGTTGTTTTAGACCAATGCAGACAGTGAGTTGAATTCTACTAATATTATATTCTTCTTTGGTTTTTAGACGTATTTAGTCCTAGTGGCGATACCCAGACTGTACAGCTGGTGAACGAGGTAAGTTCAATTGGTTTATCCTACGTCAGACTTGGGCAGAATAAGTCCCACCCAGCAATATCCAGACCTGTTCACGGATGGTGAGCTACCTTACTAAAGTCTCGACCGGTGTAACCATAATCCAGTCTATGTACGTTATGTCGTTTCATACTACCTAATGTAAAACAAAACCAAACTAATATAAAAATAAAAGATGAAAAGCTAGGCCTTGTGGACACCACAGTTTTTCTAGGCATAACCTTAGATAATAAACTGCAATGGGGCCCACACATAGATAAATTGTCGAAGAGACTTAGTTCTGCAGCATACGCAGTCAAAAAGATCCGTCATTTCACCGACGTCGATACAGCCAGACTAGTTTATTTCAGCTACTTTCACAGCTTACGGTATTTTGTTGTGGGGGAGTGCTGCAGATATTAACACCATATTCGTGTTGCAGAAGAGGGCTGTTCGCGCAATTTATAACATGGGTCCCAGAGAATCACTTAGAGATAAGTTCAAAGAAATTAATATTATGACAGTGCCCTGTCAATATATTTATGAAAATCTTATGTATGTTCGCAAAAATATTAATCTGTTTAAAAAAAATTGTGATAATCATAATGTTAATACTAGAAATAAAAATAAACTCGCTGTTCCCACAGTTAGGCTCACTAAGGTCAGTAAATCTTTTAAAGGGCAATGTGTACGCTTCTTTAACAAAGTCCCAAGCGACATACAAAATTTATCAATTGTCAAATTTAAAAACTTAATTAAACAAAATCTGTCTCAAAAAGCTTACTATAAAACAACCGATTACCTAGATGATAAAAAAGCTTGGGACGAATGTGCTCCAACTCTACTTGGAATCCATAACAATAGCAAGGTTCATGCCAAAAAAGCGATAGGAACCCAGCCGGTGTTGTTGCCAGTTCTTTTACGGCATGGGCGCGTTGGAACTGGTGTAAATTTTCCTAGCTTGTAAGACGTTTCAAAGTGATCCTTGTGATTCTACTGAATAAATAATTTTTGATTTTGATTTTGATTTTTGTACAACTGGTGAGCTACGTTAAGTTCGCTTGGTATATCTTACGTCGGACTTTTGGGCAGTATAAGTCCCACCAGCAATACCCAGACCCGTTCACGGATGGTGAGCTACCTCTTCGAAGTCCTGACCGGAGTTACCACGACATTAACAATACAAATTATATATCTGAATTTGGTTCATTCTGCAAAGGTTAAGTAACGCCGATTTTATGGTATATTCTCTGTCAGAAAACAAACCTATTCTGGAAAGTTCTAAACTAAGTTATTCTTCCAAAACTTTCTAAAAAGCCTATATAGATAGATAGGTAGGAAGGTAGGTAGGTAGGCAGGCAGGCAAATAGGTAGGGTAGTTAGAACGGACCTCTCCAAGTGCCAAGTTGCATTTCTAGATGCAGGATTACTGGAGAGGCAATAAAGACTGACGGACCTTTGACTTGGACTTGCTAAAAGATAAAGCCCTCTTGTCCCTTGTAGACATACATGACAGACTTGAAGTTGAAATACGTAGAGTTTTACAGATATAGTTTCTGTTTCCCAGAATTATTGATGGGCATCCAAGTCACTAGGATGTCCATGATAATTTCCATGATAATATTTCATGATACGGAAGAGGGTGTCCAGTTTGGAGACGAGCCCATTGATCTGAGCGGGGCGGTGCTCTGATCCTATAAGGATTATGTTATAATCTTTATAGCCGTTTCTATTTACAATCATCATCTTCATTCATCTTGATAATATAAAAGGTATGTTAGCCCGATGTACGATAGCCCGAGGTACAATAGCCTGAAGTATGTTATCTCGACGTACGTTCAGTATTAGACTTTAGCTTGATATTTATACGAAGCAAGTAACACAGTAGACAATAAATAAATATAGGTAACACATTAGACATTCCTGTATTTAGGTACAATATTAGACGAGTTAAGTAACGCAGTAGACAATTATAAAATGGTATCGAAGTAGACAATTATAAAATAAGTATCGCAGTAGACAAGACTTGATCACTTTTTAAAAGAATTTAGGTTACTAATACGGAACACAAGTTAGGTCCTACCTTTTACTACTAGACGATCACGTGGCCATTTCAACGATATTTCTACAATATTTCTACAAATATTTTATTGTATTACTTTAATACATTATTAGCTTTTACGGTGAGGTAGTTTTCCTCGCTTGAGGTAGGGTTCGGTACAGTACATACATACACAGTACACAGTATACACAGTACATAACATTATAAACACTCTGTAAAGCGCTCATTTTTAATAGAAGGGAATTTATCAAGCTGGTTACATTTGATTGTGTTCAATGATCGCTAACTTTAACACTGATTTGATCCTAACGAACCAACAAGATTATATTGCTTGATGAGTAAGTACCTACTTTATTACTAATCATGATCGTAGAAAAGATCGTTGCGAACGACATATGTGACTCACTCGCGCCGCGCGGACCAAGCAGCCGGCTCACACAACAGCAGTCGCTTATTTTTGTAAGAGGGTAATCATAAAACTAATCGTGTTACCTAGACTCGTAGCAACACAGTTAACCTGTCGATGCACAACTGTACATGGACGTTATTGAAACCTTGAACTTAATTGGTCAATGACTTTATTTGAAAACATAAACTGGGCATTTTAGGTTATAAAACGAATTGTAAAAATGAGTTTATTTAGTAGTCGAGTAGTAGATAATTATGGCAACTATGGGGTATTAAGTAGGTACTTAGACGGTAATACCCAATAGCAATAAATATTATAATCGTATAGTTATTAAGAGTTGAGATTAATTATCAATATGGACCATAATAATTTATATTACCTATGCACCTATACATATTTTTATATAATATGTAGGTACTCTAACTTATTTTATTTTCAAAATTATGTTTTGACGTAAGACTAGGAATAATATTAATAAATATACTTGATGCTTTGATTAATTAGATGTGACATAACTTTTACCGAGTGTTTAAAGGGTTAACTGCCGCTAGGCTACCTACCGCTAGCTACCGGTCGGAAAAGTATACTGTTCTTCGATCTTATTTTAAGGTCTTCTTTTATTTACCGAAAATAGCATGGTAGAGCAAAGATAATATATCATAGAGGTTGCTGTTTTTGGTGACTGTTCTCGACGCATAAATTCAATGGAAGCAAAGGGTGGTGTAAGTTGCAGAACGAAAATAACATATTTATTTTACGATTCACACCAGTTGGGACAAGATGCATGGTGTGAGTTGACGAACGACTCTTACTAATGGCTATTTAGTAATTACTTTGGGTCAAATATTGGCAGTTCGTAGCTATATCGTTTGTCTCGTTAGTCTTTTTCTTTTCAAGCTTTCTTACTTTATAAAATTGTCTTCAATCACGCGTAAATTCACCTAGCATTAAGACGTTTCAAAATGATCCTTGTGATTTTATACAAAATAAATCATTTTTGCCTTTGACTTTGACTTTGAATCAACTAATTTAAATTTTTACTTAAAACTTGGTGTTTTTTTTATTGATACTAAGATTCAAACCCGCAATTTTGCCTTTATAAGTAAGGAAGTTAATATGAGTCAGTGGCCAATTGGATACGGAGTTATAAGGCCGCCTGAAAGAAAAAATTGAAATAATATTATTAGCAATTGGATAGTTTTTTTTTATTAAATAGCTAATAATATTTATTTCACAAAACCTAAACTTAAACCATCGACATACCAAGTGGATACGCTTGTTTACAATGCATCAGCGAGCCAGCTGCGTAAATATAATGGCGTAAATATGCCTTATTTGCGCCCTGGGAGAGGCTTATGAGATTAGGATGTTCGGTTAAGCTGACTTGCTCAATTTATGTCATCATATTATCGTAGTTATAATATTATGGTGATTGGTTATAGTTTAAAAAAAAAAGTTACAAAACATGATTGTTGTAGTGTAGCGCCTAAAAAGTTGTTTAATATTTTTACCGGCACTAAAAAAAGGGAATATCTTAAGTGGCTGTGCTCGGCCAAGGTCTTTTCTTTTGACATGCCTCGACTTGACTTCTTTATTTTATGGCTTCTGTGACATAAGACTGTCACAATTCTGCCAGTGTCCGTTTGTGTTGTTTCGTAAACCTATTAGATTAGAACCTATCTATTTAGTATTATGTAAAAAAAATATCGGTATTCAAAAAGAGGGTTAGTTAAAATTTTAGTAGGTAACCAATTTTATTTGTGTTTAAAAAATACTAAAAAAATAAATTAGGTAGGTATCTTAGAAATATATAAGAACCAAAATAGGTACTTATTTATATTACAATATTATTATTTACAGTTTATACTATATAACATAGTTTAATTTTGTTATTTTCTATAAATTTACATAAAAAAAAGTTACTAAGGGAAGAAAGGGTAGGAAAGAAAGGGTAGGACGGGAAATTTCAGGAGGAAACATATCATATAAAGAGAGTTAAAGATTTAGACAATTAAAAAATATGTGATCTACTTCTTCTTCTTTTACTTATGGCGTTTGTGTTGTGGCTGAGTTTGCCACAATTTCGCCATCTCTTGATGTGCCTCATTCTTAGGGCCCCGTTTTCCATTCGTTATTAGCTAGGTAACCATATGTCAAAGTCAAAGTCAAAGGAGTTTTATTCAATATCGAGGTGTTTTCACGAACAACTTTGTAACGTTCTACAAGCTATAAGAATTTACACCAGTTCCAACGTGCCCATGCCGAAGAAAACCGGCAAAAACACCGGTTGGGTTCCTATCGCATCTTTGCAATTCTTATAGATGCCAAGCAGAGTTGGAGCACAGTCTTACAGTGGCTGCCATTTTTTACGTAACAATAATTTAGTTTTTATTTGTTATGTTTTATGCGTGGCGAAAAAAATAACTTATTTCTATTCTATTCTATTCTATTCGTCCACAACTATCACTCACAGAGAATAGAACGAAAGACTGAAAATTGCTATCGAGTACCTATCAAATTCTTTGCAAAGCTCCGAAACAATAATCACCATAATTTACGAGCACCATAATATTTGCACTGTCGTCGGCCCGCCCCGCTGATGCATTGTAAACAACATTTGCATGCCGCCCGCTGTGCCGCCGTCTTTATGTTTTAGTTAATTCAGTGGTGTTGTCTTTCGTTTACCATCGTTATGGTTTCGGATAATTTTTTATTATTCTCTATTTCGGTGAACATTGTCGGTTTCTGTCGATATTTAAGTTGACGGGCCTTTCAGCTCAGTTGGTAGTAGATTATAATATTCTAAAAATTATTTCGCCTCAACCGGGATTTGAACCCGCAACCACCGCTTGATACACGATTTTTGGGATATTAATTATAACCTTTAGTATTTCTTTATTGTGATGGTTAACAGTATAAAAAAAAACAATTTTCGCAAATATTATTAGACTATGTTTTTATTTAATTTTGTGATACTTGTGTATAATCATAGGTACGCTCTAAGATATCAGAGTAGAGTGGAGACCTAAATATAGTGTTCTTTAGTGCTCAAAACCCCAAAAAATATATAAAAATAATAAACAAGTTTTTTACTCTGAATATGCCTTACTTTGACTTTATTACTTACTAAGCCAAACAGTTTTATTTTAGAAACATCGAAGTGCGTGTTTTAAGGTTATATTCCAAATGAATTGAGATTAGTTTGATATTAGAAACGATACTATAAAACGTAATATCAGACAAATACTTTATTTATTTAGGCTGGATTCGACCAACATCTGAAATAATTAATTCTGTGTAATAAGATTATGTCAAATCCAAGTAAACTGTCAGTTTACTCGCGAATAACTACGATTTATACCTGGTGGTAGGACTCTTCAGCAAGAGTCCGTCTTGGTGGGTACCACCGCAGTGTCAGATATTCTACCTCCAAGCAGTAGTGTGTAAGCATTACTGTGTTTAGGTTTGAAGAGCACTGTAGCAAGTGAAATTACTGGGCGAAAGAGACTTGACAAAAACAAATCCCCAGGAGAAGACGATGTAACAACGGATGCTGTAATCGCGATGATAGAACCCTTGGTGCCACATCTAACTAGTTTATTTAACAATATTATGGAAGAACAAATAATTCCTGAGAACTGGAACAACTCGCTTATAACTTTACTATATAAGAAAGGCGACCCTAAATTATAAAATTATGTTTCTGAACATTCCAAACTAGAAGTGAGTGGGCTTATTGTGCTAAACTTTAACGCAGCGCGAACAAACGTTCGCGCCAAAAGGTTAAGTTTAATATGGGGCTATTTCGCAAAATGTAAAGTAACGGAAATGTTTTGGTTTTAGCACATTTTAAGTCTTGTCAAATAAATAAATACAAGGTCCATAACATACTTACTTTTGGAGGCTACGTTCGAAGACGGCGATAAAGCCGCAGATCATCTAATTTATGTTCAAGCACGTCGCGTGTCGATGTCAAAAAGACAATTCCAGAGCCTTTTTCGGCTGTTTTCAACTAAACTGATGTCATCTGTTAACAATAATGAACATTTGTAATGGCAGGTAGCTCCGAAATTCGGGTTACAATGTCGCTTTGCCACGCAGTTTAATGGAAGGAATGTCTTTGAACATTTGCGTGGCACGTTCGAACTTTCATTTCAATACCGTTCCGTTTCAATCAGTTATCATCTACAATCTAATGTTTTGAGATATACCTGCTCGTATTAAAACAAATTTAGTGGTGCTACTAACTTGATTTTACTCTACTTGGCAACCATAACAATAGACCATGGCAAAAAAACGATAAGAACCCAGCCGGTGTTGTTGCCAGTTCTTTTACGGTAAGGGCGCGCATTGGAACTGGTGTAAATTTTCCTAGCTTGTAAGACGTTTCAAAGTGATCCTTGTGATTCTATTGAAATAAATAATTTTTAATTTTGATTTTGATTTTAACTAAAACAGTACACTAAATAAGGGTTAGTTACTTAATAAATCAATATAATTAACGCACAGAATGGCCACTCCCTACCTCTCACCGCTTTTAATTACCTCACCCCGGTTGCGAGTTTGCAGGCACCTTTCGACGGCACTGATGCTAAGGCACGCGTTTATTATGATTTTGTGTAGGTCCAAGCACGCGCATGCCAGCGCGAGTGAAAGTGTGCTATCTGGCTCTTGCTATAAAGGTGGGGCCAACCATGCCAATCACACATACAACGGCACCGTTTACGTACATGAACCATGCATTGTGATTGCGACGCGTTTGCTTCATAAATTTGTTTTTTTATTGAGAGTGTCCGGAGTATGGCTTAAGTATGCAGAGGTCATCATCAGCTATAGAACTCGGCCGCGGACGTACTACCTCGGTATTTTTTTCTTCGATATTTTTCGATATGTGACTTTATAGTAACAACGTATTAAAGATGATACTTAAGCTACGGTACAAGCGTACTTAAGCTACGGTAACTCTTACCATCATTATGGCCGTTTGTTTGTTTTCACCCAAGCGGTGTAAAGATCCATGATAATAATTTTACAAAGTATGTTTTGAAAAATAGACTTTTCAACAAACATATTTTATCTTTACTCGTGTAACTAAAGCCGCGTCATGACTTACAACGTGCCACAAGCTTACGCTATCAGTCAAGTATCCCCTCCAGCCTAGAAGACGTTTTCACGTAACGTGCCGAGTCCGGGCCGAGAGCACGGAGCAATTATTAGTCCGAGAGCGAGTCGACTGAGCTTAGCATAGTTAACCACTGACTCATTCAAACTTACTTACTGTAGAGCTAAATAATTAGAAGTGCCTTACCATGTGCAGAGTCTGAGGTATGAAAAATAATTATTACTGTGCGCTTGTTTTGACTAAACACTTTGTTACTTATGCTGCACGTGCCGTGTAGACAACGGTATTATGATCGGCGCTGGCATACCCTATTGCTCCGGGGGCCTACTCTTGCGGACAAAAGCGATATATCTTGACAGTTTTTGTAGTTCAGCTCATGTCCGTAAATGCTCAGAACTCCGAGTCACCAGCATAAGTTGAACTATGATATTTGCCACGATTGTCGTTTGTCGGTTCCAAAAGTAGACCATCCGGTTACTAGGTGCGGTCGGCGTTAACACAGTCGCTAGGGGTCGGGTCTCCATCCGGCACGTATGGCTCAATGCATGCTAGATCATACAAGTTTCAACATTGCCCTGTTTCAGCCCAACTCCAGCCAAATCCACACGACACGTGTGACTCGTGAGACTAAATTATTGTCTGCATTGATTATTGTTAGTGACTGACTTGTAAATCGCTTTCGTGAAATGGTAGGATCAGTGTAATTAAAAATATTCATTGTAATCAAAAACGTAAACTCCCACTAACTATTCTAAACTTTCTAACTTTTCTACACTTCAGTAGAGCTATTGCGTTAATCTTGATTGGAAATCTTTTGGTTCTAGTTAAATTTTAGTTCTGATAATCTCGAACATAAATCGTTAAGTTGAAAATCGCTTAATCTTAGATAGGCAAGCAAAGGAGTAGAAACTTGAAAATAACTTGTCCGGCCCGTTTCCGGTCCGTGGTGATGTACTCAGCCTTTACTCCCCTTAGCACAACGTGATCGTCGGCAGATTAAAGTGAACAATAAAAAATGTTATGGTGTCTTTGGCAATTCATCAATGGATTTGTCGACAACTGGTTTTAGGTGTAAGACTTTGTATAAAACGCTTTTTTTATAATAACTTGGAGTATTTTAATGAGTGTATGATTCTGTGCAAACAGTTTTACTGTACTGGCTGTTGCCTCTGACTTCGATCGCTTGGAACACGGAAACCGTATATTTTTTTGAGATAAAAAGTTTACGAATATTCTTGCAAAATATAATCTATCTCTGTGCTGAATTTCATCCAGATCCGATAAGCTGTTATAGCGTGATTGAGTAACAAACATCCATAGATCCATATAGTGTGATGTAATAGTGTGATAATAGTGTGTAATATTGTGATAGTGCACTATCACAATAACCCCCTAAGAAACTAATACGTTTCTTGGATGAATACTTCGGCCATTTCTTGAACTAAGACCTTAAAGTATTGAATCAAGCATTTATGTCTTAATCTTAGTAAATATTATGAGAATAAATTATTCTTACATTAAGAATTCACAGTTTCTTTGATTTATAATAATGTTTTAATTTCAGACAATATTGTCTCACATCTAAAGAATATTTTTGAGAATATTGGTATTTTTGGGTTAAGTAAATATATATATTTTTTTTTTCCGTGTGTGTACGAGAAATCGTTGGCAGAGCGATCTTGACACTTTTGAAAATAAATCAAGTGATATCTATGATGTTGCATGCGTACATAGGCTACGGAAACCGCTTACCATCTAGTGCGCTTGGTTGCCACTTTAGTGGTATAAAAAAAATGCTAGCAGTGGAAGGCGGGGGCAACAGTGGGACTATTATGTCTATGCGGTGGCAAAGCGACGCCGGGGAAAGCTTATATTATATATATTCATAAAAAAACAGTCATTTTAGCGCAGGGAAAAGCATTTAAAGCATTCATATATTCCTAAAAAACTGTCATTTTAGCGGCTTGCTAAATATTGTCTTTCCTTGTCATTCCTATGTCAATGAACAAAGGCCATAATAAATTTAAAAGATGAGCTAACTAAAGCTTAGATTGTAATTTTGAATAAGATAGCTCAGTGGATTTTTATAAAAAATGTGCATTTTTAATATAATTTTTAATATTAGGTACTTACCATCCTGTTGAAAGCAGGAATCAAAAAAAGTTTCTCTCTCATTCTCATGAGCTTGAACCAGCTATAGCTATGATATACGTCAACAACAATTTTCGCCAAGCAGCAAAACCAACTATCTACTGAAATCCAGTCCCAGAGGAAACAGTTAATAAAATTCTTGAAATCTTTACAGAATAAGTACTGAATTTCAGTACTAACTTTCTCTGAATGTACAGTTGACTACGCAAGTCCATTTACTTATATACTTCAGGTTTACCCTTCCGCAATTTCGTCCGCGCATCCTAAGTTTTCATTAAAACTTTAGCCTCCCCGTTCTTGGCTTTATGAATTGATACCACCATACCTATTTCTGCCGCCAAGCAGTAATGCTCGCATTGCTGTGTTCCGGTGTGAAGGGTATGGTTTCCGGTGAAATTACTGGCACATGAGGCTTTCGATCTTAGCCTCAAGGTGGCAACCCGCGAGTGATACCTCTGGTATTGCAAGCGTCTATAGGCTGCGGTAACCGCTTACCATCTTGTGGGCTCTTGTACGCTTGGTTGCCACTTCAGTTGTATAAATAAAAACACAAACATCGTGAAAATTTTAATTTGAAAGAGCTTTAAAACGACCATAACCCCATGCACTCTTGTGTATTATATGTAGTACTAGGTGTATTTGTAAAAACTACAGAACTATATTTGAGAACTTAAATATAGTTCTGTGGTAAAAACAATAGGTATTTTATTCAGCCATTTAATCTAACCTTACTTAAATTAAACTAAAACTATGTTTTAAGATTCTTCGGAATAAACTTTACAATCTAGTAATTATTAATATTTTTAAGGTTCTATAATTTACGATAAACATTATTAGAACATTATAATATTATCCTCAATTTATATTTTCCTATTTTTTTACGTATGTACTCTTTTATGTTTTAAAACGTTATGTCTAACATAAAGCTTTGTTAGCAATACATTTCCAACATCACTTAATTAAATGTATATAGAAACAGCACAATTTTTTCAGTTTATGGTATATTATGTATTAAATTTGGTAAATAAGGTAATATATTGCACTTGTGAGGTATGTATATATAAATTATCATAAAGAAAAAACCCAATGAACAAAGTTAGGTAATTATGACCGCCCTTGTAACCACCGCATTGGAGACCTACCTAGATGTTTACTCTCTAATTCGAAGTTCTACGGAAAAAACGCTGCTAGATACACTTTTTAAATAAAACGTATTATCGTTGACTGTACTCGTATATACATATAAAATGTCGGCTCGTTCCATCAGACGAGACGAGACACACCATTTGCATTTTATTAAAATCTAAATTTTATTTTTGAGGCATGGCTGCGTTTCCGTTTACATTGCTTTCTAGTATGACGGAATACAGCGTAGAAGTATAATGCTATTTTGAAATTTAAATCTAGCACTCTGTGCGCATGCCACAAAATAATGTCACGTTTCACCACAAAACAAAAGCGTAAGAGTTAATACTCGTAGATATTCGTAGTTACGTCAGATAATTCTAACTAATACCTTCTATCGTGTATCTACTTATAAACAAGTATAACATTGGTAGGTAGTTTATTTGTTTTTTATTTATTTATTTATATATTTATTTTATTTTGTAATTAAAAAACCAATAGTCAAAAAATTGTTAACAGAGAGCCAATAATTATAATTAATTTATAATTATGATTTATTAGATTGAATATAATATTTATATTCTTATAAGCTGGGGTTTGTGAAAAAGAGTAAATTCACCTATAGCATTTATGACGTTATAAATGATAGGTAAGTACTTGTGATTTTATTTGAATTTAGAATATGCGTTACAAAGCGTTTATGTTTTGGTATTACCTCGACTTATATCGAATATTTTTTTGGGCATACAACACGTCTAGTTTGGCACTTGAGCCGATCTTTACTATAAATGTTATTGAAAACCTAACTTGCTGTGGTTTAAACCAAACCTAGACTTAGTCTGGATTTATTTGAATATTTTAACCGAATATCTAAGTATGTTACTATATTCTATCTATACCTTTTTAAAAGTACCGTTCTCAGCTTAAGGTGGATCTCTACGTCAGGCATAATGAATTCCTCCGGTTTTGATTTTAATTTTGTCTGCTTCATAAGCCCCTTTCAAAACGAGGTATTAAAGCAGGGCCCGAATTAAATGAGTTATTTGTTGTTTAATGAAGGTTCCTTGGTACACTCAATTTCACTTTGAGTGTAAGATTAAATTTTATCGCATCATAAAGAAATTAATTTCGTTGGTTGGTATAAACAAATATGAACAAATTGCTGGTAAGGTTTGCACCCAAATGTTTACACGCTCTAATTTAGAAATCATGTTGTCTGTGTCAGCATGGTGCTAATGTTTCCTGTTGGGACACTGGCCTACTCTCAAACGAGAGTGATAAGATTGGTGTATGGCACAGTCATTCGAGTTTTTAGTTCTTACACATGCCGGTTTCTTCTTGATGTTTCCCTTAACTGTATGAAAGCACTGGCATTGCACCCATATATTTTTTGAGTAGAAAAATCTATTAGTACACAAACAGTTTTGAACCCACTACCTTAAGACTGGAAGGTGGAGGTACTACCATTAAACCACCTAGTTCTACTAGCTAGACCACCAGCACTAGTATTCAAAAAAGCTATCAAATACCAAAACTAAATTACCAAGTGCTCTAAAATCCATGTTCCACAATCCGAAGATACGCATAAAACTTTCCCTATTAATCTTATTGTAAGTAGTTCAGTAAAAAGCAAACGAGACTTCAAGAGACGTAAAAACTCAAAAGTATTAAAATTCAAGTTAAATTCACATGTATTAAATTCAAGTTTCCAATTTTACGATTCCTGGCACGAAATTTTTAATGCGAAAACATAGACTTACTAGTCCATTAGTGAGTCAGAAAGTCTTGGAGGTAGTAGCGGCAGCTTGATAAAGATGTGCTCTCACACTTATCACACTAAAATTATAAATCACTCTAAAATATTACAAATGAGTTGTTTCACGCAGTATGGAGCCGGGCCTAGGTCATTTGTAGGGGTCTAGATAAATAAATAATCATTAAAGAAACCATTTATCACTGTTTATTTATTTTATTTTGGCTTCTTTCATAATCTTATGTAAGTTTATCTTTGTAAAGGAGTGCAACACAATGCAAAACAACATGGCGAGTTTAACGAACAACTGGGTTATTAGGTACTGTCAAAGTCAAGATGCGTCACGATCATTGGCTAATAGCTGTAATGGCGGACCTCCAGTGTTCCCGTTTTAGTAAACTCAACACAACAAACATTTTTCATATAGAACTTTGTTTGTCTACATAAAAATAAAATTGTATTATAATGTTAGTTTTATATTTTTTTCCAATTTCTCTATGGTGTTACTAAGACCTAGGCCTCTATGAAATTGGTTCTTTGAAAGTTTGAATGTATGGATGTTTGAGTGATTGGATGTTTGTTCCTTTATAACTGGACACCACTGAACAGATTTGCCTGAAATCTTATATATAAAAATGAATTGCTGTGCGTTAGGCTTGCTAAAACTCGACAAAACGGCTGGACCGATTGGACGGACGGAAAAAATAACGCGAGTGAAACCGCGCCGGGTCTTCAAATATAGATAAATAATGACCAGGAATAGGACATTTAGGCTATTTTATCTTTAACTATATACATATATATGTTTTAAATTATGAAACCGATAGGTACAGTGGTTGTTGAGTTATAGAGAAACAAACGTTAAAACTTTCGCATGCTTAGTATTAGTGTGATTCAAATAATTATTCAGTTGATTAGTCGTTATTCAGATCCTTAAAAATATGTAACTAAGGCTGGATTCGACAAACTTTTGGAATAACTATCCCGCAGAATAAGAAATGTCAAATACAAGTAAACTATCAGTTCACTTGCAAATAACTACGATTTTACTCTGCGAATAGTGCTTATTCGAGTTTGGTCGAATCCAACCCAAATGATTTAAACTGAGTAATATCAGCAGGATAAGTAAGTAATTAGTAGGTATGCCTTAGAAAAAAGATTAAAAAAAAACAAAAAAACTATTGTAATAAATCATTAAAATAGTCCGAGTAATTAAGGGCTCCTTCCCATCACCTCCAAAACCGTTGTTCTCTAAAATAATTCAGTAATTCCGTTTCTGCTATATTTGCTTAGCTGTGGCAGCACCCTTACCCGGTTGGGCCGTGGGTTTCATAGCCAAAACAAATCATGAATCAGTGCCAAAAACGCGCAGCTTGGCTCAGGAGATGTCGCCGCATTAGTATTAAGTATATGTATGTATATGTATAAAATATGTAAGTATAGGTTTAGATATTTGTAGTTTATAATTTTTTATTATTTATGTACGCTTAGTATATTTTTTTAAAAATTGCCTGATATTCCGGTTTTCCTAGTTCAGGCATATCTAAATTTTATTAGCTCTAAATATGAATATTAAATCAGCACTAAATTGTATTAGCACTAAGAAAATGAATAAAGTTATTAAAGTTATTTAAAGTTATTTAAAGTTATTTAAAGTTATTTATTAAAGTTATATTGCCGGGATAGTGTTACGTGTCGCGAAATGTCGTGTTGTGAAATTTTGCTTCTTGTCTTTTTGCCTCTCAAATATAGATAAATTCATAATATAATATTCTTTTAAAATATCTGTCATATTTGTATATCTTTTAAGTGAACCCCGTTCCTTGTTAATAGTGCCCGTCATTCCCGATCAAAAACGTCATTAAGAAATATAGCAAACTTAAGATTTTGGGACAATTTCAGTTGTGTGTGTGATCTTAAATTCACGCATAGTTCGTTTTAGGAACACACTGTAAATATAGAAACCAATAATACAAGAATGCGATATATTAAAGCCTGACTGTTGCTAACTCTACTGAAACTTCTTCAAACCCACTTCAAGGCTACTCAATACCAATTCATCCGAACACGTGTTCAACTCAATGAGCATTTGCCATTCGAGACGATGACGATGTCAAATCGATATCTTCGGAGTAGGCATTGTTTGAAATCTAGCCAAAAATAAAACAAAAGAGATACTTTGACGTTTCTACAAGGTAAGCTATTTTAGTATAGCTCACAAGCTCTAAAGCAATATTGAAATAAAGTAAATTGACATTTCGACATACGAGTACAAAAAAATAAGCGTAATATTAATAATATTACAATAATATTACACTTTTGCCCTGGGCCACAACCAGGACGCTTATTTTATGCTCTGGTCGTCCGTTCCGTGGATCCGGGCAAGGCGGTGAAATTCTAGTAGCATTATGCCGTTGGCCGTAAGTAGCACTGTAAGGGTGCTGGAGTAGTAGAGTTCTCTGTGATAGAGCTCGTCCGGGGAAGGACTACCACCATACCTATTTCTGCCGCCAAGCAGTAATGCATTGCTGTGTTCCGGTGTGAAGGGTATGGTTTCCAGTGAAATTACTCGCACATGAGGCTTTCAATCATAGCCTCAAGGTGGCAACCCGCGAGTGATACCTCTGGTATTACAAGCGTCCATAGGCTGCGGTAACCGCTTACCATCTTGTGGGCCGTACGCTTGGTTGCCACTTCAGTTGTAAAAAAAAAAAAAGTTGTGTACAGTCAGCCCCAGCATGTCTTATAAAGCAAGATAAAGGGCGCCACGCCTGTCCACAGCAATTTCAATGTCGCCCAAAGCTTTATGAATAAAAATTTTGCGTGGCACTGCACTGCGCTCGTCTCGTCAAGTTGTTTGATCACCTGTTCCGTTGTTTGATTCTTATCAAACAACGGAACAGGTGTCTTATATAAGAATATAAGACCATTGCTACGCGAAGAAATAAAATTTTAATATAATATACAATGCAAAAAATGGATCTAGATTTTTGTCAAAAATTCGTGAGACTGCATTTTAATCGAAAGTAGAAAATGAGTAGCAAGCCATAGAGTAATAAGAGTAATATCTCTGTGATAATCCGGAGACTCGTTTCACCTAATTCTGCAATCATGCTAACGTTGCTGTTTTCTTTTTCGAAGGATATAGTTTCTGGTAAAATTGGAGACATATGATATCTAAATATATACTTTTAGTATTGCGTCCAAAGGCTACGTTTACCGCTTACAACCTTACCATCTAAGCATAAAAATTGCCATTATATTCTTCCTAATCTTATGATGGTTTTGAATCGTAATTCTCAGTGTGACGTTAAATACGAGTAGTATTGTCCAAGCGGTACTTACAAGCGAGGGTAAGAAACGTCAGACCTATACCTTTTCATGGCTCTGTGCATTCAACTTTGTAGCTTCGGTCTCGATCGAACGACTTTGAATTTTTCATAAATTTTCGGATTGAGCAATACTATTATTTATTTATTATTGTTATTTTCAAAGCAGCGCCAATTTGTGTAATAAATATTAAATTATATTTTAGAAAAAATATTTTTTTACTGGATTTTTAATAAAAATATTGATAGAATAGGCTTGGTGACTCCACGCCTACTTCCTTAAAGTAGGACAATAAAAATATTGTTAAAGACGATCAAAGGTAGGCGTTCGGACGCATCGCATCAAACGGATCGTAGTATTCTCTAAATAGAAAGTCATACACAAGTGCGTCTTCTAATGCGCATCCTACGAATCACCTGTGATTATTATTAGTTACCTATCTAGTTTATTTAACCTTACACTTTACACATTTAAATTTTGGCAGTGATGTGGATCAGGCTATTTATTGCATTAACGCAACAGAGACGTATAATCATTGTGAAACGAATTCTAGTTGTTATGTTTGTAATTAGAAAAGCAAAGCAAACTAAAACATAATGTTTTCGTTCAAGATACGTACAGACAATGTAATTATTAATATAATTTAATTTTAGTATTCAAATATTTATAAAACGTTTTTAGAGCCATCTAAAAGCTCTCAGTTGTTTAACGTGTAATTTGTACATTATTTGTATGTACTTGTGCCATTCAGTGTTCAGTAAATAAACATAAATTCGTTATTGAGAATGAGTTTTCAAAAACAATGCAATAATAATCGTTTCCTACTATTTATTAATCAAATTAAAAGTGTGATCACTGGATTGCAACGCATAAAATAGTTCAATAAAATGCAGGTAGAGAGACCAGTGAACAATTTTAATTATTAATTTTGAAATTCGCTCAGCAATTTATCGAACATTAATGGAGTAGGCGGGTGATGTTGCGTTAGTTATGAAATTATGAAACGACGGTGCAAGTTATAAGCTAAATATTGGCGTACTATAAAATTTGGGCCGACCAAAAAATCTTAAACGAAAATGCTAGCAGTTGTCCCTACTCTGAAGAAAATCCTCACGTTTCCCTCATTTCAGTTTCAGATTTAGATTAGCGAGAAATTTGGGCGCGATTTGCGCTTTGTGATAAAGTTTATATAAATATAATAATGTTATGATATATGTATAAATGAACGCGCAATAATAATATGAGTGGTTATAGCAAAACATAAATTTAAAAAAATGTCCATGCGTTATTGTGAACAGCCTTCTAATATACCCACTGCTGGGACACTGGCCTTCTCTAGAAAGTGAATGCTGACCCAATGCGGATTGGTGGAAGGCACCGTGCCGGTTTTCACACAGTGTTTTCCTTCACCGTATGAGAGCACTGACATGTTAGTTCCTCGAGCGGACGCTAACTAGATTTTAATCTAGGTTGACTCGTACTACCTCACTTAACACAAAGATAAACGTATGATATTTTATATATTTACTAGCGACTCGCCCTGGCTTTGCACGGTACTTAAACTGTATGAAGAAACCTACCTCTTGAATTACTCTATCTTAGCGTAGTTTAAAATATTTAAGCGTACATATATTACATACAGGACAGACGGCGGGAATCAACTGCTATGTAAATTTAAACTAATTTTAACTTTTATGCTATGTAAATTTAAGTTAAACTTTTGTACAAATTACTGTTAATCTATCCTACTGTTTATTAGTTATTTATTACTATAGATTATAGTTATTATAAATTACAAACCCAACGATGTTATTTATTTTTCGGATAAAAAGGAAAATTGGACCACACAGAGGTTAATATCGCGTACATTCCATTCGGAAGGAAGTCGAGTAAGCCGATAGTTATACCCTGAACAATCTCAAGACTTAGCTATCGTGTAGCATAACCCAAATCATCTGGTTCACTAACATAACTTCATTATTGACCGCAAATATAATAAACATATGACAATTTCAATTATTACGTTACGATTACGATTAGCCTTTTGTGTCCCACTGATAGGCAAAGGCCTCCCCTGGATTTATTATTATTTTATATTTGAAATAAAAGAAGAACGTTTTATAATATTGTTAGGCCTATATTTGACAACATAACAGTGCTAAGTGAAAACATTTAATTGGCTTTTGGGCTGAAATGCAGTCAGTGGTATGTGTACTGTGTTATGTTTGAATGCATTCCTGTCCAGTGCTGAATCAGGCGGTCTGTTGGCGTGAATTGGTAGATAAGTGTCAAATTTATATATTTTATTAAAACCTTACTTACCTGGTTATTAACCATCATATAATATTTTTAATAAAAAAAACCAGACATTTTGCACAGCACCATCTAAGCAAAGCTTGAACTATGAGAGCTATAACTATTTTTGTAAATACTTACTCACTCGTATAATAATAGAAACACACAGACTATAGGAACAAGTATTTGTAGATCATGCAATAATTTGTCCCACTCTTTAGCATGTGTCAATCATGGTGAGTACCGCTGAAGTGCCAGATGTTTGCTTTAATCAACACTGTAGCGTGTAAGTGAAAATAAAGAACAAAAAAGGAAAAAGGAGTTTGCATCAAGTTTTTATATAAACTTCTGTATCAGACATAGGGGCGTTCCACTAGCCACACTTATCACACTGTTACACTAATATTATAAATGCGAGAGTTTGGATGTTTGGTTGTTTGTTCCTCTATAACTCAATAACCACAGAACCAATTTGGCTAAAATTTTAAACATAAATAGACAATGATGTCGATTTTCTAAACTTAGCTAACTAAAATTATAGCGGTCCTTCGTATTTTAATTCATTAGAATAGGACGGCAACAATATTAGTTAATTTAGAAAATGTTAGAGCAGAATCGGCACCGGTGACCGAGAATAGGACATAAGCTACTTTTTATCTCGGAAAAAGTACGGTTTCCGAGTCCCACGCGAACGAAATCGCAGGCGACAGCTAGTAAGTAGTATAATAACGATACATGATATTTTACAGCCTGCCCTGTCTAAGCTGTGCTGTGCTTTAAACGCTTCAGTTTTAATTAATTACCTACACGTCTTCAAACTTGTACAATTTGATCTCACCTACATTCTGAGTGGCTCTATAATGTGTGCATATTAAATTAGGAGATTTGCATGCAAGTGTTGAAAACTGATGACAGATTCATCGTTGCAATTTTGACGACTGATGTGGCGCGAAAATCCGCCTGGAGAAGGAGGTTGCGGTTTCGATTCTCGCCTTGAAACAAATGTTTGTATGATCTGTAAATCGGTATTCTGGGTATTTTCTATGAATAATATCTCTTAAACTGCATAGTTTTTATAATATGTCGAGTGCTATTGAAATCTGAAATACCAAAGTATAATTACACAGATTCTGCAGGAAATACAGAGTTTTTTGCAGCCACGTGAACGTTTTTGTTGTTCTAAACTCTATCCAAGTTGGTTGCGGTCGGCAGCTGAATTTCGTAATATAAATTTTTTGTTCGGCGCTTGAACGCAATTTCAGTGCGGTGGAAGCCATATTCTGGCACATTTGTAAACACTCGCTTAAAAAACGTGGTGCTGGTAAGAATCAAACGTGAAATCCTTTTATCACTATAACCTAGAACTTCTCTATACTTTAATTTTCTGAAGATCATTTTTATGTGATGATAAAACTACGAGTATGTCAAGGTAATTTAATGTGATCAGCTTTCTAATGTTTCGACAATAGAGTGTTTCGTTTTAATACGCCACTCGGACCCAATGCGGCATCAATCCGCATTAGGTCCGCGTGGCGGATTGTACATGTTTTAGTTCTTGTTCGTCGGTTCGTCCGGTTGCTGTCCCGAAGTTTTCCTTCACCGTATGAGAACACTGGAGTTACGCATATACATTTTTTAGATATACGAACCTAGTAGTACACGACCGGACCTTTGGATTGGAAGACGAGGACCACTGAACTACTAGCGCTCTGGTTATTAGTTCTGTGTAATAAGTGTGCTGAGCGTCATCAGTCAGAATACACCCCGACAAGATTATTTCACAAAAGTGTGGCGCCATGACAAAAGACATTAGAAAGTGTCCTCGATAACTGTGTATGACTTTTATTTCCTGCCTTATCACAACCACCGAGAAATCTAATCTAAGAAAACCAATCTAAGATCATGGGTACTCAAGAAAACGCCAGCAAATCACAATCTAGCCAGCAAATCCATCTCGCCCACTCCATAAACCTCTTATCGCCCCGAATATTTCAGTATCGCTTATCGTCCGCCCATCAGAATAGTGGCATCGGGTCCGGCTTCGGTTATTGAGGGCCCGTTGCCAAGAACTTGGCCTAAGCGCTATCTCTGGCCTGTATCACCTCTGCTGTCGAAATTATTCAAAATGTATTAGGGAAAGCCTATCGGGGAAAGAAGCTATGATGATAAATTGGTGTACATTAACATGACCAGCTTTTTAATGTTCTCACTGTTTTGTGACTGGCCTACTCCTGCGAGATTGATTTAGCCGTAATTTACTACGCTGGGTACCAGACTGGGTGTCTGAAATGAATTTAACGTGTCTTTTGAATTTTTAGTTCTTCGAGATGCTGGTTTCCTTATTTTCCTTCACTGTTTGAAAGCACTTAAAATAAAATAAAATAAAAATAAAATAATATTTATTGCCCATACATAGCTAACATAAAACAGTAAAAGTAGAGTAAGGCTAAGGCAAAAGAAGTAAATTCAGCGTGCAGTAGCACTTACTTTATGCCCATCAGTTCACATCCTGATTTCACCAGCGGTGGGTGATGTCAGTCTGTTACAAGCTATTTTATCATTACCCTGTTAGATTGTAATGTGAAACTAGAACTTAATTAGTTGGAAACTATGGACATAATTTGTATGCAGTTAGTCCGTGAAAGTGAATGCATATGAACATTTTAATAATAACGGGAGCTTGTTAAATTTAGTTTGAGTGTGTTGTTGTCACTGCTAATGAAGCCTTGTGCTGAACAGCATTGACTAATCACGCCGAGTAAACTCAAATCAAACCACAACACTATATATATATATATATACCATCAACTTTCGCATCTATCCTACATAATATTATAAATGCGAAAAGCTGTGTGTGTGTGTGTGTGTGTGTGTGTGTGTGTGTGTGTGTATGTTTGTTAACACGTATCTCCGTGACGACTTAACCAATTATAATGAAATTTGAAATGTAGATGGCTTAAGTCCTGGAATAACAAATAGGCTTCATTTATCCCGAAATATAGTTTTTTTGCTATCCCTCAGGAACAAGGATTCGGGACCTTGTTCCTGAGGGATAGCAAAAAAACTACAAAAATGCAAGTGAAACCGCACGGGTCAGCTCGTAAATAAATAAATGCTGAACAAATCAACCCAGCATCATCTAGCCCCAAGCTAAGCAGAGCTTGTGTTATGGGTACTAGATGACTGATATACTTAATATAATACAATACATAGATATATATTTTTTATTATACATAGACACTACCCAGAACACTCGAAACAAAAATTTGCAGGTCGTACAAACATTTAGGTAATCCAAAGCGGAAGTTGAACCCACAACCTCTGCGTCGCAGGCGGACCGCCGTATCACATCGGTTGTCAATAATAATAGTAATAAGAAAGTAAGTTAATTCATATGAGTCAGTGGCTAACTCTAGTGACAGAGTATTTAGGCCGTCCAAAGGCCTCTGTCATGGCCTAACAACTTAAAATAGCAGTAAGATTAGATAATTCTAGCTAGTAACAGTAACTAACAGAAACTAACAGTAGCTAACTAACACACACACGAAACGCACGAAATTCACAAGTTTAATAGTATTAGTGTTAAACTTCAACAACTTTAACTATAAAACGTAATCCACGTGTGCCAACTAAGGATTCAAATACTTAACTTACTATTCACATACCTCTTACTGTTAAATCGGAGACTTTGTTCCGTGCCAGCAACTCGGCCCAGTAGCCACTATCTGCGAGCCGCACTCGCCGCGATTTATATACAAACTTGTTGGCAACTGGAACCTGAACATTAGGCTGTATTGTGTGAAGCGATATAAAAGTGTTTAAAGCCTCGGTTTGGCACCGGTTCAGCCGGATTTTTAATATATTGTTCGGTAAGAGGAAAGTTCGAGAAGATTTCTGCATCGTGTTGGCAAGACATCAATTACTCCCACGTCTAGTCTGGAGATAAAAGATACTGTACAAGTTATAAAAGTTATTATTTTCGCATTTGACTCATATTTCTTTATATAATTAAACTTTAAGTTTTAATTTTGTTTACTGCAGAATTTATTTTGATAATATGATTTTCCTTTTCAAATTACAAATTATTATTGCAGGATTAATCTAATGCGTTATTATCTAGTTACTATGTTACAATAATAATAAAATTTTGACAAAGTACTAGAATTATTTATGTCTAGTGTTCTAGTTTTTCATTGGTTATTGCATTTTGATTAAAATGATTGCAACAACAATAGCAAATTTTGTATTAAATACATTTTGTTTAATAATTGTAAGTTAATTTTTCAAAATTTTCTTTTAAGAATTTGTTTCTTATTAAAGTCAGCACAAAGATTTCAGGGTAAAATGTTATATTTACTTCCGAGAACGAGTGTAATAACGAAGCTTGGATGACGAAACACCATGCAAAGCGTAACTCCGTAGCAGATGCGCTACGCGCGTAGCAGATGTGTAGCGGCTACGATGCCAAAAATTACGCGGGTGAGATATTTTTATAATATAATTTTTGAAATGGAGCACGATTACCTGCTACAAGCTTATAAGTTATAATTATAAGCTTTTATGCAGACGAAGCTATACAAATAAAAAATTCCTGATATAAAAAAAATTGTATAACATAGATTTTAATTTCATAGTAAATCATTATATAAATTATTTATATTTAATTCTTTTGTACATTAATAATTTCAACTAATAAGATGCTACCAAGCGGACCCCAAGCGAATGGTGGATGGCACATGTCTTTCGAATTTTTAGTTCTTGGACTTGCCGGTTTCCTCAATAAATAAGAGCTGGCATTGCGCACATAAATTTTTCGAATAGAAAAATCCATTGATGGACGACCGCAATTTGAACCCACGACCTTAAGATCTGAAGGCGAGGTCACTACCACTAGACCACTAGTGCTCTTATCTTCAATGCTATTAAAACTCATTAAATAGTTCCAAAGACAGGTAACACCTCAAATGATGTACACGACACATAGTTTAGAATTCCCACCGTCTCGACTAGAGAATACAATTGCGAACGCTCAAGTTTCGAAACTTGATACGAGACTTCGGGACTTGGCCGAGGCGGTCGTGTCAAAGGAATTCAAAGCTGGTAGTTTCGCCACTTTTTGTTGGATTATTAAATTGGGAACGTTTTGCTTGCATGCAGTATAGTTATAGAATAGAATAGAACAGAAAGTATTTATTAGACAACACAAAGACAAAGACACAGAACTGACATATCAACAAAGAATAATAATAATAAAACTTAAAAAATACAGCTGATAGTACATACTTGAAAACTTAAATTTGGAAAAAATATATGATAATAATAATATTAATAACAAAACTAAAAAAATAAATGAAGTAAAAGAAGGCAGAGTAGGTACAAGACCTATACCTGATGACCTAATTAGGGTGTAGGTAAATAAGTATACGCACAAAGTAGGTACCAACTATGCTCGCTCTGTGTCACATGAGTGGTGTCAAATAAGTCCTGACTAAATGATCGAAAACATAGTTACTTCTATGTTTTCACTAATATATGTTTTTGTGAAAGTTCTTAATAATTATAATAATAATAATAAATTCTGGACAATCCATACCGCATCATCTAGCCCCAAGTTAAGCAGAGCTTGTGGTTTGGGTACTAGATAGCTGATATACCTAATTTAATACAATACATAGATATGATAGATAGAAAATACCCAGAACATCCGGAACAAATATTTGCAGATCGTACAAACATTTGTCCCGAGGCGAGAATCGAACCCACCTCCTGCGTCGCAGGCGGACCTTAGCCCGTCGCACCACATCGGTCGTCAATAGTACATACCTTTGCAAAGACTGAGGGCACTTTTTCAGTCCTGTCGTTATTTTTTCTTATCTTACTATTATTATAAGTGCGAAAGTCTGTGTGTATGTTTGTTACCACGAATCTCCGTGACGGCTTTACAGATTGTGATGATATTTGGAATGTAGATGGCTTTAGTCCTGGAATAACACATAGGCTGCTTTGTATCCCGGAAATATGTACTGTTCCTGTGGGATCGAATTGAAACTCCAAAAACGCGGGTGAAACCGCGCGGGTTAGCTCGTTATGCAAAGTATGGCTTCGTTTATAAAATAATTGTGAATATAGGGGTTATTAAACTTCGAGAAAACGTTGGTGGAGTAAAATATTTTATTTATTTACGTTGTTAATATGTTAGCTGTTTTATGGTTGGGACTGGTTTATCTCGAACAAGTGATAGAGGTAAAGCAATGCATGTATTTTGTTATTTTTTTATGACACTAGTTGACCCTCGCGGTTTCACTCGCGTTTGTGCATATGTTCTCACCGTTTATCACAAAAATTATTTCAAGACCAAAATCAGCCAAATCGGTCTAGCCGTTCTCGAGTTTTGGCGAGACTAACGCACAGCAATTCATTTTCATATAGTGGTATAATAAATGTATAAAATATCTTAAATAAGAAAAAGATATTTATGAGAAGATAAGAATATTAAATCCTAAGTTACCCAAGTTTCATCAGTAGGCATACTTCACTTCATTGGTTGCGGGTTCAAAATCCATGCGCCAATGGAATTTTCCACTCATAAAAAATATTAGTGCAACGCCTGTGCTCTTTAACGGCGAAAACATCGTTAGGAAACCGGTATATTTAAAATAAATATTTGAAATCATAGTGTCATCCACCAATCTACATTGAGACCGCATGGTGGATTAAGCCAATCACTCTTGTAGGCAGTGTCTCGGTATCATATTTTTTCTTATATTGCTTGTTTGTCGTCATCCAATTGTTAGAACCAGGAAAATCCTGATTTATATTGTTACAGCACCTTATTTATATTCAAAGCATCACATTCACGACTCATTTGTTCTCATTACTCATAACCAGATATGTTATTTATCGCATGGTAATTTGCCACTTGTTGATACAGCATTCCCGGAATGTTTGTAGAAATTCCGAACTATAATTGAAGTAGGTATGTTAAGATAGCCCGCGGCATAACTATAAATTCAGGTTAATACTGTGGTATAAACATTTCATTCTATTCTTACGTCGAGTGCTCTAGACTCTATAAAGAACTTTACTTCACAAAACCTAAACAATTAACCTCTGAACGACGTCATCAGTCGCCTCGCAGGCGCCGCACGCATCGTCACTATAAAGAACCTTGGCGCCTGCCACCAGCCATTTCATCTCGAGCCTTGGTAACACTGCCAATCACCCGTGACACACCTTTATTGTGCTGCGGGCGGAAGGAGGGGTGGTTCTGGTAAGGCTGGTGATGTAAAAATGTTTACGCCGTTGACGGCTCTCGGCTCGACGACGCTTCAGTGGAGTGACATCGAGGGTTTGAAGGAGATAATTTGTATGGCACTGAGTGCGTCTTGTTGCAAGACGCATTGTTAGGACCGAGTTTGATAAGTTGCACGAAAAATTTAAGAATTTCACTCTATTAACAAAATTATTTATAATATAAGTTATCGATATTTTAGCTATAATAATTTATAAAAAGAGACAGATGTACTGATGTGTAAATACTTTGTTTGTCCTATCATTGTGCGAAACCTTAAAAATATAGGTTAGCAGAGAAGTAGTATAGAATCAGATGTTTAGCAAAAACATGAGCAAGCTTTAGAAATGTTTTAAAATACGAGTTCAAAGTTCAAGTGAATTCGTACTTTTCAAGTGAAAATAGAAAAAAGTAAAGAGATTTTAGCCTTCAGAAATAGGTACGTATTATCGGGGCAATTCGCTCTACACTATTACAGTTTACCTACCAGATGATAAGTTATAAGCTTTTCATTCTTTATATATCAATGTAGACACACATGGTGACATCAATAAAACTTAAAAATAAAAAATGTAAACAGGCGAGCTTAACCCTAAAACGAGTTTTTTTCCAGCAAATCCAGGTGAGACATGAATGATTATTAGAAGTGGTTTTTTTCATCATGATACTTTTCTAATATTTCTATTGCTAGGACACTGGCCTATACAACAAGCGAGAATCTCAAGGGTAATCTAAAACGCTGACCCAAAGCAGATTCGTGAGTGTCACAATGTCTTTCCAATTTTTAGTTCTTGAACTGGTTTATTAATTTTTAGTTCTAGTCTCTTGACCTAACGTGATTGGGTCTTAATAAGACCTGATGCAGATTGGTGGGTGGCACATATCTTTTGAATTGTTAGTACTTGGACGTGCCGATTTTCTCATGATGTTTTCCTCAATCGTATGAGCACTGGCATTGCGCACATTTCAAATATCAGAATTATTTTGCAAATATCGCTTCAGTTTGTCTCGGGGGACACATCAATGCATCTATCGTGGAGATTGGCTTGGGACGTATTCAATTTTGCCGTGCCCTATCTGCCAGCTCTATTAGCGCTCGAGGCTGTACAGATTGCACTTGTTACTATTTGAATAAGCGCAAAAACGAGTAATTGGAAGAGAATACAAGTACTCTCTCGATCGTGGTTTTATTTACTTATCAGACATAAAATATTTTTGTTACTGTTGATATCATCAGTCTGTTTTACAAACTTGCTGCTACTGCTACTGTTACGTACTGTTGTACAAACGTCACTTGAAGAGCCACGATAATTTTTTTAACAGCTTAATTCATCTGTTCATTGTATCGGTACCCGTTTGTTCTGCAGAACAGACAACCTTAGCAACTCTAGTTGAAAATATTATAAATAAATAAATCGATTACTTATATCTGAATAGATTTTTAGGGTTAGAACACAAACGTAGGGCGCAATACTTCCGTTTAAAATAATACACAAAATACGCTTGATGTGGCTGCGGAGTAAAAAGATGCACTGACCGCAGAGTGCAGAGATGTCCGATCTTGGTCTTTACCAAGCTAAGTTTTTTTATTTTTTTTATTTTATACAACTGAAGTGGCAACCAAGCGTACGGCCCACAAGATGGTAAGCGGTTACCGCAGCCTATGGACGCTTGCAATACCAGAGGTATCACTCGCGGGTTGAGGCTAAGATCGAAAGCCTCATGTGCCAGTAATTTCACCGGAAACCATACCCTTCACACCGGAACACAGCAATGCGAGCATTACTGCTTGGCGGCAGAAATAGGTATGGTGGTAGTCCTTCCCCGGACGAGCTCTATCACAGAGAACTCTACTACTCTTAAGTTAAGTTAGGCTAATATGCATATAACTTAAAATTGACCTACTTTTATAAAATAAAATTTTGTAATTGTAACAACTTTTCTTCCGGCCTCAAGGAAAAGAAAAACACGTTGCTTCTTATATTTTGTCGTGGTGTTCATTTTTTACCAGACGAGAGACCGCAGAATCACGTTTTTGGTTGTATTGCAACCAACGTGATTGTCCGTGTCTAACTGTGTCACAATTTAACTTTCCACTAAATAAATAAAGGATTGACAAACTTTATCCCACTGAGTTTACGAAATCAACTTCAGAAATTCACTAGAGACTTTCCATACAAATTCTTTATTGCATTCCTTTGCCGATACAAGTAACTTTTCGAAAGGGAAACTTTCAAAAGTTTATCGTCTGTCTTGCTCGCTCGTCATGGCTCATTTGCTACTGAATTTCGAACTCTATTTAAATTGCTAAAAAGAGATAACGTAACTTGATAATTTATGTCGTGAAGGCGTTTCTGAATATCTGCCAAAATTTAACAAACGACGTGTTGGAGTTTATAATTTGGCTAGTATAGTCATTTTCAAACTTATACAAAAATTATGTTAGTATTAATAAACCCACTATCTATAATACCAATATTAACAAGTTTCTGTGAGCTAGGAATTGAAGTCTGCACACCCCGCAAGAACTAACAAAGAAGCAAGGGAACTAGGAAAAGCGCAAGCAAAAAAAAAAATTAAATTAGTAAAAACAAGAGAAGAGAGATAAACAGAAAAATGAGGACATGTCATTGTCTGAAGGTGAGCAACCTAAGAAAGAGAGAACTTTTGGCAATAGGAGACTACAGTAGAATAATGATAATTATTACTTCCAAAAAATTGCTGATGGAGAAAATCAACAAAAGAGTAGCACACAGATAAATAAGATGTTGGTTTTTCAATTAAAGAAGATAATTTGTCTTCAAGGCTATTTGGAACGCGCCATAGCGTACATGGTCACAAAAACCGATGTAGAACTCAGTATGAACTCCAGGTACGAGTCAAATGTTTGGGACTTATTAAAATTTTTCATATTTTTTGGGTTCCCAAATAGTGAATACTAGATTTGAAAAAATAAAGATATTTCTATCTCTAAATAGTAGTTTTGAGCATGTTTTGAATTGGATCTCAGAAACCCAATGATATTTAAAGATGATTGTCACCTTGATGTAATAACTATTTCTTCGGCTCCTAAAGACAGTTTTTTGATTAATGGTCTAGGTTTTTAAAACAAGCAAATAACCAAGTTTTTCTCTTATTCTGGACCGCGCGGGCGTCAGAAGTGCAATGGCAAAGCGCATACCAATGTAAAATAAAAAAGTCTAAGCTTCGAGATGCTATTCTATGCTAAGGTCTACTCTTTAGTAATTCAGTTGCGTCATAAGTATAAATAAAAACTGACGTATTTTGTGTAAATATGTACGACAGTTTGTTAACAGGGTTGCTAATTGAAAGTAGATTACAAACATTAATATGTTTAGGTGAAATACTTACTGCGGCTTTGGCATACTGGAATTTTAATGGTCAAAAATGAAAAAAGAAAAAATATATGAATCTGTCACATAAATAAAATACTCTCTAACTTATTTACAAACAGATAGATACATTTTTATCCCATGTTATCATCACACTTTATTACAATCAGCCGCAGGTGAGCAAAGCTTGTATTTACACGTAAAAACACGATGTTGACATCGAACTCATCGAACTGAAGCACTCAGTAAAATTGGAACTCTAAACAACACAGGTGGGGTGAAAAAAACAATTTTTAGATTAACAGCTTGTTGGGGAGTAAATTTTGTGGGATGAACGGTGGTTCACGTTTTTATTGGAAACAAATGAACACTACAATTCATTATCAAAGGGCAAATCACGAAAAGCTCGTTTGACAATCGTAAACGTAAACGTATCGAAACTCGTACTCACGAAAAATTAACTATCAAAATTTTATACAAATTGACGACCGGATTTACGTTTACAATAGTCAGACTAGCTTTTCGTGAGTAGCTCTCAGCTTGGAGAAAGTTACTTTGTAGTCATCAAGAAAAATCTGTTTGACATTCGTAACGGTAAACGTACCGTTGAGCCGTCAATTTGTTTAGAATATTTAATAGCGCCTCTATAGTGCGTAAAATGAATTACTAAAATCCCATACGAATTGAAAGCTAGCAATACGTATACAGTTATGATTGTCAAAGAATTTTTTCTGATGAGCTTTCTGTAAAACATCCACCACACAAACCCAATACTGATTGGTTTGATTGGTAAATAGAAATACTAAAAATACAGCTAATGATATAATCTGGCAATGCATTGAAAAACAAATGCGAACAAAGTAATAGTACCTACAGTTTTCTTCAGATAAGTTATTTAAACGGAAGTAAGAGATAGATTTGCAACAGAAAGGAATGGAGTAATATCAGTTTGTTTGGTTGGTTACTTAAGCTAAGCATTGCTTAGGGAATGAACTGTTAAATATTTAAGTTGCACAAACGGTCTAGGTATGGTCCTAAGGGAAGTGAAAATTAATGAAGGCCAGGTCTTATAGAGTTATTTTGTAATGTAGTTTGTGTTGGTATGAAAGTGAATACTAAGCAAACGAACACTTTTACAGCGTTACGTTTTGACACCACGCGTCCAAGGGCATACAAACTAACTTTTTAATTAATTGCAAAGAAATTGTTGTTAAACGGCTGTTTTTCATCTGATTTTTGGATGTTATTTTTTCTGCTAGTGAACGAAAATCCAGCTGTGGTTACGTTTCAGTAGCTGTTGATGGATTGAGTGTTTTGTATAACACCCATGAGTTTTATAGTATAGTTTTTGGTATATGTAATAAAAAAAGAAGGTAAATATAGTAATGTATGTATTAAGTATGCTTTATGTAGAATATAAATTATAATATAGTATAAAAAACATTGTCACAAATTGGTTGTAGAAGGCTACTAATAAAAATAAAATAATAAAGTGGTGATGACACTGTCTTCCGATCCTAAGGTCGTGAGTTTAAAACCGGTTGTGCACCAATGGACTTTTTGATTAAAAATATTATGTGCGCAATGCCAGTGCTCTTATACGGTAAGTAAGTGATGATGAACGGTGATGGTAAACTTCGCGAGGGACCGGCAAACTATTTATACCTAATTCTGCCGCCAAGCAGTAATACTCGCATTGCTGTGTTCCGGTTCGAAGGGTATGGTTTCCGGTGAAATTACAGGCACATGAGACTTGCCATCTAACGTCTCAGGGTGGTAACACGCAAGTGATATCTATGATGTTGCATGCGTACATAGGCTACGGTAACCACTTACCATTAAATGAGCCGTACGCTTGGTTGGCACTTTAGTGGTATAAAAAAAAAGAATTGAGAGCTCGAAAGACTTGTGCTATTTACCATTTGGTAGGCTATTTTTTTGTTTAATTCTGGTTTTGTTTAGATAGATAGATAGATAAGATATTTATTTGCATCTGTAAACACACACACATTGTTTTTTGTACCCGTTATAATTTTTCTGTTGCTGCTATAATTATGAAACTTGAAGTCATCTAATATCGCAGATGCCATAGCGTGCATTCTTCCTCTTCGATGGAAAGTTGGCGCTAATGAAAGTACGCACGCCGCGGCATCCGAAATCGATCCCCGTTGACGCATCTCTAGAGTTCGTGACTGGAGAAGTTCTATTTACACCGTTGGTTTTCATTATTTTTTACAGAAAGCAGCTTTTCAGCTAAAATTACTAAAGATTATAATATCCCAAAAAATATTTTGCCTCAAGCGGGATTAGAACCCGCAGACACCGCTTGATACGCGGGCGCTCTACGCGAAGACACCAATATTTCGTCCAAGCGAGATATGTCTCAATTGGTAGAGCGCCCGCGTATCAAGCGGTGGTAATTTTTGGATTATTATAATATTTAGTATTATTCCCCTAGTGTGATGGTTAACACTATAAAAACAAAAATAACCGAGATTGCTTAATTTATTTGCAATGCGTTTACGTAACTGTTGTTACTTGAAAATGATGATAATGTTATTTTTAATTTGTGTTATTTTTATTTATAACGAGCTGACCCGCGCGGTTTCACCCTCGTTTTTTCAGGATTAAAAGGATTGGGATAAAAAAACCTATGTCTTATTCCAGGACTTATGCTACCTTCATTCCAAATTTCATCACAATCGGTTATGTCGGCACGGAGATACTTGGTAACAAACATTTACACACACAGACACAGAATTTGTTCACAATACAGTATGAATGCACTTTGACAGAGTGACATCAGGGGAGAACCCGGTAGAGCTATCATCAAGTTTCACTTCTATTTGAGTTTTTAGTTACACCACATACACACACACACACCACAGTGCAAAGTGTTTGATAAATGAAAATGAAAAAGAACAAAAGTACTAATATTATGTCGTTTGTTGAGTAGGTCACCAGATATTTTATCTACGGGCAAACCGCTTAAATAAAACAGATTTATCTGAATTAACTAACAACAAATTGATTTGAATTTCAAGTAGAGTTGTAAAATGAAAACTATGCTTAAAATATTCATTCATTTCTCACTTCGGTGTAACCGTGGCCTATTTAAGCTTAATATGCCGTTCCCGTAGCGAATATTGGAACAATTTATGTGAAGACCTTTGTAATTTAGAAGAGCTTTCAAATTGGAGGTATGGAGGTTGACACCTTGGCCGTTGACAGAATTTAGATGACTCATTTCGAAGGCCTTTGACTATTATATCGTTTTTGAGTTTGAACAAACTTTTCTGTCAATGGAAGGTAAAAAGGTTAGATTATATCCTGTATATCTTTAAGCAAAACAAATAACTGAGATTATTTGTGAATTGTAAGTAGAATACGGAGGCTGAATGAGGACATGTGGCAAAAAAGTGACTATTTTTGGTTTGTCTGTAGCCTCAATGCAGTCTTTTATTAGTTCTGGATTTATGGCAATATACATTAACGAAATTGCTATATTTGTAAAAACCAACCCTGAACTATTTATGGGGTTTGCAGTTGGAAGCCGCTTAGAGGGTAATTTGCGTAATGTGCCATGTAAAACGCAGTTGCTACGCAAAAGTGTGTTTTGCATGGCTCCAACAATTTATAATAAAATCCCTAAATCTGTTCGTGCTCTGTCCATAAATGAATTCAAGAGCAAATTGGGTGAGATTCTAGTTCAAAAAGCGTATTACACCGTAAATGAGTTCTTGAATGATCGAATTATTATTGAACATAACTAAGTTGTACTATCTCTCTTATTACTATTTATTAATAATATAATCTTTTCTTGACATTTGAACAATTTAACTAGATACATGACACATTTTAATTTTGACATTTTAATAATTTAACCACATTTGACATTTTCTTTTTAATATTACTGTTTTGTGCAAATTTAAACTATTTTTAAATGTAATGTTTGTAAATGTTTGTATGCCCAAATGGCAGGATCTAGAGCTCATTATGTTAGCATTACCACCATTTTATGTTACCTAGGTTCGCAAACAATAAATGATTATGATTATGATTATTATGATGAGTGCTATATACCACAACCAGCAGACTTGAAACAGATATTTTGTTTTGATTAGGCGTACTGACTGACTTTTTTCTGATTGTTAGAATAATCACAAGGTTAAAGAGTTAAAACTATAGTGCTTAGAAATCATATTAAATTATTAACGGCTATTTACCACTTGAATTTGTCATTTATGCGACGTTTTAAAGCTATTTAGAAGCTCTTCTTCATGAGCACCGCTCGCGACCGCGTTCGACGGTTGCTCGGCGAATACTCAAATAAACGTTACTCAACCCTTACTTAGCCCGTCTTTTCGGTACGCGACGTACATACTCACTCATTCTACTTAAATATAGTTCTGTGGATAAAGAGGTACCAGTGAGAAAATAGTACCAGTGGAAAAATGATACAGCTAGCCAGCAAGCAAGTCAAAGTATATTTATTGTTGAAATACATTTTTATAAGTAGATGACGGTTAATTCTTAGAGTAACAATCTATTTTACCTTTGTCAAAGCATGCAATATTGAATTTTACATAACAAATTACTTAATAACCATAAAATTTAAATAATAATAATTGTGATGTCAACTTACGTAACTAAGGAATAAATCAATAGAAAAGAAAAAATGTCATGATAATCAAAAATAATAAAAACAATAATATTAATAACTTGTACATACAATTAACTCTAGTATTATATAATGACTTTTATTTAACAATATGGTTCTCAACTTTCTTTGAAACATCGAACATGGCATCTCTCTTAGCCAGTTAGCCATTAACCATTATTATTATTCTAATTGTTAAACCAAATATTCTGTAGATACTTACTAATGAGTACGTAGTCGTGGGCAACATCCAAGGTTGTCTGGAAGACATCGCTTAGTTAGTTTATTATACTTAGCAGCATTGTTAATTGTATTTATTTTCCTGTATGTACACTGTACTATAAATAATTTCCACACATTCATTCATTCAAATATAATTTTTTTATAAGTTGTTTATACGAGTAAAACACCGGGGGATTAAGGCGACGCCATTATTACCACCTTACATAGCTTGAAAATCTTAAAACTTTATAGCTTAAAATCTTCTAAGTTAAAATGTTCTGAGTTAAAGAATCCATTGTTAGAAATTCACTAAACGACAACACTGCGCGTGAAACTTTTGCTTTAGAAAATCTTTACTCAGATTTGAAATGCTCGTAACTTTATTAAAGGTAAATTTTTTCCTTTAGTCTTGCCGCTAATCATTGAAGACCTTACCGCAAAATTAAAATGCGCCACAAAAACATCTTAAAGTAACATAAGCGGTTAATTTATCTCAGTAGTAACTTAAAACTCAAAGGAAGCCCGCTTTTAATAAGGAACTGAGAATAATCTCCTCCAAGGCACTGGGACAAAGGCACAAAGACGCAGTTTATTTTAAAAACATGAAAATCAATGGCCACAGGCTTTGCGAGACTTGTATTTTTGCTGCGGAAAATGTACCTTCTGTAAACTGACTCGTGTTTGTTTTTGGTCAAACGAGACGCTGTGTATTTTATTCTGTTGGATTTTTATTTAATTACATACAGCAGTCCTATCAAAATATTTGTAAAGAATTGATGTGGCTGTTTTAAAACCTCTTAGTTTCTAGCCAGATGCTGGCGTAAAACGAAAACGCTAAGCAGTTGTGCGCAAACAACAAGCCGTTTTTGGATTATACTTCCGCACTTGATAGACCGATGACATTAAAGCAGTCGCAGGAAGTCGGTGGTTGGTGAAGTTTCAAGACTGTACACCATGGCACTCTTTGGGGAAGACCTATGTCCAGCGTCTATTGGCTGATATGATGATAACGATTTCTACATATCAAAAAAGATAATTATACGTATCACGAGGTAAAAAAAAAACAAAAAAACAAGTATACAGAATTTCTTAAAGTTAAAAACAAATGTATAAGAGTAGTAGAGTTCTCTGTGATAGAGCTCGTCCGGGTGTGAAGGGTATGGTTTCCGGTGAAATTACTGGCACATGAGGCTTTCGATCTTAGCCTCAAGGTGGCAATCCGCGAGTGATACCTCTAGTATTGCAAGCGTCTATAAGCTGCGGTAACCGCTTACCATCTTGCGAGCCGTACGCTTGGTTGCCACTTCAGTTGTATAATAAATATATATATATATATATTACAATCGTCCACAATGTATCCTCTGACAGCATCACAGACAAGACTATTCTTTATTTTAAACTATGTAGTACTTGCTTTTACAACTGCATTCAATCATTTCGAGTCCAATTTCATCTGTGCTGAAGTAATAAGTCAAAGGAAGAAGCGTTTTGTTTTACTTCAGCAATTGAAACTGCTTTTTCTTAGTAAATAGTGATACAGCTAAATACTACTCGTTATCAAACTAAGTAACTGTTGCATGTCACTGTTACCAAAGGTATTGTATATCATAATATAATCAATAGTTCATCAAAGTTTTATTTATTACTAGCTGTTGCCGACTCGGAATTCGTACTTTTTTCCAGGATAAAAAGTAACCTAGGTATACCTTATTCCTGGTCATTATCAAACTTTGGCATTTATAATATTAGCCTGATAGTGTGTTAGTGTGCTAGTGTGATTAGTCTGATAGTGTGATGTGATATCATAAGGATAACATTAAAATATTATATATTGTTTTCATAAAGTAACTTCGTATGAGTCAGGTTCGTCCAACTCAGAGCTAATTATCAGCTGTCAATTTGTATAAGATTTTTAACAGCGCTTTTTTGGTGGTTATATGAATTACCAAAGTTCTATACAAATTAACAGCTGGAAGATACGTTTACAGTAAACAGTTTTTCTGATAAGCACTCTGGTGACAACTCTGGTGACAACTCGGGTGACAGAGTTTTTTTTTTCATATATAATGTTGATCACTTCGTGCATATCACCACACGCACACTGTCAGGACTATGTGATGTGTGTGTTTTTGTTTTAAGTAAAAAGTTAGTTCATAACTAACCTAAGAGTACACCTTGGACCAAAATGAGGAGCGACCGTCGGCGTCGTGGTCCCAAAGGAGTCCTATCGCCGAACGGGGCTTAATCCCGCGAACGGCCCCAACACAACTTACTTCAAATGGAATTTGATTCGGATTTAACTAACAGCATTTTCTAAATTACACTGGTCTAGTGTGGATGTGGTTTTAGTAAAATTATTGTTAAAAGTGTGAGCAATTGGCTTTAACTATTGTTATTATTATAAAATGCGAAAGTTTGAATGTTTTTTTTTTGTCTGGATATATTTTCTTCTATAATTTGACAACCACTAAACCAATTTGGCTAAAAATTATAACTTAGAAAGATGTGAATGAAAGAATGACTGCGAATAGATAGGCGGTTTCCGAGTATCACGTGAAAGAAGTCGCTAGTAACATTTATAATATACATGGTAAGTAAAAAAGTATGTACTTCAAAATGAAAGAATTAAAATAATTTTCGAAATTGAACTTCTAGAGGACGCAGAAAATAAAGTTCGTATAAAAAACTCACTCGGACAAAGTCGTAGGCCGTTTCACTAGTAAAATATAGAACGTTTGAATTATTTCAATTCAACCAGTTCGAGTGGTAGAGACAGTGCTTTCATAGAATTCAGTGACAGACACCCGTCCATCCCTCGCTTTGTTTCCGTCAACCCTCGTCACGGAATCAAACGTTACTCGACTGAGAGAACAATTTTAGCAATAATTCTGAGTGGACACAGTTTCTCGTAGAACTTTACGAAAACCATATTTAATTCGGAAAATACAATGACTTTTATTATTTGTCTATAAACTAAGTATCTACATAGTTTAATAATCTTATATATAAAAATGAATTGTTGTGTGTTAGTCTCGCTAAAAATCGACAACGGTTGGACCGATTTGTTTGTTTGTAGGAGTCCAGGGAAGGTTTAAACGGTCAGAAATTATAAAAACGCACTTAGACTGTGAAGCTTTTGCTAGATGAACTAAATAATTAATGAGAGCACTAGACTAGTGTAACACTAATTAACACTAAGTGTTCTAATGATGATGTGAAGACACGGTGTCTTTTAGATCCTAAAAATTTGAGAAACTGATTTTTTTGACAATATACTTACATAATATCTGAAAATTGAAAGTTGAGCGTCGCTTAAGGTTGAAATTAGACAAAAACGATCGGTAAAAGACAAAACAATGCCAGCATATGAAACATGACCAAAAACAGTGCAATAAGCATCACATCGGTGGCGGCGAGTCCGACTGTACATCTTACAACTGTAACTCTGGCACTTGGCTGCTTCTCTAACTTTGACTTGATGTCGGTTACCACTACCACGGTCGTAAGAATAAGTATTATGATAAACTCTTTCATAGGTCAGCAGGAGAAACCTTAGAGAACAAAAAATGCTTTTCAAAGGTTTCTTTTCTTGCAAATACGCAAGAATAAATGTGCGGGTGGTACAATTTTTATAAACTTCTTGACAAGAAGTCAGTCGGAAGTATTGTTTTATTATTGGGTATATCAGTAAAACATATATTAGTTCATTAAACAAACCCAAATAGTGATGAGACAAGAGGCAATACTTTCTGGCATTTTCCGAAGCAATTTGTCTTATGTCAACTGACTCATAAAATTAAATAAGTATAAGGTACTTTCTATGGTTTTTTTGGCTAGTTGCTTTGTTTTTTTTTTGAGCTTGCTTTGTTTTGGTTTTAAGCACCATGTGGTCAGTCCACATGGTGCTTAAAACCAGTATCTTTGGTATAATAACATAGTTTTATATAACAACTGAGTTTCAATCGAGTTTGCATCGATAGTTCGGGGTAAACATCCTGGTTTTCGGAACAGCACGGTCCGAATTTAACAGTATTAAATTATTTTCGATAGCAACACAACAACGACCGACTGCGGCGACTGCGAACTTTATATTAAATCTAAGCACTAGTTTATGACGTTTTTGAGTAGCTAGAAAGTTAGTGGCAACTTAGTTGTAATAGCAAACATTCAACAGAAGCCCGTAATTATTTGTGTTTTGAGTTTTGACGATCATGGAAACATTTTGTGCTACAACGATACTTATTTATTTAGGCACACAATACACGATACAAACACCAAAAATTATAATTATATCTAAAATTCTTGATTCCAGAACATCCCGTTCAATCTCAATAGAACTGTTGTCCAGATCCATAATGGATCTAGTGAAATATTTTTTCTCTGTAGATCAGTTTCCCAATAATTTGGATCTGATGAGAATTTTTATTGCTAATAGATCTGTTTTTAAAATAACGGTAAAACCAGACCAAGCTACTCGTTCATCCATCAGTATCCGAAGTATAAAATATTTTTTCATTGATTCTGTATAAACAAACAAAATAATATAATTTTTAAAACTTTGAATATTAGTTGGTAAGGGGATAAAATGGCTTATTATTATTATTAAAAACAAATAAATTGTTATATTTATTGTAAAATCAAATCATATAACACCAATGACTAACACATTCTCATAAAAATAGTACCTATACCTACAAATAAAAAACAATCATCAATTTTGCGATATCGTCTGAATAGGCAAATGAACTAAAAAAATTACAATTAAAACCATGTAAAAAGTTGAATGAAGCTCTAACAAGAGCCATTGTCAAAATCCGGGCATTCAGCAAAGCTCACAGAAAAGATAGAAGCGTGGGCTAGTGATGTGATGAAACACGTACTCTGATAGAGCTTGTAGTAATTTTAAAGAAATAACCTCGTTTTACAAATTATATGAAAATGTAGTTGTACCTTGACGAACGGCGATAGATCTTGTCTAGTAGTAGTAATTTATCTTGGAACTAGAAAATATTGCATACCAGTTCCCTGTGAGATATCTTTGAAAGCTTTATATCTATAGGCAGGGTTTGGAGGTGAACTGTGTACGCCCAATGAAGGCGGCAATAAAAAAATTACCTATGACCCGGTAGTCAATACTATTTCATTAAACCCGATTACCGTAAACCGAAGATGTTTGGATTCAGACTACAACCATTTCCCACCCCATCCCTACCCCAGACTCTTTGTAATCAATGGGAATATGCTAACGATCGCACCCGAACCGACTTACAGAAAGAGGCTTAATTAAATCCACGATTCATATTCTAGTGTCCCGATACCCAATCAAAAGAAGGGAGAGATGAGATGAGTCAAGGGCAGAAGGGGAGTTTTTATGACGTCTCTGAGGTTTGCAACGAGCAAGCTGTCATAGATTTTGCATGCTTCAAATACTTTGGCATACCTAGCACAATCCTACATGCATGCCATAATAGCAACAAAACTATAGCGGGTAGTGTTTGGTCTCAGTTTATGGCGTAGTGTAGCATAAAGATCAGTGTTAAGAAAGTAGGGATTCCAGGCTCAATTTTCGCTGCGAGGAAAGTGTTTGCATGAACTGCTTATACTATTTATTCCGGATTTAGGTTTTTTCCCATTCATTTATTAAGGATAAACTGACAATTATTATCACTAATGGATTATCAAAGAATCTTGCTAAATTGGTGGCCTCTCTTGTTGTTGTGTTGTGTATTATAAGTATTTATTGTATAAATCAAAATGTATGTTATCTGATTAGTTATCTGGTTCTCATAAAATAAGCGTTGCTTAATTTGGGGCTAGATGTAAGCTGGTGTAAAAATGTCTACCAATGTTTTTTTTTTCTAATTTCTCGATACCAAAAATGCCCTTTGTGTGATTTTTAATAAATACAATCACCAATATCACTTTTTATATCTTATACCAGCCCGCAATAAAACGAAGGACCTGTAATTAACTGAATGGGTAGACGGAAAAAATCAACATTTCTATGAATATGCAGAGGCGGTATTTGTCGTGGTTTGCGAAGGCTGAATTATTAATGCTTATCTAAGGGATGCTACTGAATGAGTGTTCGTAGATGGAGCAATTTTTTCTAATATTGCAAAATATAGTCAAGATCACTAAACATGTTTTTTAGACTTTTATGTTTGTATATGAATGTTTCTTTGATAGAAATTATTTTGAAACATAAACTTATTGATGCATTTAGGTACATTATATTCTGTATATTCTATCTATACTGCACAAATAAAGCATTAAGATAACTAATAGAAAAAAAGCCATACAAATGTAAACAAATTAGAAGTAAAAGCCAAAACATGGAAAGGAAAATACCAAAGCATGTAAACAATTTAAAGTTGGACAGACATGTGCATCTACCAGTTCGCATTGGATGGACGTACTATTTCTGAGTTAGCCAGTCCCAGCCGTGAGGACAATAGACTGATCATGATGATGATAACAAAGTACTTAACTACTGAGTCTCATTTCGCAAATTGCGTGCATTCATGGACTGCAGTCAAGTTGGTATTCGTATTTCTCTGTGGAGCAAGTTGTCTGCGTCTGCGGCAGAATAACTTGAATTTTCGGACATAATTAAAATTTCCCTTGAGATTACCAATTTTAGGTTATACGTTTCATCGCCTGTTTAAATGGACGTTGCATGTATGTATTTAAATAAAGTGCTTCAAATATTTTGTATCATATTGGCCCTTTCATTTTTTTTATGACACTGGTCTAGTGGTAGTAAATTTTAAACCGGTTTTAAACCGGTCGTGCACTAATGGATTGTTTTATTGAAAAATTATGTGCGCAATACTTTTATTCGGTAAAGGAAAACCTCGTGAAGAAACCGGCATGTCTAGGAACTAAAAAAAAAATTTAAAGAGATGTGCCATCCACCAATCCAAAACTAAGAGTTCCTTTATGTGATCCAAAAGATTGAATAAATATATGAATCCACATATATGAATCCAATCACTCTCGCTCAAGAGTGGGTCAGCGTCCCAGCAGTGTGAACATTAAAAGGCTGTCATGATGATTTTTTTATGCTAATTTTTATTAAACAATGTCTCCTGAATCAAAACGTTAGTTAATAACTAAACATTTTTAAGATTTTAGCTTGTCATTAGAATGTAGTTAACCTTTTTTTACCTTTATAACGCATGTTAGACAGAGAAAGATCTATAAAAAAAATTTCATGTTAACTATTTTCACAACAGCAGCCATTTAGATTTTTTATCCATAAAATATCCTGTTTCAAACACTGTGAGCATGTCCCAAAAAACTAAAATATTCCTTTTCACTCGACAGCTATTTCATGCAACGTCATAAAGGTTTGCATACACGATGCGTTACGCTCGGACGCTGAAACTGGCATGCAAGTAATTGAATGAAATGGCAACTACACTGTTTAATTAAAAACTGGCACTGTGCCTGTGACTGACAATGTCTGGTCAACACATTTGTAGCAATTGATTTAGTGTCTTTTAAATTGAACGTGATACCAATGTGAATAGTAGCAGAGCAATTTAATGTTGCATTGACAATTAATTTTTCAGCTACTAAGTTTAGGTTACATAATCCGTGTAAAATCAATACAACAGAAAGTTTGGCGAAATGGTATTGACGTGCCATCATGACAGCCTTCTCATGTTCCCACTGCTGGGACACTGGCCTACTCTCGGGCTAGAGTGATTAGGTCTTAATCCACCACGCGGACCCAATGTGGATTGGTGGATGGCACATGTCTTTCGAATTTTTAGTTCTTGGACCAACCGGTTTCCTCACGATGTTTTCCTTCGCCGTATGAGAGCACTGGCATTGCGCACATAAATTTTTCGAACCGAAAAATCCATTGGTGCACGACCGGGTTTGAACCCACGACCTTAGGATCGGAAGGCGGGGTCACTACCACTAGACCACCGGTGCTCTCATCGGTATTTGATGAGCCAAGTATAGGTCTCACAACGGATCTCGGCCGTAGTGAAATTAGCCGTTTCGATGCGCAATGGAGCTTTTTCAAACTAAATTGTCTTTGCGCATCACAAACGGCTAACTTCACGGAAGCCTAGATCCGCTGTGCGAACTATACATACTTATCCTTTATTGTTTGTAGATAACAAGTAGACGATTAAGATTACAAAATACTGATTGATTAATAAATGATTATCATGATAACTTTTTGAAGATCTATTATTACACAACTATTATTACACTACTAATCTTTCTGTAAAATATTATAAACTAGTAAACCCGCGCGGTTTTATCAGCGTTCTTTTTTTTCCATAATTTCTGTTTAATGACATGAAAGTTTCTACGAGTATGGGTGTGTGTTATTTTGTTACTTCTTTACGCTTAGACGAGTGCTAGAATTTGTGTGATACTCACTCCGTCACTAAAGCGTACTCACCTTCATAAAATAATATTTTTCTATATTTTCACGTAACAAAACCAAACTTTCCAGCAGTTTTCCACATAAATTACCAACACTAAATCAAGCTGCGGTGTGTCAATTTAAAGTGAAATCGATTAGTTTGTGGAAAACATGTATGATTGATTGCGTTTGTGCTCTTAGTACGTCGTTTAAACCTCAACTTGAGTCGACGGTGGGCGATCAATCAAAATTATATTACCAATAAATCTACGGAAGCTCACGCTGTGTGAACATGACTTTTAAACTACACGATGTTATTATAGTCATTTAGAGCCGAAACACGACAAAATTGCCGTCGCTATGTATCTGCGTCATACGAGTGGCATCATAAACGTGATGCGACGTCGCATAGCGTTTATGTGTTTCAACCCTAAACGATCTTGTTTATACTTTAGCAAAAATGGCAACCGAATAAAGCATATTTTGTATCGCCATAAAGTTCATAGCCATTATTAAAACGGTGGTTTGCTGAGAACCATCTTCTGTACCCTGTATGTAATGCAAATACCCTTTTCAATTTTTATCTTCCACATCAGGTTATCAACATAACTCTATTTCAAAAGGTGTGAAATTGAGAAATCTTATAATGAAATATTACTGCTTTAAAAGTAAGAGAGCTGGATAACATTAGTAAAAGATAAACTTTAATAGGTTTCGAACCCTATAAAATACATTATCATTGTTTTCTCTTGTGGCATTAAAATCTAGCATTTATGTAAATACATACTAATATTTTCTTAGGCAATTGTTACGTGCATAGCAGTAATTAAACACGTAGATTTATAACTATTTATGTAAATACTCATAATAATTCTCACATCAAATCACTTATTTAATAATGTAGGCATCTTATTTTAACAGAATATAACCATTTTGTTTATAACTTTAGACCAATCGTATCGGACTGATTAAATGGAACAAAACTTTTACCATATACTGATTGCTTCATAATAATTTATTGAGCGTAATCTGCGTCCATCGAGCGTGGTATATAACTCATCGTCAGTAAACTCTATTACGACCTTGTATCCGTTTCGAGTATTAATTTGGATTAAAACGTTTGGGTACGCCATTTTCACGCGAGGTTCTGTAGATGTGGATGTGTGCGTGTGTATTTTATTTTATTCTGTTCTATCATTTTCTACTAACATAAATGTGAATGTTTGCTTGTATATCGACGAAGACAGAAGCAGAGAGCGAACTCGTGGTGTTGCCAGATACATTTGTAAAACTTAAAATATAAAATATCGATTTACATAATATTCGTATCGATTATATTATTAATGTCTCGGTCATGCATTTTGTGAATGTTTGTCAAAATAAAACCTCTTCGTTAGTGAAAACTTTGTTGTTTTATTAAGCATACTTACAACATAACAAGATATTTTTTTTTTGTTAATCCTACAAAATTATACAAAATTACATTGCAATTTACTTCTGGCCTACTGTACCTTGACAATTTATTTGTACTTGACATTTTTTTTTAAACTATTAAAGTCGCAACCAAGCGTACGGCCCACTTGATGGTCAGCGGTTATCGTAGCCTATGCAACATCATAGATATCACTTGCGTGTTACCACCCTGAGACATTAGATGGAAAGTCTCATGTGGCTTTAATTTCACCGGAAACCATACCCTTCGAACCGAAACACAGCAAGCGAGCATTATTGCTTGGCGGCCGAAATAGGTATGGTGGTAGTCCTTCCCCGCACGAGCTCTATCACAAAGAACTCGACTACTCTTCACATTATTTAATTCCCTGAATAAATATAAATAAATAAATAATGCTGGACAATCCACACAGCATCATCTAGCTAGCCCAAGGTAAGCTGCTGTTAAACAGAGCTGTATTATGGGTACTAGATGACTGATATATATTTATTACAATACAATACATAGATAGATATTTTTTATTATACATAGAAAACACCCAGAACACCCGGAACAAATATTTGCAGATATAACAGAAGCTGGGCGAATCCACACTAAGACTCAAATAAAAAAAAAACTAATATTATCATTGCTTATTATTCTCACATGAATTACAAAGCGCCTTCAAGCTACTGTTGCCTGGACATCTAGCAGCATTTTTTTACATAAGTGAATGAAAGAAAAAAACACGCTTGCGTAACAGTTGCTGGTGCGCGCTCATCTAAACCAAAAGTTAAATTTTTATAGTACATCTTAGTTTTGATATTAAACTTAAAATAAGAAACACTCAAACAATAAACACAAACATATAAAAAATAAAGCAAATAAAACGCTATATTCGCATAATTCTCTACACGTATAAAACTAAATCCATTTACCCTGCTTTATATTCAGTAAAAGTGGCCAGAGAAGGCCGGAGGATTTAACGAGAGAATTAGAATTTTACATTGTAATAGCTGTTCCGCAAGGGGTGAGAAATGGGGTAAGTGGGAGTATGACGAGAGTCGTCTGTTCCGTAGTTTAAAGTTCTAAATGGCAGTCATAATAAGTTGTACGAATTTTAGTGATGCTATTTTGGCTTTTGTTTTTAATTTAAAGTGAAAGTGTTTTGGGCTTAGGCCTTTTTCACACTATTCAGGTAGTATTGTACACCAGCTTTCAAATCCAGCGCTAGAATGCCAATGGAATGGTTTTTTATGCTAAATAAATGTTTTTTTACTGAGTTTTTAATATCACATAAAATACAATTACAAAACTAGTATTTGAAGCGGCAATAACCATAAAAACATTTTTTTAATGTGGATCCATTTCATTAAATAAAAAAACGGGTGTTTTCACGTACCGGTATATTGGTGAAGAGGTAGGTCAAAATGAATGATATAAGTTACTACGTTTATATAAAAATCATCCGTTTAACTCTCATCGTTTCTTATTTCCGCACTGTACTCCAAAAAAAAACAGAAGCACAAAAACCAGCTCGCTGAGTGGCGTCTCACCTAGGCTCAGCGCACACTTGACTGCTTTGAACTAATTATCCCCAGTATGAGCTGCGCCAATTTCACTAATTATTGCACTCATTGAGGAAACGCGAACGGCTGGTTTTCGGAAAAGAGACTTTTGATTCAAAATTTTAAATTGAAAGTGCTACGATGGAAATATTGTAAAGTATTTCGCTTACTAACGAGCTCAAAAAAGTGGAGGAAAATAAAATGAATTGCGTTTAATTAAAGTAATAAAATTAAGTAGAACGTAAGTATTAGCTTTCGTATCTGCATTGGGTCATGGTTGTCATATTTCAATCTAGTTAACCACAGGATGACCAATATTAACCTTTTACGAATAAATAATATTTAAGAATATCTTCTCAGATCTTTATTTTAATTTTATCTGAAGATAGTAATCAATTGCACGGTCAGTAATGCAGTTACTGGTTGCAAGAAAAGAGGAACCCATTCAATTATAAACACTTTAGTTTTAGTTTAAGACTTAGAAAACCCAAGATGTCTACTTTTATAAAATCCTCGAATAAAAACACGATGACATTTAAATCTCGTAACTAGCTGAGACCCGTCTGAATTTACTGCTAAAGCTATTGTTTTTGAAAAAAACGCAGCCGTGATTTAAAGCTTTAAGTTCTTAATCATAATTATAATAATTATTATATAAAATCGCTATTATTAGCTAACATGCCATTAAAATCTGTTGTCGTCATTATTCATTGCCATAAGAATTACAAGGAACTGTACTTTAGCAGACAGTAAAGTTAGAATGTGTTTTGGTGACCACGGTCTATATATTATTACTGCGCCTACGGTAAAAAACAGTAGTAGTTCTCAATAAGACTTGAATATCCGATACCATAAAATGAAGTTTGCAGTATTTTAGAAAATCGAGGCTTAAGTTTCTTGGCGCCTCTTCAAAATATGTCACAGTGCTCAGTCCGGAGACTCATGCAAATGTTCCAAGAACTGCTTTTAATTCAAATAAAGTTTCTTTTATATAATTCTTTTAAGATAGACTGGTGGATTGTCCACCTTGAAATGAATAGGCAAAGTGGTGTTTATGTCAGAATTATGGGCTTGACAGTTGTATGCAGTGCTTGTTTTACGACAAAGGTTTGTGAACAGTTTATGATGTTTTTCTTTTACCGTTGTGTTTGTGCACGCACATAACCATTTTTAGTTGAATATGCCCATGTAACAAACTGAAATTGAATTCAAGTACACTCATTCAATCAATTTGATAATTATATTGAATTTAACTTAATTTCACAACAAGTAACAACAATACGTGTAAGATTTAAAAAATATATATTATCTAACTTTATTTTTTCGGGTATTTGACCTTGGTAGTACTACTGACCCAAATGAGCTTGATTACAAAAAACTCTACCACAAATCTAACTACAATTACCTACTAAAATCATTTCAATAATCGTGATTCTTCTAGATCGTATTGTAAATGTAAAGGTAAGCCTCACAATTCCTTTAAATCAGTTCCATTTATAGCGTAGGTAGGTCGGTACACGTGTATTGTTATTGCTGCACGCCAGCCAGCTCTCGCGCCGCTGTCACTCGTGTTAATTAAACGTTCCCATTGTGAACATACAACTCCCTGGATGCGATAGTTTTGTTTTTTATTTTACACGGAAAATAAGCGCTAATAATCAATAATATATTTAATTTATTCTCATTGCATATCTGCTGTACTGCATCTCCAAACATTCGCAACACTTCTGAACGGTTCCTTTTTATACCACTAAAGTGGCAACAAAGCGTACTTGAGCGGTTAGCCTATATATACTTGCAACATCAGAGAAATCGCTTGCGCGTTGCCACCCTGAGACATAAAGTCACATGTGCCTGTAATTTTTTTAAAAAAAAGGCAATACATATACAGTGCCTGCATACAAACAAAAACGCTTTACAACGCGCTTGGTCAGCACGTCAGCGCGTCTTGAATGTTTTTCTAATAATTTAAAATCTATGATGTCATACAAATTTTATTTGAATCTACTTAGTATTTTAACTTTGAGACTAGTTTTATGAAAAAACTTTTACAATTTCTCCATAAATCCATATTCTTGAAATGTTTTTCGCCAAAGCGCTGGGTATAGTTATAATTATTGAAGAGTTTATGGTAAAATATTCATGTTATTGAACTTTACTGGCAGAGAACAATTTAAATCAATGCTAACTTTACAGAGACATTTGAATTTGAAAGCAACTGTATTGTTTCTTGAATAATTTTCCTTGAATATTCCGAGTTATTTGATTAGCCTTTCATTTATGACAAAGGCAAAGACCATTTTGTTGTTTTTGTTGTATATCAATAAGCAAGATTACTAAAAGATTTAATACAATGTCAATTCTTACAGTGAGTAATTAGATCTAACCATGAATGTAAATTTAATTAAGCATTATTTTGTAATGTCTGTACTATAAAGAAACATCTTAGAACTGTTTTTATTACTAGTGTTCTATTTTATTCTTAGGGTTTTGATAGTAAATCATTCTAAATATTTACACACGAGTCAAATTCAATTCTACCAAAGTCTGAAAATCACTTGCAGATGTACGTGAGCTCGGTTGAATTTTTTCACTTCCACCAATTTTACATCCGTAACATTGGCAATACTTTACGTGTGTGCGTGCGACACATCGTATGCGTGCACTTGTGTGGAGTTTTTCCGTAATTGGTTTTCGATTTAAAGGTACCTGCATAAATGAGGTTGCAGGCGGACTTGCATTTTGCTTGCAAATGGGTATTATGGTGTTTTACCCTCGTAAGGCCTGTAATGGAGAGTTCGCTTGTGTGATCGCTACCTTTTTGAAATGATTATTTTCATTCATGATAGAGGATTATAAAAATAATAAATGCTACAAGCAACACTGTTTAATATGTGCGGTATGTTCAAGCAGAGTCATTTATCTTATATATAAAAATGAATCGCTATGCGTTAGTCTCGCTAAAACTCGAGAACGCCTGGACCGATTTGGCTAATCTTGGTCTTGAGAAAATAGACAGGGAGTAAAAATTTGCGAAAAAAAATAACGCGAGAGAAACCGCGCCGGGTCTACTAGTTTCTCAATAAAAAAAATCTTCTGAGTTTCGTTCCGACTATGATTTAGATTTTATTAAAAGTACCAAGCAGTAATGCTCGCATTGCTATGTCCCGGTTCGAAAAGTATGGTTTCCGGTGAAATTACAGGCACATGAGACTTTCGATCTACGTTTTAGGGTGGCAACATGCAAGTGATATATCTGATCTTGCAAGTAAGGCTAACTGCTTACCATCAAGTGGGCCCGTACGTTTGGTTGCCTTGCCACTTTAGTGGTATATAAAAAGAAGTATTATTTATTTAGAGATTTTTTTATTTGTATTATTTATCTTATATTATCCTCCCATTTTCCTTATATAAATTAAATTATGCATGTAAAATAATGTAAATCTTAAAAAAAAAAACATGTAAGAAGCTCTGTCTTCTAATCTAGCTTTAATTTGCACGAAATGTGATATTCATAGAGTTTAAATACGTACTCGTAACTCTCTCATGAATCATAAAATTGAAAACGTGAGAAACGCCCGCATTAAATCACAATCCACACTTTAAAAGTAGATTAAAAGCCACATTACGGCGGTGAGTGGCCTTTACTCTAATCTTAATAAATCAGTCTGGCATTGACTTATACAAATGGACTTAAAGAATATTCTTATGAACCCGGGCTGTACCAGGCACGAGACGAGAATGGTCCATGTACTTTACAGTGTAAAGGAAAATATAAAAGAGCATGATTTGATTTAACTTTTACTACGTATTATTATATGAGCATCTCGTCCTTGAAATACTTACCTAATAATTTATAATAGTAGCTAGCTGAGTAGATTATCTTAAAATATTCTATAATTTATGCACTTTATGAGGTTAGCCTTAATTGATATTCACCACGAGTGAAACTCTCTTTCTCGCTCCGTTGCTTTGTCTGCGTTGACATTGAGAATGATCGATCATGTAATTGTCAAACCTAAAATAATTAAGCATCCGTCCCTGCTACGGCTCAGACGTGTGTGAGTAAACTCCTTTTAAATAAAAATTCAGTAAAGTTCCATAATCCTAGCCAAAAGCAACTTTTACTATTTCTTTGTGATTCAAAACCATTTTGTAGCCAAAAACTTTTGACGCACACTAAAAGTTGTTCTCGTTGCACAGCGAAGTCAAATGCTATTAAAACTTTAAATGAGTTGAAGCATTCTTTCGCGAGTGTTCGAAGTGGTATTAATTAAAAACGCGAGTAGGATCAGCTTCGAGACGTGCCAGATGCTACGATACACGGACATGTGGGAAGGCCAACTTTAGAAGTTTTTGCTGCGCTTGCCAAAAACAAAGTTGGGCGAGAGTTCGTGCAAAATGTTACGTGTCCTGACGCTGTTTATCGACTGGGGTGAATTTCTTTTTAATGTGAAATATTGCAGGTTTTGTTGGTGGAATGCTGTTTAAAAATAGTTACAAAAATGTATCGTTTATTATGCTTTTATAAGCAAATATTGCTATGCTACTTGATGATGACCCTGATGTTTAACTTATTACTGGTTAATAATAAGTGAGCGGTTATTAGGTTTTTGACATCACGATGGACTATTTTTACTAGGAAGTTCCCGCCTAACCAATTTTATTAATGAATTTAGTCCTAGTAGATAAATAAAAAAAGATCAAGTTTAGCTTAGATGGATTTAAATTCGGTGTGCGTCTCTCAATACCTCAGCAGACTTACAACAATCACGTCTACAACCATGCAATCTTCTGCGATATATACTTTCAACTATAAACCGTTCGAATGGAAGCCTGCGATGCGACACGCACGAGTGATTTTACATACCTCGCTGTGCAGACTACGTGACCGTGTGTCTCGTGTGTTCGCGGAAATATGATACTGCGGCCATGTTATAGTTGTTCTAGACAAATATTTAAAAAAAATGAGCAATTTTCAATACTACCTACCTCGCACTTAATTTTCAAGGTGTTGTTTCTATGATCATTTTTATTGCACAAGGGATACGAATCTTAGATTGATGCTGTCTGTACCATTAATTATAATGGCACTAGGTTAGTTTTACATGAAATGTTTCCATATATTATTTTAGTGGTGTACATTGTACTGGTGCTCATTTATAGATATATATATATTGACTATGACATCGGACGAGCAAGACGCAGGCTTACTAACCACTACACTACCAGAGATCTTATTTCTGTTAACGTACATTTTTTTAAAGTCTAGCTCGTAAAAAACCATTCATAGATTTTATGGTGAAATTAAAAAATACATTTTCATATCGTACTAGGTAAAGAAGATAGGCACACCTAAGTTACGTACAAATCAGCTGTTTATTGTTTTTTGTTGTTTGTTGAGCTCGAGGTTGCTAAGACGCGCAAATAAACTTTCCTGGACATTTACACAAGAGTATCATCAGGGAAAAAACCAATTTTCATAAATAGATAAAGAATCTTTATATTATTATTAAGAATTGCTAATGCAGAAACAAATACATAAACGTTTTTAAAACGGTAATTAAAAATAAAACGTTAGTTGTGGTGATGATAACATTTTGAGAAGCTGTGCTAGCAAAAACATAGCATTGTATCTCTTTGGTTTTTACTTTTTGTATATTAGGTTGCCGACATACAATTTTTTCTATTATTTATACTTATCAAGCACTTTTTAAGAGTGGCGATTTGTCAGTCAGTTCAAGGTGTTAAAATAAATTGAAATAGAATTAACGGCAATTGATTTAAAGTAGATTTTCCTTTGTCAGTTGTTAACTTACATACGATGTCATAGTAATGCTTTTTAAATGAGCCAAGTGCCCTAATTGCTTACTGTTATGTAATCACTCAGCAGCAAGCATTTAATTACAGAACAGTTATAATATCAACTTATACAAAAACTTGTGTAAATACTGAGATTCATTTTCCCTCGGCAGTACATGCACCTAACAGACAAGCAATGCAATTGCGTTGCAACTTGAACCACACGTGCGAGTGTATAATGACGACCGATGTGTCGCAGCGGGCGCAGGTCCGCCTGCGACGTGGAGGTCGCGGGTTCGATTCCCGCCTCGGGTCAAATGTTTGTACGATCTACAAATATTTGTCCCGGGTGTTCTGGGTATTTTCTATATATAATAAAAAATATCTATCTATGTATTGTATTGTATTTAGTATATTATCAGTCATCTAGTACCCATAACACAGCTCTGTTTAACAGCAGCTTACCTTGGGGCTAGATGATGCTGTGTGGATTGTCCAGCATTATTTATTATTTATTTTATTTGTAACGTTTATTTAGCTCAACTTACTTCAGTAGTTACGGGGTCTCAGTGCTCTTTAGTTAAGTATAGTAGTAAGTTTTTAGAAAAGGACCAATTTCATAGTGGCCTAGGTCTTTGTAACACCATAGAAAAAGAGAAAAAATATAAGACTAACAAACAATTTTATACAAAATTATAGAGAATAATGTCTAATGTGGTGAGTTTTATAAAACGGGAATACTAGAGGTCCGCCATGATAGTTATTAGCAATGACCACGTGACGCATCTTGACTTTGACAGTAACCTAGTTGTTTGTTAAACCCGCCATGTTGTTTTGCATTGTGTTGCACTCCTAAAGATAAACTTACTTTAGATTAGGAAAGAAGCCAAAATAAAATAAATAAATAGTGATAAACGGTTTCTTTAAAGGACCAAGGTCCGGCTCCGTACTGCGTGAAACAAATTCTTTCTTCACTAAAAAAATCTTCTTACTATTTTGACCATTGGCTGCTTTTTACACAGTTTCACGTGCGGAAAACATGCTTATGATAGTTGAAACGCGTTTCTTGCAACATCGCGATTTATACCCTGCGTAAAACTGGAAAGTACTTTCTCTACGGTTTATTTGTACACGTATCAATATTTACTTGATATTGGCAACATTATCAAAAATGATAGACGCCATTATAACAAAAAAGAAAATAGTGTGTCTGAGTTAGTTATAAGGTTTTCCTCTATTATTTATCTTTATTATTTATAACTGTGTATAATAAATATATACCTTATACTTTGTACATTTTATATACATTGCCGCTTATTCCGACTTTAATTACTTTTTATTGGCACTATTTTTTGAAGACCAATGTGGCGCGGCGGGAGAAGGTCCGCCTGCAACGCAGGAGGCTGTGGGTTCGATTCCCTTCTTGGAACAAATGTATGTACGATCTGCAAATATTTGTTCCGGGTGTTCTTAGTATTTTCTATGTATAATATAAAATATCTTTCTATGTATTGAATTGTTTTATGTATATCATGTAGTACCCTTAACACAAATTTTTGCTTAGCTTGGGGCTAGATGATGCTGTGTGGATTGTCCAGCGTTATTTATTTATTTATTTACAAGTATACAGGAATGGAAGGTGAACTTTTTTGTGGTTCTGATTTCTTTGAGTTATCTACTGAGTTACAAAGTTAAACTTCTGTTTTCGCAAAATAATCTATTTACGTAAGACCCTTTAACTTGGAGAAAAGTTGACAACGCCGACAAGAAGTTAGTTTACTGTAAAGTAAATAAAGTAAGTTCATATGAGTCAGTGACCAACTCTGGGAAGCCGCCTGAAATTCAGAGTTAATTATACTGATCAAGTTTGCTAACTTTGGTAGAAACGTAGAAAGTATTAAAAGAAAATAAATACTATAGATATAAATAATGTTAGACAATCCGCACAGCATCATCTAGCCCCAAGCTAAGCAGAGCTTATGTTATGGGTGCAGATGATCGATACTTAATACAATTCAATGCATAGATCGATGTTTTTATTATATATAGAAAATACCCATAAAACCTGAAACGAATATTTGCAGATCGTACAAACATTTGTTCCAAGGCGGAAATCAAACTCACAACTGCGTCGCAGGGGGACATTCGCCCGCCGCGCCACATCGGTCGTCATAAAGTCATATCACCCAAAATAATCCAAACATCAATTTCCTAAACTGCGAGAGCTCACAAAATGCAAACTTGATCGGCTTCCCCTATCTACCGAACTCTACCGGTAGACAAATCTGCCTCAGGCGCAGAGCCGACTTTAATTGCTTTTTATTGGCACTATTTGTACACAGGAATTGAAGGTGGAGTTTATATGTGGTTTTGATAGCTTTTTAGAGTAATTGTAGTAAGGCCTTTACCGCTATTGAAGATGATTTACACAGCGCTACATAACGTCTAGTAGCAAGTTATTTTTTTTGCCAATACTAGTTATAATTATGTGTTTTTATGGTATTATTATTTATTATATGATATTACCACTTATTCTGTAACAAATACATGTACCATGTGTAAGCAATAGAAATATATTTGTCGACCGATGTGGTGCAGCGGGTGCAGGTCCGCCTGCGACGCGGAGGGGGTTTGATTACCGCCTCGGGTCAAATATTTGTACGATCTACAAATATTTGTTCCGGGTGTTCTGGGTATTTTCTATATATAATAAAAAATATAATACATAGATAGATATCTATGTATTGTATTTTGTACTAAGTATATATCAGTCATCTAAATAATACAGCTCTGTTTAACAGTAGCTTATCTTGGGGCTAGATGATGCTGTGTGGATTGTCCAGCACTATTTATATAGTTATATTGAGGATTGAGTTATGTGAAATCCAAACGCTACTGTGCCTAGAACATATTTAGATGAAGTAGGCTTACTCAGCATCTAGACCAGCTTCACAGATTTGTTAATAACACCCAGTAGTCATATATCCGATATATTTGTAGTATACATATATAGTAAATATATATAGATATATCCGACCGAGAATTAAAGTCATCGATATAGCCCAGAAGATAAGCAAACTGAAGACATGCCGAAGAACTATAATCGTTAAAGTGAATGAGTTCTTGAGTGGAAACCGCGTCTTGGAAAACGTAGTCTGGGTCGCTTCTAGGTAGGTAGCAATGACCTACGATAGATAGGATTGTATGACAAGAGCCGATCAACATGCTCAATGGCTCATAATATATGATATTGAGGTAGATTTATGTACAGCTGTGGACAAACATAAGCCGATGATGATGTGTTCAGTCTTATACTCAGTTCTAATGAACTGCACGTATTTTAAAATTAACTGTTGTTGAATTTGAATCAAAAATCTAGCATCAATTTTGTGATAGTTTGGAAAAGCTATATTAAAAAATCTATATATCGTCATTTGAGTTTGTGTTTTTTCTGGAATTAATCTCTGTGTCATAGATCCAACTGCTTACTAAGATTCGAAAACATCAGGCAAAAGTTAGTTACGCAGCGCGAATCAGAAACTCACTTGAAAGCTGGCGCCAGAGTAACAAGGACGTTAAAAAAATGGTTAGAAGTACTTCTGTATTCTTCTTGTAGGCACTCACCCTTGCTTATATTTAGCCCGTAAAATATATAAAGAAAATAAAATAAAAATGTCGGTATTACCATTTGGAAATAGCTTATAACATCACGCTACCTGAATGTTACAATCTAGGAGGAAGCAAAAAGCAAACTGGAATGTTAGTAACAAAGCACAGGCACGTTACCCATTTATGTCAATACGAGAAGACAGGACTCGGCCGGTAACAGCGACTTATGAGTCGAATGTCCACATTATTAAAGCAGGCTTAGTAGCGCCAGGGGCGGCACGAGACTACTTCTACATACTGCTATAGTAGCAGACCAACGTATTTTTTTTTTGTGGGGACTCCCTTTTCCGCATTTGAACTCAATACTTGGTCCATTATACGTTGGTTGAAACTGGCTACGCGTGTAACCAGCCTACCTCCTCCCAGAAGCACAGAAGCTTCCGGATCTTCACAGGCTTCGATGAGTGACCTCGGTATCCCGAGGTTTTGTGGTTGTTGAGTGGCTACTCCCACGCATTTCAGGACTAACGTACTGCTTTATTATATCAGCATGTGTAGTGTCGTTCAGTAAAGTATCAGGGGCTGCATCACGAAAAGCTCGATTGACAATCGTAAACGTACCGTCCAGCGCTGGTCGTCACCGAGTTACGAGGTAACAAACATTCACACACACCCACACAGATTTTCGCATTTACTAATTAAGATATTTATAACTGTTATTCTTATGACTGAGTTGTTCGTTCTTTCTGTCTGTATATCACACATGTTATAGCTCGGAAACCCGCTGACGGGCAACATGCCCCTTTGTGCTCTACATCTCTACATAATGCGGCACAGAGCAGTCTCTATTAAACTAAGCTCAAATACTATTGGACGAAATGGGCTCAAATTGTGGATCATAGTGCTTACTAGTTAAGTGCATTTTATTGTTTGAAAGAAATAACAATGCTTACACTACGTACTTACGGCTGCTTTCTGATTGGTTGGATTGGTTGGCTTTTAGCTATGACTGATAAACAATAACAATAACATTATTTTATATAGAGTCAGAGTCTAGCCCTAAAAAGTTGTACTATGTAAACCAGATAAATATATACATAGAAACACTCAGATCCAGACCAAATATTTGCAGATCATCTAAAAATGTATCTCGCAGCGGGGATCTAACCCAAAAACCCTCACTTCTCAACCGTTCACTTGCCTACCGTGCCACCGAGGTCATTTTAGAATAAATAAATAAAAATATGATTATTTATCATCACAGCCGATACTGTGATGTTCATAACTATTATAGTTTTCAAACTTTTTGTTGGGAGGTCTAAGTTTTTAGAAACTGTGTATGATTAAAAAAGTAAGCGGTGATTTTTTATATTTGGATAATAAAAAGCTTTTAAAATATTTACCAAAGCACCCATTTTTAAACACAAACTTAAAGTGACCATTTCCCTCAATATTCTGAAGCAAAAGGCAAACGCTAAAACGTTCCCTACCTTATTTTTCAGTCTTCTTTAAACGGCGCTCTACCAAATGGAAGTGACCATTGCCGCTTTTGTAAGGAGGCTATTCATCGTCAGAGAAAGCTGCGCGGAATTGGACAAGCAAACCCAATTACTGGGACAGCCGAGGTTTGAAAAACTTTTGTGAGCGCGCTGTGTAGTGTATTTTGTTTTGTTTATTAATATAATCTTTTTAAAAATACTAAGGAATAAAAAAAAATTTTGTTTAGTTAAAAATATTACAGAAATGTTAGCTGTACCCAGAAGTAAATAGATATTTTGTGATAATGAAGATATTGTTTCTATCAAGGTCATTCATTGACGCTTGTCTTCCGTTTAAGTAAATTTTATGATATCAAATACCACCCTCTTGAAACTTTTCCATTTTGTCTCTTGTAAAAAAAACATTTGAAAAATCTAAAGGCATTTTCCAAGCAATATAAAACCTTTATATTGAAACTGGTTTACCAAAAAATGCGATTAAGAACTTTTTGTTCTAAATAAACATTAAAAAGTTCCTGCGGTAACGAAAACAAAACAGAGGAAGCAAACCGCACGCCGCAGGTACTTTGCAAATATTCTCAAGTTCTTTTTAAAATCCCTGGAAAAGTCGACCAACTCATTAGTCGAGTGAACGAAGGTTTCTATTTTTTGTTACTTTGCTATAAATTCTGTGATCCTTACTTTTGTACACTATGTTATTCTACATAGATCAATAAGCGTAGTTTTGTATTTATCTTCAGCACTTTCATAAGATTTTTTTTTAATTTAGTAAATATTTAGACCGAGTTATCATACAAACTTGAGTAAGTTTTTACCGACTGTGGTAGCAAGCAGCCATTCTTAGCTCTAGTAATATAATAAGATAGTTAAAGTATTTGCAATAGGTACCAGCAGAGGTTTAACTCAATGTGGTTTTTAAAAATATTACCTTTAGTGGCTAAAGCACTGATCCAGGTAAATAACATTTCAATTCATCATTTTACACCAATAAAAGTGTCAAGCCCCGAAAAGACCGCAAATGCATATCCCTTTACGACTTCACAACTTGTCACCGTAAATAACCCGCCTATCGCACAAATGCAACTATCATTTCGAATGATCATTAAAGTGGAAAGCCTTCGTTTTATAGCTGACACAGAATAATAACAGTACAGATAGGCGTCATCAGAGAAACCGTGTGCAAATGCACGCACAAAATACTATGCACTTGAAGAGACTAATTTAGTAAAATGTTCCGAGTTTAGTGTCATTTTTACCAGTAAAAGTCTATTCATAAATTCAAAAAGAAACCAGACGTTCAACTGCATTATTTTCAACTCATGAAGCATTAGTATGTTTCGTAACTTTTCCATCATCTGTCGCACACGAGCTCAAGTAACTACTCTATTATCTATGGAGTGCACGAGCTTTTACGACGGCGACAGTGATAAGAATTGTTAATTTTATAGGCGGTGGTCGGCGTGCATCAAATTCGATGTTTTCTGTATAAGGATAGTTTATTCAGTGCAGTTTTGAAGGTTTATGAGTTGTTGGTGAAGCCGTGTTACGATGTTTTTATAGTTTTGGCTGAGTTTAAAACATAAAAAAACTGGACTTAAAATTCCAGTAAAAAAAAGCGACTGTAAATTTTATTCACTTACACCATAATGACATGACTTCTAATTTTCAGCTGACATCTCTATTCTATAATAGGTAGGTAAGAGGACATCCTTTTGCTTAGCATTATGACATATAAATAATAATGTGAATGATCAGAGACAAAACCTTAACGACGATTTCGAACGATATTCCACTTCAAAACAAAACCATTGACACTCGCAAACTACAGCCGCTGTCACTAACAAAAATTTATGGCTTTTGTTTTCTCAGGATAGTTCCGTGTTACTTATTGCTCTATTGATTTATCGTCATAAATTTGTAGAAGCAATGAAAAATTTCTATTGGCCGATGATTTAAAATCGAGAGGTAGAAGTTGCAATTTATGTGCAATTACAAAAGTGGTGCGTATTGTTTTTCAGAATTGACTCAGAAAACATGATCGATAGTGATCTTACCAAGAGTAGAGTCAATTTCTATTATTATTATATTGCGTAATGCTATTATTGAAATGTCACAAACATTTTCATATGGCATTGCAAAAATTAATGAATTTTATCATAAAATTAATTGACTAAAAAAGGATCTTTTTTTTTTTTTATACAACTGAAGTGGCAACCAAGCGTACGGCCCACAAGATGGTAAGCAGTTACCGCAGCTTATGGACGCTTGCAATACCAGAGGTATCACTCGCGGGTTGCCACCTTGAGGCTAAGATCGAAAGCCTCATGTGCCAGTAATTTCACCGGAAACCATACCCTTCACACCGGTACACAGCAATGCGAGCATTACTGCTTTGCGACAGGAATAGGTATGGTGGTAGTCCTTCCCCGGACGCGCTCTATCACAGAGAACTCTACTACTCTTCTCTGATCATATTATGACTTTTTGTACTTAAATTATGACATTCTGCATGTATTTTTTTTTTTACTTTACTGTAAGAAGAAAGAAAGAAAACACAAAACAGAAACAAAAATTGAGTAATCTATGCATTATTTCAGTTGATTATGGAAAAGTAAACATACAAAAAAAAATTCACTACCCTTTCATAAAGCTTTAATACTGCCGATCTAACTTGCGGAAATCGAATCGCAGCACAAAAAGGTGGGAACGTGCGCGGCCGCTGAGTTTCCTGTATGTAGCACTGATTAAATTTGCAGGTGGACGTTTGCACGTGAATGTACCGGCACGGTGAATGGTGAATGCAGCGACTGTACGCGAATTTTTCGCAACGTAAATAAAAAATACCTACGCATAAGTTTAATGACCCAGTGGTCAACAGCCGTCCAAAGATCTTTATCTCTTGCCAAAAATCAGGTGATCGGTGTTTAATGCATCACTGTTTAGAATACATGTAATGTCTCTAACAACCCTTATCTTACTCGTAGTAACGTGGTATAAACATTATCGTGACGTAGTTGGCTAAGTTGTTCATAACAGGTTTACAAAGTTAAGCACCATTCCGCGTAGTCCTATTCGAATGGGTGACCGCCAGTGGCAATTTTAAGCTCATTTGTGCTTCGGAGAGCATGTTAAGCATCAGTTCAATTTTCAAAGTTGTAAAACCATGACGATTCGGGTAGTCTTATTAACTTAATCACCAGAGTTGGCCAATAACTCATGCAAATTAAGTAATTTTGCATGCAATTTTATAAAAGTATAGATATAAACAATTTTTAGTGTTAAAAGATTTAGATTCGTCTCTACTCTTTTGCGTTTTATCAATTTTATTATTATTGTGAGTGAGGCGTGACAATGGATTACTTAGTATAGTAGGATGCTTTCAATCAAGTGCTTTACACAAAGCAATCAATATAAGCTCAGTGGATAGCAAGCAATCTATTAGGAGCACTGTGAGACGGTCCTTAATCTGCCGAGTAGCCATCAACGGATTGGGACACAGCCAGAATAAAGCACACAGTTCAAAACGTTTACTCTAACTAACTAATACATACTATATACGAGCTGGCCCGCGTGGTTTTTCAGTTTTTATGCTATCCCACAGGAACAGTACATTTTTCTGGAATAAAAAAAAGCCTATGTGTTATTCCAGGACTAACCCATCTAACTACATGCAAAATTTCATCGCAATCGGTAAAGTCGGCACGGAGATATGTGGTAACAAACACACACACAGACTTACGCATTTATAATATAAGTAGGGTATTAGCTAAAGTAAACGTTTTGAACTGTGAACCTATAGGTATCTAAATATATAATTATAACACAAAAGTTAACTTGGCTAATTTTAAGAGTAGTAGAGTTCTCTGTGATAGAGCTTGTCTGGGGAAGGACTACCACCATACCTATTTCTGCCGCCAAGCAGTAATGCTCGCATTGCTGTGTTCCGGTGTGAAGGGTATGGTTTCCGGTGAAATTACTGGCACATGAGGCTTTCGATCTTAGCCTCAAGGTGGCAACCCGCAAGTGATACCTCTGGTATTGCAAGCGTCCATAGGCTGCGGTAACCGCTTACCATCTTGTGGGCCGTACGCTTGGTTGCCACTTCAGTTGTATAAAAAAAAAATAATAATAATTAGCTCTGAAAATAGTAGTGTATTTTTTCAAAGTGCGAGTCAAGGGTACGTTATTTGTCTTCGTTATTTCTTAGTATTTCTTATTAGATAAGCAACTAAGCTTAAATCAGTTTACCACGTTTATCTGGATTAATAGCTAGATAGATAGCATTTATAGGAAAAAATATATCCTTAGGACACACAGAGAGCGCTTTCTTGCTTTGTTGGTCTCATCGGTCTCATTCAAACAGTTGTTAAGCCATGGCATAAACCCTTAGCTGACGGGCAATTATTAACTAAGCGTCGATACCTAGTAGTGTCGTAAAAATACTAAGTGAATTGAATCTAGTGCGTGGTTCCAGCCAATCCACAATTTTCTGCAGCTTGCGCGGAAGTGTATTGACTGGTACTCTTTTTGAGCTGTGAATAGACCAATAGCGGAAACACAGGTGTTGTTTGCTCTTATACATTAAGAAGGTCTTCAAGGTGAGATTGCTATGTATTTAGAAAAAAATACCTATATTGTTAGACAACAAGTCAAGCAGTGTTATTTTTACAACAAATGTTTTTGCAACTGTGTTTGTAAAATTTATAAACGTTACAAAATATGTAAGTTAAGCAAGTTACGTAAAAAAATAAGTTTTAATAATCACTTTTTAATCAAAATAATGTTCTTAAGCTGTAATGGGGTGAAACCTGGGAGTAATATAGTAAGGACTAGTGCATTTATGAACCAGTTATAATGTATTTTGAATAAAATATGATTGTACTAAAATAGTACAGTCAGATAACGAAAAGATAGCAATTTTCAAAAAAGAAAAAAGATTTTTGTACGCGCTTGGATAATGAAGTTTACGTCTGATAACAAAGCGTATAATTTTTAACAGATCAACTTTAATCGGTCACCGATTTGATAAACAACCAGATGAGCGCTTTCTCGGGAAAAAAATGTAGGTATTGGACCTAAATCTTGACTCGAACAGAACCTTTGCAGCAGCATTGACCACTTCATAAATATTTACGTACTTTTACTTCTGATATCGTTTGTCTTCGTTTTTGAATTATCCTTTTAGCGTAGAACATCAATATAGGCCATACACTCATGTTATTTACTCGACTCGGATATCGAAATCCGTATAATGTGTAGCAGGCTTTATGTTACAGCGTGGTGATCCGTTTGTGTCGTGCAACCACTGAACCAAATTAAACACGCGTTTTGTTCAACGTTTACATTATTATTTGTAAATACATTTCGGTTTGATGTCACGTGTCTCGTTAAATGTTATCTACAATCATGAACAGTTTGCTCAAATAATTTATGAGTATTATTTTACATTAAAATAGTAAATTATTTTATAAACCTGAATTTGTATTAAGCATTGCACACTTCTAGAGCTAGTTGACGCCTGTGTGAAATGTTCTCCGCATGTCCATGAACTAAATAGTCGAAAGCCATCCACCAACTGGGTTTTTTTTGTGGTGGATTGAGATCCAATCACTCTCACTCGAGAACAGGCTAGTATCTCAGTAGTTTCTAGGCCTCATACGAACTTACTTACTTTAGTAGTGAAAACATTAGAATGCTGTAATGATGATGATATTTTGGTTCTTTAGTAATACATAAGAAAACAAAGAATTAGGCTCACAAGGGAGTTCACTAGGCATAGTTATCATTCCCTACTAGATTTGAAGTGGTTTTATATGAGTAGTAATCGTACAAAAACATGAACCACGTGGTTATACCTCTTTCATCAGAACAAGTATAGCAATGAATATAAAATAAAACAACCTCTTAGTTTAAAACAGCGCACAAAATCTCGGCTATTTCTTTCGTCCCCGTTCCCACTAAAAGCATTATTGCCACGATATTCAAAGAAAACACACAACGATTTTTCCACTAGACATTTTAATTTCCTACGTTGTTTGGTGTTTTGAATGGGAGCCGGTGGCCGCCTCGCGTCATAGCTTAGACTAAGAAGCTGGTGTATTAAATATTTCTGGAACCACAATCATTTCTTCTTTGTTACTCGTGAATTAAAGTGACAATAGATGGCAATAGAAACTTACAGAACCAACAACAGACGGGCGTCTTGATTGTCTTGTCACTTGCTGACATAAAAAAAAAACATTGAGTAACAGAGGCTCTCGCGATGCAGGCGTAAGTGAAACTCGATTAACCGACGACATTATAACGCTCGCATAAAACTGTTTGTTTTTTTGTGTGGGGGAGGCTAATGTATGGCAGTGAACTTATACTAGTTGTGATGATGGTTATGCGGCAATAGCTTTGCAACCTTGGCACGATTTAAACAACTAAATAAATCGCATTCTGCAAATGTCGTGGGCTTTGCGCCACTGTGGCGTTAATTGTAGAGCGATAAGTAACCCAGCTGTTTGTCAGACTGTGTCCGGATTCAGGCGGATTTTATTGAACGTGTACTGGCCGTCTGCTTTTTTAATAATCTTTGTTCTCCCGCGAATCTTTTTTCTGTGGCATTCCACGGATTCTCGCTTTGGTGGCCTGATTGCTGTGGCGTTAAGTTGGGAATAATTGGTTTCTTTGCGGTTTCGAGGAATGTTTTTGTGCGGAACTATTTTGGTTTGTGGATAGAAAATGTTTGGACGGGCTTTGTAAGCTGTTTTTTGATAGCTGCAATAAATTTTGTATAGAACATACGTTCAAACAGAAGTCGATGTTTTTATTAACATGATTAGTTATTAGTTTAGCATAACATTATTTTATTTTGACTCAAAATATTCACAGTAGATTTTAGGTATTGTGAGTGAAATAATTTTACTTCTGCCAATAACTAACTTCATTATTTTCAATTACTTTCAAGGAAAATAATTTGCCTCGAAACTCCGTACCTACCTTATTAACAAGATAAAGGGTATGTTATCCCTTCAATATGCTAACTGTGTAGGGATGAAGCCCAGAGGCCAATAATTTACCAAAAGGCCTTCCCTCGACGGAGATAAATGCTATTTACAAAACAACTGGATGCTACCTATTTTTACGCCAAAGCGGATTTTAAAAGAAAGCGAATTCGTAAGAAATGAGTTTTGCGGTAAGAATTTTTGCCTTTAAAAAATCTTTGTAACGAGAAATTTTGAAGTAAGGATGTTATAAAATTTATAAAAGACCGATTGTTTTAAATGAATCTCCTGATGCAATATTGAAAATAAGTTTAAAACTGTGCACTTTTTTTTATTAAAAGTCACTAAAGGGGCTAACAGACCGAGATCTCTTAAGTTTTTTGACGCAATAGTCAGCGTATTTGTTTGAGTTAATAAGTTTACTAAGTTTGTGCGAGACTCAGACCCGGTACGGTAGTGACTATGCACGAGTACTTGATTTTTTTAAATATAATTCTAAACTATAATCTCTCTTTTGCAAAATGCTCACTGTTAACCATTCTAGGACATTTTGTTTAATGGATATAAATAAGTCTTTGTTAAGTTCGGCCTATCTACCATGCTCTTATTTCGGAAGCGATCTGCATAAAATATTCTCCAGGCTTTTAGTCGCCATTTTGCATATTCCTATCTGACAATACAATCCTTCGCATATTCATATGCTAAGTCGCTCCTCCGTAACAAATTCAAAAATATTGCGCCAGTTTGCTGAACCACAGACGGGCGGACGTATCTCTTTGCTATATTAAAACCACTCAACCAAGCAAACAGCTAAAAAGCGACGAGAATTCGGCGTTAGATCCAAACTAAATAATTTAATTTTCAGGTTTGGTGATTTTATAATTTCATCATAATATTCACACCTAACAATTCTGAATCCTGACCCCAAAGATATCTCGTATCGTGCTTATCAAAAACTACGAGTAGCATTGGTACCACAACACCTTGACTCGTATCAAATGTTATATTTACAGATCGTGCAATCATTTGTTTTTGCACAGTTACTTGCCCATCGTGCTACTAATGTTTATTAAATAACTAGTAGACCCATCGCGGTTTCACTCGCGTATTTTTTTTATTTTTTTCATAATTTCTCACCGTATAAACCTTCCCTGGACTTTTACAAACATTTCATGGCCAAAATTAGCCAAATCCTAGCCGATCCTATTAATCGAGTTTAACACACAGCGATTAATTTTTATATGAAGTTAAGATATCACAAGGATCACTCCAAAAAGTCTTAAAGTTAAGTGTATTTATGTTTAACTGGGTGTTCATTGTAATTTGTAATTAAAGTGAAAATTACGCAAATGTATATTTTAGATAGACGTCGACGTGACCCGAGCTTCAGCCTTCACCGCCTAAACTTGCTATCAAGTCCGAAAGCCGACCTACACTACGCTATTCACAATCTATAAAGAGAAACCTTAGTTTGGTATAGTTTTTTGATTGAAAACTTACCTTTACAACTTATTGTAAATGACACACGAGGATCCTTTAAAACTTAAGCGCAACACACACAAAACGCGGCCGCGGGTGTTTTTTGTTGTATTTGTACTGACGTCAAGGATGACAACACACTGAACGCGGGCGCGGGTCATACATATTAAAACAAAAAAACACTCGCGGCGGATCTGACCCGACCCGCGTTCTGTGTGTGGTGCGCGTTACATTACTATAAAAAGACATTTTTTTTTTTTTGCAAGATAAAATAAACTGCACATAGTGTAAAGTGCCATTAATTTTAAAATTAGTCTGCAAGTCGTAAACTCAAATGGTAAACGTCTTAATAGTTAGTTGGCAAGCATTGTTATTCTGGCAAACGGAATGCGCCTGTAATCTGAAACATACTGTCCTCTAATTGTGGTCCTAATTGCAGATCCCCCCTCCCTTCTTTCTAGATTGCTGTGGGACATAGGGACGGAAAGTTTGCAGAACTAGTTGATTCTTTAGACTTTGCTAATTATTTCTTGTAATTAAGCTTATCAACAAGGTCAATTAGAACCCGAAAACAAAGGTGGGTCATGATTAATTGGGATATCGTGAAAACACGCCTTGAAGGGTCTTTTTAACTTAATTATGAAATCAACTTATAGACACAGAACAAATGACTCATAAGAAAAAGTCAGTGCCAATGTTGAGTAAACATTGGTAGTCAAAATGTTGAATTTGCTTCTTACTTTCTCTCCGTATCTGCGACTTCGATTACGCAATATTATTTTGTCCCCGCTGCACCCTTAAAAGTAGCACCCAATATACAATACACAATAAAAGATAATACAGAATACAGTGTGAATTAATAACAAAATTATTACAAATTATGTCCACTAATCTTAAATTAGTGGACATAATTATGGAAAAACGCAACCCCGTTGTCGAGGTTCGTACTTTTTGACACTTGTTTTTCATCATATGTGTTTCGCTGTATCAGTTATGGCAGCTTTGCGTACTGCACAGTCTACGCATTTTGAGCAAACTAATACCAAAACGTATTAGTTACATCTTGCGCAATAATAAATAAAATTTCTGAGCTAGCAAATTTGCGAGTCGTCATATAGAGGTTAAAACCTCTACATTACTATTTTTTTATTAGGCTTTGCGTTCTGATAAAACGTGTCACATTCAGAAATTATAGGGATCCGTTATGGTAAGTACAACAATGTTGCCAGCTCTAACTAACCGTACATACCAGCTAGCTTCCGGCATCTGTGTGCGGTAGGCTCGCCAGCGACATATCTCTAATGCCTATTACAAATCGGCACCGACTGTCGCCTGCCTAATGTCGTCGTTCGCTTCCTGTTTGTGGAGATTGATTGAATTTAATTAACCTGCCAAACTTTTAAAGCGCGTAGTTTTACCTGATTTCCCGAAATAAAATCATTTGATTTCCTGATTACTGATTACAACCAGTATACGAGCATCATGTATCTAGTCTAGTGCTCGGACTGTGTATACGAAAAATGTTAAGTACGAGTAGATTTTATCGGCGTTGAGTTTTTAATTTTACGCATTAGAGAAGTCTTGTAAATAACCCAATACAAACTTACAACTGGACGATACTATTATGTTTGCGATTGTCAAATTATTTTTTATGTGCCTTCGTGAGACTGATGTTTTTGTAGATTCATTGAATAAAAATATCAAGCAATGGTTTTCTCTTTGTGCAATTTCACATAAACAGAACCTTTTTTAACCAAAGCCATAACAATAACAGCAAAAACCAGAATCCTAACAGGCACTAAAATAAACAAATAGATAAAAACCGAAAGGGGTTTTGCGGCAAGTGTCCTCGAAATCACGATTCAGCCCTTTGTGATTATTCGCTATCGAGTTTAGGGTCGTCCCTGAAATTCAATAATACGAACAACGGTAAAAACGAAACGGCCCAAAAAGTATTGGGGTCGCTCTACAAATTTTCGGACGCTAAATATTTAATGCCTACCTGAAATAAGTATTTCAAGATTTCTTTCAATGTCTAGATGGTTAGTGCCAAGGTGAATGGGATAACTTATCAGATTAAAATACAACACAAGTGTTAGAAAATGTCCTTCACAATATCTGTTTATTCTCTGTCTAAGAAATAATGTATCCTTTGCTGCTATTACGGTAGCAACTACCTAATCAACCCGTTGCTAAACTAAATCAATTATGCTATCAGTACCACAGAAGGTAATCACACCGGTAGCATAAATACCATTACTGTCGGATAGAGGCGCGTGACCACAGCATATATATAACAATAGCTAAACGCAAACTATACGCCGGCGAACGAGGTATGACGGGCTGTACTGTTGAGGGAATAGGTAAGCTAGTGATATCGCTAGCATGAATATTATTACTTTAGAACTATGGAGCTTAAGGTAGTTTGAAACTAGGACTGTTTTGTGATAGTACTTAATCTTAATTTAGAACTCGATAATGAGCTTATTAAAACTAAATAATTTATAGTTTATGGCTTCTATTTCAATTTTAAGTTAAAACTGCTCAATATTGTTGATTAATACTACCCAATTCTACTATTGGTGATGGAAAACATCGCAAAGAAACATGCATATCCAAGAATTAAAATTAAAAAGACAATAGATTTAACTAAATACTCCTGTGTTAGCTTTCCAGTCACGTAACTTGGTGATTTTTAGAAGGGCTAACCACCTAAAAGACTGAACTGTTATGTTGTGCTCATCAAAATCACGTAAAAATCGGATTCAACCATTATCGCATCAATAGTTTGAAGTAACTTATTTATCAACCGTACAAATGGAATCATCGGATAGCTGGTCGTCGAAATATGTCCATAATTTAATAATAACCTGCCTATCATTGATGGCAAATAGATGAGCTTGCCTGCCTAATTTTGTGTTGTAGCTCACGTCCGCGCCCTGTTTATGCCCTGTCCGCGACTCATCTCTAAGGTTTTTTCTGTGTGGCCAGCTCCTTAGGAATTTGATGATTCATTTGCAGCTGTTAAAAGTCCCCCAAACATAATACTGAAGCTGTTATTCGGGTCTAGGTTTTTCTATGAATTCATTATTATTAGTGCTGCTGTATTAAAAAAAATATATAAGGTCATTCATTATCAACCTGACAAACTTATGGGGTAGGTTCCACACATAATAAAAAAAATACTTGTACTTTTTTTCTAAACTTTTTTTTATATTAAAAAAAAAATTACGCAATTCTGCTTAATAATTAGTTATCCTTGTTAGAAATTGAAAAGGCAGCGCTAGGCACGTGTCAGTGACCCGCGCGTCAATAAACCACGGGTCAATAAACCGCGCGTCCCTGACCTGCGCGTGTCCTTGACCCGCTATGGGGCGCGCACACTCGAATTTTCATTATTACGTCGCTAAACTCGATTCCCAACAATTATAAATAATAATTGAGTGGAAAAACGTAATCGTTTTTTTTTTGTTAACTTGGGATTTATAAGACAAAATATACAAAAAAAAAATTATAGGTACATAAATATTTTTTTTTATGTGTGGAACCTATTCCTTAAGTTTGTCAGGTTGATAATGAATGACCCTGTATATACGGGTTCTAATAGAATCCGTGTAATATTTTTTTATATATAAATTGCAGATAGAATCATTCTATCAGTTATCTGGTTCTCATAGCACATAGCTACGCTTAGTTTATGGCTAGACAGCGCTGTGTATGTCCGCCAATATTTATTTATTTACTAGCTGTTAAAAATAATATAAAAATACATAAACAAAATAAATAAATAAAAATAAACTTAATAAATGGTTTATATTTCAACACGCCCCTACATACTAGTGGACATAGAGTCAACATTTTTACGAGGGTGCGGGAATCACATCCAGCACCCCTTTGAAATCTCTCCGTACGGAGAAGTCTGAGTTATTTGGTTTGCTTATTTATGTAAATTTTATAAGATGAAAATACAAATTTGAAAAAACTAAACAACACGCCAGTTTTTTGTATTTAAATCTAAAAACGTGTTAGGTATTGGCGAAACCTGAAAGCAGCTGATCATGCTGAAACATTGATAGGCCATTCGTTGCTATATAACTCTACGCCAGAACCAATTAAAATGTAAATTGACGTTACCGCGGACTTCATCTTACACCGACGGGTTTCAAAGTTATCGGCCGACGAACTTCCCCTCCGAACCGGCAATGAATAAAACATGGTTCTGTCATCTGTTATTTTAAGCAGGCACCGTCTTGCGATTTTATTGCATTATTTTAATAAGGAATAATGTATACTAATGGGGAAAAGAGTGCATTATAGGTTTTAAGGAAAGCCTTGTAAAAGCACCAAGCGACGTCACTTGCCAATCGACGAAATATTTTAACAAACACACTGCGAGTGTGATGCGAGTGTGATGAATTGCTAGTGCAAAATATTTAATATACAGGTTGGTCCAAACATAGACGTCAATAATAAAAAAAATTGATTCCTTAGATCCAGGGGTATCCAAAAATACCCCATGTATGTTTCCCAATTTTTTGTATTTTTATAATGATAATAATTTTTTGAGAAGGTTTGAAACTGATAAAAAAAATGCTTATTTTGCTAAGTTTTTTTTTAATAATCTCAATGAGAAACCAAGCATGATTCTACAAATCATGCTTGGTTTGAGAGAGTCAAACTTTTCAACATTACATAAATAAATAATGCTGGACTGGAATCATCATCTAGCCCCAAGTTAAGCTGTGCTTGTGTTAAGGGTACTGGATGACTAGTACGACTGGCGACTTGTGCAGAGTGGCTGGCAAAAACTGGATGGGTAGAGCCAAAAACTAAGCTTAGTGATGCGCCATGGGAGAGACCAGCTGTTGACTGCAATTAATAGGTTAATGAGGATGATGATGATAAGTTACAAAAAGTAGGGAACTATCTCTCTACCTACTGTGGGCGTGTTGTTAGGCGTAGCTGACACTATCGATTGAATATTCACGGCTGACACTCGAAACGCCAAATATTCGCGACGCTGACTGATTTGCTGAATCGTGCGTGAATGAGATGAGCTATTATCAGTTGTTATTTCAGCGAAAATATAGTCAGTCCAGTGTTTTGTGATGACATGTTGATGTAATTGTTCATTCGATGGTGACAAATATTCAAATATTCTGTTGTGTAAAATTAATATTTAACTTTGATTTTGTTTAGGAATAATGATTATCATACCAATATTAAAAATACTATGATTTTTTGCTACTTAATCACGTCCTAAAAGCTTAACCAATTTCTATGAAATTTAGTTTAGAGATATTTTATGATGTAGATAGGCTACTTTTTATTACGACTTGTAAATAATCTTTTGCTTAATGCTAAAAAAAAACCAAGTGCATTCAATTCACGTTGCCAATCGTCATTCAAAACCCAACCAACATTAAAATTAATAGAGAGTCTTGACGAGTCCACTACGTTCTTGGGTCTTAACATTGATGCTAAAATGCAGTGGGGGCATCAAATTGAAACACTTGCTGATAGACTTAGCTCCGCTGCATATGCAGTTCGTACTATAAGATGGCTTACGGATGAAGCCACGGCTAGACTTGTTTATTTTAGTTATTTCCATAGTGTTATGTCATATGGTATCATTTTCTGGGGGAAAGCGGCTGATATTCAAACAATATTCGTTTTACAAAAACGGGCAGTACGTGCTATTTTTAAAATGAAGCCGCGAGACTCTTTAAGAGGGGGTTTAAAGAAATTAATATTCTCACAGTTATTTCCCAATATATTTATGAAATTGTATTGTACACTCATAAACATAGAGGTAGTTTTATGAAAAATAGTGATGTACATGGAGCAAACACTAGGAACTGTCACAAACAATACATTCCTAAATTTCGGCTAGAAAAGGTAAATGGTTCTTTAATGGGAAATTCTGTTCGCTTTTATAATAAACTTCCCGTAATTGTAACTGAACTTTCGATACGAAAATTTAAAACCTACATTAAAGTTAATCTCCTAAAAAAGCGTACTATACTATAAATTATTATAATATTACTGATAGGAACGCTTGGCTCGATGTGGCCGCTCTGCTCCCCGACATCTAGCAAAGTTAGTATAACTGCAATGTCTATGTTATTATATCCTTGTTTTTGTTTAGTACTTATTCGATTATTTAGAATTACTTAATAATGTGTACTCATCAAGCGTAGCGTGTATTGCTAAAGAACTTGGCTCTTAACTTTTTTACTTTTTTTACTTACCTACTTATATTCTTGGCATTAGCCTCACCTAGTTCGATTGGCACCACACTGAAGCTTTATGATGAAGAGGGATCATTAAAAAAAAGCTAGAAACCCAGCCGAGTTTGTTGCCAGATTCTTCTAGACTGGGGCGCGTGGAACTGGCGTAAATTCACCTAGCTTTAAAACGTTTCAAAATGATCCTTGTGATTTTATTGAAATAAATCATTTTTGATTTTTGACATTTGACTTTTGACTTTTACTATTTATTATAGTAGAACGCAAACGAAGCCGTAGGCGAGAGCTAGCACTTCCAAAATAAACAAAGTGATTGAATTGATGGTTTTTAACAAAAAAACATGATATACTATTTTATGTTTATAAAACAATAGCTTTTCGAATACATTTTAGATGACGTTAATTAGGACATGTTAGTGTGACGTTGAGTTTTCTTTGAAACATGCACCCAAATTTATGTATTCAATCTTCAATAAAACCATCAAAATACAGTTAAAATAAAGTTATGTAACTTGAATTTGGCTAATTGCTTATGTAGCAAAGGCCATTAAAAAAAAAAAAGTTTTGTAAAAGAATTTCGCATGATAAAATATTATTTTCGCTGCAATTTTCCTGTAAAATTCTATCTCAAAACTGTTTCTGTATGTAACGCAGGAAAAATAATTCACAGGCAACTAAACGCCGACGAGGGGTCTCAGCGCAGCTGCTGCCCTCTTAGATGTCGTTTTCTCTTTCCGAGGCGCTAAAAAGCGCATAAACCGGTATGGCCGATTGTATAGACGCTTAAAGAGAACGCTGAAGCGTTGAATGTGATAACCACATTATGGTTTGATAACTTTAGTGAGTTGACACAAACTGCTAATGGCTGATGGTTTTCGTCATAAGTATTATAAGTATCACCAGCCTCACATTTTAATCATGCAGCCATGTTTCATGACGATGAAAATTGCAGTAGTAAAATGACAAGATCACAACTCCAAAAAAAGGGGTCTATGTATTACAAATAATCAAAAAAAAGGTTATACATTCAAATATATTATGTTAAAGGTAGGTGTAAAAGCGGGCTTCAAAATAATCAATTAATTATTATGAATTATCACAGACGAACTTTTGTAAATTAGAAGTGAATTTAAATAATTTAGGCCAAGTAGAACCGAACCATTATGTTTGAGGACCAATAAGCAATTCAAAGAACGCGTGTTTACTATTAAATTCAAATTAATAAACTTAATTTGATTTAATTAATTAATTTAATTAAATCATTCAAAATTTAAACTTATAAACTTTTTTTTTTAAACTAATAAAAACATGATACGTATGATGGGGTAAAATGTCAAATGACAGTGTGTGACAGTATTAAAACAAGGATCATAAGAGATACAAGTTTTTTTTGAGAAGCGTTCCTAAAATTGTAACTTATCCAGGTTTTTCTTAATTCTAATTTCTAATAAACTTGCGCCACACCCTAACTCTAGGACAGTACTAAGTGCTCTCCAGACATCTAGTGTATTGTAGATAGTTTCACAGATTTACGGGCCCAATGCCCGTAAGCCGTGACGGACTCCCACGTACTCCTGTCATTTGAGGGTATTTGAAGGGATTTGTGGGATTCTGGTTCATGTCAATGTGTAGTACAGCATTCACCTGTCAATTTAAAATTATGTTAGCATTTTATATTCATGGCTATTATTATCTTGCTATTGAAGTTGCCTGGCGCTGGGCAAGGTACAAATTTTATCCATGAGCAAGTGCTATAAATAGCTCTTTTTATAACTACACCATAAACATAATTAAGGGTAGCTTAAAAAGAGCTATAAATAGTGTTCAAGTTGAGTACGATGATTTAAAAACCACTATCGTAACACAAAGAAAAAGCAGCCAAAAGGAAGTTCAGATACTTTACTAAAACAACCGTAATCAATATCACACTGCAGCAATAGTTCAGGGGCATGCTTATCAGCTGTTCAGTAATCAAACTGTAATTTAGCTAGGTAGTAACTATTCGGTAATCTACGACCGCATTCGCGACTATGAAGCTCCTTGATCTCTGATAAACTGTGTAACAGTCGGGTTGCATGCGCCCGTTGCATGCACGACTAATAGGGGCGTCTATGGCTTGCAACACGACCCATGGTTTAAATATTATGCAAGCATGTAGTGGCTTGATACCCCTAGCAATATGCTAGGCTTGATGGCACGGAATAAAACATACGGCTGCTTAGTTCAGCTAATCCACCACCGCGCATGTTGAAGAACAAGTAGTCTGTCAACTATTTGCTAAAATATAATACCAGCAAATATATTTTGCAGTATGAAAGAATGCGTGCTACTTGTATGATGCCACGCCGCCTCACAAGTAATGTTGTGTTAGTTTCTAACAGTATTAATAAGTTTTAACCAGTAAGAGAATCGTGATACGAATGCGTGGAACCTTTGTATGACAGCATTATTAATGCGTTTGCCTTCTATAAATCGCGTTATTTACTCGTATTAGCTATTTTTGCACATGCATAATGTTAAGCTTATGCAGCGTTTGCATTGGTTATGGTAATGGTTGCAGCTGACAACTGCAAAAGTGAGCTAAATATAGACGGGATATACCAGAAATTTATACTGGGAATAAATTTTGGTTTTGGTTATTGCCGGGGTTTATGTTTATTCGTTAACCTTCTAGTACCGTGTGTCACGGATACTATAGACTCCAATGATGAGGCTTCCTGCCGTTGGTGTTCAATCGACTTATAATCAAGCATGCTATACCATCATATGGAAAATTTCACTGTGCTCTGAAATTACTGAACATTACCCAGATCCAACTTTGGATACTACCGAAATTACCAACATAATTTGATTTTACACCCAAATGCATCGCAAAGCGGGCGCAAATTAGGTTTCAATAGAATTTCAAAGATTTAATGGTTGAGTAGGTGTTCATATTCAATGCACAATGCAAAACGTAAACCGTGATATTACTCAGTTATCAAGGAAGTTTTAAGTTATTAGTTTAGTTTTTATTTTAAATTGACTCGTATTGTAGGAATAAGTAAGTTGAAGTAGCAGTGGCAGTGGGCAGGCCATATAGCTCGCAGAACAGATAACCGCTCGGCTGGTCCGCGGGCATAAGGTCCTCGAATGAAGATCTCAAACTATAGATAAATATAACCAATTGCAAAAAGTACGAATAGTGAAAGCTCAAGATCGAGCGTTCTAACATTCTATGAGCGAAGTGCAAAGTGGACGTCTATTGGCTGATTTAATGATTGTTAATGTAATAGAGAGAACAGATCTTTTTATTTTCCAGTTTATAAAACACTGCGTCTGGAATTTTTTTTTTTAAGAGGTAAGAAGGTTTTCACCTACTTCGAGACTTTATACTCATAAACATTCACAGAAACGCATTAACTGCCGAGTGGCAGTTAATGCATTTCTGTGAATGTTTTTAGTTGAGTTTCGAAAGATAACTTGCTGTGTTTTTATAGTTTAGTTTTTAAATTTTGACGATAGACTATGTGTCACTGTGTGTTATTATTTATCTTTTACACACCCTATTAATTCTCTGTTCTGAGTTTGTGTGTATAAACAGTCTACACGTATTAATTAATAGCACGTTCTTGTACTATAGTTTAACTGAACCATAGTAGTGATAATTCCAGTAAATAAAAACAAAAAAGTGCAGCGCAACGCAACCAACACACCACAACCCGGACAGAATTTACGCGCTCTGTGGAAGGGTGTAATCTCTTCACTTTTAACTGTGTTGCAGTTGAAATGTGATGATCATGGGATTTCACGTTTGTTTTGCTAGTAAAAGGGGATGTTTTTTTTTTAATTTACAGTGTAGGTATTTCGACTTACTTTTTTTCTTTCTCGTGTTTTACTTTACTTTTACTTACTTAGTTTTATATATTATGCATAAATTCGTTGTGCTCTGTTCTTTAATAGTTTATTGTGTAAAAAGTTTGACTTAATAAAAATGGGTCACATTTTTCAGGAATTCACAAATAGTTGGTAGAGTAAAGTGATTTTTTTGTATTTTGTACGCTAAAAACATTTTTTACCCATTTTTATTTTCAAGACCACACATCGTAAATTCTCCACAGTATACCACAACCCATAACCTCCACCAGACAGCCTCAGAAACGCGCGACACCCTCAAAATGTAAATAACGACATGGAATTTATACGGCGTCGTAAAAGCGTCCGTCCGGTAGGCGCACTTAGCGGGTTATTGTAGGGCATATCCGCTTGTGACCGGATCCGTCAACTTGGGGCACATAGAGATAAAACTGACTGGCACATAGGGTGTAAAAACACTTACGCTAAAAACCTCAAACTTAAAGATAATAAACGATAAAAAGTCTCTATCGGTTGTGAATTATTGCGAAGACTGTTTTGTTTTATCTAAGTATTGTGCAGTTATAAAATAGGCGTTGCATAAAATTCATATCTAAAACTAGCTAACCCGGTTTCACTCGCGTTACTTTTTTTGCAATTTTATATAAAATCTCACCGCTTAAACTTGGTCACACGTGGTACTCGTAGTTCTCTTCTCATAATTTACGTTGAATTATGATTCACGAGACGTTACACTAAGACGTTAGCGTAACCGATATTAGACTGCATGGATCTTTAATAAGTTCTACAAAAAGCATTCTAATTTTAATAATAATTCAATGATATTATCTTCAAAATTAGAAAAGCACGTATTATAAAGAACTAACTTTTTATAATTGTTTTTTTTTTGTGGCTGTTATGTTATTGTAGACATGCAGGGTTATTGCAATCGAAGTACATACTTTAAAAGATACGCTTGGCGATGGTGATAAAAGTGTTTTGATTGTACTAATTTTGACAAAAAATACAATCCAAAAACGTCACACTAGTCTCGCTGCGTACTATAACTTATTTTATTATATGAATTTCTGTTTAACAAACGTTCAAGTGAAATAAAAGAAATTGCCCAGCCAGTACCTTAGTTTGGCTTAGCTGAAATTTGGATATTATAACCTTAAACGTGCACGCATTTACCTAAATAAAACCTACTTTCGAATACAAAGGGTGAAAAGGATAATGTGATGGGGGCAGCTAATTTCACCCGTGAACTTATTATGCAACACGTCGTCTTCCTCGTAATAAACGTACTAACAATAGCACGAGGCAATTTGAAGAAAAGCTGGGTCACACTATGCAGTATACATATTCCAACATGAAATATTATTTTTTAAAAACTTTTTGTGAATAAGCACATTTTTTTTTAAATAGTTTTTGCGAAAAAAATGTACATTGGTGGTTGGTGTGACTATTCTTAGGTAACATGAAAATGGCATTACATATGCATAGCACACCAGAATTAATATCTCGATTCATCACTCTATCACCAAATTACACCCACAAATCATATTCATACATATCAATAATTAACAATAACCCGATGATCAACGTGGTTAATTTGGCCGTGTTGGGTCGGTCTCGAGATTTATAGTGGCTACTGAATTACTTCGGTCGCTGTCACATGATGGATGTCTGATTGAAGTGAATAAACTCTTATTTAGCGCACAATATTAATTAATTTAAAAAAATCACACACTATTTAATCCAGACAGGGACTAAAGATCACCTGGATAATTCGCATAGGTAAGCAGAAGAATTTGAAGTTAAAAAAAAAATTAAAATTTTTGACCATCATGTAGGATGCTTAAACATGAATAGTGAGGCATGCGCACGTAAAAAAAATACTACGCTTAGTGCCAAGAACAAGCGTAAACTCACTTAGTTGTAAACCAGGACGCCTAATTGGTCTTTGTGGTATTAATTAATGAAGGTCGCTTGGTAGATTAATGAACGCATGATTAATAGTGGCGATTGAAAATGAGGTGTAAAACCGGCATATTTATTTGCCCGTGGTTCACCCAGGTGTACTAACAAGGTTGACCACGGGTAAGGACCAAAATTAATTTGCCCGTGGTCCACCTTTAGTCCACCTGGGTGAACCACGGGAAAATAAATGTGCCCGTGGTTCACCCAGGTGTACTAACAAGGTGGACCACGGGTAAGGACCAAAATTAATTTGCCCGTGGTCCACCTTTAGTCCACTTGAGTGAATCACGGGAAAATAAATGTGCCCGTGGTACACCTAGGTGAACTAACAAGGTGGACCCCACGGGCAAGGACCAAATATGATATATGCCATAGAATGCTTGAAAGTCTCTGTCATTGATTATGGCATCTGGATGGCCAGAGCTTAATGTGCATTTCAAACCAAAATGGCTATAAAAAAAGAATTTATTTAGAGAACCAAGTATAAAAATTGTACATACAATTGTACTACATTAAATATAAACAAAATATACACAACACAACAGTTGAGCTCTCTAAGCACAGTTACAAAGATTCTTGATAAAGGAAAAATAGATAAGTTCGGGAGAGAGAGATGAAAAGCGTAAGGTTACCTATATTTTGTTTGTAAGTACATAGTATAGTTATCTTTAGGTTTCACAATTTTAAACAAGCAATATTTTTTCAATGATCTCTGCACTGTTGGAATTAGATGAAATGTCTTCACTTTGCAGTTAATATTCACATTGACAAAGTGTATTTTTGCAAAATTTCAGCTAATTATATAAATAAAAAAGTATGATTAAACATAAATTAAACACGTGTTGCACTGGTGGTCTAGTGGTTGTGACCCCGCCTTCCGATCCTAAAGTCATGGGTTCGAATCCGGTCGTGTACCAATGGACCGCTACGAAACGTGGCGCACATATTTTTTTCGCTACGAAAAATTGATGTGCGCAATGCCAGTGCTTTCATACGGTGAAGGAAAACATCGTGAGGAAACCGAATAAAAATTTTAAAGACATGTGCTATCCACTAATCCGCATTGGGTCCGCGTGGTGGATTAAGACTCAATCACTCTCGCTCAAGAGTAGGCTAGTGTTGTAGCAGTGGGAACATTAGAAGACTGTTATGATGTCATGAACACGCGTTGGTGGTGCGGTTTAGAAACAAGAGGATTCGAGTTTAATCCCCGCTATAGGACAAAATAAATGTTTGCATGATCTGCAAACATCCGTTTTAGTTGTTTGTATGCTAAAAGATAAGTAATTATAAAAAAAAGTGTTAGTTATGTGGTCCATGACACAATCTTACTCGTAGTTTAGTTTCGGGCTGTGTAGCACTATTTAAAATGTCCGCCAGTATGAGCTAACTTGGATACACTACACGACTGTAAAAATATGCTTTCTTTCTATTTTAGTTTCAAATGCAAATTATTAGTCTCTATCAGTAAAGAGACTAAGAGGTGCTCAAAAGTCAAATATTTTTCCATGCATAAATTCTCCAGGTAAAAATTCTAATCTGGTTTTTGGCACAGTCCTCCACGTCACCGTTTGCCAAAACGTTTAGCTATTGCCAAAGCCACGACCCAATTCATCAAGTAAAAAAAGTAAAAATCAATGAGAACACAATCAAAGCTAACAACGCACCGTGTTGCCAAAATCGCTGTCCATTCGCACGTGCTGTCTCTGGGGGCAGGCGGTGTAGGCACAGAATTGGTAAACTTTATCTACAGTATGTCAATCACTACATAATTCGAAGTTGTTTCTTCTCCCAGTCGATGAATCTATGACATTGCAGCGTTTCAAAGTCTGTCAATCACTGCTTATTTCGAAGTAGTTTCTTCCCCCAGTCTATGAACATTGTAGCGGTTGCAGGAGGTTGGTGGATAAGTGGTGGTAAACGCTCAAAATCAGTTATTATGGGACTCTATGGAAAAGGCCTAATGTGTAAGTGGATTGGCTATAAAAGTATTCGACCACAGAAACTAAAAATCATGAAAAAAGGTACGCCATGATTTGAGTTTCTGTAGACCACATTTTTTTAAAATTAAAGTTGACAGTCTACAAAAAAACACTTATAAGGCACTTCTATAAGATTGAAATCACTTATCTGGGTTGTATTTTGCTATTGAAATCACTTATCTGAGTGGTATTTTCTATGATTTTATTATTAACTACAAACGGGCTTTTATTTCCGTCGACAGGGTTAGAGATGAACTTCATCTCTAACAGTCCACTACTGGACCAGCCCCCCTACTATGAACTTTTAGAGCGATTCAAATTAGGACCTAAACTGAATTGTCAAAAAATTTTGTACCATGACTTCAATAATAATTAATTTCATGGTACAAATTTTTTTGACAATTCAGTTTAGGTCCTAATTTGAATCGCTCTAAGAGTTCATGATATGGGGGCAGGTCACTGAGCCTGATCTTTGGCTCTTTTCATCTACTTTCTGCCAGCTACAGTGTAAAAATACGAACTTAGGTAGGAACTTATATTCTTATCAAAAAAAAAATATTTGCTGTTCGTTAGTCTCGCTACAACTCGAAAATGATTTGGCTAATTTTGTCCTTAAAATATTTGTGTAAGTCTAGGGAAGGTATAACGCGAGTAAAGCCGCGCGAGTCAGCTAGTTACAAACATGTTTAAACAGATCAACGAAGCTAAGCACTGTTCCGCGTAGTCACCGTTTGGATGGGTGACCGCCAGAGGCAATTTCAATTAGGCGCTCCCATGCTTCGTGGGCACGTCGGCGTCGGGACCGCTTTTTCAAAGTTGTTAGGCTATGACAGAGGCCTTCGGGCGGCCTAGGGATTCTGTCACCAGAGTTGGCCACTGTCTCATACGATCTTACTTACTTACTAATATTTCCAATAATGTTGCCTTACTGTAAACATGCATTGTGCTCGGGGCTTGTCAGTCATGTCAGGCCGGAACGGATTTCAGAGCGTCCGGAACAGCCGAACGACCGGACAGATAAATGACTGAAACGAATGTCTCGTAAACCTCACACATTCAATTTCATTTTTTAACTAAAGTGTAATTGCGGTGCTGTAATTGCTGCGGTTTGCTGGTTAACTGGTTTGACTGGCTTACAACGTTGTTTAAAATACAGTTTGATTTTTGATCATTAATTTGTAAAAGAAAATGTATCGGGTACCTAAATATTATGTGTGATTCTTGCAAATTTTGTAATCATAGAAGAAAACTAATTTCTGACGCAGCAATGGGTTTTTTGAGCTGTAAGTCACCACAGGTGAACATATTTTCGGCCTAGACCTGGACCTACTACATACTAAGAGCTTCGTTACGTTCAGAACGGCCAGCGCCAGCCGGTTGGTTTTTCCAGCACGTAAAGACTCGGTGCAAACTAGTTTTTACAAAACCAAAACTGTGTTAAATTCCTGGTGCTAGCCAAATCCACACGGTACTAGTGATTCGAGGGTGAGTCTTATGCTATTACGCACCATTATATAACCCTGTATTACAAATCGTATAGGAAACTCATACATGCACGGCACTCTAGTGTTTTATCACCGCAATCTTCAATAATTAAATTTTATTGCTGTTCATAAATCTAGCCTCTTATAGCGTGCGGCGGAGGAAGTAACATTTCTATCGTAGAACTATAAAGGATAGAAGCCCTGTAAGTGTTTTAGTTGAAACAACGTTGCCACAACAAGACCATGTCGCCAGAATTTTGGTCACATTCCCATATAGTGACGATATGGAATGTTTATAAAAAATGGTAACTACGTTATAAATAGTTTCAGTTGATCATTTTGTATATAGTTAACATTCCAAACAGTTAATGTATGTAGATTATATTATAAAATACACTATATTGTAAACATATGTGATAAATTATATATATTTGTGTGATGTGATGCAAAGACAAACATCGGATTAAAACGAAGTGAAGTGTTCCAAAACTGTTACGAAACACTAAAAATAAAATTTACCCCACAAAAATTAGGTTACTCGTATAAGCAATACTTATGGTATTGTTAATGTAGGAAACAAAAAAATTTATTACTTCTATAATTGCTTCTGTAACCAACTATCATAATCATAAAAATATCGTCTTCAGGCTGTTTTGTAAATATTGTTGTAAAGATCGTGTTTATATTACAACTAGTTTTTTGTGGTGCGCGAGCTGCAGGCAGCTCGCGTGTGGGTTTGGGTCCTGGACATTGACATAAAATATTTTCAAATTGAAAAAAGGGTATAAAATGTTTACATTTGGACTCCTACAAAAGATGTAAGAAAAAAAAAGTAAAATACAATTAAAAAGAATTAAAAGTTGGTTATTACTTGCACGGATAAAAAATATAGGTCGCCTGATGCGCTCGCTGCAAGCAGCTCGCGAACGGGGTGTGCTCCTGTAGAGGTAGCGTGGTGCGCTCGCTGCAAGCAGCTCGCGAACGGGATGTGCTCCTGTAGAGGTTGCGCGGTGCGCTCGCTGCAAGCAGCTCGCGAACGGGGTGTGCTCCTGTAGAGGTAGCGTGGTGCACTCGCTGCAAGCAGCTCGCGAGGGGTTAAAGTTTCTATAGAGGTTGCGTGGTGCGCTCGCTGCAAGCAGCTCGCGAACGGGGTGTGCTTCTGTAGAGGTTGCGTGGTGCGCTCGCTGCAAGCAGCTCGCGAACGGGGTGTGCTCCTGTAGAGGTTGCGTGGTGCGCTCGCTGCAAGCAGCTCGCGAACGGGGTGTGCTCCTGTAGAGGTTGCGTGGTGCGCTCGCTGCAAGCAGCTCGCGAACGGGGTGTGCTCCTGTAGAGGTTGCGCGGTGCGCTCGCTGCAAGCAGCTCGCGAACGGGGTGTGCTCCTGTAGAGGTTGGGCGGCGCGCTCGCTGCAAGCAGCTCGCGAACGGTGTTCTCCTATAGAGGTTGCGCGGTGCGCTCGCTGCAAGCAGCTCGCGAACGGAGTGTGCTCCTGTAGAGGTTGCGTGGTGCGCTCGCTGCAAGCAGCTCGCGAACGGGTTGTGCTCCTGTAGAGGTTGCGTGGTGCGCTCGCTGCAAGCAGCTCGCGAACGAGGTGTGCTCCTGTAGAGGTTGCGTGGTGCGCTCGCTGCAAGCAGCTCGCGAACGGAGTGTGCTCCTGTAGAGGTTGCGCGGTGCGCTCGCTGCAAGCAGCTCGCGAACGGGGTGTGCTCCTGTAGAGGTTGCGCGGTGCGCTCGCTGCAAGCAGCTCGCGAACGGGGTGTGCTCCTGTAGAGGTTGCGCGGTGCGCTCGCTGCAAGCAGCTCGCGAACGGGGTGTGCTCCTGTAGAGGTTGCGCGGTGCGCTCGCTGCAAGCAGCTCGCGAACGGGGTGTGCTCCTGTAGAGGTTGCGTGGTGCGCTCGCTGCAAGCAGCTCGCGAGGGGGTTAACTCCTGTAGAGGTTGCGTGGTGCGCTCGCTGCAAGCAGCTCGCGAGGGTAAAAAGTGCTTTCCATAACAGGGGCAAAAATATAAAAAAATTGAAAAAAAAAAAAAAAAAATTCATTCCGAAAAAAAAATCCCAAAAAAAAAAAAAAAATTTTTCATGGTCGATTCAAAGTTAGTCTGGGGTATATTCGACATTCAGTTGTACTTCCATGGACAAAACCTACACGAATCTTGAAAAAAATTTCCAATCCCCTCAATAGTTTCAGAGATAATACGAAAAAAAAAAAAACGGGGGGATTTAGGGGGGATTCAAAAATTGATTTCTACCAATCAGGACACCCTCTACACGAATCTCAAAAAAAAACGCGACTTTTCCAACGGCAAGTAGAAAATCCCCACAAAGACCCCCTCAAGGGAGGGGAAAATGGGGATTTTGGGATTTTTCTAGAAAGTTTCAAAACACCCTCTATACGAATCCGTAATCGGTTTTACCCCACCCCTAGCGCAAGTGCCTCAACTCACATGTCAATGAGTGAGTGGTAGTTTAGCTTTATATAATATAATATTATAGTAGGTTTTCAAAGAAAAAGCAGAAAATACTTTTGGTTTGGTTCGATTTCGGCATCTAAGACCCTTCTATACATTACAACTACTATGTTTTGTATGGTAGAGCCTTCCTACGGTTTATTAGCATGTTAATTGTAGTTACAACGCCTCTGATAGAGTTACTTCACCTGCATTGCGGGTTTTAAGATGAAGCTAGAGAAAAATGTAAATGAGGAGAACTTTCGTAACTTTCATAAGCAACTTTTACTTTTAGTTTGCGTAACTACATTCTGTAGAGTACTCCAGCTTGTTGATAAAGAAACTACTTGCTTAATAATATTTTTTTTTAAAACACTCTCATTAAGCTCTAAGATTATCGTTGTTAATTTCAGGTATTTAATTTGTTATATTTTTGATATCTATAAAGACAAGAACATTAAAAAACCTAACAGTAACTGTAGTCTTCGTACCACGAACAATTTAATTATGTATTAAAGTGTCTTTCGTCGTAAGTTCACATACGATCTTATTATACTAAGGTCGAGATAAAATGCACCAATATTTTGTTTTTGGCTTAAATAATTGTAATTTAAATGAAAGATGTAATTCATCTTATAAATTATCAAATAAAATTAGATTGAATTAAATACGAAATTGCGTAATACGTTGATGTCACTAAAATATGAATTATCCCAAACAGTGCGACGAGATACGATATCGTGTCTTCACCAACAACCACGATAATTATCATTGAACCATCGAACTATAAATGTTACTTCAAACACGGTTTAAATCTTTTAACGTATAATACATATAAAAATAAAGATATTTCAAACGAACCGCTGCCAAAAGTGAGCCTAGTATGTGCCACACAATAAAACTTGGTCTGTGCACCTTCGGAGTCCTAACTTTCTACTTGTCGCTTGTAACTCGATTGAAACTTTATTGCAACGTCTTTCGCATATTTTTATGGTTGAAGTACTTTCAGCACATGAATTTGGGAATAACAAGAGTTTTATTATTTGTATGAGTGTGTGGAGTTTAACATGTGACTAGATTTATTATGATCAGCTTTTAAATTTTTAGGACGAGAATGAACACGAACTTGTTTACATTTAAGTTTTTTATTCTTTAGTTTATTAAGAGTTATAATAAATAAATAATAATTGGCATCTAGCCCCAAACTAAGCAAAGCTTGCAATACATTAATTTGTCTTATTTTTTTAAATAACAAAAGATTTTAAAATGTTGTTAAAAAGTGTTGGTAATATATAGATTGATAGATAACTCTTTATTGCACAACACACAAGAAATAATTAAAAGGTTACACAGATATCACTTAATTAGAGCGAAGTACAATGGGCGGCTTTATCGCTATGAGCGATTTCTTCCAAGCAACCTTAGGATGGACAGAATCTTACAAGAATGAGATGGGACGGTGTCAACAATTTCTGAGTAGGTTAGTTAATTTTGAATACAATAACAATAAAAAATAATAATAATAATAAACTTATCTACAAAAAAAAATATAATCGTAGCCTTAGCAATATCCTTTGAATATTTTTTTAAATAAAAAAATAACAGAATCTGAAAATAAACTTTGCTTTAAGCATAAATTTACTTATGCACAAAACAGATTCATTTATTTTTCGTACTATATTATTTTAGGCAAGCAAATATTTTTTATTTATATTTCCTTACGTCCGTCATATTTTTGCGTAGAAGTACATTTTTCTTTATTAAAATTAACCCTTTTACCTTCTCCCAGAGAGGGAAACACGACGCAACCTTTAATAAATTTAAATTCATAAAGTTATCACGGCAATATGCAAATCGGCCGTATAAAAATGTTAATTACAACAACCCTTAAGCCTTTACCCCCATTAGGGGGTGCGGGTGTGAATTCCGACCGGCACTCTATATTAAGGTGTATGATTTATGCTGAAATATTAAGGGAGAACAAAACTATTATGACATTGACCTTTTGAACTGCTTTTGTGTAATATTATGTATGCTGCTGCTTGTGTATAATGGCACATTGAACTTTTTGACCACCTAATATTAAGAGCATACAAAATAAAACATTGCTTTGTATCAGTCAAAAAACGCTCAAGAGAGTCGATTTAGTTTTATCCAGCTCGGAACTAAATTTAAAGTAACCAAAAACAGAACAATAGGCAACAGTACCACGATATTTATGTAATACGCAAGAAACTATCACCTACAGATATCATATACGAGTATCATATCATTATTCAAAACATGTTTATATCTGTAAACTAGGAACGTTTTAAAAGTTTTAAAATTTGGTAGCGAACTACTACTAACTAGATGCATAAATGTATAGATGATGGACTTCTAGTAGTGTACAGTAGAGAGGTGCAGTATTTCGAAATTTATACTATAATTTTGTAAATGGCGCACCACCGTATGCCACATGCACAAAACTGGCTACATAATGCACATACTGCTAAAAACCCAAGCTCTAACTAACAAAGCCCTCGTCCTTGTTGCCTTTAAAAATAGCTAGAAATTTATTAATATTCAGAGTGAGTAATAGCAAGTGAGCAACGAACCAATCGCGGCGTAATCCACGTACCGGATTGTATTTTTAACAAAAACACAACAAACGTTTGCAAAACGAACTGCACACACGGACTATAGATACTGCGCGCAATTTTCTAATCCCAACTGGCCGGGTGGATTTGCATCCAATGAATATTTGTTCAAAACATTTTGGCGGTACGCGGGCCCCCATTGTCAATGTTACTAAACTTCCCAATCGACACTTCAACATGCAAACTTCAACCTTATAGTTCTAGAAATACGGGCTTAACACGTGCCGGAACATTTTGGACACAGGTATAGGTAGTAGAAATATTCGATTTTGTTGTTTGCGTGTTACGCTTTTCAATGCTGAAGCCTGTTTTGAAAACAGGAAGTTGGGTTTGTTATGAATTACCAATTGAGAACGTGGTGCAATCTTAGGAGAATACATTTATCTAAATGAGTATCCTTAAAGCGCAAACTCCCCCAAGAAAAATGGCCAGGCTTACCATGTTTAACACCAAGAGTGATGATGACTAGGTACTCCAAACAGACCGCACTAGATCTACTGTTCGCCTCCTAGTCAAAAAGAAAAAAGAATACCTATGTCAGAAAACTACTTTTTTCAAAATATTTCCATGACACTGTTCTTGTATTTGCAAGGTCCAATCATTCGCCGAAGCAAGTCCAACCAAGTCCACCAAAATAAATGCACTAAATTATGTGAAATTTATTTGTCGCAACAATGACGCAGTTTTGAAATAATTCTACTGGTTGATACCACTCAGCTTCACTTTGCTACGCTTCAGTCGATGATTGCTCTTATGACTGGCACTGTTCCGGACAAGTTTTGTCACAGCATTTGAATAATTATTTACTGAGATAAATATGCTGGTTCACACAAACATTGTTGTTCTTTTTTAGTTTAAATTTGCACAACTTTTCCAGGAAATCTTGCTTTATTACACTTTTCTCCTTCATTCACTTTTTACGATCCCTGACCTTAAAATTTCCACAAAATAAAGTCTCGACAGGCTCCTTACAACATGTTCAAATTACGACACATAGAAAAAGTTTACGCGTAAAAAAGGAAAGGCCTACATAAAAGTATATGCCTCTAAACAAAGGGCTATCTAAAGGAATGAGAAGGGTCATAACTCTATACGTCTGAAGGGACCGTAATAAAGGCATCATAGCTAAATTACTTTTTTTACTCCGTATAAAGTAACAAACAGTAAAAAGAAGTTGGGGCGCGTTTATAATGTAGGTGCTTTGTTAAGGAAGCTAATCTTGTTGACGTAATGAACGAATGGATTTTCTTTACGACCTCATGACGTTACTGCTAATAAGCTTGGTCGTGAAAATAACAAATTTATTGGCTGTTTATGAATACGATGTTTTGCCGCCATTTATGAAAATAATCTTGAATTAAATAGTAATCATCTTAGAGGTCTTTTACGACCTATTTTATTACATTTCCTCGCCCGTCAATAACTCATCATTTTTAAACGATGAAAAACGGAGACGGTTCTCCTGTCAATGCGTAATTTTTTTATATATGTTTGGTTTGCGAAAATAGTTAAAAAGTGTCTTTTATCATTATCTTCTCACTTAATATAAAAAACGTTAGGGACGTTTTTTTGGATAATGAATGGCTTAAAACAATAAGCAAGTAAGTAAGAAAGATAGGAGAGTCAGTGGCCAACTATTGTGACAGAACTTATGAACTTATACACACATCAAGTTAAGTGAAACAGTTAAACATAATTAAACATTCCCACATTTCATATTTAAAAAATAACAGGCGTGTCAGCAAGTATATACAAGAAAACTTATTAGATTGTTGTAAAATGCCTGTTTTAAAATGCGACGATTCCTATAATTTACTAACCATAATTTCATAAAAAAAAGCTAAAAAAAAGATTATTTTCTGCCCTTAGCTTTTGTTTAGACAACAGTTTGCGCAGGTCCTTACAATCGCACGGCACTAAAACGCACTCGGTCGCAAACAGTTGCGACAATTTACGTGGAGTGGAGACCACGATGCGATTACATTTCTGTAACTGATAACTGTTCTGATTATTGTGTCATAATAGTATTTATTAATTGATATCCTAAACTTTTGTATCTAAAGAACACAACCAACAAGTCCTGCTTGACACCTCTAGGACCTCCTGTTTCGTAAATATCAGAAACTAAAGTACTGAACTTCATAATACTTCAATTTAACCAGCAACCTTTCACTCCTCAACCAGGTACTCGTCCACCACACCACTGGAGATGATGATATTGATTGATGAGAGCGGCTATGGAAATAGAGGCCTAAGAAAACTAAAAAAAAACAAGAAAACTTGAAAGATAAGCAAGAAAAAGAATATATATAGAAAAAAAAAGCATAGAAAATTTATGTTATTTACATAAAAAATAAACTTCTTCTTTTGTAAAACCAACAATATTAGTATTTCCATAATATTCATTAGATATCTACAAACCAACTCCAGTTATGAACAACCCTTACTTAAAGTTGTAACTTACGTTAGTTTAATTTAATTATACTAAGTAACAAGTTTTTGACAGCCAGTTACTGAAGCTTTTTTTTTGTATTTCGTATTCTTTTGCCACTAAATACTACAAAAATTTGGTATACGTTACGCCTCTACGCAGTTCTACGACATCGCTACGTTGCAATTATTTTTATGATTTTCCTAAAGTTATGCATATATTGACAGAAAAAAAAAACATTTTGAATTCCAAGGTACTTATAATAAAATTGAAGATTTAGTAAAGTAAAATATTCTTAAACCCATTTTAAGCTAGGCTACGATCAGTGAAAAGTTCCAAGAAAAAGTATTTTCTAATATCTATAATATAAAAAATCCTTATTACTATAACTTTTGCACTGGTCATTGCACTCAATCCTGCAACACATGTATGTGAGTTTTTTATTATGCCCGTTTGTTCCGACTGGCGGTCCCCGAGCTGTTATTGGTCAGATTCACCAGGACTTTTTAATTTCATTGCATGAACTAGCCTGTGTCACTAAAGCAGATTCTGAACCTAATAATTATACTATGTGTGGGTTGAAGAACTTATCATTCTGTGAAGTTAAAAGTAAATAGTTAAATTTAAAAAAAAATATCTAATAAAATCTCTTCGTCGTAACAGCCTTTTAATGTTGCCAGTGCTGGGACATTGGCTTACGCTCCAGCATAATTGATTAAAACACACAGGTTACTTACTCAAATCCCTTGGTTCAACTATCAAATCTGTCTGTACTTTGCACTGACAAGTTGTCACTCTACACGCTCACAGAGTGTTATATGTGGATACGCAGACCCAATTCGGATGTTCTCTGACAACGATCGTCCATGTAAGCATACAGGTTACTTGTTCAAATCCTTTGATTCAATTATCAAATCTATACTTTGCACTAACAAGTGGTCACTCTACACGCTCACAGAATGTTACATGTGCTAAGGTATTAAGGCCACGGCTAACATGCATCAATGGAAAACGAAAAATAAAGATGCAACCACAAATATGGATACCTACACCTGTTAGCGCGGGTCACATGCGCCGTGAAAACAAAGTGTTCACTACACGAGTGCGCAGATCAAATTGATTGACAAACTATGCCACAAGCACTTAACTCGTGATTTTGCTTTCATGCGTCAGAATTTATCAATGGTCAAGTGACTTCGGGGTACTACTACTATGTCTTCTGTATCAGGGATTTTTATTTCACCCTGTGGTCGTTACTTTTATTTTTACACGAGGAGAGTTATGGCTCTTAATTGAAATGTGCTGTAGATTTTTTAAACATTATTGTTTAATTTGCTGTGTTGGTTTGAATGCGTGGTGTTTATTGCAGACTGCATGTTTCGCAACAATATTTGTTGAAGCTCTTGTTTATTGTCAATATTAATTAAGGGTTTACTTACCAATCTCAATTCTGTACCCAGTTTTCTGGTGGTGTACAAAACTGATGGATCGAAATTCAACGGATACAAATTGTTTCTCGTGTTTTCTGGATTTTAATTTAATAGTATCTTAGTATATACATACAATACTAAAGTATGCCTAGCCCAATGATGTTGTTCTTAATATTATTTAAATAGTGATAATTTAACGTTGGTTGAATAAATAAATGAATTATTATTTAGTCACTCAGCATACTAACGCACAAGTATAAATATTGATTAATTACAAGTTTTGTTTGAGTTAATAAAAGTGAATTGCCTATCTTATTAAGAAGATCAACGTTTTTGAGTTTTTCACCTTGTGCACTGATTACCGTTGAATTCAGTAACAATAAGCTAAACTAATCTAAACGGAAAGACAAAATCTCCCTGCAGATAAAATTGATTTTCCATTTACCCGAATCCATCAAGCTAGTCCCGAAAAAGCACATTAGGCCTTTCCATTCCAAGACAAATCACCGTCCAAATATCGGGTACCTTACCAAACACCGCACGTCGTACCAAATATCGGGTATCTGAAGGGTGAATACACCTTATTACGAGAGCGTAACGGGAACCTCATTCACAAATATGGAGTGCAAAACTTCTACAAAAGGAGGATAGTAAATAATTTGTTCTAGCGACATCTGGGAGCATCCCCTTCCGTGTATGGCTGAAATCGTAGAACTAAGGTACAGTGAATAAATGTAATGTCTGAGTCACTTAATTGCAACACTGCATCTGTTAGGTCAGGCGTCAGGTTTATACATCCAGCAAACGACTTGGAAGTTGCCTAAAACGTTTGGCAAAATAAGTCAATTTTTGACTTATTTTGCAACTTCATACAACAATAAATAATCTGTTAGCTAACTATGCAAATATTTATCCCACAGCCAGATTAAACCATCATCTTTTTATTTTTTTATGCAGTAGGTAATTTATTTTAGACCTAAAAAATATTTATTAAAGCATATTTTTTTACCGAACAGGCCTGAAGGACGGAAGCTGTACCCAATTGCACACATGAAATTATACAAAAAAACATTTCAGTAGTCGAGTTAGAAAGACATGCTTAACGGTGCTTTAGACCAGCATGCAACCTAGACCTGCGGTTTAGCAAAGTAGGCTGCACATTTTCCGATACATTTTTACATAAAAATAGGCGGAAAAGGTTAATCAACATAAGTTAGGTTGACGTTGCGTGTGCATATATTTATTTTAGACGAGCTGACCTACGCGGCTTCACCCGCGTTTTTGCGGTTTCTATGCTATCGCACAGGAACAGTAATATTTGTTACAAACAGTGTTATTCCAGAACTTAGACCATCTTTATTTCAAATTTCATCACAGTAAAGTCGTCACGGAGATATGTCGTGGTAGCAAAAACTGTTGTAAGTATTGTGTTTAGTATGTACGTGTTGAAAAATATAATTATTATGCAGTGGTTTTATTTTTATAACTGATTTAAACTATACAAACATTTTATAACTAATTTTGCCGGCGTGTGTTTTGCTGACTTAAATTAATCAGGCGCTTTTTTAGAAAATGTTTGTACAGTTTAAATCAGTTATAAAAATAAAACCACTGCATAAATATGATATTTTTCAACACGTACATACTAAACACAATACGTACAACAGTTTTTACTTAAACACAGTAGCGTTTATCTTTCCTAAATATATAATCCAAGGTGGCTCTACTGGGAAGCATCCTTCCTAGCAGAGCCACTAGCAAAGTCGATTTCCTCAGTATCTGACGAACGTACAGCAATAAACGGCATTCGTTCACTATGTACGTCTAACGTACCTTCATTTAAAATATAAATGATCGGATTCTAATGTGGTGGCTCTGCTGGGTAGTACCACGCATTAAATGCGCAAGCTGTTAGAATTCTTGTTGGCTGTGGCAGAGGAAATGAAACGGAATGGTCACACCCACCGTTCTATTGAGTTTTGTATCACACACGGCGTAGTGCTGCTACAATTTGTTTTGGTAAATAGATGGCTTTACCGAGACACCATCTGCCCATTCAGGCTTTTACTTTGTTTATTGTTCTTGACACAAAAACGTGTCCGTTTGAGCAGAGGGGTGATTGTAATTCGGTTGCAATCAGTTTTACTTGGTCTCAATCAAAAACTGGCGTATTTTATATGACTGTGACAACTTTTTGTCAGTTCGCTGATTTAAAATCAATTGCAACCGAGTTGGGTAATGACCCTGCTGGAGCGTATAATAAATAATATATTATGCTGGACAATCCACACAGCATCATCTAGCTCCAAGCTAAGCAGAGCTTGTGTTATAGGTACTAACTAGATGGCTGATATACATAATACGATACAATACATAGAAAATACCCAGAACACCCGGAATAAATATTTACAGTTCATACAAACATTTGTTCCAAGGCGGGAATCAAACCCGCAACCTCCTGCGTCGTAAACAGACCTTCGCCCGCCGCGCCAAATTGGAGCAGATAACGTCAAATTTACAATCAGTGGCCAACCATGGTGACGATTATAGTTATTATTATACGCACACACTATCAAAACAGGATAATAATACAATGAATGGTATTATAAAATATACATGTTGTTCGCGTAGTCGTGGTAAGCACTTATTTCCCTCGGATATTACGGATACAAAATGCCTCAAGCGTTTTCTTGTTGCCGAGAAAATGGATTTTTTAAAGGCGCCTTCAAAGGTTTCTTTGATTATGACAAACAAAGGTAGAATAATGATATGGGATCTGAAATAAAATCTTCAATTTGCTTTTCGTTATAAAAATATGAAATCATAAGATAAAGACATCCTTTTGCAAGTCAATTCTTAGTTAAAATTGTTTTACCTATAAAGATTATTTCAGTCGGCTGGCATAGCATAATATTTTTGGATTACTATCTAGCCAAAAACAAAGCGAAGCATGTACTATGTGAACTTGATAGCTGAAACTGATTTATAGTTAAACACAACAACTTTATTCAGAGATTTTTTTTTTTTAAACAATAGTAACATTAGAATAGAAATTATTTATTTCGCGCCACTACCTTATGAGTAAGCTGTAAGTTTCGTTCACAAAATAATTATAATAATTTATAGACAAAGTTATAAGTTGTAGCTTTGTAATTTAATAATATAGCAAGGTCAGTAAAACTTTAATAAAAGATAAAAAAATAGGCATAGAACAACAGTTATTTTTCTACTCCAAGTGAGATGTTTATTGGCCCATATCTTAATCCGAACATACTTTCGTTATTTACACCATTTCAGATAACCTTTCAAGATAAACAAAACTACCTTTCGCACAGGAAAAAATAAGGGTAATAAATCTCTAGCCTGTCAAGTGTAGTATGCTTAGCCGTTACGAAATAAATCAAGTTATACGAATACCGCGTCGAAAAAGTTGTAGAGTTATACAACTGAAGTGATCCAATGGAAGGAAAAAGTATACCCGGTTTCTACTTTTTTTACACTAGGGTATTCAAATATGCTAGGCCTGTACGGTAACTAAACAAGATGTTACCTATCCTACTCTACTAATAGTTTCTGAAAATAAATAGTTCTGTAATACGGTTTGACGTTCACACCGCTTTTGGTGACGACTTCGGTGGTGGTGTGAGCTAGTGCCCGGTAGAGATACGAGAGATTGCGAGTTTGACTACAGTTGCTGGATAAATGTTTGCATGAGCTGCAAATATTTGTCTTGGGTCGGAATGTTGTGGTATCCATAGTTTCTGATACCCACCGCATACGGAATCCTAGTGTGGGGTTAAGACTATAAAAGTGACTATGTTTTAGTAATGATAAGTTCATGACACGGTTTCTACCCGGCATGATGTTTTCATCAGTTCTGCATAAAACATTGTGAAGCAGTAGTGTGTTGCCACCAGTCTTGATGTAGGATATATTTAAGATATAAGTTGTAATTTTTAGATGTGTATTTAATCAAGATTTGAAAACAGATTCGTGTTTTGGGCACTATGAATTGGAAACTTATCTAATTTATATAAATTAAATCATAATTTGAATTTGAAAAAATACCAGACGTTTTCACGGCACGTCTCAAAAAGAAACCAAGTTTGCCAAGGGGAAGATGGCCAAGCAGTGCCGTGCTCAGTAAAAAAGTGTCTGTGAACAAGCCTTTATGGTAAAGCCATTTTGGATGAAATATGAAATAGCAGAAATACGAGCATACCTAAGATATTTTGATATGGTATGGTATTTCTATAAGCTACTTTTTGAGCTGGTACTACATGAGCAACTCGTGGCCAGAAGAATGTATAAAAAAAAACAAACATTAATGCTCGCAATATAGTTGGTACTTCTAAAGGGGTAGTAATTCCGCTTTATGTACTGGCAATCATGTGCTAGCTCATCACTTACAAAAAGGGCTACTTTTATTTTCTTTTTCGCAAGCCACTTGTTTTGTGCGAATTCATCGCCATCAAACGATAGTAATAAAGATAGATTAACGAACGATGCCTTCCCTATGCGATCCCTAAGCAAGGATGAGTTTGTACAGTAACCAGTTTTTGTGTTAGTTTTATTCAAACTAATAGAATATTTTTATTTTAAACAAATGTTTATAAAAAGTCTGATTTAATTTTGCGTATAAAAGTATTTAATATAATTAAAATATTTAAAAATCAAAACTTAAAAGTACCCATCCTTTATATAGCCAAATAGAACAAAAAAATCTTTGAGAACAGTGATTTTTTAACAACCACAAACTATGTTTTATTATTATTTCGATGCACCGTTTTCATAAATGTGGGCGCTTAGAGTTATTTCAAAATTACAAATAACTGCAATGTCCCTGTGGTCTTTGGAATCATATCTGCCTATCACATTATCACACCGAACTCATCACACTTCACACTTATCACCCTAATCATCAATCACACTAATTTATAAATGAGAAAGTTTGGATGTTTTGATGGATGTTTGTTCCTTTATAACTCGATAACCACTAATACAAATTTGGCTGAAATTTAAAACATACATAGATAGATAATTATTAAAAATAGGACAATGGCTTATTTTTATCTCAAAAAATAGTACAGTTCCCTAGATCCACTCTAACGAAGACGTAACAGATAGTATATTTATAAAACCTTACCATTATTTCATCAATGGGTTCAGCAGGGTACAAGCAGGCAGCCTTATTTTCTTCGTAAATGCAGCCTATGCGAGCATTTGAAAGTGGACGGTAGCTTTTGCGGAATAAATAATTCAGTGCGAGGATTTATGGTGGTGGAAAATGGTAAGAGAATAAGTAAAAGCTTAAGTTATAGTTCTATTTCTTTGTTTGAGAGTGATTGGCTGCCTTAATTGAACGGTGCATTATAATGATGATTAAATAATCATAGATGCATATAATTAGATGAGGCGTAGGGATGAAAAGATTAAAAATTATTAACACCCAATTAAAATGCAACTGTTAGCATTAAATTTATAATTAATAAAAAAAAAATTGCGTGGCAGACCACTACGGAAATAGCGTGAGGACTTGGATGTACATCAACCAGACTGGCTCACTGCAGCAAGGGATAGAAAAAGCTGGAAAAAAGGGAGGCCTTTGCCCTGCCGTGGACAGTATAGGCAAAAAATGTAATTTAATAATACACAGGCATGTTTATTTTTTCCCTGACGCAATATGTCTGACAAGTCTTTTAATTACACCTTACATTTTCGGTTCTTTTTATCGAGGAATTTTACCAAAGACAGAACCACCTAATTTGAGCACTGGTACTCAAGAAGGGACGGCATTAATCTATCTTTATTACCGGCCGATTCTCACAAAAGTGTTTATGTGAGCCGCAGTGACCCAGCGGAATGTAGAGGTACGTAGACTGGAGAGAATAGCTAATCCAATCTTCTAACTGATTCAATTACAAGATACCGATAGTACACTTATGAACTCAGTAGCTATGTAGTAAAATGTAGAGTTCTACAAAACATAATTAGTAGAGTTGAAATTAAAAAAAGACAAGTTGTAATAGGATTATCAAATGCTCAATTTTCCCAACCAATAATAAATAAATAAATAGATGCTGGCCAACATTTATTACACAATGCCACCTAGTCTAGTCTAGTTGTTTTTTTAATTCACTTCTAAAATATACATTGCAGGCACAAAAAAAAATTGCTAATAGGCATGATGACAGTAACCAATAATCATTAAAATCACGTCTACACCTTATGAAAAAGGATTCAAGGAATTTAAAAACCATATTTCTTTTTACATTAGATGCGAGATTGATAATATTTTAAATATAAAAAAAGACAAAATACAGCAATCCGCCATAAAAGGTTAAACAACGATCAGGTGCATCTAGGTTCTCTGATTGGTGGCATCAGAAATATTGCAGAATTTTGAACCTTATTGCTAAAATTTTATATTGAAAACTGACATAATGACGTCACCGCTGTCACTCCGCGACTCGGCGCGTTTTAGAGTGAATTTTAAAATTCAAATTTCAATCGCATTTTTTTATTACTAAACCATTAATTTCTGGAATAATATGTTATTTTTGCCTAAAGTTAATACTTCTGAATACAATAGAACAGTTTTTCAAAATCAGTCATCATGCCTATTCCACTAGCGGTCAAATATTCTATCAGTGGAACATCACCCGAGTTTATCCAAGTTTAGTTTTTATCATACAAACTTCTTCTCGCTGTGTCTTCTGGAAGTTCAATTTCAGAAAACCCTTTTTTATTGCTTCCCCTTTACATTAAAACATTAAAAGAAACACACTCTTTCATTTACTCTGCGCTATGAGTCAGTCAGTCAGTCTGTTGATAATAGCATTATAAGTCTTCAATGCGATTAATGTAAGCACTCCATTAGTTTTATCAAATGGAAGTATAAGATTATGTTCGATTACAACTGTAATGATAAGAAGCTCAAAAAATAAATTGCAGTATTGGCAACAATAACTTGCACTTAGCACTACTAAAAAAAGACTTTAGAGGCTTTATTTTAAAAATTTGTCAAAGAGAAAGTTATAGATCTTGTCACGGTGATTCTGAATATGATACTAACTCAATTTTGGCAAAAATGTTGCTTATTGCTGCAGCATTGTAAGATAATTATTCCATCCTACTTAGTAAACCAGCTGTTTTACCTATGACTGGTATAGGAACTCGTTTGATCGTCGGACCGTTTAGTGAAACGTTGCCAATAACTTGTGGGAATTCGCGGGTAAAGATGCGTGCTTCAATGGGAATACGCGCTGTTGGCTTTTATAAATTGGAAAAAGGGAAATTTTTGCTTGTACTCGCTGGCCATTGGAATGTAGTATAAAAACCGTCTACAAGGGCATCGATGTGAATCAATATTAACCCATAGGTGTGTTGATTTTACGCCACTCAACTCAAATTTTGTTATATTTTTTTAACATTGACTATTAATACATAATATTTTAGCAAAAATAGAGGTTTAGATGTTTGTTATTTTCACGTTGTTTCAGCTTTGCCGTTTCAGATAAATTTTAGATAGATAAGCCTAAGCTATATAAATGGTATTTTTTATCTTGGTATTATGCGAGTAAACTATGGACAGAAACTAATTTGGAATAAACCATTTAAGTTGAAAAAATTGCATATGTGAACAATGATTATGTTAGACTGTATTAATGTAATCAGCGAGCTAACCACAATTTAAAATCCTGTTGCTTGAAGAAGATAGGGAGGCTGTTGGTCTGCTGCGGTGAGACATAATCATAATCATAATCATTTATTGTTTGCGAACCTAGGTAACATAAAATTATGGTAATGCTAACATATGAGCTCTAGATCCTGCTATTAGGGCATACAAACATTTATAAACATTAAATTTAAAATAGTTTAAATTAACACAAAACAGTAATATTAAAAAGAAAATGTCAAATGTGGTTAAATTATTAAAATGTCAAAATTAAAGTGTGTCATGTATCTGATTAAATTGTTCAAATGTCAAGAAAATATTATATTTTTAATAAATAGTGATAAAAGAGATAGTACAACTTAGTTATGTTCAATAATAATTCGATCATTCAAGAACTCATTTACGGTGTCAGACATCACAGGCTTATAATAATAAATAATCATAAATGTTTAACTCTATACTTTGAACTGGTTTATTTCATCTTATATTTTATATGGAATAGTAATAAAGAAATTCACTACACACACACAGTAGCATTCCTGTTATATTACAACAAAAATGGAACTACTTTATTTTCCTACACAATCTTAAACGGTTACGATCAAATCTCTAGACGTCCATGCTCTATTATCATCTCTACATTATAAAAGTGCTTTCAAGAAGCACTTTGCTTAAGTTGGTAGAGTCCTGGCTATTCGCGATACCGCCCTCAGGCAGTCTGCGCTTTATATCACCCACATCTGGATAGTTGTAGTCACACCAAAGTGTAAGCTCTATTATTATCACGAAGTTGGCAATTTTTATGAACAAACTACTCACTGTTTAAAACCGTTTGGTGCTAAGAGTGTCTTGATAATTGAAATCACACCATCACACTATTTATACTATCATAAATAAAGTTTGGATGTTTGGAAATTTGAATTATTTCACAATAGCTACATCGACTTTGATGAGTTTTAGTGTATATATGACTGGATAAAATAAACGTTGATTTGGACACCGATTAGGTTGCCGTATTGCGTGGCAATGCTAGTCGCTTAACACTTAAAAATACAATTTGTTTTGTTTTTGTTTGTTAAAATTATTAGTTCTCTAGAGTCAAACCTTGTTTGCCTAAATTGGCTCATGTAAAAAATACGTGTAACAAAGTCCAGCGTCTTACATTCAGCGTTTGTTTTGAAGATACCAAATGCCGTGATACGACCCTTCTTATCTCGTTATTGCTCTCATAGGAGATTGCTCCACTGCCCGTTGTGTATGTAGGGACTGTATTGCTTCTGTTATTTTGACGTGAGGGACTAAAATTGTGAGTTCAAGTTGTTGGCTAACCTTCAACTTCAACTGTCTTGTATTTTTAAGTCCTAAACTAAAAAAAAAAAAATTTTACGGTTTATTTTGAAATACATTGCGTGGAAATGTAGTTCAAAGTTTTCCTTCCATTACCAGAGTACTGTATTTTTATTGAAAAGGGAAACTTATAAAAGTAATCATGTTTTTGACTGCAGTAGGTATATAATGACATTGTTTACAACACAGGAATAAACTAGTTTCATCATCAATTTTAAGGATATTATTTTAAATTTTTCAACACAATAAATACTAAAGCAACGACGTTTATAACGCAACGGTAAGTTAGTATAGAACTTCATTAAATAAAGGTTCAATTCTGACGCAAACTCAGCCAGTTATAACCTGGAAGCAAAACTACAAGAGTAGAAAATATTATTTTCAAATAAGACGCTGCTTCCATACAATTTATCTTTTTTTTTTTTTATATAACACTAAAGTGGCAACCAAGCGTAAGGCCCATTTGATGGTCAACGGTTACCGTAGCCTATGTACGCATGCAACATCATAGATATCACTTGCGTGTTACCACCCTGAGACGTTAGATGGAAAGTCTCATGTGCCTGTAATTTCACCGGAAACCATACCCTTCAAACCGGAACACAGCAATGCGAGCATTACTGCTTGACGGCAGAAATAAGTATGGTGGTAGTCCTTCCCCGGACGAGCTCTATCACAAAGAACTCTACTACTCTAAAAAAAAAATCTATTTATATTACCTATCCTTATTAATAAAGTCTTGTAAACTTTGTATCTCTATACTCTCTTTATATAATTATCACTTTGTGTAAGCTATTAGTTAAGTTTAGTTTAAGTTATTGTAAGGCAAACAACTTTCTTGATTAATAAATTATCTTATCTTATCTATCTGTAGACTGTAGACTGCAGATAGTGTCGCTGCGGTTAAAACTAAGCTATGAAAAACAAAACTTCAACTTTAAATACAGTATTTATTCTTAGACATACCTGTCTACCCCTCAATTGATATAATTACAGTGTAGCCCAGTCTATAGTTAAATATCAAACATGTGACAAGTTTGACCTAACCCACTTGCAAGACTAGGTTACGGGCAGGATATTTTTATTCCACCTCCATTCTCGGCGCTTTGAAATCAATTATTAACAGCGAAGGCCCAACTGAAACTGAAATTCATTCCATCTACTCCAAGATATTATCGTCTTGAGCGATCGACTCATTTTGTAAATTAAATACACTGCTGAATTGATTTTTGCTGATGCGCTTATAAACAAGTTGCTGATGCAAAAGCTCTTGCTAGTTATATTTATATGTTGGACATTCACGTGGCTTATAGTGAAATCACAGTTTTTTACTGGCAATAATACTGGGTACAGGTAACAGTTATATAAACAAAAAGTATTGTTTTTTCTCGAGTTCGATCCCTCAAGACGATAATATTATTATTATGAATAGAAAAGTCACACGGAAATTGCATTTCCTTCCCTACCCACCCTATAAAAATGTATCATTTTTCGATAATATCGCGATGTCGATGCTTCACAATTCGTATTCCATTCCACTCCACCACCTTTCCAAATAAGATTCACCTTATGAAATGAATTTAGGATTCTTTGTCTGGTAGTTGTAATTGTTTAAATGGCTCTTTGCTTACAACAGTGTATTTATTTATTATAATATAAAATAATGAACGGTGCTTTTCCCGTGACATAATATTTCAGAGAATAGTGTGCATATTGGAGTAATTATTCCCACATTCTTATTTTTAAGGAACGTACGCGCAAAATAAATTTACTTTTTCATAAAAAAAACCATTGCGTGGCTTTTGTCTTTTTTTTATCTTAATCATCTAATTATTTTGGCGAATGTGACGACATAGCAGTGATAGTGCGACATTTAAGATCCCACAGAAGGTATACTTAATGGAAATCAATAAAGCACCCTACCAACCAAGCCCTACCAGATACCCACTATGTTTTGGGGATGGAAAGCGGAAAGCGTAGAGATGGCAAATAGTAAAAATATGTACCTATTATGGGAACCAGGTTACTGATATACACATAATATTATACCAACGACCGATGTGGCGCAGCGGGCGCAGGTCCGCCTGCGACGCGGAGGTTGCGGGTTTGATTCCCGCCTCGTGTTACGATCTACAAATATTTGTTCCGGGTGTTCTGAGTATTTTCAATTTATAATAAAAAATATCTATCTATGTATTGTATTGTATTAAGTATATATCAGTCATCTAATACCTTCTAGTTCCCATAACACAGCTCTGTTTAACAGCAGCTTACCTTGGGTCTAGATGATGCTGCGTGGATTGTCCAGCATTATTTTTTATTTAATTGTTTGTTATATATATATATATATATTTTTTTATACAACTGAAGTGGCAACCAAGCGTACGGCCCACAAGATGGTAAGCGGTTACCGCAGCCTATGGACGCTTGCAATACCAGAGGTATCACTTGCGGGTTGCCACCTTGAGGCTAAGATCGAAAGCGTCATGTGCCAGTAATTTCACCGGAAACCATACCCTTCGAACCGGAACACAGCAATGCGAGCATTACTGCTTTGCGGCAGAAATAGATATGGTGGTAGTCCTTCCCCGGACGAGCTCTATCACAGAGAACTCTACTACTCTTAAATTTAATTTTTAATTACTCTTAATTTTTTTTTCTAAAGAAATACTTGTAATACTTAGAAACCTAGACCCAGAACAAATACTTGCGAATCATGCAAACATTAGTTCCGTAGCGGGAATCGAACCCGCCACCTCTATTGCGAGTGTTAATATTATGTGCGGCGTAAGTAACACAACTTTTAAAAATTGATATCTACCATAGCATTAAATAATGTATAAAAAGTCAACTCTACACATTTCTTAAACACGCCATACGCATTCGTCTTCTCACAACGCTTTTAAATACAAGGGAGACGATTCTATAACAAATTCGTATAGAAGTGTTTGTGACATTGAGACCCATAAGCCGACTAAAAGTAAGCGCGCGGACATATTATGCAGACATTTTGCAGCTGACTGTTTGCCTTTACTGATAAGTACATACATTTTCTTTGGAAGTATCATGACCGCCTTCAAATATTCCTACTGGTGGGACACTAGCCTACTCTCGAACGAGAGTGATTGGGTCATAATGCACCACGCGGACCCAATGCAGATTGGTAGATGACAATATCTTCAAATTTTAGTTCTTGGACATGCCGGTTTCCTCACGATGTTTTCCTTCACCGTTTGAGAGCATATTTTTTTCAATTAGAAAAATCCATTGGTACATGACTGGGTTAGAACCTACAACCTTCAGATCTGAAAGCGGAGTCACTACAACTAGACCACAAGTGCCCTAGTTTTCTTTGTAAGTACCATATTCGCACTACGTAGAGACACCCAGACCAGGAACAAGTACTTGCAGATTGCAAACATTTGCTTCGAGGATCGAACCCACAAACTCTCGCTTTTCAACCGGGCATTCGCCCACTGCGCCACCAATGTTGTCATATTTTTTAATTTTTTATTGTAAGTGTATACTATATAGTCCTCCTCATCGGTTTCGATGACAGCGACCCTGACTATATTCATAACAAAAATAAACAAAATTATTATAACTATTTACAGCTAATTTTAAAATTTACACTAATATTACGGATCTATTTACAACTAATTTATTTCCTATCGTGAGCCCTAATGTGGCTTGCTAGACCAAACTTTGTCTTGAACACTCTATCGCAAGGAATGCAGTAGAGTTGGCCCTGTGAGTTTATGGTATAGGTATAGGAAGGCTTAGGTCTTTCTTTTTGGTTTTGGCGTTTTAGGTCGAGTGTTTCGAGGCGATTTTCCTCGAAAGTTTTTATACTTTTATGGATGGTAGAGCGCCATGAAGACCTCTTAGAAGCGAGCTCCTCCCAACCTGTAGGGTCAATAGCGCAAGCGTTTAGGTGTCTTTTGAACACGTCTTTATAGCGCAGATGCTGACCACCGTGCTTGCGTTTACCCTCTGCAATCTCAGAATAAAAGATAGTTTTGGGTAACCGGCAGTCATCCATGCGGAAGACGTGTCCACACCACCTGAGCTGACGCTGCATGAGAAGAGCTTCCATACCGTACATTCCGGAGCGACGCAGAACCTCTGTATTAGGCACGCGGTCCTGCCACTTGATCTTTAGGATGGATCTGAGACACCTGAGGTGGTATGTGTCAAGTTTCTTGATGTCTTTTTTGTAGAGGCACCATGTCTCTGCGCCATATAACAAGACAGGCAGGATTAGCGCCTTGTAGACGCTAATTTTCGTCTCTAGCTTGAGATCATGGGACTTCCAGACACGATCAACGAGTCGTCCGAAATTGGCAGCAGCGTTGGCAATTCGCAATGGTATCTCCGATGCTAGGGTGTTATCGTGCCTGATATAGCTACCTAGATATTTAAAGTGCGACACTTCCTCTAGTGGTTTTCCATCCAGATTCAGTGTCGCTTTATCAGCTTCGAAACCCCGGGGTGGTTGTTTAAGAATTTGGGTCTTGGTAGCGCTGATAACCAGGCCGAATCTTTGACAGGATAGATGTAGTGCGTCAACATAGCTTTGGAGATGCGCCATACTGTTAGACATGAGGCATATGTCGTCAGCGTAGAGTACTTCTAGAATAGAAATATGCTGCACTTTGGATTTCGCTCTAAATCTTGAAATGTCAAACACGCCTTTTTCAGTCCTGAAGTTGAGTTGGATCTGACCACTACAAGATTGCAGCGCGTCTCTCATCACAACTGCAAAGTAGATGGCAAAGAGTGTGGGCGCCATCACGCAACCTTGTTTTACTCCACTTGTTATTTGGATCTCCTCAGAAAGTTCGTTTTCATGTTGAATCTGCGCTTTCATGCCAACATGAAATTGGCGTATGAGGTTGACGAACTTCTTTGGGTATCCAGATTTTTGAAGAACAAGCCACAGTGCCTCGCGTGGAATTCTGTCAAACGCTTTCTCTAGATCAATAAAGCACATGTAGAGTGGCCGTTGATGTTCGAAGCTTTTCTCCTGGAGTTGCCTTACAACACTTATTGCGTCGATAGTACCCCTGCTAGGACGAAAGCCACATTGGCTTTCAGGAAGATACATCTCAGCTAATCCACTAAGGCGGGTATTAACAATGTGCGCGAAGACCTTACCAGCACTAGCAAGGAGCGATATACCACGATAAGAGCTGCAATCGGAGATATCACCTTTCCCTTTGTACAGCTCACAAATCACCGCATCCCGCCAGTCTTGTGGAATTTCTTCACTAACCCACACTCTTTCGACTAGATGATAGAGTCTACTTATGATGTTTTTCCCACTATATTTGTATACTTCGGCAGGAAGTTGATCCATTCCAGGTGTTTTCGAATTTTTAAGACGCTTGACCGCCTTCACAAACTCTTGAAAAGATGGTAGATCGTCCAAGGTTTGGCAAACTGGTAGCTCTTCAAGCGAATTCACGTAAGACATGTCAACACTGAGCGCGCTTGGGTTAAGGACGTCATTAAAATGCTCAGCCCAACGCATTAGTACGTCAGTTTTATTCGTAACTCGGTGCTGTCTGTCCTTTGAGTACATGGGTGCAGTTTTTCTTACTCGCGGACCAAATATAGCTTGTATGCCTTCGAAAAATCTACCAGTTTGGTTAGTATCAGCAAAGTGCTGTAATTCAACAGCTTTCTCCTTCCACCACTTGTCCTTCAGTTCACGAACCTTTGATCTTAGTTTTTGTTGAGCTTCTTTTTTACTGCGTGCGTCAGGCGTTTTTGTGTTTAGTTCGTGTCTATGCGCTTTAACTAGAGTCTTGATTTCCTTATCTGATGAGTCGAACCAATCTTGGTTTTTATTTTTAGTTCTTCCTATAGTATCAAGCGCACATCCGTGGAGATGTTTAGCGAACGACCTCCAATCCTCATCCACGGACAAGGAATCAGTCTGCGGAGCACTAGTAGTAAATAATGTATCCAACGTGTTTCCCAGTTCTGAAGAGGTAATTAATTTTGAGAAGGCTAATTTAGGTGGGATTTTGTGAGGTGCTCGTCGTGGTGCTTTAAGCTCTAAGAGCATCTTCGATCGTATGAGACGGTGGTCAGTCCAGCCCATCGCTCCGCGCATTGCTCTTGTTATGAGAACGTCACGCATATCTTTACGGCGGACAATGACGTAATCTAGAAGATGCCAGTGCTTGGATCTAGGGTGCATCCACGAGGTCTTGTATTTATCAGGTAGTCGGAAATATGAATTTGTGATGCTAAGATCGAATTCAGCGCACAATGACAGGAGGCGTAATCCATTGTCGTTACATTTACCGACACCATGTTTTCCGATGACACCATTCCAGAGGTCATGTTCGGTGCCAACTCGAGCATTGAAATCTCCCAACAAGATAATTTTATCATGTTTAGGTATGCATTCAAGAATTTGGCGCAGATTCTGGTAAAATACCTCTTTATTCTCATCTGATGATGGTAGAGTAGGCGCGTATCCACTTATAAGATGGACGTATTTGTTGTTGGAAATTGGCAGTCGTAGAGTCATGAGGCGGTCATTGACACCCTTAGGTAAGTCACTCAGATTTCTAGCCAAGTCATTGCGTATAGCAAAGCCTACGCCGTTTCCCGCCCGTTCGCCGGCAGGACGTCCACTCCAGTAATATGTGTAGCCGCCTAGATGTTCTAATAATTCTCCACTATCACTCAGGTGGGTTTCGCTAATTGCGGCTATGTCGATGTTGTATCGGGCCAACTCTCTTGCTATGAGAGCAGTTTTTCTCTCTGGACATAAGTTATGGTCTTTATCTAGCAAGGTTCGAACGTTCCATGTAGCAATGCAAAGTCGTTTTGGTTTTAAGGTAGATCGGTTATTTTTCTGTATCTTCTGACCGCGTTGACGATGTCTAGACGCCCGCGGTTTGGCATCCAGATGATGTTTGAGACGGACTATTTTTAGGCCACCTTTTCTAGGCCCCTCCTCTGTGCAGAGGAAAGCAGAGCGATCCTAAAAAGGGCTGCTTTGTCGCCAGTCGTGCTGCCGAACCCCAAGTCCCGCCTACATCGACTTCGGGAGCGACCACTCTCTCCTGACCGCCTACGTGCAGGATGTTAACTAAAGCCTCGGCACATCGTTGCCTTAACCCCACTGCCAACACCCCATCGCCGCAGGACTTTTTTAAGCTCAGGTCCGGTATGAATATGTAGCAAGGGTCATCTGCGCGTGAGTTTATTTAAAGTGGACTAACGGTTGCGCTGGTGCAAGTCCACTCTCTCGTCCCGCCCTCTGTAGTCCAATGGTCTGGCTAACCAGTACGATCGGCAAAGATTGGGATGCAGCGAAAAGGCCGTTAACCACTGAATGGATTCTGATAAAACGCCCTTAAGGTGTTTCGCATTACCTGTTTGCAACGATGGTATATGATAGTGCCATATCGTTGCAGGTTTAATCGGGAATCTTCCGATAGCTACTCTACAGATATTCGTATACGTAGCCCCCTTCCCTAGGTTTAGCCCACTGACGTGGTTTACCGGAGTGTGGCCGCTGTGACTACAGCTTCTTGGAGCCACTAGGGAAGAGATTATGGAGGTTAAATGTCGCGGAACACTCCATTACACTCCAGTATACTACATATTGTTCAAAGGGTCTTTCATTATTAGTGCATAATATTCAAGGAATAGGCTCCACACACATAATAAGATTCCATGTATCTACCTTTTTTTTTACATTTTTCGCGCGAATACCACAAACCTGATTTTTTTTTTGTTTTCTTTCTATTTTTTGTAGTAAGACGACACAGGTTACAGGTACACAACAGGTTAGTAGGATACTCGTTCTATGATTATGCTATAATGTTTAAATTGTATATATTTTTTAAATGTTTTGGTTAATTACAATTTATAACTATACACAGCATTTTTTTCACTAACTACTTTTCTATTCATCTGTACAAATAAATAGGCCCGTGATCTGAATCAACCGATTCCAAAAGATAACTTAGGCCTTTCGCACCGCTCAACCACTGCGGTGCGAATGGTCCCATTTAAAATGGTACTTAAATCTAATGACCCATTAAATCTAATGACGTATTTTAGAAAAGATCCACGCGACATAACTACTATAATGTAACGTGTTTGTAGGTATGTTGAATACGTAATCTTTTTGCTTGATTATATTGATATCAATTTAACAGCCATACTCATGTAACACACACATCAAATAGTTTATAATTAATCTCGGCGAGATATTAGCTAACCAATTTGCAAACTAACTTCAAATCATTTGTGGTCAGTGTGGTCAAATTTGATATAAGCCAATTGTAAATTTATCAAATGTTACCGAGTTACCGTTAGTTGTTAAATCTGATGCAATAAACATGATTTAATTTGATTTTATTAATGAATAAGTTGCTAATTATTAAAACCCGAACGTTTAAAAAAACAATTTTTATTATCATCATAACAGCCAATAGACGTCTACTGCTGAACACATGTGAGTATCATCCATAAATTGCTAGAACACCCGAGCTTGAACTTTAACCATCAGCAGACTTCCGCTACGCCCGCTTCAAAGTCATCAAATGGGGGGGGGGGCGTATTACACTTTGTTTTTCAGTTCTTTTATCATCAGGTAACAAACAGATGAAACCAACCTAACAAGCTACGACGCAAGTGTATTTTAAGTATAATAAGTGTATTGTCCGCAAATTATGGAAAAATTGCAAAAAAAAATACAGCGAGTAAAACCGCGCCGGGTCAGCTAGTACGAAATAAATACGAGTAGGTTTCATATTAATTACCTTCTTAATTTGTCTATCGCTTCCTTGCTTCGAAAGACAAGCTGTCGGTCCTGGTGACCTTACTCCTCAATTCACATCTCAATCCCAATGTCAATCCAATTTTAATTTATTGCTGTCAAATTATTTTACTCTTGGAAACAAGGCTGAATTTGGCGTAAGTGTCATGAAATATCATATTTTAATACTTGTCCAATACCGATTGCGTTCAAAAGTAAGTCCCCTTGTTCAAAGTTGTTGATTAATGACAGTGACGGGGGCCGTCAGGCGGCCTATTAACTTCGTCCAGTGTTGGTCTCTAACTCATATAAACTTGCTTACTTTTAATTTTTACCTACAGTCAGCAGCCAATCTCGTAGCAGTAAAATGAATAGCTAATCAAACACTTTCTGAACGACAGTAATTCTAGCGATGAATCACGAGACAACCTAACCACCTGTTACGAAACCAAAAACCATTTTTGATCTTAATTCATTTGGAGGAAAAAGGATCGATCACGGGATCTGAGATCACCCTAAGTTTGCACCCCACGGTTCAACGACCGGGGGTTGTCCACGCGTTAAGATGCGCGTGCCTTGAATCGGTTGGTTGCAGCCGGTTTTAGGTGGATCAACATTCAACTTTATAATGTAGCGTCAAGTCGGACTTTATGTCTATTTTGTATAGCCTTAGCAAGCTTGTAATGTCCCAATGCTGGGAAACTGGCCTCTCTCTCGAGCTAGAATGATGTCTTAACCCACCACGCAGACCCAATGAAGATTGGTGGCACCATGCGCACTATGTCTTTTGAAATTTTAGTTCTTGGACATAAAAGTTTCATCACGTTGTTTTCCTTCACCACAGGGGAGCACTGGTATTTTTTAAAATAAACAAATCCGTAGGTGCACGACCGGGTTCGAACCTACAGTTTTAGGATTAAAAGACTGGACCACTATTACTAAATAACTTTTGCTCTATCCGCTATGCAAATGTAAAATAACCCAAGATTAAATCTACGACTAATGGTTAGTCTGCTGTTTATTACTTTCATCAAAATTTTACTGACAAAAAACCAAATATATGAATATCTATCTTGAGTGGGTTGAGTTTCATTTATATTACCTTACCCCGCTCGATGGATGTATTATATTTAAGCTATGGGTAAAATGTTAGGGTACGTTTTCGGTAAATTGCAATCATAACTTTAGATAATGTGATAATTATATCACAACTGCTAAGGTATAATAAAATAATGCTGCTATTAAAGCTTCTAGAATTTTTATAGTTTCTCCTCACGAAGACTGCTTTGACGTATTATGAGACCAAAAACATAAAAGAGAGTTACTGCTTTAATGAAGTAAGCTAGGTTAATTAATATATTTACTTCTAATAATAAAGCTATCAGTCATATTTTTTTTACTTATGTTTTTTATTTTAAATATTGCTAAAATTGTGGTTTAGTTAAAACAACAGCAACTTTTTAATGAATACCTTAGTGCTTGGGCCTTTTTCATAATTTTAGCAATATATTATTCTAGTAAGATATTATTTTATTCATTTTCTTGAAATTTTAGGTATTAGGACCAAAGCGGTTTTTTGACGGTTTGGTTTGCCTAACTAAAATACATCATTTTATAATAACGTACTAATAAAATAAAAGTAAATTAAGCAAACGACAAAGAAATTTAATTTAAATCGAGAGTCGTTTGTTTTATTTTAATTTATTATTTACTACTAGAACTGTTTTTGAACTGCTTTATTAAAAACTAGCGACCCCCTTTGGCTTTTAAAACTATACGTATAAACCTTCTTGAACCACTTTATCTATTATTTAAAACAGTAATCAAATCCGTTGCTTAGTATAAACATCTAAGCATGCATGCATGTAAAGATTTAGATAGAACCACCAACCCAACGTTGTTAAATTAATAGTTTTTACAAGAGTAGTGTTCTGGTTATGGCATTGTTTCCTGTTGTAAGTGGAGTGGTATGTTGATACTTATTTTTCCTATAATTAAACAATAAAGTATCAGACAAGAATACGGTCCACCTGTTGGGTCTATTGTGGCTAATCATGATTGAATGTTTTTTTTGGTAAAGTCTTTTGAAGCTTTCGCGATTAAAACACATATTTTTATTAATATAACTTGAAAATATAAAGATTTACAATTACATTGTTTTATTTCTTGGGACAGATATAAATAAAGTTATTAATATAAATTAATAAAGCTTTTTTTTGCAACAATCAAGACTGGTGCAACAACCGTGATCGCTGCCAAAAATATGTTTTGGTTATAATTTCCTTATTTGTGTTTAATAACAGCAGCATTGTATTATAGTAAAAAAATGGGTGTTCCAGGATTGTGCACTGCATAGTCCAAGAAGTTTGCACAAACTTGTTATTAAACCAAAATTTTTATTTTTTATTTTAGAACAATATAAAATACGTAAAATGCAAATTAATATAATAATAACAATATATTATTATTGACACGTTGAAACTCATGATGACAGTCTCTTAAGTCTGTTATTTCACGATTTCTTAATTACATGAATTTTTAATTCAATGATCTAAAATTGTCTTGGTTTCGGTTCATGCTAAAGTATCCAAACATTATTACATTTAGAGGAAACTTCTCGAATAATTCAACTGTAGAGCAAAACGTTTGAAAGCACCCCCAACTTGATATCGAACTACTGTCTTACTCACAAAACTTAGCATTACTAACTGTAACAACTTAAACTGTGTACGGTACGCACGGTACGGTCTAAACTAAAGTACGGTAACTTTAATGTATTTTTTTTTTCGCAATCAGTCTACTGTTCATTGTTTATTTCACCAAAACTTAAGCACTCGTGCAAAGCAGGAGCGGATCGCTGGTAGTTAATATAGCATACGTCACCCGCGGTTAATGTAGCTTCCCAACAGTGAAAACATTTTTAAATCGGTCCTGTAGTTTCGGAGCCTATTCAATGCAAACAAACAAAGAAACAAACAATTAAATCTTTCCTCTATTAAATATTAGTGTATACAAAACAACATAACAACATTAACATTTTAAGTGCTAGTAATAACAAAGAAATATAAAAAACTAAATTAACTATGAAAATGTACACAACTATCAATTAAATGAAGTTTCTAGAACGTACGGAGTTTTTTTTCTAGAACGTATTGGTTTTCTTACGATGTATTCTTTCACCGACTTGATGTCGCGTTGCATTTTGACTATCACAAACTGGCAAAAGTATATTATGAATGAAACTATAGTAGCTGTTAATCCGCTCTTTACTTTCCAGAACATTCTGGCAATTACCACTTCAACGGTGCTAGTTGGCTACCAAACTTCTATTTTCCCTTCCATTATTTTCATAAAACTCTACAAATAAATGTAAATTTTGCTGCGGTCGTTGAAACTGAACCAGGTTTCACACTCAAACTCCGCTTTTAGTGTAAAATGCGCCATTATCTTACTGAGAGAAGGTTCAAAATTGTATATAAAGTAATAATTAATATGTTAAAATCTAACTTCACTGATTAATTTTATTCATATAGTTTTATAGAATTAGCCGTATACACTTACGTTCATGACACAGATTTTTACAAAGTATCAGTGTGTGGTTGAAGTGAATAATTTCAGTGTTTCTACTGTTATTCAGTCTGTGCGGTCGCGAAGACCGAACAAAGGGTAGGTGACCTACTTATGTCGAATTTGTGAAGGTATAGAATATGGGGAAACTGCGATGGGTGGGCTCGTTTGTTCCAGCGAAGGTTGTTAGTAATACGAAAGGGCCTTGTGAAATATTTCTTTGGACTTTAGTTTTGGAGAATTTTGTAACCAATAATGACTACGTGAAACGGATCGCATTCTAACCGACGATCATATGAAACATTCCAGACCGATCACGTGATCTTATATCGTTAATGGTATACTTGAGTTGCTAAGTTGTTTTATAAAAAAAATATATATGGTATAATATTGTCAGCCAATCAAATTCCAAAATGTTTTGTCATCTTATTTTGACCAGACATGCTCGTGACTCCTTAGAAAAAAACACTATGTACCCTGTATATTTACATGGTACACAATTAACGTACCTAAACACAAAACTTTTAAATTGGTAGGCACCTTTATTTAAAGCCAGCATGAAGTCAGTTTCTTACGAAGCAAAACTCAAGTTATACACAAGAAAACCACATAGACCCGTGCGTAGAACCGCATAGTAAACACAGCACGACTCCTAATAATGATGTCCCAAGACTTAGAATAGACACTGTAGTAAAACAACATTCTACTATCCTATCTTATCCTACTTCTAATAGTAGAGTTTTTTGTGATAGAACACGTCCGGGGAAGCACTACCACCATACCAATTTCTGCCGCAAAGCAGTAATGCTCGCATTGCTGTGTTCCGGTGTGAAGGGTATGGTTTCCGGTGAAATTACTGGCACATGAGACTTTCAATCTATGCCTCAAGGTGGCAACCCGCGAGTGATACCTCTGGTATTGCAAGCGTCCATAGGCTGCGGTAACCACTTACCTTCTTGTGGGCCGTACGCTTGGTTGCTACTTCAGTTGTATAAAAAAAAACTTATAATTTTTTTAAATATTTATCCTATTCTACTAATTTGCAAAAGTCTATGTGTGAACGTTTGTTGCAACGTATCTCCGTGACGACTTCACCGATTGTAATGTTGGAATGTAGATGGTTTAAGTCCTGGAACCGCGCGGGTCAGCTCCTTAAGACTAACCAAGAAAACAGGGTGTAATACATACAAAAAAATAATCTAAGTATTCTAGTGTACGCATTTTGTTTTTCTAAAAGCTTTCTTAAGATCAATCTCATCAATGGTGGGTTGGTTGTTTAACAATATTTATTAAAATATTATTATATTGAATTTAATTATTCAATTTTAATAACTTGCAAGCCGTAACAAAGTCTATGTAATCACCTACAGTAATATTATGATAGATTTAAGCGAAAAGTTATGTGATAATAAATAAATGAATATAATTCTTAATTGTTAAAATCTTATATTTGTGGTGATTTTTTTTTATTAGTGCTTTGTTTTAGGCAGTTCTAAATGAACCGTTTGTAAACAAAGATATTATTTTACGTTTTAGATTGTGTTTACTACCCGGCAAAATGTACGCAGGGTCTTTTCCCCGTAATAAACAGATCCCAAGACAGAAAGTAGCCGGCGGCATTGCCACAGAGCAAACAATAGTAACTTTGATCGTACGTTCAACAGAATGGCGGCTAGGGAGTAGTCCCAGGCGAAATTATAACGGGTTGTGCAGCCATCACATTTGATAGGGGTGAATTTGGTACTGATTTGGCAAGGAAAACAGATATTGGAACTCGTACAACTAGATTTTTTTGTATAATTTTCTTCTCCATACTTGCATTTTATTTTGGTGACACTGTCTCTTCATTTTATTACTGGAATCAAAAGATTTTTTCGAGTATATTTAATTTTCAGCCAAATCGGTTCACTTTTTGTCGAGTTATAGAGATGTTTGTAAACATTTAAACTTTTGCATTTATAATAATAGTGTGATTAAACATGTACTAGAAGATAGTGATAGTGTTAGATAGATTTATACTAAACATGCACACTCCATTTCAAATCGACGCAGCGTAGCATTATTGAGTATAACCTCGTAGCGTACGTAGCATTAGCACTGAAGTGGCGTAGCCGTTGAGGTCACCGCTACTATGTATCAATTAAGTACCGTTTGGCCATGTATGTACAACCTGTTCTTATAGATACTTGAATGTGCTTATAATCGTACTCATAATACTCGGATAATTATCTTTGATGTTCTACCAGCTTGCTATTTTGTTGATCGTCGTCTTGGCCATCCTTCTGTTTCTAATGCTAGGTTACTAGATCTAATCTAGGTTAAAAGTGTCAGCATCATGCTGCAGAATGTTGGATGCAGATTGAGTGTTTTTGGGATTGAGGTATCGCACATTTTTTTAGAATTTTTTGTTGTTAGATATGCTGGTTTATTTAGCAAGAGCAACTGTTTCGCACATAATATTAAATACACACTATATTTTTTTTAATGGAAAACCACATTGGTGCACGATCAGTTTTGATTGGAAGGCGAAATCACTGCGACTTAGTCACTAACACTCTTGGTTTAGCCTATATAAATAAATAATGCTGGACAATCCACACATGATCATCTAGCCCCAAGCTAAGCCGAGCTTGTGTTATGAGTACTAGATGACTGATACACTTACAATACAAAGTTTCAAAGTTGTTAGGCCATGAAAGAGGCTTTCGGGCGGCCTAGAAACTCTATCACCAGGGTTGGCCACTGACTCATACGAACGAACGAACGAATACAATACAGTACATAGATAAAGATTTTTTTTATACATAGAAAATACCCAGAGCACCCATAACAAATGTTTGCAGATTATACAAACCTCCAGCGAGAGTCATACTACTAATTTTACACCGTACATTTAAAATATTCTAAATATTACAGAAAAATAATACATTTACCAAATACCTACATACGTATCAAACTATTCAAAAATGTGCTACAAAATCAGCCAAGTGTTTCATTCTCCACGTGTACAATCCCAAACGGCGAGAGCCAGCGAGATACAAACCGCAGCCGGTCCGCAATGTTGCTACATTTTGTAAATACGACACTATTTATTCAGCATCACAGTCATATTCACAGGAACCTTTTAGTAAAATTATAGGAACACATACGGATTTTGTGTACTTTTGTGCAAAGTATATAAAATTCTCGTTTGCTTTTTTTTGGTCCCACGGGACTTTTTTTGAAAGTGAATATAAAATTACTTTGAAATATGTTATTTATATAAAGCAGTTTTAATAAGTATTCATTCAATAAATTTTGATTTCTATTATTCATTATTTATCTACAAGAAAATAAAAAAAAAATTTGGATTTTAATATACTTAAATAATAACTTTTTTTTGTGACAATTCAATTCCAAAACAAACATTTTTATACATCGAAACATAGACACATAAAAGCAGTTAAAACCGGTTTAACTTTTATGTTTAATATGCCTGTCAATCTCTAACTAAAGTTATAAGGCCAATGTAAATAAAAACCACAGCCAGCCTCAAAATGTAGCTTCACTTTGTAAACACAACACTACTTATTCACGACTAGCATTACACTCAAATGTGTCCCTGCAAAATGCTTTGAAACTTATGCAAATGAGCCTAATTACACGACGGCGTGTTTTAATTTGGAGGTAGTAGTATTATTCGTATCACATAACTAGACACGAAGTTGGATTTCAAAAGCAAAGTTGTATAATAAACATCAAAAGATACAAATTAAATACATAAAGGGTCAGTTGTTTTGTTCATCCCTCTGTCTTGGGCTGTGAAGTACCTTCAATTTTGTGTAAGAATTTGACCATATTTTTCAAAATTATTGTTCTTGCGTGAGGAAACCGGCATGGACAATGGACATGCCAGTTTCCTCACGCAAGAACAATAATTTCGAAAAATAATTTCCTTCACCATAATATGAGATCACTGGTATTGCCGCACATACATTTTTCTAATGGAAAAAACCATCGGTGCAAGACTGGGTTTGAACTTTTAGATCGGTAGGCGGAGTCACTACCACTAGACCACCAATGCTTTTTGACTATTATATGTACGTGGCAGTAAAAAATGTAGGATCAAATGGATGTTCATGTTAAATAATTTTTGGGTTGAAATAAAAATAATAATAAGGAGGATCAAACTTGTGGGATCAAAATGATAGTGAATTACTCATCTTGGTAACAATAAAAAAATATATATATTTCATTATTTTGCGAGTTTTTTTAAAGTTCCCACTTCTGAAACACTGACCTACTCTCAAGCGAAAGTTAAAGAATGTTTAGTCATATTACATACTTCACTACTGATTGGTATCTACTCGTTAGGTAGGTATATTCAAAATTTTCTAGTCAAATTTTGTACGTTTAAATCACAACATTTATAATATCAACTTATCTAAGCAACAGTTTTTTATATATATTATTTATTTATTTATTTATTTGTGTCAATACAAATTCCGCACACGCACATTTACATTTCCGCATATCAATTATTATTTTATCCCGAAGTTGTAAATTGTAAAACTCCAAATAATATTCACGGCCACTGTCCGGAATTTTAAGGGGACTCTCCTTTTTTTTTCAAAACAACCATTAGGAGCTGCGTGCGAAAATCATCGCAACTGAGGTTGGCAGCTGCGGGGGCAGGGGTAAGGAGGTGGGGCCATCCCCTACGCTATTTTCGGGACTTGAATTATAGTCCGACCAAGCATTGAAGAGCTTTTACCGAATTTTGTGTTACGTTTTACGGCAGGATCCTAAGCGTGTCGGTTTTCTAAATTATTCAACTGAAAGTTTTTTAAGGTCTGCAGACTTAAGCTGTGTCGGTATTAATAATTCGAAGTAATGAATTCGCTTTTTCCAGGTGCAAAACTTGGAAGTTTTTTATTTTACCTTCGTGGAATGTCAAAAGTTGAGACCGCGTTTATGTCCTCAGAGAATACCTAAAATATTAAAATATTTACAAATTAATTTAAAAAGTTAAAACCTTAACGAATCAGCTATACTTTTTTCGTTTTAAAATATTTGTAAAAAAAATCCCTTGTTGCATAATATTCTTACCGATAATAAACAAAAGAAATATAACAGTAAACATCCTTCTTAAATCGCGAAACCCTCAAGTATGATTAAGATAAAATCAAGTGGAACCGACGCGGAAAAACTGCGCATACATCACAGAAACATCGACTCGACTCTCTCTCTCTCGAAACAACGTAGTTCAGTAAAATTGAGTGTAACAATTCGAATAAAATCACTGTCGTAAATTAAAGGAATATTCCACATAACTTAGGTACAAAGACACGCGACAGGCGCGTCAACACGAGACGCGGCTAAACAAGAAATTCCAAATAATCAACCTATTCACACAGGGCGAATTTACTCGTACCTAAATCTACCGAGGGTGAGCGAAAGGGAGGATCGTATCAAGACTCGAGACTCCCCCATGGCGTCGCTATGAGGGGACTCGGAGGGAATTTTAGGTTAGTGGACATGTAGGCATAAAGACGGGAACACGGCAAATTTGTTGTCTCATTTAGTTCGTGTCGTTTTGTGCTTTTCGTTGTGCGTCACGTCATAGTTCATCGTCGTATCGTGATTTAGAGTAAGTTAGTTAAGTGTAAATATATTTTAGTCGGTGCAGTAATTTGCGCGCCAATTTTCCGACGCTGGGTGAGTGCGCTAACTTTTTGACGTAAAAATAAATTATCTGGATGGTGAGTGATAAATCGTGTGTGCTAACAGTCAAATGGTGAGTCAGAAAATAATAAAAACAATTGTGTTTACCGGGGTTTGTTTGTAAACAGTGCCGCGTGCGTTTAACAAGTGTAAACATTGACCAACATAATACACTTTTTTCTGTGAAAATAATTTTGATAACGCCCTTAGCAGCGCTGCGATTTACGCGTATGGACTAACGGAAACGACGCTCAAAAGTATTATTGTGAAACATAAATTCGTGCCAAAAATTTTACTTTCTTTCATGTGTATTGTAAATAACTGTAAATAACCGCCTAAATTCCCGCACAATATTAAACAAAAACAGTGAACAAAAAATAAAATCATAAAATACAAAAATTAAGTGTAAAAACATAAAATAAATCTCGCGTCGAGAAAAACGGGGGTCGACAGTGTACAACAGTTACTATACGGATCGATAATATTACGCATTACGGGGTGACTGAGAGGAACGCACACAGACGCGCGTCGCACGCACACTCTTACACCCCACCCCACCGTCGCCCTCACAAATACAGCTTTAACATAAAAACCGAATTTACTCCTATAAAATAAGAACTAATAGTACAAAAACTGTGATTTTTAGTGTTCAGTAACTGTGATAGACATGTTGGTAGGCACGAATTTCGGTGTTAACCCGATCCTGTTCGGGTACAATATGCAGGCACCGATAACGAATATCAGCATGCCGCCTCCGACGCCGATGATGGAGTCGGCTCCAGCGACTCCCGTCCATAGCATTCACCACAATCATAATCCTACCAAAGAAAAACGATCTTCATCTTCCCCGTTGACGCTCTCTGAAATTACGGGAGCCCCACCTGGGGCCGGTAAGGATGCTGTGAAGCTGTTCATTGGCCAGATTCCTCGGCACCTCGAGGAGGAAGATCTGAGGCCAATGTTTGAAGAGTTTGGGAAAATCTATGAGCTGACCGTGCTGAAGGACAAACACACTGGCATGCATAAAGGTAAGTTCTAGATTCGTAGGCGTTAGAATAAGGATCATTTTTAAATGTGTTTCTTTTGTTACATTCTTAAAAAAGCCCCCATTTTTCTGTAATCTTACGTATATAAATTTACAGAAACTGAATTTTTAATATTTTATAAATTTGTCCACCCGTGCGTATCCAGGACGGACCGATAGTTTTACTATAATTAATTAAGATGAAATTTAAGACCCTATATTTAGAACTATACCTATCCCTACGGGTATTTCATTCTGCCTACCCCTACGGGATACAGGCGTGATTTTATGTTTGTTTTTATGTATATTTTGAACTCCAGTAACATTACTAAAATCGAACATAAATACTGACTTAAAATCCAGTAACAATTAATCAAATCAAACATACTGAACTTTAACTTGCTAATGATTTATTGCATACTACATACGCGGTTTAACTCGCATTATTTTTCTCACCGCTTAAACTTTCCCTGGACTTACTTAAATATTTTAAAAGAAAAATAAGCCAAATTGGTCTAACTGTTTTCGAGTTTAAGCGAGACTGACGAATAGCATTTTTTTTAATATATTGCGTACCTATGCGTAATCAATCATTATAATTTTTGATAGTTTTTTAACAAACTGTGTTTTATGTTACATGTCATGTCACACAGTTCAAATTGAAGAAGCAACTATGTATTTCGCTGTAAAACGTCGTGAGGGTTCAATATCTGTCCGCGTGGCACTCTTTGGTGGAGGCTAAAGTCCAGCAGTGGATAACGATGGTGATGATGATGACAGTGTTTACACGCTCACTTGTATACCATATAAAGTCCAGCAATAAAACACTCAAAGCTTGGTATAGAAAGCACATACCATTTGCAATAATACCTTCGACATTTCGATTTTATACCCAAGAGTTTTATTGTTTACGGCCACTTTTATGCAATTCAAATGAAAATAAATGGCTTATTACTTGGCCACTCCTACAAAGGAATAAAGGCAGTTCATCAAAATCATAAAAACAATTAAATAGTAACGGTCACGTCATGCGAAGATTAAAGCTTGCATTTTTTTCATAAACGAAGGGAATATTCAAACACGACGTACACTATTCCGTTTTCAAGAAGTTCAGTTATATAATTACATGAAAGGAACCTCTTGTGCATGAAAGAAGCTTCTACGAGGTGCACTTTAATAATAATAGTGTTGACTACCTACTTAATATTTTCTTGGCATGAGCCTCACCTAGTTCGATTGGCACCACACTGAAGCTTTATGATGAAGAGGGATCATCAAAAAAAGCTAGCGCCATCCAGCCTTCTATGCAAAGCTTGTATTGGTAAGTTCATAAATTATGAGTCAGTGGCCAACTCGGATGCCGGAGTAATTAAGCCGCAAGGGATAACTGATAGAAAACTTAAATACTTTTTTTTAATACTTCTTACTAGTAAGTAAGTTCGTACAACTCAGTGGCCAACTCTGGTGACAGAGTTTTTAGGCCGCCCGAAGGCGAATGGCGTTCAAAAGCACGGGAGCGCTCAGTTGAACTTGCCACTGGCGTTCACCCATCCAAAGGGTGACTACACGAAACAGTGCTTAATTTTGTTGTTAAGAACAACCTAGTCAGCTACGTCACGAGCGCTCTTTTTAAGAGTGCAATACTTATTTTATAGTAATTTCACAATAATCAGGCCCACACTGACATTAGCAGCATGTTAGGTCAAGCAAGTTAATGAGTTTTTCTTGGTCACAAATAATAAATTAGTCCTTATCTCAGACTACTAAGTACCATTTATTTATTTTATTTATTTATTTTTATTTCACAGGAAAACAAACAGTCGTTAAAAACAAAATATTACTAATCTAAAGATACAACTATAGACCATTTAAAAGTTTTTTTTTAAAGTTTTTACTATGATTTAATTATTTATTTATTTTATTTTAGGAAAACCAACAGCTTTTACATTTAAATATACACTTGGGTAGTTATGGAGAGCCAATTACAGGTTCTCACGTATAGGTTTTAAATTAATACTATTATTTATAATACTGTAATACTATTTAAGTATTGTATATAAGTCATCTAGTTTCCATAACACAAGATCTGCTTAGCTTGGGGCTAGATGATGCTGTGTCCAGCATTATTTAATATTATATTTTTAATTAAATAAAAGTTTCAAGAAGACCTAAACTTAAAATATTTATTTAATACAAAACCCAGTTGTTATACCAGCTCCAGTACACACAATTATTGAATTAATGCAAAAATAAAAACTGCATAAACTCGTATCGTGCGCTTTCGTCACGTGATGTGTTGATTGTGACGTATGGCGAAACAAACGCAAGGCTTACATGCGAGTTCGTGATGCGTGACGAATTTTAAGCGAAAATTTATAGTCTGGTTACATTTCATTTGCATTTTCAAGCTAAGTGACGAAGTGTGAAAGAAAGTATGATAAAACTAAAAAGTTTTGTTTTATGGCAAACGTTTCGGCTATCGCGCTTCAATTACTAGGAGTGTATGAATATTTGAGAGTATTATGAATATTTGAGGTTGTAGCTATAAAAACTCTTAATAATATTTTATTGAAACCCTAAAAACTTTAAAGGATCTTTTATTCAGGTTAGTTTTTTTAATTAACATTTTAAAACTCTGAGATCCAACAACAAGAAGTAGAAGAGCAGTAGGTAGAGTTTATTTGTGATATAGTTGGTACAGAAAGTACCCATTTCTGCTGCCAAGCAGTAGTGCTTGCATTGCTATATTTTGCTTATCAGTGATATTATAAAATACAAGCACGAATATTTTTATGATCTACGTCAGGATGACAACGCGCGATTGATACCATTGGTATTGCAAACGTCCGTAGACTACGTTTTCTATTTACCGTTTAGTGAGACATGTGATTGTTCGAAAAAAAAAACAATTTATTTGATGATTGATAGATTATCATAGCAGATGCAAGATCCAAGAGCCTTAGTTTAAAACAGATTGCTATAAATTGATTCGGTCAGTTAGATTACTTCTTCCCGCCCATGATACTTGGTTTGTTACTTACTAGTTTTTATTATGTAGATAAAAGTCATAAATCGGAGTTTACCTTAACAGGTATTCATAAGTTCTTTACTTACAAACAAAGAAAACGTTACAAGCAAACACGAAATTATTCACATTCATCATAACAGTAATATCGTGCTCGAAAATCATTACCCGCAAAGTACAAGTATTAAGGGCAATCCACACCGTATAACACCAAATATGGAATTCGCGATTCGCCTGAAAAGAAAACGACTAATAAAAACTCACCGCGACAAATTTTTCACCTACAGTCAAAACAGTTTGCGTGCGACGGTACAAATAAAGCTTGGGCACAGCGTAAGGGCAAAGTAACTGGTTTATTACTTTAAAAAGTCTGCAATATTGGTGCCAATATGATTCGCAACACACATTTTTATTAAGGCCACGTCCTAGTCACCACCATACAACCATACAAACACCAAAATTAATATAAAATAAGTATACCGTCACCACTCTTGCGCCTCATTGCTGTAAGCAAAGACGCTTAAGTATGTGCCATAAATAAATAATCAATGATGTATCCTTTTAGAATTAGTTTGCAGGCATTTTTATTAATAAAACCATGTTTTTTTTACCCAAAGACTTATTTAAATTTGTTCTTTTCTCTTACGTTTTACCACTATCTCGCCTGATGTTAAGCGATAAATGGTCTACGGTAGAGCACGCTTGTCTAGAAGAAACCTATTCACTCATGATTTAAAGACACCTAGGATATAATTAACGGTAAACTTCGACTCCGGCAAAAAGCACCATATTTTCTTGGTGGTGCACAAGATGTACTTGCATGTACTTGCTTAGAATGAATGGTATAATATCCAGTTGTAGTAACTTATCAATGAAATCATCATGAAATACAATTGGGATATAATTTAATATAAAATTAAAATAACATAAAATAATCATACAATTGTGTTTCCCTAATTGAAAAGCAGTTTTCATTTCTTACGGAAACAGCCGTTCTATTACGAACTGGTAAGCAAAGTGAAATTGTGCACACAAAAAGCTGCAAAACATGTTATGAGTAGTTCTTGCATGCTGGAATTGAAAAATTATTTAGGTTTTGTTGCATTTTCGCTCGGTTACATACGTAAGCCTAAAATGTTTTGTTTTTAACGGGATTACAGAGGTTTATGTTCAGTGCAGCTTGGGTGGGCGTAAACAAGAGTTGTTTGTTTTTATAGTGAACACTGGTAGTCTAGTGAGCAGTGGTGGTCTAGTGGAAGTGACTCTGCCCTCCAATCCTAAGGTTGTGGTCGAACAGTTATAAAATTAATAAATAACCATCAATTTTTCTATCTGAAATATACAATATCATGTGTACAATATCAGTGCTCTCACACGGCAGAGAAAACAGTATGGCCAAGAACTAAAAATTTGAAAGACATGTGCCATCTACTAATACGCATTGGGACCGCGTGGTAAATTACAACCCAATCACTCTCGCTTAAGAGTTGTCCAGTGTCTTAGCAGTAGTAACACTATCATGATAATGATGATAATAAACACTGAAGTCATCTGGCGCAAAAGTATTATTACTAAATGTAAAAGATAATATTGTGTACTTATACATGTTTTTGATGGCTATCAAAGCAACAAAAGAAACACAAGGCTTACCATCTGTTTGGTAAGCCTTGTATAAAATAGGCTTGCGGCCACGCAAGCTTATTTTTCCTTTGAATAACAAAAAAAAACAACTGGTTAAGCAATTATCTATCAATGTATGCAATCCAATCTATTTACTTATTAGATTTATCATACCTACTTTTATCATCAATTGGTTTTTTTTTTTAATTCAACCTATCTTGTCCCCTGCTGAGCAAAGGTCTCCCCTAAAGTCTTTCATTCATACCGGTTTTATCACTTTGTTTTAATCAATTTAATTTTCTTTGTTGTTTTTAGAAATTCAAAATCTAGGTAGGTGTAGTCGGGTAGATTAAAGTTTATAGAGCTACTAACGTTTCTACTAAGCATTGTGTTTTACTTTTTACTTACTTACCGTGTTTTACCATTTTTGTTAGCAGGCTACATTGTTTTTTCACTGTACCTATTACTTTATGTAAATGACTGGGATATTTCAAAGTACAATTTATAATTTCCCAAAAGGTTTCTAGCTAAAATACACTGTCACAGATGAAATAAATATCTTATTTCTACTGTTATTGTTGCCATTCGACTCCTGACAATTTCCGCTCTTTAACGACCGTAAAAAACGAATCAAAATTCTTTTCCGACGCAAAAATCCAACCATCATTATTACAACCTTAAAAAAGCAATTACAATAAGTAGGGGTGGAAATATGAGAGGGGAGAGTAGACAGGACATAAAATTTAATAACACAATGAAAGGACAGTGGGGGACGCTTGTTATACTTTTCTAATGGTAGGGTTGTATTAGTTAGAAATTGATGGATTTAAATAGACTAAGAGCCCAATGAGCCCAAAAAAAAGCCACTTATACAAAAAGCAAAGCGCCATAGTGAACCTTTTCATAATCCACTATCTTTTTGCAACCTTCCAAAGTCACGTTTACCCAGTATGTGATGATTACTCGGAGCTAGATACATCAGGATTAGCCTACAAATGTTCTCATTGTTGGGACAATGGCTTACATTTCAACGAGACTAATTGGTTGTGTAACACCACCACGTGGACCAGAAGCTGATTTATGAAAAAGCACAAGTCATGTCTATTGAATTTTTAGTTTTTGAATACGTTTTTTTCTAGGATAGTTTATTCCTTCGCTGTTTAAGAGCATTGCGCACAGTGTTTTAGAGTAGAAAAACCATTGGTGTACGACTAGGTTTGAACTCACGACGTTATTATTGCAGTCAGGGGCACTACCTACACCATCAGTGTTAACAGTGATCCAAAAAATTACTAAGATTATATTCTGCTAGCTAATATATTACGAGCGCTTCACCTCCTCTAAGTGCACTCGTATTGCAAAAACCTAGTTTCAGCTGTTTAGTGTATTATATTTCGGATGCTGTTTTTTCTCACTTGTTCATATTGTTTTTCGTTTGTATAAAATGCTACATTTTTAAGGACGTTATTAAGAGAAAAAAAGGCTGTTTCCTTTCAAATGGATTTCACAACATAAAATATAGGGCCTGCCGGAATGAACGGAATGACACTTGGGTTGCGATAATTACCAACGGAATAGAAGGGTTAAGTGGTGACGTAATGTCAGTGTCGACGTGACGTTTCTGTCGCAGTGGGCTTTTTTAAGGCGTTCCGTGATTTAAAATAAATATGTTTCCTTTGTTTTTTCTTGTTAGTTTCATGATAAAGCGGAACGTCCACCGCCAGCTAAACAGAACTAAGCTAAGTGAACTAAGCTTAGCTATACTATGAAGAAGAAATCCGTCAACCGAAAAATAAGCTTAAACTACGCTAGTGATGGTCAGTTTGTGCTAGATCGAGTGTTGAGTTAATTGGACGTGATGAAGGAAGAAACGAACTATGTTCACTACTTGCGCACGATCGCCTACCGTACAAACAGAAACACGTTCATACAACACTAGCGACAGACGCCAAAGGGGTAAGGCAAGGAAGTGAGGGGCGCTTAGTTTAGCTCACGTAGTTGCGTATCAGCCTACACAACTATGTTAGTTTGACTATGGGCTATCTTACGTAGCTTAGCTGACATAGTTTGCGGTGGACGCACATGTATGAAAAGCTTGCTCAGTTTAGTTGACGGTGGACGATCAGCTTTAATTTCAAATTAAAAATTAAATATCAAATAAAATTAAAGCAAGCGTCATAAAGTACGAATTTTGATAGATATTTTATGTTTTACGACGACATTTGAGGGTTTTATTTATATCATAAACGTATTTATTCTTATCTTAGAGTCTTGGTAATCTCCATCACACTAATAATACGTAAAAATAAATGAAAATTAAATACCTATACAAAATATGACGAAACATATAAAGCAATGAAAAATATAATTTTATTGATTTTTAGCTGCATTTTTACATTACTAACTTATTAGTATAATTATGATTGTTTGTATTACAATAAATTAATAATAAACAAATAAAATTTACATGAGTTTTATTATTAAAATTGCTTTCAATTAAATTACGTTCCAACCTATATCCCATCCGATCACGAAGAGAGCCAGGCCTGTATAACAATACGCTTGTATGAGCAACAGTTTTCGTTTAATCGAGCAGAAAACAGGGTGACATTTTTTAGGTTTGTTTTTCGCTACAATATTCTTTGAACCTGCCTACTCATTCGTTAAAAATACCTTAATATTACATCGTCTTTATCTCAACAGTATAAGGTTGTAAATAAAACAATACGCACTTACACAGTTCTGTCAATAGAATTATGCATGTGTGGCGTTAGATTTACATAAGACCTCCTACTCATATACCGATAAACGAAGCTACATCATACATATTTATTTATGAAAATTTTTCGAAAAACTTTGCATTAAAATAAAGGTTGAATGACAGAGACATTTTGTAGCAGTAAGGAATTCAACATTAAGGCTTTTCACCATCTTCGAGTAAATATAAGTACTTTAAGTTAATTTTATTGCAGGTTTTTCTAGTAACTCTCTGTATGTTAGTTACCATTCGGCGCGACATAATTGGCTAACAGACAATATGTCTAATTTCTTGAGATTCGTGAAATATGGTTATTGCCATATTTTTGATAATTAAGATAAATTGGGTGCTTTAGAATTAGCATAAATTCACCAAGCATATATAAGACGTTTCAAAGTGATCATTGTGATTTATTGAATAAAACCACAGAGTATAAAACTATTAGATAGACTTTAATTTTGTTTTTGAATGTTTTATGTCCTCTAGCCTTTACGTAGCTCTATTAATATCTAGCTAATATTTTCATATTTTACGACCAATATGGCACGGCGGGCGAAGGTCCGCCTGCGACGCAGGAGGTTGCGGGTACGATTCCCACCTTGGGACAAATGTTTCTACTATCTGAGTGCCCTGGCTATTTTCTAAGAATAATAAAAAAATATATATCTATTATATTATATATATCTATAGTATTGTATTATATTATATCAGTCAGTACCTATAACACAAGATCTGCTTACCTTGGGGCTAGATGATGATATGTGGCTTGTCCAGCATTATATAATTATTTATTTAAAGACTGTTATCAAATATTAAAGAGCTAGTTAAATAAATATAATATTTGAGGACATTTTTACACGGCGCTACTAGCTAGTTACTTATGTTTGAACTATCCTACCGCATCTCTTCCATGTGCGATTGCTACGCTTGTAGAAATGTAGCATCCATAGCGTAGCTCAATTCACAGGTATGAAATGGGTCAATTGCCTACGTTTTTCTAAGCGGAGGGGCTTATTTGTTCTTTTCTTCACTAATACTGAAGCTTTTTTTGCTAGGTTGGAACTTTTTGGCGAATATTTTTGTGAATAAAATAACTGCCAGTTTAAAATACGAGTCCATAAAACAAAACGATATATTAGTTTGTTAGTTTTTCATACACAAACGGCTAAATAGGTTTGAATGAAACTTGATTAGTTATATAAATAATAAATAAAATAATATTGGCTGATCTTTTTCAAACATAGCTCCGAACAAAGCAAACTTGTAATATGTTAAATAACCATATTTTTTTTTGTTTTTAATTACATACTATTAAAAACATACAGACCTAAACAAATATTTCCAAATTATGCAAACATTTGCCAAACACCAAAAATTGCAACCGCAACCTTTTTCTTTTCACCATCGCGCCACGAAGGTCGTCAATATATGTATGTATAACATAATAAAGGTATACCACAGATTAACACCACTTATTATCTCAGAAAAACTGATTCTTAATAACTCCAACCGCGCGTCACTTGTTATGCATTACTAAATAAATATATTTTCATCCCAACAGAAATAACAATTTTGACTCTTGCAGAAGCCACAGATATAGAATCATGGTGGGGTGAGATCATTGCGGACGGGCCGGGTCGGGCGCAATCAGCCGTCCGTCAATCAACGGCCCGCCTTACTTAATTACCCTCCATCGCCTGGTGTTAGGCATGTTTGCTAGTGAAAGCTGCGGCGGAGATTGCAAAACTAGGTAGGCTCGCAGTGAATTCGTACGAAAAATGTATTTTGATACAAACTAGCACTGTAGCTGGTGAAATTACTGGGCGAAAGAGACTTAACAACAACGTCTCGGGGTGATAAGCGCAGTGCAGTGCAGTTTATTTGTATTTTTTACTTCATATTCCGCAGAATAGTTATTCCAGAAGTTGGAAAAATCTAGCCTTAGTGGTTGAATTTATATTTTAACATTTTACTGCGCATTCTAGCCATAAACTAAGCAAAGCTGGGATGGGAACTTGATAGATAATATATTTTTATAATACATCTTAAATCTTAAAATATACTATGCATAAACACCCAGACTATAAAACAAATATTTGCAGCTCATGCAAACATTATGTCCTACAGCGGGGATCGAACCCGCAACTTCTTACCATAATAAAAACACATAAATAAGTAAATTATTGGCAGACATTTTACACAGCGTCATCTAGTCCTAAACTTAGCAAAGGTTGTACAATGGGAACCAAAAAGATAACTAAAGGAATACACATATTACAATACATTAAATATATAAAGAAGAATATATTTTAGTGGAGCACAAACCTAACTGAGCTATGCGTAGCGTAGTGATGTAGAGCTGCGTTTTATAGTACCATCACGTACAGGGTCCAGTTTTGATTAGGAATAGGATACAATGATGGAGGTTTTGGGTGTGTTGACGTGAATAATGATAATATTATTAAATTTAAGCTTTTTACGAAAAATCATTGGGTGATTCAAACAAAAAATATATACCATGAGTTTGGTTAGCTTATCAATTGCTTACAGATATACTTGCACTGGACATTTGAGCTTAAATAGTATAAACGAATTAGCTCTTTCTATTTGATAAAGCTTTGCTAGTCAACACGAATAATAAAGTAATAATTATTATTTTCGATAAAATAGATCCTATCATTTAATATCGTTTATTATAAACCAATCATATTTATCCAGCTCAAATACGCATAGTTTATCTGTAAACGATTTACTAAGTGACCTCATTTCGTAATATTAATCTGTTAGCATTCCTCTACCGCGTGGGCGAGCGTTGTGGGCGTGATAGCACTCAACCCTCAATTTTGATAAAAAAGAGTTTTTTCTTTCGAAACAGTTTTTGTTTTTTTAAAATCAGTTTTAAGATTTGATCAAAAAATAAATGGTGAAGCTGGGCTAGCATGAGCATCATAGACAACGTTTCTTTCTATAGACAAAAATACCTACGACTTTAGATTTAGACTAATTTTGTTTCTAGGGTTTGATTCCCGCTACGGAACAATGTTTGCATGATCTAAAAGCTAGATGAAATAAGCGTATCGTTTTAAAACACATCTAAAATAACGCCATTATAATGAGTTATAATTCAGAATCAATTTATAAGTACATTGATTCACATCGAACCTGATTAAAACTGATTATCTGGGCTTAAAGAAAAATGGTGGACTGGATTGGGCTTCAACTCTAACACAATTAAATGACGAGAACTTCGATGGAAAGAGACAGCAAATGCTACCCTCCCCGCTTCACCACCCTCTGGCTCCCAAATAAAAGAGAGCGTCAATCTGTATTTTGTAGTCAGGCGGATGAAAATCTAGATGCCAAAGATGCCGACTTTATCCAATCCTTAAGTAAACATATACCCAGCTTACTATGTTATTTTTTTTAGTAAAAATTTAAAAAAACGCTAAATTTGAATAAAATAATTATATGAAAAAAAAAAATGTATAATAATACTTAATTAAAATGGTTTTAAAACATCAGAAAACCATTGTAAAGACTTTTGATAAATAAATCAATTTGTATTTGTATGAAGCATATATTTTTTTTTACCTAAAGGCAAAGTAAAACAAGATTATTACATTATATTTCTAAAATAATTAATAATATTAAAAAATTAATACAACAAATTTAGACAAAACAGGCTCACTAAATATGAATAATATTCCAATATTATTTTACTACACGTTCAAGATAAAAATAATTTTGGAGTATTGGTCGATTAACCGTTCAAGGTTCACTCAACTACCGTAGCAACGTGCTACGCCTGCTACGCCGTAGCAGCTGTAGACATTTTATTAACCGTTTAGTTAGACAGTTTACGTGACAGTCAGACGTAGATATTTTTGTTTTGTTTTCGACCTTTAACGTTTTAAAAGATTGCCTTTGAAACGGTATCAGGACATTTTTACGATTGCTAAAGTGACTTTTATTGATTTAGCTGTTCGATTATAATGACAGGCATTACGAGTATATTACAAACCGACTATTGCAAGATTAAGGTAAGAAACAGGCGGCACAGAAGCTGAGTGGAGGGAAGAATCATGTACAATCTACTAGTGCTACCGCGCAAAGATTTTAGGGAAAACATTAAATTGATTTTATTGTTATGAATATTATCAGGATTGAGAAATATTTTTTTTACTTATGTGCTAGTGTATTATTCAAAATTTTAAAACTAACTTGTAACCTTGAGCTTTGAACGGATTAGTGTAAAGTTTTGTATGTATAGGTAAAAAAGCATAATAAACAAATGTGCTATGCTAAATCATTACTATTTATCTCATAAGTATCGCCTCATAGAGGGCAAATGGTATATCCAAATTACTATAAAAACTCGCAAGCAAAGCCGCTGGCGGTTGTTTGACTAAAGAGTGATAATTTTTAATCCAGTACATAAAACTAGTTTTCATTCGTACATTAATTCCTAATAGGTATTATAAGTTGACTCTGAAAACATAAAACTACAAATCTCTAGCCTATTTCAACATCATCATAATCACGCTATTATAGTCTTAAACAGAAAGCAATAACGCTCATAACGGCGTAAGGAAAGGTCTATTACAATGTGTGCTTAGGGTTTAATATGCCCTTTGTGGCGATGTATTGAGGGTAAAGACTCTATTCAGCTAGGTCACGGTCACGTTGTTTCAGGACGAAGGCTGCGAAAGAGCTGAGTTTCAAAACCGTATACAAAACGATACTAGATCTTAAGTTACTTTTCTTTTTTTTTTACTCCGGCTAAACTTTTTATACCACTTAAGAAGTAAAAAACATACGGCTCACCTGAAGCTACCACTTTCTACCAGGTGGGCCATTTAAGCTACAAGATAACAAGAGGTATAACAACGAGTGGTATTTATTTTTGGTTCATGGTGGGATGACAAAGAGCCACCATAAAAAGTTTTTCAAGTCCAAAATCAAAACATCTCTTATTCATTTGGTTTTGCAAAGAACATCTTGTTACTGCGTCATTTATTAGTTATTTTAGACCTTAAAATAAAGCCGGAATAAGTTTTGAACTCTGATATTTTAAACGTTAAAATCACAGAGTTGCAAACTCGAAGCCGTAATAGCTTTTCCGTCCGTCAGAAATTTTGGCAAAAAAACCTGACACAACCAGTAACCCACCTCCAAAGTTACTATCACAAAGTTTTGATAAGGCCCATGTCACACGAAATGGCACGCATGCGCGACAGTATATGCTCATACCCTGACGTCACTCGTGCCTCCGTGGCCAGTCTCAAGCCGTCGGCCAAGCCAAGCCGCCAGCCCGCCGGCTCTGCGCGATTCTCGCGTAAACAACACTATGTCACAACGGCAACGCTTATGATAAAACTCGCACACAAACCAATTTTGGTGTATTTATTTCCAATTTTGATGTATTCATTTTCTCAACTATAAGTGTTTTAATGTGCGATCGTTGACAGCCGGCGTTTGTTAACGTGTCTTTTTAGTGCCATTTATAAATTCTAAAGTGATATAAGTAGAGCATACGTTACATCGCCAGTACAAATGTTTGATTCATTGCCTTCATGCCTAATAATAGTTATAGTAGCTTTGAGCGTAAGTTAGGACGCTAGTTAATATAAGGATAAAGATTTTAAAAGTTTTAATTAGGAACGTTTTAAATACAAATTACCTCTAAAGATGTCTCTGATATGTGGAGGTGAGTAAACCTCTAAGGCCAGACATGGGTTGGGTACACGTTGCTGACTCATTTTCGATTTCGTAGAAATTGACTGGGGACAATATCTCGAGTGATTCATAAGCTCGTGTCACGAATATCAAAAGCCGTTTATAAACAATGGATTGATCGCTAATAAATTACATTACACTATAAACACAGCAATGTATAAACGAAAAAAAATATCTAAACTAATAAACATACGTTTTTTTTATTAAACAAATTAAAATGAAATAATAAAAAAAAATGCCGACTATTCCGACTATTTGTATTATACATAACATTACTTTTGACGATTCTCTACGATTTCAAACTTTTATAAGCAAAACTCCAGGTAAAACCCACGTGACTGAACATTAAAATAACCTCAAACTCGTATAAAACAGAGGCTTACTGGCTCTCGGATGTAAAACAAAATAAATTTACTGAAGGCCCTATCTCAGCCTACCGACTTGAAAGTTTGCTTTAAATTTATGGATGTGTTAACCTGAAAATTTACTATTAGGGTAGGGACTGAAATCATGAATATAGGGATGAAAATAGGTAATAGTAGAACATAATAATAACGGCAGATACATAAAAAACTGATTATTAATAATAAGAATAATATTGCTCAAAACAAAGAGACAAATAATAACTTAATTAGAGTTTTATATAATTTTTATTTGTTATTTTTGAATTAGTAGGTACTATATTTTTATACTTTACTGCTGAAAAAAAGATTGTTAACGGATTTGAATATCCGCAATCCGGTAGGATATAACTTTTTAAAAATACAATAATCACGACATTCTCAAAAAAAACTAAAAGAAATTTAAAACGTTCTCCAGTAAAGAAAACGTCCCAAGACCACCCTCATAAGATTTCAATTAAGATAGAGTTATTTAAATGTGTCCGAGACTTTAGAAAACCATAATTTTTAGTATCTTGGCAAAAGATTGGAACTTGGAAGTACATTGGGAAATAAGTATTATTGGTAAAACTAGTTTAAAAATAATGTAGGTGGAACAAATCTGTGATTTTGTGATTTGGCCATTGTGAATAAATTCAAGTGTTTAAATTAAATTATTTTAAAACTCCGTTTTTTTTTCTGCTTATTTTGTTCAATTGAAAACAGGTACATTTTTTATATAACATCGCGCGTGGCATACCTTGTTGTTTTTGATGTTGATGACAGTTAGTGATTAAAGAAGTGGTTTTGTATGTAATAAAGTGAAGTGAATTCTGTATTCAGTGCTGTAGTTTTAGCATCGCTAATATAGTATTTTTTATGTATGGTATTTAAAACAATAGTGTGTGTGGAATGGTGTTGAACATAAAACTATATCGCAGATTTTTAATTTTTTATACCTAATCAAAGCAATGTACAGTCATTGTGGTCAGATATTTTCAGTGCTTATAGACGGCATTTAAAATATTAGCTTTTTTCACGAATACTAAAATCAAGAAAAAGGCAAAAAGGCTCAAATCTAGTTTCATGCTTAAATTATAAAATGGTTTGGTCTCTCCAGAGATAGAAAGTAAGGATTTTTTGTTTTGATAACGAAATGAAAAAGGCTAACGTGTAAAAAATTCATGTCTGGCATACCTCTCTCAGCAGTGGTAAAAATGTGATGTTATAAGTAATAATGAGTACAATAAAATTTTAGAAAAACTTACTTATTTAAAAAAAAAATTAAAGCAGTGTGTGGTATTTATATTCAAAGTATTGACGTAGTAATAAGCAAAAAGTGAAATGTGTAAAAAGTGAAAATAGAAAAGGAAATTAGTCGTGAAATAGTTATTTTGATAGGTCTAAAGTGTCGAAATGCAGCCACGCGTTTATTTTGCAGAGCCCGCCGCCCTGATGTCGGAGCCAATATTGAGCCTTTACAAATCCCCCTTATCAGGTATGGTGGTATAAGGATCGCCACACCGAACTGGGCCCGACTACGATTCGGCTGCGGTTGTCACAACTTGTTAAACCGCGTCGGCTTGAGAGTGTCTTAATAGTATTGTTAGTTTGAAACTATGACAAAATAACAATACAGGAATTCCCTGCGTTGGTATAGTATTCCAAAAAGAGATGTGTTTTTTTCTACTTTGGGATTTCAACTTTATCTAGAATATTTTGAGGTACCCAAAATCACGTTCTTTTTACACTATCTTAAAATCGCGGATTTTATGTTTAAATGTTTTTAATTATTTAATTAATTTTAGTTTAATGCTGTTAATTTAAGTAGTTACCCAGCACCAACAGTGTTTAGTTCCCACTAGATGTTCCCAGAGTTGGCCACTGACTCATACGAACGAACGAACTAAACACGATACTACATAATTAAAAATGTTAAGCAGATGGACTGATAGAATGTCTACTATTAATTATTATGTTGCGGTACAATCATCCAAGATCAATACAAGAGAGCACTAGTGATAGCCCGCCTTCCGATCCTAAGGTCGTGGGTTCGAATCCGGTCGTGTACCAGTGGATTTTCCTATTCGAAATAAATATGTGCACAATGCCAGTGCTCTCAGACGGTGAAGGAAAACATCGTGAGGAAACTGGCATGTCCAAGAACTAATAATACGAAAGACATGCGCCATCCAATTCGCATTGGGTCCGCGTGGTGGATTAAGACCCAATCACTCTCGCTTGAGAGTACGCCAGTGTCCCAGCAGTAGGAACATTAGAAGGCTGTGAAGATGAGACAATCATCCTCTTTTTGGGTTACCATATCAACACTCGGACTTTAGGTATAACTTACATCAAGAAACGTCTTTTGTATTTTTTTGTATTACAATGCATTCGGGTCTAGTTCGGTGAAATGAGGATTTATATTTGGATGGTATTGACAAGTCATTATAAGAGTTGAAGTTCATTAGGTCATGATATTTGTTAGAGTGGGTACTATTTTTCGAAAAACTGTACTTACGTAGGCATAACATGAGGACGTATGGTAAGTGCACTGCGCACATAAAGAGGTTCTATTGGATACAAATATCTAGCTGTAACAGTCATCATAGCTTAAAGATTATTTCAGCTGGAACTGAATCGACCACGAAATAGCTCAAATCGAATGAGAAGAGGTGGTCACTAATCCAAATAACGACCACACTTAACATAACATCTGTTAGGAATGACCTTAGCTATACAATTTGTAATGTAAGAAATAACGACTAACATATTATTATACTAAAAGTTTAAAACTTCATGAATCCTGAAAATGTTTAAATAACACGTGCCTATCTAAAAGCCTTTTCTCAATTCAAGAATATTAAAAACATATGCGTGAAAAACCCGACGACATAAAATCGCGTAATAAAAAAACGTCATCTCGCGCGTCGTTAAGGAAATGAGTTATACACATGTATACCAAGTATCGTATAGGGTGCTCGTACATTGAACGTTTAGTTATTTTAAGAATATTAAAACTGTGAATCAATACTTGCCGTTGCCGTGCTGGCAATTTCGGTTAGCATTGTAGTAAAAAAATATGTATTCAAATTCATTTTTTAGCGTGCAGTGGGAATTGAACGGCAAATTTCAAAATAAATATTGAATAATTTTATTTTATAAGTAAAATGGTGGTAGAATGTGTGGTAATACACATTTTAATTAAAAAAATATGTATTATAAGACCAATGTTTGAAATTTTGATATATCACAAACCTCTAATAATACTTTATTGCATGCGTAATATGGTATTTTAAAATTTGATGCTTATTTACGCAGTGTTCTATCAAATAACTGTTTCATACGTATGAGGTTTTTTTTATAATAATAAAATCATAGATACTATTATTTAGGTAAGTACTATATATATTAAATGAAAACTGTGAAATGTGGGACTTGCTTTAGTGATGTGTGCGCCGCATCGTTTGGCTAGCCACAACATTCAATGTTAGCGTTTTTAATTACAATGTAAAAAAATGTAAAGAGATTGCTTTTGAATTAACTTACTAAAATTTGAAACCATATTACTGCGTTCTTTTTATTTAGTGTGCCTAACCATTAAAGTGTTAGTGATCATTTAAAATTAATTACTTATTATTATTGTAATTAATTAGTATTGTTAGTTATGAACAAGTTACGCAAATTTTAGGTAAATTTAATTTTATGTCAGGTTATTTTTGAGACTTAAGGAAATAGTACACAATTTTCCGCTGGTAAAGGTAAATATTACCGTGATCGCTCAAAACCTTCTAGAAATTATGTAACCGTCAATCACAGGATACGGGTACAGGGTATATCATTTTAGTGTTTTTACTTTATACACGTTCAATGCATCATCAATCACTGTCTTTCAATTTTATTACAAAAATATCTAAACGCTTTCGGTGAAAAATTTCGAAATATTCAAAACCATTTTAAAAGATGTTTTTGAGGAAATTTCTGAACTAAACTTTTTTATTCACCGTCAAAATGAAAGTATTTTGCCACAAAAAATATACCCGTAAAAACGCTAGTTAAATTTTGTTAGAAATAAAACAGGAGTCATATTTTTTTCAGGCTAGTTTGTAAATAATTGAGCATATTGGTGCGTCGATAACTAAAATATTGACTCAGTGAGATTTCTTTGTTCAAAAAGCTCATAAAATGAATATTTAAAATATCGATCATCAAAATATCAAAATGATGAAAAGTGTAGTACAATCATTGCGGTCGTGTTCCAACCGAGCTAGATAGACTCTATTCATACTTAACAATTTCGATGTTGCGTTGGCAATGGACAATTTAAAATACTATCGTATAAAAATTTATCTCAGTTTTTATCAAAATCAAAATAAAAATCAAAAATTATTTATTTCAATAGAATCACAAGGATCACTTTGAAACGTCTTACAAGCAAGGAAAATTTACACCAGTTCCAATGCGCGTCCATGCCGTAAAAGAACTGGCATCAACAACGGCTGGGTTCCTATCGCTTTTTTGGCATGATCCTTGCTATTGTTATGAATGCCGAGTAGAGTTGGAGCACATTCGTCCCAAGCTTTTTTTATCATCTAGGTAATCGGTTATTTTATAGTAAGCTTTTTGAGACAGTTTTTGTTTAATTAAGTTTTTAAATTTTCCAATTGATAAATTTTGTATGTCGCTTGGGACTTTGTTAAAGAACACATTGCTCTTAAAAGATTTACTGACCTTAGTGAGCCTATATGTGGGAACAGCGAGTTTATTTCTATTTCTAGTATTAACATTATGATTATCACAATTTTTCAGACAATATTTAATATTTTTGCGAACACACATAAGATTTTCATAAATATATTGACAGGGTACTGTCATAACATTGATTTCTTTGAACTTATCTCTAAGTGATTCTATACCACCCATGTTATAAATTGCGCGAACAGCCCTTTTCTGCAACACGATTATGGTGTTAATATCTGCAGCACTCCCCCACATGATGGGTCCCTAACAAGCCGGGATGATCGTCCCTAACAAGCCAGGGTAGATCATTTATATATATTAAAAACAAGAATGGCCCAAGTATTGTTCCTTGTGGTACACCAATTGTTACCACTCATCCCGGTGAACGCTTTCAATTTACGTCAACTCTTTGTATTCTATCACTTAGATATGAAGTGAGAAGGTCTAGAGCAACACCCCTAACTCCATAGTGTTGTAATTTTCTAATTAGTGTCTCACGATGTACAATCAAATGAAGAAAAGAGGTGTAATCTTGCTATGTTTCATTAAATCAGAAAACACACGACATTCAATACATTGGTTAAATATAAAAGCTAGGTCAGGTGCAATGATGTCAATGAATGATTTCACAACGCTAACAGAAATGCCCCAGAGATCAGTGGTTTTTTTTGAGAAGACTTTTTGAATTTGGTTGCTAAGGAAACATCAAATCAGTGCCAACTAGGCCTAAGAAATTATCATTTGAGCAATATTTAATTTAAATCTGTGCACGTCACACAATTAACTATCACACTAATATCATAAATGCGAAAGTTTGGATGTTTGGATGGATGTTTGTTTCTCTAAATCTCGATAACCATTATACCGAATTGACTTTTTACCCAAGAAAAAGCACTTTTCCCAAGTTCAACGCAAACGAAGTTGCGGGAAACAGCTAGTTATTCAATAAAAGCTGATTCATAGTGCTCAGTGCGTTTATTATCCGATGTCGATGACGCGTCAATTTATTTATTGCTGATTGAATTCATCACATAAAGAGTTTAACAATATTTAGAAATAAATGTGCACTCTATTCTCGTCAATTGAGTAGTGAGTTGAGCACTTAGGTATGGCCATTAACTGGATCCACTCCAAATCCAAAAGAAAACTGAAAAACAAATTTTGTTATTTGAATTTATGGATCACTAAATTAAAATAAAAAAACCGTTTTTTTTTGTTTTTTTAGATGACTTACAAAGTACACATATATAAAGAGAAACTGGCATTTTTTTACCTACCTATTTTTGGTGGTGTTACAATAACAGAAGTTGTTTTCCCTGAGTCATTATTTTGTGGCAAAAAATATACTAACCCTGTTTTCGCTACCCGTGTCTTCAGTGACAATAAAAGTATTTTATTTTCTCCTGAGTTTCACCTGAATTGTATCATGGATAATGACGTTCTCCTTTTTATGGTTTTGTATTTTTTAAAAACACTGGAACGACTTGGTCGTTTTCTCAAACTTATTGCACTAGAGAATTTTAAAACCCGCACGAATACAGACAGTAAACCGTGCCGGGCCCGAGCCGAGCGTTGGCCGGGCGTCGGTCGGCCGCAGCACGGTCAACTAATATTACAATATTTTGTATCGACTGTTTTCAGAGTTTTTCCGTTGCTTGGCCGTCACTCGGTAAAGTATGAGTCTGTTTGTGTGTGTATATATAATTATATGTAACATTAGTTGACCGTGCCACGGTCGACCATCGGCTCGGGTCCGGCACGGTCTACTGAGTGCTTAAAACAAAAAACTCGTTTGACAATCGTAAACGTAAACGTATCGACTAGCTATCAATTTGTTTGGAATTTTGGTAGTTCATTTATTGCAATAAAGAGGCGATGTTAGCTGGACGATTCGTTTACATTTGTCAAATGAGTTTCTCGTGCACGCACTCTAAGCACTCTGTGTGTCTTCCTTTACACGCTCATCTAAACTTGAGCTTGTTTTCTGTGTTTGTATCATACAAACAAACAGTTGATCAGTGTCAGTAAACTTTTATGCTTTGATTTTGACAACTGACACGATAATCAGCAAATTATTTGTTGTTGACGGAAGAAATATAATATTTTGTTGTATAATTTCTGGGTGGTAGTCCGTAACATAATCACAATAATAGTGATGCAGTTCCCAGTTGAGAAACGAGAGTTAGCTAGTTATGACATTTCAAAATGATTCTTGTGATATGATTAAATAAATATATTTTTTACTTATTTAAGTAAACCTCTAACTAAAGTTAGTTAGAGGATTTGATCTCCGCTGCGGGACGTGTTTATGAAGTGTGTTTATTTTTTTTATTATAAACTTTGCTTAGTTTGGCGCTCTGTAAAAATGTCCGTCAATATTTATTTATATATATTTGAACATAATTCACGCCAGTTTCAATAGAAATTGAATGAAATTAAATAGAAAATAAGATACATAGTTACCGAACTGGGCTAGTTAAATTTGCTTTTTTTATTCGGAAACGTTTATGCTATGAGTGCTTCACTAATTAACTGGTCCACCGGAATATACAATTCATAATGATCTTTGTGGTTTTAATAAGTTATTTAATACAACAATATTAGATCACTATAATTTCGAAATACTTTTAATAAATATTAGTAAAAATTATTAAAATCTACAATTGTAATCTAAGGATAGTAGACGTACTACCTAAGATCGAGGTAATCAAATGTCTATCTATACAGGTTTGGCACGTTCTCCACGTTTTTACGAACTTTTAACTCTCTAAAAGCAGTATTTAAAATATCAGACCGGCTGACTTCACCCACAATCGGCCGACCATCAGAATTCAACCAATAAAATGGTTGAAAAGCTCGCCTATCTTCAAATCGGAGAAATTATAAAATGGGATTCCATTCGAGTTTAATTCAGGTGGGAATAAAATCCTGCCTTTGCGACTTGAAAGGGGGGAAGGAGGGAAAGGGAGGAGTATAATTGAAATTTTTCTTAATCCCTCGAGTCTCGGTTCAAAAAAGGTTCGCGATTTAGATGGATAGATTAATGTTCTCGTGCGGTTGTTATTGCAAATTATACGGTTTATTGAGATGCTTTTATGTTGGGTTTCATTAGAACCACAGATTTTTAATAATGTTTGGGTTATAAACGAAAATGAAATGTTTTATCTTTATTTTGCCTTGTAAATGTACTCTTTGAGCTCTTAGAACGTATACCTATGTATATTTTAGAGAATTAAAACCAATATTTTTAAATTAAAATTATCTACTATTTGAGCTTGCGGTTGCTCAATGCTCAATAAGAAAGAACAACTAAATGACTAAGTAGTATCTCAAAAAAGTTAAAATAATTTTAGATATTATGTACAAAAAACCTATAAAACGTGCAAAGGATTAAAAATCCTGAAGTATAGAGAAAATGAAAATAAATCGAATGTTCCAATTTGAAAAACGTGGTACCAAAATGTGTAAAAGATGGAATAAGCACAATGATATTTTTAGTACTTACTTATAAAACTAACTAATGCGGCTTCACTCGCGTTGTGTGCGGACGACCTTGGTGGTACGATGGACCTGGTTGAGAAGCAAGAGGGCTGGTTTAATTTCCGATGCGGGACAAATGTTTGTATGATCTGCAAATATTTGTTCCGGGTCCGGGTGCTTATAAGTGTTATTTATGTATGTATGTATTTACAAAAAATAAGTGTGATTTTTTAGTTATCTGGTTCCCATAGTACAAACTTCCGACGCTGTGTAAAATTTCCGCCAATGTTTGTCTCTCGTTTCGTCATCTCGTAGGTGATAGCTGAAAATCAGTGTTTGCTTCTTGAGAAATGCTATCGCTAGGCTATAACCTATTTGTTAACTGCAACACACACGTGCTTTTAGGTTCTCAGTACCTAGGTACATATATAGGTAGGTGCTTAGCTTGTTTAAACGTGTTATACCATTGTACTTGTTCAAGTTCAAGAGTAAAGTTTCTGTTTTACGTTATTAAATAGAAATGGTATGGCTTGCCTTTTTGCACTTTAAAATGTGCGTGTGTTTTGAAGATACAAAAAGTGTTTTATCTATCTAACTCTTTGTTTATTATTTACTAACGACCCACTCCGTTTTTGCACGGGTTCTTATTCTACATTTATATCTTCCTCTTGAATCACTCTATCTATTAAAAAAACCGCATCGAAATCCGTTGCGTAGTTTTATAGACCTAAGCATACATAGGGACAGACAGCGGGAAGCGACTTTGTTTTATACTATGCAGTGATATTTAATGTATAAAGGACGTTATTCAGAATAAAAAAATGCCCATGCTATTCTAGATCGACGACTAATATAATATGTCAAATATCAAATCTAACATTTACCGTTTCAATTTAATCGGGTTAACCTTATCAGAGTGACTGAAACATAAACATACAAATATCTAAAGATTTATAATATTAGAAGAATGTAAAACCGCAAGCTGACACTAGTTCACAATATATTCTATATTCTACCTATTCTCCTCCTTTCTTCAATAAATGAAGTGCAGTTTGTCGGCTCTTGTTACTAAAGACGTAATTGCTACGTTAATTACAAAGAGGTTTTTTCATGTAAGCGTATACTGCTAGTGAAGTAATTTGGTAGCCTGGAAATAAGGTTTTTGGAATGTTTTAGTAGGAATTGTGTAGCGACAAAATACCGTTTTAAAAAAGCTAGTACTAGTTTCTGAGTTTGCGCTATCTTACATTAGTAAAGTTTTGTGCAAAATCAAAAATTAGTAGGTACATTACAAATCCTGGAAACATGTTTGTGTTGCGCGTTAAGATTAAATAAATAAAGACCGATTCAAAGTTCATGTCTCTGTAGGTAATTACACTAATGAGTTGGCACAGAGTTGACACAAATATTAGTAATTCCAGACCAAGACTTATAGTTCAAAACACAACTCGTTGACCTTCCATCGAACGGATTGAGCTGATTGACCGAGACGTGGCGCGCCCCATTTCGTGCTTTTATCGAATCAGTTTTCTAAAGAAACTTGTTATTCTGAAGCTGTAGCGTGAAGTTACTTATAGCCAGAGGTTAAACTATATATAACATGCTGATAAATAAAATCAACTTATTCGATTCGTTAACGTTCCTACTTTAAACCTCTGATATGTAAGGTGTCTTTAAAATCTATCATCGTTTTTGTTTATCGACATAAAATAAAAAGAAAGACAATACCTAACAAAATGCTGAGATGAAAGTTTTTTTTGTAAATAAGCGCATTAATATATAACATCATTGCATTATTAATTGACTGACGCTAAGTTAAAAGTTACGTAAACGAAAAGTTTCGATAGACTTTAGAGACTGCCAAATGCGCAGAGCTATCTAAATGCTACAGTAAAACGCATTCTTATTTAGACATTAATCCGAGATTGAAAGTTAGAAAAACTATAACCAAAAAGTAGGTACTCTTTGTTTGAAACTGCACCGCATACTATGAAGTGTCCATAAATAAATTAAAAGGCGATGCATTTTCTTTGTAAAGTACCTAGGTATGTAAATATTCTAAAATAAGTAGGTAAGTAAGTTCGTATGAGTCAGCGGCCAACTCTGGTGACAGAGTTTTTAGGCCGCATAAAGGCCTCTATCATGGAGTTGTTATGTTTAAAAAAGCCGGGACCGACTGCTTATTTAATATTAAACAAACATATTTTATTTAAACTGTAAAGCAAAGTTTATAGACAAAAAGTAAACGCTACTTTCATAGCCATCAAAACTGCAACTGCACGTGCATGCTTAATTCAAAGCCATTATTAAGCGGACGCAGATACAAAATGTTGCAAGCTGAGGTAAACAAAACCTCGTAAAAACAAACCTCCTTAAACTAGCGCAGTCTTAACAAGTAGACTCCATTCCGCAAACCTTTATCATTCTACCAATTTATTTAAAAACTCAAAGTCATAAAGCCTTGATACAGCTTGCTTAAAACAAAACAATGTAAACTTTTTCGCATAAAACCTCTCAAGCTGTAAGTACTTTTAGTTTTTACATCAGTTTGAAATGAAGATCTGTAGAATGCTTGACTGCATAAACTATGGTAGGCGGCATACGGTTGTAGTTTATGAATGACTGCTACTAATTATTGTTGTAGCGCTCGTGACGTAACTGGCTAAGTTGTTTTTAACAGATCAACGAAGTTAAGCACTGTTTTGCGTATAGTTACCATTTGGATGGGTAACATTTATTGAATACTTTTATCAGAATTTACACTCTATGATATTTCTTTGTAGTAAAGTACCTACCGCTTTTTTGGCAAAGAACTATCTGTGCAGCGCTACGGTGTGCCCATTTAAGAAGCATTAAGGGACGTGACTCGATAACTGTAATAAGAATACCAACTTTAAATCAATCTAGCTAGATATTTTATTTAATTTTGTATCGAAAACTGCTAGCAAGTGACGACTTACCAATGAAAAGATTGACGACCTATCGATTAGAATCGATAAATGAAAAACAAATGGCGGTTTAAAGTACATATTTTTATATCAGTTGTTGAGTCACATTACTCGGTGTTTCTTATTTGGGTGAACCGCTAAAGTTCGCTTGTTACAATGTAGGTATCTAACAGGTTATTGCTAAAATACTCGTCAAATCTAACGCATATGTAAGAGACTTACTGCTTTCAAAGATACGTAAAACTAGATAGATATTATGAGCTTGGGGTAACGCCAGATGTCAATAAAACTTTTACAGTTTTTAACATTGTTGCAGATTGATAGAAATGCATCGATATCGTCGGAGTGCTTTTGAAACATCAAGTATTAAATTAAGTTTGTAGTTCTCTACATAGCTTATACTAAAATACACATTGTTTTCATGAAAAGAAGTTTATATCCAGCTGTGGGTGATACCAGGCTGAAATGATAATGGTAATAATGACAATTTGTTATCGAATAAACTGTTAAGGTTATCTAGCATTGTATATTTTATCAAAAATATTTTTTCATGAAGTTATAAATAGTCTACAGTTCATTATACAACGTTATCCATTAACTTTGTCAAGTCTTTCCTTTATTATTATGGGTTCACCTAAGTTTCACACGCATTTACTCGAACAATTAAAGTTTTCTCATTTCACACCCCATTGACCTAACTAGAATTTAAACTACGAAGATAAAAATATTGAACCCTCTAAGACCCATTGAGGTAGGAGTGCCATCGTCTCGTGTTTAATTGCAGCGCCGAGCATACCTGAGTCACTAGACCGGGATAAGTCGGGATGTATAAGGGTTGTTGTGCACTTTTAAACAACGTCCGTCATAGTCTTAGCTAGGTAAGCACCAAATTTAAGCTTTATGATTAAGAGAGTAATCATCAAAAAAATCTAGAAACTCAGCCGTTGCCAGTTGCCAGTTTGTTGCCAGATTTTTCTAGGCTGGAGCGCGTGGAACTGGCGTATATTCACATAGCTTTAAGATGTTTCAAAATGATCCTTGAAATGTTATTGAATAAAGAGATTTTTGAATTGATTTGATCATGGCAGGGTCACAAATGTTTTTCATACGCAACGCTAATTCTGTCAAGCATAAAAAAATCTACATTAAAAAGGCAGTCTTAGTTATTTTTAATGAATATTGTAGTACACGTGAAAGTCTCAAATTTAAATACAAAATTATATGAATCACAAGGATCACCTTGGATTTTCCTAAAATTGAAGATAAACTTACACGACCAAAGTATACAAGAGATAAAAATGTCTTTTTGTTTTTTTTTTATATATCATCATCATTATGACAGCCTTTTAATGTTCCCACTGCTAGGACACTAGCCTACTACGTCCCATGCGGACGGACCCATGCGGATAGATGGACGGCACAAACATGACTGTTTTTCGATTGAGTTCTTGGACATGCTGGTTTAGCACGATGATTTTCCTTTACAGTATAGAGCACTGGCAGTGTACATAAATATTTCGTAGCGAAAAATCCGGTGCTCGACCGGATTCAAACCCACGACATCGGAAGGCGGAAGGCGGGGTCACTACCACTTGACCACCAGTGCTCTGTCTGTTTTTTATATATAAATCGTTGCAATACTGAGTAACTGATCAAGGCACAGTCAAAACAGTAAGTCTAGTTAACTTGAAATTTTGAGAATTTTGTATGGATGCACTATAACAGTATATATGTTTTTACTAGCGAACGCAATGTTTTAATAGCCGCACCAATTTAATAAATTAATGGGTGCACTAAAAAGGAATTACCGAAATTAAACTTATAGAAGGCACAGCGTGAAGAGCGCGAAAAAAATCAGCGCGGATAAGATTGTGTTACGTTCTACTAGTTTTTATATAAAATTACAAGTTCATTTTAAAAACGGGTGTTGAGACGTATATAGGTGAAGAGGTACCGACACTAGTTTTATTAGTAAAATTACAAGTGCCTAAAGTAGCAGGTATCGTTCCGTACTTGATGAGGCCAAGGTATTGTAACCTTGCCAACTCTATAAATAATAAAAATGTTGGTTTTGTTGCTAGTATTTAATTAATGGTGGTATGACATTATCGTGAAACCTGTTAAATGTCCCATAGCGAGCATTAGGTAGAATCATTAGTCGTATGTCATGTTTCCGACACGTTTACTTTACGATACTTATAACTTATTTGAAGTAGGGACGCTTCATAAAAAAACATCACATAGAAAAAAATATTGTTTCTAAAGAGCTACTTTTCAATGACACTTGTGCGTGCACTAAAGTTTGGTCCGATCGATAGTAAACGCAACTGATGGTTAAAATCAACAATCGGTTAGTAAGTGTACTGCTAAAATAAAAACTGCACCTAAAATGTAATATTTTACCCCATTTTTTATGTCAGCAAGTGACAAGACAATCAAGGCACCCACCTGATGTTAAGCACCACGCCTGACTATTACAGATTTAGTGCCACCCAAAGCTTAAAGTTTATAGGTGTTTGCGTGGCACTGCACTGCGCTTATCACCCCGAGACATTGTTTTTAAGTCTCTTTCGCCCAGTAATTTCACTTGATAAAGTGCCCTTCAAACCTAAACATGTAAATGCTTGCACACTACTGCTTGGAGGTAGAATATCTGACACTGCGGTGGTACCCACCAAGACGGACTCTTCAGCAAGAGTCCGTATAACCAGGTAATTCAAAGCATCAAGGAATTAGTTTGTAAACGTGAACAAAGTCAGGAGAAGTTTCACTAGTCAAAATAAAACAACCACAAGATAGTTCTGGATTCGAGTCACATTGTTTAAATTTGAAACAGGAGTGCAATATGAAACCGGCCGAATCCATTTATCATCGTCTAGAATTGTATTTGCTCTGGCAAGGTCGGTGTAGAGAGGTGGTGGAAATGGATGAGACAGCATTTTATTTTATTTTTGGTTTTCAAACTTAATTAAACCTTAAGCTTATAGATAAGAACAATGTACATCTACCAATTCTACAGTAAAAAGTACACTAAGTATGCAGAAAAGTCTATAGTTGTACAAGGGGGAAATACAATTCTAAAATCATTATATTATATAAGACATTTATTAGATTTAGTAATAGTAAAATTATTTGACATTATTTAGCCATAACATAACATATCCATTGTTTAGGTATAATCTTTTTCTGTGTATGTATATACCTACATAGTACCATTCTCATTAATCTTATAAAATTGGTAAAGTCACGTCTCAAAAAGTTAATCAAATGACTATCTTTTACCTAGTTCTTGTTGTTTTTCTGAAAGAACTAAATTAAACGTTTCCGCTGCAATTTTATATCTTTGCCAAAGAAATTTCAAGATACGATACCTTAAATTCTGGCGAGCCACTTGAGCAGAGTTCATTGTCGGATGACACCTGCACTCATGAACTGGATTCCAGTTAATATCGCCGGCGTACCTCACTAAAGGTTTAATATATTCACCGATTTAGCTTGAACTGAGAATTTTTTTAGCATAGACAATAAAAAGATAAATTGTGTATGCCTTTTAAGATCTCGAGTATTATTGATGTAGCATTTAGGCGTGAACTTGTTTTTTTTTAAGTATAGTTCATGACCATCGAAAAGTATAGTTCATAACTATGGACTAGTGTAAGGGTTCTAAAATATTTGTTCCGGTTGGATTGTTTTACTATAGTACATAGGTACCTCTTCGTACTCTCTGACAACACAGGGAATCCTAAGGTTCAGGACCGTGTATGTTATTCTTAGGTGTGTGTTAATGTTAGTGCGTAGCATGTTACAAAAAACAGAGTTTACAAACTGTATTAGAAACTTTTTGGATCGGAAAAGGTTAGCACCTAGGCTTATAAGAATATCTAGCAAAAATACATTGTAAGCATTAGTCCACGTAGCGTAATAGTGCCATGCATTAGGGCCCGCACGGGGGAGTAATAAAGGGGTAATCACCCCTCGACGGGTGGGGTGAATTACTTAGGGTGAGGTTAGTGGTACAAGTTTAAAGATGAAGCCAACTGAAAGTAAACTATATATAAGTAAAAGTTTACTTTAACATAGTACTAAAACATTGGAAGGTTTTTTTGATTTGAAAGATTTAAGAACTAGCTGCTGCTTGCAACTTCGTCCTGGAATACGGGAATTGTACATTTTTCGGGATAAAAAGTAGCTATTCAAAACGAAAATCCATCTTTGTGTCAAATTTCATCCAGATCCATACAGCCGTTCTATCAGGATTGAGTAACAAACGTCTATCCATACATTCATCCATCCATCCATCCATCCATCGATCCATGTATTCATCCAATCTGTCGCATTTATAATAAGTAGCAAGATATATATATATATATCACAGCTGGTGCACCTTCCGTACCAGGGTGTGGATTTCAAGCCTAACAATGGTATTTTTTGTTTGAAAACTTTATTTGATCATTTCCATTGTATTATAGCAGTGAAAAAAAACTTTGTCACAAAACTGATCTGTCCACATGGACATACTACAATGTAGTACGGATCCGAGCGACATAATATGCTATCAACTAATCCGCACTTATGTCCGCGTGGTGAATTAAGCCCCAATCGTTATCGCTTGAGTGAAGGCCAGTGTCTGGAAGTGGAAATATAAGAAGATCACACGGTTATAAATAAGTCTAAGAGTTTTGCTAAGAGAATTTATACAATTAATATTTTAGTATAAGTTACATTTGTAAACTTCACTACTATTTCAGGACTTTGTAGAAAGAAGAACAGCATGATGTTTCAGGTACAGAAATACTTTTTCTTTATTCGACCAACGTAGGTACTTTTCACAATGTTACTTGTTCGACGATCCAAGCCAGAATGAATCTCCGACCTTTTCGTTCGTTCTTTATTTTTCTATCTCAAAAAAAACGGGCTTTCGATTGATTCCTTCTTGAACGTTAGCCAATCACAAAACGAGTCCTCAATCGCAACGATTTGCGGGCAGATACTACTCTGTGATTGGCCAACCTCATCGATCCACCTTTTTTCATTTTACAGATAAAGAACCAGCGACAACGTCAAAGTTACAAAACAGTTGCTAGCATTAAATAATATCGAATATATCCATAGATATCGAGATTTGAGTAATTTATCCAAAAACGAAATACATTTATTTTCAACAAATAAACAACCCTAACAATCGTCCATTCTGACAACGTGTGCGTCCCTGCACACGACCCCAGGTGGAACCCTAACAATCGGATATTTTTATACAAGCCAACATTATCGAAAAAATATTATATGAATCTAGCGTTACTCTTAAGATAGTTTCTAAATACATTAGCTCAGTTACTTAAATGCCATGGCCACAATTATACCATCTTATACATAATATTCATGTTCTTATAAAACATATCTAAATAAGAACATATATTATCAACTTTAGTATTATTTAGTCCTGATCACTAAATTGCTAGTAGGTACATACTTTATCAATAAAAACAATTCAGGCCAGTGGACTACAAGACGGTCGATTTCCTGTGTGTATGATAGCGCTGATAACAAACTCAGACCGATCGACTCGGTTCCCCGTGGTCGCTAAAAAACTTAGTAAGAAACAATCGAATTCGTCAAGTTGATACAAACAGGATGATCGACTACCTGTGGTAGCACTGTAAAATAAATAACACAGACCGATCAATTCGGTTCCGTATTGAAAACTTAAGTAAAAGACGTCAAGTTAACGCTCACAGAAAGATCGATTCCCTGTGGACGTAACAAACGACGTAGAATAACATAAAAAAACTGTTTGATTCAGTTTGCACGTTTACTATCGAATCATCATATCAAAAAACGCTCAATTCGTCAAGTAGACACACACAGGACGATCGATCACCTGTGGTGATCCCTTCATCAATCGATCGATTCCCTGTGGGGAAGCTGTAGAATAACAAACACAGATCGACTTATTCTGTTCTGTGACAGTTAAGTAACGAATTAAGTCAAAATACTATCGATTCATCAAGTCGTCGCTCGCCGGATTAACAGTGGCGGCTTCTTTCATCTGATGCTCACAAGACGATCGATTACGGAGGGTTCTTCTCAGCATGGGCAAATCAAAACACGAACCGATCGATTCTCGTGTTTGATCTGAAACAACGAAATAACTTATCTGTAGTTAAACATGCTCAGTAACACAGTAACATTAAAGTTTAACAGTCGCTAGTTGAAATCAATCAAACAAAATCAAAAAACCTATTACTCTAAGGTTTTCTTATCTACTTTGTTCAGAGTAAAATCCACTTCTGCATTCGTGACGGAACTGAATAACGATTCGAAGGAGTTTCGTTTTTTTTTTTTTTAACAACATTAAACACAGAGCATTGCCGTCAGTAAGCAAAACTATTTAAAATAACGTTTGAGCAGCTAACCATGACCTTTTATCGAATCGGTGTCCAGTTTGGTTTTTGCTACCCTATTGTACTCACATCACTAGAATTGGCCTATCTTCAACAACTCTCGAAACATCTCGAAACTACTGTATCAGACATTCGATTCAAGCAATAGAAGCAGTCTTTAACAAGTTTTACAACTTAACGCATAACAAACTGATTTGCAAATTTCATCTACTTCTCGAAGATGACTGGTGGATCTGCTATAGCTATAGCGTCTAAAAACAGCAAGCCAGAAACTGGGCCTCAACATCAATTGAAGAAAGTCCAAGAACATAATTGTTACTTTGGATCAAACGCCACAACACGACATGTGTATGCTTGTACTATTCTAAGAGCGTAGAGTTAAAAACTTATTTTCGCGATATTGTTGGCCAATAGAGTAACGATCGTTAGCAATGAATGTTAACGGAGAAAAAGACGAATACTTTTCAACGACTTTCTAACATGACGGGACATCGAATACAGTGTTACTCTTTCTTAAACACAAAAAGAGATCATAATATATTACGAAGTAATGCGAATTCTAAATCTTTGACTTCCTCGACTTTATCGACTCCCTCGGCTCCCACGGCTCTCTCGACTATTGATTTCCTCTATTTTCTCTTCTCTTTGACTTCCTACCTCGACTTCCTCGACTCGCTCGACTCGCGACGGCTCCCTTGGCTTTCTCGACTTCCTCTTCTCCTCGACTTCCTCGATTTACTTGGCATTCACGGCTTCTTTAGCTTCCTCGGCTCTCTCGGCTTCCACGGCTTCCACGTTTTCCACGGCTCCCATGTTTTCCACGGCTTTCATGTTTTTCACGGCTTTCACGTTTTCCTCTGCTTCTACGTTTTCATCGGCTTCCACGTTTTCCTTGGCTTCCTTGTTTTTCTCGGCTTTCTTGGCTTCCACGTATTCCTCAGCATTTTTTGACTTCTACGAATTCTGTGACTATTACGACTTCTGCGACTTCTGCAACTTCTGCGACTTCTGTGACTTCTAAGACACCTACGACTTCTATGACTTCCGTAGCTTCTGCGACGACTTCTTCGATTTCTATGACCTCTTCGACCCGTGACTTCTGCGACTTTTGAGACTTCTATGACTGCAAAAACTTCTACGACTTCAAAGACTTCTAAAACTTCTGCGACGACTTCTTCGATTTCTATGACCTCTTCGACCCGTGACTTCTGCGACTTTTGAGACTTCTATGACTACTAAGACTTCTACAACTTCAACGACTTCTAAAACTTCTGCGACGACTTCTTCGATTTCTATGACCTCTTCGACCCGTGACTTCTGCGACTTTTGAGTCTTCTACGACTGCTACGACTTTTACGACTGCTACGACTTCTAAGACCTACGACTTTTTAACCTCTTCGACCTCTTTGACCTCTTCTTTCGACTGATTTGCTGATTCGCCTGACTCGGCTTATTCGACTGATTCGGCTTATTCGGCGTATTAAACTGATTCGGCGTATTTAACTGATTTGGCGTATTCGGTTTATTCAACTTATTCGATTTAAGACTATAACTTATCTGTTTGATCCGACTTATCTGACTTATCCAACTGATCCGGCTGTACCGACCGATTTGGTTTATTCGGCGTATGATCAACTGATTCGGCATATTCAACTGAATCGGCGTATTCGGTGTATTCGATTTATTCGATTTATGACTATATAACTTCTGATTAATCCAACTTTTCCAGCTGATCCGGCAGATCCGACTTGTTTTATTCCTTCTCTGACTTATTCGACTCCGACTTGACTTTGACATTGACTTCGACTTTGACTGGACCTCGACTTCGACTTTGACTTTGACTTTGATTTGACTTTGAACTTGACTTTACTTTGGACTTGACTTGACTTCGACTTTGACATGACTTTGTCTTTGATTTGACCTTGATTTCGACTTGACTTTGACTTTTACTTGACTTCGACTTTGACTTTGACTTGACTTATAATTGACTTGACTTTTCGGCTTGACTTGATTTGACTTCGTCTTACTTCGACTTTGACTTCGACTTACTTCGACTAAGACTTACTTCGACCTTAACTAACTTCGACTTCGACTTACTCGACCTCGACTTACTTTGACTTTGACTTACTTCGACTTCGACTTACTTAGACTTCGACTTACTTAAGCTTCCGACTTACTTCGACATCGACTTATTAAACTTTCGTCTTAGTAACCTTCGGCTTATTAAACTAAGACTTATTAAACTTCGACTTATAAAACTTGGTCATTATATAAACTTCGACATTATGAACTTCAACTAATTAAACTTCGATTTATTCAAGTTTGATATATTCAACTTCGATTTGTTCAACTCCGATTTATTCAACTTTTATTTATTTATTTTCGATTTATTTAACTTCGATTTATTCAACTTCGTTTTATTCAACTTCGATTTATTCAACTTCGTTTTATTCAACTTCGATTTATTCAACTTCGATTTATTCAACTTCGATTTATTCAACTTCGATTTATTCAACTTAGTCTTATTTAACTTTTATTTTTTTTTCAACTTCGATTTATTTAACTTTAATTTATTCAACTCGCGACTTAAGTAATTTCGAATTATTCAATTTCGAATTATTCAACTTCGACTTATTCAACTTCGACTTATTCAACTTCGACTTATTCAACTTCGACTTATTCAACTTCGACTTATTCAACTTCGACTTATTCAACTTCGACTTATTCAACTTCGATATGTTCAACTTTGACTTATTCAACTTCGATCTGTTCAACTGCGACTTACTCAACTGCGAATAATTCAACTGCGACTTATTCAACTGCGACTTATTCAACTGCGAATTATTTAACTGAGACTTAAAACTGAGACTAATTCAAGTGCGACTTAGTCAACTGCGACTTATTCAAATGCGACTTATTCAACTGCGACTTATTCAACTGCGACTCAACTGCAAATTATTCAACTGCGACTTATTCAATTGAGACTTATTCAACTGAGACTTATTCAACTGAGACTTATTCAACTGCAAATTATTCAACTGCAACTTATTCAACTGCAACTTATTCAACTGAGACTTATTCAACTGAGACGTATTCAACCTTCGACTTATTCAACTGCGACCTTGACCACGACCTCTACCTATATCGTGACCTCGGCCCTGATCGTGACCTCAACCTTAAGCTCGACATTGACCTCGACCTCGACCAAAGTAAGACCATCTGGTAGGTACATCGATAATACTGCAGTTCTTCGTTTTGTAATATAACATAATGGTATACTTAAGAAATACCTGATAGACAGACACTCACGATTTGACATAACGATATCGATAGAAAATATGAAATCACTCCATGCAACAATATAAACTAACAGAGCACGCGAGCAAGACACACTTCCAATCTGAGCAACGCCGCGTAAAAGCTTCAAACGTCTATACTATAAACACAATGACTTCGATGGAAGATTACGATCGAGGAAACATTCGATGTTCCGCGCACTAAAGCATTAAGAGTATTGGGATGGGTGATCGCTAGCAGCGGGAAAGCTAAACAGTCGGTCCCAGACATTCCTAAGTTGCTAGGCTATAACGGAGGCCTTCGGGCGGCATCGGCCGTCACCAGAGTTAGCCACTGACTTATAAAATTTATTTACTTTATGCATACAGTAGTGTCTCATCGTCCTATCAAACAACACTCGCTTGCCTTCCCAAATTCAAACATTATCAGCCTTGAAAAATCAAACTCTATTTTCGATTCGAAACCGTACATAAATAAGGAAAGACTACGTGACCTTTGCTTTTCCGCGTCGATACGCGGCTCAGAATTGTGGCGTCGCTGCCTGCCCTGACGAAACTCGCCGTCCATGGCTGGTGGCGCACGGCGATGCCGCTCCGATGCACGAAGTCGCCGGCGCAGTCAGCCCTTCCAGCAGCTCGACCAGCTCCTGACTCCGCACCCACTCTTGGTCCCGCTCAGCGCCGCCGACGCCGGGGCCGCAGACCCGAACACGGCATCGACCTCGAGAAAGCACACGGCGATCCCGACGATTCGGCAGCTGCGTTTCAAATCGACCCTGTGATCTGATTCGTTCATCGTCTGAAAAGGATTGCGTGGCATTGCAATCCCAGAAAAAAACACGTTTTAGAATAAAACATCTTGAGGGTAGTTCTAAAATAAAATATATTTTAGAAAATCATTCTACGAAAAACAATATTAGCTAGGTACAGGATAGAATCTAGATAAATTAGCCTTATCTAGGCATCTTACGAATAATAATTTTATGAAAATCGATCATGATAGTAAACCAAACTTACGGTTACCCGTAAAGGTTACTCGAGAAAAATACGAATCACAGACTACTAACAAAATTGGTGACTGTTTCAACATCAAAAATTTAAAATCCGAAAAGCTAAACATTTTTTAGTCTTTGCAACGAAATGGGCGTGTACTTACTATTTATTTAAGTTAGTCTCGATCCCGGCTTCTGAAATGTAAACTTCACTACTATTTCAGGACTTTGTAGAAAGAAGAACAGCATGATGTTTCAGGTACAGAAATACTTTTTCTTTATTCGACCAACGTAGGTACTTTTCACAATGTTACTTGTTCGACGATCCAAGCCAGAATGAATCTCCGACCTTTTCGTTCGTTCTTTATTTTTCTATCTCAAAAAAAACGGGCTTTCGATTGATTCCTTCTTGAACGTTAGCCAATCACAAAACGAGTCCTCAATCGCAACGATTTGCGGGCAGATACTACTCTGTGATTGGCCAACCTCATCGATCCACCTTTTTTCATTTTACAGATAAAGAACCAGCGACAACGTCAAAGTTACAAAACAGTTGCTAGCATTAAATAATATCGAATATATCCATAGATATCGAGATTTGAGTAATTTATCCAAAAACGAAATACATTTATTTTCAACAAATAAACAACCCTAACACATTCAAACACGATTTATAATTGTTATGAATAAATGAAATGAAATATGTATATTTCAACTACTAATTTCATTTTATACCTATTTCATTTAAAACATGTGTGTTCTCGTTTGTATGTTTTACTGCATATAAAAATTCTACTATTTTTTTCCGCTATAATTTTACACTCAACCCACACCAAAAGAGTGACACACCGAGTAATGTTTGACTTGAACCGGGGCAGTATTTATTGTAACTGATGAAACGTGTAATACTTGATTCTTGGCGTCATTGTTATTACTCTATTGAGCTCGTTGTCGTCGTTTTTATGGCATTTGATACAATTTCAGTTGTTGATGAGGCTATCAAATATTGAACGGTGAGGAGTGACGTGCCTATTGTCCACCGAATAATGAATATTGCAAAATGTTTTCCTTGTCGTGGTTATTTTCGTTTGGTCAATCCCGCTGTGTCGTTAAGGCATTTATGTCGAGTGTTCTGAGAGTGATCACTGAGCTATCTTTAAATTGTTTGTTACATAGATTATAGACAAGCATGATAGAATATAATTTTGTATGAGTTAGTGGCACACTCTATTATGAGAAGTTACAGACTTCCCGAACACCTCCGTCATAGCCCAACGACCGTTATAGAAAGCGTATAGTTTTTAAATATTTAAGATGTATGTTACTCGTAATAAGAGATATGAGTATCTTCAATCCTGTGTCTATTTTCTAGATTTAAACTAAACAGTAGCACATTGAGCTTATATTGGCTGAGAGTTTAAGATGAATTACAAATATCAAACCGGTATCTGTATGCAGTGTGTTCAAAAACTTTGTTGTTTTGTTTACCATTATAATATGAAATGAAGCGATGTGGCGCAGTAACACATCGCATCGTAGTAGCGGCCGGTGGGATCGCGATGCGAATTTAATATCTGTCAGGAACAGAGTGGGCGCACGTGTTGGATTCACTGTACTGCTAATGCATTTGGTACCAATAGACGGTATTATCCTCTTTATTTATTTACCTGTTTTACTACTGGGTAAAAGGCTGCCCTTTTTCTTTTCACTTGTCTCAGTCTTGCAACAATTCCTGAAAAGATAATGAGAGTTTTGAATGTTGTTCAGACGGTATTCAAATGTCTACAAAATTGTTATTGTTTCTTAAAATTAATAATTATAAAAAATCTCAATTAACAGTCACATACAGTAGGTACAGTATTCAACTTAGATACAACCAAATTCTTTGTGTATAAGGCAACAGAGTGACATCGTAAAAAAAATAGAGAAACCCGAAATAGTAACAGTAAATTATTTAGTAGTAAATCAAATAACGCAGATTATCTTTTCGAATTACAGGAGTAGGTACTGTCGGTCAGCACTGACACCATTTACCGCATCACGTTTGAGTATAGTTTGCCTATAAAAACACCGTCTAGTTTCTGTATAATACCAACTGCAGTATAATTTGTTAACTAGTAATACCGAATTCAGAATGGTTTGTTAGAATACACTCCACCGCACTAGGAATCGCGTCGTGCTGTTATGAGACATCTCATTTCACGTGCTCCATTGTGCCGTTGTTTGCTCGACGATTCTGTGTGACTTGCACTGCATTATTATAAGCAGGTCGATTCTGCTCTTGAAGGATTAAGGCTATAGCGAAGACAAGATATTTTATATAAGTTTTGTTTTTATTTAACATTTTATTTAATATTATTATTTTATTATATTGGTTAGTCTCTCTTTTTACTAGCACACTAGTTAAAAAGATAAACCTTTATACTTATTTTTAACTAAAACTAACTTTTCGTTTAACTTTTTAAGTCAGAGTACGTAAGGGACTAAATCAAACACAATGTTCAACATTATAGTGACCAATTTAAGTCCACTAAAATATATAATTATGGAATCGTTGAAACTCAATTTCTACTCATTAATTTCCATTTTGTAAATGCCACTGGCAAACCCATCTCGGCTCGCCTAATTTTTTCACTTCCTTGTCTCTATTCCCGGCGATATACAATCATCAAGCTCCGTTAATTCGGGTTCATATAATAAATATTGCACCATGATGGATGCATGAAGATACTGAAAGCGGGTAGGTATACCCGCGCAAACATTTATAAATGCAAAAGTAACTCTGTCTGCTATGTTTTCATGATTAAACCGCTGATCTAACTACTAAAATCTTAAGAAGATATTTTTATGTATGTCCACGCGAGCAAAGCAATGGGTGGCAGCTGCACCAATAATATTATTATGTATATGTTACCAGTAGTACTACTATTTTGTATAAATAAATCATTGGCTTAAAAACTAGCTTAACACTATTTTTATTTAGCTTGCTGTGTACAACGTAAATAGGAGACCGTAACCATTTTCGTGGTTAAAGTCACAGCAAGTTTTTGTCGCTGCAACCACGCTAGTTTAACTGGTACGAATAAATCATCACTTATCAGTAGATCTCTTTATGAAAATGTGAGGCTAGGTTTTTGTGTAGACGTCTGGATGATAAATTGGGGATTTTAAGTTAGGTACTTAATTTTAGTGTTGTCGGCTTGGGAATGGAACTTGGGTTGAGATTTGCTGATACTCAGTAGTACAAGCTTTTGTTTAATCCAAAACAATTGGTATTATGCCAGCAGTAATGTAAAGCAATTTTTCCTTTTCAGAAACACATGAAACGCTGACAAGTGGTCACTCTACAAAATGCAACTTGCAATTACAAATTTGTAAAGTAGACATTTCTGACTTAATATCGTTCTTAGTTGGGAAAAACACGGTTTTATTATTTGATTTTTATTAATTCTTAATTTATGATTATTTGGTAGACGTGAAACAATGTTTTTCTTATAAATTATTTAAAAATAGATATGAACATTGGTGTTATCACAAAGTTTTTAATCAGATGCTGAGACTGTCGTAAAATATGTGGTTCTGTTATCAAATACATCGTAGAAAAACGACGCCCTTTTAATTAAAAACCCAATCTTCTTAAATCGGCCATCATCAGTTCCCCCAAATTCGTTCAAGGTAGAAATCCCAAAGAGCGTCACCCAATTAGACAGGCGACCCCCGAAAATCTGAAGTTACCCCGGGCGACCGGGAAAACAACGGGGAAAAAATCAGGGAAAACTTTACGCGACACCGAACGCGATGCGAGGATGAAATCCTTTGCAAAGCTCAGGTGTAGGAACTAAGGGATGCAGTGCAAACGAGGATGTAATTTCCGCTTGACGTACATGCTGAAAATAATTTAAAAAAAAACAAAAAACTTTCCAAACATTACTTTTAGAGGTGAATAGTTTTTGTGCTAGATTGAAGTTGCACTGCAACTCTGTTTAGTAGTATTCTATAAATACTGATCTTAAGGTCATGGATTCAAACCCAAAAACGGTGTCTTTCAATTTAGCCTAAGTTATTTTGTTCTGGAGCCGGCACGGAGTATATTAAAAACAATAGCTAAGATCCACTCCGGAGTTAATCATGAACCTCGGCTATTTACATAATGTTTCCTTTATCCGCCTCGAGAAAGTTTCCCGTAAGAAGGTAAACGCACACTGTTAGTGAGATTAGGGGGCGCGCTAGGGAATTGTTTTGCTTGAGTGAATTAGTAAAAAATGTTTTCGCCATGTATTGCAACAAAACCTACCAGTTTTATTTTGTTTTTTTAGCTACATTCTGTAATTTACCCGTCTAAACGCACACAGTATTTTTCTTGTCTACGGTTATTATTTTACAGTTATCTTTTTTGTTTAACTTACTTACTTAGTTAGTTTAGTCTTCTGGGATCAATTTAACCTTCAGACGACTAGCTTAAAAATATTATTGTTAAAGTTGACGATATAAACTTTAGTCTAAAAAAAGTTATTTTCTAAAACTAACAAATGATAGAATCGAACGAAAAATAAACTTTGTTTTGTATGTTTAACGGAATTCCAATCTGGTTTTAACAATAAAAAGTTTTACAACAAATTACAGAGCTGGATCCCAAACCAACAGTCAAACTTGATTGGTTTTCAAAGTTGCACATCAAATAAAACGCGTAAAGAATTCGCATTCTAGCTAAAAGCCAATACAGTATTTTACAATGTACTAAAATTGAATTATTTGTAAATCTTTTGTTTTGTAACATTTGATTGATATATACAATTAATGTATCTATGCGTAAAATAAATCTACGAGTGTTATCATATATGTAAAAAATAGCGTTGAGTTTATCTTAACTCTGTGTAGAACATAGTGAGAAATAAGAACTTCAAATAATCTATAACAGTAGCAAGTGTAGTTTACAATACTACAGTGTCCTATTAAAAGCACCGACAGTTTTTAATAATGCAAAATCATCGATGTATCAACTATTCAGATCAACCGATGTGGACGGAGTCTCTGCTTTAGAAGTTTTAAATATGAAACAATGGCGGGTAATGAAGACTCGTCGAGGTGTGCATATTCGAACGAGATTGCTACTCTAGTTCCGCACACAACGCTTTTTTAGTGCCTTTGGCAATTGTGAATGATAGCAAAAATAGTGACATTGTTTTTTATTTTGTTTCTGTGTCAGGCTGCACCAGTCGAGATAAAAAAATGCAAATAAATGAGGCGTTAAGTTTGTATAAAAAACAAGATTTACGACTGTTACTAAATAAATGTAGTCCTAAATAAAAACTTGGCAGGTACAACTAATTGAGTTTTACCTAACTAGGACTTTTTTCTTCCAAACTTTTGTCTTAAAATCATGACATAAAGGAGCTCTTAACATAAGTTGGTTTGCTCTTTGCGTATGAGTATGGCTGCACGACAGAAAAATATTTAATTGTGCTGATTTTTTAAAAATTAAGATAAATTAAAATACGTGACAATCGCTTCATGCTAGATGACAGTTATAAAAGTACTGAACAAAAGCACACCGATAAAAGTTTCTTGGATTCAGCGATAGATTAAAGGCCAAACCATACTTTCTGCGTACGAGTAGACATAAGAGACACTTATTAACTCAAAACTTATAGGTTTGGTTACTTTATTGATTTAATTGAGTTTGATATTTGGTTCAGTAAAATAGTCTGCAAGCACAATTCTATTCACGAGAAATATCTCAATACCAACAAATCGAAGTTTTGTTTAGGAAAATATGGATCTTGTTCAGTACAATGGAATTGACAGTGAGATATAGTCTCTACCTCTTGCTTTAGTATTATGCGAGTGAGAGAGATAGAGAATGCACTTAACCCGACCGTTTGTTGTGTTGTCTACGACGCCTTTTGGCCTTTTCGGATGATTAATGATGGAGCGAATTTAAAATTTTCACAATTTATTTGGAGGAAAATTAGATAGCGCAATATAATTTCAATCGAAAAAATCTTAGCACTAAGATGGAGTTTAAAATAAGATATTTTATGTATGTTTTATTATTCAAAAAAATTAACAAACCAAGTTATACAACAAAAATGTTACAATATTTTTATACACTGAATCTAAATACATGAAATTGTTGCGTTACTATCTGATTGACTGTTATAAGACGCAGCGGGAATAAAGAATGAACAAATGTCAGCGCGGGCAAAGTCACGGAGGGTCCCACTAGTCAGTTTTATTAGCACCAATTTCTTTGCCACAATTAATTACGTATACGTACGTAGGGACTAAATAAATAAATAAATAAATAATGCTGGACAATCGACACAGCATCATCTAGCCCCAAGGTAAGCTGCTGTTAAACAGAGCTGTATTATGGGTACTAGATGACCGATATATACTTATTTAATTGTTAAGTTAGGTACCTACAGCTTTTTAAAGGCATAAAAATAAACGCACCAGCCCACAAACAAATACCATCACAAAATCGAAAAAAATATTCCCTTTATATTATTAGATAGTCAATAAAACGTCCACTGTTTTCTTTCGTGCAAACATAGCAGTTTGACACTTTTATTGGAACTATCCCTATTAAACGTCCCAACAACCGTGTTCTCACTTCGCAAATGTCAGCTTTACTCCTGTGGTTTCAAAGGTGGAATTAGGTTGAAGGTATTTGATTGAAAGTGGGGTTCGGTAATGAGGCGGTCAGCAGTTATTGATTCCCGTGGTTCCATTAGGCCTGTTACAGGAGTGCGAACTCAGCGGGACGATGGGTATCTCGAATGTGATCATGTTATATGTTACACCATCGGCAGTTTTATTGCACCCCACCTGTTCCGGTTCAAAATTGCTTATGTTGAAGAAGGTAAGTTACATTTACGGGTTAAGGGTTGACGCAGACGAAGTTCGATCATCTTCGCCAATCAACCAGCCGTCAACGCGACATAAGCACGACGCCAAATGGGTGACAAGACTTTGTCTAGGAGACCGCGTGCTATCTATGACTGGTTGACGTTTTTTCATGACGTCATTATGGAGCTTTTTATCAGCAATTAAAATTTTGTTCACGAAACGAGGGGAGCAGTTTCTCATACAGCAATTTAACTTTTGCGGGAGCAATTATCGAAACCAAATTTAATCCGGGGATCAGGGATATCATATTGTTCCGGCAATTAGGAGCAACTTTCAAGGCATTTCTCGGACAACAATTACGCTGGGATTACCTCCGGGACTCATAACACTTTTGTAGCTTAGACGAAATGGCTGTATCATCCAAATCAAATTTTTATAAAAAATTCAAACCAAGAAAAATTATGATTGTTTTGGAATTGTAGCACAATTTTAACCTTTCTGAACATAATTCAGATACCGATATGCCAGATGTTTGTGGCTGGTCTGGTCTTACTTTCACACAATGTCGTATTACAATTTTTTTTAAGATGGCTTTGTAAAAATGTACCAGCTGTTTACTTTTACCCATGTTAGTGTCCCAGGATATCCCGTTAAATAGGTATAATGTGCAGTGCCCGGATTAAGTACGGCGGATCATGTTATTCCTAAATTGTGTTCATAAGTACAAGTTTATTGCGGCTTATGAGCTTGTGTCGTGTTTACATTTCATAAAATGTCTGAGATTTTAATAAAAATAATAAAAACAATTTAGCTAAACCAAATAGCAGCTATATTATATAATAGCTATATACATTTAAAGAAACCCTTGAAACTCTTATATCCAAAGTTTGTATCTCTTCATCTACTAGAAAAGAACTGATGATCTTCAAACGGCTGAGCAGATTTTTTTGAAACATACCTAAGAACAATTTCGGTTGACCCCTTTCAAAAACCGAAAATAATAGACAAAATCAGTTCATCCGATGATACCACAAACAAATATACAGATACATAGATACATAGTACAAACAGGGATCATAACACCGCTCTGTTTCGTGGGGGTTAAAATAGTTACAAAAAAGTTTTTAAAGTAACCTGACTATAATTTTATTTATAAATTAAAACAAATACAGGTTCATCCCATTAGCTAATATAGTTTAACGAAACAAAGCTTTTATCGTTGGCCGTCATGGCTAGTCACGAGACGTACCATAATAACTCTTTAGTTGTGCTGACATAAATAACACGCCTTTTAACACGTTTTGATTCTAAAATAGCATTTGGGATTTTTTTTCAACATAATTTAAAAGTGTGCGAATGTTCGGTAGAGAAGCGAAAATTTGTGGTGCATTATTTTATTCAGTATGAGTGTTACAAAAAATTGATATGTGTGTTTTATAAATCATCTAGCTCTCATAGTACAAGATTTGCTTAGTTTGAGGATAGATGACGCTGTAACTTGCAAAGTTTCGCAAAACTCGGCTAAAAAATTCCGCAAACTAACCTAAAAATTCCGGGTCCGGCTTTCATCCGTCGCAGAAAGAATACTAATACACGGTCCGCCGGATTAAGTCCGCCGAAAAAACCAGTTGCCACCCTGGAGCTTTGCAGCTAAAGGAAACTTTTAGGTTATTTGACTGCGACTAGGAACTGAGATGTAACCAGAATAATCTGAGGAACTGCTAGATATAAAAAAATGGTCAAGTTGTTCGCCTTTATTCACTTACTAAAACTATCGCGGTCCCTTTTATTTTAATTCATTAGAAAAAGACGGCCACAATTATACCTAGATAGTTTAGTTCAGAAAACCTAAATGCTGTAATGCTAGCACGCTTTTGCTTGATGACAAAAAAATATCTGTTATGTAAGTAAGTTCGTATGAGTCAGTGGCAAACTCTGGTGACACAGTTTTTAGGCCGCCCGAAGGCCACAGAGGCCGTCATGGCCTAACAACTTTGAAAAAGCCGGGACCGACTGCTTAACGTGTCCTACGAAGCACGGGAGCGCTCAGTTGAAATTGCCACTGGCGGTCACCCATCCAAATTATAACGACGCAGAACAGCTCTTTGAGTTAGAAAAAATGTTTGTTGTAAAAAATAAAAAAAATATAAATAAGTAATTTAATTTAAAATAAAACTAAGGCTATCGATTTTTGTATCGATAGTCACATAGTGTTACTGAAATGGGTGAACCACCTTAACATTATTCACCTGACCACGTGTTGTCTGAAAGTAGCTTTCTGAATATTTAACTTGCTTGTACATATGTATATTAAATTTGTAAGTACGTAGTCGACACTTAAAAAAATAATAGCAGTAATTACTCACTGGTAAAACATTACCACCATTTTATTCTTCGTGTATCGCGCTAGTAAAAACCAAACAAAGAAAAAACGAACTTAGAACCTTGTATCCAGTATATTATTACGTAATTAAGCAAGAAAAACGTTGAGCCACCGTGAAAAAGTGCAACTTAAAACGTAGGCCATAAAAAAGGCCAACAAATCAGCCACAAAAACGAAACAAACACTCAGGTAGCAATGTGCAAATTGCTAAGACTAAAAAGAGTTTGAGAAATGCTAAGTGGTCTATAGGCGGTTTAATAGGGGTTTTGCAAGAAACAGGTACGTATTGTAAAATCTAACTCACAATGCAAAGATCCCATATTAGTTATAGTCTTTTGCATATCAGACAGGATTTTAGTGTGCACTCGTCTTAACGGCATTCCATACAAAATGTCAGTTTCACTAAATTCGCATAAAGTAAAGTGCATAAAATGAGAAGTAATAACACTTTTAGTTTTTATTTTAAGCATGCACATTAGAGCATCAATACTGACACGATGAATTCTTTATATATTTTTTATATATTTAGAAGACCTGATGAAACCAACGTGTACCAATATTGCCAGACTAATCTGGTTCTGTCATGTTATTATTATCCTATTATGACAGCCGCATAATGCGATTGCATACGTGCCTATGAAAGCAATGCTCAAATATATTTCCTGTTTATTATCTGTTTTAATAACAGTTCTGTAGAATCCAGTCTATTTGGAAAAGTACATTTTTGGACACGATCCTGCTTGCTGAAAGTTTTAAACAAATTGCAAGTAAGTTGAGTGTAAGTAACCTACCACTGTTTGAGCTCGGTTCAAATAGACAAGAAAAGAAATCTAGAAGCTTTTATCATAATCAGCTCAATGGATAAAATTGAAAAGGCTTCGTAAAAAAATAACAAAATATTTATCTTACTGAGCTATTATTATAGTTAAAAATGAATAATGAAGACAGATATTTTCTTTTCACTTCTAAGGGTTATAGGGATCTAAATACCATGATTAAATTATACCATCCTGATATTGAAACCGTGATGTGATTTCATTCTACTTTTCACCATAAATATAGCCTCTGAGTCTTTCATGGCTAAACAGCCTGTTTCATGTAAGAATTTGCATATTTTATAGCTCTGTTTTAGATTTGAACTAAATTTAGAATTGATGCACGATTCAATAACACAATTTTCATGACACGGACCCCTAAAAAGGTCGGTAAAGAGAAATTGTAGGCACGAACGTTGCAGGGCCATAAACAAATGAATATACGAGTGTGGGCCGATCAGCTCGAAGTGGATTATATTTTTAGTAGAACTTCGAAAAGCAGGCGAGCAATTTTAAGGGAATCGATAAAAATAATGAACAATGACCAAGTGCATAAAGTTTCAAAATATGAGTTTTGAAGTTGGCAACCATAGCTAACGATAACTGGTTATCGACAGAAATAGGTGCTATTAGTACGTCTCCAGCGTATCAAAATTTTCCTTGTGCTAAGATAGAATAAAGAGGTTTGAGACTTTGACTTGACCGGGTGATTTTATCACAATAAATTGAGATACTATTAATCTCTGTCAAGTTACAAAATAAATGTATTAGAAATAAATACCTAAAAAGTTACAAAATAAAAGTTTATCTGTTTTCTTAAAAGAATTAAGTTCCATTAAAACTAAGACCCGAGCTTTTCCTACATTTGTCTCGAGGTAAAAACAGGTACAAGTAAATCCACTAAAGCAAAAGTGGAACGAAATAAACAAAGTGGAAAAGGAATCCACTGAAAATTTTGCAATTAATTTACGTGCTTGTTGGTAAAATAACGCATTCTTTTTAAAGCAAAGAATACACATTGTACTGGTTGCTTGCGTACCAAATAAAACACTTTATTTAAATGATAAACCAACACGTCCGCTTGGCGCGGCAGCCTGGCATCGAATGCACAACCAACTCTTGCTCGCCGTATTCGCCTCACCAGTCAGCGTGCTTTGTATAATTCTTTAGATTACACACATTATATTTGCTATTACTTATTTATTTATTTTTTATTATTATTATTATGTATATTGAAAAATATAGATGACACATAATCCAAGTGGCGTGTATCGACTACTGAGACAGGAACAACTTTAAATCGATAAATGGATAATATTATTTTAATTTACCGAACACTTCGTGAGGATTTACTACCTACACCCTAAAGTACTCTATGTAAGCGCCTTGTCCGTTGCTTGTCAGTCTAAGTGTTTGTACATTAAAATACCACCATCTTTATCATCATTTTATTAGCCAATATACGTCCACTGCTGGACATAGGCTGGACCGATATTGAGCCTTAACCATCCCTGCGACCATTTTAATGTCATCGGTTCATCGAGTTGGGGGCCGACCTACAATTCATTTTCCAATTCATGGTCACCATTCGAGCAACTTTATTCTCCAGCGAAGTTTATCGGAAGGTTATCAGTTCTGCAAGCTATAATGGCCTGCCCCAGCCCACTGTCACTTCAACTTACTTATTTTTAGAGTTATGTCGGTGCCCTTGGTTCTTCTACGGATTTCCTTGTTTGATATTTGATTCAGATTATAACAAATCAGAATTTCATTTAGTTTTACCACAAAAAATTACATATAATACATTGTTAAAATTACTTACCCGATAACAAGGCAACCATAAAAGAATTAGAGATTCACAATAACGAACTAAAAATAATTTAATCTTTATGGGAGAGTTGTGATTTTAATTATCTACTGTTTTTCATTACGTAATCTGCAATATTTCAACGAATTTTCATTAATTAATTTCTTTTTGTGGATAATATGATATATGGATAATATGATGGGTATTACGACTTGTAAACTATATCTTATTGTATTACAATTTTTATATCTATAGTAATAGTTTTAAGTAACTGGATTAAATGCCAGGTCATATTTCTCCTACTCAACACGTTTCACAACTAACTAGATATTTGTTTGTTTGCCAACTAAAAGCGTGGTAATAATGCAATTTTGCTGGAGGCATCTGCGATTTAACTTATAACCAGATTGTATGTGACGTTTTTTACATGAAACTTTTAGTTAAATTGCGATAAAAATATCTTATAAGATGATACACGGATGAATATAGATATTATAATAGATGCTAGATTTATACACAAATAAAAAAAAAATACTGGCATTAAAAACAATAACTAATTTTCAAAACTGTCGAATACAGACTATTAACTTTTAGGTTTTTTACTGGCTTTGGTATATACTAAATTAAATACATCAAACTTAAAACGAGTTGCAGTCGCGTTGTATTTTTGAAAATGGCAAAATTTCAATGAAATTTTCGAAGATTTGTCGTAATGATCCAGCAAAAGACTTGAACCCACCGTCCTTAGAATTTCTGTCTTTGACATTCAACTGAAACTAATTTAAAGCAACAATGTAAACTTATAAGTGACTTTTCTTTTACCCATACTGAAACCACCAATGAACCTCAACATTATTTGGGAAATTCTACCTTATTGCTCAACATCTAAGATAGAGTTTTGATTAATATAATGTAAGTGAGTCTTCTTAGACGATCAATCATGGAACACCGCTGCATCTTTAGCTAGCTACTTTGCGAGGCGTAAACGATTTGTTTTTTCAAGGGTTTTTGAGCAATAATAACATAAATTATTATGTAGATATTTAAATTGTAAGTTTTTAAATTTCACATCATGCGAGTTCTTTTAGATTTTAGTTTCTTGTTATAAAAACCATAGGTATTTTTTATTATTTTTATTTGACACAGGTTTTGAGTATGGTCTGGAATAGCAGAGAGGCTTCTTGTTTAAACCTGGGTTCCCGTGGGATAAAAAAAAAACTGTTTAACCGCGGGTAGCACCGCGAGGCGCAGCTAGTAGATAAATAAAGTAATGAACGCTAACAAAACTCCACTGAAGACACCGGGTAAAAATAAATCTAATTCCAGTCTCATCTTACTCAGGTAAAGTATTACATTTGCATTACAATAAAGTTTCATACATGTTCTCAGGGTCCAGCGAGAATAAATCGCTAGCCGCTTCCGTTCGCCATCTTGGATTGCGCTAACGGGTTCATTTCCTGTGCCTATACATTTCCGGTGCGATGTTGCCAACTCATAATTTTTGAGCTTTCAGTGTACATTGTGGTTTTTCGTCTAAGTAAAACTAAGCTGAGCAAATAAATAAAAATTTGGTGAACTAATACATTAAAAAATGTTCAATTAATAGATATAAAGAATGAAAGAGCAAAAGAGAGGATATACTTTTATTTATCACGAACATAGTAGACCTAAACATAAGTACATACGTACTGCTAAAATATACATAAATAAAAACATAAGAAAATAACATTTAAACAAAGTAGGCACCATAGTACACGTGCACAGTATATGTGCACGCCTGTACCCATACAGAAATAAAAACAGCTAAAGGTTATGATGAGGCACCATTTTCTTACCATTTATCGCTAAAATACAAATATACACTTTGCCCAACTAGTATAAGCACCCGGTTTGGTATCTCAATTCATCATGACAGTCTTCTAATGTTCCCACTGCTGGGACACTGGCCTACTCTCAGGCGAGAGTGATTGGGTCTTAATCCACCACGCGGACCCAATGCGGATTGGCGGATGGCACATGTCTTTCGAATTTTTAGTTCTTGGACATGCCGGTTTCCTCACGATGTATTCCTTCACCGTATGAGAGCACTGGCATTGCGCACATAAATTTTTCGAACAGAAAAATCCATTGGTGCACGACCGGGTTTGAACTCACGACCTTCGGATCGGAAGGCGGGGTCACTACCACTAGACCACCGGTGCTCTCAATTAAAGAGTAGATAAATGATAGTGATTGTGTTTAACAAAAACTGTGATTTTTCTTTACATTTCTTACGTTTACGGTATTTGTGATAGACATGCTAGTTTGCAGTTTTTAGTAATAGTTATCAAACAGCTCCTAGTTCGCATCTTCTAAAACTCGGTTGAATAAAATACTATGGTTATGATATTGTCTGTCGCTGCGAGCTAATGAAATGATATTCCGAGTCGTGACCCGACTGGTGATTTGCGCGGCTGTTTGAAACGGTGATATAGAGATGCAGTAGAACGTCATTTTATATGCGTTCAGTTTGTTTGCAGTAGAATCATATTCTATATTGAACAATTCAATTTAGAATTTTGTATATAGTTTTACCTGAGGTTTTACTTGCCTTTGCATTATTAACATTCTAGGATCTGTCAAAATTTATGAAAATTGATAGATTCAGGGGTTACTTTGCGGAAATCCATTACAAGATAAAAAACAGACGAAAAATCTCTAGTACTAAGTTAGGTTAAGCGGAATATTACTAGAAATTTTTCGTTTGTTTTTTATCTTAAAATTTATCAAGCTCTACGCTCATTCATTTTAAGAGGTTTCTACATTATATACATATTTAAAACCAGGAAAGTGCTTTTTTTAAATTGTTGAATCAGAACATCTCTGTCGCTCGTGACTTGTGTGGCATTTTTGTTTTGGTCAGTATCATGAGTCTCAGTGGGTAAATAAAGGATTACCCTTACTGAAGTGGTGTAGCTTAGGTAGATTAAACAGAATTGCGAAAAATAAAATTGAACAATAACCGACTGCTTTAGAATTTTAAAAATTACGGATTCTAAGTTACTAGTATAATAACTATGCCTACGACAAAGGCTTTCAAGTGGTTCAAGAATATCAAGAGATAAAAAAAAACTCACACAATTTTTTTTCTGTTACACTGATAAATTGGTTCATACCAGTGCAATAGCTATTTAATTTATCTATTGTTTTGGTTCAGATAGCAAGCAATACGGAGAAATAGAGAGCGTTATCGGTTATCCAAAATTGTAGATAAAAGTTATGGTAGTAAACACATCCAATGCACATCTGGCTGCATTTATGGCAATACTCTGGTACAGTGTAGGTACATTTGCAGCCAAAAACCAAAAGCTACCTATATCAGGGGTTGAATTTGCATCGCCGGCCACTAATTAGCAGTTAGCCGCCTTTATTTCCGAGTCGACGGTATCTAAGCCGCGGTAATCTGCCACCGTTACGCCCCCTACCGTACAGCACTCATTATGTGGAATTGTATTTTCAAATGAATAGGAATTTCAGAAATGTTTTGGTAAATATTTTCACCTACAAATTTCAACGCTGGTCGCTGTAAATGTCAGTAGGATGCCAATTACTGTAGCAAAAGCAGACGTGCAGCATTATTTTACAAGTTATTAGGCCATGATGGTGGTCTTTTGGTGGCCTAAATGCTAGCCACTATTCTTTATAACTTCTTCTCTTCTTATATCTTCTTTAATATAAAAACAATTTGTAGTGCGTTAGTCTCGCTAAAACTCGAGAACGGCTGGACCGATTTGGCTATTTTTTTTTAAATCTTTACCAGCATTTAAATGTCTTTATATTTATAATACAAAATCATTAATGACATTTGCATTAAATTTTTAGTTATTTTATTATAAAATTTTATCGATGTACTTACAAAAATAACTTATAAACACCTTTATAAAGAGGATTTTGACACTAGCTCTTTTGCCTTTGATGTTTTTGGTACTACAAGGCGAATTTTACGCTTAGTGTTATGATTATGTGCATCTTTTATTGTTTTTTATACTTTTTATATAATTTCTATTATGTTAAATATTTTAGCAAATAAATTCGCCAGTCATAGTCATAATGCCCAGTTAATTAAACTTATCTCTACAGGATTCCAAGTAATTTAATCTTAGTATCGCAGTATGGGAAGTACAAAACCATAAGCCCGCTAGTATTTCTACTGGATATGGATACTCTAGTTAACTACAGTAGTACAATCTCGTATGTAGTGCAGTTTATTGAACCCCAGATTCACAAGATGATGCTCTACAATAACTACTACCTAGACATATTTTTTATTTATTTACATTAACTTTTCATGTGTTGTGATTTTAGCATCCACAATACAAGTTATTCCAGTGTAAGATCAAAATTGGTTTATATTGTATAAATCTCAATTGTAATGTTGTTACCATAATTTAATCATTCACATAATTTACCAAACTGATCGAGGATATGCGTAAAATTGACCAATGTTGCCGTCGAAAGATGACGTGATTTATTTTTATTGGTGCATCTCTTTTCAGCTTCCTTCAAAATCAATCAAACTCACCTAAACTTGTAATTTATTTGTTACAGGGTGCGCGTTCCTGACATACTTCAACCCAGATAGCGCTTCAAGCGCTCAGTCGGTCCTCCATGAGAAACGGACTTTGCCCGGGGTAAGCGGCTTTCTTGTCACAAACCTCTTTGCTTTTATTGTCATAAAGACTCATAAAGACTTATTTTACATTTCCTGGATATCCTAGCATGGTTGTAAAATTTAAGGTAAGTTTCAAATATTCCAAAAAATTGGGTATATACTTTCGCGTATGAGTACTATTCGTACACAACTGTAATTTTTGAATTCTCGATAAAGTGCAGTAAATGTCTTTGTGAGTTACACCTACCGTAATAATTATTTATTATTAATTAGGTCTATGGAATGATTTTAAATAATGGATTCACAACATTGTGATTCGCATTTCACTCGGACGTAACATTTATTTAACTTGCATATAGTGACAGTAAGAAAAAAAAATAAAAAAAATTATGTGACTTAAGATCAGGAGAACTATGTTCAACAGTGGACATCTGTAATGTTGGCTGACATAATAATGATGATGAATAAGAGTGTACTTAATAAAAATTACGGATTGTGTAATTTCTGATGGTTTCATACGTAAAAATATACAAGCTTGTCAATATTTTTTTAATATTTCAGATGTTATTCGAAGGTACACTTTAGATACATATTATATGTGAAAAGCGACGCCGAGTGTTAGCATGTTAAATCCAGTTTTCGCAACAAATATTTGATGAAGGAAACCACGGCAAAATAAAGACATAAAACTTATCGTATGCCTAACACGAGGTAATTGCGTACAAAATAAGGCGAGGCTCACGGTCAAACTTCATACATAGGCATGCTTCAACGTTACAAAACATCTGAGCTTTGTCTTATAAAGAATTGAGTTCTATGTTTCAGGGCTATCTCGTTCTAATTTCTAAGTTTTTGAGGAAAAAGTAAGACGTTAAAAGTCTTATAAATAATTATTTTCTACCTTGTGCGAGCCGTATTTGAAGCCATGTCAACAAATGAGAATGTTTGAAGTTTTATAAGGGTGAGTTGCACCATCTAACGTTAACGTCAAATTGTTAAATCGTCGTCGTACAATTTGACGTTAACGTTAGATGGTGCAACTCACCCTAAGAAAACGTTTCGCTTTCGTTTTGACATTTGCTTTTCTAATTAAAAATGCTTTTCGCTGTAGCATTTTATGAGTTCTGCGCACTGTGCAGTCCGCGACGTCTGTCTTTATCTAAAAAAAATCCATTACGTCTTGAAAAATAGCACTCTGTACATGTTGTCGTAACATAATGATTAAAAAAAAGGCTCTCGGCACTGCTGAACGCGTTGCAATATATCACAACCCACAGAATTAAGCACTACTTTATATTCGAGCAGTGCCCACAGAATTTTGTGAAGTAATTTTATTTAGGGCCATGAAACGATTCGGGATAATGACTGAAACATAAACGGCCGAAACTCTATTCAATGCGTGAAAGGAATACCACCTATTGAATTTAAATCGCTAGTATAAATCATTTCAAAGTTTTACATTTTGAGTTGAATGGTGTTCTAGTGGAAAACCCCGTGACTCTTTACGTATGATTTTGTCTCTTGGGTTGGGTTTTAGTCATTGATTCTCTTCAGAACTTTTATTGCTGGCCTAAGCATTGCGGATTTATAAAGCACGACTTTAAAATTTGTAGTTCTTGAATATGCCGCTGGTTTACAATGTTTTTCTATACAGTTTTAGGGCACTGGCATTACGCACACAAAACTTTAGTAAGAAAAAATCCATTGGATTGGCAAACCAATACACTCAGAATTGGAAAGACTACTGGCACTAGGACCAATTCTTTAGGACTTTTAACGCCGATTATCATCTCTCAGTGTCTCTGTCAGTATCAATGTGTTTTCTTGTGTGTTTAATATAGATTTCCCGTAAGTGTCAGTGTTATACTATCAGGTTTTCTTGTCATTTCTATTACATTTACGCAAGCGAGTTTCTTATTATTTTCTACATTTAATATTAAAGCTAATTTGTACAGACGAAAAGCAGAGTAACACGACACGAAAGCAGGAATTCAAATTTTGATCTCGACCCTAATCTTTCTATAAAGTTATACAGTGACTTGTACCCTTACGCACGGAATACAAATTGTGTCATTTCACCAAAACCCTAATGGAAAAGTAGATTAAATAATTCAAGCGAAAGAAATTTTGTGCCCATAACTGTATTCATAAATTATAAGGTTAACACATTGAGCTTCCAAGCGTTCTCACATTGTGTATAAATAAAACATTTTTTTTGTCACAAAATATTCCCTATACACAACAGTAGGTAATATAAATCATTGAGATAAAATTTTAACGCTTCGAATGATTTATGGAGAAAATTTCTGTATGGTATTTTTTATGCGTAAATTTAAGGCCGCATTGCCTTCGTATTACGAAAATTTCTATTCTCGCTAGTGGGAAAACATTTCTCATTTGAACATTAATTATATTTATTTAAATAAATTTTGGTCGATTAAATTGATATATGCAATAGGTTTTTACAAATAAAAAAAATGCTAAAAACCATTGTAAACAAATTTATAAACGTACCTAACTGTAGTTTTTCAGACATAATTTCTTTCAGGTTGTATTTTTTTACGAAACAAAAACAGAGTTTATTTCGTAAAAAAAACAAATTTTCAAGATCACCCAGTACTATTATTATTGTTATTATTATTATATTATTTCAAATATTACTGTCTATTTTTACTGCACATAATAAATTCAAAGCCAAATTTTATAGGAAAAACACTTGCGATGACAATACTATAAGACCAACAACAAACGCCTTCCAGCTAACGATGATGCAAATACTAATACATGTTAAACGTTCCCATATTTCTTCATCCATTACACAAAATTCGTATCCATTTCGTAAACGAGCTTTCAGTAAGCAGGTCACGTGTGTATATATTTGTTATGATTTTACAAACACGTACCGATAACATATGTATCCCGGTTCCTCGAGTCAATCCCTTGGAGATGTCCCGGAGAATTTCCCTTTAAAAATATTATGCGGAACCTTCTAGGATAATGCAGTTGTGGTAACGTGAAATATGGATGAGTTTCAGATATTGCGAGTGAAAGTTTTTTTATCTCGCAAAAGAGACTCTAAGATATTTCTTAGCATTTTAATCGGAAAATATTTTTGAATACTCAGATCTCTCAAATTGTGTTTCATGAAACACCTTACCACTAACCTAAAATTTGAAAATACACCTATTACGATTAGTTTTTATTTTGTTTATTTTTTTCCTTATGAATATGTATATATGATGTCAATAAATGGTTTTTCTTTATTTATTTTTAACCCCTTAGACCCACTTGAAACAAAATACATGCTTAGCCATATCCGCTTTTAGAAATCAGTAACAATTTATCATTATACCTATTTTCTGCCTCTAAGCCGTGATGCTCAGATTGCTGGTTCAGCTTCGGGTGTAGTCGAGAGTTTTTGGAAAAGATAAATAATGCTTATGGGACTGCTTGGGGATGATTATACAAATGTTATTTGTTTCATGTGTCGTTTTGTGTCTTTTTCCGACTTTTTTCCGACACAGCTAATTTTGGTCTGCTAGATTGAGGTCAAAGAACTTAGAGTTGATAACATTGTTCAAGGAAACACTGGGCACGACCTGAAGTTTCAACAGTCAATGTGTAGTAAAAATCTAAAGATGGGAAATCCGGCAAAAAAGTTAAAGAAAGCTCGAAACAACAGTTAAAAATTTCAATATAAAAACTTTTCCTTTTCCTATAAACAAATAACAAAGGCCTCGCTCAATCAAATTAAACCACTTTACTACAACTACAAAACAACACTCACTACTCAAATAAAAGTTAACAAACAACGTCTAATTCAATTTACACGGAAACATTAAAAAATAAAACAAACCAAATGTGGCAACAAGCGTTACACCCATTCAGCCAAACTTTAGAACGCACTCTTGGCACGAAATGCGGGAATTGAAAAATGTAAATGATAACTAAAGCTGTTTATTTGACTGTATATCACTTAACTGGAAGTTATCCAGCTGCAACAGGTCGTGCGTGCCTTGGATTAGCTGGGATTGTGTGGAATAATGGAACATGGAAGTGATACGGCTTACAAAATTAAGTTTTATTTATAAAAAATATTTAAAGACCTCCTGTGATTAGGTAAAGGTCCGTTTAGACATCAGACAAGAGCTGCATGCGCCGCAAAGGCTTGGCACTGTTGTTTTGTGTTTGATATGTTGGTTCACAATGATCACTCTAATCCTGACGTAGCGTGCTGATAGTCAGAATTTTTGTCTTTAGTTTATAGATTTTTCCGTAAATTGCACAGTAATGTGAAGGGAAAAGATAAATCTAACAAAATATAACTATGATGAGATGACCTACTAGCTAAACTTTATGAGAGTCAACCAGAGGCCAACTTTGGTGATGCAGTTTAGAAGTTATGAATGAATGAATGAAATGAATGAAAAATACTTTATTGTACATCATAACAGTAATATAAACATAAAAACAAAACACATTTCATAATTTGAGTACAATGGGCGGTCTTATCGCTTAGAAGCGATTTCTTCCAGACAACCTTTAGATGGAGAGAAAATAAAAATAAATAAAAGAATGGTTATGTTAGGTTACCTACCTGAAGTTTTTGTCTCAACATCTTAGACAACCTTGTTTGTTACGGTTGTTATTAGGTCATAATCCATCACGCAGACTTTTTCTTTTTCAAATTCTTATATATTGAATATGCCAATTTCTGCGTTATGTTTCCCTATTTGACAGTACCAACATTACGAACAAACATTTATTGAGTGAAAAATCCCATAAAAGCTTAACTGGTATCAAACATACAACATTTGGATCGCAAAGCGTGATCATTACCGCTAGACTTCTAGTTTTTGTTTAGGTTCAATAATCCAAGTCTTATCCAGAAATGTATATCCCCACATGTGCATTTACAGCGTGCGTTGCCAGACCGCATTCTGGGATCACGCGATAAATTTTGTGCGGTCTTATCGCATGGTATGACGACTAATATACTTGTTGTCTGCTTCTATTTTGGCTTGTTTCCGAGTTAATTTGCTCCTTGGTTTGCTTGTTTCAGAGTACAAAGGAATTTTGATGCGCTTTGCTACAAAGATGTAGCACTATACTATTCTATAGCCAAATCTAATTACTCACAAGTCTCTTTAGTTTGTCTAATATGTGTAGCAATGGTTTAGTAAAACAGTTTGATATCTTAAACTTAGCGCCAATAAAGTCACGTCTTTAAATACAAGTGTAAACATTTATAGGATTTCCTGCTATCAATAGTCATTTGATTTTATGTTATTTTTTACAATGCTTTTATTGTTTTTATCAACTCTAATAAAATTTAAATAAACTTCGAAGTACTTGCTTATTTTGTAAAGTTATAAACACTTTATATATTTTGTAAAACACACTAGATAGAAATCCAACCAATATTTACTAGCACTACAAAATATTATAAAATCATGTTAAATTTTCGTAGGTAAAACCCAGGTGGTCTGCGATCCTAAACATTTCTCCATATTGATAGCTCCAACAATAACATTCGCAAACATGTGTATCTACGCTATTTATTTTTATAACCACATGTTTCCACTGGTTCCGAATACTTAGAGTACCTATTTGATTTTATACAAAACATGCTCTAACAAGATACGTAGACGATAAATATGCAGTTAAATGCAGAATGTAACAAACTAAAGTGTAAGTTGGCATTACACACATAATGTTTGGAACAGTGGCACGTTACAGTAGGTACCACAGGTACATTCATCATCACCGTACTCAGCCTGTAGATGTTATGCTGATGGACATAGGCCTTCCCTAGAGAATGACATGATGAATGATCTTGTGCCGCCATCGTCCTCCATCCATCATGAATGAGGAAGTCGGTACCTCCACGTTCATTAAATCTAATATAATATTATCTTGTCAATGTTCTGGTGCTTTATATAAAATAATACGGATGGACATTTTACACAACGTCATCTAGCCCTAAACAAAGCATAGCTTGAGCTATGAAAATCAGATAACTAATTAACAGTTATAATAATTATTGAATAGGTACATACATCTTTTAATTTAACACGCATTTTTTGTCCTAGGTGGGAATTCAATCTATTGAATTCATAACCTACGTAGATTATGAGTTGATTTAAAACCTAAAGTAGAACTAATAATAAAGTGTAAATGAGACAAGAAGACGAGAATGTAAAAAGATTAATACTCACGTTCGCTACAAAAAAATGAGCCAAACAAAACTAGTTTCAAAACCACACCTCACCGCAATCCATTATAAACATTTCCAGCCTTCAAAAACAAGCCAACGCAATTATAGTTTTAAAACAACATGCAGAACTCCTTTCACATTTATCCGCATTGTCATTGCCACGACTCTGGAAAACTACACAGTATGCAAATTAAAAAAAGCCGAGCATTTGAAGAGGTTGGCTCTTACATCGAGAAAAACATCAATGCGAAGCAGGCGGCGAAGTAGATTTCGTAACTGCTTTGAAACTACGGTTTATGAAACTACAAGGACTTATTAGGGTTTTGATTGTATACAGTTGCTAGCATTCATTATGTTAAATTAAATGTCAAATAAAACCGTAAGATGATTTTTCTATTTCAGTAGCATCAAGTAACGTGATTTGACAACCAACTTAGGAATACTTACTCTTAAATCGATAGCATGTTAGTTCTGTTTTAATTTATCGGACATTTTAAAGTTGTCCTTTGTTCACTTGTCAGCGTAAAGTGCTCGGTATACAAAAACAGTTACGTGACATGGTGCTTCTTAGATCAGAACTGTTTATATATAAGAACTAGACAACCTGTTTGCAAAAGTTAAGCCAGGTTCGCCACTGACTCATACGAATTTACTTATATAAAGAGCAACGCTATAAATACTAGCGTTTTCATAAAATCTACCACCTATGTGGAAATTATAAAACAAACTAAGACGAAATGTTTGAAGTAACGCACGAGTCGAGCACACCAAGCTTCCTCTCGCGAACGGAATGTATGGAGTTGTGAGTGTGTTTGTGAAGTTATATTCTGTTGAAATTATTGCCATATATATAATTATTTAGTACAATTTGCTTAAAAAGATATAACATACTTCAAGACTTAGAATAATAACACGCTTCAAGAGCTGTTTACAGAACAAGAACGAAACAATACAGCTAGGATACACGTTATATCGCTCATCTTCTCTTTCTTCTAAAATAATAATATGAATACAAAAGTTTGTGTGTATCTATATTTGCATAACCACGCTCGATCGGATATAACTTGAATGTTTCATTACTTTCCGTGGTACTACTAGAGTAGTAACACTAGTTTTATATCTGGCCTTGACCCATACGATATTACTTAAGTACTTCACTTAGGTTGGACCAAACTCGAATAGGCGCTATTCTTCGAGTAAATCGACAGTTTCCTAGCATTTGATTTCTTATTGCGCGGAATATTTATTCCAAAAGTTGGTCGAATCCACCGTTAGTGAAGTAAGTAAATTTTAGGTCCGTATACATTATGGACAACAGTTTAATATTATTTTTTATACGAACATCATGCAAGCAAAGCCACACGCACAAGCAGTTATAATAAAGCAATAATTTCAAAAAACAGCAAAACAATACACGATCAATCCGCTTCAAAAATGCGTTACAGCATCTCTATATTTACGTGAACCGGCATCAAAGATTTGTGTTTAAAATTGGGTCTTATTTTAGCTTTACAACGCTAGTACACGTCAGAGCGTACTGTACCAATGCGTCTTGAATCGACGGCTCACGTCCGGCAACCAGTAAATTAGTGTATCCAGTGAATAAAAAAAAGTATTCATTCATTCGCAAGTGGTGTAGTGAGTGTGTGTGACAGTGTGACAAAATGGATTACGATACGCTGATCTACTCGCACATCGCAAACTACTATGATGATCTGGTGAGCTTTTATGTTTTTATTTTGCTCAATAGTTCTGTAACAGAACTTTTATTTTGTTAATTAAACTACTTTTATTTCAACTGTTACAAATATCGTAAGGAGTATAAGAGTATGTTCTATAATCAAAACCATTTCACGCTATGTTACAATCATCACTATCATGGCTGTTTTTGCATCCATTCATGATACCACAACCCGGTCACGTACTTAACGCAGGGGACCAAGAGTGAACAAGTGGTATGACCTTATAAAGGAACGATGGAAAATCTTTTCGCAAAATGAAAATCTAAAGACATTTAACCAAGTACTTAGCTAGCTTACTCAAGATTGAAACAAGTCTTATTTAACCTTAATATTTTAACTGTAAACTTTATTTAAAGTGAATAAATATAGAATGAACTCTGATCCTGTAGTTAAGCGATAAAAAACTTGAAAACTTTGATTATACCTAAACTTTTTGTTCACAAGTACAATTTTGTAACTTTTCAGCATAATGAGCATGAATTTTATATTGGAATGTCAAAGATTTTATAATTACTTAGCTTGAAAATTCTTATGACACTGTGAGCACTTCTTGCACTATTATTGATACAAGTAAGTTCATATGAGTCAGTGGCCAACTGTGGTGACGGAGGTAAAAGGCCGCCCAAAGGCCTCCGTCGGTAATAAAAAAAATAACAGATATAAAATTTACCAATATAGCCTTTTTAAGTTATTAACAAAAAGCATTGTGTTAGACTTCAATGATTCATTGTTCAAGAGCCATAATGCATCAGACAGTGCAGTATCTCAACTTCTAACGACCGATGTGGCGCAGCAGGCGCAGGTCTGCCTGCGACGCATTTTTTTGACGCACGCAGGTTGCGGATTCAATTCTCGCCTCGAGACAAATGTTTGTACGATCTACAAATATTTGTTCCTGGTATTCTGGGTATTTTTTAATATATAATAAAAAAATATCTATCTATGTATTGTTTTGTATTAAATATATATCAGTCATCTAGTACCCATAGTACAGCTCTGTTTAACAGCAGCTTACCTTGGGGCTAGATGATGCTGTTATTCTGATTGACCGAACCTTGTACTGGTTATTCGTTGAAAAAACGCTTGCAAAGTGTTCAATCATTTAAAATATAACTAATGGCTTCTATTGTCTGATGGAGAGCTCTAATAAGTGTTAAAATTGTCGTTCTAGTAACGTAATCTTTTCATTTTTTGTGTTCTAATTTTTTTGGGACTTTTTTATATTATACTTAAAAACCAAATATTCAATCATTTATATTTTTTAAATTAGTTTTTTTAAGTATTTTGAATTTTTCAAAAAATCTTAATAAAAATTTTAATAATGTAATTTAAAGTAACAGCTACGCAGAAGGTACGTGGAAGTGCATTAACAAGTTTAATGTAAATTTCGGACAAGGTAGAGTTGAGCTACTGTGTCTCTACTGTGTAGTGCAGTGTTGCTATACCTGAAGCGAGGTACTAATTGGTATTGAGGCTGATCACTACCTCACAACGCTCTAATTGTGCTTACTAATTAGGTAGGCTTGAGAAACGAGATATGAAATAGAAGTTAATGTACTTAACTACTTTTAAGTTTTACCTAAAGGTACTCGGTGTATATTGATTTTTAAAATCATGTTATATGAATACCGTACCGTATTTGCACGGAGCAGTACCGGACTGGCACTGGGTATTGGACGTAATGCTTGGAGACACGTGTGGCGGGTGCATCTAACCATTGTACCGCCGCCAGACCCAACTGCTAGCTACCGGTTTGACAATAGAGCGTCTACTCTTACGGCGATATATCGTCACAGAAATATCGTGACAGTTTCCGTAGTTCCTGAACTCATCAATCCGTGAATGCTATGAATTAAGCCTCAAGCCTGGCCTCACAAATAAGACGTAATGCAAAGACGCGTCGCGGACAGGGCGTAGACTACGATAGCTAGCTAGCTAGCTAGCTAGCTAGCTTTGCTAGCCACAAATATAATAATAAATGTCGCTTTCAAAAGTAGCAGAGCCTCAAGGCAAATAACTGTACTGTAACAGTCAAACGTGTCAAGGCAACGTGGCGTCTCGGCAACTTACCGATACCGTCGTGGTATACAGGACACGTCCCTAGTGTCTTCTGCTTTTACTAAACATTGCACAGCACTTAAAAACACTTTTAAATACAACAGTTTTTTTCCACGCCATTTATTCAGGGAAGAAAATTTATAGGTTATGTTGGGTATAGCTCAATTTTTAGGCTAGTTTTTGAAAAGAGTTACAGTTAACATTTTTGACAAATGGATGCCTAGTTAACCACGAGTATTACTTCAGTTAGTGTACAAATTTTGTGACATCTACTTTTTTATACCTCTATTTATGTATAGATTTACCTATTATCTAAATAGGGGTTTAGGGGGTAAGTAATACAAAGCCAAACTTTTAGCCAGAAGCAACCATCCCCCAAATGAAAACAGGTAAATGACGATAAGCGAATTCGCTTAACTATTTTCAGTAAAGCGAAATATTTTAAAATACGAGTAACTATATTCAGTAAATATTTCGCATTATTTTAAAGCACTCAAACTATTTCTGAAAATATTTGGTAAACCATCAGTAAGTGCCGATCCAGCCGATAATAACCGCGGGCAGGTACGCAATCGACGTTTAGTATGCATTGGTCCCATCCCACAATATTTTAATGGCGGTAGTTTTGTATACTGGTTATATAAAAACTTTAATATTTAACATTTATATTATGAAAATTGCTAACACCTCATGTCAGTTACTAATAGCTAATAAACATAGATTAGTTTTAGTGCAATAACAGAAGTTTCTAAAATGCTTCAAATAATTATGAAATAAGAATTTTTGAGTAAATAACTTTAATTGCATTCAGCTAATATTGTTTTTTTTTAAGTAGGTACCTATATAAGTTGATATAATAATCCAAGATGTCATTTAAAACACCAGTGCATGCTTTTATTGGTTTTTGTACCTTATTAGATTGGTTTACAAAATAAATTACACATTGCTCCATAAGTACCTGCTCATAAGCACCACAATAACGTCAACAACTTTACCACAGAATCAAAAGTTCAAGAAACAAATAAAGTAAGAGCTCTCCATTTCTTTTGAAACCCTAGTATAGCCAAACCCATAAACAATGCGCTGACCAGCACGTGGTGCGTTATTACAAATAGTTTTAATAGTTTTATTTCGGGATACAGTTCTGCTTAAAAGCCCTTTTCTTACGTCATGTAGTTCAAATAGGGCAATGTGTTGATTTATTCACTGCTTAGAGATTGTTCGCAGATCGAACAACTTTGGCTTGAAGATGAATGTGGTGTTGAAAATGTTAAAATCTCTAAAGCTCGTAGTTTGTGTGAATATTATTTATGTGCTTGGAGATAAGATGGCACGAGCGTTAAATTTATTAGGTTTTTCATTAGACGTTATTTTTAAATGTTTGATCACTGATTAATCTTCTTAGGTTATTTAAAGCGATACATACACATTGCTTTTGTATACTTTGTATAGCTACTTATAATTAAACAATTATAAACAATACACAATCAAGTGTATATTGAACTAGCTCGTGTCAGCAACTTCGATCGTACATAATATCTAAGGGATAAATTTTGGTAACAAATACATTGTTGTTATAATATTAGAAAGCATAATAAACATTTACATAAACTTCATAATCAAAATTAAAAGTAAACAATATTGTGGACCCAATTAACAAATATTAAATTAAGTTCAACTCAAATCTGATAATCACAGTAATATGATAGGGTTGTCAGAGATATTTTGTCTTACCAGGCTTCTATAGGTTATAGAGATTTCATATAAAATGTGAAGTGAGAGCGTTTTAATAAGTTCTATCTGGAAAACCAATGTGGTAAGAAAGTTTTGGTTTACAAGATAAGGATAACCTCATAATTAGATCGTTTTAAACTAAACTTTATGCCTACACAGATAGTGACCATGGTAACATTGTATGTGCGCTTGCTGAATTAATTTAACTATGTTTATTCTGTGTTGATTTTGAATAAACTTGTAAGTTACTTATTAGGAATTCCAAGATGTCGGTAAGCTCCGTTACCAGTGGCCAACGCCTCTGGCTAATACAAGTTTGCTTGTTTTAAAAAGTCAGTCAACCCTAACTTGGCCCCAAATTAAAATGAGTTAATTATCGAGCTGGAAACCGGTCATTCCGCAAATCGCTTTGTCAAATATTATTATATAACAAGCACGTTAATGTTAGATTACCGGGTTTGGGTCATGGTAGTTAGGTGTTTGTTTAATTAAAAATAGCAAATTTTATGAAAATAATTAAGGTAAAGCTTTTAATCGCCATGTTAGGTATACGGTTAACTATAACACAGCTGCTGGTCATAGTAACCACTCGTTTAAATGTTGGTGAACCATAATCTTTATAGAAAAGTAAGAGCGTAAATAAGGGATAACATTTTATTTCTTACATAGAAATAGTGACTGTTTTGACGAAGATTATATCAAACTGTGTCTATTTCTCAATTTTAAAACACTATAGATAAGAAATATAACACTACCAAATCTATTTAAATCATGAACCATGATGATACTCGTACATCGTAAATAAATCCATTTGGTACAAGCTCATGCAGTTCTTGGTCTTTAAAGTCAAAAATAACGTTGAGTATTGAGCGCGTACATTTATGTTGCACAACATTTTACGCTTAAAGATTTCACAGAAGTTTATTTTAAAAAGCAACTTGGATGTAATATCAGTCTATCAGTTTATTTCAGTAAGCGAACTTCTAAAAGGAAGGTCAAAAATAATATATTTATGGAAAAATTCTAATCCCTAAAGACCTCACGGAGAGCTCTGTCTTTAAAAAAATGGAAGCATCTATGCCACACGTGCTTCCTTCCGCGGTATAAATTATTCAGTGATCAAGAAATCAGCTGAAAATACCTACTACTATGTACCTCAATCTGCATTGTGTCTTATTAAATTTACCATACATTATGGTGCAAAGTTCAGAGAATAATTTATACTGTGCGCTACCTTGAAGATAATTTAGCGCTGTTTAGTTTTGTTTGGACGGAACACACGCATGCTTCGGGACAGGTAATGCTTAGGATTTACGCGAGGCCGACGTTTCTGTATCAAGTTTCAAGAAATTACGTTTGTGATTTTTTTTTTCTAGATTGTATCTCGTTTTTAGCCTATCGTCAAGATAACAAATTTTCATGGCATGTTACACGTAGTCATTTAATTTATTTTATATCGATTATTAACACATTTTTAAGAACGTTTTGAAATAAAAGTATCTCGCAAAATTTAACGTCACAATGCATACAAATAAAAAACAAAATACAAAAATATTATTGAAATTTTGACAAGTTTTTCATTTAGGTGGTTTGGGATCTCCTCTTTTATTAAATATCAATACTGCAACTTTTTTTATACCACCATTTCTTTAAAACTGTCTTAATTTTGTGCAAACAAAATAGGTTAATTTTTATACAAAGCCAGAACCGTGATGTTTAGCAGTACCTATGTCAATAAGAAAAGCACTGTAGGCTCCACGCGCATTTTCACTTCAATGTGCCGTTTGCCCAGGATACATCAAGTGGTTAGCAACCCCATAGAAGTTTCTGCTGTAAATTGATAACCATTTGTTTAAATAGTAATTTTTGTTAATCAAAAAAACATATTTTTTTACTAATATTTTTTTTATATTCTCTAATAACTTATGAGAAATAAATAATCTACAACATAAGCTTAAATATTAAATCTGTTTTCATCATATTAAAGTACCTAGGTATATACCAATCGCAAGCCACATATTTGTCTTTAAGATCAGACGGTAGTAACTGTCTTTATAAGGTTCTACAACAAAATAACATTGCTTGTGCATCGATTTTCAAAGTTTGCTAAAAACAAGCTGCAACCGAAGCTGGAAAGTTCTTCAATTGGTCTTAATTAAAGGAAAACAAGCACGTACGTGCTATCGGGCAAGATAGCCGTATTGGCACAGTGGTTGGAAAGTTTGTGTACTCGTCCTATCTAAATATATAAAATCGTTACGCTGCTGACAGACTACTGAAAGCTTTCAAATCTTAAACAAAGTATTACAAGCACAAATATTTGTAACTAGAAGTCCGTCCCAGCTTCGCGTGGGTGCAATGAAACCGCACCCGAGTGAAGCCGGGGCAGGTCGCTAGTAATAAATATAGCCTATGTTACTCAGGGTTAACGTAGAATTCTAATGGTAAAAGATTTTTTGAAATCGAACCAGTAGTTTTTCAGTTTATTCGTAACAAACAAGAATACAAAAATACAAATGTTTCCTCTTTATAATATTAGTTTAGATTATAATTATCATTATTATGTTCCAGAGAATAAAATGTTTGAGAGTAGAGTATATACTATTACTGAAAGATATTTTGCAAAAAGTCGTGTAATAAAATTCAGAAGTTAAAGGAACTTAAAAAAAATTAAACAGTCTTGTTAGGCCATAACAAAGGCATTTGGGCAGCTTATGCACTCCGTCCTACAGACTCATACAAAAATGTTATTTAAATGTTTGAACGGGTAATCTAAGTAGTCATCATACAAACTTTATGTAAAACGTAATTTTTAAAATGGACTGACGAAAAAATAAATAAAATACGAAACGAAATTGTAGCGTGCTATTTTATGATAATGTATTTTGTGTCATCTTATTCAGCCTAAATAAGTATTTATGTTACTCTTTCCTTTCTTTGCCCCGTGTCCGTCCCGTAGCTACTTGAACACCCTTCGCAGAGCCTAAGCAAACAAGTTGTTTACCCTGAATTATTTCAAAAGAGCAATTCAATGAAAACTTTAGCATTTGACTTCGTGAGAGTAAACACGATTACTGCTTTTGTAAAGCGTTGTATGGTCGCACTATAATATAATCGATTTACATATAATATATTCTTTAGGATAATATTATACTTGAAGTAATTATGAAATACGAGCTGACCCGCGCGCGTCTTCACCCGCAGTTTTTGCAGTTTTTATGCTATCCCACAGGAAAAGTAGATATTTCTGGGATAAAAAGTAGCCTATGTGTTATTCCAGGACTTAAGCCATCTACATTACAAATTTTATCACAATCGTTTAAACCGTCACGGAGATACGTGGTAACAAACATACACACATATACATATACAACTTCTTGCTTCTCAACCGGGCATTCACTCATCGTGCAACCTAGGTCGTCAAAAAGACATAAATTTCATAGGGTGAAAATTTTACTCCTATTAATTTATTGGGAATGAAATGTCAAATGGTGCAATGTATTTCGGGATTTTTAAATATCTCGTTCAACAAGTGAACTATAATTTTACATTAAAAGATCCCTTAAAAATCCACTAGCCTAGGTAAGCAGCTTTAATAATTGGTAGAACTTCCACACTAGTACACGACTCATCCGATTTTAATGAAGTTCGTATCAGCTTTCAGCCCCAGTTTGATTTTTTGTTGACTCTGTTTTTTCAACTTTCTGGTTAAGCTTAATAATAAAACCTATTCGTAGCTAATTCAGTTTTATAGGCCATTTAACTTTTGATCAGTAATTTTTATTAACAAGTTTAATTAACTCCCCGCGATTTTGTGCGATAAAACGATTTTCATGGAGACTTCTTTTTGCTTTTTTCTTCTCTAGAAGTTAAATTTTGATGTTTCTAAATGAATCCTTTATCTAAAGGAAAACACACTGTTAAATTTAGTCTCTACTCACCTTACCGTTTTGACTGTGCGTTAATTGCCAGTGAGTCACTTAGTAACACAACGTTTTTATTATAGATTTATACCGATGTTATGACGACCGATGTGGCGCAGCGGGCGCAGGTCCGCCTGCGACGCGAAGGTTGCGGGTTCAATTCCCGCCTCGGGTCAATTTTTTGTACAATCTACAAATATTTGTTCCGGATGTTCTGGGTATTTTCTATATATTAGGTCTTTACCTATGAAATTGCCGTTTTGTATGGAATAAGTGAAAGTACTTATTTTTTAAACTTTTATGAAGTGACTTCACGTCACTTTATGCAATGTCACGTCTTGTCACATCACGTCATGTCACTTTATGTCACGCTACGTTATGTCACATCACGTCACGTCAAGTAATGTCACGTCACGTCATGCAGATTCTTGCAATAATCGTGTGAGATTGATGGTTTTGTTTTTCGTAGAATAAACATTCGAAACCCCGCTTAATATAAAATTAATGGAAAAATATTTCTAAAAAAAAATATAGACCGTAACAATATGAAACTGTAAAAAAAATGTTTACGGTAACACGTTTATTCAGTGGGGCCGTCGATATTTTTGAATGACACAATTACAACAAAGGTATAAAGCACGTTATGAAACGGAAGTTTTCACGTGCTGATAATGTCAATGTAAGCACCGGAAATGCCAAGTGAATTCGACTCAACGTGAGTTAATATCGCTCGTTTTCATTTTACACTAAACTAACATGACGTAAAATTAATTAAAATAAAAGCTTACAATATTTAAAGTTCACCACGTAAAATATTACAGTCCGTGGTAAGTGGCGCAATTATAACAATTACCTGTAGTGATCATTGCGTGCAGAACCGTGCTTAAATGCTCCTGAATAACTTTTTGTGTTATTCATTAACGAAATGTGTTTTTGCGTTTTTCATAAAAACATTTTGCCTAAGAGAAAAGCAACATAAAATTACAAAAACGTTTGTAACAGTGACCATTGCATAAAGTTGTCTAATGCAACGAGCTTCAATTAATAAATTTGTCTTCCAGTTTCGCGATTTCTTATTACTTAGAACGTGTTAATACGTTTACTTGCCCCAGATCACGGTACATTGCCCCTCTAAGACCCGGCTCCTTTGACTTTAATTGCAATTTTGGTAGACGATTCCTTCCCTAAATAAAATGCTCAAAGCGATTTGGTCTTTACGAATATTCCTGTTCACTCATTTGCATGAGATTTTACTCAAGCATAATTTTTTGAGAAAAGTAAAATCTAATTTACTTTTATTTTTTTTGTATTTTACAAATTTGCGGGTATGACTGACTGTGTATGACTGACAAGGCAGCGCAAGCTATGTTACTTCAACATTTTATTTTCAGCACGTTATATAACTATTTATGTTGATATGTATGGTACGTCTCAAAAAAAATGTGCCTCAAATAAATATGTCGTTATTATGATATTTTCATAAAAAAATATCGATACGAAACCACCAAAGACCAAAGCCCAGAAGGACCAATCAAGAATCGCAAAACACTACGGGTTTTTTTTTATTAACCTATTATCTACTGTTATATACCTAATATAGCATACAGTACTTTACCGACTGTCCTACGATTTAATATATTGAGCAAGCAATCTATTTAGTTTAATTGGAAGTACTTTCAAATAAGAAAGATCAAAGTCCGGAAATTGTGTAAATAATTATTGCAACGTTATAAAAGGGACTTAGTTAAAATGATTATGGGTTCCCCTAGAGATGTTTAATGGTTCTTACGATTCTGCCAATTAAAATTAGTACCCAATAAAAGTGTAAACTTTATTACTTCTTCCCTTTCGAAATTGTGTACAAACATTTCAGTGAAATCTTTATGTTTGGCTTTTAATTCGTTTATTTGCCAGAGTCTATAATTTGGCTACAAAAAAGATATTTTATTTAGTGTGCCAAAACTAAAATAAGATATTCAAACGTGTACTTTCATTCGACGTTACATAATATATTGTTTTGGTTGAGCTAAGTTGCTTTTTTATTCTACATCAAAGAAATCAAAACAGCATTAAAGATTTCCTTCGTAGATACACATTTTCAACGTTCCTTTTCACGTTTTTACTGGGACAATGGGAATATTTAGCGACATTATTATGACGCTCGAGGTTCTCTATGCCGGTAATGAATGGCTCAGTCGTTGGGCTCAGTGAGTTGAGATGATGAGCTTTAAGCAGATGGAAGTAAAAGAGGATACACTCGGCTTCGTAATGTGATATTTTGCTGTTAGTTTTCTCGTCAAATCACTAAAAACTAAATGTTTAAAAAAAAATACTGGTTTCTTTTGCAATCAACTAGCAAAGTTTGTATATTCCGGTTCAAAAAATATTTATTAGCCACATTGTTTTTAATCTGGCTGCTTACAAAAATGTGTTCGGTTTGGATGATAATTTATAAGAAGAATTGCTGATGTGAATGAAAAAACATACGTGTATTGTACAAAGTAAACAATGATCTAATGAGAATACATTGCAATAAAAAAACAGTCATCATCATCATTATGACAGTTTTATAACGTTCCCACTGCTGGGATACTAGTCTACTCCCGAGCAAGAGTGATTGGGTCTTTTTACTTTACTTTTACTTTTTAAGCACTGGCATTGCGGGCAAACATTTTACGAATAGAAAAATACCCGAACCCACGACCTTAGGATCGGAAAGTGGGGTCAATGGCACTAGACCGGTGCTCTTAAAAAAACATACATCTTCCAAAATAAAACAACGAAATATTATTTCCATTATAACCGTAACCTATAGTAGAGCATCAAAGACTTCGGAGGGTACATATCAATCAATTACAGGCTGACGCCTCAAGCGATAAGGCGCACCCCACTTTGTATAATAATTAAATTAACCACAGTTGTTTAGATGGCCTTATTCTGTTTTGCTAAAGAAACCTTATTTTACGTAAACGACAGTTGGTTCCAATTGCTATAAACATTTAATATAATAATGTGCAAAAATAACTATTTTAGAAATGTGAAAGCTCTTCTTACCGTGTACTGCTGAATTGGTGCTATGTTTTTTTATTTTCTAACTAGCTGTCGCCTGCGTATTCGTTTGCGTGGATTTCGTGAACCGTAATTTTTTCGGGATAAAAAGTAGCCTACATTCTATTTCCTGTCATTACCTATTTATGTTTTGAATTTCAGCCAAATCAATTTAGTGGTTATTGAGTTATAGAGGAATCAAACATCCAAACAAGCATCCAAATTTTCGCATTTAAAATATAATATTAGTGTGATAATGTGATTAGAGTGAAGTGTGATACTATGATTGTTACACCGCGTTCGTAGGTCGTAAGTTTGAACCTGGTTATGCACCAATGGAGTTATCAATTCGAATTTTTTGTGCTCATAAACAGTAAAAAACTGCCATCTTTAATCAAAATTCAAAAACATCAATACTCGTATATGCCATTTACCAATATCAAAGCATTTTCATAATAATAATCATAATCATCATTTATTTGCAACAAACTTAGTGCTTAGTAATAATTGAAGCCCTATCTCCCAGAAAGCGTTAGCTGTGGCCTGAGAAACAGTTCTCTTCGATTTACTTTAATTATCTACGATAAAGTTGATTACAAAACTAACATACTAAGTTTTTAATAACGCCAGTGGTTGTAGGCCCTGTTGGCACAACATGAATATCAAAAAGTTTGAAATTATTATTACAGTACCAAAAAGCTGTAGCGAAGAGATAGTTCTCTAAAAGAACTTTATTAAACTACATCACCTCTGTTCAAAAATCTAGCGAAATAAAAAGGTCGACTCCCATTATGCCCGCCAACAATGGGCCCACTGAAAAGTACCCGGAAAGCTGCAACATTATAATAAAAGGTAACGGCGGATAGGTTTCCGGGATAAAATTTTATTGTGAACCATCGACAAAGGGGCTGTGGGAACAAAGGTCTTGATCCACGAATTGTTCCCGAATCTGTGACGAAGACTCGTTCTTTGTGAGGATGTCCTCAGTGTTTCGTGACGAAAACCTTTATTATGACTTATGATGTTGTGTCAACTATGATGATATACCTAAGCTCCACAAAAAATACCTCATGTGAAGATAATAACGACCTCACCTCACTCTCTAAATCCAAGGTTTGTAATGGTTTAAAATGTTATTCATGCAAATACTAATAAAACAGCGTAGCTATTAATAAACTGAGTAACATTCTTATTTTCAATGATTTTTTGTATGTACTTTTTTAAAACTGCAATCTCTCAACTTTCTTAAAAACGTAAGTTACTAATCCTGTTTAATCAAAAACATATATAATTGTAACAAGTAACAAAACATAATTATATAGCCTCGACACATTCCACCAATTATAAAACACGAAAAACGCCCCATTAATTTAAAATATTCGTGACACAAAATTATAAAGGCGTGGTGTTGACAAACACGGAATTTGTCACATGCTGTAAAAATAATGGCTATTATACATTCTGAACAAGACTTTAAAGTATTCTGAGACCTACAGGTTGATCCTCCATCAGCAAACTGTCTAATAAGAAATTTTGCTCTTATGTCATAATGATGGTTTAAAATGGAGATCGATGGAGATTAGTCGCTGACAGAGTTATGTAATCGTGGGGCTATCATTATGACATAGTGTAAAGTTTCTCGAAGAAGCGAAAGCTTGCGAGCTTGATTGAAAAATATTTAAAACTTCTGCAAATATTTGTTACGGGTATGAGTGTTGTAAGTAAATAAGTAGGTACCTAAGTTCGTATGAGCAGTGACCAACTATGATAACAGAGTTCATAAGCCTAGCGACGTGTTGTGGTACTGTGGTACTGTTATGTAATACTCGTAGTTTCTGATATCATTTTTTGAATCCTAGTGTACGTGACTGTTGGATGTGTTAAGTTTTGTAATAATTATACTAATTAGCTGACCCGCACGGTTTCACTGGCGAGTAATTTTTCCATATTTTCTCACCGTTTAAACCTTCCCTGAACTCTTAGAAACAATTCAAGATCAAAAATTAGCTAAATTGGCAAGCCATTCTCGTGAACAATTTACTGCATTTTTAAAGAGCTATTTTATCATTCATCACGCTGAAGATTCGTATCAGATCTTTGGCAAAAATTTTTTGAGACCATTTATTACCTTTCAAATAAATAAAAAACCATCCAAATCGGATCTCATAACGCGGCGATATCTTTAAGCTTCCTTTTTATTCTTTTTTGGAGAAAATACAACCCCAATTCAAAATTTCCGACGACAAACAGTTTCTATATAGTCATAAAACCTGTATGTATATCAAATTGATATTGAAATTGACAGCTGAATACACCCGGACAGATTGACTAACGGACAAAAGCATTTTTGGCCAATCTTGAAACTGAGACGCTGTGCTCGCTTCGCTCGCTCGTTCAATTAAATTCCATTATCTTCAAATAAAACTTTTAGCAAGAATATCTATGCTTTGATGTTAATTTTAGACGATTTGTTTTGTTTTTTTTGACAAATTGCATGAAAAAGTTAGTGCTTATGTTATATAGTTATAGTAAGTAAGTACCTAAGTTAGTAAGTTTGTCTGAGCCAGTGATCAACACACATGATGGGCACAAGACAGTTTATAGGCTGCCTGATGGTCTCCGTCATAGCCTCCATCATGGCAACATAGTAATAAAACATAGTTTCACATTGCTAGATTTCTTTACATGTAAATTCTTGTGCAGCAATATTATTTTTACCCATACGCAGCAAGTATTGTTATTTTATTGAAGTACCTATTGAAACGATTTTCAATTTTAACTTATTGATAAAAGTAATAATACATGATTACAGTTAAAAAGTTAAGCGGAATAGTACTTGAGATTTTTCATCTGTTTTTTTATCAGATCAAACTTTTTTGTCCAATCGGTCGCCCTAGGTGGGCGGAGTTGGGTGATTGATGGGAATAATTAGAAATATGTTTTCTAAGAGTAAAAAGGTCAGAAGCTAAGCTAAAAATAAAATTTTATTTCACAAAAAAGTGTACCTGTGTACGTTCACTAGCATACCTTTTGCAAAGCACTTACCCAATCCTAATGAAATTGTACAAATAACGGGCAAGCCTACTGATTAAATTAAAGTTCCCAACTACCCAGTTCTTCTGCCTACCTCAATCCCCAAAGACCCAACTAGCTTTACTCGCACGCCGTTGGTTAGAACTCAGTGGAATTTGAAAGCTCCTGCATTGAGTTTCGACTTGATATGGCTTGCGTTATTTTAAGGGCCTACCGGCTGGGCATTGCTTGGTTAATTCAAATGACAGTGTATATTTGTGCGTTGTCCTTAGGTTCAAAATTGCTTGCGTGCGTTTTTCTTAAGGCTTACGCCATTTTCAGAGTGAAAATTTTATCTGTTAGTCTTATTTTAATTCTGTGCCTCATTCCCCAAAGACACAACTTTCCATTTCGATATTAGGAATTCAGTCCCTGAACTAATTTATTAAGTTCGTTTAGGGACTGCTGTGTCAAAATTAAGGTTAGTTTTGTAGAATTTCTTGATGGGTTTTAGCTAATTTATTGTTGGGCGTAACCTGAGTGGTTTTAATTTTTGTTACTTGTGTTTAGTAATCATATGTTTTTTACAAGGACTTAAAAGTTCTTGGTTTTATAGCATGGAAAGTATCCGCAATGATTTTTTTTTATAAAGACGTTAGTTTTGCATTTTAGTTAATGTGCAACGTTCATAAAATTCAATTTTCATCATTAAACTTAACGGCTGACAAAAAAACCGTATTTAAAAAGAAGTTCTATCATTATTATTCATAATCAATTCTAATTTGAACATGTTTACGCACGCAACCAAAGTTCCGATTTGTGAAGATCGTGATACGAAAATTAGCGATACTGTGAGTCACGGTGACCGATGGGTTTGAGGTCAAAGCCACAGAGCATTTAACTGTTACTAAGACACAACGGCGTACTCCCAAGAGATCTGAGATAGTAACTTTCACAGGTTTAAAAAACAAGCACAAGCGAGCAACATACTACTATTTGCTGCTGATGTTTCAAAATACAGAAAAATACAACTGCTTTACAGTATTTTTGGTTGGTTACAGTTTAAAAGTACGTTTTAGTAAATCTTTTATTGGTAAGTAAGTAAGTAAGTTCGTATGAGTCAGTGGCTAACATGGCCTAACAACTTTGAAAAAGCCGGGACCGACTGCTTAAGTTAACTGTTAATGTTTTATTGGTAAGAAGAGTGTACGTACGAGAATTGTTATATGAAGTAAGTTTATCGGTGAAATTTTCTGTGTTCACTGCAGCTCTTTTGTAGAGCAGAGCAACGTTCTTAAAGTTGGAGCGCTTGGGAATAAACTTATTTTGACACGATCACAGTTTAGTTAAAAGTTAGTACGTTCGGGGTTGCCTGTCATTGGAAAATTGACTGAAGTTGATTGTTGAATGAAGACAAACATTAGAGATTTTCTTTGACTATTTTGTCAAAACGACATGGGTGCTCCCATTTTAATTATTTTTCCTGTGTTTTTTTAAGTTTTATTGCGTACATTTGGTGGCAGTTTATCCAATTTAACTTGTTTACTTAGCACAAGTTTAATTACATGGAGGGGTAATGTTGGTTGGTAATTTAGTCAAAGACTTTTCAAGAGAATTTTCAAAGAAAAGTCACCATTTCCTTCCAAATTTCATTTAATACACTTGACACTGGCAGAATTGTGGCAAGTAAGCCACAGAGTCCATTAAAGAAGAAGAAGAAGACAAACATTAGTCAAAGGCGGTCCTTACCCGTGGTCGACCTTGTTAGTTTACCTAGGTGTTCCACGGGCAAATAAATGTGTACTAACAAGGTGGACTACGGCTAAAGACCAGTCAAGGGGAAGAACTTAGTTTGCAGATTGTTAATTTACGTTCAAATAACCTTTGAATACTATTGGTTTATCTTTCACGTTGAATAAAATTTTAAATGAATTTATTTTTCTAATGCCGTCCATTATCAAAGATACTCTTTGAAAGTACTCGGCTTGCTGTAGCTGATGTGGTGGCACTTAGTATTCAGTATTCAGCATTCATCAAGGATATTTATTTATTTATTGCAGTCCTATGCAGTTCAGCTAACACAGCTTAGGAATATTGTGAAACTGATTAATGGTACAGCAACAATTTGGAGTAGAGGCAGATCGCTTTTTATAACCTTTGTTATACAAATGATTAAAAATATAATATACAAATTGTTGAATGATTAATTGAGTGATGTACAATGTACGTACGTATCAAATAGTTTTAAATTTAATTTCAATGTTGTCTAAACAACATAATGTTAATAATGTTGATGTTATTTAACCTAACTTAGGTCACAGAACAGATATAATTAGTATCTACTACCTAGGTATTGATTTTGTCGCTTTAATCTGTTTGTGTTGGAAATCTTCAAACGTTGACCCATTTCCTCAAATCCTTTGCAAATGTACACATGCATTTGGATGCAACCATGAACCTCAAAATAGATGCTAAAGAAAATTAAATCAAAATTTCTTATACCATATCTTATTGAAACAGATGCTCCTTGAATGTTGAATGTAGAGTTTGACTATGAATTTAATTCTGAATCGAATAATATAAATCCACTGGTGATACCTACCGCAAAACTCTTTTTCCCTGACTGGAAATAATTCTTCGCGATCTAGACAAATTCATATCAACAAAACACCATCCAATATAAGAGCAAAGTGGATCCTAGACAAAGCCAGATGCAACACAAAAGGATATATGCAATACATTTGAATCTGCTACGTTTATATCCAGCTAGGGTTGTTCATGACTGTCTCTTTATGTTTTTTTTTCTGCATAAACCTTAGTTAGGTATCTCACTTAGTTAGTTAAATCATTCAGGCGTAACTTTACGGAAATCAATTACAAAAACAAACCTTTACTATTACTCTAGTGCATTTATTTTGGCAATTGTTTTTCATTGCTATACATATTCAAAGAAGTTTCAACCAAAATAAAGCTAGCTAGATTACAATGAATGCAACTCAATCGTATTGCATTGTTCGTTTGACACGATGTAACCTGGATATTGTGGTGGTCGAGCAATCATTGACGAGTTATTAAATCCTTGGGCATTGGCAGTCAGTCGAAATACAATATTTTTTTGGCGCTGTAATTTCTAAAGCATCTTCCATTCAAGATGCTTTAGAAATTATAAAACTACTCCAGGGTTATGTCTGTACATTTACAGACATAACCCTGGAGTAGTTTTATAATAGTATATGTAGATAGACGTAATGGAGTTGAACCGAAGCCAAGAATGCGCCAATTGATTATTGATATTGCAATTGCAATGCAATGCTATATTGGTTTTTGAGAAAATGAGCCTGCTCTAAACGAATGTTGGCAACGAAACAATGGTTCATTTGGCCATTATTCTTAACTAATAATAGCCCGGTCCGAAGGATTTTTATTGAAAGTTTTCGAAGAAATAACGATAAGTTTTACTGGCTGTTAAGTTTGAAAATTATTGTTGTTGTTTCTGGTACTTAGGTACCCATTTTGTTGAATTTGATTTATTAGTATCTACAAAAGATGTTGAAATTCTAGATCTGCCATAAATACTATGAACTCTTAGAGCGATTCAAATTAGGACCTAAACTGAATTGTCAAAAATTTTGTACCATGACTTCAATAATTATTAATTTTAGGTACAAAATTTTTTAACAATTCAGTTTAGGTCCTAATTTGAATCGCTCTAAGAGTTCATGGTATGGGGGCTGCTTAACTACATACTCAACGTAACGGGTGGCCATGACACCGCCAGTCATAATAGAGATAGAACAATAAAGTATGTGTTCACTGTTCGTTCAATAAAAATCAAAAACTCAACTACCAAACAAGCCAAAAAAAAACTCCGGTTTAGTTTTCTAGACTTGCTTACGAATAAACATAATTAATAAAACGATTTATTTGCTTATTCTAGTTGTTAGCCTCCAATTCTTTGAATATTCCATCGAAACCACAAAGCGCGCGGCATAGTCTAGTTCTAAAAACTATAAATTTATTTATACTTATACCTCGAAGTTATGTGTGCACTGTTTTAGGTAACTTTTAAAATAATGCCACATTTACTGGAAAATGTTACGCAGTTAAGGTCAAATACGTTGAACGCGTTCTCAGCTACGCACCATTGCGTCATAACGTACCGTTTAAAATAGTACGCGCACTATAATATATTATCGCTCTGTCTTACTTAATGTGATCAAGCTTTAACTATAACTATTGCGCGATGCTAAAAAATGTTATGCGCGCTAAAGACGCGTTTAGTTTGACCAAGCCTGAAACCCACCCCAAACCTTTACTAAGGTAATTTGCAAATTGATTCTAGGTGCCAAGTGTTGGCAACGTTCCGGCCACACCGGTATCTCGTCGGTTTTGTATTGTAATACTGATTTATAATAATTGAACTAAGCCCACGATGAGTTTGTGGCTCATATTATTTTTATTAATGATGTCATCACACGCGTTTATTTTGGCTCGTACATTTTAACTCTATCCTTTTTACACACAGAATTTACTTCTCGAAACTCCTCGTCTAATAATCCGTTCATCGTTAATTTAACAAAAAACGTTTAACTTTAAAATAATTTTGAAAGTTGTTTCCATTTAAATAGATATTCAGAGTACCACTGACTTTTTCTGTCTTGAAATGAAATGATAAAATTTTATATAATTAATTTTATAAAAATAATACTACGTACTGACCCGTGCAATTTCACCCGCGGTTTTACAGTTATTATGCTATCCCACAAGGACGGTTTTTTTTTGAGATTAAAATACTAGCTTAAGTGTTATTCTAGAACATTCCAAATTTCATTGCAATCGGTTGAGTCGTCACGGTGATACGTGGTAACGAGCATACACACACACACACATACCCAGACTTTTGGATTATAATATTTATTAGTTTACAAAACTATTACAAAGGTTTAAGCTAACTAAAACGAGAAAAACTTCCAATACCTATCACGCATAGTTTACTGGATATTCAAATTCAATTGAATAAAAATCTATCGTAAAGAACGATAATTAAAATAACAAATGGATTTCCATAAAACCCATGTGAACAAATAAAAGAAAAATTTAAAAAGTCTTTGTTTTCCCAATGCCGTTTTCGTTCGAGCAATAATAATAACCGTATCTGAAATTAATGCCTCATTCACACACCTGAGCCCAAACAAAAGAAACCACAGACCAATGCACTATGAATTTATGCATGGTCCAGACTTTTCCAATTTCTATATTCCCTTATTTATAAAATATGTTACAATCTTTCTAAAAAAACAATACACAGTTTTAGATAATGTTTTTAATAGGTAAAAACTAAAATACCTAATAATGCACTAAATATGGTGTACCCAGGGGTGGAGTCAGGCTGTGGATGATGATGATGACACACTAATAACTTAATAATAGGAAATGTTTAACGTGGAATAAGTGTTTGCAATTATGCTGATTTTTATATCGCTTTATTATATATTATCGCTTTTATTACGTATGATTCTTTTTTAAATTTTTTCCACGATATTCTATTGGTAATATTTTAGCCAATAAGTCCTCTATTACGCAATAAAGACAGCTTCGCAATATTTTATTGGGTTTTTACGTTTATCTCCAAGTTATAATATTTATGTTCGATTTTATAACCGTAAGTCTGCGTCACTACAAGTATTATATTGCAATGAAAAAAACTTTAGTTTGCTGACTTTAGGTTCAAAATAACTTGAATAAAATTAATAATGTACTGAGAACCAAAAACGTAATAAGCAGTACCGGGGGTTTTTCAACTTGAACTCGTTTTGGTTATTTTAAATTGCTCGTCGAGTATTCTTATAAAATGCTTGTAACAAAAAAACTGATTTTTACTAAGTGAGACCTAAAAACATAGGCCAGTGTCTCAGCAGTAACATTAGAGTGAGGTAACATTAGATACTTATTAGGTAACAATAAAAAGCTTGTCATGATGATGATGAAGAACTAAAATGATTAATTTTATGAAATAGACATCCCTATTTTATATTTGGAGTGAAAGTTCTAAGCTTAAGTGAGTAGATAACTATTAAATTGACTGTGGCCAGGTAAAGTTACTGGCTCTCCCAGTATCCTTGCTTTTATATTACATTTAAACACCATTTTATGTGAATTCGTTGGGAGGTGTATTGGATAAGTGTCAGAGGCAATTCAGATTGTTATAATATACTCGTACATTTTTGTATTTAAAATAAATTACACATCCACGCCCAGACACAGTACCAAAATAAACATTTCACTAGTTTTAAACCAACCTTGTCATTATAATATTAGCGATATTATTGCAAGTACTACAAACAGAATATTATTTAGCTAGGTACGTGAAAATTTCCATTTTCTATCAGGGTTAGGTACTTTTGAATAACGCTAACATCGTAGCATATATATAGCATAAAAAGTAGCCTTTTGAACTTTTTAAAAATCTCTTGTCTATCTACAAAACTTACTTTATTCCACAGTATTCGAATTTGTCAGTTCTAAATAAAACCAAAAACAAAGATATCAAGGTGTGCCTATCTCGATCGATGTATAGGCGTGTCCGGTGGCCGTTGAATAGTTCACCTACATTGCCTTGTATATTATTAGCATTATTGATGGCAGATAGCTATGGTAATTTAGGATTACGGCCCTAGGTTTGAAAAGTCATTTGAGAGTCAACAGTAGCAATCAGACCATTGAATAAAAACTTAAAAATAAAAAGGTAATTGAATCGAAGTGCCTGATAGTGACTACTATTTTTTTATTTCTCTTTGAATGGTTTTCAAAGCTTTTAGAACCAAAACACATAAAGTACTTAAAACTCAAAGTACGAGTAGTTATTGCGCTGAGATGCTGCAATTTTAAATATTTTTTTCTACGCCTCTTTGAAATAGTAAATTTGTAAACCGCCCGTAAAAATATTTTATTGTGATGACAGCTATTTTTTGATGAAATTTGGCACTGTAGTTTTTACCTGTCTCTGTACTGTAAAATTAACAGTGTAGATGAATAAAATAAGTAAATCATGAAATAAAAGAGCATTTCTCCAAGCCGCTCTTTCTCTACCTACAAGTAAATTGACTCCACGAAAAATAAAGAAACTTTTTCACTCCCGAACTCGTAATCCAGTCGGACTCAAACAATGAGGTCCGGCACAACAAACTGCACCCTGGGGTAGTATCGATTCAGCGGGAACTTACGACATTTGTTACCCACGAGATAAACACGCTTGGCGGCTTTATTGACCTTCTGAGGCATGCTTATTTCGGAATGCATTGGTCTAGAAGTCATAGTTATTTATTGTTCGACTCATAAACCACTGGTTATGACTACTGTTACCTTACTATGAGTTAGTAACTTGCGCTAGTGATGTGTTCAGTTGTTATGTAATATTAAAAAGAGATGGCCTTGCATACTGTCACTATGGATTTTGAACTGCAGTAAAAAGTAAAAACATAATTATAATATTAATATATACTTGGATGTGTTAGATAACTAGAGATTTGAGAATACATATACATAAACCTTTTGTTAGCACTAAATCACCACTCAATAGTTTTTACAATTACTTTCCACACTTTTCCTTCTTTTTTTTTTCCTAGCTTGTAAGACGTTTCAAAGTGATCCTTGTGATTCTACTGAATAAATAATTTTTGATTTTTGATTTTGATTTTGACTGAACACAACATATTAGACTATTTTGTTATATAATATTTTAATGAATCTAAACGCAAATGAAAAACTAAATATAAAATTCAGGAGTTTTGACTTTTTAACTTAAAAAATAGGCATGTTTCTACAAAAAAATAGATGAAAATTGAAATGAGCGGTTTTTTTTCCAAAGGTTTTTCTTCACACTTCATATCAAGCTGAGTTACAGTGCAGAAACCTCGGGACGCGAGTTTCGTTTGCACTTGCACCGATTTTTTTATTTCATCTAATAGATCAACGATAAACCTAAGCTTTAAATATAGTTATAATAAGCAGTAAAAATGCAGCAAATGAAAACAAGGTACAATCAAGAGGAACACGTGTCTTTATTGTTGGTAAAAGAAACCAGTGATCCCATGTTGCAGGATAGTATAATAAAACAACTGTTGTATTTGTGCAGGTGTGGCGATCTTATCCACAAGTTGTATTATATGGTCGTTGGCGTAAAACCAACTAATCTTATTAATAACTTTATAGTTAGAGTGCTAAGGTCTAAAAAAAAACAGACGAACAATCTCTAGTACTATTCCGCTTAACCTTTTAACCAATGAGGTCACACAGTTAATACAGTTATAACCTCAAAATAAAATATCGACACGTGTTTCATCCCTCAACGGGACATCATCAGGACCATCGACTTGTTCTCCGGCAGACGTGTTGCTCCGTCGAGCGCTGGAGCCAAAGTCGCTCTGACTATCTGTTAAGAATTACTTAGCCAGCTACGGCAAAAGCGCTCCAATCCAAAAAAAACACAACCATGGGGGCTCCCATGTGAGGCTTCACATACAAATGGTGATGGTATTTTCCCAGATGAGCTCTATCACAAAAAAAATCTGCTGCGTAAGCGTTATGATGTGACATCGCCAACACATAACACAAAAACACAAAAAATATAAATCTGCGTTGTTACCCGTGTAACGCAAAGTGGCATTGTCAATTTTGCCGGTGCAAACATCACGTCATTACGTTTATGTGGTTCGGTCCTTCTAAACATAAGGCTTTATCTATAATCATACTATAAATCTTAGTTAATGTGTCTTGCAAATCTGTCAATGTATTTGATAATTGACATAAGAATGATAAGAAAAGTCAATACTTAGCGACAGCTAAAAATATAGTTTCATTATTGAATGGCCCTTAAAAATTAAACTGTTTGTTAAATTGATGTTATTATACTATGTTTATTTGACTACATAATTATTTATTCCATTGAAAAGCCACTAAAAGAGATAAGATAGATATAAAGCACAATAAAAACAAGGCGAGAAAGGTACAAAGTGACCCGTAGTCCAATTTAGCTTGCGGATCCCCTTTGCCTGTCCTTCTGAGGCCGCAAATGCACGCCACGGCTTTTGGTGGGGTCAGACTGCAAGCGAGGTACGTAGTATTATTGTAAACTAAGCTTTTGCACTCGGCTTGGCTTGAGTTTTACGAGAATAAAGAGCCTGCTGATGATGTTTCGTTATCTTAAACAAAACAATTATTACATGAAACAGCAAGACTTAGCTGCGTGTATCTCTACAGAATAATATGCAGATGGTGGCAACTGGGGTCACTAAAATAAAAAAGTGCGAAGGTCTAATGATAAAGGTCGGTGTAAGTTCGCTTTAGTACTTATAAGATTTCATCAAGAAAGCATTTTTATGTTCCCACTGCTGGTTCACTGGCCTGCTCTCAAGCGAGAGAGATTGATTGGGTCTTAATCTTCTTCTCTTTCTTCTCTTAATCAATGCGGATTGATGAATGCAACATGTTTTAATTTTTTTTCAAAATACAAAATTTAAATTAGTTCTTGGACGTGCCGGTTTCTTCTCGATTTTTTCTTATTTTATTATTAGATTTAATAACTGCTTATTCTTTTTTTTTCTATGGATACACTATAAAAAAACCACTTAATCGCTCTGACTGGCACCATGCAAAAACGGTCGAATCGGCCACACCTAGATTTTTCCGTCCATTTAAACGGATAGGCGCGGTGTCGCAGCCGTGGCTGGATCACGAATTAAAGATTAACTACTAAGCAGAATTGGCTTTTTTAACGAGATCAGCTATAGTGGATTGGATTTTAGAATAACTTACTACAAGTGCTTGACTGACTTTTATCCTATTGCACTTACATTGTGGGCCACCGTTAATGATTGCGTTTTTTTTTTTTGTAAAACCGTGTTTTTTATTGGAGCTCTCGTGACGTAGCTGACTAAGTTGTTCCTAACAGATCAACGAAGTTGAGCACTGTTCCGCGTAGTCACCATTTGGATCGGTGATCGCCAGTGGCAATTTCAACTGAGCGCTCCCGTGCTTCGGAGGGCACGTTAAGCAGTCGGTCCTGGCTTTTTCAAACTTGCCACTGAATCCGAACTTAACGTAACCAAAAATCACTCCCCCGGTAACCCGTGGTTTGTACTTACTTTCCGTTGTACTATTAGTAGTTTATGACTCTTTTTGATGTTAAGCTTTTATCACTAAAGTTTTTTTTTTGTTACACGTACGCACTGTATCCAATCCAAACCAGTTCAATTATTATCAATGAATTTATAAATTTATATGAATATTTCAGTAAAATGTAATCTCAACATAGATTTCATTGATAAAAATTCTTAAGAAACTGCCCTTCTAAAATTAAAAATACCAGTTTCAGCGTATTATAATCACGGCTCAAGTGCCGGCGAGGAATTTATAATGACACTTGGTATGCAAATGGAGATCGCTACTTGAACTTTCATAGCGATGCCAGGACAAAGTGCTTGGTAAGATAGAAATTTGGTCGGGAAATAAAGCTATTGGAGATACTATTGTGACGTCGAGACCAAACAAACTGATAATAAAACAATATATAAAATCAGTGGCGATCTATTTTAGAACTGACTGACTTTTTTTACCTTGTGTTTCTCGCGTTTTTTTTATATACAATTTTTTTGTCTGGTTCAAGTGACACGTGACCCAAAAGCTAGTTTATTATTGGCTCAACGTTAGTATTGCAATTCAACGTGGTAATGTCGTCAGCATGTTGGGAGCGCTTCCTGTCTTCTGTAGTAGTGATCTGTATCAGCTACTCAAGAAACGTTTGTCTTTAGTAATTTCCCTGTTCAAATGAATATAATAAAACAATCTCAATTTCCAAGCTATAATCGATTTTAATTTCGCAACATTTTCTAAAAGTCGAAAACCAATTAATTTTGCTGTTAACAGTTTGAATCTTGTATGCAAAGTTTACAGTTAAATTAAGTTAGATGACCCGACTTTTATGTAATTTTAAGTAAACCGTGCCTACATTACACAGACCTTGAAACTTACGACTCTCTTTTTATCTTTTTGACATCAAATTTTGATATCTTTTCTTTATGCCAGCTCAGAACTTTTTTGGGAATCAACAGCCAATTTCTTATAATCCTACTAGAATGCCTTTTCGACTTTGTCCGTGCTGAAATTTTTTCGTTCAAATTTCTTATATCTATTGCATTTTTTAAAGAGTTGAATTTTGAGAAAATCATATTTTTGAAAAACATGACCTAAAAATTGACCTTGTTGTAATTGAGAAAATTGACTGGATTACCCACACAGCATAAATGTCAGCGCGGTCAAAATTGCAATGCATTCTACTAGTAAGACTATGCAGTTGGCTGTTGATTCCCAAAAAAGTTCGTTAAAGTAAATTATTGACATTTTAAAAAACCTCACCCTATTGTTAGATGGAAGATACGGATAAGATGGATGATTTTGGCGTTGTTGCTGGCAGAAAATAAATTGAAACAGCAATGGAGCAATAGCTTGATGATATTGATACCTTCCAGAAACTAACGTACTGCAGCTTAAAAGCATTTCAACGAGGCTTATTGAAATTTACGATGTTGAGAAAATATTTACGAGACATCAACACAGCAACTCACGCTTCATCAGATTTTATTTGGGAGCTAATCTTTTCTATTTTATAGTGAAACTAAGCTTTATTTTACTGTTACTTGGAAAGCTTTCTAGAAATTATTAATAGACATGCCTATAAAATTTATCGGATTCTTTTTTGCAATATCATATTTCATCATATTCAGCGTTCACTTATCACATTACATTTTGATAAGGTTTCAACAAGGGAGGCATTTCAATAAAAAAAATTGGCTAATATTTTATTCCATAAAAATTGTTTAGTAATTTCTTGTATAAGTTGTAATTCTAAACAGTAATTTATACCCTGTTGCTGAAAAATAAAGATTGTAAATTTTTACATTCATTCTAACCACAGCGAAAATATAATAAATAAATCTTCAATATGATAATGTGGTCGAATAAAAAAGGTGGTAGTACTTCCAAAGTAGTTTTTATTCGATATTTATTACATAAAGCTTTATGTCTCTCACCTTTACCCGTCTAGAAACCCATAAAAAGTCAGGTATACTTTATTGCTGTGCGCTGACATGAAAATAAACCGACTTTTCTTGTCAAAGTTGCAAAGCCTTTACCTGAGCCTATCGCAGAGCAAGCGAAAAAGCGATCTGATACCTAGAGATGAACTTGTAATATTTGAGTAACATTGTCTTAGAACTTTGAAAGTTTTCTCTTCTTTTATACAGGTTGCTCTGTGATAAGTAAAGAATCCTGAAAATGGGTTTTTTTGCAATATTACAATTTTGTTCTAAAAAATTTTGTTTTTTTAGAAATTCGGCATTTTTAATTAAGAAAAGTAATGATTATGAGTTTTGCTAATATGAAATTTACATTTTTGTTCAATTTCTCAGTTTCTACAATATCCACTTTGAAAAAGCTTATATCAAAATAACTAAAAAACACATTATATTAATGTAATACCACAGGCAATTGATGTTGTTACCTACGCCGTTGATACTAGTATTTATATCACTGTATACCTTTTATTTTCCTGGTTACGCATTAACATTTTGTTAAGGTTAAGAATAACTTCTCCATCGGCGACGTTTTACATTCTCTACGAAACCATATGATCGAAGTTCACTAGACGAAGTTGGAAGCCTGGTAGAATTACAGCCTAGCACGACATGTAGGACGAGCAGTTTTCTAGGTTGATAAACGAGTGCACTACATTTTGTTAAGATATCTTGCCAGAAAGGGCCAAGCTTGCCTTTACTTATTCATTTTAAATAAATATATATAAATAATGCTGGATAATCCATACAGCATCATCTAGCCTCAAGCTAAGCAAAGCTTGTGTTCTAGGTACATACTAGATGACTGATACACTTAATCATTATTGCTTATCATTATTTTTTTATTGGATTTGTTTAGTATTCCCAAATTTAGTTTATTTTTGAGAAGCTGAATTTGGAAATGGTGGACGAACAATTGTGTGAGGAAGTGATGGGCATTCCGGCGAGGTGCGCGGTTGGGTCGCGCGGTGGCTGTGGATATGTAGGTAGATAGATAAATGGATAGGTAGGTCAGGTACCATAGTTTTATAAAACAAGTAGCAAGATCTCTTCAACCTAGATTTTATAGTAAGTTCTGGATAACGCTGTTGGTTATATGTTAATTAAGTCTGTTTCATATCTACCATTTACTCAACCATAAATGTATAACTGTTTGTTATCCCGAATAAATAAAATAAAATAAAAATAAAATTAATACAATACAATACATAGATAGATATTTTTTTTTATACAGAATACCCAGAACAACCGGAACTAATATTTGCAGATCGTACAAATATTTGTCCTAAGGCGAGAATCGAACTCACAACCTCTGCGTCGCAGGCGGATCTTTGCTCGCCGTTCCACACCGGTCGTATTGGCAAGGTCTTGGCTGTTGTAGCATAACAATAACATTAAAATAAATACGCATTGGTATTTTGATACAATGAACATCAAATTAGTATCAAGCTAAGAAATCTGATTTAATACTCTATAACAAATAAACCATACTGATAAATGCAACTTTCTAATTGCTTAGTAGAAACATACTCACACAACTTCTGTCGCAACGACTGATGGTTAGATTATGTAAACTAAAAGTGTGAAGAATATCATGCAAACTTTCATTAAAGTTTGTTTAAAACATACACGCATGCCGTGACTCAAAAATCGTAAGTTTGCACACACGAGCAGACTCTAATGAAATATGCATCATGTTTATGGAAAGTAATGCAGATGTTCCTCTCGCTTTAAAAAAGCTAACTAATGCTGTTTTAGTTCAAGTTTGAAAACTGCTTGTAAAGAAAACAGCAGCTGGTTGATTTTACGGAAAACCAAAATGGCGTCCACCAACGAAAGCTGAAAGTATACATATTTTTTCTTTTGTAGCTCTGTGAAAAACCACAGTAAATTTACTTGAAATACAAGTGTTTGAACTGTTTAGTTAAAACAAGATTTTTTAGATTTGACTTGATTTGATTTTGAAGTTGAGTAAAGGTAATCTTAATATTGATAATGCTCAGGTGATCTTAAAAAACTTATTATGTAGTTTCTCAGCCATTTATTTAAAGCTATGTAAAGTAAACTAAGTGCGAGGCATTCGCTACAGAATTTTGTACAACAACATTAGCTGTAAGATCGTTAAAAGTTTAAAGTAGCTCCGTCCATTACTGCAGAATGACTATGCGATAGTTCAGCGGTCAACTTATATGGGGAACGTGTTGAAAGCTTTCCCTGCTTTGAAGGTTGAATCACGTAAAAAGGATCGACAAAGTACGGTAAAAGAAAACTCTCGTTTAATGTAGCCAACCCTTTTAAGTTATGATTTTGCATCGTCTTCTGTGATCTATAGCTAAAAGCTATGGTGATTGAATTACAAAAAGCTCAAACGAATTTTGTGGTCTACTAATAATTGTTTGACACCAAAATTTGACATTGGTTAAAAAACTGTATATTTTTTTTAACTTACCTTCGTACGCATAAAACTGTTAAGTTTAAACGAACGAAATATCGGGAATCAATAAAACTCACAAATATTGGTAAATATTTAGTTTTTAGTGAAAATTACTGTTAAGTTTGTTTTTAAATATGGCCTTGTTCTATTTGTCACTTTTTGCAGTTCAGACTTCTAAACTGCAAAATGTGATAATTTACACAGGATACTTAAACTATTTAAAATTGTTTTTAACCTGCTCCTGGGCAAAATCTTCACTAAATTAATCCATCTGTCTTGATCTTTGGCATTCTCTCACTCTTATATTAACATAATACTTATATTAAATAAATATTTAAACCGACTAAAACACGCCTTAGCTTGGCATCTCATAAAAGACCAGGACGCTGTAGGTAGTTTAAGCCTATTTACCATAAATAAATAATACTGAAGGCTGTTAAGGCTGATTTATAGACCCCGCAGTAATTTTTGTTGCTCCCTAATTGAATAAAGAAGTTGGGACGGAGCCTGGAGACTATAGTAAATGTACTTTTAGTCTCTGATGAAAAAACTGTGTAAATTTTGTTACAGAATAAATATCTGTTTGTACTGTAATAAAATTTACTCATTTAAAATTGCATTAGAAACCAGTTTGTCAATAATTGCAATATTTTTTTTGGCAACTGTGAAAGTTAGTATTTGGTAGTAGAGGTGGTACCAGAGTACAGTGGTCATTGATCAAAGATCATTTTTATTTTTTGTTTTATGTGTTGCCAATTGACATTGTACGTGCTTGTAAAAATGCTATGTTATAATATAAATAAATGCTGGACAATCGACACAGCATCATCTAGCCCCAAGCTAAGCAGAGCTTGTGTTATAGATACTAGATGACTAATATACTTAATACAATACAATACTTAGATTGATATTTCGATTAAAATAGAAAATACCCAAAAACCCAGAACAACTATTTGCAGATCGTATAAACATTTGTTCCAAGGTGGGAATCAAACCTGAAATCTCCTGCGTCGCTTATATGTATGTAACACGTTTCTCCTAATAAAGATAAAGCTTAATTATATAAATGACCTAAGCCCCCAGTCAGTGGGTTGCATCAATGTCTGCACGGGCAGCGTTTATACATCACTGCCTAAGCAATGCTTTGCGCGTCGCGTTTATTCTTGCTTGTTAATATCTGCATCAGATATTTTTAATGTTTGAAAATAGTATAAACTTTTTTAAAACTATAGTTTATCATTACAAAGCAGCAGCTATGGCAATAACACTAACACATCACACAATAAATGCGAAAGGTTGGATTTTTGTTCACATAACTCCATAACACCACTAAATCCATTTGACTGAAATTTAAAACATAGATAGATAATGACCTCATCATCAATCGTACATAGGCTACTTTTTACCCCGGAAAAAAGTACGGTTCTCAAGTTCTTTGTGAACGAAGTCGCAGGCAACATCTAGTTAAAAAATCAGTTACTGTCGTGATCTACACTCCTTTAAAACTACATTTTAGTGCAGTACTTAGACGAAACCAGGCAAAAAGACTTGTTACGAGATTCAACAGTTACTAGCAGCAAGTACTTAGGGCCTTCAAGGACGTGAATAATTTAGTGTTAGAAATAGGACGCTTGCTACATACAGTTGGAAACTGTGGCGCAAACGAGCATGTGGTGAAAACTTTTCTTAATGGGTTATAAGCTGATGTATGAGATGGTTTTGTTCAGGGTTCTAAATAGCTAGAGCTGTTTAGCAAAACAAAGTTTTTATCATTTTAATTGGATAAAACAAGGAATTTAAATTCTGGAAACGGAAAAAATATTGGCAGATCCTGCAAATATAATTTGTCTAGCAGAAGAAATCCAACCTGCAACCTCTTATAGTTCTCAACTGGGCACTTGGTCTCTGTACCACTTAAGTGAGTGATAAAGTTTGTATTAAAAAAAACACCAAAGTCGCAGAGCTTTCTACTTGTACAGTACACAGACTGTCGCATTCCAGGCATTAAAATATCAATATTTCATTAGCTCCAAAAAACTTGTTGAAATGTTGTTTATAATTCAGAAATCTCGAGCCGACATTTAAGGGGAGCTTTGATTTCGTGAATATTAATTAAACAGCGTCTTCAGGATTTCGGATGGAAATTAAGAACTTGGAAGGGTTTTACTTCAAGGATCAAATATGTTTTATTCTAATTTGTTTGAAAGCTTTGTTAATTTATTTTATTAATATTGTAGGTATATTTTTTTTATTAAATGTTGTATAAGAAATCCCTGGAAATGTACTGAACCCTATAGGCATATTTAATAACTCAAAGTCGATATGATAATAATATATTATTAAATACCATGAATATACCCTAACGCATAATAATATAATGTACTAGCAGTCCGACCCAGCTTCGCGCGGGTGCAAAGCCAGGGCGGGTCGTTAGTAATAAATATAGCCTATGTTACTCATAGATAAAGTAGCATTCTAATGGCTAAATATTTTTTTAAATCAGACCACCAGTTTTTTAATTTATTCGTAACAAACAAAATACAAATACAAACATACAAATTTATTTATTATATTAGTGTAGATTTATTTTAAACAATAATTTAAAAATATTAAAAAACACTGAGCACGTTGAATATTGTTATACTGTTATTCATTAAAGCATGATAAAATGATGTGTCTGTAGTGTTAATGAGCTGATAATGGATCATTGTAAGCCCTGTCATGTAGAGGAAATAATACATTTTAAAAAGTTGTGAGCTGGGAAAATTAATTATCAACTCCACAATATTTTAAGTTGAAATACAGATTGAGTTAACTGCATCAAACCCAACCCAAACAACCAGCTTGTTATTTTAGTGATAAAGACACACAATAACTACAATAATTTGCGTTAAAAAAAAATACCAATGGCAATTATTTATTTGATGTGCCGCCGAGTAACAAACATAATATTAAAATCAGACAAATAATAAAGCCAGGTTTTTGAGTATCGAATTTTGAAGCATTAGTAGAAGTGGACTTTTTGTCATTTGTTTTTCACGCTTGGAATCTGAAAATAAAATAGTTTGGTATCCTGTGTCAGTTGTTTGATCACGTTATTTGTAACTTCTCAGATGTGTAATCCACGAGTCATAGCATATCTAAAACCCGACAAGAAACAGTCCCAAACTAGTTTGAAGGGTAGGATGTTCTCGAACTTGTCAACCCAATCTTACCTGTACTCCTAGTAGGTATATACAAAATAGAACAATTAAATAAGTAAGTAACTGGATATCTATGTAAACAGACAGACATATCTACAATAAGTTCGAGATAAGCGCAAATATGTAAACATTTTATGAAAATAAACATTTTTTACTTAAAAAAAAAAAATTACCTCACACCTATTTGTAGGACAAATTAGCCAATTGTACTGGTATCATAATGTGGAAATGAAAATGTTTACAAAGGATACAAAATTAAGCATTTCAAGCACCCCAATCAAAATACTAAAAGCCTGCCTAAGTACTCAACCCGAGTTTAATTTCAGTTTAAATCCCCACTGTCCTCCAAAAGTTTAGCTATAAGGGAGGGCTCATTATGTATTTATTTTCACTCAATAGCAACATTTACGTACAGGGACAGTGTACTTTGTCAACCCTTTTTGGCGTACTAACTGTTGTTTAAACCTTGTTCCGGGGTAACTCTTGTTTAAACTTAGCCGTCTATGTTAGAGCATAATGGATGTTCGAGATATAGTAATGGCATTTCAATCACCTGAAGTGCCATTACTTTATTGACCCCTCAATAAAATCTTACCAATCTTTTTGGATCAGGATCAATAAATCAGAAACACAAACAATTATTTAAAATACACTCCCATTGATTTTTTTCATGGATATTGACTAAATAATACAAAAATACAAAATATCTTTATTTGGAACAATAACATATGATAATAAAACATAATGGAAGCGATGGTATCTGCAGGAGTGAAACACTGTGTCGCAAATATCAACGCCCTCCTCCTACCTTAAGTTAACAGGGTTCCAAAAGAATTAAAAATCTAGGGTTCGAGAAAATTAAATAACGTAAAAACACAAACATGAATTTTAAATAACTAAGGTAAAAAGTCTATATAAAAAGTGAGTGTATATTATGTTGTTACAGCTGTTTGGAAAAAGTGTGTACTTAGGATTGTGCATGTATGAGATGCGCATGTGTGAGTGTGTAGTGTGAGAATGTGTGTGACATGGATGGTGTGTGAATGTTTTGTGTGTAGGTGTGTGTGTGGGTGTGAGTGGGTGTGTGTGTGGGATAATCATTCCAACTTCACTGAATATTGAAATTCAGTTGAGCACCGATCTTTATTACATCAAATTGTAATTATGTAAATCTTAATTAAACCCATCAAATATTATTGAACTCCAATTTAAATAGTTCATATTTTTAAGTCTGTTGTATAAATTACAGTAGTAATAAAATAATACAAATTGTTATTGCACGTTATGATTTGCTAGCCTATTTAAAATGACGTGATACAACACGGCATGATCTGGGGGGGTAACCACAAGCTCTTTTAGCAATATTGAAGTAATATTACACTTTTTTTTTGTATGCTGAAATATCAATCTAACATTATATGGTTACCCACCTGAAGTCAAAATGTATCGAGCGTGTAAAGTGGCGACTTTTCAGTGCAAAGAGTTTATAACAAGGATAGCCTTGTATCTATAGAGATATAAAGTAAGTATTCATGTGTCTGCCGTCGGTTTTTGTGACTTGTCACTGCATGCTTTAATAAAAAAAATATGCTGAAGCGTCGTTTATTTTTGAGTTTTGGTCTGAAATACAAAGACCAACGGTGGTATTCACAATTTTACTTTTAAAACTGTAAGTGTAATTTAAATAAATAATAAAATAAATGATGCTGGACAATCCACGCATTATTATCTAGCCCCAAGCTAGAGCTGTTGTGGGTACTTGATAATACAATACAATATGTACGTATATAGATATTATTATACATAGAAAATACCCAGAACACCCGGAACCTTTAAATATTTGCAGATCGTACAAACATTTGTCCCGAGGCTGGAATCGAACCCGCAACCTCCGCGTCGTAGGCGGACCTTCACCCGCCGCACCACATAAGTTGTCTAATTTCATTAATTTTTTATTCATTTGAACGTCGAGTAGAAAAACTCACTAGTTTTTCTACTCGAAGTTCAAATAACTACACAACTTGTTAATCTACAATAATTAAGTTATTAAAGCGAACAAATGACGCCAGAATAAAAAACTAGATGCTAAGCAGATGCTAAGCTAGATGTTAAATAAAAACTCTTGTTCAATACGCAATCTTATAAAATAATTTAGAAATGTTAAGCAACTGCTAAGATCTTTTTCAATTGAACGTGTACTCAAATGTATCAGTTATAAATAGCAGTAAAACTGTTGTATACCATTATAAAAATGAGATCATGACCGCGTTTCTGCGGTCAGTTAAACATTTACGATTTCTTATAAAAGTTTGTTTCCATTGTATCTACTAAGAAAATCTATGAAAACTTCAAATAAAATTTGGTTTTGCTGTATAAATTTTGTGCTCAATTAACCATGTTATTCAGCAGAAACTGTCAAATTATCTGGCTAATTTTGGTCATATTTTACCATCATATATTTTGACTTTGAGTGGGGTACTTTTAAAAATGGTACATACATACGAGTTCGCAGAACGGATATAATATTATTTTGTGTATATCAATTCGAACCATGAGACAAATATAAAAATTTAATAGTAATAATATTGTTATTAAGGGCAAACAGGTTGTCTAATAAATAAATACTTGTCAATATTAATTTATTTTTGGTTTAATGTACCGAAATTAATTAATTTACAATATTTTAATAATAGAACTGAATTAATTAATAAATAAAGTGAAAGTGAAAATTATTATAGCGAGTACGAGTAACTTAATAATGTAAACGCGCACTCACTTTTAGCATGTTATATCGTCCTAAAATGTAAACCCATTTACAAGGGGTCATCCTGTTACTTTACGACGAGGTCGATCCGGACATCCTTTGAAGTTATTGCGTTTTTATTTATCGTATGACCTTATGATGAGTTCACAGTTTGGGATAAACAAAGTTTCTTTATCGATGACGACATATTGCGGGTTTGAAATCCACTGGGCAAATGTTTGCATGGTCTGCAAATATTTGTTCTTGTTTTGGTTTTGGGTTGCAAACAGTGTTCGTAGTTTCTAAAACCCTAGAACCCTAAAACCCGAGAACCACAAGGAATGCTTGTTAGAGGTATATATATGTAGGTAGGATCTATGTAGGTGACTGTTAAGTGTGTAATATAAACAGTGTTCGTAGTTTCTAGAACCCTAGAACCCTAAAACCCGAGAACCACAAGGAATGCTTGTTAGAGGTCTATGTATGTAGGTAGGATCTATGTAGGTGACTGTTAGGTGTGTAATATAGTGCCTCTAACGTAAAAGCAAAATGAAAAAAGTGAAATAGTTTCGCAGAATTATCTCTTTATTGTTGCCTGTATTATTTATTATTATTATTTAGCCATCGCTGTCACACTGTATGTTAATATTAATTATATTTTATTACAAGTGAATTCCCGAAGAAATCCAAGGTTGCTATTATTCGTTTTATTAATTATGTATCAACGCAATTATCTAATACTATTCTTAAAATATAAACTGTGAGACTTATTTAAAAAAGAATTACAATTTTAACCAAGTAAAATTACAGACTTGAAACCAATGCTTCATTTAAAACAGACGATTTAAACGATTTCAGTTTCCGTTGCGCCACAGATGCAACGAATAAAACATTGCAATAATTTTTATTTCAGTTAATAGTGCGATAAAAATGTTCTTTTCACCGATGGCTGGCTGCAATGCGCGCATGCAGAAATAAATATTGGTATCCATTGAATAGCCACATTGAGCCTATACGCTTAAAACATATATCCGATAAATGTCATCTAAATATATTAATAATGCTTTTTACTTACGATTAAATACGTAAATAATAAATAAACGATTGTCAAACGTGTTTTTCGTGATAAGCACTCAGAATATTGCTTTTGACAATTGTAAATGTTAACGCATCGTCATGCTGTCAATCTACAAACTCAACTGTCAGACTGCTGGACGATACGTTTACGATTGTCAAACGAGTTTTTCGTGCTAAGCACTCAGGACACGGCCTTAGTCGAGAGTCAAGCGAATATAGAATCCCATAGTTTTTGGGTTAGCTCCTTTTAGTGTGTAAAGGTGCACTAAACTTTATAAAAAATAATTACCCAAGTTTTATTATTATAGGTTTTAAGAAACGGTTAGTGTTTTCTATAGAAATTAGATTATTAGTAAAAATGTATATAACTTAACTCTTATGGGAGTACTTTCGAGAATTATTTCTATAGAGTAGGTACCTACTTCTTGCTACAAAAATACCTAATGGTAATATCTTGCTCACAATCGTCTCTATTTAAATTATTGTAAATGTTCTACAACAGTATTATCAATGAACCAAAACACTGAGGCCATTAAGTACACCCTGCTTCAATATTTCAAACAAGGCCAAGAATTTGCGGGTAATATTACACGGAACAAATAATTTTTCAAATCGGGTAATTTCTCTTCTTCCAATAAAACAAAATAAAACGAGCGGAATCACGAAATCCAATGAATTATTGGCGCAGCATCTGTTACGTTTGTAATTGTTTCCGCAATAAGATATAATGAATATTATTGCAATCAGAGCTGTGTATCAGCATCGGCATTTATTTTGCTTTTTGTTGGATTTGTGGTTGAGCTATAGGAAAGCAGCCATGGTGGGCATGTGAAAACAGACTTTCTCGCTTTTAGAGTCTAATGACAGAACTCCTACGCGCTCGTTGGTTTTTCTTTCTTTTACTTGTGGCTGCTTGAGTTTGGTAATATTTTTGTGAGTTGAATGCTGCCTGGTCATGTTCACTACCTCACCACATGCCTAATTTATAACATTTAAATCAATAATTATTATAAAATGATTGACTACATAGATGATATAAAAATAAATAACAACTCGTTTAACATATATAAAAAACGTATTAAAATAAAAATTAGGCAGTATTTGGCAATAAGTTCCAGTAGGGGAACTATCAACACAGTGAGAGGTTATCTTTATCCCAGTAAATCCAAACTTATTGTTAAGTATTCGTATATGAAATAATTGTAATAAGCTTTTTGAACTAACTATTGAAAAATAGTACAATCCAATTACTAAGCACAGTTGAATAAAGGTCTAAATATGTTGCTTATGTTGGTTTTCAAAGCGTCGACTGCTTGCGATAAGGTTATCGCGTATCAAATCCGCACTAAATCACAATTACACGAAATACGAAAATTTCTGCTATAACTGAGCTGTTTTATAGTAGCTGGTTAATGTAAAAACAGAGATGTATCGCCGATGGAACAGATTTTTTCTATTCTACTCCCTTTTATTTTACAAAGTGCTTTTTCTATTTCTCGAAAAGCGTTATTTCTAAAAAAAAATCAAGTACGTCACAATTATTATATGGCTGTTAGCAAATGCCGAAGATCCTTATCAAGTTTGCACCAAATTTGTATGAGACCAACGTAAAGTTTTAAATCAAAGAAAAACCATTAAATACAATTTCTTAAGGCGGAGATATCCAGATGCCTTTTTTAGAGGAAAACACTTCTAATATTCATTTAAAAACGAGTTGATAAACAAAATTATATTAAGTCGTATAACCTGTACCTACTAAATCGTAAAATAGGACTTGTTGAGGAATACCAACAAGCTGACAGACCAAAGCAAATTTTGTCGAGCAGAGACATTTTACTCACTCGTACAATAACGTATTGTTTTAAAGAAAACTAAACGGCGTAACCTGTAAATAACTCATAGAGTTAGAAGTCAAAAGCATGTCTTTTTTTTAAAATACGAAAATATACAAACCTATGTTTTTCAGCATCGTATTTTATTCAAATGTATACCCCTACTCTAGTATAGTTTTAAAAATAATAATATCGTATGCCGCTTCATTTTCTCTACATCCACGAGTTTCGCCCGCGCATTACCTAATGCAATTGCGTTCCTCAAAACGTAATTGTCTCAATCAACGCGCATGCAATTCTTCTGAAATACGCGAAAATACTCCGAAATACGGGAAATACGAGAATACGCGAAATACGTGAAGTTTTAACACGTTGCGCGGTTTGTTAGCTTTATCGTATTAGCATTTAGAATCAAATTATGATTTAGGCAGGTGATAAAATGCTTTGCTGGGTTTTGGTATGCTTTTGTGTTTTATGTTTAGTTGTTTATTATGACTATCTTAGTAATGGACAAAATAAAAAAAACTAAACTCAATTTTTTTTTTTAGTTCAGAACCTCCATAAATGCTTCCTTCTGCTATTTCGCCATCAATGTATAGTGAACATCGTCTCTAGAGTTTAAAAATTATGGATATTAATAGTCATACTAAAAGCTTCTATGCAAACTTCCATTACTGAAGTGGAATAAATATTACATAAAATAAAATGGAACATCCGCGTCCAAATGAAGCCATCGCTACAAATGCCCAAAATGTATAAATCATTGAAACAAAACTGCCGTGATGCTGGCACCATTACCTGATTGACGATTAAGCTGTTTTTTTGTCAGCGAAACGAAAGTATTTAACAGTGGTACATTCCATTTTTGTTGAATACATAGAACCTGATCTATAACTGCACTATATATTTTATCTCTATATCTTTTTACATGCATGCAATGTTCAGTAATTAGTAAGTTAGTAGTAGTAGTAATAAAGTCGTGTTTATGCTTTTTCGAATTGTCTTATTGAGATGTCCAGTTTAACCCAACTGTCAGAGGCCTATCTACCTATCATAAAAATACCTATCATAAAAGTGTTACATTACAAAGTAAGTTCAGTAGCCGTACATTTAATTAATTGATAAACTTTTTGTTTCAGGTAAGTGCTAACAGAGTGTTTACGCAGTGGCTGTCCAGTAACTTTGTAAGTGGTTATTAAAAGGACGAATACGCTAAAGTTCTAGCCCATTTTTTTATGCCTATCGTCCGTATCATAATTGCGTAATTATTATTATGTATATATACTCAGAGAGTTAGTTAAGTTTCCAATTCATAGTCAAAATACGAATTAATTTTCTACTTAAAACACACGTCAGTAAACTACATCTTACTTCCTAAATTGATACATTTCAAAGAGTTTCTTTACAAAATTCAACAAACATATTGTTTCATAATGCCAGTTTTTAAGAAAAACTGTTTATTTTAAAATAAATCGCTTTTTACATAAAATAATTACGAGTTTTCGTCTTGCATCACGTGTCTAATCAAGACTAGTGGCGACACACGTAAATGCACGTTTCTTTTTTTATTATATTGTAAGTAGATTCTTGAGCAACTACATGTTCAACAGTTGAACTTCAGGATCAAAAATTGCAGCTAATTCTTATGCCATCAGCGCACACATTTATACAGTTGTCAACTTTATTTATAGTATTCCTACCTCTAAATTTCTGATCATCAAAAGTAGCGTAACATTTTTGATTAATTAAAAAACTTTACTCATGACCAAAATCTCTAAAATGCATCACTGTCAGCAACGTAACATTTAAAAATAAATAATATAATATACTCTTACGCAAACATAAATTGACCGCAGCGGTCCATGACTAAATCAAAACAGAGTAGTTACTAATCAACCAGGCAGCTAATTCCGTTACATGCCTGCGCATCCTTTGTGCATACAGAACTGTAATCGCCAATAGAACTGGGAATTGGCAGCACTAGTTTGTGACGTTGTCTTATTACTAAAGAGTCCGTGTAATTACCCACGGAACTGAAAATAGATAGCACCAGTTCTTGACGTTATTAAATTAGCCGTTATTTTTATTTAATTATCCTTGGTATGGATGATGATTATGATGACTTATCCTTGTGTATAATATATTGTACTATGATAACTAAGTATCTATTTTTGTGGGTATTTTTTCTCTCTTTGTTTTAAAACTTAGATTTACTGTATTTTTTGAAAATCAATAACAATATTAACAACTTACTTGGCCACTGACTCATGCTAACTTACTTACTTTAAACAACTTACTTATCTTTACATAATGTAAAACAATTATTCCGCCACCCGCCTGTCTGTATGTATATACGCTTAGATCTTTTAGAGAACGCAACGAAATTTAATGCGCTTATTACCAACAGATAAGTTAAAAGTGATTCAAGAACAAGGTTTAAGAGTATAGCACCCATGCAAAACCAGGGCAGGTTGCTTCACTATAAATCTACTCCAAACTTGGCGGTTGGGTCAAAACCCGGTCTCAGAGCCTTGACACATCAATGCATGTTCGATAGCAGAATAAGGTGAAAATTAAATAACTGAAACTATTGTGGTTAGAAATCATTTAAATATTCACAGCTATTAACTACTTCGTCGTGGTCTCGGGCAGTGTTCATGAATAATGAAGAAGCGCTTCTAAATAGCTTCGAAACGTCAGCATAAATGACAATATAATATAAGTGGTAAATAGCCTATGTTCAAAATAAGGTGATCCTGTCATAACTTTAATTGTAGCAATCTTTACAAACTTGTGCTGACGGCAGCATGCTGGTATACGGGTAATAGTGTATACGGTAACAGTGTATACGCGTCAAGCCGGCAAGCGGGCAGTTTTCCTCGTAAATAGATTATCCAGTTGTCAGCGCACTTGTGAGCCGAAGCGAATCTATTAAGCGCGTTATTTCCGTTCGCGCAGGCCAGCGAAGATCAGATTTGCTGGATATGGCCCAAATTATTAAAGTTACAAGAAATAGGCAAAAAGTTTTAGTGTGATAAAAGATACAACATTTTAACAATGATAAAAATACTCGTATGCTTGCAACTAAGAAAATACTTGTGATTAGAAATGCGACTCTCGCTTAGATAGATCTTTTAGTACAGATTCAAATATAATCATTAGTAATTATTATCAATATTATAAAAGTTTTTTAGAGTTTAACTCAAATCAAATGATCAGGATGTGTGAACTGTATTTCTTCCTCATTCTAGAGATGATGTACCATTTTTACTACTGAAATAAGAATGCGTAAGATTATCCTATGAGGATTGCGCTGTCGCAATCCACGTTGTCTGCGCAATACGAACCAAAACATGTGAATTACGTTCACAGCTAACTAACGCAATGCTAACCACACGTACGCGAGCCACTTCCACTCTTTTTACATTGCTTGAATCTCGCACAATTCGAACGCAAAGCGTCCAAAGCAATCGATTTCCGGCCTATTCGACTTTAAACGAGAATCAACCCGATATCCGACGGATTTAGTTGCGGATCCGATAGCTTCGTAATGAATGGAGTGGCCCACTTCGATTCTGTTAACTATTAATCAGCTTGGTGTAGGGATTATATTTTGTGCAATTATTTTGAATACAGGTTATGATTATGGCGACACTATACCATAAACTCGGCAAAGTGGCAGGATTATAAATTTTAACACTTCGAACTTAAATCACTTGTATTATATTCTGGGATAACGTTACAGTACAAGGTTATTTAGGTCTATGCCTCACGACGACTCAACATGAACTGAATAAACTTAATCTACCTCCCCACAACAAGTCTCTCTTTCCCTTCCGATAGTCGATATTTTCGTGATCGGCTAAGGCGTTCGACAATCTCCGGTCGACGCCAAAGCCGAAACCGGAAATCAAACAAATAATTATCAATAAAATCAGTAATAATGTTATCTAATCATAAGTTAATGCCAGAAAGTAATATTAATTTAAGATAGATATTACTAAATTATAACATGATTTTCATGGCGCGCCGGTTGAGTTATAAGCTGAGACTCGACAAGTGTAGATTTGATTTCTATAGCAAGATTTATCTATTCAATTAAATATTTAGATTGGTTCACATAGCTTAAAACATTATTGTTAATTAGATAGAAGAAAGGGAGGCATTTGCTCTGCAGTGAAACACCACCTCTTAATAATAATTTTAATCATCATTGTTTTTTATTAACTAAATTAATTGTTACATAAAAAAAACATCGTAATAAATTATGATATTATACCATGTGATATATCTCATGCATGTGATAATATATTATACCGTGAACTAAAAAACAAGGTGTTAGACGACCCCCATTTGATTGATAAATTATAAAGCTTAAGCTTTATAAGTTGTTTGCTTGTCACATAGCAAGAACCCAACACGCTAACAACGCACCTACTCTACGGGCGCTCACACTTTTGAATTCATTTTTAAACGACTTCCAACATGTCGACATTTTCAATGATAGTATTAGTTCTATTTATAAGTCGCTAAGAATATATTTAAGTTTTTAGATTAATTAAGTTATGATAGTAAGCGTTTTGGTTATATACTGTAAGTTAACTATCACATTAAATAAATAAATTCTAATTCTAATTCTAATTCTAAAAAGCAGTCGCAAGCAGTTGGTGGATGGTGAAAAGTCAAGATCGGTCGTCTCTTTGAGAAAAGCCCATGTCAAACAGTAAACGTCTAAAGATTGATATGATGATGATGATGATGATGATCAATGAAACAAAATATTTGTTCAAACAAGCCTACGCATCAAGTGACAAGTATTTAATTTTGTCCAGCAAACGTTATAATTAATATGAAAAGGGTTGTTTATATTAAACGTTGATGATGTTAATAAACATGAGTCCCCAAGATGTTAATTAACAGCTCAAGCATTTTAAGTACCTTGACGTTGCAAATTTCTAAATAAAGCTTTACACAAATAGCTGATCGATATAACATCATCATGTCCAAGACAGGTCAAAACAGCTTAACAAAAGTATGAAATAAGGTTAACATAATAATTTTATAGATTACCATGTTGACATTTTGATTACATAACATTGGTTAGTACTTGGTAATGCACGTAAAGGCATAAGAAATTATATGTACTGTAGTTCATTAAGTTGTTAAACAATTTCTGGCAACTGCAAGGTTGAACAATTTCGGTGCGTAAACGAATCACTCGGGCCGCTGACCTTTATTTAGGAGATTAGTGTACACCCTCATTTTACGACTCTACATCTGTATAGTGTACGTGCATAGCCTGTTGAAAAACAGCTGGTTTAGGTTAAATCCGATGACATTTTTCTCGGTTGCAAAAATTCAGTAGATGATGAAGACTAAAAATTGGTTGATATTTTCTTGTGGTTTTATAGTGGGATAAAGAACATAATAAAATAGACATATTAAATTATATTAGCATTCTGTAGATATGCCCAAATACTTAGTTAATTAAGAAGCTGCTTTCTTCTAAATAACTTGCTTAACTTTAATATATATAATAATATAAAAAATTAATAGCGGATATTTTTACTCAGCGCCATGTAGCGCCAAGCTAAGTTAAGCTTGTACTTTAGTGTCTAGGGTAACTAGATAACTGTTAAAATACGCATCATATTTTTTTTTGTAAATTCTTGCTTATAATTATTTAAAGAAACACTCTAAGAAATCAAGGAGTATAATGAAGGTTGCGAGATTAATTTAATGTATGTAAATTTTTATGGGATTTAAGAATCTTTAGGCTCGAAACTATCAAATTTCGTTTTTGAACTGAACGAGCTATTCAAAAGACTGTGATGCGGCTCCATACAGAGTATCAACATCAAATCTCGACTCTAACTATAAGCGAGGCTTGCATGCGAGCTAGAGATAAGGACTATCCCATTCCCCTAAGCAATAAAAGTAGCCAATCGGACCAATAAAACTTTATCGATCTTCGTAGTTAAATTCGGTTCAATATGTATTATTTCTTAACGATTGAAAGATCAGAGTTTTGATCCAGTTATATAAATTAATTTAATTGTTTCTTGCATAATGACGGCCACGGTTGCGGGGTTGACTTCTGTTCCGGATATTGTTTCTATGTACTCGTATAGAAGTCAAATATAAGTTAATTTACCTTAGACGCACGCTAAAAACATAGTTGGATACCATTTAAGTCATTTAAAATGACTCTAGCAAAGCTTTTGTTATAGGTGTCTCTAAAAGCTTTTAATATACCGCCAATTAAGTTTTCTTACTCTAATGGAACTGGTTTTATGTGCAAATTATTCAGTAATAAAATTAAAAGCTAGTTAAATGTGCTTACGGTGATTAGATTGCATTTGAATAGCTTCTTCGAAGCCTGTTTAATTTTATTTTTCCTGTGTTATTTTATTTAGAAAATAAACATTTATTACTAAGAATAGAATAATAATAACAAAACAATGTTGTTTTTTTTTATATTAACCTCCTTAATCAAAGACTTAATTAGCGCGGTTTATTATAGCGGTTTGCTATATAATGCATTTTTTTGTCATTCATAACTCAATGACCAAAGACGATGACAGATTTTAAAAGACACATTAGCTAACAAATGTATAGTGTGATTATCATATATTTCTATGGATCTAACATTGTAGTGATATATTATATAAATATGATTAAACTGGTCTCGTTTAACCTTCAAAATTTGACCTTAAGGTCAACTGTTTAACTTTACTAATGTCAATCCAATGCCCTCTATACTCTCCACTGTACCCAAACAAAATGTATTTGAGGCAAAACAACTAACACGTTCCGAACTATCGTTAATTTTGCACAAGCGATAATAAAATCGATGTGAACAACTATCGGAGTTAATGATGTGCAAACTTTGCAACTTAGTCATTAAATCGGATAGTTTATGTAGTAACTGTTACGCAATCTACGGTTTTGTTGTAAGTTTGTATAGTAACTTGTTTATCATCTGTAGTCTGGTAGTATTTGTCGTTAATGTTTAAGTGCTGGATTATATCGGGTGTGTTTGAGTAACATTGTTAATATTGTTAATAGGTACCTACTTGCAATGTGAATTTACTTTGTGTTTATGTAATAATTTACTAATGTGTTTTATCATTAAGCAGGAGTTTTTTTATTTGGCTAAGATATTACACTGCAAACCGAAGGCCGAATTTTTTTTGGTAGTTTCAACGATACTGCCTCAAAAGTTAAAATATTTAATAAAAAATATTATAATAATAATATAATTATATTAAATTATTTAAAATTTAAGAACCAAGTACATCAATCATACCACTGAACGTAGCTCGTAGCTACGTCGTGAAAGAGCTACGACGTAGCTGCTACGAAGACACAAATACCCTGCCCAACCTCTTCGTAGTCTATGAAGACTTAAAATTCGCAAAAATATGAAACAACGGCTTTAAAAGCGCATTACGAAGTAACAGTGAGCCCATAAGCTGTTACTGTGTTCGCTCAGCAGCAGCGGCCAGTTTCTTTTAACGGTAATCGCAAGTATAATGGCCAGAGGAAGAAAGCGTGTGCGGCTGGGATTTTTATTTAAAAATCATATTCAAAAATACAAGCATTTTTACGTCTAATACACTCTTATCTGAATATTTTATTCGACAGAGGATACACATACTTTTACATAGATACAGAAATACTTTTGCCTTTGAAGTACCTATTACCGGCAAAGGCTTTCATTCATCCTAGTTTAAGGCTTGTTAGCCTATGGGTTAGATAATATAAATGTGAAGAGTCACAGAAATTTAAACTATATTTGTTTGTAGTTTTCAATCAATTTGCAGTTTTATGATTAATAGTATGACTGGCTAATGATAAGGCTTGTGACTAAGTTGTTTTTTAATTTTTTAACCGACTTCAGAAAGGGTTTTTTTTAACTTCGGCTAAAAGTAGATTTTTTAACTTTGGTTAAAAGGTTAAAAGTCGAAATCAGTTTTCCTATTTTTCTATAAAATAATTATTTCAAGTTATTTACTTTTAATTTTTATATCTGAGATAGGAAATCTGGCATCATAAAATAACAAAAACGTAAGTGGTTTTTGTTATTTTATGATGCCAGATTGTTTCTATATTCTGCATGTTACTATGTGATTTCCCAAACGTACTTTCAGGAGGTCATGCTTACTTAATTAAATCCACGATCCCTTTGATTAATTTCCATTAAGTAGCTAATGAAGGAATTAGCCCAGTAATTAGCTGTCTTTGATGATTAGCTAAACAAGTATCGTCTGTTGAGTATAGAGAAATGTTCGTCTTGCTGTACAAAGCTTACGAGTTTTGGATCAAAACAGCTAGTAAGCCAATTTAGTGGCAATTTAAACAGAGCTTTTGTGCTTTGGAGGGCACACTAAGCTGTCAATCAAGTTTTCAAAGTTGTAAGATTAAGAGAAGAACTTCTGGCGGATTTTTAACGTAGTCATCAAAGTTGGCTACTGACTCACATGAACTTATTTAGGTGTAGGTCTTTATAGATTTTAGGTAATTTAAAGACCTTTATTCTAACCTCAGTTAGAATACTTTCATATAACAAATGGCCAAAAAACCAAGGACGTTGCAACGAGAACTAAAAACCGAATACTATGACATGAAAAACCAAGCAAGACTTGTGTAAATTGTGTTTTTGTAGAGAGTTATTGTAGCAGGTGCCTGCTATATTTAAAGTGGTTGAAATATTGCCACAAGCACGTGATTATAAATGGTAATTTTGTTTGCGGAGGCAGTCCTTGCTCATGATGTTGTATAAAATTTCGGTGCAAAATGTTTTTGTTTTTAAGTAACAGACCAAATAACCTTAACCTAATCGGTTTTTATAGTTTTAAATATTATAGTTTATAATTCTGAGCAGTCGTGGCTGTCAGAAAGTGTATTTGTTAAGGGGCGGGGTGGGGGGCGGGGGGATGTTTTTAAGATGTTTTTAATAGTAGATATATTTTTATAAAAAAAACAACGAATAAAAAATGTTGGGGCTCCAGTTTTTCATCGCCGATTACTATTTACCTAATCCTAATAATGATACCACGTATATCCGTGACGACTGAACCGATTGTTTTAAAATATGCTTTACTTTTTATCCCGGAAAAAAATACTGTTTCTGTGGGTTTTTTTTTTTTTTTTTTATACAACTGAAGTGGCAACCAAGCGTACGGCCCACAAGATGGTAAGCGGTTACTGCAGCCTATGGACGCTTGCAATACCAGAGGTATCACTCGCGGGTTGCCACCTTGAGGCTAAGATCGAAAGCCTCATGTGCCAGTAATTTCACCGGAAACCATACCCTTCACACCGGAACACAGCAATGCAAGCATAACTGCTTGGCGGCAGAAATAGGTATGGTGGTAGTCCTTCCCCGGATGAGCTCTATCACAGAGAACTCTACTACTCTTAAAATTGCATGAAAACTAAAAAACTGCAGGTAAAACGGCGGGTGTACGCTCGTATTCAATACATCAGTCATAAACCCGTTTAGCAGCTACACGAACTGCAGGTTATAGTTTTCAAAAACTCGTGACCCAATACTTGAAATTGGATCAGTATATTTATTGAAAAGTTAAACGGAAATAAAGCTTGCTTTCCACCTGTTTTCTATTCTGCGGCCAACAGGAACCGTTTGCAAACAAACTCGGCGGTAGACAGGCGGAACTGTGAGCGAATTATTGTCGCTTTCTCTGCCCTCTGCTTTGTTAATATATCTCGACAAACACCGCTAACATTGCAAGTAGGTACCGTAGGTAGGTCAACTGAGTGAGTATTTCATTGTTGAAATGTATTTTTAATTGAAAACAAAACTAACAGCTCATTCGACGAGGACGTATCATGTTTTTTGCCGTATCGTAATATTTCATGATTCGTAATTTTTTTTACGGCGTCAATGGTTTTTATATGGCCGTTTTTTTATTTACTTGAGTCATGAAAAATTACGATGAGGCAAAAAACCTTTTTTTTTTGACGAATCGTCAATGACGGGTCTCGTGTGAGTCAATAAGTCGAAAAAGGTTTAACAAAGATTTTGTCATGTCCAATTTTTCAAATTCTCTTTATTAACAACATTTGGAAGGGCATCCGCTAGTAGCATATAAATCTGAGCGCTTCGTCGCGCGTAAAGCTATGACTGAAGCCTTCAGGTTTTCTGTGAACCATCTGGCAAGCAAGCTATGATACTTCCTGTGGTCTACTGGAAGTGTAAAAATCATTAGTAATTAATTATTTACTCTTCTACTTCTTCTGACTCAACGTATCAGCATTGCCATTCAACGTGGCAATACAACTAGCATGTTGGGAACGCTTTTGTCTGGTAATATTGGTTTAGTTGAGCTATCTAATAGACTTTTTTGTAACGTTTAGATTTTTTGTTTTTATAACATTAGCCACCACCAATAAGAAATACTAAAGATTATAATATTCAAAAAATGTTTCGCCTCTAACGGGATTTGAACCCGCAACCTTCCGCTTGATACAGGGGTGCTCTACCGATTAAGCTGATTATAATCTTTATTGCTTGTAACGGTTTTTAGATGGCTCCACTGTTTCATATGTATTTTGAATATTTGTATATACATATTTTTTATTTTATTTTTTACTGTATTAAATATTGTTTTAGGAAAACGAACGAACAATAAAGTTCACTGTTAATATCTGGGTTCCGTGTCATGCGAGACATGCATTCGCCACAGTTCGTCCCTCACGTCACGAGTGCTACCCGCGTCATTAGTCACGAGCCGCCATTGATTCTCATTTGCCATGATGGTCGGAGGGTGCTTGTGTCGCTACTGTGAAACTTGCGGGAATAATACAAATTTTACCAGGAAACTTTCAGATGTTTTAAAACTTTAAAAAGTAGCATGCTGAGTTTAAAAAAAATATTTACAAACACTTTTTTAACGTTTTGTTCCAAAAAAAATCTTCCAATAAGTGATACGTCTACTTTGACCTGATAATAATAATATCTGCTCATCAATCGAAAACACCTTGTCCTTCTATCGAAAGAGAAAACACAGATTCTATTTACTTTGCTAAAAACGGATGGTGAACAAGAGCCGGGACAGGACATCCGTCACGACTGTCAGCATCCCGCCTGTCACGCCGACCATTCATCCAATCGATTTCACATTAGCCACCTTTTGCGTTGTAAGCGTGTTGCGATTCTTCAGAGGTGCTGTCACACACGTATCTGTCAATGAGCTTTACTCATGAGCGAATTCTGATTAAAAACTCTTTATTGGCTTCATTACTGTTTTATTCGTGCACCAATGGATTTTTCGTTAAGAAACAATTGTGTGCACAATGCCAGTGCTCTCATACGATGAAGGAAAACATCGTGAGAAAACCGGCATGTCCAAGAATTAAAAATTCGAAAGACATGTGCCATCCACCAATCTGCATTGGGTCCGCGTGGTGGATTAAGACCCAATCACTCTTGCTCGATAGAAGGCCAGTGTCCCAGCAGTGGGAACGTTAGAAGGCTGTTATGATGATATTCTGTTAAAAGGCCTGAAATACACTAATGGCAGATGTTTCGATTGATGAACTGACATAATTACACATCTAGCACATGCTTAATGTATAAATGCTGCCTAAGCCACTAATAGACGCTATATCAGCTTCACTAAATGCTAAAACTTTAGAGTATCAGAAATCACGCGTACCATGGCACCACATCATTTATCATGCACATAATTTCGATAATCATGATACAATTCTGCAAACAGTTGCATATCGAGCTAGCTTAGACAAGACCACAACAATGTAAGTCCTAAGCACTGCAGAGTAACATACTTAGTATCTAACTGAGCATCAATCTATATTCAAGCCACCAGAGCCATTAGCATACCTAAGCGTCTGTTCTCTGCGTCTGTTGGTTATTACATTTAGGCCTTTGACAATGAGTAGGTTATTTATTTATGTGAACGTAATGACTCAAATAATACTTAAATATCTGGCACCTTTTGTACTCGATTAAATACAGCTGGGACTACAGAGTACTGTGCTACTGTAATTAAAACGTTTTGAAATTTACTATAAGTGAAAATATTTGTGGACATAGCACCATCTAACCCCAAATTAAAAAAGCTTGAACTATGTTAACCAGATGGGTAACAGATTTAATCACACAAATTGTTTGACATGAATGAAATTCAAACACACACACACTATTACATTGCAAAAAGCAGACCTACGATCAACTGAAAGTTTTTAATGATTACATTTAGGGGATTTAACGATTATAATGATTATAGCGACGATGATAAGGATTTGTTTTATTTTCAGTATGCACTTTGAAACTCTAAAAAGCAACCTAAGGCAGCCAGACTACTGCCTGCACCATCAATCTATATGCAAGCCGCTACCCATTAGCATACCTAAACATCTGCACGTCTGTTCGTCTAGGTCCCAGGTTATTGTCGTTTCTCGTGCTCTCAATATTTATGGCGTTGCTACTAATTTTTGGAAAATGCAATAATTGTTTTGTTTGAATAATATATTAATATATAAAAGTATACATTACTTTTTTATGTTTGTTTATTATTATAAAAAATATAAAAACAGAAGTATCTTTATAGTATAAAATTAAACCAAATTGGTGAATGTAAAATAGTAGATTCCATTTTCAATTATTCGATTAAAAATAATGAGATCTCACTGAATAATTTTGGTCAAACAGAAAACGAATGTATATTGTCGTTGAATAAATAATATCTTGGTTATGAGAGACGACGAAACCCTATTTCGTAATAATGATATTTCCTTATAACGAAATTACTGTAAGCCCGATTCAATCTGCTTGTTAAGGTCCTGCCAATTACAGAACAGCTCATGCATCTGATTAAAGTGAAGGCAAATCGATAATCTATTAAGATGTGAACAGGTTAGTGTCGATTGACTGATTAGTTAGAATAACAGTTTTGGTGTTCCGTTTCTTCTATACAAATACAAAGTACGAGAATAAACAACCCGACTACTCATAGTTTCTTTTAGAGATGATAAATAAAACATTTTTTTTTATCCTAGTTGACCCTATTTGGCTACGCTCTGTTTCAGAAGATGATCGCCTAAAAAATATAAGAAGGATTAAGCAAACCACGAAGATTTGCTCTATAACTGTTAGACACTATCTTTTGTACATTAAAATACAATACAATTATGGTGTGCACGTCTTGACAATAAATAATACAATCTCATATTAATTAAAGTGTCAAAATGACAGCGTGCAATTTTAATGCGGCCAATAAGTGTCTCGTAAATCCGTGTCTCGCCCACATCAGCTGAGACGGCCACAGAGTGGATGCAATAAATCTGGCCGCATTCTGCGTGGCGTGTCTGGGGAGGAGAGGAAGTGAGAGGGGGGTAAGAGACTGTCACTATGTGCCTTTGCTAAGGTAGTTCAACCGTTTAAGAAGCATAAAGTGTGACTCAACTCAAAAATAATGTGACTCAACAAAGAAATACCTAATTACCCTTACCCGTACTCGTTAGTAAAGTAAGTTCAGTAGCCAACTCTGGTTACAGAGTTAGAGAGTATTATTGTTATTATTTTGTAATTTTTTTAGCCACAAAATTCATTTCTTATCCTGATACAATGTAAATCTTCAGCGCCTTAATTATAATCGAACAGTATACCTCTTATGTGTCAGCTAATGTGTCTTAAAGGTATAATACTGTAGTACAATGCTGATCTGCCTTTCAAATCTATCATGATCTTTGTTCGTTGACTTAGGATTGACAAGGAACGACTATACGTAGTAAGCCGCTGTTGTAGAATTTGTTTCATGAATTAGGGCCTAAACTTTTATCCTACTAACTCCGTCGCCAGAGACTCATCCAAACTTTTTACTTGCGGTATGCAAACCAATTATTAAAATCGCAAACGTGCGTATTTTAGTGATTCTAAATTCTGGCTCAGGCATGGCTTGACGTTGCAATACTCCAAGTCCGATCACGGCGACGACGGCGCCTACTGCGACATGACAAACGGCTCAAGTGCACACGAATGCACTGCCTGCACGCTGTCTTGTGTGCTTTATGGGTTCGGCTAGACAGAATGTACGTCAGAGACTGGGGAATATTTTTGGGTGACACGAAGGCTCAAGTTTTAGAACAATGCCCAACTATGAGTCGTGACTCTGCATAGAGTTATGACAGTTATACGATCAAATCTATGTACTACAATGAAATGTAATTTTTGGTAATATTGATAATATGATGTTAATTTATAATATGATATTCGGTAGAAACATTACTTTCAAAAGAAAGGTTTGTTTACCCTCATATACATGAAACCCTCTTTATTTAGACAGCCAAAAATTATGATTACCAAAGATTTATATTTTATGGGTGTGGTCCTGTAGGGGTGCAGAAGAAAAAAAATCTTTAAATTTAGTTAATTTTATTATTAATCTAATTTAACAGCGTGGAAAGTCAAGGAGCGTTCCATTAGTTCATTCATAAATTTGGTTTTCATTTGGTGTGAATTTGTGAATTTTCGGCATAAAATTTAATCTTCGAAAAAATAAGGTCCCAGCTTGCGGACGTTTTCCTCGAGTTTTCATTTCAAACGCCAAGTTCTAGCTAAATTATAATTCTGAGTCACACCTACAAATTTCCGAATTACCAGATATATAACTGAAATAAACCTGTCTCGGTGCAAGAAAATATCGTGAGAACCGGCGGCATCTCCACAGGTGTTTCAGTGCTATTTCTTTGCTCCCGTCATGTCTGTAGGTTTGTATCACTCCTGACAAATTTACAAAGAAAACTGAGCTCTATTTAGTTGTGTTTAGATATTTGATGCACTAAACTAAACAGAAATGCAAGTTAAATTTTAAATTATACAAAAACATCACTTTCTGAATCGTAACACTGTAATTTTTTTATACCTATTAGTAGCAAACTACGAGGGCGTCAAGTCAACCCGAGACTCGCTTATTTTATTTTTGAACATGAACACATTAATGCAGAGTGCATTAGATATATAGAAATAAATTATGAAAAGAAAGAAAAATAAATTATTAACTTCCAACTCACATCAAACACACAGAAAAAAAGATTTTATGAATAAAAATAAAGAAATTATAGGTAACATACGCACGGTATATAAACGATATTGGAAAAACATTTATTTAATATTTTCCTGTGAGACCTTTCTGAATGAAAGAATATTATTAATATCTAGCGTTGTTAGAGTGGTCTTGTTGAACAGTGAGCTACTGCTAGTACTTCTGTACCTCCACTTTAACCGCTGTATTTCGGTTTTTGCGCTTTCTGAGATGTGATTGAAAGTGACTTGGGATGCGGTTTAAATGGGTTTCTTAACTGAGCTGGGGTAATTACTGAGAGTAATGTGGTAGTTTTGCTCCTAGCATGTTTTTAGCATTTTTAAAACTTGAAACCAACCACTTGGTGTTTTACCAATTGAAGCCATATTTACAATTAAAAAATGCTTTAGGAATTAATATCATCGTTATTTTGAGCATTATCATGATACTGATTCTGCCACAATACTGTGTTTTATTATTTAACTTACTACATAGATTATAATCCAATGTTTATAAATAAAAAGAATAATACACTCAATAAATGATATTAATATTTAATAGTACATTATGCGTAATTTAGTTAAAACATTAATTTGACCAGCCCAAACTAATTATTTTACAAAACACTACCATGTAATACGGTGTCAAATTGTAAGCTGCCAGAGAAACTGTTTCTGTTTCTGTGTCAATTTATAAGCGAGGGCTACTAGGCATATATTATCAGCTCATCGGTTAAGCTAATGGCACAATGTTTGCAAAGGAATTATTGAAATGCTTCTGTGTTGTGTTGATACGGATAAAATCTACTACCCTTATACATAAACAAATATACTTTCAGCGGATTTTTTATTGTTTATCTTTGATTAACGTTTGGATGAATTTATTGATTTGAAAGACACATTAGCTAAGACAGGTTTAAAGTACGTTTATAAATAAGACCTTTACGTCTTTAACTTTTATGCAGCAACCGTATAAAAAAACTTTGTTTACAAAGAACCTAAGAATTTGTTTTTAGGATTCAGTTTAGTTTGAATGATCCATTTTTAGATTTTTTTTCCATAATAAATATTGGTACTATTGACTATTGATTGGTATTGATATTGATTGGTTGATTTACTGACTATTAGTCAAAAAAAGTTTGATACGAAAAGATAAAGATATAAATAAAGGGCCATTATTTCGTCATATTTTTTAAAGGTTCACGATCCATTTCTTTGCAACTGTCACTCAATGTATTATAAATGCAAAAGTTTTAAAGATCGCATGTTCATTACTCAATATTGTCGTAACAGCCGAACTGATTTCGATGAAATTGATTTGATTATGATCTGAATTTTAAAATATGATTATTCTTTTTTTATTGGTACTACGCGAGCAAGCTCACAGACGGTAGCGTAAATCGTGAACACTACCCTGTACTTAGTCATAACCACATCACAACTTGCTTACATTGAAAATCTCACACAAGTTAGAAGCTTTGGAAAGAGCTAGCCCGTAATTGGGGCCTTCATGTGGCAACTACAAACATGGTTGATCTGCCATACTGTGTGACTGTAGTTGACAAGTTAAATTATACGTCGCATGGCCGGGCTCGGTGTGGATGGCTGTCACATTCACATATGCAATAATTGTGTTGTTTTATTTTTTTCTATATTGGGACTGATATTTTGAATGACGGCCTTTGATAAATGAAACAATACAATTATGTAGCAGCCATGTGTTATTTTTTTATTGTTTTATAAAATAAGCAATGAGTGTTTCTATTGTTGTAATGAGATATATGTATATATTTTTATATCTAATTTTTCATATATTTTTTTGTTATTTTGTTAATAATTGTGAGTTGTTGATAATTTTATTAATAATAAAAAAATTAAAAATGTACATATATATAAATAAGGTACAATTATGATATTTGGCTAAAATAAAATGAAAAGAATGAACATGGTTATAAGCAAATCTAAGAATAACATTTTGAAAACATAAAAAAAAACGCGTAGTTACACATTAACACATGTTATCCTGTACAACACACCCCTAAGAATTGGCTTAAAATTTCAAATTCCCAACAAGCCTCCAGAGATCAGTAGCAACGTCTGGCAAACAAAGATACGTTACTGAGATCTTAATTCTCCTAATCCGAGTAAGAAGGCGAGGTGGACACGGTATACGTGCAGCCGGGTACGTGACCCGACTTACTGCAAGAAATAACAGATGAAATGATCGAGAAAAGGCGCCGGGGAATTGATTTTAAAATAAAATTGTTGGGTGGATTTTGCAAAACAAAAAGTCAAGAATATATTGAAGATTGGACGCACGAAAATTGCTATAAAATATTTTTTTGGTTGTTTTTCACGCTCAAGCAGAAATTCATGAAATTGAATGACTATACTCTGCAGTTTTTATTGAAGTAAATATAAATTGATAAGACGGTTTAAAAAAAAATAATGAAACAGGTCACAACTCTTTTATACGATATTTTTTCGATGACAAAATTCATGTTTTTTGGTTCCTTCTACTCTATTATGTTTAACGTGAAGTTTCATAAAAAAAATAAAAAGTTTAGGTACTATATATAATATATACCCTTAATATATAATATATTATAAAGATAATTTTTCGCTGACTAAATTGTTATTTTTTTGTTCCATATACTCTATAATGTCTATTATGACATGAAGCACAAGCAATTCCGGGAGCTAACTCAGTTTAACTTACGTAATTGCTGTCATCAGCATACTTTAGTTCAAACATAGTCATTAAAAACTTAATAATAAGTATAAAATGATAGCAGCAGCTATGCATAGAGTAGATACATTGATATTTAGCTTAGTGAGCTAAGTTATGATGTTTTTTTAATTTGTTAGTTCTATTACTTATTATTTTATTTTATCAGAAATAGTTCTGTTTGTTTTTTCATTTTATTTTTTATTTTTTAAGGACATTTTATTAAAACTGAAAATATTTATATAGATAGATTAACGATTTGGAAATCTGTAATGTTAATTCTAAGTTTACATGAATAAATAACTAACTAAATAACTAAATAACCATGCAACGCGACGCGAAAAAACCAACACAGGAACACTAACTTTAAATCGAGAGCCATTTTGTATTATAATATAGACACGAACGTCGTACGCGTGGCTCTGCTCAGTTCAAGTAAAATGACAGGGAATTACCTAGAGACAAACAGTGCAAATAGTGTTAAACTGTTCACAAAAAACTTTTCATGCATCACATTCACTTCTAAGCCGTGCTAACTCTCATACGGCGTTTTTCTTTATAATACCTAGTGTGTTTTCCAAACTACTTTCTTTAGCAAATTCAGTTTTACATTCTAGGCACACGCTGTTTGGTAACTAGATTGTTCGACTTTAAAGACAACGTAAAGACACACACTTACAAAGTTAGCGCTTTGTTGATGTCAAAGTAATGCTGGTGTGTTTATGTTTGGAACTCATTTTCGTCGCATTGTTTGTTTTTTGTGACTTGGAGTCTAAAAGTGTTGAGATTTGTAAGTGTTTTACATTTATATTAATTTTTTTACAACTTGATTTGACACAAACACACAACTACAAAGAAAACACAGTAATACAAAACAAGCCCTTATGTAATAAGTCTCAAAACATTGTTATACCTAAACGATAATAAATTTAGTCGGATTCTTTAAAATAATTTACATTGCGCCTTGCAAAAAATGTTATCTTTCCATCAATAGCAAACTCATGCATGACCTTTGAACAGAAAGCAAAATTGGTTCTTCCCTTTACCATTGTTATCAACCTCATAATATATTATTTAGGTCGTCATTCATTCCATAAATAAAATTAAGTTACAAAAACACTTTAAACTCTAAAGTCGTTCCCAAATTCGATACAAAAAGACAGCTTAAAGAGGCGACGCTAAGTGAATAAGTGAATAGTTAAACTCTCATAATATTTACATAAACCGAACATTAGTCCGATGGTGCAAGCTATGAGGGACGCGGAGTAGGATTACGGCCTAATGGCGCATAACGATGGCTAAATTAAATGATAAATCATGGGATTCTATGGAACTGAATTAATATTGATATTGTGGATATCTCTCTTCTTATAGTTTAATCTAGCTAACACAGTATTTATTATGTTTCAATAATCACTGTCAGTCTTGAAAGGGGCTTTGTATCAAACTACTAAGAATACACAAGTTATCAGGAAGTTTATAAATCACATGGCATTCTGATAAATTCTGCATCCCTGGTAGTTTTTGTAAAAAATATAAAAATGAAAATGCACTTTCATACACCGGCACTCCCACTTTGCAGTAAACTATGTGGTTCTGCGCTCCACCCTAGTTCTAGATAACCAATGAATAAAGCTAATACCATACTTGATTCAACGAATGCCAGATTCAAGTGGGGAAGTATACTGGGGGCTTATTTCAAACGTTAACGTAAATAAAACGGTTTGATATTAGTAAGTAGATAGCTTTGTGAACTGCGCAGTGCGCCTTCTGCGTTCGCCAAAACGCTGTCACGGACCATCAGACGGTCTAACAGCTTAATATGCTAGAATGCCACTAGAAAAAAAAAGCACTGCGCAGTCTGTGCTTGTGCATAAAGCTGCCTAAGAACTACAACGAAATGCGTTCGTAATTCATCGTTGTTATGTCTGAAAATGTTTAAGTGTAAATGAAACTAGGACCAAAATGTTTCTGTTCAAGATTTGCACAATAACTTCCCTGTAACAGAAATTATCGAAAACTGATTGAAGTTAAAATTATAAAAAGTGGAAATAAATTACCCACAGAATCAAATGAATCACACTAATATTTATTTTTTATTATAAATGCGAAAGTTTGGATGTTTGTTTGTTTGTTTGGATAAATTTTTGTATCCATTGTGATAACCTGGGAACGAATTTGGATGAAATTTTAAACATAGATAGATTTATGACTGGGAATAGAACTTACGCTTCTTTTTATCCCGGAAAAATAATACGGTTCCGGAGTTTCACGTGAACGAAGTAGCTGGCAACCACTAGTTTTTAAAACCTGATTTGTGAAAATTTCTTGTTAATGTGAATTGGGTTTATAAAGTTGTCGTATAGTCATCACAATAAAATGCACAAAGAAAGTCATACCATTACTAACCTACTATTCTAATATCCCCTTACACCTAGAGAAAACAGCGTATTCCACTTGCTTACGCCCATAATAAGGTGTAATAAAGCTCTACAAACAGTAGAATAACTTTGGATAAAGTAACAACTTCAGACGACGCATCCACAATATTGTTACTAGCAAATATGCATAATTTTTTTTAGTGAGTTTGTTACCAGATTCTTTTAGGCTGGGGCACGTGGAACTGGTGTAAACTCACCTAAGTGCTTTATGTCGTTTCAAAATGATATCTGTGATGATTGAATAAAGAGATTTTTTACTTTACTTACTTACTTACTTGACAATCATAATCATAACTAAATTATTTGGGTATTATCCGCAAAGGCCCTTAAAATGTCACAAAAACATTTAACCAAATTCTCGTATTCAATCCAGAGTTTGCACAGATTGCGTGAACTGCATAGTGTGTTGAGTTGCCTTAAGTGCTACAGCAGTGTGAATTCTCACTTCAACATTAATTTAATGATGCTATGTTTAGAATAAGAATAGCAAGTTTAAGGACTTTGGAAGATGCATGAAGACGGCAATAAGACGATACAGGTAAACGTAACTCTCTAAAGATAAAACAACAACAAAGTTTAGCAGTTGATACGCGTTATAAAGCGTAGCTGATTCGATTTGAAGAACCCTCGAAGTTACTCTACTGGTTGTGTTCCTATTTTCTGTGTCAATGACCCGCCTTTTCTCTGCATGACTGTGCGAATGTATAACGTAATAGAATAGTCTAAACGGTATGTAATTGCCGTCCTTCAGTTGTTTTCTTTGTTCGTTTTGTACCTAGTTGGTTTTGTGTTTTTCTGGCTTGGGGTTTGGAAGTGTAAATGGCGTAATGGTGTAATTTTATGGTAATAGAGAACAGTGAACGACTATGATTCGATGGATTTAGGTCGCAATAGTGGTATTTGTAAGCAGTTTTAACTTACTAGGCATTTTAGATGTGTGATGATATCTTTATTATTATTATTCGAGTAGATGTCAATGCCCAGCAGTAAAATAACCTGTTGTGATAAATAATTAAACTGAATAAAAGTATTTTACAACCAAAAGGTGTGAGGGTCAGGGGTGAGTGTCATCAAAAAGAGCCTATCAAGAGGTGACTTCCAAACGATACTTTAGTCACAGAACAGAAAATAGCTTTAGTGGTAATTTAAAAGCGATGAAAAACCATTGTGATGAAAAGACTAAGTTCTTCCTAAAGGTAGCATTTTGTAGAAAAGGTCTTTTGCATCAATGTGACAGCAGCAGTTGTAGTGTTTAACAAAGACGTTTAGAGGTAGGACGTATGTATAGGGGTGTTACTGTTGTACATACCTACCTACACCCCTAACTACTACGACATCGTGTTTCGTGTGCTCAGGACCGTGTACGACAGGTTGATAGATCACGTTGATATTAAAGCCTTTTTTGATGAATCGGTGGCTGTAAATTAATGATACACGTTTGTAAACAAAATCGCTCAACCAAGAGACGAAAATCACCAGTGTCTGAGTGCAGACCAGATTTTGGCAGAGTGTCAAAAATGCAATCAATGTTTGAGGTTTCTGTGGTACTTGGCTCAATTTACAAGATTATTGAAAACCTACAATTTATTGCAATTTGCAGAGTTAGAAGTTTCAGAAACCATACTTTACTTACAATCATAATTATCTACCAGTGAAACGCCCTGTGATTTTGTTTACGTTGACACTTTTGCTCCTTCTCTTTCCTCCTTGCTGCATCCTCTTAGAGCGTTATTTCTAGAATTTATTTTATAACGCAATTTACATTATTAAAAGAAACTTACAACTCCCTGTCCCTAATTTTTTCTATTTTGAACCATTTTATAAATCAAAAATGTATCCAAACATAATTAAAAACTTGCCATTTAAAAAGCTAATCAGTAATTACCTAGTTTTATAGAATAATGTTATTGCTAGAATGTGTCCACCAACACTTTTCTTATTGTGTCACTTCACTAACACTTGCACTTAAATAATAAACTTTTATTTACACTACTAACTCAAAAGGTTTAGTCCTTTTGAGTTTTCTCACTATGTACTGTGTATGTACTCGTTTTCAAATGAACGTCTTTTTTGACAAACAGTTAGTGAGTTACTGTTTTTAAGTTAGTGAGTTAACTATCGATCAATAAAAAATATTCTTACCTTTTATGTACTCTTTATTGCCAAGACCCTAATAATGCTAAGCTTGCCAACAATCTAGACACAATAATCCTTCAAATGTGCCCCAATAGCCTGACACTCAACAACTCATACGGTCTGAGAGCTACAGCGAAGTAAAGTCGCTCCTACATATTCGAAGTTTAATCCGGAATCAGCTTTCCACTTCTTGCGAGGATTCTGTACACTGTCGCAACTTAGACACACGGCTTTGGACAGTTGGTAACATTAAACTTGTACGAGTAACTCAATTTCGTAGTCATTATTGTGTTTCTGTTTTGTTGATTTTACTTACTCTTGGTAACTTATGTGCTCCTAGTAGGTACTTCAAACAGCATCGAGCCATATTTTTTTGTCGAATCCAGAAGAGCCAAATCTATTTTTAAACAGATTTGTAGGTACTTTGTACAGTCATTATTGAGTGCTTCCGTTTCGTTGATATTACTCACACAGAATAAGACTCAATTGTAGTTATATATGCGGCCTTTGTACTTCACTTAGCATCAAGCATTATTTCTTCTTGATACAGACTTCTAATGATTTCAATGGTCCATACATACTACGGCTTACCAGTGAGATGGAAGATTAAAATCAATTCTTTCGAGTGACACCGTTCGGTGTATCTAAACTTTTTTTTCATAATTCTGACTATTTCCATAAGATAGCATAAACATCAATTTCTGCAACGGCTTAACGCATATTTATAGTGATTTCCGCAAGTAACACCACAAGACGCAGCTAGTAATTATAATAATACTGTGCTCATCCTACGCCAAGTTTCTAAGTTCAATAACTTCCAACTGTGACAAGTGATGCAACTTGGTATCTGTGAGTTGCTAAGCCACGTCGCATCATCGAGTTAAGCCAAGATAAAGTTCGCCTAATTAACACACTTGCTCGTAACCGACACGGGTTACCTACGCGCGTTTTCATTGCAACAACCGGACGATTCTCAATTTAGTTTAATAAGGCATTCCACCTGACAGACGTGTGCAACTTCCCGTAGTACAACGGACATTTATTAATTACTAGCTGTTGCTCGTGACTTGGTTTGCGTGGAACTCAGAAACCATACTTTTTTCCGGGATTTAAAGCCTATGTCATATTCCTGATCATTATCCATCTAAGTTTTAGCCAAATCGATTCGGTGGCTGTCGAGATATAGAAGATATCATCAAAAAAAACATCCATCCAAAGAAGTCGAATTAATTATATGCAACATTTTCTACCAGTCATTCTTAGCTGGTAAATAATAGAGGTTGGCGTGCTAAAACCTAATACATAAAAACTAATTGGAAAACATAAAATAAATATGGCACTGTGTGAAATGTGTTCATCATTATTTATTATCTACCAATCCGCATTATCCACGTTGTAGATTAGGACCTAATTACACTCACCCGAGAGTAGGCCAGTGTCCTAGTAGTGGGACCATTAGAAGATTAGAGAATATTATCGTTATGCGGTGTGGCTACAGCACAAACGCGCGTAGGAAGCCTCGCGTCACCAACTGTTCTGACATGCATTCGCTTTAATGCTAGCAGCAACTTGAGGAAGTTTGTCGAATGTCTTTGGGTAAAGTACTTTTGGTTGCAAACTGATAAAATAAATCATGTCTCTTGTCATTATCTTAAAAAATAATTATTTTAAATGTTTTATTTCCTACGATTTTTTTTATAGGAAACCAAGGTCACTGGCAATCAGAATTAGCGAATTGAAGTAGTAGAAAAATATGCAACAAATCGTTATATTAATTTATTATCATTCATTTGCACAAATAATTTAAACTTAATTATTTAAGGTTAATTACTAGAGTTCTCTGTGATAGAGCTCGTCCGGGGAAGGACTGCTACCATATGTATTTCTGCCGCAAAGCAGTAATGCTCGCATTGCTGTGTTCCGGTGTGAAGGGTATGGTTTCCGGTGAAATTATTGGCACATGAGGCTTTCGATCTTAGCCTCAAGGTGGCAACCCGCGAGTGAGAACTCTAGTATTGCAAGCGTCCATAGGCTGCGGTAACCGCTTACCATCTTGTGGGCCATACGCTTGGTTGCCACTTCAGTTGTATAAAAATATATATATTGCATGTATTAAATTCTTAATAAAAAATACTGAACGATCATCATCTAGCCCCAAGCTAAGCAGAGCTTGTGATATGGGTACTATATATGACTGATAATTTTTATGTCATTGGTCGTCAAAATTAAAGTTCAGCATATTGCCGCTCGAGCTCATCTCGTATTATCTGAAAAGTAATATGAAAATGTAATACGAAATATTGCATTGCATTCTTCTGAGACGAAATGAAATCTCATGTGACTGTAATTTTGCTGACTTTATTTCACTTACAATCTTTTACAAAAATGAACGGAACGGAAAATTTTAAGTGAATTTGGCATGGAGCAAAAAGGGAACTATTTGTATATTTTTCTTTATGAGATCCATTCTCATTGGGTTTTTTTACTTTAAATAATCTCATAATAAAAAATATATAAAATGAGAATATTCAGCGTGATGAGCAGAATAGCTCCTGAAAATGGAGTATATTACTCACTTTTAAAAGTTTGTGATTGCGAGGTCTTCTGTTGGAGAACTGCTAATTAATAAAAGAGTTTCAGATTATGTAAAAAAATATACTAATATATGACATTTAAGGTTCAATATAGTACTTCTTCCAGGCAACCAAAACGTTATGGAACATATAATAAGTTGATTAGGACCACTGGGTGCGACCTCGTGCTTAATATTCCACACACAAACACTACATCCGATAGCAAAGGCTTCTCGCCTCAATCGTGTTAGTATAAAATTCATATAAAAATACTCTATCTTATGACTATGATGAAGCTCAAAGAAGCTTCAAGTACACGTCCCACTCTACTTTTAAGGAAAAAGCTTTTTTGTAAATGTACGTGACGTGCAAACGTGAGCTAAAAGGGACTCTTGCAATAAGCGTAAAAGGTCAGTTTTGAGTAGCGCTACTGACGCTCTGACTCTGACTGGAAGGCTCGTGATGTAGCTAGCTTAGTTGTTCTTAACAGATCAACGAAGTTAAGCACTGTTCCGCGTAGTCATCATTTGGATGGGTGACCGCCGGTGGCAATTTCAACTGAGCACTCCCGTGCTTCGGAGGGCACGTTAAGCAGTCGGTCCCGGCTTTTTTAAAGTTGTTAGGCCATGACAGAGGCCTTCGGGCGGCCTAGTAACTCTGTCACCAGAGTTGGCCACTGACTCATATAAACTTAATTTAGCGCTACTGAGTTCAAAATGAATACGTCTATGGCATTTGCAGTTAATAATATATAAATAGTTACTATTATATCGAAGAGTATAAACAAATCAATTGCAGTTGACTATTGTCACCCTTTGCCTGCAGACTATTGTTTTCACAACAATGTCCATGCTGCATCCGACAATTTACTCTACCATTTTTATTGACTAGATCGTTAACATTTCACTAAACGTCCAATTGAACATTTTAATATCTTGTGACAAGCAATAATGAAAACAACAATGTTTGATAAACTGATAATTATTTTAATAATTTTTATAATAAGCATTTAAAATGCCCTCCGTGCTTCAGAGGGCACGTTAAGCAGTCGGTCTCGGATTTTCAAAGTTGTTAGGCCATGACAGAGGCTTTTTAGAAACTCTGTCACCAGAGTTGGCCACTGACTCATACGAACGAACGAACGAATTATAAGTCGTGTGTAAAAGTATCAACACACTGGTGGCAAGTTGCCGATCCAAATGTGTAAAAGTTCCCCAGACTCTTCGAAAAAAATTGTGAAAATTCACTAGGTTACATACCTGTAAGTTTTTTAATGGTGACGAAACTAATTAATATATTTAAAAAAAATCATGTAACTTGCACTTGAAAAATAGTAATCAATCACGTATAACGTTAGGTGATTGGTAACTAATGTGAAACGTGCAGGGGCGTTATTCGCTATGACATGGAGATTCCTTGCCAATAACGTATAACTTAGTAACGTGTTCTATACGTGCCATGGTGAGAAATTGTAAAATGGCTTTCCGTTTCTGTGTTGTTTCAATAGCGATAGTTTTGCTATTGATAGTTGATAGAACAGTCAGACGAGCAAGAAAACGTGGTTCATCGACGACTATTCCACGCTGATATCGTAACTAACCCGCGTTTAGGCGTTAAGTCATAGCAGGCTCCCAGCTAACGTTTTGCGCGCGTTGACGCAACCGCTTGGTTTGAGTGTGTGTAGGCCCCATTAAGGTTCATAGCTTGATAAAATTTGCATTCATTAGTCGAGTGGAGTGTGACCGTGGACAAAATGTCAACTGCTTTTTTATTTTCAGTCCCTACGATATTAATGTGACTTTTTAAAATGAATTTAAGCCTGGGATAGAGCTTTGCTTGATTTAAATTTAGCGACAACCTTTTTTAATTACAGTGCGCATCTCGTATCTTTGTGTAAATATAGCAATATTTTTTTTTTTTTTTCATCAGTGAGACACGAAAAGCACCGGTGGTCTTGTTAGAGCATCGCACGTGGTATAGTGGTAGTGACATGGCGTGGCATGTCCAAGAACTAAAATGTTGAAAGACTGTGCCATCCACTAACCCGCATCAATGAGTCCGCGTGGTGGATTAAGACCCAATCACTCTCGCCCGAGAGTAGGCCAGTGACCCAACAGTGGGGACATTAGAAGGCTGTCATGATGAAGAGGAAGATGAAATGAGATGGAAAAAAATACTGTTCTTGTGAAATAGCATAGAAACTGCGGGTGAAACCGCGGGGCATAACAAATACAATTATATTATAATTTGAACATGTAACATGCATTCAGTACGTAATAACTAGTTATTTTGGTTGCGATCTAGCACAGGGTTGTACAAATGTTTATAAAATGTGTATTCCAGAATGATCTGTGTCAAAATAACTAACATGATACAAAGGCACAAAACTGAAAACAAAACCATTCCCATAAATCTCAGCTTCATTGTCTGCAGACGAATCTCTGACAGATTAAACGTAACATAAAACACGAACTTTAAGCCCGTAATAAAACCAGTTGGGTTCAACCTCCCTTCACCCCTAATAATCGAGTTTCTCGTCCAAGATGTCGCCACGGTCCTCCATCCCTTCTGAATATCTTGCAGACTTCGTTGAGTGAATTAACATACAATTTACCAGTTCAAATGAGTTTGCTGTAATTTCATTTTATCATGACTGTGTTTTTGTACGTTATTTTTGAAACGTCAGCATATCAAAAAAATTACAAAATATGAACCGACCAATGAGTGTGTAAACCGACCTTTTATTATTTTTAGTAACATAATTATGTCCTTATCATCACCATCATGGCATCTCATGTTTCTGCTGCTGGGATACTGACTGATCTCAAGCAAGAGTGAATCCACCGCGCGAAACCATGCAGATTGTTTTAAATAAAACAATTTTATGAGTACCAAAACTAAAAAGAACACCAGCCATGAACTCTTAGAGCGATTTAAATGAAGACCTAAACTAAATTGTCAAAAAAATGTATACCATGACATGATTATCTACCAATATATCTACGATTAATAAGCTATAAGAATATTAAACGTTAATGTTTTTTCTGAAATTTTAATTTAGTTAGTATAGCTTTAATAAATCCTTACTAAATAACGCCAAAAACACTGAACAAAAGAACAGCTAACAAACGAACCTTATCTCTAAATTTCGTTCAGCAGGAGAGCTCGTGTGAAATTTTAATGAAACTCAGCTCAGATAACTAAAATGTATCCTTTTTCCGTCAGACAGAAAAGAGTTAAATTTCGTTTTGGGGATTCTCGCCGTTGCCAGTTTAGAACCGACTTTTTATGTACAACCCGACTAAGTAATGAAATCTTGAAAGTTTAGATGTTACTTAGTACATATAGTATTATGTACTTACCTTTGTAAGGGATACTAGACCTTCCCTTTGCAAAAGACACATAGTAATATGAAATATAGTAGGTTATGCAATTCTGAAATTCTAGTAATAGAAAGCTATCGCAGGCTTGGTTGGAGAAACCTTGGTCCATATTTCAAAGTAATGTCATCGGTTTATTTAATTGACAACGAACTTAGAGCATATATTTGCATGATTGCCTGATAAAAAACAGACGAAAAATCTCTAGTACTATTCCGCTTAACCTTTTAACTGATGAGGTCACACAGTTACCACAGTTAACCTCAAAAGAAAAATATCGACACGTGTTTCATCCCTCCACGGGACATCCTCAGGACCATCGACTTGTTCTCCGGCAGACGTGTTGCTCCGTCGAGCGCTGGAGCCAAAGTGAGAATTCGATGCGACAACCCCACTATTTATAGTCTTAACCGGTATGGCCACTCCCACCTGCGTTCTCTGAGTCAACGCTACTTGTTGTAAACAAACGCAACAAAGGTGACCGTGGACAGGACATGTTTAACTCGTTCAACAGTGTAAAATTTGAAGTATTATGTTTAATAATTTCTAAATTTTCCAATACAGTTAATTTTAACCCTTTATTACAAGTATGCAAAATATCAAATGAGTGATTGTTACTTAGCGAATGCCCGGAATCAATTAAATGCTTAGCAAAATGTGATCTATCTGGGTAATTATTTCTATAAGCAGCTATGTGTTCTTTGTATCTTGTTTGAAAAGTACGACCAGTTTGACCTATATAAATACTACCACAGTCATCGCAAACCAACTTGTAAACACCCGATTTCTTGTGACACTCTAACCTGTCTTTCCCATTACAAATCTTACGTAGTGAATTGTTTGTGTTGAAAGCTACCCTTATTTCATTTTTAAACAAACATTTTTTTCAAAAACTTCATTTGATCTTACGTAGTGAATTGTTTGTGTTGAAAGCTACCCTTATTTCATTTTTAAACAAACATTTTTTTCAAAAACTTTGTCTCACTCACTACAGAGGGCCAAGACGTTGACAGGCTGACCGTCGAGCTTACCGCGGCCATCCAAGAAGCCCTAAAGGCCGCTGCCCTTCCCCCGCCCAGATACAAGCTACAAGGAACCCCCACCCACCTCCGAAAACTGCTAGCGGAAAAACGGAGACTCCGTAAGGACCGCGAACCCGCGACCCAGCCCTCAAAAGGAAGCTAAACGCCCTCTGTGACCGGATCAGAACCGCACTCAGTGAGGACTGCGCCCACACCTGGGAAAAACGAATTTCTAATGCCTCCGACGACTGGGCCTCACTCCACAAACTCTGCCGCCAGCTGAGAAACACTCCAGCCCCCATCAGACCCCTCACACACGCAGACAGTCACCCTCGCTATCGCGCCGAAGACCGGGCGGAAATCTTCGCGGACTGCCTAGAAGACCAGTTCAGACCACACCCGGACAAAGACCCCGAACACTCCGAAGAAGTGGAAGCCTTTGTCCGAGCATTCCTAAACACCCCACAGATGAAGGAAGCAAACTCCATCTTCTTCTCTCCGCGACAGACCCAAAACGCCATAAAGACCGCGAAGCCCAGAAAGGCGCCAGGAGATGACGGCATAACAAACGCCACACTAAGGCACCTACCGCCGAAAGCCATCGCCTCAATAACCCGCCTCTTCAATGGTATCATGCGCACCTGCCACTTCCCGCAGGAGTGGAAAAGGGGGCGCGTCATCATGATTCCAAAACAGGGGAAAAATATCCTACTACCCAGCAGCTATCGACCAATCACCCTGCTGTCGAGCATATCAAAAATCTTTGAAAGGATGCTGCTGGCCCATCTGACTCCACATACCACCCCCCGCCCCGAACAATACGGCTTCCGAGCTGAACACAGCACCACGCTGCAACTGTCCAGGGTACTGCACCACTTAACTGTCACCCGAAACAAGAAAGAGAGTGCAGTTGCGGTATTCCTGGACATGGAGAAGGCTTTTGACAGGGTCTGGCACGCAGGCCTCCTTGCCAAGCTGGTCACATCCCCGACCCCAGAACAGGTGGTGAGAGTGATCGCCTCGTTCCTGAATGGAAGAAGTTTCCAGGTGAGCGTTGAAGGCACCGCCTCCACGGAACGACCCATATTTGCCGGAGTACCTCAAGGCAGCTGCCTATCGCCTACGTGTTACTCCTGGTACACTGATGACATCCCGTGCCCAGAAGGAACGCTACTCGCCCTGTATGCCGACGACGCGGCATACATCACTACCTCCATCTCCCCCAAGCTTGCTGCCACCAAGATGCAGAGAGTGCTAAACTTGCTCCCCCCTTGGCTGTCCAAATGGCGACTGTCGGCCAACGTCGGGAAAACCCAAGCAGTCGCCATCACAGGAAAGAGATGTGAAATCGAGCGCCTCACTCTAGACGGTGAACCCATCAGGTGGACGAGAACTGCGAAATACCTCGGAGTCACCATCGACCGGGGTATAAGCATGTCACAACACGCCTCGAACGCCAGGAACTCCGCACGCGCAGCCAGAGCGATCCTGAGTCCAGTGCTCAAATCGAACATCCCGCTGCGTATGAAGATCACCCTATACAAAACATACATCCGTCCGCGTCTGACGTACGCGGCCCCTGCGTGGTACGCTCTGGTGGCAGAAAGCCACAGAAAGAAACTGCGCAGCCAACAGAGTCTCTGCCTTCGCCAGATTACCGGGGCACCGCGGTACGTCCGCAATGCTACCATCCAGCGGGACCTAAAGATGGAGAGCTTGGACTCCTTCATCGGTCGCCTGGCCAAGAAGATGTTTCACCGTTTAGAGTGCTCAGACTACCCACATCTGCAAGAACTGGCCCCGTCTTATGAAAGACCCAGCGGCAGCAAGGCCTATCCTCGCGAGCTGATCGTGGACAGCGACAGCAGCGAGGAGGCACCTAGGCTCTGAGAGCCGCCACAATGACCCCTCGGTTGAAACCGGGGGCGGAAGAGCTCCGCAGTAAAAGGCCCACGCCTGAGACTGCATCCCCCACGCCGGCTCCGCCGGCGCGTGAGAAGACTAGGACGAGGTCGAATTCTCACTTTGGCTCCAGCGCTCGACGGAGCAACACGTCTGCCGGAGAACAAGTCGATGGTCCTGAGGATGTCCCGTGGAGGGATGAAACACGTGTCGATATTTTTCTTTTGAGGTTAACTGTGGTAACTGTGTGACCTCATCAGTTAAAAGGTTAAGCGGAATAGTACTAGAGATTTTTCGTCTGTTTTTTATTTTGTAATGGATTTCCGCAAAGTAACGCCTGAATCTATCAATTATGATTGCCTGGTTAAGTCTAGTGTTTAGTAGTCTAATGTCAGCTAGTTAGTCGACTTGAACAGATCATCGTGTGTCTGTGTTTACTTTATTGTCCAATCTGATAAACAGTGGTACAAAATGCCTGTACGCTACGCCATTTGCCCATTTCTCCACTCTAGGGGTACCTTAGTAAACATTCGTCAACCGTAAAGTGAGAAACATGCCTGATTTTATCTCCCCTTTATTTTCTACAAACTGGAATACAGCCACACACGCTTGCAAAAGACTTGAAACAAAATACAAATCCTTTTAAACGGTTGTTCCTTGTCGCAGACTGAAAAACGAAAGGGTGTACGGGTTTTCTCGCACCTTGACACAATGTGCATATTTTTTAATAAATCATTTTTCTCTACATGGCACTTTTGAAAGCGGCATTGTTGTCGGGCGAACAAAAAGAGTAATGTACAGTCATTCGTCTCGATCGAAAATTTCATTTGTTGGCACGGGAACACCGGAGTGGAGCTCTTTGTGTCACCCGATAGAGATGTAGAAATGGCATAAAGTGGCAAATAGTAAGTTATTGGTGGCAGCACTAGCAACAAGCCATTTAGCGATTTGCTGCAATAACAAAGTAAATTTTGTCATTACTTATATATTCAATCTAATAAAAAAAAATTGCTTACAATTTTTATGAAATTACCGTCAGTCTTTACATATGAACATAATCATGAACAGATTTTTATTGAAGAGTGTGTCAAAATTATTCAAAAATTCAAAACCTATGCCTATCGTAACAATGATATTCCAGATGCAAATATTTATAGGTAGGTTTTTGTGTAACTACCATTAATGGTCACTCCTATTATCATTCTGTAAAAACCCGAGAAAGCTATTTTCTCACAAGCTCACCAATGAGTACCTAGTATAATTATCAAGATGGGATATCTTAATCAGATTTGCCCTGCATTTAGGTTATAATCAAAATATTTGTAGAGCATTTCCAGTAAACAATGATAGCTCCACGCCATCGATTCATCACGTATATTTGTACAAAATAGTTTTTGTGAAAGTTTTGCGTTGTAGTTTTATTTTGTAACACGAAATTGATGGCCGTAATATCGTGTCTGGCAACACTGAGTAAAGCGTCCCGTTTGATGGATGGTGTTGCTAGCCGAGACGTTTCAATTTAATCGCCACTTAAATCAGAGACTCTGTTCTGCGAGAAATGTATTGTATCCACTGTTTGTAATAGTTTTTAAAACAATATGTTGCCGTGAATGGCCGTTACCCTACATAGTGTAATACAATAAAATGATTGTGTAATTATTACTTCAAATTGTGTTTGCTTGTTTATGGTTTCGCCATGTCAACCCTGTTATTATAGGTACAGGCATGTCAAGGGTTAAGTTTCAGGGTCACAAGTTCCAAGTTCATAATATTATTGAAACTTCTGTTTACATTACTTGATTTACTGTCGAAGTTTATTAATTACATCTGTCTTGTGATGGAGCTAATGGATTGCGTAAGCTTGCGAGTAAACTGGTATGTCATATACATAAGCCGTTGATTTAGAGACGATTCTATGATAAGAGGTAGGTATACCTTCGATAATTTTAAGTTTTGTGCTTATATTTTTTTTGCAGCTAGACTTGACTTTTCTACAATAGGTTGTCGATTCATTTCAAATATACGAAGACGCATTTTTTTTAATCTAAGCCTCTACAAACATCAATATACCCAATCTGATTAGTTAAAGTCTTCTTAACTGGTAAATCAATCGAACACGTATTTCGATTAGAAATAAAGAGAACCCATAACCATCATCATTTTCCTGCCCTTTTTCCCACGTTATGTGGGGTCGGCATAACATGTTCCTTTCTTCCATTCCTCTCTATCACCCGTCATCTCAGTACTCACTCCTTTCTTACTCATGTCGTCTTTCACACAATCCATCCATCTTTTCTTTGGCCTACCTCTACCTATATATCCATCCACATTCATATCTAACATTCTTCTTGTCAGATGACATTCATCCCTCCTCATAACATGCCCATACCACGCTAACCTATTACTCCTCATTTTCTCAGTCACTGGTGCCACTTTCAGACTTCTTCTAATGTATTCATTTCTTATTTTATCCATTCTCGTCACTCCACACATCCATCTTAACATTCGCATCTCCGCCACATGTACTCTTTTCTCATCCGTTCCCTTGGTAGCCCAACACTCAGATCCATACAATACGACGACAGGTCTTATGATCGTTTTGTAAATTTTCCCCTTAAGTTTAAGAGGCATTCTTGGATCACACGTAGTTCCTGTGACCTGTCGCCATTCCATCCATCCATCCAGCATTTATTCTACTTTTCACATCCCGATCAATCTCATCATCCTTCTGTACTACTGAACCGAGGTACCGAAAGTCGGAACAGACTGGTAGGAATACACCATCTAAGGCAATGGGGGTAAAACTGGATGGACCACCGAAGTCGCAGAACAAGTGTTCTGTTTTTGTCCTGCTGATCTTCAATCCGACACTCTCCAGTTTACCTTGCCATTTTCCCAGCCTGTTCTGGACCTCAATTGCGTCTTCTCCGACAAGAACAATGTCATCCGCGAACAGCATACACCAGGGTGCCTCCTCCTGTATGTCTGATGTTAATGCATCCATTACCAGGAGGAACAAATAAGGGCTTAAAGCCGATCCCTGATGCAAGCCCACAGCCACATTGAACTCATCGGTAACGCCAGCTTCGGACCGTACATGCGTACTAGCTCGACTGTACATAGCCCGAATAAGCTGCAGGTACTTCCCTGGCACTCCTTTCTTTTTCATTGCCCACCACAGAACCTCCCGGGGTACTCTGTCGTATGCTTTCTCCAGGTCAACGAACACCATGTGCAGGTTCCTGTGTGCACGTCTGTACTTTTCGCACAGTTGGCGATAATTATTATAAAACGATCAGAAACCACCAAGGCTCCTGGCACTTATAAGGACGCTTATGCCAGTTTTAACGTATTTTAACCTTTAGTATTAACTCTGTCACTAGAGTTAGCCACTGACTCACACGAACTTACTTACTTACCTTTAGTATAATGAAGTATTAACTCCACCGGAACATTCAACACTTCAGCTCAATTAATTGAAACAACGTACGCCAGTTAATTACTTTTCTAACAAGTCCTGCTGACTCTGTAATAGGAAAGAAAAATGGAACTGCAGGCAGTATCAATTAACGTGTTAAACAATCAATTGAACAATACTGTTTCATATTTGTATTGCTTAATATACTTATTGCTATTTTTGTAACATAACTGGTCTAATATGGACTTTAATTGAAATGCTCATTTTGTTTTGTATGAGCTCAGCACTGTATACAGCACAATATATTACTCTTTTTAGAGTCTCTGTTATCGTTTTGAGAATAACAAGTCAAAGCCATAATTAAAACAATATCAAACAAAACTGTGTTATCAATAACAGTTTTGTTTGACTCCACGTTAATTGAGATTAGATAACCATCTAATCTCACTAAGATGTTAATAATGTTAATATACCAATTTTATTTTAGACGCATGTACACGGTAGCGCAAGTTTTTGGGTTTGAGTCCCGCTTCTGTCCGTCCTGCCGAATTTTATGGATTAATTATTATAATAAACAAGCTGTCACAATATAATATGGCTGAAAATTTTTGTTATTTTTTGTAACGAAAACCCATATAAAAAAATGTCTTAAATCAAATAAAACGGTTCCAGTCTCAACGGTCGTCCAGCATTAATCTACCGACAAAAACCGGGATTACAGCCCGTCAGCGCTCGTCCAGGGTTCATTGTCCAGCTGAAGTCACTTTCCCCAACACAATTTCAAGAAACGTCTCATGGAATTTATAGCACTTGTCTTTTCTTAAAAAAGTAGACGTAATGTTGATTTTTTGTATAATAAGTTCTGGGTAAAGTTGACGCCAAAAGTTTAATGAAGGATGGCTGTGACGGTGTTTTGTTATTCATGCCCGGAGCCATTTTAAATTTTTAGAAATACTTGCGAGTGTTTGATGGATATCAAAACAGTATTTTAGAGCTATAGCTGTTCCTACAGACTTCTTTTCCAAAGTTTTTTTGATATTAAAAATAAAACTTACTAATATACTATTTCGTGTATATAAACCACTAGACAAACTAAACAAATGTTACACCACCACTCAGATGGTTCTATACCTAAGCCATACCATTGAGATGCAGGTAGACCTTTATATAAAACCTAAAAAGAACTTTCGGCAATACTTCCTTGAAAGGTGAAAAACCTTTGAAATTTGCAAGACCTGCCTTTTCAGTCAATGACCCACTTGTGGGATTTCTTGAGTTAAAATTATGTATAATCTGCTTGTAATTATTCCATCTAAGCGTTCTTGACTCTGATCACTCTGATGTGATATTGTAATTGTGATGTAGGATCATATTTTAGTCAAAGCTTTTTTACTTTGCAACCCTTACTTAAATTTACTACCTAACTTTAATAAATAATGTATATTCATTTATCAGAGCAACAGACAGATAAATAAATACATCGATTATGTATAGGCTTATTATTATACCTACTTGGATTAAACAAAAACAAAAGCACTGTGTAGTCCGATATAATAGCTCTACCGATATCTACCAAAACTGTCACAATTTCTATACATTTTTGACAGTTTTGACGATATATATCACATGTGACCATTTATCTATGGCACGAGAATTACCCTCCTGGACTGTCGAACAGTTAAGGAAAATATGTAAGAAAACCGGCATACCAAGAAATAAAATATATTAAAAATCTGTCACTCTCCAATACGCATTGGGTCCGCGTATTGGGTGATATGACATGATTGACCCAATCATTCCCGCTTGAGTGTAGACCAGTGCCCCAATATTGGAAAGCTAACTGTAATGACTAAGCAAAGGTTAAACTGGGTGTGTTATTTAAATTAGCTTCCAACTGCACCCTATCCATCAGACAGTAGAAAAACAAACGCTATTTACGTTCGACGGAATTGCCTCCGTTATTATAGCGGCTACAATTACGGTGTAATTGAAAACCGAGTGGTCGTTACAGCGATGACGTCAGAGATGCGGAATAATGTACGTTCATTGTTGTAAAAGAATAGGGTGGCTCTATGATAAGTGGAGATGAGAATAAATGATAGTTAAATATATGGTTTGAAAGCAGAGATTCATTTGTATCGAAAATAAACCAGAATAAATTATACGTATTGCACAGCACCCGCGTCCAAAGTTAACTTTATATACTTATCTTTGTGACAGATAAAACAATCCACTACGGCTAGAAAATGGTATTCATACATACTCAAATGTAGGTCGTTCAGTTTTTGATAGGGAATATTAACCTTTCGGGTTAGATCACACGTGTTTTCAAAAACTGAAAATCAAAAAACTTTTCACTTTGAAATTTATTCAACTAAGTTACAAAACACTATTTGCTTTCTGCACTTGATAGGGAGATTTTTTTACTTTTTCATTCTCCCATTGCAGGTTAGATCACTTATTTTTAAGAAATGATCAATGAAAAACATTCAAACATAAACAATTAATATACTTGAAGAGAGAATACAAACTTTTTAATGTTAAGTGTGTTGTATTAAACCTGTATTCGTCACAGTCACGTCGTCAGTCAACAAACATGTGTCAGTGTATACTTCATTTCTTGGTTGAAGACGATATTTACATGCGATTCCGAGCCCACATTATGAGAAGTGTATTCCTAGCTTGGCATGAAGCATGAGGGTGTGAAGAGTTCTATTTAGCGAGTGTTTCCGTCAAAGCTTGTTTCACTTTGTGCAGTAGTTTTTGCGTCAACAAACAGTTAAGTGATTCAGCAGTTATGCTATATACGTTTTAATTACTAATATATTATTAATATATTATTTTTGATATATTATGTAATTTTTTTATACTTTTATATCATAAAAACACCAATTTGACGTGATTCAACAACCGAAAGAGGAATATTTACTCTAAATTTATAGCCGTTTGTTCCTTTTTTTATTCACTTTGCACTGTCTCGTAATTAAATAACAATATGTATACAATCTTTATAAACTTACGCATTTATAGTAAGAGGATTGAACGAATAAAACTATAGTTAGTACTCAAGTGAGTATTATAGGCAAACGCTTTTGGCCGAGTACAATCCCATTACCAATCAGCTTATACGCGTACTACTCATTGCGCAAATGAATTGCCTGAGGCTTCAGATGAATCGACGTAATGATCACTACATTACATGAAAATTAAATTGGTTCATTTGGTAGAAAATGTAGCGACTCATTTTTGTTAACAAAAAGCAAACCAGCACAAGTCACTACACGTCAGGACAAAAATGTTGTATACCACCGAGTTGCTAGACTAAACTTATGCGACCAACTTAATGGTAAATTATTTCCGTAGCTTATGGACGCTGTCAGAATTACTACAAATCCTTGCATGAGGTCTGCAAAAAATCTTTGCTCAGACGATTGCTGTCACTGTACATGTAATCCAATTACCGAATATTTGCAGAGAGAAAATTGTCGCTTAGATGTACTTGTACAGTCTTCAAGAGCCTTATTATGCTCCTACTGGTGGGATACTGGCCTACTCTCAAGCAAGAGTGTTGGGAGCTGGGTCTTAATGCACCACGCGGATTCAATTGGCGGATTGGTATAAAGACACCAGTCTTTCGAATAATTAGTTCTTGGACATGCCGGTTTCCCAAAGATTTCTTTCGTCGTGTTGGGCTCATAAACTTTTCTAATGGAAAAATCCATTGGTTCACGACCGGGTTCAAAACCACAACATTAGGATCGAAAGGCAAGGTTACTACCACAAGACTACTAGTGCAGTGTTTAGTCAGATGCATCTATATCTGTAATGTATAGGTATCTTACTGTACCTACACAAAAGAGACAAAAAAGTTGTTATTATTCTAACTTACAAAACGTTGTTGCATCATAGAAGTTCCGCTATTTATAAAACAAAAAACTCAAAGCTCTTGCAGTATTCACACGAAAAAAACCGCCTTCACCGCTTCCCATCACTCAAGTCGCCCACTTTAGATACAAAGGAGACGGATGCATTCCCCCACAAACTTTCCATGGAAGAAGCGAAGGGTTTAATTGTTTTCCTGCACTACGAGACGTTGTGAAAACGCGGCTAAAACGCAAGGCGCTCTACTTTAAGGCCGGTCTTTTGTGGCGAGATATCTTATTTTAATTTAACATTTGTGTTCATATTTTATTAATTGTAGATAAAATTTAGACTGTGTTAATAAGGTTTCTACTGTTTGGCTTTAATTTGAATTCAAAGCTCAATGGGCTCAATGGGCTGTTAAAAATACTTAGAGTAGTAGAGTTCTTTGTGATAGAGCTCGTCCGGGGAAGGACTACCACCATATTTACCTATTTCTGCCGCCAAGCAGTAATGCTCGCATTGCTATGTTCCGGTTCGAAGGGTATGGTTTCCGGTGAAATTACAGGCACATGAAACTTTCCATCTAACGTCTCAGGGTGGTAACACGCAAGTGATATTATGATGTGGCTTGCGTACATAGGCTGCGGTAGCCGCTGACCATCAAGTGGGCCGTACGCTTGGTTGCCACTTTAGTGGTATAAAAAAAAACTTATAGGTTTTCAAAGTACCTACCAGTAGTTAAAGCTATTGAGGGGTCTGTACCATGTGTGAAAGGAGTTTTAACCGATAATAATAATATAGTACTAGTATGAAATACTAATCGTTCGCAGCGGTTTTCTTGAAATAAAAAAAAAATCAATCATAATCAATCAATGCTATTTACCTCGTCATAGAACTTTTTAGCATGAGTTCTTTTTGGTAGGTACCACCGCAGTTATTTTGTCAATATTAATTTGCCTGTAAAGTTTTTTTAAAAAATTACCGCTAGTTTGTATTTGGGTTGAAATGGGTTAAGCAGTGGTATGTTAATCTTTTAAGGGTGAATCAAATTATTGGACACTACAGACCTAACAAATACGTCTCAAGGTACGCGCAGTGCATTGCCATGCAATGCCATACAAGCATTGACATCGGAACTGATAGGCGCGGGGATCAACTCTAAGCGACGAATTGACCGTCTCCTTTATTAGCATTACATTAGCTTACATTTTCGTGTGTATTTCCAACAAATTAATATTGCAACAAACTATAATTATATTATCGTCATTTCGTATAATTCAATATCATGAACTGTAAATATACCAGATACAGGGCCCTTTCCGCTCGGCCACCTGTCGTTTGTACATTATAAATGAGTATTGTGATTGGTATCTACATTACACTATGTGATTAGGGCTTATAATAGACTCTAATTGTAGAGGAAAGTTATCATAACAGAGTCGTTAGGTATTTTACTTTGATTCTTAGTTTCAGTTTTTTGGATTATATTGTGTTAAAACTTAAATAAATTATATTAGAGTTTTAGGGTTTATCGTAATAGCAACAATATTATTATGATGTCTTCTGTAAAACTATTTGGTTTTCTACCAATTTAATTTCTTTGCTTACATTTAATAATATATATTTTGTTTTGTTTCAGGTATGTTAAAGAAAAAAACAAATCACATTGGAGAGCTACTTTTGGTAAAATAGTGTCATTTTTACGAATAAATATAATGCATTTAAGCATTTGCCATACTTTGCAAAAATAAAAAAAAAATAAAGATTTTTTGTAAACTAATGATATTTCTTTGTCCTGTCTCGCCTGGAAAGAGACTATTTGGCCCAAGTATATATACTCATGGACATATGCAATCTCGACACTCTCGACTTTTATTTTCCTCTCCGTGCTATTGGTCATCACCTTGGTTTTGGTCATATTCATCTTGAGCCCAACCTCAGCACTCTCTTTGCTCAGATCTTGGAGCATGGTCTCTAGCTCCGATGCAGTTGGGGAGAAAAGGATAATGTCGTCTGCGAATCTAAGATTAGTTAATCTCTTTTCACCAACAACAATGCCTCTGTCCCTCCAACTGTCCGCCAAATTGAGGAACACTTCTTCTAGGGTAGCTGTAAATAGTTTTGGAGACAGAGGATCGCCCTGTTTGACCCCTCTATGAATATTAAAGGGCATTCCGTTTTTATGGATGTAGATGCAGGCTGTACTATTGAGGTAAATATTTTGCAAAAGGTTGATGTAGGTGGTTTCGATATTTTGACTAGTTAAAGATTTGAATATAGCAGAGTGTTTGAGACTGTCAAATGCTTTTGAGTAATCTACGAAAGCAAGGTAGATTGGTATTTTAAATTCTGAATGTTTTTCAATTATTTGGTTTAGTGAATGGAGATGGTCAGTGGTAGAGAGGCCTCGTCTGAAGCCTGCTTGTTCAGGTGGTTGTTTTAGATCGAGCTGGCCAGAGATTCTATTTTCGATAGTTTTAATGAATGCCTTGTGCGAGATAAGACTGATGGGACGGTAGTTTCCGATATCAGACTTATCTCCTTTTTTGTGCAAAAGAATTATGTTAGAGTGGCAGAATTGTGAAGGGAATGTACCAGTTTTTAAAATACTATTAAATAAGTTTGTGATGTGTGGAAGTAATACATGTTCTCCAATTTTTAGAGATTCAGTGGTAATAGCGTCCTCTCCCGGACTTCTATTATACTTCATGCTTGATATTGCGCAATGAACCTCATACCCCGTTATGGGAGCAATCGTATCGGGGCAAAAATATTCTATGTTCGGTGTTTGGGAGGACGCATTATCCTAATACAGGTCTTTGTAGAATTGGGTGCATATCTGTAAGACTTTTTCTCTGTCACCTTGTTTTTTACCTTGAGTATCTTTTAGACAAGTGATTGTGGATTTTCCTACTTCTCTTCCCCGCATTGCAGTTTTCAAAGATCTGTTTTTGTCTAAAGCTGATTGAATGAGATTAATGTTAAACGATCTGAGGTCTTTCCGAATGCTACGTTTAACTTTTATATCAAACTCTTTGTATTCTGGTGTGAGAGGTTTTAATTTTAGTCTCTCCTCTATTAAGTCAAGGGTACTGGTTGAGAGTTTTTGATGTTTAGGCTTAAAAGATTTGATTTTTTGGCTAGCTTTTATGATGCTGTTTTTGATGAAGTTATATTGCGCATCTACGTTATTAAAACTATGTCTGTCATTTAAAAGGTTAAAACTATTTTTAAGTTCCAAATTGAATTTTTCTTTATTCCCTAACAGTGTGAGTTTATCTAATTTCTTAATTGTGCTTTTGATCATTTTTGCTCGTTGAATTTTCACATCAAAGCAGATTGTGGTACGAAGTGGTCGATGATCAGAGCTAATTTTAAAACTATTCAGTGTTTCTACATTTTTAACTATTTGTTTATTTGAGGAAAGACAATAATCGATTTCGTTACGGGTAACGCCATCCGAGGAAAACCATGTCCAACGGCGATGTGGCTTCTTAAAGAAGAAACTGTTGCTAACAGACATGTTTTGACCGAAAGTAAACTCTAAAAGTCGTGATCCGCGTACATTTCGGATTCCCAAATCATGAGGTCCTAAGATGTTTGGATCATCTAAGGTGTTCCTTGGGCCGACTTTGGCGTTAAAGTCGCCGATTACTAAAGTCCATGTCCCCCTATTCTCATCGCAGGCTTTGTTTAGTGTGTCATAGAATTCCTCTATTTCGTCATCAGGGTGAGCGGATGTTGGAGCATAAACATGGACAACTGTTAGTATTTGTTTGTCTCCGATGCGAAATTTGATTAGAGCTATTCTATCTGTGTACCCTACGAATTCCATAATCTGATCTTTCCATTTCTTTGAAACTAAGAATCCTACTCCGTAATGACTTCCGGTTCCTATATGGTAAAATATGTTATCTTTTCTTTCGAATGTGTTTTCTCAGTCTCGCCGAACTTCTGCAAGTCCAATTATATCCCAGTTGATATATTTGAGGGCATTCTCCAATTCAACTAAACGTTCCTCAGTTCGTAGGGTTTTAACGTTAAAAGTTATAATATTAAGTTTCTCGGTATCCTTTTTGCAAGCTTGTGTTGTTTGACAGAGGGATCCCACCCGGCGATTCTTACCACCCCTAGCTCCAGGGTGTGCTTGCCTACTGTCATCGGCAATACACCTGCTGGAGCTCCCGGGCACTTGGGGCGTGGGCTTATTTTGTATAGTCATGAGAGAAGAGGTTTAGACAGTATTTCTACCACGCTTGTCTAATGCGGGTTGGTAGGGTGCTTTTTAGAGAAGTTTTTGATCCTCAAGGCCAACTGCGCCTCATCTAATTAATTTCTTAACTAGGTGTATGGTTATACCGCCATGATCGGTTGCCAGAGCCTCGTTCGCTGGTCGGCAGGGGGCACCATCGTGCAGGTGAGGTTGGCTGGAGCAAATATGATGTTAGTTTCGCCCCTTACCCCTGGAAGAGCTATTGGTCCATGAAAGATCTAATGAAAGGACAACTACCACTATCTTTAAAACGAAAACTCATGGACATGTGCATTCTCCCCATCCTTACGTACGGTGCACAAACTTGGTCACTCACCAATATTCAAAAATCTCGCCTCGGCGTTTGTCAACGAGCTATGGAGCGCAGCATTCTTGGAGTCAGGCTAACAGACCAAATCAAGAATTCAATTCTGCGCTCCAAAACTCAGATAACTGACGTAGCTCAAAAATCCGCCAAATTGAAGTGGGACTGGGCTGGACACGTTTGCCGAATGCCAGAGGAACTATGGGCAAAAGCTACCACAGTTTGGGTTCCAAACGGGCGACGGCCGCGTGGAAGGCCCAGAAGGAGATGGAGGGACGAACTTGATGTATACCTCAAAGAGTGGTCCCAACTAGCCGGTAACAGAGAGGTATGGAAAGAGAGAAGGGAGGCCTTTGCCCTGCAGTGGGACACTACAGGTTTATAATAATAATAATAATAATAATGATATGCATTTTCCTTTGGATAGAAATGTGGTTTCTACCGGCGTAATAACTCAGTAGAGTCTTTTCCACAAGTGCTAATTCACTTCGAACTCACACGTTGTGTTTACGCTGGCAAACAAAAATAATAAAAGCCTAGTCAAACAGAAAGCGCTGTACCACACGTCGTCAAACGTTTTTCCAAAGTTCGTACGTTATGACACTTGATTTTTTCATAAAGTGCAGAACGCATTTTAATTTCAACTAAAATTGTTTACGTCGAAAAAGTGTCGCACAAACTTTAAGATTTGATTTTATTTTAAGACGTTCGAAAACAATGAAAATGTATGTTTTTTCTTTTTTTTTACGTGTTATAGTTAATATTTTTATGAAGACAATGTAGCATCTTATATAGTGTACCGCTAATGACGCAAGTCTATAGCTTATATTGTTCAGGGAAATAATATTCAGGCACTCGTATTTAAACGATAATTATATTTTAGTTAATAAATTTTCTCGCAAGGTAAAAAAAAATAGTTCATTTTACTTATTTTTTTAGAACCCCTTCAGTATTAAAATAATTAATAAATTTGAAATTTAGAATTTAGTCATTGATGACACTATTTTTGTAATAAAATACAAATGAAAAACAACACGTTATTTAAATTTTTTTGGCCATCCTCAAAACAAAGACGCTTTGCTTCCTTCGCTTGCTCGGTCAATAATTAAAATAAATAATTTTAATGTTACCAGTGATCATTTTTTAAACTGTTTTGAAATGCACAATTTTACAATTAAACTAAGTCATCAGAAACTTTTAGTTGAGTTCTGTGATTACAATAATAAGTCAGCTGGGACACCTGGCTAAGTGCTAAAACTTGTATTAGAAAGTTCTTGATTATAATGTGAATTGTTTTTACGAGACAAAGATTTAACAGAATTTGCAAGTCCAAGACAACAGTAAATTGTATACAGGGTCATTCATTATCAACCTGACAAACTTAAGGGATTGGTTCCACACATAAAAAATATATATATGTACCTATAATTTTTTTTTATGTATGTTTTGTCTTAAAAATCCCAAGTAAACAAAAAAAAATTAATTACGTTTTTCCGCTCAATTATTATTTATCATTGTTGGGAATCGAGTTAAGCGACGTGCCGAGCGCTGCCTTTTCGATTTCTAACAAGGATAACTAATTATTAAGCAGAATTACGTTTTTTTTTTTAATTTAATAAAAAAACGTTTAGAAAAAAAAAGCCAAGTATTTTTTTTTATGTGTGGAACCTACCCCTTAAGTTTGTCAGGTTGATAATGAATGACCTTATATACAAGTTTTTAAGGAATATTATAAAACCCTATTTTACCCAGAATTAGCGCTAAAACCTAAGTAAATTCAGGGGATGAAACAATTTGTGCACCCTAATCAAATAAGCGTAAAAGGAAAATTTTAAATTCACCGCCCGACCGGATCTGCATAATGACTATGTCTAACGACTCAATCTGTGAGATGGCCGAAATATGACTTTTTTTAATAAAACACCTTTTTGGCACTATTATGTCGACAAAATAAGCGTATGCCCTTCTAAACTAAATAGTTTTTTTGCATGAAATAAGACTTGACTTGAGTCGACAACCGACACAAGACCTCGCTGTCGAGTCACATCACGTGGTGCTTCTTAGATGGGCTAACCGCCCAAGGCAAAGTTAAAGATACTGTTTTATAAGTATTTCAAACTTAATGATACCTACGAAAATCAGAATATTTATAAAGTTGATAGATAAACGCACAGACTAAACTATAGGTCCTAGAAACATTAAATTTGAAGAGTACATTGCTTTTATGGTGTATAGGTGCACTAAGAAAAAAAATCTAGAAATTCATTCCTAGAGGATGCAGCGAGAAGATGAATTTTATATAAACAACTCAACGCGGACAAAGTCGCGGGCCGTTTGACTAGTTTTTTATAATGACGTACCTCCCAAAATATGTTTGGATCAAAGTACCAAATAATAAAATTGGCTATAACTTTAAAACACATTGCTCGAACATGACAGTACTCCGCGTCACACGTCTCCAATAAAATGCACCAATTTATTTCGCTAGCTCTCTCTTCGATTGCCGAAGTTTGGGGAGAATGAGCACGCGACAATTGAAAACCCAAGTTCTTATAATATTTTTCGATTGTGCACCTGAGAATTTCCTCTATAACTAGTTTTATTCGTTGAATTTGATTGTGTGTTTCATTTCAGTATTTGAAGTGACATTTAAAAAAAATAACACATGAAACTGACAACAAAATATTGGATGCCCATTAAAATAATTATTAACTCTCAGACCGTAATGATTGGACAGAAGAAAGGGAGGCCTTTGTCCTGCAATAGGGCACAATAAGGCACAATACTAATACATAAATACATAATAACAATAATAATATCAACTATCAGCTGCTGAGCTATTACAAAAACCGTATAGAATTAAAAATTAATCACACCAAACTTATCGAAGCACTTAGAATTATGATTTTTTTTAAGAGCATACAATATCGTATCGATTTACCGATATCTTAGTCGCAACAGCTTTTAAAAATGACGGTAAATTTAAAATTTTCGATTCAGCGACGTTGAAACTGCATGGCAGAATAGACTTGCCGCGATGAGCCGTCAATTTAACGGAAGATTTTGCACAATCGTGGGGTAGGTATTGTGTGGGGTAGGCTAGCTATTGTGACTGCCACTTTACCATTCAAGTATGAATTTGAGATGGTTCAGGTTTTCTGTGATGAATAAGTAAGATATTATACACATTTCAGTTGACGACGTACGTCGTTCTACAAAATACAAAATAGTTAAACAAACGCATCCATATTCTCAAATTAAATTCTTTTCTTTTGAGAAATAGCTGATGAGTTACAAATGCAAGACATAATATAAATAAAAATAATATGTGCACTATACTCTTTATAATAATCCTCTTAGACAAATATTTTTTTTATAACTTGGAGTGTCCCAGAGAATGTTTCAGAGTTAAATTGTGATTATGCATAATTTTACTCTGAAAACTAATAAAAAAGATATTTTAAAAAATAAATCTTAAGAATATCAGAATTATAAAAGGCTTTTATGACTGACTGACAGATTAACGCACAGCCTAATACAATAAGTGCTAAAGTTTGAGGGTACATTGCTTTTATAGTGAAAGGGTGCATTAAAAAAGGAATTACCAAAATTCAACTCCTGGAGTAAGGATAGTTATGTTCCTTGCTCCTGTATGACGCAGCGGAAAGATGAAGTATGTATAAAAAACCCAACGTGGACAAAGTTCTACTTGTTTTTAATAATCTTGTAGATCTTAAAAAGTCGGAATACTTACGACACAATATTTAAGACGTCTATTGAACAAATTACAGTCGTAATATTTTTTATCAATATCCTTTATTAATATAACAGACATAACACATAGTAATTAATGAACACTGTAACAGGAACTTTCAAAACAACCCCCAACTGATTCAATAACAAAGGCTTACAAGCTAGATTAATTAATAGTGGAAAGTTATTGCCGTCTCGGCTGTAATGCCGACGTTTTATCATAAAAGATGTAATCCTGAGGCCGTAATCCCTCTAGCGATACCGAGCTGTGTGTACTAATATTTACACTGATAGAGATTGAGTGGAAGCGATTTGTTTAGTTATCAATAAATTGTTTACTAACTCCCATTTATCTTATTACTTATCATTTGATTCATTTTACGATTTTCACAGCTTTAATGAAGAATATTTTAAAGGTTTTCCTAGTTTTTTGTGTAAATAACTTAAAACAACATCGTTTAAAAAAAAAGCTTCAAATTAAAACAACAGCAAGCCACTAACTACCCCCTATTTTTTTGTCAATTATGTATTTTTTAGTAGGCATACAATTTCATCAAAACACTTTACATATACCAAGACAAAAACATTTGATTTAAGAAACAACAGTGCCGTCGGTGTAAATAAACAGAAAGAAAGGTAGATGCTGTTCTATTCATAATTTGTTTCAGCCTTCTACTCTATAATGAGATGCAAATCCAAAGTCAAGTGGCCTCTCTAAAATTTGAAGTTACTTCCCACTCCACAGTCTAAAATCTTAGTTCAGCAAACATTCTATAAAATAAATCTTCCATCCTAGGCACATCCAGCCGCTAAACATCTCTACGCCCCTATCAAACGCTCGTTTGCACAAAGTATAGAGTCAAAGTATATCTGGAACCGTTGCGAACGCCGTCCGAATGGCTTTACGAACACTTTTTCCCTATTTCCGAACGAATAAAAAGGTTTCAAAGAAGACTTCATGACTTTTGTTATGTCGTATAGCGTTTATGTACATGTGGGGGGCTTTTTAAACGTGGGGTTTTGGAATATATTGGCTAAGGAACGGTGGGGTGATTTTTCATTCGCGACTATTTTGGCTTTAAAATGGTTCTGCGAGTTTTTATTGGTAGTGCTTTAGGAATTTATCGGATGATAGTCTTTATAATGAAATACGTTCGAGATAAAAGTGAACTATTTGTTTCAGCAAGAGGTAGATGCAAGTAGGTACCAAACACACTTTAATAAGAAGCATTGTGAGGTTTAAAAAAGCGTTTGACGATGATGATAAAACAGTGTGGTATTTAAATGGAATAGGTACTTTATTTTTTTGTGTTTTGTGTATGAGAATCAATGTTCATGTATTTTTATTGCTATTTAGCTTAATTTGATTATGTTATGAAACAACCCCTTGTTTGTAATATATTTTTTTTATAATTTCAACCACCCTCGAGTTTAGGTAGAAGCTTTAATAACTTAGCTGGAACAAATCGAAAACTACTGAGTACCCGAATATAGACAACGGTACGTCGGGTAGACCTACTTATCGTAGGATTATACCTTCGCTTTGTGGACGTAACCTTGAAACGAGGACTTCAGACGCAATGCAGATTCCTACTGTCATAAGTAACGATCTGACACGCTCGCGTATGTACGTCACGTCACTTGTTAATTCTTGGTTTTATCATTGTATGTTGCATGTGTAAACTAGAAATGTGTATAATGAGAGGCATACGCTTTTAATGCTTGCGGTTTTTCAGTAACCTTTAAAATAATTTTTAGCCTGTCACAGAAATAAGCGTTTAGACTTTTAAAAAACCACAAGAAGGCTTTTCTCAGAATATATTTCAGCTTAGCCGCTACAGCGTGACTGAACCACAAACATACAAATGTTTATTTATGGTTATATGGCAGCAGCAGAAAATGTAACTAATGAAATACAGGCACCTTATATAAAAAACTGCTTCATTGTCCACCAACACTTTTAAACTCTTCAATTTACCAAACTAAGCTGGCCATTCTTAAAAACGTCCAAGTCCAAGCGAGTATTTCTTCACGGGACAGGCGATTAAGCTCTTACTCCACCTGATGACATAATTTAGTTAATATCGATCGCTGGGGATTAGCACACGACTAATTGTTCAATCAAGGTGCAGGCACGGAATTAGGATTGCCATCGTACAGAAGTTTCACTTCTGAATGTTAAGAATTTGATATCTGCGTGAATCTATGATTAGCACTGTGTTTTAGTCATCATCATTTGTCTGCCCTTTTTTCCACGCGCACCATAGCGTCAGCATACAATATTTTTCGTTCCATTTTTCTTTGGCACGAGTAAAATCAGAGTGTCAGAGGTTGTTTATGGCCACCAGGTTGAAGTTCAAAACTTGAAACTGAAAATGATTAAATTATATATTAATTAATAATTAATTAATAAATAAAATAAATAGAAAAACCGTTGCTGTAAAAAAATAAACGAACAATACAATAAAAATACTAATTTAATATAAACAATTTCACATGCACCGTATGTAAAAGTCATATTGAATTTTAAAATATGCTTTAAAGCTTATGTTATATTCCATGCCGGTTTAATGAGGCGCACCATCGCTGTGCAGGTAATTGATTCTGAACACCTATCGGACACCTGACTAAGTTAAGCCTTATTTGATAATTTCATTCTCGACGTTTTAGCAGATACTTAGCGGATTAAAGACTTTTCACTGAGCTGAGCAAAGCAGATCGACCTTTCGTGCACTTTTTTGCTCGTAGTCTAAATAGAAAAAAACAGGACCAAATTTTTTAGGTTAATACAGATTTTTTTGTGGAGACTGTTGTGGCACTAGATACATATAGATACTTGTACTGAACTTATTTTTACCGTATAAGATTAGGCAACTTTTTTTAGAGTTTTTTTTAAATAAATTGTACCTACTCGTATTTCAAAAACTACATTGTCTTATTGCAATCAAAGTTACCGAAAATAATTTAAAATATATGGTAAAAACACTAAGACGTGATTTTGTATTCATTAAACAAATAAATAAAATATGTAAGCATGAGTGGCAGTATGGGCAGGTCATATTATAGATCGCAGATCCGACAAACGAATATGTATAAAAATACAAATCTTGTTAGCTCACGTATTTTAATAATTTAGATCACATTGCGTCTCGAGGCTTGCCTATATTTCATTAGAAATCATATAATATTCATCCTTGATTAATCTCGACTTCAATCACATTTAGTATGGTATAAAGGTCAAGATTTTCAAGGTCAATAAAAATAAAGGTCACAAGGTCAATTAGGGTCAGTCTCGAGGTCAGAAGTAGTCGGCAAGCCACCTTTGTGGTTATCATAACCTAATACGGGCGCGCCGGTCTTTAATTTAATTACTGATTGAAGTAGATATTGTTCTAAAGTTTTTTTATTGTGTTGTTAATTACTATTGGTTAGTTAATTTTTTGCATGTAAATGTCAAAAGATTAACAACAGAACTTGCGGGAGAACTGAAATCATTGCTGATTGAGTTGATCTTTTACCTACTAAAGTACATCTCAAATTTCGTGCAAATTTTACGAAATTTTGAGAACAAAAAAAAATTACTTCTCATATGTTTATTAAAAAATAAACATAAAATGGGAAAGATAGTTTTAGGCCTGTCGGCTACGGTTTTCTTTCTCATTCTTTTGTATGCTGCAAAAAAACTCACAAATCATGGTATATCCCGGTTTTAGTTAAACTTATTAAATGAGGTACAGCGTTCTTTCTATTAGGTGACATATAAAACAATATAATGAATTATACAAAACAATCAGTTTTTATCTAAAATAAGTAAGTTTAGTTCACCAGAGTCACTGCCCTGCGTTTTTTATCTATTTTTTATGTAAAAGCTTTCAGAAGTTCAAACTACTCATAAAACAAAGCTATGTTTATGTTTATTTTCACGATTTCAATCAATTTCAATAAAATTTGGCACCAATACACTAGTAGCAATCTATTTTACGATATAACTATTTATGCTATCTGTGTTTCTATGATCAGACGCATAAAAAGGTCGACGTTTTTTTTAAAAGTGTTTCATTGTCAGATCAAGAGTACGTACGAAAAGCAAGTTACAAAAAAACTGTTATTTATAAAAAACTGGTTTGTATATATTTTGGTCAAACTAAACAGTATGATATTTTAAAGTAGTAATTATATGGGGTAAGATTAAATTTAATTATTCAGAATATGCATATAATGTGAAATTATTTTTACCTTAATGTTTAACCAAATAACAATGAACATGAAAAAATATGTAGTAACCACTTTCTAAAATTATTATTCATTTTCCGTATATAAAATAGATACAAACAAATGTACTCGCAAACAACTTCCGACCCATCAATTTTATGGACCATAAAGAAAACAAATTCATTCCTACCTCTATAAAGGCATTGTACCTTTACTGGGTGATTGCGAGATATATCAGGAATCCAATGTTTTGTACGCAGATCACGGAAAAATCATTAACTTTGAGCTAAATAAACCACCACATTCTATAAAGACTCTGTAATAAATAACGGTGCAAGCGAGTCCTGTAAAAATTCCAATTTCAACCAATCAAATTAAATAAATTTTTAACCATACTTAGTCATTGGCAGAGGTTATCTTTATAAAGATTTTTTACTAGACGGTGTAGACTGTATCCTATTATACAATAAAACGACTTTTTTTAAATTACTTTGCACACTCACAAAAAAAATCATTGCTTGCTAGCCAAATGGAAGGACTGAAGGACCCGATACTTTCATTTGTTATGCGCTCAGTGTAGCCGTGCAGGAGAAATGTTTGTAAACCGATATATCCGCGTAACGCAATGAAAGATGCACCGCAGAAAATGCACAGTGTTCAGCTTAGCACTAAGATTGAGTAAGAGTAGCAGAGTTCTATGTGATAGAGCTCGTCCGGGGAAACACTACCAACATACTTATTTCTGCCACCAAACAGTTCGCATTGCTGTGTTGTTCCGGTTCGAAGGGTATGGTTTCCAGTGAAATTACAGGCACATGAGACTTTACATCTACGTCTCAGGTGGGAACGCGCAAGTGATATATCTGATGTTGCAAGCGTACATAGGCTACGGTGACCGCTTATATACGATTACCATCGTACCATCAAGTGAGCCGTACACTTGGTTGCCACTTAGGTGGTATACAAAAAAGATCTTTAAACACTGCGAAGCAAATAATAAGATTGTCATTGTGAAAAATAATTAGTTATATCAAACCAGACTGAAAACGACTAGCGAACACTAACTCCTGCCACTTGGAAACCAAATCACAGGCCGCGCAGATGGTATAACCGTGTCGCTTGCACTTGAGAATGCAAAGCCGAAACGCAACAATAACTCGCTCGAAACTCACGTATCTCTCGCCTCACATTGCATTCTAATAAATTTCTAAATCGACATAAGTCGTTTCGTATTCAGCAGGCGCGGATTCTCGAACACAATAAGATCATGTTACAAAGGACTGTGTTTTGCATAACTACGGAGATAGCAGCAGGCATTGATGTTTACAGCAAGTTGCCAGTGACTTGCTTTCTGATAGTCTTGTGCTTGTCATAATTTGCAGTATCGTTACTAATCTAATTATATAGTTAATAATCAATATTTTGTATGTTTTTTTATCAGCAAAAGGGAAAGACTTGCGAGTCGTTTTCTTGACCATGCCTGACCCTAACAGTATAATCTAAAGCGTTTAATTTAAAGCTTTGCGTGGCACAGCACCCGTCACCCGAGACTTAGTTGTTGAGTCAAAATAGACAAAATAGTCCAGTAATTTATAGTTTGCTACCAATTTGCTACCCTTAAAACCAAAACACAACAGTTTGGAGACAGAATATCTGGCGCCGCGGTGGTACCCAGGTACCAAGACGGACTCTTTTTGAAGAGTTCTAACTAATATTATAGGGATTTGCAATAGTTGACTCCGAGGTAGTATCCGTAATAATACGAGTGCGTCCAGCGTAGGTTCAGGTTCAGGTTTTTCTAGTTAATTTTAGCCCCAGACGCCATAATTAAAAGAAGACGAAGAAGTATTAGTTGTTCTAATAGAGCATGAAGATATTTAATGCTGCGTACTTTTAAAAATACAACGTACCATAAAATTATTGAAAGAATAAAATTAAAAAGGTCTTTCCAATACCTATCGTTTTGATATTTTAATGAATGATACTAGTAACAGGCATTTTTAATACATGAGTAGTATGCAAGATCGCTACAATAAATACCGGTAGACAAGACCGGCAATCCGCTTCATAAATAAATTCAGCCTATCTACGGAGATCGCTGCGAGTCGCAAACATTGGCGTTCCACCCGTTTTTTCACCATTTCTTACTGTGCCGTTGTTTTGGCGGCAGTAATATGAAGTCTGATGTTATACGTCCGTTGTTGAACATGAAGATGGTTGAAACTTTTTACACGATATTTATAACGCGATAATCGGAATAAAATTGGGTAAGAAAGATAAAGCAACTCTCGTTTGAAAGTTGAGAATTTTAAGCGTGTTGTGCTACAAAATATAATATCCTTATACCATTTATTAACCATCACCAAAACAACACTGTAGGACAAACTATATTTTAGGCATTAACATTCACTATGTGATGTAGTTGGCTTGATATATTTACTATAATCTAAATATAAAACCTATACTAATATACCTGTGCTAGACATTCATGAAACTACTTGAGTCATAAAGTGCATCGTGTGTTTTTTTTCCACTTGCGACGTGTGCGTTAAACGCAAGGTAAACTGAAAGATGTACATATTAATCTATTGACTATATTCCACTACATTTCTGTTCACACTTGCATCTAAAAATTTCAACATTTATGCCTCGCTTTTTTATATTAGGAAGTTGGATTAAAAACAGCTAACATCTAAAATTTATGAACTACCCGTAACACTATCGGAAAACCATCTGAAAAGTATGAAAATGCAAAGCTTATAAAGTTCGCTACAATACCAACTGAACCTCGAATATACCTAGTAAACGCCGTCACTACGACACAGTCTGCCGAAGTTGTTCCATAAAAGCTCTTTTGCCTCTCCACCTTTCCTTTGCTGTTTTGTACACCGTATATTTTTTCTTTTTAATTTTTTCTTCGCTAGTTATACAGTTATTTAGAGGGAGGAATCGGATTGCTACGACAACAATACCGTCTCCTTTAATGTAATGAAGTTGACGTCTTTGAACTCTGTTCTTTTATAATGGTCGGATCTTGCTACATTTTTGGCATGGACGAGCTTTTTGTGGGATTACATTGGTAGTACGTACTGCTCTTGAGTTCGCGAATCTTCATTTGTATTTTTCATGTTGAGATTTTTGGATTTTTAAAGTTGATGCAAAACTTTTTCATATATTAATTATCTCTCTACAAAAATTGTTTACAAACAGTTTGATGCAATCGTCAAAAGTCTACCGCGCAAATGTACTTTTAGGCGTCACATTTTATTCACCATAAAATTTATCTAAATCTAAATCGAAGTGTAAAACAATCGTAAAACCAGCTTCATTCCGTACAAAGTTACGCGTGTTTTGATGTTTTAGTGTCGAAATTTGCATTTGCAGCGAATTATAAACTTTGGATTGCCGCAGATCAAAATCGGCACAAATAAAATTGTCGGATGGCTCGAATTTATTATTTTAACTTAGAGATTTAATCAAATTTGAGAAGTATATTATTTAATTTGTAGACATACATATTATATTTTGTTTAAAGTACATAATTAAAAAAAGAGTCATTAGTTTAGGTATTCATAAAAACAAGAGGAAAATGTGGCAGTATAACTCGCAAAACCGATAACCTATGAGAAATATCTGTTCACGAACGCCAACCGCAAACTGGTTAAACTGTTGACGTGGAGTCAGTAGATTGTGAAGGTTTAAGACTTGTTCTGACACTATTTCCAGTTTAGCAGTAGACGTCTAATGACTTTGATGATAATAAAATAAACCTTTTTTTGTAAGTAAATTATGACTTTATTAAACTAAATAAAAATAAAAATATGTACATAATTACATTACCTACATTACAAAATATACAAAATACATGTGAAACAGTTGAGCCATCTAAAGACCGGTACCAAATCACTACCAGACAGATTACAGCTATGAATACCAGATATCTTGATGCATTTTTTTATTATTTTTATCACATGTAATTCCAGTTTTTATTTGTTTCCTTTGCCGTAAAAGTTAACAAAATTGATTTGGTTTTAAATCGAACCCTATCAATTTTGCACCACCAGTGACATTCAAAACTAACCCGTCACCTTTTAAACAAAATGCCAGGCTTTGAGAAAATGCCAGACAGACGGGTGCAAACATTTGTTTGTTCCCATGCCCGTTTTGTTACCGTGTTGAAAGTGGGCGCAAAGCTGACTGGGCAATTCTCTTTATTCAATCAACGTACCCACTTTAAAGTTTGAGAATTTAGCATGTCACTTGACAAACACTGCTTCTGGCGTGATTTTTTTTATTTCGAGCATCGATTTTGATTGTTACAGTTTTTTTTTCTCAAGTTCATATTTTATAGACATGTTACGTATATAAGGTCATTCATTAACAACCTGACAAACTTAAGGGGTAGGTTCCACTATTAAAAAAAATACTTGTACTTTTTTTTTCCGACACGTTTTTTTTTATATTTAAAAAAAAAATACGTAATTTTGCTTAGTAATTAGTTATCCTTGTTAGAAATCGAAAAGGCTGCGCTCGGCACGTGTCAGTGACCGGCGTGTCAATGAACCGCGGGTCAATAACCCGCGCGTCCTTGACCTACGCGTGTCCTTGACTCGCTACGGGGCGCGCACACTCGAATATTTCATTATTACGTCGCTTAACTTGATTTCCAACAATGATAAATAATAATTGAGCGGAAAAACGTAATCGATTTTTTTTGTTTACTTGGGATTTTTAAGACAAAATATACATAAGAAAAAAAAATTATAGGTACATATATTTTTTTTTTATGTGAGGAACCTATCCCTTAAGTTTGTCAGGTTGATAATGAATGACCCTGTATGATATATATGTATATGTTTAAAAAAATATTTATTATTTTCTAATACTTACAGAATATTATTCGATGAAATACTACGACGACACTGTTTTTAGTGTAGAATTTTTATTTAAATATTTCTAAATAATAACCAAAGTTTTATTTCCATGTTATTTTTGTTGTTTATTAGAAGCTTCTAGTTCTATTCCGTAATATAATTAACAAGCGAAACTACAGTGATAGGCAAGTTTAAAAGTAAGTTTGTAAGAGTCAGTAGCCAACTCTAGTGACGAAGTTAATAGGCCGCCTGAATTCTAGAAAATTCTGTCATGACTAAGTTAAAACCGAGACCGACTGTTTAACGTGCCCTCCGAAGCACTCAGTAGAAATTGCCACTGGCGGTCATCCATCCAAGTGGTGACTTTTCGGAACAGTGCTTATCTTTGTTGTCTGTTATAAAAAACGTAGATAGCTACGTCACGAGCACTAAGAATATTATGTTTTTTTTATCTTAAATCTTAAAATCTTATATTGATTACAAAGATTATGTCGCCCTCAAAATCTACCAGCCATAAACTAAGAACTTATTTTTATTCTTAGTTTATTCCAAGGAATAACTTTATACCACGTTTATTTGTATGGCTGTAAGAATATAATACAAATCTACAACCAAAAGCTACCGTACGTATATCTTAAATCTTTCAATATAATATTTCAGTATGAAAATAAAGAAAACCCATCATTATGAGCCAAGGTTACCAATCGATTTGGTTCACTGCCTCAGCAAACGACTTCAGCAGCATTCAAGCCCAAATTCAGGGTACAATAGCTCCCTATAAAGGGGTACAATTGCACCCCACATTAGGGTACAATAGAGGCCCATATTGCGTGCGAATATTACGCCCCCGATGGAACTTGTTATGGAAATGCCGATTATGAAATATCAATTACGGGAACGTTATTTTCAGACGGGAATCGCACTTGGTTGTGGGTTATGGTAGACTCATTTTTTTCATATTATTATCACTTCCTGCTTTTCAGAAAAACATATTAGGTATTATTTATGGTAATCTTAATCTATAGATAACACGTAGAAAAGTATTTGTTACAATAGTTATAAAATCTAGACAAATAGTGAGACAGCAAAATGTCATTAGGCCGATAATAAAAATAGTATGATAACTTAGGTACTGCTCAGAGCAGTCAGAGTTTTTTTTTGGGTTAAAACATGGATATGTAAGTAAGTAAGTGGGTTATTTAGCACTAAAGCAGTACTAATATCTGTTCTGAGACTAGAGAGTATGATAATTATACATTTTTAAACAGGTAGATATTTATGCCACCAACACCGTTTAGCACTGAAAACTACTCGTTACATATTAACATAAAAGTTTGTTGGATTTTTATTAACAGCATAAAAAAAATTGCAAATGTATTTTCAACGAATGAACCTACAGTTTTTAATTATTACACATTACAAAAACAACTAATGTTATTATGTGCACGTGCTGTGTGAAAATAACATAAACTTTACTTCAAAATAATAATAGATTCATAATGCCATCGCTTAATTACCTTCGCCCTTTGTTCACACCTTTAAAGTTGATTAAGGCAATGATTGCGACAGGTTTGATTAATGATTTGATATTTCAGCTCTTCTGTAATGTAAAGTGAGTATTTACTAAATATCTGTACAAACTGGCATTCAAATAAAAGTAAATATCCAAGCAATGCGGTTTAAGGATCGTTTAGATGGATTGCAAAAATCTGCTTTAACCGACTTCCAAAAAAGAGGCGGTTATCAAATTGATTGTTGTTTTTTTTTGTATGTACTTATGTTATGTGATTTCTCTGCCAATTAAGACTTGATGTTGATGATTATTTTATAGTTCGCTAGGTTTTTATTGTTCAGAGGTCCCATTTAAATTTTATCGAAATATATTCAGAAGGTACTTTTTGAATAAATCATAAAAAACGTATTAATTAATGCATCGCCGCATATTACCACAATCTGCCAAAACATTTTTAGTTAAAGTCTGTTTTTGTTTTTTTAGGGAAGTCAAAAAAGAACTTCCCGTTGTCCCCATTACGCTTTATCGTCAATAGGGACAGTGACACGTTACTTTTAACCGTGCCACTGTTACCACCAACTATTGCGATAGGAGCTCACCAGTCAGTCACCATAACGTAGGTACTTCCGATAGTTATGGTGTAGGTATGGTGTTCCTCGGTCAGACCTCTCACTTTAACGCGAACTGTTAAATAAGAGTATTTAAGTACTTTTTACTTAAGAGCAGCTGGGCAATGTGTATTTTGTCACCTTATTTTCCTATCAATTCTATACAAAAATGATAAGAAATCTGCACAAAGGTTGGAAATAAATAAATAATGCTGGACAATCCACACAGCATCATCTAGCCCCAAGGTAAGCTGCTGTTATACAGAGCTGTATTATGGGTACTAGATAACTGATATATATTTAATACAATACAATACATAGATAGATATTTTTTATTATATATTTTCTAATACCCAGAACACCCGGAACAAATATTTGTAGATCGTACAAACATTTGTTCCGAGGCGGGAATCGAACCCGCAACCTTTGCGTCACAGGCGGACCTGCGCCCGCTGCGCCACATCGGTCGTCAATAAATATCTGTTCTCTATGCGTTCAATAAACCCGACAGATCAATAACTAATAACCGTTTGCTATAAAACTCTTCTACGAACCCTCAAAACTGAATAACACAGCACCCCTCACAAAAAGCCCAAAAACTGACCAAAGTCATAAACAATTTAATGCATGATAAAATTCAATGCCCTCTCCTGACAGACACCCATAAAGTGTCCCGAAAACCTTATGCAAAGTATATCGGAGGCATGGCTCGCGTGGATAACGGTATGACCCATAGCGACTGAGGCGTAGGACTTTACATGATAGCTGTCTAAAGCGTTTGAAATACAAAAATAATCGTACTGACTGGATCTTTATATCCTATGATACATCAATCAATCAAAAGATATCAAATGGTATCTTTCCAAGGTAGAACAGAAAAAGAAATTTCAAGACGCACAGAGAACTCTTGGAAAAGCTTTTGGTCAATGAAAGACCTAATGAAGGGTAAACTACCACTGACCCTTAAAAAGAAACTCATGGACGTACGCATTCTTCCCATCCTTACATATGGTGCTCAAGCCTGGTCTTTGACAAAACGTCAGAAGTCCTCCCTTGGGGTATGCCAGCGAGCCATGGAGCGCAGTATCTTAGGTGTAAAACTGTCAGACCGCATGCGGAACAGTATACTGCGCTCCAAAACCCAGATCGTTGACGTTGGTCAAAAGGCCGCCAGCCTAAAGTGGAACTGGGCCGGACACGTTTGCCGCATGCCTGAAGACTTATGGGCAAAAAGAACTACTGAGTGGGCCCCAGGTAGCGCAAGGCGGCGACGTGGAAGACCCAGAATGAGATGGCGGGACGAACTCGACTCACATTCAAGCTCATGGCCTGTCACGGCGTTAGATCGCGAAGAGTGGAAGAAGGGAAGGGAGGCCTTTGCCCTGCAGTGGGACAATCACGGCTAAATAATAATAATAATAATAATATAAATAATAATAATAATACATCAATACCTACAAGCATCATACAATGACCTGAGATAATTAAATAGTAAATCGCGTAAAGCTTTAAATTAATTACGTATACTTAAAAAAATATACCACTTTTACTTGTGTTTTTCTTTTTCGTTACGTGTACATTCTTACTAGTAATTTACGAGTATTAACTCTGGATTTAATTATGGGTTTTCCAGACATTGTTGTAACATTTCAAATCATTCTAATTTTAATCTCTGGCAGACATCAAGCGCCTTGGTTTTATACATTAACTTGAATAAATGTTTCTTCGAACTCATTGCAGCCCTTTTCATAGAAAGCTTTTAATTACATACACTTGGAAAATGAAAATAACGTTAGGAATTTATGGCAATAGTTTTATTAAACAAACGGGCATGTAAATTATATAAAACTCATATAAATAACGCAATATGATCGAAATGAACATGATGCGTCCACCACTCCATACTAATACATTAACATCATCATCATCATCATCATCAATACATTAACCTAAATTTTTAGTAAAATCAAAGATTTCTATATGACAAGTACATAGTCAAGGAGTAAAAAGGTATTAGTTTATTTAAAATATACAAAACCACACTATTTACAAAAATAATAATATAGTGGTGGCACTTTTTTCACAGACAAAATGTTCCTGAAACTAACCATTTTATGACATAACTTAAGCCAAACATAAACCTACCCGCCTACTCCGAATTTCCACTTAGACTACGTTTATTTATATCCAAGCCGACACAACAATTCGGAACCCGATAGCGTGGAAAATAAACAAATGTCGCGAAAAAGTGTCGGACACACAACTGTAAAGCCAGACTGGAGTGCTTTTGGAAAGCAAAATAACTTGCGTGGACTGGACAGGTGTTTGCTGTCGTTGTTTGTGACAAATTTATATTCGATTTAGCTACCATGATGCTATAGTTAAAATGGTGCACAATGTAAGAAAAAAAAATACAATATAAATAACTAAATAAATACTGGCGGCCACTGCACAACCCCATCCAGCCACAAAACTTGTACTAGGGGAACCAACTAACTGATATTTATATTTTTTTAATAGTGAAATAAGCAGATAGGAGGTACCTAGGTACTTATGATAACGAGTAATTAATATCTACATAGAAACACCCGGAACAAATATTTGCAGATCAAGCCTTATATAAGGTACATTAAAAAGTTAATATAAATCTTGAACCTAAACAATCCAAGATAAAAAACAGACGAAAAATCTCTAGTTCTATTTCCGCTCAACCTTTTAACTAATGAGGTCACACAGTTACCACAGTTAACCTCAAAAGAAAAATATCGACCCGAATGATCTCCGGCAGACGTGTTGCGTCGTGAGACGACGTGTCCGTCTGCCGGAGAACAAGTCGTTGGTTCTGATGATGTCCAGTGGAGGAATGAAACACGTGTAGATAATTTTCTTTTAAGGTTATCTGTGGTAACTGTTAAACTCATTAGTTAAAAGGTTGAGCGGAATAGTACTAGAGATTTTTCGTCTGTTTTTTAACTTGTAATAGATATCCGCAAAGTAACGCCTGAATCTATCAATTAACTAAACAATCAAATTAAACTTCAATATTTTATTGGTCCCACCGCGGAATAAGTAAATTACGTAAAAATTCATGGATTTACGTCTTATTTGTAGTAGGTATTCGACTCCGAACCGTCATCATCTGCAAGTACCTATTACTATTTTGGAATAAATAATTAGCTAAGCGATTGATAGATTATAATAAAATGGTACATAAACGTACCTATAATGCGATGCCTTGCCGTCTTAGCCAGGCCTTACCTAGACCGCCTCAGGCCAGTGTCGCGCACCGTGATACTGTCCAACATCCCGACACCTGAGCAAATTGCCAGGGGAATTACGACACATACAACAGGGGAATTGTGGATCGTGTCTGGAGTAATTTATGATCGTGTTTAGAAGAGTTTCAGATTTTTCTTTTGTAACTAAGTAAATACTTATCTACCTAATGCTTTTAAGATTATAAACTGACTGCATAGTTTTTTCTAAGTGGATGGATAGATAGGTAGGTATCTACCTATTTACCTTTTTATAGTTAGGTAAGTAGGTACCTACCTACTTTGATTTCTATAAAATACAATCTACCTATAATTAAAAAAACTAACTTGAGCTGTTATCAATAAAAAAATTATAAACTTACTTAGACGGTTTCACAATATAACATTTTTTTATATTTGCACAAAATCGTGCAAACCGCTCTACATTAGAAAAACTAAAAAAATTGTGCAAGAAATTTTTAAACACAGAAAGAAAAACGTAAACAAGAAAACATCTTGTTTTAGATTCAGTACTAGCGCCATCTGTTCATCTCTAACCGCCGCTTTTAAACAGCCACGGTGCAACATTTTCACCTGCTAGCGACACCTAGAACCATTCCTGTATTCCAGAACTAAGGTGTTCCTACCCTGTAATACGCCCGCCTATTTGACAACGTGATAGCACTGGTAAAGCAGAGATGGCGCTGTTGGCAATAAATTGAAAATGCTGGAAAACTGGAACACATCGGTTAAATTTTACTCTGGAATTTGTGAGTTTATTATCATTGTGAGTAGGTACCTAACCTACTTACCTAATAACAAGTAAATTGTGCTTAGTTATTCGGTCCCTTATTTAGTATAGCTACAAATTAATTTTTTAGCAGTACCTAGGTATTTATTTACTTGCAACATCAGCTAAACAGTTCTAACAAAAAATAATAATTCAGTACCTCTAATATAACTAATTACTTCCATAATACATAAGTCCTACCTACTTTTTATTATTAAATACATGTAATAACAAATTAAAATATGTAGTAGGTACCTACCTACTACGTACGTACGTAGAAGGTACGTAGGTATTTCAGCTCATTTGCACCTCAAAGACGTAAAAAGAAGTAAATTAAATACCTATTTAATTTGTAGGTAACATACATTAAAAATATATCTAAGCTGTTAAAAAAATATCTACCTACTTAGTTCTATAGAATGAGATAGCAAGGCCCTCAGAGATTTTTTTGAAATAAGTACCTACCTACCTTTTGTAAAATTTTAGGTAGGTAGGTAAATAACCTCGTTATTCTGATTTGCAATTCTTGCAAATTAAAACATGTAAATTTAAGCTTTTTATAAAACATCCGTATTTTTTATTTATTCACCTATTTTTAGTCCTTTGTATTGAAACATTTTCGCTATAACCACTTCGAAAGCAAAAACATTTTATGATCTCATCTCCCTCTTGTCATCACCTAGCGACGCCCCCCTGTATCTATGGCGACCCGCGCTTGAGGTCTCCATGATTTTGCTCAAAGTATGTTGCAGATACAATATTATGCTGGTGTTGTTTTGTTATGTTCCTAGGTTGTGTATTGCGTCTTGTTTTCTTATAGTAGGTACAGATAAGGCCGAATGCTGAAACTCTAATTAAACCTTTGAGATCGTATCAATTCTATGAGGCGTAGGCATCGTTAGTCTTCAGAATCAGTACCTAAAGTGACTTTATTTTATTTTATTTTTATTTAGAGTTAGAGCGTTCAATTTCCCATCATGACTGACCTTAACAACTTTAACATGCGTGCCACTGCGCTTATGACCAAAAATCTTGGACAATAGCTCTATAGTAAAATACTTACTACTTATATTTTACCCAATAATGTAACTTGCTACTATAATGCTCTTCAAACCACATTTATACTCGCACACTACTGCTTGCAAATAATTAACTTGCAACTGCGGTACCCACCAGGCAGAGCGCTGAACAGTCTTAACCACCAACAGATTTTTAAAAAACTACGTGAGAGCTTTAATTTAGTGCAGAATAAGCAACTAATTTATATACTATACCAATTTCACAGTTTACCCGTAGCATCAATTAAATAATTTGATAACAAGGAACTATTTAGGTATAGATTGAAGGCCCTACTCAGTAATTGGCAAGTTTGCTAGCGAATAGTTTGCTGATTGATATTACGGATTCCGCTTTGCTTCAGGTTTACCGAACATTTAGTTATTAGAAATATTACGTAAGTGCTACTGAAACACAATAACGCTCTATGACTAGTAGAACAATTTGTGATAGAGCCTATCCGGGGAAATACTAAATACTGTAGGTACTGCAGCCATATTGCAGCCACATCTGCAGAAAACCCTAGTTCCCAGACCCGGAATAAATATTTAAACATTTTGTTTTGCAGCAGAATTATTTTTTTCATATATTTAGCTTATACCACTGACTGTTGGTACACTGTCTACCAAAGACATTGTTTGTTTAATGCTCGAAGCTGTCTACTAACTGAATTTGTAAACATCCATTAGAACCCATTTATCTAATTTTGTAGTCGTCGTAGGTAGGTCGGGGTTCTAACTGTACAAAACAAAACGACCAACCTTTAACTTGGGTGCTTCTGTTAAAATACCATATTTCAGCTTTCTAGGACTTCAGGCAGCAGGTACCATAAGAATTTTGATGATCATCAGTGGGTGAGTGAGTGAGTTGGTGACTGATGAGTTACCGAGTAAGTGAGTGAATGACGATATTGGTATAAATAGTATAGGTTTACTAGATATCAATAAAAAATATTGATATCTAATAATTCTTTAAATAATAAATAATAATATCGAAATTATAGGAGTATGTAATAAAAACTTTATAATAACCCAAGTTATGAGAGTTCAAAAAACCACGAAGGTCTTCGAGAAAAGGTAGGTTCCCCTTTAGCTTCGAGATGCCAAGATGAGCCCCTTTGGCTCATCTTGGCGGGGGCAATACAGTGCCTCCAGATAAAATATAGGCAAACATTTCCACAGTAACATCTAGTTTCAAACTAGGCAAAGCTTTTATCATGAGAACTGATAAAATACACATAACATTTTGTAAACACATAACGTGCATTACATACATACCTATATATACCTATGTATATTTACATTTTGTATTACGCGTTTGTCAAAACTAGAGGTGATTCAAACTCAAATATATTGCATCCTTCCGAACACAGTTACAAAGAGCAAGCACTTTCGAAAACTCGTTATTTCGATCACAAAGGCAGTATTAAATAAATCTCCTATAATATTCCACATTACGTCTAAAATACACCAAAAATTTTAACGCATAAAATTCAAATAAAGCCAGTTTCACATGAATTACGGGAGCATTCGCGTTTGAAGTAAAGAATGATATTGTATGCATTTTGCATGAGCGGCATTATCGGATATGGCAAAGAATTTGAATATTCCAACCGCGGTATTACTATCGAACGTCGATAGATTAGCTAATTGTAAAAATGTGAAACAAAGTCGAAAGCAACTCAGATTATATATTTTAACTCATTTTCTGTTGATGAAAATAGTACCAGTGGAAAAATGGTACCAGTAGGAAAATGAGTACCTAACAATGGAAAAATAAAACTTAATGCAAGCAAGCCAGTAATTTTTTTTTATTAAAAAAAAACTCTGGATGTACTTATTACAAACGTGCAAAGTCGTAAGCAACAGGTCGTCTCATTATAAAAATATAAGTACTTAAACAAAAATTGTCTCGGTATGAAACTGCATTACATGTAAAAAAAACTTCTGTATCTACTTGTTTATTTAGAAAATCAACTACGCTTTTCAGACTTTGTGCAATTAGTAGGGCTCATTTTAATACTATGTGTACGTTAACCAATATGTCATCTATGGGGCACGGCGAACAAAAGCATTCCTTTTAACCAGTAATAGGTATTTGCTGAAACTGTTCAGTATTTTTGTTTTTATACAATATATTATATTATTTACAATATATTATGTTATGTATCAAGCCTATAAAAAGTTTGAGGTCTCGTAGATAATGTAGTCATTATTTTGTTAACATTTGTAACAGTCACGTAGGTATAATAGAGCACTGTTGGTCAAGCGGTAGTGACCCCGCCTTTCGATCCTAAGGTTGTGGGTTTGAATCGTCGTGCACCAATGAATTTTTGTACTAGAACAAATGACGTGCGCAGTGCTAGTATTTTTATTTAAACGGTGAAAGAATAGATCGTGAGGAAACCGGAATGTCCAAGAACTAAAAATTACTAAAACCGGTCGAGCATCAAGATTGTTTTTTCTACTTGAATAATCTATTACTTCCAAATACTATCACCCGGGAGTAGCCCAGTGCCCCAACAGTGGGAACATTAGAAGGCTGTCATGATGAATTTATTACTTAACTTAATAACATTATCACTGTTTTTTTTATTCATATTATAATTTTAGGCCTTATCTTAAAACCTAAAAAAAGGTGCTTGCTTTTGAAAACATTAGATAAATGACGTAAGGAAATATCATGAAAAAACAGACACGACCAAGAACTATAAATAAATAAATAAATAATGCTGGACAATCCACACAGCATCATCTAGCCCCAAGGTAAGCTGCTGTTAAACAGAGCTGTATTATGGGTGACTGATATATATTTAAATACAATACAATACATAGATAGATATTTTTTATTATATAAAGAAAGAACACCCGTAACAAATATTTGTAGATCGTACAAACATTTGTCCCGAGGCGGGAATCGAATCCGCAACCTCTGCGTTGCAGGCGGACCTGCGCCTGCAGCGCCACATCGGTCGTCAAATAAATTCGGAAGACTTGTATATCGAGCAATCCTTATTAGGTCCGTATAGATCAAGACTGAATTACTTTCGCTCTGGAATAGGTCAGCGTCCCAGTAGTGGAAACATTAAAAGGCTGTCATGTTATGCACATTTATAAACATAAATATGCACATCATATGCAATGAACAAAGAATGGAGAAGGACTTTGCAAAGAGTCAATATAAATATTGTGTTTATCAAAGTTACTTCTCCAATAAATTGAAATCCAGCTAACTTTTGATTGGACACCAAGCTGGATAATTCTAAATAAACTTACCGTCATCTTAGTTTATCTAACACTCTAAAGATGGGGCTCTTTCTAGAAGCACCCTTATAAGTTTGTCAATATTTGAAAGATACTTTCTAACGTTGGAAACTGGGATCTTTAGGAGTGAATTTATGAAGCGATCTATAGAAAGATATCGTAATCCCGATTACAGTGGCATACAAAACCAACCATAATAACCCATGCATGCAATTATTAAAGATAAAGATAAAGATAAAGATAAGATAAATAAAATTATTTTCAGTTGAAAATAATCATGTATAGTCCAGATTTGATACTAAAATTTCCAGTGTTGCGGATATAAAAAAAACTATCTTTTTCACGATGCTTCATAGTACTGGAATCAAACCCGTAAGTAAAAATGGGTTTATGATCAAGATAAAAACATAGAATACTCAATGTCTTGGCACAAGCAAAACCATCAGCGGCAGCTAGTAAATTTTCATAAAACAATCCTACTTCGAAACCCTTCTCGCAGCCTCCAGTTTCGAGAAATATCTCATTAAGTAGAATATAACGTCCGCTGCAAAGTTAGATTGGCGTCCACCGGTTTGATTGCTGCTAAGTTCTGATAGGCAATTTCCTGTGCTTTGTACAACGCTTCCTTTCTGTGTAAGGGCTAGGCTTATAATAGGCTGAGCGTTTGGTTAGGCGCGGAGCGGCTCTCATTGAGCAAGCTAGTATTTTTTTTTTTATTGAAAACACTCCGATGGTACGAGCGTCGGAGTACCGGCTGATAATGTAATGTGGGTTTGATTTCCGCTACGTAGGATTTATTTTGAAAGTTATATTGTTCCGGATCTAAGAATTTTGTTACCACGAACATTATAGGAATAATAAAGCAATATACCATCGTTCGTTCGTTCGTTCGTATGAGTCAGTGCCCAACTCTGGTGACAGAGTTTCTAGGCCGCCCGAAGGCCTCTATCATGGCCTAACAACTTTGAAAAAGCCTTGCCCTCTGAAGCACGGGAGCGCTCAGTTGAAATTGCCACTGGCGGTCATCCATCCAAATGATGACCCCGCGGAACAGTGCTTAACTTCGTAAGCAATATACCATGGGAATATAATATAATATATACCATGAATACCATAGGAATTTATATATATATATATAATGATGTTAGACTAATACACTCTTTGTAAATCAGTTGGACAATAAAAAACAGACGAAAAATCTCTAGTACTAATTCCGCTTAACCTTTTAACTAATGAAATCACACAGTTACCACAGTTAACCTCAAAAGAAAAATATCGACACGTGTTTCATCCCTCCACGGGACATCTTCAGGACCATCGACTTGTTCTCCGCCAGACGTGTTGCTCTGTCGAGCGCTGGAGCCAAAGTGAGAATTCGATGCGACAACCCCACTACTTAGTGGTGGTACTAAGTAGTGGGGTTGTCGCATCGTTAAAAGGTTAAGCGGAATTAGTACTAGAGATTTTTCGTCTGTTTTTTATCTTGTAAAGGATTTCCGCAAAGTAACGCCTGAATCTATCAATTATCAGTTGGACTGCAAACTTCCATCACGATTATGGTTTTATTATATAGTTATACCGCCATCGCTCGCTCATGCAATGTCGTGGTTTGTGTTGCGCGAATAGATATCAACATTGCTTTGCTGTTTTTGATGTGCCAGGTCCGGGTGTACACTTAATGAGTTTCATAATAAAGGGTTGTATAAATAAATAGAGATGGTTTTGAACAAATGCTTAGAAAATTGTAGTATGAGTAAAATTGCTATTACAAACCAATATCCTTACTTTTTTTTTTATACTGCTAAAGTGGTAACTAAGCGTACAACCCACTTGATGGTCAGCGGCTACCGTAGCCTATGTACGCATGCAACATCATAGATATCACTTGCGTGTCACCACCCTGAGACGTTAGATGGAAAGTCTCATGTGCCTGTAATTTCACCGGAAACCATACCCTTCGAACCGGAACACAGCAATGCGGGCATTACTACTTGGCGGCAGAAATAGGTATGGTGGTAGTCCTTCCCCGGACGAGCTCTATCACAAAGAACTCTACTACTCTTACTGCTGTTTAATAAGTTGTTTGTTTACGCACAAAAGTTCAAAGTAATAGTTAAACAGTACCTAGTATTATTCATTTTAATTTAAAAACGGGTGTTATATACCGATATACCGGTACGTGAAAACACCAGTTCTTAAAATGAATGATACAGTTCACGATAGTTTATTCGTAAAAAAAGTACCTATTTTATTGGAAGTTCGAAATGAATTTTGCTTAAACTCCTAAAACTTTAGGTAAAAATCTACACACGCATTTATAGTGACTTTTTGTTGGGTATACTGTTTGGTAATGATAATGAATAATACGAGTACAAACACGATTATAGTTTTCCATAACGAATTATTCATTTTAATGTTTAGCGAGGCAAATGTTATAGTGTATATTGTATACCTAAACAACAATGGTTATGGGCTGCCGCTAGGAACTGAACATTGAAACATGATGGGAAATGATGACAGAAGAGCTACCACCATGTGAAAAAAACATGTGGAAACAAACGGTGGAAACCAAAATAGCAAAGATTACACAGAATAGGCGGCTAAATAATTTAAGACATTAGGTGAAATTGCCTGATTCCTTCAAGCCTGGTATAGATAGAAGTAAGTTATAGTAATAGAACTGTATACTAAAATAGATTACTGATTTCGAGGGATTTAGGACTAAATATTGAGCTCTTGGGTTGTCCATTTTACCCATTGGTTGCGTTGACTAACGATCAAAAATCGGGTCTAAACAAAAACTCTATATCCAAAAAATAAATGAATGAAATCAAGTTTTCCCCATCTTTTTTATTACCTTAAAAGGGGTTTCGCAAACTGTAAATGTAAGATGTAACCTGAAGGATAGAGCATAATCATTTATTATGTCAAGATGACACTCTATTATTCCCCCTCCCCCCTACTTTACCGTAGAAACTTGGGATGCTTTTTTGTACGGGAAATGCGGGTAGATTAATAATACGTTGGGATGCAGGATGATAGATATGCAATTTCAAATGTGGAAAAAGTTTGGGCATCTCTTGTAATAGGTATACCATTTTGAAGACGTGTTGTTGACAGAGTTAGGCAGATTTTTCTTATAAATAAACAAGAATATTGGGCGGCATTGTTTACGCCTAATTGGACCTTGTTTTTATACTAGTTAAATAAAATTAATTAATGGTTATTCACTTGATGATAAAATTCAATGAAAATGAAAACTTGATTATAAATTTCATGCGACCAACAGTATAAAAACTTGTATTTTAAATAAATCATACGCAAAATTAGCTTTTCTATAAGGTCTTCTTTTGATTAACATAGTTAGTCAAAAGTCAAAACGAGTTTGGAACGACACATTTATCTTATCCTTATCTGTTAAGGGGTTTTACCATATTTCAGCCAATGATTCTCTTAAAATATTTTTAAACCTTAAGCAAGCAAAAACCACTGCCAAGAAGAAAGGAATTCTCATAATAAATACAGATTGAGCTAGGGCAGCTTGAATTACGGCAAAATGAATAAGTCAATACTCAATAATGATAATAGAGTAATAAAATCCCTTCCAAGAATAAATAAAGGAATCAGTGTATGATTACATAAGTGATCTCCTATTGTGCTTGTTTAGAAATACGAGACGTTATTACATATATAGGATGTCTGAAATATCCCTATCGATGCGATATCCAACGTATAAATATCTATGATTATTACTGATTAGTTATTATACACGCTGCATTAGCGCTGGAATACGAAGACGGAAAGAGCGACAAGCCGGAGCGGCAAAGCATTTTGTTTGTGCGTCCAACGTCAAGCAAAAAAGCTACTTTGCGACGCTGCACTGCAACACTGCTGTGCACTGCACAGTTTCGTCGTTTGTTTGACACCCGCCGGCTGTCTTTTGTGCATCAGACGTCGGACACAAAATCTGTGTTGCACATCGTTGTTTTTATACTTCTTCAAAAAAAGAGTTTATCAATTCGACTGTATTAAATTAAAGAGTTAAAACTGTAGTGGTTAGAAATCATATTAATTATTAACGTATTCGCCGAGCAACCGTCGAACGCGGTCGCAGGCGGTGCTCATGAAGAATAGCTTCTAAATAGCTTCGAAACGTCAGCTTAAATGACAAATTCAAGTGGTAAATAGCCGTTAATAATTAATATGTATTTAATTAATTTGATAACGTTCTTTTTTTTTACAAGTTTGTTACTTTTCCGTCAAATATTAATTAATTTTGGTGATTATTTTTATTTGATAGGTTTTTTTTAGTTTGATTTCGGTTTTTGGTTTTTTCTAAAAAATAATTATGTTAGTTAATACAAGCTGCTCAGTACATCATGTAGGCTTTTATTTTATTAATAATTTATTTATTTGTTCGGATATCTTATCTTATATAAAATGTACAGCCTGTATAATCTAGGTAGAGACGCAATAAAGGAACGGAATATGGATATTTTTTCCTATCGAGAGGTTTGAGTCATTGTGAAACGTGTATACTCGTATTTATTTATTAAAGAAACTATATTTTTTTTAAATTAAAAATTTGTGCGCGCAATGAATGAAGCGCGCTCGATGAATGAAAACATCGTGAGGAAACCAGCATATCTGAGAACTAAAAATTCGAAAGGCATGTATTTGCATGCACCGGTATATAAGGATGGGAAGAATGCGTAGGTATGTCCATAGCTTCTTTTTAAGGGTCAGTGGTAATTTACCCTTCATGAGGTCTTTCATCGACCATAAGCATTTCCAAGCGTTTTCTGTGCGTCTCGCAACCTCTTTTTATGTTCTAGCTTGGAAAGAAACTGTTTGGCCGAGATAAAGATACTCTTGAAGTACTCAATCCCCACACCTTCCACATCTACCCTGCGTTTCGTGCTGTTAGTCATAAGTTTAGTCGACAAATTCATCATCAACTAAGCGAGGCTAGCGTTGTGCAATCCGTTGATTATAAAGCTAAGCAGGCGGCGAGGGGTAGAATAGTACAATGACGTCGGCGGCTGTTCTAAGGTAGCAGTAAAAAGCTTAGGAGATAGTGGGTCCCCTTGTTTGACTCCTCGATGCATATTAAAAGATGGTCCTGGAGCTGACATGACTGAGCTGTCCTTGACAGCTGCTACAGTACTGTTGGCATATATGTTGTGTAGTAAGTGAATGTATGTAGGCTCTATGTCTTGGTTGTTTGATGCTTGAAATATTGAACTATGGTGGAGACTGTCAAAAGCTTTGGAATAATCTATTAATGCTAGGATGTTGAATTCTATGTGCTTTTCCTTAATCTGATTTAATGATTTGAAGTGGTCAGTTGTTCTAAGGCCTCGTCGGAACCCAGCCTGTTCTGCTGGCTGGTGTAGATTTAGTTGAAACGAAATCCGATTATCTATAATTTTAATAAAAGCTTTGTAAAGGTGTGAAAGGCATGTGCCATCCAAAAATCCGCGTTGGGTCCGCGTGGTGGATGAATATCCAATCACTTTCGCTTGAGAGTAGACCAGTGTCCTAGCAGTGGGAACATTAGAAAGCTGTCATGATGATTTAGTAATTATTTCTAGATTTATCATAAAATTAATTGATGATATCCAGGCACTGTAATTTGGCATCAATAATAATATACGAGCTATATTTTATTAATAACCACAGTGGCGCTATAAATACAATATAGGTATGCAACTGTGATATTATTATCCATAGGCAAAAAAATATTTCCTTGACCTAAGTTAAAAACCTTCAGTAGCACAAAGCTACATAGGCGTACCCGCGTACTTTCATACTTGACACCGTAAATACAGTATTGACATGTTTACTCACCAGGTGGGAGCCGATTACACAGTGTTCGGAGTAGGTGGACCCTAACGAGTGCGCAGAAGTTATCGTGTCAATATTTATATTGAACTACTATTTTATTTATAGATCTTATTGAAAGCAAACTGGGGTAAAAAGCTGTCGTAATGTACGGTTGGGCGCAAAGGTAAGCATGTGGGCATCAACAAATTTTTACAATAATAAAAAAAATACTTGAACAGCTGCTAGATTTGCAAGTGCTTATTGGCGCTCAACCTTAATTAAGCTATTGATATACTGAATGACAATTTGTAGCTGGATGTGCGGTTCTAATAAAACTTATAATAGTAACTATCACATGAAAAAAATATTCAAATGCTTATTTTTTCAAAAGAAAATTTTATTAGCACTCGTGCTAAGCCGGGACGTGTCGCTAGTTCATTATAAGCTGGCCAAACGCCTAACATCTCTGACACAAACCTAATTATTATTGCTCTGTGACGCGAGAGGTTCTTGAAGGTACTAATTAACGGGTTCACATACCTTCGATAATCCGAGATGTTAATTAACCACAATATGGCGGGTACCTTATATGATGTAACCTACGTTAAACTAACTTATGGGTTGTTAGGGCTCAAGGCTTTTGTTTGATAAGTGTTCAAAAGTGTTTGATCCTACTTTATAACCTAATAATCAAACAAATTTATGATTAGAGCAAAACTTAAATAATCGATCTGTTACTTCGTTTATTTTATAAGCACGTTGTGTTGTAATAAATTTGTTTTTATTACAGGTAAGTGAATGGAGATAAATGGAAAAAAGTCGTAGAGAGAGTAAGTTTCTATTTATGTTCCAAGTCTGGCAGTTACTACAAATATTATCATGATACCTATATATATATATTTTTTTTTTTTTGGACAATCCACACAGCATCATCTAGCTAGCCCAAGGTAAGCTGCTGTTAAACAGAGCTGTATTATGGGTACTAGATGACTGATATATATTTATTACAATACAATACATAGATAGATATTTTTTATTATACATAGAAAACACCCAGAACACCTGGAACAAATATTTGCAGATCCTACAAACATTTGTCCCAAGGCGGGAATCGAACCCGCAACCTTCGCGTCGCAGGCGGACCTTCGCCCACCGCGCCACATTGGTCGTCATATAGTAATGTACTTACCGTTAAATCGCTAGATGTCTGTTATGCAACGTGACTAAACTAGACAATAGAAATATCTATAGATACTTAGGTATACAGGGCGTTCCACGGCTATGCCACATGGAAGGAAAGTGAAAGAATATAGATATACATTTTACTGCAATAAGAGATATTTTGATTTTAAAAAACATTTGCACTGCATTCAAAGAATTTAGAATAATCGCCTAACCTGTCTGAACCGGGAATCGGATCCAGCGAAGCAGTACAATATAACAGCCATAATTTTATGATAAGTCCATTAAATTTTATGTTATTTTTATTAAGAGTTTGCATAATAATCTACAGTAAGTATTTAAAATACTTTCTCTCCATTAAACATAGCCGTGGGACGCCCTGTATAATTGCCTCAAAATATCATGAAATATTTTATTTTGGAATTCATGGCTGACTGACTGACAGACAAAGCGTAGCTTAAACCACTGGTCATCGGGGCTTGAAATTTTGGCTTGGCTGTAAGGATTTTTTGAAATTCAACTTCTAAGAGGGTTAAAAGGTACCCCTTTGCCCCTTTTTTCCATACGTTTGTATGAAAAAACGTATTCCGTAGGAGTCTTTAAGGCTAGACTGAACAGGTTCTTTCTATAGAAAGAACCTGTAGGCCTATAGGCCTATAGGCAAGCGTGCTCCATCATCGACCACACCATCACTTACCATCAGGTGAGGTGGTGGTCAAACGCTTGTCCATAACCAATAAAAAAAAAATTAAAAAAAAAACACACTTGAAACATTCTCCAACAAATTTAATAAACTTCAGTATTCAAATATTTTTAAAACATATCTTCTAACGGTGTGTTAAAAGTTTTAATGGGAACTTCGTAACGCGTCGTGCGATTAGCTTAAAACTTAGTATTATATTGTAGTTCAGGGAACTCTGTAACTTGACTTGAAACTTAGTACTTATTAATATTTACACGGCAAGTAATAAAAGTATGTACTAAATTAATGGGACGAGAATATGGTACCAGTGGGAAAAGAGGTACCAGTGGGAAAAGAGGTACCAGTGAGATTTGACTAAAACTTATAACATAGATAGCGATAGTGACCAGGAATAGGACATAGGCTACTTTTTACCCTGAAAAAAAGTACGGTTCCCAAGTTCCACCGGAACAAAGTCGCGGGCAACAGCTAGTAGAGTATAATAATAAGATAGATCAAACGGTTACTGATTCAGGATAGGTATACCTGTATCAGTTTTCAAACCATGCTTCTTATATGGGTGAACCGCCTTAAAGCCAGTGCTCTTTTACTGACTATAATAGTTTGAAAATTATTATAATATTAGAAACAATAAAGGAAATTATGACCAGACAATAGTAATAACCACACCTATTTCTTATGGGAAATTCCATTAGCCAAATGGACCCAAATTCCAAAACGCGATACCATAACCAATTCATTAGGTGGCAACGTACGCCCTACCAAATAATTAATGGCTGCTATATGATTTGGCCACAATAGTATGTCATCAACGTCATCAGCATATCCATAATTTAGATACAAGTATGCTTCTGCCATAGGTAAACGACGATAGTTAGTTCACATTCATTACAAGTACAACGCAAAATATTGGTTATGGTTATACACACAAAAGTAAGAAGCAATAATTAAAAAAATTCACACAAAACAGATTTTGACTTTCGACATTTACAAATAATTAAATTAATAAAATGATAGCCAATAATAATAAAAGGCCTTTGGGCGGCCTAGAAAATCTGTCACCAGAGTTGGCCACTGACTCATACGAACTTACTTTACTTATAGCCAAATGGTTAAGGAGTGTATCAGTCATGATAATTTGACCGATAACCTATAACTAAGCATTGTTCACCCCGCTTTTATTTCTGAAACAACGATCATTATTAGTATAATGCAGAAGAGGTTTTTATACAAAAGTCAATAATTATAGATTGTATTGTATTATCAGTTTGTATTATTATTACAAACTTTAATAAAAGCGACGTGCTTATCATTAATAGAGCTGCAGCTGGAGGAGCTGCTGTTTGCGGCCGGTTCGTACTTCATGGCGAACAGTAAGTTATTCCACATCAAATATTTAGAAATACTCATAATTTCAAGCGAGATAAACCGCGTTAGCAAACAATTTGTTTTAAAAATTTGTATTGATACTAGAAACCACGATCGACCTAATGAACCAGTTAGAGACAATCAGGTAAGCTAGACTTGGAGATCTCTGGACTGGATAATGTTTCAGCTTGTCAACACTAAATCAAGTGGAGCCAGCTATACGCTCGTTGGCTGGACGTGGGATGTAATACGATTAGTGAAAGCGTAATTTGATAAGCGACTATGGATGGCGGGTGAAGAGCATTGCCAAGTGCTGTGTTTGTTGTTGTTCTCTCTACTCAAGCTTGGCTCGTTGAAGCTAAAACGAAAATACTTCAACATTGTTTATTACTCTGCTTAATTATATAAATAACTGTTACATGAGTGTTATTGATATCAAAGCTAATTGGAAACTTATTAAAGTGTTTTTAATTTCATTCTTAATTCTGTCTCTGTATTAACTGCACTTGATGTGTCAATTATTCGGTCTTGTTATTTTTCCAATAAAATAAAGGCAGCACAGTGAATACATTTATTCTAAAAACTAAACATCTTTGAGCCCCTGAAAGTAGTAGAGTACCTAGAATAAAAAGCTCATTACTGGCAAATACTCCATCAGTTATTTCACCGTTCGATAATATTCATATAATAACTTGTGTCGAGTTCTATCGGTAGAATAAATCCGATCAAGAGACATATCACGCCCGATGAGCTTCAACAAAAACTTGTTACCGGCGCCCTCACAGTACACACGTTAGTGAAGTAGAGTCTACTCTACAGACAAAAGTTTAGAGCTATGAAATGTATTCGTAAGTTTATAATGATACTATGTAAGTTTATGAGTTAAAGATCAAGTTTTAACGGATTTTTTTTTGGCTACACAGAGACTGATCTACGGAACTGACTACGAGTGAACCTTCTAAAGTAAAAGTATCTCTGTGATGTACCAAATGCGATTGCTGACTGTTTTTGTCTATCAGGATCTAAAACTGTCTTGAAATAAAGATGTCTCATTTAACCACAAATTTAACAAAATCTACAAAGACAAACTCTTGCTAAAAAGTCCTATCCCCAGGTTTGTGAATGTACTAAGACAAAAACCATCATCACCAGTTCTTGATCTAAACTCATATTTGTATTTCCTTACAATAAAAGACTATAATATTATTTGTAGGTAAAGCGATCGGAATTAGTGCGAGCGGTCAAGCACAAAGTAGAATATGAATAACCTTTGTCAATAGTACTACCCTTGGATGGAGGAACCCCAAATAATTTAACCCCTTACGTTTTATAAAACACGATATTTTTGTACATTGTTTGTACATCAAAGAAAAGTTTAAATACCGTGAGATAGCCAGTGTGTCTGACAACTAAAATCTCAACATTTTTGTGCCTTCCACCTATAGAATTTGCGTGGAGATATGATTCACAACAGCTGCTCTCGAGGGTAGGCCAGTATTATTTAAAAGGCTGGTCATGATGATGACTGGAATGGAAACTATGTTATTTTTGATGGTAAGCCTGTACGTAAACTGATGACAGCTTGAACGAAAGGACTTCGTAAATATATTGTTAATCTTGTATAGTTTTTTCTAAAATTTATATATCAAAATTTATAAAACCGTCGTGTTTGTAAAAAAGTCAGCGGAGAGAAGGTCATGAGGCATTCCACCAGTTTTTGATAATGAACGATACGAACGTAAATATACTAAAACCATCATCATCACTTCAGCCAGTAGATGTTCACCGATCAACATAGGCCTTCCCCATAATAATATAATGATAGACTAAAATAATAAACAATATTTAAGTCTATGGCAATAAATCGTGTAGCAATCGAGTCGAGAGCTATAAGAGTCTGTTGCCACCCTCCGCCGGATTTCCTCCTGTCTTTTGTCTGTACATTTGCGTCCAATGTTAATTAAAACGAATATTGTTACGAATAGTAGCTGTCTGTGACACTTTGGAATGTTGGAAAAATCATGTTTTATTCTTAGAGCAAAATATAGAGTACATAGGAGTAGCAGAGTTCTTTGTAATAGAACTCGTCCGGGGAAGAACTACCACCTACCTATTTCTGCTACCAAGCAGTAATGCTCGCATTGCTCTGTTTCGGTTTGAAGTGTATGGTTTTCGGTGAAATTACAGACACATGAGACTTTAGATCTACGTCTCAAGATGGCAACGTGCAAGTGATATCTCTGATGTTGCAAGCGTACATAGGCTACAGTAACCGCTTACCATCAAGTGGGCCGTACGCTTGGTGCCACTTTAGTGGTATAAAACTTGTGAGCAATCGTCTACGAAGTTATTATTGGCATGTGTATTCTCGATGTCCCCGCGATTTTGAAGTTTAGATTTGTTCCGTTCCGTTTCGGTGGATGAGCGCCCATTAGAGTAACATTCCTCTGACGAAGAGAAATACGTCCTCACAAACCTCACCTCACGACACTGGTATAATAACCGTGTTAAATCCAACAAAATTGATGATGTAAAAAACGAACCCACAAAAGAGTTAAGATCGGTCGTCATGGCGCTTTATGCGGTCCGGCAGTGGACGTCTATAGCTGTTATGATGATAATGATGACGATGATAATTACTACAGAGTTATATTCAAAAATTATGTGATGCATGCTTAACATACTTTCTACTCGTACTTAGATATTCATAATATAAACCACGATGAACTTATATTCAAATAATGTTCGTGTTTTTAAGAGAGACTGGAAACGTAAATCAGTTTCTGTGAAGGCAAGATACGCCGCATCGCTAACAAGCAAAATTGAGCTTCATTGTAAAAATGAGACCCCATAGCTTGTCGCTAACAAATTGCATGCATGTGATCCCTTTGTTTGGTACATGTTATAAAAGGCAGAGTTTTAGAGTTTATTAATCTATCTATCTTGTCCCACTGCTGAAGAAACTTGTCAAGCCAAGTCTTACACTCAAACCAGTCTTTGGCATTAGAATCTTTGTCTTAACTTGCTGACAGACAACGTACAGTCTAAGCCGCTGGTCGTAAAGATTTGAAAAATTAAGGGTATATCCGTCTTGGTGCGTAGATCATTTCGTTCATTTCATTCATTAATTCATTTTCTTCATTCATTGTTCATTAATTGTTGCTGTATTCTATAGCGGTGATACCGTTGCTACTATAATAGGTACTGGTCACTGCTGCGATCAGTCACATTTACCGGTTACCGATTGCTACTTCTGGCCACTGGTACAAATCGTTGCTTGTTGTGCTTTTCCGTCAGTCTCGCGATGGACGTCGATGAAGGAACATTACCTTTGCTGGTTGTGTTGATTGTATCGCACACAGAAGACGGATACCAAATGCAATTCCTCCGTTTGCGCAGTTCAGTACAAATGTAAGAAAATTTGTCTTCAACTGACGACTTTTAGTTTCCAGCAGTTAGTGATTTTCAATGAGTATGTGTTATGTGGGAGCAACGGGACACAAAATATGTTTATCTATGCGCAGGGAGTGTAAGATTTCACACTACTATAGAAATCAAAAACTTTATTTAAAAGTTATATAAACCTAGTTCAGGCTCAATTGTTATGTACACTTTTGTCTATGTTTTTGGATTTGTTAGCTTATTGTACCATGTTAAAATTGAATAAACTATATATTACTATTATTATTACTATAAACATTATTAATAAATAAAATATGTACATAATTACATTACCTAAAAAATATACAAAATACATTATGAAACAGTTGAGCCATATAAAGACCGTTACAAACGATCTATAGATCTAAGATCTATCTACATATGTTTGTACGATCTGCAAATATTTGTTTCGGGTTTTCTGGGTATATTCTGTGTATAATGATATAATGCAGGAATGGAGTGACGACAGAAATCATAAATGTAATTTTGTATGAGTGTCAAAATGTACAAACTAACCTAACATAACCTAAACAGCTGATTTCGATCTAATGGATAAGTGACATCGCTTAGATCGAAATGAGTAGGTTAGGTTATGTTAGGTTAGTGAAAAACTACGCGCGAGGCGAGCGAGACATTATGACATCATGGCGTTTATTACCCGGAGTCTAATTTATGAGCTCTGCTTAGTTTGGGGCTAGATGATTCTGTGTGGATTGTCCTATTGCTCAGCTCAACTGATTTAAATGGCAATGCTGCTGATACGTTGAGCCAGAAAAAAAATCAAAAATACATCGGTAGCTTGTATCAGACACAAGGCAGAAAAATGTCCACGTTTGCTCATACTTTTTTTTTCCACGCTGATGCTTATGTCTTGTATCATGCTATCGTATATTTAAAACGTTGTAGCAGATTGCCCCTGCATCTAGGCAGTCTGCCAAACCATGTCGTGTATGCGTCTTCATCGTACATGATATTGCATGATCTATCTTGTCCTGGCTTAGGTAGTCGCCCATCTAAACAGTGCCAAGTGACGTGACGCGACAACCACCACAGGGATACCTACTTTAAATCGATTTGTCGAAACTTTGCAAGCGTGTAAGGTTTATAGGAAACATAATTTTTGATATATTAAATATGTATAACAACAGCAGCAGCTGATTTCGTTGATTTAAAATAGAAGGAAACGTGACTGAGGTTAAAAATTATACTATCATGTTGTTTCAACTTGTTTTTTTCCTTGGCTGGCTTCTTTTTGTTGTTCGTTTTTCTTTAAAAACATTAATTAAAAACATGAAGCACATCGAGAAGCCCACGATCGTACAAATAAATAAAACACTTCTATGAATGTCTACTTAGTTCGACGAGTCGAGTTTTATTTTAGCTCTACATGGGACTTTGAGAGGCATCATCTTCCATCCTCGTTTGAAATTAAAACGAAAACACTCGTACCGTACAAAGTTTTTGTAATGTGATTTCGTTTTGATTGTTTTTTTGCAAGTCCTTATTGAGAATGGGATTTGATTTTGTGCTTCTCTAATTTAAAGATTTCAATTGAAATTAGATATTTGAATACGTCAAGTTTTACTCGACTAGTTTAGTATGTGTACTTTCAAACAGCTAAAGAAAATTATCATTAGGAAACTACATAAATTATTCATTATCAGGATGCATTATACGTATTGTTACATTCATCACAATTATTTATCGTAATATAGAGTTCAGAAGATAGCTCTAACAATTAAACTCGGTAATACTAAGTTGCAAGAACTCTTGAAAATAAACTTCCAGCAATATTACGAGCCGAGACTTGTCCAATAAGAATTTTCTCATGATCTACATAGCTGGGAATGCGACAGCCTATAAAATAAAATAAATAAATATAGCGGACAATCCACACAGCATCATCTAGCCCCAAGAACGTAGTACTAATATCTGTTCTATGTCCCAAAATAAGCTGCTGTTAAACAGAGCTGTATTATGGGTACCTACTAGATGACTGATATATACTTAATATCTATGTATTATAGATATTTTTATTATATATAGAAAATACCCAAAACACCCGGAACAAATATTTTGTAGATCGTACAAACATTTGTCCCGAGGCGGGAATCGAACCCGCAACCTCCGCGTCGCAGGCGGACCTGCGCCCGCTGCGCCACATCGGTCGTCAATTAACCTATTAACCAACCAGCATACATTCGTCTTGTCAACAGATAGCCTTCTAATGTTTTGCTGCTGAGACACTACCCTACTCTCAAACGAGAGTGGTTGGGTTTTAATTCACGTCGCAGACCCAATGCAGATTGGTGGATTTTTCTTGTAATACTACAATATTCTGAAGTGGTTTTAAGACCTCGCCGCCTACCACCTCAACAACCTACAGCACAAAACTTCCGCTAAAATCAACAAGTGTATAGGCGTAAAAGATGCAGCTTGGCACATTTGGCTTGGCGCTTTGCCACGCCACGCCTAGGCCCACCATTGGTTAATATAGTTAACCAATTGACAAGCTCTTGTATACTATTGGTGGAAATATGAGTTTAGGTCACCTGAGCGTAAATTAGGTCAGTGGGTGGTGGGTGAAAAAATAATTTGCTTTCCTTGGACGTAGGATCCATTGCGGTGAAATTGCATTATGAAGCTTCCTGTGACGGTCATATTGCAAATTAGATTTCGACCGTGTTTTTAATCATATTAGTAGGCTTCCTGAGAAAATTATCAAGCTGGTACACAAGCGCGTATGAGATATATGCATTTAATTTACCTTATAAAATAATGTTACGAGAAAACTGTTGTTATTGTTGGACATAATGTACTCGTATTTTATAGTCTAGTAAACTCTTAAGATTGGTACGGATTTGAATGATATGGGAAGCTCAAGAAAACGCTCAAGTACCTAGTTGTATAAATTTTAGAAAAGTATTGTTAGATCTGCAATTTCACAAAAATTACTTTTTGTGTTTTTACTTTTATATTTTATTAATCAGCATTGCAAAATCACGCAAACGTTAGCGAGGACTTATATAATACGTCCACGCTGACGTTTGCATGAGAAAAGTGCATAACGATATGACACCCATCTCATTTTCAGAAGAAACCAGTATCTTATGTCAAGGTGCTAAGGTTAGAAATCTTATATAAACCAGTATCTTTAGGTAGGCACCGGCGAGCCGTATAAATGCGTAGTTAGTGCGTGCATTCATGCGAAAATCTGGCAAGCTTGTTAACTGGTTGCTTTACTATTGGTTTCAGAACGTTAGTCTTCTTCTTATTCTCTTTGAGTCCCTAGTTTTCCTTAGTCATTTTGATCTAGGTAAGATAACAGGTAAAAATGATTGACCATAGTTTGTACGTCGAAGGTATTTTTTTTTTAATACCTAAAATAACAAACCCAGCAGTATTAGTGGCCACCATACGGCCACCAATGAACTTTTTTTTTTACCACTAAAGTGGTAGCCAAGCGTACGGCCCACTTGATGTTCAGCGGTTACCGTAGCCTATGTACGCATGCAACATCATAGATATCACTTGCATGTTACCACCTACGTTAGATGGTCTCATGTGCCTGTAATTTCACCGGAAACCATACCCTTCGAACCGGAACACAGCAATGCGAGCATTACTGCTTGGCGGCAGAAATAGGTATGGTGGTAGTTCTTCCCCGATGGTAAATGGTTACCATAACCTAGAGATGCTTGCAATCAAAATATTATTAGCAAATTTCCAATTCTTGATTTATATTAGGATCTTCGAGTTACAATCGAATAACTATGGTTGTACATGTTTTGATGTTTACGCTCCAAGAAATATGGTATTCTAGTTTGCAATATATAAATGCTTGAATGCACTTCATGATCAATGAAGCTTCGACAGCGCAAATTCTTGTTAGAATAATTGGTCCGTACAATAAAATAACAAAATAAACAAAAACCGAACTAAGAAAATGCCAATATTATGAAGAAATTTAAAGTAAACACCACTGTTTTAGTTATAATGATCTTAAACCTAAGTACGTTGCAGTATAAAGAGTTAAAATCACCAACCACAGGTTATGAGGCATTGAAAATTATGTTAGGCTATTTTTTAACAACATTCACAGTTGTTTTGCGGTTGCAAGTGGTGCTCATGATGAAAAGCTTTGTAGCTTCAAAACGTCCACATAAAAAAAACATAGTGTATAATAAATAACCGTAAATTTATGTAAAAAGTAATTAAGTCTATAAATATAAATAGACATTCTGAAACATTACTTCAGTTTCTTTCAACTTCACCTATCAGATTTTCTATAGGCATCGAAGGAAAAACAAACATTTAAAAGCCTCTGTCAAGCCTCGTCTTCCAGTCCATGTGAATAAAGATTTGTGTCCGACAACTATTCAGATAAAAAGTTTGAAAGGAATGGCCCGTCAAAAAATATCTGAGATTTTATTTTATGTATTTTTATCTTATAGCCCCAACAAAGTTTTAATAAATAGATACATATTTTGCTTAACCAGACACACTTCAAAAATGTAAAAAAAAATTCTGCTAACGTTAAATTGGAAGGCTGTGTTTTTTTGGTTTTGTATTTTGTATTGTACGTTAGATTCATCCACCAATCCGCATTGGTTTTGTGAGTTGGATATATGACCCAATCGCTCTAGAGCAAGCCGGTGTTCCAAAAGTAAGCACATTAGAATGCTGATGATGATAAACATTATGACATTTTATGGAAACCTTAAAAAGTGTAGTGTCAAGCATTAAATCCTTTCTTTGCATTTCTACAAAAAACCTTTTGTTTTAAATTTATAGAGCATATACTTTTTTTTTGTTTTAACAAACAACTGGCCATCATCGTTAAAATCGAAAATTCGAAGCACATTATCGAAGCATGCAAGGTACAGCAACTATAATTAAACGGTTGTTTTAATTATCGGACGGTTGGTCATTATCAAGACCATTGATTTGCTGTCACCAACAGCACCGGCTGATACACACTGTAGCGGGTGTGAAGTTAATAGGGCGTAAAATCATGAGTTTGGAGTCTGGTTGAGAAAGCTCTATGTTTGTAACTTGCTATATTGATTAAACCAACAATGTGTTTTGAAATGCAGGTATGTTTTTTGTTTTTGCAAAGCGTTATTATTACCACAAGCCATACAACGTGGCCGAGCCGCTAGTATGCTTCTGATATCCATCTAGCAGCGACAAGGTTTAACAGTTTACAGTAACATTATTTTGTCAATAAACATATTGAACCTTTTTTTATTATATCGAATATTTTATTTTAAAATTCACCATTCATCATGACAGCCTTCTAATGTTCCCACTGCTGGGACACTGGCCTACTCTCAGGCGAGAGTGATTGGGTCTTAATCCACCACGCGGACCCAATGCGGATTGGTGGATGGCACATGTCTTTCGAATTTTTAGTTCTTGGACATGCCGGTTTCCTCACGATGTTTTCCTTCACCGTATAATTCACCATTATTTACCTATAATCACATATACATATCTACACGTGACAGAAATAAAATGTTAGTAATAACAGTTTTTAGACAAATTAGTAGTATCCAAAATACGCTCGGCCTAATTGTTTGAGCGATCGAGTTTCTGTAATCCCTTTGTAATTGCATCGGCCTGTAACTGTCTCTGAACTATTGTTTTGTTAATCCGGTAAGTTTGGCGCGGTTTCGTTCGAGTAGGATTTGAATTAGTAAAATTGTTTCATAAACAAGATTAAAGTAATATTTTATATTATAATAACCATGAATTAAATAAAATGGTCTACCCTAATGTACTTGTCACGTTGAACGGTCTTGAACCGCTACTGACTATCTGCAACCGCTATGTCATCAACCGGGTAGGAGGCCGTCATTCACTTATTCTAATTAGGAACCTTTATTTCTTAATTATCTGTTTTATCAGCTTTGAGGATTGCCCTGCTCATTACCACTTAAACTAATACTCGTTTCATGTTTTTTTGCGATTATATCACAGCTTGAAACTTCTAGCTCTTTCCTGATTCGCAACTTTGAGCTAGGTATGTGTTTATAACTATTGACAACGACACGTTTCTAGGCTGCCATCATTAAAATATTAACTCGTGAGCATCCGAAGTCACTATACGCGTTAACTACAGCCGTATCACGTTTCTCGCAGCCTTATTTTAAAAAGTGAACTAAACCAAACTACAAAAATAAAACCACGGTTTATGTACTTATCAGTTATTGATAGGGTACGTAATTTTGTATTGAATATGAAAACAAAGAGGTGTGTAAAAAAGATAGCCTAAGAATAAGATTTTCAAGGAAGCTGCTGGGTCTAACTTTTGAAAATGGAATGCCAATAAACCTTCTTTTGAAACGTCTAATTGTCATTCTTCGGATTTTTTCGGTGTTTTATTTTAGATCTTAAATTCTTTGAAATAACTTTGTTTTTGTTGAGTTTTTTTAAACCCCAGATGATCCTCAGTATAATTTTTTTTTTATAAAACCGTTGTAGTACTTACCTCTAAATAAAGGAATCTTTACACGTGTCCGTTTCTAGTCGAGCAACTCCGACGGGTTGAGACGATCACCACTCATATCGACTGGAAAATGTAGGCAGACGGTTTTCTCTACCTCCATTCAGGAGTAAGCTTTATTTTCACCAAGAAAATGGTCATTGTATTTCCAGACACTTTTATAGGTAGAGCACCTGGTTTTATGCATAAAAAAATATGTATTTGTTTTTGTCGTTATTCAAACCACAATGAGATACCTGCGGATTCTGGTTACTAAATTTTCGTTTTCATTTAGTTATTAAATTCCATTTCAAAACAGTTTTAATCAATAAAACCACATGAATGACTTTGAAAAGTCTTAAAACTAGGTGAATTAAGACCAGTTCCACGCACCCCAGAAGAGCCTAGAATAATCTGACTGCACACTTGGCTGGGTTCCTAGCATTTTTCAATGAACTCTTTTCAGCATAAATCTCCAATGTGGTGCCAATCCAACTAGTAAACATAATAATATGTAACAATACGTTAGTTAAATCCATATCTAATCTGTTTTTTAAACGATACAAATAAAGCTTTCTAAATTCAAAAAAACCGCAGTTACACTGTAGTACGAACCTTTAAATTCATTTCACCATTATCTTGCCCAAAAACTGAGCTCAGCTCGCTTCGACCCTTCATTCGTTCCCGCATAATCCCCATTAGGACCACAAGCCGCCGTAATGCGGCTTTTGTCCTGTTTCTTTCTTATCTGCACTGCAAAATTTGTCTAGGCAAAGCTGTAAATAGTCTAAATACGAGTGACTGCAGTTACACTGAAATGTAATCTGAATCTTTAAGTAATAGGCTAGTTGACTAAATTTGAAAACTTGATTAATTAATATCTTCTTTCCACAAAAATACGCCCCGTGCGAAATCCCGAGTTTTACACGTAGTGACGTAACACTTTCTGTTTGGTGTTCACTGTCACGTGACTTAATGCCTATTTTTCCGATATTTTTTCTAAAAATAACAATAATCATTAATTAATATGATAAACAGTTTTGTTTTTTGCTATCTACATACTATCTTAATACTTAATATGAATTTTTCTGATTTGATTTATTCTTAGTGGACACAAGTCTATTCATGCGTTTCATAAATAACGAATAGTTGTACGATATATCGGTCATATTTTATGAATTTGAAATTGTGAAGATAAGTTCTTAGTGTGAATCAGGGTGTAGGTATCTACGAAAAAATATATTTTGTAGGATTCAAGATCTTACGGTTTTGACATTTTTAAAACGATTTTTTCAAAATAGTAAACTTCAGGCGTCTCATTGGTCGTTCTTGCTGCAATGAAATTAATAATTTGTAACCAACTTACAGAATTGTGTAAATATGGGTAACAATCTTAGAGGAAACTGTTATTTTAGCGGACAATTAGCTAAAGAGGTTGATGGCATGATTATGAATAAGTTCCTAAGACTTTCGGTATTTAGGCAGTGGTTTAGTGAATTCTACCCATCAGAAAACTTTAGATTGCATTTTAAGTTTGATCATATTACCCAATCAGTGTTACATAACCATGTAATTGCGCGCTGTAAGTACCTAGACACGATTTATTTTAGCTGCCGCTGCACTAGCCGTTATTGCGACGCTTGTTAGAATGGCGGAGGTTTTTACAGGGAATAAAACTTGTTTATTATAATTGGGCACTTGGATTTTAGGAACTTGACGAATAAAGAGATTGAATCCAGAACTTACAACAAATAGCAAAAAGTTGACTCTGGTGTTAAACGATCCCAATAAAACGTTCGTTAAATAAAAATGTGGTTAATGAACGGCTGATATTTTTATTTAAAGTAGATGCTACCGTAATGTTTAACGAGTCACGCACTTTGTGCTTAACGAATCATATTAAACTTCTTTATGCCTTAGACTAGTTTTTGATTCCATCCTGTAATATGACAACAAAGTAAGACAGAGTATTTTTTTTATTTACTAACTAGCTGTCGCCCTCGACTTCATTCGCGTGGACCTCGGGAACTGTATTTGCTATTTTGCTAAATATAGGCTACACAATGTTACAGCGTCTAAGCTGACAGAAAATACAGTTAATAGGGTGTTTTATGATATATTACGAGTGCTACGCTGCAAAATAAAATCCGACATAATATCGACGCCCGAAAAAAACTATGGATTTATGTCCATAGTTATTGAGAGGCTTTACCACAATCGTTAGTAGGAATCACTACAGTGAACTAGGCGTACGTAATCGGAACTCTTGGTTCGTGTTTGATTCACAGAAAAACGTTTCAGAATACACGCGAAACTCTAAAAGAAACGAGATTAAGCCTGCAAATTTGTTTACGTCTGTCGGTAAATCGATAGAAACAGCAATTGTTAACAAACATCTGAGGTTGAACGGAATTAGATATTATTTCCACCGTGTTTTTTCATTATTGTAATTGGAATTGATATAATTTGAATTATAATGGATTGGATTGAAAGAGCGTTTCTGTTGTTTATTTCATTCTCTTTGGTACGGTTACAATAATTGAAAAAGTAATTTTGATGATTGATGTTTTATTTTATATAATTAAGTACAGATGTAGATTTTATTTGGCTAAAATAAATAAAAATTACAACACAGTCATTATTGCCACATTAATCATAGTACACGTCATTTTAAAAATAACGTAATCTACATAATGGTGCACTTTTTTTCACATAACTATTTCTATTTTATTGCACATGACAATTGTAAATAAACAATATTTGCCCACAAGATGGTAAGCGGTTACCGCGGCCTATGGACGCTTGCAATACCAAAGGTATCACTCGCGGGTTGCCACTTTGAGGCTAAGATCGAAAGCCTCATGTGCCAGTAATTTCACCAGAAACCATACCCTTCACACCGGAACACAGTAATGCGAGCATTACTGCTTGGCGGCAGAAATGGGGAATGGTGGTTGAATCCATTAGTACACGACCGGTTTTAAGCCCTGAAGGCAGCGGTACTTGCTATAAACCACCAGTGGTCGACACTGATTTCGATATATTCGATCAAGTTCATATTTACATTAAACCCGAGTTATTAAACATTCATTCAACTAGTACAAACAAACTTCGATATCTCCGGTATGAGTTTTCATCAACTGAAACTCATCCATCTATAAACTTATTTATTGCTTTGCTGTGGTCGTAAACTGATATTATCGGGACGATATTAAAATATCGTACGCTATTTTAAGTACTAAAAGTTCTATAAGGTAATGAAGGAAGACCAATATCATAGCTCAGGATATAGTTCGAGTCACACGTCCCATGTAGTATAGTGCCAAGCTGGTGGCGGCGACATTGTGTATGTTGCACCGTGTCACATGTGCCAGATACTTTTACACGACAACGCCTGCCTATCCCTTCGCAAGCGAGTCGACGCCGAGGCGCAGCGCTCCACGCCACGCTACTCCGCGCCAGATGGGTGCAACGGGGTATGGAATTGTATTTAAGCTTTCACACGTATTAAGCTCTAAGCCGGTACTGGATTGTTTTTATTATCACCAGCAAATGACGAGACGGTCCAGTCGTTCACCGCAACGCCTGACTGTAACTGCTACCGTGTCACCGTAAATATAAGTTTAATGTTTCGCGTGACATGCACTGCGCTTGTCACCCCGATACATAATTATTAGTATTAAAACCTTTTTGCTCAGATATTTCACTTGCTTCAGTCGATTTCAAACCTTAACACTTATTTACTCCAGGTGGGTAACCACAAGCTCAAAAGCAATATTGAAACAATGTTAGACTGACATTTTGGCATACAAAAAAACAGTGTTTTATTATTTCCATATTGTTATAAGAGCTTGTGGTTACCCCCAAAGACTTTTTATGTCTTTGACACTACTGCTTGAAAGCAGAAATATAATAATAGCACTACGGTGGTACCCACCAAGACAAACTCTTGCTAAAGAGTCCTACCACCAGGTAACCAGACACAAATGCCGTGTACCTAGAGTGCTTACATTCTCTTGGGTACATAGAGTACACGGCACGTGAGACCCAAAAGATATAATTTAATACCTTTCTTAATTAGAATTTTTTTAATAATTATTTTATTTTTTATATAACAATTTATTCATCAAAATTTTGCTCCATTTTATACATTAGGACTCTTTGGGGGAGGCTTATGTCTCAAAATGTACATGGTGATGATTATGATTTTAACAATAAATATAAAATATTTTTACATATATTCTTTTTTATTTCTACTTATTGCGTGGTCGGAGATATCGTAGTAATGAAAAGGCTTGTTGAAAAAGCGTGTCTGCGTTTATTATTGCTATCGTTCCATACCTATATTGCTATTTTTTCTCTTGATCCAATTCATGCCTTGCCTTTCTTTAATGAGCACATAATGATGAAAAATATGGCTGCAGCCCGGCTTCGTTATTAATCGCAGCGATTTTTCTACTGGTATTTCATTGCTAGTCGCTTCTTTAGTGCTTTTCGCTGTTGCTGTGTTGGTGATTAATAACTGTTCCTTGTTTTGGGATTAATTTGATGGTGGTCGTGCTAGTTGTAGAGCCGATTTTTCAAAGCCAGCGTAATCTTTCTTTGTATTATTTTTGGTAAACTTACGAAACAAATAGAGGAACTGTTTTATTTTCAATATACACTCGCAAGCAGCTGAATCGACTCACCCCTACAAAAAGTACAAAGTGTAACTTTTTTCGAAAATTACTCGAGTAATGTACCTACTTATATAATATTTTTTAAAGCTTGGTCAATAGGCTTTTAAATAACACCAATCATTTTAATTCATTCAGTTTTTTTTTTAAATATCGTTATATCCGTGTAAGAATCGAAAATGCGCTTTGTGCGGTAGCTACGCGAGCGCGTCGCAACTTCCTTTAAAACCCCCTGCAATCAGTGCATACTTATTATTCGCTTAACAAACGTTGAACTAAACACACCTACGCAAGTTTAGATCCCCGATTTACAACCACTATGGATACAACATCAGAAGAAGCTGCACAAGGTGTTGCTTTGCTGCAACAGAACCCTAGCTAGCGAAAAGTCGCTCGCCGACTAAATCTGAGCAAATCTGCTGTGACAAGGGTGTACAGAATCCAAGAAACTGGTTCTTACTCTAGGAGGCCAGATACCAGTCGGCGCCTGCTTACTTCTGAGAGAGACGACCGTTTTATCGTTTCGACGAGTCTCAAAAATCACCATCTCACCGGTGTTTCTGTCCAGCAGCAGCTTAGAGAATGTATGAGCGTCAAGTTTCCTCCCTTTTTCTTCAGTTAAAAGTAAAATAATAATTTATTATGCCGAGTTATTTGTATTTTTTTTTATTTTTTATTAATAAACATTTAAATATTACAAAGTATTAAATATTGTACCTTAGAAACCTATATAGGTTTGTCCAGGTACTCACATTCGTCGTAATTTTAATTATTTAATCACTTTAAATACTAAACATACATAATTACACAAGAAATAAGTACCTACATTAGATCTAACATGCAATACAAAATGCGATAAAATAAAACAACTAATCTGCGCTCATGCAGGCTACGGCCGGTCGTATAAATAAAGGAATTGTAAAAATAAAAATTCGTACAATTGAGATAGTTGACCTAGTTACCGTGAAAACAATAGACAAAATTCAAAACCAAAATCACTGCAAGGCATGCTAATCATAAGTTTACATTGCTCATTCCCCAAACATAACTTGAGTTTCCAGAATTATAGTTAAAGTCTTGATTGTTCCCAAGATAAATTATTCGAGTCTCAAGTCTGTTTTTGCGTAGCTAGTTATATTTTACTAGATGCGACATTTACTACATACAATAAATTATGTTCAGAAATATTATTCTGCTGCTACGTGCCGTGTGAACATCGGGCCGGCATGGGTTATTTCATTTCACCCCCACTGGGGACCATCTGGAAGTATTTTTCCCGTTCACCCTCATCGTGGTCAGCGGAAAGGTTTTTCAGAAGCGCTCGTCTCCGAGGGGGTGAGCGGGAAGTTCTAGTAGCGTACGCCCCCACTAAAATAGCATGAGGATAATTTCGGTCTCTTTGATTTGACGCGTGAAAAAGATTTGACTCAAAGTTCATACCCCACGAGCCTCGGATTTTTCAAAACCTGCTATAGATTAGCTACTTGACGCTTGCTCTTTTTAAAGTTAAAACTAGAATGCGTTCTGCCATGTCACTTAATGCCAATATAACTTAGTTTCAATTATCTCTTGGAGCCTAGTTTGTTGCCAGATTTTTTTAGACTTCAAAGTGATCATTTGTTTATATAAAACTGAAGAAATTGTATTATCAGTTAGTAGTTTTATAGAATGTATAGTTTTGAGCTTCATCTAGAATTTTCTATTCTCTTGTATAATAAATGTTGAGCGACTAAAAAGGTGTCGCCTGGAACCCGAACACCACGTCTGCGACCCGCTGATAAATGTAGGTATCAAAGCCGCACTTGGTTTATAATGATATTATTAAATTACTAGCTTGATATCAGCCCTTGTGACTGATTAAATTTTGATATTGTATGACACAACACATAACAACAACTCTATGGAAATGCCTTATTGACAAAAGGAAAAGAAGAAGACCACATGATACGTTTCGAAAGATGGCAGGACAAGATAGCCGAGATAGAATACAGTAATGGACAATGGAGCAATAAATTAAAACTTTTAGAAATGCATAACACTCGCTTCGTTCGTTCGTTCGTATGAGTCAGGGGCCAACTCTAGTGACAGAGTTTCTAGGCCACCCCAAGGCCTCTGTCATGGCCTTACAACTTTGAAAAAGCCGGGACCGACTGCTTAACGTGCCCTCCGAAGCACGGGAGCGCTCAGTTGAAATTGCCACTGGCGGTCACCCATCCAAATGATGACCCCGCGGAACAGTGCTTAACTTCATTGATCTGTTAAGAAAAACTTAGCCAGCTACGTCACGAGCGCTCCATATAACAACCGCTGAGGGGTCCTTACTTAATTAAATTTTAGTAAAAACGCTGCACCATTTTTTTAATCTAATGTTACCTACAATAATAGTGAATAAAAACATTTTATTTTATATTATTTATTATGACACACAGTTTCAGTTCCAGGAAGCCTAGCAACTGTTAACAAACAACTCCTGTTACCAGAATTGGCTAATATACAAACTTACTTAGGTACTCAGGTATCAGTTTTTTAAAATAAGTTTCAAGCTTAGATTGACAGATTATCTGAAAATAAAACACAATTTTACAATTTTGCAGATATCATTTAGCTTCTTTCAGACTTTTTTATGACTTTTGTATTTATTTATTTATTTATTTGTATGTTCAAGGAAAACCAACAGCACATAAAAATGAAACAAAAAACATCTTATACAATAGGGTAATAAAGGTATTTTATTAAATTAACAGATGCTAAGCGAATGAAGAAACTTCATGTAATACTGCGAATCATAAAAAGTTAGGTCAGAAGCCTTCAGGCGGTCTATCAACTCCTCCTTCAGAGTTGGCCACTGACTCATATTATAGACTTACCAAAGTGTGAATTTCGTAGATAAAATCATTGTTCTCAACCAGCTTCCAGGGTGACAACTTATACCTAAAATGTGATTTAAATGACACACTTACAAGAATCAATGCATGCATTTATTGCATAGCATACCTACGCGGCATCAGTTTGCGCCAGACATCATGCGATGCAAATCACTCGCATGCATAACCTTGCTGTGATACACAGATTGCTGTGATTGTAAATTGCTTTGGGTTGATCTGTCTCAGTGTCTCTGTCCCCAATGAGATTGCGTATATATGAGAACAACTAGCTCCCACCCACGGCTTTGCTTGCGTATATTCATACAAAATGCCCCATGTCTTGTAGACTATAAACTATCTCCGTGGTTAAGTTTGAACATTATGGTTCAGCAGTTCAGCCATGAAAACAGTATAAAAAGGCAGAGTTACTTTCTGCCCTTAGCCGAAAAAAAGTTTTAAAATTATAATGCTATGTAGTTTTTCATAATTATATTCATATTCCTGATGCGTCCTCTCAGAGTCGAGTTTCGGGAATTCATTTCTTAGTGCACCTCGGCACATTAAATAGATCTCCATGAAAATTACATGACTTAACATTTTGATTGTGCGTTGATTCAAGAAATAATCAGTCAGTCAGTAACGCAATGCTTTTATATTTTAGATTGAAACGTAAGCGAACCTCTCTTACGTAAGCTTATGTTTTTGAACTGCGAAAGTAACATGACATAAGAGCTTTGTTATTCTTTTTGTTGATGCCCTCACTAGCCTACTCTCAAACGAGAATCATCATCATTATCATAACATTTATTAATTCGAACCCACCTTAGAATCTGAAGGCTGGACTACACTATACCACTAGTGCTCTTTAGAATTTAATAGTCTGTAAAAAATCTAAATATTTTATGGAAAACTACGAACAGTAAATAACTTTCGACGCCGACGCGGCGACGTGAAATAATGATCTTCATATCTCAAACAAGAAGTTTTAAGAAACAAACAATGAGCCAGCAGACACAGTTCGATTTAACTTCTCAAAGCTATCGATTTGAGTTGGGCGCAATCAGATAGTGTTTATTTATCTAAACTTTGTTTAAGAACTCCAAATTTCCCTTCAGAAGTTAGATTGGCAAATATTATTTTTTCAAAGACTTAAACCAGATAGGTAGGTAGGTACTAAGACGTTGATATAATAATATCAATATTTCTAAGCCCTGTTCATATCGACAAGGCAAGCAGAGTCAGACTAAGTACACACAGGTTTTTTTACGCCGTGTGTTTTTTATAGAGTACTAGCTATTGCCCGTTACTTCATTTGCATGGAACGCAGTAACAGTACATTTTCCGAGGTAAAAATTGTACCATGCTTCTATTCCAGGATAAAATCTACATGTGTACTTGCTATATTTTTTTTAATTCTTTCAAATTGGACGTGATACTACCCACAAACATACAAACATTCCATACATCAGCATTGGTCAACAATAACTGCAGTAAGACAAAACTATGCTTTTAACTCTCGCAGAGAGGTCAGTGTAAATAATAAAAACATTTAAAAGAAAATAATTGTTGACACACAATAATTTATTACAATAAACTTTTAATATCTAACGAGGTACTCATACTCATAAAATATATAAGAAGCTCAAACTAAACTATTTAAAAATAAAATAAGTAATTGAAACTAAACCTAGTTTTGTACACAAATATGAGTAACAAAATATGAATTACATACTAAATAATATGTACGAGTATAATTATCACATTAATATAAAGCGAACGAGTATTATATAAGTCACTAAAAGTTAACCTACGAGTGTGTTCTACCCTCTTTAAACACGTTAAATATAAATTGAAACTACGCTTCAACATAAACTTAGAATTTTTGATAACATCTTTGCAAACATCAATCTAGTACTATTTAATAACATTAAATATTTTTATAGGCTAACTAAATAATTCAGACGTTTTCCTTTGAGCTTGCAGGATGCGGGGAGAAAACGAAACGCGGCAGGCACATTGAAAAAACAAGATTGCCGATACATATTATTTAAATTATACTACTGGTACTAGGTATTTATCTGAGTCATACGATACATTAATTACTAATTAGAATAAAGCTCTAAAGCTCTCATAAAGTACGTCCAGTGCAGTCTATTCTGTGTAGATGTTTCTATATATTTATGAAAAGATCTCAGAGGAATTGACGTTGTCTCTGAGGTAAAACTTGTTTTATTTCTACAGAAAATCCGGAACCATTATAAAACGTATTCTAGATTTTATAATGACTGGTTCCATAACTTGATGTTGTTAGTTCTGAACGCAAGATTCATAAGTTGGTATCATGTATTTGATGTTGATAAAGGCGTCTGGACCGCCGTATCTTTCGAGGATTTGAAGAGTGTCTTCTATAAGGTCTGCCACGTTCTCACCTCTGGTGGTCGAATGGTCTATGCCAGCACCCAAAGTTTCTGTTGCGAAAAAGACATATTTTTTGGTGTAATTGAGGTCTCACGTTCAAACCTTAGTTCAAACTAAATAATGTGACAATATACTACAATAACTGTAAAAAGATTTTGATCAAAACAACATTCCATATCAGACTAAGGAAAAGTTATTATACGTTTCGATCAGATGAAACAAATCCTATCAAGTTTAACGGAGTTTTTGTTGATTTTTAGTCAGTTCTACAAAGGAAAGAGGTATAGGAATAGTAATACTTAAATCCATTATCATAAAATAACATTTAATTTCAATTTAATTGTAATATAAAATTCATTCTGAAATTTTGGTAAATAATATTTAGATGATCTAAAAAATAAAAGTAGTACGACTAAAAAAGTTATGAAATATAAAATTATATAAATATTATGTAACATGTAAACGAAATTATGTTCGCCGCTACAGACAAACGACCTTACGATCGAACGACATCAATCAAACACGCGACCATAATTGACATGCATCACAAGAGATGATATTATTTTCGGTAATAGACTCGTCGGGACATCCAAGATTAATTACATACACAACATACTCTCAAGACAGACTCAGCAAGTTGAATCATATCGGCGTGTAAATATGGGTGCAAATGTTTCGTTGTTATAGGGTGCGGTGACGCTCACCACTGGTTGACACCGAACCTCATTGTCAGGGAATTCAACGCGTTTCAGGGTTTTGTTTGACATGACGAGTACTTAGCAGACGAACAACTAATTGCTACAAAAAAAAAGCTTAAAAGATATAACGAAAAATGAGATTATTCAGAATGAGAGTCGATTTTAAACGCTTACAATTTAGGAATAAACAGTTATAAAGCAAGCATAAATCACTTTATCAATAAAAAAATTAAACATCACATTTTATGGAAACATAAAATTAAACTATTGGCATCTTTTAAAAACATATTTTTGCTGATTTTAAAGTACTGAATAAAGTAAAAGCAATTTTTGTTGCTGTGCTACTCGAATTTTGCTGAAAGCCTAACAAAGCCAAATGAGGTGGCTACATCTCTCGTGAAATAGTTGGAACCGAGGTTTGAAGTGTCGTTTTTGTACTCAGTTTACACAGACCTAATGTTTTGTAAATTGTTCGTCATTATTGTTCAACCGAGCTTTGGTTAAAATGAGCCCGACAAAGTAAATTAGGCGAAAAGCGGTTTGACCTATTTTAAACTGAATTATTTCTAGCGTATGACTTCTTTATTACCGCCTTTTTTTAAAGTTGGATATTTACTTTGCCTTATAAATATCCTACTTTTTAATTCCAAATATTGCATAATTAATGTCAAAATTGAATCCACAGAGAAAATAATGAAAAGCTTTTTTTTTTCATTGAAATAAGAACGAGCGGAAAGTGTTTTCCTATTGGTCCCCAGTGGGAACGAGACCTGGAGATGTCTCGTTCTCGGTCCATATTTATGTAAATAAAAAACTTTGTTAAAGAATATTTTATATTACATAAAACTTACGGTTCCGGTCTTTGAAGAGGTTGAGCATTGGAAGGATCTGCCTGTAGTACGGTACTAATGCTTCCCCGACCCTGTCGCATCCAGTGACTATCATTTGGATACATCTGAGAGCATGACAGATGACTGCAGGTCGTTTAGTAGCCATGGCATCTGAGAACAAATAATTATTTAAAAAAAAACTGACATCATCAAACCACAAAAATTGTCTTGATAGTTTGTGGTGATCCGAGGGTTATTTTTTCTGTTATGTGTACGAGAGTATGTACCTAGTTATTGACAAGGTTTTTTATGATTTATTGAAAACGAGCTGACCCGCGTCATCAAGGCTGTCATGATGATGACAATCTGTACAACGCAGCGGTTACACCGTGATTTAATAACAAATTTTATAGATTTTTTTAAAGATTACGTACTAATATTTATAAAAAAATAAATAAAATAATTATTATTTATTTAATATAAATATTTATAGTAATTAATTAGTAGTGAAATAATATAAAACTACAATAATTACACAGTATAAAATAAATTCGCTTCCCGCTGTCTGCCTTTAAGAATGTATGTTTGTTTAGATCTTTTAAACTTCTTAACGTTTTCAACAAGAAAATTAAGAAAATGGTTTATAGCACCCGTGCAAAACCAGGGCGGGTCCTATTATTAATGAATGCATTTAAGTTAAATAAAAGAAAGCATACTTTTGATTGGTATGATCAACTGTGGCACAACCGGCAATACTTTGTAAGATCCCTTGGAGACTAAGTCATTGATGCCACGCTCAACGATAAAGTTGAATGGGTAACCACCTTCCGCCAGCCCGTCGAAGAACATTGGCAAATAGTGGTGGAAGTCCAGCTTCTCTATTGGCACCTGAAATGACAATTTTTTGGTTTGATTTAAACCAAAATAAATAATTGGTAGAAGGGCTCTAATCTTGAAAAACATGGCAAAAAACACGATTACACGCAATCACACTCATTGTCTGATGCGCAACGGTCCGCGTCTGCCAGTTGACTAATGCAAATGGTCTGTACACACTTCTTTCAAAGTATACACATTTTAAAGAGATAATTATGTAGGGCGATTACGAAACATGGTTAATTGCAACCAAGTTCGTAATTTCGTTACGACCCTATGATTCCATTCAATGAACAAAGTTTCGAATAAAACTTGAATTAAAATAGACTGTAGGTAGGTACATGACGTAAGTAGAATACTTTTTGATATTTTTAAAACTTTTTTATAAGAGTCTTGATTCATGCTCAATTAAAGTTTTGGAATCCTTCAAGATACCACTCAGTGAAGTTATGGAAAAAAACAAATGAAAACAGCTTCATTAACTTTGCAGAAAAATCTATGCTCAAGACAACTAATAATTGATATGACTAGAAATACCTTCCATGCAAGCTGCTTCCCGAACGTAGTGAATTCAATAGAAAGAGGAAACTCTCCCCTTTGGTAACAACTCCTGAACATCGTCGGCTTTTGAGGCTTAGGGTCTCGGACGCCACTTGGCGGAGGACCCACCACTCTTGTGTTTTTTTGCATTGCTATAATGACAACCAGTCATTATTATGTAACAAAAAATAGCCATTCATATTGTTAAAATATAACTTTACCTTGTTTTAAACTAGAATAATAGGATCAGATAATCAAAACAGTACACTGTCATAAATGTATTAAATTAGTATCATTACTATTTTTTATAATATATTTTGGTTAGTTTAGTCCCAAAATAAGCAAAGTTTGTACTATGGAAACTCAAATAACTTATACAGATAACTGATATAAATCTGAGACGGTATATTTAGAAGTTAAAGTTTTATACTACTTATGTGGCAAACAAACATACGATCTGTTTGTTGGTTAGCAGTAATTCTATGCAGTAGATTTTTTTGACGCTTGCAAATACCAGAGATGAAACTTGCGCGTTTTATCCTGAGATTAGGATCAAAACTTTCAGGAGTCTATGCTTTGAGTTTTTTCGGCACCCACAACCTTCTTACCGGAATACAGCACCGGAAGCATTAGGGAAATAGGTATGGTGGTATTTTCCTGGACGAGCACAATCACAAAGAGTGGTAGGTACTAGGTACTATTTTAGACTGGTCACTTAGAATTGAATTAAAAAATGTGGATTCTTACCTTGAATAGTAAAAGCAGGAACAATCCTAACTTTCCTGGTTTTTTTTCCATGGGGATAGTTGGGACTGGGCTTCTTCAAAGAATTCCTGAAATCTTTTCCACAATTGTCAGGCGCGCACGGTGGCAACAGAACCATTTTTCAAAATATTTCAATAAACAAATCAAAAAAACATGATACTCCGTGTACACGGGTAAATAATCCAATAATATAGATCTAAAATGTTGACACAAGTAATAAAATAAGAAGGTAAATTTGCTCAGGGCCTGGGCTCGTCTGATTGTTTATTTTGCAACATGATCGTTGCTAAGCAACGCTGGCCTATTGATTTGCGACGGTGGCGCCGCCGGGTAGGCAGGGTGTACACAGGACGATATTGCGTACGTGACCGTTATTTTTATTCTGTTTATATTTGAACTCATGTAGATTTTATTTGGTTCTGTAAAGTATTTTTCACGTGTGTAGAAGTAAGTACGTAAGTTACTGCTTTAGCTCAGAATGAAAATGAAGACTTTTCAAAATAGCTTTTGCAGTCAGTATTTTTTAATAATATCACGATCAATTTTTTTTTGATTCTTGGTTTTTAGAAAAAACTTGATCTACTATAATAAAATTTAATACAAAGTCTAACCATGCTCACATTACCATAAAATGTTTCTTCATTTTAACTAATTTTGCTAAGCGAATTGCCGATCGTACCGTCGTCCGTCGTCGCCGTAGGCGCGGTTGGTCCAAAATTATATTAAGTAAGTATCGAGAGTTTTATTACATTTTGATATTACGGGATATCTTCGCAATTTTCAAAGTAAATCGTATATTTTTGTATTTGTCTACTGAGTTTGAAGATGGTCCTTGATTTTGCTTGTAACTTTATTGGATTTTTGTGTAATGAAAAACACATTGAAAAGACACGATGCCAATCTATAGTGGTATAGTTAATTACATTTATATTAATTTATTTAATTTTTATATTTATTTAACTAGAACGGTGCATAACCAATTACACTAGTTATTAAAATTAATTATAATATTAACATACTTAATAAAAAAATAAAAAAAATATAGCATAACACACAACGTACATTCTGTTAGTATCATGTTTGTTTTGTGAAATGTGAATGTGTGTACTCCCTTAAATAAGAGGGTTGTAAAACCAAAGTTGACACTTCGTTCGATGTTTAAAATTACGAAAAATTGCTATGCCCATGCTTTGCTGCGTTCAGATTGATTCAGTTTTTTCACGATTTTCACTTTCAGTCACGGAATATATTAGTACATATTAGTTCCATGCTTTCAGTAGATAGCCTATGAACTTGATCATATTTACATTCTCAGGTTGGATCAAATGAAACTCGAATAGGCACTATTCTTCAAATAAATCGAATTCGCGAGTAAAATACAAGAAGTATTTGACGATTCTTTTCCAAGAAGTAGTAATTCCAAAAGTCTACGAATACCAAGGTTCGCTTTAAAAACAGCATGGTACTGCAAGAAACTTTAATTTTGAACTAAACTGTAAGAACACTGAATAAAGATTTAAGTTTAAAGCGCACCTTAGATCAAAGTAGTTGAAGTGAGTATTATGTAAAAACTTTGCTTGTTATCGCCAATTTGATCTAAAGTAACCAGGTATACTTTTATTAAGATGTATAACTAAATTGTCTCGAATTCTTTAAAAAAATTGAAGTTTTTATCATTATCATTCAGTCAATAAACATCCAATAAAAGTATAATGATGAACAAAATCTTGAGCTGTTACCATCATCCACCGACTTCCTGCAATTGCTTTAATATCACTGGTCTATCGAGTGGCGAAACTTTGTTTTCCAATTTGCATTAAAATTCATTTAATTACGGGAGTTTTAACATATCTTTGTATTGAATAAAATGCACTGACACTGTTTCGACTCGATAAAAAGAGTCTTCATCAAAATAAGTGCAAGTTGCGACGCGGGGAACAAAAGGCATCGTTTCACTCAAACCTTATGAAGGCTCTCATAATTTAGACGTAATTTTATCCGTTCTTTTCACCGATTCAATGATAAATTAAAACTTAAGTTTTTTTAAAATTAATGTTAATAATAGTCGACAGTTTTCAAAGTAAAATTATCTTGAATTTCATGCCACAGCTGGAGAAAATGGTTTCCAACTATTATTATGTTTAGATACTAGCCAAATAAATTGCAATTTTCGGCTAACGGTAGCGATGAGTTTATTCGATGTTTTTAATCACATAATAAAGGCCATTTCGTACTGTAGGTACTTAAAGTAAAAAATATTTGAAATTTATTTCATTCGTGTCATGGTACGAGTTATTATGTTAAAAGCCATTTGCAAAAGACTCTAAAACACAATAATACTTTACTGTCCGCCGGGATTGCAAAAATTAAATGGGTTGAAATTTAATTTGATTGCTTAATGCCCACTGGTGCCGATGGAACGTCCATTAACTTGATTATAGTGATATAATATCTACCTACTTCTTGTACGTAAGCACGATTTAACTACCTCAGTGGCACAGTGAGTGAGTGCCGTCATGACAGCCTTCTAATGTTCCCACTGTTGGGTCACTGGTCTTCGCTCGGGAGAGAGTTGATTGGGTCTTAGTTAGTTCTTGGACATGTCGGTTTCCTCACGATGTTTTTCTTTACCGTATGAAAGCACTGGCATTGCGCACATAAATTTTTCGAACAGAAAAATTCAATGGTGCACAACCGGTTTGAACCCACGACCTTAGTGTGTTGTTTTACCATCATGCTAGTAGCTTCTGCTATCTAACCCACGACAAAGGAAGTTCTAGTGTAGGGTCCGGACGATTTAATTCATCCGACTTTTATTAATTAACTAGCTGACCGGTCACACGATTGTTTTCGCAATTATTCCATAATTTCTCACCGTTCTTCAACCAAAATTAGCCAAATCGGTCCAGCCGTTGTCGTGTTTAGGTGAAACGCACAGCAATTCATGTTTATATATTGTTCATAATTTATAGGATTTGTTAATTTGTATAGAATACCCTTTAGACCTTGCAGACTGTTATAGAAGTGATCGACAAGATTACGGAATCACTCAAATGTAAATACGTTGTAGTAATGACTGCTCTAAATATTGCATAGGAATGATGCGTAGCGCGTAGTATAGCGAGCGTATTATTTTAAAAATGCTTAAAATGATCCATTCCAAGTTGAACCCTACAGAAAATACATGCAAAGATTATTTCGATGATAACGCAATCTCTGAAAAAATATCTCTGCTACAAACCAAATTTCATTCAGAAACCTGACACTAAGCTGTCATTTTGTTGTAGTCTGACTCAAGTCTAATTAAAAGATGAAGAAGAATGTATGGAGTCACCTGACAGTTTGAGCTCACAGTTGAGTAGGTCGCGAGGTTCTGTCAATATTTATAAATTCTGACTGAAGTAGCAGCAAAGTTATCAACCAGACATTAATTTAAAAGAAGAAGTAGCAGCAAAGTTATCAACCAGACATATTAATTTATATATTTGTTTAAAAAATAAAACGCCTTATAAAATCGATCATAACGAATACAATACTTAGTAACAACAATAAATCCAGTGTATTAAAAAGTAATTCTCAATGATTAAAACATCATTTGCAAGCCTACGCAATAATAAAATGAAACACCTATATTTTGCTAGCTACTCAATAAAACGAGCCAAAAATAGTCAGTGTAGAGCCCGGATATTCCGCACAGTCGTTTTTTGGCTTTCAAGCTTCAATACCTCTCTCGAAAAATGGGGCTGAGGCTTCGCAGCTACACAAAATTTAATATGTATCTGAAACACAATTATTACACGGACGGCCGATACCGGGAAGCAAGCTAGCCGATGATAGATAAATGAATGTTTGATCTACACAGTAACTTTTAAGCTATTTTGATTATGATTTTATAACCCTGATTGAACCAAATAACTCTGACATCTTTCTGAGAGTACAGTAGTGTAGTTCGTTCGTTCGTATGAGTCAGTGGCCAACTCTGGTGACAGAGTTTCTAGGCCGCCCGAAGGCCTCTGTCATGGCCTAACAACTTAGTAGTGTAGTACTAAAGCGTGGCAAATAAATTTTTTTGGCACTTGCTGCCTGTTCCCATGCAACCGCGTGAAATGCACTTGGAAATGACCTGGGTGAATCAAGCTTACTAAAAGTGTACTTAGTGCACCCGGTTAAAATACCCTAGGTGAATTAAGTACACCACCCCGTGACATCTGAGTTTTACGCCCCGCACCCCTGTAAGTTGTCAGGCAGGGAGACATTTGATTTATTTGGTTAGTCTATAGTAACTACTTTAAAACCGCAATGTAGTAGGTACATAAGCATAGTAAAAATATTTAAGAGCGCATAAAATTGTGCATGTTACTTAAATATTTTACAATGATGCTGGTAAAACGCAACTTAACTTTTCGATACTGCGTTTTTTGTTGGACCGAGCGACCTGATTCACTGCTAGGTAGGCAGAACGAAGCAATTTTAAACCAAGCTCACTTTATATTGGGTGCCAATTTATTCCTGCGCTTTAGTCGGAAACGTAACGATATTTTGATTGGGTAAACTTTGATTGCCAAAAATGTTGGGGTGTCTATTGGTAGGTTATTCGATATTGTGTATTATGTATTTCTATCTTTAAGTTTACAGAATATAAACTTTGTGTATATAACTGTTTTGTCAGTAACACGTTACCCTATGACTGTCTGTCATAAAAGATCACAAAGACACAAAGAAAACTGCAATTTCTTTTAGAGATGAAGCCTTTTTTTTATCACAAAATACGAGTAAAGCATTTTAAAGTTAAATTACCTTGGTGATTTCTTATTTTATTTTGGTATTTGCAATTAACGTTTGGTACCTAAGCATAGCTATCTCAGATTTACTACCGTCTAAGTACAAGTCCGGTCTCACGTAGCGTCCATAAAACAGATTCAGCGCGGCGACCGACCGACGCTAAGAATGAAATGGGTGCGATACTCCATACGTCTTCGTTGGCCGAAAGGAGTTTAGTCTTATATATTCTGTAAAGCACAGTCGTTCGAAGCCACAGGCTGTTTAAACTGAATTTAGTGGAGATTAGGAATGAAATAGCACTATCCCACAATTTTGTTCAAGTAGGACTATGATAAAAAGTAACCTAACTTGGTATATAATCATAATACTTTACCTTTATCATTTTTTAATACGGTATCATCATTAATTAATAAAGCTAAAGCCTTCATAATCTTAAAATAGTTTTGAAATCATCTTTTTGGATCTCAATCCAATCATCCAAACTCTATTTAAACCAATTTTAACACATGGTACGAGCGTTGACTGTAGGTTCACCTACGTGTAAGATACCGACATCAAACTGGTTTTAGAAGTTGACCACGACTTTAACAAGTACCACTGAGTTTGTCTGCCAAGCTGGCCTGGCTGAACTGGCTGCAAGTGCGAAAAAATTGCCTACTTCCGGTTGCGAAATTCATTGGATTTTACGTCATAAGATACCGGAACGCAACATACGCCAAAAGTTGACCGTTTATTAGTTAGATGTAATATTATTTTGTCTGCCAGTTCCATTCCAAAAAGTGGCCATTTGTACCCCTATCTACACATACATATATATTTACGTCATCATCATCATCATCACCATGACAGCCTTCTAATGTTCCCACAGCTGGGTCACTGGCCTACTCTCGGGCGAGAGTGATTGCGTCTTAATCCACCACGCGGACCCAATGTGGATTGGTGGATGGCACATGTATTTCGAATTTTTTGTTCTTGGACATGTCGGTTTCATCACGATAACGAAGGAAAACTCCTTCACCGTAAGAGAGCATGCTCTCATAGTACAAAAATCCATTGGTGCACGGCCGGATTCGAATCCACCACCTTAGGATGAGAAGGCGGGGTCACTATCACTAGACCACCAGTTCTCTCTTAACAATAGTAAATACAAATTTTGTGTAGGTACTTACTCAGTTTTAAAATGTCAATACTTTTGTATTGTAAACTTGCAATACAATTTTAATTGGAAGTTGATCTTAATTGAAATGTGAGCTAAACAAAAGTGAACAATTGTAAACAAGGCACTCATGCAAGTGACACATAACGAGGCATCCTAATAAACTTCTTTATTTGTAGTTAGAACTGTAAATAAATAACGGAATTCAAAGCGCTCTAACGATGCCCGGAGTTATCTACGAGTATTCAGTGCTGACACATTGGCATAGAAAAAGGACAGAACATAATAATTGAAAGGCACAACTGCATTTAATATTATTCCTTTTTATAATTAGAAATACCTTGTTTTATAGTACATAAAAAAAATTCTTAAATAACCGCTTGCCATCAAGTGGGACGCTTTTTGGCCACTTTAGTGGTATAAAAAAAAATATCTTTATATTAAGCACGCATTGTATATTGCCTGGTACCTGGAGTAGTAGTAGTAGTAGTAGTAGGATTATTTAGCAAAAGTCCGTCTTGGTAAGTACCACTGTTGTGCCAGATATGTAGCATAACTACGTTTCGGAATGACGAAAACGAGTATCGTGGCGCAGATGGTTAAAGCTTTGGGTGACACTGCAACATTTATGATCAGTCTTTGCTGGGTCATGGTGATGCGAACATCATGCAAAAGAATTTGAATTTGAGAACAACAATTTGACGTTGATACAAAAATAAATATATCCTTACCATGTATACTGGTATAAAAAGTGTACAACACAATCCAACAGATTTTCTGTCCGTAAAAGATATATTTCCCAACCTAGACAGCACAAGCGTGTGTATCATCAGAACGACCTGACTGTAAATTCAATAACATCCTACTTAAGGTAGGTTTTGAATACTTGTGACTTGCGACTTTTTATAATAATTATTTTTGGTTTTTTATTATTAAATAAACTACGATACTTACAAACTTACAGCTTTAGACAAAAACGTACAAAACATACAAGTAACAACAAAGCATACGTCTTATAAAATTAATTCAGCTCGCTCGCATTGCTGTACTCCGGTTCCGAAGGGTATGATTTCTGGTGAAATTGCAGGCACATGAGACTAAGATAACTGCTTACCATCAAGTGGGCCGTACGCTTTAGTTGCCCAAAAATATAATATCTGTAACATATTATTTTAAATATATTAACGGCTATTTACTACTTGTTTTTGTTATTTATGCTGACGTTTCTAAGTTTTGCTTGTTTTTAAACTTCTAACACACAAAACTCTTGGGTTAATTGGTAGATAAAGACCCATTTATACAGTGTAGTTAAATTCATTGTTTGAAAAAGTTGCCTTTGTCGAATTATTAATAATTTAAAAATTTATATGTGTTATAGTGTTTTTGTGGGTACCCAACAGTGTTTTTTCTTTTTCTTTATTTCTATTTTAGTACACAACAATTATGAAATCGATTAAACAAGATCTTAGTCCTTTTGTTTTAAGAAACGAAATAGCATTGGTAGCTGAGATCAAAACTCCACCTTATCTTACACGGTGTACTGTGACAAGAACTGAAATAATTCTTTGGAAGCAAATACACATTGGTGGCATTTTTATTAGAAAAGTAACTAGGATTTTGGTACCATATTGAATCCAGATGTTTCATAACCTAACGCCATATAAATCATCTATAATAGATGTACCTAAAGGACAGTGATTTATTGATTGAATTTATCAAAATTTTAATAATAATTAAATATAGTGAGAAAAAAGTCGAAATAAAATAAATAATATTAATATAAATAGATAAATAATAATATAGATATAAGAAATCAGCGGACATAATTATTTTACACGTCATCTAGCATGAATTAACACTTGTCTTTATTGTGTGTATTTTGTCCAGAATGATTATCATTGTTATTATTGTACACCTATTATTGTACAGATAACTTAAAACTAATTTAAAAGACTTATAAGCAAAGTTATTAGTTATTACTTTCAATAACAAAGAAATAAGGACGATCTTATCGCTGAAGATGATTTCTTTCAGGCAACCTTATATTATGTTTGTATTAACGTTTGTAGCCTATTTACTCTGAGCCGCGCCGGATCTAAAGTGACCAAAAATGAACTTTGTAACATACGTTCTAAGTTTGGCACAACAGCTAAAGTAGCTTACATTTTCACTTCGCAAGCAAGGCAGTCTCCCAGAGGGCACCGCTAATAAGCTTGTAACAAATGACTGCGCTGCAAGAAAATTATGTGCGATGCATATTAAATTGTTATTTTCAAGCAAATAATTATATCATAATTTAGTTTTAGTCATGTGAATTTATTTAGGTTGTGATATAACAAAATAAACATAGTAGGTAAAAGTAGGTACAGATAATAAGCAAAAAAATGGAGAAGCAGAACTCTAGAAACTCGTATACTTACACCTTCGTTTTGGCGTTAAAGTCTCGTTAAATCTGGTTATTAACGTCGTAAGTTATTCAAGGTCAAATAACACAAACGTTTTAGTTTGTAAGACGTTTCAAAGCAATCTTTGTGATTTTATCGAATAAAACTTTCATCTTTAACTAAGACCCGGATTTTTTGGTCAAATAATAAACCATAACCTAATTTAATGAAATTGTTGAAATATTTCATATAATTTTCATTTAAATAGGACTTCTTCAAGGAAATATAACTATACATGGAGCGATCGCAGTCAACTTTTGCGTTTGCTAGCGAATAAAAATCCAGACATTACGTGCTATTTGCACTCATTTTAATATTTCTTGTTTCAGGTAAGTTGTAAAAAATAAAGAATGTTAGAATAGTAGAGTTTTTTGTGATATAACTCGTCCTGGAAATGACTACCACCATACCTAAAGCTAAGCTGCCACCAGCTTTACTGTGTTCTGGTTTAATAAATGAAAAAGTAAAATGATAGCCATAAAATTGAAGTTACAAAGAGATTTTTCAATTATGCCTCAGGGTGATACGCGCGATGCAGGTGATTCGTGACTTATTTCATATAGTCAGCCATGTTGTACATTTTATTTGTAAAAAATTTAAGGTGTAATTTGTTTTGTAAAAAAAAAAATAATTAAAAAGTTTTTGTATATATTTTAAATATACAAAATTTATAATCCATTTGTTTTGCTCATTAAAATATATTCTACAGTTTTGTACTTAAAAATATCTTTACATTGTCACCTGCCAACTCTGGGATCAAAAGGCTGTTTTCAACATTTTCTTCTCTCAAGTCCGAGATTACGATGATATTTTATCTTTACTTTACATTAGTTTACATTTAAAAAATCTGGTGAGTTGAAAAACGGCTTCAACTTACGACTCTAAATACCAGTGCTAGTCTACATCAACTTGTTTGTTCTGTGGCTAATTTATCTGGCAACTCGGGAACGAATGGACACTGCACAGCGATAAATATTAAGTTTGGGCAAATAAGTCGGTTTGCTTTGAGAATTGGCTCCAGTTACCGATGTCACTTGAAAACAACAATAACGTAATATAGGCTTTGTAACGCTAACTTAAGGTATGTTTTGAGTTGAAATAGTTACAAACATTTTTATTTCAACTTTAGTCAGTGGTTCAACGCGTTGCCTTAAAAAAAAGTCGCAGTTGCGCGACTTAAATCTACTTACACATGAATGTCCATTTGAAGGAGACAGGATGAGAGAAAAAGAGAGACAAGACACTTATTTGATACCTGTAAGCTTTATCGCAGGTTCTTGAACACACTCGTGTGGTTTCGTTTTATGACGCAAGTTGCACTTCTCAATTAAGCAATCGATTGGTGCTTGCTAATCTACTACAACAACAACAGTAACATTATTATAAAAAATATAGTGCGTTATTTTAAACAGAGTGAAACTTCTAAACAATCTCTAACATTTTCTGTGCCAGTTGATAAAAGCGAAATATGTTCCGGGGTTTAAGCTTACATTTAATGCAAGTTTAGTCTCTTTGGGTTGCCGTTTTATTTCAGTTTTAAGTAATAGGTACTTTGAAAGCAGATTAATGAGTTGTTTACTCCGCTTTTCCACGACCTCTATTAAAGTTTACCACGTTTACCACTTTTCCACGACTTTTTAAAAATGCAGCTCACTCTTGATACATTTTTTTGTGAAGACGATGAAAAAGAAATGACTAGACGGTAAAGTTATTTCACTTGTGTAAAGCGCTACGCTTGGTATCGGTAGGTATTGACCTACTCCGGACCGAGAGGTTAATAACAAGGAACCAATTCGGATTGGTGCATTAAAAATTTTAGTTCTTAAATTTTCTAAACTACTTAACCCAGGAGGCTTTTACTACCATAAATAGTCTATGCACAGAATATACGGGAATTCTTTCAAAAATATTCCTTTATAATAAGCAAAATTAGTTTTAATTTAGCTACATTTTTTAATTTAGAGTTCAATAATATTAGTTGTAAATTATGCACTTTTTTATTTTATATATTTTTTTGTGTAATTTTAATAGTTTGTTGTGTGTAAGACGTTACTGTAGTTTGTAATAACCTTTACAAAATCAATTTCTTTTTACCACTGAAGTGGCTACAAAGCGTATAGCTTTTTTTTTCACTTGATGGTAAGCGGTTACCGTAGCCTATGTATAATTATAATGTACGCTTGCAACATCATAAATATCTTTTACGCGTTGCTACTCGAGACGTAGATAAAAAGTCTCGTGCCTGCAACCGTTCCACCAGAAACCAAACCCTTCCAACCGGAACACAGAAATGCTTGCATTACTGCTTGGCGGCAGAAATAGGCAGTATTTTACTACCAAAAACTCTCAACAAAATACGTCACACAATTAAAGCCTCTGAGCTCACGATACCTGCACATCGTATGCAAGACGGTGATCCATCATGGCGGATTTACGAGGATCCCTGAGTCATACAAATGTCTTCTTGCATCATTACTAATACTGACACATACAAATGTGTTGGTTAATTAGATTTGGCCCTAATACATAATATACAGCTAGGTACTCGTAATTTTTCTCAAATAAGCTTTAGGTAAAAACAAAATGGCGTCTCCTCTTGCGCTGTGCACTTTGATAAGTATGATAAACTTCTTTATTTTAAGGATGTCTGAGGGTTTTGAGGCTACTTTTTTATACTTATACCATAATAGTTTAAATAAAACAAATAATATTAAGAGTACAACTAGTTATTCACTTGAATAGACAGAACATCTTGGATATTCAAAGATATCAGAATAGAGATTTTTACTTTAGAAACCGTATTTTCTACTTCCGCCACCTTTACAAAATAAGAAGGACACGGTAAAAAGTTTCAAGTAAAAACTAAAAGTCGGAACTTCTTTAGGAGGCGTCATTTCCTGAAGCGACTGCAGTTGACGGTAAAAGGTCCTAGCCATTTCCTTAGCTACCAACAGTTTCTAGTTTCATAAAACTCGTTTAAATGTTAGTTTATAAAAATGTTTAGTGGATTTATGTGCTTTTGATTTAAATCTGGTTTTTTGAATAAATTCTAACCTCAGGTTACCAAAGACTTTTACTGTGTTCACAACTTTCATAGTTTACGAATACTATATTTTTTAACTATCAAATCAGACTATTTAAAATCTTACTAATTCAAACTAAGCGCGAGTTGGACTTCGCCTAAAAGACATGGCGGAAATACTATACTCCACAAAAAAAACTTCTTATTTCAGGATATTTAACTAGGTATGTAGTTTATTTGGAGTGGCCTACTCTTGTAACGGAATTTTTAGGTTACCGGAACGTACCTAAAAGGTAGTAAAAAAAGGCGTTTGTTATATTTTGACTGATGAAAACTGAGCCGGAATACCTATTTCAATCGTAAAAACAAGTTGACGACATGACATGACAATTTCACTGTGTGCTTTTATACTCGTATATTATGGCTGTGTCATTTATGTTTCTGTTTGGTTTTGATGTAATGGAATATATTTGGTATATATATATGTTCTTAAATTATATTTTCAAATTCATCTTCTCAACCAACATTTTAACACCAACGACAAACCCGACACAAGGCGATTACACCTATTAAAAGCGTTGCCATTAATATTCGTATCAATATCATTATGCCTACATACAAGTGCCACTCAATATCATATTAATAAGCCCGCAGGCTATAACTGGTTTTGCTGCATCCATTATATAGATGAAAAGTATGAACCCCGGATTATCCACTTAATGCTATGAAGCTTACATACGGTACAATGCATGAGTGATAGCGATAGGTAATTTGTCATAAAATACTGCTTATTTAAAAAAAACACAATAAAACTGTAGCATTTCTTGATTTAAAGGAAGACCTCAGTGGCGCGGTAGTAGGTGAGTGCCCGGTTGAGAAGTGAAAAGTTGCGAGTTCGATTTCCGTTGCGGGACAAATGTTTGCATGATTTGCAAATATTTGTTTCGTGTCTTGGTGTTTCTATGTATTTTATGGATGTACGATGATACTCACCTGTCTCTTAAATTTTTCTGTAAAAAGAAAACGTACCAGCTTACTTTTCTTGCCCTATTTTCAACAACTCCTTGGTACAATTGGGCAAAAACCTCAGAACCACGTCGTCAGCCGCTAAAATCTCACTCTGCACCGCCCATAAAGTTTAGCCATATGTTCCCATGAGCTGTAAAAGTGACTCTGTAATTTATAGCTAAGGAAGTTGGCCGCTGTGTTCCGCAATCTTACCGGTTCCTTACTGACCAGCTTAGCAGTTCAGAGAGATTATAGACGTGGTTTTTAGACCTTAGTTGGATATAAAAAACCAAAAGTTACGTTTCAATATGCTGATAATAATATAACCATAAATAAGTTCTGAGATTTTTTAAATTAGTTATTCATTTTGTCATTGTTGAAAAAGTAAAATTTATAATAATATAATTATTTGGTTTAATATTTATTATCTACTAGGAAATTATAAATGCTAAAATCTGGGTATGTGTGGGTGTGTGTGTGTATGTTTGTTAACACGTATCTCCGTGACAACTTAACCAATTGTGATGAAATGTAGATGGCTTAAGTCCTGGAATAACACAAAGCCTACTTTTTATCCCGAAAAAATATACTGTTCCTGAGGGATAGCATAAAAACTGCAAAAACGCGAGTGAAACCGCACGGGTCAGCTCGTTTTTAATAAAAATACTTATATATTAATAAACTATTATAGTGAATAGTAAGTGGCTTAGTGTTTTTTTCTCTATTTTAAACAAGATAAGTAACAAGTAGCAATTAATTAGTAAGTAAGAAAAAACTAATTGGTTCAAGAGAGCAAAAAAAATAAAATTAACCCTTATCAATATCGTTAATTTGAACGTGCTTAAAAAGCACAGTAAAGGGTGGTTCTAAGAGAGGACAGGGTATAGCGCCAACGCTGTTTTTGTAATAAGAGAAAGGATTAAAAGGTACTAATTAATCGGTATCACGGTCTTCAAACGGGATTCGAATTTAAGCCCCAAAGCAAAATGGATTGGTTTCAAAGCATTTACCAAAGCTGTTGTTTTAACAATTAAGGATTCTGATATGCATCAATTTTGTTTCTTTTGAAACCCCATTTTTGATAGACTGCATCATCAGTCTCATCTTGATGACGTAATTCACGTCATCGCAGTGGAATTTGTTGATTTTGTACACTTCTCTCACATGATTATTACGCTATTTACCTAGTAAGTAAGTTCGTATGAGTCAGTAGCCAACTCTGGTGACAGAAATTTTAGGCTGCTTTAAGGCCTCTGTCATGACTTAACAACTAAAAGCCGGGACCGACTGCTTAACGTACCCTCCGCACGGAAGCGCTCAGTTGAAATTGTCACTGGCTGTTACCAAAATGGTGACTATGCAAAACAGTGCTTAACTTCGGTGATCTGAGGATAACTTAGCCAACTATGTCACAAGCGCTCCATTTTTTTGGACTCCATTAACCTGGTGATTTATACAGCAAAACCTTAATTATTATATTTACCCTAATTTAAACATAATTTAAGCAAAACGCTTTATCAAAAACTTGCCACAAATTTAAATGCTGCTGCAAAATCGAAACTATTATCATTTGTTAAAATAAATTTATTGACCGAGAATCGGTTTCACTGTGAGTAACAACAATAAAATCTCATAATCGTACCTTACTGAACGTAAGTACCATCAAAACTACTCGTTGATATCACCAACTTCCAAATAGCCTCCTCATTGCCCTCTTCACTCGCAAGCTGAGTCAAACTACTTCTTACCCTTATGGAGACTATCTAACTTACAGGATGCTTTATTCTTCTAAGCAATTTTTTTCGCTAGACACATTTTTTTCTAAAAAATTACAATCGTATCTCAAATATCTCTCATTCGTAAATCAAAAACTGTGCAGTAATCGTTTGAAAACTTGTATTAACTGACCAAGTGAGCTCATCCATCTATTATAAAAACATGAGTATATATTTGTAAAAAATTTTTTACTAATTTGACATATTATTAATACTATTTAAAGTTAGAATAATAACACCTAAAAACCAAATAATATGACGTTTGTAAATTATCATGCCATGTTGGTCTCATCAGAGTCCTTAAGTATTTTGTCTATTTTTATAGACGGCAAGGATGACAACACACTAGATGCGTGCGCGGGTCGGACGCGGATCGGATCGTGTCAGTGTGTTGTCATCCTTGTCCGTTTATACAAATTGAACAAACTACAAGTGCGATGGGCCCGCGACAGATTCGACCCGACCCGCGCCCGCTCTCTATGTGTTGCTTCAAAGCCGTGAGACTCTCTTTACAAAAATAAAACCAACGGCTATTAATTTAAAGCAAGTATTTCTGTGTCAGTCATTATTTCGTATCAAGTCTTGTCACTTGGTGCTTCTAGATAGGCAAACCACCTAATAGCAAATCAAACTAAGGTGGCGATTTAAACGCAAATAAGTGAGCTGGAAAGGAAACAAGTAATTTTTTAAATAAATACTGTGAGGTTCTGCTAGTATCCTGCAGGATAGGGAACGATGGGGCTTCAATATAAACGATTGTTATTGTTTTAAATATGTGCACCCGACCGTCTAGCTCAGCCCCAACCGAATAAATTGCAGGCACGAGCAAAGCAACTCGATGACGTGTCGTACGCGTACACTTAATCGGCAAACGCCACATTAGCTATGATAAATTATCATGTAAGCCGCGTGTGGTACTAAAAATTACCTATGCTGTATGATAATAGTTTATGCTAAGCTATATCTCTGGTTCAAAAACGAACTCAAAGCGAGGCGAGTGCGCAACGAGTTCGCAGCGAGTTTGCAGCAAGTTCGCAACGAACGCACCGTAAAGACGCCGCGGGCGCGCAGCAAGCTCACCGCTTTTTGCGGGGTGAAAGTGGGGTGGGGCGGGTTGCATTGTTCGTCGCGAACTCGGTGCGCACTCGATACGCTTTGAACTCGCTCGCAAACCGCTAGTAAAGTAGCAGCTAGAAGTTTTTTTATCGTCTTTGTTCAATTGTTTTACTAATAAAACGTTAAGATTCAACAAAACTGTTCTACAAAAAGACACTCACCCTATACAATGAAGCTTTGAGACGGCTTTCACTCAAAGTGAAACAAAACTTTATGGTCCGATGCTTTTACCTCGAGCACTATACTCAGTACCTATAGGTACTACCTATAGATACTCTTATTATGTCTGTATGCTATTTCGCTTTCATTGTGACGTTGACCCGCGTTTCGCCTTTAGTATGACTACAAATATTGCTGAGTTTAATATGAACATGGTCTCAGCTTCATTTACTGGAAAAGCAGTTATAATTGCTTACTTTTTACGGCTATCAGATAGATTCTTAGTTGCATAAGTTTCAAGTCACACGGTTTAACACTGGTAAGTAAATTCACTTTGAATATGAATATCTAAGAGGCCTGCGAAAGATGAATGTCTAAACAAATGTATTTTTTATTAGTACTAAGGGTTTGCGTTTGTGATTGTTTACAATCAAATACTTCTCACGACAGAGAGTTCACGTCTAAAAATAGCAACGTCGCATCAAACGAAATATTTCCCAATAGATATTTATTTTCCCTCTCTATACTTACTAGTAACTGAATTTCATATTAAAGTCCCATTAAAAGTAGACTAGTAGTTTTTTGCGTTTAGACCTATACAAACAACGAACAACAAAAAAAATATGTGTAGATTCGTGTTCTGTGTATTAAATATTAATGACTTCTTTTTCTCCTAAGACTTTGACTTATTTTACTTATTTTACTTTGAGTTCTCTCATATCATAAAATTAGAGTCGCCATCGTTTTACCTCTCAGTATTACCTGCCGCTAAACACAAGTAGACATGATAAATCAATGCTTTAAACAGTATGTAGGTACGTACTTTCAACCACAAAACTTCTTCTTATCACAAACATCCGCCTGACGTTGCCATGACAACGGGTGGTGTACGCAGGCGCGTTCTGAACTCCGCCCCGCTCTGCCTGTTGCTTCGTCCGCTGGACACGACGCCAGTCAGCTACCGACTCTCAAACCCATCAATAAAATTACCTATGAATCAATAAATAGTTATCACTGAAGTGTAAATTTAAGGGACCTATGAGAGTTAAAAGTTTCGCGCTGTACCGCGGTTATTACGGTTCGTCGCGCAGAGAGTTTTATGCTGAGCTGCGATATCAGGTAGGTGATTGATAAGATAACACATGTTTTGGTGATGAGAAAAATGTATATCACAAAATGGTTTCATATCTTTTAGTTTAACATTACATAAACAAAACGGTTTAGTAAATAAAAAATGGATGTTTATTAGTTATTAACGATGTATTTATCGAACATGATAAATACATGAAATTCATACAAGTAAAAAAATGAATTAAAATAAGAACAGAATACTGAAACGCTTTTTATTCCGGTACTTAATGTAAATTAACGCAAAAGCGACAAAAAATATCGACATAAACTTTATTTAATTCGGCTGAGAACGGGCCGGGTGAAATACGGGACTGGAGAAAAAAGGAACAGGCCCCTCATTTTGGTTCACGACATTACTCGTGTGTGTTTTTATGCGCCATTGATGACGTTATAGACCTACATAATTTTCAGTCGATCATCCGTGTATTATGCCCGTTAAATAGCACCGAAAAAGCATATTTTTTGGACAGGTATATATAGCCACTATGTTTTTATACTTATAGCCTTTTGTTTTTTTACAAATTGAATGCTACAGTACAGTGCCTAACTCTGATAACAGAGTTTCAGGCCGCCTGAAGGCCTCTGTCATGGCCTAACAACTTCTAAAACGCCGGGCCTGATTAGCCCTCCGAAGCACGAGAGCGCTTAGTTGAAATTGCCACTGGCGGTCACCCAAATGGTGACTAAATAAAAAAAAAACATCTATTTCGGACACGAGTTCCATAGGGTCAGATAATACACACTTAATTAATGACTAGGCGGAACAGTGTTTAGCTTTGTTCATCTGTTAGGAACAACTTAGCCAGCTACGTCACGAGCAGTCCAGTGAGATACTTAAGCCTTTAGCACTATAAAAGCTTAAAAAATTACGGGTCACTCCCGCCCAAAACGGTGGATCTGTATGGGAACAGATGATAAGTATGATGATATGAAATGGTAATAAAACGGATATTGGACGTGCTAAAAATTCCTAAGGATTTGAATAACCAGAGAATAAAAAAATAAATATTAAAAGAGTCACAATTTCACTGAATTCAAATTTAACCCAACACTTAATACAAAGATATAACCTCGCTGCAACCTACAAACCCCTTAGGCCATGTGAGACAGAGAAAATTGCTACATCAGTCTTCACTCTACATTTAAATTAGATTGTTTGCGGACTCGAATAAATTGCTACTCGTAGGTGCTCTGCTATCACTTTGCTTTACCTTGCTTCAGTTTTATAAAAATTTTATGATAGAGACGTGTTTTATTATTTATTTTCGACGCTTATGAAAAACTAGTAGACACAAAGAAAAGTACGTTTATGAATATTGTGTGTCTAAAGTCTTCAGCCGATGAACGCCTACTACTTTTACTATGATGTATGAGGCTCTTAATCACAATATCGTAATGTATTTAGGATCATCACGTCACTATAACATAACAGTGCTGCAGCAAATGGTTTTAAATGGCAATATCTACAATAGGTACTACAAGATCTTGTTAGAATCCAACATGGTTGTTAATTTAGGTGTCTCGAAATACTTATTCTATTTTAAACATTTTCAATCATTGTGACAATGCAAACCCGGATCTGAAAACACTGGTAATCCCGTCTTAAACCTGTCCAAACAGTATTAACAAGTTTTGGAAGTGTTTCAATCAAGCCACAGAAGAATAATAGTATGGCTCAGTTTCTGACAATTAATTAAAATTTGAATACTCAAATAAAATACAATAGAAGTATTGATTCAAACTCTGCACAAACAACTGTTCAGAAATTTAATATTTGGTTTGCTGACTGGGCTCGTTAAATCTGTCGCTGTGATATGTCTAACTTTTTGTATAAATTGGATTTCAATTTTGTTTTTGATATCAGTACGACAAACATCACAGTACAAAAAACGCAACCAGTTTTCTTTAAGTAACACCAGTTTCAGCTTACTGTTACTCTGTGCCTGATAGCGCTGGTTTTCAGGCTAGACCTGGGTCTTTTCTTTACTGGATCTTTGAACTGCTGTAATTGTTTTTGTCCGCTGGATAAGAGTCGTGCGATTTAAAATAAGTTGTAAGATGCTACACTACTGGGCCCAAGATACAAGCAAAATGCCCATTGTTCTTAAATCATGAGAATATTTCAAACAGACATTTCTATGTGGCAATAAACTTTATAAGCTGCTCGACATAATTAAATGAAGTTATTTTAATAACGCTAAGCTACCAGCAAGCTGGCAATATTATCAAAGTTTTAGAAAATGTATAAACAGTCATAAACAGAACTACAAACTGGTTATTGGCAATGTGTAGAATAAATACTTCGTGCACTTCGTATTAATATATTATTTAGTTATTAAAATATATTAATACGTATTTAAGGTTCAAACCAACACTGCAACGCGACCGCGACGCGGCAACACAGCGTTCGCAAAGTCCGTTTTCGCTCCGCTTTCGCGTCGCCGCGTTGGTTTGAACGTTCCTTTAATCTTACATAATCTTGACAAAAGACATGACTTTTACAAAAGTATCTACATTATAAGTGTTTTAATGACACATTAATTAAGATTAGAAAATAGCACAAATTAATAGTATTGTGTTGATTTGTAAGTAAGTTAAAAAAACATTAGTTGCAAGTTAAGTACAAAATATTGTTGAAAAGTTTTGATTCTGTACTTCCACTTTCAAATGTATTTCCTTCTACACTATAAAATATTCATACACAAACATATTTTTTATTATAGAATATTTGCATGACAAGTTCCACTGGCCTAGTCCTTTGCTCACAGGAAACATAATTGAACAAACTTAATTAGACTTTGTTCAATGTTGACAGGGGTTTAGAGAAAACTTGGAACAGACATAAAGGGTTAGTGTCAAAATCAAAGAGTTAGGTTTGGCTTAAATGTAGTCCTTACAAATTAAATAATGAGTGCTTGGTTCCATGAAAATTCACTAAAAAGAAGCAAGTTGAAAATTTTTATAATTTATACAATAACATTATAATTTTGCATTGTCCTGAAAAGATTTGCGAAAGTCACCGAACAAATTAAAAGCTCATCCAGGTAACCGATTACGCAACAAAAGACAAAATTAATTCCACCAAACGAGATGGATTCAAGTTTTATTTTAAAACAAAACTCACGAACAATTTTGGAAATTGGCGCCGCGATTAAGATTCATTATGCTTGTAAAGTTTTATCGTCGGCTCGAGTCGGCTTGAGAACTTTCGGGCAATAAAGCATTTTGGCGGATTTTGAAGTGGTATTATTAAATGTGCATTACCGACGACAGATGTAGGGGTCTCACAGGGAAAAGTATTTGCTTTTGTATTTAATTTCCATAGCACCATTATTTATTTAGATATTACCTAAATAAATAATAATCATTTATTTCGTCAATTTTATTAAATAAAATCGTTGCTTTACTGACAGACTGACAATCAATACACAGTCTAAATTGTAAGTCCTAAGGACCTGAAAATCAAGGAGTTTAAGTAAATTTAGTTGTAGAGATATAAGAAGTAATCTTTGTGGTAATTTTGATCAAGAACTATTTAATACTATTCCATGTTTTATCCAGTTTAGCCGTTACATAGTGATTGAACAACTTATATACAAATACCCAAACTAAGTTGAGTCGTACATTATTACTTTATGGCACTGAGAGATGTCATCATGACAGCCTTTTAATGTTTCCACAGCTGGGACACTGGCCCACTCTCAAAGTAGGCTTAGGCTTAGGTCTTAATATCTCAGATCCAATGCTGGTTGGTGGATGGCATTGCTGGTTTCCTTACGATGTTTTCCTGAGCTCTGGCACCGAGACACTTAAACATAACTTATTATTTTGGAAATGTCTAGGGCCATATTCTTGAGCGGATCGGTATTGGACGACAAGTATTAGAATACCTATAACATTTCATGAAAACCTAGCGATAAATTAAACCCAATTAATTTGTTTCCAAGAGTACAAAAGTTGGACTACAGTAAATTAGAATTGTATTGAAATTGGGATTGAGATTGCGTTGAAAAGTAAGGCCCCTGTGGTAGGTATTGTTTAATAGACTACCATAATATTATTTCTTTTTTTGTGCACCTACTCTAGACAGATACCTGCAGTTTTTAAATGTCACTTTGTACCGTCCTAGCCGACATAAATTTATTTTTACTTACTTTTTATTTATTTCTTTCTTTCTATCTAACAATAATATGCTTGCCTGAAAAATTAGCAAACATGCGGTAATATATATACTCGTTTATAGACAATGCAACCACGTCAAAGCAAACCCGATACTTACCATTGTTCAAGCCAGATTTTCATTTAATCAGTAATCCGAACCAAAACCATTCACCTCATATTGTGTTAAAATCATACAATATTGTGTATAATATTTTCTATAGATATTTGCAATGTTTTGTTGTATTGTGATAGACATTGGAACTGGCAGCTGACAGTTTCAATGCGAGGGCAGTTATATTGCGGACCAATTGAATTGTTTTTCGCGTTCACGTGTCACGTTAATGTGAATAGATATTTTGGAAAATCCTACTTTATAACATAGCAAAATGTTTTGATTTAAAATAACCGTAAAATGTTTACTTTCCTAAGGTTAATAGATTTAAATAAACTTATTTTAACTGCTGCTTGATTTTTGCAACTGCATCTTAGTTCTAAAAAAATCCATCATTGGTCGTCGGTCGGTTTTAGTCAGCAAGGTGATTGCCTTTTGGCATACTTGGTAATACGCCTTTATGAAATGCGTTTGTTGTCAAGTGACTCGATGACGATTAAAACAAAATGATACAATATTACTTTCAGTTTTGTTTTTCAAAATTGACCGAGCGAGCGAAGCGAGTTTAGCCTCTAAAAAAAGGGGCTACTAGATATCTCCGCCTTATGAGATCTGATTTAGATGTTTTTTTTTATTTGAGAGGTAGTTACTTTAGGTTGGTCTCATAAAAAAATTGTGGAAAATCTTATGAGAATTTTCAGCGTAATGAGCAGAACTGTTCTTCAAAATGCAGTAAATTACTCACTTTTAGAAATTTTTGCTTGCGAGGTATTTTGTTCGGGGAACTACTAGTATAGATGTACAGCAGTCAAAGTAGAAATCATTAATTTACCATGAGTAAAAATAATAAACAGATTGAAATAAAAAAACCTATTGATATACAGGGTACGGTTTAATCACACGAGATCGATTCGTGTTTTTTTGCTGTATCGTGAAAAATGTCGGTACGGCAAAAACACTTTTTTTCAGTTTTTTTATAGTCCGTGTGAGTGAGCCGTTTCTTTTCCAGTGACCTAGTTCAATCCTTTTCTGTTACATTTCCGCAATGCACTATAGTAATGGAGTGAAACAAGTTGGCTCGGATACCCTTGGGTTCCTTAGTTTTAAACAAATAAGAAGGCAAGAATTGGTTAGTGCTACGTGTGCTGGAAAAAACGAGGTGTTTGCGTTCTTGAGTCCCTATCTAGCTGGAACAATGAGAAATATTGGCTGTGTATTATCTTATAATTAATGAAATTTAATATAGGATATTTCAAAATAATATTTTATAATAATATAATATTTAAAAGTAAAAATTTAATGGTACAATTGTGTGGTACGTTGCATTTCAATCGCATTGCTCGGTGCTTGCTCGCCAATGCGAGCAACAATTTTTCACAACTGTGTTAGGCAGGCCCTACACCTACAATAACATTGCGCAATATTACGAATTGCGCAATACAAATGATCATCTACGGTTAATATTGTAGAAGTATTGACGTTTGCACAATGATTGAACGAAAGTTTGAGCAAGTTTAATTTTTATTGCTCCATATTATCATTGCACCGTGTAGGATCTGCATTGCGCAATATTTTTTTGTCTGTGCGTCGCCTTGACGAGGATCGGACCATGCTCGTGGGTATATTTTTGCCTTTTCATGTAGCAGTCTTTCAACCAGCAACGTATTTTATTTTTATTTTTAGCCACAATTAGCAAGTATAGCTGCAGCCAAGTCTTGGTCTGACTTCTTGTTCACGGAACAGTTCCTTTTGATCATGCTCACGCGAAAAGATTGACGCTTATGAGGCGTCAATGATTGCGTCAAAATAATAATTGATCGTTTGAGTGAGAAGGGCGATTCAATCATATTGCGCAAAAAAGATATTGTGCAAACCTATTGTAGGTGTAGGGTCCGCCTTAGTTCGTTGTTCTTACTTTTTAACCGACTTTCAAAAAGGAGGACGACTGTATGTTTTTTTTCTTTTTTGACACGCATAGTGTTACGCGATTTCTCTGCCAATTAAGAATTTTAGGATGATAGGTCTTCAAAGGTGTTCCCATTTAAATTTTATCGAAATTGGTTTAGTACTTTTTTACTAAATCATAAAAAACGTGTCAATAACTACATCACCGCTTATCACCACAAACTGTTAGTTATTTTTTAGTTAATTGTTGTGCCTCTTATGTCACTTATTTAAGCAATTTGTAACTAGATGTCGCCACTAGTATAATAAAATTAGAAAGCTCCATTGTTGCGATTTTTAGGAATATTTTACGTTGAATCGGTTCCGAAGTCGGTTTTAATGTTTTATTTTAAAATAATTATTACAAAAACCAAAATAGCAATGTGAAAATGTAGAAACGTATTCTAAAATACCTTTGTATAATAATAATGTTTTGTGCCGTTTATTTGACAAGCATGATTTTTATGAAACAGGGCATTTTTCATTTTACTGCATTTCACCAGCATTCCACTTTCAATTTACCTCAAGCACCACATGGAATTCCGAAAACGAGACGTCACTGCTACCGAAGAGGTTTTATTATTGAGTTAGAACGGCCAGAGCCCAGACGGTTGAATGTAGTGCACTGCATGCCCATTTTGTATCGTATAAAACGTACAGTACGAAGAGCCAGTATTGTATAAGGTACAAAGAGGAAGGCTCTTGTTGGTTGAGTTCTAGCGAGGTAAGCTTGCAAAATTTTTGTTTTAGAGCTATGTTATTCAGCAATTTTTATAAAAACACACCTACTCGCAAGTTTTCCCTAAATACGTTTGGCTAGTTTATATTCGAGTAGGTTAATGTGCACCGAGCCAAAATTTACATAAACATAGCAATGATTATACAGTAACTGCGAGTACTAAACTAAATTACAGTAAAGTTCATCACACATGACACATAACCGCGTAACTGCGAGAAGCTAAGCGCAAAACACCGTAAGTCAATGGCAGCACCTGGTACAGTCAGAACCAATTACTGTAACACTGCTTCACTAAAGCGTGAGACACACTGTCCGGCCGAATGCCGAGCAATTGTTTGGTGTCACTTTGTTGTTATTTAATTTTCGAGTAACGAAACCCAATTCACAGTAGTCATGGTTCGTTGGAATTTATAAAACAGTTATTGTTGCATGGTCATCATTGTACACTGACATAAAATATAGTAAAAATGTGAGCATAAATATTTTAATACTTACTTTGGACATGAGGTATTATCTGGTTGGTTCATGAGGTAGACCAGTGTCTTTTGATAGATTCTTAGTAGAAATTCGTTCATGTTCATCGTGTTATACACATGTTTACAAAAATTTTACAGGAAAAAGAACGCCTAAGAAGGTGTAATGTCTCATACAATAAATTAATTAATTTACAACATAAAATAGGTTAATAATATTAACCTATTTTATGTTTTGTGGCTCAAAAATAATATAATGTTGTTAACTTTCAGCAAATACTGTGTTTTCGTAACTTAAACTGTAAAAAATAGAGAAGTAACTAAAGTACAAGTATTTAATATAAGTATTTAACAAGTTTTTAGTAAGTGCTAGAAGAATTGGATTTTTTAAAAGACTTTTGCTAGTCGTTCGCCGTAATCGTCTGTCTCATAATCAGCTGCGCGTAAATCATCTCGCAACTTAAAACACACAAATAACAAGTTTGATACAGCTCCCAGTCTGCATAAGTTAGGCATAATTTAAATACGTTATCATCTCAGCTGTTTCGTTTATGCCAGCCGCGTTTAAGGGTAAGTATCCACCTAAATATAGTGTTTTTTTTAGACCACTGAAATTGCAAACAAGGACACGACCCATTTAATCGTAAGCAGTTACCGTAACCTATGATAGCTTGAGGTATCAGAGGTTTCACGCTTTGTCATCCTGAGACGTAGTAAACTGAGAGTACCTGCTTAGTGGTAGAAACAGACATAGTGGTAGTGCTTCCTTGGACTGTAAAATAAAATAGTTTTTGAAAGTTTTGAAAAAAAATTACATTAAATTATTGAATACAAAAATATCGTTTTTTTTTATACTACTAAAGTGGTAACCAAGCGTACGGCCTACTTGATGGTCAGTGGTTACCGTAGCCTATGTACGCATGCAACATCATAGATATCACTTGCGTGTTACTACCCTAAGACCTTAGATGGTAAGTCCCATGTGACTGTAATTTCACCGGAAACCATACCCTTCGAACCGGAACACAGCAATGCGAGCATTACTGCTTGGCGGCAGAAATAGGTATGGTGGTAGTCCTTCCCCTGACGAGCTCTATCACAAAGAACTCTACTACTCTTTCTTCAATAAGAATAGTCCAATCTATTCAGTTTAACCATCTCTATCACAAAGAACTCTACTACTCTTAATCCTTCTTAACTTACGCGCATTTGATGATTGTTTTCTTAACCCACTACAAAAATCTGCGTTGGTGGATGGCACAATATATTTCAAACTTTTAGTTCTTGGACTGCTGCTTTTTCTTCAGAACACTGGCATTACAAACTATATTTTTTTTTGATAGAAATAACCATGGGTGCAGTAGCTACCGCTTTTGAACTCATGACTCTAAGATCAGAAGGTGTCACTGCCACTAGAACATATGCTAACATATGCTATGAATACTATGCACGTGCTTTTTTAATAAATTCGATACCCGCACGTAAAAAAAATCAAGCCCCAAAGTAAAAAAAAACAATGAGATTTAAATTCAAAATAAGTTTTAGAAGAAATCTTGTTAAACCAAATACAAAACCGATCTCATTAAATTACAAAACCGGTCAAGACCTTTTTCATAAACCAAATTAAGGTCCCGCAGAAGGGTAAGCCGGAATACCGGGATGTTCGAAATCAAACAATTATTTTACGTAAATTGCATTCCCTTTGCGCTAACAATTCTAAATTAAAGCCAAAGATACACTGTTGGGAGTTGGAAGGAGGGGGGAGCAATTGCTTAGAATCTTCAGATCAATTAATTAAAAAGCCCTATAGATGTAACCGGCCATTTTGAAAGAAACAAAGTCTGTGCATAATGAGATTTGGGTAAACTTTACAAAACTAATCTTAAGTTTTACCTGGTGATATGATTGTTAAGCTAACGTTCGTTTTGGTGAGTGCCAAAGCAGTGCCAGACAATCTGGCTATAAACATAAGTGTGCAAGCATAACTGTGTTAAGATTTGAAACGCACTAAAACAATTTAAATTACTAGGCGAAACTTCGGGTTAATGAGCGAAGTGCAGTGTCACGCAGAACTATCAACAAAAAATTTGGTTGATCAGACCTCGAGTTGACAGTCTTATAAGTTGCTGTCATAAAAAAAACTAATCGAATAATTATTTCCTATGGCAACTTCTTATCACATTAAATAAATAGTTTTGTTAGCAGTTAAGTAAATAATAAAGCGAAAAAACTCCTGCTTACCGCTAATATATTTTATTTTCTTTTTGAATAAATACTTGTAGTTAAAGAAGCCATAAATTGTGTTTCAATAGACCAAGATTTAAACGCTACTAAAGATATAAAGGAGTTTTTGAATCAGACCAAAGAAGCTTAGCAACATTATCTACGGTTAAAACCGACGTCAAAAGAAATACTATAAAAGGTTCAAAGATCAGATCAACTGTACTTACTCAAGATAAGAATATAATAAGAAAATGTATGTTGGTTGGTGGAAATATACCAAATAAAAGTACTACCGAATAATAATATGTATACAAAAAAGTAGAAAAGTACTTATGTACAGTGTTATGTGCACTAAGCAAGATCCTGATTTCTATTGATTCTATGAGTCTCGCACAAGTCTCACGTTGCGTGACACTTGCATAAGGTTTGTCAACTGCACGAACGTGTCACAGAATTAGCGCAACCGGGCCCAGAACTTTTTATTTTAAATACTTCAAGTACCCGATGCTTAAAGTATTTAATTTAAAAAAGTTTTCAAAAACTCTCAAAACATGTGTTGTGTTTGTGTACCGAGTCTGGAGCTAAATTTTCGCATTCTCAATTCGTTCATTTAAGCGCAACACAAACAGAACGCGGGCGCGGAACGTGTTTTTGTTGTATTTATACTGACGTCAAGGATGACAACACACCGAACGCGGGCGCGGGTCGGGTGAAGCGCGGCAGCCGCTCCCGCGTTCAGACTTCGGTCCATACAAATTAAAACAAAAAACTCCCGCGGCGGATCTGACCCGACCAGCGCCCGTTCTCTGTGTGTCTTGCGCTTTAGCTCTGTAAAATTATAAAAGACAGACAGATTCAAAATGTCAAATTGTTTGTCCAAACAGGTGCCTTACTCTTGAATCCAATGACAATTTCGATCTAATCCCAATTTCTATTTACTGCTGTAAAATTTTTGTACTCGTGGAAACAAGGTTGAATTTGGCGCTAGGTTTGCTGTCAAAACTACGAAATGTCATATTTCAATATTTGTCCAATACCGATTGCGTTCAAGAGTAAGGCCCCTGGCTTGAGAACTAAGAAATAAATCTAATTTTAGCCAAAAAAGCTTCAGCATGATCATTACCCTTGTTTACAATAAGGTGTTTTCAAGCCAGAAAACGTTCACGGTTCACAATAAAAGAAGAAAAAGTGAAAATCTAATTTCTTAGTTTGACCATTTTCTAAGAACGTGCCGAAAAGAAGTCACCATATATTTTGGATCTAAATCGTTGGTCGCTGATCGAGTTTTAGTCTACTGCTTAAGGGAGTATTTTAAATATTTCCTGTCGCTCGGATGTCGCATCGCGTCGTCCAAGCCAAGACTTATGCTTTTGACATAAATTTTTCTGACCAATATGCTGTATGGCAATTATGTAGGTATTAAAGTTTTGGTATCATTAAATTTGGTATCACCTAAATTATTATTACTAATAAATTGAACAACAAAGATAGTAGATTATTCCTAACTTATTGTTTTATATTTACCTACTCTAATGACTTTTCCAAATGTACTATTTTGTATCTGAGTGCAATATATTATTTTGATTTGATTTGATTTTGATAATATAAAATGTCACAAATACGACATTGAATGGTTTAAATTAACTAGTACATATTTTATAATGGTGATCAAAAATTAAAAACGAAGCTGATAAATACGTGAAATTGCCTATCTGATTTAAGCGATTCTGAACCGGAATATATGGTGACTCAAAGAAAAAAATAAAAACTATAATTTGGAGGTAAAACGTGTAAAATAATAGTGAAAGTGAGGGTTCCATTAAGTGACACTTCTGTCTTCACTTCAGTGTAAGTAGATTAAGTAGAAAATGTGGTTTGAATTTGCTACATGTTCCATTATTTTTTACGACCTGTTTTTAGTATTGGTAATTTTTGTTAAATTTTAGTTCTATTTAGAGGGCTCGTTTAAAATCATTTATTAAGGCTATATTCGACCAACATCTGAAATAACTATTGTGCGGAATAAGAAATGTCAAATACAAGTAACCTGTCAGTTTACTCGCGAATAACTACGATTTATTCGGAGAATAGTGCATATTCAAGTTTGATCGAATCAAACTTTATGTGATATTTATATAAAGACGTTTGTTAAATTAATAAGCTACCGATTATTTTAAATTCAAAACAATTTTATAAAAAGGTGTAACAACTATTTTTCCTAATACATACTTTATTAAACTCTGTGATTAGTTAGTATTAGATCAGAAAGTTAGTGATACAATTGGGCAGCCACAGTAGCATCAGTATAAAATCGTTCGCTCTAAGTATTGAAACAAACAGAGCACCGATGGTCTAGTGGTAGTGACCCACGCTTTCCGATCCCAAGCTCGTGGGTTCAAACCCAGTCATGTACCAATGGATTTTTATGTTCGAAAATGTATATTCCACTGGCATTGCGCAAAACATCGTGAGAAAACTTCGTGAGGAAACCGGCATGACCAAGAACTACAAATTCGGAAGACATGGTGCCGTCCGCGTGGTGGATTATGGTTCAGTGTCCCAGCAGTGGGAACATTAGAAGTCTGTAATAATAATGAATGATTCAAACAAAAGCTTTTGCACAAACCTATTATAATACCTTAAGACACTCGTAACCATCCAGGCATCAAACAATAGCCTACATTCTACATAAAAGGGTCGAGTATCACCTTATTAAGACACCCTTTGTTGCCTTAGCACCTTCGTCATAACTGATTAATTGTTTACTGTAAGCAACTGTACAAAGTTGGGCTAGAGTACTAGCGGAGAATCTTTATTATTTAACTAGTGACCCACCCCGAGTTCGCATGAGTGCTTAGATTTTATCAATAAATCCAGTAAGGGCCTGAAATACGGGTGTGTCGCCACCAGTTGTGATTAGACACGTGGTTAAAGAAGACAACTAATAACTATTTTAAACAAAAAGTGATTTATTTTAACAGCATTATAAAATTCTAGTTATTCAAACAAAAGGGGCAAGAACTTTGGCGTATTTCTCCCCATATACGAATACTATGCTGCAGCTTATATATTTTGTCATTGTCATCCTACACCCTTCTATAGAAAAGTTTTACCCGCGTACTCTCTAGCTTCACCGCATCCTCATATAAATGTAACCAGACACCTAATAGAGGGACGGACATCAGAACAATGCCCTGTCACATCACCAAGACATAGAGACATTTCCTATCAACTAACATAACGACCTAATTCTATTGATATAGAGATTATTTTCCCTTGCAAGCACATCATAAAAACTGCTACCAAATTGTGTGTAAAGAGATTTAATCTGCTTTTACTGGAATGCTCCGTTTGTCTTTATAGCTGCGGTTTTTTAGTTTATTTTACTTTCAATTCTTAGTCGTTATGTCTGGTAAATGACAGCGAAAACATTGGTGATGGAAAATGTCTGCACTTGGTGTTATAAATGTTTGAATACTCTTATATTATTTCTTACGTAATTTAAAAAAAACTTTTCAACATGTTCACGTCATTTTGACAGTCACTCGGATTCTTTTAGATTATAATGCAAATAGAAATGTAGTAGCTAGTAGGTACGTATACATTTATTTTAAATTGACACTGAAGTCTCATTACCATACCTGATTTTAAGTAGGTAACTCAATAAAAGTTGGTTACATCATGATGGGACGCAGAACTTGAATAACTTCTGCACTCACTTTATTCTTGGTTTTATTTGTGGTTGTGCAATGATAAGAAGGATCAAACACCTTCCCACAAAAAATGCATAAATTTTAACGTGCCATTATCTTATTATTCACAAGTAAATTTATCTTTAACTTGCTGTAGCCCGCGACTTTGTTTGCGTAAATGGTACCGTATTTTTTTTCCAGCATGAAAAGTAGCTTAGCCCTATTTTATTTTTTATTTTATGTTTCAAATTTCAGCCAAAACGGCTCAGTGATTATCGAGTTATAAAGGAACAAACTTTCGCATTTATGATAATATCAGCAAAGCATTGAAATAGGTATACGAATTTTACAAGTATAAAAAAAACAAAATATTGAAGAAACACCATCCCACAGTATTTTTTTAAATAAGTTTTCATAACATGGTTTTTGCAAACCGGGTCAAAATCGTCCAAAGTTCCGTAGTTGCATATTTAACGAGTTCGTGTGATTTTGTTGATTTTTCATCTGGCGCAAGTAAACAAGTTTATGCATTATGTCGCTGCGTATCGCGCGGAAAGATGGATCGCGCACAAACATGTCGGCATCTGCTTTTTATATGAATATTTATTTAGTTGATATTTCATCATCATGGCAGCATTTGCGCTGCTAGAACACTAGCCTACTTTCGAGCGAGAGTGATTGGGTCTTAACCCGCGTGGATTCAATAGGGATTGGCACATTTTTTTTTATTTTTTAGTTATTGGACGAAAAATGTTTTCTTTCACCTTAAACAAGCACTGGCATTGCGAATAGAATATATCATTGGTGCACGATCGAGTTTGAACACACGGTCTTTGGATCAAAAGGACAGTTGTCAATAAATCGCGCGTCAGTAATCCACACGTCAATAGTCCGCGCGTCAATAACCTTTATTATAACGCTGCCGTCAACTCTTATAATGAAATACCCTGTATATTTAGTTTTTTATTATTATTTCGGACAAAGTAAACAAAACTTTATAAAAATAAAACTTAATTATAACTCAAACGTATAGGTAGCATTTTTGCGATAGATATTTGGAACACGTTGAGGTACAAAAGACAATCTAAAGTTGGTTCTCACTAAAAAACTGAATATATTTTTGTGTGTACCATTATAGACGTACGTGACTATTTAGATAGCCCGAAGCACAAGGGTTGTCGCATTTACTTTTCATTGAATTTGAATTTGATAATAACTATAATAACTATTTTATTGTATCTGGAAGCACAGTAGTACAGTTTTTTTGTTTAACTGTAAAAAACACACATAATTTAATATGCAACTCAAGGCTGTTTTGATTCTGAAATTATAGTTAATTTCAGTTCAATCAGTTCATTCAGTTGGTTGAAGTATAAAGTAACGAGTGTTAGTACACTCGTTACTTTATACTTCAACCAACCGTACGGCCCACTTGATGGTGAGTGGTTACCGTAGCCTATGTACGCTTGCAACATCAGAAATATCACTTGCGCTTTACTATCCTAAGACGTAGATCGAAAGTCTTGTAGACGTAGAAAGAAATATCTTTTACGCGTTGCTACTCGAGACCTAGATCAAAAGTCTCGTGCCTGTAATTTCACCGGAAACCATACCCTTTGAACCGAAACACAGCAATGCATTGGTGCTTGGCAGAAATAAGTATAATAGGTATAGTGGTAATGCTTCGCCGAACGAGCTCTCTCACAAAGCACTAAGTAAGCACTTTTTGGTAGTTTTGGTAGCCCTAAGCTCCAGTAATAACAAAGACGTTCTAACCAACGTATTTAACTAATGCCTATGACAGAACAATGTCGCTTTTTATGCCATGGTTTGAGGCTGGTTTTGAGGGGTTTTGAGACGGTAAACTGTTTTATTTCATATAATAACACCAAATTCGTAAATAATAGGTAAGATTTAAAGTTGTAAAAGTAAAGTTCGTAAAAGTTGTGCAATTTTTTTTGAGACGAATCGGCGACTAAGTAAGTCCACAAAACCAATGTATTTTATTTTGAGATAAAAAAACTGAGAAAGAAGTTATTTTACGGAATTTTATGAAGTTTTCATCAATATAATATAAAATTCAAGAAGAAGATTTAACACCTATAGTTTACGCACGAGTATTAAAATACAATTAAAATCTTTCATTAAATCCATCAAAAGCACATCAAAGCACCATAACAGCTTAACCACGATAAATTGATAGTGACCACAGGCTTCGATTTCGTCACCACCTGCCATTAGCACTGGCAACTCTTGGAGCGACCGCAACTCCATTAACGCGCAATTTCTTGTTGATTTCTTAGTTTTGCGGTAGCTTAAGAATGTTCTGCGTACAATTGAAGCACGTACATGTTGGTCTACCTTTCTAAATGCCTGCTAGAAAAAATAATAATAAAAAGTTGTTTATTTGACACACCCAATTAGGAGAGCAGTACAGTTAAAGAGGCATAGAAACGTAAAAAACAGTAATACCTGTCTGACGTTGTTTGTATAATCAACTGTCTAGTCTTGAACTCACTTGCATTCATAAAATCAACCACTGTACTCAAAAAAACTACTGAAAGACAGGATGCTTTAGTAGTTAGGAGGTAAAATAAATAAATTCTGCTAATTGTTTTTACTTGTAAGTGTTTACTAGAAGCGCTTTCCATTCAAGGGAAAAGGCGTGGTATCAAGCCTAAGTCCTAAGAACTTTTGAAGTACTACCATCTTTATATTGTTTTAGAAAGCTTACAGCGTAGAAGTGCTACGCTGTAGATGTGCTACGCCGTAGCACCCCGTCATAAACATGAACCACATAAAACTCGCCTGAATAAAACCAACTAAATTAATAAAGTATACCGCTCACCAGCCAGACATTATTAAAAACACGCCAACCTATCTGATGTGACCTATCAATATCACTCACCTACCGTAGCGTCATATTTTGCACGCGCAGGCTTGGTCTAAATGAAGATAAATTTTAACGTAAACTTTTTTTATGATTACCTATTAATTTTGTCTTTAAGTATGTTTATGATATATTATAAGATTGTTTAAATCTATAAAAGGAATTCCAATTTATTAATGTTAAAATTTTAGGAGGTAAATCTATAGTGTTGTGAGGAAATAAAACAATATTTTATAAAAATACGAGTTTATCAATAATATATCTTTGAAATCAAAACTGGGAATAGAAGTTATGTGTTGAACAAATACAAAGACATGGTACGTTCGGCTAATGGTCAATATCATATTTTTTTGGCTTTCCAGCAGTGTTTATTAAATTTCTGCTGCTATTTCAAAACTATTTGAAGCAGCAAAAAAAAAAAAAAAAAAAACAAATTGTATTACCAAACCGCTTCAACCTGCATTTCACACTATCCACCTCAGCTTTCCACAGTACACGTTCTGACGCGATACATCAGCGTACTATTGGCACGGTCACACCCCGCCCCATCCCATTTGCATGTAAATTGAATAACGGAGGCGACCTCGGACGTAGCATTTTGTCCTTTCAAGATGTTACGTGTGTTTTGGAGTTCATGATTGGATAGGCAAACTCTTAATTTAGTAATTCGTGAATAAGTAGAGTTAGTGTTTTACGAAGGATGTGACGTGGCGGATGAAGGGCCGCCTGCGAAGGTTGCGGGTTCAATTCCCGCCTCGGGACAAATGTTTGTAGTATATCAGTTATCTAGTGCCCATAACACAAGCTCTGCTGCTTATCTTGGGGCTAGATAATGCTGTGTAGATTGTCCAGCATTTTATTTCTTTATTGTTCAGCTGTGAAAACTTTTTAGAGCCACCAGCATGAGTAGTTTTGTGTTGCTGAAAACATGGCACTTCGATCATTTTGCATAGTAGTTAATATATCAATGAGCTTAAGGAAAAAATAATAGCAAAAAAATGCAGTAGCATGCGCGGGGTTTTTGCACCTGGGTGTAGCTATGATACCTTAGAATAAAAACATGGAATCAGGACATGTGAGTGTTTTACACATAGATTTTACTCAATACCGCGAAAGTGTTAACTATTACTTATTTTTCTCACATACTTATTTAATCATAAACATAAATGTAAATTATGAAATACCTGTAATAATAATATTCATAAAGACGTTTCTAAAGCATAGTGGAGTTCACCACATTTGAATTTTAAAACAGGTTGTCACATTTACAAACTCATCCGCCAGCAAATGAACGGTAATTCAATGCGACAAAATAGTTCAACTAGCGGTAAATTATGACATAATTGCTGGTGTGTGGTAGTTTAACTGTTATTAAAAGGCAGTAAACAATAAGTACTTTTAATACATGTATTTTTTATATACAAAATACGTAATGAAACCGTTGGATCATCCTTATTGAAGTTATTTCGTAATATCCTAAAAAAAACTAAAATTGCCTCAAGTGGGACTTGAACCCACAACCTTCTGCTTGATAGACGGATGCTCTACCAATTGTGCCATGTCATGCTTGTTTGAAAAATATATTAGGGTTTGAAGAGCTGAGAGCTCGAACAGAAAGTTGTGGGTTCAAGTCCCGCTCCAGGCAAACATTTTTTTTGTGATATTATAAACTTTTTCTACTTAAAATTTGTTACTTAAAATTTAAAAAAATTCTATACGATATTAAAAACAAACGACGACGTCTCAAACTATTAATGTATGTTAAATATTTTATTGCCGTTTCTGTGTTCTGGCAAATGACCAGTAACGAGTCACACTTACTCACATTACATCTGTATTTTATTATATTATTTAATTAAACCTGTTTTCTAAGGGCCCTGAAGCAAATAAGGATTAAATACAGCACAATATATAACATAATAATTCACAACTCAGCGGAAGCGGCAGACGCTGATATTATTACGACACTCATTCGCACTAAGAGCATTAAACGTAACAGTTCTCTAAATAATATATTGTGGGAAACGGAAGTAGAGTTTTCCGGGAAGTTAGGTGACCGACGACGGCACGCCGTTGTATATTATGTATGTCATATTTATTTAATGCAATAATTCTGCAATTGTACAAGTCTAAGATCACTCTAGTTATTTAGGTACGTTACGCTGTTTATTTCAGACTTTTCACATCAGATTAATTTTTTTTTTTTTTTTTAAGTATATTCATCTTAATCATGACCAGCCTTTTTAATATTCTCACCACTGGGAAACTGGCCCAGAGCGGATTTGGTTTTTTAGTTCTGAATCTGAATTAAGGATCATGAAAACAAAGTATGGTTACATCCAACTAAAACACCTCAAAGAAATTAATTGGACTACATATTTCAGCCCATACATAAACCCTTTTGTAACCGCTAAACACTTAAATACCGACCACACCACCAATACAATGCCGACCGCGCAATACACATAAACTCGCGACACTAACAAAAACGGTGGAAACTAAGGGGTTTCAAACGAGTACAGTTGCGAATTAAAGTCAGTTAAGATTTATAAATGACTGTTTAAAAAAATAATTCAACTTTTGAGGATAGGTCCTATGGCCCAAAACAGAGATTGATTGTAGAAAAAAAAGAGATACTTTTGTCCTGCAGTGAGACACCACAGGCTCTAGAAGCATATTTATTAATAAAAAAATATTAATCTCCGTTTAGCGGGTGTGTATTTGTTCCGGGTGTTCTAGGTATTTTCTATGTATAATAAAAAATATCTATCTATGTATTGTAATAAGTATATATCAGTCATTACACAAGCTCTGCTTAGCTTAAGGCTAGATAATGCTGTGTGGATTGTCCAACATTATTTATTATATCAACAAATACTTTTTGTTGTTACTGACTGTACCAGTGCTCTAATTTAATGAGCTCTAAAACACAGGCGAAAGAAACAAAAGGGCTTTAGGAACATGTCTTCATTTAACGAATCTTTCATGCAATAGACGGCTTTGAGACACATGTGTGAATAGGCTTTCGTGGGGCTCAAAGAGAGTGAGAGAGAATATTACGTTGAGATTTATGTAACGATAATTATTTAAAATTGCTTGAATGTTTTAGAAGTTAAATTGTAGCTGAAAGCAGGCGAGTTTCTAAGTTAAAGATAGGTAACAAAAATAAAATTACAAATCTAGTTTAAGTAAATTTTTACTAAACTCTTAAATATTCTATTTTTGGAGTTGTTTTTGCATTAGTATTAATTTAGCATTTAACTAAGTAAAAACTAGGCGTTAATAATTTTTTTTTATTGCTTGAATGTTTTAGAAGGTAAACTGTAGATAGATATATAGATAATTTATTTCATCACAAAAAAACTTTTTACAATACTGGTTAATAATGCCTAAAAACCTATGTTAGGTTTATCTAGACACTAGGTACTCGATAACATACAAAACAAAGTAATACGTCTATATTAAAAAAGTTATCTATATAAAATGCTCCTTATTATGTTAATCTAAGCTTTTAACTCATATTAATAGCTGAGAGTGCTAAGAGTAAAAAAAATCCTAATTACAGGTCTAGTTTGAGAAAATTTTTACTAGACTTGAATATTCAGCATACTACCTTTGGAGTTGTTTTTACATTTTAGCTTTTATTAATCTATGAAAAGCTCGCTGTTATCAACAAGTTTTGGAGAGTTGTCGTTTAGGTGGAACTAATAAAAACCAATAAGGTGCCAACAGGCGCACATATTTATTTTCCGTAGAAATTTGCCTGCGCCGCCCCGAGTTGCTTGCTGGTTAGCGACGCACCTAACCATATTTTGCTAGTATGTGCAGGAGTAGCTTGTGTGTTACTTCTAATAAAAGCTAAGTATATATATATAACTAAATAAAAGTTTACTTTTTACTTAGAGAATTGAAGATTCTGTATCAAAACTACTGACACAACAACATTATCAAAACAGCCACGGGAGTTGCGCAGGAATGACTTTGCAAGTGCTAATTATGCACTGCGCCCGTGATTTCCCATAGGGCGGTGTCCTATGCACTGTTTTAATCATATCTCTCGGAAAGAGATTGCTTCTGTACAAATTACGGACTGGTTGGTTCCAGTTTCGATAGTGAAGTGAATTCACGTTGGACTCTTTGTTTCAATATTTAAAAAAAAAACTATTAAATTCACATATTAGAAACACATTCTCAGTTTTTAGTATTTTATTGTAAGCTATTATTTTATGAAATGCCAAGCAGAACGGTTTTTGTCCGAGTCAAGTTTTTTGCATACAACTTTATTGTTGCACTGTGTCTTCTAGGATTTTTTTCTAATAATATAATAAATTTTAATTTTATCGAGTTTCATCACCTGATTGGCAGTCATAGTTTCATTACAAACAAAAAAAATATTTCAACACTCCCAGTGTTTAGTTAATATTTTTTGTATAAAAGTAAACGTGTAAAAGTAAACGTGATACGAGTACTTGTGCCATGTATATTTTTAATTTAGTATCAAATCGAACGTTGAAACAGAACGTCTCTAGTTTCAACTGAATTGCTGTGTAATTTACTGTTACGTTTGTTGTTTGAATCCCGGCTGTTTGTTCTTCGGATACGTATTTAAAGTTGATGTTGCGGACTTCATTCTAGCTTGTTTGCAATAGACCCATGCCAGTTTGATTATCAGTTTTAATTTATTATTTTTTTGAGAAGTGAAGATTTTTACGGTTACTCTAGTTTATGACCGTATGTGTTTGAAATTAGTCCAAGTGTTTTTATTAGTGCTTTAGATAATACAATTTATAACTTTATTGATTAAATTATTTTATTGTTTTACAGTAAATCAGATGTTATGTAAAACTTAATATATTACATTGATAAAATATTACATATATACTAGCAAGCGACTGCTAAATCTTACGACACAAAATGTGCTGTGAATCAACGTATAGTGAAAAAAAATTATCCATTCAGTCGACTAAGGAATTTAAAATTTAAAAACAGCGACAAAACTTTTGCAAAACAAAGTTCAGATGCAAAACTCTTTAGAACCATTCTGCTTAGTTTTCGTATTTCTTAATACGAGCCAAATGCTTTTCAAAATATACAAGCTGAAGCGATTAGCACTTTCACGCGTGATGTAAACTTTTGGCCGAAGGAGAATCTTTGTTAATTTAATTATATTACAATTGACCAATCATTGTTTTTAAAATTTTTAACAGGCATCGTTGAAATCAACCAAAAGAAAAATTAAATAAAATTGTAGAACTTATAAAAGCGATGCTCACTCCAGTCCACGAAGCGCAGTGTAAAAAATGGTTTTTCCGTTTCCTTAACTTCCTCTTCCTTCCTTCCGCCCTCTGGGTAACTGTGTCACACGTTATACAATATACACCTCGGTTAAAGAAGGTAAGCTCATATGAGTCGGTGGCTAACTCTGAGATCAGATTGACGAGTAAACGGCGATTTACACGCGTAATATTATACAAATCCCAGAACGATGTTGTTGTTAACTGTACCTGCTTGTAATCGCATTAGGTTGGAACTTTGAAGAGATGTGACATTGCTTGGCACAACCCATGCCGCTGACACATGTTTTTTTTGACTAGCCCCAGCCATATTCTTCAGGACCCAAATATGGTAACTCGCTATCTCTTATTTTTAATACCACACAGCAAGCTGAGCTCGGATGAAAGAAACTGCATCTTAAGCGAATACGTGGAGTCAATTTGTGAATAAAGTTCCACAGTTTTGCGATACGAACAGACTTTACCGACTTCGAAATAGTTAGTAGTAGTTCGTTTGTAAGTCTTCGGTAAGCTCTTTCTAAATGGCTCACGATTGTCTGGCGTCGTAAAAAGTTTGCTTTTCGGCTGTTCGTATTAGAATATGTTTAGGATTTTTCCAGGATACTGGATAAATTTAAGGTTACCATCAACATTCAACATTTAGTTTGTAAAAAAACAATGCAAACCTGTGTATTGGCAATTGAGCAATATGGCTTATCTAAAAATTTCTGCGAAAATATGCGTTACCTTAAATTTTTCTAATATTTTCTAAATAATGTAAGTAACATCTTTATATTGATGTTTTATTTTGATAAATTTATGAGATACCACTGTACTTATTTCTCATAATGATGATTAAAACATACCGCACACCCTAGCGCTATTTCATACGTTAAAAGCATTGTTTTTTGTTTTGAAAATTTGCATAGTTTTCAAAAACATTCCTCACAACAAAAAGCTTTAAACACTTGTTAAACAACGCATTCGCGCAAACTCGTTTTAATAATTCAACGAAGAGGAAACTTAAGATTAAGGCCTTCAAGAAATCACCAAGTTAAATCACATCTTTTAAACTTAGAAAAAACCGTAATCCCGAAGTTGAGTCGTGAAACACTTCATAAAGAAGTCGGCAAATCCTGTACAAAATTGTTTTTTTCTTCCCCTAACCGAGTACTGTACCTGGAGATAACCCTTGCCCCGCGGATTGGGTAACGATGACGGATGAACCAGTTTCAGTCAGGGTTTACTCCATTTTTTGTTTTTATTTATCTTCATTTTTGCGCAAGGTTTTTAGTATAAAGAGGATTTAGTCAAAATTGTAAGATACTGTAGTTATTACGTAACTTCTTTAGCGGTTTTTTTGTACGCTCTGAAGTTGGTGTGCACAAGAATATATTCTTTGTGTTTAGTTTGCTAATTACAGTCTTTGAATTTTTTTTTATTGCAATAAGCAGCAAATTTTGATTAAATCTGCGGTACAAATTAACCGCAATTACAATATTATAATGCAAACCAACGATAGTTCGTTATTTATTTTAAAAGTAGAATCATTTATAGTAGGTACATAAATATAAATTTCTTGATAGTCTAAGGCTACAAAAACGTTCGTTATTAATTACTTATCGATGATTTATCTGAAAGTATCTTGAAAGGCCCTCTAAAAAACACCACAAGCGGTCACCTATCTAAAAATGACCACGTTGCTTCATAAGTTAAGGAAAAATTAGAAAAGCAAAAAAATATTACTCCAGTATACTGACTAAAATTGACTTTGTTTTCACATTTAAGCCCAAAGAGTAATCCTCCCAAATCACAACCCAGCTCCTGTCGACAGGCGACTCGACACGTACAACGGTAATTCCACCATGAATATTGATGACGTCACTTTATTTGCTTATTTATTAGCCCTGAGGCCGATAAATAACTCACGACTCAGTAGTTTCTTATCAGATATTGAGATTTACTAAATATTGAAGTAGTTTAAGACAAAATTTAATCAATAACACAATAGGATTTCTAAGTTAGTGGGTAAGTAATGCAAGGGAGAGAAAACGTTTTGGTTTTATATTGTAGTTTGACTGTGGTGGTCACAGTGCCAGTTGTTAAGCTACTGCTTGAAAGTACTACTGTGTGCAAGTATTACTTTGTTTAAGATGGACTAAAATTATTGGGGGAAAGAGATTTAATTACTGCGCTTAGGGGTTACAGGCGCAATGAAGTATTACGCAAAACTTTTAAACCGTAAGCTTTAGGTTTTTACCTAAATCTACAGAACACTGCAGCTGTTGTGGACAGGCGTTGTGTGTAGAATCAGCTTTTGCAACAGTTGTGACCGTTTCGTCATAAAATTATGACAAAAAAAATTAAACATCAATGAGTCACACAATAATTACGTCAAGGTATAGAATATACACATGAAAAACATGAAAAAGAAAATATGCTCATCAGTCGCTTAACAAAAATTGCTCAAATCGTATGTTTATTCGGATCCTTGAGCACGGAAGGTTTCACAAAGTGCAGACACCGAAATTAATTAATGACAGCATTCAGTTCTTCCAAATAGACGAAGCTGCTGGGTACTTTTTTCAGAGCTCTGCAATTTTCAAAATAAATAAAAATAAATCTTTGGTGGAGCCAGCATAACACTAACTGAAATACAATGCATGCATGAACTGCAAATGCTTAATTTGGATCTGTTTGCTACACCGATACCATAAATATTATATTTATAAAAAGATACAACAAGATATTATAGACAGGATCCTTTGGCGATACGACGCACGGTTAGGAACACTTTGTAACAGACTTAAAAAAAGAAGGTTATCAATTCGGCTGTGTTTTTTCCGCCAACTATTAAATGATTTTATTATCTCTTTTTTGTTTGATAGGTAATACTTTGGCGGTAGTTCTACTTACATTTTATCAAAATTGGTTCAGCAATTTTTAATAAAAAAAAACGTGTCAATAACCACATCCCCATCAAAACATTTTTTTAAATAATTGTTCAGGAAGACGCACCGTTTTCCGCGCTTTTGTCCCTAGCTTTAAGCATCCGTTAGTTTGCTGAAACCTTGTATTCATCGAGATATTAATAGTTATTGATGTGTCTAGCACGCCCAGCTAAGGTTGCTGAAAGGACTCACAAATTAACGTGGTGTCAGCAAAGATGATTAAAAACCAACGCTTATCACAATAACCAGTGCCATTAGTGCCAGACGTTTAGCTCAAGTTGTTTACACACCACGATCACACATAATTTTTTAGGGAACCAAATTTTGTAGTGAATAAAATGTTTTACGCGTATGAATGTCCGTCTGTATGTCAGTGATAAATATTTGCTAGTAGATATTGAAAAACACATGTACATTATTGAAAAAGCAGACAAGATAAAGTCTCTTATGTAGGTTGTATTTTTTTAATAAACTTTTTTAATTTTTCTCATAATTTATATAACATTTGAATGCAATTACATTTTGGTCGAATTGATCAAAATACAATTTTTTCAAAATGTCGTTCATACATCGTATCGTCCATTGAAATTCATTGTATAGTTCCAGCTAACTTTTGTGATTGATGAAACCAACAGACAATTTTTCCATTTATCATAGTTAATTTTATTGAAGTGTCGTGTGTGATAAATTAAGGTGTGCCTTTGATAAAACAGGTACGACTCTTGTTTATTACAATCAATTATTGTTTTTTTTTTTTTTTTTTTTTTTTTTAACCTGTTTCGTCCCACTGCTGGGCAAAGGTCTCCCCCAAATCTCTCCAATCATCTCTCTCCTTCGCAATGTCCCACCATCCTCTTTTGAAGGAGTCGAGATCGTCCCGCCAACGTCTTCTTGGCCGACCACGACGGCGCCTTCCATCAAGCTGCCATGATGTTGATATGTGTGCCCATTTGTCTGAAGGCATCCGGCTTACATGACCTGCCCAGTCCCACTTTAGCTTGGCCGTTTTTGTACCCACATCAGTAATACCAGTAGTTGAACGCAGTATGCTGTTCCGGACTCGGTCAGTACGTTTGAACCCGAGAATACTGCGTTCCATGGCCCTTTGGCAAATCTTGAGTTTGGACTTCTGTAACTCCGTTAATGACCACGTCTGGGCACCGTAGGTTAGAACAGGCAGAATACACATATCGACAAGTTTTCGCTTAAGCGTCAGAGGAAGGTTGCCCTTCATGTGCGTCTTCATGGACCAGTAGCTCTTCCAGGCATTATCGATTCGGCGACCGATTTCTTTGTCCTGCCTGTTTTCGAAGCTTGCTAACTGGCCTAAGTAAATGTACTCGTCGACATACTGTATTTCCTGCCCGTCTACTTCGACCCTACGTTTTGTGCTGTTGGTCATCAACTGCGTCTTTGATCTGTTCATCTGAAGTCCAACCTCAAGACTTGCCGTGCTCAGTTCTTGGAGCATCTTTTCCAGGTTGTGTGGGGTTGAAGCAAAAAGAACAATATCGTCTGCAAATCGCAGATTCGTTAGGCGTTTGCCACCGACGTCTATGCCCTCTGTTGCCCACGTAACGGTCAAAGTTTTGAAAATCTCTTGAAGAGTAGCAGTGAATAATATGGGGGACAGGGGATCACCCTGCTTAACTCCTTTTCTGATGGAAAATTTTGGACCTGTAATATTCAGTTTTATATCTGCTGTACTATTGTTATAAATTATTTTAAGGAGTTTGATGTATGTTTGATCTATATGTTGATTTTCTAAAGCAGCAAATATGGCTGTGTGTTTTACGCTGTCAAAAGCCTTTGTGTAATCCACAAAGGCTATGTACAGAGGCTTGTTAAATTCTGAATATTTTTCAATGATTTGATTAAGCGTGTGTAAATGGTCTGATGTAGAAAAGCAAGGACGAAAGCCAGCTTGCTCAGGAGGTTGATGTTCATTTAATATACGAGCAATACGATTTTGTATGGTTTTGATAAAAACCTTGTACAGATGTGACACTAGGCTAATAGGTCTATAGTTGCCGATGTTAGTTTTATCTCCTTTCTTATGAAGGAGTACGATATTTGAGTGGCACATCTGTTTTGGGAGCTGACCTGAATTTAAGATGGTATTCAATAGATTAGTAAGATGAGGGAGTAATGTAGGTGAGCCAATTTTTAGCGCTTCGGTGGTTATACCATCTTCTCCCGGACTTCTATCGTACTTCATGGTTTTAAGAGCATCGTGAATCTCTTTTCCGGTAAAAAATGGTACATATTCTGAACGACTGTATTCTACTATTTCATCAGTTTTGGAAGAATCAGAGTAAAGGGTTTTATAATAGTTGGTACAAATATTCATTATTTTGTCTCTACTGTTTTGTTTGGTGCCATTTTCGTCTTGGAGACTATTTATCCAGTGTTTTGCTGTAGTAAAACCTTGTTTGGCTGATCTTAATGAAGTGCAATTTTCTATAGCTATTTGAATCAATTGCGAGTTAAATGTTCTTATGTCTTTCCTGATGCTACGTTTTACTTGTCTGTCTAATATTGTGTATTCTGGTGTGCAGATTTTTACTTTCTCCCTTTCTGATATTAATATTTTGGTTTTTTCCGAAAGTTTTGCTTTATCTCTCTTGACACATTTAATTTTATTACTGCTAGTCTCTATTGATTTTATTATTTTATTATATTGTTCTTCGACATCTTGGGTTTCAATTAAATTTAATTTTGAAAATTGATTAGAAAGTTCTAAATTAAAGCATTCTGCATTTTTTAGTAGTGTAAGTTTAGTGTGATTTGCCGATTTATTACTAAAAGATTTGAATCGGTGAATTTTGAAGTTAAACCGAATTTTGGTTCGAACTGGCCTATGGTCAGAGCTGAATTTTATTTTGTTAATGACGCTTACATCTTTTATTATTTGTTGGTCAGAAGATAATACAAAGTCAATTTCGTTTCTTATAATACCATTTGGCATGACCCAAGTCCACCTTCTATTTGGCTTCTTGCTGAAAAAACTGTTAGCAATCCTCATACGCTGTCCAAATGCAAATTGAATCAATCTGGTACCTCGCTCATTGCGATTACCTAAGCCAAATTGACCAATTACAGCGCTCGTGTCAGTAGCTTGCCTGGTTCCAAGTTTCGCATTGAAGTCTCCGAGGATCATATTCCAGGTACCTCGATTTTCTGCGCAGGCTTTATTGAGGAGGTCATAAAAGATCTCAACTTCTTCATCAGAGTAAGCGGATGTTGGTGCATATATTTGTATTAGCGTTAAGGTAGTTTTGGGTGTTATGCGAAGTTTCAAGACTGCAATACGTTCAGAGTATCCTTTAAATTCTATTATGTTATTTTTCCACTTCCCGGCTACAAGGAATCCCACGCCGTGGTGTCCGCTGGTTTCCCCGAAGTGGAAAAACACATTACCGTTGCGCTCTTCTGTGTTTTCGCCTAATCTTCTTACTTCTGCTAGGCCTATGATATCCCAATTAATATGTTTAAGTGCGTTTTCTAGCTCTATTAGTCGCTCGTCACTCATGAGTGTTCTGACGTTGTATGTTAAAACGTTTAGCGTATCGGTGTCCTTTATAACGTGAGCCAGGGTCGTTTGACGGTAGGATCTCGCCCGGAGATTCTTAGCTCCCCGGACCCCAGGGCTGGCTTGGCGCCCGTCAACGCCAGCGCAACCACTGGAGTCGCCGGGCACTTGGGGCCTTGGTTGATTGTGTCTATTCATGTTTGGGGGGGTTTGGACCTAACCCACCGCGCTGGTCCAGTGCGGGTTGGTGGGGCGCCAGAGCCTCGTTCGTTGTTCGGCAGGGTGTACCACGGGCAGGTGAGGTTGGCTTGGATTCCATGAGATGTTGTTAAGAACCCCTTACACACTTACAATTATTGTTAATGATGTTTAATTTGTTATTATGTATTCAGAACTGATCATTATATATATTAGTTTTGGGCTACTTTTCTTATTTTTAATAAATATTTGAGTTTTATTGTCTTGCTATGAAGTGTTTATTAACAAAACAAAAATACTAAACTACCTGGTGAATTGCCTTCAAAAACCATGGATTATCGCAGAAAATTTAGTAAAAATATTAAATTCAGGAAAAAATAATGGCAGAATTCTATAATTAATCGATTTACTGATCGACCTGAAGTTATGTTGAAAAACTGTGCATATTTGTGCATTTACTTTATTTTTAATACAGAATAAACAATTTTTAACAAAAAAAAATATATTTAAACTATTAGTTACTTATTAGTGACTTGTGGCATAAACACTCAATAAACAAATACAAATAGTAATAAATAAACTCTTTGCTTATTTCAGCTTTATGACAACGTATCCTTTACAAAAGATATTTTAAATATTTCCGGATGACTCGTCGTTCAATGGTCGAGGTTCCTGGCTCACAGAAATTCATTACTTTGAAATTTGTTTGGGATATGAAATTCTTGGAGTTCCTTCAACGTTTTGGAATAATTTACTTACGTCGATGCTTAAGAAATGTCTAAGGAACGAGTACTTTATGTACGTAGAAAACTTTTAGGGCCTGATAAGTATAACTGACTCAGAACGTGCTCAGAAACTCTGCTCAGAGGGCCTAGTCTTAAAAGTGATAAACAAAACAATAAAAACGCAAATTATCGTAGTTTAACTTACGTTGGTCATAATTATAATGACGACTGATGTGGCGCGGCGGGCGAAGGTCTGACTGCGACGCGGGAGATTGCGGGTTTGATTTCCGCCTTGGAACAAATAAATAATATATTTTTTTTATTAGTAAACACTTAACTATTGCAAAGTATTAAATATTGTACCTTAAAAACCTATATAGGTTTGTCCAAATAAATAATATAAATAAATATATATCTATGCATTGTGTTGTAACTAGTATATCAGTCATCTAGTACTCATAACACAAGCTCTGCTTAGTTTGGGGCTAGATCTACAGTCTCTAGTCTAGTCTTACAGCGTTATATAAATATATATAATATATGTATTTCAATAATGCTGTAAGAATCCACACAGCATCATCTGCTATATGTATATATTATATTCAGAACATTCATGGACATTCAACTTAAAATCACAAAAATTTTCACGTTATGCGAGGCTGGTTGTCAGGGTAAGTAAGTAAAGTAAGGGTAGATCAGAGGCTCATAAAATTATTATAAAATTCTGATATCAGTCTCCTTTAACCTTTAACCAACGATTTTTAATTACTAGAAAAACCACCTATCGGTAACCAATAATTAATAAAAAAAGAATTTTTGAAATCAATATGCTTACTAACTAACGTTTGAACTAATACATAATAGCTTCCCAACTTTTGACGGACTTGCAGAAGATTTAATAAAGAATGTACTCGTGCCGATCCTGATTTCCCTGACTCCCACCCCTCCTGCCTCTAGGCAATTTAACGACCCTACCTCGCGCCATTACTTTAACTTCAATTAGATGATATCTGACGTTTATAGTTCTTTATGCATTCAAGAAGTGAGATTATGCTTTTCCAGTTGCTAGATAATGCTTTTTAATGGCGGACCGATCATTACGTCCTGTGATGGCGCAGTGAAAATTTTGTTCACCTTTTACGGGCGTATCTTTACGCGTTTTAATGAGCTGTATCTGTAGGCAGTTCTTTCAGATGTGAATATAAATTGGGGTGTCTCTTTCAAATATATATGTTATTCATTTATTTATGACTTGGTGATTTTGGTAAGACTTGTCTGTGTGTTATAGGTGGCAATTTAAATATAAGGTAGGTTCTTCTAAGACTGTAGATCTAAAACATGTTTATAGCTGACTTATATTTTTGTATAAATAAGAATGATTTAGTTACCTCTCTTTAGTTATTTTTGAGATATCACGAATATCCCAAAAAAAACTCAAGTATGAAATTAAAAACCTATTTACTTTTACTGTAGCTAATATCTTATCACAAGCATTATATGTAATTTGCACTAACAGTGGTTTTAGCAAAAATTCTACATTGTATTTTAGTGTCTCTTGAATTTAGGTAAGTATAAAATCTCTTGGAAGTTTAGGTACAAACTGCAAATATACCGTTCCATTTCTCGTAAACGTCGTAACTCGTACGTCACATAAACGTGGGTCAATGCAGTCATAAGGTAAAGATTTTATGAATAAAAAGTATAATGATATATATAGGTATTTAAAATGTTACGTGAACTCGTGATTTGGTTGTTTGTGATTTCAACAAAAAAAACATGGTGTATCTAAAAGTTTTGTACACAGAAAGTTAAGATTATTAATTCTTGTAAACTAAACATTTATTTTCTTTCCATTACAAACTGACTGACAATGAACGCACAACTAAAAACCAAAGTCCTAGAGATACTTGTGTTTTCTTAGACAATCCTCTAGCTAAAATAAAAATTCTAATCAAAATTTTGTACATATTGTTGGGATCTTCAAAATGTGGAATGCGCGTGAGAATAATGGTGTGTAAGCGTTCGAGGATATGTAAAATTTAACTATTAGAAGATGAAGCGGGAATGAAGTTAATGAAACAAAAACTCAATACAAAGTTGCGGAGCGTAACTACACTAGTTCAAGATGATAAACCTTAGTACCGCATGGCTAGTTTTTTTCTCGGTTTCGGCAGCAAAATCTCTAATATATCTTCACTTACGCCCGAAAAGAATCAATCACGTATCCACTATCCCAGATCATTTACTTATTCAGATTTTATGTCGCGGCCGGAGGGACTTTATGAACCATCAGTGGACTTTTGGTCTGTACACGATGCTAAAATGTTTTGTATCAAATGAAACTACAACACTTTTTCTGTGGAACTGTTATACAAATCTTATTTAATTTTGGATCAATGTCTGTTTTGGCAGTTGTGTTTAGGTACTTATTGGTTTAGATATACAATTTTTTTTTATATGTTTAAAACATCTAGTTCAAACCTTTATTATAAACCTAGTTTTATAAAATTGTATATAAAAAGCAGATTAGGAAATAACATAACATTTAAATTAAGATAAAAATAATTTTATACCTCGAACATGTCTTTAACCCAGCACGGCACAATAAGCTTTAAATAAGACAATTACCGTCTCCGAAACAACCGTAACAACCCGTCACGTCGAATTACTACACAACTCTCACGCACAACACATAAATTCGTTACAACTGATTACCAAGTTTGTTGGAAGTTGTCATCGCAACTCTTCCACCTTTGGGGGTTTTTTTTCATTGTTACGTATATCTCATACAGTTTGCCATCAGAGTTCATAAGAGCGCACGCTGCGCGTTCCTACGTGATCCGAATACCATCTTCTAATATTCATCGCTTTAAATCGACTTGATGTGAGGAATAAGGACAAACCTATCTGCCAGAAAGAGAGCTCCTTTCAGCAAGATTTCGTGACCTCTCAGCGGCTTCAGTCCGCAGAAATATGGTCGGTAATAACATAAATCCCTTTGGCATATAAAACACTAAACGCCCCCCGAAGTGTCCTAAGGTTTTTACGGTTGGCATTCCCTCGCGTAAAATGTTTTGGCGTTTATGAAAATTTTGCGAGGTTGTTAATTAGGTTGGTATGCAATTTGACGCCAATAAAAACGGACGCTTTCAACTTCTGAATAGGTATCTGGGTATGATAGAGTGCTCTTTTAATTTCAAAAATAACAATTTTGTGCTTTAGCGCAAGGTGGACCACGGGTAAGGACCGATCTTTATGAATTGCTTAGCATTAGGCTCGCTAAAATTAAAAAACGGCTGGACATATTTGACTAATTTTGGTCTTGAAATATTTGAAGGAGTCTAGGGAAGGTTTAGACGGTGAAAAAATATTTTTAATTTTTTCCAAATTGCGAATAAAACAACGCGAGTGAAACCGCGCGCTAGCGTCAGCTAGTAGTAGTTTAATAAATTATATCATCACTTTTTACTATGCAATCGATGACCTTAGTGTTTTGATAAAAATACACACTTACTAATGTAAACCTTTCTGTAAATATTTAATTATTATTTTCACTATCAGGAGGAATAGCAAAAAAATACTCCTTAATTTTTCCGCCACCAAATTACGTAAATAGATACTTGGCATTGTGCAAAACAAAATAACTTCGTTGACTTGCGATGGGGTGTTTTCATACATGGAGTGTGACAGACGACGTGGTGGCTTCATTTGTATGCGTCGGCAATCACGGCCTAATCATAAATAGAAGAGCCTTTTGAACTGGGGTTTATTATGCCAGTGTGCGGTGGCAATTTGGTACGTTGTAAAGACTGGATTGGATTGAATGTGAATTTCAAGCTAAAGCAAGTACTATCATCTGTTCTGTGACTAAGGTGTGTAAAATCATCAAAATAAAAAGCGTTTTGATAATTTTATACGCAAACTAAATAACTTAAAAGTTTTCACGCGAACGGTTTCCACACGATGGTTGCACGGGAAACAGTTGGTAGGTAGATACGATTTTTACTTTTTTTTTTAGTTATACGACTAAACTATAAAACTTAAATACATATATAATAGTAATAATTTTATTGTAAGATCTCAATACTTTTTCCAAACTAGTTAGTTATAAAAGTCCGCAACTAACGGACGATATGAAAGTTTCTATAATATAAGTATTATCAATGACATCCTTAAGAATACGCTTCGTATTCAATGTCGAACAGGCCTAGTCAAATATTAAATACAGGGTTATTTACTACGGTCCCGATACACAAATATCAAAGAGTAAGAATCAATGAATACCCTTCGACCGGATATGTTCCCCTAGGGCAAATAAAAAGAGCTTCCTGTGACAAAATATATTAAAACGTTCGAACGCGTGGCTCTCATAAGCATTGAAATATTATGGTAAAGCATATGTAATATTAAGAAAACGAATATTATTTAATACTAGCTGTCGCCTGTGACTTAATTCGCCTGGAACTCAGAACCGTACTTATTTCGGGATAGAAAGTAGCCTATGTCCAATCATTACTTTCTATCATGTTTTAAATTTCAGCATTTTAATTAAATTTAAAACATGATAGACATTCAAACATCTAAACATTCAAACTTTATATTAGTGGGATTAGTGTGATAAGTATAACTTGTGTGATAGTGTGATGTGATTAGTATGGTGATTGAATTCAACAATCTGCCTGCAACGTACAATTAAAAACTGTCAACTTGTGCTACAGAAATATCACCCTACCTTCAGCATCGCGTCCAAGCGGTTCTCATATAAGTTTATACAACGCTCAGAAAATATCATCATCATCATCATATCAGCCGATAGACGTCCACTGCTGGACATAGGCCTCCCCCAAAGAGCGCCATGACGACCGATTTTGGGCCTTCACCATCCACCGACTTCCTGCGACCGCTTTAATGTCATCGGTCCATCGAGTGGGGGGCCGTCCTACACTTCATTTTCCAGTTCGTGGTCGCCACTCAAGAACCTTTATTCCCCAACGGTTATCGGTTCTGCGAGCTATATGGCCTGCCCATTGCCACTTCAACTTACTAATTCTAAGAGCTATGTCGGTGACCTTGGTTCTTCTACGGATTTCCTCATTGCGGATTCGATCGCGTAGTGAAACTCCCAGCATAGCTCTTTCCATAGCTCGTTGGGCGACTTTGAGCTTTTGAACGAGACCTATAGTTAGCGACCACGTTTCAGTGCCATAAGTCATCACTGGCAACACGCACTGATTATAGACTTTCGTCTTGAGGCTCTGCGGTATCTGTGACGAGAAAATATGCCGTAACTTCCCGAACGCTGCCCATCCGAGTTGGATTCGTCGGCTGACCTCTTTATCGAAGTTGGACCTACCTAGCTGAATCACCTGTCCTAAAAAGACATAGTGGTCAACAACGTCGATGATATCGTTCCCAACATGTACCGGCACGGGTGCAACATGAGCGTTTGACATGATATTTGTCTTGCCCATGTTCATTTTGAGACCCACCTGTTGAGAGACGGTATTGAGGTCTCTGAGCATAGTGCCAAGGTCTTCCAGCGACTCCGCCATGATGACTATATCATCGGCAAATCGAAGGTGAGTGATGTATTCGCCATTGATGTTGATGCCATACCCGTTCCAGTGCAGAAGCTTAAAAACATCTTCCAATGCAGAGGTGAACAGTTTCGGAGAAATAACGTCTCCCTGTCTCACCCCCTTTTGCAATTGGATAGAGTTCGTGTTCTGATCCTGAAGACGGATAGACATGGTGGCCTTACTATACAGATTCTTCAACACTTCGATATACCTATAATCAATTTGGCATCGCTGTAAAGACCGCAACACTGCCCAGGTTTCGACAGAATCAAAGGCTTTTTCGTAATCCACATACGCTAGACACAGCGGCCGATTATACTCTTTGGTCTTCTGTATAATCTGCCGTAGCGTATGGATGTGGTCTATAGTACTAAAGCCTTTTCGGAACCCGGCTTGTTCGGGAGGCTGGAAGTCGTCAAACCTACGAGCGAGACGATTGGTTACTACTCTGGAAAACAGCTTATAAACGTGGCTCAGAAGCGAAATGGGTCTATAATTCTTCAATAGGGTGTTGTCACCTTTCTTAAAGAACAGTACCACCACGCTTCTGTTCCACGCCTCTGGCGTTGTACCTTCAAGGATAACGGAATTGAAGAGCTTTTGAAGGACCCTAAGTACCGGTGTTCCACCCGCTTTCAAAAGCTCAGTCGTTATTCCGTCTTCCCCCGGTGCCTTGTTGTTCTTAAGCTGTTTTAATGCAGTCCGAATCTCGTACAGGCTGACGTCCGGGATGTCTTCGGTGTAGTGTCGAGTCAAACGGGCTCTGGCATCGCTAGACGTGCTAGGAGCAGGGTTTTGCGATGAGGTATACAATTGTCCATAGAACTTCTCGAGCTCTCTCAAAATCTCTGGCTTTGACGAAACGATACTGCCACTGTCGGTCTTCAGTTTTGTCAACTGACTCTGCCCAATAGACAAATCTCTTGCAAACACTTTGGAGCCTTTATTACGCTCTATTGCGTCTTTAATACAATTAGTATTAAAAAGACGCAGATCGTGTCGCATGGACTTGGAGATCTGTCTGTTGAGCACGCCGTATTTCGACATGTCAACTGAAGACTGCAGCCTCATTTCGCCTCGTTCTGCCAAGAGTTTAAGAGTGTGCTCAGAGAGTTTCTGAGTTCTATTTTTCGGTCGAGTCTTATAAAACCGCGACCCGACTTCTTGGACAATTTTTACCAGCCCGTTGTTTAGCTCGTCCACTGTTTCGCATTCGGCGAGACACTGGAAACGGTTCTGAAGTTCCAGCTGAAAGCTCTCGGGGTTTTGGATTTTGGCAGGACTTGGGCGAAGAGTAGATTTCACCAGACGTGACCTTTCCAGCTTAATGTTGAGATTCAATGTGCCTCTGACCATACGGTGATCACTACCGGTTTTGACCCTGTTGATCACAGAGACATCATTGAATATTTGCTTCTTGGTCGTCATGATGAAATCTATCTCGCGTTTGTGACCGTTGGGGTGCAGCCACGTCCATTTTGTGGACGGCCGTTTCTTGAAAAAAGAGTTCATCGCAAAGAGTCCCTCCTTTTCCATGAAATCGACCAATCGCTGACCCCTTGGGTTACGCTGTCCAAACCCAAATGGCCCCACTCTCAGTTCATTACCGTTTCTCATGCCTAACCGCGCGTTGAAGTCCCCCATCACAACAGTGAAGTGTGTTTTCGAGGCATGCATGGCGTTCGAAATATCGTCGTACATAACCTCCACTTCATCATCTGGGCGTTGCGAGTGCGGGGCGTATACCTGTATAACCTTCAGCGAATACCGTTTGGTTATTCTGAGTATAAGGTATACTACCCTGCTCGAAACACTTTCGATTTTCACAATGTTGTTAACGAGGGATTTGTGGACGAGAAAGCCGACACCATGTTGAGACAGCTGGTCGCCCTCCCGGTAGTAGAGCAAGTTGCCGGAGTTAAGGATTATCGTGTCCTCCCCCTCTCTTCGGACTTCTGATAACCCTAAAACATCCCAACGCAACTTGCTTACTACTTCTTCCAGCTCAGCTAATTTTTCGTCAGTCCTCAGTGTGCGTGCGTTGTATGTCGCCAGGTGCAAAGGTCGTTGGGATTGGTAGCTGAACCTCTGCCGGCGATTCTTAGCACCCCCTGCTCCGCCGTTACCATGGCTGCTACCGGTGCCAGGAATAGCGTCGCTGCCGTGACTGGGGGCCGTTTTTTTCGTTGTCCTGTTCATAGTGGGGGGGGTTTGCCATAATCACCACGCTTGGCAGGCGGATTGGTGATCGCAGTATCGGTAATCGATCCTCAGGAGAATGCTGCTGCCCATTCCCTGGTGTGTTATCCCTTAGTCGACTCTTACGACATCCACGGGAGGATATGGAGGGGTTCAATTCTAAAGCCGGAACCACCACGGCCAAATCAAAATATCAAAACAACATTCTAATCAAATTCGAGGCAAATTATAAATCAAAACCTATTCCCAGACACTATAATTCAATTATTAAGAGAGCTGATCACATTAGTTCTATTTGTACGGCGTCTCTTAGTAGCAGAGCAAACCCGCCATTTTCTATGTAACTTTAAATATTTGCTCGCGTGTGCCACTATTTAAATAAATGTGCAATTCTGTCTGTGCCTTGACTTCGACGTGAGCTCCTATCGCATTACTTAGTATGCTATTTGAACGTGTTTTTCCATTTACTAACTGGCATTCATGCTCTTTATCATTGAAGTCTGTGTTTACATCTGACTTACAAGACTTTGAAGAAAATAAATCCAGTAAATAACATGCATTATTCTTTTATTTAAAAAAGTTTAGATTTCTAAAGAAAACTTAGTATAATTAGAAGCTTAACAATCGAGAAACTGATCTTCAAAGACTCGTAGCTGATACAATTTATGTCTGTATTTGATTATAATTTTGACTTACCCTGAACATTATTTATTCCCGTCTCCCGTTTGATAACAAGCGGAAAAATTTTAAAATCTTCCGTGAGCCGATACAAATTGTAGCACCTGACAAAACGTCGTGATTTATTACCAACAGCCGAATGTTTGGCTGGGCGGATAAATCCGCCGCATTTCGTCGCCAACGATCCCTGAAAACGTTCGCGATTCAGTAACTAGGCATTGTGCGGCGTTGTTCAACTCTATTGCCATTAGAGTGCTTTGTTTTGGCAAGTCGTAAAGCAGACTTATTCCATGAACCAAATGTTTTATGATCTTGATAGGACTTGTATTAATTTTAATGAAGTGTATGGGTTTCAAGTTATATTTAATCGCTTCAAAAAAGGAGGACGTTATCAATTCGACTATATGTTTTTTGCATGTTTGTTATGTGATTTCTCTGACAATTATTAATTATATCTTCTTGTTTGATTGTGTCTTGAGAGGGTGGTCCAAATTTTTTAAATTGATGTTTTTTGTATGTTTTTCATAGAAGTTAAATCATGAACAATAAATGCAAATTTCAATAACTGTTATCAGTGAATTGCAAAATATTGATTTTAAATTTGATGTTAGCTTGCTTATTCTGATGATTTAATTTCTAAATAACAGTATTCCTAGTTATATTTGCACAAAAACTCATTTTGGGAAACATTCCTACGAAATTCTTGTTATCCAACTTTCACACGACATCCCATGTTTACATTCTCCTTTCAAAACCAACAAAACCAAGCAAAATCGTTCGACAGCATCAGAAAACCAAGCAAGTTGGGTTGGGTATATCTAGCTATGCGAATATCTTACATTTTTAATGACTGACAACCAACGCAGTGAAATCTAAAATACATAGTTTACTTGTCATAGTCTAAAAGTGCACTACGATGAAGTAATTTTAAATATATTATATTAATTCATCCCTTACACTTGTGTATCGGATTATTAAAGTTTGTAAAAAAATGGCACCATCATGGCAGTCTTCTAATGTGGGAACGTGGTGTAACTGCTGGGACACCGGTCTACTCTCGAGTGAGAGTAATAAAAATAGCACAGCATGAGTGAAGTCGCGGAGTTTTTACTAGTTTAAGTGACAATTAAATAGCCGAACCAAATTTATACGTTCCTGTGTTGGCGATTTAAATATGAAAACTGCTGATGTGTTGTGCAACAAATCATATTTTGTATTCATTGCGGGTCTCACGCCAATTTTAAAATGTTCATTCAATTTTAATTGTGCATCCACACCGCAGTTACTTTTTTAACATTTCGAAGTGTTACTGAGCAACATCCGATAACGACCCGAAAGTTATTTATTGTTAGTATATTATTTTGTTACCTACCTATGCGTTAAGTAACTTTTAGTAAAATGTCAACATGTGATAGCAATCGATAACATAGGTAATGCCGTGCAACTCCTGTGTTGCTTAAAGTTACTCTTTGTTATCCTACTAATATTATAAATGCAAAAATCTGTGTGTGAGGGTGTGTGTGTGAATGTTTGTTACCACGGAGATGACGACTTTATCGTTTGTCATGAAATTTGGAATGTAGATGGCTTAACACATAGGCTACTTTTTATCCCTGAAAAACTTACTGTTCCTGTGAGATAGCATAAACAGTTGGACCATGGATAGTTACAAAGGTACAAACTGTTGGACAAAGCTGTTGGACCACAGGTCGGTAGTGATAAAAACTACAAAACTGCGAGTGAAGCCGCGCGGGTTAGCTCATATTATATAAATTTATGTACCCTGCCGTTATGGACGCGATGAGTAACATTCAACGAATAGTTAAAGTAGCCACAAAAGTTAGTGTGTTGTTGGGTTGCATAGTGTTGCTCAACAACAAGTAACTGTGGTGTAGTTGCACTAATATAATAATGGATCCAATACACAATTTTGTATTTCCTACCAGCGCCGCCAGCTGAAGTGATTTCTAGAAGGTTCAAGAAATAAGGATCCAAGGGCTTCGGTTTGGTTATTAATCTAAAGTTTAAATTTATTTTGTTGAAAATATTTGTTATTAATGTTTGTTTAATAGGAAAAGTTGTTTTGGGTCAAGGATAGGTACTTCGCGAAACAGTGAAATATTGCAAAGGGTTTTTAATCGGAGAACAAAAATAAAAGCCTATTTTAACAGAAATAGTATTGTGAATTAAATGTTATTTACATTACAAAATAATAATACAGCACCTAACCATAAAAATTAAAATGTTAATTAGTTTAAGGTTTTTTTATGATATATACCTATACCTAATAAAACTCTTGTTAACTCAACTTTATATAAATTGTATTTTATTTGTTCGTGTTTTGTCTTACTTTTCTTTTTAACTAATTACTCAACCTATTAGTGAAAACTTGTAATTGCCCGTCAGCATTAAATTAAATGTTATGTTGTTTTCTGTATCCAGATGTAAGCGTTCTTAAAATTATAACTAAAATATAATATTAAAAATGTAATGTAATCTCTTTGAACCATCGTTATACAGATTATGTTAAGTTTAGATCTAGTTCTGTGATGATGAGTCTGTTCTTTGTGCCTAAACATTATGGTAACAAAGCCGTTTGGGTTTCTACCTTTTTACAAAAAGCCACAAATACGTGTTAAACATTTTTTTGCTTATATTTTATGAGAAACTATTTTTTTTTTTTTTTAACTGCAGCTGTTTTAACATTTAAAAAGCTCTTAGGGGCTTGTCCTAAATGTATATAATCCTCATTTACTCAAGCTAATTATTATTATTCTAACAGTGAGAACTTAATTGAACTTATTTGTAGGCATATAGATATTTAAAAATTAAAAATGCGTACCCATGCTATAAGAATATACTAATACTTATGAAAGTAAAATTCAAAGCAGGTAGGCAATGTTACAATAAAGTTAAACATAAATTTACAAACAGGTCACACAATGCTGTTTACGAAGTGTCCATTAAAAGCCATTTAAAGGGTTCGTTAATTGTAGCAAGAAAATTATTACGCCTTGGGACAAATATTTGTTACGTTTGTATAGTAAAAAATATTATTATATATCTATGTATTGCATTATATTAAGTATATCAGTCATCTGGTACCCATAAAACAAGCTCTGCTTAGCTTGGGACTAGATGACGCTGTTTGGATTTTCCACCATTATTTATTTATATAAGTAAGCAAGTAAGTTCGTATGAGTCAGTGGCCAACTGTAATAACAGAGTTTTTAGGCTTTTTAGTTAATAAACCTGTGTCTAAAGTCTTCCATAAATATTGTTATAAATTAAACGACTGTTCCAGAAATTGCCATCTACATTTACTAAGCGTAATCTGACATAATCACTGTCGAAACGAGATGTCAACAACACGATAACACGACGCTAAGGGCTGGCAACAGTGTTATTATAAGAGTATTAATATTATACCTGCATCATCGCCATGACCATATGACCAACCTTATCACTTCCACTGCTGGGACATTGCTTACTGTAATATAAACCATCACGGTACCATGGAAAAACTACGTAGATCAATGCTAATTTGTGGATCTGTGCCTGCAATCATATTTTTGGAATTTTGGTTTCTTTACTAAGTTTTTCTTGCTGCTGGTGGCATTGCTATATTTTTGGATGAAAAAGTGGGTAACTCCCATTCTGTTGGTGCTCAATCGGATTCAAACTCATGACCTTGTAGAATCTTATATCAGGAAGCAGTATTGCTACCACTTTATCATTACCAGTGCTCACACATAGATACGATTACCATCAAATTCATAATTTGAAAAAAAAAAATGCTCAATTTAACTCTGCGTTTATGAATTTCTCACCTCTGAAAATACTGTTGTGAATTAATTTCAACTTTAATATGAAACAAATCACGCGTCTAGCATGTTGATTAGTTTGCGGTGTTGCTGTTATGAATCGACTTTGATGTTTTTCAAGCTAATTGAATTTCGATTTTAATTAATTGAAAATTGTAAATTGTTCTTCAATTTCGATATTATATTTATTTTCTTTTAGCAAATGTTTAACATGTTGGTGGACCTAAAAAAACCTTTTAGTTGAATAATGATAACAAAGATCGTGTATCTTTGCTATTGAGTCTATGACATTCAGTCAAATTATTTATGGAGGTTCAATCGGTTTTTTGTTATTTATATTCTAAATTGGTTTTTTATTTATTTTTCGTTTTTTTACACCGCACTAGCTATACATTGAATCTATCACAGCTTCATTAAAAATACAACGTTCTCGTAAGATTCAAATACACTTAAAAGCGGCCCATTTAAATATAGGTAAGTCATAAGAATACGGTCCTACAAGGGGTGATACTCGGCCCACGTTTATTCAATACCATTTTATGAAATATGCATTATGTTTAAGCTATCAGAATATAAAGAGTGATGCAACATTTATTATCTCCGGATATCAAAAAATCCTACATGAAAACACATCTGATTATTTGTTTACTAGTAAACTTTTCCAATACCAAAATTTATTATGATTTATATAATTATACTTTTATTTATAATACTGGACAATCTACACAGCATCATCTAGCTAGCTCCAAGCAAAGCAAAGTTTGTGCTATGGGTGCTAGATGACTGATATTAGATAGGTATTTTTTTATTATACATAGAATATACCCAGAACACCTGGAACAAATATTTGCAGATTTCCCCATGACAAGACAAACAATTTTCCCAAAGCGGGAAACGAACCCGCAACCTGCTACGACACAGGCGGACCTTCGCCCGCCGCGCCACATCGATCACCATTATAGTCCTAACTCCATACTAGGATTCACTCGTGGTGTAGGTATCCGAAACGGGTAGGTAAGTACTCTAATAGTATGACTAGGCCAAGTACAAATATTTACAGATCATGCAAAATGTATCCCGCAATATTAAACCCGCGACTTCTTGCTTCACAAACGGGCACCTAGCAACAGACGTCGTCATACAATATTATGTAGGTATATTATACACAGTAAAATAAATGTCCGCTTCCGAGAGTCGAGAGACTTCTACTCGTAGAATCATTTGAGTTTGCAAATTGTTTGTTAGTCTCTTTTAGTGTGTGGTTACAATAATAGCGAGGCAAATTCAGTTTGCTTATAAATCCTATCATCAGATGTATAACTTTTAAAACCAACTTTCCAAAGTTTAATTAAAACTAACTAATTATATCTTAGCGAGGAATAACTCATGTTAAATTTTCTGTCATAATCCTTTAAAAATTGACTTTATTATGACCCATGGTTAGAAACTTACCTGTAGATGAAAAACCGGGTCTAAATAAGCTTTTATGGAAAAAAAACAGGCATAATAAAATTGATTAAAAGAGTTTATAAATAAAAATGGTCAAAATTCAGTGGCAGTGTTGCTTTAATGCCACAAACACACGACATTTTATAATCACGTAGCTCACTAACACTCAAAAATATTGTTCTAGATTAAGTAACAATGTTGTGGATGCCTAAAAGTGTATACTCGCTTTATCGCTGTCATGATGGCGGTACCCTGACAGCTTTTATGTTTGTAGTGGCACTAAATTCAATTCTCATCCGTGCAGGCTGTATATATGAATATGCGCTCCTGGTTTTAGATGTCGTTTGTTTATAACAACTTGTCTGAGCTTGTAATATTTTGTTGTTGAGTGTTCTCTTGCTAATAGTAAACATCAAGGTTTAGGAAATACTTAAAAGATATAGTATTTTTTTTTTCTGTCAAAGTTTTTTTAAAAAAAACCTCGTTTTTTATATACTACTTAAGTGGCAACCATGGGTACGGCCCACCTGATGTTATGCGGTTAATAAAAATAATATTGCAATAGCTTCGTTTTAAGCTGTTATTAACTTTACATACTTTATTCATAATCAGACATTGATAATTAGCACATAATTAAGTTACGCTAAATGTAGCAGGAAGAAGTTTGCGCGTAATAAGAGGGCAGTGAACTCGGTACGGTGTACAATGCTGTCTTCAGTTTGACAGGCATTGCAACTATTATTTGAAATTTTTATTTCACAGTGTATAAAAGTAGATAAGCAAGTGTCAATAAAAAACGAAACCAACTTTTTTAAATTTTCTTTTCACAAGCTATGTACAAAAGTAGAAAAGCAAGGGTCATAACAAAAACAAAACCAGAACCTAATGTTTATACTTGTCATTCTAACAAAATATAATGTACCTACATTGGATTAAACAATATTTTAGTGAACTTGTAAATGTACTGTAGACCCCGTAGAACTCGTACTTAAGTTTGTAAACCCTTTATTACTGAATAAACATATTATATTACAATAATAATATTAAACATATATTACTCGTAATCATATCTCTTATCTTATCTTATCCTATTGATTATGATGAAAATTATAGCATACAAGGGAAAAACATCGTGAGAAAACCGGCATGTCCAAGAACTAAAAATTCGAAAAACATGCGCAATCATCAATCCGCATTGGGTCCGCGTGGTGGATTAAGACCCAATCACTCTTGCCCGAGAGTAAGCCAGTGTCCCAAAAGTGGAAACATTAGAAGGCTGTCATGATGATACAGCGGGATTCAAAATGGTGAAAAAAGAACATAGTGAAGAGTATAAACCAAAAACCAGCATCTTCAAGAAATAATTATTTTCAATGGCACTAAATTGAGTGCTTCCGTGCTTTGAAGGGGAACGCAAAGATGTCAGTCCATTTTTATAAGTTAAGCCATGACGATGGCATTCAGGAGGCATATAATACATAAACCTTATCACTAGAGTTGTCACTGACTCATACGAACTTACTTTGATTTTAATAGCCAATTCTATAGCATAAACAATTACCATTGGTCATATAATAACTCCAGGCAGTACCACTTCTCATTTAGCCCCGTTCGTACACAGTGAAAATAATTGCTTATGATAAATGCGCTCACCGGTCTCAATAATATATCACTGGGTGGTGCGATCTTAATTCTGGGACGCCCCTTTTGTCCTTGACGGTGCAAGCTATGAAATGTAGCGAGTTTATTTATTTTATCTACATTAAAAAAACTTTTACGATTATTTATTTTCTATTTATTTTTACTAACGCATTAGCAGTCGGTCCCAACTTTTTCAAAGTTGTTAGGCCATGACATGTTGAGGTCTTCAGTTGGTCTATCCAGATAAAGACATACATAAATTATATTTACTATGATATTTAATTTCACATAATGTGATACCTAAATGTAAAATTTAATTATTATTGCCCAATATTTCTAAACCTGTACCTTTCTGACCTTTCTGACATGTAACTTGGCGTTATAAATAAACAATTGTATTATATTGTATTGTATCAACTCCGTCACCAGAGTTGACCACTGACTTAGGTATACGAATTTACTTACTTTATTTACTAACGCATTCTTTTTGTTTTTCAGGTAAGTTTATGGAGGAATAAAATATTAAGATGAAGTAAGTCAAGCCGTCTACTCCAGCATATACGTCCTTGTAATCACGATATTCAGTTATGAAGTACCGACCACAATAGTAAGTTTAGTTACAATGTATATAATAATAATAATAATAATAATAAGGCTTTTATTTCTTGCAATCTTACAAAGCTAACTTAATAATTTGTTTTTATTACATTTTATCTTATTTTTATGATTAAATTACATTGTATTTCTATTAGATTTGCTTAAATTGTATTATATAATTATAATTGTAATCATTTTTCTAATAAGTTATTAGTAGTAAGCATCAATATATTTTGTAATATTTGTGTATTTATCTTATTCAGCAAGTTACAATGTAAACAAAGATAATTAAAAAGTACCTACAGTTCTTTCGTAACCCAATTTATATATCTGGTTACAAAACTTGCACTGGTTTACATAATGCACATCTATGGTTACCAGCACAAGTTTTCAAGTTAATTAGGTAAGCACTAGAGAAACCACCAACATCGCTGGCGGCTGTAGCTCACACCGAACCGTAACGCCGCAAATGCTTATTTATGTTCGAGCTACAATGAACTTGTCCCGCTCTCAATTCGTTTCGCAGCATTAGTCTACGACTCTACGTGCTATTGTGCGCACAATGCTGCATCAACTTGAGATTTAAATAGGCTTTTGTTGACGTTCTCGTTAATGCGATTTGGTTGTTTTCATTGCATCGTGTATGCAAATTCAGTTTTCTTATTGTAGAATCATCATTCATCACGCAGCTTTTTAGTTAGGGAAACCCAAAAACTCCGACGTCTCCCTGTGAGAGTAAAGTGGGGCGTGAAAGTTGGGAGTTGGGCAGGAAAAGACGGCAGTTGCGAAAAATACCCCTGCAAAATAACGTTTATAAATTACTAACCATAACAGAAGCATTTTCAAATAAATTGCAATAAAGAGTATCAATACCTACACTGAATTCTGAGTTGCGCTGAGATGTTAAAAAGTAGGTACTACATTTTTTTAAATTCTATAATAAAGCTATGCTTCGAAATTTAGGGAAAAAAAGTGTCTTTTATTAAAATATTTCAATAAAATAATAAGTTTGACGTTAGTGATTTAGACGCTTCTATGTTCTCTTCAAAAATACATTAAAAACATTGCGTTGCATCTCATAGTCCATATCGTTTAATACAATAGTAGCTTATTACTCAACTATAATTAGAATTTTTGCTACTAACTTTGCACCGCTTCAATCTAGAACCTTGTAGGATAAACGTTTAATAAATAAATAAATAAATAATGCTGGATAATCCACACAGCATCATCTAGCTAAGCTGCTGTTAAACAGAGCTGTATTATGGGTACTAGATGACTGATATATATATACTTAATACAATACAATACATAGATAGATATTTTTTATTATATATAGAAAATACCCAGACCCGAGGCGGGAATCAACCCGCAACCTCCGCGTCGCAGGCGGACCTGCGCCCGCTGTGCCACATCGGTCGTCAATAATATTCTGCTATATTCTAACCTCATACAAGCAACATCTTTAATCTTGTCTAGCCTCTCATAACCTATAATAATTAAGCATCAAATTGTATATTAAGCTGCAGTATCGACCCAAATTGGCACTAAGGTGCCAATTACACCGTTCCAAGCACGCCCGACTAAACACAGAGTTATGTCGCGTAATTCGAGGCGTCTCGTCTTTCATCGAGTGCATCGTGTGGAACATCGAGCAATAGTCTCGTGCACTTCCATTAACTGTGAAAATGGAACGTTATTACACAGAAGTGTAACGAAATTGAACCCTGGTTTGTTTTGATAGGTGCGTTTATAAAAATAATACACAGTAAAATTTATCGGAATCGGTAGGTATGGTACGTAGTACTAATATCTGTTCTGTGGGTATGGGGAGAAAATAAAACTATTGCTAGTTAAACAACTGCATTGGGTTTATAAAAATGTTTATCGTTTTTTATAGAGTTTTTATAATGAATAGAAAAAATCTTTGTTGGTTTTTATATTATTAAAACAATCACACTAAAGTTTTTTTCCACTCAAGCAGGACTTAAACCTGCAACCTTCCGCTTCACACGCAAATGACCTATCACCAGCTAAGCTATTTCAGTCAGCGAACTGTCAATAAGCTGTCCTATCCTATTCATCTTAGGTTGGATTTGACCAAACTCGAATAGGCGCTATTCTTCGAGTAAATCGTAGTTATTCGCGAGTAAACTGACAGTTTCCTTGTATTTGACATTACTTACTCCACGGAATAGTTATTCCAAAAGTTGGTCGAATCCATCCTTATTCACAAAACACGTCAGCGAATGAAATCAAGATAAATCTATTGAAACCGAATTGTCGCCCTTCAGTTGTAGGTACTAAGTCATGTCTGAAAATAATCCTTAGGATATTTTCTTAGATATCTTATTTTCAAGTATAAAACTTGTAACAGAACAGAAATACTCCTTTTATCATCCTGAATATTACTGGTTATACTACTAGTACCATGGTTTTGTTTAGCTGTGATAACACCGAGCAGTCTGGTAGTATTGTTTTAATGAACGAAATACTTTTATTTGCAACAAACAAGCAACAGCAATTCCAACCAGAATTGCACAACAGTGTAAAAACGTCACTATTAACCAACCAAGACACAATTTGCGCCAAACGGAGCACAAAAGACTCGCCTCAGGTGCCACCAATAGCCGATCTAATTAAACTTAAAAGAACTAGATTTTCTCCTACTGAATTAAAACGATTTCTTCGCTGTTAAGATTTACGGTTTGATAGATAGACGACATTGAGTTATCTGCAGTAGATAGTGGAAATATAATAAGGAAATTCTTAGGAGGACTAAGGTCACCGTAATAGCTCTCATAGAATTAGCAAGTTGAAATGGTGGTGAGAGGCAAAACCGACCGAACAGATTAATTACATTGTAGCGCTCGCAGAAAGTCAGTTTTATACAAAATTTTATCAAAATTTATTAAAATAGAAAAAATTGCTATAAATATCTGTGTATTGTTATTGACTGTACAAATTCTTAAGCATCTAAAGGTTCGCATTAAATTGAAATGGAACATTATTGGACCTTCAATAAAACGTTATTACATCGAAACTGCGAGTTGTAAAGGAAACTATAGAGCCAAAGGTTTGCAGTAGTAAATTTAATGGCTTCTGTCAAATATACTATTTATAAAACATTTAATATAAACTATAATTATGTTATTTCTCCTTTAAAAAAAACTATTTTTGTAAAGTATGTCAAAACAAGGAAACTGCAAGTAATTTAGTCATCATCCTCAGTTGGTACTAGCTAGTTTACTCTGAAGCAAGATTGATTAGAATTTAACCTACGACACTGACTTATTGACCGAGCGAGCGAAGCAAGCGTAGCGTCTCAGTTTCGAGATTGGCTAAAAATGTCAGTTTGTCCTGTCTTTGTGTTCTAGCCTACAGGTCGCATTTTTTAACCAATCTGGTTGAAACTTGGTACATAGGTTTTATGGCTTTATAGAATTTGATTGTCGTCGGGGATTTTTGATAGGGGGCGTACTTTTTCCAAAAAGGAACAAAAAAGGGGCTGCTGAATACATCCGCCAAATGTGATTTGATTTCGATGATATTTATTTTATTTGAAAGTATTAATTTTAAGTTTGTCTGATATTTGGTGAAGATCTGACGAGGATCTTCAGCGTGATGAGCAAAATAGTTCCTCAAAATGCAATACGTTGCTCACTTTCAAAACTCACTTTACAAGTTTGTGCTTGCGAGGTCTATTGTTCGGAGAACTGATAGTATATAGTAATGCATTAATATTGGTTGACAGGTCGTGTCGAAAATGCCAGGTTTTTCCCAATGGTTTAATAAGCCGCGCCGATTGAAGATCACTACAAAAAATTCATAAGTGCAACGATTCGGTTCAAACCCAATAACAAAAGCGTGGGTTTAGGGTGGAAGCCAACATCACAGACTACTCACGAGTAATGTCCAAAAACTTAGGAAATTATAATTTTAAAGTTTTGCAACACGTTATTTTCTTCAAATCATACTTTTGTTAAAGTAAGCACAAAAACGACAGCCAGACTGATGAAAAATACTATTTATTTAGTTCATACTTTCAACGCAGTTTAAATAAGTTATTGTTACTCTCGGAGCGCGATGAAACCACGAGTTTATATTGCTTCTACAATTCAGTACATAAACATTATTGAGTAACCAATATTCCATGATGTGGGACATTATGATTGCGTACTATAGTCGGTTTATGAGTACTAAGCAGACGATATTAAATATTCACAGTTTATGATGTCCTCCTAAAGAAGGTAAGGTGCGAGTAAAGCCCGAATTATATTATTGTGTCGTGTCGTGACGCGTCATAACTAAAAATAATCGGCTTAAATCGATTCCATACATTTACGCACAGTACCACAACACAACCTATTATTATTGGTACACTAGTCATATTTTAAGAACGTACTTACTCGATTTCAATCTGGCGTTTCACGACACGCCCCGACACATTAATATGTTTTTATAAAATCATCATCACGACAATTTGCACAAACAAGGAGTATTCTTGTTATCTGCTTGTCTGTTAGTAATCAGAGTAAATTTTATCGTAAACTGTTTGAAATACTATCATGGTGTTGATGGTTATACGACATCTATAGTGAGATAGGCGAGTACCAGGTTGAGAAACGAGAGGTTGCTGGGTAATGGGATCTAAATGCTTGTGTAGTATACCAAGTTCCTGACTTATGAAATAGTACTCGGATGTAGCTACCATATGTTTATCATATTTTTGGTCGTACTGTTTCCATTTTTATTTTTTTATTTATATTTTTGATAGACTGTAAAACTGTACACTCTGTACAGTTTTACAGTCTATATAAGTTTTCAAACCAAAAGCTACCTATCTCATTTCATTACTCACGCGCCACTGACATTCTCTCATCAAACAACCGACACAGTTACCTATGTAGTTCAAATCACTTTTCGTGTGCACTTGACCGTGACGTCACTGGGGCTCTGCGTCATCAAATCCGGGATATCAAAGACCCGGGGTATTATTCGGCAAACATGTTTGGATGTTAACTAAGTTCAACGCATGGTAGCACATTGAGTTTTGTGCGGTAATTAAAGATATATCTATGTAACAATCTATTTAGCCAGTATTAATTTAAAACTGGTGTTTATTTTTAAAACTGTTTATCTCAGAGTTTTTTACTATAATCAAACACCGGCTTAATGAATGGTTTTTGGATAAAGTTCTTTTTTTCTTTCGTTTATGGCTTATTTGCCACAATACTGCCAGTGTCAAGTTATTTATTACTAGCAGTCAGTCCCAGCTTCGCGCGGGTGCAGTGTAACCGCACCCGTGCGAAGCCTGGGTGGATCGCTAGTAATAAATAAAGCTTAGGTTACTCAGGGATAATGTAGCATTCTAATGGTGAAATAATTTTTGAAATCTGACTAGTAGTTTTTAAGTTTATTCGTAACAAACAAATATACAAAAATACAAATCTTTCCTCTTTATAATATTTGTATAGATTGAATTGTTAGCGCTTAGAAACGTGGTCAAAAAAATAATTAAAGAATTAGCGGTGTTTCGTGCAAAAAAAAGTTGTAGAAGAATCTTTGACTTATTTACAAATCAACTTACCCTTCCAATTCAATACTCACAGTAAATTGTGCTAAAAAAAGAGATAGTATTGGATAACGATAACGGTTACGATATTTTAATGTCTGTAATTATTACTATAGACTGCATGACATATCAAAACTAAATTCAATTTTTCAACGCCGCTAGGTTAATTTTAATTTTATCCGATGGAATCCGGAGAAAATGCGTTTGAATAATTTAAATAATTTGATTTAGCTGTAAAATCAAGGGACGGCGAGTATTGAGCGAGAGTTGAGGGGTGTAAATGCGATCCCTTTTTGTTTGGGGTAAATTATACTGGCATTTTGTAGAGAACAAAAAGCTGGGTTTAAATTACAAACAAAAAATATATATTCAATTTTTGATAGGTTATCGATGCTTAAACTATCAAAGGTATCACTTGCACGTTAGCATTCTGAAAAGTAAGTAAGCTTGTATAAGCCTCTGTCCGAAAGCTTTTGTCATGGCCTAACAACTATACAAAATCGGGGCCGACTGCTTGACGTGCCCTCGGAAGCACAGGAGCGTTCAGTTTAAATTGCCACTGGCGGTCACCCAGCTACGTCACTAGCGTAATTTCACCGGTAACCATACAGCAGTGGAAGCAAGCTTACTGCTAAGCGGCAGAATAGTGGTTGTACTTTTCTGAACCAGCTTTTTCACAAAGAACTCTGCCACTTATTACCTGCATTAGCTAATGTTATTAAACCTGTGCGGCAATCTTTCCAACAGCGTAAAATGCTTTAAAAGTATAGTTACTCATATAGTTACTACTATAGTTACTCACCGACCGTATTTTCAATCGGGCTTTTCAAAACAAAATAAATACTTTGTAATAATAAGCCTTCCAATCTCCCTAAAGACTGTCCGATCGATACAACTCAAGTCCAGTTCCGGCTTGTTCGAAGATAATAAAAAAGTTGAATGATCCTGTGCTTGCCCTATCGGAAAATACGAGTAGATCCGTAGTTCTCGACCAGTAACAATGCCAAAGTACTGTCGTGCAACAAAATGTTCAAACAAAGTAAGTTCCTATGAGTCAGTAACCAACTCTGGTGATAGAGCTAATAGGCTGCGCTCAAAGGCCTTCATAATGGCCTAATGACTTCTTAAAGCTGGCACCAAAAACTCAAGATACGCATGTACGCTAAGCAAGTAAGCAATAAGACGAAAATGCAACTGGCAGTCACCATTACAATAAAGAACCACGAAAAACATTGTTTATGTTCGTTGATGGTTAGCGGCAATACCACGAGTGCTGCTGATGTTTAAACTGTTAAGCCCTTATTCATAGAGGTATAAAGTCTGCTAATAAATAAAACTTCTGATGTGTAACAAAATAATTTGTCTGAATTTAGATACGATGTCTATAGCAACACACAGTGCAGTGTCGCGCAGAACTTCAAATCGTAAAGCTTTGAATTACAAAATGCAACTGTAGGTCGTAGCGCTTAAAATCAGATGAAAAACTTGACTTTATCATAACACTTTAGCAGTCAACTGTACAACTCGATCCAGTATACGTACTTGGTCAAATTCCCACGGGTGATCGCTGACTTTCGGCAAACGGTCGGGAATCCGCAGATTATTCGATACCGAGCTCACTGGCTATGTAAATACATTAATAAAAAGTGTTCAAAAGCATAACACAATTATTTACAAATCTGGGGGCATGACAGTGCCTTCGCCAAGACGAACCAAGTAAACCTACCTTTACTCGAAGCGCTTCGTCCTTTTTTTCTAATATTTTAAAACTATCGTGAATTAATTATTAACACCCACTATTAAAAATCGGGATTGTTTTTTTATGTTACGTTTCAACTAAAAACTCGACGTGGAAGACAGTGGGCGTCGCTGTTTTACTCGCCCTGAGGAAGACACTCGAAATCGAATCAAAGTATTGCCGGTGCTTATACTCGTACAAAAAAGTACGTGAAAATTTTGTTCTCTAACAACTTGTAGAATTTATTATTTTTTCAGTTGAATAAATAATATAATTTTATAAATCTTTCATTCTACGAATGAAATACAAGAGCGTATTGCTTCGAGCACGTTCCGTGAGCTCCGGCTCAATCCGGCCCGGTCGCCGGATTACGCGTTTTATCCAGAATCTCTTACCGATGTCTCTGTGTAATTGTGGATTACGGGCTGTGTTTTCATTTGTGCATTATTTTAAGTGGGATTTCAGATGTTGTTTCTATTTAAAAAAAAACATGTAGACTTAACCAAACCACGCAAACGAACGTGTTTTAAAGGGGCGCGGAGGCTGAATCTTTACATATTACGAGTAGTATAAAATATAGTCGCTTTTCGCCGTCTGTCCCTCTGTATGTATTATATATCTTAATGTAAATCTGTATGTATGTATGTATGTTTGTGTGTATGTACGCTAAGTTCTTTAATAGTTTTTAATTTAATCGAGAAATCAATTTGTTACAAATTGATTTCTCAAGCCCTTACAACTTCGAACTTCGAACAATAGGTGGCAACCTCGATAGCTCTATTTGTTCGTATTTATATTTAAACTACACAACGAATTTTAACGGATTTTTCTATCAATAGATAAAGTAGTTTAATATAAAAGTGTATAAGTATAGTTTATGCACCCTTGCAAAGCCGGGGTGAGTTAATTAATAGTAAGTAAATATACATATTGAAGTGCATTTTTAAACAACGCCATGCTAAACAAAGCAAAGCTTGAGAGAATTAGATGATCGATAGAACACATTTTTAAACTAATAATACGTGAGTAAGTTAAAATAATTATATTTATACGGTTTTATTGATATCACTAACACAGAGATTTTCAAAGAATAGATTTCTCTAGCCATGTCAGGGAGTACCTAGGAGATGAATGCCCGAACCTAACCGTAGTGTAACAAACTAGGTAACAAGGGTTAGACATCCAGTCTAATCAGCTTGTTAAAACTTACATTGCTTTAGTTAAGCCAGAAGTAAGTTCGTATGAGTCAACTCTGTCTGACGGAGTAAACAGGCCACCCGAAAGCCTCCGCCATGGTCTAGCAACTTTGAAAAACTGTGCCCTCCGAAGCACGGAATCGCGCAGTTAAAATTGTCACTGGCGGTCAATAAAGTTCACATGCACACACCACCTCACAAACACACCCACGCACACACCCACCCACACTTTTACACAAAATTACATTTTTATACCTACCCACGTTAGTTTACCCTCGTAATTTATCGCCCTTTTTAGTTGTTTTTCATAAAAGCGTTTCTATTAGTTATATTTTTATTTATTGTATTTACCATTACCTTGTAATAAAAGCACTTATCTTTATTTTATTTTTCAAAAATTGTCTGGCATAAGTTTCTCAATGGTAAAATTTATTTTGTTATCCTATGTCCGGGTACCCGCAATTCAGGCCATTGCCTAGTGCGGAGCCCATTGCTATCTGTGTCACTTAAGTTTTTTTGGAAAATAAATACATGTATAATACAATAATATATATATAATAATAATATATATATATATATATAATACATGTATATATAATACATGTATTTTGTATTTGTATTATTTTTTGTAATTTTGTTTTGTAGAGGCTACGCTTAACAGTACTTAACTTTGTTGATCTGTTATGAACCACTTAGCCAGTTGGCTATAAGTATTATGTCACGTTTGTTATGCTACCTGATGATTAATTGGTTTGTTCAGACAAAATGTTAAAAAAAAGGTACATGTAATTTTTTTGGTGTGTGGAACATACTCATTGAATATTATTCACTGATAATAAAATACCTTATAAAAACTGCCACATTCTCTATTTAATGGTAAACACAATTTATCAACTTAAAAATCATAAACCGAATAAATAATGCACACAAAGCTCGTATCAAACTTCGCTTACCGGCTCTCAAATTATTGCTAAGTACCTCCTAACATACGAGAAGGTAAGCCGTTTTCTAACTGGTATAGACACTACTTAATAATTCTCTTTGCTATGCTGTGCTGTGAGGGTATGCATTAAGCTCTTTAAATACAATTTGTTTGTGTATCGAAATACGATGCCAGCTAGAGTAAAATAAAATCTATGATATATTTTAGTTAAGTGTAAGAAACAGGAATGTTTATTTAAATTTTGAATACTATTTTAATCTTTTACCTTTATAACTTGATAAAAATATTACAGAACTGTTTCTAGTGCGTTTGAAGGTTTCATGAAAATGTTCAGTCACATCATATTTTTTAGCCCAGCTTTTCATAAAAACAGTTCATTTCTTTCTATTCAAATATTTTACTTATTTATTTGGTTTCACGCTCAAGAAACAATATCGCATAGATATGTTTTAGTAAAAGGTGACCCAAAAGTCTAACAACAATGATATTTGTGGAAGAACCTCCCTGAATGAGAATCAATTCCGGCGATATCGTGGCGCTAGCTTTAGCGGTTTTGTACAAATTAGATCATTCACATACGAGCAGGAACCTATAATATTTAGATAATAGAAACAGTCATTAGCAACGAGTGAAAACAATGTTAGTTAAAACAAAGTTAAGTGGGTAAATTGTAGTAGCGCTCTAATGAAATAATTTAAAAGAATAGAATAGAATAGAAAAATATTTATTTAACGCCACACAATAAACATAAAAATAAAATACAATAGAATAGCGTTGACTTTTAATTTTAAAGTAAACGCTATTCTTTTATATTGGGTGGTTTAAAAAGTTTAAACCACCCTGTATTATGATTCAATACGCAAGAAGCACTACAACAGCGCGTACAATCGAGTACCGACAAGCCTGACAATAACAAAGGCCTTTTGAAATTTCAATTCCATTGTATCGATAGGGATAGAAAAGTTAATATGTGATAGTTATAATATGGAAATTTAATTAATTTTGCCTGAGGCTTTGGGGTCATATTTTATAAGCTGGATATTGAAGGTACATTATTTGAATAACAAAATTATTTAAAGATTTTTAATTATATTCACAACAAGATGTGCATCGCGGTTTCACCCACGGTTTGCAGATTTATGCTAATCTGCTATGTCGGGCAGAGAAAAAAATCCAACCAATAGTACTAAACCAATTTCGATAAAATTATAATGGGACCACAGGTCTGTGAAGTATTTTATTATAAGTTGGTGTATTTCGTTTGAAGTGTATTCCAATGATAATAATGTGAAATGGTCTGAGATGTGGTCATACAGTCGTATCTAATAGCACTTTGCTACTAGCATAAATGTTTTCAGTTGGAATAAAATTCAATTTCGATTGCACACACGAATACCATTGCACGTAATCACGTTAAATTCACCCATCTTAGAAGCACTAAGTGATGTGACTCGATAACCGATGATGGAATAAGAATAAGAATAGTTTATTGTGCAAAAAATTATAGGTACCTTATTACTACAATCATTATATTTGTAACTTACTTATGTTCTAGCTGGTAGTTTGGGTGATAAAATGGGTAGATAAAGAAGAGAAAAGGAACATTATTACCATGTATGTAGGTAGCAAAGTAGATACACTTTTTATATATGCGGTGCGTTGGTTGTCGAATGAGTAAAACTGTATCTTGACTTCCAGCGCTGTGAAATAAATACTTATCAAGATACACTGCTCATTATTACATGTCTAGTCTTCACTGTAGGCTCCCGCAATGTTGATATTGGATAAATTAAAATAGAACTAACAGATATCGATTTAAAGAAGATATTCCTGTGTCGGTTGTTCAGTAACTTTTTTACTTCTTAATAAAATAGTACGCTAAGTTATTTGCTGACTCAGTAGAAACTGCACCAAATAAAGACTTTAACTTCCACCGCAAAGATCAAGTCATTTTAAACTCTGTTCGCTTTTACCGAAGCGAGTGCCCTCAAAGTGGGTATTACCGGAAATGAATCGTGGCGTATTGTGGGGCTGTTACACGGCCGCCTATCGCTGACAAAGCCTTATTTGCTGCTTTTTACAAATAGTTCGAAGCTCCCTTGAGACGGAACAAGGTGGATGGGGGGTATGCTCGTTAGTTGCCCTTTATTTATAAGAATTTACACTCAACATGGGATTGACAGACTTTTCATTTACTATTTTAATAAAAAAAAATAACAGTTTTATAAAGATATAATATTATTAAATATATTTTATACAGATAATATTGATTGGATATTTTATTGGGTAACTCCCATTAGCTCTATAGGACTGTGATATCATAGAACAGCTAATACTTTTTGTCCCAGTAGTTCTATGGTAGAACTGTTAGAACAAAAACTGTCCTATTTGTTCTATAGAATTAATAATACCTTGTCAATACAGTACAACCGAGTAATACCAACAAAACCTCATCCTTTTTTAACCGACTTCAAAAAGGTGGAAACGTGTCAATAACTACGAATATAACGGGATTTTTAGCTAGATGTCGCTACTAGTAGGCAATCCTGAATCGCGCTAACGAAAACGCACGATTTAAAATGACTTTCTCGAGAGATAAATTATAATTATTTGATTTCGAAGCGATAAGTCGTGTTCAGTTCGAAGTTGTTTTTTTTAAAATAATTATTGAGGTTTCATAGTTCAAACAGAATTCCTTGTAAAGTTATTCAGTCCGTCCTGGCCAGACAAACAAAGTTTCAATATTTTTGAAAAGCAGATATTGAGACAATATGATTAATAAGATACTTTGTCTTATTCTGTACTTTACTTTCACCGTTCACCTGATCTGGAAAATAATTTTTTTTCCGAACAGATTGAGCTAGAGATAAGCTGATTAAATATAATCCTGTATGTGAAGAAGTTTGCATGAAACATGTCAGCGCGGACAAAGCTATGAAATATTACCACCACTACACCACATGCATGTTAAAAGTAAATGTAAATTTAACCGAATCACAGAGCCTTAAAACTATTGATTACCAATTTCCTTTACCACGTTTAGAAATTGAACAACCGCTGCTTAAGAAAGTGCCGAACAACTTGGGACTTTGAAGGTTCCCCTTGTGTAAATAAGAACGGAAGCCTGAAAGGGGAGGTAGGGGGAAGTCGCGAGCAGAAGGCCTTGCGAATAAAGCTTTCAAAAACTATTTAAAGAGGCTTTGGAGCAATCGCCGAGGTAAGATGTAGGCAGCAATAACAGGAAAATGCGATCACAAAGTATGAAATTTTACTGTTGAAAATTTACTGGTAGGTATTGATCACTTAAAAAGCTTGCAAACTCTGGCCTTTTATTGCGTTTAAGTTTACAAAAGCTTAGCTGACTGCGCAGTGTGACCTCTATTATTCTTGTCAAATAGAGTTAGCAGCCAAGACTTTTTATAAGAAATTACTTGAACAATAAATTTAGTTTAACACATTTTAGACGTCCTAATTTTGTCTAGATAATGTGTGATTTTATTGGACAGTGTGTGTTCATATGTTTTATATAAATTTAGATGCTTACAAAAGTAAAACAATAGCATAAGTCAAAACGGTAACTAATAATATCATATCAATAACTCCTTTATTTAAAATAAAAGGTATAGCAACAACTCAAAAGCTCTGAGTTACCAAACTATCCTCACCTTAATCATTGAATATAATAACTCTATCAGGTTGGATGGTTCAGCGGACGTGAACCAGCGGAACTTCCTGTTTTGTAGCGGCGCGCGGAAATTCAATTATCCACCGATAAAAGAGGGCAAGACCCCTTCTGCCTCTTTTAGGTCTATTTACACGAAGACAGTAAGTATTTATTATATAGCTCATAATAAGTGAACTGTAAAGTTTTTCATGGGTATAATAAAGTTCTTTAAACCGATTTAAACCTGCTACCTAGCTCGATGCTGAGTTACAAACAGAATAAATTATTAATTAGGACTGGCTATTAACTACGTCAGCTGAGTTGGCCACTGACTCATACGAAGTTACTTCTTTTATTAAATAAAAAATTCTAATGGTGCTACTAACTGATTTGTTACCAATTGCGTTACTTAAATAATGCACGTTTTTAGTATCATCATGCTATTGCATTAACAATGGCCTAGAAATTACTCGCAACACACACGCATAAGGAAACACGCTATGTAAAGTGAGTTTAGAAAAAGACTATTATTTATTATTTGCTAGCAGCTAGTGACTATAAATTATAGCAATCTTTCCGTTGTTTTCGGATTTCAGTTTTCAGGTATTTATTTTGAGAATATCATATTTTACTTTCTTCGTGTATACAGTCTTTAGAAGGAACGCTCGGAGTGGGTCCGCAACGTGAACTTGAAATTTTGCGATATTCTGCGATGATATTATTTCAAGTTCCACCGTCTGAGTTGGAACTACGATTACTTTCGAGAGACGGGCTTCTTTGCAGTGCAGACTGTTTTTTGATGCTGATGGTAAAATACTTCTTGATGAAAGAATGTTTTCTGAAATTGAATTCTTGTTTAAAGGAGAGTAACTTTTGTTGTAGTTTTTAAAGACCCTTGCTCTTGATAGTGATGTGTTTTTGTTTTAATCTTTTTACCAGTATGTATACCAGATGGACAGTTTCTGAAAATGTCTCCAGTTAAAGATTTGTATTTTTTAGAGTCTTTTACATATTTTTATTCACAAAGTTTCATAAATTTACTATTCAAGTTATACAGAAAATAGATATTCCGATATAAATATTTCACCGACCTGACACCGTATATGCCAATATGGACTTTCATAACTTAAGGCAATACTTACGGTGTTTATTGTACAGAGATTGAATAAAGGCATATTACGATTTAGAGCGTGAACTCCTTGCGAGTTTTACCATTGAACGATGCTTATAAAAATTTTACTTTGGTTTTATGTGTATGTGTGAGTCTGATAGAATTCAAATTATATACTACTAATTCTTTAGTAAAGACAAAATGCAGTAAATGGCAGAGCAATTACAAATAATACATTATTCAGTATTATTTTTATGTGAAATAATATCTGTTCCAACTCAGATAAATGTCAATAGGGACAGTGGCACGGTTAAAAGTAACGTGTCACTGTCCCCATTGAAGATAAAGCGTAATGGGGACAAAATAATGGGGACATCGGGAATACACGATAATATACGAATACTTGAAGAAATTAAATGTCTACTTGTTGTTGTTGTTGTCAGCCTGTACTGTCCCACTGTTGGGCAAAGGCCTCCCTTTGAGTTTTCCAGACTTAGCGGTCTAACGCCAATACCTTCCACTGATCACTGAAGGTGTTGAGTTTGTCTCGCCATCGCTTGCGTGGTCTACCGCGACGCCGCCTCACTGTCTCAGGGCTCCACTCGCAACGTGCCCTGCCCAGTCCCACTTAAGCTTTGCAGCTTTTTGAGCTACATCGGTGACTTGCGTTTTGGAGCGAATAACAGAGTTCCTGATTCGGTCAATCAATATAACCCCAAGGATACTTAGCTCCATCGCCCTCTGGCACACCTTGAGTTTGGACTTCTGGATGTTAGTTAGTGACCATGTTTGGGCACCGTAGGTGAGAATAGGAAGAATACAGACGTCCATGAATTTTCGCTTGAGTGTCAGTGGGATTTCTCCTTTAAAAAGCTCTTTCATCGACCAATAACTTTTCCAGGCGTTTTCAGTTCGTCTAGCGACTTCCTTATCTTGCCTATCCTCAAAAGAAGTTAATTGGCCGAGATAAACGTACGCATGAACGTATTCCATATTCCCACCATTTACAACGATTCCCACCTTGGCACTGTTTGTCATAAGTTTGGTCTAATTATTAATGTCTACTTAATAAATAAAAAATAATAGATATTTAAATTCTTATACTATTAAAATCAGTTTTCAACAGTCAATACATAAAATTTAAAACATTCCCGTAAAATTTCCAAATTATTCGAACAAAAATAAAACATTCAATAGCCTAGCCACAGGCCCTGTAACTTTTCCCATAAAACATCCTAAAATTAACGGGACAAATTCGCTCGCGATAAAACGAAAAGTGCAAAATGATAACCGACCATGAATCTAAGTCTACGTAAGGTGCTCCAATTGGGTTTGTGGGTACCCAAGTTGGCTCTTGTATGACATGTAATGCTTCTGACAACGTCCTTTTTCGGGGCGATTTATTGTCTACTTGTTATGTCGGATAAAGTAATAGTAAAAGCAATGGTGGTTATTATGTTGAGGAAAAATATTTAATTTTATATTTATTTTAAATGCTGGACAAATCCACACAGCATCATCTAGCCCCTAGCTAAGCAGAGCTTGTGCGGTGCTAGATAGATATATTTTATTATACATCGAAAATACCCAGTACACCCGGAACACACATTTTGCAGATCGTACAAAGTTTGTTTCAAGGCGGGAATAGAAACCGCAACCTATGCGTCACAGGCGGACCTTTGCCCGTCACGCTACATTGGTTATTATTTTATAAAAATATGTCATACAGGATGACATTCTAGTCATGCATAGTTCTGACCCCACACTAGGATTCCCTGTGTCGTCGGTATCAAAAACTTTGAGAACTGTGGTACTACAAAACTCAAACTGTGTTATGTGTTCCACATATTGGCAGATCATGCAAATACGTTTTTGCAATATTTTCTCCCGCAGCGGTAATCGCGTCCACCGCGCCACCAAGGTTTTACAGTAAAACTCTTTGAGTAGTGAATAAACCTAGTAATGCAACTGCATTACAACATAACGGAGGACTCTTAGCAGACTACGAACTCGTGATCTAGTAAGAGTTCTCCGTCATGCTGTTAAAGCGACACAACCATGCAAAAGTTTTTATGCCACTAGCCAGCGGTCAGCTATTTACGTGATAATAGTAGTAGTTGACGACCGAAGAGGCGCGGCAGGCGAAGGTCCATCTGCAACGCAGCGGGTTGCGGTTCGATTCCCGCCTTGGGACAAATGTTTGTATGTTTCCGGGTGTTTTGGGTATTTTCTATGTATATTAAAAAAAACCATCTACGTATTGTATTGTATTAAGTATATCAGTTATCTAGTACCTACCTATAATACAAGCCCTGCTTAACTTGGGGCTAAATGATGCTGTGTAGATTGTCCAGCATTATTTATTTATTTATTACAATATATTAATAGTGCTAAAAAGAATGATTAGTAGGTACGCTAAAATACAAAACTTTTATCAAAAGTGAAGTTAAAAACTTCAAAGCTTTTTCATCTCTATTTAATGTGTATTGTGTGTGCACTTTGCCTATTTTAAAATAGAATACTTCAAAACTAGAAACAGCGCAAGAATGCCACGAACCTAAATTAGGAGTTCGCTGTAGCTTGAATTCGCGAACACTGCGGGTTTCGTGTAAAAAAACCTTCCGGTCAGCGATTCAAAACCGACGCGACTCTTCTTTGACTTTTTTCAAAACAGGTACATTTTTTAAATGAGTGCTCTACAATTTTGTTTTTTTACTTTTCTATTTGCACTGAGTTTTTAATACCGTAGGCAACAAACTTTTTACAAAAATTTCTTTATCTAAATGAAATGTTCTTAAAGTTATGCTAACTGGTGAAATCAAACATTTTTCACTATAGGAACCAAATCTAAGCTCGAATTTTTCAAAACTACACAAACATTACAAGAGTAGTAGAGTTCTTAGTGATAGAACTCGTCCGGGGAAGTACTACCACCATACCTATTTCTGCCGCAAAGCAGTAATGCTCACATTACTGTGTTCCGGTGTGAAGGGTATGGTTTCCGGTGAATTTATTGGCACATGAGGCTTTCGATCTATGCCTCAAGGTGGCAACCCGCAAGTGTTACCTCTGGTATTGCAAGCGTCCATAGGCTGCTGTAACCGATTACCATCTTGTGGGCCGTACGCTTGGTTGCCACTTCAGTTGCATAATATAAAAAATATAAAAAAACATCGTCATAAGAAAATTTGTCTAAAAGCTTTGATTGACATCGTTTGGTTTACGTTTTATGTTAAAATGTAAACTTGAATTGTAAACACTACTACGTACAGTACTACGACGCTAGTTCCACTTTCCGTTCTTAATTTAGCCGCGGAAAGATCAGTTCGTGATTAAAGCAGTAAGGGATTTTGTTCAGAGACTTTTCCACACAGTGAATTAGTTTGGGATTTTGTTAGATATGTTTTTAATCTGATAATCTTTATCTGCTTTTAAATGAACAATTTGAAGCAGAATAAAAGATTTATGGTGAGGTTTTTTTCTCAAACCTAAAAGATTATTTATTTTAGCAAGGAATGTAATTATAACTGTCAAGTTAAAATATAATCTGTCATCACCTAACATTAAGAGGGAAGGTAAGTTGAGTTTTTTTTTGAAATCCCATGTAATTGTTATTGAATCTAACTATTTTTAATTTAAATTTGTACATCAATTTCCGGGTACAAACTATTTTCATACAAAACATAGAAATTAATTTAGCAGTTTAGGCGTGAAGACGTGACACACGGAGTTACTTTCGCTTTATATTAAGAGCATGGATAAAAAAAGCATTAACAAAATCAGGGTAGATGTTGTTTCTAGTCAGTCATAGTTAACCTCTCGGTAAACATTAACCTCAATTCAGATCTATAAAGCACTACTTGTATTACCACGTTTACATAAGGCTATGTACACACTGTATCGAGTTGGCGCGACTTCGCAAAATTCCAAGCGCGCGAGCAATGTCGCACCTAACTTAATTAAATTCTATTATACGGCAGCTAAGATAAATAACTCTCGCCCGTTAGACGTTCGCCGGAGAAGTTGAAATTTAGAAAGAATGAAGTAATTTCTTTTGTGGAGCGCCTTAAACGTGGAGCGTAATTGTTTACGCCGAGTTGGAGTTTCTTTTCGGCTAAGCTTAGGTTGCGTTAGTTTCCTTATTGTGTTCACGGCTTAAAATATATGTTTTAAATTAAATAATTCTAAATCAAACAATCTGAATTTGTATGATGTTTTGCCTATCTAAAAAATACTAAGTGATGTGACAACTAATAAGGGACTTTCCACTTAAAATCGTTAGCCGTTAGTTTCACTTTCATCAAATCTTTGAAGATCGATGTGGCGTGGCGTAAGGTCCGCCTGCGATGCAGGAGATTGTGGGTTCAATTTTCCGCCTTGAGATAATTGTTTGTATGATCTGTAAATGTTTATTCCGAGTGTTCTGGTATTTTCTAGGTATAGTTAAAAAATATCTATATTATTTTTAATAATCACCAATCCCGGATTGGGTCCGCGTATAGGATTATGTTTCGTGCACCAATGGATTTTTCGCTACGAAAAATTTATGTGCGCAATGCCAGTGCTCTCACATGGTGAAGGAAAACATCGTGAGGAAACCGGCATGTCCAAGAATTAAAAATTCGAAAGTCATGTGCCATCCACCAATCCGCATTGGGTCCGCGTGGTGGATTAAGACCCAACCACTCTCGCTTGAGAGTAGGCCAGTGTCTCAGCAGTGGGAACATTAGAAGGCTGTCATGATGATGAGATAGATCAACAGTTATTATACAAAACATTATATATCAATACAATAGACGCCGCATCACATAAAAATGTTAATTTACAAAACTTAAGTGACAGTTTTATTTTACTTCCAAAGTTTCAATATAAAGCGTTTACAAAAAAAAACTTCTACGTAATAGGTGCTTCCAAACATACTGGAGCCGATTCCAACCAGACGAAACCCGCTCAATATAAAATTCTACTGCCAAAGAACTCATCGAACAGCTAAATGACCTCTGACAAACTGTAACGGTCACGTACTTCCTTCTAATGCTACAATGCCATAGCAAAAATATACAGCAGCGCAAGTTGGAGTTTAAGATAAAAATATTGGTCTTTTAAAAAGGTCTAACAGGGCAGGCAAAGCCCATAAGTTAATATTTTATTTTTATGTCAATTCACTGTAGTCAAGGAATTTATAAGCTATACTACCTAGTACCTACATAATAGTTCCATGAGTCACGCACGCTCATTCTACACATTTAGAATTTAGAACTAACTTACTTAATTTAAGTCTCTTAAAAGTGAAATGTAAATTTCTTAAGAGAAACAATAAATACTCTCTAAACCGAAGCCCCCGCGGCAAAATCTCCTCATGTGTTGCGTAAATAAATAAGTGACGGTAAAAGCTTACTATCAGGCGGTCCGTCAGCCTGTTTGCCTTACAGACATAAAACACAAGAAGTAAGACTACTGGGCGAATGAATATCTTGGCGTGACGAGTGAAGTTCAGTGTCGCAAACAAAGTGTTATGCCGTGACTTTGGGTGCCACTGTTAATTATTGCTGAGGTGTGGTGCACAATATGAGAAAATTGACTATGATCAGACAGACTCGTAACTTGCTAACATCAAAGACATAAAGTCGTTATACAGTCATAATAATAAAATAAATCTCAAAATTTGTTTATTTCTAACTCATTGATGCCCAAACGGTGTTAGAAAATAAATTTAAAAAGCAAAGTTTCAAGTAAGCGGATTTGGCTATAACCTAAAAAAGTTGGAGATAATTATCTGGAATGGTGATAATGATAATGTCGTCCAAGATGATTTTGAACACAGCGACAAGACTTCTGCATTTCTTTTTATTTCATTTTTATTTATAAATAACAGCTTTGTTCGCAATGTAAAATGTATAAAGTTGAATCTCTGTTTCAAAATACGATAACTGGGACCTTCAGAGCATTTTATTTCCAAAAGATATTGTACACAGGCACCAGTGTCCCTTTATTCCACCCGTCACAAACATTTAACACTGACTTCCAGACAGTAATATTGTTAGATAAAATCTAGTGAGTTTCTTCGTTTTCGAAGAAGGAAGAAAGGAATGGATATTCTAAAATTGTGACTCCAATTAGTTGGGTATTGGAAAAGTACATGTTACGCACTATTTATAGTGTCGATAATTTGGAGACTTGTTTAAACTCCGGGTTAGCATAAGATGGTCCAAATAAGTTTCCATCCAAATAGTTTTCGCAAAAGGCACGTTTGAGACTTTAAAGTCAAAGTAAGTCTAAAATTTAGACGTTTCTAAAGACTTTTGTTACTACGATACATAAATTTATTTAATTTCAATGAAGTTTAATTGCGTTCTAAAAAACTAGATTGCTTTTTTATAATGATAAAAGCAAGACGCAACAAATAGCTTATTAACAACGTATTAAAAAAAAAAAATCTCTATGGCTAGCCTAGGGAAGGTGGACGTCAATAAAGTTAGAGATAATTGCGTTCAAAGCAAACCAAAGTAAACCGACCGCTAACTATCTTGCTATGCTAAATCTGAATTATCGTCAAAAAATCATAAGAATAATGCCTAAGTGCCTTGTTATTCGTTTATGTCAAAAAATGATTCTTATCTCGTAAAGTGGCTTTAAATAGCAGCTTATACTAATGGATAGAGAATCTACTAAATAAGGCATTCCACTTTGACTTTTTTCAGAATGCCTCTTTTAAATGTTTTTCAGATTTAAGATTGTAATAGCTACTGCTGTTTTATAGCTTCAACTGCGGAAAACCAGGGGATGTCGCATGCATTTATAACTCAATTTACACTATTTAAAAGTGCAAATTGGAGCACGAACGGTTGCGCGGTTTATTTTTGTGCTTTTTAACGCGGATTTTCTGTTTGTTTTTTTTTTATAACATCGAGCGTAAAGCTTGTGTTTTTCACTTGTTTTTTTTTTCATATTCATGATTGTTCTTGCCCTCAGAAATTCTACAGCAGAGCGCGTTCTAAACTAAATCAGTGACCGCTGACAACAACAAAGTTACTAAAAAAGGTAATGGATTTCTTTTGGTTTAACTCAAAAACTCTTTGTAAAAAGTGACGAGTTATGGTGATATAAATAAACCAATAGAGTTTGTCGACCAAAGAATGCCTAAATTTGCCATTCAAGAATTTTAAGAAGGAATATTGGCAAGTATGTGCAAACAAGACTTCAAAGATCGTAAAAGTAATCTAAGTATTTTGCAAGCTTAGATTAATGTACTAAAACAGTTGTTAGTTCAAACCCAACTCTCACAAAAACCTTTATTAAAAATGACTAGAGTGTTTAATGTTATACATTTTCTTACATAAAATATATACGTCAATTTACATAAATTAGTACAGCATTATCGTCTCTATAACAATATGCAAGAAATAAAAAAGGCAAGATAGTAAAAGTTTTAATAATTTGATTACCATACGCACAACAGTAAGTAAAGTAAACTTAATTTACGCAATAATCACTTATTAATGAAAAAAATTGTTATGCCTAGTTCGTACTTTTTTTGTTCTCGTTCGTTTCTCTCGAGTTTTGCATTTTATTATTTCCCCTCTTATATCGTTGAGTATTTGAATTTCTACCGTACCTCAATAAATTCCTTTTAAAATATCGTGAGAAATCGTCCGTGAACATAAGTGTAGTGACCGGTTCTTTAGCGTATATTCAGATATTTGCTGTGCAGAAATTTGCTGCAGTTATTCGATATAAAAGGAATAATTTACTGAATTTATATTTGCATAGCCAAAACTGTAAGTTCTATAAACATGATATTTTGAGGATGTGATCATTGTTTATAGTTCCTCAAGTTCATAGAAAAAAGATTAGGGACGAGTTTTTAATAAATCATGACAGCCTTCTAATGTTCCCACTTTTGGGACACTGGCCTACTCTCAGGCAAGAGTGATTTGGTCATAATCCACCACGCGAACCCAATGCGGATTGGTGGATGGCACATGTCTTTCGAATTTTTTTTAGTTCTTGGACATGCCGGTTTCCTCACGATGTTTTCCTTCACCGTATGAGAAGCACTGGCATTGCGCACATACATTTTTCGAACAGAAAAATCCATTTGTGCACGACCGGGTTTGAACCCACGACCTTAGGATCGGAAGGCGGGGTCACTACCACTAGACCACCAGTGCTCTTAGGTTTAATAGATAAAGTTAATATCAAATGAGGAGATAATAAACGCGTGATTGAACCATCATCTTTAGTATCAAGGCATATGGGGGACGTGGCTGGCTGATGAAGGCAACTGACCGCCAGGCAGGGAAAAAGTTGGGAGAGCCTACCTTCAAAATGGACAAATGAAGGCTCAAAATGATGATGATGATGACTTTAGTACCATATAGTTTTTTTACTATCAGGTGGGCGGTACGCTTGATTGCCACTTTACTCGTAAAAAAAAATCATGGTTGTGTTAAGGCAAATTATTAACATTACCTGCTGAAAACTTTGTTTTTTATCAGAGATATTCGTATTAGTTTTGAGTCCCTTCCCAATCACCCATATTTCTCCCACTTACTACTGTGGCTCTGAAAAATACTTTGAAAAATGCTTCTGTGATAAACAATTTTCTCTCATTTTTTCTTTTGAAACACAAGCAAAATACGTGAGAATGGATTTGGCAGGTTCAAGAGCGATCGCAAACTGGAGACCCATTCCGTTTTCTTTGTTTTCTTAAAATTGTGCAGAATTATGGCTGAATTAGACTATATAAGCCAGACGTGTTGATTTGCTGAGCGATTAAATGAAAATGACTTTCATGACTTTCATGAGGATTGTCAAATATGATATCCGCAGACACAAATATGACTGCCAACATCAGAAATAACAATCATAACAGCCGGATTCAGACGTAAGACTAAGGACTAGTCAGAATCAGAATTATTTATTGTCAAAGAGTAGAGTTATTTGTGATAAAGCTCGTTTGGAGAAGGACAACCACCACACTTTTTTTCTTTCTAATTTCTGCCGCCAATTAGTAATGCTCGCATTGCTGTGTTTCGGTTCGAAGGGTATGGTTACCGGCAAAATTACAGGAGTAGAGACTATCTATGTACGTCTTAGGGTTGCAACACGCAAGTGATATCTCTGATGTTGCAAGCGTACGCTACGGTAACCGCTTACCACCAAGTAGGCCGTGCGCTTGGTTGCCACTTAAGTAGTAAGTATATAAAAAAAGAAATACCACAAAATCTCAACTTGTTAACCTGATAAGAACAAAATTACACCTGAATATTTTTTGTCTAATCATTATTTGATCTAGCTAGATGAACAAGAAGTAATTTATTGCTCTAAAATAGCATTTTAACCACATTAACCGACGCTAAAAGAACTATGTCTAAATAAATAAATAATAACTTTATTGAGGACACAATTTGCATGATAGTTTTCTTTGCGGTAATTGCGGTCATATCGCAAATAGCGATTTCTTTCAGACAACCCTTACTACAAAACGAAACCTAATATTAATAACTAAGCTACTGATTACATTTAATCGATGTGCTTGTCATGTAAATAGTGTGAATAAAACCTTCACATGGAAGCTTTTTCATGGCTGAAGACTAGTTCTTTAAATTTGACTTAGCGTATTTCCTATCCCATCAGGGATTATTTTATGTAGGTATCAATTTGGTATGATTTTTTAGTCGACAGAGTTAGCCAAGTGACTCACAAGAACTTACTTACCTGGTAATGTACTCAGTCTTTAAAATTTTTTTTTTTGTTATCACAATCAATAATTAACTTTTAGACTCACCTATACCCAATGACAAAATACTTATTAATAACTTCACTGGCCCTAGTTACATTCTCCGTTTAAATCCGCCTTAAGCAAAACATTATGGTACTACATAGCTGTACTACACTAAAAAGTATTTCTGTGTAAGATGACAGCTTGATGGATTTGTTCTGATTGAGTTATTTACGGAACCTTAAACAAAAGGAACGTTTGCGGGATTTGCATACGAAAAGTTTTTTGGTGATGTAAAAATGTGTCAAAGATAGAAAAAGTTCTGAAGGCGGTCAAGTTGGTTTCAATTTACTTTTAGTAATTATACTAATAAAACTATCGTGAACTGGTAATTTCACTTCATTAAAAAAACTGGTATTTTCACGTACCGGTTTGTTGAAATACCCGAAATGAATTACTTTTAGTATTTTGTAGCTTAGCAACTAAATGGTATTTACTGACTTTAATTTTTTATTTTATTTAATAGAACTTACTCAGATTATTCCCGTAAAATATTGTTTTATTATTGTCATTGTTTTTGACCAAGTCATATAATTTTTTTAACTTTATTATAATAACGCAACATTTCTCAGAAATTCGTAAATTTGTTTAAAATAAGAGCTGCTATAAGAATAAATTATTATGATAAGTTGATAATAATAGAAATGTAATTTGTATTGAAAGACCTCTTCATAATAAGAGCATCTCTTTGAAATTTTAAATGAACGGAATTCTTATCAGAAGCAGCCATCATCCCTAAAAACATAAAAATGTTCACAACCATTCGTAAACTCAAATTTTATCGCAATAAAATAAGCTAGTAATTACCATCGTATACCAGGTTTTGATGTCAACTCAGGTGCAAAATGAAGTAAGACTGTCGTAATAACATAGAAAATTGCTTTTGCGTCTGTACGTCCCAGGCTGGTGTCATATACCCTCAGAGAATTAGTATGAGTGCCGTGTATACCAAAGTTATAATGAATATTTTTCTGGAATGAAAGTTTTCTGATTTCGCAAAATCTCGATTTCATCATCTCGGTGGGATGGATTCATGTATGAAATAGCTATCATATTTACGGACTATTTTACGTTGATATTTCAGAATATGTAGGTAATCATTTTACCTTTGCTGCTAAGAAGAATACTATTTTAGGAAAATAATATTATTTCTCTATTTATTTTAGTTTTTTTACTTGCGTGAGCCAATATTATGGACAACATTTTACAGAATACTTACAAATCTATATATTTTATTTTCAAAGTACTCACAATATTATTAAAATTATTATTAGTATTATATTAGCCGTCAGTGTCCCACTGCTGGGCAAAGGCCTCCCCCAATCCCCTCCCGACGTGTCTATCGAGCCAAAAACCTCTAATTTAACAAATTTTTTTTCAATTCGTCCCGCCATCTCCGTTTTGTTCTGCCGCATTGCTTTCTCGCTGGGTCAGGGCGCCACTCAGTGGCTACCATAGCTCATTTAGCATACGATAGACATGCCTAGTCTAATTCCACTTCAGCGTAGCGGCCTTCAAAGCTACATCAATGATTTGGGTCTTGGTGCGAAGATCGGTATTGCGGACTCTGTCCGTTCGCTTTACACCCAAAATGAACCGATTGCCCCTCCAGACATTTTTTGTTCGCCGAGCGATTTTCCTAATCTGCCTGTCCTCGAAGGAGACTATTTGGCTCAGGTATATGTATTCTTGAACGTATGCAAGGTCTTTTCCATCCACCGTTGTTCTGGTCTCTACGTTGTTGGTCATGACTTTGGTTTTCAACCTATTCATTCCAAGTCCAATCTCAAAGCTTGCAATGCTTAGCTCTTGTAGCATTGCTTGTAGCTCCGATACCGATGAAGAGAAGAGAACAATGTCGTCAGCAAAGCGAAGGTTTGTTATGCTCACTCCACTAACTTCAACTCCTCTCTCCGTCCATTTGGCCGCAAGTTTCTTAAATACCTCTTCCAGGGCACTTGCAAAAAGTTTCGGAGAAAGCGGGTCTCCTGCTTCACTTCCTTAGTTATTTTAAAAGATGATCCAGGTGAGTTTTATTTTATTGATGCTGTACTTTGTGCATAAATATTGCGAATAAGGTTATTAAAATAACTGCTGTTTTTCCGCTTTTCATTTTATAATGCTTTTTTTTTTTTATACTACAAAAGTGGTAACCAAGCGTACGGCCCACTTGATGGTCAGCGGTTACCGTAGCCTATGTACGCATGCTACATCATAGATATCACTTGTGTGTTACCACCCTGAGACGTTAGATGGAAAGTCTCATGTGCCTGTAATTTCACCGGAAACCATACCCTTCAAACCGGGACACAGCAATGCGAGCATTACTGCTTGGCGGCAGAAATAGGTATGGTGGTAGTCCTTCCCCGGACGAGCTCTATCACAAAGAACTCTACTACTCTTACGCTTTTACGTTTAGTTTTTGCAAAACAATATAGTTTTTGGTCAGATGCACATTAATACCCGTTTTCTTAAATGCCAGACCGTATTACGTTCTGCGACAGTTCGATTCCTTTTCCGATTGCCTTTGTAGCTCTGCAGTTACAGCTTCGCAACATGATACTATACTTGTGATTGTGACAGTACAGGCACAGATGTCAGGCAACCTTCTGATAGGGGAACGAAACGTATCGATGAAAACAGGCAGTTTATTGTTATTGGTTAACTCTTTTGAGCAAGATTGAAAGTAAGGATACAGAGTTTTTGAGTGATTTGTAGTCATCAAACAAACTTACCTCATTCATATGCACTTAGTAAATTGAGCTTTTTATAAAATGAATCTCTTATAAATAGTGTTGTATAAAAGAATAGAGCTCGTAGTCTAGAGGTAGTGACCCAGCTTTTTAATCCTAAAGACGTGGGTTCGAACCCGTGCACTAATGAATTTTTGTATTAAAAAAATGTATCTGCGCAATCCAGTGCTCTAATACGATGAAAGAAAATATCGTGGAGAAACCGACATGTCCAAGAACTAAAAATTTTGAAGACATAATATGCTATCCTATCCACTAATCCACATTGGGTACGCGTGGTGGATTAAGACCGAATCACTCTCACTCGTGGCTAGTGTCTAATAGGTAATTTACCTTTAATCTCTGGTTTCGTAAGGAGCCAAAGGGTAACCAATAGTCAAATCCTCATTTTTATTGTAACGTTACCCCACCATATAACACTACGTACTTACTACGTATTTATTGATTTTCTAGTGTTGATTAACCAATTTGTTAACAGTTGCCCTCAACCCTAGAATACGAAATTCTTTTTACGAACGAATAGCCAGCAAAATATTAATAGCTAGTAGGTTCGCCAAATACTCAATTATGTTTTTAATTGAGCGAGTTGTGGGTTTGACGATGTTCTCAGACTCATTTTAATTATAGAAGGTACTGCGGTAACTCCTAATATTTAGGTAGGTAAATACGAGAGTATACCTATATTTCGTGAATATAAAGTCGTAGTGACTTTATGAATAGTTAGGAACATCAATTGAAAGTGAAGGTCATTAAAGTATATGTAATAAGTATCCTTGATTTTTTAGGGTTTTATATACAAATTTAAAGCAAATAGTTATCGCACAAAGCATGAGATCTAAGGTCAGCAGAAACAGCTTACAAAAATATCGTTGGCATAGTAACGTTTTTAAAGAAATAAAAATCTGTGCACACGACGAGCTTAGAACGCGCCATTAAAATACATTGTCTAAAGTTCAAAATCACAATAATTATAAAATACCGGCAGTGATAAGACGGTCATTACTTTTAAGCAACCGAACCTTGTTTAAATATTATCCCAGTTGTATAATTTAACTTTCTTGTTTACCGTTTCCCAAATCCTATCAGATACTTTTCATATTGACACGTCTAATGATTTCAGTAATTGTTTGTTTGTTTGTGTTAATTTGTTGACGGTGCTATATAGAAATTGCTTTTGTGGATTGAATGTTAAAAATTTTAATAGGATAAAAATTAATTTGATTTGCTATTTTAACATTCAATTCACCAAAGTAAATACTTTGATTTATTCCGCGAACATAGATAAAAATACAGAGGAGACAAACCAAAAATAGAGAAGTAGACAGCACAATTAGTTAAGTAAGAATATAGAATTTCATAAACCACTAGCTATTTATAAAAGTAAAAAGTATAGGCCTAAAAACTTATCAGCAAAACAGCTGGGACCGACTGCTTAACGTGCCCTTTGAAGCATGGAAGCGCTCATTTGAACATCACAAACAAACCAATATTCAAACTTTTTCATTTTTTTATTCTCTGTGAACTAATATACTCTCAAAAATTAATAACAGTATAATGCATTCACTTTCAGATCAAAAAGATCGGCATTTACTTGAATTGTATGATTACACTTTAAAGCTACGAGAATGTACCGAAATTCACGTTTGTGCCGTTGTTTACGTTCCCAGCTCACCTGCGACTACGTGTAAACATTTAATATCTGCAGGCAGTATCGATAGATCGACGCGCAAATATGTGCTGAGTTGTGTCATGTCTCTATCTGTGTTGTTAACCCCTCAAAGGTTTATTGATCTTGTACACGACAGAGTAATACGAACAAACAGTAGCGACAGACTTTAAAGGTTGTATTCATAATCAAACTATAAAACTCTAATAGTTAATGTGTTTTTCATATCTACTAAAAACATTACTAGGAAAGGAAATACTCAGCGCTGTTTGCTGTTTCTTAAATTACAGTTAAAGTAATTAGAAGTATGAATACAGGGATTTTTTATTAAATCAAAAAGTAAGAGTGACTGTCTGTTCATCTCTAAAATACTGTCGTTTTACATGCCGTTTTAAGCTACTACTAAGGTACCAGCAAAATAAATATATGAATTTTGTTTGCTTTGTTGTGTAATTAAAAATTCTAAGTTTTGTTTTCTACTATTTGTTACATCAGATAATAATCACGTTGAATGTAGCAGGGATCTACGATTGTAACAAGGCGTGGCACGTGCTACGCGTATGCTACGCAGTGATCTACGACGTAGCTACTTTAAATTGGTAGCAAGGTGTCTTCACCTACATTTGATTGTTTTAGAGATTTCACTCAAACCAACCAAACTAATGAAATAACCTTAGTCGCACCGCACCTATAGTAGTTTACACTGTAATGTTAACCAAACAATGCCAACTCTGTTAGTACTAGAACTTAGAGGTTTCCTGAAACTATCTATTGCTTCAACCTCAACTAACAGCATATCAAAGTCATATTTGTTTTGCATAAGTTTAATTTAGTGGAAACGCCAAGTTTGTTGTATGTTAATTAAGCATATACGAAGACCTTTATGAAAGCGTGTTTAGCAAATGAGTCATTTTGGGAAAATTATGTTAGTCATTATAAAATGTTTTGATCTTTGAGACCATCTCACAGTTTCTGTAATCTTATAACCACTGATGAAATAAGGTTTTGAAGTATCAATATTTAGACGTGGCGTGTGCGAAGTAATGAAATTCGAAGAAGTAATTTCCTTGTAAAATAAGACACTCGATGAATTTACGGGTGCGCGTTAGATACGAGTGCCATTTAAATTAATGTAACTGATGTTTGTAATAGATTGAGTGTCAATAAACAACGAAAAACATTAGGTACATAACAAGAATTTTACAAATACGAGATATTTTTTTTAATTAATTAATAATTTTTAAAATTAATATAAAGTGTAATATTTAAAAAAAAACACATGAATCATGATTTATTTTTACGAAAAGTAAAAATCAATTCGAATGTGGTGTTCTATTTTACTCTTTTGCGATAAGTTAATATATTATGTAAAGATTCAAAAATGATATTTACACAGTGAAAAATGATAGTATTATTTATCAAATACACTATCTAGGCGTTAAGTACTATTTATTACTTAACGATAAGCAGTCGGTCCCGGCTTTTACAATGTTGTTAGGCCATTACAGAGGCCTTTGGGCGGCCTAGTAGCCGGGCCGGGTAGAAACTCTGTCACAGGAGTTGGCCACCGAGTCATACGAACAACGAACGAACTTGCCGATCTATGATTTCAGCTTCAATTTCACTTAAATTTTACATACAACATTCAAATATATGATTGATTCAAATATAGATAGAAATTAAGTCTTGATATTTAAATTTGCGAGATTTAATTATAATCATTTATTTTATTGATTTACCAACATAAAAGTTTCTGCTAGAATTTATAATTTGGAATTTTATTTACCAAACTACGCTAATGTTTCAAACTTTGATCTATTTATGTTGACTGTACATTCTAAATTTAGATTAATATTTGCGAAAGGGTTTGAGACTTCGATAGACCACAATTTTCAGCATCACTAAACATTGATAATTTGACGGATCCTCGATTAATATTGACTCGCCAAGGGACTTGCAAAATGGCGTAAATGTTACCAAAAGTTTGTATTTACTCTTACCGAACCGGTTAAATTGGCTTGTTTTCACTAGTTCTACTAAAAAAAAGTTTTACTAGTTCTACTAGACAGTCATAACGTGCTTTTCTCTAGTGCATCTAACCCACGATTTGTCTTTGCACAAGTTAAATTAATTTAGACTAGGTACCAAATCTGGTTGTGCTAGCTGACGACGCTAGCTAGAATGCATAAAACTAGTGATACTTGCGTAGATAACATGCGCCGTGGCTACGAAACTTTACGGTAGAATTTGTATTTTTACGTGTGGTAACTGGGTAAGCAAGAACAATACAAATATTGATCACAAATAGCAGATATACTCGTATTTATTTTGTTCTTGTCATAGGACGTTGTATGTCTATTTTTAATCAATAATTTGAATAATACTTACTAATCGACTTATATTTATAATAATATAATATTTGATCAATATAATGCAGTCTGAGTAAGATAAGGGAGTTGAGTTTAATTACAATTTATTTACTTATGCGGAAGTTGCTGTGCGCATATATGCACTTACAAATATTTTATCCGTTTAATAAGGAACAACAAAATCCACTTGCTTGTAAAGTTTTTTATCGCACTAGAAAGGATTATTACAAATTCGGAGCGAAGTCAGTATTCGATTAGTTAAACAGTGACTAAGTTCAAAGGCTGCCTTGCCCTGTTTTACGGATAGTACTCGTTCCAGAAAATTCGACACAGAGTATTACACTGTCTCCTTGTGTTTTGTGTTAAGGAATAGGCGATAGCGGAAACAATTTTTTTTTACCTTAACTACAGACAGGTTTCTTCTAAACCAAGTTAATCAGTTTGTACTGGCATTGCAAGCTTTATCTAATTATGTTGCGCGAGTTTTCGCAGAGTGAATTGTCTCACTTGACATGTCAGGCTACGATAAAAGTAGTTAATTATGTTTTTTTTTAAAGCAAGCTGTTAGCTGTTAGCTGCTGTTAAACAGAGCTGTGTTTATGGGTACTAGATGACTGATATATACCTAATACAATAAAATACATAAATAGATATTTTTTAGTAATATATAATTATAGAAAATACCCAGAACAACCGGGACAAATATTTGTAGATTGTACAAACAAGAATCGAACCCGCAACCTCGCGTCGCAGGCGGACCTGCGCCTGCTGAACATCGGTCGTTATTATTGTCACTAGCAATTCAAATCAAAGGGCGTTGTTATATTATAGGCTTATACCTACCCATATGGAGCGCTCGTGACGTAGCTGGCTAAGTTGTTCTTAACAGATCAACAAAGTTAAGCACTGTTCCGCGGGGTCATCATTTGGATGGGTGACCGCCAGTGGCAATTTCAACTGAGCGCTCCCGTGCTTCGTAGGGCACGTTAAGCAGTTTGCCCCGGCTTTTTCAAAGTTGTTAGGCCATGACAGAGGCCTTCGGGCGGCCTAGAAACTCTGTCACCAGAGTTGGCCACTGACTCATACGAACGAACGAACGAACGAACCTACCCATATTGTTGTTGAACCGTGAAGTACCTAGTTAAATTTTTTGACTTTAGGTACGTTGAGTAATATCTACACAAAAATGACCCGCTTTATGTTACTTCTATGTACCATTTCCTATACGATTGTGCAACTTGCATCCGAGGTCAATGGGGACGACGACTCTCATCCACGACACGAAACTCCCAGTCTCCTTTATGTCTTGCTCTGTCCCATTGTCGTTGCTCTAACGGCCAAAACTTTACAATGACTGACGGAATTGTTGAGATTGGAATTTTCGGAGTTGCAAGTGTATATACACCATCTGAATTTAAAAAATAATATTTTTAAATTTTGCCAGCCTAAAGTAACTGATTTATGTTTGTTTGTAAAAAAACACCACGTCTTATGTAAGTAAAATATGTTCTATAAATTTTTAAACCGACTATAAAAATTTAAGTTTGTTTGTTTGTTGTTTCTCAATTCATTTTTATTTTTAAATGTATAGTTTATCACAGACCAGCACATAAATAAATTTCAACGCACTAACTATTCTACTAAGTTTGTAGGGCTAATGTTACTTCTTTTTGAATATATTACTAAGCAAATGATTAATATTTTACAAGTGATGCGGTGGCATAGTAAGGAATACGAAAAGAGGGATTCGTGGGCTTGCTTTATTTTTAACCGACTTCCAATAAAGAGTAGGTTATCAATTCGACTGTATATATTTTTTTGTACGTACGAGTTATCTGTCAATTAAAAATTGGTGTTGATGAGTCGTATATTGTTTGATAGGTAATACTTCAGAACTTCGAAATCGTTTTTTTCGAATAATGAATCACAAATAAGTGTCAATAACTGAATCGCTGCCTATCATCACAACATGCTGAAACATTTTTTTTAATTACTGTAGTGCCTGTTGTGCTTGCACAATAACTTGTAACTAGACGTCCACTCTATTAGGTAGAACGCAATATCGTTGTGTTTTTAGAAATATAATTATCCCGATTGTCTAAGTTGTATTTAATTTTAAATGAAACACGGTTTCCGATAATAATTTATTTAACTCTTAGAGTGTACGGCGAATACGGCGATGTGCAGAGATAGAGTCAGATTTGAATTATTGTTTAATAATAAAAACTGTTTTTTTTAGAAAGGAAAAAATATAACATCCCACCCAATGCATCTTAGAACCGAAGTATTCCCGCAAACTGCACAGTTTTTTAGTGCACACTTTTTAGCGAAAGACAGCTTTTATTCAAAAATAGAAAATAATGATGGTATGTAAGAAGAAATAAACCTCTCTGCTAAGTCAGCATCGCAGCGAGGTCTAAGACAGTTTTTTTGTCTCAATTAGGGTTCCGTATCGATTAACCGTTAATCTCAATCGACGTCCGGGGTGCGATCAAGCTGTTTGACTCGACAGTATAAACGTCTGTGCAAAGATCATCTGTCTTGGCGATAAGGAAAAAACAAATAATTGAGGTATTTTTGTTCAGTTCAACATTATTTGATTTGACTTGAGCAAATAGTTATTGGATTAGTGCTTGTATTCAGAGTGAAGTGATCCCCAGTGGGAAGGTTGGAATAACCTATTTGTTCTCTCATTTTGTGGATTTTAAATAATACTGTCAAGCTTAGATAAAATTATGTTGTCATCTGACACCAGCTGAGGAGAGCAACAAAGTTTTTTGAGTCAGTGCGAATTAAAAAAAATATAATATCCTGAATAAAATTAGAACTTGCGTTGATTGTCAATCAGTAAGTAATGCCAAGTATTAATTTAGTTTTATTAAAAATTTGACAAAATAACACATAACAGGTACGATTTTGTTCCCAACTTTAGTGACAGAGCCTTGTTTAGGCCGTTATAAAGGCGATTGAACTTAAGTATCCTAGTGCAGCATATTGGTAGCCTTAGCAAAACTATTGAAAGAATCCACCACAGTTTTATTTTCATAAATAATACTGTAATCCGAAATATGTGGTCTAAAAAATCTGTGTATTTTAATTCACAGTGGTAAAAACAAACCCAACTGGTAATATCAACACACGAAACAGCGTCAACTTCAATTATAGCAATAAAACGGCAGTAAAACTAATAACAATGCTGTATGGAGGGTATTTGCTGTATTTGCATGTAGTAGAGTAATTTATGTAATCATGTTATCAATAAAGTATTTTCTATCTATCTATCTATCTGTACCTGTCCATTGCATGCACAATTTCTTTTTATTTAATTTTCATGCAAAGCCTGTTCTTTTGAGTGAGAGCTGCATTTGCGCATTTTTGACGCGTGGCTGTGTTGCTGGCGGCTTTTCCCTTTCATGTTCCGTCCCGTCATAAGCGAGCTGCATTGGTTTATTTTTAAAAAAGAGTTCACCAACATTTTTGATCACAAGGCCTGAAATTGACGCAGGTAGGTATACTCGTAGGTGTAGCTTATTGACACGCATGGACATACATATACCTATACCTACATGGACCCTGGATTTTTTTTTATTTGTTTTGTTGTATTACTACACCAATCTGGTTTGCTATCGATTATTTGGAAGATAAAGACACTGTCAGCATTAGGTATAATATTGTTTTTTTCACTGGCGTTTTGCGAGGTAAAACAAAAAGTACCGATTATAAAATGTAAAACCAAAATTTGTTGTAGATAAAGACGGTTGCAAAATAGCCCAAGTACCTCTTGATATGGTGGAAAAAAAGAAACCAATCAGCAGAAAATTAGCAGTTCAACCTTCAAACGCGTCAACAGAACCCTTTTTTGCCGCTGCCGCATGCAGCGTTTGTCGCTCCGGCCTATTTCCAATTTGCGCCTATCAATCAACACCAATCTCACTGAGTGGATTACGGCCAAATGAAATTTGCATAGGCACCCGATTCGCAGCGTTTGTATCCGATATTTACGGCTTCTAGTGACAACGTGATGATCATTTTTACTGACGCGACGGTTTCTGTGTTGATTCATTTTAATTCTGATATAAGCAGAGAGGACGCTTTTAACAAACTACTACGAACTGTTGGAAAGGGTTTTAAAGATTGCAATATTTTTTTTTTTAAAATCGTTCAACTCTTCATCAGTTTGAACAACAGTAGTGTTTACACTATATTTACATTAGGTATAAGAAATACACATCACAGCAATTGATCCATCAAAAAACAGTTACGAATGTTCTATGGATAGCTCAACTAATCAAAATCACTATCAGATATAAGCGTTATTAACATGCATTACCAGAACCAGATAAACAGCATTCGTGTATCTTTTCGCTTAAATGCTCAAAAAATATTTTTTAAAACGACGTACCCAACACTCATGATTGCCTTCTAATGTTTCCACTACTGGGAAACTGGCCTACTCTCAAGCGAGACTTAATCCACCACAGGCGCACCCAATGTGAATTAGTAGATGGCACATGTCTTTCTAATTTCAGTTATCGGACATGCCGGTTTCCTCATCGTGTTTTTCTTCACCGTATGAGAGCACTGTCATCATTTAATAATTATAATATTAGTTTTGACTTTTTATTACCGTTTATAAATTTCATATAACTCAACAAAATTAATAAATTACTCATCACTGACACAGCACACATATAATACGTTGGACGTAAGTACCTATGGAATGAAAACCACAAAGTGCAGCTTCAACTAGTGAAGTCCTTTGAGGCCGAACGCATTTAATTTTGCAGGGTAGCACAACCATTCAACCGCTTATTTACTTCTAGTCGCCGACCACTGGCAACGTAGACATTTTATTCTCTGACCAAAGATTTTACATAAAATTATACCCGCAAATTGATTCAATCGATTTTTTTTTTAATTTCTGAGTACGAGCTTATGATTAATAATCTTCTTTTTTTTATTTAAAAATGAATTGCTGAACGTTAATCTCGCTGAAACTTGAGAACGGCTGGACCAATTTCTGCACTCAAAAGAATATATTATCTGAAAATATTTATAGGTGTCCAGGGAAAGTTAATAATATGGAAAATATCGAAAATTTACGAGAAAACAAACGCGAGTGAAACCGCACGGGTCAGCTAGTAATAGATAATAATAAATATTGGCGGACTTTTAACAAAAATTATCTCTCACATATCAACTGAGCTAGTGCTATAGGGCTAGTGCCCACCGTCGTTAATTAATTATTAAGATATAGTCATCAGTCAATTAATGATCATGATATAATTGCATATTATGTAAATAAGTTCGTCAGTCAGTGTGGTAAACTATGTGGTGACAAAGATAATAGGATGCCTGAAGGCCTCTGTCATTGCCTAAGGCTACGTTTCCACCAGAGAAGAACCAATAAAACTACGTCATTAACCTAACCTTGCTCTGACCGGCTTTAGTGGAAACGGCTCCGCATTGCTAGGTTTTTGTACATGCAAAACAAAATAAAAATGTGTGCTACGGATCTGTTGCGAGAGGTGTTGCGAGAAATGTGTTCAAGGAATGTCTCACCCCCGCGCATCAGAATCGAGCCCACTACACTTCCTGGCACCGCTCATCCGCGCACCGTTTCACAGCCTCGCTACATACATTCTCGCACTGCTCGTCCAAGCACCGTTTCAAAGCGTTGCTACACATCCTCGCACCGCCCAGCTGCCTCGCACATCTGGTGGAAACGCAGCCTAACGCCTGTTACAGCCAGGACCGACAATATAATTGCATATAGTTACAGTACGAATTGCGAGAACAATAGTTAGCTAAATAGTTGTAGTTAGCGTAGTAACAATGCCTTCAGTTATCATAAACTAGCGACCCGCCCCGGCTTTGCATGGTTGCTTAAACTATGCGTGTGAACTTTTGATCATAGCCGCGTTAAAATCCGTTGTGTAGATTAAAATATATAAGCGGTATATACATATACAAGAAGACTGACGGCGGGAAGCGACTTAGTTTTATACTATAGAGATAATAATTGAAATAGACTTCATTCACGTACTTATTTGATATGCCTAACTTGTTTATGCCTTGTATAAAAATGATTCATTAAAACCTTCATTACCAACCAAGCAAAAAACCTAATTGCCAAGATAACTAATTTGAATCTAATTTTACTTATTTGATATCTAGAAGATATACGTTTTAAGAGAATTGCCAGTAGGTTTATAAGCTAGTGCGTAAGTTTTACAGAAATTGGTAAATTAGAAAAAAATGTGCTTCAACAAATGTTTATTTATATAGTAATCAATTATCTACCGGATCTCAAAGCAGCTACGATCACAAAAAGCGTTTACAAGTCACAATTGCAGAGTTTATTCATGGTACTTGAAAACTCCGTCCGTATACATATATTTACGACGAAGCAGAATTGAATGGCGAATATTGCGATACCGAGAATGCTATACACAAAATGCGAAACACAGTTACACAGCTTTTGATAGGTACATCAAAGTGAGTTCTGTTCCGGTGGAGCCGGTTTCTATGGATTTTCTGTATAATTGCTTGTTTTGTGTGTACGACATTTCAGTAATATTACTCTTCAATTAGAAATGAGTTTCAGTAAGCTGCTCTTTTTGCTAAACAGTTACTTGATTTATGGAAAGTTAATTGATATTAATATTATCTTCTTATAAATATAATACAGCTCAACTGTTTCATATGTATTTTGTATAAACATATATATTATGTTTTTTTACAGTGTTATTTTTGTATCCTAATGAATTTGTGAATCGTGTGAATCGTTATAATCATAAAAAACCTGTAAAACTTTAAAATCTGTAGCAAACTTCGGCGTTAAAAGGTTAAGTATAACTAATTCTTACACACAATTTAAATTATTTTTAGATAAGTAAGTACTTTACTTTCTTCATTTATCCTACGAACCTTTCCATGAAACCTCACGTACTCGTTTATGGACCGCAAACACAAATACATTCTTTTGAGTGCAAAAGTTTGGTTGAACGTTTGCATTAGAATCGGGAGGTTTCAGGCAGGTCTAAAATCCTCCTGTTTCATGCAAGATCACGCGCCGCTGCGTATCGCCGTCGGCTACAGGGCGGGCGCGGGGAGGCTGCGGAACGGGGACGGGAGCCGATAGGTGTTTTATAGGACACACAATTTTAGTATACTTTTTTAGACTGTTTAAACTGTGTTTGTATATACCTGAGTATAAAAACTGCATTTTTAAGCTTTTTAATTAACAGGTTGATTTATTTTTTACCTAAATACTGTTCGCTTATTAGATCAGTGTTAAAATGTTAATTTGGAAATTTAATTAAATTAAAAAAGTGGAAACCTGGTATAAGTTGGTACAACTGGTAATATACTTTTTTAACTTCCAGTCGGGACTAATTCTTTGTATTGATATAATTATAATATAAATAAATAATATGATATATCAATACAAAAACTAGTTATTTGTAACAAAAAAAACACACGTGTTTTAAATGCGCAAAACTTTGAGGTAAACGGAGTGCATACCTAAGATATGCTGACCATACCACATGTCTAAATCTGTTGACCAGTTTACTAGTTGTAAATAATGTACTCAAAGTTTGCTTGTAGAGTATAGCCCAGATACCAGTTTAACTTTATTAGGTTTGAGAACCGCACGATGTAGTTACGATGTAGTAACTTAAGCTCTGGAAACTAAATTCACCCATAATAAACATATACTTTTTGTTATCTTAACCTTACATGATTCGCTGGCTCTATTGAGAGTCAGGCACAATTGAATATATAATGTGTCTGAAATTATATTAGAGAGCCAGTTAAAACAAGTTGCTTGTTAAAATAATAAAAACAAGCCAAAAATGTTTTAAAACTTGGATTATATGAGATTAAAAAACGTAGGTCGTGGGTGCGAATGATGGCTGCCCGAGGTCACATTTTAATATGATTACTGATCATAGCACCATTGCATTTGTTTTTATTAGAAAGCATTATAACTGGTAGCTAACCAAACATCACAATTTCGTGTAAAGCGATGACTGGTTCGATAAATGGAAATAAAACAACTGGCTATCAATATAAAGTAGACATTACTTTGTTGGTTGTGAAGTCACGTCATTTAGTGTTACTTTATTTATTTTACCTTCCACCAACATAAAGTAAAGGGTAATGATTTCGCCACTTTTTGTTCACAAATCCCCTGCCGCAGCTAAATTTGATTGTAAGGGGATTTGTGAACAAAAAGTGGCGAAATCCTCTTCGCAGGGTATTATTTACACATATTTTGGAACCAAGCTCTTCTTAGATAGGTACCTAAAGGACCTAAGTTTCTCTTTTTGTAATACTTGACTTTTACACCCAGAACTTGCTTTACTTGTACGAAACACGTAATACTCACACTGTTTAGTGTTGAAGCGTGCAGGATACACATGAAGTTTCGTGCGCAAAGGATCTATACTAAATAATGCCTTTAGATTATTGTTAATCAGTATGTTTTTGTTATCAAAACGTTGGCATAATAGATCCTGAATTTTATAACCACAGATGCACTTCCTCCTTCCTAGCCCTAACCCCCCCAACCCTTTGAGGTTATTTATTTTTCATTATTACTAGGACGGGTCTCTAAAAGTTCTAAAAGAAGCTAATAGTCTTAAAAACATTGTTTCTAATATATTATCTCTCTCTCTAACTTGTTCATTAGAATCTATGCAATAAATCAATTTTATCTTGGACAGCCTCATAATTACTCAATAATAACTGACATTTATTTAATTTTAATCATATGTTAAATTAATATATTAATTTAATCAGCTATATCAGTTTTAGGCTCACTTACACTCATTTGTTGCTTAGCTCAAGTGATTAGTGATTTATCATTAGATAAGTCACCAATCAGTTGGGCTAAGCAACAATAAAGTAAGTTAAATATGCACTCAAACCGGTATTGGGGAGATGAGTAGCTCTAGATTCAGTCACAATCACGTTCACTCGAAGCTCAGGTCAAGAAAGGAAGCTCCTGCCGACCATCGACTGGTCAGCAGAATGCTAGCAGGGCTCCCCTGCTAGCATTATATATGCTAGCATAGCAGGCGCCGCGCCCCGCCACGTCGTAAGTACAACGGTTTGGCAACGCGCACTTCGCTAACTGAAACTGTTCGGCAAATTCCTTATGAGTATCAAATGAAATGTCACTCACACAATAGGTTTTTAGGCCTTAGGTTTTGCTGGATTTGCATTAGCTCAAGCTAGGCTTTTAGTTAGTTTGCGATTCTTATTTCAGCTTATAGAATGCAATTTAGGAGTCACGCCATAATAAACGATTATTAGCCAGAGTTGGCCACTGACTCATACGAACGACCGAACGAGTGAAATGGCTGGATAGATCTTTGCGGGCTGATTATTAGCAGAGATAATATATATCACTTACTTTTATCGTAAAAGATTTAGAAGTCAAACAAAATTACCTAAATACCCAGTAATTCATTAACAGAACTTTATTTAGGTATTTATTAGGCAGTATTGGACCATAACGCTAAAGCATGCCATGTCTAAAGCCTAGAATAAGTTAGGTATTATCTAAAAGAGCTATCTAAAAGAGTGGGAACACAAACATGCTTAACATTCGAAAAGCATGTTTGTGTTCCCACAGGCTCCAAAAACAGCATCCATATTATCGCACTTCAAAGTGCAAAGTCGTTTCTAGAACTCCCAATCGAAAAGAAATGGCGGCGTCGGTTGACCCGCGTTGGTTGACTTGCTGCGTCGCTAGACTAGTCCGAGTCCTGTCACGGTCGCCACCTTTTGTTAAATAAACCAAACTCCAATTATGTTCCCTTGTTTTTATTACAGCTCACAATGCTTGGTACATAATAATAATATAAGGTTCAAAATTGGTTAAGGACATAAGTCGCTCTTGACGAGTGACGCTTGGCGAGTGCGCGGGCGCGGCGGGGCTGCCGCACTAGCCTTCCTTCCCCTTCCTCTCCCGATGCCTACTCCTCCAGCGTCGTAGTCGTAGGGCTGCGCTTAGACACTATTTGTTTTGTAATATATTGCTGGATACGGTTGCAAAATATAAACCGCTATAACGCAAATTAAATAAATCTATAAATATAAACATAGGTATTAATTATTATTATCCATCCCATGTACTAATTATTTACAGTAAGTTCATGACTTTTAACTTTCAGCGTAAAGTATATTATGGTTTCTTGTTGCCTTTAGTTACCTACTGGGTAGCTATAAATATTTTAATCCTGAAAAGTTACATTATGAAGTGGTATTGACTAAATATACGAACACTTTAGAAAACTTATGAAATTCTGCGGTCAACCCACTGAAAGCAGTTTAACGATGATTTTTATTTTATTATTACGACCGAAATATGGATTTTCGCTTTCAAAAATATGAAGTGACCCCTGTAATAGGCGCGATTATGGCATCGTAAAAGTTTGATCGCCTTTTTCAATACATTCCGCAAATGTCTCGAAGAAAATTCTGTGGATGAAATTCTACTGGAGACTTCATTTATATGGTATGTATGATATTGCTACTGATAGAAACGTTTCATTGTCACAGCTTCACACCATAGCTCTCATAACATCACTAATATAATATAACATACGATACCTACAGGGGATACCTGTCTTTATACGGGTATGTGGCATGTTCTTACGGTCAGTAGGTACTCAAATACAATGCTTTAAGGCCTGGGCAGACAAAGCAATAATAATTTAATTAATTTTTCATTATTAAAATATAAATATATCCGTCTTTGTTGTAATGATAATAGCTGGAAAAATATAAACTGTTTGGTAATTCCGACGAATAAAAACACGACAATATCTTCGGATGGTCTCATTACGAGTGTAGTGTTTGTAGAACCGTTTCAATCTGACGAGGTTTGTTTAGCCGACTGTGTGCTTTCGTGTGGCTTTAAAATAAGCGGTTAGGAGTAATGTATAACGAATTACTTACAAAATAATATAATATAATCTAATAAAATCAGTTAGCCCACGAATGTAAGTGTTTTTATTTTAGATTGTGCAACTTTTTAGTTGGACCTTGAGGAATAGATTATTATAGTATTATCTTATAATAAATTGTTCCTATTTTTTGATATAGGTACTAACTTTATTAACATATAAGCTGAGGCTTATGCCAATCAAACTAGGTGAGCCTAGTTTGATTTTTTTTTTTATGTCAGCAAGTGACAAAACAATCAATCGCTTACCTAATATTAAACACCACGCCTGACCATAAAAATTGCAGTGCCACCCTGAGTTTTATGTTTTAAAATTGTGTCACCCTGACTTTCGCCCAGTAATTTCACTTGCTACAGGGCCTTTCAAACCTAAACACAGTAATGCTTGCACACCGCTGCTTGGAGGCAGAATTCGATTTGGCAGTATAATAATAAACAGTCGGACGGGACATTGTACATGTGGAAGCGAGCGAATCCTAACTAGCTTTACTGAAAAACTGATATCTTTATTAGCCTTTATCATAGGACCTTTCGTGTTCAACACATTACATGCATAATATCGTGCAATCTGTCAATCACATTCATTTAAATTCACCGCACATTTCATGGCCACAACGTTTCAGTCTACGCTGCGCCACGATATTTGTTTAATATTTTCATGAAAGGGCGTGCGGCACTCATACATATTAGATAATGTGTCTTCGCTTCGGCCGTTTTCAGTTTACACTCCAAAGATCTGCTGCATTTATAAAGATCTTTAGCTCACGATTTTGCTTTCGTAATAAATCATGATTTTGACAACTCTAAAAAGTAGTAGAGTTCTTTGTGATAGAGCTCGTCCGGGGGAGGACTACCACCATACCTATTTCTGCCATCAAGCAGTCATGTTTGCATTTCTGTGTTCCGGTCCGAAGGGTATGGTTTCCGGTGAAATTACAGGCACATGAAACTTTCAATCTACGTCTCAGGGTGGCAACCACCCGTGAGTGATACCTCTGGTATTGCAAGCGCCCATAGGCTGTGGTAACCGCTTACCATTTTGTGGGCCGTACACTTCGTTGCCACTTTAGTTGTGTAAAAAAAAAAAACTTTTCAAAATATATTTTTTCTACTTCATTTACTTTTCTAAACTCGTGACTTGATATTGTCATTTATTGTCATTTAAAAAAAAAAAGTATCTGGAATTACAATCTGCGACCAATGAAATTACGAGTAGTTTTGTTATTACCTGTACCTGTTTATTATTTTTGTTTGTATTATATAAAACGTGTCAGTGAAAGCTCTGTATAAAATAACTTCATTCTGAATAAGTCATAAGTTTCTGCAGCTGCACTTTATTCTGATTTGAAAATACTTGAGATTCTGGATCATAAATATTTCAGATTTAAAATGACATGTATTCAAAAATATTTTATTTGTAAAGTTTTAGAGTTTTAGTGTAAATACGCCTTAACCAGTAAGCGAATTGGGATGAAATTTGTTACGTATGTAGTAAAAATGTGCTTTAATAACATACTAAATAACTTTTTACCGCTTAAGTCCGTTTTCATAAATTGCGTAAATGGAGTCATAAAAATGAAAAAAAAAAACCATCCGTTTCTGGTTCAGGCTTTATCTAATAATCTTTCTTTACCAGATTTTGTGTCTTGCTTAATTCCGTCTAGCGATTTAAAAGAACTACATCGAGTTCTTCGACCATCTGGTTTGTTTTCAGGCGTCTATGAGTCCTAGTTCTTTCTATTTACTCAGTACGACCTAGTTGCCTGTAATAATCGCTATAAGCGATAGGAGCGCCCACATTAACATTGTTATTGGTAATCTATAAATTATACTAATACACGAATATTTGCAGATCGTACAAATCTTTTGTTCCAAGGCGGGAATCGAACCCGCAACCTCCTGTGTTGCAGGCGGACCTTCGCCCGCTGCACCACACAGATCGTCAAACTGTGTGATCTATCTATCTATCTAAGGCCCGGAGATTCCTAAACTTTACGACGCTCGGCATCATCAATTCATAAAGCTCGTGGTTAAAACGTATGAAAAATGCTATAGTTAAACATTTACAAAAATAAATGTTGAGCATTGACAATCAAATTGAAATATGTATCAAAAATCTGAACTGCAGTGTACTTGTATTTTACTAGGAAACCCGATTACAACGATTCACAATAGAGAACCCACCAACAAACTCGTCATTCGATGACATTGCTATAAAGTCGTGGCTTAGTTTTTTTATTAAACTGGCGAAAGAAAGATTTGAGCGAAAATAAACATTTAGTGAAGAAAAAAGGAAGGATAAATTAATTAAAATATAAATCATAACTTTGGTACCGCGAATTTAATAATGAATGCAAAGAACACAAAACAGTTATATTCTTGCTAAACTCTTTGTCGATAGTGTCGACCAATCAAAACTCGAAGAGTTATTTGCACAAAAAGTTTTTATGTCAAATATTCTTTGCACAAGGAGTTGAGTATTTTTTGTGCAAGGAGGCGTTTTAAAGGAAAATGAGTATTTGTACCTATATAGTACCTTGTTTAAAAAAAACTTCAATAACACTGTACGAATAAAAATCTAATAAAAAACTGCAGTAATTTTTTACTAGTTATAACAACATTCCAGCTTCGGTTGATCTTCCAATTCACTTGAAACCTATTAGCTCTTCCAGAGAACTCGAAATTTATATCTTTGTTAGGCAGTATCGGCAGCCACTGTTTGCCACAAGCGCTATCATCAAATATTTGCATTTCGCTGAAAAAGTAATACGATTATTAATTTACCCTCCATTCAGCGCAACGCAGTGGATCGATTCAGTTGGATAGCCGCTTTATTTCAATTGATATTATTTAGTTGACTTTCAAAACTGTTGGGGAATTAGTTTGGCAGTGACTATTTATATGTTTTTATAGGTATATTTCTCCTTATGTTTCTGTGACAGGCTTTCTAAACTTGTAACTAAACTAACCTTAAGGTTATAAGTAAGGGTTTAGATAAACTCAAGATAATTTGTATGTTGGGTGAGTCAAACCCAACATACAAAATGTTTTTTTTAAGTTTATTTAGCACTAGCTGCGTCCCACGTCCGCATGCACCCGCGATTAAACTGTTTTTTATCCCACGGGAATCTGGAATCTTTTGGTAACACCAAAAAGTACCTCGTAAAGCATGTTGCGGGCAACAGCTAGTATCTTAGAAATGTAAGGCAGCTAATGTAATGAAACAGTCCAGAAATACTCAGAGAGATACTATTACCTATCTACAGTGCAAACTGAAGAAGCGACTCTCTCTTACTTTGATTACCGTGAGACCGCTGCTTCGTTGGACTTTCTGAGCATTTGAGCTGTGGGGTGACAATAAAATATATATTTTTTTAAGAAATAGGATTTTTCTTAACATTTATATTCAAAAGCTGCTTGCTAAGCAACTGCTGTCATTTATTGCACAATAAAATAATTTGTTGTTATATAAATATTATGATTGAAGTTGTTTGACGACCTCGATGGGGTAGTAGGCGAGTAAGAGTAGAGAATCGAGAGGCCGTTTGATTCCAGCAGCAGCTGTTTGCAAATTTTGTATGTTTTATAAGTCATTATTTATGCTTTATTGCAAAGATGATGATTGTCGACCGAGCAAATAACAACTCTCCAGAAGTCACACAAATCGCAAACTGTGATGTGGTTCAATCATACATTTACCTCGGAGCTTTAATTACAAACAATGGAGGATGCGTTGATGAGATCAAGCGACGTATGGCTATTTCCAGGTCTGCCATGGATAAGTTAGGGAAGATATGGAGAAACCGTAACATAACAAAGAGCACAAAAATTCGTCTCGTCTGTGCGTTAGTGTTTCCCATATTCCTTTACTCTGCTGAAACGTGGACTCTTCGGGAAAGTGAGAAAAAGAGGATAGACGCTCTCGAAATGTGGTGCTGGCGAAAAATGCTTGGAATCTCATGGACAGAGTTCCGTACCAATAGGTCCATACTCCAGGAACTCAACATCAAGCAGCGACTTACATCCATTGTGCAGTCTCGCATCCTCACTTTCTTCGGACACATCTCACGACGCGGGGAGGTGTCCATTGATCGCCTCGTAGTGCAGGGAAGAGTGGAGGGCACACGAGCGCGAGGCAGATCACCTCTGAGATGGACAGACCAGATAAAGACTGCATTAAGTGGCCCGCTGCATGAATGTACCAGGAAAGCTGCGATTCGAGATGAGTGGCGTTGAATTGTGAAGCGAGTCACAGCTCCCCCTGAAGTGACGACCACGACCCAAGAGTGTAACGACGAAGAAGAAGATTGCAAAATAAAATGAAACCTTTGGGAGCGATTGAACATTTTTAAAGAGTCGCCTTTTTACCCTGTTAACTAACCTGTTTAACTATTACATAATATCAGTTAACTTCAAGATTTTTAATTAGTTTGGGGCTAAATGGCGCTGTGTAAAAATCTCCACCAATTTTTATTTATTAATTTGGCATGCGCAGATTTTCTATTATAATCAAAAACCAATAATAAAAATTACTAAGGTGCATTATTTTACTCTTCCAGATGTTAAACTATTTTTCATCCAGACATGGAGCAAAATATTTGCAGATATTTGACCCATAGCGGGAATTGAAACCGCAATTTCTCGTTTCTTAACCGGGCATCGAGATTGTCGTTAGTTATTAGTTCAAATTAGAGCAATAGTGAATATATCCTGTTTAATATCTTATAGTGAAAAACATGAAAATGTACGTACATAATTAAAGAGGGACAGACGACGGGAAGGTTCGGTCTTTTAAACCAAGAAACTGATTTTAACGCAAATTTCATTAATAGATTAAGTGAGAAAGGTTTATAGTAAGGTAGGGTCGCTCACTGTATAACGCATTCATAACTTATTAAATAAATGGTTGCCCTACCCTAAACAAACATTTGTGCAAGTTAGTGCAAGAGTCTTCGTGGTCTTTCCGCCATTATGTGATGGCTGGCCGTGGATTCCTAAGAAGTATTCAATTACTGCTCCCAGACTAAGTGCCAGTTCGATGAAATAAAATATATTCTGGTCTCTGATAGGTAAATTTAAAGTGGTTTTTAAAGAAGTTAATAATTTATTTCTTCTTTATTAAAACTTTTTACTGATATTTTATAATTCAAATATTACGGATATTCGAACCCATTGTCTTTTCCCATATTTTGTTTTTTACTACGTTATATTACTGTTAGGAGTTTGTAAACCTTTGTTAGTTATATCATTGAACCCGTCGAAATAATAAATTCTGTTTTTGAACTGTAGTATGTATTGTGGACAAATATTATGTGACTCTGACTATTCCTATTAGATTAGATAGCCTCAAGGATCTGGATTTTCTAGAGATTCAAAATAGTTCTACCGATTATGGAGATTATTAATCATAAGCGTTTTTATTTTTATTAACTTTCATCATTGTTAAACACATGAGTATTACTTTTTTTAGATGCTGCTTTGCAAAGTTATTATTATTATTTTTGAATATGGGCAAAATTAATTTTCAGTGCATTTTCCTCATCTCTCGTAAAACTCAAATCGTTCAAAGCGTGCATAACTACCACCACAAACACTGGCGTAGCGTTACAAACAGGATAGTAAAATTTTATCTGAATAATAAAAATATGACATGGCTTCCCCGTTATCCCCTACCTTGCATTTTCCATAAAATTTTGATCATATTATCAAAAATAAGGCAAAAAATGTTTGCTGTGACATTATAATATTTTTCTAATATAATTAAACCAAATAAAAGTACAGTCCAAACAAATATAATCCTAACTCTGTGCATAACTCCATAAAACACTTACATAACAAATATTTAAAATCAAATTTACTAGCCGATAAGCCGCTAAAACTGAAGTAAAATAAGCTTACCTAATAATTAATTCCAATGATAGTTCCATCGTACTTGAATCGACTTTAATCGCAGTATGACGTAATCCATATATATAATAACAATGTCCACAGGATGTGATACAACGTTTATGGGAAACTTAAGTGTAGTATTGTCGTTTTCGTAGCAGTTTATTGCTCTGACAATAAAAATGCATCGAACGTTGGAACCGGTTCGTAAGATAGTTTATTTGCTGTCTTATGCGATGCTTCGACAGACAATATCGTAGAGAAACAAGTTTAGGTTCTTTTAAATAAGACCTGGGATTGTCTACGGTAGCGCGGCACCGCCTTTGAAGAAATCTATGCGACATTTTAACGTTGTTTTACAAGTTAGATGTACTTAAACTATAATTCTTTAGAATGTGCAGAAAATACTGTAAGTTAATGGTATTTAAACATTAAAATAATGCATTTTCTTCTTACTTTAAAAAGCTTGGTAATTGCAATTCTAAAATTATTTCGTTGCGTTACTATACATGCGCAATGCTAGTAGCATTGCGCATAGATCTTAGATGGTGAAAACACCGTGAGAAAACCAGCATGTTCAAAAATAACAGAAACACATTACATGTTTTTCTCCCATCCTGGTCCTAACCCTCTCATATAAGAAAATACTATTATTGTCCCAGCAGTGGATATACTAGACGGCTTTTAAAGCTGATGATGATAAAGTTTTATTTAGCAGCAGTTATTTTCGTATCTTGTGTTTGTATAATTAATGAATAATTCTGTTACTTGCAGCAATTGTTCACTTCAATATAAACCAATTTGAAACTTGAACTGAACACCGAGAAACAGATAGAGCAGAACTAGAGATCACGTACCAGGAATACCTTTCAATCAACGTATCAGGCGAATATCGAGAAGATCTCAAGAACACAATTTAATTCAGAGAGCATGCTCGCGTCATTCGTACTGCAAATAAATACCAATGCCAATAAAGCGAATAGACACTGCGCTCAGCTATATCACAGAGTAACACGCAATACAGAGGTGACATTTCTGGAACTTATAAAGTACACTCAAAAAGACAAAGTTAATTGCATGAAAAATTCAGTGATATTAATTAATACATCAGTGGCCAAGACGAGAACCCAGATTTGATTTAGTCACCTTGCGACCTTTAACTTACTTTTTTTTGCTAGAGATACACAATATAAACTTAGTAAATCACTAAAGTAAAACTTTAAGTAAGTAGCTTAAAAGTTTTACTTTTAAATTATAGCGCAATTAAACGAACATTATTTAAACGAGTCTGTTACTGATGGTATACAAAATTTAAAACAATTTTGGTAAAAAAACAGTTAATTTGGCATCTGTGTTGCCAATGAGTCATCTATGAGCTGAAAAATGCAAAGCACCGTCTTCGAGTCACTCGTCACGGAAAGTAAGAAAAGTGGGCTCGGAATACTCGTCCGCATACAAATAGTTTACAAATGGCATATTGTCGTGTCACTACGCGTCACAACGTACTTTTGTTAAGTAAAATTAGTGTTTTTTTTTGTTCGCCTAGTATACATTATAATCCAACGCGTTTGTACATTTACATAACAGGGTTTAGTTTATCGTTTAACATAATAAGGACATTCATTTCATCCATCATCATCATTCCATATACAAAGAATATAAAAAAGTAATTATTTCACATGAAAAAACAAACAAGCAGGTACATGATAAGATAAAGGATATCATAGATATTCTAGAATATCAAACTCCAAATACACTGTCTTGTAAAAACGAAACTTAGCTATCAAAGACTGCAAAGCTTTGCATTACCAAAGCAGACGTCCCAACGAATGAAAATAAGAAGCAGTACAAAAAAAAAATGTTTTAATCTTGTTTAGTAAAGTCTACGAGGCGTCGGATGGTGAACTAGAAGTCAGGTGGCGCAATGTAAAAGAAAACTCATTACTTCTTATTCAGCGACGCAGTCGAGTAGTGCATTCAGCGTTGGTCGGGTTATCGATGAAAGGGATTGTTAGTGCTGGGGTTGTTAGTGCAGCCATTAGCGAATGCTTGTTGTGGGAATCAATTTTGACAAAATGTAAGGGGTAAAAAAATGAGCCCAAAAACTTGTAAAAAATTAATACGTGATGACTGTTTAAATATATTTTTAAATGTGTAAAACAATGCGTTTGCCGTTCTGAAAAATGATATACTACTAAAATTAAAAGATACCTGTAGTATGAAATACTTTCCATACATACATTCATAAACATTACGGAATTTATAATTGAATAGCAGCATTAAGCTGACCATTTTTAACCTCTTTGTACCTAAAAGAGCTTTGAAAACATTGCTAATGTATAGCCTAGACTACATCCATTTTATTAATACAGATTTATCGATAAAGTAACGACAGGGCATTTTAGCAAAGAGTTGGAGTAATAAATTTAAAAGTACCACATCAGTATGCCACCGTCGTTTCTTCTACACACCAATACGAATGGGACAAAGCAAGACATATTGTGGCTATATGAGAAGTTGTACTTTGCAGTTTGATTTTGGCTTTGCCTCAAGAAATCGGAACAGTCAAACAGAACATTTTAGATTAGCAAGGTATTTGTTTTTTAACATTCATTTTATTATAAAAGAACACTTTATGAATGCGCCATAGCGTCATAAAAGCTGATGAAAAACTCAGTAACTATTCCAGATACGGGTCAAAAATTAAGAAAATATTTTTTTATTCTTGACTTCCCAAAAAGTGAAAACAAGATTTGAAAAAAAGAACTTCGATAGAAAAATATAATATTAAAAATAGTTGTTTGCGCATGTTTTGATCTGGATCTCAGGAACCATATTATGATATTTCAAGATGATTGTCACTTTGATGGGTAGGTTATAACGACCGGTTACAAAAGACAGTTTAAAACAAGCAAATAACTGTGTTTTTCTCTGATTCCTGACCGCGCGGGCGTCAGAAAAGCCACGGTTAGGCACAACTTTAATTCAACAACGTTATGTTTAAAATAAAAAAGTCCAAGCGTTGAGGGTACTATGCTAAGGACCATAAAGAAAATATAATTTAATCAAGGTAAAATAACAAGAACTAGTCAGCAAAAACATTTTAAAAAATTACAAACATAAAACAAAAAAATACTTTTTTCACAAAGTAAGAAAATATGCGCAGAATCTTTTTAAAATCACTGTATCAAATTTCCATCTGTTTAACATTGAAAAGAATACCCGAAAATAGGCATATAACTTTTGAAATGTAAGAAAATGTATCCAAATTAGATTTATACGTAAACCTAATACTCTCGGTGGAAAGTGTTCAGGTGATTTGGGAGTGCGGCCTACAGATTGAATTTACTCTGTACCCAAGGGAGATTGATATGCTGGCAGAGAGATAGTTGTCTTATAAAGGATTTGAAAATTTTGATAATACGTATATCAATTTACCTACATTTAATTTATAGTTATAAAATTTTTGGAAGTGTACTAAGAAAGACGTGCAGTCTCTGAGCGTTGCACTAGTTCCAATATTATAAGTACTTATCAAAGACTAAGTAAGCTTTGCAGTACACAAAATTATTAATTAAACTAATTTCTAGTTAATCTTTAGTAAGTACTTAGTGAGCAATTTATTTTAGAACCAAAATAAATACGCATAGAAAATAGTGTCATTTTATCGCCCCGCCCCGCCGCCGTCCGCGTCGATTCTTCTGTCTTGGATATATTTTAAAAATAAAATAAATATCAATATTACTTATTTATTTAGCAGATACTTCTAGCTTTTTTTTTACATTTATATAGCATACGTATCTAAGACCTCAAGAGGCGTTTTTTTCCGCCATTACTTCTACATCACTTTGCGATACTGTACTTTTTTATTATTCATGATAATACGCCTTACATTAGCGTGTTTTTGTGCTACACATTGTTTTTACGATGTAGCTCACGACTTTGTTCAGTTACTTACGTTTTTCGTTACTACGCCATTAGATATTTATATCTTATGCGTTATGAGTGTAGGGCGAAATGGGAAAGCATTAACTTTTTTAGAAGATCTTTAAAAAATAAAAATTACCAATTCTTACCTACACAAAGAATAAAAAAATTATGGATATTTATAACAATAATTCATGGTAATACGTAAATTCAGTTTTCAAAAAAGTTTCTGGAGTTAGTTTAAACTATAATAAGTAAAACTGTTCAGCGTGACCTCTATAGCCTCTAACCCAGTTCTAGTCTTCTGACTCTCGCACAATATTATACGGAATTCTTCTTACATTTGATTTTTATTTGTGCGACTTGACCTACTATTTCGTAGTATTTGCTGGAACCTAGATTAGATAGATTTTGAATACAATGAGTAACAAAATCTCTTGAAAGTTTTCATTCATTCGAAATGCGTATTTCTTTTTTTACTCCCTAAATTGCTGTTAAGCTTTGTATTATCCTTTATTCGGTAACGCATCATTCTAAATTACATTATGCAAAACATTCGCAGCGTAGCGTTCTTTAGTCGTTTATTTAACCATCGTCCAGTCATGATTTTGATGGGTAACCGCTAGATGGCACATCTAAGCAGATAACTAAGTGCTACCGTGAACGGTGCATCATATGTGTAAGTTTCTATCAACCTTTGAATACCATCAAATAGAAAGCATCCAATTAACTACTTCCAAAACCCTGAAGTAACTTCGCTCTAGCGAATCAACAGACATACCTACAGTTACAGTACAATTATATACGCGGATGCATCATTACAAGCCGGTTGGTTTGTAATTAATTGCCAATTAGCTCTGACCTTTATGTGTGTGCAAATTACGACGTTTTGATGGTAGAACACACAAGATGAAGTAATATGTAGAGTTATGAGTGTGTTGTTATAAATAGGAATATAAAGTTGAGAAATGTTTCTTTCTCATGAATGTATCAAGATTTTCACAAGATTTTAATTATTTAAAGTCATTATGTCTAAAGTTCTGTAACCACTTTAATAAAGTAACATCACTACCGATGTATGCCTAAAGAAAGGTTTACCTTGGGAATACAGTGACCAAACCCAGCAAATATATATATATATATATTTCTAATAATAGATAAAAAAAAATGCTGGACAATCCACAAAGCATCATCTATCCCCAAGGTAAGCTGCTGTTAAACAGAGCTGTATTATGGGTACTAGTTGACTGATATATTATATATTTAATACAATACAATACATAGATAGATATTTTTTACTATACATAGAAAATACCCAGAACACCCGGAACAATTATTTGTAGATCGTACAAACATTTGTCCTGAGGCGGGAATCGAACCCGCAACCTCTGCGTAGCATTCGGACCTGCGCCCACTGCGCCACATTGGTCGTCAAATTTTTAAATTGTGCATTAGAATCTACATAAGAAATTCAAGGTTGATGCTGCCAAATGTTCGATCTAGACGTTGGTCGGTCATTAAACGCTAATTAATTGATAATCCACTAGGCAAAGCAAATCAATTAGAGCAAAATAATTGCGATCTATAGTATGTGAGGTGCGGCTTAGTCTAGGTGGTGATGTAATGAGCTTAGCGCTACTCATTTTAGCGGGCTATTCTTTATCGAGTTCTTACCAGTAGAACTACTGAGAATTTTCGGTGCTTTACATTACGGTAATTTTATTTTACTAAGAAAAAGGTTGACATAAATATAATTTTATATACTATTGTACAATTTTATAATTATTATTGTCAGTCAAGCATCTAGCAAAAAGTTATTGCATGCCAAAATATATTATGAAAATACCAAGTACCATTCAAACTCAAACATAACATACGGAGTTATTCAACAATACAGAATATCGCTAACAACGTTCAATGTAAAACTCCTGTTGTTCGAATAAGTCCTATTGATAGCAGTTCAGAACTTTAATAAACAGATTGTACATTTAGATACAAACTTATTTGCTTATTCAGTTTTTACTATTTGAGTGCACAATAATAAAGACTGAATATTTTCAAAATACATAGCTTGCTACTGTTGTTATTTTGTTGAAAATAAAATGAGATATCAAGATTTAATTAATATATCACACAATTCATCCTTTCAGTTAAAGCATTTTACAAAATAATATTTTACTACAAACTAACTCTTGTTTTACAATATCGGACCGCATAAAACAATCAATTGTTTTATGTACTTTACCCCGAGTTGTCAGAGCAATTATTTTCCGAAAACCTCCCACCCTCACACAAGGGTGTTTACCAAAACATCAAAGCTCGTTATTAACTAACAAAGAAACGGCCGGTGCGATTCTCACGTCCGGTTTTTGTTTTATAACAATCGACATTATTACAAATGGACGCCTATTCAGATACCTATAGGACATCACCTGGGGACGCGGTATCTTTTCGCTTTCGTTCCTCGAAACAGACAAGATGCGGATTTTCTTACCGAATTCAATATAATATTAAAATTAATATTTATTTTTGTATTGACTTTTAATATTAAAATATTAAATTTTAATATTAAAATATTAAATTTTAATATTAAAATATTAAAAGTTAATACAAAAATAAAATATATATAAATATATTTTTTAATACTTACATGATATCTGTCTAGGTTTTTTTTAAACTACTTGATTACTACCAGCTCATTCGTATTCATTCATACCTCTTCATTGCAGATTCGTCAACAAAATTTGTTTTGCCTTAACGTTATTTATCACAATTCGTGATTCGTGTGAACTTTAAAACCGATGCCGCCGTCCAAAAAACACGGATCGTGAAAAATTACAATACGGCAGGATTAATGAATCGTCCTCGCGTAAGTAAGCAGGTACGTATGCACAAAAAAATATTTTAAAAGTATTTTATCAGTTTTCGGTGTCCGTCCTTTTATTAGAATCTTTGCTTAGTTCGGGGCTAGATGGCGTTGTGTAAAATGTCCGCCAATATTTATTATTTACAACAACTGATAATATTTTAATATTTGTTCGTATCTTGCCTGGACAGTTCTGGTACTTTATTGTGAGTGCCGGAACTATTGAACTCACGTTTATTGTTGCAAACTTTATCATAAGAGGATTATTCGAGTTATTGTATGTTTGATGCGACGAATGAAAGGTGCTATTGGAGTTCTTTACAATACAGGCTTAAGTCTGAAAAGAGCTCAAATATTACAAATATTTTACGTACTGTTTATTATCAGAAAACATAACACAATAGGAGACTTATTCGGTTCTTTGATATTTATTACGAATGTTTTAAAAAATATTGTATAGCAAAATATTCATACTGATTCAGTTGCTAGACGCGTAACATTATTAGACGTGAAGTAATTTTATAGGAAATTCTCGCTGCGATTCGAAGCGAAATCGGCATGAATTTTACATGAATGTCGCGACGAGATTCGTCATTCATTTTCGGCAGGCTCTGCCTCAGTGTATGAAGTAAAATTATTCGCCTCGATTGGAGGTGTAAACTTTGAACTCCAACACAACGTTTTGGTCAAAATTATTGATAATTTAAGTGTGCATACACACTTCCCTTTATGTGAATTCACATTTCACATTAAATAAGTAAATACTTTCTTGAACCGTCTTGAGTATGAATCAGTAGAGGCATTTATAACTCTAATAATTTCTGTCTATCTTTTTTGCATTCTTTGCCGCTCGTAGTTTTTCTACAATCGCAGCTGCCCTTTGTTACGAATGATTTACGCTGATACTCTAACATTTTTCAACATTATTTCGTTTCATAAGCTCATTGGAATCTTGAGTCTCGCTCGATATTATACAGCAGGTGTTGTTGATGATGATGCGCTGAACTTTAAGTTACTAACCTTGGCTTGTAATATAAGATATTTATGAAGACCCCGTCATAGTTCACTGACCTAATAAGATTTAATCAAATTCACAAAGAAAGTCCGTATATATTACAATCCAGAGCAAAAAAAAGTATTAAAATCATTACAAAAATGCGTACTCGCGTCGCACTTCAACTCATTTACTTTTTATTTTGCTGTAAAAAGGAAATCAAAAAGCAGGCGGCAAATTCTTTAATTTTCTTAAGAAAATTCCTTTTTTACGTCGGAAGTTCAAATTATTCGTTAATAAAGTCGCGTGGCGTGAATTCCTTTGATGGCGATGAAATATTGCCTAGGTACCGATTGGGGTGACGGGCAAAATCCGAGCCTACGAAATAAAATGAATATGGCCGGGAGCAACAGTAGAAAATTGGAAATGTCATTTTGGTTTTTTTTTTTATGTTTGCGGCGTCCGGGGCGTGCGATAGGATTACGGGAGCCTGCAGCGTACATTCCGATTTCACCTGCCAAACCCGGGTTTGACACGAATCGATTGTCGAATTGCAAATGGTAATTCCTGCTTATTTCAGAGAATGTAGCGGTTTATTTTTATTGTTAACGGTCAGTTTGAAGGGGGAGGGAGAGTTGTTTAGATCGTTTTGGTAGTGTAGTTTAAATGGTGAGATTGCAATGATGGTGTTTGACTCTACAAGCCATAAGCTGAAAAGATTTCTGGTAAGAGGAATGCCACAATCACCTTGCGGCTCTTGTTAAATGTAACAATTGCTGGACAATACATAATATTGCATCTTTAATTACATACTAAAAGTTTTTTTTTCCTTTTTTCTAAATACAGTTTAGCAATGTATTTAATGATATTTCGATGTAGCCTTGTTTATGTTGAAGCTAATAAATAATTTAATGTTCTAGTTTTATAGAATAAACTTATTTGCTAAGATTGTGTCTACTGGCACTTTTATTATTGTCTCTATTTGTTAAAGGGGAGATATTTTAGTTTTACACTTTCACTACGTTAGACGAATACGGTAAATTAATCCTACAAGATTAAAAAATAATTAATAATTATGTTTTTTCAAGTGATGAAAAAAAGACAGACAATACGACAGGAAACAAGAAGCGCAGCCATTTGCTAGTCTACGCCGAGATCGGCTACCGTGAAAGCTCAAACTGATCTGTATTTAAAATCGTTTATAGCAGGAATCTTTAATAGATATCAAAATTTAATGGTGTATGCAAAAGTTATGCTTCGATCACGCGTAGTTTTTCATAGCGGCCTATCCCTAAATTGCTAAAAAACAAATTAATAAAGCTGCTTAATGACTATTGAGTTCATTTTTGGTTATTCATCGGTAAACATTATTCCTTAGCAACGGTTTTGCTTGCAACTTAACCACTAATGTAGTGTTCTTTTTTTTTGCCTGCATCATTATGACCAAACTAATAATGTTCTTAAACTAAATTATTTTAACAGTAAGGGTTACTAAAGCCTTAAAGAACATAACAGATTTTTTAATCTTGGGTAATGTTTCGCGGTTGCTCTACCTGTGATAAACGTTCACAAGTTTGTTCATCGGAATACCTGCTACAGGATGTTAATTTATTTTATGCAATAAGGAAGGATGCAAAAGAGCAGGCGAAGTTGTGTCGGAAGCATCCTGTAACTTATGGCTGTGTAAACAGGAGGTGACGGGTGAAATAACTTGTACTGTAGTCTAATACATGAATAAACTATAAATAGTTTTTTGTGGAACGGAAAACTTTAATTAAGAGTACATTATTTTGGTTACAGTCTGTCCGTCTATCTGTCGTAATTTTGACAGTTTAATTTTGAAACTGTTTGTCATGTTTTTTTTAGAATTGTTATGATACATTATTGTATTTAAATTTGCTTGTTTTAAGATTATCTAGCTAGCTATTTTGATTTTTACTTGTGTAGGGGTAGGGATATAATTTTAGTTTACTATAGGTGTACTAAATACTTTTTGTTTGTTTCAGGTAAGATTAATTCAATGCCAGACAGCTCAAAAATAATAGAAACGTCGCAAAAATTCAACAAAATCATTGTGTAGACGATTTGGGCTCTTCGTTTAACCGTGGTAAGATAAAGTTTATGAAATGCAGGTATGTCTAACTTTGTATTTAAAAAAGCTTGATACCAAAAAAGTACCAATCTACCAAGAACCTTCTACCAAAATGCTTTTTTTAATACCATCTTGACACGTTGTTAATATGCTAACTCAGAAAATAAATTATATAGACATATTTATATTTTACGGGTTGTTTATGTTTATCCAAACAATAATCACGCAAACAGTTTTGTTATAAATCAACACCTCTCAACCTGCCGCTTGCCGGCTAACCATTACTCTGATAAAATCTCGTGCGCTTCGGCAGAACGGAATCGATCGAGATAACAGTATGTCGAAAAGTATAAAGCTGTGACATATCTGGATATAGATTGTGGTGCAAACACATAGGTATAAATAATTGTTACATTATTGTCATCAATAACCTTAGTAATAAAAGCTGGTCACATAATTTTTTCTAAGAGTAGCACTTCGCACATTATTCAACCTTCTTAACTTTCACAATTTTACCAATTTATTATGCAAGGATATTATTAAAGTAACTTACAATGAACTGATTATTGTTTTTTTTATAGATAAAACTTCAGATATCCCATTTAAATTTTATTGAAATTGGTTTAATACTTGTTAAAAAAATCATAAAAAACGTACATCGCCTCGTATCATCACAATCTATCAAAAAAAATTTCTGTCCTTCTTTGAGTCTGTTTTTGTTTTTTTACTAACAAATATTTTTATACAAACTAACAAACGAGCATCATAAAATTATGAGCGTACAATATTGGATCACAACACAAGCCAACTACGCTACGAACTTCTTAAATTGTCTTTTTATATATCACATTTTTTGGTATAAACTAATTTTTATTGTTTTCCCAGTGTAAAATCACTTGATGTTAGCCTTACGCTTTGCTCACATCAGGCAACAGGTAGAGTGAAATATTTTTATCCCTATAATGTATCACTTGGCGTTCGAGACCAATCTTTTAGTGACGTGATTTGATTCGTTATCGATTGAGCTCAAGTCGATATTTCAAACAGACAAAATTTATGAGAGCGGTGCGCTTTGATATGGGGTTTTGAATCTGAGTAATTTGAAGGTGAAATTGGATAAATTTTTGATTGGTTGGTTGAAAATTCACATTATTACCTTATTATTACTATACAAAAATAGTATATATTGCTAAATAAATCTATTAAGACTTGAAAGACGTTTAAAAGAGATCCTTGTTGGTTGTTTAACAAATAATACTTTTTTGACATTAACTTTTAATTTATTATTACCGCATCACTGGTAATTAAAAAAAATTTATTGAACAATTATCAGTATAGTAGTAATAGTAATGACATAACGCATCCAATATTAAGAAGCAGTTTAAAGTATATATCAACCTTGGAACTAACACTTTAAAAGATTTGTGCCATCCACCAATCACCACTAAAGGTGGATTATGAACGGTAGGTTTTCTACTTGTCAGCATTCTTTTTCTTATTTTTTTTTCCATCTAAGTAATTTATCTTCCCAAAAAACAGTCTTTTTTAGCACTATTTATACATCATCGACAAAAGTTTTCCCATAGTTCCCATCACTGCGGCCTAAAAGCACTATTCCCAATGAGATTGCGTTTACTTCGCGTTCACTTCACATCTCATTCGCGAATAATGCGAGTCATTCTGTTATTAGACCAGGAACCAGTATTATGCTTTTGATACATTATTATGAGAACAAGTCATCATAACAGCCGATACATGTTCGTCCACTGCTGGACATAGGCCTAAAGAGCACCATGACGACCGATTTTGAGACTTCAACAACCACCGACTATCATCAGTCCATCGAGTGGGAGCCGTCCTGTAAATCGTTTTTGTTCGTGGTCGCCATTCAAAAACTTTTATTCTCCAGCATTAATCAGAAGAACAAAGTGTATATACCACCAAAAGTAGATTATGTAAATGCAGAACTTACTCTGGTATACTGAATAGTTTCAGTTACTACTTCACTAAGTAATATTTTCATGTAGTAGAATTTTAATAAACAGGTCTAAAAAGATAGCAGATACCACCCATAAACTGAAGGCATAAATCCCAGCTATTCTTACTTAGAACCTAAATTAAGACAAAATAGTTTTATGTCAAAAAATATTTAGTTTATGACATTTTTAGTAAGGTTGATATGGTTAAAAAAATAGCGCATTTGCACAAACGAGCTCTAGAGTCTCATGAGTCGAAAAATACTGTATAAGGTTAATCAAAATAATTCTATCTTCCGGGCTATAATGGAAGTCATTCTATTATTATATTTGAACAAAGAAATGCCCTTACGCCCTTATGCCTCAGATTTGGCTTACATCACGGCGTTCTTTTCGACTATCGGAGTCAAGTGTTTGTATACTTGGGATTGCTTTTGATCAAATCAGACGAGTTTCTTCACTATGATAGAAATATATATTATGCATAAAAATTGTTGCCTTATTAGCTGACCTGTGAGAGACCTAAATAAATATCAGGACTCGTTCCTTTTTTAATGTGTCACACTTGTTGTCAGTCCATAGCTAAACAAAGGTCTTTTTTCAAGTTTTCCAGATGTTTATACTACAAAAATAATTCATGATAACTCCTAGAGGACGCAGCGGAAAAAAAATAATGCATAAAAAACTATTGTAGTATGTATGTGCTTCGTTTTGCTATTGAAAAATTAATTAAATCATGTAAAATACCCATCAACTAAAAGCAGGTCATATTGTTAATTAAATTGATTATGAAGCGTGATTTTCAGCGTTACATAGAGTATGCAAGCGTTGGGTAAATAACGCAGGAATAGATCATAAATGTAGTGTGTCCGTCCGTGCCAATTATCACTTATCTAGATAAACTTAAGGTGTATTTTCATGGCACAAATTTAACCTGGATGTTAAAGCGAGGATTGTGATACGCGCGGAGTACAAGTACTCCATGGAATCAACCATCCTTTTTTTTTACCTACCTACTTGATGGTAAGCGGTTACCGTAGTCTATGTACGCATGCAACATCATAGATATCACTTTCGTGTTACCACCTGGAAACGTTAGATGGAAAGTCTCTTTTCTCTGTAATTTTAGCGGAAAACATACCCTTCGAATCGGAACACAGCAATGCGAGCATTACTGCTTGGCGGTAGAAATAAGTATATATTTTTATTTTATTTATTTATTTATTTATTATTTATTTTATCACAAATTAAAATCATTCTTGCACTAAATATGCTTATTTATTCCGATCGAGTAGTTTATGAATTGTATTTTGGATATAAATGACCTATAAGTTATATAAAGAAAAAGTAATTACAATTTGAGTGTACAAATAACATTTACACATCTCATTATTTAAAATCAGGCACGAGGTTTGCTTGTACAATATCAAGGAGCTTCGTGAAACATTATCCACAGAAACAATCCTCCGTTTTAATAAGCACTTGAATAATAATGCTCAAATTGTATTATTACCTGCTAACTCTGTCTAATTTAATGAAAGCGGAGCTTCTATTCTCGCTTCTAAAATCAGAAGATTTTAAGCCGAGCATTATTTTCACAGCCTATAAAATTTACCGCCTGCTCAGTCTTTGCGATTTTAAAGCTGTAACATTATGACTTTATGCATCGACACCAAAAACAAATGCTAGCGTAATTGCATGAAAAGTATCGATGTTGTATAGCATTTGCAGCGCCATTGTAAAGCGCGTTTGTATCGATTCTTAAGCACATACCTAAAGACAAAAAACCTGCGCAATAGCTATATTTTGTTACCATAGACACTGTATCGCGATTGCATCGTGATTTTGTAAATTTGTTTAAAATTCACTCAAAAATTTTCCATTGCATTAAAGTCTTGCGCAATAAAGGCCTGTGCACATCAAACGTCAGTGACGCTGATGTAACTGACAGTTTGATATTTTTGTAGTGCTGTTGCTTGTACGCATTGGTATGAACGCAGCTTTAACTTTAATTACTGAAGCTAAATATTTTGCGTAAACATTTATTCGTGAGAACTAATAAAGTCGTAACGCTCACAACGGCTTCTTAGAACGCAAAATAACCTTTTTGCGACGATTGCTTTATGCTAGATGCGACTTGCTGAAGTTAGAATTTATGGAATATCAAGAAGGCTAGAGGATTTTACTATTCATAGGTAATTTATATTATTTTCTCATTACGAATCAGATTGGAAACGGCCATTTTTCACAATAATTTATTTGCGTAAATAATTCACGCTTTACACTGCAATTTTATGACAGTTTTCTATGAAAATCGGTAAAATAGAAAAGGAATTGCATTTACGTCAAATGTAAATGTGAAAAAGGCTTTCAGGTGAATTGCGCAATGTAACCCATTGTGATAATTTTAGCCTTCCAGCCGGGCTGTGTATTTTGTTTGTTGAAAAATGTCATATCTCTTTACATTTCTACAGAGAAAGCCAATGTCTACGGCACTCATCTTAGCTGGCTGTAATTATTTTCTTGTGCTGTAATCGATTCAACGTGACCAACACGATGTTGAACAAAACCTGGAGTAAGCGCGTCAAGATGTGTTAAGTGAGCCAGCTATTTCATTCTAAGTCGGTGTATTATTCCGGTTAAATTAAAAGTTAAAGTCGAGTGTTGGGTGGCTTAATAGCATTTCAGTGTTTGCGTTGCGTTTCCGGTTACACTTTTAATCTTGGGCCGGATTGGCTCGTTTTACGCCGAGTCAAGAGCTAATTTTATGAATTCCTAGTACCCTTGTAAGTTATGTAGTTTCGGTTGATGTTGGAATTAATACGGATGTATTTTAAAATGTTTACATTGATGTTCAAAGAGAGAAACATTTTTTTCTCCGTTAAGAAGTAACTGCTGTTTTTGTTCCCATTTGAGCACCACGTTAAATTATTGATTGGTGCTCAAATAATGGAAAAAAAAATAATGCTGAAACGGGAATACTCCAGTTTTTTCCGAATATAAGTTTTTTGGTTGAATGAATATTTTTTTTTATGTAAGCCAGACTAAAAGCGTGAACCATTCTGATTACCTACACTAAGTACCTACGTATGATAGTGTTTCGCCAAGCTAAAAAACACCAAACGACGCGATAGACGTCCACTGTTGGACATAGGCTTCCCCAAAGAGCGCCATGAGGATCGATTTTGAGCCTTCACCATCCACTTCCTGCGATCGCTTTAAATATTATTGGTTCATCGAGTAAGGGGCCGTCTTACGCATCGTTTTCCAGTTTGTAATCGCCATTCCAGAACCTTTATTCCCCAGTGGTTATCGGTTCTGCGAGCTATTTATTAATAGCATTATTAAAGTAAAAAATAATAAAGTAGTTTTCCACGTTAATCATTCAAGCATGTATCCATAATACAATCGAAAACCTATGAGAAAACCCCTGGGAAAATAGGGTAGTACTGCAAATTCTGATTTTACCACACTAAACGCAGGCATGACGTGCAGTAATGAAGGGCAACTCGGTTAGTTGCTCTGCCAAGCGGAACAATTGCATCTTCCTCGGACGTTGGATCATACGGTACGATATACCCCGTACGTAGGATAGCCAACGACGTAACCGATAAGGATGTTTTAGCGGTAATATACTTCAAATCGCTTGGATTTGTAATTATCGGATTGTATAAAATAATTTGTAAGTCGGTTTTGTAATAAATTATGATCGATAGCAAGGCAAATTTTACTATAACAATAAAAAAATAAGTGATGGTGGACACAGCGTCATCTAGCTCCAACTTTTTTATATATACACTCCTAAATTATATTATAGAAACCAGACCTGAAACATATATAATATTTGCAGATGATGCAAAAATTGATCTCGCAGGAAAGATTAAACCCAAAAGCTATAAGTGACAGTATAATTTTGGTGTTTAAATTCAATAACTGTCACTTTGTAGTTTTTTTTTTATGTAGCAAGTGACAAGACAATCAAGGCGCCCAACTGATGTTAAGCACCACGCCTGACTATTACAGATGCAGTGCCATCCAAAGCTTAAAGTTTTCAAGTGTTTGCGTGGCACTGCACTGCGCTTATCACCCCGAGACATTGTTGTTAAGTATCTTTCGCTCAGTAATTTCACTTGCTACAGTGCCCTTCAAACCTAAACACAGTAACGCTTGCACACTACTGCTTGGAGGTAGAATATCTGACACTTATTCTGATTTTTATTTCTGAGTCTTATTACTATAATCGGACAAATAACTGAAAGTACGTTTTGACAGATAGGGTGCTGCCACTTTTTTCCAAAAACTTAATAGTGAAATGAATAAAACTAATAGCTAATTGAGTCAGTTCATTGTTTCAATTCCATACAACGCCACACGCGCAGCTCGGAAGAAGACTGCTACAGAGGGGGAAAAAACCGATTTGAAGCATTTTTACAAACCGTGCAAAATTAACAGAAAATACTATTTGGAACGACGCCCACAGAGTGAAATGTCGTTTTCTGAACCGGTAGTTCAAAAAAATTCATGACATGTGTTGGTAGTTATATTTATTATCTTAGTGCAAAATATTAATAACCAAAATTATTGAGCTATATTGAGCTGATATATGTTTACAGTTAATTTACTGATCAGAGCAGTAACAGCACTGACTTAGTGAATGTGGCAATATTATTTTGTGATTTGTCAAATCAAATACGAGTTATTTTGTTCAACTATAGGCTTAGAGCACGAGATCACAAGTCACACGCTAGCTAAATTCTTCAAAAAATGTAATTTGAACTCAATAAAGTCAATTATTAAAAAATAAAACACATCTTTCACACGTCTTTGATTGAATACACTGTTTAATATTAGTGACTCAAAATTGCAGTCGCGATACCTGTTTGTGGTCTTACTAATCTATGAGTATTTTCACAAACGCGTTGCAGAGTGAGGTTGTGTGTGTCTATGCCTGAAAATGACGCACAGGTAATATCTTTATAAAATAACCATGCAGCTTTCATTAGAGGTAACCAATAATTTCCGGAACTAATATTAAAACTACGTGAATGGAGGCTGCAACTTTGGTACACCCGGCTTACAAGCACAAACTCACAAAACATTGAAAAAGCTGGTTTAGTCTGAATGACCAAACTCGTTAAGGCAGTACATCTAAAATAAGTCATTACTTTATTCTGAAAGTACTTAGTTAAATCAGATTTCTTACGATCAAATTATTAAAGTTAATAATAATAATTTTAAGTAAATACAACTATTACTAAAATATGGATTAAAAAAGAGGAGAGAGGAAAAATGCGTTTTGTAGTCACGCTAAAACTCAATAAAAATAATTACGAATTTAACGCTAAAAATTCTGGTAATAAAATTAATAATACGTACTCAAAGTATTAATGCGTTTATAGTAATATTTTTATAATTTCTCGTTTATCAATATACACCATGGGAATAAAATAAAAAATATCTCAAGATATTTCTTTATTTTGCACAGTTAAAATGGTTAATTTTTGTTTTATTAAGCTGGCTATTTTCTGTGATCTGTGACGAAACATTCCCGAAAATTTCCAACCCCAACCCTTAACTAATTTCCCACCTCACGCCGGCACGTTCCGGGAGCACATTCGGAAACCGCGGAACACGATTAAGTCCACTTCTATACAACACTATTACAACAAACTATACCGACTTGAACCGGCTACGTCCGGTTTTAGGGCTGCCAAAACTTTAGCGCACGTAGTTGGTTCATAGGTAATTTATGAAGTTTTCGAGGGGCAAAGTTACTCTTCAACGTTATGATTCGTTTGTTTCATTGAACTAGCTCCTACAATAAATTTTGATGAATTTTTGATGGAATCTGAGTGCTGATATTTTCTTACGGCAGTCAATAATAAAAATATCAATTCATTACCACGCATATAATACTTGTGTATGTAAAGGAAACAGTTAAATTCAATAAACTACTTATTTTAATAATTTTGCAAACATTTTATCCACTCATACCTTTTTGTAATTATCCGAACATAATGCACCTGACAGCCCTACACACTAAACCGGTTAAGACTGGTTCCATCCGGAAATGTTCCTTACTACACTTGTTAATGTAATCGCACGCCGCAAATCCAATCGCTACTCGCCTCGTCTGAACGGCTTTTTTATTCTTTTTTTAACGAGCCCTGTTATATAACGAGGTGATTAGATACAAAATTATGTAGATTAACATAATAATGATTTGGGTTTAATGTTTCTTTTAGCAGAATACCGGATAATGTGCAGTATTGAGTTTTATGAACAGTTATGTTTAGTATTATGTTTTTTTTTAATTTATCGAGTATTCATATTTGGTAGGATGAACAATAAGGAAATAATATTGCTTATCATTTCAGTTCAAAGATTATTTATTCTTATTCAAAACAATACAGTCACTTCCATGAGAACGCTTAATGTTTATAATTTATTACAAATCGTCATTCTGGTTACGGTGTCGTTTTAATGTATGTATGAGTTATCATGAAATGATTAAAACTAAATTATCGTAACTCATGTAAACATCTAGTTAGCAGAACTGCATTTAAGCAAAAAAGTGAGGTTAAAATTTAATTTTACGATAGTAAATAAATTCAATCGACCACAATCAACACACATCAATAATATCATGTGAGCCGCGTCCGTGCCTCGCGTGCAATTCGAAAGATTTAATTGTTGCAAACCGTACGTGACGATACTCTGGTACGTGGTCCGACAGACAAAAACTGCAGCGGGATATCCTATGGTTTACTGGTGCTGGTAAATTCGAGAATTCAGACTGTGTAGTGTGAAGACTGCGTTTTAAAATACTTTTCTAGAAAACTTTAGAGGTCGATTTGATGTAGAGATTTTATTTGTTTCTGTTTGGTGAGTTTTGAAACTTGAAGACAGAATCTTGTTTTGTTTTCGATAGCATTAGGTATCCTTTGGCTAAGCTTAGTTAAAATAAAATAAAAAAGCATTTATTCACTATAACTTAATAACTGGGTCGTACTTACGTATTTAATATTTAAAGCAAAATTATAGAAATAGTGGATGTGAATATTATAGGTCAAGGTCTCAGCCACGCTGTTTTTCAGCCTCGCCTTTGCTGACCAAATTACTAAATTTTCTTTAAACTCAGTTAGTATACCATTAGCATATCACTAGCATTTTACTTGGTGGTACTCTTCAGCAAGAGCTCGTCTTGGTGGGTACCGCTGCAGTGCCAGATATTCTGCCTCCAAGCAGTGTGCAAGCTGTTTTCATGTTTAGGTTTTTAGGGCACTGTAACAAGTGAAATTATTGGGCGAAAAAAGTTTATTAACTACGTGTTGGGGTGACGAGCGCAGTGCAGTGCCACACAGAACTTTAAAATTTAATTTTTTGAGTAACACTGCAGCTATTATGGTTAGGTGTTTGGGCAAAAAAACTCTTTATAATCGATAATCATTAAAAGAAAATTTGAGATATCAACTTTACTAGGCAGTCTCTAGATTGAAAATTGAATAAGTTACTACAATTTTTTTCCTTTTCCGAAACATTAACTTCACATTTACCCCGGAGATTCAAAGTTCAGTGAAGACGAGAAAAAACTTACGTCCTAGTAAATTTGATTTAAGGGCCGAAATATAACGTGAGCTTGTAGGTACTCTTTTTTTTTACTCATACAGTTTTTACGACATACTAAGCCGGTTTAGTTAGAATCTTTTGTAGACTTTCATAACTTCAAACCACTACGCTGATTTTATATTTATTAAAGTTGCAAACTTGTAGTTTTGTTGCTATTTATTATTATCTATAGTGCCAACTATAGTGGCAACAAAGCATGCAGCCCACCTGATGGTAAGCAATTACCGCAGCCTATGAACGCTATGGAAAACTCCGTCAAGTCTTTTCATCGCGCATCCCTCAAAGCCTGAAGACCAAAGTCTTCAACCAGTGCGTCCTACCAGTGATGACCTATGCTGCTGAAACGTGGACACTTACGGTTGGGCTGGTTCATAAGATCAAAGTCGCTCAGCGAGCTATGGAAAGAGCTATGATCAGTGTCTCTCTGAAGGGTAGAATCAGAAATGAAGTCATCCAACAGAGAACCAAGGTGGTCGACATAGCTCAAAGCATAGAAATAATTATAAAAAATCTTCAAACCAAAAAGACCATACGCTCAGTTTTAAAAACAAGCTTATTAGCTTTTTTATAAAAAAAATGCATAAGTAAGACATTGTTAGGTAAATTTTATGTACCTACTTACTAATTTTCTTAATATTATAAACTCATAAATGTAAAGGAATAACATGACCATGATGTAGGCCTTCAGGCGACCTATTTAGCCAATGCAAACAGTTTAAAAAATAAAATACAAAATAATTTTATTTTTAGTCAACAGTATTTTTATAACATACTTAGAATATACTACAGCTGGTAATAATAATACTTAAATAAACATTGGCTCACATTTTTACACAACTTCATCTTAAGGTTCGAGCACATTATGTCGGGCCGCAGCGGGGCGGAGCGGGTCGCAGCGCAGCGCAAAATGCTTACCTAGCATTTTGCATTACATTAGTGACGGGCCGGGTCGCAGTGCACTGACGGATTTTGAGTACAATATACTGCCAGAATTTGCGTGCAACTGTACATTATGGATAGCTCTTAACGATGAACTTTCTTTTTTGTTTTGCACTGTTGCCGCGCAGCGGGGCGGGGCGGGCCGCACCGCACGGATGCAAACCCGCCTCGCAATAATGCCAACTGCTGCGGCCCGACACAGTGTGCGATAATTCATACAAATTGTATTCAAACGATCTGAGCGGATTTTTGCGCTCCGCCCCGACACGCTACGGCCCGGCATAATGTGCTCGAACCTTTAAGGGCTATGGCTAGATAACAGATAAAATGCATACTTATAACACAGAGCTTATAATACATAGATCATGCAAGCATCCTCTCGCTCCTCAACCGGGCGTTCGCCTACTGCGCTACCGAAGTCGATGCAGCATGGTAAACTGCATGGTTTAGCATAATCAGTTTAAAAAAAATCATGAACATTAGTAAGTAATGTAAGTAAATATTTTTGTAGCATACCCAAGCAATAAAAACAATATACGAAAGCCATCCGAGACACGGTAAATGGCCGAAATAGTGTTCTGCGCAATTTACGAGTTCTCGAGACTTACTTTGTCCTGTTTAATTAAACCTTTCCAAGTACATTAATATCAATTATGGTAATCCTGCCGTAGCGGATTCAACTGCCGACCTTATTCGACTATTCCGGGACTCGGAGTTTGGTGCAAGGCTCAAGATTTAGATAAATCACACATGCGCATAAAGCCATTAGACGCATGAGCGTAAACTTCTATCGCTACCTGCGAGTACTTTACAAGTTAATGATAACTTCTGAAACATTAATGTTATGAATTAAAATTTGCTTTTTTTTTAATCGTTGATCAATATTAGTCTATCTAATAGTTGATCAAAATTCTCATCTAAAAAGGGCTACAGCAATCATGGCTGCGTTCGACAAAACTTACGTTCTTTGAATAAGGTAATGACTCATTTAAGTATAAAAATTCGTGGTCTCCATGACAAGATTAGGGAGGTCTTTGAGATGCTTGAATGTAAAACATTTTCAATTAAAGGGTAGTTAATCAAACAACCTTAATACGTATTTTTAATTAAAATGCCATGACTAACCTGACTTTCCTGATTTGAAAAAGATTGCAGCTTAGATAACACAAATTTATACCTTACTATACATTTTTAAAATATTGAAAAAGATTAAACCAATGAAGTATTACACAAAGAAGGATGGTGTAATTCAATTTAGATGAACTACATTTAATAGGTGATAGTTAATTGCTGAAAATGTATTCTAATTTATGTGCATATTTTGGTATTTCTTGAGAAATTTATAGAATTATGTCAAGTTACATACTTTTCACAATTAGAAACTCTTCAAAATATGTTTTTTATGATGGCAGTAAAACGCTTGTGCGGTACGAAAGATTTTAGAGTTACGGCCCACTTTCTGATGATGGGTTCCAGGTAACAGATAGGCATTCGGGTATTATGTTCAAGCAATCATTACGTTTTTACGTTTTCAGCAGATGTGAAAACCATTTGATAGTAATGCCGAGTTACGACGCAAAATCAGTTAATTCAATAGCTCATCAAATAACATCTTGACGTCATATTAAAGCTACATATGAAAGACGTAGAGTATTACTAATGGTGCTTTTTATGTCAGTAGTAATAATAGCGTGACACTGCACGTGCTTGATAGCCTGAGACACAGTCTTTTTCTGCCAGTTATTTTACTAGCCACAGTTCTTTTTAAATCCGAGCTTGCACACAACTCTTTTAGAGGCAGAGTCTCGGGGTGATGAGCGCAGTGCAGTGCCACGCTGAACTTAAAAATCTTAATTAAACTTTGGGTGGCACTGCATCTGTTATCGTCTGACGAGGTGCTTAACATCAGGCAGGCGACTTTACTCTCTTATTGTCACTTGCTGACTTAAAAAAATATTTAACACTGCGGTGGTACCTACCAATAAGTTTTTTTTTGTTGAAGAATCTACCACCAGTTTTTACTAAATCAGTCATCCGTGTCAGTCAGTAACGTTCTTACTAATTTGAATAGTAGAACCATTTAAAAGATTTAGTCTCTTAGCACTTCTTCAAACCAAGCAACGTGGGTCACTTTTCTTCTTGGTGCAACATACATACCGAAACAAAAGTATATTGTCACAGAACAGATGAACTCTTAACTTCATAGTGTTAACTCCCTTGCAAGTCGTTACTTCATTAACATTGGTTCACGACTTCGTGTTGCACTTTCATAAATGAATTATAGCTTGCATTTAACCCTAATTGAGTAAGTGGTTCAATATAATGTCTATTTGAAAGAAAGAAAGAAAGAAAATAATTTTATTTGTGACGAGCATATTAATAGAAGTAGTATTTGAGTTAGTAGTCTGGTGAAAAAGTTTATAAAAGAACCTAAATACCTCCATCACGGCCTGATGCTGTTATAACATGAATCGAATGATAATAATGTCAGGCGCAAAAAATGCCATTGTAACATTTTTCTTCTAAATGTAAAATTTTATTAACAAAATACACGATTTTTTGTATAAAGCAGAATGTTGTTTTTATTATGATATTATGGAAAAAGCAGTTAAACATTTTGCTCACTACTCAAGTAGTTATTACATGAACCCTCGCGACTGCATCACTTTATTAACCCTAAAATGTTTACGTCAAAAAATGGTTTACGACAGGAAAGGGTGTTTAAAAAGCTGTCGAGACTCGAGAGTGAGATAGATCGCGTGGCAATGGTTTTGAGGTTTAAATTACTAAGTTACTAAGTATACCTTGTTTTTAACAATATTTTATTTTGATATTTATGATGCCATAGCACAACACAATAACTACAAAATATAAAATAGATTATTACAAAGTAAACAAATACTTACAGCATATTTAAAAATAGTTAGTTTTCAAAATGCAACTCTCTAACTTTTGTTTTACTGGTATGAGAGCGTAAATAACAAAATGTAACATAATAATTATGTTAAAGTATGCTATCGTGTTAAAACATGTTACAAAACAATTTATAGCTACTTGTGTGGGAGCAACATACACAACTTAATCTATGTTTTATTAAGCACTATGAAAGAATTAGTTTACTTTTTTACAAATGCTACAAAGTTTTATTATTTTTTACAATCGGCACAGTTGTCCATGTCAACAGTAAACATATTTTTTTCAAAAAGTGCCTTTTTAATTTCGAACGGAAGTTTTTCAGTGTTTGTTTTTTTCCTTTTACGGTATGGGCCCCTTAAACCGGCAAAAACACGTCTCGCAGACAGATAACCAGAAATAAAAAAGTCGTCAGCATATACCAGGACGTTGGCTAATAAAGGAAGCGAGAATCAGGACTGCGCGACAGGAAGAATGCTTTTATATTATTATGTTCGTAATGTCACTCGTATATTACTTTTTTTTTCTTTATGAACTCATGCGAACTTTATTGTTTACGTCGTAGCCCTGGGCGTTAGGCTGCGCCTTGTACTGAGTTTTTTATTTGACGTGATTGTTAAATGTTGCAGGTAGCTTTAGAATTCTATTCATATTATGAATGTGAGTTTTATTAGCCTTTGCCTCATCATCATCATCATCACGAACGTCCTCTAGAAATAGGCCTCTCACAAAGAGTCCCAAAGACGACCGACCTTGAGCCTACACTATCCACCAACGTCCTGCGACTGCTTTAATGTAATCGGTTCACCGTGTGAGGGGCCATCCTATATTTTGTGTTCACCTTTGCTTATTTACTATTAAATTTATCTACATCAATTTTAATTGCTTACATACTTGCTAACTTTGCTGGTCAAGAGCCTCTATCAAACTCAGATCTATTCTATTTTAACATGCACAAGTGTATCTCTACACAATGATACTTTGAATATATTTTATTTTTTTCTGCAAAGTAATAATTAAAATCTTAAGCTAAAGAGCGTTTGTACATTATCCTGCACGATGCACGTGTGTCGTTCAAGACTAAAACACACACGTCGTCAGGCCGTGGCTAGTAAAATGTATGAAAGTATGCTTGCCATAACATTGTCATACACAACTCAAGGACGACACTTTTACATCTTACGGACGATATGCGACTGTCGTGCCGGATCATGTGAGAACGCTTTTAAGTCATCCTGTAATAAAAACTTTCAACTGGTTGGTATATCAAAAATTAAAGTGAGTTTAAACTGCTAATTAAGTTAGCTGCGAAATGTTTCGCGAAACTCGGCTTACCAACGATGATACAAGTTACAAAGTAGGACTACTTGACTTTATGTGCGCTTTGAATGTAAGTTCAGATTTTTAATAAATATTTCGATGTTGCTGTTAAATAGAATAACAAAACTTTGGTATCTACCTTTTTGGATCTAAATCTAAATGTGAATAAATATAAAATAAAAATAAATAATGCTGGACAATCCACACAGCATCATCTAGCTCCAAAGTAAGCTGCTGTCAAACAGAGCTGTGTTAAGGGTACTAGATGACTGATATATATTTAATACAATACAATACAGAGATACGAGTAGATATTTTTTTTATATATATAGAAAATACCCAGAACACCCGGAACAAATATTTGTAGATCGAACAAACATTTGACCCGAGGCGGGAATCGAACCCGCAACCTCCGCGTCGCAGGCGTACCTGCGCCCGCTGCGCCACATCGGTCGTCGAATAAGATTAGGTTATTAAAATTTTAACTCAAAATGAATGCAGCCGGTTATGTACAATTTCAAATATCATAATCATGTTACAATTAATCTATTGTAGCAACAAAGTTAAAGAAAAAGTAAAACAAACAAACGAGTTCAGAATCGTTTACAATTTTTTTGTGAAGAGCCACACTGTGTTTTTCATTGAAATAAAGAAATGTATGTGTTCATTTCTTTCAAACTTTGCCATTGTCAGCTCATAAAACCTCAGCTTATCAGCAATCTCTGCATAATTGCCCAGGTCGGAGGTCCGATTTGCTACTCTGCTAATCGTGCGAAAGAGCCACAGGATATTATCAAATGGCTCCCCCACCGAGACGTTTTTTAAGGTGTGAATATGCCGCAGATAAAAAAAATTGCAGAAACTAAAATTCAACGCCAAAAATAGTTTAAATCAGTTATAAAAATAAAACCACTGCATAATAATGATATTTTTCAACACAGTTTTTGCTTTAACACAGTAGCGTTTATCTTTCCTAAATGCCAGGAAGCATCCTTCCTGGCAAATCCACTAGCGAAGTCGATTTTCTCAGTACCTGACGAACGTACAGCATAAACGGCATACGTACACTATGTACGTCTAACGTACATTCTTTTAAAATATCGGATCGGATTCTAACGTAGTGGCTCTGCTGGGTAGTACCACGCGGCGAACTTCGTTTCGACTCCTGACTGATGTTTTTAATGACTGACGGCCGATGTGGCGAGGCGGGCGAAGGTCCGCCTGCGACGCAGGAGGTTGCGGGTTTGATTCCCGCCTTGGGACAAATGTTTGTACGATCTGCAAATATTTTTTCCAGGTGTTCTGGGTATTTTCTATGTATAATAAAAAATGTCCATGTATGTATTGTTGTATTAAGTATATCAGTAATCTATAACAAAAGCTTGTGTGGGGAAAGACATGGGCCACATGCTCAATACTAGAATGGAACATTCAGTCATTAACCATTGTTTGCCTGACTCAAATATGCATGAAATCATGCAACTAGTTACTAAATATAACTTCAACTCTAATTCAAATATAATATTTTTTCTTGGAAATAGGGGTAATATAAACAAAACTGATTTAGTAAAGTACTATGAAACTCTGATATCATTGAAAGTAAATAAAATTGTAATGTTTACATTCCCCTACAGCAACAGCTTGCCACAAGTGGAAAATGAGCTTAGACATAAGCTGAACCTGTATTTGCATACTATGTCATGCAATAGTAATTTAATTCATTTAATTGACTCTAACAACATTGTTAGTAAAAATTATTATTTGACAAAAGGTAGGTATTACCTTTCCAATTATTATAAACGACAGGTAGCTGTTTCGCTATCTTATTATTTTAGTATAACAGCCAAAAACTTGGCTACACAAAGTGCTTTTATTGGGCACTCCCATGACATGAGACAGACTCTGGACATTATTCCAAGTCATTTAAATTAGTTTGTAAGACAATAGAGGGATTCTCTAGCATTCAACAGTCAAATAATAGTTGTTATAAAAAAAGTCAAAATAAATCAAAGAATGTAAATATTACTAGCTTGGTGCATCAGAATATTCAGGGAATTTGTTACAAAGAGTTAGAACTGGAATTGTACCTGAACTCAAATAATCAATATCAAATCAAATATTGACATTACTTGCATTACTGAACATTGGCTGAAAAGCCATGAGCTTATGTTCAATTTCAGTAATCACCAAGTTGGTAGTTCCTTCTGCAGAGTTAACTTTATGAGAGGTGGATCATTAATACTACTTAATAAAGAAATTAAATTTAGAGAACGTAAAGACATTGTCACCCACTCTGTAGAACGACACATTGAGATAGCCTGTGTGGAGTTGGAGCAGTTCATTGTTATAAGCACTTATAGCCCACCAACCGCCTCATTTGATGTTTTTGAGAAAGTAATGGAAGAGGTAATGTTTAAATTAATATCAAAATCAAATAAACAAACTATTGTTTGCGGTGACTTTAATGTAAACTTGCTTGAAACATACTCTTTAAGTACCAGAATAACTAGTCTATTTAAATCATTTGACCTTGAACCATTATTTATGGAGCCCACAAGAATAACTGCCACTTCGGCTAAATGTATAGATAATATGTTTTCTAATGTAAAAGTATTAAGAAAAAGTATAATAAGTAATATTAAATCGGACCATCTTGGTCAACTTATTCATGTAGAAGCAAGAAACAAAAAAAATGTAAATAGAAAAATAACTTTTATTCCTGTGACCATTGATCGATTGGATAAAGTAAAATTTAACCTTATTTCTAGATTGCTTGATTTATCATATAACTATCATAATCCAAATGACTCGTATAGTCTATTTTTTAATGAATTTAATTAAGTATTCAATTCGATTTTCACATCCAAGACGGTTACGGTATCAGGCAGTTCAAAATTTTGTGAGTGGGCAACAGCTGGTATTCATAAAAGCAGGCAAACCTTGCATGAACTTTACAGCGAAAAACAATACAACTTTAGTGAAGAGTTTAAAGTAAAAGTTAGAAATTATTCAAAAATTTTTAAAAGCGTTTGTCAAGTTGCAAAATCACTATATTTATGTTCAAAAATTAAAAACAGTCAAGATAAAATTGAAGCTACGTGGAAAATTATAAATAATGAGACTGGAAGAGTCAGGACTCAGAATAATGTTTTTAATTTAAATATTAATAATAGTAATATTAAGCATGATGATGAAGTAGCCAAAGCATTCGAAAAATTCTTTACTGATATTCCAGTTTCTACTACAAAATCTTTAAACTCTTCTCACATAATTGCAGAGTCATTGTTAAAAAATAATGTACCACAATGCAACATACAATTACATTTCGACTATGTAAATAATAATGATATTATCAAAGCATTTAAACTGATAAATGTAAAAAAAACCACTGATCTCTGGGGCATTTCTGTTAGCGTTGTGAAATCATTCATTGAAATCATTGCACCTGACCTAGCTTTTATATTTAACCAATGTATTGACTGTGGTGTGTTTCCTGATTTAATGAAACATAGCAAGATAACATCTCTTTTCAAATCAGGTAGTCATTCTGACCCTGGTAACTTTCGGCCTATATCCTACATTTAGTAAAATTTTTGAAAAACTTATTCTTATTCAGTTACAAAGACATTTTAGTATGAATAACTTACTTGATAGTAAACAATTTGGGTTCACAAGAGGTCGCTCAACAACTGATGCCGGTGTTGAGTTGATATCACACATTTTTGAAGCCTGGGAGGAATCGCAAGATGCCTTAGGCATTTTTTGTGATTTATCTAAGGCATTTGATTGTGTACATCATGAGACACTAATTAGAAAATTACAACACTATGGAGTTAGGGGTGTTGCCCTAGACCTTCTCACTTCATATCTAAGTGATAGAATACAAAGAGTTGACGTAAATGGAAAGCGTTCTCCGGAATCAGTGGTAACAATTGGTGTACCACAAGGATCAATACTTGGGCCATTCTTGTTTTTAATATATATAAATGATTTACCCCGGCTTGTTAGGAACGATCATGAGATTGTACCTACTGTTTGCTGATGACACGTCACTTTTATTTAAATTAAAGCGACAAGAGACTAACTTTGACAAAGTAAACAATGCAATCTCTAAAATGGTAGGGTGGTTTAATGTAAACAACTTATTGTTAAACGAAAATAAAAAGAAATGCGTTCGTTTCATACTACCTAATGTAAAACAAAACCAAACTAATATAAAAATAAGTGATGAAAAGCTAGGCCTTGTGGACACCACAGTTTTTCTAGGCATAACCTTAGATAATAAACTGCAATGGGGCCCACACATAGATAAATTGTCGAAGAGACTTAGTTCTGCAGCATACGCAGTCAAAAAGATCCGTCATTTCACCGACGTCGATACAGCCAGACTAGTTTATTTCAGCTACTTTCACAGCATTATGTCTTACGGTATTTTGTTGTGGGGGAGTGCTGCAGATATTAACACCATATTCGTGTTGCAGAAGAGGGCTGTTCGCGCAATTTATAACATGGGTCCCATAGAATCACTTAGAGATAAGTTCAAAGAAATCAATATTATGACAGTGCCCTGTCAATATATTTATGAAAATCTAATCTATCTATGTTCGCAAAAATAATAATCTGTTTAAAAAAAATTGTGATAATCATAATGTTAATACTAGAAATAAAAATAAACTCGCTGTTCCCACAGTTAGGCTCACTAAGGTCAGTAAATCTTTTAAAGGGCAATGTGTACGCTTCTTTAACAAAGTCCCAAGCGACATACAAAATTTATCAATTGTCAAATTTAAAAACTTAATTAAACAAAATCTGTCTCAAAAAGCTTACTATAAAACAACCGATTACCTAGATGATAAAAAAGCTTGGGACGAATGTGCTCCAACTCTACTTGGAATCCATAACAATAGCAAGGGTCATGCCAAAAAAGCGATAGGAACCCAGCCGGTGTTGTTGCCAGTTCTTTTACGGCATGGGCGCGTTGGAACTGGTGTAATTTTTTCTAGCTTGTAAGACGTTTCAAAGTGATCCTTGTGATTCTACTGAATAAATAATTTTTAATTTTGATTTTTTGATTTTGTGAATTGTCCAGCATTATTTATTTACTTTTAAACGATATATTTTTTAAATGATCTTTAAAGTTTTATATCCTATTTTTATGCAGACGAAAACAAATCCAAAAACACAAAAATCATAATAATTGGTCCAGTATAATCGGATAATATTGTATTAAAAACCAAAACCTAAACTTTTTTAAACGCGTGAATGAGAAACACTCAACCTCTCAAATATGAAAGTAGTCACGCTTGATAAATAAACTAATACCTACTTAACAAACCGACCACCGTTCCACACACCCCAAAACAATAAAATAACAGCTAAACAACCTTCATATTATGAACTGGCAATAACCGGACCGATGAAGGTCAAGAGTTATTGCAATGGTCTACCGGTTAAGACCCGCGCTCAACCGCAATGATCGCGGATGTGACGTAATTTAGACTACCTTCCTGTGAAAAGAAACAGCCTTTTCAATTTGTTCGAACAAGAAACTTGGCCACTATTTAGAAAAAACGCTGTATATTTTAGAAGAATTATATCACACGTTACAGTATCTGAATACAAAATAGAGCAGCAAGCCTTTTTCAGGGCACTAATTTCTGGTGTCTTGTAATTGCTAGTGAGTCCATCATAATGATTTACGGCTTAATTGCCTTCCTTGAACGTCTAACAAAGATCGTGCGTTAAGACTTGTGACACTGTGTTTTGAATTTAGAACACAATAAACGTTGAATGTAGTTCTACCATTGAACTACAGGGATAAAATGACGTCATATATAACAACTGGGAGTTACCGGAATTAAAAAGGCTGAACGTTAACGTAACGGAAATGTATGAGCAAGCTGTATGGAGTACACAGTGAGTAGTGCTGTTATTCTACGAGTAATTTCAATTCAAATGTTCCACTAATCAAACAGTGACCTAGAACTGACTGACTGAGACTACCAATCCGTAATCCACACTTACCCAAAATGTCGTTCGAGTTTTTAGTTCTTTATCATGCCAGTTCCTTTATGATGTTTTCCTTCACCATTTTGAGAGCGCTGGCATTTAATTAAAATAACAAAGGCAGATTTTAATTAATATAATAAGAAAATACAACACAAATATTTGGCTACTATCAACATTGTACATAACCAAGATGTTTTCAACTAGAATTACAAGCACTTCTCGTGTCCTTTCCCCTTACTGTTCATAACCTAATTCCGTTTTATTAAATCATACACTATACATAATAACGTAGTTATGCTCATAACAGAGCACATAAAGGCGCGTTATGCTAATATAACTCTGTGCGTACAACAAGTGCGTGGATTCACGCAATAATCCTTTATTATCTATGGCGTTTTCCGTTTTGATGCAATGAAGTAGATAATATTTTTCACAATGATCATCATCAGTTAGTCAACAACTACTGCTAGACATAGGCTCCTCAAAGGAAGCTGATGAAGGATCTTAAGCCGTAATCATCCACCAACTTGCTGTGACTACTGCTAGATTAAGATAAGATAAGATAAAGATTTATTTTCTCTCAACATAGGTTACAATTTATAAAACAACATGGAAGTAATAGAGATAACTAGTAAATAAAACAGTGCATAGGCTGAAGACGGACGTAATGTCATGTTTAAGTAGTTTTAGTTTACCTGTTTTGTGAGGGACTGGTGCCTGATAAAAGTTTTTTAAAAAAACCTGTACCACAGGACACCAGTGCCCCAATCCGCGGAAAAAGATTGCCATCGGTCCATTGAGTAGAGTAGTTATTTAGACAGCTATTTTTTAATGACTAAACAAAAAATGCATCTAAACTGCATCTTCTAACCACCCTACGACATTAGAAGGTAGAACTGGTTATTTTCTGTAAAAGACAACCTTTTCAGAAAATTTTCCTCTTGGAAAAATCCAAAGTGTTAGGACATATAAGTTTTTTATGAAGTTAAGCTACAACCTATTTTTATTTTTGGTAATCTTTGTTTTAATTTAATCGGTGAATCAACTCACCTAATGTATTTTTGATTTGCTGTTTTTCTGCTCATACTGATTCCATATTATTATGGAAAGTAAGAAGGCAATTTCTATTTTCTTTTTACTTTGAATACTGTCCGCAGGAAATCCTCCATAATGTATTTATTTGATTTCCTACAACGTTTTTTGGATCTTTATTGATAAAATGATTTTGTAAGAAAAGAACTAGGTATATTGACACAACATATTGGCTTTGATCCTTGTTATGCGTGTTATTGTTGTAGTCTTTTTATAAAAGTATACGCTGCAAATTCTTTTTATTAGTATCCAGCGACAAGGTTAGGTACACGAAACAGTAAAAAACCAATTACACTAACACTCACATTGTCAAAAAGAATAGGCAAGGAACGGAATAAAATCATGAGCCAGTGGGGCCTAAGGGACCGCTTTGGCCAGGTTAATGCATAAGTAATGGTCGCGTGCTACCTCAGTCTATGGACAACCTTTTAAGAAAATTTTCCTCTTGGCTTGGACGGGCATTTTCGACCCGTTGCAATTACATTACGATAGTCTAGCTGCGCGGTAAATGTAAGGATAGGTTCTGAGTTGTTGATGGAATTTATCTATCTGTACAAAATGGAATGGATGGAATTAATTAAAGGTTATTTTATTCTATGTTCTTCTGTTTTCGTTTGGGTATTTTGTACAGGACTGCCACGATTGCTCCCGCTCGTGAAGCGCTCGTGATGTAGCTGGTTGAGTTTTTCATAACAGATCAAAGAAGTTAAACACTATTTTTCGTAGTCACCATTTGGATGTGCGATCGTCAGTGGTAGTTTTAACTGAGCGCTTCCGTGCTTTGAAGAGCACGTTAAGCAGTTAGTCTCAGCTATTTCAAAGTTGTTAGGCGTGTCCAAAAAAAATGGTTTAACTATGATTCTGAGACAATATTTTTTCCAGATTCGATAAACAATCACGCCTTATCAGTTCGCCAGTCTGGGCTGCGCTCGGCTGGCTTTATTTAAACTTAAAGAAGCCACGACCCAAGCATCAATCCATAGGAGCACACATCACGCGCCAGGAATGTGACACACCATTATAAATCTCATTGAAGATACACCGTCATCCATCACCGAAAGGAAATGAAGTCTCGCAACGAATGCGCGACAAACGTACGTGGAACGCGGCTAGATCGCTCAGACGTTTCACCGTACAGTAAGTTGGTTTGTGGATTTACATTATAAAATACATTGTAGTTGTGAAAATACGTTTATAAACTCTCAACAACACGACAAAGCAGACCCGTTGCAGCCACATAAGGCAGTTCGCTTTTTGTAAGAAGCACCGTACATAAGTGACGTGACTCGACAACCGAAAAAAAACTGCTGAACGTTTAGAAATCTTTGGTACTGGACAAAAAACATCAGACATCTAATCAATAAAAAAAACTTCGTCAGATTGGTGGATAGTTATGTTAAAAGTAAGGCTGAATTTAGTTCTTGTAAAAAGACAGATAGAGACAGTATCTATATTATCTTCAGGAGTCGTTAATTTTTATGCATTCGGTTTTTATATCTTTATTAAAATGAAGGTATTTAAAAAATGTACCTACTTAGTAAAATAAATACGCTTTTCTAAAATATTTATTCACAGTTTCTCATTGAAATGTTTTAATTTAACAGTCAAACACCAAAGTGGTATTGTTCACAACACAACACAATTCTACTCCGTAAATCAAAGTAGCAATCGTAATGCGAGATGAATAACTCACTACAGTCAGCGGTTTGCATTTTAATTAATTAAGACTGGGCGGGAAGGGGGAAGCGCAACAGTCGGTGTTTACGCACGGAGACACCTAGTGACTTCTCTCGACATTCGTTTTCTGTCGTCGGGCTTAGCGGAGCTTTACTCCATTAGGAAAATTAATGTTTTGAATTACTTGCGGTCTAGAGGCGCTCGCTTAAAAACGCCGTCTTACAGAATAGTGACTTGCACCAATTATAAAGGAATAACGCGTTGTATAACTAACTACATACAACAAGTGCTGTTGCGAGTAAACCTATTTTTATTACAATTATGATGGAAGTTACATATAAAATTTATTAAAATGTGTATAAAATTTGTACGTAAAAGCCCATTGGTGCATGACTGGTTTTGAATTCACTACCTCAGGATCGGAAGTCAGGGTCGCTACTAGTAGACCAACGATACATAAAATTAGGACCAGCAGCTGTGCCTACTTTGTCATAAACACACGAATAAATTTGTAGATATTTACATTAGAACGAAAGTTATTAGCAAAGTCACAAACCTTTTTCATTTTCATTTTCATTATCATCATCCTAACAGTCAATAGACGACAGACGTTCACTTTTCATAGTCTTTCCCCCTAAGAAAGCCATGATGATTAATCTTCAGCCTTCACCATCCACTAACTTCCTGCAACCGTTCAAAAAGTTTTTTTTACTTTACAAAACACACATTTTGTAACACTGTTGGTTTAATAAACATACAATCCAAAATTTTTATAGTTTGTTCAACAAAAGAAACACGCGTTTTTGAAAAAGCGAGTCAAACAACCACTTCTACCAAACAAAATCTCGAGCATCAGTGCAAAGGTAAAATTTAATTCCGCAACCACTCCACCTTTACATTATGCTTACTTTACTTAAACAACGTGGCATTTCCTGGGAAACGACAAAGAAACGCGAAGAAATCCCGCTCTCACTAAACGCTCTAAAATCAGAACATAATGAACCACGTATCTACATTTGCATTAGAAATGCTCAGTTCCTTACCGCAGTCACGCTGCTTCCTGTTTTTGTATGGTATGTGTGTCAGAGAATAACGCGAAAAATATGGTATTTTATTTTGTAACATCAGTAGCCTTTTAATGTTAACTATTCTTCTAACGGACACTGGCATACTCTCGAACAAGAGTGATTGGGTCCTAATCCACCATCAGGCCCAATTCATATTGGTGAATGACACATTCATGCTTTTCGAAAAAAAATTGTCCTTTGTTTTGCTGGTTTCAGCATGTCAAGATGTTTTCATTCACCGTTTAAGAGTACTTGCATAGTTTTTTTATTAAAAACCCATGGTGCACTACCGGTTTCAAACTCACGACTATAGGATCACTAATAGTGTCTAGTAGTCACTGATGCTCAATAAACCAGCAGTGCTAAATACTTAGTTCTAAATACGAAAAAAGAGGTTTTTTTGCATTAACAGAAGAGAAGGGATTTTAATTGAACAAATTATTTTAGATATAAGAATGCATTCTATGAGCAATGTCGTTACGTTGACATACAGTTATCCAGTTTGATTTCAAAACCACAAATTATCCTTTTCAAACTAAAATCTACCCACTACTCGATGAATCATCGCACTTAGCTCTACAACTGTAGGCTGTAACTGCCTAAAAACTAGATTGTTTGTTGTATGTAATGTTTGTCTAAGCTTTAGTATCGGTCAATAAATAGTAACACTTTAACCTAAAACTTAGGTGTTACCTGCTTGTTTGTACTAATGGTTATAAACGATAATTATTGCAAGTGTCATAATAAAATGTGACGGTATTTGTATAATTTCCGCTACAACTTCTGCCCCGCCTTTACCCTCGTCACGTTGGAAAGAAACCACGCCACCTTTAGCACAAATTGTATCCTCGGCAACGGTTTCCCAGCATTTGTCAAAAGAATGGGTCTTTTTACCTTTGCCGTGGACGTCTGTTTGCTAGTGATGTTTTCGACTGCATTGAGAGGTTCAACAAAAGGTTAAGAGTACGTTCTTTGTGAAAGTTTTTGCTGCATGAAAAAAAGTATGCGAAAATATTTTTTGCAAAAATCATATGAATATAAAATTTTGACACAACGCGTAAACAAATACTTAACTTATTCAATGTTGACCGCAATGAATATAATTATTATGTTTAGTAAAACAGCACTGAAGGGAATCATAATGACACTGACACTGCAATATTTTTGAAAACGACTAAAATCTTGTCCTCGATAAGCAGCCTCCGAAAATATGCAAACTCTTATAATGTTTATTTATATTCTTGAGAGGTTATTTCACGAGAAAGTACATTATTTTTTCTGTTTTCTTTCAGAAACAAACAGGAAACGCAAATCAGCCAGCCATTAGAATACGTAAAAGCTGCCCCTGTTGGGGCGCCACCTTCATAAAATTCATTATGACTCGTTCGTTGGTCGCACTCAGTGCGGCTTTTCGAATAAAATATATAGGTAGAAAGTGCCACCTTTTATCTATCAAACACATTTACTGGTACAAAATCTTTGCTCTCTTCTTGCATTAGTATTTTTAAGACAATGCCTAAGAGTACTGTAGATACTCGAATGTAGGTAGAGCCCTGCGTTTCTCAAAAATAGCGGCTGCTATGTAGTAGCCATATAAATACATGAAGACACTAACTGCTTATTTATTTTTTCAAGAGTAGAAAATGAAACAAAATAACATTTGTTACAAAAAATCTGTAATTTTTTCCTACATTTCCGCAAAAAAGAGAGGCTGGAATGGTATTGTGTAATGGGGATTAATTAAATCAGATCAGCACTTGCAGCTCAATTTCCATAATGTCCACGACCTACATTAAGGTGCATTACGGTCCCGAAAGCTTTACCTTGCGCTTTGTTGCAAACCGCACAATGGCTGTCACTGGCTATGATTGTTAAGAGCTGCCTTGTCGTCTTGCGGTGTGTTACGGCAACGGCTTGTTGTGCTTGTTTTACTTTCCTTGTAATTTAAGTTCTGCGTATATGCATCTAGATTTGTTTCAGGCTTAGGTGATTTTTATACCACATAAGTGACAACCCAGCGTAAGACCCAGATGATAGTAAGTTTGTTATACTACTTGTTTCTAATACAAGGCATTCAAATGTGGGGTCAGGTTTATATAATTACGTTGATTGGGATTATGCCTATTTATTTTATTAGCTCTTGGGCATGCAAAATTCTCATTATTTTTTTTATTTTTTTATTCATTTATTATTACGTACGTATACGTATTATTTGAGTTACCTAACCTAAATAAGTCCATGATTCATGTTTTTAGAAATAATAAACGTACGATATCTTTTATCTCTAACCAGCATAATTTGTTCCTAACATAATTATGCTGTAGACAAATAATATAGACTACCTAAACAACTTCGTAGTCACGGTAAACACGAAAATATATTCATTGAATTGGGTTTTGAGCTCCTTTGTATGTACCTAATCATTATTCTAAAGAAAATGTGTAAAATAACAACCAATCGGGTGAAAGCTTTGCAGATATTAAAACAGCATGCAAAACACTATTGTGCAGACTGTGTTTCTAATAAAATATAAATAATTTGAGAAACAATGGAATATTAAGAGACTGTGTTTTACTAGTTGCTGTAGCCCTGTGCACGTGCAATTCGTGCTATTTAGATCAAATAAAACTACTTTAATACGAGATTTACTTTTAATGTGACGCCATAATATAAAATGGTTGATGAAAATATAAATTAATTTTTGAACTCAATATGTTTTTTGACCGATTCCAGTTAGTTTTGTAAAAAGTGTAACCACTCTATAAAACCAGAATTCATTGCATTCGTACTTATTAAGTATTAATCAAAAATGTTAAATTAACCATAATACAATCTGTAACGAACAGACAAAAGTTTAGTGAACTTAACACAAGTTTTCATTTCATGGATTCTTAATTGACAATGACTTCATTAACAAATTAAATAGTACAACCCACTCTTTTCATTGGGCTTTGTTTGACATTTGCCTCAAACAATATCGAAGCATCGAAGCTAATGCTGTAGGATTGTGCTAAGGGTGCCAAAGGTGAGGTGGATGTCATCGGCGTTAACAATGTCACTGCAAACAAAGCTTGAAGGGGACAAGCTCTTATTATTAATGATCGTAGCTTTACGTTAGGTAACTCTACTGCAATGTTTTATAGTCTTGACGCGATAACATTTCATTTTTGACGGATGAAAGCCTGTCACGTTATATCAATGTTAACAGTAATTTCACAAGTAATTAACCCGTACACTTTGTATGATATTTATTGTTATTTATCATACGTTTTTTTTTATTTATAAACATGTTTGTATTATGTATATTTATTAGGCTGGCAGAAAAATATATTTCGTTGTACCGACGACTGTATGTATCTACAATTGTAAGCTCACTCTCGTAGGCAGGTAGGATCGAAATTTTTATTTTTTTTCTAGTGAAAATTCATATGAGTATTTTTTCACGACTAATTATCACTCTAAGAATAGAAGCTAATGAGAGGTCTATACCCAGCAGTGATTGTAGAAGGGCTGTGGATGATAATGATTGTAGGCTAAACGCGATACAGCGATAAGCTCAAGTTTACGTTGATAGACTGTGGCGCAATAGTTTTAGTCTAAGTATGTAGGTAAATTATTTGTATCCTTATATACTTTCTCAAAAACATTATTTCTCCACCCTTGGTATACACGTTCAAAGGCGATACTCTCGGCTATAGCTTCATTAGACAGCATGTCGTTACATCCCAGGAGAGCGGCTACCCAATAGTTAACCTCTACTTAGTTTAAATCGGCCATTAACCTCCCAAAGGCAAACATTTCATATTACAGATCTGATTTAGTAATTTACTTGGATTTTGGTAGTTTTAATTAGAGATTATCGTTGTTTATGATATTATCTTGGAAGATATATTTTGATTTTAATTCTTCGAACAGACACTAGGGTTTAGATTTGAAATAAGCAAATTGCTTTGTAGATTGATAAATTCAAAAACGACATCCATTTTCGATCAGCGGCTAGTCGTCTGAAAGTAACATTACACAATGAGTAAGATGTTTTAGATGCAGCAAAACTTTGAATTAACATCTTTAGAAGTAACGTGTGTGAAGTAATTTTATTCGAAGAAGCAATTATGTTGTAAACTAGGACACCTGCACCGGTCTGACGCATGATGCACGGGTTATAATTTTTTTCGTGATATTAAAATATTTATTCTTTCATTTAACATAAAACTATTAACGAGCGCTGGTGGTCTAGTGGTAGTGACCCCGCCTTCCGATCCTAAGGTCGTGGGTTCAAATCCAGTCGTGCACCAATAGATTTTTCGCTATGAAAAATTTATGTGCGCAATACCAGTGCTCTCATACGGAGAAGGAAAAATATCGTGAGGAAACCGGCATGTCCAAGAACTAAAAATTCGAAAGACATGTGTCATCCACCAATCCGCATTGAGTCTGCGTGTTGGATTAAAACCCAATCGCTCTCGCTGGATAGTAGGCCAGTGTCCCAGCCGTGGGAACATTAGAAGGCTGTCATGATGATTTAACATAAAACTATAGAGTTGGTGAACACTAGTTTTCAATACACACCGACACGGGCAATCTAATATTAAAAGTAAAATTGTGTTGTTATTTAGTTTCTTGTAAAAGTACAGTGAATATGATAAGGATATGAAAAGTTGATCGAGTATTTCATTTTTTTAAAACCAATTTAAAATTGCACTAAGGTATTTGTACTTAATTTTTACGGCGTATCTTCTGCTGCGAGAACTTCCTTCAAACTTAATTTCAGAACACCATCAAGCGCTTGAAGGAGCCTAAAATGAGCTTCTTTACTTGCGCCCTTGCGGGTAGACGAAACTAAGCCTCCGAATGGGTGCTGGGCTCAAACTTAATTACGTCACGTAGTTTGGATCTACGTAACTTTCACTAAGCCTCGTACAAACATCGCCCTCTGCTTCTTTCCGCTAAGCCAAACAAGCGCTTTTAATCCGCGCTGCAAAGATGTATTATAAAGTTTTTGGATGGAATGAGATTTCTTTGAAAGTGTGCATCTCTTCTCTCTTTTTTAGATTGAAACGAGGCATAGCATAATATTATGATATTCGTTGTAAGATTTTGTTAAACATAATGGAATTAATTTTTACCGAAACAAATGTCTTATCTTATTTTGATATCTGTAAAAAGATGAACATTATCGCTGTGACCTAGTTTTTAAAGAAAGAATAAATAAATAAAATAATATATTATAATAGCTAATAAGCTAAAGTGTTATTTTAGATATTTTTATTATTTACCTATCACTATTCTAAAGCTGTTTCAAATGTCCTCCCTTCAAACTCCTGTAGCTCTGTTACTCAAATTAATTAAAACGCTACAGAAATTTCTTAAATCATGAATTCGAATCAAAGTTGAGTGAGCGAAGCAGCCGAGCGTGCAGAAATAATATGAAGTAGACAAACAAACGGGAGTCTTTATTGAAATCATCTTGTTCAAGTAAAACAAAAACGGTGGAAATATTAAAAGTTTTATGTTTTCTTTACTTTGGTAGTAAAATATAATGATTCGGATGAATTATTAATATGTCTATGGAATGCTGTTTGTAGATTTTGAGAACAATAAAATGGTACGGCTGTGCCGCTTTTTTGCTAGACTTGTTGGGGGCACTGCCATGCCCTCAGATACCGATAGCATTGCAGCTGAAAAAAAATAATCTGTTCAGATGAAAATGTCTTCACTTGATATTCATATTTGTTCTGAAAAGCCTATATTTTACGCCCGAATGAAATCAACCAGCAAGAAAGATTCTATAAAATCGGCGCATAATCGAGTTACTTACAGTCTCGGGGCTCGTAATGCCAAATTGTGACTGTGCACCGGTCAAAGGCGCGCAGTATGCCGCTCAAATTGAATTTGCCTGTTTCCACTTTCATAGGACTAAATGCTTGTGGCAATTAATTGGTGCGGAAAGTGGCCTTTTCGCCCTTTTTTGATCAGCGGTTGGGATGGACAACTATATGGGATGAAAGTGCTTTTGCCTAATTATTATGTGACTTTGATATGCGAGTTTCCTGGGTCGGAACAGAATCCTTCCGTTTTGAGTGTGATTGGCTCTTTTGAGTGCTCTGTGTGATATTGCTCTTGCTCATTTTCGTGTATTTTACGTGTGCAAGAAAAGATAACAAAATTTGCATTTTTCTAGGGTTGATTATATTATATTGTTGCTATTCTTATAATAAATAAAAGTACTGAAATCTCTGGAATAGAATGGGGAAAAAAGTTAAAGTTAAATTATTATTTTTATGTATTTTCTTCTGACAGCAAGTTGCTTCTTTATCTAAATTATTATTTATTTAAAATATAAAACACAGAAACTCCATAAGTCCATGTCCATCTATTTCTAACCACATGAAACGTTCATCTCCTTCCAATCACGAGATGAGAGAGATGCGTCACTGACTTGACCGCAAGATGGCCTATTACAGCTGCAATGTCGAGCGGAAATAGTCTTCCAAGCGTACGCCACATCTCTGACCTCCTTTGATATTAGATGGCCAGTCACAGATATTATCATGGTGATAATGAAACAAAGCGGAACTTATTGATTTTTAACTGATCACTCGCCTACCACGCCAGCAAGGTCGTGTCGTCAAACATCTTTCAAAATAATTTACCTAGTAAGACATTTAAAAAATAAAGATAAAAATAATGCATAATTAAATTACAAAAAATACGCTATAACTTATAGACCAGCCATTACAAGTATTCTTAATTGAGACATTTCCTTCAAATTTATTATCGTAGAAGCATGTAACTGACAAGTAAAATATTATACAGAGGCTGATGACTACTATTCCGTTAAGTAAAGGAGTTCAATAAAAAATATTTTCCTAGTTATAATTTAGTAAACAAATAAAGTGTTTATTAAACTATTTTAAAAGAGCACTGGTGGTCCAGTGGTAGGGACCCCACCTTCCGATCTTAAGGTCGTGGGTTCGAATCCGGTCGTACACCAATGGATTTTTCGCTACGAAATATTTATGTATCCTCATACGATGAAGGAAAACATCGTGAGGAAACCGGAATGTCCAAGAATTAAAAGTTCGAAAGACATGTGCCGTCCACCAATCCGCATTGGGTCCGCGTGGTGAATTAAGACCCAATCACTCTCTCTCGAGAGAGTGGGCCAGTGTCCCAGCAGGAACATTACAAGGCTGTTCATGACAGCCTTCTAATGTTCCTGCTGGGACTATTATTAAACTTTTTTTTTTTTACTACAAAAATGATAACCAAGCGTACGGCCCACTTGATGGTCAGCAGTTACCGTAGCCTATGTACGCATGAAACATCATAGATATCACTTGCGTGTTACCACCCTGAGACGTTAGATGGTAAGTCTCATGTGCCTGTAATTTCACCGGAAACCATACCCTTCGAACCGAACCACCGAATGCTCGCATTGCTGTGTTCCTATAAACTATTTACTATAGACAAAGACACTCATCATTTGATAATGATCCGATATTAAATTAATATTATTTCAATATCAGATCATTTTGAATAATAATAATGAACTTCGCATGATGTTAAAGCAATTCGTTACATTTAATTGTTTTGTGCATCATTATTTATAACAAACAAAGTGCGGTTTAATGATTAATTTCCGGTATTACAAATACACTTTATGAATTACATAGTGCATAGAGTACTAACACAATACGCTTGGACACTAACTACAATGACAATAAAAGTTGCTGATTGAACGAGAGAAATGTAGAAAGGTACCTTTAGACATCATTAAGCTTTTATGAACACAAAGGAAAAAAAAATATCACAAAAAATATTTAATTATAAAGTTATGCCAAACAAAAAACTTTGTAATTGCACGAATGAGGTACTAATTATTAAAACAATTAAGCTACCGACTTTACGTCGGAAGACTTATTTTGTCTGTCATTTTTTTGATATCTTTGGAGTTAGCGCGTGAAAATGTATTTATTTTTGAACTTAAGATAACAAATTAACTTTTAGCATAACTTAAATTTTCTTTGATGAAAACAAGCGTTTCTGTGTTCAAATCCGAGGTGTATTTTATTTTTTAAGTTTATGAGCAAGTTAAAATTCAAGCACCTAATTACAGAGAGGGGTAAGAAGGGGTTAGAAAGACGAAGTAGGCAATACTGCAGTCTCTATTTTCTTTAAAAAAAAATATATATTAAAAATGGTTCTCTCTATAATATTAAGCACAATATACTTACTTATGCACATTTGCCACGTACCAATCCAAAATAAAATAATTCTATGGAAATGAATACACTAATACAAATAATGAAAACATGTTGTGAAAAGGTGTACAATTGATTTATCATATTTATGTCTATCAAAAATGTACATGCAATCAGTGGCAAGTAACTTTTTGTAGCGGCGAGGTTATAATAAAATAAGTTCGTATGAGTCAGTGGCCAACTCTGATGACAGAGTTTCTAGGCCGCCCGAAAGCCTCTGTCATGGCCTAACAACATAAAAAAAAAAGAAATTATAATACAAGTAATCAATCAAGAAATCGTGATTCAAGTGCATAAAAAAACCATTTCGTTCTTCTCTTTCGTATGACAGTCTTGCAATTTTTTATTATTTTAATAATTTTTTGGACCACGACCAATTTGAAAAGATTCTAGAACTAGAAGTCAGGGTCACTACCACTAGATAATTATTGCTCCACTATCGTGCCAAATAAAAAAAAAGTACGCGATATATACAAAGTATTTTTTAGTAGCCGAATTGTAAATATTATCCATTCGCAATATTAATGTGCCCAAACAAATCTTCACACACAACCAGCTTTATCCCATATCACAACTTTAAGGTGCCGTCAAACTTACACGTTAAATCGTCCGCGTCGTCACATAAACCTACTTCCCAGTGTCAAAGGACATAAATAAAGTTGGACAAGAAAGTGCGGCCGTGAAAGGCCAGTAAGTAATGAGGGAAAACCCATGGCAAACATATAGTGTAACGGAGGTGCGGCGAGCGTTAATTGATTGCCTGGCCGCACCTTAACAATTGAGGCTACTGTAGTTTTAAGGCACATTGTGTGTGGATGATGTAGGACAATGCTGACATGACTAGAATAACTACTATTTTTATACTGCTCAATAAGGTAGCGAACAACAAAATACTTACTGCAAAGTACTTGAAAAAACTCTTACACTTAAGATTAAGCCAGTTAGATTAAGTGCGTTTTTCAACGTATTAGGTTTTATTATTACAGCTGAAAGAAGAAAACGAGAAAACAGCCTAAATTCAAGAAGAATTTTCAATAAGAATTTTTAATTAGAAAATGCATGTGTTACAAAATCAAGCCTCTACCTCAGCCCAGTCAGATTTGTTTCTTTCTATGCATAATGCTACGACTTCTTTGCTAATAGTTTGTAAATAGGTACAACAAAGAACCAACAACAATGTATTTCCTTATAAACAACTTTGACAATGTCAAAGTCAAAATACGTTACGTAACAGTAAATCTATCCTTTAAATTTCTAAGAAGATTTGCATTGAAAACAAAAGAGAATCTTCAATATGGTTTTGAAAACCACCCATCGTTACGTCGTCGAGTGCCTTAGCAGATAATGTGGTGAGCATGCTAGCTTTAATTTGAGTTGAACCCATTTCTTTAAACTGAAGTAGAAGATTGTTGCATTTTAATAAAAAGCTGAAAGTATTAACCAATAAATACCAATAGATTTAAAATGTTACGTTATGACTTATATGGGAAATGGTATGGAAAGAGAGAAGGGAGGCCTTTGCCCTGCAGTGGGACACTACAGGTTTATAATAATAATAATAAATAATGACTTATATCCAAATGCAAAATGTATCCAAGGTTAAAACTTTATTTAAAGTCTTGTTATGTTCTGTTTTTATTTAGCCTGTGAGTGTTTTAACGTTATTTGTAAATTGCCAAAATTGCGTAAATAATTTTATAAAGTTACTACTTACTATTAACATGTCGCTTGTATAAAGATTTTTCAGTTTTATTCAAAACATCTAAACCAACAGTCACTATAATAGATTATAAAAAGTGTTACTTTGTAACGCACCAATTCACAAAATACTTATCTAAACGTTGTATCTATTATCGTGCTCACTCGTAAGTATTGAATTTGTTGAATAATTTGGCCGTTTGTAGACCAAGTTGGCCGTCTCTGAAACTCTCAAGTTTTATTAGGATACTTGTAAAATTTCCCTCCATACCGCTGGAAGTGCTTTCGCCTGATTAAATAAGATGAATTTATTGACTTAGACACAGTCAACGTTTCCCGTGTATTTTTCATTAATTTCAAATTGGGCCAGATACGGATTTGTAGATTTTGATAACTTAAGTAAAATGTAACCTGCCCTAGACCCCTGACCTATTGTGTATTAATAATATTAGTTTATGCAAAAAAGTAATTTTAATGCGCTTACTCATAAAAAAACTGTAATTTTGGCGGCTTGCTAAGTATTGTCGTTCTTAGGTCAAAAAACATAGACGATGATACATTTGAAAAACACATTAGTTAACAGAGGTTTCAAGTAAGTTTATGAATATGATCTCAAGCATTTTTCCATATCAAAACACCATCGATAATATTATAATGCAGTTTTCCCCTGGTTAGAATCTGATTATAAAAATTACTTAACAAATCCACCAAGCAGCGTTATTGTCGAGTTTTGGAGTGGGAACGTCCATGTCCAATTCCAGTTACGATATTTTAGCCATGATGCGTCTCTTCACACACCGCCATATTTCATGATAAGAGGCGCAGGACGCTCGCAGGCGTGTATTTGACGCGCGGCAACACAAGCGCTCCGCAAACATTCAGACCGACAAGTGCGGCTCGACGCCCCGCTTACGCGTTAGACTCCTTTACGTATATAACAGCTGATAAAAACCAAGCTTTAGTTTAAACGTATTTTAAATCTATGTTACCTAATGTGTCTTTTAAATGTATCATCGTCTTTGTAACATAATAATGACAAGGAAATATAATAAGTACTATATTTCTACTATAGCCATATCATGCTAAGCCACTGAAATTACAGTTTTTATGAATAACGGCAAAAATCAATACTAACAAAAAAACTTTGCCATTTTCAAACTTAAACATATCTAAACAAGTAAAATCTTTGCGATTCTGACAACGGGGTCGAACGGGGTGAACAAAGTCTCTGGGTGTTTCACTAATAGTTATGATCATACGCAGCTTGATATTTACTAATTAGTCTTTCTGTCATTAAAAAGACTCGATTATTGATTACTTATTTCCAGCAAATTAAAACATATCAAAGTGTATCGGCAATAACTTGCTCAAAAAATGTACATTATCAAAACACTGATATTATAAAGTTGTTCATAATAAGCCTTTACAAACATTTAAAACAAACACCTTCAGGTATGCCTAACATTAAACATCTCCCTGGTTCCTATGACTTGTAAACGAGTTTGAGGTTCAGTCGCCTGATAATAATCCGCTATAATTACTAAAAGACTACTCATAGCCAAGTTTGCTAATAAAGTGAATGGTTAAGTTCCGTACAAGCTGAGCTTTAGGAATAAGGACAAGTGCATAGTGATATAAAAAAACTCAAAAGAACTATAGAGCTAGTTTAGGGTTTGTTTTTTGTTTAAGTTTACGTTGCCAGGGTTGGCATAAGTGCCTCCGCAAAACAAGTTCTAATTTCAATTTTAATTCTACGATGCTATGACCGAAATAAGAAAAGCAACTATCAATATAAATGTTTCCGTTCAAGACTACGCAAGTGCGCAGTGACGAGCCAGGTTTTTTTTTAACAAATAATCGGCCAGGAGTAAGATCATCACTATTTGATGCAACTTGAATATAGAAATACAATAAATACAATAAAGCCAGAAAACCAAAAATAAAACATACAGAATAAGGTACTGTAATTTATTAAGTAAACCTTTTCTTATTCAGGATTACTTAGCTGAATAAGCTAAGATGTGAATACGACCAGATGAAAAGACGAAAATTGTTTCTGATTCTATATCGCGAGTAGTCAGTTTTCTATAGCAGTGTACACGAACCTTATTCAACAAAGATCGAAGTAAAACTTCTGAAATTGATCCAAAGTGTACCAAGAGTTTCGTTCGTCTATGTCGGCAAAGTGTGTAGAGTACGTATAATATTAGTACCTCTGTGATATAGCTTATTCATTTGTACTGGTTCAAGTATTTTTTTCTTCTGGCAATGGCTCTGTTAAGCTGACGTAAATCACTTATTTTTAGTTTAAAACTGCTATTTAGTGCTTTGAGATAAACCATGTGGGTAATTTATATTTAATTATTTCAATAATTATTGTTAATAGAATACTGTGGGTGCCCAGCGCCCGAATATTGTAAAAATGACATCACTTCGGATTGTTTACTAGTGTTTCAATATTCAGGTTATGTAAGGGTGCTTTTAAAATGCATTTTTATGTATTTGAAAGAAAATGAATAAAACTTACCCAAGCCCACATAACAATCTATTTAGAAAACAAACGACACAGCTGGGACAATGTGTTAGTTTTGGTCTCAAAAAGTGTTACGACTCGACTGGTTATAATTGAAAAACGTCAAGCGCACTGACGTCCCGCGGTGTGCTGGGATTAGGGTCCCTTGTCAAAACGACGGCAGAAAACCATTTGGTTTGTGTAGAAATGAATCTTTTGATTTGATGTTGAGTTTTTGATCACAGCGGTATGTAAATGAGGTTCAGATTAGAAGCTGTCATGATGTTATGTGACTTGATATATTTTTATAATTTGAATAATAAAAAATGTAATTATATCACAAAAATACTAACTTAAGTTTGGCCTTATTCAAAGTTTTACAGCGTTACTATACATCCTCGCATCTCAGCGGCCTAGCACATCTCCGGTGGTAACACTTACACCGTTTCACAACCTCGCTACACATCCTCGCACAACCCAGCTGCCTCGCACATCTCTGGTGGAAACGCAGCCTTTGCTCCATTTATAGCTAATTTAACAATTATAAACTTTTTTAATATATAACATTATTGTCTATTCACAAAATGTCGGAGTCACAATGAGATAAGACACCATTTATTTTGCAAAAATGAGAGTGTATTCTGATAAGATGATTACTTTGGCGCAACAGACTTAAGAGGAACGAACCGTGACTTTGTGTTTTTTTCATCGTGTCCTTTAGTAGTTTAATGAAATTTACGATATTCAACTCTTAGAGGACGCAGTACGCAACCCTACACATTAAATTAAACACACTCCAAAAATGTTGGTCTCTAGGCCTTATCGTTATGACTGTGCGTTGATTGTTAGTCTGTCTTATCGCTATAATTTTATTATAATAAGATTAAAAAGCTGCATAAAGCTTGGAGAGTCTGTTTGAAAGAGGAAATTGCATGGAGGAAAATGAGATCCGACTATCGAGAAATACATACCTATAATGTAGAAAGAAAGAAAGTAATGCAAACAATAAACAGTATAGCAAAGAAACCATTTTGTTAGTTGGCAACAATTACACAGTTTAGAATACAATTTAAATTTGGAAAAGTTCATACATAGTTGAGATCATTATAGTATTATTTTTTTTAAATCAAAGCAAAATCAAAATATGTTTAATTTGTATCACAATTAATTACATAACAATTAACTTTTGCACAATTAAATACAATTAATTTAATTACTTACCCAAAAACAAAGCTATGCCTATAAATTGTAAAGTTTTACATACATTTTGGATCACCCTAATTTTAGTTTAAACGTTTGTACATAACAAAAGTACAAAAAATAAATTATAATAAAAATATGTACTTCATGCGTTAACAAAACATACTTTTTATAATTACAGTTAGTCGTTCAAAAAATGCAATTTCAGCGTTCAAGTAATAAAACAATCGGCGTAAAAGCGTCGTGTAATAGTCCTTGCTATTTCTTTGTTATTTTCTTGGCCGAGAGGCTCTTTAACAAGCAATAATTGTTTCAGGCGCTTTATAAGGGGCGCGTAATGATTTACGGTGCGCCAACAATGTACAATTGCCCCATTTTCTTGTAATGAACTTCAAATTTTGGAACGCTTTTCTGTAAACTTCTTGTGTTGTGACAAATTTTATTTCTTTGAAATGGTATTAAAGGAAGTACATTAAAGTCATGTTTTATTTTTAATTTAGTTTTACCATTTTAATGGTAAGTTACACAACCTCCGCCACCTCTGCTCTATCAGTAGATTTTATACAAATTAAAAAACATGTAGCGTAATCCCATGCAATCTGTGTTAAAACAGTAAGATTAAGAATTTGTACTTACTCACAATTTATAATCATTGCTTAAACTCATTCACTGTCTCCGAATTGATTTTTCTGCTCTACCTCAATCAGTTCTATAAAAAAGGTTCTAACCCCATGCAAACTATTATGATTGCCCAATTATGCAGATTCTACAAAGGCCGCCGACGAGCGTAGGCCTCGGAATCGCAACGCAAACACCACCACAGCTTATTCCAGAGTTACTATACAACACGCTGCGTGCTAAGATGCGGCGCTGTTTTCCCAACGTGACTGAGTGACGGTAGTAGAGATTACGGGCTTTCCAGGCCTTGGGAATGTTTTGCTGCTAGTGAAATACTCTGAGATTGTTGAAATTAATTGTGAGATGCGATGCTGCTTGTTGTGCAGACTAGGGTTTTCCTATATTTTGCTAAGCTTGTTAAAACCTTTGCTATTTAGGTACTAAAATTACGGTAAAGTTATTGCATTATTTTAAACTCTATAATCTAAACAGTTGCGTTCAATGTTAAATTTATATGTACCGTTTAGCTATCACTGATAAAAACATGAAATATTAAATCTATTCAGTCTTCCATTTGTGCGTGATGAAATGACAAATATACCTACTTTCAATTTTATAATATTAGTAAGATGAGTTATGAATCGCCATAAAAACTACTCAGGTAAATTTACGCTTACAACTAGTGTTGCCATATTCTAATTCGATAAATCTGGATCGAAAAGTCAAAAAATCTGTTTATAATTTGTATTAAATTTATTATATGTATAAAATCTGAGTGAATATGTATAAAAGAGAGCTAGGTAAGCTGACAAAATAAAGACCTAAATGAAAGAAAACATTAGTTTGTAGAACTTCCAGATTTTATTAATATTTTCGCCCTTGTAGCTAGCCGTACGCGAAAACGTCTTTGCACAAAATGTAATCGACAAACAATTAATTCTTCGGTTAATTCTTTCATTGACAAATCACATGTTTCGGGCATTCAACTCTCTGTAAAGCATTAATGTTGACAAAAAGTCGACAGTGGTTTACCCCATAGCAACAGAAAAAAAGGTTAATATAAGACAACCATACATAGATAAAAGAGAAATTTTAATCTGTGTTGGTAGTCTAAAATCTTTATAAGTACAGATAAATCTGTAATATATGGCAACACTGATTACAAGATTTATGAATATCTGTTTTATATTCGTTTAATAAACAATGTATATAATTTTGCACAACATTATTTTAAAATTATCAATTCATGCACTCATTCACAGTACGCCATTTTTGGATTATTGCAACCAGCCAAAACGAAAAATAATAAACTCACATTTTAAAACACTGCAGTGTCAAACAATAGTCCATTCACATCCCCTAATCCAATAGGATTCTGCAAAAACTACGCACTGATTACTGCATTGTTTTCCGTAAAACTATTGTCAAAAAGTTTTCAAATGAAAAAGATTGTTGAAAAGATTATTTCTGAATGCAAAAGTCATTAGCTTTGTGTTTAGAAGCATAAATTTTCTTTTCTAGGTACGTTAAGCTTTGCTAAACTGTGTTGTTTGAACTCTATCGACTAGCTTAAGATAAAGGCAAGTATTATAATTTTTTTCCAAACAAGACAAAATGGATGTCATAAGTACCCATTTTAAAAGTCAAGTTTATCACCTACTGGCATTCATTCGCTTAAGTTCTAGATCTTGAATGAATTGCCCGTATCTTAACTTTTTACGGCATTCCTGTGTCCCATGTTTTAGAGAGAAGGTTAATTGAATTCACCTTTTATGATATCTCGAACGACCGATAAAAAACTTAAATTCAGTCGTATAAAGTCTATATTCGTTTATTTTTGGAGAGTCACTTGAGACTTTGGTGAGATAAGAAACTTTTTTATTTGCCTACATCTTTTGAAGTACAAATTTTATTGCTTGATGTCTACTAAAGTCTGATTTTCTGATTCTTTTGAAAGGCAATGTTGCAAACAGTCATAAAATACTCTTCAAGATAAGCAACTGTTATTCGATACTTAACCGTAGTTAGATTTCATAATAAACAATTTATTTAATTCATAGTTTATACTTATGTGTTAAACTTATGACGTGTTAACCAATATTTTTTTGCTGCCATTTACGCTGGGAAAGTTAAATTTGTAAAAAAAACTAGTATAAATACCCGTGACTTTGTCCGCGTTGAGTTTTTAATACAAACTTTATCTTTCTTCTCGCTGCGTTGCGACGCAACGGGAAGAATATATACAATAAGAGCAATATTGTACTCAAATTGTACCCAAATTTCATATTTCTAGGACTTACAGTTTAAGCCTTTTAAATACCACTATTTTGTAATTATAAAAAATTAAAAAGCTGCAGCACAGGCTGGCAATGATGATGGCGTTATTTATCTATCTCAAAGTTATCGAGGTTTGTTTTTACCCTAAAACGGGCAAAATTTTATAGATACACTTCGATATTACTACACAAGTCAATCGCGTAAGCACTTCATTCTTACGGCGCTTCCTTCCACTGCCCATCAGTTATAACAACAGTACCTTCGCATCTCCTTGTCTCACTCGTCCTAGTATTCTCTCGCTCACTAGGTCACTGGGTCTTTAGGCTAAAAGATTATTTGGGTACAAGTCGCAATACATCCGTAATGCTGCACTGCCGTTTTCACCGACCAAAAAATACGTGCGTAATTTGTGCGTATTCTTCGTTGCTAAACTAATAACCCGGCCATCTTCAACAAATTTATCATCATCATCAATTATAATTTTATAACGTATTTTTTTTATTTACTTACTTATTGCGCAAGCGCGGGAGCGCCGGCGCCGGTTGATAGGTTAAAAAAAATCTGATATCAACTTATTATTATTATTATAATTTTTCTATAATTTTTATAAGATTATTAACATCTTCCGACTTATTATAGCAGAGCTTTTACATTATAAATATTTTTATATTTTATCTAAATAATTTCCTATGAATAAGCTTCAGTTGACTAAAATAGCTGATTCCAAGCGACCACATTATAATACTAATGCTTCGAAAATGTTGAACTAGTTAATATCGACAGCGGACTGGTGTTGAAAATTGAAATGGGAGAGCTTGGAACTTCAAGTGTTAAGCTGCAAGCTACCTAAAAAATTTAAATTTAATTAAGCATCGGCGTCTAGCAAGATTTATATTCTAAGGTTGGCTGGCAGTTGACCATGGTTACTTCATTGTTACCATTTAAATTTTAAAACTCAAACTTACAATAGTTTGTATGCCAAAACCAACATGTCAAAACAAAGGGAAATACTTAGCTACTTTTAGTTTTTTTGGTTTAATTAAGTATTTTTTATACTAAGCAAAATATGTTAGATAAGACAGTTTTTCGCTAGCGGTTGTTACTTAAACCAAACTTGTAATTGGTTTCATTTTCGAGTGAACAGGTCCAGTCCAGTGACACTGGACTTCCGACTCCTAACTCCAACTAAACCAGGTATGAAGTACCAATTATCAACCCTGTGCGCTTGTAATAAGACCCTTACTTGCTTTTTGTTACCAGCTAATGACCCTCCGAAATGAAGTGGTTTCTGTGAAGCGGATAATTTTTTGCATGGTTTTTTATTTCTTGTGTAATGAGCACTTTTTTGATATTATTTGGCGTAAAATTGAGCTTTTTGTGTCCGAAAAAATAAAACATTTTATAGGCGCTTTAGAGCTGACACAATTTTCTTCAAAAAATTTAACTGGACGAAATCATATTGTCATGGTAACATAATAGATATTAGTATCTGCTACGTAAAGAATGGCCAGTTATCCCCCTCAACCCTCCTTTTATTGAGAGTGTCTGAGAGTGCCATGATTAAGAAAATAAGGTTGTTTTATTACCAAGTATGTAGGGAGTTCTAAGTAGATCTAAAGTCTCATGTGCCTGTTATTTCACCGGATATCATACCTTTCGAGTTGGAACACAGCAATGCAGCATAATTATTACTACTTGGAGGCAGAAATACAAAACTACTTTGTTTTATAATATCTCCTCTATCATTTGACAACGGGCGGTAAGCGCTAGGCCAGACTGGGTCCACCCGTCTGTTCAGTCATTAGTCACAGTCTCTTGACATTCAACTGCTTTAATTTACAGTCCAAAATACATTTCACAGTTCAGTTACCAATGTATCATCAAACGTTCACTAATAACGTGTAAATCGCGCTTTGTTGACGTGGCAAACGATAGTGTTTGCTTTGTCGACCGATACCCGAAGATATAAACAGTTTCTCTTTAATTAAAACTTTTAATTTTAGATATTAAATGCTCACTTTAAAAGCATCAGGTGTAGTATATAAAGTAGGTATTTTTGTGTCAGTTGTCGAATTCACTTTAGTTTTTGATTGGCAAACCACGATTTTGTGTGTTAGCAAATGTCAAAAAGCGCCACGCCTGATTATAGCAATTGCAATGCCACCCAAAGTTTTAAATTTAAAAGTGCACTGCACTGCTCTGCACTGCAAACGTCACACCGAGACGTAGTTATTAAGACTCTTTTGCCCAGTAATTTTACTTGCTACAATGCTTTTGAAATAAAAACACAGAAACAACTGTTTGAAGGCAGAATATCTGTTGCTGTGGTGGAGTCTACCAAGACAAACTGCGTCGTAAACACCACATGCATAGTTAAGAGTAGTAGAGTTCTTTGCGATAGAGCTCGTCCGGGGAAGGACTACTACCATACTTATTTCAGCCGCCAAGCAGTAATGCTTGGACAATTGGAAATTTGGAACACAGCAATCTGTGTTCCGGTTAAAAGTGTATGGTATCCGGTGAAATTACAGGTAAATGAGACTTTCTATCTAAAATCTCAGGGTGGTAACACGCAAGTGATATCTATAGTGTTGCAAGGGTACATAGGCTACGGTGACCGCTTATCATCAAGTAGGCCGTACGCTTGGTAGTCACTTTAGTGGTATAAAATGTTTTTTTGTGACATTATATGTGTGAGTGTCATGGTTGGCCTCGATTATTGCAAGAGCGAAATGCTCGCACATGTTGAAAGAGTGCACTGCGCCTACACAAAATAAATGCGTGCCTAATAGCCCTTAGCTTCAGTGCCAGCGAAAAGTGCCGGCGTACTCGCGACCGTGGTGGGTGGTAGGGAGTGGCTATTCTACACGCAGTACTAATCTGTTCTGTGCTTTTGCTCAAGAGTCCTACGTTACCACCGTAAACTTGTTATTTTTGTAATCAAAAACATTACATGTATTCCGCAGTCGGATAAAACACAACCAACCCGTCCTAAATGTTAACAACGGACACTCTAAACTCAGCGATCGCTCTTCAATTATCTCACAATGCGACTGCTAATTGGATTAGAAGTGAGTTTTGCCGATTTGGATCCCGTCCTTTGAGTATCTCTTGAAGTCATGCACTGAAGACGGTCAAATTAGTCGTATGCATGCACCCGGTTATTTGCGAGGTTGTGTTTGCACGGTGCATGTTATTGCGTATTCGTGCTAAAAAAACGATCGTGTATATTGATGATGTTAGTGGCGCTTATTAGCGCCATATTCATAAACAAACTATAAACCTCTGTTAGCTAATGCGTCTTTTAAATATATTAAAGTCTTTGTTCCTTGTCGTAACAGACGTACCGCATGGTAAAAAGTCCAAAAGCCAACGCGTGTTGCAACACGCGTAGAAACGCGTAACAAACATGTTAAGTAAACGGAGTCTAGAAACGTAGCTAATAGTAATCTTAAATGAGAAGTGTACGCCACAGTTTATGCATGGTCTCATTACCAAATCGATGTGTCACATAAGAAGGTGTTTAAAATAATCTTTTACTCAGGGCTTCAAGCGGGATTTGAACCCGCAACCTTCCGCTTGATACGCGGGTGCTCTACCAAATGAGTTATCGAGACATATCTTGCTTGCTCAAAATAATCCTTGGGATGTATCCGATAGCTCAACCTACAGGAGATACGTTGCAGTTATCCAAGCCTGTTCAATGACTAAAATTGATTTAATTCATTGACGAGAAGTGTCGCGTTGCTTATTTAATTGGTTATTTATATAATGATTACATTTAATTTTTATTTTAAAACAGATTATATAACCCAATAAAAATTAATATATAAATAATATTCAGTATTCCCTTAGTGTGATGGTTAACAGTATAAAAACAAAATTAACCAATATTTCCAGTAATTTTGAGCGGTATGAAAGCTACGGCTACGCGGCTACAATTTAGTAGCTATGGCGTAGTAGCTATGGCGTAGCAGAGTTCTACGAAACATTTGTAATTTTTACTGGCAATTCAAATTTTATTTTGCATGATAAAAAATATTTTCTTGTTAATTTTATGTCTGCTAAAAGTATTTCACATATAAAATGTTAAATACAACTGTTACTTATAAATAAGTTTTATATAATTGATTGCGGCTTTTTTTTATTCTAAACTACTCGTAGTTTACACTGCGCAGACTGCGCACACATAAAACTACATTATAACGCATTCTAATATAAACTTATAATTCAACGTATTATATGTAAGTTAGTAAAACATACGCAGGTTTTGTGTAATCACTGATTTCTTAACTACACATACACATTACTATTTATTAATATTATAAACAATACGATACACGAAATGAAAGTTGATATTATGAATAAATTTCCATAATTGCTTCTTTAAGCAAGGCTGAAAGTCAGGTGAAATCCAAACAGCGAACGTAAAACCTACACTTAATTTTTGACTGTTAAATAAAATTTTATTTTGCATAATAAAAGTAAACTGCAACATTCTAACACGTCAATAGAAATTGGGTGATATTTTATTAATTTATATTATAAAAGTCATAAATATAAAAAGTCAGTGCATTCAAGCATTTTTTAAGCCATATTTAAAATGATTACATATTATTGTTTGCTCGTGGCGTGGTTTGTTAAATGCGCATGTAAAAATACCGGTTGTGACCTGCGTGGGTTATTTGCGCTGTGAAAACGACCATGCATGTTAGCACGAGGATCATTTGCGCGAGTCATCTGAGTAGCCCGTCGTGTCAACGCTACTAAAAAGTCTTTCAGGTACCAAAAAATTAAACCCGTGGCCAACAAAAAAATTTGCGTAGAAAGTCTTAGTTCAGTTCCTAAAGAAAATAAGCTGTTCCCCACGACTTTATTTGCGTGGATTGTTTTTTGGGTGAAAAGCTATTAGACTTTAACCTTCTGAGCAAACTTCATCCAGATTCATTCCTTTCTGGCGTGATTGAAAAATTAACAAAAAAAATAACTTTCGGAATTATACTAGTAGTAAAGTTAGTTAAGATAAAGTTACAGCGCTTATTAAAGTTGTAATCTACAGCACCTCATAATAAATTATGTCCTTAGTACACTATCTACTCTCTCTTTCTCTATGTATAAAGGGAAGTCTGAAACCGGGCTGCATACGCTAACTTTTAATGGGCTCTGTTTAACTTTGTATAAGGTGTGAACCTTTGTATTGCTTGTTTTGGTACTTTGTTAGTTTGTTTATGATGGGAACATAAAACGTGTTAACTTACACGAGATTGTAAAATAATGAAATTTTTTTTAAACTTAGATAATAAAGCTAAGTATTGTCTTTCCTTGTAATTTTTTTGTGTCAATGAACAAAGACGGTGATATATTTGAAAGATCATATTAGCTAAGAGGTTTATAGTTCAATTATGAATGAGGCCCTTAAGTAATTACATGTTTAGGCAAGTAATAATTATTACTTAAAATAAAAATAAAAAGTCTCAATGCCACAATATTTAATTTAGTTCGGGTGCAACGCAAACACATTTACAAACTTTTGTAAATATTATTGGCAGTAGTGGATTTCTAAAAGAATACAAGCAAATTCATATCATTTGCGTTTATTTCACCAACATAAATGTAGGGTAGCAACAATCAGTGCCTCATCTCATTTGAAGGCTTCCCAATTTAATTGACCCAGAAACCCCGAGATGGCCGATTATTAATAAACGAAATGCCGCCAATTATTTACATGAAACTCTGAAATAAAGCAATAATAGAAGGATGATGAATAAATTAGATTTTGTTCGGATTCCTGCTTTAGGTTAGCGCTGCTGCCGAAATCAAAACTGTATACTTACATAATCTTTACATTGTCTAAAATGAAGTCATTTGCCACTGTTTGTCTGTAAGTATTTTTAATGTATGTTAATCTTTTATACGAATTTTAATGTAGTTTTCATCAATAAATAAAGTGATTAAAGTAAAAAGTTTTAACATTTAAACATCGCAGCATTGACGCTAATTATTAAATAAAAGCCCTCTCTCTTTTTGTCAAAGCAAAAAATAGAAAATATTTTAAACTTTGTTAAACTTTTAAGTGAGTTGTATTAATGTGATGCCAGTTTACTATGATTTTACACCGTTCTATTACAATTAACTTGCGTCCATTTTAAAAATCAGAACTTGTACAATCTTAAAGCATTTTTCACTATGACGAAGTTATCTTCAAAGCCGGTAAATTTCTTAACTTTGCTTCTATCTTTTTTAGAATCTTGGTTATATAAATGTCATCACCTGATGCCCTATTTTTCATACAAGAATATTACATCAGTGTTGTTCAACATTCAACTCCCTTAAGTAAATATTTAAGATCACATTTTCTTTGATCGTGTTTACCTCCTGGTGATCATTAAAACTTTTTTCTATCAAGTACGTGAAACTTTTAACAAGCCAAATGATGGACGGGTAAGATTTTTTCGTTTAATAAGACTGCGATGAACTTGAATTTCAGAAATATTTTGTTGATGATGAAAAAAGTAGAAAAAGTAAAATGTTCACGTTCAGTTCTTGCAGAGTTCTTGATTTTAAAAAATGTATGTTGTGATTTTTGTTGGTTATTTTTTTCAGGTTTTTTTTAAAATACTAATAATAATACACGTATTTCATAAGTTATCCCATGTTATGGCTTTTTTTTGTTATGCATGAATAATATTTTTTATTATTCATTTTTTTTTCGCTTTTCAATAATTATTTTGTTTTGTTATTTGACCAACAACTCTTTCAATCCAATCACTATCTGATTATTTTAAATATTCAGTTTCTTTATAGTCCTTTAGCTTCATCTATTCACCTCAGGTTAGGCAAACGGTCGTCCGTAGAGCCATGCCGGCGCGCAGAATAGACAGGATTCAATCTCATTAACTCGCCAGCTTATTTAGTTCCATCGTTCATTTTGTAAGATAACTTTTATTCTGCGACACCAGTGTAATGGGATTATACCGAATCGTTTATAAGCTCACTGGGCTAAAATTAAAGTGTACACAGAGCTTTTTGTCATAGTTTTGATTGGCTATTCTATTTTATTATGAATAATAATGCATTTTGGAAAAAAAATGATTGAAATACTAGTTCGGAACACATTTTTTTTTTCAATTCAGAAGTAGCTTAAGTAATTGTTACTAAAAACAAGACAATGATAACCACTATTCTTCTTGGTGCTGTGTAGGCCGACAACTTCAGATTATTGCATTTGCACTAACCAGAGTTCACTGGTTAACATCAGGTGGGCCATCTGCCATCTAACTTCATAAGACTGTTTCCATCCATCCATCCTCTATACTTTTATTCCTGAAAGCGATCTGGTAATTATATTTTATAGTTTTTATAGTCGGTCTCTGAATCTTCACGCTATGAGTTTATGGTGTCGTTAAACCCCGCAGGTTTTATGGTGAGGGTAGACAAGATGAGCTCGTGATAAGAGGATAGGAGTGTGTACCTGGCCTTTGAGTTTACGGCTGTAAATACCTTGAGGGCATCCGTCTGAATAACTGGAATAAATATTAGTTCTGTTTTTAATCACTTTGTATAAAGAATAGGAACCTTGTACTGTCCTGAGTGACTGAAGCGGTGCGGAAGCGTGAACAAAGCGGTACTGCCACATTGTAGTAAGTAGAGCCAATTTTACTTTAGAACTCGAGAAGACCAGTGTCCCAGCAAATAAAAACACTATGTTTGGTCTAGATTATGCATTATGAAACATCACGATAATATTATGACATGGTTAAGTCTTTTTAACTATATGATTTATCAATCTAAGTAGATGAAAAATTTTTATTTTTGCAAAATAACAAATCACTTATTATTTAGTCCTGATCTCTAGTGTTCTCAGAGTATTAGATGCGGTAAAGTATGCCAGATGTAAAAGCATCCTTTATGGGGACAAGTGCATTTTATATCGCCCAGTTGTCATTGCGCTCGGTTAATCTTTGAAAGAGCTAGGAAACTAAAAGCACAAACTCATTCAAACGGAAAAGTCGTATAAAATGTGGACATTCATTTATTTATCACAGAATAGGAGGGTATGTACTAAAGGGATATGGAATATACTAAATAAATTTTGAATATCACGTTTTAAGAAAATAATACCGAAAAGTCAAAATAAAATATTTCGTGAAAATAAAAAAGATTACTAAAGAAAATAAAGATCTAAAGACTGCTTCACTGATTGGAATGTTAAATTAAATTTAGTTAATTGTTTTTTTTTTCAATTATCCATGCTATGCCGCAGGCTATAATCACGTGAAAAGACATACAAGCGGTAAAATTATGTAATAGTTATAAAAAACCACTCGACCACGAGCGGAACGGAGTCATTACTGAAACCACTTTAACTCGCCAAATTTCATAGAAGTGACTCGACCTCAAGCAAAGAGACATTTCTATTGCTCTACTCACGGTCGAGGTAACTAAAGCTATCCCAGGCAACACAAGAAGGTTGAAGACGTATTTTTCTCCATAAAACACAGTTAAACTAAAAATCCCGTCACATTTTCTAAATATTCATATTTCCCTTTACAAACCTAAGTTACTGTCTTCAGACCAGACGGCTGGCTTCATCCAAATAATATTATGAAGCAGCAATTTTGTGAAGTCACTTTGAAGTCAACTCTGAAGAGGCGAACACACGCTGGATCAGCTTATATTAAAATAAGGGAAATTAAACTGTCGGCACTTTCAAGTATGAAACTGTAAAATATGTCGTTTTAAACTACACAATATTTAAACTGCCTGTGCATATTTGTGAAATTATTGCTATTGTATGTGCAACGGTTACAAGTACATTTTTATTTGTAATTTTATCAGTTTTAAAATATTTGTCTGTAGGCCTCTGATCAATATCAAAACGGAATTTCACTAAAGGTATGACAAAAATCTAAAAAGCATTGTGGCTCATAAATACCTTACTGACCTTTGATCCAAAACTACTTCCGTTATTTTTTGGCCCTCGTCATACCTGTTTTAAACCCATTTGACATGTGTCAAACGCTGCTGATGGAGGTGCGGTGGAAAAAATCGGTCAACTACTGTCAAGCAGTGACGTAACTCGATTTGGTTTAGATAAATGATTTCAGTGGTGGTGAAAGACTACATAAGTGAGACACAAAACATGAAGACATGAAGTGCAGTGCAGTGCCACGCAAACACTTAAAAACTTTAAGCTTTGGGTGGCACTGCATCTGTAATCAAATGCAAATGTAAGAGTCAGGCGTAGTGCTTAACATCAAGTGGGAGCCTTGATTGTCTTGTCACTTGCTGACATAGAAAACAAAACCCTTTTTAATAAGTCACTGAACAATATGATATGAATTTTAAAATTGCAATAAAATTGTCTAGTTTTAAATAATCTCAGCAAACGCAAGCTAAATTGACCCTTGTAATATTGAAGTGCTATTTAATAGTGCTAATTATTCTATAACGCAGATTCCACTCACGTTCGACGGCAGGTGACCAGCTCGCACCGTCTTGAATTCTGATGGAGATTGATATTAGGGTCGTGGTTTAGTGTTCCTAGTGAAATGCACATTGTAATAAAAGTAAATTATATATTTTTGATGTGAATTATACATATTATATTATAAAACATTTAGCAACTTATCTGTCAAGGTTTTTATTCTTAAAACCTAGTGAGTTATTTAAAGACTGTAAGTTAGATTAATTAAATATTATAATAATTAAGTATATTATGTTGTTATTTGAGTAAGTAGGTTTTTCTCATAAACTGTGAGCACAATATTTCCGTCAATCGAATATTTTTTCCCCTTGTTAATTTTCCGCAAAACCTTAGAAAAACACAAAATAAAACCGCCCGTAAAAGCCCTGTTATCCGCGTATATATTAATATTGGCAAACGACAAGTTGACAACCTTCCAAAAAATATATTTCGTTTGTTTTCGTTCTCCACTCCACGCTACGCAAACAAACCTGCTGGCTTAGCTCGAAGGTGGAATAGGGGTTACACATTTAACGAATTCCATAGCCTGATGAATGAATCGCCTTTTTCATACCTATTATACTTTGTCTATAAAACGACTTGACAGATAAAAACAAAGGTCTACCGGACCAACAACGTAAATAACTCGTTATCAGAATCAAAAGCGAGCTTCGGAGGCACGCGACCGATCGCGGAGACCGCGCGTCGAATGGACGAAGACATGATGATTTATTTAAAGTTACTTTGAGATCTCTTATCTACCACCTCGCGTTATCTTATTGCGTGTTTCCTAAATAATTAATGCAATATAGGGCATCGATTGTGAGGTGACGGGCGGGCGCGGGGCTGGCGAGGGGTGCGGGACGCGCGCGGCGCACGCACGCGATTGGCTGTCACAGCTGCGTGAGTGCGTACCTCCCCGCGTGCGTACGGCTTGGCTCGCTCAGTCAGTCGACGTCCGAACGCCGTGCTGCTTGGTTGTGTCGCGTCGCTCTTCAACTGGCATACGATCGCAACGGCCGTGTCACTCCGCTCTCTCTTATCAACACACATACAGTTTAAAGTTTATTTATCAACCTGAGCATAATTATAGAGGTCCATATGGTTCATTTAGTAGATATTTTGCGTTCTGCAAAGGTTGAATACCCGCCTCCGCCTATTATTGTAAGTAAACTTTTGAAAACTTTTTATCTTATCACAAGATACTTACTTTATAATATTTTTTAAGACTATTTTTTTTATTTTTTAGAGTTTCGCAATGTTTTTTTTTTAGTAACAACATAAGTTTATTTTATATAAAGCCATGTGGTTATTGTTTGTTTTGCTTACGCCATCATGATAGCGACGACTATTTTTATCACGCAACTAATGTTAATGTCACGTCAGCTTACAAATAGCTTTGATTTGCTTGTAATGAGCTGTTTCATTGAACGAATGTGCTTGTATTTTTTGTTTTGTTTTAAATAAATATACTTACATTATTTTAATCAATCATCTTTTATTTTTTGCATAGTAATATTATCTAGTATCTACAGAAGTGGGTATAGCTATTTATTTTAACTTAGTAATGCGCTATTATAGTGGTATTTTTAGTTTTTGATTTAGAGTTTTTTTTAAACTGTCATCGTATTGCACTGTGAGGTTGTTTTTTTTAATTTATTTTAGTAACTTATTTCGAATACTATAATTATAATAAGATAAAAACGTGATCATACTGAAGTACTACCTAAGTACTACTGTGTCGCAATTTCTAGTCTCCAATATATGGACATAAAATCTGGTTTTCATTGAAAAAGATATTCAATAATTCCAAAAACAAATAACTAAAGCAAAGCTTGAGCAAAAGATATAATAAAATATATTCGGCTATTTACTTAGAAAACCTAAAAAAAATGTGTACCCTATGAGTTTTTGTAATTAATTTGTGGGTCAAGGGTTATTTTCACAGGGTTACTTATAGAGGGTTTCAATAGTTACTTAAAATTAGTTACAACAATACTAAAAGTAAGTATCAAGTTATGAAAACAAAAATAATAAAATATGTCTGTCCAGCAGTGAACGAATGTTGGCTGATGATGAAAACAATGGTTTCATTTAAAAATATAATAAGACACCGATACGTTTTTCTCAAGATTAATTTCTTGAGATAAATCGAGCTTGCAAACGGTAAGCGATAGGTATCATGCCAAAACCTTTTAATCCAAAAATCTCACGACATCATAACCGATATCACCCCTTCCATAAGACTAACGGCCCCACAGCGCGTTATGGATTCCAAAACTGTCCTATCCTCATATAAGTAGAGCATAAAAAGTTTTATCATGGCCCTCTGGTAAGGTCAAAACTTGTAAAAGAATATTTTCTTTTCGCCCCATTACCTCGTTGTACCGTCGGTCGTCGGCAGTCGGGTAAACTACATTTTTTTCCACAACTTTTGGGTTAACTGTTTGTTTGGCATTATAATAATTTGTAGACGCGTTGCTGTCTTATTTTTACTAGAATTTAATCTGTTGGTAACTTTTGACAGGTTTTGGATGCAACACCTTGATTGGTTGTTTGATCATATAGGAGCAATATTTTTACCTACACTGTATTTTTTGTTTTTAAAGTACGCTGCAAACTCATGGTATAATATTCAAGATTTTAAAGTCATAAATAAAAAAAACTCAAGTAATCTGGCTGTATTATTTGTCATTATTTTCAAAATAAAGAATAGTCTAACTAAACGATGAGGATGACAGACAGATGAGCTCAGAGGCATCACCCCTAAGCAAATCCTGTCATTCTAAGTATCTGCAGGACTTGGAAGTGAACTGTAAACGCCCACCAAGGGCGACAACATAAGTGGCAACACACACTAGGCCTCCTTGGCTGCATATTAGTCGCACCAATTTAATAAAAAAAACTAAACGATAAAAGTCATTAAAAGGCCTTCCGAGCTTTGAAAGGCGGTTCTATTGAATTACCTACTTATTAAACTCTGTTTAAGTTTTACGATTGGATAACGGATTCTTAATTTATGATCGGTTTTACTTTGCAACAAAAGCTCACAACTTTCTTTGAGAATTTCTTGTTAGTCATTGACTTGGATTAAATATTATATTTCTAAGTTCCATCAACAGCCAACTGTTTACTGTAATAAATATGATCTAATTCCAAATAATTATATCTGATATCATTAAAAAATAATTATACTTACATAGGTACTACTAACAAAGAAAATGACTATTTATAGTTAGCTTTAAAATATAAAACTGAAACTTAATTTTAATCAAGATACCAACTATCAGTATCACTTGAAATAAACGAGCGAGCATTAATGAAAATAATGTTTGTATTTATCTATTTGTATCTCATCGGCTGAAAATACTATCCAATTTATTTAAATTTGTTGTTGCTTCGGTTGCTTGGTGACGGTGACATTGGAAAGTAATGTGCTGACCATCCATTGACAGTAACGGCGGTCAGTTTACTTTTGGTGTTAGTTTTGACAATTGAAAATACGTACGCTTGTATATTCAAGGCATAATGTTGGTTTGAAATGATATTGTGTCACAAATAAAATATTATTTTAGATTTTGATAATTTTACCTTCAAAAGTACAGTTGTGGTTGGTAATCAATTGTATTTTCATGTTATTACACATTAATTAATTAACTCATCAGAAAGAAGTCCAAGTAAGCAATAAACAGAGTTTACAAAGACAGTACCTCCAAAAACTAAAGACGCGTATCCCACAAAATGGTTTAGATGTTAGTAGTATAAACTTAGGTTGCGGGTTCGATTCTCGCCTTAGGACAAATTGTTAAATATTATTGTCTATGTTTATTAAAAAATATATATTTATGCTAGGCATTGTATTTGTATTAAGTATAATCATCTAGTACCCATAACACAAGCTCTACTTAGCTTGGGGCTAGATGATACTGTGTGGATTGTCCAACATTATTTGTTTATTTAATACTTAAAAATCACATGACGTTTATAACTAGATATTGTTAAACAGTAGCAGGACTTTCCCGTTTTAACTAAATAGCAAATGATTAATAACACATCACAACTGTTACAATAATATAGACCTAACTATTACACTAAGATCCGGTGTATCAAAAAAACTACAAACACTAATGGTACAACAACACCGTAGCAATTATTTGCAGATCATGCAAATATTTGACCCCCTGTGGGAATCAAGCGTGCAATTTCCTGTCATCGTAAGTCACTTGACTTAAAACCTTATTATAATAACCTATAGGTATAAACATTATTAAACTTTGATTTGAGTTCACTTGATTTCACTACCTACGTATAAAAGCCAGTAAAGCACCGGTATACACGATTGTTATACCAGTGACATACACTTAAATTACTGAAAAGCTGTTTTTAAAAGTCGATTAACATTGCCGATGGGTTGAAAGCATGCATAACATAGATTGTATCTTTGGTGTCATTACTTTACTGTGCTCTACATTACTTATTCTAGTCAGCGGACAATTAAAAGTTGGCCATTCTTAATGATTAGTTTGTAGGTACTTTTATTAAGTAGGTAGTTAAATATGGAATAGGTTCAATACTGCCCGGGAAGGGCAGTAGCACAGGGGTGGCCCTGTGCTGCCGCAGCACTGCGAGGTGCTGGGGCTGACTTTTGTTAGCCCCGGGAAGTGCTTTGAGCGCGATGCGAGAGGGGCACCACTGATAGGACGGGATGTCTGGATGCAGATTCCTCCCCGTTAACAAAAAAAAAAAAAAAAAAAGGTACACTATTTTTAATAAGCTAAACATGAAAAGGTTAAAAATTATGTTTTTAGTTAATCACATAAAAATAAATGAGTAGCACAGCTGAAAAAAAAAATTGTAAATAAAAATATAAATAAGAGTACTACTTACATATGCTTATGTTCTTACTATGAACAGCTAAGACAAAGAAAATTATCCTTTTACTTAAATTACTTTATGTAAGCTGTGACGCATAACAATAACATAATATAACATACACTTTTGCTTACCACAATATTTCATTCAACTGTCACGATGTTTTCTTTAAGATTTATGATGTAAAAAGCCAAACTGGTACAACCATGGACGTAATTTATATAACTATTACGTCCATGGGTACAACGTATCGTTTATTTAAAAAATATGGGGTGTCCAAGTAGAGGTAAGATTTTGATTGGCTTTTATTTTTTTATAGGTACACCTATTGAGTTTCTGTGTGAGTACATATTAAAGTTAACACCAGCCTCTAAATTAATCAATACGTTTATTATCATTTACGTAATCAAGCATCAATTTTTTATTTCGAAAATCCACTACATATGAAATGTTACTGTTTGGCTGTCGGAAACATTGGATCATACTTTTTTGAACATGATGTTATGTGAATATTAAACTCCGGTATTAGAACAAGTGTGACAAAACCTGCATGCAAACTTATAAGCGTCTAATGTGTCTGTGTATGCCGTTGCTTCTCAAAGCAGCTAAAAACCCAAGTTTCCTTTTCAAAACGTTTCTAATACGCTTCTGTTCATTACTTTCTTTATAGTTGAACAGACAGCTCATTGGTCAAAGCTTTCTTGCAGTAGGCTTCAAAGAAAAACGATACATTCCGTACCTAGCTATAAACTCCGCCCATTGCACGGCGCATATACCTCTGTCTCACTTTAGCACCGCTTTACTTGCTAATTTCAGCGATATTGCTGAAAATACATAGTTTATTATGTAATTTATTATACTCACTACTGTCTTTTGAAGACACCTTGAAGTGTATCTACTCTGAAACGCCCTGCCAGACTCAATACACTTGTTTGCTAAATAAATAACTTCTCTTTGTATAATAATTTGGTGTTCAAAGGGTTAATAAAACACAAACGTTCAAAATAAACAGAAACAGAGATAGTAGAACCAATTAAAATACATATAATATACTAAAGTACATTAAATAAGATAGTTTAATGTCATTTTTAGCATGTAACGTATTAATATTTATTTAAAAAAAAGGCAAATATAAATAATTATAAAATACGAGTATGTAAGCTAGTTTTAAATAATAGTCGGACTTGAAAATTGTAATATTAATAAAACACGTTACATCAAAAAGCAAAGTAGAACGCGCCATCGAAACTTTTTGGTGAGTTGTTAAAATCTAGTTTAATATCTAAAAAATATTGAATTTATTTATTAATTTTACCCGCCCTGACTTAAACTACTAAAAACTAAAAGTACATGACCCCTAAGCTTAAATAGGCATGATGACTGATTTTGAAAAACTGTTCTATTGTATTCAGAAGTATTGACTTTAGGCAAAAAATAACCTATTATTCCAGAAATTAATGGTTTAATAGTAAAAAAATGCGATTGAATTTGAATTTTAAAATTCACGCTAAAACGCGCTGAGTCGCGGAATGACAGCGGTGACGTCATTATGTCAGTTTTTAATATAAAATGTTAGCAATAAGATAAAAAATTCTGCAATATTTTTGATGCCACCAATCAGAGAATCTAGATGCTCCTGATCGTTGTTTAACCTTTTATGGCGGATTACTGTATTTTGTAGTTTTATTATATTAAAAATATTATCAATCTCGCATCTAATGTAAAAAGAAATATGGTTTTTGAATTCTTTGAATCCTTTTTCATAAGATGGATAATTATTGGTTACTGTCATCATGCCTATTATACGTTTATTCTTCTTTCTCTGCTTCTATTTAAAAGAGCCGGCTTTAACGCAACAGCTCATGTCGCTAATTTGACAGCAGGCACTGCACCGATAAGACATGTTATTAAAGCATTTGTAAATCATGACACAAAAATAACATGGTCAGTCATGTCATGTGATATCTTAGCAGGAGCCTTATTCGCTATGACCAAACGCGGGCTCGCTAAAATATCTGCATGGAAACGTTGTTGACAATCCACGTTTTCGGGCTCGTCTGACTGTTTTTCAAAGTCAATCAATCGATAGCAAAACTATCGCTATTGAAACAACACAGATACGGAAAACGATTTTACAATTTCACACAATGGCACGTATAGAACACGTTACTAAGTTACACGTTATTGATAAGGAATTTCCTAGGTCATAGCGAATAAGCCTCTAGAAGAGGTTGCGCTGATATACGTTTGTCTTTTAGGACTGGATGCGTGAAGAGATTATTGAGCAACCTGACAAATAATCTTTCTGCGCTCTATTATTATTATGCGTTCCATTTATATTCTACGTTCCCTTTACAAATAACTTAAATTGTAGTTTGTTTGAGTGGTGTTTGGCCTCAAACAAAACTAATTTTAAGTTGTATTTCTAATTAAAGTCAGAACCTTCTATTCAAATTCAAACATTCATCTCACATTCGTCCTCTCGTCCAATTCGCGCCTTACAAAATAGAAATGTACGGAACCGCAGTGGCAACGAATATTCGAAGCATTGCGGTTAGCCCGTTTAGTTTACATGCAAGCAACATGCTGCGCGTGGAGCATGGACTGGCTAACATTTGGACTCAAAATGAAAAGGGATTAATGTTTTACACATAACTTTTTATAGTGAAGCAAGTGAGCATGCTACAAACATCACGCTCGCTTGATAGTAAGACCTTATATGGCATTTCGGTGGTTCTAAGATGAACTAATTGCTGAAACGTTATTTTTAAACCAAAAACCCTTCCCTAAATTGATTTGTAATGGTATTAATTTTGCCGATTATGGTGATAAAAATTAAAATCACCAATTCAGCCAATAGACGTTCACTGCTGGACATAGGCCTGATTAAAAATAACACATGAATTCATTATTTGAAGAAAGCTCTTAAGAAAATTAAACTTATCATATTTAAATGATGCTGTCCGGTTGGTGGAGATTATTGGTTGGCTCGTTCATGCACGGTACGTTATATCACACAGCAAAAGGTATGAATACAGCGAATCTGTTCCAGTTCTGATGAAAGCACGTAACTGAATTGCCAGTTGGGGTTTTGAATGAACTAAACTGTTTTCGTCTACCTGTCTAAGCAGTTTCGTGGTTATTTAATTCCGGCGATCTAGTAATTTTAATGAAAAGGCTGTTAGCAGCTAAAATATGAAATATGAAATGTACGCCTTTAATTTTATTTTTTTAAATTAGCATTTTAGACTTTGATTAAAATCAAGAACATACGAAGAACAGAGAGATAGAATAAGTAAAAACATACAGTCAAATTGAAAACGTTTTTGAAGTCGGCTGAAAAACGTGTCAAAATAATCCTGAGCTAGTAGAACTCCCCGCCACTTCGTACTTACCTTTAGATCCTAAAAGAAACATGGCTTCAGAATCTCTAAGAGGGTTTAGATTGCGCGTCTGCAGGCAGTCTGTAATAATTGACCGAGCAAGTGAAACGAGCGAAGAGTCTTAGTTTCGAGATTGGTCAACTTTATAAATTTTGTTTATCGTCGGAGATTTTTGATTGGAGACGTACTTTTTCCAAAAAAGAGACAAAAGAACTTACGAGATCCGATTTTATATTATCAGAAAGATTTATTAATTTTAAGTTGATCTTATAAAAACTTGGTGAATATCTGATGAGGATTCTCAGCATGATGAGCAGAGTAGCTCCTTAAAATGCAGTAAATTGCTCACTTTTAAAAGTTTGTGCTTGCGAGATCTTCTTTTTGGAGAACTACCTACTAGTTTTATATGTTTTGGTTTTAATACGAGAATGCTCTTAAATAATAAGCAAGTTGACAGATTCTATCAACAGCTGCATTCAGGATACATCACCATCGGCCTGAAGAAATTATAATTTGACGACTACCAAAATAGGTAGAATACATTAAATACAAAATTAACAGTTATTGCTGCAAAACACAATGGTGTTGATTAGTGCGTCATTATTCTATTCTCATTATTAAATGCATGCGCATTTGAATAAGTTTATGCAGTTGTAAGGGGACATTGGGACAATCATTTTCTCTCTATTTAAATTCAAATTGTCCAGCTTTGGTGAAGCTGTATTTGAATATTTTAATAATTAGGACTTTCCGTCGACGTATTTTGGACTTTTTTTATATTTTTTGTTGTATTATGATTATGAAACAAAAATGATCATTGTAGTTTAAATATATGAATACTTTGCATATTATTAGCAATGCAGTTATTGAATAAAGAAAAAACTAAAACTTTTTTGTTTGCATACAAACTTTTTAAATGATGGTTTAATTGTTATTTTTAAGAGATTTTAAGTAACCTAGGTATTATAAAAAGCCTGATTTCAAAGTTAAAATTTATCAGTATTTATATTAAATATATTTTTTTACAGATGAACCGGGCAATACAAGTGAAACCAGCAGATAGTGAAAATAGAGGAGGTAAGTTTTTTATTATGGTTTTTTGTTTTGTTTATTCACTATTTTCAGTATAAAAAATATTTGCAGTGGTTTGTACTTCTGGTGATGCCTTACCGTGTTTTATGCAAATATGATTTTGATTATTTCCTTTCTGAAACATAAATAATAGCGCATAACACAACACAGCGCACATTTATGAAGTCCGTCACATTAGTCACATCTATAAAAACTTGCAATAACGAAATTATTGCAAAATACTTGAACCGCCTAATGTTTGTCTACTGGGAACAAATTTCCCATCGACTGGTAAGATAACTCGGTAAGACTACTGGGAATAGCCCGTGTAAAAATAAGCTGCTGGATTTTTTTTTTAGAATAGCTACATTAGATAACATAGCCTAAAAAACAAAGCTGGTTCATAATTTTTCGTCAAAATAGTCTAGTATACTCTTTGAGTTCATAATTTATTACGAATAAAATATGCAGGTACCTACATAATTATATTACAAATATACAAAACACGCAAGGATTGGATTGATAGGTTCAATCATAGCGGAATGTATAAGCCTTCAAGTTAAAAAAAAAAATTAAACAATGTTGCTCTTTTTGGTTTTCACTAATGAATCTGTTTCTTACCTCAAGCAAGCCAACATTCATAATTAAACGCTAAACAAAAAGAAAACAAGCTTTGGTAAAAGGGGTACAGCAAAACAAAAAGCTTAAAAAACAGGATCTGTTTTCCACTGTCTGCTTCTTCTAAAGTCTTGTGTAAAGTTTTTAAAACTATAGGTAAGTTGTAGATAACTTTGAAGATGCGTTTCCATGGCGCGAATTACTTGCACACATCGAAGCGGATAGCAACTCGAAGTAGCCTACTTTCACCTTAGAAACCACCGTGCTTTTAAGCACGCGGTCACTTACTTACATGCAGGTCATGTAACCCGGGTCACAAGCGCCGTAAAAACGCAGCTTCAGATGTAGAGTTATTGTAGTTCAGTATCTCAACTTTCGTTCAGTTCAATGCGATCACTCATAAAGACTTTGCGTAAATTATCTAAGTTACATAATGAAAACTAAAGATATACTAAAATAAATAAATTTTGGTGGGCATTTTATTCAACGACTTAAGCAAAGAATGTACAGTCACCAAAAAATGTGGTTTACCACCAAAAGTTTGAGATTCATTTGAACGTCTGATACAATACACAATAACACAAACACGTTTTTTTTAATCTTAATTATACATTATTAGTTGGCCGCTGCCTCATACGAACTTACTCATTTTTACTATTAGTAAACTCAATAACTCACAGACGTCTCCCTGCAAACTTCTATAGGTTAAATAAGACAACTGTGGGCAACATTTTTATTTTATGAACGATTTGATAAAATTAAATGAGTGCGATAATTATGACCGCTTAGCTAACCCTGAAAAAAAAAAATTAAACACACTACAAAATTATAGCTTCTTATTATTTTGTCTCGAGTATCTTAAATAATATTTTGATGAAACTCTGTTGACTTTGACAAGTTTGATTCTAACCAAGTAATCCATTCCAAAACCAACAGACAGGGTATTAAATCTTATCTATCATGTTATCCTTCCTCAAACCGAGTGAGGAGCGCTAGCAACACTGTAAATTGAAATAATAGTGTTAATCTTAATTACACCTTACATGGCTATTGTAATTTAATTTGGGGTCTAAATGACCCGAATACCGGGGTTACGTTAATAATTCAAACGGCGGCTATCGTCAAATAGTCCGGTCCCGGAGGAAATTATTGAAACTAAAGCATGGAATAAGTTACAAACAAGACAAGTTAAAAGGTTTAGTTGTAAATCCTTCTAAAGTAATATCTTTTCTTAACCTGTGTTCAACCTGTAGTTTTGTAATCTCGTAGTTTTTCGAGAAAAAATATGATATTTGCCTTTGTAACACCAAAAAGTTTTATTCTTAAACAAAACTGCTAGAAGTATGTTTAAATAGTAGATAATAGTAGAAACCATAACTATGTTTAGATGCATGGCATCCATGGGTGTACGGTACGATGGTCAAATCATAACAAAATCATCAAATGGACGGATTCAAACACAAGTACCTAAACTAAACTTTACTTTCACACTTTACTCTCTGACCACAGAGTATATAATTAAACGCTAGAGTAGGAACCACACGCTCAGCAATTTGTCATTAACAAACACATTTCAATTATTATTCCTAATTATTAATAACTCATGCCCGGTATATTGATCCGTAGTGGTAACCAGTGATGGTTTGCTTAGATGACACTACTGTTTCATAGGAATGTTGTATATACGTAATGTAAATTTTATCTAAACAAATAAATTGATAAGGTAATCCCTGGACCCAGAGCTATTAATCTCGTTCTTCTTTCTAAATTATTATTAGGAAAAATTTATTTATAAGTATATTTTTAAAATGTCAAACTCGATTTTTTTTATAGATTTATTCATTTTATCAATTCATAATATTAGTCTGTTAAAATGTATAAAAATTGATAGCTGAATAAAAGTCTACATTTACAATAGTCAAAGCTGAAAGTTCTGATTTTATAAATACTGCATGTTATTTTAAGGTTTCAACAACTAGGTATCCCATCTATTCTTTTTAAGGCAGGGAACTCTTAAATACCTACAATAATAAAACTATTAAGGCAGGTCGCAGCACTCACAAAATTAGAATTGATAACGGTCATAATTATTTTAATTCACAACTCGACGAAACAAGTCCATAAATTATAACCATTCCATCCATGTGCTACATTTGTGTAGCTCACTAAACACATACATTCTGATCCTTATCTGCGTTATTTAATTTACCTAACACGTTCCACGGTTAATTTTACAACTACATTCACGAATACCTAATTGTTGTCAGCACTGGGAATCGAGTTGTAAATATTAGGCACACGCAAGGCAGTCAGCGTTTCTCAAATGTTTTAAATATGGGAGCTGGTTAAGAATTCACTAATAATTGAAAATGATAAGTAAATATGAATGAATTTATGTTTTTTTCAACATTTATTTTTGAAACATTTATTACAAAAAGTTTTTTATTAAATCTCCGTACCATGGGTCAGGTGACTTAAGTGTCGGCACAGTCATTAGAACACATTATAGTACAAGCTTTCAAGATATTTTAAATAACACTATCCAAATGGGTCCTGATGTGATACTCGTAACATTATGATATGATTATAATTATTATGTTTTTTCTTTTTTTTTTTAATTCACCAAGGCGGGAATCAAACCTGCAACCTCCTGCGTCGCAGGCGGACATACACCCACCGCGCCTCATCGGTTAAGTAAAAAGTCAAAAACTTGATGTTAAATTCAAGAAACCTTCACCTCTGAGCCGTTTGCTGAAGCATTAAATACGGGCAATTAACAGCCACTGCACGTATGCACCCTTCAGCTAAATTGTTATTTAAATTCACCCGACAGCCTGATGGTCAGATTGGGGATACTTTATTACCATCTTAAGTGGTTTGAACATCGTTTCCTAGTGTTGTTGGAATCATCTTATTATGTTTTACCCGAACCACGAAATTTGACGGTTCGTTAGAATTATTCACATTAAGCACCAAGCATTGAGCGTAAATTAAGTATAAAATATTAGTTTATTTTTACACAGTTACATGTAATTCATATCGAAGCTTCGCGTGCCCCTAGCTTCAGTGCCAGCGAAAGGCGCCGTAACGTAGTACTAATATCTGTTCTGTGCTTTGGTCTTGTAGCCTGAACACACTAGAGTTATAAATATAGATAGATAGTTTGTACCTTTAAAATATTAGGCACAGATGCTGTTTGTGTAGCTGTGGGCCTATTGTGTTTGCTACTTGTGCTGTCGCCTTTAGTGAGTTTTAGTAAATAAACAAATACACAATTTGAAAAAAAGAAGCGCTTGTTAATATAACTCTAGTTTTAAAGTAGTAGAGTTCTTTGTGATAGAGCTCGTCCGGGGAAGTAATACCACCATATCTATTTCTGCCGCAAAGCAGTAATACTTGCATTGCTGTGTTTCGGTGTGAAGGGTATGGTTTCCGGTGAAATTACTGGCACATGAGGCTTTCGATCTATGCCTCAAGGTGGTAACCCGCAAGTGATACCTCTGGTATTGCAACCGCTTACCATCTTGTGGGCCATACGCTTGGTTGACACTTCAGTAGTATAAAAAAAAAACACGCTAGTCAAAAAAACCCAAGCGTAGGTACTTCAATGTTGTTTTAGCTTTTTTTAAAAGAGTTCAAAACGCCTCACACCTTGTCAATCATTTGAATCTCAAAAGTACTATTGAATAAATCACGAAGTGCCGTAACAAATGATATAATAATAGATCGCGTGACTCACTTCGTTAAGATTGAACTACATAGCTACGCCTTTTCAGCACTTCACTGCTGTCATTTTATTATTTTCTGGGTATAGATAACTAGGTAACAACAAAACTCTAAGGGCCTTATTCATGAACATCATTTAAAGCTCTGTTAGCTTATGCGTCTTTCAAATCTATTATCGTCTTTGTTATCTATAGTCTAGTCAAAATATTTTATCAAGAATAGAATAATTCACATAGAGCTGAAAATTTGTACGAGTGCTTGAAACAAAAGTGTGAAAATTCCCCATTGGTTCCCCCATTTGCAGAAAAAATATGGGGTTTTAGCATTTAATTTTATCAGCTAAACGGTAAGCCTTAGAATTGGTCAAACAAAAAATGGAGATCGTGCAATTAACTAGAAAACGGGTGTTTTTTAAAAACTTCTTTTTTTATTACAAAATTACTTCTCAACTTTTTTTTAAGTCTACAGTGTCTTGTGTTTTTGAGTTAAAAAAAAATGTATAGTTCTATGCGAACTACTGTAACATTAATTCTATTTTTTTAATAACTGGACTGGACTGGCACATCAATTTATTCAGAAACATTATGTACTACAGAAGAAAAAAAGGCACTTTACAGGTTTGAACACTTGAACTAGACGTGAATTCCTGCAGCTAAGGTCCCATGGCGCTCTGTGTCGACTAATGGCAAGCCATTGAAATGCCAGTTTATTTATGAATTAGGGCATAAAGTTATTCATTTCTAGCATCAGTCGCTATTTTGTTATGAGCTTTTTCAATCCATAAGGCAGTATGGCCTTAGTATTTAAAATAATAATTTACCATTGTCTTGAGCCACCCAAACCAGTCGATTTATCAGTGTCGCGCGGTATCACTCGACACCGCACTAGATGATAAACAGACACCCTTAACTGTGAAACCCTAGGGGTCTCTGGGTTTATTCATTCTAGTAAACATACGCTTGTTTATGAAAACACTAAATCTGGTTTATGTTACATTTAATATATTTATTTTTCATAATAATTGTCAAGTATTTTAGCATAACACTAAGATTAATGCTTGTATTCAAAATTGTGTGATGAGTATTGATTTCCAGTTTACTTAATTGTTATATCACTTGAGAGTTTTTGGAATAAGTTGTATTTGTCTGACACCACAAATAAATAAAAAGAAGAGATATTATTTCTGAATACTATATCATTGGTGTAAGCTCGATCTTTTAATCGCAACTAATGGTTATATAATAATTAACAACAGTTACGATTGCTCAATTTTCAGTCTTATTTCAATCGCTTAGTTCTATGGGACTAATTGCACACATTTTTGTTACAATAGTAATCTTAGTAGTGTATCCTTGTATCACTACAAGGATATAAAAAAATTACCCGATAGACAGTTCTATAGAACTTATTGAAGATGCAAGGTATTATTAGTTCTATAGAACAAATAGGCCAGTTTTCGTTTTAAGTACAGGGACAAAAAAGTTTTATCAGTTCTATAGCGTCAAAGTTTTATATTTCAAAATGGGAGTTACCGTTATTTTCTTAAAGGAGTAACACTTATTTTTGAAAAATGGTTGTAGGGTTGATTTATAGATATATCCACGCATGAAAACTCAGGCTCGTATTATTTTCAAAGAAATTACCTAAAACCCATGACCCGCTCAAAACTTTCAGCAAAAATAAATCCACAGATGACAAAACTAAGATATAATCTATCTCTAATACGGAACTTCTACACTCCATTTTCGAACTATATTTGCTACTCGAAGAATTTCTCGCGGCAAACTTCCACTCGTAAATATTTTAAAGTTGCTTCTAAAGGAAAAGTGACAAACGTGGAAGGATCTTGTACACGAAAGCGATATGCCGCACTCTATTTCAGTGTTTTAAGAAAGTTTATTTTCTAAATCATCATCAGCATAATACGGTAAGGAAAAAGATTTTTTGTTTGTTCGTACAGTATAGGCTCCTAAACTACTTTACTGATTAAGGACTGGAGTGGGACTGCATAGGCTATTTTTTTATCGTGGAAAAAAGTACGGTTCCCGAGTTCGACGCGAACAAAGTCGCAGGCAACGGTTAGTATTATAAAAGTCTCAAAACTTAAGTCTAAGTCCTAGAAAATTTTAAGGGTAATATAATGTGATTTTTGGTCGGTCGGTGCGGTGTTATAATAATTGATTAGTTAATATTTTTTTATATAAGTACATGTCGATAACAATAAAGTTTTCTCTTATCTTGTCATTGATTAAATTTTGTTAATGACTGTTTTGTTCTGTTTGACCATGTTTCATTTCTTTTTATTTTACTTAATTTAATTTGTTGACTTTTATTGATTCGTATTGATTGTTATTTCTACTATTGTTTTAATTATCTTATTAATTAGTGTAAGTGGTCCTTGACCGTTCTAATTATTCCAATAAATACTTAAAAGAAAAGTCATAGCACCATTGTATGTATGTGTTAAATACTGTACCTGCGAGAATGACCGTAAATTACATTTGAACAGATACGAAAACTTTCCAATCCTCGTAACTTGTCGGGTATCCTTTTTCGCATATAAGATCTCTGTGGTGGACTTCGGAATAACCCTGTCGAAACAGAGAACGGGAAATATAAAAGTTCCGCGGACTTCGCCAATGTTTGTTTTCCGATGCATTTCATCTGTAGGACGAAATCGGACACGACCGGTGCATTGCGTTTTTTGTTGATGCATTGTTTGCGTCGCGTCGCGTTTGCTTTTAAGATTTTATGGCTATCGTATTTCTTGTTAAATTTTTGTTTTGTAATCTATTTTTCCCATTTTTACAAACATTGATCATAAAATATATAAGAAAATATCAGAATATATCCGAAATCGGCCTGGAAGACATCATCATCATCATTTACAAGTGGTTAACTTATTCACCCACTCACTTAAATCCAGCTAAAAACTTAGAGTTTTACAAATACCCTTTGCGTTGATTCTGATCTATCCCACAACATTGGAAAAGACAAACCAAACGACTCGTGAAAACGTAACAGCATCCCAAAACCTGTGATCCCAAGTTCGCATATTATGTCCCAATTATAATTTCCGCAAGCCATGTCCTTGTTGCCTACTCCCAAATAGCTTAGCAGGAAAGGTTTGGCCCAATTCAATTTTGCAGGGCCCTTAAAGCTTTTTAGTTCGCCATTTTGGGGCCATAAGCCTAAAAGTTTTATTTATGTGGCTGGATGGTGGTACGACATGCTAAATTGAATTTGTGGTTGTGTTGTCACGTTTAAGGCATTTTCGAGGATTAATGGTTGTCTTGATTTTATTAGGGCAGGAACAAGGAAATGTTGTAAGACTTTGTTTGACCAAACGAGCAAACGTTTCTACAAGAGCTACTGTAGTGTTGCATTTCAACAATACTGTCTATTGATTCCTCAAGGCACACACACATACGTTTTAAAAAAATATTTCTTTAGTTTCCACAATCCTGTCAAAAGTACGTACAACTTTCCCTGAACTCGATTTACCTTCTGAATTTTTCAACGCTACTCAAAATTTTATGATTTTTATTCCACACCTGTCTTCAATAACGTACAATTACATTCAGTCTATCGACTGAAAACTCTACGAAACAAGATTTACCGGAGTTCGCCAAAAATATATAAAACTAAAAGAAGAGCAAGGTATCGAATGCCTTCGTCGAAAAGGAGCACCCAGATACGTTGAATTATTTATAGGAGCTGGCAACACACGTTCTAGTGGACTTATGAATTGTACACATTTTAGCACTTATGACCTGTTAATAAATAATAAGTGGGAATCCAACGTGATGGGGCCGTCTCACGGCATGTACTTGAGCTAGTGCTGGGAACACGAGCTTCTGAAAACTAGTCTTGTTTTACACGTAACTTAATCGAGTATTAAATTTAGATTTTGCAGTGGTTGAAAATATAAGCACAGCTCAATTTACAACAGATAAATTTAAATAACGTGAGACTTCTGTAAGTTTTATCCTTTAACTATCGGCGTTTTGTTTTCAAAACCTTAAAAGTCACACTGTTACATGAATCTACTCAAACGAACTATAATATTTATATAATAATTGCCCAGCAGTGGGACGAAACAGGTTAACAAAAAAATAATATATATTATTATTATAAATGCGAACGTTTCAATGTTTGGATATTTGTTACTCTATAACTTGACAACCACTAAACCGATTTGACTGAAAAAAACATAGATAGATAATGACTGGAAAAAGGACACATTCTTTTATCCCGGAAAAAAGTACGGTAAAAGAAAAAAGTTAGTCACGCGAACGAAGTCGCGGGCGACAGCTAGTGGGATTATAATTTTGTCAGCAAGTCAGTGTACTGAGCTACTGATGATAATACTCACTTTGCAGAAATGGTAGCTCTATTTACAAGTAAGGCTACAATATTCAACAGCACTTACAGAAGAATATTTCTCATCACTATACCCCGGGGAGTTTCGAGAAGGCACCATTCTCTTAGCGGACTAATGGCTGAGTTATTTGTGCAACTCACGACACGATGCTAGGAAAAAAAATGTTTATGTAGGCCAGTACAGTACCATCACTGTCTTGTCTTATTATTTTATTGATCTGTGGCTAAACTTTTTCATTGTCTAATATTTTCGTCGTTCTTATAGTCGTAGGCGGTGAAAATCAAACAAATACAACGTGCATTCTACATACCTATATTGACAATATCAAGCAAGGGTTTCAAGAAAACTTTACATTATATAATTCTGATTATGATGCTATTTAAGTGCATTTAAAATAAATAGTCTTGATAGATCGCCTCTTATAATAAATGTATATATTTATAGAGTCTAACAACTTAATAAATGCAGTAAAATAGTTAACTGTAAATGTTTTAGATGTGCTACTTTAGAACTACCTAAATTATTCTTCAGTTTTCCATATCTAACTTCCCTATTACCATTAATAAGCCATTACCAACATTATATACCCGTATGATGCAATCTATGACGTCACAAAAGACCTTAAAGCTGATATTGAATGACGTCACAGCTAATAAACTTGTAATCTATGCACTGAACGACTTTAGTTACGATCTTCAGCTTACTAGGTCACGTTTAGTGCACGGTGTTACCTTAAGAACTATGGCATAGTCATTATTGGAAATGTTAGGTTTTATGATTCATTACTATGAAATCGATAGAAGTATTGCTTGTTTAAACTTATTAATTGTTATGATTGTTCATTGTTCAATAATAAATATGAAGATGGGTGAATATTTGTGCATTCAAAAAAATCTAAATGTTAATTTAGTTTATTTACTTATTACATACAACATTACAGTATACATCAAAGCGCTATATCTATTTATTATCAATTTAAAATCTAAATTTAACACAAAACGATTCTTAGATACAGATATTGTTTAGTAACAATTTGGATATTCAGTTATTTTGATATATCACTTAAAAAACAAAGCAGCTATGCTTTGTTTCGTAACGTACTTCTATCATTACTAATATTTTTAATCATTTAATTTATTCATTTAATCATTTATTTTATTTAACTAGAACAGTGCATAACCAATTACATTAGTGTAATAACCAATTACATTAGTGTAATTGGTTATGCACTGTTCTACAATTAGTTGTTAAAATTAATTACAATACTAATTTAATACTTTAACAGGCACTAAAGCGTTTGATTTTGTATTTGACACCAAATTTTGCATCTTGTACAACCAGCTTTTTATTACATTGTGACGCGAAAGCTGTTACCCAGTTTATTGTAGCTATTAGCATTCAAATAATAATTCTCGTCTTTATAGTCTGTTTAAGCATTTAGAATCTCGTTTGATTAATAATTCAATTCTAACGGGAATACGGTTTATATTGATTACAGTGCTTTAGAGAAAGCGTAGGTACCTATTGACTCACTCGGTATAAATTCTTTAAAGTATGTGCTCAAATCCTACTAATATTATAAATGTGAAAGTCTGTGTGTGTGTGTGTTTGTTACCACGTATCTCCGTGACGACTTGACCGATTAACATGAAATTTAAAATATAGATAGCTTAAGTCCCTAAATAACACATAGGCTACTTTTTATCCCGGAAAATTGAACTGTTCTCGTGGAAAAGCATAAAAACTGCAAAAGCGCGGATGAAGCCGCGCAGGTCAGCTCGTGAGAAAATAAATATACCAAACTCACGACTAGTAATTCTTATGCTTGGTTGATCTTCAAAATATCTTTAGAATCTCCGTGGTCTAAAGGGTAGAGTCAAAAAGTGAAGAATAAAAGCTATAATAGAAATAATTGTAACATTAAATAATATAAACTGCCGTTAAATGCGGTCGCTGGTGCTGCTCATGAAGAAAAGCTTCAAAATAACTTAAAATGTAAGCATAAATGACAAAGTGGTAAGTATCTGTTTATACATAAACAAAGTCATAATGCTGCTAGTTTGCGTAATAAGGAAGTGTAAAATGAGTGAACCAAACAGAAATCCTGTCGTGTTTAGTCCACTAGACTAAATTAATGAGACTGTATTCAATTGAGCTGCCCGAGCGTCTCATCAGCCGGATAATAAGTTTCCGACTGATTTGTTATGTAAGATGCTTTTGTTAGTTGGATTAGTGGATTCTGTTCAGGTTTTACTTTCTGATATTTATTGAAATTCATAATTTATGTATCGTATTGTATCGTTGATAGCAAATCCTTAAGTGGTTATTTTTACTTACATACTTCCTTACTTCGTTCGTTCGTATGAGTCAGTGGCCAACTCTGGTGACAGAGTTTCTAGGCTGGCCAAAGGCCTCTGTCATGGTCTAACAAATTTGAAAAAGCCGGGACCGACTGCTTAACGTGCCCTCCAAAGCACGAGAGCGCTCAGTTGAAATTACTTTATTACTTATTACTTTATAACTTTATTTCTAAATTACTTTCTTACTGATCTTATGAAAGAATAAATATTTACATTATCTGTATTTGTATTCACGAGAATACCAATTTCTGCCTCAAATCCGTTCTGTAATTAGTAAGGTTACCAATTCACAGTAAAACGCACATCCAATTATATTTATAAACTTTGGCATTTATAATAGTGTATGTAAGATTGGTAGTCCGAACAATATGTCGTTTGTTTTACCTACTTGTCATTAGTCTGAATAATTCTTATAAAATAACAAGAAGAGAATTCTAAATAGAAAGTACTGCAAGGCCATCAAATTGCTGGGTTGTCTTCTGTGTTAGTGTTTCGTCCTGTTTTGAGTCATTTGCTTCAGAAAACAATGTTTTAATTAAATAATCAAAGATTTAAACATTGAGTTGAAGGGTAAAACACGCACCAGTAGCACTTTTAGTTCTAATTGGGGAAAATGTCAGTTAGTAGATAGATAATAATAAATTGATCATTGTGCTGCACAAACTTTTAGACGTCAAAACTTGATAAAGGTCACCGCCCATCTATTATTAGTGTAGGCCTCGATTGATTCTTATGCTTTGGTATTGTAAATGACGGCTGTGTTGTAGCGGAAAACGTTTTCAATCGACAAAAGCATGCTTGTTATGTAATTGCTAATGCGGCTGTTATAAGACGGTAGACACTACTTAGAAAATAAAATCTTTATCGATCATCTTTTGAATTATTGATAAAACTTTCCACTCGAGCAGGACACGTAGATCGTATCACAAGTAACGATTTAATATCGACGCTTGGCCTTTCGAGTATTCGGGCCTTCATTCATTATCCAGAAGCTGCACGTATAGTTGCTTAGAGGGGAAAATTAATTGTTTTTATTTCTGTCGAAATCTAAATAGGAAGCAATTTTAACCGTAAAACTGTTTTTTTTTGTTACTTTAGATACGATGCTAGCTAGTTATAATAATTTACATGCGGTTTTAAATACAATTACATATCTGATTTTTACTTTGTTTCTCGATTAACATAATGAGCCCGTAGCTAAAAATGTATCGCAAATGACAGCCGGTTTATCAAAAGGTAAATAATAATTAAATTGAGATTTAACTTTTAGCATTTCACAGCTCAAATTATTCCGTAAAATGTTGTCAACAAAAGCAAACATGACGATCAAAGCGCCACCGATCTCCATGAAACTTTCCATCTAATATTACCCGCAACTTGTCAATAACAATCTTCATTATTAAATTCCTCAATTTACGTTCCAGTTTAATGACAAAGTCGTCCGAGTGCGAACCCGCAACGTCCCAATAACGACCCATCCGACCCGGGTCTCGATCGACCCATTGATTGTTTAATGACACAGATAGTATCTTTCTGAAATTGGTCGTTATTGCTCTATTTGCGCATTTCAATGCAAAGGCGCTATACCTAAAGGGTCTTGTAATCGAGGTCATTATTTGACTTAATAAGAAGTCCTTATTAGTAGGTATAGGGAAAGTGCACCGCCTTTCAAATCGTAACATCACGAGTTTGCCTACTAAGCGGAACTAGTTTATTTGTAATGTAGTGATACCACGGTGCGCGTTTTTTAATTACTGTTCATTTTAAATTGTGGAACTAACTCATTGTTTTGGTGTTGGTGAAAAAAAACTGTATTTATAAATTATACTAAAGATAAAGATAAAAACTTTTATTTCATAATGGTCATTATATTATACAAATAACGCATATAAACATAATGGTAGGTAACGTGTTTCTAAGTTATGATACAAGCAGTGTATTGATGATACAATTTACTTGTTTCTTTACGCTTTACTCTAAAGAATGTAAATGGTATAATTTGACATGTTGCGTGAACAAATTACTACTTTGAAGTAGAGTAAAGTCACAACTTTGAACTATAACTTTTTATAATGCTACTTTGCACTTACGTATACTGCCATAAAAGTCTATTACATCCACTTCTTCCATCAAAGTAATGTGATCGTTTTGCTTATGACATAGTTTTAGGTCTTGGGCGTCGCATAAGATCTAGGCAACGGGCATAAAAACTGTCTGGGCGTATCAAGATAAAATGCTTAGCATTAACTTGCCTAACGTTGGAAAATACTTAGTTGTACTCGTAAGTATTTGTTTTTCTCGGTAAGCTTTGAGTTATCAATCTTCATAACATATCTTCATTAATCAGTACCTACTCTATTACGATGTTACACATTTAGGACTTCAATGTCATTCTTATTTGTAGTTCGATATATAATCCGTATAAGACACCATACCACTCGTTTTATTATGGTAAACTTTGTTGAAAAATCCACGATTATAAATGATTTTATGAATTGGAGATTTTTGCCAAGAAAATACATTACGTAGCTAAGTCTATCTTTTACAGTAAGTAATAAACTGTGATACGTTAAAAAATGTTAGCTATAGTAGATAAAATATCAGCATAAATGACAAAAATAAGTGGTTTTAATTTATAATCAATAGTAAAGTAAGTGTCCTATTTTGCGTGCACGAAATAGGCCAGTGACTTCACGCTACTGCTTATACCCGCGGCGGAGAGGTATCTACTTTAATCCAGCGGTAATCCACCAATGGACCATAATCCCTATGCGGGCAGCCCGGCGCGGACCGTTGCGCGATGTGTTTTGAATCTCTGAAAATTGGGTAATTTTGGTATTTGATTTTTGGAGAATACTTGATATCACTTTAGTCCTAGCTTTAACTGTTTTATATACTGTTGATGAAACCCATGATCTTCAAATAATTGTTTTTGTTACCATGTTATTTAAACAAAGGGATCCTACGATGTTATGCACTAAAAACTTACTCGACAGAGTAAGTTCAGAACTATGGATACGAAGGTATAATGACCGTTGTATATATTTATTTATTAGTTTGAAACTGCGTTTGAACTGTAAAATGCGTTCCAAATTATGTTTATACAAGCAGGACTGGAACCCGGGTTTTTGTCTTGAGCCACGACCGACCACCATTATCCGAAAACAATTTGTAGGTACTCTTACCAATCATATTTTTTAATTTTTATCAACACCATTTCAAATGTATTTTTTTAACCGCTATACATCAATTAAACTGCTCAACTGAATAATGTTATTTTCAGATCGAAACATTGTTACTCAATTTGTTAGATCTATTTTCACAGTTGTCATGCCACTGCTAATTACTACAACCACCTACTTAAACTATACACAGCCTACTCGTAGCATGAACACGAACTGTTCTGTCACCATGTTAATTGAGAACTAATTACAGACCTCGATACGCCTTGGCACAATTAGGTTCTCAGCCGTACCTACGTAGATAAGTAATAAACTATACACAACGTTCAGTTATGGTTTTTTTTTTTCAAGATGGTGAAGTGTAATGTTATGCCTCGGTTGCTACAAGGGCTCCGATTCTCACTTTATTCGATAAAATATCATATTCGATTTCTCACTTTTTCGATAAAATATCATATTCGATACATTGAACTACTAAAAATTAAATTTATGGATGTTTTGAAGGTTTTTACGATTTAATAATTATATATTACTATGAATTAATATCACATTCGATACATTATGTTATCGTAAAAACTGTTAAAATATCCGTAAATAGATTTTTTGATATTCTCTAAAATCACTTTAGATAATAAATATCGACCGTGGGTCTTACGGTATACATCGAGTGGTCAGCAGCACAGATACTTTTTTGTATTAAAAACTAAATGGAAACAAAATAAAGAGGTCTATTAAAATAAGCACATGGAATAAACGTAGTAATATAATAACAATAATAATTTTTTTTAAGCTACTATATTTGTCTACCATGACTCTTCGAGAACACGAAATTTTAAATTTATAAATATTTTGACAGAATATTTTAATATATCCAATGTGATATTAATTCTCGGTGATGTATGTATATTATAACATCGTAAAAATGGTCATAATATCAATGAATTGATTTTTTTGTATTATAATAATATCGAATGTAAAATTTTATTAAACAAATCGAGAATGGTCCTCCAGATATTAAAAAACCCCATTATCATAAAAAATTTTTATGATAAAATTATAAGTAAGCTTTACATAATGTACACAAAATACACATGAAGCAGTTGACTAAAGCTAAAGACCCTTACAAGCAAACGATCTTTAGATAGCTCAACTGAACCAGACTTAACCGATCCCAACAGGCTGACACTTTATTAACTAGAAATGAACCATGACTCTAAAGCAGTCGCAAGAAGTCGGAGGATGGTAAAATGCTCATATCAATGTTTGTGTGAGTCCAGGAATGAGAAAACATAGTAAAATAGCGCAAGTGAAACCGCGCGGGTCATATAGTGTTTTATAAATTATTAAAGGTTAGTTTTTTTAGGATGATCGAGAGTAAAATATATTGGGAAACCAACTAAGATGTTATAGAATTTGTATACATAGCGTTCGTTCGTTCGTTCGTTCGTATGAGTCAGTGGCCAACTCTGGTGACAGAGTTTCTAGGCCGCCCGAAGGCCTCTGTCATGGCCTAACAACTTTGAAAAAGTCGGGACCGACTGCTTAACGTGCCCTCCGAAGCACGGGAGCGCTCAGTTGAAATTGCCACTGGCGGTCACCCATCCAAATGATGACCCCGCGGAACAGTGCTTAACTTCGTTGATCTGTTAAGAACAACTTAGCCAGCTTCGTCACGAGCGCTGTTTACATAGCGTGATGAATTGAGATATGTAAGGGTATAGTGGTAATTGTTAAACTTGTAATATTTTGAGAAAAATCTTAAACTAAGAAAGTATATACTTACTTAGTTTAAGATTATTCTGTAACATCTTAGTTGGTTTCCCAAATAACTTTATATCCTTCCGATAGCCACAATTAATGCTCAATAAATTAAACATTTCTAAATACAGATTGAAGGATGGTGTTGCGGTAGTGACGCTGACAGTGACACCTGGCGGAACGATCCAATCCCTTGCCTTTCTAGTCCTTGTTTAGTTAATAAAAAAACTAGAATAGACAATGATATAAATTAGATTCATATGAATGAATAAAACTCTTTGACGAGTATGTTGTACCTTAACATTCATGTGGCAATTTTTAATACAAAAATGAGTCTTGTTTAGTACTTGATACTGATCATAAAACAGTTGAGTAGTTCAAAGTCTTAATCCCACACAAAAATTGCTGTGTAAAGGTCAGAAACTATGTAGGCATTATGTTATTTTATTTGCCGATTGTGCAAACGTTTTGTTCTGTAGCCGGAGCAATATCACTCTTTTTGTGCCTCAGTCAAGCATTTACCAGTCGTCAATTTAAATACAATGTTTGAATGTAGTATTAAATAATAGTTTGTAACACTTGTTTACCGTTTCCAGCAACAATGTCGCCTGCAAGTCATAAATTAATCAGTCGGGACAGCGGCTTGAGCTAGGGATAAGCGGCTACAAACTTTACTTCTTAGGCCGACAGCACACGGGCAACTTTTTGCCTAAGCGGTTGCTGCTTGTAGTACTTTATCTTCATTCATTAATTCTTTTTTTTTATGGAACTAGATGCTTAGGCAAGTTGCTCGTGAGAATCCAAGTTTAGGTTGACTGCCGTGCGATTATCATCTGCTCGCGTTACCTCTCGTTTTATTAATTTATTTGTTTTGAAAGTTACAAAGTTGCTTTGCCTGGCTACTTTCTTTCTCTTATTCACTTTGTTATTATCTTTTATTAAAACTTAAAATTTTCTCGAGTAGCGAGCAGGACCTCAAGCAACAGTATAGCTTGATTGCGGTAAGTCTTAATTACGGATTAATGAAAATTGCCACCACACTAAAGTGATTATCCCTAATCACTCGAATAAAATCACTTCTCGGATTGAAATTATTTCTTGCATAGTAATTACTGGTACATCTCACTAATGAAAAGACGAAAGTATCAAGTAAGTATAAAAGTATCAAGTAGCAAACTGAATGCATTAGGCTTTAAAGTTTACGTGATGATTTGTTAAGGTCAAGCGTGACGCTTAATATTAGGCAGGAAGAATCCATTTATTTGATACTGTTTTTCCTTCCAAAAACATACTCAAGTATCTTATCTCAAAAGTGTATTCTTCAAGTACAATGAACAGTTCGAGTTAATTCGGAAGCTACCCGAGTCCAGGACCCGAATCATTGTCGTCTCATTAATGTGCGGAACTTTGCCCGGACACGCCTATTGGACCCAAGTTTGAGTTGGGCCCGATAGTTTAGGGACATCTTGAACTAATGAGCCTATGAAGCTGCATTGATTAGCAGATTGAAACGTAATTGAATTTTGAAAACAAAACAGTACTATGTCTAGTACTCATGCTAGCCAAAGTGATAGCGTACCTAGTCATAAATATTTCATTTTCAATTACACTATTACTATAATTCATCTATATAGGATCTTTGGAAATTTCTAGAGAAGATGTAAATTTTTCAAAATATGTTTTTGAAGATGTTTTTCTGTCTTTCAGTGTTCTTTACTTGTCTAACAAGGCATTAAAACGATATCATTCTGTAAGTAGGAAAGGATGCTTGTTTGAATAATAATAATAATGTTAACTGAGTACCAAACAAGCATCAGTCACATATCAAACAAGCAAAACAATACTGCGGTTTTAATCAAAATGCAATAAAATATGATCCATTTGAAAATTGGCGAAAACATCAACTTGTTTTACCTTGCCATATTATTAATATCACTTGCTTTGCTACCATTCCGGGTAAATGAATTGCATTGTTCCAATTTAGTTTCGGATTGGTTGAAACCGCCTCAAACCGGACACCAGCAATTATGGCTATTAAAATGTAACCACGGTGCATTTACCGTTTGACTGGTCGTGGTTGTGCATTATTGACTGGGCTACTGGATAGATGAAATGCAACCGATGAAATAGTAACAAATTACATAAAGCACTCTTCAATTAATTTGAACATAGTTAGCTACAAATTTTGAGAAGAAATGTTGCGATACGCTATGTATTTTGCTTATTATTAGATAAGGAAATAAAAAAAGAAAGAATAAGGCTACGTGATATTCTACAAAAATATCGAAGAGTATACTTACTAGAAAACTAAGAAATGACATTCGAACCATGTTTTTCAGTCAAGTACTTATACAAAAAAGCGAAAATATATTAGTAAAATATATCCAACCAAAAGATTCGAGATTTGTTTAAAATGTTGTTAATTTTTTGATGCTTTCTATCGATATATCGACTGTTGTCTATTTTCAGCTTTCAGTTTTTAGAAGCTGTTTTTTAGCTTTCATATTATGCTACTTTTACATATAAAATACACAATGAAACAATATCTAGCTAAAATAAGTACATACAAATTCCAAGCACAACATAACAGTTTACATGTATCAGTCGCTTTATCAACAAAAAGCTTTTCTGGTTAATCGCTTACCATAAAAACTTTTTAACGACATACATCATAATGTTACGGTTGTTTTAACTGATTGAGATAAATAATAACCGTGATATCTACAATACAAATATTAATTAAAAAGTTGAGTTATCTGGCTTGATTTTCTAATCTAAATATTTAGGATTGTTCAATGTAGGTTTTATTCGTTTTTGTTAGGTTATTTATTTCTGCCGCGAAGTAGTAATGCTTGCATTGCTGTGTTCCGGTGTGAAGGGTATGGTTTACGGTGAAATTACTGGCTTTGAGTATTTATAGTATTATTATTATTATAGTACTTTATTTTTATTAAAAACCTTGATGCTTTCGATCTTAGCCTCAAGGTGGCAACCTGCGAGTGATACCTCTGGTATTGCAAGCGTCCATAGGCTGCGGTAACCACTTACCATCTGGTGGGCCGTACGCTTGGTTGCCACTTCAGTTGTATAAAACAAAAAAAAAGTTATTATGGTCGGCATGCAGAAACATAGAAACGTTTGATTTAATCAGATTCAGCTTTTAATTACATTTAGGGAGTATTATGCTAGACGCACGGGTAAAGTGTTGCAAGCGTTCGTTACGCCGTTTTTTATTAAGTATAATAAAAAAAAATATGATTCATTCTTTACTTATTTTAAAACCTGTAACCTGTTTCTAGCTTCAAGTCTTTATTCTGCAAATAAATGTTCTAATACGAATGTTTTGTCACTAACAAACTCTTTTGTTTCCTATTAATAGTACTTAGGTAATTTCAAGCTGGACGAAGACACAATTTCGCTCCTGCTGCTATACACAATAGCCGAACCGGTCTATTGTTCCAGTTAACACCATAACCTGATTAAATTAAACACCGGTCTCAATCTATTGGTGCATTCATGGAGGCAGCTACAGCTATACATCCATTGATTCATTTACGGAGCCAACGCTATAGAGTTTAATTAACGCTTTCGTTTTATACCGTGGTGTGTTTTCAGAGAATGTCATTGTCAGTAGTGGTGGCACGGGGCCGAGATAAACTCGTACTGACAGGTAGTGGGTGGGGGTTTATGTTTATTGGTAGCGAATAAAGACGAAACTAATTGAATAGAATTGAGATGTAATGCATTTTTTAATTAAATTGAACAGACTCATTTTATGAGCGGAGAGCGCATTAAAACGTTAGTGAACTTACAGCTTACCCTGGTACTTACCCTGGTACCTATAGTCGTGAATTCATGAATCTATAATGACTATTCACGAAATACAGTTTCACATTATCAAGCATAAAAAATATCATTATCAATTTTGTTATCATGCGCCACTCTGTTTTCATTCGTTAAAAGTGCAGTTTAAACGCTCTGTCAACGAGGTCTACTAGTTATGTGTTCCACTCAATAGCTTGTTTGAGATAATCAAAGAAATTGAGAATAATTTGTTATGATGCTTTAATGTGATAATGTTGTACAACATCTGATAAAAAAATTACAGGTTATTTTATATAATGTATAAGCTTTAAAATATACACCTTATTAAATTTACTAACTGTATTGTGTCATTACACTTCATAATACACAAACTAATTATCGTAGTGCAAGTTTAATCACCTCGATTTGTCCCTTACCCGTACTAAATCATTTCGTCGCATTATCACCTCTATAATGTGGTATAATCTGATTAATGACCAAAGAGGCTTTGCAGCAAAAACGAGACACCGTTAGGAATCGTAAGCTTTAGATCAGTTTCTGGTCAGACTTAGCGGGCTTTACGTGATGTCCACAACCCGTTATCTTATTCTTCAGAGTGTTCTTAGTAAAGTTTGCTTAGTCGTCTCAGAAACATTTAAAGCTATCATTATTTAGATAATAGTGTCGATTCTGTTGTAGCATTTTCTAAATATTGTGGTCCTTTGTATTTTTATTCATAAGAAAAGGACGGCAACAATTTTAGTTAGATTAATTTAGAAAATGTTGCAACAGAATCGATACCAGTATGTGATCACACTAGTGGTATTTAAATTATACGCAATTCTATACTTTTGAGTGGGTATTATGTGGTTTGCAGTTAAAAACAAATAAGTTTTTTTTTTCTATTCATATACTTGCACTTTAAATAGTTAGATATAATTTTATGGTATTATTCGTGGAATATTCAGAAAAAAAAATACTTTAGGGTTTAAAATAACCCTTTGCTTTGTAAATATATATTTTTTTTGGTTCGATATAATATATACTAAAATGGTATTCAAACCACAATAATATAGCATAAGGTGCAAACTAGTGCAGTTGGTAGCACCACTGTTTTAAACTGGCTAATCCATCGTTCAGGTCCGCGCTGGCGTCTTCGTGCCTGAGACACCTGCACGACCAATTATCAATGTAATTGGCTATTCAACTTGGCGCGATGGGGCGAACACAGCATACCTAATTAATGGAATCAGCAGAACATTGAAATTTTCGCTTCAACGGCCCCAAGCTACCTACCTACAGAGCAATTTAGAAACGAATTTATGTTAAAACTGAAAGGGCGAGGCTTAATTGCTGAAGCAAAGACGCTATGACCTTGGAGGCTTGATTACGCAAAAACGGTGGCCCGTCGCGGATAATAAGGGTTCCTGATGGCTGGTGAGGGAGATAAATAATTATAAAGCTATTATACGGAATAGGGTATCAGATCAAGTTTTAGGCTTCTACAGAAATTGCAGTTTAAATTTTGATCTTATGATCGGAGCTATTCAATTTTTTTAAGATTTAAATTATATTTTAATAATAAAAAAATTCTATAAAGAACTAAATAAAACTCAAAGTTATGTAACAATTTTCCAAAGCAATTTTTTATGCATGGTGTGCAACATCTGGAGCCAAGCTATTCCAAAAGTCATGGTCATAATCCCCTTAGCCCGTATGTTACAGATTACTCCATAATAGATTCTAATAAATGTTTCCATAAAGCCTGCAATCAGCAGTGACCCGCAGATTTTGGTTTATGCATTAAGGTTAAGGCTATTTTGTGAGAGGAAATTAAATGAAATGAAAATAAATGCCACACAATTTTAGTGCGATTGTTTTATATTAATTATGAATTCAAAACTGTAGTTTGTGTCTTATAGAACTGGATCTTAGTTTGTGTACCGCTTTAGTTGTCACAGTGGTAATTTGAATCACCCATCGATTTAGAACCATACCTTAGGAGTATTTGACCTACTTTATGGCACAACGGGATCGGACACAGGTCACTCTATTGTGCATGCAAACAAAGCACTATACAAATCCCTAGCTTTATAAGCGGCAAAGCCTTTGAACGATACATCGTTTCCTAATTTAGTCCGTAATAAATAAAACCCAGTGAAGCGTGTATATTAAATCCATGGGTTCAGAACGCTTTAAATTGTTTTTTCATCACAAATCGAACTCTCGGTTAGGAATGTCATAGATGAAAAGTCAGTGCACGTATTCTCTAAAATCAAATAGGTATTTATAAGACTTTGTCAGTAAACATGTTAAAATTATTGAAAATATACAATTACCAAGATTACTCTAAATCATTTATCAAAGCTAGATGGCACCAACGGCTTCGCTCGCGTTTTACAGAGAAAAAAGTAGCCCGTTTTGATTCAAGTCATAACCAAATTTCGTTGAAATTAGAAGGATGTTAAGTGATGCGCTCATCCAATTTCTACGCTGAGCAGTGATTTACGTGCTGCAGTGTTCTGGTATGAAGTCACGATTTTTCAGGGGGTTCTGACTCATGATATTCAAACCACACGGGTGAATTTTGTTTAGTTTGTAGGACGACAAGGATCACAACACACTGAACGCGTGAGAAGTTTGGGCGCGGGTCGGGTCGTGTCAGTGAATTCACCCGCAGCAGATCTGCCGCGTGCCCGCGCCCGCTCTCGGTGTGTTCTGTTACTATTTTATTCAATGACTTTTAGCCGCCTGACATTACATTTTTTATCAAAACTATCGATACAGATCCCTAAAAAGTTGCCAACTTGCATCGAAGCACCTTTGCACATTACCAAGTCCCTCAATCAATCATGGCAACATATTGTTCCTGCAAGGCGATTTTCCGATGTAACGTATATTTATGAGGGCACCCGGATATTATTGATAGGTTTCATGCAACATTAGCGTTGATTGGTGGACCGTCGCTTCCTGTTGTGTTTTTCGTGAAATATAAAGCGCTTCAGCCGAAGATGAGAACAGAATTTGAAATAGGTTTAACCTTTTTGGACATCAATTTACGCTGCGAAACATTGTATTTAAGCATAGATCAGATAATTATGTACCAGTTATGGCTACGGACTTTTAAACAATCTAGATAACGTTTAAGTCATCATGAGAGTTCAGAAAAACCACAAAGCGTTTAGAGAAAAGGTAGTGCCCTTCTCTTCGCTTGGCTCGTCTTGGCATTTGTTTGTTTATTTCTTCTGTTTATTTTTATAATTCACCGTCAGTTATGACTATGACTGCTTTAAAGCCATGCTACATCTTGTAGAACAAAGTTATTAATAATTGAAATTCGGTTACTTCGTTTAGTCTGGAGGTGAAAAGGTATAAATATAATAATCACTATTTACGAAGGTCGTTTAGAGGTTCACATATCTATTCCTTCAGCTTGTTCCCAGTAATTATCATAACCCATTGGTGGTCCCAGTGAATCCACCACTCAATTAGTATCGAAGAATTGGAGTCTAACCACCGTGTAATTAGTTTATTTAACAGTATTGTCGCATTAGTGCTTAACGGGAAGCTGCGGTGTTACTGCGTGATGGCTTTGGCGTGGTAAATGTGGGACAGTGTTGATTTATCATAAATTTTATGGTGACATCACTTGTTACGAGTACCTAAAGAATTTAAAAAAATGGATTCTTAAAGAACTTTACAAAGTGCGGTCAAAAACACATTTAGAAGATACATACACATACACACTCAAACCGTTTATATATTTTTTTCCGTGAAAAGAGAATGTTTCGGTTGAAAGTAAGCATCGTGCTAAAACGGGCATGTTCAAAACAAAACATTCAGAAAACCACTAAAAACGCATCCCTCTTGTTTGAGAGTAGCTCAGCTTTATAATGACTACACAATTGCATTGGGTTTGACCTGTAAAAATATTTGTAAGTGTAACAAAAATAAACAAGAAGCTCAGTAGCATTAGAAAAAGGATTACGACAATAAAGATGATAGATTTCTCTCTAACAACATTACCCATGTTACTCTTGCAATAATTCGCAGACACTAGTTAGACAGTTTGCAAAGCTGGCCAAAGTAGATCATGCTTCCTGTTACTTCGGAACAGCTTAACTGTGTAACTCTACTCATAGTAACGTTTAATCCAGCACGCCGACGTCGTGCCTCGTCCCATTTGAGCTCTGGGGAATAAACACCAGTTCACAACGCCTTCGATTTGCTGGTGATTCCAGTAGAGTACACCTTGTTTTGTTTCATTGAATGATGGTCAGTCGTTTGCCTGATGTTAATCAGCACGCTAAACAATAACAGTTGCAGTACGCAGAGCTTTAAGTTGTAATGATCTTGGTGGCACTGCACTTTTCTCGTCACCCCAAAACATAGTTATTAAGCCAAAATCTCTAGTCATTTAACTACCTAAAGGGTACTGTGGCGAGAATTGTGTTGTGTAAACAGTAAAGTTATCGAATATAATATATAATAGAATATCTGACACCTCGGTCGTACCCACCAAGACGAACTCTAATTCTTAGTTCTACTAGCAGGTAAACCTATAAGTCACTCTTTATTTATTTATCTATGACTGCACGTTCGGTGACAAAGAGTGTTGTTGCCAGTAAAATTGCCAGCACATGAGGTTTGTCATATTTTTTTCTTTTTTTATCTCTGCACCACTTTGTCTACCGGCTTCAAAACCTGTGTCCAACCGGGTCTTTTCTACTTTTTTTTAGTTGTAAGTTAAACAAGAGGCTGTCTGCCGTATTCCAGAAGAAAACACTCAAACGACTCAACTTCAGAAAGTTGTGCTACGAGGTCAGGCCCTCTATGCTATCGTCTCGTTTGAAGCTGAGACCCTTTATACTGCCGTCCCATTTAAAGTTCGGGTGGAGGTATTAGTAGTTTACTTGATTCCAGCGATGGTATATTCAGCCAACGCTGCACGGCGTTTTCATGATTCGCATAACATGTTTATGTAATACTATATTCATAATATATTAAATTGACCAATAGGCATCCCCAAAGAGTATTACAGTTCTTTGTGATAGAGCTCGTCCAGGGAAGGACTACCACTATACCTATTTCTGCCGCCAAGCAGTAATGCTCGCATTGCTGTGTTCCGGTTCGAAGGGTATGGTTTTCGGTGAAATTACAGGCACATGAGACTTTCCATCTAACGTCTCAGGGTGGTAACACGCAAGTGATATCTATGATGTTGCATGCGTATATAGGCTACGGTAACCGCTGACCATCATGTGACACTTTAGTAGTATAAAAAAAAGGCATTGGGTCCGCGTGGTGATTTGAGACTCAATCACTCTCGTTCAAGAGAAGGCCAGTGTCCCAGCAGCTGTAGGAATATTAGAAGGCTGTCATGATGATAATATAATTATTGTGCCTAATAAACAAATACTTTTTAAATTTTGTATTTATATTAAATACAATAAAATATTGATCAAAATATTGTATGGTATTATTATTTGCCTTATTATCATGACAGCCTTATAACGTTCCCACAGCTGGGACATTGGCCTACAATCAAACGAGAATGGTTGGGTTTTAATCCACCTCGCGGACCCAATGCGGATTGGTTAATATTTGCCTAATAAATTTTGTTAAATTGACGGTTCAGTCTATGAGGCCTTCCGTCGCCCATACACTCCATCACCAGAGTTAGCCACTGACTCATACGAACTTTCTTACTCTTACCTAAAAAGGTTTCTAAATTAATGCGAACGCCACTCAAAAGTACAATACTCAGATTATAATAAAAATCTGCAAAACCCCAAGCCTCATTACAATTTGTAAAATAAAACCGTGACATTATAACACGACATCCTATGAACGCAAAAACACGACACTCAAATTACAAAGGCAAAAACATCTAAATTATGAAGGTGCGCACACACTTAACGAGTACAACGGGGACGTTTGTCCTGCAACAATGTTCGGAAATATTAGAACCAGTTGGGGTTGGTCATTAAATTCAGATTTATGCCCGGACAGGCGGATATCTCTCCCATGCGACTCTGCTAATGACCATCTAAATTGAGATAATTTCACAGCGAGTTGGTAATAAGGCCACAGATACATTTACAGGTTAGATAGGAATGGAATAACTCAGTCGGAAAATTCTGAGGCTAATTAAAAGATGAAAGGTTAAGTTTTGGGTAGGTTTAATTAAGATAGAAACGAGTAGAGCCACAGGATGCAAATGAGAAGCCACTTACTGGACAAAAATATTGTCCCGATAAAAACTTTTATGTTATTATTTAATGTTTGTTTGTGGAGTAACATTTTTTAATATTGGATATCGACAAACAGAGACAAAGCTAATTATAAATATTAATATTATTTTTTTAAATGACTAGATATAATTGACAGACTTTTTTGTATTCTTGCTTTAATTTTCAAAGCCAGAGCATCTTTTGCGCCTGTAATAAAGCCTTATTTATTTTAATCATTCAAGATTTCTTACCATCTCGCATGAACATAAAAACGACCTCCAATCTCTCATAGCATAGCATTATTATTTAATCTCACATCATCATTGAGGCAATCATCTTGGCTCGGGCTGTTTACATTTAATTTCCGGATAAACCCCACAATAGGACGAAACGGGTTAAAAATTACCAATTCTCTGTTTAGGTATGGCCCAGTAGGGAGCTTATTAAAACGTTAAGAATGAGGAAGTTTCGACTTTACTGAAAATCTCACTTATGGGAGTCGTAAACGTATAACTGACTTTTAGCTAGACTTTTTGCGAGCGAGTTGAGTATCAAGTGCGCTTTAGTGAAGCAACTTTGAACTATTAGCCTTTGTTAGTTTGCACAGTTGTTTTGCAGACGACACCGGTAGCGGTTGTTTAACTTTTAGTATTTAAAAGACTCAGTTTTTATCCCATAATGTCATCATAAACAACGTGTCAAAGTTATTGGCTTGAAATTAAACAAAAACTATGTGAATCATAACCCATTGAATGTACACCAAAATAGGGTGTGCATTGTTATAAAATACTATTTTTTTTTAATCATATGTCTATTACATTCTCCAAACTCTACGAGGCTTGCGATAGCAGCAAATCTCCAACATTACATTTGAATAAGCATAGTTAAGTTTAAAGGTAATTAATAAAATTGGCAGCTTCTCGTTTTTAAATAGAGTAAACGTGTGTAGCGTATTCTTGTGTTGCAGGGGGCGCGAGCGGACGGCGCGCGTAGAGGACTCAGGTAGCGTTTGTTGTGCGTGCAATAGGCTATACTGTTGTCACTGTTTGTGGATAGCGCGTAGTGAGGTAGCTACACGTCGAATCGAGTGTCACTTGTCTACTGTATTTACTTTAATCTATGTTTGTTTTTGTTTTTTGCTTTTCGTTGTACTTATTTTGTAAAGTTATGATACGGATTTAAACATTCTTTTCTTTGTTTATTGTTTTAGCTTTCAATGTTATGAAATCAATTGTCTTGCTCCCTTTATTGAGAATACCTATTAACTCTGTCACCAGAGTTTGTCGCTGTCTTATACGTACTTACTTATTTACTAACCTACTTTGAATATTTCATTAAACGCTCTGGGTTGTTGTTTGTTTCCGACAAGTAACAAAAAAGAGAAGCAAAATAAAAAACATCTTAATTGTATGTGAATGACTGCAATATTTTTATTTAACTTTGTCTCTATTATTTCATGTCACAACTTTTTGTCTTGTTTTCGAGTTGATGTTTGTTTTTTGTGTTATTCAAAAAGTTTTCTATACTACTTGTTCTTCATAAGTGGCACTCAGGATCGAGCTGGTATTCGACGTGGAGCGGACGGACACTCACTGTGCACATTAGTAATCGTCGTGCTGTAAACATATTTTGTTTTCGTATTCATAAAGCGTATTAGTGTGAATTTATGTTATACCATTAATTTGACATATCGATTTCTGTAAAGAGCCATGACCACGCCTCAAATTTTCTACAAAATCTAATTGGGTGACGCGTTGTAAGTAAGCTCGAGCAGAAGTCTGAATAACACGAAATGACCCCCCGAGAGTTTCGTAGCAGTTTCGTAGCACTCTTCTACGAAACCCTCCTATCATGCAACATTTTAGTGTAATGTGGCTAATTTTTTTATGTGTTTCTTACCTGGGTTTGAATTTTGTGCGTTTTACCGTTGTAAAATTAACTAAAACTGTGTGTTATGTGTCTATACCTAGCGAGCTATGGTTGTTGTCCACCGTTGTATTGGTGGTTAGAGAGGGCTTTTGGGGGTTAGCATTTGTACCAACGCATTGTAGTGTATTCAGAAAATGTTATTGGCTGATTTTAGTATAAATGTTTATTTCTGAATACACGAAATCATAGGCTGTCCTTTTTGAATCAACATTGACAACAGTAGTATTTAGTCTGCGCGCACACTGCGCTACGAAATTATTAAAATCGCTTATACTTTTAAATTATTTTTGCATAACAATTTGCATTTTTAATCCTTGAATAACCATTTTAACTTTTTGAAACAATCATATAAGCGGTTCTAATTATAAACTGACACAAAATATTTTTGGATATTGTATCACAACTAGAGTTGCGTAATAAATTAGCTTTTGAAGTACGAGTAAATACGTATTTTTTATCATGGTGTATCCAAAAATTAATTGTATTTGGTGTTTGGGAGACTAAAGCTCGATTGTGGTGCTATAAAAAAATGACTAACGTTGTTTGTTTAAATGTAGTTTCAATTTGGTATATACGCAAGATTTTTGATTATTTTTTAGTTGATTGCGATCAACATCGCGCAATTATTTATTTCACACATAATTTCGGTTACTTTGTGTGCTTGCTCTAATTTATTCATGTTGTCGTTAAACTCTGGGTCATTTTACGCCACCACTTTCAAAGTTTCCGAGACTAATCTGCACTGAGGTCCAGCTAAAGTTGCTCAGGCACCACTGCTAGGCTTAATGTGATGTGGCTGATTGTGGGATCGCGTTCGATTGTTGTGCAAATTTAGGTATAATTGGATAGATTTGTTCAACGTTAAAACATGTATTTGTTTTAAAAATTCATACATTATAAAATAACTTTTACATAGTGATAATTATTTTATAGTTTGACAGCATCAAAAACGCTACACTAAATCAAATCTATCCATATCACTACAAAAGCACACTAAAACCGAAACGTATCTTTGAATCTAAGGAGTTTATCACACTAACACAGAGTTCTTTGCAGATCGGAAGCTGTTCGTGGGCATGCTGAGTAAACAACAAAGCGAAGAGGATGTACGCCAGCTGTTCACACCATTCGGTACTATAGAAGAGTGCTCAATACTGCGCGGACCGGACGGTGCAAGTAAAGGTAAGAGCTTTCTTTAAGATAGTGTGTTTTGGTTCCTTGTTTTGTCGCTAAAAATCTATTTAACTTAATTTAAAACTACTATTCTTTGACTCCACTTAAAACTACAAAAATAATTATAGAATTCAACCATTGTATTTGAGATTATCGAGAGCACCGGTGGTCTAGTGGTAGTGACCCCGTCTTCCGATCCCAAGGTCGTTCGTGAGTTTAAACCTGGTCATGCACCAATATATTTTTCTATCCAAAAATGTATGTGCGCAATGCCAGTGCTCTCAAACGGTGAAGAAAAACATCGTTAAGAAACCGGCATGTCCAAGAACTACAAATTCGAAAGACCTGTGTCATCCAGTTTCTATAGATGTCCAGTGGTTTGATAATTCATAATTTCTAAACAATGCCAACAACCATGATTTATGGGTTTCCATGAATCATGAATAATGTTTGCTAACGTATTTATAAAGTTATTTTTGACTGATTTTGAGATAAGTATATTTCCAACAAAAAAAAATGTGAAACTGGAAGAACCTTATTTGATTACAAAACAATATCCAATAAATCTTCAAATTAGAATGAGAACTTGTTTGATCTTAATTATAAACAAACAATACGATGCAAAAAAAACTTTTCCTTGTACATTAACACATTGTTGATTACCTACACCAAACAAAACAAATAAACAAACGTACTTTTTATGTTGAAAAAGCTACTTCCAACCTCACAAAGTGAAACAAAGGACACGCAACTTCAGTCAATAACTATAATGAGATCGCGAGTGACCCAGTCTTTCTGTAGGTATACAAAAGTAGGCACTACAGCTTCCGCCCGCCCACTTGGCCGTCCGCCCATCGGTACTCCTACCTTGTTACTGCATATTATACCCGAATATGAGTTTTTATGGAAAAATAAACATATATTATTTTACGCACTTTTGCGAAATTAACATTAGTTATATTAATTTCGCAATAGTGCGTAAAAAATAAATATCCTATTTTCAACAGAAGATTATAATCCATACTTACTAGAGATTTCAACTACATCGATCTTCCAATACACATTATCTTCTACTTACTTAAATCGCGGAAAATTGTGAATGCTACAAATCTTTGGAAATACAATTTCACGAGAATTGTTTTTCTATACCACGTAAGCGGCAACCAAGCGTACGGCCTACTAGATGGTAAGCGGTCACCGTAGCTTATGTACGCTTGCAACATCAGAGATACTCCTTGCTCGTAGATCTAAAGTCTCATGTGCCTGTATAATTTCACCGGAAACCATACTCTTCGAACCGGAACACAGCAATGCGAGCATTAATTTGTCTTAAACATAAACTAAGAGGATAATTTTAACCGTTACGGTATGGTTCTTGCAAACACAACCGTAAGTAGAAGCTTGTGAAAATATGATTCGTATCTCTCCCTGTATCATCTCTCATGCTTGATAGCTCTTTGTAAGTGTGTATGCCATGCCTAAGGGCAGGCATGTTTGTAATCATTATAGTTGTAATGAATTCGGACATCTGATGAATTATTTACGTTTTGTTTACTTTATCGTTTCAGCTTGAAGTAAACTTCACTTATAATATATATTGTTAGTTTCTCTTAAAATTGGTCTTTCTATACATTTATAATGGAACTAAATAAAGCTAAGTTCTAATAACGTTTCTGGATTAATAAACGTACATATTAATAAATCACAAAAATTTATGCAGGCAATAGCAAGTTGTTGATTCACAAATTTTTTTTTTTTTTATTGTGCTAATAATATATATAAAATTGTGTTTAAATCAGAAAATAACTACTAAATTATAGTGAATGTACGCTATGAATATTTGTCTTAAAAGTATAACATCTCTAACACTGTAAAATAATACTGTTTTGAACTCCAATGGAAAGCACTCGAAGCCAGATTTAAAAGCGGTACAGAATGAACATTGAAAACCTTCTGTTGCCAGCCTCAGAGGAGATCTCAAAGTTTTACCACCCAAAAATGAATTGTTGTTTTTTAAGACCGCGCTTATTAGTTTTGGATACCTCAAATAATTTTGCTGCTTTGTTTTCGAGGTGATTGTTATTTTGGGATTATCATGATTTATTCATGACGGAGAATCGTAACCCATGTTTTACAATGAGCTAAAGTTTTGCTGGGTTTTGTTGTTTGAAGATTCGTACCTACTATTAGAATTGATGCTTCAATAAAGATAGGTGTAAAAGTGATTACTGAATCAAGGTCTACATAATCAAATAGATGTTATTTTAGTACCTAATAAACGTAAAACGTAATGTACGTTAACGTTTTTTTTTTAATTACTTGTTTAATTTATTGTATTGAACAAACTTTAGGTAGGTAGCTTAAAACAACTAAATCTGTTGTCTAAATGTTGCAGTGTTTTCTGAAGGCAAAGAAAACATGACAGCTCGACATACTACATAATAAAGTAATCTGCGTCAGTGTTACCCAACTTTAATTTCATTTCGTACCCCGAAATTGTATAGAAATGGGACTGAAATTGTTGGATTTTAATTGGGATCTGACGCCGGTCGTAAAGTTGAGAAACGCTGAGTCTGCTGCTGACTATTGCGTATTTCTACTCGTTTTGTTTTATTTTTACTTTTCTTTTCTGTATTTAAAATTTCTATAATTTACGAAATTTTACCAAGGAAGGATAGTTATTGAGTAGTTTCGATTGAATTGATTAAACTTTGCATACAATTATAACGCATCTTCTAAGTTTAAAGGTAAAGTAAGCGCGGACGCCTTGGAACTTACTAATTGTATACTCTTTTACTGTTTTATGCAGTCACTATAACTTAAAGTTATAGAAAAATTACTACCTAAACTGAAAAATAGAAAGTTACAAATAAAAATATTTAGATGTTATGATATTTGGCGTTAACATAACTTATTAATTTCTTACGTTAAAAGAGTGCAGATATACCGAACAAGCAAACGTTAATTTGCCCTAATTACTTAAGGCCCGTCTGCAGCGATAAAGTATTTTTTACGAGAGAAAGAACATTATCGTTAATGTTTTCTCCTTGTAAATTAAACGGGATGCTGGCTTAATCTCGACGTTTCGGTTCGGTTCATGGTATCTTTGGAATCAATAGCGGTTTGTATTTAATAAAGTACTACAGTGTATGGGTGGGTATTACTTAAGTTGAGTGAAGGGAGATGTTGGGTGAAATAAACAATATACAAAAAAAACCGCACAAAAAAATAAAATGAGAATGAGAAGAAACAAAATCTTAGGCAATGCTATTGGTTATTTTTTTCATAATATCTTCTCTACGATTTAGTTGTTATAAGAACAGAGCGGTGCGTCGCTTTTAGGCACGCCACAGTGTATCAATATTAGTTTGTATGGTGCATGCTGCAAGAAAGGTGTATCTAGGAAATACATCAGTTGTACACAGATTCCGCTTGCGCCGCTGGGTATTTAATTAAACAAACCCGTTTATATAATTAAGTGTTTTCTTATCAATACAGTAAACCTATACTAAACTCTTACTCAAAATATCAAGTTAGTATGACAAGGGCGTCCCTATCAAATAGCTCTCGGAAACAACCCCTGGGGAATAAAGATTTTCGAATAGCAACCATGAACCGGATGACATATAATAGAACAGCCTCCCACACATTGACCCAATATCATCGTAAAGGTTGCGAAAAAGTTCTGTAATAAAGTAGGCTTATTTGGTACTTTTCGGAGATTAATTTGAATAAAAACTGTTTCTAACTGTTTTAACACACAGCATTTATTACTTACAAAAAACCAATATTTGTTTATCATATAAAATAATGTTGTCTAAGACCCTCTTAATAAATAAAGATTTTTGATATTGATTTAGATTTTTTAAACTGTTTTAACGGCTCAAGTCCTGGATTCTAATCCGTTGGGAAAATCTAAATATCAAAATTGGATGATAAAACTGTTTCTATTTATTTTTTGTAGAATAAATAATCAACCATGCCAAAATGGCTACAACTTTTACCTAATCTAAGCCGAGAACACGCTCTTAACACTTTGTAAAAACGAGATAATTACTAAAGTATCATGGCGAGGCTTTCAGTAATGCCTGAAAGGCTCGAGCCACAGAATAAATTACAATTACTATGCGAAGCCCTTACAAAGGGTTAATTAGTTGCTTCTTCGTTACAGTGTACAATGATTACGGAAACATGGCTACTTTTTTTTACGAGAATTCTAAGGATGTTTGGGTTTTTTGACGTAAAATTTGAGCATTTTAGAACGTATAGGGTAGTATTACCGGCGCTGTGACTATTTGGGTCCAAATGATAAAGTTGTTTTTCTTTGATAGAACTGATAAAAAAGCCTGTATTTAGATAGAAGTAAATTACAGAAGATGACCCCATATTATGATGCTAGACGTTAATGTAACGGAAAAGTTGTGGTATAAGTATTTTTTTTTAATCATAATCATTTATTTGCATCAACATGGGTTTGTGAGATGCACAGGTTTTAATGAATTTCAGTGCTGCCACATTCTGCTGGCATGTAAATGTTTAGAAAGGGTAATCTACATGAATCCTATTAAATATAAATTATATATGACGGAGGAGCAGGTCCAGGATGCTTCGTAGATAGGGTGACGTCAGCCAAGCTGACGTCACTAGCCTATGTTCATGATGGATCACCCATCTTGTTGAAGAAAAGGCAGAAACTGTTCAAGTCTTCTTTATTTCAAGCTTCAGTAGGTGTTGACGGTCCGACGGCTCGAGTGCGAATGAATTGTACCCGGGTCGTCGGCCGTATTTATAGCAAAACGCAGGCATGCGTCCACAGTTGTTTACAACAAGATAAAATTACTTGTGAATGCCTGAGTCCTGCTTATAACAATCAAATTAGTTAACTTATGGTCTGAATAGTTAAATTAACCACTAGATTACTAACTAATGGTTTGAGTAGTTTAAATTAACTACTAGATTACTTAATCAGCTAATCAATTCATGATTTACAAGTTGTTTTAAGCAGGTTTTCTACAATGTGTTTTAGATACAGCATGTGATGACGTCATTGCTCCGATATATATTATAAATTTGGGTGCCATGCAAAATACAATTTTGTCAAGTAGCGTTATTTTATAATTAGGCATAAGTATTGTTGTGACGCTTTCGTTGCATAAATTGGAATTAATCTATGTTATTTTTGACGAACATAGCAACCTCAAGAATATACATACCTACATGGGAATCTCAAAATGTTTAACTCTATGAAATAAGGTCTACATGTGTCAGTTTGCTGTAAATTTAATTTTAAATGGCACGAACACGTCTTTTTTGAGCAACCATAACTCATTCTCTCTCTGTTGAATTCCCCCAGAAAATTATACCATAGCGCAAGAATGACGACACATAGGCATGAAATGCTGTTGACAACGTTAGCTAGCAGTTATAACGAATACGCAAGCATGTATGCGCAGACTGCGTAGTTTGCCAGTGTGCATAGCTGTCGTAAGCAAAACGCATTATATTTTCTACTAACGATGTGTTTAATATTAAGAAAAACAAGTGTCATAAATCATATTAATCATATTATTTGCTTTAAAAAGCACTATAAGCGCTAAAACCGACAGCTGCAATCATTGAGTCATGATGAAGGCCTTTGCGCGGCTTCATCACCATAAGATTTGGTTTTAGGCTTACACGATAGGACTAACTACAAAATTGCGTTGATACTCCTATCAAAATAACCGCTAACTAAGAAAAAGCTAGACTATTCACACTATTAGCATCATTAGTTTCAGCACTTTTCATTGCGTTCTTTAGCAACCACTAAGGTCACATCCACACCGCAGCCAATAAACGCAGCGTGCCTGAGTGCGGCTAAATTGACGATATTTTACGAGCGGGTCATTACCACGGTAGTAAAGTTTTACGATAGATTCCTTGTGAGTGTGACCCGCGATCTTATTACGATGGTTTACCTACCGCTTTAGAAAAATCGACAAACCTTAAAACAATCAAAAAACAGTGCTTTAATCGACATAAGGTGAGTTTGGTAGTTGGTACATGTACTTGTATGCATATTATATAATCAAGAAATGAAAATTATAAATATTATCTATAGCTTTATTGATGCGCACTTTGAAGCTATTTAGAAGTTTTTTTTACTACTACAGTGGCAACCAAGTATACGGCCTATTTGATGGTAAGCGGTTACCATAGCCTATGTACGTCTGCAACATCAGAGATATCACTTGCGCGTTGCCACCCCGAGACGTAGATCTAAAGTCTTATGTGCCTATAATTTCGCTGACAACCATATCCTTGGAACCGGAACACAGTAATTAGAGTATTACTACTTGGCAGCTGAAATAGTTGTAGTTTTGTAAATAGGTGGTAGTTTTTCCCCGGACGAGCTCGAACACAAAGAACTCTAGGTACTACTTCTGTTTTGTAGTCGCAACGTCAGAAAGTTGTAAAGCAAGTGGTGACAGGCGTCACTTTAGTTGTAGGATATAGGTGTTCTGTGCTGTAGTTTTAGTTTTACTCTTATAGAGACATTGAAAAAGAATGGGAAAAAAGAGAGACTAGAGAACATTGCTTATCCAACTCTAGCAGTTTCTTTGCAGCGCAAAATGTCTTCTGGCGTATTTCAATCAAGTCGTTTTAAACCCCTCGTTCTATCGACCGGTCCGTAATACCGCCGCGGCTGACGTGAGACGACCAGATAACGCTACGAATTGCAAATTAAAACGACGTTTATTGACCATTACTAGATTTTGTTACTCGACCAAAAGTGATTCGGCTTCTTTTAACGGGTGTCAGTACAGAGTTTTATAGGACGCGAAATTAGGTTTTTTAGGTTCTGGTGTGCCCTAGATTTTAAAAGGTTTTTTTTTAGTATATGGTGTAAAGAATTGTATTGTTTTTTTAATATGTTGGTGACTGAATTATAGTGGAATATTTTAGTATTAATGATCAACAAACAGCGCAAACTACACAGTGAGCAGAGTTATCAAAAAGTGCTATAGTTAAACGCTATAGTTAAATTTCAGTTTTAATTCTACGATGGTATTAATGCCCTAAATTAGAAAAAGCCAGTGACATTAACATACAAACCATAAAAGATACGGTAAAGCCGTATGGCAGATATAGTATGATGAATGGATGGCACACTAACTCAATGTGCATGTACGCGATTACGCTTTATGAATGGTTCATGAGTTCTCATATTTTGTACGTACAAATTTTGAATTCCCTATGTCTCCAAAAAGATAAAACCTAGTTCGAAGCAATTCGGTTGTCATGTAAATCTACACAATGATCTTCCTAAGCTCACAAAGGTTACTGACTATATTGGACAATCACATTCCCTAAAAACATCATAAAAAGGGACGAGAAAACACAAACAATCACAATCATTGTCAACTACTATTACTGCTCTGATATAGCCCCCTACGATCATCTAGAGATCAGTGAACAAAACGATATACTACTTCGATATTATTACCTATAAATACCGATATTTTTGCTATTCTCGAACTTTCTTTGCCTTGTTCAATATAAATTCTTTCTTATGTAGATGGTTGGCGGCGTTCCCCGCATTTCTTAATCAATTTATATTTTGAAAAATGGTCGCTTGGTATTCTGCTTGCGATCGGAAAATACCAAAACTATTACTTTGAGACAGTTGCAATCTTTGAAAAATAGTTGTTTTTTGTGCTTAGTGAAACCATTAGTGCTGAAATATAGATAACTTTAGCTTTCTGAGCCCCTGTGCCTATATATATATATATATATATTTTTTTTTATTAAGCCTGTAACGTCCCACGGCAGAGCAAAGACCTCCCAATCTTCCTTCTAATCATCTCTATTGAGTTAATTGGTAGAGATGATGGAGAGACGAACTCGATGCCTATATAAAAGACTGGTTGACACTAGCGCTCAATACAGTGCTTATACTCGTAAACATGTTCAGAAATATCGTATCTTTTTGAAATTTTTAGCTTCTACTCCTAAAACTTCCCTCAAGCCTCGAACTTAGCAAAACATTTTGCAAATCCACATCGACTTGGCAGCTTTGTTATACATTTTTATTGGCAGTAATCCTACTTATCCTTGCAATCGAACACCCGAGTTCGTTATTAACAAGACGAAATACAATAATCTCGTAATTCCAAGCGAACCTTTTCGCTTTAGTAACAAAATTTCGCCAAACACTCTGAGAACAAGTAATCCCATTTTGCGCTGTTCGAAACAAATACAATGCCGTCTGTAAAGCAAGCAGGTGCTGTGCTATTTCAACCTTAAGTCAAAGAGATAAGGCTTAGATTGTCGGCTGTAGCATCTTGTGTAAAGACATTTGAGACGTAAAATATACCTACCATAGATATAGATACTTCACTACTTCTCTCAAATGACAAAATTGTCGGTAGCCGTTTAGAAATACGAGTATCTTTGACGCTATTTAGTGTTCGTATTTAGACTAGTACATTCATAAGTTGATTTTGACTCCGACCTCAAGGTACTAATTTTAATTAAAAAGACAGTCCTGATTTGTAACTAATTTTTTTCGCATTTATAATTTAAAACCTGCCAAAACTATTAAGCAAGGTCTTTTATAAAATTTTTATATCACTCAAAAATTATTAATGATTTTTACTTTTAGAAATGCTGTTTAGAATACCTAATAGGTACATATAAGGCACATACTTAAGTATAATCATGTGCAAATAACAAATAACCAATATTAAAACAGTGTATCGCTAATGTATTGAACCCACATTTCAATTAACAATCACGTAAAATAATTCTCATTTGGCGCTGAAAACGAAGTATCATTATCACGAATCTTCCTGGTACAACCACATCAAACGCCGTATCTATTCATATAAATACCTACAATCGATTGAACTGGGTTTTAATCAAATATTTTATATTATTTTATTTTTTTTAGTTATCATTTAGAATGCGTATTACAATGTACTTATATTGAAATAAGAACTGACTTTTTGGCACGACGTATAACTAAAATACGAAGGTACCACTATGAAGTTTTACTTTAATAAAGAATGAAATTTTACTTTCCATAAGAGTCAAGTCAGTCTTCGGTCAGACTGTCTGGATCGCTTTTTCACTTTAAGACTTCTTACAGTGCAAAACACTGTAGCTTATACCCAGGCGTATCATCTACCCCATACATTTGTCGTAAAATATGAGTGTTCTAGAATATTCAAAGTAAAAATAGATGAAAACTGTTATCAACTACCGGCGCGGGGTTTTTCAACGCAAAGTACACACTGATTTTACCATTTTTAGAGGTACAGATATTTACATAACACTAGCGGCTTTTCGCAGGACTAAGTGTATAAAAAGTATCAAGTTGTCTAAAAGTTAGGTAATTTTAACTCCATATTCTCAGCGTGCAAGTACCTACTCAAACAAAATACTAAGGTACTGACGATTGCTCAACTGGTTAGGATGATACCGCTTTGAAACAAAGTTTTGCTAAACTTGTATCCTAAAAATTAAATGTCGCCTTATTCGACCACAAACTCACCAGAACACTAAATATATAGTTGAAGTTGGAATAAACAGCCAATTTGACTAATTTTCTCGTATGTGTTGATGAGCCCCAAAAAGCCTGATTTGCAACGCAACTTCTCGCAACGTGATATAATCCCGTGCCTTATTGGGTACGTACCCCGATAGAGGCGATACGATACGATACATAATCGCGCACAATGGTTACAACGTCCATTTTTATTACGTCCTTTGTGAGGCAAACGAGGTTACGCCCGCACTGTTACCTTTGTGACACACTGACTTATAACATGAGGCGGTGGAATGGCTCTTTTTTGTAAACAGGATACATAATATATCTTTGAAACTCCCATATACGCGACTATTATTATATGAGTATATTTTTTAAATAATAATGGAAAAGCCACTTGTTACTTGTGGGCATGTTATGAGGAGGGATGAATGTCATCTGACAAGAAGAATGTTAGATATGAATGTGGATGGATATATAGGTAGAGGTAGGCCAAAGAAAAGATGGATGGATTGTGTGAAAGATGACATGAGTAAGAAAGGAGTGAGTACTGAGATGACGGTTGATAGAGAGGAATGGAAGAAAGGAACATGTTGTGCCGACCCCACATAACGTGGGAAAAAGGGCAGGAAAATGATGATGAATGGAAAAGCCACTTGATCTTGTAGCGTTTTTACCTTATTAGTAATAATATCAGCTACTACCTCTTCAAGCGGTAAAATTTTAGAACGTTATACTCTGCTGCTGTGTTAATAATTAGACGGTCAGCCGGTGACTCAGCATGTTTTATATAAATTTATTCACAAAAAATCTAATTCCTTAAAATATTCTGGTGGTATGACTTTACAGCAAGAGTCCGTCTTGATGGGTGCTACTCATTAATGACGGACGGTGCGAGAATTCTGCCTAAAGGCTGCAGAAAGGCACTGTAACTAGTAAAAATGAAGTGCTACGCAATAATTTAAAACTTAAAGTTTTGGATGCACATTGGTTATGATCAGCCGTAGCGCTTAACATCAGGCAAACGTCTTGACAGTTTCATAATGTTGACAAGATAAAAAAACACGTAAATAAATCCAAACCGAATTCAAGATTTTACTCTAAGGTAGCGTAACCTTTACTTATAAAAAGCACAATTTGGAAGCCGATTTATTTCAAGAAGCCGCTCCTCAAACATAAGGCCCGTATTACATATGCAAAGCCTAAAAGCCGAATATGTGGAGTGGTAAAATTGAAATCTCATTCGCCAGGACAAGGGTCCGTGACGCAGCGATTCCCAGTATTTTATGACCGATACCTTATCTGATGTTTTATACTTTTATTGACTTCCAAGTGGTCCCTCGAAAATAAAAATAGACACTTATTTTTGGTTTGATCCATGAAATTGCTTCAAGTTATTCAGTCCTGTATGAATAATAGCGCTGAGGATATTTTTGAGCAGCTGTTTACAGGTTATATTGTAAACGACGCACGATATAAGTATTAGTTTTTAATTAAACAAACTTACATTTTGTCAATAGTTTTTGGCCGATGGATGATTGTTGAAATGTATATTTGGGACCGCGTGGGGCCTAAATTATTAGTTACATTAACCATGGTTCATTAATCAAGCTTACTTTTAGGCCTAAAAACTAGAGAAAAAAGCTCAAACAACCTATAGATGAATCCAGTCAACTATTTAGGTGTATCTACCTAACAATACTAATGAAGACTTCACACGTTTGACGCGTCAAAGTCAAGCTCATTATGCTCGTTGCTAGTGTAAGAGCCAAAGCTAAACCAGTCACTTCGAAGAAATAGAGATGTCATCAAATGATTCGTTGGGACTAACCTGCCTTGGAAGTACCTAAAACTTATTTTAAAGGTATTTAACATTATATAAAAAATTAGGATGTTTGTTGTCGATACAACAAACATCCTAATTTTTTACCTTACCTTTATCCTTATTTCTATCACTTATTCGATAATAAGTGATAGAAATAATAAAACTCGCAGACAAATCCTAGTGAATATCCCGTCTAAAGCGAACATTATATAAAATCTGTCATGTTTAAAAGCTTACGGTAAAGGGTTCTACCTTTTTAGTTGTCTTCTACGGAATCCTTTTCTAATGCGCGCACTGTCAAGCTTCATGCTTCATTATTTCAACGATAGCGTAATTAAATTAACGCATGCTCTCAGACTTGGCGCAAACACAATTCCGCAGCTGTCAGACCGCGTGGTTGCAGCGTGTCCGTCGCGCGCGCGTCAACCACACACCTCCCCCGCACGTCTCCCGCACTACAACCGCAGCGAAATGACGTGCCGTGGTTTGCAACCGAGCAGCTTGCGAATGAGATCGAACGACATAAAAGCGTACAAGGTGTTTTGATGACGAAAAATGTAGAAAATGATGATTGATTTAAAATGTATAGAAAAGGCCTTCGGGCGGTCTAGAAACTCTGTCACCAGAGTTGGCCACTGACTCATACGAACTTACTTACTTACCTCTAATTATCCAGATTGCCTATAAATTGCCTGGAAGAGATTATCAAAAAAAAAATATCAAATTCAATTCATAAATAGCGGAAAAATCTTTCTTCCTTTCTTTCTTTCAATAATATTAATAATTTAAATAATTAAAAAATAAAACTTACAACGTTCGCCTTTTTGAAGTCGGTTAAGTAAACCGTATAATTGTTATCAATATCATTATCTATATCGCTACATATTATGCCTAAGTATCTCATTTAAACGACGTCAATTACACAAACGTTAGAGCAGCGTTATTACATTTCCTTCGCCAAATATCATACCTCGCCATATTTGCCATGGGTACGATCGTGGAGCCATAATAAGCAAACGGTAGAACGCTTATAAAGAGATGGTCATTTTAATTTTATTTTTTTAATCAAAACCAACATCAAGTCTACTACGACTTACCGAACTTACTTCAAACTGCCTAAACCAATTGCTTAAAGTGCTTTCCAAAGCACGAAAGCCCTCTGTTGAAATTGCCACTGGTTGCCACTGGCCTGTTACCACACCACCGTCTAAATGAATAAAAACTCCGCTGAGTAACCTTTCGGGAGCCTAAAAATTATGTCGTTAGTGTTGTCCACTAGCTCAATAGTCATGAATACCAAATAACGTTAGGTTATAATAACCATCAAAATTTTTCATGCTTTTGACCTTATTTTCTCTCTTTAGGTATCTCAGAACCAGTCTTGTTACATGAAGCATTTGGCCTGGGGCAGGGAAATATTCAACTATGTGCAAAAAAAGAATTTCGCCCTTTCTACTCCCGTTTCAGATGAAATATGAATTTAATTAAGCTTTGCTGCCTTTGCTGTAGGGATGCGCAATGAAATACACAGTTATTTAAAAGCTGCCTGACGCAGACTTGCGTACTATACGCAACGCTATTGTTAACTAAGATCTAAATCTGTTCCCGTGGATGTCGTAAGGTAGTGACCTAAACTAAAGGAATAAATCAAAAGCAGCATTATCAACTTGAATAATGTAATAACACACTGCGTTAACTTATCTGCAAGCCAAGGTGATTATAACTTATCAGTCCCTATTTGGTGGACGCCTAACTTGGTAGTAAACCTTTTCAAGCTCTAAATAACGCTTACCAACTCAAAAAAAGTTATCAAAACTTCTCATAAGAGCACCAAACCTCTACTCCCCTTAATAGATGACTTAATTAGTCACTTAATAGAAAAACCTTCGCCAGAACAATAGCTCTAGCGAACAATGATATAGCAACACTGGATAGTCCGAAGAGAGAATTAAAAACTTTTTTAAAAGGAATTAGCTCCATTTACTATCCAGATTTTTTGCTGTTTTTGACAGGAGCTTATTCGCTAAACTTTTAGCTTGTTTAAAAGTTGCCAGTCTTTGAGTAAAGCTGAATAGTTAGTTATCTGATTCACTTTTTGTAAGTGAAGCAAAAAATTTATAGATTAATTTGGTTGTTTATTAGAATGAAAAATATAATACATCAATATAATTAAAATTAACTAGTATAAATCAAATATTGTCATTGTTCGTTTTTCTTATAAATTATCTCCTAGATAAACAAGCTCTTTTATACTCATCGTACATTGTGGCTTTATTGTCATTGTTAAACTAATCTTCCAAAGTTCGTTCATACGACGACGTTAGTTTTTCTGGTTTTTATCTGAACAGCTTTATTAACAGCTCTGCGCAGTCAGCGTGGTGTGGTTCTTAAACCAAAACGTTTCCGTTCAGTAAACGTTTAGCGCAATAGTATTAAAATATTAACGATAACAACTTTTTTTATAAAATTCGCATAACGCAGAATTAAAATATTTAAAAAAAGTAATTTGTTTTTTTCAAGTTTAAATTAAGAGCTAAAGCGACGGACTAGTAGATATGTCTTTATTGTTCTTGTAACCACTTTCTGAGGTATCAGGCGGCTCTGGCGCACAAAAGTTTGCATCCAAAGTTTGTAATTATATTTCTGTTTACTTTTGGCGTTTTGAATACAATTCAAGCTGAGTTTAGTTAATCTGCTAAATTTAATCTCGATATATAAATGGATTGGAAAAGTTTTTATTACAATAAACAGAAAAACAGTTAACTGAGTTAAAGGTCGCTGGTTCGGAATCGATCGTGCACAAATGGATTTTTATGTTCGATAAAAGACATGTGCCATCCACCAATTCGAATTAAGACCTAATCACTCTCGCTCATGAATAGGCCAGTGTCCCAGTGTCCTGTCATGATGATGACATAATTTTATCTGTGTTGGTTGATTAGCAACTTATATGAGGTCAGCGTTTTAAAGCTATCATACATGTAACAAAAACAATAAGGATTCCAAATCGCTCAGAGCTAAAACACAAAAATATATTTATGCTTAGTTTACATTAATTGTATGAGTATGTTATATTTTGTTATAAGTATTTCAAATTTGCTAAACATTGCTTAAAATTATGAAGTATAAGAAGCAATGTCAGCCTATTGAAATGCTTTTCGCTGAAACCACTTCGTCATCATGACCCAGTGTGAAAGTCACTCAAAGTTAGACTAAAAATACCAAACAGATGTGAAATACCCAGCCTAAGCAGATTTGTATTTTTTTTTATGTCAGCAAGTGACAGAACAATCAAGTCGCCCACCTGATGTTAAGCACCACGCCTGACAATTACAGATGCAGTGCCACCCAAACCTTAAAGTTTTTAAGTGTTTGCGTGGCACTGCACTGCGCTTATCACCCCGGGACATCGTTGTCTCTTTCGCCCAGTAATTTCATTTGCTATAGTGTCTTTCAAACCTAAATACAGTAGTGGTTGCACACTATTGCTTGGAGGTTGAACATCTGCCACTGCGGTGGTACCCACCAAGACGGACTTGCTAAAGAGTCCTACCACCAGATTATTTTACGTAAATAAGTAAAATAAACTCAATACATTTAATTCGTGTCACCCGCTACATCTAGTTAGTTTCGATGGTTCTGACTTGACATGCTCATATTATCAGTCGAATCACATTTACAATTCATAGAGCCCAAATACGTAACTGCAAGCTGTAGCATACAATGTACAAAATTGACAATGAGTTGTACACACACAGTGTTGAGTTTATCATCATCATCATCATATCAGCTGATAGACGTGCACTGCTGGACATAGGCCCCCAAAGAGCACCAAGCCGATTTTGAGCCTTCACCATCACCAGTGTTGAGTTAGACTTTAAATACATCACGTAGTCAAGGAGTTACACTTCTAAACGTTTGTTTATCTACGGTGGAAGTCGCTTGCCAAGTCACTAGGACGCAAATACCGGTTTATTGATATCGATGAACGTATTTACTTGCGTTGACGTGAGATGTGAAATGTTGATGGAATATTTATGGAAATATGCTCGAAATTGGCAGATGTTTGGTGGTCTCTTGTTTTTCGAACTCCTCTTTACTCTTTGGATAAATGTCCACATCACTTATTTCATGGTAATCATCATGAAATAAGACTGCAGTACTTTTATATCATAGTATTTTTGTCGTTTGTTTTTTAAAGGGACTATTATTTTTAGAGATCTGTCAACAGTTCTAGAGTACCATTCGACTGAATGTATCCTAAATGGTAACAAATTTGTATGGAAAAAAAAAGAATATGCGTAAACTTTCACAATGACTTTAAATTTTGAAAAAATAATACCTTTGAAGTTTTATTATACCTTATTGTAATTCTTTCTATTCTTTGCTAGACTTCACCGCTCTGAGTAAAAAAATAACGCCCGAATACTGAAAAGCTACTTAACTAATCAAAGCCTATTTGGTGACGTTTTTGACGTTCCTCCATACAGTTTTGAAAACTAAATAGCTACCGTTAAATATCGTTTGAGTATTCAATCAAAGTCAAAAAAAACAATTTAAAATGTGATCACAGTTAAAATAAACAGATAAAAATTTAACTGTTTTTATACAATTAAACGCTTGTCGCGTTTAATATCAAATAATTACCTTCAAACAATTAAAAGCTACTTTGGTATCCTTTGAGTTGCAAGTTTTTGTAATTAATTGTCGTATAACGAAACTAAGAATTTGAACCTTAGGGAATATTATTTAATAGCTGCTCACAACATAATAGCTCCAATGAGAGGGAACAAGATATTTGATTACTGTGTGTAATAGAGACGCAGTGGAGGCATACGCAGAGAGAAAAATGATCCAGGTTTCATCAGTTTTTTTTGAAATATCAAATAAGAAATCAGAAGATTTGCATTGGGTTTTTATAAATAAATAGTCTAATCCACTGACCGATGTTTATGGCGATACTTTCTTACATAAGGATTATACAATAAAATGTCAGTACAACAATACAGTGCTAGATATGTAGGTAATGTGAAAGCGGTGCTGTGTTTAGGCTTGAAGAACACTGCACTTCACTGCTGCAAGTAACTATGTCTTGGGTTGTCAAGCGCAGTGCAGTGCCACGCAGAATCTTATATCATGAAGCTTTGCAATTGCCCGACCATAACAATTGCTACTGCAATTGTTTTTTTTATTGCTACTGCAATTGTTGTGGTCGGGCGTGGCGCTTAACAACAAGCGAACATTTCGAGTATCCGGTCACTTTCTGACATAAATAAATTAATATAAGCGGACATTTTTCCACAGCGTCATCTAGACTCTAACTAAGCAAAGCTTGTATGGGAACCAGATGACTGATAACATACATAATATTACTATAATCGTATAATTTATTATAAATACATACTTAAATAAATAGAAACACGCAGACCCGGAGCAATTATTAGCATATGGTGTAAACATTTGTTCCGTAGCGGGAATCAAACCCACAACTCTTCGTTTCTCAACCGGACAAAAAATATATTCATGACTGATTTTTAATGATACATTATCAAAACGAGTGAAAAAAACGTTACCTACTGCCGAATGCTTGAACAATGCCAAAGTATGCGTCAGGCCTAAGCGGCGCGGCGCGTTGCGGTGAGGTGACGCTCTGTATCGTAATTACACCTGGCCCGAGAGGGGAGATACCTTTCTTAACTAAATGAGGGCTCTTATTAAAGACACGGCTACATTTTTCAAGTTAATCGATTCGATTTAGAGGCTATCTATTGAAATTGCAGAGTTACATTAATGCTTTCGCTGGGATGGCTGTTTTCCTTTACGTTTCAAGATGCTTTATATTTTAGTGAATACATAAACATATATTAGATGTTTGTCTAGTGTCTGAGTATGAATGTCTCAAAATAATGTATTTACAAAAAAGTAAGTGTCTGGTTCTTACTTGTAAAACGTTTGAAAGTTATAATAATGCTGATTGGTGTATGGCACCTGTCTTTTAAATTTTTTGTTGTTTGACATGCCAGTTTCCTCACGATGTTTTCCTTCACGAAATCGTCTATGCTCGCTGGATTGTTTAGGTAGACTTGTTCATGTGTTTACTACATATGACATCGTCTTTGCCTATCCAATTAGTTTCCTTAAATTAAGACCATGTCGCCACCCTCATTACCGTCATAACCTTTGATGTTTACAAAGTTACGAGTAATCCATCGTCAGCTATTGAGTTTATTAAAGCCCCAAAGGGTGCGAGGGAGCGCGAAACAACGTTCCGCTCATTAACCTGACTACAATGTGACGACAACGAGGTGAAATCATGACGTGTCAGTCACTCACGGTGCAAGTCAATAGCAAGAGGCGATTTACAACAATCAAACTCGTAACTCGTAACGTACACAAAATTTTTAGTAATTTCCCGCTTAATTTTTTTCTAGTCTGATAAACATGAGTTTTGCGTTTTCATAACCTCATTTGAAGAAAGTTAAGAGAGAAAAAAACTTGTACTATATTTGGTCAGTTAATTTAGTAATCTTATAAAATATTTCAATATTGATTTAAATATTTAGATCAGAACTAAATACTTGAATCAATATTTCAAATACAATTATTCAAGCGCACATTACAAATTACAGTGAGATACGAGTACATCTTACCACACAATGCTTTACATTTTTTTTTATTGCATTAACTGAAATCAAAATCATAATCACGTCGTATTTACTTAATTTGAATAAAAACATAGTGTGTCCCATTGGAAAATGAACAAAAACTTCTGTTTGACTAAGAATATTGAAGCTCCGGGTCAACCGGTAGGGTTCAATTAAGGGGAGGCTATAAGGATAAGAAAAATAAACATTTTTTTATAAAATGTTGCCAATATATAACAATTCGAATAATAATAAGAATTTTATGTCATAGTTCATTCATAGTAGATTGCCATTTATAAATAAGTTTAACTGAGCGTTTTAGACCGCAACGAAATAGTAAATCAAATTTTTGCTAAGACAAAGCTTTGCTCTATAAAATTTTGAATAACTGTATAATGTGAACTTTTGCTTCCTTGCTTGTTTCTTAAGCCTTTAAAAACAAAGAAAATAAGCACGCTAAAATAAAGTTGGACTTTTAATAAAACAGGGTCACGTAAACATTGATGGTCGGGACAACCCGGGCTCCATCGTAAAAAACGGCCAATTTGTAAATCACGGTTAGAGTTCCGTACCTTTTAATAGGAAACAATATTGTTTGTTGCAGGGACCGGTAAATTGTAATGATTGAAAAGCTTTTAGGCTTATAAACAGTTACAAAAACGTTACTTAGATAAAAAGTGGAGACTTTTATCTAATAAAAGAGTGTACTTTTTTATATAGCTGCTTTCAATTTTCTAATTATCTGAGAAATCAGGTCTAAACAACAACTCGTACTCATGAGGAACACCCCGCGACTTTGTCCGCGTTTGGTTTGTTTTTATAAACTTTCACATTATATGAAAAATATACCCTTCAAATTTATTCTTGGTACAGCGGCTAAGGCTCTGCGTTGTAGGTCAGTATGCGTTCCTGATGCAGTCAGAGAGTCTACCAATTTATTTACTTTTAAAACTAGACTAAAACGATGGCTTATCGAGCAAACCTTTGACGAGTTCATAGCGTATAAAATTGTAAATGTGTAAATTGTATGTTTTAATTGGATTATTATTAATAAATAATTGTATTAATTAATCAGTATTATTCTGGTATTTTTTTTAATATATTTTTTTTTAGTATTATGAAATAGGTATAGAATGTACCTAAATTAGAAACAATTGACCTGTAATTATTATTATCAATAAATACTATTGTGACTATTATTATTATTATGTCACCAAGCTTTCTATGATATACATTATTGAATTAAACATCCTGAAATTTTATAAAAGCTCTCGTCCTTGTGACTTCAAAAACACGGTTTTGAATCGAGTAGCAGATAGCATACTTACTATATTATGTAACTCGATTTATATATATATATTTTGATAAAAACTGTTATGAAAACAATGTATGTTAAAGGTTCACGTTCCAAAACCATGATTACGATTCACCTCGCGAAATGTAGGGCACGGAAGCCAGATGAAATTAATTAGGTCGGGTTTACCCTACAGGCTATTTTCATGGGGATGATAAACTACCATTTTTGTGAAAATATTTTGTGTGGGCTTGATATATTAGCTGAAATAATAAGTGGCTGCCTTTATTAAGTAGCTTAGTAATATAATTTAAGGCTTTCACAAATATAAAATTGTATAGCATCGCGCCAGGACCGATGCTACGTTGCGTTGTATTGAGCTTGAGCTTATTCCACAAACAAGTACTGGACCAATCTACTTCACGTCTGCAGTCAGTCACTCTAAGCGCGAGCGTTTTTAAACGGTTTTATTTACCTGTTTGTTGTTGTTGTTGGGTCAAATGTATTGAAATTTTTAATCAATGCTTACGCGATGTCAAATCGTCGTCGTTCATTCGACTTTGCGTAGCGCGACATCAAGACGTTAAAGCTAACTTTGCAACCAATGATTTTCACACATGACGCTGTGGTACACTGCTAGACTTTTGTAAAAAAAATCGTACGGTAGGGCGCTAGAGCGGCTTTTGGCTTCATGGTTGAAAAATGTAAGCTGTTGATAACTTCACGTTGATCACCGCAGACAGATGTGAGTCAACGGAATGCTCTGCTAAACTAATTCATGCTTCACAGGATAACGCAAGTTAAAGACTGCACACAAAATGTCGACCAATCTTTTAAGCCTTTCCTAAATAAAATATTTTCCCCTTAGGGTAAAACTATCCTCCAAGTCAGTGGAACTCACCATTGTAATGTCATTAGTTATGCGCTGGGCAGTGACGTCATTAATTAATGACTCTCACACATCTCTGTCAGGGAGGTTCATACGAGTAGTTTGTCATGTTCATATTGCGACGTTGGTGGATTGGTGTTATTTTGTAATGGCTACGGTGCTGTTATCATGTTAGATGACTCATGATTCTATCACAAATTACACATATTAATATTTTAGTCTATATCGTTACAAAAAGCAGCTGCAGTCTTTTTTTTTATACAACTGAAGTGGCAACCAAGCGTACGGCCCACAAGATGGTAAGCGGTTACCGCAGCCTATGAACGCTTGCAATACCAGAGGTATCACTCGCGGGTTGCCACCTTGAGGCTAAGATCGAAAGCCTCATGTGCCAGAAATTTCAACGGAAACCATACCCTTCACCCCGGAACACAGCAATGCGAGCATTACTGCTTGGCGGCAGAAATAGGTATGGTGGTAGTCCTTCCCCGGACGAGCTCTATCACAAAGAACTCTACTACTCTTAAGTCTCTTTGTGATAAGGTCATAGTGACCTTGTTTGTTTGCTTGTTTGCCTGATCTCAGTGGTACAAAAACAAAAACTTGGATAAGCTACGTTTAGCATGATCATCATTTAGGTAAGAGACCGCTAGTGGAATTTACTTGTAAGAGATTACTTGCTTTGGAGGTCACGTGTAACTGACAGCTTTAATTAAATAGCAATTTACTTGTTTAACTTAAGTGTGCAATGAATATGTTCTTTGTAGAACTTACTAAAAGATATAAACAATTATTTTGTTTACTTGACGACCAATGTGGCGCGGTGGGCGAAGGTCCGCCTGCGACGCGGAGGTTGCGGGTTCGATTCCCGCCTTGGGACAAATGTTTGTAGGATCTGCAAATATTTGTTCCGGGTGTTCGGGGTGTTTTCTATGTATAATAAAAAATATCTATCTATGTATTGTATTAAATATATATCAGTCATCTAGTACCCATAATACAGCTCTGTTTAACAGCAGCTTACCTTGGGCTAGATGATGCTGTGTGGATTGTCCAGCATTATTTATTTCATTATATTAGGATACAGATCGTAACTGTTTCTTAAAACTTAGTAACCTCATTACAATAAATACGAAATCATCAATTCAACAAATGTCAAACAGCTGCACAAAAGTGTTCTCTAAATGGGCATAAAACCAAAAGAAAAGAGTTTTCAAACAAAATGACTTTTTCCGCGACACCTACATTTAGAGACGCAGAGCTTCCTTAATTATCATATTGTTGTATAAAATTGTCGTTAAAAGTCAACAAAAGTCGATAACATTCAACTTTAGGCCATTGTAAAAACAAGCCTCCTGTGGAAGTAAATAAAGGCAGAGTTTGCCACGTGATGCCAAATGTTGTATAGTAACCTAGTAACTAAACTTAGTGACTAAATCATAACTTTTCAAGGTTTTTTGTTTCTTTAAAGAAATAGTAAAAACCGACATCATCACACCTCATGATGCATACAAAAAAACATGTTCTAAGTATTTTCAGCCACGTCATTGCACCAGGCTAGATTGCGTTTAAAGGATTGGAGATTATTATAAAAAAGGGCTATTCCCAGTAGTCTTACCGAGTTGTCTTTCCAGTCGGACTACTGGGAATTTTCTTCCCAACAGACTTACTGATAGTAAGACTACGCTAGGTGTCATTGTCACGCTAGGTGACTATGCTAGGTTCAATAAAAATCAGTTCGCATTGCTGTGTTCCGGTTCGAAGGGTATGGTTTCCGATAAAATTACTGGCACATGAGAATTTCCATCTAACGTCTCAGGGTGGTAACACGCAAGTGATATTACACGTTAGCCGCTGACCATCAAGTGGGCCGTACGCTTGGTTGCCACTTTAGTGGTATAAAAAAAAAGTTACGTTTTGAAAATATAAGTATTTAAATAATTCAGAATTATTTTTTATTTTATATATATTATTATATTCATTATATTATATTATATATATCATTGTTCTATCAAGAACGCACAAGGCTTTAATTTTATTTTTTCCCCAACAAATAAACTGAATTATTATTATTTAAATTTATTTAGAATCACTTTAGACTCTACAAACAAAGATTACTTTTGAACAAAACGATTCGCTGCTAGCAGGTTTTTTAGAGTTAATTAAACTTAGACCAAAAAAATATGACTATGATCCACTTACCTAGTTACTGTCTACCCAAAAAATCCTGTTGGATAGACTTAATGGAAAAGGCGCGGGAAGGGTTCGAATCTCGGCCGTGTACTGGTAGACAGACATTGTATATTTATTTTCAGTATATAGTAAAGGATTTATTAGTATCTATCTAGTAATATAACAAACCAGCCTGTATAAATGTAAACCTTTTAAAATTTTATTTCAACTTGGGTAACCAACTTACCCGGTGCAAATCCAGCATGGTATTTGAAGAGGGCACGATAAAAAATCTTCAGTTTGGTCACGTTGCGTACTAATTCGGTCTCGGGGGCGCCTGGTTGGAGTTATGACTGGAATGGAACACTCGACTGGTGTAATCAGGGCTTTGCATATTACAAGAAAATTACAACAGGTATCCTTAACAAGTGAAACGGTGGCTTTTATTTCATGCTTTGACGCCACAAATAATTTTTTTAAAGATACTTTTGTGTTTTTTAATATAATTTTGATAGTTATAAAACTAAAGGTTTTTAGTAAATTCTTATTCAGTACATGAATTTCTTGAAAAAAAATATTCTTAAAAAAATGTATCCCCACTAAGCTTGGTGGTTTTTGTTTTGGTTTTTCAAATATTTCCACACATTTTAATAAAATAACCATAAATAAAAACTTCTAGAAACCCCCGAAACTACAATAGAAGTGATGATCTTCAAACGGCTGACCAGTTTTTCTTAAAACTCTTTTAAATAAGACACGAAAAAATTTAATCAAATTCGGTTCGCCCGTTCAGCTATGATGCCACAGACAACTTCACAATAACGAAGATGCACACTAAAAACTTATAACAAAAAATACCTATTTATTTATTAAAAAATACCAGCTGTACAAATTGTCAGCTAGCTCCGTGGATGACACGGTAGATTGCTGAGTAACTTTTTTTTCTATTTTTCACATGTGCATTTAGTTTAAGAAAAGATTATTTTTTAGGGTTCCTACATAAGTCTAACAAGAATTATCACAGTTGCACAATAATATCTGTTTGTTTTTTGTCCATCCGTGTGGTTTTAGAGTCGTTTTACTCGCAGAATATATATATTCTGTTAGCATGCTAAAATTGCATGTATTTCTAAGATAGCTAAATAAAGTTTGATTGGTGAATATGTTGGGGACATCATAAACAGGAGTCGACTTTTATAATTTCTAAACCCCATAGTGTGAGGTGATATCATTGGATAGGTCGTTCATTAATAAATATAAAGCTTTGAAATGGTCATATTTTGTAAGTGTACCCAACACCATTTGGCAACCTAAAACGTGTTAATAATATGCATATCATATGAAACGACACATGATATGTTATATATACCATGTTTTCGTATAATATAGCGTACTGTATACAAACACAACAGCGGGAACACACCCAACAGTCACATACAGTCCTGAAACCACACTAAGACTCCCTGTGTCGTTAGTATCAAAAACTACCGGTACTGTGGTACTTAAACACCTAGACCAAGAACAAATATTTGCAAATAATGCAATCATTTGAACTCGCAAACTCAAGGGGAAAATAAGAAACTATTTTTATCCATGATCAAAACAAAGGTAAGAAGAAGTGATAGTTTAATTATCGCTAGTACTATATTTTATATATACCAAGAATGAACCAGGCTTTAGAGGTTTGGTTTTACCCGAGGTGACAGGAAAATTATAATTATTATTATGAGACAGATTCTTAGAACAGCGGTCATAGACGAGCTTTCCTGTAAAAAACATTTTAATATAATATGGTGTTGCCGACCCAAACGCTATCGGAGCAGATAATCGCCCCCAAGCCTCTTTGAGTGTCTTAATGAAGTGTCCCGTCGAGAGGGATTATTTTTATTAAAAAGCGCCTACAACTTAATGAGAAAAATATGTATTTTAGAATTCTACATAGTCCAATTAAGCAAGTCAACAATAAAATAGCAACTCAATCTTGTCGTTAAAATGTCGGAACCCCGGTTCAATGCGAGTCATTACCATAAAAAGGAAATAATAACCGTTTTTAAATTTTGTATCGGCATTGCTGTTTTTATTGGCGAGCGGTGGGTAAAAAATGTAATTTGCGATCTACGAACGTACGAAAATTTGTATTTCCGTCGGCGGTCGGGCGCGCTCGGCCCGCCCCGGTAATTACAGGCTAATGAGAGCAAGTGTACGCGTTTCTCAGATGTGACGTTCATTTTTCAGAGCACATTTTGTAGCGTTATTTTATTGCGTGAGGACTGACTGGCAGAATGGCGCTGACTGTGGGAGCTATAAAAAAGCTCATTATCTTTTCATGGCAGACATGTCATGTGTGGTCATATTATTGCTTAGGATGAGTAATATCTGCTAAGTTATTGCGCTGGCGCTGGTAGATTTTATCTTTCTTTTGTAAATTTTCATGGTATTAATTATTTTTTACTACAAAATGAATACGTACACAAATCTAACCAAAAATATGTGCCACATTTACCCTAAACTAAATATACAGCTAAAACATTTTCTTACACTTCCAGAAACACTTTGTATTCATTTTAGTACAGCAAAAGTTATTTGTATTCATTCTGCGTCTCCACATAAAAGAACAAGGAAAATAAAAATATGTATTTTATATATTATGTCACGATTAGTTGACGAACAAAAGTCCAAAAGGAAGTTTGAACGGTGCTATTCGAGATCTCTCTCAATTGGCAAAAGTTTCTTGCTAACACAGGGTTGAACGAATGTCATGAATGAACGGATGAACGAGTGAATGATCATAGGAAAAGTAGAAGCTGTAATTACTCAAAATTCCCAAGAGATGGTGTAGTGATCATAGACTCGGTGAAGAGGCATTTTCACGGCTGGCTAAACATTTTCGATTATACTTTTTAGAAACTTTGAAAATGCGCGCTACACAAAGTGCACATATTATTTTGTAGTCATAATGCTATCATAGATATTAACTATGTTAAGCTACAAGTATATTAGGGGTGAGTTGCATCATCTAACGTTAACGTCAAATTGTTCAATCGTCGGTCCATTTGACGTTAACGGTAGATGATGCAACTCACCCTAAGATTTACAAAGTTTAACCTAACATAAATAATATTAAATAATAACGAACGAATAATAATTTTATTAAAAAACTTATAAAGGCGCTGCAACCTGCAAAGTTATATTTTAGATTAGCTGTTGTGTGTTATACTAAACTGTGTTTAGATTATAATACTTTGTGTTTTTAATGACAAATAAAAAACTTATAAAAACAAAACAACTAAAATACTAGAAATCTTACTTAGCCCAAAAAATTTTTTAGTTTATTAATTTCTATTTAAACGTGAGTAAAAATTCTTAAGTTTTTGCACTTCACCGTTATTACTTTTACAAGAACAAGCACCTACTGTATTAATTATTGACTCTTTGTCCAACAAATTGAATATTAGCGTTTGAAATTGTTGTTGGTGACTCGTAACTTGATTCGATATTTGGAATATTGCAAGCTTTTAGCGTGGTAGGTAATTGAATTCCTGAGTTGAATGGTGGTAAAATTGATGTTCAATTTATTTTGCTAAATGTTTACTATTAGTTCTGATATTAGTGTGCCATTAAATTTATCATCGTTTTGCATTCAATAATAAATGAATAAGAGGCAAATATTTAAAACAACATTATCCTTGGTACTTAAGTAGGAATACTCTTTTGCTTGATGTACTTACTTTTTAATCACATTCTATTATGAAATACAAAAACACAGCTAACAATAAACCTGCGTCATCAAAACTAACATAATTATTTTATACTTCATGCAAAAAGTTTCCAGTAAATTTTTCTGTTTGAATAAATAGTGAATCTTTCAAAAAGACAACTAAAAAGTTTTTATAAAGCGAACAGCATTGAAGTCAGTCGAAACTCATTCAATCACAGGTACATCCAAAGCCGAACAAAAATACTTCGCACTCGAGGGGCTTATAATACCATCGGTCGCTGTGAAACCCGGCCGCAGTACCAGTTATTTGAACTAGTCATTGTTAGTAGAGCAGAAGTCAGAGATTGATTTATAACAATATAATTTATCTGTTGCAAAACGTCGGTCGTTAGAAAATAAGTTTAAAATACACAATATGCAATGTACATGTTTGATTTATGACATGCAACTGTCCTTTCAGTTTGCCATCCACCTCAGTAATTATCATCGATTTGGTGTAAAAACAATCTAATATCTGAAAGCTACAGGCGTTTTTGTACCCTAATATTTAGTTTAGCTGGTGAAACAAGACGAATTTAGTCTAGGATGGAACTGGTTTGCACGAAGCTGTGCTGTGAAACGAAGTAGTTAATCATTATTACCGTGATGTGTGTCAAATTATGTTGGTTCTTGCTCTACAGTGGTAGTTTCCACCACTAATCCATTAGATGTGACTTTTGCACAATGAGCGCTGATGCGTTGTCTAATAGCTTTTGTTGTACCAATATTCGACACACTCGTACGCAGTGTATTGTTTTGGAGTACAAAATGGGTTTGGCTTTTGAGTCGATTAACGAGATGAGTTTCAATTTAAATTTTCTATTTTCGTGTTAGGGTCAAAGCTCATAGTATTATAGAAGAGTTATGTGAGTGAGTAATAGGGATGATAATATTATTTGAAATTAAATCTATTAGAAAATGAAGAGCTTAACTCACTTATAAGCAATTTTTAGATGTTTGTAACTTTATCTCTAATACGTTTATAAAAAAAAACTCTATCACGCAGCAATAGTTAAACAGATTTGTATGAAATTCGAGATTTATCATTATGATCTGGAGTAAAAAATAGTGCATTTAATTCTGGTTCCACGCAAAGCTACTGGCGGCAACTAGTAATGAAATAACTGTTACTGTACTAGTAAATACTAAAAACATGCACCATTTTGTAATAATCATAGATAATTTAAACACAATCGTGTGTTTTATTCTTGTTTTATTACCTTACTCGTACAATCGAATGTTTGAGATGTTCGGTATCAATGAAACACAACTAGTGAAGGTTGGAATCGTATTGGTTTTATTCACACCATCATTTATGGAAACTTCTACCTGTACACTAAGGATGTTTTTCGTATATCAGCAAGTTACAATTTAGGTACAATTTGTAACTTATTTTATGACACAATAATAATCAAGATATACCTGGATTGATTATTATACACCGATTTGGATGTAAATAAATGAAATAAAAGGAAAAATAAAATAAAATAACTTAAACTACTGTTGCACAAAACAAAAAGATTACAATATTAACTATAACGTTGCCATTAATTTTGTCTAGTGAAGTGAATATTTCTAGTATATTGTTACTACGGTGAAAGTAATGCGTCTCAGCAATTTTCTCATTTTGAGGTAATATCAGTATCCAGCCTCCCACCTCATTGGTAATTAACAACCTAGATCACTAAAATCAGAGTACTGTGTGCAATGAAAAAATATTCTATAAATTTAGCCTTCATCATCATCATCATGACCGCCTTCTAATGTTCCCACTGCTGGGACACTAGCAAATTTAGCCTTAGCTCGTTCGTTTCAACTGACTCGTTTTTTTATAAATAAAGGTGTACGGTAATCATTCGGCTACAATAATTCACAAAACGTTTTATGAAATAGTATAATTGAGTTCCACTTGAATTTTACTATAAAAAAGCCATGACCAAAAATACCAGAAATACTCACACCACTGGACAAAATGAAATTGTAAAAGTCGAGCTCATTTTATGAATTCACCGAAATGAAGTCACAAAATTATAAAACAATTTTCATTCAACTCAGTTGCCGCTTCGTAACCTCATAAAATGCAACTCGGCCGGTTTATACGTGAGTAAGCGAGTGTAAGTTTTACATGAGGATAGTAACTGGTTTGGTTTGCACTTGGGCAAGTGAAATGCAATACTGTAGAGCCTAATTGACTTTGATTACGTCACAGCGAAAGCGCCTTAAATTTTAAAAGGTATCCGACCGAAATCTATAACTAGTGTATATCTATTCTATCTATATCTATTTTTACAAACAAGCAGACAGACAAACAAGCTGACAGACAAAAAAGAGATCGCAAAAGGTTCCAACTTTTTCCTTCAAATACTGAACCCAAAAACACACTTTCAAGACAGTAATCAGCGCGAAATATAGTCGGTCTCACGTACGAATCTGCGCGGGAGAAAATAAAGTTTTGATGTAAAAAGTTCTTTTTATTTGCTATGTTCAAAACAAACTTCGAGGTGGCTTCTATGTTTTTTGTGCGTACGTACAAATGATCTTTTTTTTGGGAAAGTAGACGTTTGACTCTTTCTATTTTACGACTGTGAAATATGCTTTCCGGTTTCGTATTAGCCAGAGAGTGATTAAGATTCACAAAAGTTGTTGTGAAAAAATAATTTAAACCCATTTTATTTTAATAATATGCGAGTAAAAGCTGTTTTGCAAGATTTTATGGCAATAAACTGCTATTTTAACGAAAAAGTAAACCCAAAGGTTTTTTCTGCCTATTTAGTTAGACCAGTTTAGTTTAGTAAAGTTTAGACCTGTACACAACCATGCCCGCCGTAACAATTTAGACGATTTGGATGTAAGTAAACTGTAAATAGCAAGTAAGTTTGTATGAGTCAGTGGACGTTAAAGACGTACCTTTTATACTGATACCACAACAACGATATCGCAGGCAAAAACTAGTATGTATATTAAAAAATGATGTTGATTTTATTTATTCAATCCACGTGGCACAGATTTGTACGAGTAGACATTGATGGTTTTAGTGTCGTCAAACTGAAACTTCGTACGTTTAGTGCATTGTTTTGTCTAAAGTACCAGCGTTGTGTACGGGCGGAAGGGTTACCTGAGCGCTTGTTGAATACTAAACAAGGAATCTTAACCCTCAATCTGCTGCTGAGTACGATCCGAAGACGAACATTGCTTTTACAATGGACTTCAGATAGGATTTATAGGTTGCTTTACACATTTTTTGTTTTGTATCTCCCCTCCAAGATAGAATTTAAATTATGTTTTATGTAAGATGGTCAAGTCAAATTGAATCCAAAATAGTAACAAAAAAACACAAAGATTACTTTGAAATAATTCAAGTTAAATTTGCAAAGTGATTCATGCTAGGTAGGTCCAACTTCTATAAAGAAGTCAACCGATGAATCCAACTCGGATCGGGCAGCGTTCGGAAAGCTACGGCAATTTTTTCGTTACAGATACGGCAAAGCTCCAAGACAAAAGTCTATAATCAGTGCGTGTTGCCAGTGATGACTTATGGCACTGAGACGTGGTCGCTAACTGTAGATATTGTTCAAAAGCTCAAACTCGCCTAACAAGCTATGGAAAGAGCTATGCTGGGAGTTTCACTACGCGATCGAATCCGCAATGAGGAAATCCGTAAAAGAACCAAGGTTACCGACATAGCTCTTAGAATTAGTAAGTTTAAGTAGCAATGGGCAGGCCATATAGCTCGCAGAACCGATAACCGCTGAGGAATAAAGGTTCTCGAGTGGCGACCACGAACTGGAAAACGAAGTGTAGGACGGCCCTTCACTCGTTGAACCGATGACAATAAAGGTTCGCAGGAAGTCGGTGGATAGTGAAGGCTTAAAATCGGTCGTCATGGCGCTCTTTGGAGGGAGGCTTATGACCAGCAGTGGACGTCTATCAGCTGATATGATAGGTAAATTTACGCTAATTCCACGCGAGTTGGCAAACCTCAAAGACTATCACACGCACTAAAGCGCTCAGTTCTAAACGCTACTGCGTTACTCATTCAAATTATGACTGCGCTAAACTATGCGTATTTTTACAAACTAGTTACACCAAGAGTAGTAGAGTTCTTTGTGTTAGTAAGCGATCACCATAGCTTAATGTACGCTTGCAACATCTGAAATCATACCCTTCGAACCAAAACACAGCGATGTGAGCATTACTGCTTGGCGACAGAAATATAGGTACGTATAGTGGTAGTCCTTCCCCGGACGAGCTCTATGACAAAGAACTCTACCACTCTTCAAGTACGATTACAACAAATATCATAATATCTTGTGATGATATTAATTTAAGAGAATTATTTTCTTATTATACCTATATACCTATTATAGAGTTTTTAGCACAAACTTCTCCAGAAATTCAAATCATTTCAGAAACTTTCAAACACGTAAAGACAACATTAGAAAGAAAGTTTGGAGTTTTTTGGGAAACGAGCACATATTCGACACGTCCACGACACATGTCGGCTATTCCGATCCGATCTCAATTCGAGAGAGAGACTTAATAAAATGACACTGTCGATTTATCGTCCTTGTGCACAAACTGCGAGCGAGTTTTTAGTCACTTAAACCGTTTCATTGTTTTTTTAAACGAATAAGCACTTGTTTTTATTGGTAAAAAAATATTTTTATATTTTCCTGTACGTGAATAAAATTACTTCGCGAGGTGCCTTTTTTATCAATACATTGTTTTTTTTATAATTCATTGTCATTAATGTGTCATTGACAATTCAAACCGGTTTGTAGCAATTAAGTACATTAATAACATATCAACAATTTAAGTTGGTAAAACAAGTAGCTAGGTAACAAGTAGGTTGGTATAACAATAGTAAATGTAAGTATTATCAATATAAAGTATGATTTATAATGAAAGCAAGAATTTAAAAGGACAACAATATAAAAAGTGCCCGCTTACGCTCGCCATTTGTCACCCCTGTAAGGAGTTAGCATGTTCTATCTACTCATCGAATCTCCCGGATCTTTGTAACTGAACTTACAAACCGCTGACGAAAAGATTTTTTTAACCTTTAGTGAATTCGCCTTAACTCTTTTAGGGGGTTTTATTCAGTGCTCTTTTACTTTCTTTTTGTTGAATATATTAGGGTGTAGGTTTGTGACTTTCAATCCGATCAACTACGGTACTCGTAGCATGTCTACGCTTCGTAGCATAGCGCTACGAAAGGGCTACGCATTTCAAAATTTTAGCAAGGCTTTTCATAGACATCCTAAACTAGTCGTTGACTGTAGCTTGACCAATAAAATAAGTAATTCTCCGACAAAATAATTTATTAAATTGAGACCATGTAAATTGTGAAAATTAGTTATACAATAAATGTTTTTTTTTATGCTTATTTTTCTCAATTATGAAATTATAAAATACTATAGTTTTTTACTGACGATGATGAATATTTTCAATTTTGAATTTTAAAAACAAAATTTTTATTATATCATATTCCAATTTTGACATCCATTTCACACAAAACCATTTATCTAATAATTTATCTAATAGTCAGCAAATAATTTGAAATCATAACTCTCTCTCATCATCACAGAAAGCAACGAAGTTCACAGAACCTTGTAAGAACACGTATGTTTTAAACAAGTTTCGCCCACGATGACGGCTATAACATATTTCAAACAATTTCAAAGTGTAATGTGCGAAAAATAAGGTTCTCGTATCGCTCGCTCCCTGCCAACTCTTTTACATGGAAATATAGAGGCTAGATGTAAAGAGATATAAAATTAAATGTATCCTCCAGTTTGGGAAAAGTTGTATCAGCTAGCAACAAATACTACATGAGTACGTGCGTGGATTTTCACGCCATTGCAAAATAACTATAAAATATCTGAACCAAATTTTTAAATAGTGTGAAAAAACATCAAACCTTTTTTTTATTTTTTTTTAATGTCAGCAAGTGACAATTAAGGTGCCTACCTGATGTCAAGCACCACGCCTGACTATTACAGATGCAGTGTCATCCAAAGTTTAAAGTTTTTAAGGGTTTACGTGGCACTGCACTGCGCTTATCACCCCGAAACATTGTTGTTAAGTTTCTTTCACCCAGTAATTTCAGTTGCTACAGTGCCCTTCAAACCTAAACACAGTAATGCTTGCACACTACTGCTTGGAGGTTAAATATCTGACACTGCGGTGGTACCCACCAAGACAGACTCTTGCTGAAGAGTCCTACCATCAGGTCCACATCTTTAATTAGTCGCAGAGTAGCTTTAATAAATTACTTTAAATAAAATAAGTTCGTATGAGTCAATCAGTGGCCAACTTTGGTAGCTTCAACTACACTATTTTTAATCAATCAACTGAGTCCTACCACTTTGCTATATTTTTGCCTAAATGTTGTCTTATCTAGTATTTATTTAGTTTATATCCACAGAAAGTTTTCTCTAAAACTTGGACTTTTATTTAAAAATTCTATCTTTAAATTCAAGATTCCTAAATTCTACTGCAGCACTCTGGCTCCGAACAAATCGCTTATTCAAATCCAGTGTCGTATCTAGTAACTCTAAAGCCTCGAAGGCTCGCTGGGAACACGAGATACAGCTGATCCGTTTTGTTTCCACGAAACTACCAGCTTCGGAGATATTGAGCAGACAGGAGAGAGTTCGGAAAATATTTTGTACAATCTTATGTTTCCAGTTTGCGGGCTTTCTTACCTAATTTGGGGGAACGGTTCGTATAAACATAATATAATGTCGATTAGCTAGGTTTTATATTTATTTATTTTGCTTAGGTTTACAGTTTCTGTTTTTTTTTTCGATAAATATACCTATGGATTTTCAATACTCAATACTCAGACTAAAGTCATAAACTGGTCATTCAACTCTCAACAACAACTGGAAATAGGTTTCTATACATAGATTTTGTAGATGGCAAGCTAAAGGTTATAAGCGTTCATTCATTATTCACAACTGACATCTCGATTATATCGCTGAACTTTGGCCTAAGGAGCATTGAAAATCTTAATTTAGAACTCATCTTTGCATAACATTTTTATGTGGATATGTTTACACAATCGAAACAAACAAGTATAACATCCCTACCTAATCCCAGTTGGTATATCTAGTAGGTAACTGACAAAATCTCGAATCCCATTCGTCAATATTCAGTGAGTTATTACATTACACCATCCCGGTGGTATCGAGGTGGAACTCAATGCATACGTTACGGAAAATGTGGGAAATACAAAACGAATAAAAAATGTAAGGTCACACAGCCTTTGTAGAGAAGCGAAAGGAAGCAGTATTGTTTTGTATTTTTAAAAGATTGAGGTCTTATTGTCTTGGTCTTGTCTTTTGAGTGATTGAAAAACTCTTCTTTGGATTGTGTCTTTTTGAAAGAGTTCTTTGTTTGACTTTTATCTTATGCCTACTTTAAGTCACAGTAAATCATAATAATAAAATAAATCAATGAGTACATAAATTCTGTAAAGAAAATACTCTCAAACTCTATACAAGATATTTTATTATTAATGCATAATATTTGAGAAATAGGTTCCACACACAAGAAATTACGTACCTTTTTTTTAACATTTTGTCCGAAAAGTCTCTTGTAAATCGATTACGTTTTTTTTGGTCAATTTTTATTTATCATTGTTGGAAATTATAATCTTTTATTAAACTGCAAGCTATTAGTTAGCTGATAATTTTCATTGACAATATCACCTACTCTAAATATATCAAGAATACCAATTCAAAGCACAAGTTGAATACAAATCCACACCAGAAATACAAGGATACAAAAACAATAGACCGTACTGCTTCCACTTCATAACAATATCTCACTTCCTTACTCCTCCAAATCAGGCATTTCGGCCACGTATAGAATTCACCTCAACAATACAATAAAATAAACCTTAGCCATAAACATGTAGTAGGATAGAAACTTTTCTCGAACGTTCTCGAATATTCTCGAACATACTCAGAGAGAACTCCACATATCACGTGATATGAGGCCAATAAACAAGGCGTCGAGAGCATTAATCCGAATTAAATGAGCTGGCACTAGTTTGGGCCACAGTTGAAGGTTGTACGGTACGGGAAGACGACCTGTTTACTTGTATTAAGCATGTTATAAAAGTACTTTTTATAATCCAATAATTGACGGGCTTGATACACACACGCAAAAGCAGGGTGGCGCGCAGATGCAGAATAGTATTTTATTTGATATTTTGTGACGCATTGAGGCGATTCCAAAGTGGATCTAACGCCAAACGAGGTTCTTCTATTTTCTGTAAAATAGAGCAAGGTTTAAAAGTTAGATGCAACCACGGTGTCTTGTTTATCGTATGATCAACAAAATACATATACCTATTCTGCAAGCAATAGCGCGTTATGTAAAACTCCGCTTATGTTCCACTAATGTTCAAACAAGATCTAATTAGGAACAGTTTTATTCAACAAAAACACAAGGATCACTTTGAAACAAGATACGTGAATTTACGCCAGTTCCAACGCACCCATGCCATAAAAGAACTGGCAACAACACCGGTTGGTTTTCTATCCTTTTTGAGGCATGAACCTTGTTATTGCTATGGATGCCGAGCATATAAAATGATTTTTTATTTTAGCGTCATGGTATAATTTATTTTTACAATTGAGTCACTGCTGCCTCTCTCCAGCTACATCCAACCCCTGTTCAGAAATATTAATCAGTCGCAGGCCGAACTTGAGTCCTTGGCTCGTAAAGCCTCAACTCTCCCTAAAGCACAGAATAAAATAATAGTCACTGGGGATGGACGATGCTTCATCTGGACTAGGTGTTTGTCAGTTGGTGACGATTTTAGGGTCATGGCTACCGTTTGCTAGCGTGAAGAACATGTTTAAAACTTAAAGCAGGTTTATTTTCATGCAACTTCTGTCAAGTAATTGTAGAAAAACCGGTTCAAGAAGGCATTTTAGGATAAACTCAACGTACACTAAGGCAATAAAATATGTATATTTTATTGGATATTGAACGTAACAAACGTTGAGTTTGTTTTTCAGCCATTATTCAGACTCGTAAGCATAAGATTAATTACATAATCACTGTAATGTAATGTTTGCTACTGCTGCCATGTTTTTTTATCAGCTGTCTTTTACAAAACAAAGATATGGATAGAAAGTTATACGGAAAAAATACGTTTCTGAAAAAAACTCATCTGCGTCATACGAGCAGGATCGTCGTTCTTTGCGGTGCGAAATAGCATTGCGTTTATGTATTAAATACTTTATACAAAAAACCACTTAGTGCCGCGTAAATTAAAGCAAATAACTAAATCAAATCACAGGTATTCTAACCAAACTGACAACAGCAAACATTATTATGTACATTTAAATGAAGTTTTCAAACGCCTCAAAATGGCAGAGCCACAAAGGGTATCACTTCAAACAAAATCTAGTATTCTCGTACACTCAACGACCAAGCTCTGCAAACAAACAACATTAATTAAAGACTTGACTAAATTCTGATACTTAGTCAATGTTCTTTACTTATATGAAAGCAATTCTGTGCATTTCTAGTGTCTCTTAAACTTTTGTATCACGAAGATTGAGCCAAAAAACTTACCTTTTGAGATGGAATGATACAGTCACGAAGCAGTTGAAATGCTTAAAACCGGTGGTAAGCCTGACTTCGCATACCTTTACCCATTAAGGTTGGTTAGGTTCAGCCGGACGATTACATAACTCATCGATAATTGTTCGATAACCACAATACTTGGGTTATGTCAAGTGTCGAGTTAGCTATGTGAGCAAGGTCTAAACAATGTGATTGAATACCATTAATTTTACTCGAATTAATAAGTGAATTTATTTAATAAAGAAATCACACAATCACACACAAGTGTGCAGATATTCCGTAAACATTGTTTCTCTAGATTCATCAAAAAGTTGACAACACGCATTCAGAAATGGCTAGTTAGCTATACTAAAGTTACTAAAGCTTTGTAAAATGTTGTAGTTGCGTGTGTAGTTCCTACGTATATATTTATAAAGTTTATTTTAGGATGAACGGTAAATAAATAGTGGTTTATAGCTAGGAACTAAGACACGATGGCGGAATATGAAGAGCTCCCACACACTGAATGAGGTTTAGCCAGAAATTCTGCACGTTCGTAACTAATTAGCGGGTAAGCGGCTTAGCTCGTTTTGAAAGAGAGTGCATCCTTTGAAAATAATAATTTTAAGGATCATTTTATTAAAATGATTTTACCCATAGATTACAATAAAAAAATTATAGCACAAACTAAAACAAATACGCTAGTAAAAATATGAACCCTTTAGTTTTATCGAATTTTTAGAAGAATACCTGTGAACCTTTCGCTTTTATCTGCCACTAAACTGATATAAAAAGGACATTTTCTTCAGCACTACTTCAGTATTACACTACACTACACTTCACATACTAAATATTGGCAGATTTTTTTTTAAAAAAGTTAAATCTTTGCGGGCAGCGCCTTCTGCGTTCGCCAAAAGTTCGTTTAACGCTGTCACGGACCATCAGACGGTCTAACAGCATTTAGTCCACTAGAAAAAAAAGGTACCATTTAGCCTGAAACTAAGCACCAGCCAACTGATAATTCTATTAATTTAATTGGAAAAATGTACTTACATTGTACAAATCATGCAAACATTTGTACCGCAGCGGGGATCGAACCCAACACCTCTTGCTTCTCTACCTAGCATTCGCCCACCAAGGTCGTCGAATATCAAATATCTCAACACCCTATTTCTTTTAATACCATTACTGTTTTACAATAGGCACATTACACGACTTTACGATAATGTCCCACTCATTATGAGCTACTCAAAGAGTGGGACATAAAAACCCATGTCTGCTAATTACTGAAGCAATAATTTTGCACGAACAAACCGACCGACACGCGACTGCTGTCGAACATTAGGTATATCGTTAATTAGTTTCAAACGTGACAACCTTAGGGCTGTTCTAAATAACGAGTTTGAATAAATGTTGACTTTTTTTTAGTTAGTTGATCTTTGTCGTTATAAAATTATCTAGAACTTTAAATTTAAATTTTTGTGTGACACTGCAACTGTTGTGGTTAGGCGTTGCGCTTTATTATCATTAATTTGCTGAAATAAAAAAATGTGTAGCGCAAAGCACATTAGCGTTGCGTTGCTGCGTTTCTTCCAGATATGTGCGAGGCAGGTGGGCGGTGCGAGGATGTGTGGTTTGGCTTTGAAACGGTGTAAGTGTTACCACCGGGATGTGCTTGGCCGCTGAGCAGTGCGAGGATGTGTAAGCAAGCAACGCTGTGAAATAGTGCGCGGATGAGCGGTGCCAGGATGTGTAGCGAGGCTGTGAAACGGTGTGTGGATGAACGGTGCGAGGATGTGAAGCGGGCTCGTTTCTGATGCGCGCGGGATGACACATTCCTCGCAACACATCCCTCGCTCACATCCCTAGCACACATCCCTAGCACACATCTCTCGTACACATCCCTCGCAACATAACCCTGCAACGCATCCGTAGTAGAATAGCATTAAATAAAATAACGTAAAACTCGTAAACCCATGCGAGGTAAAGTAGTTAAATTAAAAACCCTTGCCTTAAAACATAGAAAATAAAGTCTCTGACTCAGATCAGATGGACAAAAAAAACGCATCCGTAGCACACATTTTTCTTTTGTTTTGCATGTACAAAAACCTCGCTTGCTTGCAGAGCCGTTTCCACTAAAGCTGGGCAGAGCGAGACTAGGAAAATGAAGTGATTCTATTGTGATTCTTAGCAAACATATTCCTCGCTACACATCTTCGGACATCTCTGGTGGAAACGCAGCCTTAGTTTTTTAATTTAGGTAAATATCTGAGTGGCAATGTTTACACTTTAAGCCATGCAGAAATGTACGTATCTTTGTATTTATTATTTTTGCTCGTAATGGATAATCCTTAACATAAATAAAACACTTGTTAGATAAGAGGTAATGAACTGAGGGAGAACACGCTACATTCAAATAGCAATAAAAAGCTGATTAAACTGATCACTACAACAGCACAATACGTGAAAACGCATATCTCTATAGGCAACAGTTTTGTTTTTATTACTATAATAATAAAGATAATAAATATTTCCAGACATGTACACAACGCCATCTAGCTCCAACTAAGCAAAACTTGTACCAAATAACTGATAGAAATCATAATTAACCAATTTTGTTGTAAATACAAACTTATAATACATAGAAACACCCAGACTGGTTCAAATATTTGCAGATGATGCAAACATTTTGTCCCGCAGCGGGAATCGATCCCGCAACTATTTGCTTCTTAACCGGGTACTCGCTCACCGCACCACCGAGGTCTATAGCCTCGTATAATACGAGGCTATAAAACTGTAGATTATTAAATTTGCATCATTGTATTCATGATACGACGATAAACAGTTGTACCAAGATAAAAAACAGACGAAAAATCTCTAGTACTATTTTAGATAAAAAAAGCATGAATCTATCAATTATCAGTTGTACCAAGTTAAACGTAAGGTAATTATGAACTAAACTTTGTAAATTAGGTTTTCAAATGAATTGGTATTTAAAAGCCTAGTTTACAAAGTACCTAAATTTACTAACTACACTTGACTAAAAACCCTAGGCACTGCTCGGTCCCAATAATCATTAAACTGTGTTTATTTTGTGTGTTTATTTTGTCCACCGCCCCGCCCCGCTCTAGGCCGAAAGTAAATAGCGACGATTTAATGAATTTCTGTACCTATCCTGCTCCTGCCATAGGTAACCGATATGCACAATCACTTTGTAAAGTTTGTAAAAATACCTTCTCGTAACTGTAATATAAATGAGGCAAAAAAAAATTTCTATCAAATTTCTATAAAATACTAAGGTCAGTAATTTTTAAGGTAATTAAATTAAATAAATTAGCTTTATGTAGACAAGCTTTTAATTTCACTAAGTTGATTAACTACTATGAGTATTCTACGGATATGCTACCTAAATAGAAAGTACATTTAATAATAAAGAAAGGAACTTTATTCAACACAGAGTTTATTTTATTTCATAATTGAATATGATTGGTTTTAATGAGCCAAGTGTAAATAAAGACTGGTTTTAATGAAATTGTATTTTTTGTATTTATGCCGTTCGTGCAATAGGTGATCGATACCACCCGCTGTCAACATTGTTCTACTGTCGTAGAAAAAGTAGACAGGTTCTTTGAGAATTCTTTAAAATAAATTGTGTACTTTCTTGGAATTTTATTTACTTTTTTAGAATTTTCTATGCCAGCTAACCTACCTATCCATGTACTTATTTTATCTATGTACCTACCCATCCACAACCAGTCTACAAACCGCGCGACCCAACCGCGGACCTCGCCGGATTCATGGGAATTCAAAATTCTATCTTCCGATTTTTTCTAGAAAGTTTCAAATCACCCTCTATCAAAACAAATTCACCAATAGCGCAAGTGCGACCTGGTGGATTATTCCCATCTGTCACTTAGTTTTGTCCCCTCGAGGTGACAGATCGTGGGTAACCACAAGCTCAAAAGCAATATTAAAACAATGTTAGACTGACATTTCAGCATAAAAAAAAAAGAGTAATGTTATTTCAATATTGCTATAATAGCTCGTGGTTACCCCCCTGATGTTACAATATGTGAACTAGGTACCGCGTAACATTTCGGCATCATAACATTTTCAATTATGATAAAATTATGCGTTGCAAAGCTGCGGACATCGACGTTCGCGGTTGCGGCAGTGGTATACGGTAATGATTTTTCAATAATGCAATTACAATGCTTCATTTCAATGAAATGGCTTACAACGCAGTTACAATTGCGTAAGTACTTTTATTTACAGTGTAGTAAGAAATAACAGTTATTACAAACTGGCCCGGTTTTTTCATCCGTAGTCAACTAGGTATCATTTGTCAGAATAGTTAACTGTCACTTCTGAAAGCCGTATTTAAGTTTTCCCTTGAAATTATGAGGCCTTCAGGTGGTCTTTTATCTCCGTTACTAGAAGACACTGTCTAATACGAATATCTCAACCTCACCTAGGTATATAATACTGCCAGCGGATTAGGCCATCGTGAAGTTAGCCGTTTTGATGCGCATTAGAGCTTTTTCCATCTTTGCGCATCACAAACGACTAACTTCGCGACAGCCGAGATCCGCTAGCAGTACTAGGTATACCTATTGAATAGATGAGGTTGAGATAAATCTAGCATCCCGACTTTTCCCATTAAAAGACACCTCAACGATACCAAACTTAGAGGCTTACCTACATCTCGCCATAATAATAAACGTTGCTTAATTTCGCCTGCGATGAGGGAAAATAAAAAGTAATTATAACTTTGTCATCCCAATGTCATTATCTGGATTACTCCCGAGGGACTAGCGATAGTTATCATCACTTTCATATTAATTTATATTACGGCTTATCAGTGTCTCGTATTATGAACGAACTTTTACTGCGACACGGTTCTAAAACTAGTTATGATCCTTTGCTGCGCATCAGATGCTTTAATAGACTGTATTTTTTTCGTTTGACAGTGTCAGTATTTTTTCCTTACACGAACCCGCATGGTTTTTTTATGTTAAGCGACGAGACTGGCGAATGGTTTGCCTGGTGTTAACATGCTTATCTGTATTTGCTTCTTGTGTGCTTATTATCCTGTGCTAGGTGTCCTTGATAAATAATAACAATAATGGTAATAAATTATGATCATATAAGAAAGAAATTTCAATTCAGTTTTAGAACCTAAACATAGTACTTGCACATTACTCCTTCGAAACAATCAAGCACTGCCAAGAAGTATATATCCATACTTGTATATGTAAAACTAATAACCGCATATCAGTGAGGTGTTAAAAGAGTTACATGTTATTACCACATTTGCTTATTAAATTTACTAATGAAAATTCGTGTACGGTAGTTCCACCACTTTTCCCGCCACTTGGTTGGTAAATTTTTCACGTAGTCGTTAAATATTAAATAGTTTTCGCCCGTCAAGTGTTGAGCAACAGGTTCCCCTCGTGATTAATGACATGTTATTTATAATCTGTTACGTTTCGTGGATTTATTTGACGGGTTTTGTGTTGAACAAGTTCTTTGTAAATTTATGATAATCAATCAATGCCTTGCTTGATAACTTAAAGTGCGACTATACAAGCATATTTCTTATAAGAATAGGTAATATTGTTGAACCTAATTATGCTTTACACTTTGATATCTTTCTGTCGTTGTGTGTCTGTCATTATCTCGTAGCTAAATTTTTCCAGAATACCAATAAATACTTTTATTAAATAAACAACATACTTAGGCACTAGGACGTTAGATCTGGATCACATCCAGCAATCTGTACCTTAGCAGGGCTCATCGCAAGCGCGAATTTAAGCCCAGTTTTGTTTGGAACCAGTATAAAGTTAATGAATAGCGCCGAGCCGTGTTCGCCGTCCGGCCGTCCGTCCGGTCGGACAATATTTGCCGCCCTGTTTGTCCGACCCCAATAATTTAAGGAGTATATTTTGTTCGTCCAATTTGCAGTACCTCAGCGGTGTTTGGTGTTTGTGAACGACTTTATTGCGCGATCCAATTGTGTTACTGTTGTTTTTGTTGATTTGAGGATGGTTATAAATTGTGGTTCGTGCTGTTACTGTGGTTGGTAATGGTTTAATTGTATAATTTCTCTGGCTATGTTGCCCAAATCAGAACATAACAAATTTGAATGGTTTGTGTTAAACAAGGTACTATTTTTTTATAAAACAAATAAGCAGAATATTATATCTCCTACCAACACACCTCATCCTTTTTTCCTTTCTTTGCTTATCCCTTTGATTCCCCAAAAGAGGGTGATTCCCGAACTTTTAATATCTATCTCGGTATAACATTCATAGTCGAGGATTACGCCTCGAGCGCGATCGCAGCTCGGGGGATCAAATATCAATCTGCCGCCGTCCCCGGGCATCTCTAGTCTATAGGGTTGTCGCTTGGCCTTTACATAAGTATTGAAAATGCTTTCTATACCACAAACTATATTTTCTATTTCATTGGCTGTATTTATAATTTATATAAAGCGGACCTGAGAACTCTAAATTTTATATAGTTTCTTAAACATTACAAACGCAGTCATAATATATTATTCGTTGTTAGCATTTTATTTAACTTTGACTACGAGTAGATAACCTTAATATATCTAACGAGTAAGCACTCCTATAATTTGAGACGAATATATTTCTTCTAAAAACATTGCGATATTTTGTAATCCTTATGTAGGTAGATAAATTATATTTTTTTTTATTTTAAGTCATTGCTAATTTGAACTTTTGACTCTCAGCTTTTCATACATGAGATTTTGAAAACCCTGTCATCAGTATACCGTGTGTAGAGCTTCTCGCGAAAAACTTATATAACGTACGTCACTGTGTGCGCCAACCGTGAAATGCGAATTTGGCTGCAAATTATGGTAACACGGTACATCAGTAGCTATACCTATAATACTACGTAGCTGCTGTGGATCAGATATGCTGAGTTATTCAGAATTTTTATATGAAGGTATTTGTTCGGTGTCAAAATAAAAAGATAGTTGAGGGGGCGCGTACAGCGCTATTTCGCATTCGATGGTACTGGGGCAGATTTTAACAAAATTACTGGGGCTCTTTTGAATCAAATCAATATTTGTTTTTTATTTTATTTTATAAGTTCATAGAAGGCTTTTAAAGTACGTTACTAAAACTGTTCTGATAGATTCTATAAGATATGTGTCGTAAAAAATATTTTATATGATTGTTTGCAATATTGATTTAGATCTCTGATAAAACATAAGTTGTAACAGAGATATATATAGTTTATTTATATATAGTAAGTTAGTTTAATCTTGTTCAACACTACCCCAGACTGTTACGGTTAAATATATTTATTTCTAAAACAGAATACATGTTATTCACATATGCTGAGAAACACTAGTTTAATATAGTAAAATTGTTCATGGAACGTGTTGCGAACGTTAGATTGTGGATAAAAATTATATGTTAATAGGTAGCTTTTTACTTTAGTTAGTGTTAGTTTTCTTTAAATTATGTTAGTAGTTTTTACTTTTTTTTTATTTAACTTGCGAACTCATTATTTTTATTTTATGTTGGTAATCCTAAAAAGAAAAGGCGACTATAAGTACAGCGGCATAATTACGTATTGCGATACAGTTTCTATCAGTGTTAATATCAACTGTTAAGAGTTTTATTCAATTTATTTAAGTCACAACTAGTGTAGGAATAAAAATGCTATGCTCATATAACAAACTTGTGATTCAAATAACTTATGATTTTTATTTTTTTATACCACTATAGTGGCAACCAAGCGTACGGCCCACTTGATGGTCAGCGGTTACCGTAGCCTATGTACACATGCAACATCATAGATATCACTTGCGTGTTACCACCTTGAGACGTTAGATGGAAAGTCTCATGTGCCTGTAATTTCACCGAAAACCATACTCTTCAAACCGGAACAAACTTCAAACAGCAATGCGAGCATTACTGCTTGGCGGCAGAAATAGGTATGGTGATAGTCCTTCCCCGGACGAGCTCTATCACAAAGAACTCTACTACTCTAAAATAATATGAGGATAGATGGGCTAAGGTCGTAACTAAGTGGATCCCAGAAGGTGGAAGACGACGCCGAGGCAGACCAAGAAAGCGCTGGCGTGACGACCTAGACGTCTGCCACAAGGGTTGGCACAGGACCGAGATAGGTGGAGGGATGCAGGGGAGGCCTTTGCTCAGCAGTGGGACAGTATAGGCTAGAAAAAAATATATAAATACTCGTATATATAATTTCATTTAAAACAGTTCAAAGGTTACTTCTCTTCCCTACTGCCCACTTTTCATAAGCTTCGTAAATAAATAAATAAGTTTACTTAATACTTTATAATGATTTGTGGTAAACGGTGTAGGTTTCACAATTATTAATCTAATACTTTAGTACTACTAAATTAGTTTACTTATACAGGGTCATTCATTATCAACCTGACAAACTTAAGAGATAAGTTCCACACATAAAAATAAAATATATGTACCTATAATTATTTTTTTAAGTATAGTTTGTCTTAAAAATCCCAAATAAACAAAAAAAAATCGATTACGTTTTTCCGCTCAATTATTATTTATCATTGTTGGGAATCGAGTTAAGCGACGTAATAATGAAATATTCGAGTGTGCGCGCCCCGTAGCGGGTCAAGGACACGCGCAGGTCAAGGACGCGCGGGTTATTGACCCGCGGTTCATTGACGCGCGGGTCACTGACACGTGCCGAGCGCTGCCTTTTCGATTTCTAATAAGGATAACTAATTTTTTTTTTAATTAACAAAAAAAGGATAAGAAACAAGTATTTTTATTTTTTTTATGTGTGGAACCTATCCCTTAAGTTTGTCAGGTTGATAATGAATGACCTTATATAATAGACATAAATAACATTGTGCTACTGTTTACCCAAATAAACTGAAAAAAAAACTTTGTGGACATTATTTTACACACTTCATTTTTGTGCTGTAGGAAATTTTGTAAATACATAAAGTGATTGGATCATAATCCACCCAATATGGATTCGTGGATGATATATGTTTTTAAAATGTTTTGATGCTTGGTCATGCCGGTTCACCCGCGTTGAATACACCTTTGGAATAAAAAAATCCATTTATAATGTCATAAGGTGTTAGGTAGGCCTATTAAAATCTTAGATTATGTTATTAGTAATTAAGTATTTTTTTAGTTAATGTGCAATTTTGCGCTCTATCTCTAAACCTACAGAAAAATAATTAATAAAATTAAATATAAACCAGTCAGTACTAAAGTACCTACAGTCGACCAAACAGTAAGTTCAGCTCTCACTAAAGGGGAAAGAACAGACGCGCGGAACTTGCGCCGCAACTTTCATCGAACTTACACGATCAATCTTACTTTCGCTTTTCACGATAGATTTTATTTTCGTTGCAGGAAATTTATTCGGCTGTAGACATTATTATCTACATGTTTGATTTATCTTATTTGAACCGGAGTAGAGTATGATTGGTATACGAGGTCGTTTCCATAATCGATATCTTGATAAGTTGCTGAGAATTTGTAAGCTCTAACACGTTCGCAACTGAAGAATGATTAATAATATAGAGTAGACATGATTTTATGTATTTTTTTGTTTAAATAACATAAAGTAGTAGTAGTAGTAATTAAAATAAAATAGTATGAACAACAGTATTTTAGGTTAAAAGCGCGATTCTTTGTGTATAGTTCTCTCGGCGGATCTAGGCTTCCGTGAAGATAGCCGTTTGTGATGCGCAAAGACAATTTAGCTAGAAAAAGCTCCATTGCGCATCGAAACGGCTAACTTTACGGAAGCCTAGATCTGCCGACAGAACTATACTTTAATTCAATTTTGATCTTTTAGTTTAGATGAAACTGGTTTTAAGATTGGGTAACCTAAGTTTTTCATATAAAGCTTAATGCTAAAGGTGCCCTAAAATGTCCTGAGTAACCTTAAAACACGGAGCTATGGGTCACGTATTATTTAAAGAAATATTGTTGAAATGTTAAAATAATTATCCGCCACGTAATTAAACGCTGGAAAAAGTCCATTGATGAAAAAACTTTAAGAAGGTTTCAAGTTTTAATTAAAATGAAGTGCCTACATTTTAATCAAGTCATTTTATCGATGTTTTTATAATCGACTTGGAAAAATAGGCAGGTACACATTCTATTATTTTGCGAGTTTGCGAATCGGTTTATTTTTAATTTAGTTTCCAAAATGAAAAAGATCCAGCTAGCACTCAGTCGACGATACTTTTCAATAGTTTAAAACTTCATTTAAGCTTTAATTTGCCTACAATATTTTTCAATTTTGAACTTAAGAGTAGAGTTCTTTGTATTAGAGCTCGTCCGAGGGAGGACTACACCATACCTATTTCTGCCTTCAAGCAGTAATGTTTACATTGCTGTGTTCCGGTCCAAAGGGTTTAGTTTCCGGTGAAATTACAGGCACATGAGACTTTCGATCTACGTCTCAGGATGGTAACCTGTGAGTGATACCTCTGGTATTGCAAGCGCCCATAGGCTGCGGTAACCGCTTACTATCTTGTGGGCCGTACGCTTGGTTGCCACTTTAGTTGTATAAAAATAAAAAAACCATTGGTGGCATGACTGGGTTTGAACCCACGACTTAAGGATCGGAAGGCGGGGTCACCACTAGACCACCAGTGCTCTTAACCATAACCTTGTTAAAAATACGCTATGAAGTTTGAGTTCAAGCCTATTTTTAAACTACTAGTACCTACTGTTATGGTATTCTATGATTACGTAGTACTAATATAATGTTCTGTGCTATGGTATAACTTACCATTCTCATTCGCCATTTTCTCCGCTCAAAGCTTTTTAGATTCTTGGAAACACTTATTCGTTCGCAAATAATGCGAAAGAAAAAGCATATTATGTAAAGAAGACATTCCTACATAATCGAGTGCAGTGCTTTGAGCGTCTCCAGAGCCAATTTGCATCGAAGAAAAGCATTGTCGAATAAATATTTCACTCGTAGGTAGGTACAGTCCAGGTAGACTATAGAAAGAAGATACTATGTTTTTAAATAAACTGATCTAACAGATTCTAGTTTTTAACAAATTTTATGAACATGATTGTGCTCATAAAATTTGTACTAGAAAGATAACTAAAGTTTTAAAGACGAACCAAAAAGGTACCATAACACAAGTTTCAAAGTGCCCTACATTATATACAGCTGCCCTCAAAGTCATTCAAAGATATGTACATCGAAGACCCAACGGATGAAAGCCTGAGGATGTCGAAGTTATATTTATACACACGGTTCTCATTGTGTTACGTTTGTATCGTTGATAGAGTTGTTCAGTACATTATAGTTGTGGTAAGACTAATTGTTAAAATTATAGATATTCAATGTTCCTAAACAATAACTCTGCAATTTAAAAATACAATGTGTTTTATGTGGTGAATTAAAATGCAGTGAACCCGCATTTTTGTCTTTGTCCTAGAGCCGGCAGCACATTACCACTTTTTTACAGTTAAAGCACAAAGCCTGCTAAAAAATATTGGATACTATGAACGTTTTTATTGGATTATAGTTTCATAAACCTCACTGCCCAAACAATGTGGCTTTCACCAGTGATCGCGTAATGGAAGCGCTTTTAGATTTTTTTCACAAACTTTGCATCCACTGCTCTGTCCACCTCACTACATTAATATTTACTATAGTTTTGGAGTCTGATGAATGACCAATTATAATTGGTCATATTTATCAGACTATGATAAATGACTAATTATAATTGGTCATATTTATCAGACTATGATAAATGACCAATTATAATTGGTCATATTTATCCGACTACAAAAATATCGTTGGCTTTATAAACCAAGTGAGTATGCAATAAAACTTTTGCAGAAAGCGACACGATCTCGATCATTCGGTTCATTTTTCAATTCAGAATAGCATCTCTAGTAAGAAGAGGCCCGACCTTTCACGCACGACTAGGCACCCAACAAGCTCGTGTACCCTTTACCCGATGAACATAATGGGCGAGGTTAAATATAGCCGAAACTCAGGTAACCGCTATGATTTCAAATTCTAAATTATATTTGTTGGGTTTGAATTTAAGATTTATTAAGCTAGGCGGACTATTTATTTTGTTGATTTGATTTGTGTTATGTTACTCAAAATTCAAATTAGTTCCCCGAAGAGTGTGAGACTTTTTACTGGTGGATATAGTATCCACTATAAGGTATAAAGTAAGTAAGTAAGTTCGTATGATTCAGTGGCCAACTCTGGTGACAGTTCTAGGCCGCCCAAAGGCCTCTGTCGTGGCCTAACAACTTTGAAAAAGCCTACTATAAGGTATAGCAAAACATTAACTAATGATTTGGTACAGGTAACTATATATCTTTTTTGTATTTTACCTTACTTACAAAAGACAAAAGTATTGTAAACCAGCAATTTAAAATCACCCAAGGAAAACCGCGCGGGGCAGCTAGTTTTAAAATAAATTATACGATAAACGGTCAGGTACGCACAGCGGCACAGCTTAAATAATCTGCGCTCAATAATTGTTCGGCGACATGTTCCGAGGCTCGGGTGTCAAAGGCCATTAATGGCGTTAGCGGTAACGCGAGAATGTTGTCCCGTCACTATAACAAGCCTACATGTAATTAAAGGGCTGACAGGAGCCTTGTTTATTAACGTGTAAGTATCTTTATCATATTAGACTAGAACCATTTTACAAAGAGCTTGATTATGCCAGCTGGGCTGAGTTGAGCTAAACTTTGAAAATTTAAAAATCTTTATGTACTTACTTATGTTTTCTTTTCTTTAAACTCAGGTTTTTATTAATACAGCCGCTAATCCTTTTTATTTAATTTTTTGTTATTGTTATTGTATCAATTGATTATTATTCTGTTTATTCTATGAACCAATTGTAATTTTATTTAAAGGTGTGATTTTTATATTTTAAGTACCAACTTACTTAATCTTGACATTGACAAAGCCCCTATACAGCTGCAAAAACATTATTATGTACTACTTTCTTACGAAACTAAGTGTTCTATTATAAAGTTCCTATGGTTGAAATAAAAAATTGAATTGAATTGAATTGAATACTTTATCAACCCATCAATAGCTTGAAATCGGAACATCATTTGACACTTGCGATGAACTAACGATAGTTCTAACTTGTGGTAGGCCTTGGGATATCTTTAGGTCTGTTGTGAAAATCTCAAATGGGCCAAGAATTTTTTTGGTAGAAATTACCTGCTTGTTTTGTTAATATTACATAAATCTACCAAGGCTTCACCTACAACTAATGAACATTGAAAAAACGTTTTCTAAGTAGGCAAAATATGTTTTTATAGTTACTTACATCCTACTAATAATATTATAAATGCGAAAGTCTGGGTGTGTATTGTTTGTATGTGTGTGTATGTTTGTTACCACTTATCTCCGTGACGACTCAACCGTTTGTGATTTGGAATGCATATGGCTAAAGTCCTGGAATAACACATAGGCTACTTTTTAGCCCAGAAATCTACGAAATTTTGTATTCAAAACCTTTTTATAATTTTTATAACGTCTTTGGGCATACACAATAATATAATCACCAGGGATGGTCGCGAACTAAGAAAACTTTACTAACTTTTATAGAATACAAACATCACTTAGTATAATTTTTTGTTAACCATAGTTTTTTATTCACATTTTTAGTTGGCTACTTTCAACCAAGTTGCTCCCCATTATCCAGTGCAGTTCAATTTGTACGGGACGTGTAAAACCGCTCGTATAGACAGCACTAAACTCTCTATATCAAACACAGTGAATACCTAACCTTTCAGCCACGCGACGCGTTATTTCACGCCACACGCACGCGATCGGCGCAATGTGTGCTAAACGGTGGCTCCGTTTATTCTAGTTTAGTCGAACGAATCAATTCAGGTGGTCAAAAGCAAAGTACAGGTCAAAATGACAGGTTGGCGATCAAGCCGGCTTCAATACAAAGAATTGCTAATTGAAATTCACAGTGTGGTGTACATACATTGTTGTCAAAACACTTATATTATGCGAAACTTGATTATTTTCGCTAGATGTAATAGCGAGTATGGTCTTGTATTTGTTATGATTTTTGGTGATCTAGGTTACGCATCATGCGACTGTTGGTTGTTATTTTATTTTATACCACATACAGTCGAATAAAAACCAGTGACCGTAAACAGAAGAGGCCGAGATATTGAGTGTTGTATCACACCACCTCGTAAAATACGCAGTAAAGTAAGGTAGCCCTTGCTATCGATGAAGTGAGCCATGAATCGATAAACTCTAATTATAAAACTCATTCAAGGTTTATTAAAGTTAAAATAAAGTTTACCAACCTTTATTTTAACTTTATTAAACCCAATTTAGCTGTCCTTTTAAAACCAAAAAATACAAATCACATCACAATTTCTCGGGCAGTGTTCTAGCAGTCCTGATTATGTTTGGGACGTAAATGTATTGGAAACCCAAAAATGCCGAGCACACACTCAGGTCAATGAGGTTAAACATCGATACCGTAACATCGATCATCCCTACGCACGATGGAGTAACACGCCTTCACACTCGCTGATGTCACATTTTCAGACCACCGGAGCGCGAAATAAGTACATTTTTGCGCGCACCATGTGATATAAAAAAATAATGACATGTTTTAAAAATAAATCCCGCCATTGACACGTGACAGAGTCTCGGGAATTGAGCAAGGCGTAGGTAATGTAAAACTGTCAAGTTACATACACACAGTAATTTTTTCGAAAAAATAAAATACGGTGCTGTTTAATGTTGTAACTTTAAGGACATGAAGAATTAAATACATGTTGCGTGACAATTGAATCATCGAAAAGTAAAGCTAAACATAGCACAACTTGTACAACACTATATGAACCTCGTTTATTTTACCATGATTATAGTTCTATTTGTAAGTTACTGTGTTAAGTATGAATCTCTGGCTTAGATTTTTAGATTTTAATGTAACGTTGGTAGTTTATATAAATAAAAAAGGTAATGTATAGAAATCTACATTGCGGTAAGTATACTTTTGTCCTTTAGTTCTTTCCAAATTAACTTCATAACGAAGTTTTATTTACCTAAAACAATATAAAATACGGTTATTTACTCGAACCTATCCGCTGACTGGCTTATAAATTGGAACGAATTCGTCCACAAAGCATTTTTAATGAGACCTTTACGGGCGCCGAGACTTTGATGCGATAACTTTTTTCGATATTTTCGTCTTCGCCAAGAAAAATAAACTCCGTCTTTGTCGTGCATTCGTTATGTGAGGTCTCACCGTCTCTGTCTGCGAAACTGCAAACGAACGCTTGAGGCATCTGCAATCAATGGAGCGAAGAAATTGAAATAAGATAGCTAAAGGTACCACCGGTTCATAATAAGAGCTCGATGTGATACTTCGCCGTCTTTCAGTAAAGGGATTTTTCTTTGTATGTAAGGATCATTTCCTCTTTATGATTATTAAGGACTGTCAGCGAATCAAAAAGAACAAGTAGGTACGAAAGTAAATTTCTGTTGAGATTCAATGATTAGCGATTTCAACATTTTTTAATTTATTTGCTCTGATACGCTTTATAAGGTCGACTTACTATTCAACCTAAGATATCATTTATCAATTATCATACCAGACCTAACAGACTCAACTATCTAATACATAGTTTTAACCCCACACTAGGAATTTATGTGTCGTACGGCCAATGCGCAGTAGTGGTGAGATACAACGCTAGATCTCTAAAGTTTACTATAATTGTTTTTAATGGCTTAATATTATAACCATTTATATTTTTTTCCAGGTACATTTCAAATCACTGCTTACGTGAGTTTTAACAATTTTAAAGATACAGCTTCAAAACAGGTTTGGTAAAATATTCAAAATCAATACTCGCAATAAGCATAAATTACGGAAGCTCAACACGGAATCAATCCGACATTACACATTCCATAAATTGTCGCGCGGAAACAATTTGCTTGTTCAACATGAAGACGTATCACTTCGGCGTAAGATGTAAGAGTTGATATTGTACTTTCGTTTCCACAATCGTAAAGAAACAAAAATACAGAATACAAAATACAGTTGCCTTTATTAGTTTAAGTGGTAGTTTTATACTTGGTTTTATTTAATTTAAAAAATCTAAATCAAAAGTTAATATGCATAAATATGATAACCATAGAAATTAAAATATTTTAACAACCTGTAATTGCTATTTCAAAATGGTGCAAAACACAAAAACACAATACTAAAGGTTGCTGAGGTGATTATAATAAGTATACCTACTATAATTTAAAAGGAGTAAGTTAAAATAAACCAGAAAGCCTTTTTGCCAAACTCGGTGATACTGTAGTACTAATATCTGTTCTGTGACTGTAGTATGATCGAGTTTTTACGTTTTCATTATGGCAATAGCGTCATAAATCTACAGTGCAGCTATTTCTAATTAGCTGTATTTTTATGAATAGCATGGCCCCATGTCAATATGTTAGTAAACTCTAGTGAGTAAGTTTATTCCTAGCAGTAGGTATACCGTGGTCGGCTGACTTCAAGCCAAACTGAGAAAACTTTCTCACGCGGAAATTCTACTAAACGGATTCTCAGTGACGACAGTTAGCATCTTGAATCTTTAGGAAACTACTCGAATCTCACGCCTTACACCACGCACGAACTTCCGCCGGCGGTAGACAAGTTTCTCGAGGGTTTAATTAGTCTTCAACTTAGCGGTGATTGTCGCATCGACGGAGTCAAACGCTGCAGTCCTGCAATTTGTTTACCTGAGGCTACTAGCACAACTCTCTAGGGGCCAAAGTACAAGATAGGGTGGAGAATTTCAACGAGTTTGTTAAAAAGGAAAGATTGAGTTGCAAGATGAAAGTTAATTTCGAAAAAACGTTTTTTAACAAACTTAATTACCACCATCGTCATTTTAACCAAAAATTTGTGAAGAGTACTTATTTTTTAATGATTTGTTTGTTTTTAAAAATATCACCAAAATCACTATTATGTAACTTATGTGATTTTGGTGATATTGTAAAAAGCTGTCAATAATTCTAACCAATAGTTCATTTTGGGCTAAGTGGATTACACACTGAGATAACATGGCGTTTTAAAGGCGATTATACGCTTGATGAGTACGCAGTATTAAGTTGTCTACAATTCAGAATTTCACAGTTAATTATCATTATTTGAGATTCAAACCGGATTTTTGCTTGTCGTGTCAAACTAAAATAATAATATGCTCTCCACTGGCCTAATAGCCTATAATTAAACAAAATTAATCGTGCTAGTAAACATTTTTTTTTTGAAATTTTTATTTCCACCTACTTTTGTATGGCATTTATTTTAAAAATCTGTGTAAATGTATATTTCGACATGATATATTTAATATATAAAATAATACTGACGCAAACTTCTAAACGAAATTTAGAAATTGAATCAGATTTTACTTTCAAAACTTTCTTAATTTACTGATACATAAGTACCTAATGTTGATACCCTCTAATTTTTTAAAATATTTTTTTAAGAACATTCAGTCTGAATAAACTCCTAAGTAAGGTTATTTTTTTTAGGAGTCATTTGCAGCAGCGTTTGGTCTATTATCCTACTAATATTATAAATGCAAAAGTCTGTGTGTATATTATGTGTGTGCATGTTTGTTACCACGTATCTCCGTGACAACTTAACCGATTGTAATGAAATTTGGAATGTGGATGCCTTAAGTCCTGCTTAAGTTTTTATCCCTTTACTGTTCCTGTGGGATAGCATAAAAACTGCTAAAACGCGGGTCAGCTCGTATCATATCAAAATCAATAATATCGTATCAGATTCGAAGAATCCTTTTCAAACTCATAACATTTGAACTTTTAGTTTTCTCAGCGTAGCGCGCAGGTCGTCGTCGTTTTTAATTTTATTTTGTTCCCTTGTAAAATATTCGCGTTCCACTAATCAGAAATAAGTCTTGAAAAAACAGTGAGTGAGTGGACAAATAGAAAAAAAAGCTAGCATACTGTAAGAATTTCTGCTCATTACTTACGCGTTGGTCTGGAATTGTTGTCAGCACATTGCGCTATCGCTAGCGATCGCGTGTCCTGAAGGCGCCTAAGGCGTCTGTAATCACAGTCCCTTGTGTTTAGATCGCCTCGCTGATAAGTGAGGAGAAGGGCAAAGCACTAAAGTGATGTGCTGTTCGTTTTCTCCAGATGACGATGAATCTCTTTGAATAGGCAAGAGAGTTATGAGGGTCAATAAATTGCTCAAGCACAGAAGCTTATCTTAAATTCTAACCTAAGGCACTTCAATATCTAGGCTAAATATATTGTCTAAGTAAAATAATTTTACTTACTTACTTTTTAGTATAAAATAAAGCATGTTTTGGATCTTAATAGTCTAATGACTGATTCGTAGAAAAACCATGTATTTCTAGAGTCTTATTTTAACATTTATTTCAACAGGAGCCTCCAGTTTCGACTACAAACCACAAAGTTTATTATTTACACAATAACACGACTAAATTTAATGAAAAAAAAAGGTAAAATATATTGTTATTACTCTAATAATTTACCGTCATCTACTTTTATACATGTATTTCAAGCAATACAAATATACTTTGACTTTGACTTTGAAAAAAATATTATTATTATAATTTAAAGTACATCTAGAATAGAATAGAATAGAAAAATATTTATTTAACGCCACACAATTAACATAAAAATAAAAATAACAATAAAAATTAAAACTTAACTTACATCTGTAATCTGTCTGTATCGCGGATGGTCTGTATCGTAATAGTAAGCAAGTAAACTATTTTGTCACATCCCTACAAACAACTTCATTAGCATAGCGATTCCGTCAGCTACTGCTGACTATTCTACTAAATAACTGCAATGTAGCGACTGCTGACTTCGCAACCCACCTTTTATTTGGAGATTTAACTCACTTTACATTCCGACAAAAACGAATTTCAGTCCACCCTTTCACTCTGGTGCCTCACTGTATAGCGTTATCTCACTCTCGTGCTTACTTTCTTCATTCATCACGCAAATTTCTTAGCTCGGCGTATAATTTGATCGAAAACAGAACGCCGTGTTAGCGATTTACAAGAAAAGTGACGGATAAGTTTTCTATCGTCTCAAAAAGATACTAATGGATTGAAAATATTAAGATTTCTGGCAATTATGCTGTACCTAATATACTAGCAGTTCTCCGAACAGTAGACCTCGCAAGCACAAACTTGTAAAGTGAGCTTTGAAAGTGAGCAACATATTGCATTTAGAAGAACTACTTTGCTCATCACGCTGAAGATCCTCATCAGATCTTCACCAAATATCAGACAAACTTAAAGTTAATACCTACCTTTCATATAAAATAAAAATCATAGAAATCAAATCACATTAGGCGGAGATATTCAGCAGCCCCCTTTTTGTCTCTTTTTGGAGAAAGTACGCCCCTTATCAAAAATCCCCGACAACAATCAAATTCTATAAAGTCATAGAACCTGTATACCAAGTTTCAACCAGATTGGTTGAAAAATGCGACCTGTAGGCGAGAACACAAAAAGTCCGGACAAACTGTCATCCAAAAGCATTTTTGGCCAATCTCGAAACTGAGACGCTTCGCTCGCTTCGCACGCTTGGTCAATTAAATGAAAGTACAAATTTTAACCAGTTGCCCGGTAGGCAGAGAAGGTCTTCAGAACGATTACGTGACATTGCACGCGTTACATACTTTTCTGTGTACTGTGTACCCACATGTATTTTTACAGTAAATAAATGTATTTATATTTCTATTACTCAACTGTATTGTTGACAGTCTATTATTTGGAAGCTACACCTGTTAAAACTATACAATCGAAAGGTATATATTTAATGCGAGCGCTTACGTAGTTATCTTACAGACCTGAATAAGCTGTCTTCAATTTTTTTTTATCCAAAACGACTTTAAGTTCAGGGAAATGGCAACGACTCTATTTTATATTCAGTCTATGTCGTAAAGCAGCAGGGTGAACGACTGTACGTGTTATTCAAATTCATAAAAATAATTTCAATATCATTACTTCTTTACCGTTGTGTGGTTTAAGTTACTAAGGTATTCCGAGCCGTTAAAGCTGTTTTTTAAGTTTTTCTTAACTCAGGTTTTAGGTTATGACAGGCTTGAGAGTAATTAACTTCTAATGAAAAAAACTCGATCACCATAAATTCTGAATACAAGCTGAATCATTGTGAATTACTTAATGTGCTTTTGGAATAGGGTTTATTTAGCATCATCTGGTAAAAAATATTTAACCTTATATTTTGGACCATGTTTATGCATTTTAAATTTATTTTCCATATCCAAACAAAGCCTATAAACTATAGTCAAGACTAACCGTCTCAAGTCCTAATTATTCCCTATATTAGCTCCACAAAAGCTACCCATTTATCCGAATAGGCAGTAATGAAGTTGAGTACCGAATAAAGTACTAACGATTTTAGCGTCTTAAACAGGGCGTTAATGAGACAATCGTCTTACGCGTATTGTCTTTGTGTCGCGCTGTGAATAGCACATCTTAAGGGGGCTCAATTCACGCCTATTTATGCATTAAATAATTGAAATTGGTAAAGCAGACGCTATATGATAAAGGTTGAAAGCTACACGCATAGTTTATTGGTCTATATTACTGTTAATTACATCTTAAACTTGATAAAAGATATCAATAATTTGTACATAATGTATCTATTTTGTTAATGATCATATATTGCTTTTGACCATCATAATAATAAATATGTCTTATTTGCCTCAACTAAGGCTGCGTCAAGAGCGCTAGGTAAATGAACTGATTCTATTGGTTCCTAACAAACACCTCGCTACACGTCCTCGCACATCTCTGGTGGAAACGCAAACGTCTATCAAAAACATCTGAAGTCATTTTTACTTTTGATAATTTACACTTACGTAGTTTTACGTAAGAACAGCTTTGTTTAAATAAATCCATTGAACGACTTGGGTCCCCTTAACAAGTATGAGATAATAACCAACGGCAATGCGTGCGTTTTATGACCGGCTTTATAATAAGTTAATATCTATGTATGACAAATAATATGGAAGTCGTGAGAAACCCGGTTTTATGGCCTTTATGGCGCTTGGATGTTTGATGATATACCTCTACCTGTTATCATTTTATATGCCATCTGGCTTTCAGTGCGTATGAGTGGTGCGAGCCTAAAATACTCTTTAAATATTTTATTTTATATAGACCGTGATTTTTCGAATATGTTCGGTACCCTACGAATATTTCTACAACAATTAGAGCTAAATCAGTTTGGGCTTTATGTATATAATAATGCTTTACAAGGTTGTCTGGTAAAAATCGCTACCAAGACCAGTCAAAATTGTTTTGTGTGGTGATTCAAACATTTTACTTATCTATATTTTGGTAGCACTTAGCTAGAAGCACGCTAGTATCTACTTTTTATACACATTTTATTACAGTAGCCTGGCTCAATCACTGTATATCATTTTTTAAGCTGCAGTAGCGCCAATCCATATAAAGATGTAGGTAAATTGTGAGCCTAAATAAATAAAAAACAGGTATAATCTTTCATTCCTTTTCAGTAGTTTAGACAAACTCATCACACACGGCCAGCCCGTTAAGCGAGCATATCTGATTACAACGTAATCCCTAATAACAAACACAGTAGCTCACGATAAGGCGCCCTCACGTAGCTAATAACGTACGGACACACGGACGCAGAGTTTGGCGAACGTGCTTCTGAGCGAGTATAGAACTGTATTGGAGATGCTATCTTTGTTTGAGATTTTTAATGAAAAATGTTCAATGATAAATAAAACCGTATGGATGTTGAGTAAACATAATAAACTTAAATCGCCCTATTTAAACTAAACCATACAGAAAGTATAGAAATAATCAATTATAGAAGGAATTAAGAAAACAACAGTAACACTTTAATAACCAAGTAACATTTTGTCATAGATAGCACTGGTTGTATATTGGTGGTTTTCCTTCCAATATAAGACCTAAGTTTGTTTTTGCTAGTGACTAACTCTGATAGAAGTTTTAAGCTACCCAAACCACCGTCATGGCTAAATGATTAATCAAACTGTGATTCAAACTCCGAAGCACGAAAACGCTTAGAATAAAATGCCATTTATCCAAATTCAGTGCTTCTGTACTACCGCAAATGCGTCGCAGTTCTAAGGTCATGAGTAAACTATAGATATTTACTGGTTTTTAGTCTCGCCTAAACATTTCAAGAACAACCCACTCCGCTTTGCTAGACGCTATTTTATCTAAGCCTTTTTTTAGATCTAAAACACACAATTCTCAGACCTATAACAAATGTGTAACATGTGAGTTTATAAATACTTGTTTGTTTGTTTGTTATCCAACCCAGTTACCAATTACTAAAATGAGTTAGCTGATAGTTCATCTACTTGTCGCTGAGTCACGGCGTCTGCAACTTCATACACAGTCGGTTTACTTCGGCCAGGGATACCATAAAGTAATTCCAACTACCGAGAGAGATATACGCTCGGAATACGTGAGAATTCTTACTCTGTTGGTACCTACTCACTGAGGCACCGTCAAGTTTAACTTATTACAATAGGACTTTGAACTTTGTATGTAATTGGATGAAGAGTTTTCGTTACTCGCTTGTAAACTTCAGTCATAAATCAAACAATGTTAAAATATTTAACTAATATTTGGATTCAGAATTATGTGGTGTTTTATTTAAGAGATAAGGTACCTACCTAATATGATAATAATAAGCTAAGGTAAAAAATCCGTCATGCTTGAGTTAAGAAAAAGTTGAACAATCTGACAACGCGAATTCAAATTATGATAATTCATTCAACTTTTTTAAATGCTTTAAATGTTGTTTAGTAACTTTGAGTAGGTAATTTCCTAAACTATGAAAACAAGAGCATTATTCGCTTAAAGTTTCCTCAGTTAAGGACAAAGAAGACCGACACCATTGGCCACAGCCAAAATCACAAAAATATATTATTTTTACATCGTTTTTACTGAGAAAGTCACCGGCGATTTGGCAAAGCACGGCCTGGCTGCACGCCAAACAGTGAAAGTTTAGACATCGTCCAATGAATTTGTTTATACAAGATCTTTGGGGAGGCTCGGGCCAAAATTCGAGCGTTGCGGCTGTGGAATGGAAATCGAAAGTCAATGTAAACATTGGAAATTATATTTACGATCGAGCTGTGGGTGAATCGCGGGAGCTTTGGTTTGCGGAGAGAGCTGTTCAATCTAAAGTTATGTTTGTAAAACTATGATCATGTTTGGCTACTCAAACCTACCTACCGACTTGCATACTTATTACCTTTGCTTGATTTATGTATGTAGGAGGTAAGTACTGCTGATCTAGTATAGGCAATAAAGTTTTTCATTAATAAAGTCATCATCATCATGACAGCCTTCTAATGTTCCCACTGCTGGGACACTGGCCTACTCTCAGGTGAGAGTGATTGGGTCTTAATCCACCACGCGGACCCAATGCGGATTGGTGGATGGCACATGTCTTTCGAATTTTTAGTTCTCGGACATGCCGGTTTCCTCACGATGTTTTCCTTCACCGTATGAGAGCACTGGCATTGCGCACATAAATTTTCGAACAGAAAAATCGATTGGTGCACGACCGGGTTTGAACCCACGACCTTAGGATCGGAAGGCGGGGTCACTACCACTAGACCACCAGTGCTCTTTAATAAAGTAATAAAGTAGGCGTGGTCTAAATCTTTCTAATCTGGCTGGTCGGTCAATAGTTCCCATTGCGTTAAACTAGTTAATGCCCTAGCCACTCCGGTTCCTTATTGTTTTAAACGAATTTATGGCATTTACAACACAATCCATTCAAACGGTAATAATATAAAACCATCATACCTACAATTAAAAAAAACAAGACTAATCTATGGAATACAGCTGCGCTTTTTATTATATTTACCATTAATTTGGTGTAAAATTAGTCAACCAACTGACTGAAATGTCATGCCATTAGATGCAATAAAAGAATGGTACAATACGTATGACATGTCATGCATGACATGACTTATCAGACAATGGGAAGGTGCGCCTTCTAAACAGAAGTTATGGTGTTAAATAATGACGACACGGTACAGTCGGGGTGACTGAAACTTAATACACCTCATTCTACTTCTATTATCATTTTTTTTGCTATAAATATGCTTAGTCTCTCCCTTAAATATAAAAAGGAGTTATGTGAGCAATCTTAGTAGCACATTCTATTTAATATGAGAAAAAAGTCTGCTAAACGTTATTTCGATGACAATAACAAGAAGTTGGGAAGTAGATACTATACGATAGGCTAATAAGTAAGTCAAACACAAGTGGCGAACACAATAGGCTTGCATGGCCGCACTGATTAAATAAAAAATGAAAAAAATAGTATATATTATATGTAACTCCGTCTGAGTCAGTGGCCAACAAGTGACAGCGTTTTAGGCCGTCCGAAGGCCTCTGTCATGGCCTAAAAACTTTGAAAAAGCCAGGACCGACTGCTTAACGTGCCCTCCGAAGCACGGGAGCGCTCAGTTGAAACTGCCACTGGCGTTTACTCATCCAAATGGTGACTACGCGGAACAGTGCTTAACTTCGTCAATCTGTTAAGAACAACTTAGCCAGCTATGCTGGCTAAGTTGTTCTTAACTTAGTCACGGTACATACAATGTGCGAGTAGATACCTACATGACAAATACAGATTAATTTTGAAGCTGTGGTCACGATGTGCCCTCACCAACCTAAAAAACTGATTTTTCTCTTCGTTGTACCTACAATATAATGGTAGATACTACGTTTCTGTAAAGCTTTATGCCCGTCGTAAAGTCATGCCTGCCTACAACATTTATTCCCACCACGATGAGATATACCTACTAGGGTTGTAGGCTTTTAAGCTACACTATTGAACATAGGAAAGCTAAATTATATTTATTTGTAGTGAGTTCGTATGAGTCAGTGGTCAATTACTATGGTGACTGAGTGAATATGGTAGATGGACAAACAATAAATTGCCCAATGCAAAGGTTAGAACTGGTAACATGTTTCAATTTATTTTTCATAATAAAATGACTCAACAGATATTTGTCCAGTTGTCGGACAATACGGGTAAAAAAAACATAAGCTTAAATACTGTTAGACATAGTTAGGCCGAAAATGTGATTCTTAGTAAGCAAATTATAAGTAACAGTTACTGCCTTTAAAAATATCATTAGTTCGACTTCTTTAGAAACTATAACTTTTTTATTTCATTAATTGACAACCCTAGGTTATGGGTGAATAAACGCCTTTTTGTTTTGCCGGGTTATTGTGGGGACACTTTATTAAGCCGGGTTATAGGCTGCGTAAAGGTGCTTCGGTTATAAACTGGGTTATAGGCTTCTCATATTTCTTATACTTTCATAGTAATAGTATTGTTTTATGTTTATCTTATCCTTATTAACAGAAAAATAAGAGTTGTAAGAGATAAAAGTAATTTTTTGATACAATATTTTCATGTTTGTTATATTTTAACTAATATTTATAGGGTTCTCTACCGTTACGTAATTTTTTTATTTAACTTCGTTTACTTATTTATACAAATAAAATTGTTATGTAGGTACTGATGTAATTATTTGAACCTTGCACATAAATTATTTTATTATTCAATTAGTAGAATTAGTTTCATAAAGTACCACACAAAAGCAGTTTGATACACTCTTATTTACAGAGACAATCCACATAAACTGCAATCCGTTTCAAATTACAAAATGTAAAGCGCTACTCAATGTTTATTTTGACTTAAAGCACTTCCGTCGGTTTTGGTTCAAAACACACTTAACTTTTAAGTTAATTACATTTGGAAGGTTGGTACGGTCAAAACAAACAGTACTAGGAGGTTTCTCTTATGTAAATGGCGGTGGAGCCTTTGGGAAGACGAGTAGGTAGACTGACGCTTGCAAAGTCACTGCTTATTTAAGGCGATTATAGGACCAACCGCAAGCTATCGCTAAAATTTCTGATCTATTATTAAATTTAAAAGATGCATTTAAATAAAAATTATACTATAAATATACCATTTCTATTTAATCTTTTGAGATCGAAAACGTAACTAAGTCAACCAAGTTTCTACAACCACTTTTAAAATTTAAAATATAAATTAAATACTTCGTTCATGAATTCGATTTTTTTATTTTTTACTAGTTCACAGAATAAAGTTACATCATTGGCTGCCAAGATTTTGCGTTCTAGTCATTTCCGCGGCTTCCTTAGCAGTTCCTCAGGCTGTTATTTCCGAAGTAGCTACTAGCAATTTCTTCTTGTGACTGACGATTCAATTTGCAAACTGTTTATGTGTACGATCACTATAGCAAAAGTAAGTAGCCAAAATGGCCATTTTGTATTTTATTTTGTACTGGCTAGTTATCGCTCCACACTATCGAAAAGTGTTCGATAAATAAAAAACGATAGTTGAGTAGTCAGTCTTTGTAGGTTGTAAAGTCACGTCAAAAATAATGTTACTGTAGTCGCTATAGTTCAAACAGACTGTGTGTGAACAAAAAATATCAAAAAAGGTCTTTGTTTGTTCCGAATTCCACGCCTAAAGCTATTTTAACAACTTTCGCGTACAAAACAAAAGTTATGTACGAATGTATCAATCGACATTAAATCGCATCGCTCATACGTATTGATCCTGCCCAAAGAAAATCGTAATAATAATTGACACGTCACAATAAGATGGAGCATACCTGTGACCTGTCCTCGACACGCGTTCGATACAAGAAAATAAATTATCAGGGTTACCGCAAACACATTACAGCGTCGAAACGTATGTATTTGTGCGACAGAGATTGTGTACCTATTTATTTTTCGTCCGAAACATCCCGCCCCCCTCGTTCACGTCCCCTCTTCAGGTTCCCCTCTCGGACTCATGTCACACTCACGTTATTTGCGCGCTCGAGGGTATTTGCACCCGCGCTGGTGCCAAAACCTACTACTTTATTTGTGTACCTACGGGAACCCACAATCAAAATTATTTATGCTTTTTAAGCATGGAAATCTGGACCTTTGTCCCACGCCGGACGCAGGTTACCCTCTGACTGAGAAATTAATGGAGAAGCAACATTTTTTAATTTTTGCATTAAAAAACTTTTATGTGATCATCTTTTTTTTATCATCATCATCATCATGATCAGCCTATTAATGTTTCCGCTACTAACATGATTCAGACATGCTATCAAGCGAGATTGATTTTAATCCACCACATACACCTAATGCGTATTAGTGGATGGCACATGACGTCTCTCAAATTTTTCGTATTGTATATCCCGGGATCTTCTGTAGTTTTCTTTCACACTGTTTAAGAGCATTGGCATTGAGCATGCGCACATTATTTCTCAAATAGTGAACCCATTTTTTTCACGACCGGGCTTAAAAACTGCATTTTAACAACAAAATGATGACCTCGGTTGCGCGGTGGGTCCAATTGCTGTCCAAGTTGCGAGTCCAATCTCTGCTGCGAGAAAAATGTTAGCATGATTTGTTCCGGGTATACCTGGTCTTTTTTCTTTTTTATGCAGAAAATCTTACATGTTTAACCATAAATATAGACATCACTCTAATATTTGGACTTGAATACTAAACGGTTGATCCATTCGTTTCGTGAATCACAGCCTTTCCTCTTAAATTGCTGTTATTCGTCGACTGACTTAATAATATTCTGTAATTAAAACCTGCCTGTGGATGTTTTCACCGCAGCGGTGGTTATGAGCAATTTATGTTTTTTTCACAAATGTGTGTTAAATTAAAACGGCTATTAATCGTCTTGCTATGTGGGCCGTGCGCTGTGGGGCGCTCGCGACTTTAGGAGATAAATGTTGTTTGTAAAAATTTGTACGTCAAATATGCCGGAATTTGTGTGGGTGCCGAAATTAACGGTATTAAATTTAACGCTATTGTTGTAACTTAGGGTTGTTTGGTACGAGTACGTTGTGGTAGAACAATATATGATCAAAAACATAATAAAATTATGATCTGTGTTGTCTGACTCAAAAGGTGAAGTGGTAGTATTATTTTGACATCGATTTTGAAATACATTACAAAGTTATGAGGGTTCAAAAAATGAAAAAGCTTTTCGAGAAAAGGTATACCTTTTCTTGAAAACCTTCGTCGTAGGTAGTGCAATGCCCTGCCCTTGCGCTTTGCTTGGCTCATCTAGGCGGGGTCATTTCCGTGGCCACAGATAAAAAGCTGCTTGAGCATCTTTTTAGGGAAAAAACAAATGAGTAAATGTAAAAAAAAACGTAGCGTAAAAAAACAGTGCAACAGTGCATCGATATTAAAGCCTAAAAGTAAAAAATAAACAAACAAGAAAAAAATCTTAAATTTTTCAGTGATAAGTTAAATAAACCTTTATTATCTTCGTTACACCGTTTCATCACCCAATCGATTAGCAGCATAAGGAAACACTTTACCGTGAGGCTTGCACGTCTCATTGGATCCGGATTACCCGGGCTCTATTCCGCTCTAACCCACACCCAATATAATGCTTTACTGGACACTTGATAACCATGCTCAAAATATTGATAAAAAATCACTTAGAACGACTGCTGAGAGGGTTGGTCAGAAATGGTCAAAGATTGTATCTTATAAAAAGGGATGGGAGAGGGGAGAAGACTTTTAGTATGATGGATGTAGTATGAAGGTTTTACAAATACCTACATTAGTAAAATATTAACCAGTTAGCAAGTATAATTTCTAAGATTTATTGCAGAACATAAGGACATTTGGCACATTTGGACCCGGATTATCCGCAGACCGCCAGATCAGACCAGACCTCTACTTGAGTAAGACCTCTCTTTAATAATACGAGGGTCGACTGATTGGTTTTCTAACATTGATCGGCTTTTTGAACATACCTACTACATCTTATGTAGAGCTGTACTGACGAAGTAACCCTTTTTTTTTCCATGCAATACCTTGCGTACCACGAATTCTATCTACTATTTTGCAAACGGCAAAAACATAAATATCACTACCTACGAAGACGAATCAGTTTTAGGTACATTTTTATTTTTCAAATAGTACTCTATTCTAAAGTGTAAAAGCCACAAATCCCAGGCAATATTTATACACAAAAGGCACTTTCTCATCCGTAATCGTTCAGAGTCGCGATTCAACGCAAGTGCCCCGACAAACCCATTTTCAATACGGCCTTTTAAGGCTTTTCATGGTTTCAGAGAAACACCCTCTTCCAGTTTCTAAACAAAATGTCTTAACATTTCAGGGAAACATTCGTCAGATTATAAAACGGTCAGGATTTCCTCCGGGCCGTGAATTGAGTCAGTAACCCTTTCAATGTGTCCCGGAATTCAGTCAATATATCTTCGGAAATTAAGTATCACTTGAGAACTCCAATAAACAAGTATTTTGTGACAGCACGAGCCGTCGTTTAAAGATTTTCCCGAGAATTGACCCAAAATATCCTTTTTATTTGAAAAAATAAAACTAGAACTCTCACTTAGAGTAATACCGTAAAATGTTAGATGTTGTAGACGTACTTCCCGACATAGATGCCAATGTTAATGCGGGTAAGGCAATTTTACTACATGATCCAGGTGAATGTAAAAAAATAATTCAAAATAACCATAGATCTCTCACTATTGTTTCTCAAAATATAAGAAGCCTAAATCATAACATAAATGACTTCGAAATACTGCTTACTAAACTCGGTATAGATGTAGAAATAATTGTGCTTACGGAGTGTTGGCTCTCAGGTAATTCTCCTTTACCCCTAATACCAGGGTATTCATCATTCAACACCTCTAATAAAATAAACCAAAATAGTGGTGTAGCGGTGTATATTAAGGATAGTCTAAAACAAGTCAAGGTGAGTGAGCCTCAGATTGATGATGCTAACTGCATGCTTGTGGAAATTGGAGATCATACTGCTATCATATGTATATATAGGCCACCAAGCTGTTACTCTGTAGAAAGATTTCAGTATACACTAGACAAACTATTGACTAACCTTAAAAAAACACAAAATGTTACCCTAGTTGGGGATATTAACATAGATATAAAAGATGGAAATTATGATAATAGGTCTTCCGAATATCTTAATCTATTGGCCACACATGCCTTGCTAGCGACACATCTACTTCCTACGCGACTTTCAAACTGTTTGGACCATTGTTTTACAAAAACTAGGAATAAAACTGTGACGCTAGTGTATGAATCAACTGTTACTGACCACTATACTGTTATAACAAATTTTACCAATAAGTCAATTCATAAATATGAAGATAAAAATAAGGTCCTCCAAACTGATTACCAGGCGCTAATAACTGAGCTTGCTGATATTAATTGGGAAAAAACTATTTCGAACTGCAACGATATTAATGAAGCTACTACAGAATTTCTGAAAATACTATCGGATGTATTTAACAAACACACGCAAGTCAAATACCTATCTAGTAGAAAACGAAGTATTAAGCCATGGGTTACACCTGGGCTTCTGAGATGCGTTAGGTTTCGAGATAAATTGCATCAAAAAACAAAAAAAGCTCTAAATGATGAAACACTACATAAATCATACATTCGTTACAGAAACCACTGTAATAGAATCCTAAAAAAATTAAAGAAAAGTTACGAAAAAGAACTCATACAGAAAAACAAGAACAACATAAAAAAGACATGGCAATCTATAAAGAAAATCTGTAACCTAGAAAAGAAAAGTCAATCCCCTTTTGAATTACTTCAAAATTCAAATACAATCTCAGATATAAATAAACATTTTGCTTATGTAGGTAAAAATTTAGCCAACAATATTCTTGAAAAATTAAACATAAGTGAACCTGACCTCGTAAAACAATACAAATCTCACGACAGTGGCCCGTCGAACTCGTTGGTATTAATGCCTACAGATACTAATGAAGTCAAAAAGATTATCTTATCCCTACGTAGCACTACATCCTCTGGATGGGATGGTTTGCCATCACATCTTTACAAAAAAACTGTTGATATTATATCAGCACCAATAGCTTATATATGCAACACATCCATGTCCACCGGGATATTCCCGACCTCGCTCAAGAAGTCCATTGTCATTCCTATTTATAAGGCTGGGAACAGAGACAGTAAAAACAACTACAGACCAATTTCCCTTCTACCAACACTTTCTAAGATACTCGAGAAGGTGATCAATACGAGAATACTTAACTTTCTGGAAAAATACAACCTTCTATCTGACAACCAATTTGGGTTTAGATGCAACAAATCAACATCGGAAGCCATTGAAAGACTGGTAACACAAGTTGTGAATAATATGGATAAAAAAGAAAAAAGCGTGGGTATATTTTTGGATCTTGCAAAAGCCTTTGATACTGTTTCTGTTCCTTTGCTGATCAGGAAGATTGAGTGTGTTGGAATAAGGGGCACTCCACTCGATTTATTAAAAAGCTATCTTCATTGCAGATACCAATCTGTTAGGATCCAATCAGAGGTTAGTTCCGAGGAAATTGTGACATATGGCGTACCACAGGGCAGCGTACTTGGCCCCACCCTTTTCCTTATCTATATTGATAGTCTGTGCAGAACTAAGCTGAAAAACGCCAAAATAATTTCATTTGCAGATGACACAGCTATAGTGTTCAATGGAAAGTCATGGGAAGAAACTAAAAAATTTGCAGAAGATGGTTTCGCTGTAATTGTAAAATGGCTAGATAGTAATCTTCTCACATTAAACCTAGATAAAACTAAGTATGTTACATTTTGTATGAGAAATAATGACCAACCCGACCTTGACACTTTTGCACTTAAGGCCCACTCGTGCAATCGCCAAAACTCATGTTGTGACTGCCTTACTATTACCAAAACATCTAGCCTTAAATATCTGGGTATAACTATTGACCAAAACCTTAATTGGGACGAACATATTAAGACACTGACAGGACGTGTTCGTAAACTTATATATGTTTTCAAAAATCTTCGACATATTGGTGACATTAAAGTTATGAAAAACGTTTATTACTGCTTATGTCAATCTGTGATCTCATATGGAGTAATTGCATGGGGTGGAGCAGGAAAGAAACGTATGTTAGATCTAGAGAGGGCTCAAAGAGCAGTCATAAAAGTCATGCTGTTCAAACCCTATTTGTATCCCACTAGCAAACTATATCATGACTCCAAAACCCTTACAGTTCGTCAACTATTTATACGCACCTTAATAGTATGGCAACACAAACAACCTAGTAACTCTAATCGTACTCAAAAACGGCGGTCTGATATAATTTATAACACCCCTAAATGTAGGACCATGTTCTCACACAAGTTTTCATTTTGTTTAGGACCGTTTGTTTATAATAAATTAAATAAACACCTTAATATTGCAAATCTAACGAAATATACATTTAAACAAAAGGTAGATAACTATTTAAAGCTTCTTAGCTATGATGAAACGGAAAAACTCTTAACAATAATATCATAGGTAAACATATTAATCTCTATTTAATATCTATTTAAGTAGGTAGGTGGGTACACGAAACATTATTATGAAGTTATCAAACTAGTTAGTAAAAACAAAAGTGTCTTTCCAATAAATATTAACTCTTAAAACTATAAACACCTGATTACTACCGTCTTGTTTTAGCCTTTTAATTGTCCTACTGCTAGGTCACTGGCCTACTCTCAAGCGGGAGTGATTGGGTCATAATCATAAACCACCCAATATGTATTGTGGATGGCATATGACTTTCTAATTATATTATATAGTAAGTAGATACTTTAAAATAATAAAATAATAAATAGGTTAATAGTTTAACAGCTTTTACCGGTATCATACCAATTATGTAGGTATAATATTCTAATTTCTGGAACTATTGTATTTCTAAACTCCTACGACTTACACTCGAACATATGTTTTAAAATGAACAAGACCTCAAGAATGTGATTGTCACAACACTATTACCTAATACTAATATCTATCCTGTGACACTATACACAAAACACTTTGTTGGTTCAGTTACACTATCTTAGCCGGTAATGTGAATCGCACAGAGCCTAGTTTGGAAGAGCAACGACGCCCTGCCGTCATACAGTGTAAACTAGTACGGAGGGTAGTCGCTTGACTGTACAATGGCTTCTTTGCAAACTTACCTCAATAATTTTTGTCATCGTAATGTTAGATGTCCCGTTTTTGCTTGTTTTGTTTTGTTTCTTTTAGACTATGAACCCTTCAGTTAAGTAGCAGGCAATAGATACATAAGTACTAAATTAAGTTAATGTTAAATAGAATAAGGTAAGTTTGTATAACACAAGAAATAAAATAAAAAAAAAAAAATATCTGTCTTAGGAAACAGGCACTCTGCCAAAGTCCAAGTTGAATTGCTGGACGATGTGGCAATCGCTGGAAAACATTGCAGTTAATGAGCGTTTTTAGAAATTCTCGGAGAGCTACTAAAATGTTACTGCAAATCCAATACCTGCTGCTTACTTCATATTTTAAAAGTCAGTTTAGAAATAATACCTACTGCTATTATACCTACATAAAACGACTTCATGAAAATTAATCTGCACAAGAACATCCTCTCCTTATCTTAAAAAAACTCATTCGCGGGAATAATAGGTGATTATACCCTGCCCTATAAGTAGTGAAGGACATAACCATATCGATAAAATTATAGAGCCGCTGAGCTGTCCTGAAAAAAATAAAACGTGCTATAACTGCTTAAACTTGAGGCGGCGATCCTCACCATTTTTAATTTTACCGCAGACCCATGGACCACGGTCGTGCGATTTAGCTTAATGGATTCTTATAACGACCAAATGAATATTTAAACTCAATGCCGTTCAGTTAAAATGATATAAAATTAATTTCACGAAATCGCTCAGAGTTTTATTGGTTATACAATTTCCCTCTGGTTACAATCGTTTATCATCATTGATTTTGGAATATTTTAATTTTAACTGCTTCAAATCTTTTTTTTATCAAAAGAATCATTTAATTATGATTTCAAATTATCGAGTACCTACCGGGCTCGTCTTTCAAGTATCTTCACTTTACAGGTGGCTAATCGTAAAATTCATCTCAGTGATTTTATTAACCGCGTAAAATATTCGCTGTAGATATACACTTAACTATAATTGCCGATATCGATAAAATAAGAACTAAATCCAATACTTTTACATTCTTTACAAAAACGGCAACATAAACAATTTTCCTTTTCACCGATATCTCAACACATTCCCTCGCAGGCAATAAGCACCATATAATGTGAAATAAGAAAGTACATTTTCCCCATTACTAGTTCGGCACTCGGCGCTCATTAATAGTAAAAAGCAACCGCAGCGGAGCGGGAGCGGGTAGACAGCGAATGAAATGGGTAATAAAAGTAATAAAGTGTATTGTTTGCCGTAGATCGATAGCCAAAGACCCGTTTAATTAATGACCAATCTCTTGAGACTCACCGGCACTTACACTAATTAATTAAAGTCTGTTGCAAACGGAGTAATAAAGTGAAGTTTCACGTTTGCTTTCATTGTTTTAGAAGCTGTATTTTTTAATGATGATAGGTCGTGATCGATGCGCGGAGCTCAAGTTGGCGCCATCGAAAAGATTCGATCTGAGTCAAGATTAGGGCGCGAGATAAGATAATCAGCTATCAGTGTATCCCTTACCTGGGCCGATCGTTTAAAATGACGACTTAAAAACGAGCAATATAAACTCACTTTGTGAGTTGAGTCGCAACTGTAGCTTTTTTTACTTAAACGACTATAGTCGCTCTCGTGCTTGAATAGCTGCATTTGCGAGATGAAAAGATTTTATCGCTTTACATTTTTTGCTAAGTACTTATTTCGTCGTAGTGTTGTGATTTAATGGTGAATATTTTACTCGTGAAAATATACTTCAGTTGAATACAGTAATTGTTATGAGTTTTATAGGTAGGTACGCATAAAATTGCTCGTACGTTTTATGCAGACTGGTGTAATGTAGAGTTATATCGATGCAATTTGACATTTTATCGGATTCCCATCACTATAAAAAACGACACTGTACGGTTGCCTATTTCTTTTTTGATAAAAATAAAAGTGAATATAGGGAAAAATTGTTTCATTGAGTCCGATAGGAACCAATATTTCGTGCTACCTTTGATGTCGGCTTATTTAAACATAGGGGTTTCAGCGGCCTATATTGCGTCACTCCAAAACGTTTTTGCCGGTGTGTGTTGCAAAATGTACCTATATGGAAAAATGTTTTACCTTCCTTTTGCGCTACTTGTTTACCTACTTATGTTTGAGTGCGGTGATACCCGCTGTTTATGAGAGGTAGGTAAGCTATATCACTGGTTGTACCTTAAAATATGTAAACCGTTTGGTAATTTATAAACATTTTAATTACAATATATAATTTCTTTACCAGACTATTTACTAGATTTCATAAGCTTTGTATAATAATTTAATTAAAGCAAGATTAACATTTTTGCGTCTAATTGTTTTCCTTACAAATATTATAATGTAGATCGTTGATTCTAAAAATGATTGAAGAAAATTTAAAACCCGCTAAAATCTAATTTTACTTAGCGAGTTCACTCAAGTTTTGATGTAAACTTAATTTGGTCCACAAAAATGTCACAAGTCAAAGTTTTTGTGGCTCTAGCTTTCTAAGATAAATCTTGAAAGTTTTTAATTATCCATCTTAAATATGAAACGAAGTTTCCGTATTGTCCAATTAGAACAAATTTTTAAAATGTTTACCGATACCTACTGTTATCAAAGAGGTAAGGTGTAATAAGATCATACGAGATTATTTATGATGATTTTGAAATGGGATATTTTATTTATAAAAAAAAATATTTTTGTTATGTTCAGATTTTTTAGTATAACATAGAACAGTGAATAAGTATAGAACAGTCTAAGCACTTGGTGGATGCTCGGCCGATTCCCGCCCATTATTTTTACGCTCGTCGGTCACCACTCATCTCAATCGCTCCAAGAGCAGAGCAAGGTTGTTGTACACTGCTCACTTTATTTTTAAATTGCATTGAATGAATTAATAAAATTGTAAAGCGTATGCAAACTATTGAAAATGTGCCTAACACATTAGTAATATAACTAAAATTATACTTTTAATGCGTTAAAATTCTCTATATTATAGTATTTCTTTTTATTTAAGTTAAAATGAAAAGGATTGACTTGATTTTATGGAGCGTGTTAAAAAAACTACTATTTATTAGGTCCAAATGTTTTATAGTCGAAAAGGATCCAACAATGTTAGATAATTACAAAAAATCTAAGCAAAGACCCTCGTTAGATACCCTAACCCAAAACTAAATTCTCTGGATTTGCCTCATTAAAGGCACTAAAGAGAAGTATCCCTAAATACCTTAGCAGGGATGCTTTTATTACGTACCCAAGTGACTCTACTAGAATTTTCTAACTGAGATTTTTCTACAAGCCCCTATTATTGTCCCAAAGCTAACATCTAAATAACTGTTCCCCACTTATTATGTAGTACCAAGATGATATACATTGAATACAATGGTTTAGGTCTAATATCATAGTGCGTGCGGAAAGATAGTAGGGCACTTGAGAAAAGGTATATTTTTGTTGTTATAATTTTTGTTATCAGAAAACATTCAGTTTATTTTGAAATTAGATGCGGCTTTTTTCTGTAGTTGTCCTTTGACCTTAATCTAAAATTCCGTTTTATGTATGTACATAACATAGACATACATCCAACAGACACATACAAAATCTTAAGCGAGCCCTACACCTACAATAATATTGCGCAATATCACGAATTGCGAATTGGTCGGACCATGCTCGTGGGTATATTTTTGCCTTTTCATGTAGCAGTCTTTCGACCAGCGACGTATTTTCTTTTTATTTTTAGCCACAAGTAGCGACACTATAGCTGCAGCCAAATCTTGGTCTGACATCTTGTTCACGGAACAGTTTCGTTTGCTCCTGCTCACGCGAAAAAATTGACGCAAATGAGTCGTCAATGATTGCGTCAAAATAATAATTGATCGTTTGAGTGAAAAGGCCGATTCAATCATATTGCGCAATAAAAATATTGAGCAAACTTATTGTAGGTTTAGGGTCCGCCTTAATTTCACAATCAGATTCCCTTTTGTCGTAAATACTAGTATCAGAAAATACGAGCGTTATGGTACCATGTATCTAGTCTTCGCGTATTACTTTTTAAATTTTACCGTGTGCAAACATGTCACTTTTAATTCCATGAGGAAAATTATTTGCTGACTATAATATTGTGAAATCCTCGTGACTTACTGCAAAATACAGTGGTTTTTGCAGGCTTTTAGGTCCAATTACTACATGGCTGGTTATTATACCTAAAGCTTCTGCCACACAGCTGACGTATGTGGATTGACATGTAAGCATTTTGACGCAGTAGCGCCAGCTATGTAAACGAAAAACTATCTTTTATTCTTCTCGCAACGACCCACAATAGATCTAGACACTAGGCAGTAGATCACGGCAGCCACGGAGGCAAGTTTGAATCTAGTTTAATCTGCGGACAGTCGGCTGCTCCGTTATTAATAGTTCCAATAATATGCAAATCATGAACTCTGCACCATCGCCAATCGAAAAGCTGAATAGGTCATTATAAATGGCTCATTATTGGCAACTTTGGCTACTGATGTATATAAAATGATTAGTTTTATGTGTCTTATTAGGTTGTATGTAGTTAGTATATTAATTTTATAGCGCCATAACTAGATTTTACACATAATTTGCTTGCCAGAAAACAAATAGCTCAATTGCGGTTTATTATTATTGTTTTTTATTGTTTTTACCTACTAATGTATTTGTGTGCTATGTGGTGAATAAATATAATGTCTATGTCTATGTCTATGTCTATGTCTACAGGGTGACCAAAGAAACCTACACCAAGAAATTATTTATTTCTTACTGTTCTTACAATAAAGTGTCTGCCATTTGCCCCAATGCGCAGTGCAAAAAATTACCGCGCAAAAGTTATTGCCTATACCAGTAGTTAATTCACCTCTATGCACCAAGACGGATACACCCTAAAAAAAACAAACCACGACCAGCGGTTTAGGCTGTGCATTGTCATATATCAAGACAAAGATTCTTATATTATGTATTGATGAAAAAACTTTAAACATTGTTCTGGCAATAATAACTTCGAAGCTTAATGTTATACATAGATACGTTTCACAAAGTAAAAGTCACAGCAACAATAGGCAATACAAGTAGAAAGCTTCTTTCATAAGCCTATTTTAGAACGTCGCAAACTATAGTAACTGCAACGGATGAGAGATGACGTCACATTTCGTGCCACGGTCTCAGTCCCCCAACACAGCTCCTAAATCGTGGAGCTTAGTATTGTTTCTTATTTTTGTTATCAAAATTTAAGGCGGCAATTGTGAATGGCCGTCGGGAGACGCTAAAAAATAGGTGTATTGCGTGCCGTGCGAACGTCGCAAAACAGGCACAAGTAACCAGAGATAGCGGTTTAATAAAATTAAATATATTTGTTTGTCGTCGCACACGACAGATACGTCACAATTTACTTACAACTTCTGCAGAAGTCCTATTTTATTATTATCTTCGGTGGTCACTTATTCAGTACATTTCAGTTTTCTTTGATCACATTGATCACGTTGATGCACAGAACAGAGATTCGTACAACTTACAAAACGGCCACTCTCTACCTCCCACCGGTTTTACTTACTTCACCCGGACGCAAGTTTGCCGGCACCTTCGCCGATACTAAAGCTAAGGGTTTAAGCACGAGTTTATTTAGCTATCTCGCTCTTGCTATTTGGGGCCTGCCATGACATTCACACATACAACGGCAAGTTTACGTACACAACACCATGCGTGCGGTGATTGTGATGTGTTTGCTTCATACATTTTATTGAGAGTGTCCGGGGTGTGGTTGCGGTAAAGAGTTAGTGACACAATTTTTAAGCGTTGACAAATAATATAGCGTTCAGTAATTGTAATCCAGTAATTTAATCGCTGCCTGCTTACTTATTCGTCCACACAGAGTATTTATCGTAAGCTATTAACTGCTTAGTCTACGCGCGCGCTTTATCAGCGGGTGCGTCGTAACACTATCTAAACGATGTTCGAGTTGTAATGCGACTTCCAATCTATTTGCCGTAGTAATGTTTTAATAATTAGCTTTAATAACTAGGAATCGAATGCGACAGGACTGAAATCGAATTTATTGGACGAATGGGGAAGAAAAATGTAAAACCTAGACCAATTCGACTGGCACTTACAACATACGGAAAAAAAATTGCCATATTACAAAATAAAAAAGAGCTAGACGGATCGGGTACTTATATCAAGGAAGATTACCCACCCAAAATCTTAGAAATTAGAAAATCCCTACTCCTTGAATTAAATGAGCTGCGAGAAAAAGGAGTCCAAGCCATTCTAAAATACGACAAAATTGTCATAATAAAAAGAGATAATCTAGAGAAATACAGTAACAAAAAGACATTCTCAATCAGTCCTGAAAAAATCGAAGGCAACACATCAACTAACACCCAGTCCACCCAGGCATCGAAGAAATCAAAAACTTTTGAAACTTTCAGCAGGCCTAAAGCTCTGAAGTCGATACAAGGAACAAATCAGTCCATTACGTCTTTCTTAAGGACATCGCATGCCAAACCAAATGAAACCTTGAGACAGTCTAACCTATAGCAATTACAGCATCCAATAAAAGACTTAAATATCGGTATGCTATCTATAGAAAAAATAAGCACAAACAATCTTACGCAAAGCATAAAAACAAATCATTACAAGGAGCTGATGGTTGACGATGACAACTCAGGCCAACGGCACTCCAAACAAATTAATAAACAACAGAAAAATACCAACTATACCAATCTTCCAATCCGGCTGGTCACCGTGGAAGAATACGACCAAAACCCTCCAAAGGAAAACATTTTCACTGAAAACACGAACAACCAACTCTACGTAACTACGTACAACGTCAGGACTTTATCAACATATGAAAGGCTAATAGAACTAAACGAAGCTATAAAAGGAACAAAATATGACATAATTGGCATATCTGAAATGAGGCGCCTAGGCAACAAAATAGAGGAATACGAAGACTTTATACTGTGCCACATAGGACACACACCCGGTCAGTATGGAGTGGGTTTCATAATAAACAAATATCTAAAACAATATGTGGAAAGTTTCACGGGTATAACAGAAAGAGTCGCAGTGCTAAACATAAACCTACAAGACACCAATATCTCTATTATACAAGTATACTCACCTACAGATGCAGCAAGCGACGAGGAGGTTAATCTATTCTACACAACTATCAGCAAGGCTATAGAAGCAGCTCACACAAATCTTATACTAATGGGAGACTTTAACGCAAAGATTGGACAACCACGACTGAACGAATATCTAGTAATGAAACAAAATGGATACGGCGAAAGAAACAAAAGAGGGCAAAGACTAATAGACTTTGCTCTCGAAAATAAACTTGCCATTATAAATACCTTTTTCAAAAAAAAACCGAGCAGTCGATGGACTTGGCTATCACCAAATAATAAATGTAAAAATGAAATAGATTATATACTATCAAACCGTCCAGATATATTTCAAAACATCGAAGTTCTAAACATAAACTACCCCTCCGACCATAGACCGATTAGAGCAACAATTCAACTGACATCATACAAGAAAAAAAGAACCGGTTATAACAGCTTCCAAAACTGCTTACTAAAAACCAACAAAGAAGTACTTAGCTACAAAGAATGTCTGACAAGCCAGCTATCAGAAATACTGAAATCGAACGAAATCATGTCCGTACAATCCTACTACGACAATCTAATAAATGCTATCCAGCATAGTATAAAACATGCTCAAAAATTAGACGACTCTCCCATAACACATAAAGTACTACAAACACGCACCACAACACTTATTAAAAGAAGACAAGAGTTACAAAAGACTAAGAACAAAACCCGATCAACGAAAAATGAACTCTCAGCTCTATACAAACTGATAAGCAAATACATAAGAAAAGACTACGCAATATACAGATCTAGCACCATAGAAAAACATCTTAAACAGTCAGGAAGCACGAAAAAAGCTTACAAAGAACTAAGAACCAACAAGACCTGGATTGAAGGGCTGCAGAAAGCAGGAAAAACGCTGCATGACCGCAGCGATATCATTGATATTGCAACTACATTTTATAAAAGCTTGTATAGTGCAATACCAGACACAAATCAGTATAGCAGCGAGATACTCTCGCATGTAGAACATACGGAAAATTTAAAAACGATCGATGAAAATGAAATGCTAGAGGCAATTAAAAAGCTGAAAGATGAAAAAAGCCCGGGCTCAGACAATATTACCAACGAAGCCATAAAATCAGCCGCCACAATCCTGGCTCTACCGCTAATAAATCTTTTTAACATGATAATAAAAACCGCTAAAATACCCTCACAGTGGTCAGAATCAAATATAATCCTAATTTACAAGAAGGGCGACCCAAGTGACGTTGGAAATTATAGGCCAATAAGCTTACTACCGTGCTTATATAAACTGTTCTCTACCATTATAAATCAGAGAATAAGCACAACGCTTGATACAAAGCAACCTGTCGAGCAAGCTGGCTTTAGAAAAGGTTTCTCGACAATCGATCACATACATACATTAGAATTACTAATAGAAAAATATCAAGAACAACAGAGACCATTATACATCGCCTTTATTGACTACCAGAAAGCCTTCGACACAGTATCACATGCAAGCATTTGGCAAGCTCTAAAAGATCAAGGTGTGGAGAACCAATATATACAAATAATCATGAGTATATACAACAACAGTACTAGTAGAGTCAAACTAGAAACAATCGGACCAAGTTTTCCCATAAATAGAGGAGTAAGACAAGGCGATCCTTTATCACCAAAAATATTTATCGCTGTGTTGCAATCAATTATTGGTAAGCTTGACTGGAAAGGACTTGGAATTCACATACAAGGCATTTACCTAAACCACCTACGATTCGCCGACGATCTTGTGATATTAGCAGAAACAAGCTCTCAATTACAACTCATGATCCAAACACTGAACACGGCTAGCGAACAAGTGGGCTTAGAAATGAATCTCACTAAAACAATGGCAATGACTAACAGTGTCAAAAAATCAATCAAAGTTGGAAGCAAACCACTGGAATATACAGATACATATATATATTTAGGGAAACAAATTGGATTCAACAAAAAGAACAACGAGGTGGAAATAGAACGAAGAACACAACATACTTGGAATAAATACTGGAGCTTAAAGGACGTATTTAAGAGTAATATGCCAATACACATAAAAACCAGAGTGATGACGTCATGCCTTCTGCCATGTTTAACATATGCCTGCCAGACTTGGAAATTTACAAGAAAAATAAAAAACAAAATAAATACCTGCCAACGGGGAATAGAGCGTAGCATGCTTAATATAAAGAAATTACACAAAATACGACACACAAAAATAAGAAAAATAACAAAAGCTCCAAATGCTCTGGGCTACGCTCAAAAACTTAAATGGAAATGGGCTGGACATGTCGCACGACTACAAGACCAGAGGTGGACCAAACGGGTTACGTCATGGAAGGGACCACAAGGAAAGCGATCTATAGGAAGACCCTACACACGCTGGGAAGACGACTTAGCAAAAATAGCCGGACCACACTGGCTCCAAACAGCCACAGACCGTGACAAATGGAAATCTTTGGAGGAGGCCTTCACCTGCGAAGGGGTTCTTACAGATTAAAAATAAAATAAATAAACAATTTAAAACAAAAAAGTACAATAACAAATATAAGTGAAAGGAAGTAAAGTGAAATAGAAACAATATAAATAACCAATATATTTAGATTTTAAGTTTTTTTTGTATAAGTACTTAGGTAAGAAATAAAAGGCTTTTTATTTTATTATTATATTATAATTAGCTTGCAGGCTTTGACACAGGGAAGTAAAGTTTGAATAAAGGGGTTTATAAGTTGAGACAGAGAGAGATAGAGTTTTAAGAGTAACGTCGTCTTAAAATAATTTTAGTAAGAACAATTATGAAAAATTTATATAACGTTGCAAACGTATGCATAACTTTTTAATTTGCTCAAAAAATATAGCTACCATTAGATAATGTTAAATATGTTGATAATGTTGAAAAAGATAGAGTACCTATTACATTATCATATCCCACTATAATTTATAAATCCAAAAGTTATGCTAAGTTTTTTTTGTAAACGATGATTGGATGTGAGTTTAGAGCTTTAAATAACTAAGTACGTTTGTTTAAAACTAAATCACGCCGTAACTCAAAGACTGTTTTTTAGCTCATTAACCTGCCCTATAGAGTTCATTGGGGTAAAAAATATTATGTTACGGCGTGATTGAGTTATAAAAATACTCACATAGTGTCAAAGTTAAGAAAAAACGCAAGACGTTGAAGGCAAAACTTAGGGATTCCATACATCAATAATGAAACGAGTAATTAAGTTGCCTTTTTCCAAGTCTTGTTAAAAATTAACTAGACGCAAAACTAAATCGCCAGTCGCTATCGGCAAAGAGGCGTATAAATAAAACAAATTGCCGAAAAGGCGTATAAAACAAAAATTCGCACTCTATTTTCGTATCTATCCGGGACAATTAGCCGCCTTATCGGCCCGGGCAGGCCTTCTAATACGAACTTAACCCCGGAGGTTTCTTGGAGTCTATCGTTATTAACGCTTGCTGTATTGATAATAGAGAGGGGACGTTTTGATAGATTTTTTAATATTTTTTTTATCTTGAATATAATGTAAATTTTAAGTAGAATGTAAATAAATAGCACAGTAATAATGTCAGTAAAAATAACTTGATTAATTACAGCTCTCCAACGTTCACTTATAAAGAAGCGATATCTTCCACAACTTTAAAAATATGAGTAGATGTATCTTCATCAATATTCGACAGAAAAGCTAGGCACTAGATAACATTTTCTACTATTAACTTTACCTACGACGTTTTTATAAATAATCCAGATTAACGACAACGATAGTACCGTCTACCCTACGTGCTGTCGGCGCAAATGCCCTTATAGACCTTAAAGAGCATCGACATTCTCGCAACCGCGGCTATATCGTAAAACCCCACTAAAATTTCCATAAAAACACTCAATATTAAAAAGCTGGAGTTGCGCTATAACTCGGTCCGATGCCAATAGTCGGTTCGATTCGGAGCATTCGTATTCTGTCCGCGCGTCTCACGCCGCCGTATCTTTTCACTACCTTCATAAGGGCGGGCGTGTGTGCCCCGCGCGGTTGCAAACTTGTTATAAAGAGGCCAAAGAGCCCCTTAAGGCACTAAGATGCTCACGTGTAGGCACGTGTGCGGATCGCCTTATCTTTTATGCCCCGTTTAATATCGCGATTAAGGTCGCAATCGATTTTTCGCTCTTGTTTGTTGATTTTGTGAGTGCTTACTTACGGAGTGAGAATAACAGTGTTTTTGCAGCTCGTTTTAATAACTACTTCGCATTTTGTACCATCTTCGTGTACAACCTTTATTTTACAAAACGTTTTGTAACTAATAAGTTAATAACTTAATAAGTTTAGACACTATTTAGGTTAGGAATAAATTATATTGCGGTGCACAACCAACATAAAAAACATCACAAATTAATCTTTCTTTATTTCACACTTAATATTATAAAGGCAAAAGTATGTGTGTGTGTGTGTGAATGTTTGTTACCACAAACCGACTTTACTGATTGTGATGAAATTAAGAATGTAGATGGCTTCAGTCCTAGAATAACACATAGGCTATTTGACTTTCATTTGAATTTTATCTCGTAAAATTGTACTGTTCCTGTAGGATAGCATAAAAACTGAAAAAACTACGAGTGAAAAAACCGCGAGTGAAGCCGCGCTGGTCAACTTTGGCTGAAAAAAAGCAATCACTTATTTTAATTGTTACACATTTTCACGGCACCTATCTGTAGCTAGGTTTAGTTCAATTGCCCAGATATAAAGACTGTTTTATAATTATTTATTTATTAGTTTATTTAGAAAATTACCAAATTCAATCTTCTTCCATCGCTAAATATCGTTCGTATCATTTAAATAATTTAAACATGCGAGCGTCCCGTGATTCATAAATAAGCCGTGATACGTTCTACGTAATTTCCTCGTGAATAAAATATGAACGTAAAAGCTCATCAAACTTAAGCAAAAGTGAATTATGAATCGCTCAGCGTTGAGTGGTATTTAACTAAAAGGCTGAAGTCATGGTACAAACTAAAGTCATTGTTATTTTGTGAGATAAAAAGGCACTTGGTACGCGCTATATAATATTGCCAAGCTTCGTTTGTATGTGTACTAACGAAGAACCGACTCACACGCACATGCTTTTTTTACGAGTACGTGTCAGTCAACATCCGTTTTAAGGTAAAGATAGAGTCAGTTTATTTGTTCAACTAACTAAACTGACTCTATCTCTACCTTACGAGAAAACTACAACGATTGTCAAAGACCAAATCAGGTAGCTGTTGTCATTGTTGACATGGCAATTGACTACGATTGGGAACGTTTGGTCAAACCAACAACCATCAAAAAACCAGCCCATAAAAATATAAAAATATGACATTCATCACAAATGAGAACGTCACCAGTGGTACGTCGTACTAATATCTGTTATGTGCCAGTGGTGCCAATAATTAGATAGGTACTATACGAAGCAACTCAAACCAGCTCATAAATATAAAAATAAAATTTTGCTACGATGAGCTACGATGTGCTACGAATGTCTATGTTGCTACGAGTACTCGGAGTAGGTACTACAACACGCTACGAAGCCACATAGTTCGCGTGACCGCGTGGTTATCGCAAACGCCTGCCTTCCTTATTGCGCGGACACCTTTATCCATCAACTTGCAATAAAGAATGTAATTCATTTTAGAAATAGGGTAACGAGTTTACTACATTCGTGTTACACTTTTAAATAAAAACCATCCAGTCAGACAGATATCACTGAGACAACCTTTCTGATATTATGTTCGTGAAAGTTGGAGTGGTGGTTTGTATGTTTGGCTATTACCTCAATCAAGTTTGACAAAATCCTCGAAATTCGCTATGGCTATGTATACCAAGTAGTCAAGGGTCACCGAGCGTTATATACTCTTAACTGAGAAAACCCACGGAAAGTATCCAGTGATGTATATTTTTAGGGTTTGAAGCGTGAAAATAACTTTTAGCTACTAGGGTGAGCCAGTTCACGTCAAAACAAAACTATAAAATTTTGCGTAATCAATACCCACAGCGTTGTGTTCAGCAAAATCACTGAACTATTCTAAAATATGGACAATCCACCAAACAAAATAAACTATCACAAATTGTAAAGCAAATAATCATCTTTAATGTACCCCAATAGGTACCACAGTTAATTTTAATCAAAATAAAATTGAAAATTGTTTAGATTAAAATAAAATTGAAAGCCTTAAAGTTTCCCTACTCTCGACACGGGCTGAAACGTGTTTAGTTTAATGGAACTAAGAAACAGTTAGTTGAACCTAGTGAGAGTTAACATGATAATTTTTTAGACGGTTTAAATATACCACGTCTGATAATAACAGTTGAAGTGTCATCCAAAAGAAAAGTTCTGCATGACATTGGACTGCGCTCATCACCCCGAGAAATAATAATTGTATCACATCGTAACTTTGTCACAATATTTCATAAAGTTCGTAAATACTTCGCAAAAATAATGAAAATGCATCATCACGAATCAATCATCAATTACAAAACCAAAATTAAATTATAATTTTATATAAATTACCAGATTGTTTCATTTTCATATTGTAAATTACTTAATTAAATTTGAGTTCCGACCGCGAGGAAATTTTGTTTTCGAAGTAATGATATAATTTGATTTTACTGAAATCAAATAAACATCTTGACCGGTGCTTCAACTATAAACATAATCAACATTGTTTTTGATTAGTACTACAATTAAATAAATAGTATCTAATAGTAAAGTTGTCCTTAGAATATTATTTTATAAGATAATTTTATTATTATAAAAAATATTGGATGGATGGTCTTTTACTTTTTTTTAGATTTCGTAAAAGACCTCATATCACCGACATAACCTCCAAACTCGTCAGATTTAAGTAGCAATGAGCGGTCAGGTCCTCATCCACCAATCCGCATTAGGCCCGCGTGGTGGATTATAACCCAATCACTCTCGCTTGAGAGTAGGCCAGTGTCCTAACAGTGGGAAGATCAGAATGCTGTCATGATGAGCGGTCAGGCCTGGGAATAAAGGTTCTCTAATACTCGCAACCACAAACTGAACGAGGAGTAATAGTAATGCCGATAAACCAATGACATCGTTAAATTAGTGAATAGTTGGCGAACGAAGAAGGTCAGAAGTCTCCATCATACCATCGTCGTTATAGCTCTCTAATCTAAAGGACTATGTGTAGTGATAGGCTTCTTCAAGCTAATGTTGATAACAAAATGAACTCCTTGTAATTGCAGAGTTATTACTCTGCAATTAAAAATTACCTGTGTTATACATATGAGTTTACGTTAGCCGTAAATACCGTGATATATTTGCATTCGTAGCTTTGCTAGCTAGCCCCAAAAGTGTACCCGCTGGCGTGCCTCAAGGCTCGATCCTTGGACCCCAACTGTTCTTGCTATATCTCAACGATATACCTATTCAGACACGCACTAACTTGGCCTGTTTTGCTGACGATACAGCCTCATATACCTCTGATAGGGACGTTGATCTAATAATTTCTCGCTTGCAACTATCCCTCGAACTCCTTTCTTCTTACTTCAGTAAGTGGAAGTTAAAAATAAATGCCTCCAAAACAGAGGCAATCATGTTTACGAGGAGCAGATCTATCCCAACACGATCTCTCAAAATTGATGGTTTTGACATCCCGTGGAGTTCCACAGTGAAATATCTTGGAACTATTTTGGATACCAAACTGAATTGGAGCGAAAACACACAAAAACTTAGACTTAAAGGCACAAAAGCCCTTAACATTTTGAGTCCTATACTAAACAGAAGCTCTTGTCTTAGTAGTAGAACTAAATTAAATATATACCAAACTTTAGTACGACCTTGTATTACATACGCCTGCCCAGTATGGTGTAGTACCTGCTTAACAAACATTAAGAATTTACAAGTCGTCCAAAACAAGGTGCTGAAATACGCCTATAACACTCCTTTTCGCACGAACTTGCAAGATCTCCATGTCAAAATTAATTTCCCTACCTTAACTCAACATATTTACAAAATTTCAAAAAAAATCTATTTATTCAAAAACCCACTGAGCAAAAATATCCACATTAAAAACATTTGCAAAACACGAAAGAAAAATTTAACTTACATCGACAAGTACAACCGTTACAAATTACCCCATCACTTGTTTCTTGACTGCGATGAATAAGCAAGTACAGTGTCCCGCACAAGCTCGTGCGCACTACCTCGCCTCTGCGCGTGCGGCTTTCGACCTTATTATCTTGGGATATGGGACGATAGACGCGTGCGCAGGGTGCCCGTGCACCGCGCGAGCTTGCGCGGGCGACTGTCACACTACGACGAGCAGCGAGCGCTATTTGTTCCTGTTGCTAGCTGCATTTTGTCTGCCCACTTGCTAGCAAAGTTTTAGAAGAACCCCTCAAAGTGGTACTTTAGCTTGTTAGCAGTTTAGCCTTGCATTTATTGATCGCTACTGAGCCATCGTATTTTTAGTAGGTAAATCTTATGTTAATAATAATAATTGCAATGTTCAAATAAAGTTTGCATGTCTCATAAAAACGTAGGTATTTCATGAATTTGTATGTTTCTTAATAGTAAAATAAAAATATAATTGTATAAGTTTTGATAAGCGCCTATAGCTTAATTTACGTTTAATAATAAGATTGTTACATTCTAGGATCTAAATTTACACTGGAATTTGTAATAGATAAGATAAATTATGAAATAAATTGAACTTTTAAAATTGAAATTGAAGCTTTGCTAGTTCCTTAAAAAAACTTACTATCGACCTCATTAAATCTAACAAAACAGCCGACATCTTCCATAAACTCTTACAAGCACAAAGGGCACGGTTCGAACCTTACCTCGCAATTTCCTATAACTTAAACGTATAAGGGGCGCCGTACACGCGTAAAGACGTCGTCCCACTGAGCCAGTCTATCGCTTTATGGACGCCAATCGTGCGTAAAACAGCTACACGCTAACTCGAACGAATGTTTAAAACGACTTCCATGGCCATTGTTCGAGACTTCCAAATGGCCTCGTTGTTCTAATGTAACTTGATTGTGAAACAAAGAGCCGGGCTGAACTCGCCTAACAAACTTTTGCAATGCGACAGTCTTTTGTCTTAGCAAAGAAGGTTCGAGCTCGTTGTCGAATGACGGTGAGAGTCGCTATGAGGCGTTCAAAAAGTGCTTTGTTCGTTTTAGACGTTGCATTGTGCATATTCTATTTTTGGATGTCGAGATAGACGTGATGTTGAGAGAAAAATCTTTTTATATTAATTTTTTGAACCCGGGGTAACGAAACTAAATCTTGTACAATATATATGACTTCGGTGGCGCAGTAGGCGACTGCCTGATTGAGAAACGAGAGATTGCGGGCTCGTTCCAGGCAAATGTTTGGATGATCAGATGAATATTTGTTTCAGGTCTGGGTGTTGCTAAGTATTATAAGTATAAAAAAAAGATTGTATGTTTATCAGTTATCTCTATCAGTCTGTTTCCATAGTACAAGCTTTGGTTGAGGTTGCGGGTTCAATTCCAATTGCAGGAGGCAAATGTTTGCATTATCTGAAAATATTTCTACCGAGTCTTGTAGTTTCTGATACCGACGATACAGGGAATCCTAGTGTGTGGTCAAAACTATACTGTATCAAGATATTTATGTGACTGTTTTGTGTGTATTTCATCAAACTTTGTCGGAAAACACTTCACACACTCGTACTTTTCTATTGTCACAATCTGCACGTTGCTTAACAAAACTAATTACCTACGTTTATATATAATAGATACACTACTTAGTCCCCCGGGCGTAAATTTAATTAGCTATCGTCTTGCAACTAGTTACAGGTGTAAATAATTACCTACCACCGCCTAGAGCATTTTAGTTACCAGTTACAAGTGTGCGAAGAACCCACCAGCCTCCCTGTAACTGGAGAACCCATTTTGAGGTAGGTACTTAAAACAGCTAATTGAAAAGCTAATATTCACGGTATACATTAATTATGCTCTAGAGGGTTACTTGGTAATCTCCATTGAGAAATCATTATTATTCTAAGTGATACGCCGATCTTTTAAATATTTAAAAGTGGATTTCATGGTAAGCGTAGTTTCCGTTTGGCACTGCTGATTTACAGATAGTGCGGGCGTTTAGTATTTGCTTTTATCTGAAAACTTTGCACTTTTGCTTTAAATGCAATGCTACAGTTTAATTCTAAGTAGGTATAATCGACTCGAATTTTGTTCATTTCCAATACAAAATACGTCAAATATTAACAATTTTTGGCGTTTTATTTCAGTATGATTACAAATAAAACGCCGAAAATTATTAATTTCTTGTGGCGAAATCAAATTCTGACTATCTTATCGCGCCATCTTGAACTCCAATCAATGCGCCAATAATCAAAATTAATGTATTCAAAAACGTCGACAAATTAGAAAGCTTTCTTCTTTTGGTCGTTTTCCTTATTTTTACTGGCGAATGTTTTCGAATGTCAAAAAATTGGACGATATTTCAAAGTGGGAACAAATTCCCCAGAGATAAGCGCGTCACAGGGAGTTGGTGTGTTTCATTGGAGTTGTTATCAGTTGGGTCGGTTCGGCCGGGCCGGCGGGGGCCGCCGCTCACTCCGGGGGGCCAATGGAGATCGAATGAAAAATTGCGACTGTGCAGTCAGCTTGAAGTGACTGAGATCGTGCGAGTGGGTTAATACGAACCAGTATTTTCCAATTGATTGTAGTACAATGTATGTGAGGTATGTGACTGTCACGAAAGTTACAATAGTTTCTTGTATATTTAGTTTAGCGAACGGCTCTAAGTTGTCACCATTTGACGCTTTCGTACGGAATGAAGTTGGTGACTAAATTAATACTTTAGTTTTTATAGAATCTTTGAAAAAAATTTAAGAAGAATCTTTGAAAAAAACTTAAGATCAATTACTTAACTTCACAAAGTCTTAACTCACATGCTAACTTGACTAGCTTACTCTAAAAAACCCTCGAGTGAGGGGAAAAGCGCACTCGTCTCACGACTATTAACTGTTAAATTTAAATACTTACATAGCCTAACCCCAGTAGAAAACTTTTACCACATACCTTCAAATTAATCATTTTACAAGCTCTAGCTAGATCGTAGAATGTATGCACAATGCACATAGAGTTTCCAAACAAACGATCAAAACTCGATGGATCGACTGTTGTTTATACTGGAGAATTCATCTCGAACATCACTCGGAACTGGGAACTTCCTCGCACGAACAACTTTCAAATGAAAGATTCCGAGCATGCTATGTAATAATATTGAGTTTAGAGTTTAGCAAACTTGGCTATTAGATCCAAATGGAGCGCGGCTATACTTATTTCTTAGATTTTATTTAGACTTTTCTAGCGTTCGTAATCTAATTTGAAGGCTTTCACACTAAGCAATTTTTATTTTATATTATTATTTTATTAATAATAGGTATCTTACAGAGAAAATACATAAAAATATAAGTAAAATCAATGGCTGAATTGAGTCTGCCTTAGTTAAAAAAAAAAAATGCAAAATTTGTCTACAAATAAGATTTAATTGCAACTGGTCAAAAAATTATTTCATACGACAAGGGTTTTATAAAATGTTGTTCTTATATCTACGTAAGTAAGTTCGTATGAGTCAGTGGCCAACTTTGGAGACAGAGTTTCTAGGCCGCCCGAAGGCCTCTGTCATGGTCTAATATCTACAATATCTACGTAAAAACAACCAACAAAATAAACAACTGAAAAAACACCATAGTTCGTTCTGCCATAAGACAATCAAATTATCTTTTCATGTATAACTAATATAATAATTACTATAATTACGGCTTACAAACTGCAGAAATCAGTCAAAGACATCTTGAAAAAACTGAGTATATGCAGAAATGCGTAAGTACAAAGAATATAACCAAAAATGAACTTTTTGCAACAAACATTCGACAGGCAACAAAACAAAATCGCTACAACTTTCGCATCTAAATAGGTGTATTTACTTTGAATATTTTCAATACATAAACTCGTACCTGGCCCCGTCGGGCATTGATTACAAAGTTCTTCTTGGCACCCTCTCGAAGAAACTTTTGATATCCCAGTATATTTGTCATGCGAGTGCTTCTTCCCGATTTATTGATATTATTTCGAAGAATGGAAAAACATGTTAAGATGATATTAAATCGATAAGAAAGCAAAAAGTATCTAAGTATTTCTAACTTTGAAGAAACGGAGAAAGTTATTTTGAATAGTGATTTTTTCGTCAAGCTTTTGCAATAATTTGAGTATTTTTTGAAACGTGTTTCTAGAATCTTGAATCACGTCTAAGCAAATGAAAAAAGGTAGGCCTACCTTTGAGCGTTGCAGACAATTTCCTGTCTACGAGAAAGACCTTTGAGCAGCCCTCATGTTGACATGCGCTGACACACGTTTACTCGACGCGACGCCTGTCAAACGTACAAAAGGTGCCTCCTCATAACTCACGAAAATGCTTTTAAAAAAACCTTTGACAAATTATCCCGTTTAAGAGACAAGTAAACATCCTCCAACCGTTCCAGACATTGCCGATCGACTCGATTTGCAGATAAAGACAAAACTTCACCCATTATTTCACGCTGATATAAGTGACAGTTTTACATTATATATAGTTTTTAAGTGTATCCATAACGAACGTCGAGTGCCAAAGTTTTTAGCGTATAATGCTTCCGATACATAAAACCATCCGATAATATTTGTGTTCGACGTCGACGCGAAAACATTTCGGTCGAGGCACCCCCTATCGGTCGACTATAAAGGCCTTTCGCGCGATAAAAACTGATCTGTGAGTTTGTTCGGCAACAACAGGAAAACAGATCTTTGGCGCAGGGCCAAGTTACCTGTGCTCGCATTACGGGGCGACGGCGACGCACCCCTGCGTGCTCGACTCTGCACTCGCGATAAAGGGTTAACAAATTGCATCCAAGTTCGCAGCACACGTCGCCGAATGTGGAAGCAGTAAATAGTTCCATGTTTGTCGGCGAAGTTTTGACTTCTTTCTCACTTGCCGACTGACGTTCTCATAATGGGTTTCCCGAGGTGGAGCGCCATTGTAGTCTCAGGACCAGCCGCCCACGGCGCCGGCGTCTGACCACCTCACTCCTCAATTTGCTCCTCCGATTGTCGCCATTTAAATTGTGTTCCTCGCACAATCCACGTTATTATACTTTTATGTGACGTTGCCGTCGCTTTCCGATCGTCGTGTAAATTGTTTTTTTCTCGTTGTGCTTATTTTGCGTTGTCTCTATTTTCGTAGGAGGCGGGAGTGTAAACACGGCGCTGGCTTAAAAGTGCGTCCTAATTTATTTGAGGTGCCTTTTCGGAAAACGTTTCGGCTATGCTCTTTTATCCAGTTGAACAAAGGATAATACGAATAAAAGCCAGTCGAGCATAATCGTACTTTCGCGTCGAGAGCTCGCGAAAGATAAAATAGTCACCGCAATTTTCCCCGTGGAGTTTGAACCTTGCGGCGGTTTTTTTGCCGGATTCGAAAGCTGATTCAATAAGAAGTTACGAGCGCGCTTTAGTACATGTAGAGCTATGTTCGAACAAAGGAACGACTATAATATACATGGTCGTTGGGAGCGAGACGAGCTTGTTGATTGTTTATATTCGATTACCTCGAAACCGTTGGACCAATTTCCAACGAAGCGTCGTCGTCAGGTTCGTCTTAAAACATCCAAGATGCTCGGAATCTGCAGACTCTCTGCATAATCAATTGTGTGCTAAGCACAGAACAATAATATTTACTCTCTAGCCATTTTCGAGGTAACACAATTTCAGTACCCGAAGCTGAGCTTCGGTGAACGTTAAAGATACAAAACAAATAAAATCCACATACATAATTTAGGTCGTCGCTTCTGTTTATATGTTCCTCAAAAAACGGCAACTCATCTTGATCTTGTGTAACGGTGTGCCTGCCACTCCCAATATATCTTAAAAGATCAACGTAACTGATTTAGTTGCAGAGCGAACTTGGCGGATTTGGGTAATCCTATCCTTATAAGCGGAGATCCATCAGTCGTCATTAGCAGAACATGACGTCGACACATCACCGCATACTTTCCTGAAGGCACATCGCACCTGTACTTGGATAACAAGATTGATAACACGATGGGCCGTATACGTTCGCTTTTGACAGACTGTTTATAAAAAAATTGCTATGATCTCGCAGTGCTTTTTAATGAAGACTTTTCAGCTTGGTTTTATAACGAATATGGATTCGCTTTTAATGAATACGAATAATGGATTTCCAATGCTGTTTTGACGAATGGGGTTTTACCAGCTGCCATCGATTATTTTAAAATATAGTATAGAGCTGAGGAATTTATGTATAAAAGTGCATATTATACACACCACAGTTTTCGCGCACCGTTTGACGACCGATGTGGTTCGACGAAAGTTCGCCTGCGACTCAGGAGGTTGCGGAGTCGATTCCCGCCTTGAGACAAATATTATTTCCAGGTGTTCTGAGTATTTTCTATGTATAATCAAAATTATCTTTTTATGTATCGTATTGTATTAAGTATATCAGTCAACTAGTAACCATAGCTCAACTAAGCTCTGCTTAGCTTAGAGTTACATGATGATGTGTAGATTGTCCAGCAACAAATAAAATCCTGACCGCTTTCAATCACGCCTTGTAATAATTAAAAACTAATTATTAGAAAAAAACGGGAGAAAACCGACTTCAAGATTTGGTACCTACTTTAAACTAAATAAAGAATCTTTGTAATTTGAATAGTTTGTGAGTTAGTAACCTACTTAAAATGCAATCATAAACTTGGTGTAAGAGCCTTTCTTTTATTTTCCCGTGCTTAGAGTCTTAGAAATCTGCCCCGCAACGTTGCTTGCTATGCAACAATAAGTAAAAAATGTTTTGATAGATTATGGTAATACAAGAGGATGTAGTTATTGACCAGTTATTTATTTAGTATTGAACCAATTATAATAAAATTTAAATGGGACCACCTAGAAATATTTCACCTATCAAACAAAAAAAAAAACATCAAAATTGGCAGAGAAATCGCGTAACAAACATAAAAAAACACATTCGAGTTTATAACTTCCTCCTTTTTTAAGTCGGTCAATAATATCATCAGCACTTTTTGTATAACTTTTTAAGTAATGTCCATTGTTCTGTGTAAGATTTCATGCTAAATGTGTTGTTCCAGGTTGTGCTTTCGTCAAGTTCAGCTCACACCAGGAGGCGCAAGCGGCGATCACCAGTCTGCACGGAAGTCAGACTATGCCGGTAAGCACAACTTCAGAATAAATAATTGATAATACTTACGTCATCAAATCATATCAAATAAAATTAATTTAAAAATAAAATGATGATACCATTGGGTAAAACTTTCCATCACAAATCATAATAGCAAATCATTTCAAAATAATAATAACACTAAACCATGTTCTACCTAGAGAGAGTTAGAGAGCACCGGTGGTCTAGTGAGAGCACCGGTGGTCTAGTGGTAGTGACCCCGCCTTCCGATCCGAAGGTCGTGGGTTCAAACCCGGTCGTGCACCAATGGATTTTTCTGTTCGAAAAATTTATGTGCGCAATGCCAGTGCTCTCATACGGTGAAGGAAAACATCGTGAGGAAACCGGCATGTCCATGAACTAAAAATTCGAAAGACATGTGCCATCCGCCAATCCGCATTGGGTCCGCGTGGTGGATTAAGACCCAATCACTCTCGCCTGAGAGTAGGCCAGTGTCCCAGCAGTGGGAACATTAGAAGGCTGTCATGATGATGATGTTCTACCTTCCGGCCTATCTGCTCCGGGATACCGTGACATCAATGATAGAATAGTTATCAGAGTTTGAATGGTTCATCATGACAGCCTTCTAATGTTCCCACTGCTGGGACACTGGCCTCCTGTCGAGCAAGAGTGATTGGGTCTTAATCCATCACGCGGACCCATTGCGGATTGGTGGATGGCACATGTCTTTAGAATTTTTAGTTCTTGGACATGTTGGTTTCCTCACGATTTTTTCCTTCAGCGTACGAGAGCACTGGCATTGTGCACATACATTTTTGAATAGAAAAATCCATTGGTGCACGACCGAATTCGAACCCACGACCTTAGGATCGGAAGGCGGGGTCACTACCACTAGACCACCAGTACTACCACTAGACTACCAGTTCGAACAGTTCTATAAGCTATCTAAATAAATTGTTAGCACCCGCGTTGCAGCACCGCCTGCCAATTAACAAGGGAATAGATTGACGACCGATGCGGCGCGGCGGTGAGCAAGTCGTTGCGGGTACGATTCCCGCCTTAGAACAAATGTTTGCACGAACTAGACAACGCGTAAACAAAAAGTTTAATGGTGTTTTAATTAATCCATAACAAACACGGCCTATAACTTTAGCTGACTATCAATCAAAAAAAAATTCATTTAATTTTATATAAATACCTACTTATGGTATTTGATTAGGTAAGTATTTTTTTCTGATTAGCATTGGGTGCCCCGTGGCTTAAATCACAATGGAAGCTTAGGTTATACATACTGCGGCAGCGAAATTAACTTGAATTTTCATACAAGACAACAGAAACAGTTCTATAGTGCAAAAATGATGAATACATTTTTTTCATTAAATGATAATGATGATCTTTCACACGCTAATAACGCAAACATGGCTACTGTTAGGGGAAAAATACATGCCTTGCTACAAAATATGAGCTGAAATGACAATTGCATGTCAAAAATCAAAAAAATGCAATTTATTTGCATGCTTGCACAGGTATAATGGTATTAAGTATTGCCACCTTTACAGATTTCAGAAACATACCAAAGAACATCTTCATAACACAACTATAATAACAGTATCAACAAACAGAGCAAGCACCTGGGCAGTCGGTACTTGTACCGTTTGTTTGTTTGTTTGAGACTCGAACAACACAGCGTATGGCATGATACGTCTAGCCACCACGTCACAGTCTTCATAAACATTGTGGAAAATTTAAAACGTTATCAAGGACCGGGAACCACGTTATGTTATGTTCTAGTGCGTCTGAGTTGGATTTTTTGTTATTGTGTACTCTTTCTTTGTCTCATATTTATCCATAAATAAATTGTTGTATAGGATATAATATCAAGACGAAAGTCATTATAGTGGCTGTGATAACAAAGTTTTATAAATAAAGACACGAATTGAAGTCTTATGCGAACAATCTTTGGTAATTTAGTTGTTTGTGAAATAAAAAAGGATCATGTTTCCGTGCTATGATGATACATAGTAACAAACCTACTCCGACATGTCGTTACCACTAATTTAAAGTTAAAAGTTGATAAAGCTCTGTATCGGACAGTCAATTTCAGCACTTTTTAGTAGCCAGCCTAAAGTTGTACGCTCTATTTACAACTTTATATGCAATTTGTTAGCGCTTTTGAAGCGATTTTAATTTCTGCGTGGATCGGAACGTTTCAGTTTAGAACAGCCTCGTAAATTCAATTTCAATAACATGAAAGCAATATGCTGTGTAGCAATTTTAGCCATGTTATTTTAGCGATTTTTTTTAGTTATTGGCAATTTAATGGCTGTCGCATTCTGTGTGTGACATGTTTTGATAAAAACATTGTAAGTACTTAGGTAAGTTTGTACACACACCACGGCTTCTGAGCAAAGATTGACCAAACTATAGAACTAAAAGTAAGTAAATAGGTACCAGTTACTTGTACAACAGTTACTAATTACAAATCTTTTTATACCTCTGTTTTTCCTGCCAAAGATAATCTTATTCTAATAGAAACTTTTTAATCCCGTCATGGGCTAAAAAAAGAGTTTCTGCTAACAGATTTCCAATCAACCTTAAACTGATAAAATTTGCTGAGATAACACAAAAAATAATGTTCTAACCTGATTTAAATCAAACTTTTAGTGGGATGTCTGTATGTCTATTTTTTTTTACAGAACATAATTTGTTTCTTTTGTTGACAAATAAATTCCCTAATCATCGAGAAACATGCAGTGGATAGAAGCATTGAAATGGATTTTGTTGAAGTTCTCATTCCTTTTGCTAGCCTTAAAGCCAGTTTGTCCCCTATTTGCCCCCAAAGGCGGATTGCTCCAAGCGCCAGTTTTGTCCCAATTTAATTTAATGCCGTTTTTGTCCCAGTACCGCTTAAATATTGATTGACTATTTTGTAGAGTTTCGGATATTTGCGATGCTTTGCAACACTAACAATTTAGCTTTTGATCCTTTTGTTGTGAGCTACGGTTTTATTGGCCAAGCCGATGTCGATTCGTCATCAAGCTCTGAACATGATTCAAAATACTATGAGTGCCTCTTGAATCCTTTTTCAATAGCAGACTTCGGTGGCGCGGTGGGAATTCCAAATTTTGTAGAGAAGTGAGAGCTTGATGTAGGATTGATTCCCACTGCGGGACAAAGGTTTGCATGAATATTTGTTCCAGGTCAAGGTGTTTTGGTGTTAAAGTACTCGTAGTGTCTGATACCAACGGCACAGGGAATCTCAGAGTGGGATCCAGGACTACGTATGTGATTTTTGGGTGTCATCTTTGTTTCTGCAACAAGGACCTACATTAAACTGTATATCTACCTACCTACGAATTGCCTTCAGATTAAGAAGAAAGCTAAGACCCGGTAGTGAGAGATAAAATAAATTAATTTCCCGTTCGCCGCCCTCCATAAGCCGGCTGAATAAATATCCCTTCGGCTATTTATCGCTGAGACATAAAAAAATCATTCAAACCTGCCGGTGGCTGCTCAGATAAGCCCTCAAAAATATAAAATTTGTTCTAACGTGAAATCAATCGGTAACTTGCCTTGAATGAAAACATTTTGGGTATAATAATTCTTTAATTTTTGATTTTGTATTAAAATTTGTGATACTTTTTATCAAAACTGTGTACCTGGTGGTAAAAATATTCCGTATAAGTTTGTCTTGGTGGGCACCACCGCAGTTTCAGATACTTTGCCTCTAAGAAGTATCACGAAAACATTACTGTGTTTAGTTTTAAAGGGCACTGTACCAAGTAAAATTACTGGGTGAAAGAGACATTTTAACTAAGTCCCAAGGTAACAAGCGCAATGAATCGTCTCGCAGAACTTTTAAATTTTTATTTTTTTTAGCTTTTGTTGACACTGCAACTGTAGCAGTCATTCAAGGCGGTCATCAGGGTAAATAATTTTGACCGTCTTGTCATGCGCTGGAATAGAAAATATAAATAAATAAATAATAAATAAATAAATTATGCTGGACAATCCACACAGCATCATTTAGCCCCAAGGTAAGCTGCTGTTAAATAGAGCTGTATTATGGGTATTAGATGACTGATATATATTTAATACAATACAATACGTAGATAGATATTTTTTATATTTTTTTTTTATTATATATAGAAAATACCCAGAACACCCGGAACAAATATTTGTAGATCGTACAAACATTTGTTCCGAGGCGGGAATCGAACCCGCAACCTCTGCGTTGCAGGCGGACCTGCGCCTGCTGCGCCACATCGGTCGTCAAAGAAAAAAAACTACACAAGCAGAATGACTGACTTACGCTGACTGCGATTTAATTTTAGATATGCGTATGTAATTTTAGACACAGCATTTTTCGGATTTCGACAACCGATGTGGTGCGGCGGGTGAAGGTCCGCCTGCGACGCAGGAGGTTACGGGTGAATTTCCGCCTTGGAACAAATGTTTGTACGATCTGCAAATACTTGTTCCGGGTGTTTTGGGTATTTTTTATTGTATTCAATTAAGTATGCTGTGTGGATTATTGTCCAGCATTATTTATTATTATTATTAATATTTATTTATATAATATTATTTTTTTCGTAAAAAAAAAAAAAAAGACCAGCTTTTGCCCAGCTGTGGGACAGTGCGGGCTGACAACAACAACAAAATATTATTGGTATAGTACATTAGCTTTGTTAATCTTTTTACGCCTGTTTCGTCTGTAATTGAGTTCTCGTCTATTTTTGTTAAGTGTGGTCTACGCTTAATATAAGCGTTATTTGTTAGAAAAACAAATATTTTAAGTAATTTAAATTCTCACTTATAATAAAATAATAATATTAATCAAAATTCTATTAAAATATAATTAAAAGAAGCGTGTAGTCAAAACCAGTCGTTCGCGGCCTCTAACAAACAATTACAAATTTGGGCCGTGTTAGACCACGTAACACTGTTATTTTTAATAATTGGGCCGTTATTTGGACCCGTGAAGCCTTTCGTGGACCTTATTAAAGGGGAGAATTCAAGTGCTTCGCGGAGCCTAACAATGCGCGCCGGGATTGGATGGAGGTATTACCTACCTATCTGTGATATAGAAATATTTCTTTAGTAATATGAGACGAGGAAATGTGAGTACTTTTGGGTCAGTTAGGGATATTTCTATTAATATTTTGCTGGTAAAAAGTAAAAGTAAAGTACAAATAAAACGGTGTACTTTTTGTGGCTTCGTAGAAAAAGTTATCAAAATAAAGAGGTTTCTGGCAATGCAAACCCTTCGAGTAGTCGGTAAAAAAATTTTGTTTGTTCGAACTTGCTTATGCTTATTGCAACTAAACTTTTGTTTAGATAGACAAAAGAACTACCTTGTTGTAAGTACCTAACCTACACTTACCTATGTCTTTGCTTTCGTAAAATTTTGTACAATACAATAATATTTCCTAAGAATCCTTTATTGTCGGTTGTTTAAGAACACTCCCTTAATTCAGTTTGTTTTATAATTGAGTTCCAAAGCGATAAATAAAGGAATTCGGTTGGAGGTTGAAACGTAACTCGTAAAGTAAATTTTCCTGTTTTATTATCAAAATACAGTTAATTCTAAATGGTTAATAATAAGCGAACGTAGGTTCCTTGTTATGCCAAGAAATCGTGGTCAAAAAAAAATTACAATACAAGCATAAAAAAAACTTCCGTAAAAAGAAAGAACCAACTGCAAGGGACAAGTTAGCAGTCAGGCCGGCGCAGGATGAACTCATCAGGCACTTGTGAATTGCTTCCCGTTTAGGTGCGCTTCCTTCAGTAGGTTACACTGAATAAATTTAACATATAGTAATGTTAAATTTGTATTCCTCGTAGCGCACCAATGATAATGTCAGATCTAGTGATGGGGTTGTTTTTCATATGATATTAAATACATTTTTAGACATAATTGGATACATTCATGAAGTTGTACTTTATTCAACACAAACAAAACCTAACTTACAATGGCGAAACTAGTACCAACGACGTTCAACAACATCACTACGCTATTCAATTGTTTACAAAATGATTACAACGCAACTTCACTCTCCTAAACAAATATGGCAAATATGAACGTCTTCATTTTAAAACAAAGAGGGTCGGTTAATAAGGTCTGTTACATACCGGTGCAGAAAATCTCTTAATTTTGCGCTTGGCTCGCCGGAGCTCGGTAAATAGTACGACGCCTTTTGGTTATCAACGTAGTAAGTGTTGGGGGATTGCGGATCTGTATGATTTATAAATTAATGATTCAGGTGAGGTAGATTTTACAATTCGATTTTGGTTTTGAAAATTTCTTTATTTCTTTTTCTTTTAACGCTTCCGTCTGGTAGTGATTTGGATCAGTTGAGCTATTTATAACGTTTGTAACGGTTTCTAGATGGCTTAACTGTTTCATATGTATTTTGCATTATTTTGTAATTATCATTATTATTCTTTATTGTACACACAGTAATAATATACACAACAAACTTAAAAGAAATGACATATACAAAGGCGAGCTTAACCCTGACAAGAGTTTTCTTCCAGCAAACCATTGAGACTAGAGAGAGGTGATTAAAAAGGAATGCGTACAGAGATCATAGAGAAAGAGGCCAGATTGAATTTAAATAAAATTGTTGTGTAATTATGTAATATTTTATTTTGTTAATAAAGTTTATATAAAAAAAAACTTTATATTGTAAATTGGTTGGTGTTTATAATCTACAAGATTTATCTATGGTCAATGCGAAGCCGATGCTGATGCTGATCATCGGGGTGTCCTATATTACAACGAAATGATTTTTTTCGCACTTCATTACTTCGCACACGTCACTTCGAAAGATTGTTACTTCAAAGCCTTGTTTCGTCTAAAACATTTTACTTCTATGTAATGTTACTTCGACACATTTTTATGGCACCATAGTTCTAACATTATGCTTTGGTCTGGTCACGTGTCAGGATAGATCAGTGTGAGATCAGGTATGTTGGTACCGTACTAACATTACCAGCTAGCTAGCAGCTAGCTGGCTAAGTTGTACAAGGTTCAGCAATGTTCCGAAAGGTCGTCATTTCTGATGGGTGACTCGCAGTGGCATTTTCAACTAAGTGCTTTCATGTTTCGGAGGGCACGTTAAATTGTTGGTCTTCTTCTTTTCTTTTATGGCCTCTGTGGCTAGCTTGCCACAATTTTGCCAGTGTCAAGTGTATTAGTTTGATTGTCGCTTAGCAACGTAAACAAATGAAATTTGGAAAGAAACGATGACTTTTCTTTCTAAATTCTCCTGGAAAGTCTTGAAAAATTGTTGGTCTCGTCAGTTGACAATAAACTGACAATATACGTCATGGAGGAACGTCTGCGGAAGCCGACCGACTGCATCCCATTGTTTGCTTTGTGACAAACAAACACATCAACTCAACGTAATACCTTCTTCTTCTTTTAATTTGTGGCGTCTGTGGCTACAACTGTCAGCCTTGCAGGCAGTTATTGATTTTGACTAGTTTGATGGATATGCCAACGTTATCTTTGACGGTCATCAAAATTGATATAGTCAGAACTCTTTAAAGCCCCACCTTTTCAATATAAAAAAAATATTGACAATAACATGTTTTATGAGTTACTAATGACACGGAGACTTCCGTCACGGCCTGACGACTGATATAGCTCGGACGAACAGTTTTTTGACTGAGTATAAGTCGTAGTAAGTAATCTATAAGTAAGTAAGTTCGTGTGAGACAGTGGTCAACTCTGGTAATAGAATTTTTAGGCCTCTGTCATAGCCCAACAACTTTGAAAAAGCCGGGACCGACTGCTTAACGTGCCCTCCGAAGCACGGGAGCGCTCTGTTGAAATTGCCACTGCTGGAGGTCACTCATTCAAATAGTAAATACGCGGAATAGTACTTAACGTAAATTTTTTAAGAACAACTTAGCCAGCTACGTCACGAGCGCTCCTGATAGCATAGCTCCTAGTAGCATCCGTATATTATATATCTCGTATGCAAGTATATTTGAATTGTTATGTGTGAGTCAATAAATATGTTTGTTTTCTATTTTTTTTTGGGGGTAAAGCCATGCCAAAAATAGCTTCTCTATTCACTTACATCACGCTGCGCTATAATTGGTACAACAAGTTCTTAGATATGTGTGTTTATCATCTAATGCGTACTTAGTATCTTGAACAGTAGCCGTGCAATGTGTCGTTACAATCACATAGCCGAAACAAACACAAATAAAAACGTTACAATAATAAATCTCTACCTCAACAACATATTCATATAAACATAAATTTAGCACAAAAACTAGCCTAGATGTAGTATTAAAAAAAAACACGATAGAGACCTTCGGGCAGAACAAATACTCTGTCACCAGAGTTGGCCACTGACTCAAACGAATTAACTTAGTATAAACTAGTAAATGTAATGATTCCTGAAAAAAGAGTTGGTAACATAAAACTCATAACGACTTCACTCGAAATCAAAATTATTGTTGCAGATCGCCAGATATGATAGATACAAAATAGTTTACGAAAACAAAATGTTATTCTGCAACATTTCTGAAAGCCAATTATAAACTGGATATCACAATACCAAGGTGAGTCACAAAGCAAAAACATGATTTTCCAATATCCCATTTCCAATTCTAGTAGTAACTGTCACAATAAAGATTCTCAATAATAACATCGCAGAACTTACTCGTTTAAAAATATATTTTGGAACAAAGAAGGGTTTACATAGTACTTACAAACTTTGCTTAATTTTGGGCTAGGTGGCGCTGTGTAAATATAAAAATAATAATATGGCTAATGGCCAACTGGCTGGCTGACTTGCTAGCTTGCTGGCTCCTTTATTTTCTTACTGGTATCCCTTTTCCTACTGGTAACATTTTCCCGCTCCATTTTCCATTTTCTCACTGGTGCCATTTTCTTAATGGTACCGTTTCCCACTTGTACCATTTTCACATCATTGTCCCACTGCTACCATTTTCCCATTGGTACCATAAACTTAGTACAAACATTATTATATCCGTGAAGTTTCATACGAATCGCGCGACGCGTTTAAAGTTCTTATACAAACTTAAACACTCCCCACACCCGGTGTTAGGGTTAGTTTGGAAAAAAATAATTGAGTACGTTTATTACTTGCCATGAAGAATAAGTTTCAAACAAATCGTACGACGCGTTACAAAGTTCCCATACAAACTTGAACACCCTCTGCACCACGTTTTAGGGTTTTTAGGAATCCGATTCTATAAAAAATGAAAATTAGCGCAATACTCTCTTTTTCTTTGCATGACTTTTAGGACGACTTTAAGTTTGTTTGTGATGTTCCATTCCGACTTTTTGGTGACAAGGTGGGCGAGTGCTCGGGTGAAAAGCGAGAATCTGCGGATTCCATTCCCGCTGCGGGAATTATAATTAAAATTAAAGAGTTGTATAAGAATAAAATACTTAATACAATACAATATATAGATAGATATTTTTTATTATACATAGAAAATACCCAGAACACCCGGAACAAATATTTGTAGATCGTAGAAACATTTATTCCGAGGCGGGAATCGAACCCGCAACCTCCGCATCGGAAATAAGAATATATCGGATTATATACGGGATTATTTGCTTGAACTGCTATTGCTGATATTTATTCATATGTTTTTGTGGTATCATAGAACACATATTTTCTAATACCCACTTGTTAGAATTACGTGACTGTGTGGTGTCTTATGTATCTAATTATGTTATGCCTACTTTGTAACCTGTGGCATCACGCGTTTCTTACATAAAATCTCAATATTTACCATATTTATTATTAACAAGCTGACCCGTGCGGTTTCACTCGCGTTTTTACAGTTTTTATGCTACCCCTCAGGAACAGTACGTTTTTTTTTCGGGATAATAAGAAGCTTATGTGTTATTCCAGGACTTAAGCCACCTACATTTCAAATTTCATTACATTCATCATGAATGATTTCAATATTTCTATTAGTTTCTCAGACGAAATAACTATGAAAAATAGTTAGCTAAAACTTTTCCATATTTTCTGCAGGTAGAATTACGAAAAGTATGAAGCTCAAAAATTAACTCATAACTCAGAGAAAACTGTATTAGAGACAAATGCTACGCCAGGGTTCGCGCCTCTACAAACGCTACGAAGTGCTACGAACTTCACTTTCGTAGCACTGTAATTACACGTCTTTTCTTTGTCTTGAGTAATATTACTTTAGTGTTATAATTCCCGCGGGCGTTTGACGTTCAGCTTTTGGAATTTATTAAAATTATGCTAATTAGCTTTCTGATATTAGTCGTTTAATTTTGTACCGTGCTTTAAGTTTCACGGGGTTTTACTTTCTGTATTTCAGTTTTCACTTGAAAAACAAAAAAACACGAATTTTTTCGATAAAATTATAGCTTATGTGTTTAAAGATTAAAATTAATTGTTTTTGCATTTTTAAACAGTATATTATAAAAATATCAACACAATACTTTCTCTATATATTAGCTAGTAGTGAACGTTCCAAATTGTTTTTTTCAAAAAATCAGTGGTACATACTAAATACTGAGTTTTTATTATGTTTCGAAGCGCGCGGGCGTCATAACGTGCCCTCCGAAGCACGGGAGCGCTCAGTTGAAATTGCCACTGGCGGTCACCCATCCAAATGACTACGCGGAACAGTGCTTAACTTCGTTGATCTGTTAAGAACAAATTAGCCAGCTACGTCACGAGCGCTCCATGATTAATAAGCTCACATGAAATTAATTTTAATTTTTAATTGTCATTATTTTCTGTGTAGTTAAAATATTTTTTATTTAGATGCATGTCACGAATTTATTTTTGATTTTGACACCTAAATACGTCTTTTAAAAATATATTTAGTAGGTAAATAGAAAAGCGGATTGCACTGCTACTAAACAAATACGAAAAACGAGCCTCAAAAGCTAAAGAATCAGTAAATTCCAGTACACCCTCCGGCATCCCAGCGCCTTATTGAAAACATTTACATATGTATGCGTATCACCGAACGTGACATATTGTACACTGGGATATTGTCAGAGTTGTCGAAAATCGGCGATTTACCCCGGGCTTAAGGTAATGATGGAATATTCGATCAACTTACGCAAGAGTTGGGGTTATCGCGAGCGGCATCATCGTTACGGCTCCCAGATGAGTTTGTGCTGAGTCTGCGGAGTGAAGCTCCTTTTTGAACTTTGTCTTCTTTCTTGCCTATTAAGTCTTGAGTGATTGATAAGTCGTCTCTTTATGGCAAAAACCTTTTTATATAAATAAGGATAAAATTATGATGATATTACTTATTAATTTATTTTGATTTGGAGTATTCTAACAGACTAGTATTGATTAAAATATACGCAGCCGCGCAGCATCGAGAATTACTTACTGTACTTGGCATTATAATTAAAAAGTAGAGAAGTAGTCGAATTGATTTTTTTTTGTGTCATGAATATATAATAATGTAATATTATTTATATTTCACTTCAACGCTAAAAAAATAAATGCTTATTTCAAACATATATTTATTATACGTAATCGGGATGTAGTTTTATTAACATAAAATAACAAACGATAATTAGGCCCCAGTCTCGGCATTTGAGCGTGTCGCATAATCATAAGCCTACGTTAAACCAGTTCTCGCTACAAAGTTCTCATTGTCGACACGTGGTGGGTAGACATGGGACACAAACAGACATAACTTTATGTATTTTTTAAATTACTGAGATTAAAGAAAGCCTAATATATTATGTGCCCTCGTTAAATTCATATAAGATGCAAGGCAAACCTTGTCAATGCCTTTCCTTGATGAAAAAATTATTCCTTCAAATTCTTTTATTGGCAAAGCGACCAAAAGATCCTAAACCTAATTACTATTCATATCACCGCAGTCCGAAACGTGATGAAGATATTAAACGGGCAAATACATAAATGCATATTAGTTTATTGAGCGTGCCCAGAGTTCAGTCCTTTAGTGGATATTTGGATTAGAGGCATGTGAACTCTATTAATGCCAAGGAATAGTTAAAGTTTCCGGAGATTGAGCATTTGCTGCGGCATTGCTTTATGTTGGATGTAAATCAGAGTGCATTAAATTAATCAAATAGTTGCGCCAGGTGTTACCCGCGGTTAAACAGTTATTTATCTCACATTTTTCCGGAATAAAAGTAAGGCCTATGTGCTATGCCTCCAAAATAATATATATGCCTGTGCTCAATTTCATACAGATCCGTTCAGCCATTCTAGCGTGATACAAACACACAAACATCTAAACTTGGGGTAAGTGTTTATAATATTACTAATATTATAAAAACTTAAGAGGTAGGGAAGAACATATAGGGGGATTTATTTTTTTATTTGAATACAAGCCGACGACAATGAGGTGGCCGTGAGACCTTTGTACCTAGGGCCGTAACTTTTTAACGGTATATCTTTACTCATAGCTTTTAGATTCAGAGAGCACCTTTATCTCTTCTAATGGCAGCTGAAAATGCTATGGTCTTTTCGCGGTCCCGTAATAGATTCAGCAAAGTGCAGCGTTGCAGGCGTATGCAGATGTCTGTTTGTCCAGTCATTACCGACGGGTGTTTGCACGGCCGTCGCTCGCTGCTCACAGTAAGGAGACCGTGTCTTAAGTTTATAGACTTTTAACGATATTTTTTTCTCTTACAAGAAAACAATACAAGATTTAACATTTTTTTTTAAGGTTTACGTACCAAAAGAATATCCAAATAGAGTGCTTACAGCTTTTTTAACAGCATCGCAAATTTAAAAATGCTTGGAATGAAAGCCTGGTGTTTTGTTTAAATATTACTACTACTCTATTCACTACTATTTCAAGGTGACTACTCAAAAATTTTACCAGGGTTAAATAGTATCCTATTTAGGATCCATATTTTTTTTTTTCTCAGAGTTCGCCATTTTTGTATACTTCGCTCGGTTCTTGTTCCTTGCACCCCTTCACAAGGGCTCGTTACGTATGCATCGGGAGCTCCTCATTTTTGCATTTGTAATAGGGATCATTCTGTAATTATTCACTAGTTAGCGCGAACCAATCTATGCGCTACCTTACTGCGCGTTTTAAAATGCATGATTTAGAGCTTCTATAAAGCAGAATAAAGAAAATATGGGGAGAGAATGTTCATTTGTGTTATGGAAGTTATGGTAATGGTGGTAAAATATTAAAGTTTGGGGAAAATTATAACCTTATTCATCATAACTAGCTGCAAGCTAACCCGTGACTTCGTCCACGCGTATTTTTGTAGATACTTGCCTACGTCTGCGGTGCTTACCTAAATTCCATAGAAACACAAACCTCCACTTTTACTCCTTCGAAGGAGAAGGGCCTAATCCTACCATAATTACTAAATTAACAAAGGAAAGTTTGATATCATTTTATTTACATTATAAAAAACTGTTTCTGTTTTTAATCTACCACGCGGAGTCAATGCGGATTGGTGGATGGCACATGTCTTTCGAATTTTTAGTTCTTGGACCAACCGGTTTCCTCACGATGTTTTTCTTCACCTTATGAGAGCACTGGCATTGCGCACATGCATTTTTCGAACAGAAAAATCCATTGGTGCACTACCGGTTTTGAACCGACGACCTTAAGATCGGAAGGCGGGGTCACCACTAGACCACCGGTGCTCTGTATATATATAAATATGAAACAGTTTAACCGTTCGCCTGTTCATTGGACGAATCCGAAGCAATTCTACTAAACACTTGCTCAACCTATTGGTAATTTTATCAAAGTAAATACGGCTCAATCACATTAGGTACCTACAATGTTGCTGAAAGCCCACAATAAATCCAACAAACGATAAAATGCGCATCCTGTGAATCATAGCCAGTTTTATAACCCTATGGTTTGTTTGTTCGTCCACAAGATTAATCAAGGTACTTGGTGATGTCCCGAGCGTCCGTATTCGATTCCAAGAAAATAGTAATCCGGGCCAATCAGATTTTATAAATTATTTACTTTATTAAAGTCTTTTGTGTTATATGCTGGATCGTGTTGTTTTTTTAATTTCATATCAATCCGCATTGCATCTGCGTGGTAGATTAAGACCCAATCACGCTTGCTGGAGAAGGTCAGATCCCCAGCAGTGTTTTCACTGCTGGCTAATGTTTTCATTAGAAAGCTGTCATGATGCTGAGCGTGAGCATAGGCTGAGCGTGAGTTTTCTCTCTCGTAACAAAGTAAATAAATGTGGTAAATAATTTCATTATCATTAACATAAAAAAGAATAAGTAATGCAGTAGTTTTTGCTCTGTTTTTATTATCCGTACTTATATTATAATTCGTATTTATTATACCAGAACATTAAGTTTAGTTTGGCACATCACTACTAAGTAAGATAAATTAGAAGATTAATAAATTGGCATGCGTCCAGGACACGTTAGGATTTGTACGTACATAGGTATGTAAGGAAAGCTTTTTCGCAGTTTAATCTGATTTGCTGGATAATTCATAAGGCTTATTTTTTTGTTTACTTCCAATGAAAGTAAATAAACGTGTACAAATTGTAGCTACACAGAATTTTTACCTTCTTTGTAGTTAATTTGTTCCAAGCAGCCAGACAAAAAACAAAATAAACAACGTATTTGATACAAACAAGCCTTTGTCTTAAATATTTAAGTTTTTTTTCTTATAAACAATTTTCTAAAAACTGTTTACTTTTCATTTAGGCTTCATGCTTCTAAGGCGGTTTGTGCATAATCTTAAAAGTTTATGAATAAATCAGCTTTTTCAACCTAATAACGGTTATAAAGTAAGTAAGAGTTTTTTAACTTCACCTAATTGTGTTATTTAAACTGTCAGTGAAATGTTCTAGAAGAAACTTAACGGAACATGGAAGATGTTGAACTTTGTGGTCGTTTGAAAATTACAAACCGCGTGGTGGTTTCCTGAACTTAAACGATGAATAAACTGATGCTTGCAAGTGCAGTCAGACGGAATTAATGGCAGTGTTTTTAAAAGGTGTAATTTTACGGGTTCAACACACTTCCAAATTTACTACTTTAATTTACTAGAGCCGCAGCACGTTTACGTATTCCAAAATGTATCATAATCCAGAAAGTGCGACCTAACAAAGAAATCTTGCAAAAATCCTAAGCTGAACAACCAAGCTTGCTTTAAATACAGCACACAACTATGATTTCTCCCAGAATAACCTAACAAGCGCGCGGTAAGCGTATAAACGTTAGCGCATTCAACCATTTCTGTATGCAAGTTTCATGCAAAGGCGCGCACTTGAATAACTTAGGTCTGTTTGCATAAAAACTCGAATCTCCGAAATGCCCGTTTAGTCTACATTCGGCCGGGGTCTGTAATTTGCATAGAATAACAAGGGAATGCTTGCGGCGCTTGGAATAAAGAGCTCTCTCTGAATCTCGGCCCGTGATATTTGGACCTAATCATTGCTTGCACTCAGGTTCTTTGCACATTTCAAATTATTAACGGCTATTTACCACTTGATTGCACTATTAAGATGCTCTTCTTCATGAGCACCGCCCGCGACCGCGTTCGACGGTTGCTCGGCGAATACTGATAAATCAAGTGGTAAATAGCCGTTAATAATTTTAAATGATTTCTAACCATCATAGTTTTAACTCTTTTCTTTGTACATTTTAAAAGATAATGTGTTTTTTTTACTAAATTTTAAACTATGCACATTTTTGGGCTTCCAAATATCATACAGAAAATAGCTAATAAACTGATTACTAATAGTGCTTCAATATCAAAATAATATTAGTTGTAAAAAATTTTACACTTTCAAATAAAATTTCACTGAATCATGTTTCACTGAATAAATATCAGCTTAGCTTCTATTATTTTTACTATTACCATTTCTTAAAGAAAATACCATCACGGTGCCCGAGAAAGTTGGCGCGATCTCACGAAAGTATGATTAAAAAACTTGTACCGAACTCAGTGACCGTAACGGAGTAAGGTGAACACATACCTATTCGTGTTATTTGAAAGTTTTTTTGCGAACTACACACCTACACACCTAACTAAAAGAACATTGATTGATTGGGAGTTATTGCATTTACGGGCAATACGGCTACGAGGGAAAATCTTTTTTGTTCTGCATGCCCGCTCGCCTGTATGTCGTTGTATTTTAGTAAATGTGGGTTGTAACAAAAACTTTTTCAAACACCAATGTTTTCGTAAGTGCATAGAGTTTAAAGAGCTACAAAAATATTTTAAGAATAAACAAAGTAGTTATTATATTGTAGAAAGTACAAATTTTCGTCTTTGTTCAGAAATCTCCCCATGTTAAGGATGTTTGCTTAAAACAACTCAACGCCAAAGAAAAACATTTCCAGTTAATTATTTCTTAAATAAACTGATCCCTTTTCATTAAAGTTCATCTTAAAATTATATTATTAACGCTAAGCAAAGAGCTGCCATGAATAACTCACGAACGAACGAATCAAAGATTTATTAGCCCCTTCCTCCGCGGACCCTGAGCTGAGCGGACGTGTGCGTATCTAACTTTATTCTTAAATCGTCACAAGTACGGTAAACTGCAGTGAGTCTCCTGTATGAGTGAGTGAAACAATCGAAAGTGAAAGTGATAACACTAAGTGCAAACTCCACCGCACACTGCCACTAACTTAGGTCAACCAATCCTAGGCTGCTACACTACTACTCTGCAGTGCAAGGACACGCCTACCACTAGCGTGTGTGCGTGAGCGCAGCGCCGTGCTACCTCTCGATTTAGGCCTACACTAGACATCTCGCCGGTGACTCTGCCTGCGAATAAACAGAAACGATGATAGCACGCTCTCCTCAACCTTCTGAGAGCATTCTCAAGACTCCTCCCATGGCTCACTATGGCTCGGACTCGGCCATCAACTCCAGTCTAACATCTGGCGACCAATCCGTGAATAATCACCTAAACATTCATAAACGACACAAACGTACATTTAGTGAACTTACCACTAATTACTTACCTGAGTCTAGTGAAATAAAATCGATGTTCGCAGAAATAAGAACTCAGCAAGACCAAAAATTCGAAGTTCTTACTAAGGCTATGAGTACCATTATCGGCCAGAATCAGGACATACAAAAATCCGTGGACTTTATGACCGGGCAGTACGAAGTTCTGCTAGACAAGGTAGCCTGTTTAGAAAACGAAAATCTACTATTTAAAAAGCGAGTGTCGAGCTTGGAAAACAAGTTGGAGCTACTGGAAAAGCAAGCATGCAGTACCATGATTGAAATCCGAAATATACCTAAGCAACTGGATGAAAACAAGCAGCAGATTACAAACATTATCCAGAACATTGGTTTATCCCTGGGTCTTGATACGCCGATCCAAGAAACGGAAATAAAAAACATCTACCGTTCCAAGTCCGAGGCATTGGTAGTTGACTTCGTCTCTACTAACAGGAAAGAAACCATTCTAGCCGAATATAGAAAATTTAACAAGACGAATCGAGAGATGAAAAAGCCTCTACTCAATACGGCACAGTTACACCTAACGCCTTCGGGTCCTCCTCAAAATATCTTCTTATCTGAGTACTTGGCGACTAAAGCACGTCACCTTTATTATCTAGCAAGACAATGCGTCAAGGAGAATAAGCTTGCGGCCGCCTGGACATCATTTGGAAGAGTTTTTGTCAAAAGGAATGCAGACTCGGTGCCAGTCCGTATCGACGAAGATGATGACATCCTAAAAGTCACGAAGTGACTAGTCTTTATTTTTCCATCATTACCTACCTACTTCTATATTATAGTAATAGTTCAATGTTTACTGTTTATACTTTTTGGTAAATTATACCTTTTAATGCTCTTACTTAATACACAAATACATCACAATACATACTCACACGCACACATACAACTTTTACACAAACAAAACACACAACACAAGCTAACTATGCATATCTACAAATCAATCGAATACTACTTTCCCCATGTTATTAAATTGATACAACCGATTATCTTCAAGTTACCTGTAGCAACCCGATTATATTATGTTCAAGTCCTAAGCACCTATATAACAAAATCTCTTTCTCTTTTACCCGTCTACGGCGATGCCAAAAGAGGGTTACCGTTTTTTCTTAGAGATAATGGTTAATAATAATATAGAAGACATTAACTTAGGCCTGGACTCATTATCGGTAGCTAAAACGATCACATGTGACATTGAAGACATTATATCTCATGCTAACTCGAGTAACATAACCAACTCTTTAAATATCATAACCCAAAATATCAGAAGCGTCAACTGTAATATAAATAATTTTAGTACCCTTATTCTTAGATCCAATATTGACTGGGACATTATAATACTGACTGAGTGCTGGCTACCTACCGCGAAGTCTATTCCTGACCTTAATGGCTATCACCACGTTGCCACAACTAGACATAAAACCCAGAATGAAGGAGTGGTAATGTATTATAAGGAAAGTCTCAGAGTAGTTAGTGAAGAACCCCTGATAAGTGATGCCAACTGCCTGCTACTCAAACTGAACAATGACACATGTATCTTAGGTATTTACCGCCCACCTAATGTATCTGATACAACAAACTTTATTAACACTATGGATCTAAAGCTGTCTAATCTGAGCAACTACAAAAACATTATTTTCTGCGGTGACATAAATATAGATATAATACCTAACTCTGCAGATAGGCGTGCTCAAGACTATTTAAATTGCTTAGCTAGCCATTGTCTACTGTCTGGTCATACACAGCCCACTCATGGTCGTACCTGCCTCGACCACATGATGATAAAAACTAAACATGATGCTTTGTGTTTTATCACAGAGTCCTCCATAACTGACCATGAATGTGTAGCTCTCATGATAAACTTAAAATCTAAGCTCCACCAGGTTAATAAAGCCTCCACATATATCGACTACGAACTCTTAGACAAAGCTGTTGAAAAAATAGATTTCCAGCAAATCCTACAATGCGACAAAACGAATCTAGCTACAGACCTCCTAGTTACTTTTCTAGCAACAGCTATTAAGGCTTGTACAAATGCTTCTAAAACCTCAAAACGGAAAACGATACATAAACCATGGATCACCAAGGGCCTCTTACGATGCATGAAAAATAGAGATAATATTCACAAAAAACTTAAAAAAGATCCGGACAATGAGGTGCTTAAAACTACGTACAAAAGGTACAGAAACTTCTGTACTTCCCAGTTGAAAAAGGCAAAGAAAAACTATGAAAGACTAGAAATAGAGAACTCAAAAGGTAATAATAAAAAACTGTGGGAAGTCATCAAAAATATAGGGGGTCTAAAAAAGGCAGAAGATTTTTCAATACGATTAATCTCACCCGCCAACCAATCAGAAAGCGTAAACGAGGTAAATGAATTCTTTGGAAATATAGGACGCAAACTTGCTGAAGAGTCGCCGAGGTTTAATGCAGCTGCAGACCCTACAAACTATCGGACAGACGTGATAACACCTTGCAATTCTCTTGTCCTTCTGCCCGTTGATGAAGACGAAATTCGTCTTTTAATTAACGGTCTGAAGGAGAGTAGCGCCATGGGACTGGATCAAATTCCTGGTAAAATTATCAAGAGATATACTCACTTTCTTATCAGACCCATCACACATATTTGTAATCTGTCCTTGTCTACGGGAACCTTTCCACACGCATTTAAAACTGCATTAATTAAGCCCATACATAAGGGAGGAGATAGAGACTGTGTGAATAACTTCAGGCCTATTTCAATCCTCCCAGCTTTATCGAAAATCCTGGAACGTGTAATAAACAATCGTTTAGTCAAGTTCTTGGAGTCAGGCAATCTTCTCTCATCATCACAATTCGGGTTTCGAGCGGGAAAGTCAACGCATGACCCAGTTCACGCACTCGTTAACTCTATTGTTACTAACCTCGATGAGAGGAGGAAATGCTTGGCAATATTCCTGGACTTGGCGAAAGCCTTCGACACGGTCTCTATCCCTCACCTATTAATTAGACTGGAAAAGATTGGAGTGAGAGGTCTTCCTCTTAGCCTTTTTCGTGACTATTTGTGTGACAGAAAGCAGCGGGTCAGGATTGCCCATTGGCTGAGCGATGAACACTGCGTAAGTTACGGGGTCCCCCAAGGGAGTATACTCGGGCCAACGCTGTTTCTCGTATACATAAACGAGCTTTGTAATATGCGTTTAGACAATGGTTCAATTTTGACCTTTGCTGACGATACAGCTCTGTTTTTTAGTGGAGAGACATGGGAGAACGTCTTCAGTAGTGCAAGTCAGGGTCTAAACAAAGTCTGTTCATGGCTTAATAACAGTATTCTAACCCTCAATGTCTCTAAAACTAAATACATATCATTTGCCCACAGGACTAATTTACTTCCTCCCACCTCCCTCACCATCAGGTCCCATAGCTGTGTCTCGGACGCACGCATTTGTTCTTCTTGTCCCATCCTAGAGAGAGTAGAATCTATTAAGTACTTAGGTGTCACCTTTGACCAAACACTTTCATTCAAACCTCACATTGATATTTTAGTCACTCGGCTTCGCAAACTAATTTACATTTTTAAAACTCTAAAACACGTAGCTGACCGTAGAATTATCAAGCTTGTATATTCCGCTCTCTGTCAATCCATAGTACAGTATTGCATCACTTCATGGGGAGGTGCTGCAAAAACACACTTAATTAACCTGGAAAGATCGCAAAGAGCCATCCTGAAAGTAAGTGCAGGTCTACCCTGGCGGTATCCTACCACGGATCTCTACCTAGAATGGGGTGTTCTAACTGTCAGACAAACCTTCTTGCTACAAATCATACTTAGTAAACACTCTTTCCTAGAATATGATCCGGTTCTGTCCTGGGACAGACGTAGAAGGGGAAATGTATGTGGTACTGTTAAGTTCCGCACTAAACTCACTAATAGATTCTTTTGCTTTCTTGCTCCCTTCTTGTACAACAAATTGAATAAAATATTATGCATTTATCCACTCACCAAAGCCAAATGTAAACAATCTGTTAGTGAATGGCTTAGGACTCTGACATATGATCAAACTGAGAACCTGCTGAGTCCCACAAAATGACCGCTTAATGAGCATTATATCCAACCCGACTACTTTCTGTCTGCTTGTTGTTGATGACTAGTGGAACGCCCCGTTTGTTTTTGTTTTTCTATAAACTTCATTTCCTCGCTGCATTCTCTAGGAGTTCAATTTCTGAATTTCCTTTTGGGGTGCACCTCTGTATCATCAAAGTACCCTTAAAATTTTACGTTTTTTAAGAATTTATGGTATAGGCTAAGCGTCTAACAGTTAGTCAGATAGCCTTTTTTATATTCTGATGATAGCTTCTGAATTATATGCACTCTATGCTTAGCTTCTCATTTACAATTATTCTACACACAATCTCTTACGAAATTACCCACACATCCTTCCAAACTCACCCTCACACCTTCTCATCTCACAGCCCTACACTCACCCTTACACACTCACACCTTATCATACACACACAATTCACTATTCACACATACTTCCACCCTTAAACACTCACTTACATTATTTACGTACTTCCTCATACACATTTACACTAGCACGTTACAAGAAGTATAATTAAATTATCTACTTACCTTAGAATTATACCACCATTTGTACATTAACTTGTTTAAGGTAAATAGGTAAACCCGCGGTTTGGGGCACTGGTGTCCTGTGGAACAGGTTTTTTTTTTAAAAACTTTTATCAGGCACCAGTCTCTCACAAACAGGTTAACTGAATCTACCTAAACATTACATGACCTCCGTCTCCAGCCTATGTACTATTTATTTACTAGGTACCTATATTACTTCCATGTTGTTTTTATAAATTGTAACCTGTTTTGAGAGAAAATAAATCTTTATCTTATCTTATCTTATCTTATTAGCTCTACAGTGTCCACCCTTAACGACCTCGCTTCCTGAGAGAGCAGCGCGAAATCAACGTTACCTTTCAAACAAAACAGTCACTTTTTAACGCATCCCTACGTTTGAAAAAGATGAAACAATACGCATTAAAGCTCTACAGACGCGGACGGGAAAGAGAATACGCATTCACTTGAAGCGGAAACCCGTTGTTTTATAAATAAACCGCTCGCTATCAGCAGTCGACACTCCAGCGACTTGACGCTGAAGTATAAAAGTGCAGTGTTGCCCAGTTATAAAAGTACGCTTATCACGTAATATGGAAGCGTTCAACGGTGAATTATGTTGGGTACCGAGCGAAAGATGAAAATTAATGAGGCAAGAGTGAGAGCCGCCGCGGGCGAAACTTAAGCGGTTAATGCTATTTGATTCTTTTTACAAAACTTCTTATAAAGTTTTTTAGTGCAGTGCAGCGGGTCCTGAATTAATGGACGCAGTCGTTTGTCGTTCAGAGATAATGTAAATGTTAAATGGATGGTATTTAAAGTGAGACATCGCTTCCAATTTAAGGCGCTGGTTCAGAACTGAGTTAATGCTCAAGAAAACGTCTTTTGATTGAGGATAAATTAAGACACCCTTTTAATTATTATTCATTAAATTACCTTTACGAGACGCAATATTTCCAAGTGAACAAAAAACTTTCTATTAAAGCATGAATCACGTTAAGCCTTTCGCAAAAAGAAAGCTCAAAATGGTCGTGTATTTAATATAAATTGATTATCTACTTTGTAACGGAGCGCCCTCGTATAATAAATGTAAAATTTCGAAATCCATTAAGGCAAAGTTTTGATATTAAAGCGGGGTACTTTAATTTTGTTGATGGAAAACTTGACTCTGGCCTAAACGTCTTATGAAAAGTTTTTTTTTGAATCCCGCCTAGAAAGTCGGGGGCTAATGAAGTCGGAACTCAATTTTCCTCAGTGGACTCGTCGCTGGAGCAGGTAAAGAATTTCTTAGACTATAGAAGATTGTACTGGTCGTGGAGTGTACCGCCGCGCCGCCTGCCGCATTGATTGCTTGAATGAATCCAATTTGTGAGCTCGCGAGCACAGACAAGAGACGGCTTATACTGAGCCGCTCCGAAAATTTCATGAAAATTATCGGCTTCTGGTTTTTCTTTTATGCGGTAATAAGTTTATTATTAAAACCAAAAAACCTTTGACTTATCAAATAAGTGTTTTGTGTTAAAATCAAATGTATTTTTAATAACGTAATCGTAAAGCGTGCCTACTTATAATAAAAAATGTATTGTGACATACCTGATTAATATGATTGAAAGTAAACTATTCACAAAAAAGGGGCATATTTTGTTATAATTTTGTGACAAATATTCCCTAACAGTACTTCTGCACATCACAATCATATTTTGGCACATTCGTCTGTCGAGTTCGTAGATTATATCGTCTCTGATTGCCGACCTACTGGAAATAATGTGTTCCTTATTTCGTTTCTTTTCATCTCCCCTATGACTTTTACGCTTCACCGACGACCGATCACTACAATATTACTGAGCTAAGGATACGCATCCACAATATTATTCGGAATGTAATTTGTCGCAAATTCGTTTATTATATAGAATAAACATAGTCCCGCAGCTTGTATTTCTTGCGGTGGAACTACATAAATCAAATAAGCATAGTTTTGCTTCAGTTCAAACTTTGTTACTACTAATGTAAGTAAGTTCGTATGAGTCAGTGGCCAACTCTGGTGACAGAGTTTCTAGGCCACATGAAGGCTTGTGTCATGGCCTATCAACTTTGTAAAAGCTGGGACCAACTACTTAACGTGCCCTCCGTAGCACGGAATCGCTCAGTTGAAATTGCCACTGGCGGTCACCAACTCTGAACACCATTCAAACTATCCTAAATCCTACTAATATTATAAAAGTCTGTGTGTACCTATGTTTGTTATCACGTATCACCCTGACGACTTATCCAAATTAAATTAGAAAAATTTATTGTTTCTGTGAGACAGCACAAAAACTGAAAAACCGCGAGTAAAACCACGGGACACGACTAGTATATAAATAAAATTAAGTGGTTTTTGTCTAATTGCGACACTCATTTGCGAAGCCTGACTCACACTCGACTACATTATTTTATTTCGTTTATTACATATTTTCAAGTATCATTTGGACTCGTTCATTCAGCGCGACTGACATAATGCACGGGCATATAAAATGCTTCGTTTGGCAGCCTTTTAAACTCATCCTCATCTGCGGCCGGCTTATCTTCAAATAATTTATTAAGACAAGCGTTTTTTTTTACCAAGTTTAGTTTACTCACCTGGAGAGCGTATTTCATATTTATAGTCATTTTAAGGGTGTATTCCCGATGTCCCCGTTAATGGGGACAGTGGGATTTTAATAAATTAAGTAGGATGTATTGATGATTTCAGCTGAAGAGGCATTTTGCCACAACAGTGGGTCACTATCATCTTTTTGTATTTGAAATCTCAAATTAACACAAAATTCTTATCAAATTATGGATTATTTTTGTACTGAAAAAAGTATTAAAGAAAACTTCAAAAAATACATATAATCCTCCACTTCGTTGACGATTAATATCTACGTCAAGGACTTCGGAACCCAATTTTATGCGTGGACTGACAAACTTATTTAATATTTATTTGAATATTGTTCAGTAATACCTACTTATTTTAAACTAGCTGTTGCCCGCGAGTTTGTTCGCGTGAAATTAGGCAACTGTACATTTTTTGGGATAAAAAGTAGCCTATGTCCTATTCCTGGTCACTATCTTTTTTTTTTTAATTTTAGTCAAATTGGTTCAGTGGTTATCGAGTTATAGTAGAAACATCCAAATATCAAAACATCTACATATTCTGTGCAGATAAAGGAATAAAATGTGTGCACTAGAAAACTGTGCAGTTCGTGGGAATTCGTTGGGGTGTCATGGACTTTCAGCGTCTGTCTCTGCCAGCCGACCCATTCATGGGAGGCAGAATCTAAGTTAAATTCGTTGATAGCCATAAACTCTCGCCAGTGGCTCCAAGTAGCTGTCCTGCATGCAGCGGCCACACCCTGGAAACCACGTCGGCTCGTGGGCTAAACCTGGCGGAGGGGGGACTTGAGTGCTTCGGCACACAAGTCTTTGCAGTTTCTCCCTGCAACAGTGCACAAAGTCTGTCTTGGCGATAGCAATTCACTTTCGATGACAAGACAGCAAGGCATGGTGGAAGGCCTTAAAGGCGGCGATAGGGGGCATATAGTTATCGTCGGCTAGACACTGCATCCTGCTTCTCTCTGATTGTAGCGGCTCTCCGTTCCATCAGACAAAGAGGAGACGGAAGAGAGAGTGCACCTGTGTTTGCGCGCACACTCATGCACTTAAATATATCCTGCGTATCTGACTGTTTCTGCCTATTGGATTCCGAGACTTAAAAGACCCATGGCGATGGACTAGGTAGAGAGGTTTGGCCGTGATGCTGGCTGGGCTTTGTCTGATGTCTGCACATGGGCGGCAAAGGGAGAGTGGTCGCTCTTGCACTGCACTGGGGTAACAGTGTGGCTCGGCAGCACCCTCTGCGACGAAGCAGCTCTATTAAGAGAGGCACTGCTTCCCTCGCCCAGTCGGGGAGGGGACTAGAAAAGGTGTCCCAAACAAGGCTTACCCTACTATTTAAAGGAGGTAGTAACCACGGCTGCCTCTGCATCTTTCACCACGTGGTCGACAAAGGAAAAAACAAAATAAAAATAAAATATTTAATATTGGTGCCTGGAATGTAAGGACACTCCTCGATCGTCCAAATAACTTGTGCCCAGAACGAAAGACTGCTGTCGTGGCTCAAGAGCTGAGGAGACTTAATATTGACATAGCAGCACTCAGCGAAACTCACCTGGCTGATGAAGGAGAACTCAAAGAGCACGGCGGTGGTTACACTTATTACTGGAAAGGGCGACCATCTACTGAACCCAGTTTTTCAGGCGTCGGGTTTGCAATTAAAACAAGTATTGCACTGAAATTACAGGAGCTTCCGGTTGGTATTTCCGACAGACTAATTACTTTGCGACTTCATTTGCAAAATAGCAACTATCTAAATGTCCTCAGCGTGTATGCTCCTACTTTAGACAAAAGTGATGAAGTTAAAGATAAGTTTTATGAGGAAATTACTCAAATCCTCTCCAAGATACCTGCTAGGGAGAAAATTTTAATATTGGGAGATTTTAATGCTCGTGTTGGTCGTGACTTTCAGGCTTGGCCTAAAGTCTTAGGCAGGCATGGAATAGGAAGCATGAACGGCAACGGGCAACTTCTGCTCAGCCTTTGCTCTCAGTTTGGCTTGACACTTACGAATACAATGTTTCGACTTCCTGCAAAGTATAAAACAACATGGATGCATCCTCGGTCAAAACATTGGCATCTTATTGACTACGCTATTGTCCGGCAGAGAGACTTAGCTCAGGTTAGCATTACCCGAGTGATGCGAAGTGCTAACTGTTGGTCCGATCATAGGCTGGTAGTTACAAAACTTAGGTTAAAACTTATTTTTCCTCGGCGGCCTATTAGGGCTAAGCCTCAACAAATTCACATAGAAAAATTACAAAATCTTGAAATGCGAGGAAAGTACGTTGAAGCTATAAGTAGCAGTCTATTGCAACTAGACGCTGGACAGTGCGATACTGGAGAGATGTGGCATGATCTATCGGCAAAGATACTGGAAACGGCTTCTAGCGTATTGGGTTTAAAACCTGGGACACATGAGGATTGGTTTGATGAAAATAACGAAACTCTATGTGTTGCCCTGGATAAACACCGTGATCTTCTAAGAAGTCTAGATCGAAAGCGCTATTCTTTGTCATTGGCGGAAACCGTCAGGAAGAGTGCAGCTGAGCTAAGAAAACTTACTCGCGATGTTAAAGACCAGTGGTGGCTGCAAAAAGCTCGGTATATGCAATGGCTTGCAGACACAAATCAACTAGGACTCTTCTTTGGCGAGATGCGAAAGCTTGTTGGAACCCCCTGTCAGACAGCCATACCATTAAAATCGTTAGATGGCTCATTAATATCTAACCGTACAGAAGTCCTGAGTCGTTGGTCTGAGCATTTTAACTGCCTGCTCAATGTGGATCGATCAGTTGATTTGCAATACATTGCTTCAATGCCAGAACTTCCACCTGATGTTACGCTAGACGATTTGCCTACTCTGCAGGAAGTGACAGATGCTATTCATTGGCAACGAAATAAGAAAGCGGTGGGATTGGATGGCATGCCAGGAGAATTGCTTAAGTACGGGGGCGAAGAGCTGCATAAAGTCGTTTGGGAGTATTTTTCTTTAATGTGGACTAATGAAAAAGTTCCCACAGATTTCCAAACTTCGCGCATATGTGCCCTTTACAAGAATAAGGGTAATCGTTCAGATTGCAACTCTTACCGCGGAATCTCGCTTTTGTCTTCTCCTGGAAAAGTTTTTGGCAGGGTACTTCTTAGCCGTCTTTCGAAGATTTCGGAAACTATCTTGCCGGAGACACAATTTGGGTTTCGTCCTAATAGAGGAACGGGCGAGGCAATCTTCTGCATACGACAACTACAGGAGAAGAGTAAAGAACAACGTCAGCCACTTTTTCTTTGCTTCGTTGATTTGGAAAAGGCCTTTGATAGCGTTCCTCGTGAGGCACTTTGGACGGTACTGTTGAAACTTGGCTGTACGGAGAAGTTTGTGAGGATGGTAAGGTTACTACATGACAACATGACCTGTTGTGTAACAGTAAAGGGCGACAACTCTGACTTTTTCTCTGTCTCTTGTGGTGTTAAGCAGGGTTGTGTTTTGGCGCCAACTCTCTTTGCCCTTTACTTTTCTGTAGTTGTGAGAGACTCTTTGCTTTATCATTCAGATGGAATTCGCATTCGTTTTCGTACAGACGGTAAGCTGTTTAACTTGTCCAGGCTGAAAGCGCGCACAAAAATATCGACTGACATCATAACGGAGATGATGTACGCTGACGATCTCTGTTTTGTGGCTGAAACTGAAGAAGGTTTGCAACAACTGATGACTAACTTGGACAGGTCGTGCCGCAGATTTGGACTAAAAATAAATTTGAGCAAAACTGAATGTATGGCAATGGAAACATCGAATCATACTTCTTTGAATCTGCGGCTGAGTGACCAGGACTTGAACCAAGTTGACAAATTCAGGTATCTTGGAAGTACCTTATCATCTAAGGGTGATCTTGACTCAGAAGTAAATGCCAGGATAGGTGCTGCATCTGCAGCTTTTGGAAAGCTTCGAGGAAAGATTTTTCGATCGCATGACATAAAGCTAGGAACGAAGATCAAGGTATACCTGTCTGTTGTATTACCAAGTCTACTCTACTCCTCGGAGACCTGGTGTCTTTATCGTAAGCACATCCGCATGTTAGATAGGTTCCATTTGAAATGCCTCCGTGACATTCTCAACGTGAAATGGTCTGATTACGTACGTAATACGGATATTTTACGCCGTGCTAATGTCTGCGGCATGGAGGCATATCTCATGAGGCGTCAACTGCGATGGTGTGGCCACGTCTCTAGAATGACCGACGAGAAAGTGCCAAAGCGCATCTTCTTTTCTGAACTCCAACAAGGCAAACGCAAATCTGGTGGCCAGTATCTCAGGTACAAGGATGTTCAGAAAAGACACATGAAAAGATGCAATATTGAGCCCTCTCGTTGGGAAGAACTAGCGAATAATCGCACCGAATGGAGAAAGTTAGTGCAACAGAGCGTCTGGGCATTTGAAGAGGACAGAAGGCGCGATCTAGATAAGAAACGCGATGCACTTAAAAACAAACCGCCTTCTAGCATAACCTATCACTATGAAAATAATACTTTGACGTGCAACCTCTGTAAACGCACTTTTACTACAAAAATAGGGTATGTTAGTCATATAAGAACACACCGACGAAGATCATCCGTATAATAAGGAATAATTAGGTAAATAAATAAATAAATAAATAAGTCAATAAATAAATGGATAAATAAGTAAACAAATAAGTTAGTAAAGGAATACAAGTAATAAAATATTATAGGTAAGTAAATTAAGGAACAACTTTAAATGAGTTTATGGAAATGCAGAAGTCTAGTCGCCGTGGTCGAAATCGGCCTGGATGACATCATTTATTTGATTATTTAATTTTTTTTTTTATTTGTTCATAAACAATAAACTTGCAACTCTTTTTTTGATCCGGGCTTCGTTTGCTATTAGACATAAGCTTGCAGTTATATTAAGTTATTAAAGTCGAGAAGGGTACCTTTTATAGCCAATTTGAATTTAACTGACTTTCAGTTGCTGCCCTTGTCGCAGCTAATGAAGAAAAGCTGGATTATTCTTGTAACTTTGTGTTTCTTTGTTTACCATTATTTTAAGACGTGTCCCAATTAATAGCCCTTAGTAATCTCTAAAATTACCACATTATTTTAAATACATAACAATAGTATGGTCGCAGTAAGTAGTAGTAGTTTCGGGAAATACATAAACAATAGAAATAGGTACTTTACAATGAATTGTTTTTGTATATTATTTTAAAATAAAAATTAATACTTGGTCTATTTTGAAAAATTGCTCTTGCCAGATGCACTGTGCGAGCTAAACACTGTCTGTTCTGAGCTGTATTAAGGCGGTTTAGGGGAAGATCATAAAGTTAGTGGGTGCCCTAATTTGGTTATATTGTCATTTTATTGCCTGGAAACATTTTGTCACTGTTTTGTGGTCTAATTTATCTTTATTTTAGGAAAGTAAACCGGTAAAAACCTGACTGCATGGCTATATACCTAGCTTTATTTTATCATGAATATTTTATGGTTACATAGAGTTAGATACAAAAGGTCCTTGACCAAAGTGTATATACAGTGGTGGCCATATAATTAAGAACGCTGATATAAAGGGAAGATTTTTTCCAACTAAGATGCAAAACTAATTGTATGCATTTGTTTTTATTTCTCTCGGTATCGTAAAACATTTCCATATTACCACTGTATTCATTGATACACATGATTGGCTAAAAATCAATAGGCAAACTTTTTACACTACTTTTAAACAAAGTATTCCTTATTACTGGCTGGTCACGTAATTAAGAACGCTAAGTAGTTTATACCTTTATTCAAATTTAAATAGAGAACACTCAGTCGATTTGTTACTGTTTGTATAATTTTGGCGCAATTACGTGCTGTAAAAGATTAAAGGTGATTACTTCCTTAAAAAAACAATGGGAAAAAATAAAAGTTGTGATAAATCTACAAGGGAAGTAATAATAAAACTTCGCCGGAAGAATTGGTCTTATAAAAAGATAGCCGACCATCTGCAATGTTCAAAAACGATGGTTTTCCACGCTGTAAAGCATTTTGCTACGTATCAAACTACTTCGAATGTTCCACGTGTACCTAAACAGAGAAAAACAACTCCTCGAGATGACCGAAACATCGTTCGTATGGCAAAACAAAATCCTTTTAAAGGGTCCAATGAGCTTAGAAAAGAATATTTTGGTGAAAACAATTTTTCAGCAATCTCAGCACGCACTATTCGAAGACGTTTGGTAGAAGAAAAATTGCACGGTAGGATAGCAAGAAAGGTACCCATGTTAAAACTTTGCCACAGGCAAGCCCGGCTTGCATTTGCGAGAAAGTATGAAAACTGGACTGTGCAACAGTGGAAAAATGTACTTTTTTCTGACGAGACGAAAATAAACAGAGTATGTTCTGATGGAAAACGATATGTACGACGTCCCCCGATACAGCATTCGACCCAAAGTACACGAAAGTTACATTAAAGCACGGTGGTGGAAATGTGAAAATTTGGGGTTGCTTTTCTGGATATGGTGTAGGACCTGTAAAGTTTATAGAAGGTAACATGGATCAGTTCCAATACAAAAATATACTGGAAGAAACAATGTTACCATACGCTGAAGACGTTCTACCGGTCATTTGGACATTCCAGCATGACAATGATCCAAAGCACACTGCACGCACCGTAAAGGAATTTCTTACAGCGCAATTAGTTTCTGTCTTAGACTGGCCTGCTAACAGTCCAGATCTAAACCCAATAGAGAATCTGTGGTTTTAAGTAAAGAAAAAGGTTTCAAATACAAAGTGTGGAAATTTAAGAGAGCTGTATGACGTTTTTTTAGAAGAATGGAACTCTATTTCTCTTGCGAAATGTCAAAAATTAATAGAGTCAATACCTCGCCGGTGTAAAGCTGTAATTAAAAGCCGTGGATATGCTATTAACTATTAATTTTAGTTAAATATTTCTTTTTATGTTTCCTGTGCTACATAATATTGTGATTTTTTAAATCTAAGTGTCATACAAAACAATTCCCGAGCAGTTAAATAAATCGTTCTTAATTATTTGTCCAGTTTCAGTACTATTTGAATGTGTTACTTTGATAAAATCAATAAAATGTGCAAAAAATAGTTAGCGATTTCATACTTTATTCTTAAGTCAGGTTGCTCTATTAATGTGACTATTATATAACATAAATAGTTGCTTCTCAAAAGGTACACATCTCTGTGTATGATACGATTTAAATAAAAAACTTCTAGAACTTCAAATCGTTCTTAATTATATGACCACAACTGTATATTATATACCTATATCATTTATTTTATTTTATCTAATTTAATTTGATATGAATGGACTAAGTCGTCTGAATAAATAAATTATATGATATTATAGGCCTCACAAAAATATATACAGCACTGATGGTCTAGTGGTAGTGACTCCGCCTTACGATCTTAAGGTCTAAGGGGTTCGAACCCATCATGCAATGGATTTTTCTATTCGATAAGTTTATGTGCGCAATGCCAGTGCTCTAATACGGTGAAAGAAAACATCGTGAGAAAACCGGCATGTCCAAGAACTAATCGAAAGACATGGTGCCATTCGCCAATCAGGATTGGGTCTGCGTGGCGAATTAAGATCCAATCATTCTCGCTCGAGAGTAGGCCAGCAGTCGGAACATTAGAAGGCTGTCACGTTGATAATTAAATATATATACAGCATAAACACTCCTATTAATAATGTTTAAATGGACTATTATCCATTAAATCCATTTATCATCATCATCGTATCAGGGACATAGGCTGCCACTCCCGGACATAGACTTTTCCAGAAAAATGCCACAGCAAGTCTACCAACTTCCTGCGACCGCTACAATGGCATCGTGTTAGTTTCAGTTTTTCAATTAAAATGTCCGAGAATTGTAAAATATTAATTTACGAAATGCTAAGAAAAATATTAATTTACTAACAAGTAGTTCGAATGAACCGCGAACCCGTTTCGCAGGTTATAGGTGTCTGATAGCAAGAAGAGGCCGAACCAACCACAAACATCAGGGGCTTTACCTACTCTTGAATCCAATGACAATTTCTATCAAATCTCAATTTCAATCTAATTCTAATTTAATGTTCTTTGTTAACTGTTGTGTTTGTAATTTGCGGTCCATAACGGATTAGACAATTTCAATTCCAATAGGAGTTTAGTTTACTCATTATCCACGTTATCGAGATTAATTTGGAGCTAGGTATACACCTAAGAGCTGTGCGCAAGAGAACGAAATGTCATAATTCCAATACCGATCGGTTGGAATTGCGTTAAAGAATTAAGAGTAAGGCCTCTGGTGATGATGATGATAAAGCAAAAATTAAATATTAAAACTGCTACCGCTTGCGCTCGCTCTTTACTAACCAGTTCTGCACTCAAGGGCCTATAACCCCATAATCTCGCGGGATCACATATCATATGGGCTAAGTGGGACATTCGCTAATCTGGGCCGTACCCTATCGCTTATCTTTATTCCTAGTCCTTTAAATGTTTCCTTCGAATGTTATTATATTGAGGAAACTTTTGGAGTATTCAAATGATAACTGGTTGTCAGTTCGGAAGAGAACGTGGTGTTTTGAAGAACTAATATTAATAGACAGCGTATTAATATTATAAACTTATTCTCTTCTGTGTAAATTATAAGGGAGTCAAATTTTCCAACACTTTTAGCAGGAAATATTTGCTAAAAACATTCTTGGTCAGCCCCTTAAAGAAGTCATTTAAAGTTCCTCCAAACCATTAAAAAGCAGTAGGTATATTTGATATTACCATCAGTTAGAGATTAAGTACTTTGTTTACAAAACAAAAGTAGTAAATGTTATATTATTATATACATTATACAAAATACACATTAACTAGTTATGCCATCTATACCGTTACAAACGATCTATAGATAACTCAACTAATACCAGATTACTATACCAGGCGAAAACGTTCGCTAAAAACTAACGGCATTACCACTTTAAATGACTTGCCAATGTGTTGAGCCAGATTCCGCACAAAAAGAATTTGTAAAAAGTCCCGGTACGGCTCGGACTCTCAACTTTGAAAGGCTCAAAAATATGTAGCCTCTATCAAGACCGGTATATTTGCGCCTTTTGATATCCTCGACACAATCTGCCGTCGCGCTAGTCTTAACTGATGTCCCCGACAAATAGGATGTGGCCGGGAGCCGACGCAAGTCACACCAATATGGCCTATCTAATCATATGATAAAAATAGTTTCTGTACTTGATATAAAAAAGTAACACATATATCTGTTTAACTTCATTGATGTCCAGAGACTATTTTTGACTAGTAACTAAACATTCATATTTTAGTTAGTAGTAAAGTTTAACCACATAATAATATGTAGGAGTCCTATCTTCGCTAGAAGGCTTAACCAAGCTTTGATAACGAAGCACCATAACTTACACAACTGTCATATATACGGCGGCTATTTGGGATTAATTCGGCTTATTACATGCTCTCGAAAAAAGAAAAGTATGGCCTCTAATCCGCGCACTGCGAGCTGCAATATCGACAGCCGCAAATTAAACTGGTGTGTACCCGGCTTTATTTTCTAGCAGTATTTTTTCCTGGTGAATATTACTAGTTGTGTTGTTAGTGCATAACTTCAGCAATATTTCTAAAATATCAGCCCGGCTAGCATGAACAACGTAGACAGCGATTTTCTTTACGGTAAAGTAGAGAAAAAATAAAAGATTTCTTATTTTCTCTTGATTTCTCTTTTAGAAGAAACAAATTTCATTTTTCTTTACACTTCAGTAGAGAAAACCGTTGTGGACGGCGCTCATGCCAACCGGGCTTTATTTGTATGGCTGTAAATGTGAGAGAGCATAATTATTTTTTTAAGCTTTGTCCATCTCCAATACAGAAATGTGAAACACAAAATTATAGAGAGAAAACTTAAGCATAATATATATTATGGTACGACAAATACCGGAACAATAAGATTGAAGTATTTCCAACAAGATTTTCTACTTGGAGACGTTTGATATAATATTGAATAATGAAAGTACATGATCAAGTGGGGCCGAGCCAATTGTTGGAACTAAACAAGCCCTCTCTACCTGCGCATTACGCGGAACAGAGGGAACAGAAAACTCCTTTTACAATAATTGGACGATGAATAATACAAAAGGCAGTTATTGCCCGAAACTCGTAAGGGCCAGTTGAAATTCTTTCGTGTTTTACGTAGTATAGGTATGTAAGGAATATTACTGGTGGATATTAAACAGAACCTCCAAGGGATGCTACCGTCGGTGCTATATTATTCATTAACAGAGTGTTGTTCTGTGGGAATTATTAGCACATTTTTGTAAAATGTGTATTTTCTTTATTGTAAGATACACAATTCTTCCTAAAAAAAGGTTAAACACCTTGAACGTTGTACTTTGAACTTTGATGAACAATGTTCATTGAACATACACCATCGTCAACATAGTTCTGTTCGTTAAATCTTACAAAAATTATTGCCCTAGATTCAATAATGTGTACCTACTATTTGAGTTAGTAACTCATAGTTGGTACACCCCCACTTATATCTCACAACATGAGCACTTATCTTACATATGTAACAAGCACATCGGAGGTAAATCCTCCGTTTTACGAAGCGTTGTACTTAAGTAATTCAGACTCCTTTATTGCCCAAGTAAACTGTAAAAGATTCCAATTAAGTTGAAGGCGAGCTTTTAGCTCGTACCCTCTTATGGAACAATGCCTGCGTGGAACGGAACGTAAGGCGCAGCGCAAGACGGAGCTAAAGTGGAATCGAATCTGAAGTTGACGGAAATTCCTAGAAAAATGTTGCATAATATTTTTGCTTCGTGCATAAGCAAATGCAAAGAAAATATTCTTTTTTGTAAGGAGTTTTAAAATATTATAGATGTACTTAGAATCTGTATAAGATTGACAGAAAGAGGAGTTGAAAGATTTTCGATGTCAGTCATATTGATAACGACATAAGTCCATAGAATGTCAGCAGGACATTCTTCGAAAATATTGATTGCGTTTGGATAACTTTTCATTTTGTTATATGACTTACATGTTAATTAACTACGAGTAGTTAGTTAACTAGATATTATTAATTGCTAAATGTACCTACCCGTAGGTATGTGTTTACACAAAAGTCTAAACTACCCTTTATTCATCTTTTAGGGATTTTTGCAATCCACCCTCACTATGCACAAAGCCTTTCTAAGAGAATTACTCCGGGCCATCTATGGACCTCGGTCTAATAAAACAAGGGTAAAGCCGCGTTTATATTGGGGCGGTTTAAGTTAGAGCTCACTACTTTCGGGCTAAAAGCTTAGGTGGTATGCTTTATTGCTCAATCAAGATGGCTTAAAATTAGTTAGATACATAAGCTTAGTTCAGTTGTTTTATCCGGATCGTAAACTGCAAATTGTTACGAAAAGTACTTTTATAACTCTATTTGTATTACTACAGATATTTGCACAGCACCTTCACTAACAAGCAATTTAAAACAGTATTTATATTTTAATATTTTGGAGAAATTGAAGTTTTGATAAAACTCTTACTATTTTATTATTAATTCTTCATACATGTAAATGCCTACGGAATAATGAAGCAGTTGCGTAATCCAAACTAACACAATAGTTACAACTTCAATAATTCGATTAGGCCTAAACTAGCACAGTTTCAGTGCAAAAACGCCCAGGGCCCACCCTTTCAACATCACGCCCTGAGCTCTTAGTGAAGGATTAAAAGCGGTTGAAACTAGTTAAATCCCCCATAGCTCCAATCACACCTAGCTATTTGTGTTTCAATTAAGAGAACCCGAACGCTGTGGTTTCCGAAGATTACTGTACGTGATAATGCTGATAATGTTACTGTGTGACTCTAAGCTTGTTAATTTAGATGTGAATAACACACAATTTTCTAAACGTGTTCATAAAAACATACAAAACCGTTTAGTTTTTGATATGACAGAGTGAATCTTAGGCCAGGACTATGTATAATATTATTTATAATTACTTTTCTATTTGGATATTTTTGATCATAATTAGATTTCTGTGTTTTGGTCTGAGCACTAGATAGATTTATGTTGAAAATTATCAAACTGTTATTTGTGTTATATCTGTAAAATATTAAATTTTAGCTAATAGGCAACTATAGCACAACATTGTTTATTTAAACCAATTTAGACAGTTCAATCAATACACAGCAAACATTCCTAGTGGATATTCTCTCCAATTTCATTAAAATGTAGAGCAAATGGGTCTAAAAGTTTAAAACAAATTAATTATCTCCTGTAGCCGAACTGAAGTTGTTAGAAGTTACCTATTTTAAATATTCGATGCTTAATACGAATTATTCAAATATACGCAACTCGGCCAAAAGGGTAAAGTTAATTTGGTAGCAGATTAGTTTTGGATATAAGTTAATACTACAAAGTAATTATATGCCCCTTGACTAACTAACTTTTTGAACAGAATTATACAAAGTGGTCTTCTAGTTGGAAACTTGTTGGCAATTTATTTTTTGAGACTATCGTGCGAGCGTTCTAGCGGTTCTAGCGTACGGCGAAGTTTTTTTTTTATCTCAGCAAGCAAATGACAAGACGGTCAAGTCGCCCGCCTGATGTTAAGCACCACGCCTGACCATAACAGATTGCAATGCTACCCAAAACTTAAAGTGTTTAAGTTCAGCGAGGTACTGCACTGCGCTCATCACCCCGAGACGTTGTTGTTAAGTCTCTTTCGCCCAGTAATTTCATTTGCATTTAAATGTATACCTACTACTGTTTGGAGGTAGACTACAGTGGGTACCACTGCAGTGTCAGAACACTGCGGTGGTACCCACCAAGACGGACTCTTGCTGAACAGTCCTACCACCAGGTAAGTTCTGCTGTAAAATAAATTTTAACTACGAGCGATTTTTCTCTTTCCAGATTGTATAGATGTAGAACTCTAGTATAGTAGCGATCTCATTTAATTTTATGAAGACTACTACTGCTTAAAACTCTTTCTTTCTTTATATTTTAAAACAATGAATATCAAATTAATAGAATCTATCAAGCAAATCATGATAAACTTCCTAAATAAAATCCACTTGCTTTGGATAGATGAATCCTTATGGAAACACCAGTTTGGTAAGCAAAATAATCTAAAACCAAGCATGATAAATAAAAAACGAAATATGCGTTTCTTTAGTTAGTTTCTCAGGAAGCTAAGCATTCAATAACATTCATTCATTTGTGCGATCTGTCATCTTAAGGGGACAAAACTAGGTGACAGGTGGGAATAATCTCTTATATATAACTATACTATAAGCTTTATTCCAAAATTATAGAGACTTAGAAAGACGAAATACTTAGAAATCTTTGTACTTGTAGAGAGTTTAATATTGAAAAAGCTTGTTTAGTTTAAACCCGGAAACTGGTAAATAAACACACGCGCACCCCACACACATTCTATACACAGACAGACAGATAAACACCGGAGTTAGACCATAAGTGTTCCGTTTTCCAAAACTGGATCGTAACACTAAGAAACACCGATAACAAAACATCCGAAACCCGGAAAATGGAAATCAAACCCTCATACTACTTGATTGCGTCATTTCCAAAGTTGGAAAAGATGAAGGATCCCCGAATATTGGCGAGTCGACTCCAGTCCCTCCACAATGGCACAATCAGCGTTTGAAATGGCTTGGAGCGGACACAATGCCGGCCGGTAATGCAGGGTATCAGAGCTATCTGTCGCCGGACCCGAACGTGCACTGTTAATAGGAAGTTATGAAACGCATTTCACATTGAACTCCGGTATCATTGTAGGCGCAAGAATTATATACGAGTACATGCAGTGCATACGTTTTATAAATATAATCTAAACTATGATTAATGAGATAATAGAATATTATAAACAGATATTTTATGAAATGCTTTCTATGTAAGAAGGCTTAAGCGAAATTAACTTGCTCTTTGGTGAGGCTCAGTTTTATACACGCGTGGTCAACTAGGTCACCAGTATAATAATCTTCAATTGAATAAGAACGAAAATTGAGCGCTCGTTAACTTGTTTAAAAAAACATATAGAATATTTTTAAGTAAATTGTGCATACAATTTACTTGGACGAAGGTTAAGTTATTGATTATTCGGTTTTTTAAAGGCATTTTTTATCTTATTTAGCCTTACGAATGACAAAATAAATAATAATAATAATAATAATGCTGGACAATCCACACAGAATCATCTAGCCCCAAGGTAAGCTGCTGTTAAACAGAGCTGTATTATTGGTACTAGATGACTGATATATACTTAATACAATACAATACATATAATAGATAGATATTTTTTATTATATATAGAAAATGCCCAGAACACCCGGAACAAATATTTGTAGATCGTACAAACATTTGACCCGAGGCGGGAATCGAACCCGTAACCTCCGCGTCGCAGGCGGACCTGCGCCCGCAGCGCCACATCGGTCGTCAAAATAGGTTAGCAACTTGATCCAAGTAAATTACTTGTAAATTACTTGGATCAAGTTGCTAACTTTGGGAATCTTCACTTTAGTAGGTACCTTTAAAGGCCGGTTTCAGCAAATAATAGCCTAATAGGTTGCACATTTTTTGTAATACATATTATGAAAGCTTAGAGACCCTTAATTTTTTAAGAACACTTACAAACTATGTATTATGGTTTTTAGGTTTATAATGTAATGTTGAAAATTTAACTTTGACTCCAAACACAAATTCATCACTCTTGATCAAAAATATTGTAACTTGCACTAATGCTAAGAAGTTGATTAGGTACTTTATCCATAATTGTACAACTCATTGAGGCTATTTTACAAAAAAAACAAGGAAAATAACATTTTTTTATATCACTTTCTAATGTTCCGACCATAAAACAATCTCAAAAATCGGGAACATACATGGGGTATTTTCGGATACCCCTGGATCTGAGGTCTAAATATTTCTTATTGACGTCTATATTTAGACCACTCTGTATAATAAGTATATGCATATGATTCTACTCGTTAATTATGTTCTATCAATGGCATTATCTTGCTGAAACCCAGTGTAGGCAGATGGAAGCGATGCACAGAGGCTATTATGAACTCCCTCCCCCCACAAGCTTCCGCCTCTGCCTCTGTTCGGCTTGCTTCCGCTTGGCCTGAACAGGACCGAACTGTTTACGCTCAGGCAGATTTCATTTCCGTATAAACAAATTTATTTTAGGTACATAGCAGAGTCAACTTTACATCTATCATCACTTCTTTACCTTCAATTTATTATGTTTATTTTACAAGTTTAGTGTTAATTTAGAACTGTAACAAACTCATATAAGTATTTAAAAGTTAAAAGTAAATATATAATATCTATCCGGTTTAAGTAAAGTATTGATGTGCCGGTTGTCAAGTCGGAGCTTCATAGATGAGTACACTATTTTATAAATACATATTTTTAGTTTATTTGAACGCAAGCTAGTCATAGATCATAAAAAATACGTTAAATTCTAAGACATACTATAGTCAATAGTTTAGAGCCTAGGTCCATCCCTGTTCGAGCTCAGTATTAAGTGTCAGTTTGACAGGAAACTCTCTGTCTCCTCGCAGTTATTTACTGTTGATCTCGATCTGTCGCCTACATCTACATAACACACAATAGGTATGTTTGTTTAGGTGTAGGGTCAACTGTGCCGACGTATTTTTGGGGCGAAACAGCAAAATAAATCTCCGTTGATGGAACGGCCGCGACCAAGGGACGAAATATGGGATATATTTATGTTTCGCCCACAATAGATTGTTATTGTGAAGCCACGATTGTTGTTCCGATAGGTTTCTAATTTAGAAATGGACGGGCCTTTTGAATGATTGGGTTTTGTTAAACTGTTGGCAGTTCCATGTTTTATTTATTTATTGTGATGAGAGTGCCTGAGCCGACGTTCTACTAAAACAAACTGTAAACGCCCATTTCAATTTATTTATTCAAAGTACATAGTTACATACTATAGTAGTGGTGTAAAATAGCGAAGCAAGGCGTCGTTTCTACAAAGTAGCGTCTGGTTTAAATCATTTTAACGTTTATCAAAAAGCACACGTAGCGTTTAGCGTGATTTCAAAGTAAAGTGTACATAGAGATCGCACATAATGATTTGCCGATCACTTATGTCATCTCTATTATCAAACTATCGTATCATATTTAACATTGCGGCATGACGTGTCCAATAGCCTTTGCCATAATGAAATACAAGTTCAAAATTGTTCATAGATTTTTTATGAAACTACACTTATAATTAGCTTGTATTATTTATGCAATCGGCTCCAGATTACGTCAGTATCTAATATCAGAAGGGCATTTAGTTATTGTCACTGGTTTACAAAATAACTTACTTTCATCATCGATAAATTATTGTCGTAATGAAGAGAAAATACTTATTTTACACAGTGTACCAACCTACTCACCTAAATTACAACATATTTCAAGTTAATTAACAAGATAACCTACTAGTAGGAAAACTTAGAAGCGTCGTCAACTATTACGAACGCGAACGTAAATTATTAACTCGGTAACAACAATTAAGAATGTAATAATGCGTTCGTTAATTGTAGTTAACATCGTAATGAATGGCCCCCGGTGCGACATGCCACTAGGGATGTAATAAGACCTGTTCCAGAAGAAAATCCGGCTTTTTTTATAATCTTTCATGTTGAGAAACACACAAAAAATAGAATAACAAAATGAGGTTTATGAAATTTTAGCAAAATAGATAGCTAACACAAAAAATTGCACGCATGAAATATGCGTCCAATGCAACAGTTACCTATATTTTATTTTGAAATGCCTTTTTATTTTTTTTGTTATTCGTTTTTTTTATAATATATTATGTGGTGCTATGTTATTATGTACCTGCCAGTCTGTTTATGCTGTGTTTTTTGAGTGTGCTGTTGAATAAATATTTTTCTTTCATTCTTTCTTTATCCCATTCCTAGGAGTCGTTACCAGCAAAAGTAGACCTGATTTGTAAAGTTTTGTGAAGTTTCAAAACCGTATAATTCTAGTGGTAGGTACAATAAGTACTGATCGCGATCAAGATGGTTTGGCTAAATATAGGGTTGTATTTAAGTTTTATTATTAGCTTTTTCGGTGTTGCAACCATAAAGAAAAAGCGGAAATTTAACTAGTTTTTACTATACCTACTCCTGATAATTAGAAAATATTGTATTCAAAGTGAGATTTTTCTGTGATACAAAAGTAATTATTTTATTTTGTAGGACGTAATATTTTTGTTTTAAACATAACATCACAGTGCATCGTAACATGGTTCATTATTATGGCATTTTCGAAACTGACGAGGCATTTTTTTATCACAGATCACTTCAGAAGCAAATGTACCTCAGTGATGAAAGTACTTTCAACGTTCATCGTTAGTTAACGTGTTTATGCGCAATTTATTATGTTTACTAATGTTTTTGATGAACCGTTTAGTAATAAATTTTGCCAATAACGTTACTTTTACTGTAATATTTACGCAGAACTTGTTAGAATTGAATTTTTGGGTGTAACAGACATTTTTTTCTTCAGAATTTCGGTTTGCCGGATTCTGTTTTCTCGTCTTACAACCCTACCTAGGCCCGTAGCGATTGCGTAATAAACGTGAAATACGCAATAAACAGCTCGGATTATATTTATAACGACGCTCGCTCCGCTCGCTATCGAGCGATTGCATCATTACAAACAAAAGTTGTTTTTATAAAAAAGTGACGAAGATAATTATAATAGTACTTATATTTAATAATAACAGAAAATTGTTCCATGTCAAACTAAAATAAATAAATAATAACATTCCAGGAATTATAAAGAACAAAAATATAAGTAATATAAGATTATACTAAGTGCTTACACTAATATATCATTCGTTGGATTAACAGACATAAGCTCATCGCATTCGTAGAAAGCCTGTTCAATCAGCCATTTCTTGAGCGTAGTTTTAAAACATTCAATGGATATTCTATTGTCAGTCTGAAGACGGTTATACACAGTCGGCTCCATAACTTAAATAAGCTTAGACAATTTAGTAAGCCGTCGCGGGAGTGCTCTCAGTCTGTCGTCAATTCTCGTGTTATAGGTACCTATGATCGTCGCCGTACCTTGCATAGCTATCTAAATTATTTCTTACGTAAAGTGCAGCTTGAAGTATGACATGGTTAGGTACAGTCAGGATTCTTAGCTATTTAAAGTATGGTCACGCTGTTGTATCACGTGGAATTCGATCCATGGCACGCATCGCTTTCTTCTGCAGTCTGAAGGCGCGTTCTCAGTCGGCTGCGCGCCCCCAAAGCTCAACTACATATTGCGGCCGCAACGTCGTCTGTGTACACGGCATTAAAGCGACAATCAGGAAGGTCGTTTAAGGGAAGGAAAAACAAATTATGTTTGATATCGAGGATCCCTGCAAGACACCTATTATCAGAATATATCTTTAAACATTAAATATGAAACGAATTGATATTTAACTAATTAATAGGATTATTTTAGGTATCTTTTATATTTATTTATTTATTTATTTTTCGGTAAAAAGAAGCCGGAGAATTATTCAACTGAAATTTTTCATTATTTTTTGAGCTGATCAATGATTTTTGATTTAATTTATTTCGCCGTAGTCTCATAAATACACAACTGCGGCGCTTAGCAATGTTCTATGCGAACGCCTCGCAGTCACAGCTAAGACATCCAATATGGGTGATACGATACATGATACGCTAGGACATAACGTTCGTAGATATGGCATGGTCTGTGCTACGCCTAGTTACGCTAGTAGTTTTCATTATTTAGAACTTTATATTGATTAACGCAAGGACTATAGGAATATGATCAAAAATTTTTTAAAATTTTTGCAGGTTAAATTATAATCTGCTAAAGTATTGCCTTTAATGTTCGGTTTATAGTGTTTATTATTTCTTTTTAGAAATTTACATTTCACTTATAAGAGAAACTTAAATTAAATTAAATGTTTGAAAGTTTGACTGAACTGTAAAGACAAGCATACTCAGTAAAGTAATCAGTAATATTACTTGTTAGGAGTTCCTTATTTTAATAACTACCGTCATCAATCTCTTAAGTTAATAAATAATTTAATTAACTTAATGACTCAACCAAACTCCATCACATTACAAAGTTGCGTATAAACCTATACCAACTTAATCATACTACGGTTTCGATATAGGAAGTTACTTTATGGATTTCTCTATTAAAATATTTTACTTATAAGATAATATCTGACAGTTTTTTTTTTCAATAATTTATGCTTACAATTTTTTTTTTTAATTCGTTTTTAATTCTAAGAAGGCAGCCATCTCAGTCATTTGTTTTTTTTTAAATAGTGAATTATGTTACCAGAATATTTTGTAGCGACACTCATTATTATTAATAATATAAGATTTCTAAGTATAATATAATAAGTGGTACGTCTGTAGTCTTTGCTTTCAAAGGACAAAGCATTCTTACTTTGTGGATTAAAACATAAAACGACAAAGAATTAAATTCAAACTGAAAGCTTTCAAGCACATAGCACAGCGTTTACACAATATCAATTCAATATCGAGCAACGCAAACATTGAAATCGAATAAATCCATTCTCATAATTCTACAACGGAATGCGTAGCCACGTTCGCTACGCATAGCTGCAAATACAGAAATACAGGAACAATCAACAGACACTTGCGATCCCACTTCTGACTCAATTAGCTCAGAAACTATAGCGGTTGGAAGGAAGCTAGTTTTCTGCTAGGCTAAGTTCTTCGTCTCGGCCGATGCATTTTTGGATGTGAGCCCAAATAACTTGTTGCAACAGAAGAGGGGGCCCAACCTGTTGCGTCGTACAGCCTACTGCCTACTGCCAAGCCATTTTTGCCAGTACCCTGAGTGCAAATACATAATGAATGTGAACGTTGAACGTTTAGCTCTCTCGCCATTGTGTCGGACGTTTTGTTGCGCCGCACTTTGTAGGATTGCCGACGAGGGAGTTCTTTAGGCGTTTACACTATTCACTGAGCGGTTTACGCGTTAAATTTTTAAGTAGGGTTCTGCGTGAAATACGTGAGATTTGCAAGCCATTTTATTTTTCGCCCCAAACACGTAAAAAGGTAAAGTTTCCCTTATGTTTTGAGATCAAAAGCTCCCCACGATTTGTTTGATACATGCGTCCTTTGGGAGTGTTGTTTTGGGACTATTATTTTTCCATCAATCCTAGGGCTTTGAAAGAGGCTTCTGGTAGCTTACTTCGAAGAAATGGCACAGGTCTTTATTATAAAGAGTCAAAAAGGTATGTGTTCCTTGATTTATTCTTAATAGCTCAATAATAAAGAATTCTCAAACCTGGCTTATCTGATCGTCTTGCCAAAATGTATCCCACATCATGTCGAAACTCAATTTCATAGATGATTAAACCAGTTCTATCCACTAATTTTCCTACACATCTATTGACAATAACAGGTTTCCATTGCACAAGCTCAAACTTCAAACGCAGGTTAATTTGCCCACTCATTGAACATCAAAATTCTGTTTTAAATGATTTTCATTTTGTTACAGGGAGCTTCCTCCAGCCTAGTGGTGAAATTCGCTGACACGGAGAAGGAACGACAACTCCGACGAATGCAGCAGATGGCCGGCAACATGAGTCTTCTCAACCCGTTCGTGTTTAACCAGTTCGGCGCATACGGTGCTTATGCGCAGGTCATCACTGAACAGGTATGTATCGTACCCGGCACGGGATTAGAATTAAGAGAAACAAGTACCTACACAACATTAGACATGTACCTTTATTTAAACGTTGTTTTTCTTAATAAAGAGAGTTCTACGTTTTTAAGATATGTCTGTAGACCCATTTATGACCAAAAGTTCTTTTCTACAATTTCCAAACCGATTGACAGTGAAAAAAAGGACGCATTCGTGGTGGGAATAATAAAAAATAATAATTTAGGTCTGCTCTGCAAGTCGGCAGATTTATTAAAACAAGTTGAAAACAGATTTATAACCCGTCCTTTGGTATAAATAAATAAGCTCATAGTTGAAAGACACTACGTTCTAGCATAATTTTATGATATTAACATAAACGTAATTACTCCGTGATATAAATTACGTTTAAAGTATCTAGCAAAGGTAGACACAACTGTTACAAGCTGTATCAGTCAGACTTCGACCAGACTTAGCAAAATCAAGACTGGCAACGTATCTGAAACCAAGTGAAATGGGCAAACTAATGACAGGAAATAAACCGAAACCTAAGGGATACAGACCACTTAGTAGATTTGGAACCGAGCCACCGACTATTCTGTGCATTTGATGTTACCTTAGGTATCTTAGTAGATATCAAAGTTTATACATATCTATATGTATAACTTATACTTGGAAGAGTTAAATTATAAATTGCAATGAGCTTGCCACCCAACGTCGGATATAACCACGTTCATGTACAAAATAACTTGTTTAGAGTTAACTTTCAAATTCAAATTCTTTGTTTTATTCAATACTAATAAAATTATACTTTTATTACTCGCCCAATATGTACCTACTCAAGCGCTATTTTAATATTTAGGATCGTGGTTATGTAACAATAAGAGGTCGTTATTTTTCAAAAATCGTATGAAAAAACATCAAAAAAACCATCTATTATTTTACTCGAGTAACGTGCCAGTATTTGGCCCTAAAATAAAACTATCCTTCCCTTACTATTAAAATATTTAGCAAAAAGCTAATTTTATGACGTTTTTGACGTTTTTGATACGATTTTGAAAATGAATCTCTAGACAGCTAACACTCAAGATCTCAATCTTGAATGAAATGATATCTTGAGACATTGTAAATCGCCGTTGGTTTCTCAAGTGACTATACTTTATACCTTAGAAGAGGATCAGACTATATCTTTTGTAATTATTATGAGGCACCCGATCCATAGAAATTGCATTTTTACATAAATCAAATAATTCGAGGCTTAACCATGTATTTAATTTACAAAAAATACCTTAGATACTCGTATGATAATAAGATTTTTCACCTGCACTTAGAAGAAGATAACACATAATACAACCTGTATTTAAGCTCCGCCTTTTTTGGGATATTATAATTTACGTACCTTTACCTTTAGACCTTTGCCTTTTACTACAGAATACCTAAATGATACCTACAAGCTCTTACCTACAAATTATATAGGTAAGTACTCGAAAGTTTCAACTTTCGGACTAGGATGGAAAATTTATTGTACCTTTGGCATGTAATATTGCAACCGCTTGCGCTCAGCGCTACAAAACTTCCCCCTTGTACTTTGTCGGGATGGCAATAATTCTACCTCACTCTCAACACCGAGGCACCTTGCAGATTTACATTATTAGAAGCATCTGACTATATTTAGGTTCTTATTTCATGTCTATTAGTAGACTGTAGAGAATCACAAAACCTACTACCACAAAATCTGCTACATTGAATCATGTGACAAACAATATATTTTTGAAGGCTGAACCTTTTTTGGTTCATCTTTCCATGCACTACCAAGCCAAACTAATAATGCTATATTGATGCGTAGTTTGATGAACAGCAACAAGCTGCACTGATGGTAGCCGCGACTGCGCAAGGTTACATCAGCCCGATGACTGCGTTGACATCGCATGCTTTGAACGGATTGGCCAATTCCGTGGTGCCGCCTGCATCTGGTAAGTTGGGATATAACATCATGGTACCAAACAAAGAACAGTAGTAGTTACAGTTAAAGCTTTGACCAACCTCCTTTGTCATCCAAATTGTTCGATCATTCATGTTTTTAAGTAGGTACTGTAAGCTGTATGTTTTTTATTGATTTTTTTTTAATTTTTTTATATTTATTGTATTATTTCAGTTCTGTTGTCTTTGTCTTTGTCTTTGTGCTGTCAAATAAATTCTTTCTTTCTTTCTTTCTTTCTTTCGATCAATGTACACCGACCATTTTTAATCACCTCTCTCTAGCCTTAATGGTTTGCTGGAAGAACACTCTTGATAGGGTTAAACCTTTGTCAGTACTATCTTTTATATGAACTGTGTATATTATTCTGTATACAATAAAGAATAAAGAATCAATGATCCAGGTTTTCACTGCTATTTTCGTCATATACTTCTTGGCTAGATTCATTTCTGCTGTATTTTGGGCCTATCCGATTTATCAACTACTTATCAGCATCCATGTTTCGCTTTTCCTGTTACATTTTTTTTCTGAAATCATCATTGCTGTGGTTGCAAACAGAAGTTCAACGTTTCTTTCAGATAACTTTTCTGGTCTGGCGATAGGCACCGGTGGGGCTCAGCCGTTGAACGGCGCACTGCCCTCGTTGCCTTCGCCGACCATGCCCGGCTTCAACATGGCCGCTCAGACCGCCAACGGACAGCCCCCTCCGCAGGAGACCGTGTACACCAACGGAATCCACCAAACTTTCACTGGTCGTAAGTACTTTTTGCTGCATATTATTTCAATGTATATTCAAGTTTTGTTAGATTAAACTGAGTTTTGATCAATGACAGCCCTGTTCGAAGTCGTTAGGTACCTATATTATATTTTATCATGTATACTTCTTCAATCATAATTACTGCGTGTCGTACTTAACAAAAAAAGGTAGGTACAACAAAATCGACACGAAAGTCAATTAACTGATTCGGTATTCGCTTCCAGCGGTGCCGGTGACAGCCCAGGGGCTGCCAAATGGCGAGGCTGCGGCTCTACAGCACGCGGCGTACTCCGGCATGCAACCTTTCCCGGGAGTAGGTGAGTGTCGCGTGCCACACTGCTCACACCGCGAACACCAGGGGTCGACTTAATGTGTAATCAAAAAACTTCACATAGTGACGTCAACCTTGGTCTTCCGGAACTTTGAGAAGCATTGTAGTAAAGTAATGATGATTCCGAGGACAAAGTTTTAGCGATACACTTTACTCGATTGCCCTGGTAATCATGGTAACATCGTCGTTAAGCGATAGGCACTACTTGACTTGGGCCATGACATCAGCTAATCTGATATAAGTATCTTTTTTGAATAGGTTGGTTTGTCCTACCTGGGGCCCGACCATGAACTCTTATAGCGATTCAAATGAAGACACCAATTAGACAATCATGTCATGGTATACAATTTTTTGACAATTTAGTTTAGGTTTTCATTTGAATCGCTATAAGAGTTCATGGTTGGGCCCCTGATTGTCATGGTCTAAAGTTGGCACTCGAATTGCCATATCAAGGCTCATCACGGCTTTTATAGGGCATGCTTATGAATTATGATAAATTTATATTGCCCAAATTGCTGTTGCTTGAATTGAAAATCAATGGGTGGTCTTTGTATATATGGCAAAGGAAATTGAGTTCTTCATTAGTCACACACTCACAACAAGTCTACGGTTTGAAATTAATATTTTGATGTTTATTATTACGTAGGTGTGCTACGAATGAATATGTTGTGGTTAGTTATTTATCGCCTGTTAAGTATACCTATATTATAGGTATGTACTTGCTAAGAACAAAACAAATTATACACTTAATATACCTACTTATAATATTATTATAAGTAAGTGAGAAATGATATGCTTCATATCCAGTATATATGCATGATTGTGTGTAACTATTAGGTGTTTTTTGTGACATATATGCAATAATTGTTCGACAGCTTACCCGGCCGTGTATGGGCAGTTCCCACAGCCCATACCTCCTCCGATGCCGACTATTGCGCCTGCGCAAAGAGATGGTAAGTAAAGCCTGGTTACAGTGTAGCGCTCTGACTCTGAGAAGCTGCGTCTACGGGCACTCTTCAAATCCACCCTTAAGAAAACATAGATGAAACTCTTTCGTAACTACATTGGTGAACTATTCTTATAAAAGTTGCGCATTTTTATACCATCGCAATGTGATTTGTAATATTTATCTAATTTAAATTCTCTCTAAAAGAGATCGGTTTTTTTACGAAAATCAATGACTTGGTAAGGAATGTGAGTTTCATAGATGTCTAACTAGATTGAATAATTATATTTTTTAGCATTTTTGTAGAACTTATAAATATAAGTTAAAAATTCCATTGAAAACAGTAAAAAACGAAATGCTAAATAATATAATATCAATAAATATGTGTTGAATATTTCAATATTGTTGCTGAATCTAATAAACATCAAATAGATAGATAATTGGAGTGTTTTGTCGCTTTTCATCCTGTGAAATGAAAAATAGACAAAAAGTACTCAATACTCCTTACTATCGAAAAATTAACCAGTGTTTAATAATTGTGCATAACTAATTGTCTGAATATTGTGTCCATAAACACATGGCATGTCGTGTCACATGTTGTTTACATATGTGTACAGTGACAAACAAGCCCAGGAACTTTGATATTAATAAAAGTGGAAAATTAATCACCTTAGTCATTATTTAAGAAACTGGATCTGTAAGTGATATACAGATAGGTATGTACTTGGTACTTACATATAAATGCGATTCATTAACTATATATTTTGTTTCTGTAACCACTTACATTCTCATCTTCCTAAATATGAAAGGTGATTGTTTTTCTCCTTTCTGCAACCGTAACCGTTCACTGCTTTTACCATTGCAATGTCTGTCGCTGTACTATGCTCGGTTTCATGTCTTGCAATCACGTGTAAAAAATATTTGTAAGTATGTTCATAAGTTACGATGTGTGAGTGCGAAAGATTAATTTTATAATTGGACGTGAACCTTCCACGTTAAAATTCTACTACCTACTTGGTTTTTTGATGCAAAGAAGTATCTATAATGAGTTGCTTTTACATTTTTTAATATATTACTTTAAATGCATGTGAAATATTTATATTGCTAAAACGTCCTTCAAAATTCTCTAAGAAATACCTCTATATATATAAATAGTTTTTTATCATGAATAATAACCTAATTTAATTGCATGAAATAAAATTCAGTCACACGCCTAACACAAACTCACCTTTCAAAAAGGATTGTGTGCAGGTGTGTACGGGCAGACCTGAGTTCTTTAAAGACTTCATGATGTTCCTAGGCTGCTCAATATCAGGGCCGGAAGGATGCAACCTGTTCATCTACCACCTGCCCCAAGAGTTCGGAGACGCTGAGCTGATGCAGATGTTTCTTCCGTTCGGGAATGTGATCAGCAGCAAGGTTTTCATTGATCGCGCCACTAATCAGAGCAAGTGCTTTGGTAAGAATACAATTAAATCTTATAATAACAACTTTATAATGACCAATAAACTTAACATGATGATTTACCGCTATGCTAAATTGCGGCCCCTGAGTAAACCTTCTCATAGGGGCCTCATAATGTTGAATGAGATGCTACTCTGGAAACTCTTACTGCGACCAAACATAGTGATATGGCGTCAGAATCCCGAGAACCTTAGTAGTTATCTGAACGCTGATTTCATCCTGGCTTATTAATAAAGTTCTCGATTTTTTCAGTATTTTGAGAAACTTTTCTGAATTTTACTTGCAGGTTTCGTGTCATTCGACAATCCGACTTCAGCCCAGGCTGCCATCCAGGCCATGAATGGGTTTCAGATCGGCATGAAGCGCCTGAAGGTCCAGCTGAAGCGGCCAAAGGATGCCAATCGGCCTTACTAACACGCGATCGCGTCCTCGCGCGCCTATTACCTGCCCCTTGTAAGTTATCTAGTACTTTAGGTTAGCTATATCCTATGTATAATATACTTAATACCTACTCAATGGCTACATACACACCTGCGCGCATATGTCATGCAATGCCAGATGCCCAGAAATTATTTGAACGACACACACAGCAGTTCAGCAGTCATTGGTAGACTTGCAAACGTTTGCGCATGACAATTAACCCTATATCCCGTCGGGGCAGGTAAAGAGCACGGATTTCCTTTCTAATAACATCCCTACCTCTTTTGCTTCATTCCTCAACACATTCTTCATCATTCATAATTATACGCTCGTCTGTTAGGTACTTTTTGGGTAAGGTACTCTTGACCTAGCCTTTCTTTAAAACGTCTTTAATTTAATTTTTACTTAGGTATTATTCCGATTATTTTTTATTATAATTTAGTTTTTAAGTTAGTGTTGAATATATCGGGCAATCCCAGTGAACTCTGGTGACAGAGTATTTAGCCAGCCCAAAGAGTTAATTGAGCCCTTGGCTTAACGATTGTTACGTGTCCTCCGATCCAAAGAATTATTTTGTTAATAAACTGTAGATGAGAATGGGTTGTTTTTAATTTCCAGGAGTACCATCAGGAGTACCAGCAGGAGTATCAGGAGCGAACATCGTACTACCTTAGGCCCGAGGCGCGCAACTTCGCGCACTATCAACAATTCCAAGGAATTTATCCCCACGCCGAGTAAAGCAAATATCATAACTTACTGTGGGAAGTATACTAAATTAGTTAATTAATTTATTGATCAATGCGTAGAGATGCTTCATTCTATCATTATCGATTAATCATTGAATCTATTATATTATTATATACAATTTATTAACTTTGATTAAATTATTATTACTATAAAAATGACGTTATAAAAATTTTGTCATTCAAACATCTTCTAACATATAAGTAAAGTTTAAATGAAAACTTTTAACATAAATTTATTATATCTAGTTATTTGCTTGAATTAAGCGAAACAGAATTTATTAAGTAAGTTGAAAATATAAGAAGAATGTATTTTAATGATTGTATATTACAATGAAAGCGGCGGGTGCGCGTGGGCATCTTTGTATCGTTTACTTGTTTAGTAGCGTAGTTCCACTCTACGAGCGCTTTGGATCAGGGAGGTCCCGCCCGCTCCGAGGTCTGTCTATTTTGTTTGTGTGGGAACTACAAAGATGCCAGAAGTAGCCCCGACACTCTGTTGCCTCCTAACACTGACTCACACTAATGTAAGATGATAGAGCACTATTAAAAGAATATAATATCCTATATTTTGTTAAAGTTTATCATTGTGTGTTCCAGTAAGGTATTACACTGGGTAGTACCAAAAATGTTATGTAAATATAAAACTGTTATGTTAGTTATCACTAAGATGATGAACAGATTTAATTTTTTAGGTTAAAACAGTTTTAACAATATACTATATAAATTTAATACACAAGTTAATTGCGATTTACAAAGCGAATCAAGTTAGCCTAAACCAATTAATCAGCATTTCTTTCTACAAGTCCGTTTGTCTCACTTTCGCCAAAATGTGCCATGAGCGAAAGAACGAGACGACTTATTTGATTAGTACAAGTCATGGGTTTGCCATGACATTATAAAGTTTTTATATTTATTTATAAATACTTGCTTAATTAATACCTGTCTGTCTATAATGTCCAATGCTATGATAGACCAATTGTAATATTGTTAGGTCTCTATAGAAGCTCTTGGTACGCCCAGTAATACAAAGACCTCGTAGAAAACTTGTTAAAATTAAATGTTGTATTTAACGCTGTGTACAAATCAAAGTGCACTTCATCAAACCATACTAAGGCCTTCGTTTGAAAGAACAATATTATATGTTGTATATTTCCAATATGGGCTGTGATATAAAATTATAATATCTTGTACAGGCCGTTTGTATCATTGCATTGGTGTGTTATGCTCTTTTGCCTCTCGCGCGTTATACAGATCCTACAAAATTTGATTCGGCCTCTTCACAATAAAGCAAAATGCTATGTTATATAACAATCATACTTTCCTTTTTGTTGACCAAGATTGGGTCACTTTTGGGTCGTTTTCAACTGCTAAAATATTTATTTTTGTACACCATAAGAGGATAATCCTAAAGTGTCCCAATATTCAAATTCTTCGCATAAATATATCATTATGGGCTCTTATATTGTGCGAGAGGCGATACCAACTCGCTAAATGCGACGTCAATTCCTAAGAGCGCGCTTTCGTTATTTGTTTTACGTGTCAGTGTATGTACATACAATACATATAAAAAAAACTAATCGTAATAAGGTGTTAAATACAATAAATGTGACTATTAACCCAGTGTGGGGAGGCAACACTTAATAACGCGTGAAACTACAAACTTAGCGTAATTACTATACATAACAAACAAAATAGTTTCATAATCAAACGTACCAATAAATATAAATCTATACATGTATATAGGCAGAATAGCGTAAGTGCCATGATTACTGAAATGTGAACGAGCTTTGACTATGTCTAGTGCCGAGGCGAGGGCTCGAGGGTTCGCCGTTCTAGATCGTGCGCTTTACGTAGACTCGATACTAGCTCACATTATTTGCAGCGACGGCCTTCGAATCCGGTCAATGGGGTAAAAAGGACGGTCGGCCCTCGACGCTCAGTGCCTCGCCACTCGAGAACTCTTGTCTTACGAGCAGATGTGCGCCGATGCAATTGTCAACTTCTAACTACCCTCTTGTCATCTCTTTGCACGATTTCAAATCATATTATAACGAGTCTTGTTGTGAGGTCTCCGTAGCTAGAGTAATTATTATGGTATTTGAAGTATTACGGGCACAAGTAAGGCAAGAGGCAGGACATGTGTAGCCGTGCGCGCGGCGACCATGCCGCCCGTGCCCACTCTAGTCAAATATTCACTCCCCTATCTAACAAAATATTTTATATTTACACAAATTATATTCATATAGTATCCTAGTTTTAGGCATTTAATTTACGAGTAAGGATTTAGATCAATGAAATTACATTCGTTTTAAGTAATGTAGTTCTTTTCTCTTTAACTCTTGTGCAATATTGTTACGCTTTGTATCGTTTATTGTCGTTTTTCGTCTTGTTTTGTTTTTGTTAAATCGTTTTTTATTTGTTTTCGGTTGACGAGGTCTCGTTTCGTGATTAGACTCGGGAGCCGGCCTCTTACGTACAATGTTGTAAATAAGCGAGTGCGCGGACACGCGACGGTCTATTTTATCTTTCAGCTTTAAAGCACTGAATTATTATGTGCATTCGATCGCCAGTAGAGATAGAGCATAACATAACTCTAGTATTTAACTCAGCACCGGCGCGTGTGCGCGGACTTTTAGATAGGATAATTCAGAGATCGATGAGGTTGCCCTTGCGCACAAAGGCCGAGTTGTGATGATATGAGTGCAGCGCTGACGGCAGCGGAGCTAACCGCGCACAGCGGGGCAAGGGGGGGAGGGGCTTACTGTGCAGCTCGCCACCCCCTCCCCTATTTAGATAACAGAAAAAGTTGCCAAACCGAAGTCATACTGAGCGTATCGAGTAACGATTGATATTAACCTCAAGTTTAACGCAGTGTCCATGTCACGGCCGGACGTTCACCGGCACCGCGGGGCTTCGTCCGGACATTATAACAGTTAACAAAAATTCCCATAGATAAATCGCAGAGACGCCGACGTTCTAATAGATTCTGCAAAGAGACGACTACCCAAAAAAGTGATTATAGGATACAGGGTATGCTTTGCAATTATTTAAATGTATCTAAATGTTTCCTTGGGCAGACGTCGCCACTTGTCGGCGCCGGCGCCGCTCAGACCGGCACAGCGCGCCTCGCTTCTTCTCGGGTCCACTAGTCTGTCGCGACTTTTTATACTTCTTGTAACTATTGTAGGGTTACAGATCTCATTCTCATCTCCGAAATTTCACTTCTCTGTCTAGCAGTGCCCTTCAGCGTCTTGTGTTACTGAGTATTCTCTCACTTCATCTCGCCCCGGGCGAGCATGCGGCCGCCGCGGCCTACGATCTTTTAACAAAATTAGATAGTGTCGTAAAATAGGTAAATTTTAATTCGGCAGGCCGCGGCGCGACGCGAAATCTGAAACTTAGTATTACGAGAACGAATTTCTAAAACTATTTGAATCTGAATCATAAGCCCTTTTTGTACTGAGCATGGAATAAACGATGCCAACAAAAAATCTTGCGGCCTCATTTCAAACCGTGATAAATTTATAGGATCATTACACACAAAGAAAGATTTAAAATCGATTTCATAAAGTAGCTCGGGGCTAAGGTAATCGATGTCTGTGTTAATAAATAAACTCAGCGTCAACTTATCGATTCCGAGCCACTTTAAGATAGTGTTTCTCATTAAAAAGAGAAGGTTTATCTACTAAGTTAAGGTGAAATCGATAGTTTTTAATATGGCGGAAAAGATGCCATTGAAGTAAATTATCTTTTTGAATATCGGTCGCGTGCACAGTTTGGTTGACGGCCGCGCAAGACATGATAACTCGAGGGATCGTTGGTTTCGGTATGCGCAGGCGCGGCGTCGCGTCGGTCGCGTCGCAGAGACGCCTCGCCTGCCTCCGCGTAGGCGGTAGTTAGTTCGTCGGATGGTGCAGGTGCACTTCTCTCTACACCGCGCCAAAGACACCGTTCGATGCTAGTTAGTACATAAGATGATTGCCAATATTTATTAAATCAAGAAAACAAACTTAGAATTTGAAACTAATCATATATCTATTTATATAATAAAGATATTAAGAGATGAGCGCATAGTGCTTTATGAATTGTAGGTCCTAGGTGAACAATCTAGTCATATCTCTTTCCGTTATTTATTTTTTCTATCGCTTAGCATAGTTTAGCTTCAAGCACACTTTGTATACTTTACTCTATTTACCGTACTTAATTGTTTCAACTTAGGACTATTGGTTGATTTCTTTCAAGTTTTTAACTCACGTGTAAGTAAACTAAGTAATAGGAAAATGCCTACTGGTTACCTCTTAGAAAAAATATTTAAAAGTAATTATGCCGATTTCTTATGCTATTATATTTAGTTTTAATTTAATAAGTTATCCAGAATACTGTAGCTGAACTAATTGCAGTTTTTATTATGATATTATCGGTATAGGATTGTACAGGTTGGATATAGGTTGGACTACGCAAGGAATTAAGAAAGTTAAAGTTACCTTAGAGAATGTTAATGCGAAGATTTAGATAGAGGAAGTAACTGACATAGTACTGCTAAAGTTTGTTAATGTTATGGCGATATATTGAGCCTGTTTGAGAACAACGCTTGGACAGATCGTAGCCTTAGATTTTAAAGTATGTTCCTGCTAGAATTCTAATACATTTATCGGCCACTCTATATACTTCCTTACAGGTCTACTCAATAAAAATAATAATTATAATAATTTATGTTCCTCAAAGGTTTAATATATCGTCAGATTAGAGAAACGGCCGTCCGATAAACTTATAATTACCGTTCGATGATTCTGTTCAGAGTTTAGACCGCTTGAGATAGTTTCTGATTCCTAACCTACAGATAATCAAAATAATACTACTCTATAATAGTTGTATACAGACGTCATTATTTTAAATAACAGTCTTTTACGACGAGCTCTTGAAAACATAGGAATACTTAATTATAATAAGTGTTGCTACATAATTGGTGTTGTTAATAATAAGATTGAAGATTGTTCTTACGAGTGAAATATTTTTGTTTAAAAAGGAATAAGTAGTCTAAGTAGTACTGTAGTAGTACTGACTTGATTATAATAAAAACGGCACCAAAATGAAGTCACAAACACGACTTCCCACCTTGCATCTGAAAACCAGCGTTAGTAATATTTTCCATCGCAGCATTGGTTTAGAGTCAAGAGCTCGAAGTAAATATTTCCCGTGAATGCGATTTGTACATATGACGTCATATCCTTAGAGCTTACTAGCCTTTTTGTCCCGGGTCCGCCCGGGCGGTTATCAGGGTGTCGCTGTTAATGCTAAGACGAATCATAATCATTACACGTTTTTAAGTATGCCCTTGTAAGATGGCGACAAGCTTGGGCCGATTCGACTTTGGAAACGTGGTTTTTATCACTCAATATTCAACCTTTTCAAATCGTTAACAGATTTGAACTAAACGACATTGCCTAACGTAGAAACGTAGGACTTTTCTTGCAGTAAATGTGAACAAAACCATATGGAAATAATAACAAGGTTGAATATCGTTTGTGATTATTGTAGTCCACTGTTGTAAGCCAAGTGAATTGAATAATTGGATTCAGTGCGGGTGGGATTGAAAGATAGATAATATGTAAATCTGTCAGTAGATACTTTCTGCTTGTTCCTTATATAACCAGTCTTGAACACAAGACCAATAGGATAAACGCAAAGATTTATTTATATTTAATCATGAAATTTAGCATTAAGCGTTTCTGTAAATACCAAATTATAAATAATTTAGTGCTAATAATATGAATAAAAATCCATTAACATTTATTCTATAAAGACTTCCTTCAATCACTCTTTTTTAATTAATTTATGGCATTTAAATTCATTCATCTACTAAAATATAGAATAACTTTTACAATGTAGTAAAACTTCCTAGTGTTTCAGCTACTTTTGTACCGAGTGTGAATTGATATATTAAAGAACGCATGAAGTCACTTTCCTTTTCACGGTAGACCATTATATTATAGTATGCGTAAGATAAGCGTGATAAAGTGACATCCCACGCACTGTTCTGGATAACTTATATTTAGGGGTAAACAGACACTACGGAACTTTTCCTAGGCAGAGACAGCTATGGTGAAAGTTTTGCAGTTAAACCTGTTTATGAACTAAAACGCCTAACGTCCAAACCACAAAGAAACGAGGCAAAGTGTTCATCAAAGTATCATCTATCATCAAATACATCAATAACAATTAAAGCAAAATCACTGTTTGTTTTAAAATCGCTTGATCACGTTTCGTAACTAGTGCAAGCACATTTTAGCGAGGTGTAGAAAAAAAAACCGACATTGTTTCTTTGCATAATGAAATGTCCGCGAGCACTAGATGCCTGTTATATACGCTTTTAATGATCGTCCATTACCTACGAATGCCATACCATTCTATAGTTTACGTTCTAAATATCAGTATCGAGAGTGAGTGTGTTATTATATGAGTGCGACGTCTGTCGTTTCTCTATTACATTACATTTTGTTCGTCTGCTGTTTTCTTGAGCTAAGCTATTTTCAAATCCGTCGTGTTTGCGGTAAATAATTATACCAAAAATGTCCATTGCGGGCTCAGTGTAAATGATCTATACCACTCAGCCCCAAGTATGTATAAGAAATACAAAATATACTAGGTTTCGTAAGCTATTTAGTGAAGATTCGTTTGAGTACCAATAGTAGTTGGCATTGAAATCAGTCGCTGCTGAGACTAGATACGTTATCCAGCCGTAGGCACTACCGGGGCGCAACACTATACATACTAGCTTTATAATAAATATTCTAGGTTAATGTAATGCTATAACAGACATTGTTAAAAAATGTTAAAGATACTTGATGTTGTCGTTTTATGAGTGTTTTTCAAGCTTTATGTCAGGCCGTATACGTCGGAGCATGCGCGTCTATACCTTCACTAATACAGTTAGACTGGAAAGTGCCTATGGCTGGTTTATTTTATTCTTATATTTTCGCGTTGACAGTACTTGTTCAGACTAGATGAACAGAGTTTAATTCAGTGCATTGATTAGCTAGCATTAAAATGTTTATTGTTATACAGTTCGCCAAAGTTTGTAAAGAAAACTAAATATATTTATCATCACTTTTTGAGTCGCTAGGCTAATATTGTTCTTTAGTTATAATATTTATTAATTTTTATAGTAGTGTAAACTGTCAGATCTAGACGAATGTGAACTTTGTTGTTAACACATTATTATGAAACTAATACAATAATGAAAGCCTATTTTGCATGTCTTCATTTAGTTAAATAAATTTTAAACCTATTATCGAGTTATTAGTATATTGCTGAAATATTTCAAACTAAATAACTATTCAATTATTTATTATTATTATACACTTATTACGTTTAGTATGCTAGAATTATGAGGAATGATAATAAATAATTTTAATTATATTAGTAATGTGTTTTATTTAAAAATAACCCTTAGGTAGTTGCACTACAGTTTTTTTTAATAAATTCATACAATAAATTAATCATTATGAACAACTATTGAGCGAAACCTATGAAACCTTTGGACGAAACAATCAAAGAGACTTTTTGCTGAAATAGTCTGTAATTTTTCTGCTTAATCTCTTTTTCATTTCTGTCTTAGTATCTGACTGAGTGTTGGAGATGCCCATTTGAACGTTCTCATTACTGGTCAGTTTGAACGGCGGCGTATTAGGTACAGAAAGGTTCAACCTACCGCTTTGTTCGTCTATCTTCTGCATTTCATCAAACAATCTCGAGTTATTTGGTTCGTGTTTGCTGCTGGTTGCTTCTGGGCGATCATTTGTCTCATGTTTCACTTCTGTTACTGTTTCACTCTCGTCTATTTCGCCTTGTGAGAATAAGTCTGGGGAGTATTGGAATTCCTTTGACGATGTTGCGGAAACGTCTAGTTTTGCAATTTTTCGTTCACCCTGGAATTAGAAAATGGAAATATTAAACACTAACATATTCTCGAGCAAGAGTGGTTGCTGACCACGTGGACCCAATGCGGATTGGTGGATGGTATTAACATTTCTTAGCAGTTGGACATGCTGGTTTCCTTTCGATGTTTTTATCACCGATTGAGAGGCATTGTGTACAAGTTTTCAAATGGAAAAACTGCTTTTGAACGACTTTAGGATCTGAATGCAAGGGTACATATACATACTGGGCACCACTACACCACTTAACCATTGCTCTTTTTGAATAACTCTAAGCTTATTTCCATTCATCTGTTTTCTCGTATAAATGACAATGAAAACTATCACTTACCATTTCCATTTCTTCAACAGACTCTTCCGGTCGTGTTTTCCCTTCGTCACTCAACTTTTGGTGAAGGAAAGCATGGAGCTTTGTGTGCCGCACATCGGTTGTAGAGAACTCGATTATGTATTTATAGAGTTGCCCTTAAATTATAAAAATGACAATGATACATATTATTCCAATAGTTTACAAAGCCGAAACTTAATTAAACTAATTAACTCTTATTAGGAGTCTTATTATAAAATTGGGTTTCAGAAATTATCGAAAGGTAAGTTAAATCATTGTTATTATAATTAATATAATAATTATTATTATTTATTTAATCGCACAACTCGTAGAAGGTAAATGTCAATCTTTTGTGGCACTGCATTACACCAGTAGCCTTAAGGGCCTATTTCACGATCATCGAGTAAATATCGAGTAGGCTAGTCAGTTAGCCAATATAATTGACGCGTCGAAAGGGACTGGTTAACAGACGGCAGAGTTGTATTGCATACTGTTACTATTGTGTTCGTTTCGTTTAGAAATATTGAATTTAACATAATATTCCAAAAATAATAACATAATATTCCAGAAATTAATGGTTTAGTAATAAAAAAAAAGCCATTTAAATTTGATGTCAAAATGAGTCCAATTCACGGCGTGACAGTAGTGACGTCATAGTAAAGTTTTCAATGCAAAACTTTAGCAATAAGGTTCAAAATTCAATAAAATTCAGTCAGTTGATCTATTTAGCAATGGTTATGCAATATGTCTTTAATGACGACCGATGTAGCGCGGCGAGCGAGGGTCCGCCTGTGACACAGGAGGTTGCGGGTTCGAAAAGTACCGTAAGTAAGTTGTTATAGTATTTTAAACTCTGATGACTTATTTTCGTATCTCATTGATGAAAGTATAATACGCCATAGGCCGTTTGACACGTCATTAACTATACCTATAAGCGATTTTGATACAGACCCAATCCCTCTCGCACGCCAGTGTCACAGCAAAATTAGAAAGCTGCTAGGCGACTTGAGTTCCGAGTTCCATTCTTCTATTCCCTAAGGCTGGATACGACCAACTTTTGGAATAACTATTCCGCTGAATAAGAAATGTCAATAACAAGTAAACTGTCAGTTTACTCACAAATAACTACGATTTACTCTGCGAATAGTGCTTATTCGAGTTTGGTCGAATCCAATCTTAGTCTTCTAAAACTTACCCACAGTAACATTATTTCTGGCTAGTAGATTATAAACTCGGATGACGTCATCTCGTATCTTGTTATTGTTGAAGGTGTAATACGCCATGGGGCGCTTTGCTTCCGCGCACGCCATTATCTGTATAAGTGCTTTGAGTTCCAGAGTGCCGCCAAAGGCCCCGCAACCCCAGTTCCCGGTCGCCACGCCGGGGTAGTTGAGGGTGTTTGAAGCTGGCTCTGTGCCGAATGAAAAGCCGACCCATGCCTGGAATAGAGAGATATTTTATTATTTGGTCCTAATCGGAACAAACTTTATTTGCATCCTCTAGAAGTTGGAATAGAGAGATATTTTATTATTTGGTCCTAATCGGAACAAACTTTATTTGCATCCTCTAGAAGTTGAATTTCGGGAATTCCATCCTTAGTGCTCCCATATACTATAGGAGCAATATGCCCTCCAAATTTCATGTTATTCTAGGACTTATGGTTGAGGCTGTGCGTTGATTTGTCAGCTGGTCACGAATAATGTTTATATAATTCTATTTGTGAATCGAATAGGCTTTTTAGCCAATTTAGCTGCCTCTGTCTTTTGTCATTTTAGTTTTTTTTTTATACCAATTAGATGGCAAACTACCATACCGCCCACGTAAAGTCCTTAAGCCCACGCGACGGTAAGCGGTTACCGTAGCCTATGAACGCTTGAACACCAGAGGTAGCACTTGCTCATTGATATCCTGAAACATTGATTAGAAGTCTCATGTGCTACTAATTTAACCGGTAACCATCCCCATCGGACCGGAACACAGCAATGCAGCCATTACTGCTTTGCGGCAAATCTATTTCCCCAGACGAGCACTTAATTTGCGTTGAGTACCTTCGTAATTTCTCTAGTAATAGCTTCCTTCCTGTACTCCAGTCGCACATTCGAGTAGGGCATTGCGTCAATAGCCAGCACGGCGACACGACGTCTTTGCGACGAGTCGTACGGAGTGCGGTCAACAAAATCGCCCGTCCAATGAAACGTGTGACCATAACCGGAATATATGGAGTACCGTTCGCAACCTACAAACAGACTTAGTATAAGGGCTTGTATACAAAACTGCGAATCGGCGCGATGCGAATTCGCGCGAATTCGCAACCTGCTACGATGCTAAGATACGATTTCGTGCGGCAAGGCCTTCCACGATTCGGGTGACCATTCCTTTTTCAACAAGTGTGACGCAACACCGCAAGAATGCGCGATGCGATTCAAATTGCAAGTTCTTGCGATGCGTCGTGCGAGTTCGTAGATTTTTACGATGTCGCATCTCAGTTTTGTGTAAAAGCACTAAAATACAATGTTGAATCTATTGCTAAGCTAAGTAGAGATTTTTTTATCTGCTAATGCTCAAATTGTATAAATAGCATACCAATCATCATCAATGCCTCATTGTGCCTCAGTGACTCAGTAAATAACATTGATATCATCAGCTCTGGACAGATGATGAATCGAATCTCCTCTTGAACGCAGCCGTGGCCTAGAACACCTCCCCCCAAATATCTGGAAAAAAAACCTTGGTCAGCCGTCTGATATTCTAAAAGTGACGCCGACCTACTCTCGACCGGGAGTGATTGGGTCATATAATCCACCATGCAGACCCAATGCGGATTAGTGGACCAGTCTGTCTTCAATGGTAGTACTATTGGGGTCGACGTGTGACAGAGTGAGCAAAGCGAGCTGCAGTCTACTGCGCCACCCTGCTCAAACACAATATTTTGTTACTGCAAAATTATTAGAAACCACACTCACCTTATTAGCCTAGTCTACTAGGCTAGTCTATTGGCACCTTTAATGGTACTATCTGGGTCAGTGTGCATAGGGTCTTCTCTCGCGGATAAAAGCGATATATCGTGATAGTTTTCGTGGTTCAGCTTATGTCCATGAATGTTCAGAGTTATATCGTAGTTCAACTTATGCTTTCATCTACATATTAAATTGAACTACGGTATTTGCCACGATTATCGTTTGTCGCTTTTAAGAGTGGACAGACACCTTCAGAGTGAGCGAAGCGAGTTACACGGTCGATGTAGCTGCCAACCAGCTCAATAAGTAAGGAAGTGTATCCCTTATATATTGACTGAAAGAGTTACAAAGAAACCACACTCACTTATTAGCAAAGTCTACTTGGACAAGTCCATCGGCGCCTTCAATAGTATTATCCGGGTCAACGTGCAGAGGGAGTGAAGCAAGCTGCACGGCCGAGGTTGGCCAGCTGGGGCACTGGCGCGGGACCACGGAGCGGCGCCAGAACGTCGTCACACCGACTGGCGCTGTACTGCACACAGATCTAACTTAGAGCCAGTGGATAATGCAGATAGCGGCTTTTTAAGCTCCCATTTTATAACAAGGAACCATAAAAGACTTAATTTTCGAGATGTATTTAAATCTGTCTGTTTGTCAGTCTGAAATTGGAATTGGTTTACTCATAGACTGTCAATAGAATCATGATAAATGTTTTTTACACATATTTTTTACCATTGGACAGGACAAAACATACTAAGAGTTTTCATGACTTACCTGCTGATAGATATTGATATAACCAACAGCGACTTATTTTGATAAACTATTTATTGTTGATTACAAATGTTTTATAAATAGAAACAAGAAATATGATATCACCTTTTGTACAAACTCTCCTGAAATAATGACAGATGCATTTCAACTTTTCCATGACGTCATCAGATGGTCGCATTTCATACAATCTGGAAACCAAGCATACAAAACATTACTCATTACATTAGTTTAATAAAGGTTACAATACTTTCAATTAAAATATTTATTTACCTAAGCAAGCCATAAAACAAAAAAGCTTGTAACAAAAAGATTATTAAAGACAAAGGTAATTTCACAATGAGACATGTAACAGAGACATCTATAGTTTTTTCTTACCCATTAAAATTAATGTTTGGATAACTAGCATATTCTGAGTCTTTCTTTGCTGTATTGCGTCTGGGGAATGTGCAGAAGAATGCATTCGCCAACAAACTGGAGATCTGTTGCTGTGATAAAGAGATAGCCTGGTTTTTGTGTTGTCTGGAACGAAGTAAAGTAAAAAGTAAAGTAAAAAATATATTTATTCATATCACAAGGATCATTTAAAAACGTCTTAAAGGTAGGCGAATTTACGCCGGTGATTAAAATTACGTATAGCACCAAAATATACTAAAATTTGAGGAGTCCACCGGAAATTACAGTGTAAGCATAGCATAGCAAGTTTTTATTTAATTTTCACTTACTTGAGCAATGGTATTGATGATTGAATCAACTTCGGAAGAGCCAAAGCCAACTTGGCTATCTCTGGCAGTGTCACATCGAAGAAATATTGGGACTCTTCTTCTTCCAAGTACTAAAGTATGGATATCCAAAATACATTAGGTGTATGTTTTTATGGTGAGTGTATATGTATGAAATAAATTAAAATTATAACTGTTTAACTATTTTAAACAGAAAAAATAAATTGTTGTTAAGCTAAGGGGTTCAGATTGCCCAAAACAAAATCCTAAGAACTCTAGTCAATGCCCCATGGTTCACAACAAACGATGAGATACATGAGTACCTGGAAGTCCCTACAGTGGACGAAGAAATAAAATTGAGAGGAAGCAAATACTTGGGTCGCCTGAAAAGTCACACTAACCCACTTGCAAGGGCACTCATAGATAACCCGAGTACCACATGCCGCTTGAAAAGAAGCCACATCCTGGACAACCTCCAATAATGAGGGAAGAAGGACTAATGAGCCCGGATCCCAAACGCCAAAGAAACATCCAACTCATCCGCTTATAGTCCACCAACTGATCGCGGATAATCAGAACAGAAAAAAAAAAAAAAAAAAAGGGGGTTCAGATTTCTACACATAGTACCTAGAACATTGTATTTTTTTAAACTTACTTCATTAAAAAGATTATGCAGAGCTCGGAACTTCCACACACTTTTGAACTTTGTGTTGTAACTCAATATTGCACTAGCCAACTCCTCACTGTTGTGAATTGGCTTCCATAGTGCTACCTCTATCAGTTTCCATCTCTTTTTGAGGTGAGATTCACCGTTGTCCTGAAAAAAAATTTTATGAGGCTTTATTCTAAACAATACTTAGAACTGTTTAATCAAGCATCATCATCATTGAACTTACATCAACAACGGGATAGAGACTTTGACTGGAGCAGGGCATCCTTACATGTTCGCTATCCCAGACATCTTTACCGATTTGCGGCATTGGAGGCCTATCTCCGACAAAGTTTCCGTTGCTAGGTACATGATACAATACCGAGTGATTGTGACCTGGGAATACTAGAGGGAACTCTGGAGCACCCCAGGGCGACTGCGATCCGTACATCTCAGACAAAGGCAATCCCCGCCAATTATTGGTGCTGGCAGTTTCTAAACTCATCTCAGCTGCTGCTTTGTTTTTGAATTGTAAACAGAGTATTCCTAATCTCCGTGTTAACATAGGAAGCACTTGTTTTCTATCATAAGTAATGAACTCGTCTGTTGCTTTGTATTCCTACAAAGCCTAACCGATATTTTACATAGCTATCTCCAAGAGAGTGTAAGCACAGCTATCCATCAAATTCAGTATTCAAGTTTACTTCTTTTACTCTTTGATAATGATCAAATCCATCCATCCATCCACGCTGCTAAGATCAACTAATGAATCATGTAAACCTGAGCAGAGAGAATTTAGGCACGCACTACGTTTGTTAAGCACCACAAACAAACTATATAGGGATACTAACGTATTTATGCACTTACTATACCAGTATTATGTTGTCTGTGGCACTACCTACCCCTACCCTGGTTTTTCTTATAAACAATGGTGATACCATGGAAAAAAAATACTTTTTTATTTTGATGATGGGGGAGAATAATAGAATAGATGACTAGGCGGGCCCTACACCTACAATAATATTGCATTAAGCATAATTTATTCATGTTTGTTAGGTTATGTTAGGTTAGGCTTCTCAGACACTAATCATCACCATGGTTACCATAAAAAAGAAAAATGACAAGAACTGACACTTGCTTGGCTCGGAACTAAAATATTTTCATCCTGCATCTGCTGAATAAATAGCCTATCAAAGTCTACCACAAGGAACATAGCTGGTCTACCAACCCCATAGAACAAACTGTGACTGACAGAACAGAATGAACAGAATGTGACAAGACCACAAAATATTTACGCAAAAAATATTTTGTTTAATTATGTAGGTATATACTCAATAGACAGACATGAATATCTGAACAAAACTATGCCGAAATAATGTATTTTTAATAGTTTTACAAGTCTTGATTAAAATTAAAATATATGGTATTTACATTGGCAGAATCAAAATTGACAGACAAAAAATCTTTGCTTGGTTGCTTGCATGACTGCATGCATGCATGCATGCATACTTGTTTGTTTGCATTGCATGCGTTGTTTGTTGATCGTTTGTTGTGTTCTTAAATTATTTTGGTTTTATAATTCTATTACAGATTCTATTAAAGGAGTAATATTATTAGAGTCAATTCAAATAATCTAGTTTTTATAAATGCCATGGCGCAATCAACATTTTCTTTAACATGGGAATCACATAAAAACAATATTTGCGACGGTCTTAGCGGACTGCAGCAGGTTAAAAACTCATTAATTTATAGCTATTGATCGATCATCACACACTTATATTCTTTGACTGATATAATTTATTACATTCTATTACATAATTGTGTTTACAGAATGAAGAGTTTGTAGATATGACACTGGCTGCAGACGGTCATTTCGTGAAAGTCCACCAAATGGTCATGGCGCTCGCTAGTCCTTACTTCAAAGATCTTATCTCATCAGCAGGAGGCCGTCATCCAGTTATTTATTTAAATGTAAGTTATGTATTAGAAAAAAATATAAGTACATTGTCTATTCTATCAGATAACTTACTTTACGTTATTTTTTATATACAATATGCACAGAACATAGCTTTAATACTTAAATAAATAATAAATAATCATCATATCATATCAGCCGATAGACATCCACTGCTGGACTTAAGCCTCCCCCAAAGAGCGCTATGACAACCGATTTTGAGCCTTAACCATCCACCAACGTCCTGCTACCTCTTTATTATCATCGGTCAATTGAATGGGGAGCCATCCTACACTTCGTTTTCCAGTTCATGGTCACCATTCGAGAACCTTTATTCCCTAGTGGTTATCGGTTTTGCAAGCAACACGGCCTGCCCACTGCCACCTTAACCTACTTATTCTAAGAGCTCTGTCGGTGACCTTCAATAGACTGTCCAATAATCCGGCATCAACATCATCAGAGGATATGTCCACTAATCCGGCACCTCAGCCCGCGCCTTTCACGCCCCTCCCTACGACATGCACCGCATATGCGCTCAAGTTGCACAAAAAATGTAAACAAAAACAAACCTAAATTAAGGATTATTTTAAAGCTATGTAATTAGTTCATTGTGAGCAATTTTTCCGTTATAAAAAAAGGGTAGAATCATCAACATAATAAACACATTAAAAATATTTTCTCTTTTATATTTTTCATATACAATCCAGTGATCCAAACGTTGGTGAGATTCTACTGTACAATTTGCTAACTTTTTAATTACACAAATCTGTATACACAATGCACATTGTACACTTCCAGGAAAAAGGAAAATGAAGAGTATCATCATTAACTATGATGTGGAAGGCTCATTGTGACTTTGAATTTATTTTTCAGAAAATATCTTATACAACTCTCAGTGCAATCCTTGAATACATCTACACTGGTGAGGTTCTGATATCCATAGAGAACCTGTCAGACATAATACAGACCGCAAAGGAACTGCATGTCAAGGGTCTGGAAGATATGGTATGTTAGAGCTTTTTATCTGTACTAAATGAAGAAGAAGTTGCCTGTGTAACACAATAGAAAAACCATTGTCTTGAACCCCAACAGTTGAAGAATGACTAGCCCAGTTTATCTTGTACTAGCGGCTCGTCCCGGCTTCGCACGGGTGCAATAAAAACTTAAGCACCCGTGCGAAGCGGGGGCGGTCGCTAGTCATTCATAAGGTAGGAGCCGACCGCGCGTTTTAGCCGCGCGGCTACCTATTTCATAGTTCATGTGCACGCCCATCTCTGGCCACGTCGCGCGCGCGGGCTTGCATTGTATTTTGTTTAGATTGAAATTTTTATAATTCGTCATAACTTTTGAATGGAATGTCTGATTTCAATAATTCAACCAGTTATCTACAGGTATTGAAACAGTCTTGAATATGAAATGATTTATTTGGATAAGGATTATTATAAATGTATGGAATACATGGTCTGATTTTAGTCGGCATTTCTATCAACTTTTAAAAAGTAAAAAAGTAGTTATAATTACATAACTACAATAGTTGGACATATGGTATCGCTGACTTTTTTGTAGATATCAATATGTTCTTTAATATTGTAGAACATTTTTTTGTTCTATCATCAATAGTTAACGCAGCGCATGCGATTAAAGACATTTTATGGCAATTTTTTTTACACCTTGGGTTACATTATTGAAGTTTTAGTAGAGATCCCTATTATTTTCTAAAATAAAATATAGCTTATGTTACTCAGGGATAATGTAGCATTCTAATGGTGAAAGAAATTTGAAATCGAATCAGTGGTTCTTGAGTTTATTCGTAACAAACAAAAATACAAACATACAAATCTTCTCTCCTTATAATATTAGTATAGATTGGCCAGTGAATCGGCTGGTCACACTTCCATAATGTAATGACAGGAATTTATTAGATATAATTTATTTATTTATTTAATTTTTATGGAAAACCAACAACTAAACATAATTATCTTAGAACTAGTAAGTACCTAGCTACAGAAAGCCATTATCAGGTTTTCGCTAATAGAAACACAATAAAAACTTATGTGTGAAAACTACTTAAAAAATATATATATAACACAAACATTGCGTGCCACTACGACCAAACTAAATCCAAAATACCAAAACCAAAATAATCATAAGATCATTTTTGTTTTTTATGTTATCTGTAGGTCATTCTAGTCTCATTTTAGTTTGCTAAGTATCTCATTTATTGTTCATGTTATTTAAGTTTTTAATCTTTGTTAAAAACTTAAATAACAAATAGTTGGTTAAAACAAAGTCACTTTTCGCTATGTACTTACTTACACTTAGATCTTTTAAACTATGAAACTGATTTTAACGCGGTTTTCATCAATAGATAGAGAGATTCAAGAGGAAAGTCAATAACCTGGTGGTAGGACTCTTCAGCAAGAGTCCGTCTTGGTGGGTACCACCGCAGTGTCAGATATTCTACCTCCAAGCAGTAGTGTGCAAGCTGCACTGTGTTTAGGTTTGAAGGGCACTGTAGCAAGTGAAATTACTGGGCGAAAGAGACCTAATTTTGCAAACTTCTAACTGTGGCGTTGAACAAAATTACCGTGACACGGCTGCCGTGCCATCCGCAACGAATCGGTTAACAACAATGTCTCGGGGTGATAAGCGCAGTGTAGTACACTTAAAAACTTTAAGCTTTGGGTGGCACTGCATCTGTAATAGTCAGTTGTGGTGCTTAAGATCAGGTGGGCGCCTTGATTGTCTTGTCACTTGCTGACATGAAAAAAATAAATATATTATATATATAACGCAAACAACGTCAGCTTGTAAATAATAAATAACTGAAGTCAACTTATCAACTTCAGCATTAATTTCAGTATCTTTTGGCCTTACAGAAACTGCAAAGTTCAATGAACAGTACACTTGGGCAATCTCTGACCCAAGAAGTAGAACCAAGGATAAGTAGCCAGGATGATCATACAGAAATGAAAGAACCCTCTGAAATTGATGATGAAATCTGCTACTTTGAGATTACAGACCGCGAGGACACACAAAGTCAGACAAGCTACAGTACAGTACACTTGGAAGAAAGGTAGGTAACTAATAAAAGAGTTTAGAATAGATGTATGATTGTTACTGAATCATATTTATACGAAAAAAATAACACAGGACTTAAATCTAAGGGCAATACATAAAAATACTATAAACCTATGTTATCTATCATCGATTTGTGTCACCCTATTGCAAAAAAGGTGGACAGAGCGAGGTGATAGATGGGGAGTAATCCGCATTGACATAAGAATGACAAGGAAAGATGAGAGCAAACTGCATAAATGCTTTTTTTTTAATAAGTTTTTTTTTTTAATCTTTTTTTTTAGGAACTTTTGTCCTTATGGACCATGTCAGTTCCATTTTACCCTCATAGCAACCACGTCAGGACAATGTTTTTAGTCTTCTGACAGCTCGTATATGGACCGGTAGAGCATGTTTGCTTCGTCAGACGTTGGCGCAGCTAACACGCTCTGAAACAGGCCCATATAGAGCTGATTGACTTTTAGTGCCTTAAGCATATCCTCTCTCATGGATACACTCCGGACACATTCCATTAAAAGGTGGTATACATCTTTTTTTCCACAAGTTTCACAGTTAGGGTTATCTACCTTTTTCATCAAAAATTTAAAGTTATTCAAAGGCATGTGTCCGGAGCGCAGTCTGTGAGCAGTTACAATAAGTTTTCTTCGTAATCTGGTGTTCTCAAACCACGGTATATGAGGTGGCTCACTCTGCATGGTTCTGTACCAGATACCGTTTTCCCGGGAGGCAATATCAAAGTACTCCTTCCATTTAGACCTTACACATTTTTTATATTTGTGTAGTACTTCCGAGTAATCAGGTTTTATGAAGACTTCAGTACCGTTTGATATTGCCTCTCGGGCCAGTGCGTCTACCACCTCATTACCATGAACACCTACATGGGATGGAATCCATTGCAATCCCAGAGTCGTGGCTCGTGGCCCCTAGCTACCAGTACCAGGATTTTATTTAATATAGTGTAAGCAATCGATGTGCCTCTGTCTCCAGAGGCGCAACGAGCCACATGCTGCAAGGCACTTCTGTTATCTGACAGAATAATTACCTTTCTGAGTCTTGTACCGATAGACAAGTGTTTTCCTGGTTATAGATACTCGTACCACAGCATGCATAATTGAGAAAGAAAGAAAAGTATTTAGACAGCACAAACAAAAACACAGCAGAAACAGACTGGCAGGTGTACATCACAAAACACTTAACATAACTATCCAAAACAATAAAAAAAAATACTTAAATGTAAATTTACCCCTATTTTAGAGAAAACTATTTTATTTTTGGGTGGGTAGGTACCCACCTACTCAGACAACAAAGTTAATACACACACCCACATATCAGGTGCCAACCAGTCCCACCCAGTGCCAAAATGTGTGCGTCGAACTGGTCCTGACTCAGCTTATTGCTACCTAACATGGTAACCATGATAAGTAGCACTGATATTCAGGCAGGGCCTAAAATAGCAAATTAAGCTACTTACTATGTAAATTACATGTAGACCATTGAATTTAGTTTACCTGGGGCCCAACCATGAACTCTTATAGCGATTCAAATGAAGACCTAAACAAAATTGTCAAAAAATTTTATACCATGACATGATTGTCTAATTGATTTCATGGTACAAATTTTTTTGACAATTTAGTTTAGGTGTTCATTTGAATCGCTGTAGTTCATGGTTGGGCCCCTGGTGGTAAGATTCTTCAGTAAGAGTGCATCTTGGTGGGTAGCACCGCAGTGCCAGATATTCTGCCTTTATGCTGTAACATGCAAGCATTACTGTTTAGGTTTGAATGGAACTAGCAAGTTAAATTCCTAATAATATGTCTCAGGGTCATAAGTACAATGCTTTGCAGGTCGTTAGAGCTTTGGGTGATATAATAAATAAGTCATAAAATAAGTATGACCCTGGTAAAAAAATAAATTATTATTTTCAGATTAGATGATCCAAAATCTGGAAACAATGTGAGCGAAATGGATGAAAACTATGAATATACTCCACTAGAAGAAGCTAGATCGCTTAAAAAAAATTCAAATGCAATAGAATTATATGCTGGTAAGTAATTTTTTTTTATGTCAGCAAGTGACAAGACGATCTAGACGCCTTTTTCATGTTAAGCACCACGCCTAACCATAACAGACGCAGTGCCACCCATAACTTAAAATGTTTAAATTCTGCATGGCTTTGCACTGTGCTCATCACCCCGAGACATTGTTGTTTAGTCTTTTTCGCCCAGTAAGTTCACTTGCTACAGTTGCCTTCAAACATAGTAATGCATGCACACTACTGCTTGGAGGTAATATGGTGATATACACCAAGACGGACTCTTGCTGAAGAGTCCTACTACCAGGTAATTATGTAATTATTATTTTTTTAACTTACTATTTCTTTAGCCAGTTGCACGCTCAGCTAGCACGCCCTGAATTGGCCCACATCAGACTGGTTAGCATTGATAGCAAAATAATTAAGTTATATTGTCTACTTTTTGATGCTCGCACTATCACGCGTTCATAAAAGCATAATATGTACTGCTAGGCTAGCGGATCTTGGCCGTCGTGAAATTAGTCGAGTCTTTTCGAACTAAATTGTTTTTACGCATCAAAAACGCACTTTTGGCACGCGCATAGATTGTAAATAAAATGGAATAGCAAATAGACTCCATTTTATCCCGAAAAAGCTGGTACCTACATAAAATAATTTACGTTCTTTCCGATACTCTAAGTTATCTCCACGTCAAGTCATTCAAATCGGTTCAGCAGTTAAGCAGGAAAAACGTATGAGACAGACAGTTACTTTGGCATTTAAAAATATATATACATATAATTTTGAGACCAACAGGCTGACGGCCTGCTGCCTGATGGTAAGCAGTTACCGTCGCCTATTGACCTCAGCAACACCAGAGGTACTGGTGAAGCGTTGCCTGCCTTGTAGGACCTTTTTTATATATTTTTTTGAAGCAGTTCATGTCCTTTAATTACGACCGGAAAAACATTAGAAGGAAGTTCATTTCACAACCTGCACGTGTGGGAAAGATTTGTTATTAGTTCCTATGGATTGGATTCCAGGGCACTACCTTCCAACAGTTGCACAATACACAGTGTCGAATCAAGGCTCTATACAGATGATACTCAACCGATACATGTATTACTTGAAACACTCAAATCTGAACGGCACAAGACAATGGCGATGCGTGGATTACCTCAACAAAAGCAAGTGTCCCGCTGTCGTCATGACTAAGGACAACATGGTCTTACAGAGGTAAGTGGATTTTGTACATATTTTAGCAGAGATATCAAGATATGATAATGAATATTCATCATGACAGCCTTCTAATGTTTCCACTGCTGGGACACTGGCCTACTCTCAGGCGAGAGTGATTGAGTCTTAATCCACCACGCGGACCCAATGCGGATTGGTGGATGACACATGTCTTTCGAATTTTTAGGTCTTGGACATGCCGGTTTCCTTACGATGTTTTCCTTCACCGTATGAGAACACTGGCATTGCGCACGTAAATTTTTCGAACAGAAAAATCCATTGGCACGACCGGGTTTGAACCCACGACCTTAAGATCGGAAGGCGTGGTCATTACCACTAGACCACCGGTGCTCTTCAATGGTGGTTTAATGAGTATTATGATCATGGTATTAATAAAAAAACTTTTTAGGGTATCAGCACACAATCACGCGCACCACGACAAGAGGATTCTAAAAAAGGTCCGCGCAGGCGCCATCTTTACGGCAATAAAAGACGCGGAAGACGAATGCCATCAGATCAAAATCAAAGTGAAACAAGATAACAGATTGGAAAAAGATACCCCAGAGACAATACTTAGTAACAAGGTTGAAGGCTAGGTTTGTTTCGACTTGCAATAAATTACAACACGCGCTGAAGAAGAGTGCAGTATTCCTGTAAATAATCTCTTTTAATTTTAATGTACTTACTTAAAATCATATTTTAATATTAGCAAATAAATTAAATTAGATAATTATGATTAATTATTAATTAATTATATGATGAATTACTAAATGTCTTTTTATGCTATATTTTAACAATAACTTAAAAATAGGAACTCTGTCTCTGCGACTCTCGTAAAGTGATATCCTTGACCAATTCATTACTACTTTGTTTTCAAAGACATGTAGGTACAAAGTACCTAGTAATGTGCTTAAAACAAATTGCATAATACCGAGTTACCGACTACGCTACGCTGCCTCGACATAGCTCGTGGGGTTATTAAATTATTATCGGGTTTTAAAACAATACCTACGAATAAAAGGCATCCACTACCTACCTAATAATCCCATAGAGAAATAATCATGCAATTCCTGATTGTAGTTATTATATGACTATGAGACCGATGCTTCTATTACCCTTAGTACTTATGTTGCTATTATTAGCAGCTAAATGGCACTCGAATGCAGTTGTGCTCCAGTCTATCACGAGGCATCCTTGCAACGAGCCGCTACTATGAATAGCTTGTTTATTATATCGGTCATTGTATCAACGTGTGATTGTTACAAAATACTGTGCTTACTACCCTACCCTGGTAAAAGTCATCACATGGTCTTTGAGCCCTTAATAACTGAGTTGGCGGAGAAAGGGCATAATGTGACTACAGTGTCCTTCTTCCCGGCTTCGAAACCCCATCCGAATCGAAGAGACGTCAGCCTAGTGGGACTAGCAGATCTGAACATCGAGGTTATCGATCTAACAGCAATCGATAACGCTTTCTTCGGAGAAACCCTATCGCATTTAATTATGACAACGGAACTTGCGAAATCAAATCTCGTCCTCTGCGAAACGTTGATCTTTTCTGATGTTTTCAAGGAGTTCGTTGAAGCCAAGGGGAATTACGACGTTATAATAGTAGAGCATTTTAGCAGCGATTGCATGATGGGTTTGGTTTACAACTACGGCCTACCATCTGTTGGTTTATCCTCGTGCCCATTTCTTCCCTGGACGCCCTCGAGACTGGGCGCCCCGAATAACCCGTCTTACGTTCCGGGTATGACGTTACCTTTTACAGATAACATGACTTTCTTTGAAAGAATGCAGAATATGTTTATTCATCTGTTTTACCAGTGGTGGTTCGAAATAGTCATAAGGTGGAAGGAGCAAAAGCTTTTGGAGAGACGGTTCGGTCGTCCATTGCCGCTGCTAAGTGAAGTGGCTGAAAACGCGAGTGTTTTGTTGGTAAACACACACCACACCTTAAACGGAGTAAGGGTTATGCCGCCCTCATTTGTGGAAGTCGGCGGGATACATCTTCATAACCGTAAAGTTCGACGTCTACCGGAGGTACCTAAATTCATCATTATATCTGACCAGCTGTTGCCCGCGAATTCGTTCGCGTGGAACTCGGAAACAGTTTCTTTTCCGAGGTAAAAAGTAGCCCATGATCTATTACCGGTTTACCGGTAATAGGATAATAGAACATGGGCTACTATATGGGGTCTCATCTATTGATCTATTTTAATTTTAATTTCAGCCAAATCGGTTTAGTAGTTATCGAGTTATAGATAGGACAAATATGGCATCCAAACTTGCATTTATAATATTATAGTGTGATCTTTGTATCAACCTTTATTAAAATTTAAATAAATGATTAATAATCATAATTTTCTACTATGTTTCCAGGAACTAGAGACTTGGGTATCTGGCGCGAATGATGGTTTTATTCTATTTAGTTTTGGCTCCCTGATCCGAGGTTCAACACTACCCCCAAAACGATTGGCTGCTATCCTGAAAGTGTTTGCTGGTATCACGCAGCGCGTGGTTTGGAAATGGGAAGACGAGCTCATGAAAGGTCTACCGCCAAACGTCCGTGTTATGAGATGGTTGCCACAATATGATTTGCTGAGTGAGTACCAACAGATCATGTAAGCGTAGAATATAAAAATGATTACCCCGTGATTACACCTTTATTCAGACATTTTATAAAATTGTGTTTAAATACTTAACTACGTTGAAATGACAAGCGAATCATAATTTCCCTGCTCTTTTTTCCCACGCTAAGTGGGGTCGGCACAACAAGTTCCTTTCTTCCATTCCTCTCTATCACCAGTCATCTCAGTACTCACTCCTTTCTTACTCATGTCATCTTTCACACAATCCATCCATCTTTTCTTTGGCCTACCTCTACCTATATATCCATCCACATTCATATCTAACACTCTTCTCGTCAGATGACATTCATCCCTCCTCATAACATGTCCATACCAAGCTAACCTATTACTCCTCATTTTCTCCGTCACAGGTGCCACCAGCGAATACCTTACGAATAAGAGAGTAAAATTATACCAGTACAAAAACACCTCAGTAGAATTGAATATTTATACGGATAATCGTGTGAAAATAATTATAGAGCGCCCCTAAGACACGCGACCATAATACATACTCACCTAATACTTAACTAATATACATTATGGTAGGTACTTTCACAGTTTGAAACATGCATGCACATCTTTATTGCAAAATTTGCAAGTTATTGCCAGAACGAATTCTAGTTCCCGGCCGTTCTCGGTTCTTTTCATGTTCACCTTCAAGCTTCAGCAAATACGGTTTAACTCTTAGAAAAGTTGTTATTCTAAGGTTTAACTGATTTTGTTTGAGTTATTTCTTACATTCTCTGAATAAAACTGATGGCTCATCCAAAACCCAAGTTTTAATCTCTATCTTATCTACATAGTATAAAACAAAGTCGCTTCCCGACTTCTAGTCTGTCCCTTTCTCTGTGTGTACGTTTAAATCTTATAAACTTTATCTACGTAACGGATTTTAATGCTAATTTCATCAATAGTTAAGAGTGATTCAAGAGAAAGTTTTATTACGTATAGTTTATTCACCCGTGCGAAGCTGGGGCGGGTCACTTGTTCACAACGCATACGTAACCAAGTTTTGTAACCATCTACGTAGAAGGGTTTCTTACTTCGAAGTGTATTCATCAACAGGCATCACATAAGTCACAACTCGTTACCTACATCGTTACAACTTATGATACAAAAATTAAATAGTCATAGTAGGTTCCTAAAAAAAGGCATGGACTTTTCGCTGGATAATTTATTATGGGTGACTATACTGAGCATGTTGCGAAAAACCGGACCTTATGTTCTTATCGTACCAATGTTGACCTATTTCACTTTGTTATCAATAAGTAGTGTTAGGTAATTTAGCAAGTTGATACTAGATTCGTCATTTACGCTTGAAGAGTTGGACTGTTCTGCTGCCTATGTTTAAGTACTTATATAATAGGTTGGGGAAAAAGTTTCTTCGCATTTTTTAAGAAAATTCAAAACATTTTTTAATATAGTTTATTTACATTTAACTAAAGTATGTAGGTACCATTTTGTTCGATAACTTTTTGCCATCTTGTAGGTAGGGACATGATCCCATTGCTATAGAAATTTTGGGGCTTCTGATCAAAATACCGCGACAAGTGATTTTGGCAGTCCTCTCGTGATGTTAACCTGACACTGCCTAAAGAATTCTGAAGAGACTGAAACAGGTGGAAATCTGAAGGTTCAAGGTCAGGACTATACGGCGGATGCATTAACACCTCCCAGCCAAACTCTCTTAATTTTTGCTGAGTGGCTAAAGATGTGTGAGGTCTAGCGTTATCATGGTGAAAAATCACACTCCTTCTGTTGATTAATTCCGGCCGTTTTCTTTCAACTTCTTGCTTTAATCTCATCAGTTGTTCGCAGTAGAGTTCAGAATCGATTGTCCTGCCTGGTGGTAACAGCTCATAATGAATAATGCCCTTCCAATCCCACCACACACACAGCATCACCTTGTTGCGAGTTAACCCGGGTTTCTCCACAGTCTGTGAAGCCTGACCGGCCTTTGACCACGACCTTTTTCGCACGTTCTTGTCGTACGTGATCCACTTTTCATCAACAGTTATCAGCTTCTTCAAAAATGGTTCGGTTTCATTACGTCGTAATAAAGAATCACAAATGAGTACACGGTTCATTAGGTTTCTTTCAGTGAACTCGTGAGGTACCCAAATATCGAGCTTTTTTGTTTACCCAGTTTTTTTCAAATGTGTCAAAACTGTTTTGTGGTCAATTCCCAGTTCTTCAGCTACGTCGTAACTACTGTTATGCCGATCTTGCTCCACTTTTTCAAAAATGGCATCCATTTTTTCCGTAATAGGGCGACCAGAGCGACGTGCATCTTTGACATCAAAATTTCCGGATTGAAAACGCTCAAAACAAATTTGTGCTACTCTCACAGACACTGCATTAGGTCCGTAAACATCGCAAATTTTATTCGCGGCTTGCGTTTCATTTTTACCTTTTTTGTAGTAAAATTTAAAAATGTAATGAATTTCTTCATTAGATTCACTCATTTTGACAGTACGAAAAACAAATAAAAATCACACATTTTCCCAATTTGAATTTGGAATTATGTTCTTTACAATTTAAACTTTTAATGATACCAAAACCAGCCAGATACAAATAGTATAGCCAAAGAGATTTTATTAAAAGTTCATACATACTATAATGCGAAAAGACTTTTTCCCCAACCTAATATTTAAAAAACACTAGCCGCTACGTGATACATACAGCTAGCATGAGCACCGAAGACAACAGTTTTTTTTTCACAAATATAGTTTTGGTCTACTCTTTATTAGAGAAAGGCCCTTGCACCCAAACTTTTGCATTTATTTACTTGTAATAGCCAAGTATAGTAAGTAGTAAAACTAACAATAATGTAGTAGTAGTTTAGTATTTACAGTAAGAAGTAAGATGTTGGATGACTAAGTGAGGTTAATGCGCTATTGCAACGAGTCTTATGATGCAAACCTCAAATTACACAGGCAAATAATTTAATTAAACCTTACTTTGAGAATAAGTGACTGTTATGTGTAGGTATTATGTTATTTAAGTCTAACCAGTTTAACTTAATTAGCTTGTGCTTCGCTCGCTCGATCGATACCTAGCTAGATAAAACATCGCGTTCAGAACTACATATTACAAAACTAATTCCCCCCAAGAGATTTTCTTAAGGTGAATCATGGGCTAAACAAAGCTAGGAACCCAGCCGAGTTTGTTGCCAGATTCCTCCAGGCAAGGACGCATGGAACTGACGTAAATTCACCTGGCTTTAAAACATTTTAAAATTATCCATTTATCCATGTGATATTATTTAAATATTTATAATTTTAACCCATGGCAATGTCTGTGACCCCCTCCTTTTTAGACCACCCGAACTGCGTAGGCTTTATAACGCACGCAGGACTTCTAAGCCTGACGGAAGCCGTGTCCGCCGGAGTCCCGACCGTGACGGTGGCCGTGCTCGGCGACCAGTTCGGCAACGCGGCGCATGCGCAGAGCGCGGGCGGCTCCCATAGACTGGCGCTGGCAGATATTAATGAAGCGAACTTTGGGAATGCTGTGCGACTGATTCTGACGCCTCCGATACAGTAGTTCAACTGAGTAGTTCAACTAGTTGTACAAATAATACACCACTGTATCATTAGTCCAACCAGTTGGACTAATGATACAGTGGTGTATTATTTGTACAACTAGTGCATATCGATGTTGATTGTTTAGCATATCATTATGTCTACTTGAAAATAGATACTTAACCTTCTTTGTGGATATTGAATAATAAACAATCATAACTAATGAAATTGTCAGAACGCTGTCAAGTAAAGTTCAATTCAATATTCAGTTTTGTTGTTATTATATTACCTAAACGAAAATGGACGATTCTCATCTAGTGAATTCATCCAATGAAATTGAAATTATTAAACGCGGGCGGGGTAAAGTTTTATTCCATGACGGTTTTCAATACTATTTAGTCAGGAAATACAAAAATTCTCAATCTGTATGGAGGTGCAAAAACTTTCGGTCAAATAAGTGTAGTGGAACTGTAACTGTGAGTGAGGTAAGATCAATCCTGAACTCTTATAGATGTACCCTGTATGTACCTATATTTATTTAAAAGATTTGAAGCTATCTACCAGGATATCAGTAATGTTAGAGATCTTTTAAATGCTTTGGAAAAAGCACTTCTGCCTTGTTCATGATGTCCTGGTACCTACCTATTTCACGTTCAACTTAACGAAATTATAAATTAACTACAAATTAGCTATTTTTTCAGAGTCCGTCAAATATACTGAAAAAGAAAATACATTCTTTTGCTTGCTTGCCAAACATAAATGAAAATATTGTTTCTTCGATCATAAGTTCCAGTGTTGAAACTGCAGCATCGAATGTAGAAGAAACAATCTCTTCTCATTATAAAAAAACGGTAGCAGCTATGAAGGACAAGGGTTTGAATTTAATTGCAAACTTGCCAAAATATGACAACTACAGGGCTGTGACTCAAAGAAGAAGGAAGAAAGTCGCCAAAGTGAAAACTGTTGAATACAAAGATTTAAAGAAGGTTGAAGTACCGCAAATATTCATTGATTTTCTTCTCGGAGACTTCAACGACAATAAAAAGAATCGTATTCTGATTTTTTCATCTAGTGAAGCGCGGGAACTAATTAAAGTCAGTAAGACGTTTTTTGCTGATGGTACGTTTAAAAACTGCCCAAGACCATTTAAACAGTTATATGTTATATTTTGTGATTTGGGGAGTACTGAAGAGCAAAATAATGTAGTACCAGTGATGTATGTACTAATGGCAAATAAATCAAAAAAGTCATATTCTGTATTGTTTAACATTATCAAGAGGCAAATTCCTGAATGGGAACCTGTAACCTTTATTACGGATTTCGAATGGGCTGCTATTTCAGCCATGAAGAATACTTTTCCCCAGATTGCACACCACGGATGCTTTTTTCACTTTCAGGATAAACTAAAAAGAAAGGCGAAACGACTGATGATAAAGAAAAATAGTAACAAAATTGTAAGTCTGTGCATGGTTTTGCCACTGCTCCCTGAAAACAAAATTGAAGAAGGGTTTAATTATATATTAAAAGAGAGTAAACTGATCGGAGACAATCACAGTCTGAGAGAGTTTCTATTGTATATTCAGAATTCTTGGATGCCGAAAAAACATACATGGTGTGTGTTTGGACAGCGACACCGTACAAATAATGTATGTGAAGGCTGGAACGGCCAATTTAATAAATGCTTCAAAAGAAGACCTAACCTTGTACATCTGTTAAAGGTTCTCAATGATGATGCAACATTTAATGCCGTAAACGCAATAACATCTGCACCAGCAAAAAAACGGACCAAGAACATTATCAATAGGAACGACTACATTCTGAATGTACAATTGGAGCTGCTTAATGGAGAAATCGATGTATCGTTATTTTTAGAAAAGTTGCGTTATTAATATTGAAATAGGCAGGTACGAAAACCCAGGGGATTCGCTTGTATTTTTTGTAGTTGGACTAATGATACAGTGGTGTATTATTTGTACAACTAGTTGAACTACTCAGTTGAACTACTGTATCGGAGGCATTCTGACTGAGAAGTGAGTGTTGGCAGAAACTTTACTTACTATTCGTCTAACTTCAGTTCTGTTAACTGAGATTTATTTAAAGAACCTGTAGAGTATAGTCAATGGGAATGATAAATTGTAAATTAATAGGAACACAAGTGTTCACCCATCAGGATTTAGGCTGTGGTCTGATGATGCATCCACACCGCAGCTACTTATTATGGGTCAATGTTTCCAAGTGTTACTGATGAAATGTTTGTATGATTTGCAATTTGCATTTGTTTGTTCTGGGCATTTTCTATCTACTTTTAATATGTATTGTATTGTATTATGTATATCAGTCAATAATATCTAACACAAGCTCTATTTAGCTTGGGGCTATGATGCTGTGTAGATTGTCCACCGTCCAGCATTATATATTTATTTATAATGATGCCATGTTAGGATTATGTTAAATAAGTTGCCAACTATTGAAAACAGTTAACATGCGGTAACAATCGATAACATGCCGTGCAACTTCCTGTGTTGCCGAAAGTTACGTCTATAAGGACGCGAAGAGTAACATTCAACAAAAAATAACAATTATCCACAAAAGTTACAGATTGTTACTAAATACAAAAAGTAACTGAAGTGAGGATGGTGCATTCATAAAAATTTTAAGGATTCGTGAGTGGAACACAAATTGTTTCAAAAAGATATGCATTTGTTTTTTAGAAAGCGCTCTGAAGCGAAACTGCTAAGCCAGAGATGGCGGGACCGTCCTCTTTCTGCAATGGACACAGCAGTGTTCTACATCGAACGAACAGCGCGCTATGGAGGTCTAGACAGGTCTTCACACGCGCGAAAACTGAACGCCTTTCAATTAGCTCTATTGGACGTGTTAGGCTTTATTGTAAGTGTCGTAGGTGCGATAATTGCTTTGTCAGTTTTTATGTGGAGAAAGTGTAAGGGAGTGAAAAGAAAAGAAAAAAGTTCTTAGTTTGGAGCTTGTTTTAACAAACTAAAGGTGTAGATAGAATAATATGTACTTATTGTAAAAATATATATTTTTTATTGTTCCTGATTTAACAGTATATACAAAAATATTTGATACTCTGTTCTGTATCACATAGGTCTAAAAGATTACTTAGTTAAAATAATTTTATTGTAAAAATATATTTTTTTATTTTGTTTCTGATCCAACAATAAATATTTGATACTCTGTATCACATTGTTTTATGAGAAGTATATAAATTATGATTATACTTAATTAATAAATTTAATAAACATTATAATAATATATTAGTTACAAACGTGACATGTGGAATGTACAAAACGTTACCTCTAAAAAATGCTCTATACTTACATAAAACATTTTTTTTTAAATGCATAAAAAATATAAAATTATGCATATCATTACTAGCAACACTTTTGTAAGTACGATAAAAATGCACTTTAACATTAGCTCCTACTGGCGGCTTCACTCGCATAGTATTAATGCTGTATTTACTTACCTAAATAATTTCAGCTGATAAATTTACAGCATGAATATTGAATACTAATATTCAAACTTTTGGAATTTTAATTATGAGTAGGTAGGATAGATTCAATGTATACCCTGTTTCGTTAGGAAGAGTAAAATCTAGGCCAGTCTCTGCTTTACGAATGTTGGTAGTACAAACGCCGCTTTGTGCACATCGCTATTATAATATCTGAGATTCATTTTCTGTTCATCTTCTTTATTGAGTGTTAGCAGTGGAATATCAAATTTCTTGTTCTCTTCTAGAGAACCTATAACGAACCCTATCTGTCCTGATGGATAAGTAGGGACAGACGCGTACCCATAAGCCGCTGAAGGGAATTGGTTCCTACAGAAGTTAAGAGTGTTTGTTACCAATTCAAGATCATTCCATATGGTGCCTGCTTGGGAGCAGACCATCCCGTTCGGTCGAAGTGCACTTTTCATCAACGCGAAGTAGTTTTCTTGGAAAAGATTGATGGCTGGGCCGACGGGGTCGCTGCTATCTGTTATGATGACGTCAAACTCCTGGCTATGCTTCTTCATGAATTCGAAGCCGTCGCCGACATGTAACGTTAGCTTCTCGCTGTCGAATCCCACGGCCATGAATGGCAGGTACTTTTTCGATACTTCTATGACTTTCGCATCTATTTCCACCTAGAAAAAAGGGTAGTTTTTAATAGCAACAAAGGAAAAAAGCCGTGAACTTTTGTTCGGTAAGTTCCATTTACAGTTACTCTAGAAGATTTTTGAATGAAAACGTTATCACAAAACTTCCTGGTTACATTATATGACCCGCGCGACCCAATGTTATCTAAAAGATAATAAAAGCAATCTAATTGGAACAATGTTGTATTGTTATTTTTACAGACCAATGTCGCTGACCAATGTCTAACCAATATTTCATCATCACTTCTGTAGACTTTATTAAGTCAGTAGACAATCGTGGCTAATATCAGAAAAATTATTTAGGTACAGATTTTTGTTTGACACAAGTTTATGATTCATAACTTCTACTATAACTATTCTAAGAATAAAATAATATCAAATACAAGTAAATGTTTAAGGTGTAACAAAAAGATAAAGGGAAACTGTCCTAAGAACCATGAGGTCTTTTTTGTGAAAACAATTTTGGCATATAAAAATAACTAATCTAGTAAACGCCAAATGACCTGTTATGATGTTTTGAAAAATGATTTTTTCAACAAAAACTTATTATTGTTTAGATACCTTCTAAAGAATAAAATCAGCAAAACAGAAGTAGGAAACATTTTAAAAAATGCTTTTCATACAGCAAGAGAATGCAATGTACAACTATTACTTTATGAACTAAACCGCAGTTGAAGTTGTAATTAGTAGAGTTTTGCTAAAATTTTGTTTAGTAGGTAAGTAACTAGACTGAAGTTGGTAGTAAGTACTAAGTAGAACAGTTACTATAATTTAATTTAGTAATAAACCATAGCACATAATAAAACCATTATTGAAGTTGCAAGTAGTAGAAGAGTTTTGCTAGTAGTAAACACTTATATTACGTGAGCATTCTTTCTGAATCATCAGCAAACATAGAACAATGATGAAAAGTTCTTTCTGTTTTGTGTCTGCAGTAGTGAGTTGGCATTTTTAACAAACTAGCTGTTTTCTTTATTTAGGCAACTTTGTGTTGCATTCATTTCAACATACCTGCACAATTTGCTTCACTTTAGGGTGTTTTGCTACTTCCCTTGCCACTCCTCCATCACCTCCACCAACTATCAATACCTTCTCAGGATTTTTGTGACAGCATAATGGCAGAAATGAAATCATTTCCTGAAAAAATTGTAAGCAGACAATATGTAAGAGGCATTGAATAACAATAATATTTACTGTTTATAAACAATAGTGGTCTAGTGTTAGAAAACTCAGCTCATCGTGGGTTTGGACCCAGTTGTGCTCCAATAGAAAATAATGTTTGGAATGTCACTGCTCTCAAATGGTGAAGAAAAACATTGTAATGAGTTTCCTTACAATGTTCTTTCAATTTCATTATTATTAATTCCTAATCACACTATCTGCGGAAACTTATAATTGGCCTTCCCATGAGTGTAGCTATAGTTACATTTATCTATATAATTTATCTATTGTATCTGCTGTTAGTTTTCCTAAAATTTAAACAATAAAATAGAATAAAAATATAAATATGTGAAAGTTTGGATGTTTGTTCCTCTGTAACTCCAAAATCCACTGAACCGATTTAGTTGAAATTTTAAACATAGATAGATAACGACCGGGAATAGAACATTGGCTAGCCTGGAAAAAAGAATGGTTCCCAAATTCCACAAGAACAAAGTTGCGGGCAACTGCTATGCATCCAAAGAGCAAGTGAATGAGAACAGTATTATTAATGATATCACCTACTTGATATGAGAATTCATCTTTCTGTGTGCATTGTATTATACCATCCAGTACAAGTACTCTTCCCAGGCTTGTGGTGTCAAACACATGAATATCTTGATATTGCGATTTCTCAGAATGTAGTACTTTCTTGACCTCAAATGAAAATGTGCCACCTGGCCACATCTCACAGGACTCCGTAAACCAGTTGTCTTTTAATTTATCCATGGTCTAGAGATAAAAGTAAAATAATTTAACAATTTGTGTTTAATAATCACAAGTCACAATAAAATTTTAGAATGTTCATTGAGTTAGGTTTAGCTACAGACTACAATTATTTATTAATTAATCTCATAGCAAAGTTCTTTAATAACTTATAAATCTCAGTGCAAAGTGTAAACAGTGATGCGTTAGCATCCTAGTAGTCTGTGAAACAGTGCCTCTATCTGTTATTCTTTCATTTCGAGCACTGCTTTCCCATATATATTTTTACTCTTTGGAAGTTTGGAGCACTGGCTGGACAACTTCAAGCAACTTACTCTGTGCTGGACAAAATTAAAGAACTGAATGAATGGGTTGCCATGCCATCCATCCGGCCGAATTTGTCTTAGTCCGGGTCAAGAAACATAACTATCCTTGTCCGGGTTTCGAGTTAACGATTAAATCAACATTTTCACGAAAAGAAACATTATTTTAACAAACATTTTCAACTGTTTTTTCTATAAAAAAATAACCTGTTAACATTTAGATCGTTTTTATGGCGTATTTTTTTAAAAGTGTACACTCGTTTTTTTCTTTTTTCCTTTTCCTCCAACATATTATGGAATATTTTTCTTTGATATGAATTATTCTGAGCTCTAATTTGTTGTAATTTTTTATATTTTTAAAGGAGTGCAACACAATGCAAAACAACATGGCGGGTTTAACGAACAACTGGGTTAATAGGTAGGTACTGTCAAAGTCAAGATGCGTCACGATCATTGGTTAGTAGGTAGCTGTCATGTAGGACCTCTGGTGTTCCCGTTTTAGGAAACTCAACACAATAAACATTTTTATTATAAAACTTTGTTTGTCTACTAAAAATTAAAATTGTTTGTTAATGTTATTCTTATATTTTTTCCAATTTTTCCATGGTGTTACAAAGACCTAGGCCACTATGAAAATGGTCCTTTAGCATTATTCTTTAGAAATTTGAAAGTTCTGGACCAAAATATATTGGTGCAGAACCATCAGACATGGTTCATAAATTCGTTATGGTTCATTGAATAACTTTACCGAATTCGTTACGCATGGGACCAAAGTGTTACTCAATGGATCGCTAAAGCTGTGCACAGTCATGTTTCTTAAATCTTAATTTATATTTTTCAATCATCATTATCATTTTCATTTTATCCTATAAGTAGACACATTTTATAATTTATAAATGAGCTGACCAGGCGAACTTCGTATTGTTTAGTATATTTATATTATTAAGAAGTATTAAAGATCTTTTTCATTGATCTTGGTTTGATTACGATTTATGATACGAAACTGCAATAATTTTTAGCATTAAGATCAGTCTTACCTTTCCACTTAGTGATTTTAAGATTCCACTGATAAACTCCTCTCAAAAACATATTATATTTTTATCTGCAAAATTGGCATTTTCTTATTAATATAGCCAATGTTGATGTTAAAAAAAGCTAATTAGTTCCAATAATCTGTAATAATGCTACCAATAAGAACTGTTGTCTATTTTTGAAGTAGAATTTGAAAAATATGATACTAATTTGCCATAATGTTAGTCAAGAGAATTAAATTTATAAAATTCTGATGACTTTTCTGTTAGTATAAATTTGATGTGCCATTTTTCTGATTTTGGTGACTAGTAAGACCAATAAAAACTCGTGATACTTTATCATTAACACTGATGCGTTTTATAAAATTAATACGAGCGATAAAGTTTTGTGACACAGTAGAAAAATTACTACGACATTTAGAATAGAAAAATATTTATTTAACGGCACACAATTAACATAAAAATAAAAATTACAATACAAATTAAAACTTAACTATTGTGACGAAAAAAAGCTTTCATTTTGAAATGCTTTTTTTGCCATAATTTAACATACTAATGAAATGTAATGCTATTTTACTTAATGTTTAAATATTAGGCAACACGAATCAATAAAATACGAAAACATTGATAAAAAAATAATGACCTAATATTACTTTAAAAAAAATACGCCCTTTATCCTGGTTGCCGAATTTTAGAGATGGCAACCCTGGAACTGATGGATATCTTCATGGTACAACCATATGTCTTGCAAGTATTTTTACTCTGTATCTCATGTTATCAGATATTCAGATATTCATTTATTTACCATAGCGTTACATTGCATAACATTGGCATGTCAAAAAGGTAAGTGTACAATAAACCTTAGTAGCTAGTTTATCTAAACTCATCCTCAAAAATTAATATATCTTTAATCTGGTTTTTAATTCAAGTCCAAAAAGGTAAACAAACAAATGTCATTGTCAAATGTCAATTTTGTGTATCTCAGAAAAGCAAAACCTTTGGATTGATAATACTTTTACCCGCGTAATAATCAGAATCAGACTTACTGCCTACTACCTACCTGTCTACCAACATAGATCAACAGAAACAACACAGGGCCCTTCTATCTATTGACTTTATTGGTGGCGACTCATTTCATCAACATAACGAAACTTCTCTAACGCATAATCATCACCATGGTTACCGGAAGAAAGAAAAATGACAAGAACTGTCACTTGGCTCGGAACTGAAAACTTGATATAAAAAGATATTTTATTTTATGATTTTCCTATGTAAATATTTTCATCTGCATCTCAATAAATAGCTTACAAAGTCTAAATCTATTTCTACCTATTCCAACACCATAGAACAAACTGGACGAAAACTTGAACAGGACAAGAAAACACAACGAGAAACCATCCGACAAGCACATTCAATAAACGAATGAAAATGAACCAAATGTGTAATAGCACTGCAAAACCTTACTGTACCCCAGAATGTGACAAGTACCATAAAATATTTACCCAAAAAAAATATTCTAAGTGTGTTTGCATAAAAATATAAATATCTGAACAAAACTATGCATAGATCATCTATTTTAATTCGTTTCACAAGTCTTGGCTAGAATAAAAAAATCTTACTCATTAATTTAGCGTAAATTTTCAAAAAAATTTGTACCATGACTTCAATAATTATTAATTTCATGGTACATTTTTTTTTATTGATAGATTCAGGCGTTAGGCGTTTTTTTAAGGTTAACTGTGGTAACTGTGTGACCTCTTCTTCTTTTCTTTTATGGCCTCTGTGGCTAGTTTGCCACAATTTTGCCAGTGTCAAGTGTATTAGTTTGATTGTCGCTTAGCAACGTAAACAAACGAAATTTGGAAAGAAACGATGACTTTTCTTTCAAAATTCTCTTGGAAAGTCTTTGACTAAATTACCAACCAACATCACCCCTCCATTTCAATTACTTACACTTGTGCTAAGTAAACAAGCCAAATTGTATAAACTGCCACCAAATTTACGCAACAAAACTTAAAATAACACGAGAAAAATAATTAAAATGGGAAGACCCATGTCGTTTTGACAAGATAGCCAAAGACAACCTGTGTGACCTCATTAGTTTTGCTTTTCTGAGATACCTACACAAAATTAACATTTGACAATGACATTTGTTTGTTTACTTTTTGGACTTGAATTATAAACCAGAGTCCGGAGTCCTGACTAAAATAAACTAAGAATAAATTGTTAAATGTGCTAAATCAAAAATAACTGATACCTTAAGACTGGTAATCATGGCTCTCATGAAGTCGGCTGTGGTGCCCGATGATGCTATCACAATGAGCGAGCTTGAAGCAACAAAATATGTTTGGGATCTCGTTGGCGAATGGGATTCTCTATCTGATACGTAAGTTTTTACCCTCCGATATTGGCTATGCTTTAACTGTTTTGTGAGCAGTTCTACCAAATAATATAATACTATGAATTATTTACAGATGGGCGCTACGCTATGGATCAATATTTCTTGGCGGACTTAATGCATTGTCTGGAGTCTTGATCAATAGACACTACAGGAATAAACTGAAACTAAGTACATATGGATACATCTCATCGGTTGTACCCATTACAGTGATGCCTGCTATGTTGACTGCTATATTTCACAGACATGTATGTATTAAACTAAACACAATACTTCTTTCTCTTTTCATCATTTCTCATTCAACATTATTTGATAAATATAACTATGAATACAAACATGCTGTGCTCTTTTTAATTAATTACGTTACAGTTAATTACAACAGAAATCCTGTTGATGAAAAAGGATACATGCCCTTTATGCTATGAATTGAAGTCTTCTGTTATACAGCTTGGACTGGGTATTGGATATCCTATGGTATTAGGGTCAGCTTCTGCTTTAATGGTAAGCTACCATAAACCTATTATTTTATAGATCAAATCTATGCCTTTGACTATAAATATTCTTCTACATACATAATGTAATTCTATTATATTTTTCAGTTTGCAAACAGATACTCTACATTTAGAGTGCCTCAACTAAATGAAGGGCCCAAAAAGATGTTCCATTTCCTGAAGAAGATTACTAAACCATTCAATGGCTCACTAGCTATTATAATATTGGCTCAGTTTATTTCATCATCACTTGTAACTTACTTTGAAATGAGAAACAATTTTACTTTAAGAAAAGAAATGTTAGCAATAGAGGATAAGTTTAAAAAGGAACAGGAATTGAAGAATAGATGATTGATTGGTTTGTGATAGAAATTCTAGTAGATTAGATTATTGTGCAAAAAAAATAATAGATTGTAAATAGATTATAATAATGAATTTATCAGTATATTTTATTGTTTTTTTTCCCAGTTAAAAGACAATAGAACTAGGACTCGGTTTTTTTCATACTTGGTCAATTAAGTAAACATGAAAATAGTTACCAAGTGCCTAGGGTAGATACTATTTTTAGACCTACTGTTTTTAGATAACTTTTTTTGTAACTTATTATTTTATTTCATGATATTTTAAATTACAAAAACCCAACAACAAACTTCACACACTTAATACAAGAAAGTATCTATTGAACATATTCACTGAATCATTAAAATTTTCATCTTTGAAAATGTCATAAAAATAGTTGTATTCCACTGATTCAGATATTTTTAGTGAAACTCGTATTTGCAAGATAGTTTGTAATGTAAAAACAATACATAGGTAGGTACCTACTATATGAAGTAGTATGCCAAATAACAACTGCATGAAAAAAGTTAACTGTAATTACTATTGACTAGGGGCCCATTGCATAATAAATGAAAAGCTAAATATTGAGTGTATTTTCATACAAAATCACTAATTTTATGAACTTTTATTTTATTATGCAATTGATCCCAGCGTAAATATACTAGTATCAGCTTTAACATAATGAGTAAAATTATTATTTATTTCAAGTAACAAAAATATTTATATACTTAATGCTATTATTGTTTAGTATGTGACTCAGATAATGTAAAACTAAAGCGCCCGAATATTTAAACTTCTTCGTAAGTAATCTATTCTTTATTAACTACTATAATATTTATGAAAAATATGGTCCTATATTAATTAAAATTTAGTGCCATTACTTTTCAGCAATCGATCAACAACTCACTCAACAATTTAAGTAGAATTATAATGATATCCTTCTAGCAGTTCACTAATGACAACAAACACGCGTGAAATAATGTCTATTTTATGGCTAAAGTGATGAATCTGAAAAGCTCGGAAAATATTTATATTAGATGTGTAGGTAAATTTACCTACCTACTCCCTTTACCTAAAACAATATGTAGTGAATCAGCCGGGCCTCCCAGCCGAATCGAGCGAATCAAGATCAGCGGGGCGATTAAGTAAGCCGCTCGCGTTGAACGCATTTTCTAAGATCCTCAGTTACGGATATCCAGCTATACCGGACCCCTATAACTTTTTAACTGTGGAAATTGGAACTGGAACTATAAATTAAAAGTAATGTTTAATTAAGGGCACTACAAATTCAGTAGGTACTAAAAGTTGACATAGGAGCCAGATTCATTGTCAATAATATTCGGTTCAATTGACAAAACTATGAAATCGTGTTGCATGACATTCATCACATCCTAGCTATACAGAAATAAAACTTCCGGTAAGTGGAAAGATTGGCGAGTGGATAAAGAACAGCTGAAGGGGCATTTGCTACCAACCAGGAGCCGATTGTATAATAAAGTACAAGCTAGAGTTTGTTCAATACAAAATCACTAGTATTAGGAACTTGTATTTTATTATGCAATGGGCCACAGGCTGTTGGACATATGATGTACACATGAGCAAGAGATCTGATTCTGTGTAAGCGAGTTTACCGACACAAAGACGTAATGCGTTGATTATAAAAGCGTTTAGGCACCCGCGTGAGATGTAGATAAAATATTCATCATGGTTCATGGTTTTTGGTGATAAATTCAAATTTCTCCAGATTCATCACTTTAGAACAACAACTATAAAATACACACAAGATAATATTACAATCGTCAATAAACTTACACAATAGTTGGAGTGCGAACACAGTTTAAAACTGCAAAATGTTATTCAGATATAATTTTAGGTATTGCATACTGTTTGGTAGGTACGACAATAACTTTATGCTATAGACAGACCAACTAAAATAAAACCGCTCAACTTATTATGAGAATGATTAAGAACATAAATAACCAAGGAGAATAACTAAGAACATAACTAACCATTAACTCTAAATATACCTACAAAACATGTTATTACCTATTTTAAGGAAGTATTCAACACATAGCAATCCTCTCTTGAAACCTCTCAATGGCAGTTTTGCATTTTAAGTACCTACCTAACTGATTTTTATATTTACTTACCAATGTGTTCATATGTTACACCTACATGTTTCTCTCTGTCCATTTGAAAATATACCTGCCGATTAATGTATTTGAATTGCTTTTAAATGAAAAACAAAACAATCAAACATTACAAAATATTACGTTAATTAACAAAAAAGGAAGCTAAAAATTAATTACTTCTAAGTTATAGCAATTGAAATTTTTTTTTGGATCAATTTTAACAATTATATTTATACTTTTTTTTTTTCTTTTCATTTTATCGATGCATTATTATATTTTGGACGAAAGCCTCCACACCTAACTCTATTTTTACCCTATTATAAAATCTATTGTTTTTTTCACCCTTTAGAATTCAATGTAACGTTATAAGTACTCATTTTATATGTGCATTTTATCTTGACGTTTTACGTAATAACGTAAACAAGAGAACCAGTTTGAGTTTTATTTGATAGAAATTTTCAAACTGCGCCGCACGGCGACAATCGTCCCCGATCCCTTATTAGCAGGAGCTTGGCAGGAAATCAAACGATAAGTTTGTCAATCGTAAACGTAGCAGATTAACCGGTATCCATATATAAATGCAATATAATTATGCAATTATTATGAGTTTTATGTTTCGTATCGTCGTTGGTATATAATTATGGTTAATTTTCCTCAAAATAGAGATGAGTATTACCTACCAAGTGTTATACAAATCGGTACCGTCACGATAAGTTCCCTAAGGGTACTAACGTCTAACTGCCCGTCAGCATCAAGATAAAATGCATAGAAGATAAAATACTGCCTTTATACTGTACTAAACCCTAATAAGATCACTTTGTAGTATGTACCTATTGTGAAAATACAAAGTAGGTGATGTAACTTACTTACACATAAATTTAAATAACAATAACTAATTAAGCCCCCTGATCCCCAGTTGGAAGCATAGGCAATAATGATTTTGCCAATCACTAACCAATTTTTTCAACTTTTAACAAAATTACAACAACTATAATTATAGGTACTGATCTAATTGTCCCTAACTAGTCATAAATTTGTGATCAAAGTGCGTAGCGTGTACTTTAAAAAACGCTTCAATAAGAAGCTATCGATTGTTCACACAATACAGACACACTGCTACGGAATAAAAGAGAAATTTATAAAGCATTTGTTACAATAGATGGCACCTGTATTCTTGAGGAATGTTCTTGGCAGTGTTTTATCTTGAACGCTTTTTCAAGCGCTTACGCGCGTCGTCACTTTGACCATAAATTGGACCTAATGAATTTGTTTTATTAGTGTCTTGATGGACACAGTTGATATACTTATATTCTAGATTAAAGCTAGCACGACAAATAGTCAGGATCCACTGAAAAGACCTCTGAAGTATTATGTTTCGAGGATGAGAGTTCAGTGGAGCGCGCCCAGAAGGCGTAGGTTTCTGCTAGCAACGCTGGCTGACATACTCATTGTATGAGACAGAGATCTCTTCCGATTGGTAGCGAGTCAGCTTAATACTACGTCGCATCTCTGCGCTGATCGCTGACTTATAGCCGCCTTTACGGAGCAGCGAGTCGATTGTTTGTATTTGATCCCAACCTGAAATTAAAAATAATTATTCCTAAATCGTTTTATTTTTATTATGAAAAGATTTTTTCTCTGATACCCTGGCCTACACTGTATATCTTTTATTTTCGAGCAAATTGGTTTTTGTTTTTTTTTTCATATCATTGAAATATGAAATATATAATCTCTATATCTGATAGCAAACAAATACTGCAAAATAACAATAAATAAATAATATACGCTATCAAATATAAAAGCGAATCTTTTTGGAAGAAATTAATTTTATTACATGTACTGCATTAGGTATATAATTACCTATTATTATACATATAGCTGTGTTTGCTAAGCTTCAAAAGCTGAGTTAAGTACCTTGTTCAGTCGCTACTTGAGGTAGATAGGTGGCAGTGCGCTTGGAGCCACGTTCGCTAAGGAACTCAATGCGAATGCCGTGCTTGCCAAGTTTCCAGTCGAGGAAGTGTTCAGCCTCCTCGAAGTGCTGAAGGATGGAGACCGAGACCGTCAATCGGGGCACCTCGTCGCGGGTGATGGGTGTGAAACGGGAGTCCTTTAGTGCGGAAGTGATGGCGTACTCGCGAAGACCTATAAGATAATGAGATTAGGGAATTGCACATTCTCTAGGTAAATAATTGAATATGAAATTGTAAGTGTTGTCCTACATAGACAGCGATTACCTACGTTACCATCGCTCGTCGCAGCGCGAATGTCAAAAAAGCAGGACAAGAGCGTTTTCACATTACTCGAGAAGATACTTATCTTCTTTGTCCACGACAGAGGACCACCAGAGTTGGCCACTGACTCAAATACGAACTTACTTACTTACGATAGAGTACGTACCTACCTACTCTACTACCTACAATTTCTATTTTTACCTACCTACTGGTGTAAAATTTTTGTACTCTTGATATGGTTGAATTTGGCGCTAGGTTTGCTCTCAAAACTACGAAATGTCATATTCAAAGTTCCAAAACCGATCGCGTTCAAGAGTAAGGGCCAAGGACGTTGGAGATACTCTTTGACCTGTCGAAATCTTTGGAGGTACTATAGCATAGCTAAGCTACTAGTAGCACAGAACAGATATTAGTACTACAATAATATACCTAGGTGTAATTTTAATATTCTTTTTTTTCCTATCTTATTCAGCCTTACGAATGACAAAATAGGCAATAATCACTTATGTACTTGGATCAAGTTACTAACTTTGGGAATCTTCACCTTAGTATCTTTGAAGGCAGTATCAGATATTTTACCTCGAAGCAGTAGTGTGCAAGCATTACAGTGTTTAGGTTTGAAGAGCACTGTAGCAAGTGAAATTATTGGGCGAAAGAGACTTAACAACAATGTCTCGGGGTGATAAGCGCAGTGCAGTGCCACGCAAACATTGGGTGGCACTGCATCTGTAATAGTCAGGCGTGGTGCTTAACATCAGGTGAGCGCCTTGATTGTCTTGTCACTTGCTGACATAAAAAAAAGGGGCTTATACAGCAAATAATAGCCTAATAAGTTGCAATTTTTTTGTCTTATTATGAGTCACTGAAAGTTTTTAGGAAGGCTTACAAACAAAAGATTATGTTTTATAGATTTTTAATTTAATTTTGAAAATTCAACTCTCTCAAAGACGAATTCGTCAATTTTCATTAAAAAAAAGATATACTAATGCAAGGAAGTTGATTTATGCGTGATTGTACAACTCATAGAGATTCTTTTACAAAAAAAAAATCTTGTAAAAATCTCCCAAAGCTTTTTTCAGTTTGTAAAAAAAACATTTAAAAATACATAACTCAAAAATTCGAAAAATCGGGGAACATACATGAGATATTTTCGGATACCCCTGGATCTAAGGAATCTAATTTTTTCTTATTGACATCTATGTTTGACCACCCTGTATAACTTGCGTGTTGCCACCTTGAGACATACCTAGATCTAAAGTTGTAACTTTACCGGAAACCATACCCTTCAAACTGGAACACAGAAATGCGAGCATTACCTACTGCTGGCAGCAGTAATAGGTATGGTGATAGTTCTCTCCCAGACAAGTTCTATCACAAAGAATTATATATTTAATAATATAAATAAAAGAGCTAATAAAAAGACCTGAGAGCAAATCACATTTCATCCAGCTGCCAATTTGTATGGGATTTTTATTATTTATAGTTCATTTACACTAAACCGGCACTGTAAAAAAATTCATATGAGTAAATTAACAGCTGGATGTGTTGTTTACATTTAGATTGACAAACAAGTTTTTCATGTATTGGCCTTTGATAAAAAGAAGACTAACCTGAGTGCAAATGCATGGCATTGAATGTTCCAATACATCCTCGAAGACGGTGCTCCTTGCCAATCTTCCATGTCACAAACAAAGGACTGAAAACAAAACATGTTTCTGAACATGTTTTTGAATTAGTAAAAGTTTGTAAAATGTAAATTTCAAAACTTTAAACTGATTTATTTGTTTTTGTGTTAATAAAATTACATCTGTTTTGAGCTCATCTAGGCAGGACTGGTTAACACCAATCAACCGAATCTAAACAAAGAAAAACATGTGCTGGAATAAAATTGTTATTACTGCTAGGTTTTGTAATATGAGGGACTAAACAACTTACAACCTTACAATTTAGTACAAGCTTTGCTTGGCACTGTGTGAAATGCCCACCAACATTAATTTTCTCTATTTATTATTGTTGCAAAATGCCTTCAGTAAATTGTATGTTTTTATAACTATTGTAAGAGGTATGATTTTCATATCATGATGACACAAGACTATTATTATATGATTTTTTTTTACTGTGTCTAATTCACTCAGCTGTTTTTGAGTTTGAAATTTGTTTGTACAAATTTTGATTAATAGACGACAAGATGGATTATATTTTCAAGTAGATGTATCGAAAGGTATCAAATTGGAAGCATTGACCTACATGAAGTATAGTAGTAAGTATGTAAATATTGCAGATATTATAATTATTTGTTTTTCTTTAAATCTGCCATCACATTTGCCCTCATTCATTATGTTAGAGAGAACAGGATGTATGATATGCAAAAATAATTGTAATGTTTTAGATTAATTTACACTGACCTTGTTTCAAACAAAAGATTCAAACCTTACAGACAAAGACTTTTCCCAAAGAGAAGGACTCTTCTAGTTGACTTGTGGATCCAGTTGAGGATACTTACTAGGCCTCGTTGGTGAAGTCTGGCATCTGCGGAGGGTCCATACTATGCAGCTGACAATACAAAACATCGAAACAAAAGTAGCACATATCAGGAATAGCTACAGACTCTTGGTAACCATTCAAAGGTCGTTCTATATTATTGCCGTAAGAGTTATTTAGCTTTTGTTTCTTAGTTCCACAACAAACTGAAGACATTTTGGAAAGTGTTTGATGGTATCTCTCTGGCTGAGTGACAAAGCAGTCACGCAAAATTACAAAAATTAAACAAAAATCCAATCAAACGCACGGTACTTCTTTCCCTTCTCCGATGTTGAAGAGTGCAGGGGTGAGGAAGGGGTACCACCCACCCACAGACTACAAAAATTTGTCACAAACAATAAGTGTCATCAGTCACCAGTGCAGTGTCACTATCAAAGACCACAGAACGGTGTATTTTCCACAAAATATTAATTGGATTCGTAGGTGACTGGCGGTTATGTGTATGTATGGCCAGTAAGTTAAAACTTGATTTTTTTCACTTCTGTTAATGGCCATATCATAATTTAATGTTTTAAAGTAAAAAACTAATAAAATAGATTTAAATTAAGACAAAATAACTTAAATAGTAACGAAACAACGATCAACTACAAAGATATGAAGTATGAGACAAGTTTCATTCGAATACTACAGTACTCCAGTAATGATGACTTTGACACCAGCCAGAGGTATGACAGACAGTGACAGCAGGAGCAAACAATGTTGAATTCCCTACACATTCACCATAGCTCGCCAAACGTAGTGCTTACATTCTCTTGGGCTCGCCAGTTGAGCTGCCACCATATAAATAGACAGCTTTTTTTTTTTAATAATGTGAGACGAAAACATCACATTGTCAATCAATTAGGATTTTTTTTATACGAAATTATTTGAAAGGTGGTACAAATCGGCACAAATATTAAAGATAAATATGTTAACTGTTTTCTAGAATTAAAGGAGATATCGTACTTAGCATCAGTAGCTTATAGGAAGTGTTTGAGTATGAAGTGCCCATTATCTACTGCCGGCCATTATATACCCCCAGTTTTTACCTGTCTGTGGTCTGTACAACAACTAACCATAGACAGTCAACATTTTTAGAAGCGATCTCTCTCGGTACCATCGATGAATTTTAGTGCTTACATTCTCTTGGGAATTTTAAAACAAATTATTTAGTGTCTATGGAGCGATGGCTGTCATCAAGTTGTGTTTTACTATTTTGTAGAAATTGAAATGCTTTCTTTGCGTAAAACGAAGTTATTTTGGTGAATCATGTACATGTTTTTTAATGATCTATTATTTTTATGTGAAAGTATCTTATTACCATCTTCAGAAACACCTGTGATGTGTAGTGAAAAAGCTTTTTGAGTTCCGACGATGGCGTCTGATGGTGAAACTTCGTGTGCGAATGATCCTAATTTTGCCGCTATCTATTCATTTTTAAAAGTATTTGGTAAATTGCACGGACTGGAGCCACCTACGATAGATAAATTACAAGAATTTATAGAGAATACAGAAGAAGGTAAGATATTGTGTTGGTAATAATCAAATAAAATTATAAACAAACATCATACAAGTTTTTTTGTTTGTTAGTATCTGATGCGTTGAAGGAGCTACACTTGAAGTTATTACGTCGCGCTCTGAAGTCCGCTCACAGTGACAGATGGGAGAAGTGTATGATCAAGTTTTGTCACCAGCAAGGTCACCATCAAGAGGCTTGGGAGATAGAAAGGTTCTCCTACAAGAAAGCTAGCACTCTAGTGAAACTGAAAGTCCTAAAGGTAATTAGCTCCGCCTACTATGCAATTTTTTACTGTAAAATAACTTATATATAACATTATTTATTGTGGAATCTTATTATGTGGATAAAAGTGTTTACAATAATTATTAATCACCTTCTATATTAAACTATGTTGCTATGCTCGGCTCTAAAACAACTACTAAAGCTATCTAATATGAAAATAAAAAGGCAGAAACAAACAAAACTTTTCTTAAGATTTTTTCCGAGCCAAACTTAAACAATTTGTTTATCATTGTTTATGTTAACCTAAGTTTTAGATTGCAAACAAATTCAGGCGAACTTTATTGTTTAAGTTATTCTTGTGCATGATTGTAAGCCTTAGTATATATATTGGCTTTTATTTACAGTTTTTATTGGAGTTCCAATTCACATGCCATCCAAAGTTCAAGTCTGCTGTCAATGCAATACCATCAAAAGAACTTAGGTTGAATCCCATTGGACGCGATAAGAATGGCTGTGTATATTGGCTACAAGTTGACAATGATGCCAATTTGTGCTTGTATAAAGAGGATCAAGATGAAGAAACTTGGCAGTTGATAGCTAGGTAAATATAAATAATTGTGTAATACTTAGGATGGCTTCCTTTATTAACTTTTTGGAAGCCAAAGTCTTAGAGAAGACAAACATTTTAATTTATTTTCTCACTTTTATATGAAAATTTTCATAAAAGTGAAAAAAAAAACAAAAAACAAACAACATAATATTGTTTTTTACTTTTTATCCTAATAAATAGTATTTTTTACATAGAAATAGAGAAGAACTAGTTAAAGTGATTGCACAATTGAAAAGTGGAGAAGAGATTACCCAATCAAGTACTTGTAATGAAAATGAAGCTTTTAGCGAGCCTGAAAATCCACCGGAAAAGGTATAAATGTACTAATTAGAATGTATGACTAACATTGTTCTAAACCAGTTCATCTGTGTGTTTTATTTTAATACATCTGAAGTGGCAACCATGCATACGGCCCACGAGATGGTAAGCGGTTACCACAGCCTATGGACACTTGAAATACTAGAAGTATCACTCGCGGGTTGCCAACTTGAGGCATAGATTGGAAGCTTATAATTGTGCCAGTAATTTCACCAAAAACCATACCCTACACACCGTAACAGAAATAGACCGTATGGTGGTAGTACTTCCCCAGATGTGTTCTATCATAAAGAACTCTCTTTTACTCTTATTTAAACAACATTTATATCTCATATATTTTTAGTTATGTCCAATGTCTTATGCAATTTGTCTGATATTCGTTTTACTTACAGCCCCTAAAACCAGATATTGAAGAAGATAATGAGGAAGAGTTTTTAAGTCCTGAGTCTGAATCTGATCATGAAGAGATAGGGACCGATCAAAACCAGGAGTCTACAGAAAAAACATCAAATGAATCTTGCAAAGTTATTGCAGTTGACAATAATGAACAAATTGTTGAAGAAATACCTAAAAAAGCGATAAAAGAAACTGCAACTGAAACTATAGAAGAAAATTTAGAATCAAGTGATGAAGTTGAAAACAAAACTATTGTAAATGAATCACTTAAGGATAGTGAAAGTTGTCCTGAAATTTATTCTGTAGATAATAAAACTAGTAATGAAGAAAATTTAGAAGATGTAAATAAAAAAGTTATTGAAAATGAAAATATAGAATGTAATAACGAAAATATAATAGATAATAAGAATGTAAATATAGAAGATAAGCAAGACGAAAAAACATCAGTTGCTAATGATGAAAATATTGAAACTAATGAAGGTTTAACAGAAGAAAGTACATTAATTGAAACTGAAATTGAAAAGCATAAAATTAAAAATGAACAAGACCATAAAATTGTTGGCATAGAATATAATAAATCTAAAGACCTAGAACAAGATGCTGAAGTAAGTGAAGAAATTGTTGGCATAGAACATAATAAATCTAAAGACATAGAACAAGATGCTGAAGTTAATAAAGAAACTGTTGACATAGAACATAATAAAACTAAAGACATAGAACAAGATACTGAAATAAGTAAAGAAATTGTCGATATAGAACATAATAAAACTAAAGACATAGAACAAGATACTGAAGAAAGTGAAGAAATAGAAGATCCATTGATAGTTGTAACAGGAGAAGGATATGGAGCAGACTGTGATAGTTATTTCTTAGGTGAAGAAATATCAGAAGCAGTCATGTATTTTTACGGAGAAGGTAGTGGTTATGATAATGACACCGGAAATCCAGAACCAATAGCAGATGCTGGTGAAGCCAAGTCTAAAAATGAAATAGATGGTAAAGAAATTGTAAATGATAGCAAAGATCTAGTAAATGGTGAACACGAAACAACTACTACTAAACTAAGCAATGTTAAAATAAAATCAGTTGCAAAAAGGTCTTTGAAAAAGCAGCCCAATGACAGTAATGATACAAACCTTGATACAAAAAAGCCTTGTATGAGGGAAGACAAATCTAATAACTCTAAAGCTGATAATGATTTGAAAAGTGAAACTAGTGAAAATGATAAAAGCTCTGCAGACAGTGAGAGTCCAAGAAAAAATATAGAAGTCCAAAACAGTAAAAGTCCTAAAAAAAACAATATTAAAAAACAGCGTAGTAAGGTGAAAAAGAAAGCTGTAGCCCGGAAAATAAAAATTAATGATATAGAAAAGCCAATAAAGTCTTTTTTAGAGACAGAAAAAGGTCAAAATAAAACTAGCATTATTGAAAAGAGGAAAAGCAGTGTTTCTTCTGTGGATGAAAATTTAGCTGATGTAAGTAAAGAAAATTCTGATAAAGAAGATCCTCTAGCATTGGAGGAACCTCTACCTCCTAAGAAGTTACGCTTAGAAACTACTCCCGAAAGTGATGGCAGTGCAACACATTCCAAGGATGTATCAGATGCTAAAGAACCTACTTCTGATGCTAAAGAAGCTACCCTTAATGCTGCTAATGAGAATAAAGATAGTCCAAATGACTCTATATCAAAAAGAAAGAAAATTAAAGCACATAAAGGAAAATTTAAAAAGAAACAGAAAAACAAAAATTTAGATAAAAATGATAAAGTTAATGATAGAAGTAAGAAAGGAACTAAATCTTTAAAAAGATCATTGGTAGAAGCTGTTCAGAGTGACAAAAACAAATCGGAATCTCAAAGTGAAAGTGAAGATGATGAACCAATTACAAGTGGGAAACGCTTAAAAATCAAACCTAAAAAAATTATAACGTCAACAAGGTATGATCAGATTAATAAAATTTTTAATCAGAGTTCATAAGTTTCATAATAATATTCAATATGTTGATTTCAGAAAAAAAGTAGAAGCTAAACTTCTTGAGAAACAATCCAGTGATGAATCTGAGGAAGAAACTCTTTATAGTTTAGGTAAACAAATATTATGATTATTTCGCTTAAACATTAGAAATTGCCGATATAATTGAGTACCTCTTTTATCTATCTGCCTATTTACATTTACAGCTGGCAAAAAACTCGCCACCAAAAAGTTGATCAAAAAGAAAAAGTTCAAGTCCAAAGACACAAAAGATCCTAAGGATAAGCAATCCAAACCGCAATCTGATGATTCCGATACGCCCGTGAGGCAGTCCAGGAGAATCGCACAACAGAAAATAAAGGAAGAAGCCGAGAGGAGGCATCAGGAAGAAGTAGCATTGAGAGAACTCAAGATGATTCATAAGAAAAGGGTAAGTTTATTTTAAAGAAAATATCAGGACATTTACTAAGTATTATCTATCCAGTCATGTTAAGGGGAGGGGGCAATGCTACTAATACAAAGACAACAAAAACATTTTACATTCAACAATGTTACAACAATGAATAAATCTTAAAATTCGCGCAACAACTGTACAAAGTTTCTGCTCGATTGGCTAAACGATACACGAACGCATAAAAGACGAACAGACAAATATTACGTAGACAGACATAGTTGGTAGTCTATAATAGAGGCCTTCGGGCGGTCTATTAACTCCGTCATTAAGTTGTTCACTGACTCGAACTTAATTTTACGTAAGGACACCTCACTGCATTATTTATTTATTATGTTACCGTTACGTCAGTGTGTACTTACTTTAGGCCACATACTTTATGCTCATAGGGCAAAGACGACGATGATGAAGAGGAATGGCGCGCAAGCGGCCGCGGGAGTAGCTCTGAAGAAGACAACAAACGCAAACATAAGAAAACATGGCGGACATCTGACTCGACCGGTCCCGAGCCTGATTCTGATTCGGACTCTCCGCTTTTCGAATTGCAGCCGGAACCGGAACCGGAACGTAAGTTTATGTAATGTGAAATGTGCTCTATCAAGCTAATTTTATTAATTAAGTATTTATTGCATAGCCATGTTGAGTTGACTGAATGGTATGGGCCCCAGCTCCTGATATGGAGGTTTTGGTTTAGAATCTCTGCCGTGTACCAATAAGTTTTCTTATTAAAGAAATGTTTTAATTACAGCTGATTATGACAAATCTGATCATGAGTTCTCACCGGAATCAGATCTGGAGACTGAAGAGCCTGCTGAACCATTAAAAAGGGCGAGGACACTGCAAGAAGGTAATTAATTAAATTATACTTTTCTGGTACAGCTGAATTAGGTGACAGAACCAATTTCGTAACATCTGGTTATCGAAGATAGTGTTTGATAAAAATGTTCTATAAAAACTATACAACCCATGATAAGGTCAAGAAATATAAATCCAATTACCCTACTTGGTACTTACCACAAGCTCATAGCTATAAAAAAAAGTCGCTTCCCGCTGTCTGTTTGTCCCTATGTATGCTTAGATCTTTAAAACTACTTAACAGATTTCGATGCGGTTTTTCAAATAGATAGAGTGATTCAAGAGGAAGGTTTATAGCACCCGTGCGAAGCCAGGGCGAGTCCGCTTGTAATATTCTAAAGGAGATAGTTTGGATGTTTGTATGTTTGTGCGAGCATCACAACCAAACGACTGAACGGATCTATGAAATTTGGCACAGGCATAGATTATGGTTTGGAATAGCTTACAGGCTACTTTTTATCTGTTCTATCCGTAAATTTCCGTAATTCTGCTTAATAATTAGTTATCCTTGTTAGAAATCGAAAAGGCAGCACTCAGCACGTGTCAGTGACCCGCGCGTCAATGAACCGCGGGTCAATAATCCGCTCGTCCTTGACCTGCGCGTGTCAATTACCCGCTGCGGGGCGCGCACACTCGAATATTTCATTATTACGCCGCTTAACTCGATTCCCAACAATGATAAATAATAATTGAGCAGAAAACCAATCGATTTTTTTTGGTTTACTTGGGAATTTTAAGACAAAATATACATTAAAAAAAGATTATAGGTACATATATATTTTTTCTTATGTGTGGAACCTATCCCTTAAGTTTGTCAGGTTGATAATGAAGGACCCTGTATATAATATATTCTTTACATTGGAATGTGAGTAAAAATGTAAAGTACTACCTTTATAACTATTAAAGTCTCTAAGCATTTAGGACAAAGCTCTAAGGGTTTTTTTAATGTTTATAGTTACATAATATGCTTTTTGTTAAGTTAAATAAATAAAATAATGGTCTGCCCAACAGAAAAAGACGACGGTTTCTGCAAGCAATGCGGAAGCGGTGAGCAGCCCGAATGGATACTGTTATGCGATAAGTGTGACGCCGGGTATCACGCGAGCTGTCTCAAGCCGCTGCTCTTTTACATCCCCCAGGGCGATTGGTTCTGTCCGCCTTGCAATCACGTGAGTGTAAACACATTATCTTCACCACAAACGATCGGAAGGCTAGGTTACTACCACCAGTACTCTTCAGCAATTTATGAGGGACGATTATTTTTATATGATGGCAATCAAGCGTACGGCCCACTTGTTGGTAAGCGGTTACTTTAGATAGAAAATAAAGTTTTGACAGAAACAGTTTAACTATACTTAGGTAACAATGGGCGGACTTATCGCTTAGTAGCGATCTCTACCAGGGAACCTATATACGCAAGACTATGCGCTTGCAACATCAGAGATATCCCTTGCGTGTTGCCACTCTGAGACGTTGATCGATCGACGATCTAAAGTCTCATATAAAGTGCCTGTAATTTCACCAGAAATTACAGGCACTTTGAACCGGAACACAGCAATGCGAAAAATCCGGCAAAAAATAATGAATTAAATTAAGTGCGTGTTTAAAAAATATTTATGTTTTTACAGGAAAAATTGATACAGTCGTTAGAAAGCGAGCTAGTGAAACTCGATGAGCTATCTGTGATTGTTGAAGAGGAACGTGCTCGGAAGAAACTCGAGGAACCGGAGCCTGCGCCAGAGAAAGCAAAGGAAGAAAAGAAAGGCTCTGATGATGATGACTCAGGTATATCTTACTTTACTACCTACCCACAACTAAACCGAAGTACAGTGACGCTGGGATTTGCAAAAAAAATATCGTGCTGTATAAACCTGTAGTAGTATTTAATTTTGTACCTATTATGTTTGAAATACCACCTCATAGCAAATACCAGCGAAACAATACCAACTTCAATGCAACATTTTTTTGTCTGAAAACCAGCACTACATGCCTAGGTTTATGCTCATAGTCAAAACGTCAGTCACGCAGACTAATGCAGTAATACTGAATATATAATATTTTAATTTGTTTGGAGACATTTGGTTTGTCGCTTTTTATAAAAAATATTATTATTTTATCGCAGAAGGTAGCTCGTGTAGTTCCTGGTCGTCTGTGTCGTCGGGCGGCGTGTACAGGCTGCGCGCTCGAAAACAATTGCCCGTCAGTATGAGAGCGCAAGAGTACGACCGACTCATCAGTGCTGCTATCAAGGTAACATTAATATACTTTTCAGTGCCGCTATCAAGTTAAAATATATAATACTTTATCGGTGCTGCTGTGAAGGTGACATACACTTTTCAGTGCCGCTGTCAAGGTAGGATGGTGTAGTTTTAAAAGGCAGTTAATCTAATTTATTATCGTCTGTGTCGGACAACTGCCCGTCAGAAGGAATGAGAGCGCAAGAGTGCTACTCGTCAGTGCTGCGTTCAAGGACCAATATACATATCAGTGCCCCACACTATTTTCAACTTTCGATAAGAACACAAAACAGTTTTTATTGTAATGCTAAATAAACTCCTTTTCAAAAATGTCGACCAATCAAATCTCGAGTTATTTGCGCAAGGAGTTTTATATGTCGAGTATTCTTTGCACAAGAAGTTTGTAGGTATTTTACGAGTATTTTTTGCGCTAAGAGGTATACAGGGCGTCCCAAACTTATGGGACATGAAGGGGAAGTACCTTAAATATCGTAGATAGTGTATTTTGCTTAAAGAAAACTTTATGTTATTTTTAAAACTTAGTAATTCCGCATTCATAGATTTTCTAAAAATTACTTGCTTCGTCTGGGAATCGAACCGACTCAAATGTCAAAAAAAAATCACCCTACTTTTATGATGCCAATCGAAAGAATAGCTAAAAAATAATAACTCTGCTTAGGTAAGATTGTATTTTAAAAGAAAGGAACAACGTAAAATTAATCATTTTAATCAACATAAAAACATACATGTAACTGCCGTAGTCAATTAAGTGGGTATTTTTTTGTAAATTAATTAATTAAATGCTCAAAATGTGATCCCTCTTGTCTTACGCAAATCGCCAATCTTTTAATGAGTCCGCTACCTGTTGATTTTCTTATCATTTTATGGTGAACACTCGATGTGATATGGCACAATTCAGTTTGCAACTCGCCCACGTTCTCGTATCGCTTTTTGTATAGCATATCTTTCACGTATCCCCAAAAGAAGAAATCTAATGGTGTAAGGTCCGGGGATCTGGCCGGCCATCTAATCGGTCCATTTGTACCAATCCATGTAGGAAAACATTCATTTAGAAAATCTGCTGCTCTCCGACTATTATGAGCCGGAGCTCCATCTTGTTGGAAAATTAAGTTTTCTTGCTCCGCCGCGGAAAGATTTCTTATCTCATCCCTTAAAATTTGAAGTATTCCTAAATACTTTTCTGTGTTTAAGGTTCCTTGGTAAAAATGGATTAAGAAAACCCGGTTTTTTAAAAGTCCACACCAACAGTTGAGTGAAAAACGCACTTGGTTATTCGTTTCAGTGACTCGTAGGGGATTTTCTTTAGACCAAATACGATTATTGTTGCGGTTATACATACCGTTATTACTAAAGTTAGATTCGTCTGTCCAAATAATATTATCCAAAAAATTTGGATCTTCGAGCAAGCGTGCCTGGATATCAAGACAGAAATATTTTCTCCTTTCTGTATCGCCCGGAAGTAATTTTTGAACCAATCGTCCTTCAACATAACTCTTAAAACCGTGTTTTTTTAATACACGGTGTATTTTACTTTTCGAAACTCCAATTTCATGTTCTCCTTCTCTCACCGATGTTTTCGGAAAAGCCGAAAAGTAAATTAAAATATCAAGTTCTTCGTCGTTGATCGTATGGTTTTCTTGATGTGGTTCTCTTGGGCGTTTATCGAAACGTCCCAGAGTTCTCAAATTGTTCACAAGCCTTTTCAAAACTTTACGAGACGGTATTTGTCTATCAGGATATTTTACGCTGTACCACCGCAAACTTCTAGAGATATCTTTATCGTTCAAAAAATATGCTTCCATTAGATCAAAACTTACTTGATATGCCATGTTCGCAACAAATTAACACATTAACACTTGTGTAAGTAAATTAAGACTAAACAGATCAATATCCGAAAAACAAACGCTCGCACAGACTGTTCCATTTTCAAATTTAAGAACGACATTTAAAAATATTATTTCGTTTAAAAAAAAATCTTATGAATTAGTTTGTTTAATTTATGGTGATTTTTTTTTGACATTTGAGTCGGTTCGATTCCCAGACGAAGCAAGTAATTTTTAGAAAATCTATGAATGCGGAATTACTAAGTTTTAAAAATAACATAAAGTCTTCTTTAAGCAAAATACACTATCTACGATATTTAAGGTACTTCCCCTTCATGTCCCATAAGTTTGGGACGCCCTGTATAACCTCTTTGCGCAAAAAAATACTAAATTGAGATGGAGGTCGAAATATAAGTTGCTCCCGCTCACCGTGTGTTCTAAATTCAAACACCGAAATAGTGATTAGAAAGTGCTCTAAATTCACCGTTTTCAGTAAATAAAATAAGCTTGAATAAAATAAGAAGAGAAATGGTGTAAACTCTAATATCATATTTTACTGCCGTGATCTTTCACGGCAGTTTAAATTAAAGATAGTGACTTTTTTAAATTATATTATTAGTTATAATTAAAATAATATAACTAAGCTCTTGCTTATAATAATATAATTTAATAAACTAATAATATAATTAAAAAAAGTCACAATCTTTAAGTTTAAAATCACAATGGTTTTATTAGATCAGTGACCAAAGCTAACTAAAATCTTAGTCGTTAGTTAGTTAGTTAAGTCGAGCGAATCGGCACTCTGTGTGATTATGTTTGTAAGATAATATATTAAAATGTTTATACTCCACATAATAATTTTTTTCATAACTCTTTTAATATTACGAATCACAGGAAGAATATGTGGAGCCGACAACAAGTGCGGGTAACCAGGGTAGAGGGAAAGACATATCGACTATCATCGAAGCGGCTGAAGAGGAGAAAATGAAAGCGGAGAGAGAGGCTATTGAACAGGTACAGTCATCATCACACGTAGTCTATATGTTTTCACGACTATGGCAGCATTTCGTGCACAGAAAAAGTTAGTTTCCTTGATGTCACTGAAAGCTAAGTCAATCTCAAGTCACCATTTCACTACACTCAGCAAACAGCATCTCATGTATCTTCTCAAGTTTATTCGAGTTTTGTTTATAAATATGCAAAAACTTACCTTATCTACCTTCTTTGTGATAGAGCTGTGGAGGTGGCTACTTACTGGTCCAAAAACATTTAAAAACGTGAGAATTTGATTAGCAAAGAAGAAGAAGAAGTGATAGAGCTTATCCGAGAAGTACTGCCACCATACTTATTTCTGCCGCAAAGCAGTAATGCTGGCATTGCTGTGTTCCGGTAGGAGGGGTATTGTTTCAGGTGAAACTTCAGGCACATGATACTTTCGAGCTATGTCTCAGGGTGGCGACCCGCGAGTGATACCTTTAGTATTGCAAGCGGCCATTGGCTGTGGTTGGTGTGGTGCGGCACTTTAACCGCGCCCCACCACACTTCCACCCCGCAAAAAGCGGCGAACTCGCCTTGCTTCGCGTTATAGCAGCCTTACAACTATTGTCATTTACAGGGTATGCCGGTAGAGTCCAAAAAGTCCAGAAAAAAACAACGCAAGAAACCTAGAAAGCTGAATTCACTCGATGTGCCGTCTGAAGACGACGACGAGGTTGATGAAGACTTCAAAGACACCGGGTAAGATCTGCCAAGCAAAACTTAAATTTGTAATAATTGTAACATAGATTTGATTTGTTGAATACAAATCATCATGCACAAGCCCAATTTAATTACTTTATCCACTAATTATAGTATAGACCTTATATAGATCTGTTTGTGTTTGCCACTGCATACTCGCTTGCTTGCCTTGCATTAATGCTATCCATCTATGGCTTATTCAAGTTCCAGGTTATGGAATATCTTGGGGCTAGTAGTCTCTGACAACCACGACTCACGGTATTCCTAATGCGGGACTATGTACATAGTATTGTAGTATGTGACTGATGGGTGTGTTTTGTTTGTTAAATGCTCATAAATGTTTTACGAGGTAGGTGCGCTTGTTAAAGTCAAAGTCATCGGTCAAAGGATCATTTTGAAACATCATAAAGCTAGGTGAAATTACGCCAGTTCCACCTTAGATAAATCAATTGAGTCTGTTGTAAATAACGCACAGTATGATCTGGATCGACTCAACGAGTGGTTTCAACATAACCTATTGACAATAAACATCTCAAAGACGAATTACATGATATTTACAGCTAAAAACAAAAAAATACCTCAATATACACCGCTAACAATAAATAACTTAGAAATAAACAGAGTTTACCAGGAAAAATATTTGGGCCTAATCTTGGACAGTAACATGACGTGGAAACCTCATCTACAAAAAATCAAATCAAAATTATTATCGCTCACGGGAGCATTACGTGGCATTGTCCGTTGTCTTCCGCGTCAAGTACGTTATACCGTTTACAACTCACTCGTAAAACCCCATATTGATTATCTGATAGAAGTATGGGGAACCACCGCCAAAACAAATCTAGATATCCTTCAAACAGCTCAAAATAAACTAATTAAGAGACTATTTAACTACGACTTTTTTACACCGACTCAAAAACTGTACAGAGATACAAAAATCATGAATATCGCACAAACCTATCTATACTGCAACTGCATATTAATTAGAAAAATACTTGTTAAAGACATACACGTACAAATATCGTTTACTAAAAGACAACAAATACAAAAGATTAGATTACGTAACGCCAACGATTTAAAATTACATGTACCGCGAACAAACTATGGCAAAAAAAGCATTATGTATGAAGGCGCACTACTATAAAATAAATTGCCAAAAGATATAAAAGAATCAAAATCTATGCCAACCTTTAAAAAACTAATAAAACACTACATTATGAATAGGTGAAAACCCTGACGCATTTATGCACTAAGAACATTCAAGCCACTTCCAGTTGAGCTTACTCTGTGTAGTTCGGTATTCGATTTTATGCTAAGTATTTGTAGACTACCTACCGTCATTATTTTAATAATCATATTTGTCAGGTACGAACAATTTATTTTATCTGTGTTTGTTTTGTATAAGTAGTTTTATCTTAGTTTTAGTATTTATTACATTTAGTGTACCTACAAAAGCCCAGCAAATGTTATGCGTTAGTTTTAAGAAATTCTCATGTAAGTGAAGATATTCTTATTGAGAAATAAATATTCTTAAACCTGAAATCAGATAAATTCTCTCATCTTTGAATAAAAAAGCTTCATATACACCTAGTGTGGACAGTCCTGACCTGGTTTATAATATGCTGTATAATAGATTTAGAATTTCTAAATGCTTATCATTTTATTCCTTATTTTAGTGCGGCTTCGTCATCGGAAGATATTTCGTCGTCAGCCGACAAAGACTCTGGTGACTCGGGATCATCAGACTCATTGCCGATAAGACGGACTGGCAGAAGCGAAAATAAGAAAGGTAAAATATGTTTTTTTTTATATTTTAAGCCACATTTTAAATTACCAGCGTCACTTCCTTTAACATTAGATTTGTTTTTTTTTTATATCTTACTGCCTTACTTATTACTTTACTTTTCTACTGTACTTCTCTGTGTGTCAAATATACATATTCTATTTTATTCTAATTAACTATTTGAAATGCAAGCGGAATTAATTTATTTAAAGTTTTCGTAATTGAAATTCAGTAATTTCTGTAAAAAAGTATCATAACAATTTGCAAATGTTTCTCAGATCGTCCGAAAATGACGGAATCTTCGCCTGAGACCAAGAAAAAGAAGAAAGGCGTTTTCGAAGACAGCTCTAGTGAATCGGCCGGTGCTAAAGAATGGGCGACATCTTCGAAACCGAAGTGCGTGGTAGCTTTATATGCGACATATCGCGTAATAGCGCGGTATCCTTCGTTCTATCTTCTTCTTTTCTTCTTCGATCAACAATTTTACCTAAAAACATTTCGGTTCTGGACAGTTCGTACAATTCGTAATTTGTACAACGATAGCGAAAGTTTTTATTCTGTGTCATTATTATGATTAGTACAATAAAATACATAGATTTGGGAAATTCCACCCTAGATCTCTAGTTAACATTAATGCCCTATATCATATTCATAACGCAGGTCAAAACCGTCTCACCACCACCACCACCGCTCGAAGGAGCACAGCAAGAAGCGGGACAAGTCGAAGAAATCCCGTCGGTCGCGCGGCCTCACGCAGTACGACGCGGAGGGGAACGTGATCCGCGCGCGGGTCACGTACGGCGGCCTGAGCGGGGAGGAGGGCGAGAACGACTGGTCCCCCAAGCACAGGACGCGCCAGAAGAAGATCAACTACACCGAGATGCCCAACACTGAGTCTGAAGACGTAAGTCGATCTTGTTATGACGGCTTACTACAGAAATCCCCTGCGATGATCCTGCGAAAGGGATTTCTGGCTTAGCTTAACCATGTGCAGTGTCACCCTGAGCACACCCCGGGCACTCTCAATAAAATGTATGAAGCAAACACGTCGCAATCACCACATGCATGGTTTGTGTACATAAACGGTGCCGTTGTATTTGTGAGTGCCATGGTTGGCCGCACCCAATTATAGCAAGAGCGAGATAGCGCAGTTTCGCTCGCGCTGGCATGCGCTTAGACCCAAAATCAAAATAAATGCGTGCCTTATCCCCTAGCTTCAGTGCCGGCAAAAGGTGCCGTGTGGTGCCGGCAAACTCGCTCTCAGGGTGGGGTAAGTAAAACCGGTGGGAGATATGGAGGGCCATTTTGTACGTAGTACTAATATCTGTTCTGTGCCCTAAGCTAAGCTAAGTTTTACAGTTCTGAGTGGTACTACGCTCATTACTACTAGATATGGAATGGCTTTTTTTATTTAACCTTTATTTTCTTTTTGCTGGGCAAAAGTCTTCACAGATGTTTTCCTATGTAGTGTCCCACCAATCCTTTCTATTCTATCTCGAATGCAGAATTAAGGCCCGCCAACACTCACTTTTGACTGATGACAAGATGGATTTGATTGATTCATCCTACTAATATTATAAATGCGAAAGTCTGTGTGTGTATGTTTGTTACCACGTATCTCCGTGACGACTTAACCGATTGTGATGAAATTTGGAATGTAGATAGATGGTTTAAGTCCTAGAATAACGCATACTTTTAATCCCGGATAAATTGATTGTTCCTGTGGGATAGCATAAGAACTGCAAAAATGCGGGTGAAGCCGCGCGGGTCAGCTCGTTTTATATATATTTTTTACTAAATTCACAACTAGATGTCGCTAGTGTATAATCAATTATATTACACAGGAAATGCACAAGTCAAGCGGCAAGCATATGCCGGACAGCTCCGACGAGTTCAAGGTCACGGAGTCATCCGACTCGGACTGGGATGCGGAGCAGAAGAAGAAGGATGAAAGCAACGCGGAACGGATGAAAGCTCTCAACGATCTTGTGAAGAAAACAGCGGTAGTGCCTCTGGAGAAACTACCCGAGGACATTACCAAGGCGAAGACTGAGGAGTTGCAGGCGCACTTGAGTGAGTCTCTACACTAGCTGGTGTTATAGAACAACTTGATATTTCATGTAGAGATAAGGATGCGTTTCCACCAGAGATGTGGAAAGGAGTGGAAATCTTTGCTTTGGAAGAGTCTGTGTTTCACAATACTTATAACCTGGGTGTCTTCAAGTCACGAGTGAATAGGTTGCTCTAAGCAAGCGTGCTCCACCGTAGACCACATCATCGCTTAACATCAGGCGAGATAGTGGTCAAGCGCAAGCCTATTATGAATTAAAAAAAATGTGCGAGGATGTGTAGCGAGGAAAGTGTTTTAAGAACCAATAGAATCACTTTATTAAAGCTGTCAGAGCGAGGTTAGGTAAATGAAGTGATTCTATTGGTTCCTAACAAACACATCTCTCGCTACATATCCTCGCATATCTCTGGTGAAAACGCTGGCCCGTATTCAAGAACCATACTAGAGTGTGAATCGTGACCCAAGCATTGATTTGACTACCATAGAACTAATAGTTCTACTATAGAACTACAAGGATAAAAAAAATTAACAGTTCTATTGACAAGGTGCCTTATTCGCTATGACCAAACGCGGGCTCGCTACGGTATCTGCGTGGAATCGTTGTCGACGAGCCACGTTTTAGGGCTTGTCTGACTGTTTTTCAATGTCAACCTATCGATAGCGAAACTATCGCTATTGAAACAGCACAGATACCGAAAACAATCTTACAAATTCACACCATGGCACGTATAGAACACGTTACTAAGTTACACGTTATTGGTAAGGAATCTCTATGTCATAGCGAATAAGCCCCAAGGTCTGTACATATCACAAACCCATGTTGATACAAATAAATGATTATGATTAAGGTATTATTAGTTTTATAGAATATTGTTATATTCACGATATGTTTTGTTTTTATGATTCTTCAATTCATTTATTTCATGCTCAATGTATAATGTATTCAGCTTAGGTGTAACTTAATGATAATGCTGTAGGTGAGTACATGGACCCTGTAAGGGCGTTGCAAGTTAGTTATAGGTACCAGTAGTTTACATAGTTCTAATAATTATGCAATATTTTAAATCTATACTAATTTTAATTATCGTGTATTGATTATCTAAATAATTACCTACAGTTACATTACGAGACAGTTTAGAATTTAAATAGATACAAAAGCGAAATAAAAATGTCATCTTTAAAATGAGTTTTTAAATTCTTTAAAATGAGGAAAGGCTAAATAATCATTGTTCAACTTTCTAGACGCGCAAGCAGCGAACGCAACACCGAGACCACTTCGCGGCAAAGGCAGTCGGGGCGGCCGCGGTAGTAGGTATGTTATTTGAGGTTCCGTTTAATTGACGCTCTCCTTCATCCAAAAATTGTCTGGAAGAGATCGCTTACTTAACGATAAGACACCAGTCTTTTATTTATATTATCATATTGTTTATTAGGTGACTCGCGCGGATTCACTCGTGTTATTTTTCCATATTTTCTCATCGTTTAAATGAAACAGTCCCTGGACTCCTGCAAATATTTCAAGACCAAAATCTGCCAAATCGGTCCAGCCGATCTCGAGTTTCAGCGAGATTAAGGAACAGCAATCCATGTTTATTATTACACTAGCTGACCCGCGCAGTTTCTTATTATTATATCTATTTTTATTATTATATATTACGTGCGGTTTCACTTGCGTTTTTGCAGTTTTTAGCCCTCAGGAACAGTATGTTTTTTCGGGATAAAAAGCCTATGTGTTATTCCGGGACTTAAGCCATCAAAATTTCATTACAATCCGTTTAGTCGTCACGGAGATACGTGGTAACAAACATACACACACACAGACTTACTCATTTATAATATTATCAGGAAGCTTGGCCACTGAGGTGGTATAAAACTAAACAGCAATCCATTTTTGTATCAAGTTTATAATGTAAGTAAAATGTATGTTTAGGGGTCCAAGGGGTCGCGGCGGGCGCAGCGGGGGCGGCACCCGCGCGGGCTCGCCGCAGACGGACGACGCGCTCGCCAAACTAGTCGGCGTCAAGGTCAAGGAACTGGGGCAAGATGGAACGCCCTCCAAGTCTAACCAGGTGACGAATTGTTATTATTTTTTTATACTATCAAGGTGGAAAACAAGCAAACGGTCTACCTAATGTTAAGTAGTTACCGTAGTCTATGGACGCTTACAATACTAGAGGTATTAAGCGCGTTTGCCGACCCTTTAAAATATTTAAAATTTCCCTTTTTGAAGATGACCTTGAAAAAACTGTCAGACGAGCCCATGCCCGTTACACAGATAACAGAAAACGAGAACACATACAAAGAATATGTATGAACTATCCCACTTTGGCCAAGGGGAACGCATAAGCTGGCTTGCTGAAGTTCTAAATATTATGTATTCAAAGCTTTCACTAGTAGTACTGGTGATGATGATTTTTATTTACAGCTCGAAAGAGAGAAGAAACGACAAGAACGAGAGGCTAAACAGGCGGAGAAAGAAGCTAAACGACAGGAGCGATTGCAGAAGAAAGAGGAAAAAGATAAATTAAAAGAACAGAAGGCAAAGGAACGGGAAGAAAAAAAGTTGGCCAAAATCGCGCTGCAAGAGAGCAAGAGAATCAAAAAGGTGAGCTTTCCACGTCTAGCCATTATTATCATCATGGCAGCCTTCTTATATTCCCACTGCTACATTGGCCTACATATTATACTGGCGAGAGTGATTTGGTCTTAATCCACCACGCGGAACCAATGCAGATTGGTGTAGAATGCTATTTTGATTTCCGAAATCGAAAACTTTTGACATTATGTTTCGGCTTTTGGCTTTGACGACCAACTTTCCGATAGTTATTTAGCGTCGGGAACGTTTCCGACCCGACACCTTTCCGACAATTTCAAAATACCCCTGCAGATAACTGATAAAATTATACCTATAAAATATTTTATTACTCACATACGTCTATACATAGCAAATATACGTCAATGCTTATTTATAACTTCGTTTTTAGCCGGACCTTGTGTCATTTGTACAGGAGAAGGAATATGCGGGTCCTATGGTCGGATACGGGCCGCCTCCCGGCGGGATGGGCGGCGAGATGTTCCAGCCGCGGCCGCCGGCTCCGTACCACGACCAGAGGTTCCCCAACGCGCCTAGATTACAGGTTCGTTACATTCATATTATTGTGCATGTTAGAATCATCATCATCATCAGTGGCCTATAACATCTATTAAATATGATTAAGTAGCGTCCATTTATGAAGCTATTAGGCACTTACGTTCGTGACTAAAACAAATAATAAACAAAAAAAAAAAGAAAGCGCGCGAAGCTAACTTTGCGGAAAGCTACTTTGTTTATACTATGTTGATAGTATAACCTACAGATTCCCACCTCTTACAGATTCTTAATTGTACGAATAAGCCTCCAGGTTTGACCCGCGGTTTTCTTGATATCATCTGCCCACTGCTAGACGCCCAAGACGTTTAGTATACATAATCATATTTTATCAATTGTATGTTTTAGGTGCGGGCTGAGTTGCGAGGCATGTTGGTTGGCGAAGACAGAGGCTCGCACTCGCAACAGCAACACAATGCTCTCAGAGAAGGTAAGTAGTAATGTATAGACAGTGATATTCAACACTTTAATATCGCAGAAGTAACTGAAATAATCTATTGGATGTAAAAAGATACTTGTAAACTGAAGGCACACATAATAATAATAACAATATATTTTTTTATTATGTTACTACATACATACATACTAGCTCTTGCCCGCGACTTTGTTCACGTGGAACTCAGGAACCGTATTTTATTTCGGGATAAAAGTAGCCTATGTGCTATTCCAGACTATAATACATGCCTGTGTCAAATTTCATATAGACCGTTCAGGTGTTCTGGCGTGATACTCCCACAAACATACAAACATCCAAACTTGCCCCCTATATAATATTAGTAGGATTTCACTTGAGAGCTAATGGTTATTTAAAATGAGAGATTTCATGCAATAGCAAGCACTTTATCTGCATAAACATATTGATGCTTGTAGGTACTTTATCCGTAGCCGGATCACCGCAGCCATTCAAGCCTGTTTCAGAAGAACCGAGCATCATCACAAGAATGCCGCATATGATCAACCAGCAGTACAGGTAACTAACACCATTACAATACATGAAAAATCCAAGTTTAAATGTGTAATATTTAGCCCTCTAAGACCTCTAATTAAAACCTGGACCAATAGTAAAATTATTGGTCTAGTATTGGACTAATTGGTTATTATATAAAAAAGTATTAAGTACTCAGTTTTTGCTTTGAATACAAAAAAAGGTACCGAAATTTAAAATAATATGTGGGAAGGGAGTCCCAGTATAAACTGTCCATAAAAGGTTGATAAAGATATTTGTTACTTAATAAAATTTCCGTTTTCTGTGAGATATTGATAATACTTTTTGAAAATATTAACTTCAATTATATTTCCTATTTATTGAAATATTAGGTTTTATCAGTCAGATTACCATTTACATAATTCAACAGAGGCCCGATGATGTACCCCAACAACTCCGGTTACGGACCTCGCGGGCCTCAGAACATGTACCAACTGCACCCCGGGCTAGGGGCCGGTCCGACGGGCCCCGGGGGTCAGGGAGGCCGGCAGTACCCCCCGCAGTACTACCGCCTGCCGCCGTACGGCCCGGCGCGGCCCGAGCGACCTCCTCACCAGGCCTACAGACATCACATGCAAGGTAACAAACATATTAGCTGCACCCTAGATTAGGGACTTCACCATCATGTCAACCTCGAGGTAATCTAGCTCGACAACATGGATATAGTGAGAAGACTCATAAGGACTAAACCTTTTAAGTTAGTAGTGTAAAATCACTAGTGACCCTAACATAAAGTGAAAAAATAACAATTATCAACAAAGTGCTTACCCTTAATAAATAGAGACACTAAGAAAAGTGCCAATGGACACATTCATAATTATAATTTTTACTTTACTTTACTTAAAAAACATAAAAAAAACTTAAATTAGGGGGCGGTCAGACAGGCCCCCGGGATCAAAGGGCGGGCAGTACCCGCAGTTTTACCTCCGACGGACCACAGCGGCAAGCTTACATAGTAAGCCAACAGACATCACATGCAAGGTTTCAAACATGATATCAGCAGCGCCCTTGACTAGGGGCGGACGCACAGGCCCTGGGGACCAAGGACGCCTGTAGATTATCTGTGTCGTGTGTATCAAAAGTCTTACACAAAATAAGCTGAGCGGAAATGTGTAAAATAAACAAATAGAATTGTGTAAAAATTGTGTCACGTTGTTTTCGCGTTAATATTAGTTCATACACAAATAACACTTCTCTTTTCAGTTTAATGAACTTGCTTCCTCCCGCCTCTTCGCTGAAGTAGCTTGAAAAAAAGTAGTATTTAAGCTATTCCAGAACCAAATCGTTTGAGGCGTTACGGCGTGATTTTCAGTAATAAACAAACATTTTCGCATTTAGAATAATGATAATTATTAATAGCTACTTATTAGTACTTATTTTATACTGCAGGGCGATTACGTAAACCGCTTGCATTAAACCCATTGCATAAGCATTATTTAGATAATAAAAAAGCTTAGGACGAATGTGCTCCAACTCTACTCGACATCCAAAACAATACAACAAAAAAAAGCGATAGGAACCCAGCCGGTGTTGTTGCCAGTTCTTTTACGGCATGGGCGCGTTGGAACTGCCGTAAATTTTCCTAGCTTGTACGTTTCAGAGTGATCCTTGTAATTCTAATGAATAAAGCACTATTGATTTGATTTGCTCAATTGCAAATGATTTTCAAATAATTGCCACTTTAATGGTATAAAAAAAAACTCTGATAATTATTCGGTAAAACAAAGCAATCGAGACGAATTAATGCGAGCGCTTACGAAATCCCCATCTATGTTTTGTAATTTTTTTGCATACAAGTTTACTTCAAATCGTAAACCGAACACGGAACTCAACATTTTCATCACTTGTAGGCATGACGTATTTAAACTCTCTCCGATAAATTACGTCACTACGCTACCGCTCTGATGACGTGACGTAGCGTCAGAAAAGAAACTGACGTCAAACGTCAAGCCGGAAAATGCTGAAGCTTGCTGAAAAAGGTACTAAACTACGAAACATAACTGAACGAATGAATCAGATACTTTTGTTTGGAACGTCACTGTGACGTGAACGCAATGACGTAAAATCGATATTCAAAACAAAATGTCAAATTAGAATCTAATGAATATCGCGACTAAATAATAACAAACTGACGGGAACCAATCAATTATAAGCAACTGATTATAGCAAGAGCTTTGTCCCATCGGGTTTGCGATCGATTGTGACAAACTAATACGTAATGAGTGCGTGCTTTTGTCATGTACTTGACCTTAGCTCACCAAATAAAGAAATAAAGTTTGTGAGTTGCCATGGAAACTGCGACAATAGTGATAAAGCTCCTTATATCGGTAAGATATTTATCGTTTGATCGAAAAACGTTCGGTATTATGTGTTGCGATTGTACCCTTTTAAGGGTCTTTTTTTTTATTTGAGTATTTGAAGGTTTCAAACCACTAATTGTTTCTCGTTAATAATGTTATGTTTATGATGACTTATATTATCAAATAAAAAAAAACAATACATTTAGAGAAAAACAAAAACCATGTTTTATTAAACCAAATGACGACCTCTGTGGCGAGGTGGACAAGGATCCGATTGGCGCAAAATGTGCGGGTTCGGTTTCCGCTACGAAATAGATATTTATTTGTATGATTATATTATCAGCAAAACATATTTTTGGTCCGGGTGTTGTGTTGATTTCGGAATTACACACGCGGGATACGATAATTTTAATGTATGGTCTGGACTAAAACTTGTTAGGAATATTTTTATTTCCAATCCAGTTTGTTATTTCGGAACAAATGCGGAATTCGGAACAATTAAACCAAATGACGACCTCTGTGGCGAGGTGGACAAGGATCCGATTGGCGCAAAATGTGCGGGTTCGGTTTCCGCTACGAAATAGATATTTATTTGTATGATTATATTATCAGCAAAACATATTTTTGGTCCGGGTGTTGTGTTGATTTCGGAATTACACACGCGGGATACGATAATTTTAATGTATGGTCTGGACTAAAACTTGTTGGGAATATTTTTATTTCCAATCCAGTTTGTTATTTCGGAACAAATGCCGCTTTATCTCTTTCCATTAAGTCTTCTAAGTCTTTAGCATTATTGGCCAATCCTTTTTAAAAAGTTCTATCACTCAGAGGGCAAAGACAGCCCAGAGTTGTTTATTTATTATTATTATTATTATTATGAGCCTGTAGTGTCCCACTGCAGGGCAAAGGCCTCCCTTCCTTCTCTCCAATCATCACGGTTATGGGCTACTGTGGACCAGTCCTTCAGGTAAGAGTCAATTTCGTCCCTCCATCTTCGCCGTGGTCTGCCGCGAGGTACTTCTCACTTATGGCGCGCAGACCTGGTCTTTGACTGATCAACAAAAGTCCAAACTCGGGGTTTGACAGCGATCCATGGAGCGCAGTATTCTAGGAGTCAAGCTTACAGACCGCGTTCGTAATAGCATACTTCGCTCCAAAACACAAATCGCGGACGTCGGACAGCAAGCGGGTAGATTAAAATGGGACTGGGCAGGCCACGTCTGCCGCATGTCGGATGCATTGTGGGCTAAATCCATCACAGAGTGGACGCCCCTAAATGGAAATGTTTATTTATAATAATTATAATACCTGTAATGTTATAAAGCTGTGGCTTAAGCTTAAATTTTTAGGCTTTCGACCATAGGTACGCCCAAGTAAAAATTCAGACAGAAATCGTAGGAATTTTAAGTTATTTAATAAGTGGTTCAGTAAAAGACAAATAGACACTTAACTTGCAATTTTTTTTTGTCATTCCTAGCAGGAGATTCTGATTACAAAATAGTATGTAACAGTTTTTTATAACATAAATTTTTTTTTTAGGTCCGCCAGGTCCGCCTCCTGCTATGCACCACCAGGGCCCGCCCGGTTCTATGCACCATCCACCTGGCTTTGGATACAGAGGACCACCGCCCAACTCTATGCCTCAAGGACACATGCCTGACAGACCAGCCGCCTCACCGAACCCACCGAGCCATTTAGGAGGCCATCTAACAGGCCCCCCGAACCCACACGGCCAACAGAACCTTGGCCCGCCGACTACCATAGGCGGCCCGAACCATCAACCCGGACCACCCATTCACTTAGCAGGCCCACCGGGTCACTTAGCGGGCCCACCGGGTCACTTAGCGGGACCGCAGAGCCATTTGAATCAACTGGGGAGACCACCGGGCATGCCGAACTTACCACAGAACTCGCACGAAAGGCCGAACTCCCACGGACCGCCCAATGCCGGACCGCCTAATCCCCTGAGAGGACCGCCTAACTCTCAAGGTGGACCACCTAACTCTCACGGTGGACCGCCAAATCCTCTAGGCGGACCGCTTAATCCCCATGGACCGCCTAACTCACATAGCGGGCCACGGAGTATACTGGACGGAACTAACCTAGCCTCACAGATGGCTAGAGGGGCGTCGCCAGTCGCCGGGACCTCGGGGATGAAGCACGGCGCTCCCCCGGGCGTGTCAGGACAAACTGGTCCGCCGCATAGCGACGAGCCGCCGATCAAAATCAAGGCTGAGGTCAAGACAGAGCCTGAGTATAGGTGAGTTTAATGAGCTTTTGTTCATCTTTTTTTATCATTTAGTTAGTAAGTTTTTTCCTATGAGTCAGTGGCCAACTTTGGTGAGGTACTTTCGTTGTTCGACTTGCCGGTTTCCGCTTGATTTTATTCATCGTTTGAGAGCACTGGCATTGCTCTCATACATCTATCTATACACAAACGAGAGGGCAATGCTTCTAATACATCAAAAACAAAATTACAGTTGAATTGTAGATTTTTGACACAATCATCTGTGGGAGTTACTACGCTCCCGTGTTGAAAATGAAATAGGAAATCTTCTAGTTAAACCATGTAATTAGGAATAACTTTATGCTGGTACAGTTAGAGAATTACTATCAAATACAAATGTTACACAAAATCCCGTGAACAGTAAAAGTAACAGCCCGTAATGGCGGATCACGTGTGTGCTAGTGATGTTCCACCTCTACTGCTAGGGATGTGACCCATCGATTCTAATTAGTAGTGAAAGATTGAATCGCTACACATCATCACAATCATGATCAAACCATAACTGACAAAATACGATTATGCAGCTGTTTGTCAATAAGTTAGTAGAATTGCCCCTCAGCTTCGAACCCACGATTTTAGAATGTGAAGGAATCAAATGCTCCATTGAAAAACTCTTACCATTTCTAAAACTCTCCATATTAACGTTGATTAAATAATACTCATAATACAGCTCTGTTTAACAGCAGCTTACATTGGGGCTAGATGATGCTGTGTGGATCGTCCAGCATTATTTATTTATTAAATTACAGATCGCCGCCAACATCGCCGGTGGAGAACATAGGGTTGTCGGGCGGCGCGCGGGCGGAGGAGACGCCGCGGCACCCTAAGATCAAGCACACGGAGAACAAGGACCGGCGGCCGCGGTTCCCTCTCGGCCCGTACGCGCCGCACTACGCGTCCTACGGCCCCTACGCGCCGCACTACGCGCCAGAAACACACCATACATTACAGGTAGGAGAAGCATCAAGCAAGAATTTAGCGGCTTGTGAAATTAAGCCCAGTGGTTGTCTAAGCAGCAAGTAGGTTGTAGAATGAAATGACGGCTCAAGACCAACTGTTGATTGTGCACAGCACACGTCATTTACACCTGAGCGAATTCTTGCTTAGATAACCGCTTCTTATTCAGGTAATGAGCGTCATCATCATGACAGCCTTCTAATGTTCCCACTGCTGGGACACTGGCCTACTCTCAGGCGAGAGTGATTGGGTCTTAATCCACCACGCGGACCCAATGCGGATTGGCGGATGGCACATGTCTTTCGAATTTTTAGTTCTTGGACATGCCGGTTTCCTCACGATGTTTTCCTTCACCGTATGAGAGCACTGGCATTGCGCACATAAATTTTTCGAACAGAAAAATCCATTGGTGCACGACCGGGTTTGAACCCACGACCTTCGGATCGGAAGGCGGGGTCACTACCACTAGACCACCGGTGCACACGGGGTAATGAGCGTACTTAGCGTTTAAAAATTAAAATTTATTTTTTCAGCAATATCTATCAGCGGAGCGGCCGCGCAGCCCGGCTCCTCCCAACGACGGCTCACCGCAGCAGTACCACCTGCCGGCACACCTGCGGCCCTACACGCACGGCCCTCCCGGCTCGCGACTGCCTCCTCCCCCTCCCGGACCCCACCACCCTCCTCACTCGCACCATCCCATGCCACATCAGAACTTACACTTACCCCGGCCTCGTGAGCTCACCAATGGTCCGCGTCCGCCCTCCCCGCACCGAGCTCCTCGCCCTGCGCATCCTATAACCCCGGTTTTACCCGGTGTGCCGCCTCCATCCTCCCATCCGCTGAGCCAGCCCCCGCCGACTTCGCATCGCCTGCAGGCGCACCACAGACTGCCCTCCCAGCCGACTCCGCTGATAGCTCAGTCGACGCTTCCACCGCAAGCGCACTCCCACCCGCCGACGACCCTACCCGGCCAGATTCATCTCGCGCCGTCTAGATCACCGAACCCGCGGCGACAATCCCTCACACCTCCACAAAACCCCCCGCTCCACCAACCGTTCGTGCAACAGGCGCAGATCTTACAAGCGCCGATAGTTCCTTCGCGACCGACCCCTCCCCCCGCGGTAGCGCAGTCCCCCTCTCCGCACAACGCGCACATGATGTCTCAGCCCCCACCGCACCCCGCGCCTCATCCCGCACGGACACCCCCGACCCATCACTTACCTCATGAGCTAACGAGCCCGAGCGCGTCCGTTCCGTATCAATACGAACGCAGACCTATACTCCCAGCACCGATCCCGCGAGATTCCCTCCCGCAATCGCCCCCGAGACGGGAATTTGAGACGGAATCTCGACGGGAGTTTCCTGAACCTCAGCAACCGGAATTCGAATCGCAACCGCGGGAATTCGAGCCCCCAGAATCTCGGAAAGAAGCCACCGAACAGGCGGAAGCAGATTCAACGATTGCGATTAAAACCGAACCTATGCTTGGGAGAGTCAAGGAGGAACCGAATAGAGAAGAGGGCGGCGTGTTCGGTGGACTTGTTAGCTACTTTTCGAGCCAGCACGAGGACGATATAGACGCGTAATAAAACTATGTGTTATGTTCTACTTGACAGCTAGGCTCGTCGTCTTTTGAAGTCCATAGGATGATTAGACGCGTAGGAAAAAGAAAAGAAAAGACCTTACGTAGACTTCACATAGGGGGTTTTTGACTAATATCGTTAAGTCCATACTAATGTCTCCCCAAAATGTATGAGAAGACTCCAGTATTCACACGCGTAGTATAATGAGTAATGTTATGACGATAAGAAATATGTATTTAAATTATAGCGTATTGATCTGAGTATCGCACTTAGAAGTGACTTGTAAATATTACGATAGATATTATTTATCCGATGTATGATATTAATTGTAATAAAGTGTTAGAATTTAGAGTATATATTAGAAAGATGAGTCTTTTTTGGTCTCGAATAAGCGACGTATTATTATTTTTGGTTATGTTTATTAAGTGAGATTTATTTATATACAAACGATAGTACTTACTGTATACTCTGGATACGAATTTTATTAAAGATCGATAACATTTTTTTGCAAAATAAATGTTTTCTCCTAGCTATGTGGTTTAATTTATTAATAAAACAAATATGCTTTTTTATGATTTATTTTATTTGCGCGGTCTTCCAGCCACTTTTTTGTTTCCTGCAGCTTGTTTGTTTTTGCCGCCGAAGGAAATGGTTTGTTCTGTAAAAGAAATAAAATATAAAGATAAAGTATTGTGCAAAGTGCATTTTACACTCGCCAAAACACTAGATTGTGACTTAAAATTGAGCTGTTTTTGAGTGAATACCACTAGCGAAAATTGTGTTTAGGTTTGTTCTATGAAAATAGAGCTATTTATTTCGATAAGAATAAGATTTAGATTGGAACTTCCAAGAGTAACCCTGCAGGATAATTAGCCTATTGTAACGATGTACTTTATCTAACAATGTATTTTTTATAATGTGAATTTTAATGACCTGTAAGATGTTATTCTTATAAATAAATAATTGAAACTGAAACTGATAGCAATGGTTACCTGGGGGCGGGATTTTGAGTGTGATGTCGTATGTTTTGCTCTTTGGCCTTTTAGCAGCTGGCTCAAGCATTTCAGGGGTTTCTGCCGGCGTCACGGATTCTTGTGTCGCCGCCCATCCGTCCTGCAACAAGCACAACTGTGGTAAGAAACAAAATAACCCAAAAAAATCTGAGAACCCTCTTCATCTTGCACAACACCATCAAAGATAATGCTATAAATTCCTAAATGTTATTTCAAAGACTTAGGGTAAGTTAGCAAGTAAACAATGCACATTACATCTTGTCTAGGACACAATTAGAATCCTAGAAATCACCCTGCCTGAGTATGACTTGATAACCTACATCAGTGTTAAAAATAATACAAAGTATAGGTAAGTTATTGGTGGTCTAGTGGTATTATCCCCGCTTTCCGATCAAGATCGTGGGTTAGAACCCAGTCGTGCACCAATGAAATAGTGGTGGTGAATTAAGACCCAATCACTCTCTCTCGAGAGTAGGATAGTGTCCCAGCAGTAGGAACATAGAAAACTGCCATGACAGGTAAGTTAAGACTACTAATCTTCGAGCTTAATCTTAAATGAGTTCAGTAGATGTCGGCTGTCGAGAAGTTAGCCGGGCCGTTTCGATAGCCTTGTGTCTATAGTACCATTAATTTGTACCATCAATGGTACAAGTGATACTACAATGTGTCCTTAGTACCATCAATGGTACTACCGATACTAGCACGTGTCGCTAGTACCATTGCATCGAAAACATACAAGACGCTCGCTACGCTCGCTCGCCTCGCGCGTAGTTTTTCACTAACCTAACATAACCTAAACTACTGATTTCAATCTAATGAATAAGTGACATCCGCTTAGATCGAAATGAGTAGGTTAGGTTATGTTAGGTTAGTGAAAAACTACGCGCGAGGCGAGCGAGCGTAGCGAGCGTGCCGCGGCAGCGGCCGCCGAAGCGCCAGAAATTTAGTATTTGTTTTTCGATCTAATGAATAAGTGACATCCGCTTAGATCGAAATGAGTAGGTTACGTTATGTTAGCAAGAAGAATACCTATATACAGGAGGATAAATACGTTACTGAGCATAGGAATGGGACTACGAGAAACAGTTCTCCCTTGTGGTCCCATTAATGGGACAAAATCCTTGGACCACGAGAAAATTGCGTCGTTAGAAAATAAAAAAACCTGATTTTTATTTTCACAAGTAAATACACAATTTAAATTACACTATAAATCTGAATCTAACTTAAAACCCCTTAGACCTGCAAACGGCACGGTTTATTATTTTTGATTTGTTTTTTTTCACGAGTAAATACACTGTATAAACTAGTATCTTTTTCAACGGTACTAAGGACACATAGTAGTATCACTTGTACCATTGATGGTACAAATTAATGGTACTATAGACACAAGGCGGTTTCGATGCGCAATGGAGTTTTTTAATTAGGTACAAAAAGCTAGCTTCACGATAGCCGAGATCCGTTGGCAGTACTTTAGCAGAAGTTACACAAGGAGCGCTCATGACATAGCTGGCTAAGTTGTTTTCAAAAAATCAACGAAATTCCACGTAGCCACCATTTGGATGAGTGACCGCCAGTGGGAAATTCAATTGAGCGCTCCCGTATTTCGTAGGGCACGGGACACGGGACCGACTTCTTAAGTCGGTCCCGTCTTTTTAAAGTTGTTAGGCCATGACAGAGGCCTTCGGGCGGTCTAAAAACTCTGCCACCAGAGTTGGCCATTCATACGAACTTGCTTTTATTGACAACATCTGGTAACACGTTCCAATAGGCATTTATTATTATTATTATTATATCAGCCATTCATATCCCACTGATGGGCAAAGGCCTCTCCCCCCATTCTCTCCAGACTTCTCGACACTGCGCTAGTCTACCAGGAATTTATCTAGTTCATCCCGCCATCTTCGTTTTGGTCTTCCGCGTTGCCTTCTCGCTGGGTCAGGGCGCCACTCGGTGGCTACCCTTGCCCCCCACAGCTCACTTGGCATACGGCTGATATAACCAGCCCAGTTCCATTCTAATAGGCATGATGAATTGATGACTGATTTTAAAAAACTGTTCTATTGTATTCAGAAGTATCGACTTTATGCAAAAAATAACAAAAATAGATGGTTTAGACTTAGAATAAAAAAAATCGCGATTTAAATTAGAATTTTACAATTCACGCAAAAACGAATCCAAGACACGGTGTGACAGTAATGACGTCATAGTTAAGGTTTCAATGTAAAATTTTAGCAATAAGGTTCAAATTTCTGCCATTTTGTTTAAAGCCATCACAGAGAACCAAAATGCTTTGATTGGTGTGTTTTTTTTTTTTTATACCACTAAAGTGGCAACCAAGCGTACGGCCCACTTGATGGTCAGCGGTTACCGTAGCCTATGTACGCATGCAACATCATAGATATCACTTGCGTGTTACCATCCTGAGACGTTAGATGGAAAGTCTCATGTGCCTGTAATTTCACCGGAAACCATACCCTTCGAACCGAAACACAGCAATGCAAAAAAATGGTGTTCAACCTTTTATGGCGGATTGCTGTATTTTGTAGTTTTATTTTATTAAAATCATATGGTTTTTATATTCCTTGAAATCTTTTTCATATGGTGAAGACGTGAATTTTAGTGATTCTTGGTAACTGTCATCATGCCTATTGTGGACTACTCTATTGCTAAACGCACGTACCTCTGGATCTTCAATCTCAGGTGCGATGGGAAGGAATGAGAGCATGTTTCCGTCCTCACCCTCCTCATCTGAGCTGCAGAATGCCGCTACCGGCTCGCATGTCGTCACATCCACCTGAACACAGACCATTTTTTTTTAGAATACGAAATATTGATTTTAGAATACCTCGGTGGCACTGTGGGCGAGTACTCTGTACCGAGTCATACCGAGTCGCACAGCTCGCACAGAGTTCACTGATCTACTATTAAAAATGAGTGATTAATGGGTCTTCGCTCTTGGCTCTACGCTGATCAAATGCGGATTAGTGGATGTCACAGTCCTTTGAATTATCAGTCATTGGTCAAGCCGGTTTCTTCACGATATTATCATTCACTTTTGAATAGAAATATCTATTGGTGCACGCGACTGACCCACGACTTAGCGGAGTTACTACCACTAGAAAACTTAGGAGGATCATGCTACAAACTACTGTGTTAAATAAATCGAACAGCAAATCACCTCGACTTCTTCATCATTCAAGCTCTCGCCAGTTTGGTCTACTGAGCGGTCTTCGTCCTCGACATCAAACTCGCTTTCCCTTTCCTCATACTCCACGTTCTCGTCCAACTCCTTGAAGTCTGGCGCAAAGGCTGACCAGTTCTCAACTTGGTTCTGCGCCCAGATTGATACTACGCCTAAAATACATGTAAACTACTCTAAAGACAATTCACTGCAAATCTAAAATCTATTTGTACTACTAGCGTGCGCATGGGTGCATAAACTGTTCATATAAACTGCCTTCCTTGTGAATCACTATCTATTAATGAAAACCGCAATAATAAGTTGCCTAAGCGTACATACATACTATGGATAGACGGCAAAAAGCGAATTTGTTTTATTCTATATAAAGAAGCATCTTATAGTAATCAGGCTTTTTTGACTGTTACGTTTACGCCGCTTAACCGATTTCGATGCAATTTATCACTGAGATACTATGAAGTTGAGAAAGGACATAGGCTACTATTTATAGCCAGCTAGTTTGAAATCACGAAAAACGGTTTAATCCGTGTGACGTCCGGCTCGTCATAAGCATGCATCATCCGACATACTGTGACCGCTTTTATGTCATCAGTCCATCGAGGCCGTCCTTTCCTTTGCTTTAGCTTGAAACATACCTGCGCTAATACTAGCAATGATCGGCCGGATCGGATGCCACACAACATCCAACAGAAGCTCTCCTTTAGTCCCATGTAAGATTTTGACGAGATTGCCGATGGATTTCTCCCATATATACAGTGCGTGTTGTCGCGCTGAGCCCGCGCAAATGTATTCCCCATCGCCCGAAAAACAGCATTTCTTCCATGTTGTTCTGCAAACCACAGATAATTTTTATTATAAAAACAGGCTTGCAAATGAAATAGAGCTTTGGCAAGCGGTACTTCAAAATCAATATTTATTTTTAATAAAATAGCCGGGATAAAAAGTGACCGGGAATAGAACATAGATATATAATGATATATCTATGTTTAAACAACCAAATCGGCTCAGTGGTTGCCGAGTTATAGAGAAACAAACATCCATCCAAACTTTCGCATTTATAATATAAGTGTGATAAGTATTTTAGGTGTGTATTTACAAAAAATGTAGCAAGTATTCTATCAGTTATCTGGTTCCCAAAGTACAAGCTATGTTTAGTTTTTTACCTAACTAACCAACTAACTGCTGTGTAAAAATGTCTGCCATTATATATTATTATTCCTATCAGCTAGTAGACACCCACTGTTGAACATAGGCTTCCCCTAAGGAGCGAGTTATAAATTAATAAAAATATTTATAATATAATTTATTTATAAAATTAATAAGTAGTAATGCCTCACTTCTAAAAGTGACTTGTTAATGTTGGTATTATCTTACTTGTTAACAAGGTCCTGCAATTTCTGTATGGGCTCCGGCTCACCATTTACACCACATTTCAGCACCGTATTTGTGTCGTAAACTCTTATGACGCGGTCTGAAGTATTCACTAGGAAACAACTGGAAATTACACAAAACTTAATAAACTGTTTGCATCTAACAAGCACTACTAACGTGATTAGAACTATATCAAACATCTACTTTATCGATAGCCAATTATTCTGCTCCTACATGGTAAAACAACGAGAGGAAACTGGCATGTCCAATACCAAAAAAATCTGAAAGAAACTTAACATCCATAACCTGCATTGAATCAACATAAGAGCTAAGAGCCAATTACTTTCTTTCAAGAAGGATGGCATCTCAGTAGTGCAAAAATTAGAAGATTGATTATGAGTACAATATATCTGTGATCCTGGAGTCATCTATCAATCTGCATTGGGTCAAAATTGTGGAATGAAATCCAATTACTCTCTGACTGAAGATGATGTAAAGAAAATTAAAAAAGGTAAAGGTACTTACTTTCCTCTTCTCGCGAATTCAATACTTTTAATACTAGTTGTGCTTGAAGTGCCAACAGTTATCTTAAAACTAGCTTTTATTGAGAGTGTCTGAGAGTCTAAAATTAGTATTTTGCCCTTTGCATTCCCGGTGTACACATGATCTCCTCTTCTATCAAAAGAACCTATTACATTTATATCTCCCTGAAAACAAATTAATATATTTTATTTATATGCCACTTTTACTAACTTAGAGTGCACTAAAAAAATATATAAAAGATCATTAAAAATCTGATTAGTAGTGATTAGTAGTGTAACTACATATCATAGGAATTATATTAGTGATTAGAATGCATTTAGTTGATTGAGCCTAGGCCCTGAAGTATTTGCAGTGCAACTGATGAATGCAGTTGTTTCAGGTGCTCATTATTTGCTCTTATATAGCAATGAAACATCAGCCAGACTACAAAAACAAAAACAAATAGATGTTTAGCTTATTTTAAAATCAAGGTACCTAACTGGTGTATTCACAGTCTCTTTTACACCTAGGGTTATTTGGCAGCTAGAGTAGTATAGAACCTATAACTCTGCCAGATATTTGTTCACACTACATTACATACATCTTCATCTATTGGAAGTATCTTGTGCTCTCCATCAGTATCCACTAATAGTGCTGCATGCCTCATGGGGCATACAAGGAAACGCTTGTCTTTCCTTGGGTCAAACTGTACTCTCAAAATAGGCGTGGGGAATCTGTACCGCTGCTCACACTCTCCTGAGAGGACATCCCATATGCAGACGTTGTGATCAGTTGACGCTGATAAAAGCTGAAAAAAGATTATTGATTTACTAGCTGTTGCCTGTGACTTTGTTTATGTGGAATTCTGGAACCATACTTTTGACTGTGATAAAAAGTAGCTTGAGTCCTATACATCATCTACCTATCTTTTAAATTTCAGCCAAATCGGTTCAGTGGTTAGTAAGTTATAGAGGAACTAACATCCAAACATCCAAATTTTTGCATTTATAACAGATAATAGTGTGATAGTGTGTTTAGTATTCAGATATATCTTTATCTGTCTATCTAGAATCTATAATGCTAGTTCTCTCCAACTGTTCTGGAACTGTCTAAAATTAAAATCCAGACCTGACATAATATCATATTATGTACTTTTATCCAGCTATGTGTGTCTACTTTCTCTCCTCTAATATAATAACACTGCTACTGTTAGTAACACAATCTGCAAATATTTGCTCTGGGTGTTCCGGGGATTTCTATGTATAATAAAAATATCTAATAATCTGACTAATTATATCAGTCATCTACATGTACCCAGAACACAAGCTCTGCTTAGCTTGGAGCTAGATGATGCTGTGTTGATTGTCCAGCATTATTAATTTATTTTACTGTGACCATCATTGAAAATTATTAAGGTATTGAGCCCTTAAGCCTGAGGAGAGACTTTGCCTCTCTTTGTGTGTTCTACCGCTTGTATAATGGGGTGTGTTCGGAAGAATTGTTTGACTTGATGCCAACAGCTACTTTTTACCATCGCACCGCTCGCCATCGGCAGGGATCCATCCACACACTCTAGAGCCAGGTTGGTCGCGCACCGTAAGGTTTCAGAGGAACTTCCTCCCGCGAACACTTAGGCTGTGGAATGATCTCTCTGCTGAGGTTTTCCCTGGAGACTACAGTATGGGGTCCTTCAAAAAGGGTGTTATAAAATTTTTAAAGGGTCGGCAACGCGCGAGTGATACCTCTAGTATTGCAAGCGTCCATAGGCTACGGTAACTACTTAACATCAGGTGGGCCGTATGCTTGTTTGCCACCGTGGTGGTATAAAAAAAAAAAAAAAATAATAATATTAGTTTGAATAAAAACTTTTGTGAAATGCTTATTACTTATGTATGAGAAAACTATACCTTTTTACAATTCCTAGACCAGCTAAGACTACAAACAGGGTACACATGAGCTGACAGTGATTTGGCAATGCCTCTAGTAAGGAAGTCCCAAATAAATATCCTTCCATCGTTACATCCAACTGCTAAAAGGGTGCCTCTGCGATTAAAAGCGCAGGTCGCCGCTAATGATATCGAGTCCAGGGAGCCATCAAACTCCTGAAAAATAAATAAACTAGCTTAGTATTATGAAAAACAATATTGTGGTATATTATTACAATATTGTAGATATCAGTTGTTCAGTCATACTCTGTCATAGGTACTAAGGGTGAAACAATAACTCACCTCAGGATAGTTCTGTCCAAATGATTCTGAAAACAAATATAAAAGTTATTTCTAATTGTTACTTTAGTAAACAAAAACAAAAAGGCTTCTTTACCGAGTAATTCCAAGTTCATGATGTACTTATGTAAATAACTAATGAAGCATCAGATCTCCAGTGGTTGTTGCTCGATTTGTTTGCTGTAGTTTAGAAATTTATTCAGATAAATAATAGCTACACAAAAATATATTCGCATATCGCAGCAGCAGTCTTGGCTGGCAGCAGTCATCCTAGTAGTCTGTGGCAGCAGTCATCATAATTTACTCAACGTAGTGCTTACCAGAGAGAATATAAGCACTACGCTTAGTGCTTTAATTCTCTTGGATTTACTCTGTGCGTGTGCAGCAGTAGAGCAGAGCTAAACGTAACGTAGTGCTTACATTCTCTTGGGCAGTAGCAAGCAGTGCATGTAGGTAGCCTGTGCCCAAGGGAATGTAATGTAACTTACATAATGGGACCAAGTGCTTACATTATGTAAGCACTTGGTCCCATTATTGGTCCAAGGAACATAACATTAGGTCTATGTAGTGCATCCTCTTGGCAATCACATAACCAAACTGACCAAACCAACTGAACCTGAACAGACTGAACTTAACTGACACAAAGAAACTACTTCATAAATGATTACATTACATTACAATCATATTATTGAGTCAGTAGCAGAGTGAAAAAAAAGTGTTTTGTCTGTGGCTTCCTTCTTTCCAACCATGATGATGAGAATAAAGGCACTACGTTGCTTTGCTTTGTGCCCAAGAGAAGAGAACTTTAGATTTTACTCTTCGGAAGAGAATGTATTTATGCACTACGTTGTACGTTGTGGTCAAGGAAGTCTAAGTATGGGCCCGAATTTTAAAAAACGTGGCAAAAATTCGATTGCATGCACTATTACAGTAATGTTATCCAAGGTCAGCGAAGTCCACCGAATCATGACCTCTGGCTTAACGTATAATAAGCGTAATCAGCCAGTCAAGTCCCCCATATGCCTTGATGTTATCGATCCATCGCTTTGGCGGTCGGCCTCGAGGGAATGTTATACCATTCGCTTTGTTGGTGCTTCTTTCTAGAGTTATTGGTAGACTTTTTAAATACACAGGACGGCATTTTACGCCTGTTTTTCATAAATTCGTCCGATGCGCACAGGTCCGCGTCTGCCAGTCGACTGATGCGAATGGAGTGAGCTCACTTCTTTCAATGTGAACCTATTTTATAGCGGTCGGAGCACTGTCAGGGCCCTTCTATCTATACTTAGACTTCCTTGGTTGTGTTGAATATAATAGTGTTCTGTTCTGTGTGGTGAAGGAATGTGGTGTGTGTGCGTCTCTAAAAGCGTCTATTGAAAATAAATATAATAAATAAACAGCTATCAACCGATGCCGAACTCGTAGAAAGAAAACCTGTGTTCAGTGGAATTTACGAACGAACATACAAATTGTTTAATTTAAAATGGCATTTTCTGTTGCGTGGAATGCATACCAAAACAATATTTGTAAAGGCTTGAGTGCACTGCAGCAGGTATCTAGAATTCTAGACGATTCCTAATTTTTCTTGCCCAATACATTTTAGCTAAATTACTTGATTGATAAGCCTCCCCTAAAGAGTGCTAAGACCACAGATTTAGCTCACCATCCACCGGTTTCTTGAGATGCTGTAAATATCATCGGTCCATAGAGTGGGGGGCCGTACCACACTTCGTTTCTAGTTCGTGGTAGTTTTCGTGAGATTTAAACTCTTGTGATTGTACCTATTTGTGTTGGTTATGATTTGTTAACTCAGTGCGCTTGACACTCGAATGATGAAGACAATCATGAGGAGACTTGCATGTTCTACAGCAATTTTACTGAAAAAGTTCACCTTAGATATTATCTCTTGCCATGTAGCTTATAGCTCTTTTTAGGTATACCAATTTAATGCTATCAAGAACTCCCTTAACCGCATTTGCATGAATTGTCTAATTACTGTTTTATTTCACCAGAGAGGTCAGTTTGTGGACATGACAATAGCAGCAGATGGGCACCATGTGAAAGCACATCAGATGGTGTTGTCTCTCATCAGCCCTTACATTAGTGATCTGATATCTTCAGCTGCTTGCCCCCATCCTGTTATTTTTTTGAATGTAAGATTGATTTGACTCTGATACTTTACGGCCCATAGTCAAGAACCATACTTGAGTGTGGAAGAACTCAAAAATCAATGCTTGAGTCATGATTCACATCCAAGTATGGGTTTTGAATATGGGCCTACAAGGCATTGCTGTATTTTTGTTATTTCTTGAACAATGCAAAATTTCCATTAACTTCTTGCCAGGATCACAGACAATAGATTTTCTATTGTGTCCTGTTGAGATCTGTAACAGCATAGTAATGAGTTAAATATACCTACTATTATATAAAAATAATACATCATCATGACAGCCTTCTAATGTTCCCACTGCTGGGACACTGGCCTACTCTCCAGCGAGAGTGATTGGAGTCTTAATCCACCACGCGGACCCAATGCGGATTGGTGGATGGCACATGTCGTTCGAATTTTAAGTTCTTGGACATGCCGGTTTCCTCACAATGTTTTCTTTCACGGTATGAGAGCACTGGCCTTGCGCACATACATTTTTTGTAGTGAAAATTCCATTGGTGCACGACTGGATTTGAACTTACGACCTTAGGATAGGAAGTCGATCCTTCCACTTAAAAATAATAAAATAAATATATAATTGTTTGTAAGTACAGCAACAACCCTAAGAAAAGTGTCATGTATGGAATAACAAAACTGCTAAAGAATAACACATTTTATTTTCCAGCAAGTGTCTTACCAAACTTTACAATCAATTTTGCAATATGCATACACAGGGGAAGTTATGGTACCGAGAGATAATATCAGTGAGTTCTTAGAAGCTTGCAAAGCTTTGCATATAAGAGGTGTTGAAGATTTGGTAAGAAAATACTTTATGTAATACTAGCAACCTGGTCCGCCTTCACACAGGTGCTTAGACTATCTATACTAATATTTTAGTAAGTAGTAAGTAAGATTTTACCGTTTTTGTATTTTGGTTTGTTACGAATAAACTCAAAAAACTACTGGTTGTTTTAAAAAATATTTCAACATCAGATGCCTACATTATCCCCGAGTATTTATTACTAGCGACCTGCCCACGGCTTTGCACAGGTGTGGGAGTGACGGACTGCTAGTATATATAAACCTTTCTCTTCAAACGCTATCTAATACATCAATGTGGTTATATTTCGATGCGAGAAGCCTGGATGAAACACAGTTTTACTAGTTTGGGAACCTATGGATTCATAAACAAATCATGTATCTAATATTCCTGTGTCAATAAATAAAAAAAAAAATGTAACCCACATTAAAATCCTTTGCGTAGTTTAAAAGATGCGTACGCCATAGATAAATAGACAGGGGCGGGAAGCGACTATGTTTTACTAGGTAAAGGCAATAGTGGCACCATAGTACTAATCACATACCTACCTACTGGTAATCTGCCGTCCGAGAACCTTTATTCCCTGTGAGGTTCTGCTAGTATCCTACAGTATATAGGGATCATGGGACTTCAATATAAACGTTGTTATTGTTTTAAAAACGTGCACCCGACCGTCTAGCTGGCTCGGCCCCGACCGTATGAATCGCCGCGCACCGGCACGAGCGAAGCAACCCGATGACGCGTCGTACGCATACATTTAATCAGCAAACGCCACATTTATCGGTTTTTCAAGTTATATGGCCACTTTAATTTATACTAAGAGCTTTGAAACCTTAATTCTACAAATTTCCTCGTTACAGATTCGATCGCGTAGCAAACTTTATAACTAAACATAAAAATTAAACAACTGTTTTTAGCATACTACGGGCCAGGAGTTAGAGAATATTGACAACATCACAGAACATCCTGAAGAACCAGCTACAGATGTAAATGAGCCTATGATTTCAAGGAAAAAAAGTGTTTCAAATCTGCTCATAGAAAAGATTGAAAGGTAAGTGTTATTACCATGTTAACATAACAAACAACAGTAGCACATGATCCTTACTAGTCGCGGTGATATGATAGGTACATCTAAAAGATTAAGTGTGTTATAAAAATAAATAATAGCAGCAGCGAAGCTTGTACTATGGGAACCAGATCAAAGAAACACCCAGAGCCAGGATAAATATTTGCAGATCATGCAAACATTTGTCCCGCAGCGGGGATCGAACCTGCAACCTTTCGCCTCAACCGGGCACTCGTCCACCGAGCCACTGAGTTCGTCAAATGCAGTGTTAGTTCAACTAGGATTATAATTTATAATGTAGTGCCCCAACCAGGTCCCTTAGTATCATTTTAAGATCTATTGTAGCCACCAACCTCAAGTAGGTTATGCAATAAATAAATATGAAAAGATAATGGACCCAGCTTTAGAGTGTCTTACTATCCCCATGTCTAATTAATATATAATAATAATCATCTAATTAACATAATATTTCAACATTTTCAGTCTTGCCAGTGACAATGAAATGATGGATGCTCCATTTGACCTAGACGACGATATACCTTACCACTGTGGTGGCAGCAGTCCTGACCTTAACAAGAGTAAATCAAGTAAAAATGATATCAAAACTTTATCAGGTTTGTATCTTGTCCTGCATCATTAGTGTTTTTAAAGTAGAATTAGGTTAGCTCACGATGTTTTACATCACCGTAAGAGAGCACTTGCATTGCAAACATATATTACTCGAATGCTAAAATCCATTGTTGCACAACCAGTTTCGAAACCACGGCCGTAGGATCGGAAGCCGGGGTCATTACCACTTCACCACTAGTGCTTAGCACTTTTATACGACGTTTACTTTGTAATCTAATCTAATAATAAATACTTTGTAAAAATAATAGAGCTTGTCCAGAGAAGATTTACCACCACGGGTACCATCTATTTCTGTTGCCAAGCCGCCAAGTAGTAATGCTCGCATTGCTGTGTTCCGATTTCTGGTGAAATTACGGGCGCATAAGGCTAGATTTACGTCTAAGAAACTTAGGGTGACAACGCGCAAGTGTATCTCTGATGTTGCAAGCGTATACAAAGTCTACGCTAACTGCTTACCAAGTGAGCCGTATGTTTGTTGCCACTAAAATGATGTAGAATAATCTGATGTTCTAGAACTTTCGTCGTATTTTCCAGATAACCTACAATACACAGTCTCACACAAAGGTAACCTCCAGTTGGTGTGTAACCGTTACCTCTACTTTCTGATGAGCTCACGCAAGAGCGGTGAGCGGATGTGGCGTTGTATGACGTACAAGAGGAAATGCTCCTGTAGAGCCTTCCTCGTTACTAAGGACAACAGAATTATCAAAAGGTAAGGTAATTAATATATTGCAATACAGTTTCAATCCACTTCCAGTCAATAAGCTGTCACATTAATACAAGTTTGTCGGTTATTGATTGAAACTGTAAAAAAACTTAATTACATAATAGCCCTACAGTGCATCCTAACCGTGATGACCAGTCATTTGAATAACTGGGTATTCACAGCTGTTAGAGAGTAGGTAGATCTGTTACATACAAGTTGTATAATAACCAAAATTATCAATATATTCTATGGAATTTCAGAATTGATATGCTAATAGCATTATGTTATTATTTTATTTATTTATTTATTAATTTATCAAAAAGAGAGTTACATTATATGGTTGTGTGGTGTTAATTATGTATTATTACAAAGCAATAGATAGTTTGTGGAGACAGGCGCGCGCCGTCCGTGACCACTGCCGCAGGCGCATGCGTCGCCTATACTGCCAGCTCCTTTTATTTTCTAATGGACTACAATGCTGTTAGACCCTCTGACGGTCCGTGACAGCGTTACACGAAGTTTTGGCGAACACAGAAGGCGCTGCCCGCAAAGTTTTTAGCTTTTGGTGCCAGCTCCACGATCGAAGCCGCGTATTTATGTGTACGCTATCCTGATCTCGCGCGCGAAGGTCTCGCTCTTCAATCTTCATACAAGAGTCTGACGGCGCATTTCTATTGGACATTCATTGTGGTATTTTTAGCTAATTTTCTTAGTAACTATTGAAAGGCTCTATTTTGTATAAAGCTGGGAAGGTTTTACCATTAAAGGTTGTTCAGTGAGTAATAGGAGTTAAATTTGCAAATCCTAATAAGATTCCTAAAGGCTATTAGAATAGGGACAGTCAGCTCAGTTTTTAGGCAGGAGCGTATTAGATTTTGCATCGCTAAACCACTAGCAAACTACCATCGCTACCACACAGTGTACAGTGCTTCCACAAGTTATTAAAAATAAAGTAGGTACATTTAAACTATTAACTAAAGCCAAAAATCTATCGAGTGTTTACCCGAAACTCAATGTAAAGAGATGTGTATAGCTACTTGTATCAGCAATTGGTGGAATATCTTGATCGATTAAAGGTATCATAAATAACTTTTAAATTTATCCCCCAAAAAAATCCGATGACGCGAAAGTTGAATGTTACTCAATCACGTCTCAAAAGCTGAACCGCTAATAAATTATGAACTGATTGAAACATAAGATAATTTACTTCTAGTACATAAGCACAGAACATGCATTAGTACATAAGTAAAAAAAAGTATACTTACCCTAACTTATAAGGGACAACATACTCATTAACTAGAATTTATTTTTTACGTCATAACATAAACCAATACATGCAAATTAAATTACCTACCATTTTCAAAGTTTTTGTGTATTATTCCAGGGTCGGCGCACACACCCATCCATTCCACGACTCACAAATATTGAAGAGATTGAATAGCGGCAATATGTTTTCTGCGCTGAACGAAATTGAAAGCCATGTCGAGAGTATGAAAAAAAAACCTACCAGTAACTTAACCAGCGTTATTACGTCTCACGACAAAAATAAAATCAGTTAAACATAAGTTCCGTTCTCTCTCTTCTATTCTTAGAGATATATGTTATTTTAATTAGTTATGTAGGTATTTTAAGTACAGAGCTACAAATCGAAACTAGCATAATTAATGTCCTCTGTCAAAAAAACTTCAGGATAATGCTGGTTCTAAATAGCAATTTGTTTTTGAAAAAACAGGAAAACCAATAGTGTTCGTAAGCAAATAAATGTCTCGAATCTCAAGGTTTTTTTCTTATAACCTGATAGCGTCAGAATGGCAGAGGCCCCGTATCCGTAATACTGATTCTGGCCAATCGTAAACGCCAACATACCGTCCAGCTGTAAAGTATGAGAGATTTTTCACAGCGCCTCAGTGCGTGTAAAATGAACTACAAAAACAACATACAAATTGATAGCTACTAACCTATTTTACAATAGTACAGGTACTAGTGTGTAACATTGGTGATTACCGCTAAGGCGCCATTGAGACCCGAGCCGCAGGCGAGTGTCTTAAGATAGCCGAGGACGGTAATCATCAATACACACGTGTTGACGTGTATCATACGACGATTTTCAACACACTTGTGAATAAAATAACAAAAAAAAAAACTATAACTCACTAGTGAGTTAAAGCAATGAAAAAGTCATAGTTTGATTATGGGTGTCATTCTGTGCCTAATAGCGATGACTATAGAGCCACTTTATAAGCAAGTGTGTTGAAAAAACACTTGTTGCCGGTACTTGTACATTATCTTATTCCAGATATAGCAATCACTTGTCCACTTACAAGCGAAGTGCTCGTAACGTAGCTGACTTGTGTCGGGTGTCTATAATGTACATACAAACATTCGTCAGAAACCTTTTGAAAACCTACCTGCCTTTAATCTAAGAAATTTCAAAATCAAACTGAATTTCTGTTGGCTATATGGAAATCTTTATATTGGTTTCTGATCGAGATTGTAATATTGTTGCATGCCGTTGAAGAAACAAGCTTAAACTACACAAATAATGACACTGATAACCATTTTCTGTTTATTTGTTCCCAACTTTACACAGGTGTTCGTAGATTAATAAATCTAAGTGCTAGAATGCCCCAAGGCTTTTAATTACTTAAATGTAAATTCATTTCCGATTGTAATTAAATTTTGAAGGTATAATTGGATAGGGTATCAATCTTTCAAAATACAACGTTAAACTGAACCGTTTGCCACTATTAAAATAAAACTTATTACTTTTTATTCAAATTCAAATAAAACTTATTTTATAGAAAATAAAAACAATATTATAAACTTGTTAGAACTACGATTGTATGAAACGATAGACGTTCGGGGCGTTCTTAACTTTAACATCACTAAACTATTTTTCAAAAACACAGTCAAATTTTATTAATATAAACAAACTATTTATTATTTAGATAACAGAACTGGCGGAATGCTCGCCTAAGTACAGAGGGCTCATCACAAAAAACTCGTTTGACAATCGTAAACGTAACAGACGATAGTCCAGCTGACAATTTGTATGAGATTTTGGTAGATCATTTTACGCACTAAAGAGGCGATGTGAAAATCCCCATACAACTTACTAGCTGGACGATACGTTTACATTAACGATTGTTAAACAAGTTTTTCGTGATTCGCTCTCTGATAGAAAAGCTAATCACATTCGTAATTCACCAAAGTCAGACTTTTTTGTAACGCACGATCAAGTAGAACATGCTCTACATAATGTCATTTAATTCATTAAAATCAAAGTATCATGTGCCTATTATCTTTACAATTTAAATTTGGTCTTATACAGGTACTATTAAGTTAAAATATTCAGGTATTTTCCTAAACAAATGAAGAAAGTAGGTAGTAAGTAAACATAACTCAATCATTATGGAGCTATATCTATCTATATTTTAACCTAAACACGCGTAGAGCTAATTAACTATGTAAAGTCATCGAGCACATTATCTTGAGCAAAGCCATTCCAATCTCAATGTACGGTTAATCAAGGTATGTCATCGGTGTCATACCTAATGTTTGAACTGCTTAAATACATAGTACCTATTATTATAAGTTCATTCGTTAATACATTAGGTATTATCAAATTAGGGCATAGCCGTTTACATACTACATAGTTATAGTTTTAGCAGCGGTGAAGTTAGCCGTTTCGGCTAATTTCACGTGTCGGCCGTGATCCGCCGCTAGAACATACAAATAATTATTTAAACAAATCGTTACAAATAATTTGTAAAATTAAAGATTTATAGCTCTCCGTCTATGTTTCTTTTGTAAGCGTTATTTCTCTGCCTTGTAGTTTGTACGCAGGTTTTCCATAGAAAACTAAGTAGTTACATACCTAGTACCAAATATTTTATCTCTTGTAGTTATGTGCTCGATGGGTAAACTAACCAATTACCTACCTTTGACTTCCTACGATTTTACAGTGCTTTACAGGGTCGTGATGCGCGGCATCGCATGATGGTTAAAGTTAGTTGGTAATTGGTATACCTTTAAGTAATCGCTTGAACGCTCTTTGCTTTATCTCGCTTTGCCTATTTTATTCTGTTTCACCATCATTGAGTGATGCTGTCTGGGATGTTTTGGGTTGCCTGGTGTTTTTAGATGTTTTCTTTTCAGATGCGACCTCGCTATCAGCATGTTCTTTCTTCCTTTTTTCAATAGCTCGTTGAGCGTCGTGCATAGTTGAATACATGTTGTGGTTGCGAAGCCTTTTGAGTATTTGCGTGTCGTGGTACGGGTGGTTGTGTGCACATGCCCTGTGAAAGGAAGGGAGACGGTTAGTAAACAGTTAGTACAAATTATTCTGTCGGCCCGTGGATTTACTCGACTAAGCGATTTATTTCCCGCAATAAATAGGTAAAGATAACCGGTTTAACACAAAAATACCGAACCACTATGGACACTGGTACTGCCCCATACTGCGATGCACATTATCTATCTATACTAATATTATAAAGAGATTTGTATGTTTGTATTTTTGTTTGTTACAAATAAACTCAAAAACTACTGGTTCGATTTCAAAAATTCTTTCACCATTAGAATGCTACATTATCCCTGAGTAATATATATTTTATAATAGGCTTTATTTTATTTTAGAAAATAATACGGATCTCTACTAAAACTTTAATAATGTAACCCAAGGTGTACATTTTTTTGGCATAAAATGTCTTTTATCGCATGCGCTGAAACTATTAATGATAGAACAAATAAATGTTTTACAATATTAAAGAACATGTTGATATCTACAGGAGCACCGGTGGTCTAGTGGTAGTGACCCCGCCTTCCGATCCTAAGGTCGTGGGTTCAAAACCGGTCGTGCACCAATGGTTTTTTCTGTTCGAATAATTTATGTGTGATATAAAACATCGTGAGGAAACCGGCATGTCCAAAAACTAAAAATTCGATAGACATGTGCCATCTACCAATCCGCATTGGGTCCGCGTGGTGGATTAAGACCCAATCACTCTCGCCTGAGAGTAGGCCAGTGTCCCAGCAGTGGGAACATTAGAAGGCTGTCACGATGATGATGATATCTACAAAAAAGTCAGCGATACCATATGTCCAACTATTGTAGTTATGTAACCATAGGTACTTAACTACTTTTTTACATTTTAAAAGTTGATAGAAATGCCGACCAAATTCAGATCATGTTTTCTAGAAATAGGTAGCCGCGCGGCTTAAACGTGTGGTCGGCTCCTACCTTATGAATGACTAGCGACCCGCCCGGCTTCGCACGGGTGCTTAAGTTTTCATTGCACCCGTGCGAAACCGGGACGATTTCGAAAATAGTTCTTACTATTTTCAACGCATTGTTAGGTAATGGTGTCGATTCGGTTGTAACATTTTCTAAACTTAATTAACTAAAATTGTTCCCGTCCTTTTCTAATGAATTAAAAAAAAAGGACCGCGATAATTTTGGTTAGCTAAGTTTAAAAAATAAATAAATAAAAACGTTTATTTTCAGCAAAAGTCTTAACCTAAGGTACACAAATTTTGATTGGGTTAGGTAGGTGTTACTTGTGTTTACAAATTATAAGGTAAGACCGTGTCTTGACTGTTGGAATACCTTGCCTCTAAACTAAGTATAAAACTTGGAAAAATGCTACAACAGAATCGACACTAATGTCGCTGTTCTTTTTAATTGCTTACGATGCACCCAGTATTATTAGGTAAATCTCTCAACTGGTGGTAGGACTCTTAACAAGGGTCCGTCTGTGGGTTCTACTTCCAAGTAGTACATAGTTTACTATTTTTTGATTTGAAGGTCTTTAAAGCAAGTGAAATTACTGGACGAAAACTTAAACATGTCGCGAAGTAACAAGCACAGTGCAGTGCCACGCAGAACTGTAAAACGTAAAGCTTAGAGCAACACTGCAACTCCTGCTAACTACAGGCGAGCTACTAGAAAAAAGTATAAGGAAAGATGTACTTTAGCGAGCCGCTTTAATTACTTCACCTTCGTTCAAGGATAATAAATAAGCATTGTAGATAACAAACTCACCTCTTCACCACTTCGTTGTGTCTTACTTCGATTCGCGCTCCGCACTTTTTATTACAAAATTCAACGCATCGCCACATAATATTGCGGCTTTTTTTCAGTTGATATTGGAAGCAGTACATATACCGGTTCATCACAACCTGCATTGTGCCGTGATTCGACACAGAGTATTTAACTTTTCCGACTGAAATAGAACCCACATTTTATGCCCCGAAACAACGTTGCTCATCATTAACTTTATATCACTCCCGATGCACCCAGGAATAGTGTTGTGTTAAACCGGTATCTTCATTAAACAAAAGTAAGGTAGGGTAAAAATCATTGTAAGAGTAAGATCTTTACCAAGAGACAAGAACATTAGCCGCATCCAAAATAAGCATTATGAATTAAAAACTCACCTCTTCACCACTTTGTTGTCATCACGATCGAACGTATAATAAAGTTCTATCCTGTTAGGACACTGACTGATGCTAGAGTAATTGGCTCTTACCACCACTTGGAGCAAAAGTGAATTTGATGAAGTCTTTTGTTTATTCTTGAAAATGTCCGTTTTCTTATGATGTTTCCTGACTGTTCGAGAGCAGTCAGCTGACATTACGAACCATTTATTCAAATTAAAAAAAAAACCTATAAAGTATTATTTTAAACTGACCTTTTAAGAACCTTGGAACCTTTGACGACGATGAAAGCGAGGCACTTATTCCGCGGGTAGTAGTTACAGCGCCACATGCTCTCGTTATTTTTGCGGATATGTCTCAAGTTATACAGATACCGGTTCAACACTAGCTGAAGCGAGCCCACGTTGGACACAGTGAATTTTAATGCTGAATCTGTAAAAAATAAGCATCTATTTTTGTGACTTTTTTGACTTGACAATCATGAGCTCTCCAACATTCTAAATACTTACTTTTAACATCTTAAAAATGTAAAAAAATATTCTAATATCAATAATACGTGAATGTGTTGAACCGGTATTCCACATAACTTAGATAATATACTATACCTGATGCGTGATAAACACTTTTAAATGTTTAACAAGAAACATAAACAGTATCCGAATCATACCATGATTTAACTTTTATACCCACCTTTTAAGGATCTTTTGATTTTTTACGATGATGTAAGCGCGGCACCGTTTTTGCTGGAAGTGAACACACCGCCACATGTTGTCGCCATGTTTGCGTATATTTCTTATGTTATACAGATACCGGTTCAACACTAGCTGAAGCGAGTTCTTGTTAGACACAGTGAATTTTAATGCTGTACCTGAAAACATTAGGCATCTATTTGTATGCCTTTTAGTATTGATATCTATTAAACATAAGCTAGGCATCCCATGAAAACTATATTTTTTCCTTGTTAGGAATGAAAACCGGTTTTAATAAGTAAGTATCTAAGTTCGTATGAGTCAGTGGCCAACACTGGTGACAGAGTTTTTTGACCGCCCTAAGGCCTCTGTCATGGTCTAGCAACTTTGAAAAAGCTGGGACCGACTGCTGCGACGTGTTTTCTGAAGCAAGGGAGCGCTCAGTTGAAATTGCCATTGGCTTATAATATAATATGCGACATATGCGAAAATACGCGAATGTGTAATTTGTGTTGAACCGGTATCTTCCCATAACTTAGATACGCGCTATCTTAACACATTAAATTGTTTACGAAGGAACGGAAACAAGTCGGTACTGAAACAATGTATTCCCGGTTCCCGGTATCTCGATCAATTTCGTGATAAAATATTCGTTTAGACAGACCTCTTAATAACTTGTTCCCGCTGGTAGTGAATACACCGCCACATATTTTCGCCTGTCTGTCGCTGGCTTCTCATGTTATATAGATACCGGTTCAACACTACCTGAGGCTTGCCCATGCTGGACACTGAGAATTTTAATGTTACATCTGAAAATATACAGTCAGCACGCTTACACAATTATCGATCTATACAAACATACTTAAGATTTTTTTTTTTTATATATAATTTTTGCTCTCCCTGTTACTGTGTCATCTCTTCGGTTATACGATTATCTCTAATTGTAATCCGGCTTCCCGCGATTCAGGCTCAGCCTTGTGCGGGAACCAATGGTAACCTAATTCCATGTTATTGCGTCAGTTAATAAATATTTTTGTATTTTTTATTTTTAAAAGTTGTGAATTTATTGTATACGCTAATCATGTTGAACCGGTATCGTTACGTAACATTACACTTACCTGATGCACCATCGTATCACTACAAAACGTTTATTGAGAATTGATGATAACTCGATTCAACTTGTGGTAAATTAAGAGTTTTTACCTCTTCCTCTGTGCGACCTTTAGAACGATGAACTTGCATACAGCTTGTACTAAAAATTGCGCCACATGCACTCGCCATATCAGATTGACGTGTACTTCTATGTTATATAGATACCGGTTCAACACAAGCTGAGGCTTGACCATGTTGACTACTCAAACACTATTTAAATATTTAAGATCGTGTTAGTTGCTTATGTGGTTAGTTTTCAAAATTGTATGAAGAAACATCAAAAATGTAATCAATTAAGCTTTGGTTAGTTATATAGCGTTTCAGTATTTGGGCAGACACTGAATTTAAACGTTTCGTCTGAAAAAAAACTGAGTATCTACGTTCAGATTCGGCATCCAGTATGAGCAGATTGAAGATCAAGTCACATTTGCACATTAATTTTCTTCTTTGTTCCGCTTTACTTAGTAGAACTGAATTAAGGCCCTAATATACCTGCTTAAAAAGTGAATAGTTTCCAATAACCAGATAACATAGATCAATAGGATATTTACCATGATTTGTTAATTTTATTGATTCCCGATATTTCTGCGTTTTTAGTGAAAATTTAGTTAATAACCATGATAGTTTTAAAAACTAGATCAATTGGGTTGTTTGTGTTGAACCGGTATCTTCATAATTATGACCTATATCTGATGCACCTGATGACCTATAGAAATCAGATACCTACTATCTGATCTCTAACAGAAAGTATTAACGAGGCAGTGCTTCGTATCAGAAATCCCAGCAGCTTAATACATTTTATGACCAAATAATTGTTTTACAGTTAGACTGACCTCTTCAATACCTTGTGACCTTTAACAACAATGAAAGCGGGACATCGGGCACGATACCGCTTGTAGTAAGTACATTTCCACTTATTTTCACCATTCTTTCGCGGAGTTGTCATGTTATACAGATACCGGTTCAACATTAACTGAAGCGCGCCCTTATCAGATGCTGTAAACATTAACGATGTATCTGAAAACAGTCGTTATCTGTTTAGTAGATATTTCTCTCTCAAGTATGACTTAAGACCCCTATGGGATACTAGCTAACATGGTGTTCAAATCTGTTGCCATGTGGGTTACTGACCTATGGATAACGAAGAAAGACTAAAGAGAGAAAAGTTCAAGTGCAGCATCCAATTATAATGCGTGCCAAGAAAACTTTAAAAACAGTGTTTGTCAACATTTATTTTGGTATGAAAGGATTCAGAAGCTTACCTGTAGTCTTTTTAATGATGCGTTCATGCTGCTCTTCAATATTTTGAACTGTACTCAGTAATTCATCATTGTCATAAACATCCATACCATCATCACAATCATTGGAGCTGAAAATGTAATTGCAATTGTTTTAAGCATTAAACCTACCTGTACATGTTCTTTGTTATTTATTATATGAGTAACATTAGCAGATCAAAAGATTATAGTATCCCAAAAATTATTTTGCCTTATTTTCCACCTACAGGGGAAACATTGTAGTTATCCAAGCCTGTTCAATGACTAAAGTTAATTTAATTAATTGATGAGGTGTTGCATTGCTTATTTTTGGTTGCGGGTACAAATCCCGCTTGAGATGTAACTTTTTTTGGGATATTATAATCTTTAGTATTCCCTTAGTGTGATGCTTAACACTATAAAAACAAGCAGATCATGCAAACATTTGTCCCACTGGAATCAAACCAGAACAACTCAAGCCATAACTGGCTTAGGCCTAAGATGTGCTTAGTGGATGAGATAAGATGTTGCCATTGAGGTTGACAAATAATTAAAATGTATAAACCTTACCAGTCACCATTACTGTCATCTTGTTTTGCGTCAAAAACATTGACAAATACAGGTTTGCCATATGTCGCATCTCTGGGTCTATTCTTGGGAACAGATTTTGTTTCTGTTTTTTGAATACTGTCTTCTGGTTCATATGGACTTTCACAAGTACTTTTTGATTCAAAGGATGCCTACAAGTAATGGAAGTAGGTAGTTTATTCTGATAACGTAAATTACAACATTATTTTGCATAACTAGGTATGCAAAAAAAAGATCTATAATATGTCATATTACAAATTAGCCGCCTCTCCGTGGTTAGTTTCGGAACAAAAAGTAGCCTTTATTAATCCAGGGAATAAGCTGTCTTTATGACGAATATATAATCTATACTAATATTATAAAGAGAGAAGATTTGTATGTTTGTATTTTTGTTTGTTACGAATAAATTCAAAAACTACTGGTTTGATTTCAAAAATTCTTTCACCATTAGAATGCTACATTATCCCTGAGTAACATAGGCTATATTTTAATTTAGAAAATAATAGGGATCCCTACTAAAACTTTAATAATGAATAATGTAACCCAAGGTGTAAAAAAAAATGCTATAAAATCTCTTTCATCGCATGCGCTGCGGAAACTATTGATGATAGAACAAAAAAATGTTCTACAATATTAAAGAATATGTACAAAAAAGTCAGCGATACTATATGTCCAACTATTGTAGTTATGTAACTTTAACTACTTTTTTACATTTTAAAAGTTGATAGAAATGCCGACCAAAATCAGACCATGTATTCCATACCTTTATATTAATCCTTATCCAAATAAATCATTTCATATTCAAGACTGTTTAATACCTGTAGATAACTGTTTGAATTATTGAAATCAGACATTCCATTCAAAAGTTATGACGAATTATAAAAATGTTAATCTAAACAAAATACTATGCGCACCCGCGCGCGCGCCGTGCCCAGAGAGGGGCGTGCACATGAACTATGAAATAGGTAGCCGCGCGGCTAAAACGTGCGGTCGGCTCCTACCTTATTTTAGATTTAGATTTATTTATTCAGAAATGATAGAAGTTTACAGTATTACTACCAAAACACTTACTATCTTAAACAAAAACTTAAGAATAATTGTAAATAGCTAATTATGAATGACTAGCGACCCGCCCCGGCTTCGCACGGGTGCTTAAGTTTTTATTGCACCCGTGCGAAGCCGGGACGAGCCGCTAGTATAGTATAATATAATAATAATAGAATCAAATCTATTCATCCAGTTTTTCTGTTTAAACGTGATAAAAGTACACATAAAAATACATACAAACTTTCGCTTTTACAATATTTATAGGTTGATTATATCCCTTAATGTGATGGTTAACACTATAAAAACAAAAATAATCAATATATAAAAGGTACATATTACCAAGTCTCTAATGACATGCAGTGTTTGTCAATTGGCAAAAACTTTATTAGACAATAACTATTACAAAAAGCATAATAAAATAGCTGATTCTATGATCTAAGTGACAAAAAAGCTTGTGACTAATGTGTTCTTTTTTTTTTTAATTTTTGTTTATACTACTAAAGTGGCAACCAAGCGTACGGCCCACTTGATGGTCAGCGGCTACCGTAGCCTATGTACGCTTGCAACATCATAGATATCACTTGCGTGTTACCACCCTTAGACGTTAGATGGTAAGTCTCATGTGCCTGTAATTTCACCGGAAACCAAACCCTTCCAACCGGAACACAGCAATGCGAGCATTACTGCTTGGCGGCAGGAATAGGTATGGTGGTAGTCCTTTCCCGGGCGAGCTCTATCACAAAGAACTCTACTACTCTTAAAACTACTAACTTGTTCTACTAAGTTTACTCTGCATCAATAACAAAAGCAAGGTCATAGATGGATGGATGATGATGGATAAGAAACATTGTTTGCTAGATTATTTTATAGCTTGGGTATGTTGAAGTTAACAACAGCCGTGATACCTTAGCAGCATTATACATACATACATGTAGAGGGACAAGCCGCAGGACGCAACTTTGATTATACTATGTAGAGAAGGTTATAAAATAATCATACCATATCTTCCAATCCTCTGATATGAAGGTCTTTGCAAGCACTCAAGAACTCTTGAATTTTGTCATTGGAAACAACTACTTCACCAGTATAAGCATACTGCAATAGAGACTGCAGTGTTTCATAAGATATTCTCTGAAAATGCAACAATTATGGCATGACTATAAGAATTATTGTTACAGCATGTTTTTTTTTACAAGAGGTAATAAACAGGGTCATTCATTATCAACCTGACAAACTTAAGTTTAAAGTTAGATTTTCAAAGGTTTAGATTGTCTTATAATAATATTATAAGGAGAGAAGTTTGGTATTTTTGTTTGTTACAAATAAACTCATTAAAACTACCTAGGTACTAGGCTGATTTCTAAAATTCTTTCATTATTAGAATGCATTACAGTATCCCTGAGTAACACAGGCTATTTTTATTACAAAATATCTGCCTCCGACTTTACATGGGTGCTTAAGTTTCGGTTTTAGATCAGCTAATTTTTTTTACTTTTTGAAGGAGCTTGGCTTAGTGTTTTGACAATGTCAGATCGGCTAGTTATAAATAAAATGAATATTCATTTTTGTTCCGGATATGGGTGTTGTAGTGCCATATTACTAGAATTTTTCGATAACCAAGACAAAGGGAGTGTTAGAGATCAGGACTGTGTACAAAGTGTACATTGTATAGGTACATGTTACTGTTAGTATGTGGTATTAAAATATTTTTACTCACATTGAGAAATATAACTGGATGAGGACAAGCAGCAGATGAAATGAGATCCCGGATGTAAGGGCTGACAAGGGACAACACCATCTGATGCACCTTTACATGATGCCCGTCCGCTGCTAGTGTCATATCCACAAATTCACCTTTCTGTGTAAAAAAACAAGAATTGATAAAATACAGGAATAGGAAGGCTATAAATAAATTCTACCAACAGAAATGATGATAGTACACCTGTCTATGTGAAATGTATGATGGAAGAACGATGTTTTATCTGTTTATAGTATCGTAGCGTAGGTAGGTAAAAATATAAGTAGAAAACATTGTTTACCTCTAGCACTATTTGGAGGCAAACCTCTGCTTGAGCAAGTTTGAGGTTGCTGTAGGCACTTACCTGTTGTAGTAAACTCAAGCCGCTGCAAATACTCTTCTGGTAAGCATCCCAAGAAACAGAATATTTTTCTTCTTCCATTGTCATTAAAATACGAACGTGTAAGTCGCACTAGTGAGTTAAAATTGAATTTGTTTATAAAAAACTAAAAACAACCATCCATCCATGCCACCCAAGAGAATGTAAGCACTACGACTCAAGAGAATGTAAGCACTACGTTAAACGACGACGTTTGTTTGTTCTTTTTTATTTTTTAAATGAATGTGTGTTGTATTTTATATTTTTATTTTTGATGTGTGTACCTAATTATTTATTAAGATGAATGTGACGCTTTAGATATTTATTCTGTAATGTTTTTTTATAATAAACTTGAAACACACAAACAAACAAAGAATAAATTAACGTAGTGCTGACTCTAAATTCAAGCAAAGTCAGTGCTGACACGCTATTGACCCAATGTAAACACTTTCGGGTCAGTAGGTACATCGCGTACTGACCCTTCGTAAGCAGAAGTCAGTACTCAAAGTCATGACTTAGTTCTAGATTTAGTCACTAACTCAATGTAAAAGGCACATACTTAGAGTGCGTTATAAACATTGGACATTGGGTCAATGACTGACTCCAAATGAAGTCAGCGATAGCGTTTACATTAGGTCAGTAGCGGGTTAGAACTGACTTTGCTCGAATTTGGAGTCAGCACTGACTTTGCTGACTCAATGTAAATCATACTTTAGTCATGGGTACTACTCGTAGACAGAGTATACAGACCCTACTACTAGCCGTCTACGGTACTACCCATGCATGGGTACTACTAGTCAATCCGGAATCCGGTTAACATAGTTTTTTTACAGGTGCCATTCATTGATTCTAGAACGAAAGTAAAAACATGGAACTAATAAGTACTACCGTCACAGAACAGATATTAGTACTAGGTACGTACAGAATGGCCACTCCCTATCCCTACCTCTCACCGGTTGTCACGGAAGCTAAAAAGACTACCTAAGCACGCGATGGAGATCCTCATTTCTTACGTCAGGGGGCATCGACAATTTCCCTGAGCACTTTATTTTGGAATACTTGGATTATGAGCATGTTACTTTTTTTGGTACAGCTGTATACCATAGGTCCATAATGGCATGAGGACCTGCTTGTAGAGCAGTAATTTGTTGTGTACTGTTAAGGTGGAGTTTCGCCCAATCAGCCAGTACATCTATTTGAAGCGTAAATCTAATTCAACTCTTTTCTTCTTGACGTGCGCTTTCCAACGTAGCTTAGCGTCAAGAGTCATTCCTAAGTATTTAGCTGTATTTTCGTAAGGAATGATCTTGTTATTAATAAATACAGGACAATAATGTTCTCTTATTTGTAAAATTTATATGAATAGATTTAGTTTCATTCAGATTTATACGCCATTTCTTTGTCCAATTGTAAACTTTAATAACTGCTGCTTGAACCTTTGCCGCCGCTTCTGCAGAGTGTTTCCAACAGCCATTATAGCAGTGTCGTCAGCAAAGGTCGCGATAGTGTTGTTTTCAAGTTCAGGGATGTCACAAGTATATAGTAGGTACAGGACCGGACCTAATACGCTTTCTTGCGGTACACCAGCTTTTACCTTTTATTTCAGAATAGGCGTCTTCATGCCTAACTCTAAAAACTCTATTTGAGATATATGATTCGAGTATATCTGCGTACTGCATAGGTAACATTTTTCTTAGTTTTACTAAAAGTCCTTCGTGCCACACTTTATCAAAAGCCTGCGCCACATCTAGTAAAATGGTAGAACAGACTTTTTTATCTTCTAAGGTTCTTTCAATTAGGTTTGTGATTCTATGAACTTGATCTATAGTCGAGTGCTTTTCCCGGAAGCCGAATTGATGCTCTGGGATAAGTTTCTATAATTGGTCTAAGCCTTTCTAACTAAAGTTTTTCAAATAATTTGGATATCATGGGTAACAAGTTTCCTGGTTTTGCTATCATTATAATTTCTGCTACTTTCCATTCTATTTCTCTCTATGACAACAAAAATATAGGTAATTCACTTCACAGAATATAGATGCATAACACGCATATCAATCAATCGAATGAACTAAATCTGTAATATTTTTTTAATTTTTATGTTTTAACTTCCATTCAAATCACCAATAGTTATGTTCCTTGCAAATCACACACCACAAAATGGTTTAAGATACATTTTTGAAGAATAATACCTAGTAGTACCTACATTTTAGGATTAAACATAGCCTTTTTATAATAGTACCTACCCATTCCCGTTTGTATAAAAACAAGCTATACAAATAAAAAATTATTTAATCGTAACGCCTTTTTGCGTAAGTGTATTATCCTCGTACGTCTCCAGAACATCAGCCAAATGTTCATTATCTCTGGGCTTCTTGAACTGCCTTCTTTTCTGGGCTGCTTTCTTTCTTTTTGGAGCAATTGGTTTCTTTTGGCCATGGTCCTGCATAGATTTGATTCCTTGTTTCTCGAGGTACTCCTCGATTTTTGCGTCGTCCATTGCATCCACAGCTGTAGCACGCCATAGTTTCACGAATTCTTCATCTACCTGAAATTTAAATGACTTATAGTACCTACTCACTTGCGCGTATTACCTACAGCGCCTTACTCTTCATACATAAATTTGCAAACATACATTATATCGATGTTGTAGCATTTTGACTCAAAAACAAAAGTAAAATAAGATTAATGTTTTTTGAACTCTCGAAATGAATCGAAAATGATTGACAAATCGATGACGGCCAAAACGACGCTGTTTATGTCGATTTCAGTTGTCACTCTTGTTAAAAGTACATACCTATTGACTTTTAATTGACTTTAAAGGGCTGTTGATATAATATTTTATGCAATTGAACGCAGATTGATAACTCACATCTAAAGTTGCAGTTTTGTCATTGTAAAACAATATTTTCTTTTTATCAGTAGATCTAGTTATGTATAGTATTTCTTGTGCTAAGCTCTTCAGTGCTCTCTCACAGTGAGGCAATGATTCCTGAACATCTTCTAGTAGTATACCACCTAAGCCTTTTAAATCTTGCTGTTTTAGTAACCTGAAATTATTATGAATATAATATTAAGTATGAATGATATTTACGATCAAAAAAATAAGATAATATTTTACTCATACATATCCCAAAAGATTTTAAAGTGACATCAAATGGGATCTTCCCATCTGCTGCCACTTGACCCAAAATCATTGAAACCCTTTATATAATTGAATAAATAAAAAGTTAAATACATAGGTATGTATTTAACTATGCATGTACCTTAGTAATGATTTTTTATCCTTAATTTTATATACAGGTTTGAAATTGTATTTTCCATCCATTGTGCATTCTATCTTAGGGTTGTTTTGAAGAGCTTCTGTTTGGAGCCACTAAAATTAAAAATAAAGTTAATAAAAGATTTAGGCAACAGTGTAAAGTGTGTCTCAATTAAATTTTAGTCTGCTCCGTACATAGGTTGCCTGGCAGAGATCGATTTCAGCGATAAGGCCGCCAATTTTATTACCTCTTAATCTAAGTTCATTGCTTTGTATTATCACTGTGTGGTGAACAATAAAGCGTTATCTATCTATCTATCTACAATGTATAGTGCACATGATTTGAGTGTTTTTGACAAAAGCAGGTTGATTTTAACTACAACTTTTAACAAGCAATGTTTTCTACAAATGTTCACCTGTTTCACTTTATTCCCAACATCCAGCTGATTGGTCTCATCTAATACTTCATCAAGGGTCAAGGGGTGGTCATCTCCTTCCTGGTGGCGAGCCCTCATATGTCTTACAATGCGGGCTAGCACACCAAAGCGGTATGATGAACTGCCCGCCATTGTTTTGTAACTGAAAGTTATTTTATTAAGTTTCTAAATAATCATCTTACATTTAGGCTATATGTATTAGATAGTGGGGTTCCAACTAAGTAAACATAATAAAAGAAACAGGCAAAAGTCTAACAGACAATGATAACTTACTTAGAGGCATCAAGCTTTGGCGCTGAGCTGGCCGAGCTTGATGATTTGGATTTCTTTTTACTCTCATCCTTGTGTTGGGAGTCATCCCTTTTCTTCTTTTCAATGCTGAAAAGAAAACATTTAAAATGTTGTTAAGTACCTACGTGATATTTTTTGCGGAGATTTAAAGTTCATTTATTTAAATAATAGTTTGTAGAAGCTAAGCTTTTATAATCGTGTTATTCTAAGAGTAGAAGTACTTCTAGGTTCGAAGGGTATGGTTTCCGGTGAAATTACAGGCACTTAAGACTTTCCATCTAAAGTCTCAGGGTGGCAACTCGTAAGTGATACCTCTAGTATTGCAAGCACCCATATGCTGTGGTAACCGCGTACCATACACTCTTGGGGCGTGTACGCTTGGTTGCCACTTTAGTTGTATAAAAAAAAACCTTAGGTAGGTACTACTTATGTTCAGTTGTTGTCGTTCATACTTAATAAGTTTCACTTTTACTTTTGTTATTGTTATATTTTGTGAATTTATGAAACATACCTAAAGTACTTATTGATCTATGCATGGTGTCACCAATAAACTATCTGAAAGAAGAAATATGAAAACTGCAAGGAAGTCAATGAATTGACTTCCTTGGAAAACTGCCTTTCTCCTAAAGCTCTTGTTATGTTAGTAATTTGACGTGCTCGGTTCGTTCGTAACCAACTCGCGGGTGGGAGCGAGAGAAAGTACGCATGCTGTTTTTACCAACCAACCAACAAAGTAGTCGGGCTGCGAACGGTGTCGTGCGCACTGTAGCTCAAAAATAATGTATTGTACCTCGGTAGAGCAAGTGCCTTTTTCTTGAACGCCTCGCGCTCCCTAAGCAAAGCCGGATCCATTTTTTAAAAGCAAATCAATCTGGATCAGCTAATATGTAAGTTACACATGAAACATAGTCACTTATAGGAATATGTAAAATAGGATCCTAGTCGTTAATGGATATTATTTCCTCAACTATTTTTTTGAAACGTTCAATCAATCAATTCAACAATCACACAACCAAAATTCCAAACAAATCTGACTGACTGACTGACTGACTGACTCTCCTCGACTTGACTGACTGACTAAACTTATCTAAGTGACTGACGGCTGAAATGTAGTGAGGTGATCTGATCGTTCTGACCGATACTCATCGATGTTTAGCAAGATAACATCGATGTTTTTAAATCGATCGTATTATTAGGTATTTATTTTAAATTAGTGTTTTTTTATTTTTATTTAAGTAACATATTATAATTTTCTTCATTGTGTTATGTATTATTTCTAGTTTCTCAAATTGTATGGACTTAGGTTGTCTGAAATATATAATTTAGTATTATTATTATCATTGTTACTAGTAGATCCGGCTGGCGCGGTTTTACTCGCGTTATTTTTACGCAATTTTATCATATCTTCTCACCGTTTAAACTTTCCCTGGACTCGTACAAAAGTTTCAAGACCAAAATCAGCCAAATCGGTCTAGCCGTTGTCGAGTTTTAGCAAACCTAACGCATATCAATTCATATTTATTTATAAGACCTAGTAGTAGAAACATCTTTTAGTAGGTAATACTATCTTTCGTCTGTTTGATATCTTAATAATAAATTGATTTCCGCAAAAAGCGCCTCAATCTACGTAACTACCTTTGTATTTAGGTAATTACATACGTTTATAATAAATATCTAAACATTATTTCAATAGGTATTGCTTTTGAACTTCTGGTTACCCTCCAGGATACTTTTTTGCCTTCACTTTTGGGCAGTATCTTTACAGACCTCGTGTTATATTGTAAGTTACAACAATAATAGGTACAACACACGTATTTTGACTAAGATGTAGAATTTGTGAAGTTAGAGTTAAGACGTGTAGAGTTAGAAGCAGAAGTTTGGCTCTACATGAATGTGATTGACAGTGCGAGTCAATGGTCTCGTCTTGGGAACATTTTACGTGAAATTTTTTTTGGTAGGATTTCACTTCTTTTTGTAAGTTGCCATAAAACTATTTGTTATTTTTTTTTATAAACTTTATTCATAATTTTTTATAACAAGGAGTTAATCACGGAAGTCTCATACAAACTTTCATCCCCTAGTTTAAGGGATGTTCTAGTGATAGTGACCCGTCTCCCGATTCTAAGGTCAAAGTTCAAACCCGGTCTTAACATGGATTTATCTATTTGAAAAATTTATGTGTGCATGCCATGGCATGTTTTCCTTCACTTCTGAGTGATTTCTGTTTAGAAGTTCTTTTTTCTATGCCATCCACCAATCTGCATTGGGTCTGCGTGGTGGATTAAGATTCAATTACTCCCGCATGAGAGTAGGCCAGTGTCCCAGCAGTAAGAACATTGAAGTCTGTCATGATGATGATAATGATAAAAGTTATTTTCTGAGGTTTTACTAGGGTCTTCCGGTTTTTACGCGTTTATGTACCTAACATTAAAAAAATACAATTACCTACCTAAGTATCTAGTTATATTGTTTTTTTTTAACAATGATGAAAACCAAAAAATAAGTAGGTAATGATGATTGGTAGGAGGTACCGCGATTGAATCGACAATGATAGTTTGCGTCTTGCCAAATCTTACGAACTTGCGATCACGGTTGGGCACGCATTATAATTATTACTGGATTGGTTTGAGTTTGAGAGTGTTCTAGGAAATTGAGAAGATTTTAAGGACGACGCGAGTCGGTTGGTAATATCTGTTCTGTGAAAATGGTGTAAGTACCCTTGTATAGTTCTCACGGCGGATTTAGGCTTCCGTGAAGTTAGCCGTTTGTGACTGTTGAACATCACAAACGGCTAACTTCACGGAAGCCTAGATCCGCCGAGAGAACTTTACTTACATAAAGAGTATCTATACATAGGTGGTAGGCAAATATATATAGTTAGGTAGGTAGGCCAGGCGGCACCAAGTAAGTAACAGGTTTCGTAATTTACATTCTTATATGGGCGAACATATTAATGTTTGTCGACTTTGTTGTGGAGAAGACAAGAGTCAGTCGATTTGCGCTGTACTGTTGTAGTGTTCTGTGTCTGCGGCACACAGAGGACGTGTTTTGTACTCGGAGAACCACTGGAAAACTTCTCTATCTTATTGGTAGGCAGGTAGTAAAGTAGTAACGTGATTGTTATTTTTAAATCTATCAAGCAATTTTTATTCGATTGTTTTTACTGATTTTTTCCCAATAAATTGATAAGTTACTTAGTACTTAATTATTGTTATTTTACCTTGGTACTAGGTACTACAGTAAAAAACTTTATTAATTAAAATTAAACTTAATTCTCTTTCTTATTTAAACTCATTTATTTATTTCAGACAATGTGGCTCAACAAGGTTCATTTATATACAGTGCACATTGTATTAGCGGCGATATGGTGAGTTAATTTTGTCTAAGTAATATTCTATCATCGAAGAAGTTTATTTTTGTAACTTAATCCCAAAGATTTCGTAGAATAGTCAAAGCTTATTTCATTTTTATGTCAGCAAGTGACGAGACATTCAGAAGGTAGCTAGGTAGGTACCTAACTAAAAGGTAGTTTCAGGTAGGTATCGGTGTACTATATTATAGTACAAATTGTATAAAAAATGCTAACTATGGCTTTTTTGACCATAAAATCTATCATAAATGTAGTGTTTGAATTGCTAAAATAAAAAAATTTAAATTTAATGTTAATTCAGATAGGTAGGTATACTTAGGTAGGTACCTACCCCTTAAAATTCATCAAATTGCAGGGACTGATAAAACTTGTTTTTTTTTTATTTACCACCAAAGTGGCAACAAAGCGTATGGCTCACTTGATGGTAAGCAGTCACCATTACTTTACTTACCTATAATTTCATCGGAAACTAGAGGTACCCTTCGAACCGGAACCCGAAACACAGCAATGCGAATAATAATTATTATTGTATCCCTCTATTCTTTATAATATGTAAGAGAACATTATGTATACCTGCACACGCAAAAATATCACCCTTCATAAAAAGCGAAGTGATGTGCGTTTTAATAAACACAAGATAATTAACTAAGGACACTGCTTTTAGGTTGGAGAAATCTAACAAAAGTTTTGTTGGCAATGCGGTGCGTTTTTTAATAAATTGCCAAAACTTATTCTAGAATTGAAAGAAAATGCATTCAAAAAATATATTAAAATAATCTTACCTAAAAAGCATACTACTGTATCCCAATAATAGATCGATATCATGCGATATTGTAAAAGTAGAACACTTTCAGAATATTGAGCAATTTTTCTAAATTTGACGTTGACCAATTTTTAATTGGTCTTGTATCCAATCAAAGGGGCGATTAATTATATAATTCGGTTGCATTGCAATCAATTTTACTAGGTTTCATTCAAAAATTCATCAAAAACTGACGTAGGTATTTTGTATGTTAAATGGAGAGTTGCGTAATCGCCCAGCTGATACCTACCTACCTACAATAATGGGGATGTTTCTATTTACCTATTATAAGTAGGTATGTTTTCAAAAACTAGGTAGGTACCTATAATGTATTAGTAGTACCTACATATCTACATACTTACTACACTACACTATCCGTTTAAGGATCCGTATATAATCCGTAATCTGTTTCTTATAGTACCTAGTAGCACAGATATTAGTACTATTTTTATAGGTAAGTACTTACGTAATAGTAGGTAGGTAAGTGCAAACTTTGCAATATCTGTTTTGAAGCTGAAAGTAGTGTTCTGTAATAATAAGCTGATTCTAGGTTTTTTGCATTTCATGTACAAACAGATGCTGATAGCAAGATAGTTTAAAAACTATATTTGACTCACAGTAGATGGTTTGATGATTCAACAAAACACCGTGAGTCGCTCAATAGCGAACCGACTCTAAAAAAACACGAGTTCTATCTTCATAAAATTAATTTTCGAAACCTTAGCAAATGGTTGGTTTTAAGAAATGTATGCCGGTTTCCAAGATCCGCTGTAGGTAACTTACAATTCGATCCCATTGATAAACCTAATGCTTACCTAGGGACTTAAGTAGATAATGAGTAATCGCTTAGATAGAAGTACAATTACCAATAGTAGGTTAATCGTCATCGTAATTTACAAAATTGGACCCTAATGTGAAGGTCTTTTTGAATTTGCTGACACACAGCTGAACTATGTATAATTAGAGGATCAGAATTTTTGTGACTAACTTAACTATTGTTTGTTAGTATAATATTATGAAGTAGGCATTTATAATAATATTTTACTTAAATAATAAAAAGCCTTCCGCAGCATGACGTCAGCTGATGATCAATCACCATGGAGGTGGTCGTGCGAAGACAGGAAATGCGTGAAGCTACGCAACGACCAAATGAACAATGATCCAGTTCTCAGCTTAGAAGCTTGCAAGATGTTCTGTAATGAATATGGTAGGTGAAGAAAGTGTAGAAGAATTATTTCTAATCTACACTGCAATCTTGCACAGCTTCTTCTGAGTTAGTAGCGTGTTGCTGGAGGTTGCTGGCATGATAAAAGAGCTGTTATTCGATTCGAAAGATTCGCATTAACGACAGTTTTCGGGTAGTACCTGTACCTATGAGGTATACTATCAGATGTGAAATATATTTTTAAGGAACATTAAAAGCTACCAAAATTACCTACACACTCTAAGAGATCCTATTTTAGGTCCTTAGACCGTCGCAAGTTACAACCTGCCCTAACCATGAAAGTATAATACAATTTACCATGAGCTCATTCTTTAAGGTTTATTATGGCCAAGACCAACTGGAGACGCAGATCTCGGAAACTTCCTGTCGAAGATTAATATTAACAACATCAAAGTAGAAGTCATGAATCTTGGAAAGTCCAGTGATTTGATGCATGCGGCTGGGCTGGTGAGTTTTTACTGCAGTTGTAGGTTTAAGAATTTATGCTATAGTACTTAATCTATAGTCTGGTTTTTAGTTCAAGTCGGAAAATGTGAATGGTGATACCATAGAAAAAAAAAACTTTCTTTTTAATGGGGAACTATTTTACGCTAAAATAATGAGTGAGAATTTTTAATTCTAGCAAAGACTTGTAAAACTATTAAAATACGTTATTTCGGAATAGTTTTGTCCAGATATTCGTAAATACAATTTTTTTTTTTGGTAAATATTTTGTGGTAGTCCTACCGGACTTGTTTCTTATACTAGGGTACAGTAAGGTTTTGCATTGCTAATAGGACACATTGGCTCATTTTCATTCGTATACCGAATGTGCTTGTCGGAAGGTTTCTTGTTATGTTTTCTCGTCCTATTCACAGTTTGTTCGTTGATAAAGTTGTTTGTAGAGTTTCTGTTGTGCTCTTACTGTAATCTTGCTGTGTTTTTATTATATAGTAGGTTTGATTCTGATTAGTACCTACCACAAGCGAAACCGCGCAGGTACAAGTAATATCGATCCAAACGTTTTGCTTTTCTGAGATACACAAAATGTTACATTGACAATGACTTGTTTGTTTAGGTTTACCTTTTCCGACTTGAATTAAAAACCAGACTATAGTAGGTGAGTTACCTACTTATAATTTTCCCCGACTATAATTTTATTAAACCCTTGATATCATTTTATAAGTCTTCGAGTTTGACCAATGACCAATGAATCATTATTTACTTTTAGTAATGTTCGTAAAATTATGTTCTTTACAGAGGTTCATAAACGTAGTGTCGACGTCTGTTCCTAGAGGGATATCTCCAAAGGCAACAGGAAAAGCATTGCATATTAATTTGGTTAATAATAATCCGGATAACACAGGTGTGTTTTTATAAACGTTTACCTAAGTATGTGTTCTGACCCTTATTACGTTTTTTTTATTATTTCATATGTTGCGGCGGGTTGCAAATTTCATGATCAAATAGGTAAATAAAAAGTTGATGTTTGTTTATTACCTAGGTACCGTAAAGCATCTGCTGAACTATTGAGAAAGTTCTATTGTTATGCACCTTTTCATTATTTCCATCACGAAATCTTATCTGAGCAAAGTAATTTCTATTAAGTAAGTAGGTATCTACAGAGTATTGGAGGTCATTATCCTTTTCCTCAATGGTGAAATAACCCATACATTATAGGTACAAGTTGGCAGGCGCGTTGTAATACCAGTAACTATATCTAAGTCCTTTTAACTGCGAATGCTAAGAGTAATAGGTTACTTAATACTGCGGTAGGCGGTGGCCTTAGGTTCTAGCACAGAACAAATAATAGTAAAGAATAATATCCGAAAAGTTATTTCGCCTCAAGAAGGATCTCAACCCGTAACATCCGCTTGATACGCAGGTGCTCTACCAAATAAGCTATTGTAGATACATATCTCGCTTGCTCGGAATAATCTTTGGGATGTCTTCGGCTGTCTTGAAGCGAATGAAGCGGGAAGTTGGGGGTTCAAATCCCGCTTGAGGCAAAATAATTTTTGGGATTAGGAATTTTTATTTATAATCTTTAGTACCTACTTATTCCATTAGTGTGATGGTTAACACTACAAACACAAAAATAACTAAATATTAGTTTAACTAATGCGTACTATACTGTGGTCACAGAATAAAAATTAGTACTGTGTTACCAAAATTTTCAAAGATAAGAGTATTTTATATAACATAGATAGTAGATTATATAGATTCATGCATGTCGAAATTTCATTAGGTTATCTTGGTGGCGCTGTTACAAGGTAAGGTATCGTAGTAGGTACTAATATCTGTTCTGTTGTATAGTCTAATACCTAATCTGTGGTATTGTAGTACTATACCTAGATTGTGACACCTGCATTGCATGCAAGTGTTTAGTAAGTGGGTACTGCTAACAGCCAGCGTGAATTTAGTCACAATGACAATTTAATTTGAAAAAGCTCTATTGCGCATTGAAATTGCTAACTTCACGAGACGTCAGAGGTCCGTCGGTAGTATCTACTCATCAAGTAATTTAACCTAAGTAGTAGTACTATACCTACCTACTTGAAACCTTTTTATGCAGCTAGAATTGACTATGAATAAACTATTACACTAGGTCACAGAACAGATATTAGTACCTAACCTACTAGGTAACTAGCTAACACAATTGAATGAGCAATAATCTAAATAAATTGTCGTTGTTTTACGGAAATGCGTGGGTAGGTAACGAAATTACCTACACATTGCTTGTTTGTGATATGACTGATTTGACTGTGAACTGTAAAGTAAACTGAACATAAGTAGGTATTATTTTCCATCTATTATGTAGACTAGAACGAGAAATGTCTTAATTTCATACTTGTATAAATCATAATAAATTATAATAAAATATTCCCTGGGTCATGCGAACGAAGTACCTAGGTACCTACCTAGTTTTCGAGATAAAAATAGCCTGTTCTAGTTATTATCTAAGTATAATCATGTTTCAAATTATAGTCAAATCTGTCCATTAGTTTTGGAGCCTATTCGGTACAAACAAACAAACAAAAAAATATATTATACTTAGTAGCTAACATTAGTACCTATTGGTAGCACAGCTTGTAAACATGTCAACCTTGTCATAAGTGCGCAAGAATATTAGCCTATAAGACTTCGTAGGTAGGTCGGAGTTACTTACCTATCCAATCATTCTTAGATCTTAGTGCCTGCCTAGCGTGAAATATCTACTTAGGAAAACCACGTGCAATTATACCATTCAACTATCAGGGCAATATTTACCTTTTTGGCGAGCAAAGTTATACCTTCTTACCTATATATATATTTTTCAGAATTCTCTCTCAACTCGGACGAGAGCTACAGCCTCAAAGTATCAGCGTCATCGAATGATAGGGTCAACGCGACGATAACAGCTAACTCGTTCTTCGGTGTCCGACACGGATTGGAATCTCTTTCACAGCTGATTGTTTATGACGACATCCGAAATCATCTTTTGGTGAGATATTTACCTACCTACTTACGGTCTATGCATTATATTTTACTGTGAAACCACAAAAGAACTCCAATTAATTACCGACTGGCTGTCGTGTTAGTACATTAGGTAGGTAATACCTATTTAGCTTCAGATAACAGTCTCTCTGATTTCATTTTATGGTTGCAGATCTTCTAGGCTTTTCCGTATAATTAAGTACGTTCGTTCGTTCGTTCGTATGAGTCAGTGGCCAACTCTGGTGTCAGAGTTTCTAGGCCGCCCGAAGGCCTCTGTCATGGCCTAACAACTTTGAAAAAGCCGGGACCGACTGCTTAACGTGCCCTCCGAAGTACGGGAGCGCTTAGTTGAAATTGCCACTGGCGGTAACCCATCCAAATGATGACCTTCGTTGATCTGTTAAGAACAACTTAGCCAGCTACGTCACGAGCGCTCCATAAGTAAGAGTATAATTAAGTGCCTGAACCAGAAACTAAAGTAGACTAATATTAAAAGTAAGTAGGTAAAGGTAGGTAAGTAATCATAGTAAATGTGGTTACATAATAGGTGCATTGAGTTTGAAAATAGAAAAATTGTACTATTTCTATCATATACCTACCTACAACAGAAAATTTAGCTATTAATTTACCTAGGTACTAGGTAGGTATTTAACTGGACTGTGTTCTGTCAATATTGACGTTGCCATAATAATATGACCTCAGCTTGTTAGGTCACTCAACAAAGAACCAGTTCAGAATAAAAGCAACTGGTTGGGATCATTGACACTGCAGGATTTGCATATAGATTCAGGATCACGGCTATTTCAATCTCATGCTAAATGAGGCTTGGTGGTTGTTGGGTCGTTGGCACCGAAAATGTCAAATGAATAAGGTTTTAAATGTGTTTCGGTAGGTACCTGATCTGATAGCAATGGTCGTTCTTTTTATCTTTTAGGGATTGACGCTTGTTGTCGAGATTTTTGAAATATGTAAGAGGTAGGTTTACACGTGTTTTTATTATAAGGAGGTAAGTATATTTTATTATCAATAACCGAATCAATGCAATATAACTAAACTAAAACACAAAGAAGCAAAATGTAGTTTTTTTACATAAAAAATTGACTTAAAGGAGTTAAAAAAGAAAACTTAAATTAAAAACCGAAATCTAACATGATTAGCTGAATTATTTACTTATAAGTACCTGACTAAAAGTTATAATATTATATTCGAAGTGCTCTATCAAAATAACTATGTTTTTTTTTGTTTAAATTGAATAGGTATTGTAATATTAAACTCCATTTTAGACCTACTGATTAATCAACAATAATATAATCTACTATTTATGTACTACTGTAACTAAACTATTTTTTAGATGGTCCGAGATGTCACTATCAACGACAAGCCTGTTTACCCCTACAGAGGCATTCTTCTGGATACTGCCAGAAACTATTTTAGCGTTGACTCCATCAAATCTACTATTGGTAACAGAACACTTATAAAAAAAATAATTTCGTAATTCGCTTTGACCATTTAATAACAGTTTTTGGTGCTTCTTAGACGCAATGGCGGCCGTAAAATTGAACACATTCCACTGGCACATTACGGACAGTCAAAGTTTCCCCTTTGTTTCTGAAAGAAGACCTAACCTATCCAAATATGGAGCTTTCACTCCTAGCAAGGTAAGTCTTGCTTATTATTATAATCTTATAATCCATAATTTCATTAAATAGAGATAGATCATAAATGGATTCATACAATGCTTTCGACTGTGTAACCAATTTTATTCTCCCTCAGATTTATACAAAACAACAAATACGTGAAGTTGTGGAGTTTGGATTGGTAAGAGGAGTTCGAGTGTTGCCTGAGTTTGACGCTCCAGCTCACGTTGGTGAAGGCTGGCAGGATACTGGGATGACGGTGTGCTTCAAGGTATATTTATTGATTCTATATTATAAACTAGTTTCTAAATACCATTATTATCTATTATTTTACAATGCGTTTGCAATGACTTTTTAGGCTGAACCATGGACAAGTTACTGTGTTGAGCCTCCTTGTGGACAACTGAATCCTACAAAAGAAGAGCTTTATAATTATTTAGAAGATATCTACAGTGATATGGCTGGTAAGCGGTTTTTAAATTAATGTTATCTTAGTCCGATGTCACTAACTAAAACCTAGTGTAGGTCTAATTTAGGTATTTTGTCTTACCTACTCAATTTGCTTTAAAAACTTTGTGTTTTAATACAGATGTATTCGACACCGACATGTTCCACATGGGAGGAGATGAAGTAAGCGAAAGATGTTGGAACTCATCGGAAGAAATTCAGACTTTCATGATCCAGAATCGATGGGGTTTGGAAAAGTCGAGCTTTTTGAAACTATGGAACTATTTTCAGAAAAAAGCTCAGGACCGAGCTTACAAGGTTAGATACCTCTCTACTGTTTAAGTTACCCTGTATTCCATACTGCGTGATACTACTTGAATGCAACATCATGGTCAGTTTGGTATATCATGCATGGGTGTTATAGGTAATTAATTATCAATCCAAATCAAATGTTCAAGCTTGACAATTAGGCAAATTTATATCTTACTAGTTTATACCTAACAAAAAACAAGAAAAAAATCAACGACAACAAAAAAATAAGTTAAACTTAGGTACGTTACTATATACCTCGTCCAACGTTCAAAAAACTAAAAAACACTTGGCTGATATGATGATAATGCAAGCTTAATTATGTAAGTTACCTACATGAAATAAAATGAAGATTAACGTAGGGAATAGTAACACTCCCTTTATGCTGCGTTTCCACCAGAGAGTGCAAGGATGTGAATTGTGAATAAAAAAAAATAAAAAAATGTGTAGTGAGGAAAATGTTTTTAGGAAAGGAACTAACACTTCATTAAAGAAGTCAGAGCGATGCTAGGTAAATGAAGCGATTCTATTGGTTCCTAACAAACACATCCCTCGCCGCTACACATCCTCGCACGTCTCTGGTGGTAACGCAGCCTTATTGGGAAACGAATACCTATTATATCGAATGGTAATTTTTTTGCAGGCATTCGGAAAGAAATTGCCACTTATTTTGTGGACCAGTACTTTGTCGGAATACAGTCACATTGATAACTTTTTGGACAAAGACGATTATATCATCCAAGTAAGTGAACCAGATTATATTTGGACTAATTGTCATGGTCTGGTCATACCCATACTCAAGCTTAATTGATGTTTAGAGTACCTTGAAAGTGTATTTGCAGTGATGTTGGTTATATCTTTTTCTCGTTTTAGGTTTGGACCAATGGTACAGATCCTCAGATCAAGGGTTTGTTGGGAAAAGGTTATCGACTGATTATTTCCAACTACGACGCACTTTACTTCGACTGTGGGTTTGGGGCATGGGTCGGAGCTGGTAAATACTTTATTTATTTTATCGTGACTGTTCTAATTGTGCTTTGTTGATGTTAATTCATTTTATTCATAATTATCTATCAGGAAACAATTGGTGCTCACCTTATATCGGTTGGCAGAAAGTCTATGACAATAGCCCAGCTGCGATGGCTGGTGAATTTAAAGACCAAATTTTAGGTAAGTTTTGTTTAGAAATTACACTTTGCATAAACTAGGCTGGAGCTGATAAAAATATAATGAAATTTTAACTAAGTTAGTCATACATATATACAAATGAATAAAGTTAATTACATATTACTAATTACATAACTTGGATGATTTCATAACTGACATGCACCGAATGTACTACTGCACCTACAGTAGTCGCATCTCGCAAGTCCTCACTTTCTTTCAACTTTATTCAACTCATTAATAGCCGATAATCCCCAGATAATCATCCTTGCAAAAATTTTTACTGATGGAACGCCAACGCGACTGCAATGTGTCAGCATTTCAACAGTTGAAAATTTTGCGCATTACCTACACCTGAAAACAATTGCTTTTTTAAACTAATACTCAAGAGGAATTTGTGAAGTGGAGCGATCAAGTTTATGTGTATATCCATAAAATACTGTTTGTTTATAGGGGGAGAGGCAGCTTTGTGGTCGGAACAAGCTGACAGTTCATCTCTAGCAGGGCGGCTATGGCCTCGCGCCGCGGCTTTGGCCGAGCGTCTGTGGGCCGAGCCCGCGGGCACCTGGCGCGATGCCGAGCACAGGATGCTGCATATTCGGTTGGTTTAGTAACTTCCTCTACCTAGGTACCATTCGTACACGCAATCTTTTTTAATATAACAAAGTACCTACTTATAAGTAGGTATCAATTATAAGATTATTATCTAAGATCATATAATTATATTATTGGTGTTTAGTTATTTAAGTTGTTTAATATTTAGTTTTTTACACTGTTTGTTTTCCGAACCAAATAAAATAAAGTGTAAAATCGTAGCGTTAACAATCCATGCACAGTCAAAACGTTAAACGTCAGCAAGTCCTGGTGATCTAAAATTTTCTTGTTGCGCAACCTTGCGTCGGCGCCGGCGGCGCCGCCCGTCGCGGGGGATATCGCCCGACATCGCAGGCGACATCTGTCGAGGGTCTGTTGAGGGTCCCGTTCAGAGTATTTGAGTAGTGAGGACTGGGGCCCAATCATGAACTCTGATAGCGATTCAAATGAAGACCTAAACTAAATTGTCAAAAAAATTTATACCATGACATCAATTAGATTGTCTAATAATAATGATTGGGCCCCTGAGGACGCGTATAGCTCTGAGTTCTTCGTTACTCGCAGCTGATCTTGGGTTTGTTTTATGTTTTCAGGGAGCGTCTGGTCCGCATGGGAATCGAAGCGGAATCTCTTCAGCCCGAGTGGTGCTACCAAAACGAGGGTTACTGCTACATTTGAGTTTTCAGCAACTCAACTGTGATAAAAATAACATCGCATTTTTAGTAAACAGATTATTGTCAATGTTTTTGCACCTAGGTATCACAAATTACAGAGGTATCTATACGTGCTTCATGTATTTTAAGATAAACACACAATGAAACTGTGATTCACAAATTTTACAATATAGATAATATTTAGTAAACTTCAATATTTTGCTATCATGATTATAAACGTAGATAGGTAGCTAGTTAAAAAGTTATAGTAAATAAGTTAAATTTTTTGTAAGGTGGGTAAGAAGTACCAGACGACTCAAATAGGTAACTAAGTATTATTTTGATACTTCAAGTAGGCATCTATGTATCTAGGCACTTATATAAGTAGGTACATAAAACGGTGACTTTTTCAATAGGTATCTACAAAATATTATGTAGGTACTCAAGTACCCAAGACAAAATAAAATATTACAAATTATAATTATGACTGTATTTTATTGGATCCCCGGTTTTCACAATAACTATAAAGCAAACTGGCTGTGGTTATTAAATAAAACCTCAGGATAAAACAAATTTTAAATGCTTTACGCTCTACGCTCAATCCTAGAAAATAAAAATATTATTAAAACAGTAATAAATGAATAAAACAATCAAAATAAAATAAGTAGGTGTGCACCGCACCTACTTGCTTACTTAAGTAGGTAAATAATTACTTTAAAATGTACCTACTGCGATACAGTATTATACTTCTGCAGTTTACAGTGTTAATTTTTTTTAAAATTAATTTATAAATATAACTTTTTCCTTTGTTTGCTCGGCCGCCGGCGCCGGCATGGCGGCACCCGTATTATTATGATAGAACTTCTAAAAGTAAGTTCGTTTAATCATGCCTATTAAGAATAATATTACTTATTCTAATTGACCTCAAATGGTTTGTGACACTATGATGAGCACGATACTGGTTGTTTAATGTAATAAATAAGTTTATGGGTAGATATTAGTGTTAGAGTTAAAGAATCGACACCATTAGATTAATAGTACTTAGTAGTATTTAGTACTAGTAGTAGCATAACAACCTGACCCACACAGCTATTAATATGCGCCTAGTACAAGCGATGATAGCTGATACCTTACGGGCTAGTAATATTCCTTGGTGAGTATAGTTCGCACAGCGGATCTAGGCTTCCGTGAAGTTAGCCGTTTATGATGCGCAAAGACAATTTAGTATGAAAAAGCTCCATTGCGCATCGAAACGGCTAATTTCACGACGGCCGAGATCCGTTGTGAGAACTATACGTGAGCCAAGCTTCTAATTTGTCTGAGGAGCCAAGCAAATCAATTTACACTATGTTTCCTGACATTGACAATACATGTCATCGTGAAAATTTTTGCCACTGCTGACAAAATTGTCTTGTCCAGACAGACGATTGTCTTTGGCTATCTTGTCAAAACGACATGGGTCTTCCCATTTTAATTATTATTCGCGTGTTATTTTAAGTTTTATTGCGTAAATTTGGTGGCAGTTTATTCAATTTAACTTGTTTACTTAGCACAAGTGTAAGTAATTGAAATGGAGGGGTAATGTTGGTTGGTAATTTAGTCAAAGACTTTCCAGGAGAATTTGGAAAGAAAAGTCATCGTTTCTTTCCAAATTTCGTTTGTTTACGTTGCTAGGCGACAATCAAACTAATACACTTGACACTGGCAAAATTGTGGCAAACTAGCCACAGAGGCCATAAAACAAAAGAAGAAGAAGAAGTCCAGACAGACAGACCAAGAGAATTTACGCACTACGTTTACTTACAGACAGACAAATAAACAGTTTTTTTGTTTTGGTTTTCTTTTTTCCTTCTTCACGAAATCAATGACGATTGAAGTAGATTGAAGTAATTAATTTACTCTGTGAATTGACTTACACAACTACACAAGTTAGTTACATATTTAGAGCATAATACTAGAAGAAGAATCGCGTAAACAAAATGAGTTGCTTTGAAAATATGACTATGCCAAGCTGTGTTTGGTTCGAAAGTGGAGAGAAGAGAAATATTATCGCTTCAATATTTTCAGGGCTCTTGGTTGGTAACAAAGATTATTAATTATATTTAGGGTTGATAATGTGATGAGCTGATGATACAAATAAAATAAACTTTATAGCTGTTGCCAGCGACTTCGTTCGCGAAATTTACATTAGAACCTTCCTCTTGAATCACTATCTGATTCATCTGAGGCAAACCAAATGTTTGCTAATATCTCTAACTAAGCGAACACAAGATAACTGTCTGAGGCCAATTTCTCAGATACTCATTAGCAAATGAACCTAAGTATTTGTTTCCTGTGTCTTTGTTATGGTGCAAAGTTTACGTGGTAGATAATTATCTGGTACTATCAGATGTCACAAGCTTTATTATAATTTTGAACATCCAAACAACATCATTTAGAGTTGCAGTTGTTCTGCAGAACAAGAAATGTCAAATACAAGGAAACTGTCAGTTTACTTGTGAATAACTACAATTTACTCAGAGAATAGCGCCTATTCAAGTTTGGTTGAATCCAACCTTATTGTTTTAAATTTTAGATTTTTATTAATTCTTGTCTGTTTTTATTTTATTATTATTATTTTTGTAATCAATGTGTTCATATAATAATGTGTCTATTATTAGGTAAGTCATAATAATTGAACTTTATTTTTTTGTGTAATTGGTAAAACCAATTACTACTTACACCAAAGAAAGAAGGATTATAGAAATTGATTTTATAAAAAAAAAAATATAAATACAATATTGGATGATAACTAACAGAGACAAAGCATATTTTAGGTAGGTAAAAGGTACAGATAAATAATATATCTAATAAATTATTTCATCTTGTTTGCAGTTCTTCTCAGGATGGTGGTTCATTATTGATGCAGTGTCAGTGTATCCCGGGGAGCTGCCGAACGCCTCTCATGTTTGTGGGGTGATGGCCACACTGTCTCTTATTATGGTCAACTCAGTTTCCAATGCACAGGTTAGTGTTGCAACAACAATGTCTCGAGGTGATGCATGCAGTCCAGTGACATGCAGAACTTAAACACTAAGATAACCTAAAGTTAGGTGGCACTGCATCTGTTATGGTTATGCATAGTGCTTAACATCAGGAAAAAATCTTGATCGTCTTGTCACTTGCTGGCATAATAATAAAAAAAACAAATCTTTGTAATATTCCATCAAATTAAATTTAATTTAATTTCAATTTAAATCTATACAGTTAGGTAGAGATAAACCAGTCTAAAAATGCACGTCCACTCCAAAAATTGCTATTGGTAACACATTCAAATCTATTACAAGTGCAGTGGAGGGGCGTGCAGTTTTAGACTGGATGATCTCCACCTAATTCTTTTTGCTAATTGAGATAGTAAAATTTAAGTCAGCGGTAAAATGAACATTGTCTTTTTGTTACCTACAAATTCAGCAGTTTTAATTTTATGGGATGATAAAATGGAAAAGTGTTCTAATTTTAAATATTACATGCTTGAGGTATTCCCGCGAACTGCAGTTTTCTAGCTAGAGTTCACTTTTTAGGCGCACGCAACACACATCGAGAGCGGGCCCGCGGCATTTCTGCCGCGCGCCGGTATTTTTGTTTAATTAAACGCTGAACGCGGGCGCGGGTCAAGTGAAGCGCGGGACCCGCTCCCGCTTTCAGTGTGTTGTCATCCTTGTCGTCCATACAAATTAAAACAAAAAACACCTGCGGCGGATCCGACCCGACCCGTGCCCGCCCGCTGTGTGTGTTGCGCGTTATGGTTGGTGTGTCAATGTAGGCACTGACAATACCCTTATTATTATTACTTTGATCATGTTATGACTAATCCAGTTATGGCACGAGTTCTTTATTTATTTGAAACTTATTTTTTTTCGAACCCACGACCTTAGAATCCGCAGGCGTCACTACCATTAGACCACCAGTGCTCTAGATATTAAAGTCTAGAAGAATCACAGTAAGATAAAGTTGTCACTGGCGCGATGGCGGTCACTCATTTATCTGAAACGTTATTTTTCCAGGTACGAGGTGAGACTTACACGGGCGGCTGCATGGGCCCGCGTGGATCCCGCCTTTGGCTATTCTTTGGATTTGTCGTTGGGTTTGCGTCTCTCATCGCCTCTTGTTGGATCCTCTTCGCTAATAACGTTAGCTCAGGTGAATAAAACTTAGAAATTTCACGCTTGAGCACAGTAGTTAAAATTTTAATTTTTTGCAATTTACAATTTTGTAACCAAACCTAACTTATACTGGGTGGTCCAAACATAGTCGTCAATTAGAATAAAAATGAATTTATTAGAATAAGAAGGCTGTCATGATGAAGTAAATGATGCACTAGCACTAGCTACCCTATCGTCACTGGCAGGGTAGCTAGTGTTTCTACTTCCTCATTTACTGAGAGAATTGATAGTTCTGGAATAAGAGTCATAAAGACCATATTACATCTTAATAGGCTTAAAACCATCATCATCGTACCAGGCATCAAATATTCCCAATGCTTGGACACTGGCTTGCTCTCTGCTTCGCGAGGAGGCCTCGATCAGTCAGTATTTGCGGCTATTGAGTAACAAACATTAAAAACGTTCGCATTCATAATATTAACTAGCTACCAGCCGCGGCTTTGCACGGAGGCTTAAACCTTCCTCTTGAATTACTCTACCTAATGCTTGAAATCCAAGACAAAGGGACAGACACGGGGAGCGTCTTTATTTTATACTATGTAATGATATGATTTTTCAGTTTACGGGTGCGTATTGAATTGATAGTAATATTATATACTATTTTATTATTTTCCAGGCAACAAGCACACATGGTCTGGCGTGAGTCTGTTCATGCAAAACGCGTTCATATTCGCCGGATCCCTAGTATTCAAATTCGGCCGCACTGAGGACCTGTGGGGCTAATCTAAGATATATTCTGCTATGGTTAGTTTTTTTTATTTACTTAAAAGTAAGGTTGATTCTATTTTTGAGCAATCATTAATATATAATATCTCTCGAACATCAAAAACAAAACAGTTATCTAAGAAAGAATGGTGATTATCTAATTGGCTTAGTTTATAGGTAACATTTTGTAATTAACATATACATAACATACATATATAATGTTATATTGTTAATAAAAAAATATCGTAATACTTTCAAAATAATTAAAAAAGTAACAATTAACTCATTGGGTTTTTACATGAATAAAAAATAAATTAAAACAAAATTAAGTAATATTAAATTTCAACGTTCCAAAACTTTTGCTTGTTTATTAGGTAAATTGATAAAAAAATACTTTCGAAAAGTGTAAAATAAATGACCGATGTAAAGAGAATTGCAAAACTGCAATATATTTTAAAGTTAGCATTAATAAAACAAAAATATTGTATATTATTAAATAAATTAGTTTATTGCTTTGGTTTATATAGAACATTGATTGTGAATTAAAGATCTTAAATGGAACGAAAACATTTTATTTATTACAATTCCTTAATTATTGTACACCAAGTAATTTTATTTATAACAAAATTTCTTAAACTAGTTTTGGTGTGAATGGTAGCTTAATAGATATTTAACACAAATAAGTACAAATTACCATCGCCTAGTTTGTCATAATCCTTTAGATACTTGTGGCGTTTCTAGAATGTTGAGAGGTTGTGTTGGGGTTTGAGTTCATCAAGCTTGCAGTCTAGGTACTTCTATATATAATAAAAAAAATATCTATAGATGAATTGTATTGTATTAAATATATATCAGTTATCTAGTACCCATAATACAGCTGCTTACCTTAGGGCTAGATGATGTTGTGTGGATTGTCTAGCATTATTTATTTATTTATTTACTAGGCTATCAACCAGAACCAGACAGAGCATCCGAGCAAAAGCGATTGTACGGTGATGGCTAAAAGAACAACAAATACCGCCAGTATCCTCTCATATTTCTTTTAAAAGTACCTACCTACGCTAAGCAGGAACATTTGGTAGTTACTTTTTAATTTTTAGGTTGACGCTTAAAAATTCAAATGTAAGCTTCCAATCTAACCTTTAATCTATGGGCACGACGATAAACGTATCTTCAAGATACCGAGCGTAGGAATGAAGGTAAAGTCAAAGGGCCTTTCTTCTTCTTCTTTTACTTATGGCGTCTGTGATTTTGCCAATGTCAAGTCGACAAGATTTAAAACTGTACAACGAAGGAGGTTAAGGGGCCTTTCATAAACGTACTTTAAACATCTGTTAGCTAATGTGTCTATCAAATTTATCAACGTCTTTGTTCATTGACATAAGAGAAAGATAATTTAGCAAGCCGCTAAAATGACTGTTTTTGGGTAAAACTCTCATAAAAAACGGAAGTTCTATCGTAGAAATGATAAAATGTTTTGTCGACATTCTATGCTCAGTACGATACGGGTTGACGAGCGTCAACATCGTTAGTGTATATTCCATATAAATATTATATCTACCTAAATCCCTATTAACCTAGTTATTGCATTCATATCCTTGATAGTATTCTCTCCATCAACGCATTTTCCCCACCCACTTAGACACAGCTTATTAGTGAATATTGTACGGTACGCAAAAAGGTTTAACACTTATTTTTTAAATTAATAGGTGCAAACAAAGTTAGATCTTATCATTATACGAAATGCACAGGTTCAGGCTGGTAAACTAATTATCTTGCCTAACGTGCAATTTGCATCCTTATTAACATAACTCTTCCATTCTTAATCTTCTTGGAACGTTTCATCTCCGTCAACGCACGTTCTTCCCTGGCCGCTGGGTAGGCATAGTTGGTTGGGTGCGCACCCGCCATTGTGGCGCGTACACACGTTACTGAGAGCCGGGCACTGGGCCGGGGCCACGGCCAGGCCGTAAGGTCGGCTGGACACAGCCATTGGTAACTGACTGCGGAGCTGCGTGGTCACGTCTGATGTTTCGATCTTCAGCCTGAAGAAAGATACAAAAATAGATAGATTTCTGACCTGTCACTAGGGATAACTTTAACACTTTATGTCGTGGATAACAGAAGATAACATCAGATCGTGCAAACATTCCCGGATGTGTTCAGCCTGTATTAATAAATCGACGCAAAACGTAATCAGATAAATAATCGCGGTAATACAAAACTATCGATTAGACAAGTGATTTGATCTCTTTTAGGCCAGGTTTTCAATAAATTAACAGTAGTATTTGACAAAATTTAAATAATAATATTACGAATATTACTTACGACCTCCAATCAGTCCAATAAAATTTGTTTCCGTTGATCGCTAAGCTGAAAGGGTGCGAGCAGGATGCAGCGATGGTGTCTCTTTCCAAAGTGTCGATTCCCACACACTTGATGCTAAGCTGTCCGGCATCGGCGTAGCATAGTCTCTCCCGCTCCCAGTCGATGGCCAAAGAATTGGGCAGAGTGACGTCATTCTTGTCCAAGAAAACTCCACGTTCACTGCCATCCATGCTGGCCCATTCAATCTTTGGGTTAGCGCGCTTCCAGTCGGACCAGAAGACTTTACTGTGAGTAAGCAAAGAAATTATAAATAAAATATTGGCAGACATTATTTCACAGAACGCCGCTAAATAAGCAAAGCTTGTATTATGGGAACCAGATGACTACGATACATAATACTTGACTCCACTCCACTCTGATTGATAAAAGTATAGGTCCATTTTTCTTACCCTCTTTGTGGATGCACAACGATGCCTCTAGGATTATAAATTCCTTCAACAGCGAACAGAACTTTACGGACTTTCGTCTCCAAGTTCGCTACCTCGATTGTTAACTTCTTAGAGTCGGTCCAAAATATATTCCTCGCCGACCAATCAACGGAAACACCTTCTGGCGAAATTACACCTGGAAACCAGCAATATAAAAATTACTACTACTCAGACTACCGGTTCTTTACTTCATTTTTAAAGAATAAGCTTACCTTTTCTCAAGAAAGGTTCAAGTCCTGATCCATCATAAGATACGCGTTTGATAGTGTTGCCTACAACATCTCCCCAGTAGATTTTTCCCGCAACGCAATCCACGTCTACTCCTACGGCGATCTGATCGATACTGCTGCTAATCGGAGTCGCATAGTCTCTGGGTGTTAATTGAAAAGGTACTCTGTAAATGGTAGCTCCCTCACTAAGAACTAGAAAGTTACCAGAAAGTCTCGGGTTCAGATCGCAATGTGTTCCATTTCCGCTATAGCCACTATTGCATTCGCACTCATAGCCATCGCTTCGTTTTAAGCAGGAAGCTTGCGGACTGCAAAGATACGGATCCGTCCGGCAAGTTAGCTCCTGGGTACAGCTGTAACCATTGCCGACATATCCATCCCGGCAGATGCATTGGTACTTGCCCTCCCCAGACCAAGGCACGCATTCAGCGTCGTAGTGGCAATCGTGGGCGACATCGCACGTGCGGCCTGCTAGGTCACACTGTATAATACCATCACCGTCGTACCCATCATCGCAATGGCAGTAGTTTAGGTTTAGGTTGTCGTCGTAGAGACAGGATGCGTGTTCTGCGCATGATACTCCGCTGCAAAGGCCGTTCGGTATGCACGCATCGCTCTGATCTTTGACGAAGCCTTCGATACACTGGCAGATATATTCGAATGTGACGGCGTTGGGGCGACACTCTGCGTGGTACTCGCAGTCGGAGTTGTTGGTGCAGCTGAAGCTGGGTCGGCAGAGGTAGCCGTCGCCGACGTATCCGCCGTCGCACACGCACAAGAGCTCACCAGGCACAGACTCGATGCAGTGCGCGTTCAGACCGCACGAGCAGCTGGGGCCGGTGCGCTCTAAGCACTGGTAATTATCACCCTCATATCCTTCCGGACACACGCAGTGTCCCCTGTATTCGTTTTCCTCATCTGAACTAAATGAACAAACTGCATTTGGTGGGCAGTCAGAGTCTGTCTCGCATTCAACTGAAAGAAATATAAAATGATTAATCGGAATTTCGCTAAGAAATAGTACCTACTTAGTTGGTCGCACCTAATGGTCGCTTAGCACGGTACTTACTTGAAGATTCAACATCTTCATGTTTAGAAACACCGTAACCGTCACTGCGGCACAATTCATTATTACTTTCGTCTCTGTAGTTTGAGTATCCTTGTGGGCATGAGCAGCCTTGGGTGTTACAGTTGGGCAGTACGAATGTCTCGTTGTACTCGGCCTCGTTAGCGGGTGCATTCGAAGAAACATCGGGAACGTAAGGTGTTTCAGAAACATACGGAGTTTCGGTGACAGAGGTCGTTTCAACATAATATGGCTCCTCAGAAACGTAATAGTGTGGCTCTTGATCGGGATATTGAGAAACATCTTTGATATTTGAAGCAGGGGAGCTTGGGTATTCTTCATAAGGAGGATACACGGGGGCTTCTGAAGATGTTGTATAGCCTGTCCAATCGCATCGATAACCGTCGCCCGCGTAGCCTGGCCTACATTCACAACGGGTTCCTTGACAAAAAGCATTTGAAGAACAACGGGCACAATCTTGCACTTTAATTTCCCAACATGAGCTACCGTCACCTGTGTAACCAGGTGCGCAGATGCAAACTGGGCCTTCTTGAGATTCTATACATTGAGCGTTGTAACCACATCTTATGTCGTTGCATTTGGAGCGTTGCCTGCAAGTGATTCCGTTCCCGTCGAATCCGTCCGAACATCTACACTGGAAGCCTCCTTCGTGGTTAAAGCAATTTGCGTTTGTGTCACAGTTGTGTGTTCCGGAGCTGCATTCGTCAATATCAGCACAGGCTGATGCACCCTCCAGATAAATGTTTGTGTAACCAGATTTGCAGACACACGCAAAAGAGTCGCCTTGTACTACGCACACACTGTGAATATCACACGTTTCTTGGCCTCTAATACATGGGTCTTCTTGGCCGATGGGTACAATTTTGTTACTCGTTCCGTACCTTACGATATTTTCTTTTATTTCATATCCCAAATAATTTTTGCTAACCTTTAAAGTAAATGGCAAAGTCGACTCAAGTGATGTGGGTGCGTATCGACAAGGAACGTACGAAATAGATTGTGATATCCTTTGCTCATACCTTTCGCCAGTTTCCTTATTTACCAAGGTCCTAGTGGCTTCTGAACGCACAAGACCTGGCTCAACGATGGTATATTGCTCTTCATACTCCAGTTGTTCAAGTTTTGATCCGGATATGATAACCGGTGCGGTACCTCTAACGTCTGATTCAATCGTAATCTGATCAAAAACATCGTGACCTAAATATTCCTGATGTATAGTGACTCTATCATTAGTAGCGGGGAACCAAATATCAACAGTGTGATTGAATACCGCTCCTGTCAATTGGTACCCATTTTTGGCAATACCTGAAGGTTTAGCGAATAGCCAGCCAACGACACCGCCGAGAACGTTCAGTAGCAGCAAGCTTCTGCCAAGAACGGGCGGTGCAAGAGCGAGGGCCGTGTAAGCTCTTCCGTCAGCGACCACCACGTAAGCTTGGATATTGACGTCATTGAGATGAACATCATTCAGTATTCCATTTAATTTTCCGTGTACTCGTAGCGGAACATCGTTTTTAATACATGATTTACCATTTCCATAATAACCTTCGTTACATTGACAGCAAATACCTGCTTGGTAGTCAACACACTTGGCTTTTATGTGGCAGACGCTGGGTCCGCTTAGAGCGCATGTTTTAGACTCTTCTTCGACTTCTACTTCGTTTTGGTCGTACTGGTCGGGATTGGCGATGTTTTCGTCGGCAGATATATTTCCTACACGGTATACGTACTTCCCAGGCTCGTGTGTATTGGTCCATCTGTAATCAAGTAAAGCAAGAAGTCATTAAGAATGCCTGAGTACACAACTTTTCATACAAACATAGTAAGTTGCTTACAATAATAACACGGTAAGTTGGTTATATATTCATCTCGAAATTACAAGTCCTATTGAAATAAAATTTTGAAGGTAAAAGTTTATATACCTACTGACCGTTTTACTTGGTAGGTACTTGGTAGGTCGATTGTGCGAAACTTTCAAAAACGGTCAGATCGATAAAGTTTGTGGGACTTTTAAGATTACTTATAAAATAAAACAGGGAAACTTACGATATAATATTTCGGATCTGATGACTACCAGAGCCTCTAAGCGTAAAGAGTCTACCATCCTCCGCGACCAAGCCGGCTTGCGCTTTCGCATCGGGTTGACTCGTTAGCGAAGTTTCTCGTTCAATCCATTGGATCTCTCGCTCAGGATACAATAGCTCGACGAAGCTTTCAGTTCCATTGCTTATAATGGCAATTTGAAAGCTGTTTTTGCGGTCGCGTATTTCGTTTGTATGTGGCGGAACTTCAAGCCACGTAGCTACAAACACGCTGGTTGGTTTAAAGTCATAATAATCGTGGAAGTTGTTTTGGACACTTTCTTCGGCTTTGGATATGATGTGCGGTTCGTCAGTCTCTCTGTAGAAGACGGAGCCTTCCTCTGTGGTATCAATATTCGTGTAGAAAGCCGCTATAGACGGATAGGGCAGCGGAAATTCTGTATTTATGAATGACGGAATATCAGCTCTAAAGGATAACACTCCGAAGTTGTTTACCTGTAAAAGAACACAGTAATAAGATACCTACTGCCGCTTCGCAGTTAAATCTAAGGAGCAGATTATTCAGCAAATGCCTTTTCTTTATTCTAATAAAATGATAAAAACCCTATTTTTAAAAGATGATTGGCTACTCCTTTAGCAGTTAAATCATCTGTAGCAACTGTTGTTTACATAACGTATTCACATGGACGTACCTACGCTATTAATTGATTTATTTAACACTAGAAGTCCGTCCCAGCTTCGCGTGGGTGCAATGAAACCGCACCTGTGCGAAGCCGGGGCAGGTCGCTAGTAATAAATATAGCCTATGTTACTCAGGGTTAACGTAGCATTCTAATGGTGAAAGAATTTTTGAAATCGGACGAGTAGTTTTTGAGTTTATTCGTAACAAACAAAAATACAAAAATACAAATCTTTCCTCTTTATAATACTAGTATAGATTATAGATTTGATATAAAGTGTCTGTGACCCCGTGATAACTAAATCAAATCACACAGTAGACCGTTCGATTCTCGAATTTTCGAAAAATTCGAACTTGAGGTTACTAAATAGTTTTCTACCTATCACCCAGGTATACCTGATGATGATGATGGTGATGATGATGATGATACACATACTAAGTAGGTACAGACCGCTATAGCCGGTTCGGTCAATCGATGTTTGTTTTGATTTTTCGAAAACATAAACAACAAAGACACAAAACACAATGTAGGTTGTACGTTGTTTAAAACTACTAAAAACAGCCGAAGTTCTGGCCTAATTACATATTTTTCGAGTAAAGTATCTACCTACATCCTTTTTGTTTCATACTTTTATCTTACTAAACAAAATAGATCTAGAGATAATTCTAGATTTGTATTTTGCATTGCGTATGACCTAATGCCCTGCCTGTGACCTTAGTTGGTTTGGTTCATCGTGTCTGTTGAAGTGCATAATGCATTAACTAAAATGTGCTAAATGTATCTAATTCATATTTTTATTGTTCTATCAAATTGTGCCCCTGCCGATAATTTAAGAGTACAATTAAATAATTTAAAAAAAAACCTTAATTCTCGAACCTCTCGTCGAAGACCAACGAAAATGTAGTCAGTGAAGTGAGTCGACCAACTCAACTACTCGTGGGTAGGTACTGTGTACTGATGCACTTGGACGGAAACGCGTGTACTTTTTTATCAATTCTTTGCAAGTTTATTAATTTTGCAAAAACCTAATTCAGAGACCGACATTTGACCTTTCATTTCCCGATGAAGATAATAACTAGTAAAGGCTAGTCGTTAGTTAGTCGAAAGAAGTGTGTGCTTTCCTAGTAGTTGGTGGCGCGGCAACAAATGAATATAGATTTGACATTGTATAGCTCATGACTAGACCTAATTGAAATCTGCACGAACTTTATAAAATGTCTGAATCTGAGAGGTAGATAAATATCTCTTCGAGTTTCTCTTTTGTTTCTTAGCAATAAAACTATCAGTACGGTGGCGTAGTGGACGAGTGGAGAGTCCCCGGTTAAGAAATGAGGTTACGAGTTTGATTTCCGCTGAGGGACAAATATTTGCATAATGTGAAACAGTTGTTCTTTATGTATTGTGTCTGGCTGTTTCTATGTACTTATGTAATAAAAAAAATATATTTCAGCGTATTTCAGTATTCTATTTCTATTTTTTTATTTTCAATTATCTGGTACCTATAGTACAAGTATTTGCTTAGATTGGGGTTAAATGGCGCTGTGGATTTTTTTTTTACAATTTTATTATTATTACATACTTATTTTAATATTATGTAGTACCTCAGTTTTTTGAAAAATTGGACTGTTTGTAAATTGTTATTATGACATACTTAAGTAGTTCAATTACGCTGGACAGATGGACTCAATTTGGAAAAGTTATAATCTGTGTTACATAGAAAACTAGAATAAGTAAGTAAGTAAATATAATTTGTCCTAGCATATTTTATTTTTTTCGAACGAAAATTATTTACAATGGTTTTAGCTACTTCGTTACTTATTCAAACATTTAAAACTTCATTAATGAACAAGGAACAAGCGGCAAGCTAGTTTTCAATTCCCGCAACACGTACCTACAGCTAAATCCGGACGAGAATTCCTCAACTTGCAACAACGAGGTTAATATTTTGTTTTCACATACCGATGCTCTCCTGACTCGAGAAATATTTAAATCGAAAATAGCACGAATACCTATGTACTCATGCATAGAAATTCTCTGGAACGCATGCACTTTTATAGGACGCCAATGCAGTAAATCCATGCAAAATGGTTTGATTTTGTTAGAATATTATCCGTGTTTCAAATTAAAGTTAGTTCTTAGGAGATAATCAATTGCCGAAATAGTAATCTCAACGTGACTCTAAATCTTGGAAGTTCTTAGATATAAATGCCACTAACGGTCACCCATCCAATTGGTGATTGATCTGTTGCAAAAACGAACGTCGAGCATCCGTTGAATAAAATGGTCAAATTAACTTACAAAAACAGTGTCGTAAGTCTCCCCGTAGAAAATCACCGGTACTTTAAGGAATACTTCCGGGGACGGGATCTCGTGTCCCTTCGGCAGTCGTTGATCCAGTCCGGGCCCGTGAGGGTAGAACTGGTCCCGCGTGATCGCGACCGCGCATGCGGCCAGCAAAACCACTCCCGCGCACGTCCTCATACTGCAGGACTCACAAAACTACTGAAGCTCCGACGACTGGCTAAGACATTGTTTTTATTTCACACGGAAATAAATGTGTCGTAATGGATAGGTTCGTTTTTGGAATTGTTTACGAATTCATTAAGGGATTTGCTGGAGCAAGCTTGCCTAATTAGTTAAAGACAATAAGCATTAAGGGCTTTTAAAACACGAATGTGTTGCTTGGTAGAGTTAAACTGTTTTATAAAATAAGAGTTTTCAATGGATAATTCAGGTAGGTACTGGAAAATAGTACGTCGTGAAATTCATACTTAGTGGATATCCACTATCCACGTGCGTTTTCAAACCGGCGACTTACTCTACCACGGATGTCGTGTCTCAAAGTTAGCGAAATTGCAAAAACTTGGGTACCAGCAAATATAATACCTAAATAACTTAAATAAATAAATATTTTTCTTTAATCAAGTATTATTGTAATATAATATTTTATTGTAATACATTTTTACCCAGCGCCAAAACTAAGCAAAGCTACTAATATGTATGGGCACACACAGGTATGGGAACCAGATAAGAATACAAAATATTTAATTTCGAGAGTCTTCCTCAGGGTTGAGTTCAGGCACGCTTCCGGCACGCAGAGGAAGCGCGACGGGTCACTCAACCCTGATGAAGACTCGAAGTTGAGTCGAAACAGTTCATCGTTCATATACCGGTACGTGAAAACACCCGTTTTTAAAATGAATCTCTAAATAAGTGTATTAGACACTAATTCTTCTTTTTATTTAAAAAAACTCTAGTTAAGAATTGAACGTGATAGCGTCTCTAGGCCCAAGAATGTTATCTTGCTAAGTTGATTTGGGTCTGTTTGTTTGTGCCCATTATTGTGCCCTATTAATGTAATCGTAGGTGTATAGTTAGTTATATTTATATGCGTCATTGCTAAGTTTTTATTTATGAGTTTTTTTGGAAGAGATCACATTCTAAGTAGGTTGGTACTTGAAATAAAATCGAGTCAAACTTTGTCCACACGGATCCAATGCGCATGAGTGGATAATTCCAAGCTTTGCATGCATTATTAAGGTGTGAAGGGTATGGTTTCCGGTGAAATTACTGGCACATGAGGCTTTCGATCTTAGCCTCAAGGTGGCAACCCGCGAGTGATACCTCTGGTATTGCAAGCGTCCATGGGCTGCGGTAACCGCTTACCATCTTGTGGGCCGTACGCTTGGTTGCCACTTCAGTTGTATAAAAAAATAATATTTCAACAAGTTTTTCTTTATTTATTCGTAATAAAAACTTTTATCTTACTAGCGACCCACCCCAGCTTTGCACGTGTGCTTAAACTACGTATAAAACTTCCACTTGAATCATTGTATCTATTGCTGAAAACCGAATTAAAATGACTAAAGATCTACGCGTACATACAACAAAGAGACAGAACAGACGGCGTGCGACTTTATTTTATACTATGTAAAGGTTATACAAATTATCAGATAAAATGTGTAATATGTAAATGTAGGTAAATAAAATAAATGTTGATTTTTGAGAACACAAATAACTCGCTAATTCAGGGAACATTGACCTCATACGAGTACAATAATAATTACAGAATGCAAGCACATTCTTTGGCATCCTGCCGCACATGGCGACACAACTGTGTTAAAATGGGTGCGATTCCTGCTAAAAGATAATACCTATGTTCACTTTCAGCACGTGTGCTTTTGCGGGAGACGCTACGAAATTAGATTGGTAAATTTATTTTTTATTTTACCCCCCGCTCGTCTGAAAAGAGGCTTGCAGTATGATTCAGGCCATAGTTTGTTTGTCTGTGTTTTTTCTTCAAGATTTAAGGTCTCATAATTTTCATATGGTTTTACAATTTCTGAAAGTAGTTAAGTAACTAAATGTTTTAGAATCCCTTGTATCTGATATTTATTTCGTTTTACAGCAGGTGGGTAGGTACTCAATATTAATACAGAACTATAATTTGAATCAACTCTCAACACGATAATACCCTGTTGAGAACAACTCAGAAGCATTTCAGACGAGCCGAAAATAGCTCTTCTGAAATGATTCGGGATTGTTAAAAAGTATCTGTAATAAACTCTTAAACAACATTTTATAGTGCAGCTACGTTAAAAGTAAACCGCTTATGGCTATGGAGTAAATGATGAAAAATGTCCGTCCTCACCGAAAGATATTACCGTTTGTTTGTTTACAAACATTCGAGGATCGAGCGAGATTTTTGTGTAGTCGCTTCGGGGTAAAAATAGCATGACAAAATGTAGGACTGTGTCTGCTCGACTTGCATCAGGCAGTAATTGAAGAAAAATAATTTTTACATTTTAATTTGTATCTCTAACTTTGCTTTTTTAGGGATTTGTAAACACATGACAATAACTATTCACGTTTTATCTAGCTGTGTAGGTAGAGTAAAATGGTAGGAGCGTTTTGAGCAAAAATTAATTCTTCTCTGACGAAGGCTCAGTGTCCGGTCGAGACGCTGAAATGTTTGGAAAAAGGTATCCGGACATTTTCTAAGTGCTAAATTACAAAAGTCTCAAAGTAAATGAAGGTAAAATTTGAAAAAAAAATCTAAGAAGCTTTTCCAATAAGCTCTCCTCACTACTTAGTACCTACATACAAGTTTTCAAAGTCAGCAGTAATCTTAGTTCTTACTAAACTAAGCCCAACAACAGAACAGGTGCCTTACTCTTGAATCCGATGACGATTCCGATCCAATCCCAATTTCTATTTACTGCTGTCAAATTGTTGTACTCTTGAAAACAAGGTTGAATTTGGCACTAGGTTTGTTGTCAAAAGTACGAAATGTCATATTCCAATACTTGTCCAACACCGATCGCGTTCAAGAGTAAGGCCCCCTTATATTAGTGCTACGAGTACAATTACTTCAAAATTATTAGCATTATAGAATTTTGACACTTTCGCTATTACTAAAAGTGTGATGATGAGAGATGTTATTGTATTAGTAGAATCGGGAATCTTAAATTATTATGTCAATTATTTTTTATATGTAACCTGATATTAATTAAGTTGTTAATGTTGCTATTGTTGTAAGCTTGCTCTATCCTTTAACAACAGCAACATAGAGGAGGCTTTTGCCTATCAGTGAGGCTGGGCAAAGGCTTCCTCCCTCTTCCTCGAGTTTCTGAACACTAACACCATTGATACCTTCCACTCCACTACTGATGGATATTGTGATTTTTGTGTAAATATGAACATTAGTCGTAATGTCGTCTCGTTACTTAAGTACCTAATAAATTTTATATGATCGGAAATATTATTACTCTGCAATGGTTTGAGATTGAGTGAGACGTTTGCAATTTCGACTCTATTTTTTAACTGCAATTCTATACAGGTATTTTTTTGTTGCAATTAAAATTGTATATAATACTTATGGCAAGCTCTCCTATATAAAGGCATCCAATTAAAATAAAAATCAAAAACTTCCGAGCGGGACTATTAAGAATCTTTCAATTCATCTTAAAAACAAAGACTCTTTCAGTGCCGAATATGGCACCCCTCAGAATATTATTTATCGTTAAACTTTTTCGGCATGAGATTAATTGAATGGCGGCAAAATGGCAGAATGGAGGGCTAGGCTGGTCTCAGGACCGGTGGACGGGGCTCCAAATTACTCACGTATTTATCGTATCGATTTATGAGTGTTATAATGAAGCATTTCGAAATTTTAAAGCCATTTGTGAAGGTAAGATCAGTACCTATCACTTGCTAGAATACACGAATAAACTCCGAGACAGTTGGTATAAAGGTGTATTTATAGTGTTGAATCCGGACCACACCACATAATAATGAAGATACAAAGTCTTATTCATTTAAATTAGAAAATAACAGCCAGCGCCTATTGCTACTAAATTAGCAGAACCGATAACCGCTTAGGAATAAAGATTCTTGAATGGCGAAATAGAAAACGAAGCATAGGACGGCGCCGGCTGCGCGGCGGCGTCCCACTCGATAGACTGATGACATTTTAGACTAACGGATTAAAAGCGAAATGATGCTTGGGTACACGATATTTTGCTTGTAACTGAGCCAACTCTATTCTAAAGAAGTCCTGAAATCTGAACTAAAGCTTGCTTCCTCTGAGTACGGCCCTTACTGCGGGTAGTTTTAGGGCGTGCGCTGCGTCTCTGTTCAGTTCCGGCCGGCGAATGATTTCCCGCTTCCTGTTGTGACGACGGACGCGCGGCTAACGATACTCTTTGTACCACCACCACCGTGGTCGCAAGTCTGCAGGACCCTTATTTATTATGTCTGCGTGGAATGTGTAGGGAATTGTTTTAGCTTTGATAGCTTTATTGATATAAGATAGCTATTAGATAGAACGTAGACAATGTTTAATTTTTTTTTTAAATTGCCAAAGTAACATACAAATTATTATTGACTTAGGTACTCAAACTCTTTTTTAATATTTAATTTCGTGTTAAAAGTTTACGTTTTATTCGAATACTTAGCTTTTCTAATCCACTTGTTCCGTTCCTCCTATCCAGTAGAATGCGGAATAAAAATACTGACAGGTGTCAAGAAGAAACTACATAATTTAATAGTCAAAGTAGTACCTATACAGCTTAGAGTATACCTACAGCCTGTTGACATGTGTGTGCTGGTATACCTACTCTAAAAGTTACGAAACAATAAGGAAAAGAAGGACATGAATGGTATAATGAACCTCGCCAGGGGTGTCCGCAAATAATCTACTTTGCCCCGTACGTGACCGCGCGTTCCTAGCTTAATTAATATAAACTGGCAGCCCTGTTGTTACGTGTGAAATATTATATCATAATTCAGATGTTGATAGAATTCTACGGGGAAAAGATTCTATAGTAGATATATCTAGGTTTAAACTTTTTAATATGCGAATTCATATAGATGCTAAGCGAATAAAGAATTATTCCTATGAGTTAGTGGTCAACTCTAGTGACGGAGTTAAAATACCAGTTAAAGTAGAGTTCTTTGTGATAGAGCTCGTCCGGAGAAGGACTACCACCATATCTATTTCTGCCGCCAAGCAGTAATGCTCACATTGCTGTGTTCCGGTTCGAAGGGTATGGTTTCCGGTGAAATTACAGGCACATGAGACTTTCCATCTAACGTCTCAGGGTGGTTACACGCAAGTGATACCTATCATGTTGCAAGCGTACATAGGCTACTGTAACCGCTTACCATCAAGTGGGCCATACGCTTGGTGCCACTTTAGTGGTATACCTACTTAAAAAAAACTACCCGAAGGCCTCCGTCATGACCTTTTGAAAACGCCGGAACCGACTGGTAATAACCTAATCTAGACTAAATGTACTATGACTGTTAAATGTACCTAATATAAACTAAATGGTACAAACAAAGTAATAGAACGTTGAATCAGAAATTACCTATGTAGTTGAATGTTAAATAAGCACCTGATCGTATGATACTTAATTGATTTGCATGAATTAATGAGTACGTCAAATCGTTAATGTAAATTAGTGCTAGAGGGCCAAGGTGTTCCTATCCGTTTTTACTTTTAACTGAAATGTTAAGTTAAACTTGCGTGAATTTTTCACTTAGGAAAACCTACTAGGTGATTTTACTCGCGGAATGCGTCGTTTTGAAATCCCGTTACGTAGGTAATTTATATGAATCTAAAATATAAGACACTAGCGGCCTGTCCCGGCTTTGCACGGGTGGACATAAAATATTGTCTATTATGTCACTCAGGGATATAGCATTCTAATGGTGAAAGAGTTTTTGAAAAACATTTTCTTATTCTTATTCTGAAATCGTTTTTGAGTTTATTCGTTACCAACAAAAATACAATTTTTTCCACGAGAAATATATAAAAGGTCATTCATTATCAACCTGACAAACTTAAGGGGTAGGTTCCACACATAAAAAAAAAATACATGTACTTTTTTTTTTCTAAACTTTTTTTTTTATATTAAAAAAAAAATTACGTAATTCTGCTTAATAATTAGTTATCCTTGTTAGAAATCGAAAAGGCATCGCTCGGCACGTGTCAGTAACCCGCGTGTCAATGAACCGCGGGTCAATAACCCGCGCGTCTGACAATCTACGTCCTTGACCTGCGCGTGTCCTTGACTCGCTACGGGACGCGCACACTCGAATATTTAATTATTACGTAGCATAACTCGATTCCCAACAATGATAAATAATAATTGAGCAGAAAAAGTAATCGATTTTTTTTTGTTTACTTGGAATTTTTAAGACAAAATTTACTTAAAAAAAAAGGTACATATATATTTTTTTTATGTGTGGAACCTATCCCTTAAGTTTGTCAGGTTGATAATGAATGACCCTGTATACTTAGGTACTAATATTATAGAGATACTATATAATTATACGATATAATATCTTATATAATTATAATATCTTTGACGACCGATGTGGCGCAGCGGGCGCAGGTCCGCCTGCGACGCAGAGGTTGCGGGTTCGATTCCCGCCTTGGAACAAATGTTTGTACGATCTACAAATATTTGTTCCGGGTGTTCTGGGTATTTTCTATATAATAAAAAAATGTCTATCTATGTATTGTATTGTATTAAATATATATCAGTCATCTAGTACCCATAATACAGCTCTGTTTAACAGCAACTTACCTTGGGGCTAGATGATGCTGTGTGGATTGTCCAGCATTATTTATTTATTTATTTATTTATTTATTTATAATATTAGATACAGATAAAAAACCCCAAGGATCCCTTGGTGGTATACAAGGTTTCCAATTGTTTCTTTATTTTGCTTTCTTGCCATACTATGTTATTGCCATAGCTTTTTTGCCTTTTTTTATCATACTTATTTTCTTAGCATGAGGCTCGCCTCGCTAGTTTGATTGACACCACACTAGAACTTTATCATGAAGAGAGATCATCGAAAAAAGGTAGGAACCCTGCCGATGTTGTTGCTAGATTCTTCTAAACGACCCCACCACAGTGATGCGTAAAACTTGGGCAAAATATAATCCTTGTGATTATTTTAAAAATAAATATGTTAAATTTGATTTTGTCACTGAAAAATCATAAATTGTAATCTAAACGTTGACCTTGCACGTATAAAAATATACTATCGTAGTTCGTTAAGTTCATTAGTCGACCTTTTGTCCTTATCATTGCTGATTCGAGGTTCATGACCTGCGGCTCCCAGAATCGTATTTACGAAAGGAAGCTAACTCTTATCATCAGTTTTCAAAAGTATACAGATAGCACAGATAGTTAGGTAGGTACACTAGGTACTCATTTTTTATTTACCATACATTTCACTTTCGTAAATGGATAGTCTTGCAACAGTTTACAAAAAAACTTGCTTATGTTTCAAAACACTTTTATGTAATAATTTATCTACTTACGTAGGTACTGCTTTTTCCTCTCGTCAACACGTCAAATCGCAGCGTTACTAACTAATTGACTAACTGATGAACAATCATAGCCAAAACGCAGGGTAATAGTGACCTGAAATTATCTGGGTGTCATCATAAATAATAGGGTTAATACAATCAACATGGCACCTTCCTCAGAATATAAGTAGATATCTTAATTTATTGAAAAATGTAAGTAAATATCTATTATAGTAGAACGATAGCGCAATTTAAAAGTATAAACGCCCACTGTGTGGCCATCTAAGGTCACATTACATTACAATCAGTCGTTATTTTCTACTTTAAACATTCAAAAGTACTCTTCCGATGTAGGTATACAAGAATATGAAAGAATTTGTTCCCTTGATAATCGTTTTTATAGGCCAACCAAAAAAAAAATACATTAGGTTTTCAAGCGCAAAAAATAATAGTTAAAAAGTTACTCAATTATTTTTATTCTGTTGTCTTAGTGAGTGGTATGTATAGTTATTGCAGTCGCTCAAACGGTGATGGAAAACATCACGAGGAAACCAGTTTTCTATCAGCAGCAATGGGATTTCAGCCAGGTCACGTATAAAATACTAACTAAAATGTGTAAAATGTGGGCTTGTGTGTGCCTGATATAAGGTTTGGGCACAGTTTGGGCGTGCCTCTACCTCAGCCTCAAGAATCTTGAGTTTATAGATTCAAGATTCAAGATTCAGGATATTTATTTGCATAAATAAGTGTTACAGAAGGTCTTAAAAGTAATATGGGACTTAGTTGCCCTTTTCAGGCATTGCAAATTGTATGTAGGCTATATATGCTGGGCGCTAAGCTGCTTACATAAGAGTAGAGATCTAAGAGGATGTCTAGCCCGATTATGTAGTACATTCGTAAGCATCTAAGTATCTTTCTTTTTATTTAAATTCAGGCGCAACAATATTTTTTTTCAAGTGGAGAGGAGAGGCTTGTCAAACGAAGCTACGAGCAATTTGGGAATAATGACGAATAATATAAATGCATGATTTTAATCTCGACCGCTGGCAGCGCGTCGTAAACTGTTTACGAGCGACCACTCGGTGTGGGATAAGCGAGGAGAGGAGGGCAACAACAAAAAAAAATAGCATAGATACAATTTTATTATAGAAATAGTTTTGTCATCCCGCTTTGCTGCTAACCAAAGACGTTATTTGCTCTGAGTTGTTTTTTTATGTCAGCAAGTGACAGGACAATCAAGGCGCCCACCTGATGTTAAGCACCACGCCTGGCTATTACAGATGCAGTGCCACCCAAAGCTTAAAGTTTTTAAGTGTTTGCGTGGCACTGCACTGCGCTTATCACCCCGAGACATTGTTGTTAAGTCTCTTTTGCCCAGTAATTTGACTTGCTACAGTGCCCTTCAAACCTAAACACAGTAATGCTTGCACACTACTGCTTGGAGGTAGAATATCTGACACTGCTGATAACAAAGATTTCAGTCAATTCGAGATTCTTTTTTTATATATCTGAAAGCTTCGATATTTGTTTGATTGTGGATCACGCTATAACGGCTGAATCGATTTATTATACTACTGTACATTACAATACAATACAATTAAAGATATCCCTAAAAATATTTTCAATACAATTAATTAACCACATAAAGTTAATAATAGTTAGTACAGGCTTACAGTACTCCTAGGCAAATCGAGTGACATAATTAAAGTGCAAAGGGCACGAGTTGCGTTCATACTCAAATTCAAATTATTCTTATTTAATAATATTGCAAGGAGTATTTATGCCAGTTCCACGCTCCTCAACTTAGAAAAACCAAACTCTGCTGTTTTTCTAGCTTTTTTTTTCGATGATCAATTGATCACTCTATAACAATAAGTTCCAGTGTGATGCCAATCGAACTAGCAGCTGGCTCATGCTAAGGAAATAGGTAAGTTTTATTGAAAAAAACCAAGAGTACAAGTTCTATAGCAGAACACGTCAAGTCATTTACAACCTTCGAGTTCGACATGTCGTTCCTGGTTAAACGCCTGTGCTTCGAGCCCGGCCCGCGTCGTGGCAGCCGCGGCGCGTCAAACGCCCGTAGCCAACCCTTTGCTAATGCGATTTCAGTTTTATGAGTTACGTAACGCTCGCGGCTCCGGAATGTAGTCCCGTTGATTAGAGCTCGTATCTTGCGCAATGACGTGCCGTCAAACTGCTGAAATGTAATCTCACACCTACTAGTATCTACAACAGAATTATGAAAGGCCCGTAGGTGGGCAAATCACTGTCACCTTTCTGGATCAAAATCTGAACCTATGGATAACTCGTAATGATTTTGTCTTGAAGATTTTTGTACTCTCAGTTGCATTAATCATACTTATAAAAACAGCTAAGCTGAAATGAAACAAACTGTGTTACAACACTGGGTGTAAAAAGATACCGCCTGAAAAGTGAAGGCAAAAATGTATCACGGTAGATCGTTTTTTGCCTCCACTTTTCAGGCGGTATCTTTTTACCATGTTTAGTATTATCATATACTGCATATTAGTAGAGTCTATCTAGAGTTTCAATGTCCATAGTTGTAATAAAAGTCGTTGTTTTGTTAGACTTTCATAATTTTTATATGAAAAATGTTTTTTTGGTGATAGACTGAAAAGCGGTTATGTTCGACGAACTGAAAGTTCCGAGCAACGTTGTTTTTGTACACCTTCAGTAGACTAGCAAACATTTCTACATTATTAAAATTTCCCCTGGGGCACCATTACTTTGCAAGCTAAGTAACAATTTCACGGTCGAAACTAGCATTGCAGCGCTTCACAGCCACTTCATAATGCATCTTAGCTAACACAATACACATGTCTCTCAGTGCATTAACAGTACATACAAACCTACAATACCTATGGGGGATTTGATAGTGGCTGTAACCCCGAAAATGCTCTACCGTGAAACTAAATACATATAAAGTGCGGCTCACGGAGCTTTCAGAATTCGCAATGCTTATAGCAATAAACAATAAGACCTACTATTTTTTTTTTTTTTGTAGACAATTGTTTCTTTGATCTTTCTTCGGCATAGGTTGAATTTAATAAAGTATTCAATTCGATTTTCACATCCAAGACGGTTACGGTTTCAGGCAGTTCAAAATTTTGTGTGTGGGCAACAGCTGGTATTCAAAAAAGCAGGCAAACCTTGTATGAACTTTACAGCGAAAAACAATACAACTTTAGTGAATAGTTTAAAGTAAAAGTTAGAAATTATTCAAAAATTTTTAAAAGCGTTTGTCAAGTTGCAAAATCACTATATTTATGTTCAAAAATTAAAAACAGTCAAGATAAAATTAAAGCTACGTGGAAAATTATAAATAATGAGACTGGAAGAGTCAAGACTCAGAATAATGTTTTCAATTTAAATATTAATAATAGTAATATTAAGCATGATGATGAAGTAGCCAAAGCATTCGAAAAATTCTTTACTGATATTCCAGTTTCTACTACAAAATCTTTAAACTCTTCTCACATAATTGCAGAGTCATTGTTAAAAAATAATGTACCACAATGCAACATACAATTACATTTCGATTATGTAAATAATAATGATATTATCAAAGCATTTAAACTGATAAATGTAAAAAAAACCACTGATCTCTGGGGCATTTCTGTTAGCGTTGTGAAATCATTCATTGAAATCATTGCACCTGACCTAGCTTTTATATTTAACCAATGTATTGACTGTGGTGTGTTTCCTGATTTAATGAAACATAGCAAGATAACACCTCTTTTCAAATCAGGTAGTCATTCTGACCCTGGTAACTTTCGGCCTATATCAGTATTACCAACATTTAGTAAAATTTTTGAAAAACTTATTCTTATTCAGTTACAAAGACATTTTAGTATGAATAACTTACTTGATAGTAAACAATTTGGGTTCACAAGAGGTCGCTCAACAACTGATGCCGGTGTTGAGTTGATATCACACATTTTTGAAGCCTGGGAGGAATCGCAAGATGCCTTAGGCATTTTTTGTGATTTATCTAAGGCATTTGATTGTGTACATCATGAGACACTAATTAGAAAATTACAACACTATGGAGTTAGGGGTGTTGCTCTAGACCTTCTCACTTCATATCTAAGTGATAGAATACAAAGAGTTGACGTAAATGGAAAGCGTTCTCCGGGATCAGTGGTAACAATTGGTGTACCACAAGGATCAATACTTGGGCCATTCTTGTTTTTAATATATATAAATGATCTACCCCGGCTTGTTAGGAACGATCATGAGATTGTACTGTTTGCTGATGACACGTCACTTTTATTTAAATTAAAGCGACAAGAGACTAACTTTGACAAAGTAAACAATGCAATCTCTAAAATTGTAGGGTGGTTTAATGTAAACAACTTATTGTTAAACGAAAATAAAACGAAATGCGTTCGTTTCATACTACCTAATGTAAAACAAAACCAAACTAATATAAAAATAAAAGATGAAAAGCTAGGCCTTGTGGACACCACAGTTTTTCTAGGCATAACTTTAGATAATAAACTGCAATGGGGCCCACACATAGATAAATTGTCGAAGAGACTTAGTTCTGCAGCATACGCAGTCAAAAAGATCCGTCATTTCACCGACGTCGATACAGCCAGACTAGTTTATTTCAGCTACTTTCACAGCATTATGTCTTACGGTATTTTGTTGTGGGGGAGTGCTGCAGATATTAACACCATATTCGTGTTGCAGAAGAGGGCTGTTCGCGCAATTTATAACATGGGTCCCAGAGAATCACTTAGAGATAAGTTCAAAGAAATCAATATTATGACAGTGCCCTGTCAATATATTTATGAAAATCTTATGTATGTTCGCAAAAATATTAATCTGTTTAAAAAAAATTGTGATAATCATAATGTTAATACTAGAAATAAAAATAAACTCGCTGTTCCCACAGTTAGGCTCACTAAGGTCAGTAAATCTTTTAAAGGGCAATGTGTACGCTTCTTTAACAAAGTCCCAAGCGACATACAAAATTTATCAATTGTCAAATTTAAAAACTTAATTAAACAAAATCTGTCTCAAAAAGCTTACTATAAAACAACCGATTACCTAGATGATAAAAAAGCTTGGGACGAATGTGCTCCAACTCTACTTGGAATCCATAACAATAGCAAGGGTCATGCCAAAAAAGCGATAGGAACCCAGCCGGTGTTGTTGCCAGTTCTTTTACGGCATGGGCGCGTTGGAACTGGTGTAAATTTTCCTAGCTTGTAAGACGTTTCAAAGTGATCCTTGTGATTCTACTGAATAAATAATTTTTGATTTGATTTGATTTGATTTGTTGGATCTGACCAAACTCGAATACGCCCTATTCTCCAAATAAATCATAGTTATTCGCGAGTAAACAGTTTACTTGTACTTATTTGACATTACTTATTCCGCGAAATAGTTATTCCAAAATCAATTCAATTGGTCGAATCCAGCCGGATTCGAATCACGCGCCATAGAATATTATATTGCACCTGCAACTCATTTTTTTCTTTTTTTGCATTAATCACATAGTTCTACTTTAAAAAAGAGTGGGAAGGATCAAAGGAGTTATTTGTGATAGAGCTCGTCCGGAGACGTACCTACTACCGCCACACCTTTATCTGCAACAAAGCAGTAATGTTCGCATTGTTGTATTCTGGTTAATGTAATATGATTGACGGTGAAATTACAGGCAAACAACTTGATCTACGTCTCAAGGTGGCACAGCGTAAATGTTTTCTCTGGTATAATAAGCGTCCGTATTCTACGGTGACCGCTTACCATCAGGTTGGCCGTGTGCTTTATTGACAACTTAAGTATAAAGAAAATGTGTGATTACTAATTTATTCATTCATTTATATACGAGTATATATTTTATTCATTTTATCAGAATTGTTTCGGAGTAGTCCCCGCACTCTCGACACTCGTAAAGTGTAGTTTATGGACACTTCGCGAGAGCGCCGCTTGATGTCTGTCACTGCCTCTTTTAGATTTCATTTATACTCTGCGCCGTCGTATATGGCGTGGTCTGACGGCATTGTTAATGAACTGCCCAGCTTTTAGTGTCTACCTAGCTAGGCGTGTTATTATTCTAAGTACCTAGGGATGATGATTAGTGAGACTGTTTGATGTGAAAATAATAGAAGAGCTGTTAAATATACCTAACATAGTAGTATACTCGTAATCACATTACGTAAGATAAACTACCTACTTCCGGTCTTCTGGATGTCGTGGGTCCAAAACTCGGCCGTGCATCAATGGATAATTTCTATTCGAAGCAGTTATGTGCGCATTAACTTTGCTTAGAACGATGTTTTTTTTGTAAATACATTTTGGTCCATTCCCTATCCGGAATAACACGATTAATGCCACCGACACACGTAATTTTTAGTTCAGTTTTAAATATGCATTTGTTGGTGGTTGCACCTGTAAATACATAATAAAATCGTATAGTGACATTAAATGTGTTAAGGATTATGAGGATTATCTACCTAGCAACCATATTGACGCAGCTTTGTTAAAACAAATCTGGCCCGATTTTATAACAAAGCCATACTTACATAAAATCCAATCAAAACCAACTTTCAAATTCCTTTCAAGCGAGTTTAGAAAATGCTGAAAAAACTCATAAAATGTTACACCGTATTTGTTCTGAACCTAATAAAATTGAACTTCAGACCTAAACAAACAGAAACAAAACTGTACAAAAATTCAGAACAACATAGTATATTGTCGGACTTAATGAAAAGATCCTCACTGAACTTTGTTTCAAAGCAACAAAGGTGGTTTTCGATTGAGAGTTGAGTCCTTTCAGGTATGAACAATCTCCACCTGACCCAGTGTGGCGGGCTCTTTGTTCAGTTTATTTGGTCGAAGGTATTTCTCGATTGAAACGGGTTTCATTCAAAATTTCATACAACCTGTACCGAAATAAATTATACTGTTATATTACTTACGTCACAGGCCTGAAAGTTATGACGAAAAATGTTGGTTTATGATTTTATTTCTTTTTCATGAGAAAATATATGGCTTCTGTTTTTAATATCCTATAAAGGCAGGTGAGGAAATAAATATCTACTGGATAATGTTTTCTTGAAATTGTTTTTTTTTTGTCGAAACTGCCTTTGATTTGTTCTAAATAAAGTCAATAGAGTTTGAATCACAAGGATAATCTCTTTGAAATGTCTTACAAGCTGGGTCTATTTATGCCTGTTTCTTGCACCCAAACTGCCAACATTGAAGACTTTATTCTTGAATACTTTTACTAGTTTCACAAAGATGACCAGATATACGAAGTAAGAAGGTAATTCTAGGTACAGGTTATATTGAATTTTTATTTATTAATAATGGTTTTTAATAAAACCAATATACTTAGATCTGGTTCACGAAAACTTTAGTATTTTTTTTTTCATGTCAGCAAGTGACAAGACAATCAAGGCACCCATCTGATGTTAAGCACCACGCCTGATGCAGTGCCACCCAAAGCTTAAAGTTTTAAAGTGTTTGCGTGGCACTGCACTGCGCTTATCACCCTGAGACCCCGTTAAGTCTCTTTTGCCCAGTAATTTCACTTGCTACAGTGCCCTTCAAACCTAAACACAGTATTCCCTCAGTGTGATGGTTAACGCTATGAAAACAAAAGTAACCAATAGATATTGGTATAAAAAAAAAAGTTTCAATTTATTTTCATAAAATGTTGTACAGCTTCATCAAACAGGAGTATCTCATAGTTCCTTATGTAGTTTCTAGGCTTCGTTGGACTTCTCGAGATTACCAGCGGCTGATGTTATGTGAACTTGTAGGTACAGTTAGTACCCCCAAGACACGGATTTACCTCTAAGGCGAAGTTAATTGAAAAGGCACTCGGTAATAACATCAAGTTTTATAGGCGGTCAGCTGCTTTGCATTCGCCACGGGTTCCCGAGTAATGATATGACCTCTGTTTCGACTTAAACGCGCTTTAGCTGTAATTAGCCGTTTGTTATTTAGGTTTGGGAAAACCCACTGCTCAAGATCAATTAAATAGGACAACAATTATCATTAATCTTCAAACTAAAAAGTTTGAAATAAAAACAAAGGCAAAGCTATTTAAAATTGCTACGCAGCTACACTTTGCTACGAATGGTCATACGTAGCACGTCCTCGTAGACGTTGCTACGTCGTTTAATAGAACCTCTCTACATTTTGTGGTTTTTCTTCATTTATTTCGCAATATTTTTATATTGTGGAAATTAAGATTTTTTAAGAGTCCACCATACCTATTTCTGCCGCCAAGCAGTAATGCTCGCATTGTTGTGTTTCGGTGCGAAGGGTATGGTTTCCGGTGAAATTACTGGCACATGAGGCTTTCGATCTTAGCCTCAAGGTGGCAACCCGTGAGTGATACCTCTGGTATTGCAAGCGTCCATAGGCTGCGGTAACCGCTTACCATCTTGTGGGCCGTACGCTTGGTTGCCACTTAAGTTGTATAAAAAAAAATACCTCGTTTTTAAATTTAGTAATTTTCTTTCAGTATTCATAGCTTCTGTGAAACAACAAAGACCATGGCCAAGTGCGTGTGAACTTACGCGTAAATTAGCCATATTATTTGAGAGTTTTAAAATCTTATAAAACAGGGTAGGTATATCTTCCAGCGTTTTTGTTTACATAATGTCATTTTCATTGCGTGCACGGTTGCCTCTTTTCTTAGTGAACCAATAATGTGCGTATATTAATAATTATGTTCATAATTACATTACATTACAAAATATACAAAATACATATGAAACAGTTGAGCCATCTAAAGACCGTTACAAACGACCTATAGATAGCTCAACTGATCCAAATCACTACCACTAGAAAGCGTTCTCAACATGCTGGCTGCATTGCCACGTTGAATGGCAATGCTGATACGTACCAATAATTAGATGTGCTCTAAATGAAGTTTATTAGCTTTCTGTTGATATTTTCTATTCAGTAGGCTACTTTTTATTTTCAAAGTTGTTCTCTAATATATATGGTCTGTCAGTTTCACGTGTAAAGTCAGATCTATTCGTTCCGCTCTCATCTCCACTCGCGTAGTAGGTACAACTCAACGCCACTCCACGTCGCGGGAGCACAAGCCTAACTCGAATTGTACGAGTTTTCAGTTACAAAATCTGAAGCACCATTGTTCTATAACGGGTTGTTAGATGTTTTTGATTGTTGAAATGTACATCTTGTGCAGAAATTTTACGATACTATCAACGCCACCGTACCTACTTTTTGTTTTGTGCGATTTACAATGGGTCCAGTGACTGACACCAAATGAAGTCAGTGCTGACTTTGTGAACTGTTTTTCTCTGTTTACAAAGGGTCAGTACGCGAGTATTTGAAGTCAGTACTGACCCGACATCGTTTACAGTAGGTCAGTAGCGGATCAGCACTGACTTTGCACGAATTTGTAGTCAGCACTGACTTTGCTACTGACTCAATGTAAATCACCTATTGGGTTTTGCGCAACGGCCATCTTAGCAAGATTATAATGATATGCGATATGCGTCAAATCCTGTTCAATAATATTATGCAGATATTGAAGAATGTTTTTTTTGCCATTTACTATATCTTTTGAATGAATGATTTTATTACGCCACGTTTATACCCAAATACTTTTATGTGGATGAAAACCTAATCACTCGCGCTTCAGAGTACCCCAAGTGCCACCCAAAGCTAAAAGTTTTTAAGTGTTTGCATGGCACTGCACTGCGCTTATTATTCCTAGACATTGTTGTTAAGTCTTACTAGCTAATTTACTATTTTGTATTTTTCACGTCACAACACAACCCTTTTCATGTCCGTCCGTCTATCCAATAGGTAATTATCAGCTGATCTGCGTCGCATAACTTTCAAATTAGCCCGGGAGGGTCTGACACGGGTCACTGAGGCATTAGTGGTGGTGTCTACTATGTTTATTCAATTTCGTGGCAAGTTTACAGGAAAACAAGCAGATATTCGGATGTGGGATATAATTAGCATATTTGGAAACAACAAGATTTGTAAAGGTATTTTTACAAGAGCACTGGTGGCATGTGGACTGCCTATACCGCCTTCCGATCTAAAGTCATATGGAGTCGAAACCGGTCGTGTATAAAAAAATCTATTCGAAAAATGTATTATGTACAATGGCAATGCTTTCAAAAGGTGAAAGAAAACATCGCGACGAAACTAGCATGTCCCAGAACAAAACAATCTAAAGATATGTGGCGTTGGCCAGAAATTGATGGAATTGTTTCCAGGGTCATAATAACTGTCAACACTTTTGTTAACCGGATTATTTTGAGCATTTTTACGAGCTACGAGCTTTTGCTTAAGCTCAAATGTTTAGTTTTGACAACATCAAACTGTGCCAGTAACGAACAAAAGGATCAAATTGAAGACGGCATTCACCTATAGGTAGGTACAAATGCCAAGGTCCTGATGAACGATCAACAACCAATCAACAACTGAAAAACAAGATTTTTGGTAGGTGCTACTGATTCTAGAACGCTAGAACTTTAAATTTTCTACAAAATTATCTTGTCGTACAACGTTTTTACCTACCTACCTGTGTAGTTTATGTAGTATAAACTAAGTGCGGCATTCAAGCAAACTCCGTTTCCCGACTTTAAAATAAATATTCTCTATTAAAATAACAATTTAGAATTGCAATTATACGGAGCGTATAGTAAGCAAATAGTTATTAAAGTTACCTTTTCAATTTACGTATGAAAGGTGAAGAGAGACATCGCCTCGGGCAGATGGAAATTAACCCGGCCTCATGAGATGGCTGAAATCCTTCATACCCCGTCCTTGTCTTACATCAAAATTTAAAGCTCACGAAAGGGACGGGTGTAATAAAATTTTCTGGAGTAGGAAAATGGAAGGATTCAAGAGTAAATTGGAAATACCTTTGCATTGAGTGGTGCTGAGATTTCCTGCGATACAGATGAGTGTATTTTACTAACCTATTGTATGAATTTAATCAGATTCCTGCCGCGATTCGTACGCTTAATTGAATACCACAGCTGGGCATATTGTTCAGCATTCGAGAGATATCAAAGCTTTTAATTATTTAATAACTAATTTTAGAGACAGTTACATAATTGAGTTTTGAGAAAAGACACTTTTAAAGTCAGAACACTCAGATGGGTTCCAACGTGAGTTGTACCATTTTGTACCTGATGAAGTAGTACGAATATGGGATGGCGTATTTATACTTTATCACGTAATGTAATTTAAACATATCAGCAACATTAAAATTTCTCAATTACTTATACTACCACACACACTCACCCCATCAGGACTAACAAAACCGCGTGTTAACTGACCCCTTTATTTTTCACCAAATTAAATCGGGAACTTCATAAAAGGTCCGAAGTTGTAAAATGCAAATAGAATGAAAGGTATAGAGGTAATGCCCAAAGGGTCCATTGATAATTATTACACGGTACTCTGTACTACCCTCAAGCTCTCCGGCTAGAGCCGTCTCCGGAAGGGTTCCCTAGGGATTATGCCCCGTATTAATTAATGTCTAAAGTATCTTTGACGTGGCTAAGATGCTTATTTGTTTTGTGACGTGACGGGAAAAGTGAATGTGCATCGGAGAGGTTGGCATAGAGCTTGTCTTGTGTAGCTATGACAGAAACTATAATTTATTTTTAGTATAAAAACTGTAATGCAACATACTTTATTGTCATTCTGATTGGAGGTGGATAGCAACATTGCAACAATCAATTTTGTGGCTTTGAACAATGTTTCTAGTAAAAAATACAATTCCAGACATCATAATTTTCATTAGTCACTTCATGAATAACAAGTTTCTATGTCAGTTGCCATGTCGAGTAGACTTCATAATTAGTTGCGTGGACATTATTCATGATGACCTCATGCAAACTTTGTAATTGTTTGTAAACTTCAAGGCCTGCGTATATTATCATGTGTAAAGTATATATCTAATATATAATCTGCTAGGTATATATAATAGGTACCTACTAGCTGAGCGCAGCGGTTTCTCCTGCGGTTTTGCTATTCCACAAGAACAGTATTTTTTCCGGGATAAAAAGTAACCCATGTGCTAATTTCAGACCATATCCGTTTAGCCGTTAAAACATCCATCCATTCAAACTTTCGCACTTTTATAGAGTAAGGAGATAAAAGAAGCTAAGTAGGTACTTTCTGACATTTGATATTATTGTGATCATCGCTGACCCATTGCGATCAAGTCGTAGGGTCATAAACGCTGAGTTCGGAGGAGTTTAAACTTTATGGCAAGGGACTAGGATCTTTATGTATTCAAATAATCTGACGAATGGTAAATCCTACTTGCAAATCCCTAGCTGTTACTGTTTGATTTGTTGGTCCAAGTTATAATAAGTAACGGAAAATTAAATTATTTTTTTAGTTACAGAAGTTTAATTTTCCACAGAAATACGAAATACGAACCTATTTTTTTAATAACTTTTCGTCTATTGACGAAAGAAATCATGAGTACGTAACTGTTACCACGTCTACGATTTGTAGATTTTTTTTGTGCCAAAATGTCAACTGGAACCTTTTATGAAACCACCGACGACGATAAAATATACTTATTTGGTATGGCTTTTGGTAACACGTCTGCCTAGTAGTTTGGTAAAAAGTCTATTAATCGTTATTTGCCTGATAAGCCTTATAAGTCTAGGTATTTTAGGAATACGGAATTCTACAATGATTATTTTAATTAATTTTGCTGATCAATCGAACACATAGACAAAAGGCTTTATTTATAAATTCTTAAATTAAATATTAGTCCTGACACCTCTACATTATGCAGTTATAAACGAGAAAAAATATATTTCTTGCACCACACTCTATGGGTCAAAATGGTACACGTCATTAACTCGGTCACCCGACTCCTTACGACGTAAGTGCGGTATCAAACTGTTTTATTGCGGGCAAGGCATGATTTAATGAAATCTTTAATATTGGAGATAAGGCTCTTGGTCCTTCGACCTCGTCCCCAAATCGCCCCGGGCCATTACTCTTTGTAATGTTTGCGACATGAAATAATAAGCTGTTTTCTCTGATTCATCTACTTACTCATATAAATACAGATAAAGTACTCTCGGTACAGCTATGGCTTTGAGTGTTTCAGGTAGGCCACATTGTATGTTAAAAAAACCCTTGTCTAAGTAGGTTTTAAAAGAAGTAAGTATGTTCGAATGAGCCAGTGGCTAACTCTGGGGACGGAGTTTAAACCAAAACAACAACAGGCACCGGAGCACACTAAGATTAACACTATACCTAAATACTTCAGCATTTCATTTCTTTGAATTTAAGCTATTTTAATGACATTTGAATCAATCAATCAAACATTTGTTTGTTTTATCTGTTCTGTGTGTAATCTTGTTATTTATTTTTTTATTCAATTATTATTAGAATCGTGACTAAATTATTTTATTAAAAGTATGACATTAATGTGAAATGCATGCATGTGATTAGACTTAAGTAAGTACTTAATTATTATTTAACTTTATTATTGTAATCCCAAATTGACATATCTAAGTGCATGTACTATGTCGAAAGATAAATAAATGAAATGCTATTTTATTTCAAAAACAATCAGACCTAACTGCTGATAGACTTTATTTTTCGGACTGTAGTCACTGGACACGACTGCAGTGTCTGTAAATAAACTTTGCTAAAAAGAGTTAGTACAATATAGGGAGTCAAAACGAGAGTAAAACAATCAAAATCTGAAGGTACATGCATAGCTGATCTTCTTTCACATAGATTCAAGATTAAGGCAAGGTGTATTACCCAAAGATATTTAGTTTATTAATGGTTTTTGTTGGACCTAAAATGCATTAACAGGAGCTCTCGAGTCCTGGAGTAAAATTAATTATCGCCATAGGTACTGAAAGTGTCAAATTCGATAATGCAACTGAAATTTTGTGTGTTATTGCATTAGTAGCATTGCCCTCATGGCTGTGCTGAAAATTGGTTCAAAATAAAATAAATTAAAATGTGTGGAAATGGAATAAGTACTTTTCATTCCATCTTTTTTTCACGTCCCTTTTTTTCTAGAGCCACACGCACACGATTAGTAAGGTTTAGAAAGCCGAAGATTTTCAACTTTAGTTTCGAGTTTGAAATTTAGCGAAAGTTTATTGTAAGTAAATAAGTCTACGGATCTTTGTGGAAATTTAATCCTCTCCTCTTTGAGTCGATTTAAATATTTAATGTAGTTTCTGCGGTTTCGATTTTTTTTTAATTATAGGTAACAAATATTTTTAAATCATGCAAACATTTTGATCCGGTTCTGGGTGTCGTGCATTCTGTGGTTGTCCCCGTAGTACATTTATGCACGACACAATTTTCCTGGTATAATATTATGTTATCTGTAGTTATTTATATTATTTATTTATTATACTTATTTACTTATACTAATTCTTTGCACAAACCTAAGACAGTACTGAGAATATTATCTACAAGTACTTCTAATCTGAAGTCCAGGTGCGTCGGTCCCTAGACCGTGCGGGGTGTCAGCTGTGGGCCCCAAGCAGATCCAATCTACGGATTTCATATAACTACCGCCAGACCAAACCTTTCTCTATCCCTTGTTTCCTTTTGGGAACATTCGTAAGAGCAATGTTATGTAATTGAATTGCTCTTTTATGTAATGCCTAAGCTTGGCTTTTATATTAAGTTTCGAGTAGTATCATTAGTATCAAATACCTGTTATTAAATCATAGGTAATAAATTTGGTGCCCCTTTATAATTCTTCTTCTCGTCGTTTCGATGTTTCACGTCTATAAGTATTGGTATAATTTTTGTGTAAAAAAATTGATGTGGTTGAAGCTGTGGTTGAAGTGACTACCACTTCAACCACAGCTTCAACCACATCAAACTATTCGAAAATCACAACAATAATTTTATACCTTGTTCAGAAGCTAAGTGTGTAACGATTCAAACTATCTTTACAAAGCTACTTTGGGTTAGTAATGGTGCCGGAATTCGAGCTAACGAAGGGCGTTTGCGGTTGACACGTGACAGTGTTGCCAACTCATTCCATAATATGCAGGATTTCGTTATAAGTAGGTAACGATCTATGTTACAAGTATGTTTGAAATTGAGAACAACAATAGCGGTTAAACTCTCTACCTAATGATTAAAAACACCACTATTGCGTTTAGTTTTTACTCTCGTATACATGAAAAAAGAGCCAGATATCATTTTCAGTCTACTGTGGTCTTGTAAAATTAAAAGAGGATATTCTGACCAAAATAATAAAAAAAATACTAAACCTGCCCACACCATAGAGTGACAAACTAAGAAGGGTGTTTGATTTAGATAACGCCCTCTATCCTCCACTAGAGTTACTCTGTGACTAGAGTTCTTTGAGACTGAAAGCTTTGCGTTCGCCGGTACTCAATATGTTGAACTCTCAATAAACTCAATTCTATTTAAATAAGTGCAAGAAATTAAAGTGTTGGATTACATTTTTTAAGACTTTTAAACTATTTTTTTTTATTTTGTTCTATAACAGGAAGAATCTCTCTGAAGAAGTCTGTCTAACTATCAAGACAATTTTTCTTAGGAGCAGCTAAAGATGTCAATTTGTTTTTTTACGGCATAGGCATTCTATTGCTAATTGAATTGGCAAGATAAAAATACTTTTATTCATTCGGCACCTATCACTCGAAATGAAACGTTTGAACACAAAATGAAACGATGGTGCCGAATGAATTCAATCCAACAATTTTGGATATTTTCATTCGAATCTTTCAATCCCACTCCGAATGTATGAAAAATAAACAATCTGAACACAGAATGAATGTTCACTCGACATTCGGCCATTTTGTCTTAAGTCCTGTAGCAGACGAACATGACTTCATTTGACGACATCTTGAATGAAAAGAAGAGGTGAATGTTCTTTTCTAAGTAATTCCAGCTAAGCTGTGTGAACATGGAATGAAAGAAAAATGAAGCATTTCTCGAGTTAACATTTATTCGAGTGACCAGTCTGATATCACCTTAAAGGTATTTTCTCTTCCTCGTTTGTTTTATTATGTAAGTAAGATATCGATGAGCTTTGTAAGATTTAATCTTAGGGCTATATTACGTATGGCAATAGACATCTAACAAAACTAGCTTTGCCGGTAGAGTAAATTAGCTTATTAAGTTAATTTGGAAGTAAAGTAAGCAATTACGTATGTGACGGAGTTAACAGGCCCTCCGATGTTGCCCGCTTATATAGAAAATATATACTTAATGATACAAAGTCTAAGGTTAAATATTGTATCCTGTTACAATTTGTTTTGTGGAAAACGAATTGATAAGGTGTACAATATGAGCTGAAAAAAGTGGGCGTATTGCTAGGTAGTATCAAATTATCGGTTTTAGTAGATAATATAGAATCCAGTTCAGTGCAAAACCAACTATGAAACAAATAGTACTGTTGTTGTTTCTGCATCTTAGTAAAGCTTACTCTAATTTTGATTTCAAAAAATGTTTGGATAACTACAACTTACAACGTAATATTATATCGGAGAACAAATTAGACAAGAATATAAAATGTTACGCAAACCATCCGCCAAAGCCTCTCAATGGTTCTGACGCTATAGTTGTCAACACTCATTTTATCGTGAAATCTTTTGAATTCTCGAGCAAGAATCAAGAGTTCTCAGTTAGCACATGGGCTTCCATGTCTTGGAAAGATGACAGACTGAAGTGGGATCCAAATGATTACGATGGTATTGATGAAACTAGTATGAACCGTTACTGGCTATGGACGCCCGGCATTAAACTTTCTAACAGCATCAGTGACTCGTATGATCAGGGTCAAACAAGTGTAGGCCATATATTTTATAGAATCTCCAGCAGCGGACGAGTCACAAGTGCTTCTTCAGTGACATTCAAAGCTCAGTGTGCCACTGACCTGAACGATTGGCCTTTTGACACGCAAGTTTGTTCTATAGAATTTGAACCATGGACCGATGTAGGAACCAAAATACGCATGGATGTGGATTCCATGAGTATCTCGTTCATTGGCTCAGAATATGGTGCAGAATGGGATATAATGAATTATAGCCAAGAAGAAAATCAAGACGCAAAGATACAAATAAAGTTTGATTTCACTATGAAGAGACATGCAGAAGGACTTGCGGCGATAGTAATATTTCCATCGGTTTTGTTGTCTGTTCTTACTCTATCTACATTATTCGTGGACGTGAGACATTGCAGCCGTTTGTACGTGGCGTGCTTCAGTTTGACATGTCATTTCTGCTTTCTGTCGGAGCTGGGCATGGATATTCCGGAGCACAGCAAGCGCTCGCCAAGAATCTTGCTCTATTTCCGCGGCTCGATTATCATGACTGCTATCAGTGTCGGTTTTACGTTTCTGATGAAGTTCTTATGCGAAAGGAAGGAACCAGTCCCAAATTTAATGACTATTGTAAATGAAAAGATCTTTAAAAGTTACGCCAAGTTTATTATACGTCCTCGATGGGAAGCTGCTATCGATGATGATGATGGTAAAAGAGAAATTGCAGAAGCGTGGATTGATGTCGTCAACATTTTAAACAGCTTATGGATTAATGTTTCTTTCTTAGTTTACATTATAATGTGTTGCGTGTTTATACCATCACCAAGTGGGTTAAAGCAGAATATTCGTAGAATGAGTTACGACTTCCAATAAACGTAGTAACCTTACCTCTATGGTTCTATTCATTTTTTAAATGTTCCTATATTCTGTATTCCAAATTCCAATATGTAATTAGACCATACGTGTAAACAAGTGCTTCGGCAGGAGATTTCCGCAACCACATAATGCACTTAGCGGCGGACGAACGGTAATGTGCACGCAGCCTTATCTTCTATCAATGTCGCGATCGTTTGTCGATAGCTCCTATACTCTGCAGTTAGCATGGGTCAAAGAAAAAGTTTGCAAGTTGGCGTATGATTTTATAACAAAATGCCCGCTTGTCTGTTTTTTAATTTGAAAATAATCACACTAATAACATCACACTACCAAACTAATATTATAAATGCAAAAGTTTGGATGTTTGGATGTTTATGACTCTATAACACGATAACAACAGTACCGATTTGTCTAAAATTAAAAATATAGATAAGTAGATAAAGACCGGGAATAGGACATAGGCTAATTTTTTTCCCGGAATAATGTACCGTTCCCGAGTTCCACGCAAACGAAGCTGCGGATAACAGCTAGTTTCTAATAATGTAGTGATCAATCGTTGTGTTACTAACAGCGGACTGACTGACAGATGATGAACTCATACCTAAAACCATTTGCGAATACCCAAAAGAACTAGAGACCTGACATTTTCAATATCAATGTGCATGGGAGACTCTTAGCAAAAAAGAAGAATAATATGTCTGCGCAGAATTACTATAAGCGTTTCTCATCATTTGGATGGGTGACTGCCAGTGGCAATTACAACTGAGCGCTCCCGTGCTTCGGAGGGCACGTTAAGCCGGTCCTGGCTTCTTTAAAGTTAGGCCATACCACAGAGGCCTTTGGGCGGATTTTAATGCGGCTTTCATCAATAGATAAAATGATTTAAGAGGAAGGTTTATACGTTATTATTTATAGCTTAAGCACCCGTGTGAAGACTAGTTATTAATAAAAAAAAAAAAATATATTTTTAACCATCTTTAGTTATGTTCCTACTTACCATATAAAATATGAAATTAAATCGCTGCTAACGTTAAGTTTTCGGTAACTTTTATATAACTTAGTTTACCAAAGCACCATATTGGTTTTTAAATTTCAATATTAAATATCAGAGGAACCTGATTTAATCAGCTACAGGTCAGCTAGAAGCGACCGAGACGTAGTAAAGTTTTTCAATTTAATTATGTAGATATAACTTTATACGCCTTCGTTAAATCTCGTTAAAAAATAACTAAGTTACTTACCTCTATTACTTCTTTTACTTCTTAGTAGGTAGGTACTGTAGACAATATAAAGTTAATTTTACTTAGTCATTAATAAACTGGTAGTTAAAATAAAATAAAAAAATAGGCTTCTGATTTTTTAATAAAGGTGGGAGAGTCAAGACTTGAATGCAAGAGTCATTAGGAACATGATTTCCGTTCAAGCTAATTATCTAGTCTAATATTAATAGAGTGGTAGAAGAAGCGACCGAGACGTAGTCTAGCTGGTAAGTTATAATATTCTTAAAACATCAACGAAGTTATAAGCACTATCCCGCGTAAGTACTTAGTCACCATTTGGATGGTTGACCACTAGTGGCAATTTCAGCTGAACGCTTCCGTGCTTCGGAGGGCACGTTAAAAAAGTGAGTTTAAGAAAATGACCCGTTTGAAAGTCATTTTTCGTTCATTTTCGTCTTTCATTCGGCACCTTTCACTCGAAATGAAACGTTTGAACAAAAAATTAAACAATAATGCCGAATGAATTCATTCATTCATGTTAGATATTTTCATTCGCATCTTTCACTCCCACTCCGACTGAACGAAAAATTTACAATCTGAACACAGAGTGAATGTTCACTCGCTAGTCGGCCATTTTGTCTTGAGTTCTGTAGCAGACGAACACTACTTCATTTGACGACATCTTGAATGAAACAAAGAGGTGAATGTTCTTTTCTATGTCATTCCAGCTAAGCCGTGTGAACGAACATTCATTCGAGTGACCCGTCTCATATCACCTTAACTATCAGTGATTTTCTCGCTTATGAAACGTACACAAAGGAGATGCATAGGTACCGACTGTTCACACTGCCTGCCGGCGAGAACTAGCTCTTGCGACAAGAGCTGTCAAAGATAATACTCGCTCAGCGATTCTCGCTGCTCGCTTCTCGCTCATCTACGGCGGTCGGACAACTGCCTAAGGCCATAAACAGAGGCCTTCGTGCGGCCTATTAACTTTGTCACCAGAGTTGGCCCCTGACTCATACCAAGTACTAATATCTGTTCTGTGCTCATACCTCATACGAACTTACTTTAGTGTGATAGGTGCTGTTAGTTTTAATTAACAGGCAGAATAGGTAATTACCGAAAGCCAAGCAATTAGGCCCGGTGCCAGGACACAGTGTTTTTCATTGATTCAATGGAGCCAGACGCATGTAAATTCAATACTAGTTACCTAGCTAATCTCTGTATTTATTGGATGCACTCACAAATAAATAAATAAATAAATAATGCTGGACAATCCACACATCATCGTCTAGCCCCAAGGTAAGCTGCTGTTTAACAGAGCTGTGTTATGGGTACTAGATGACTGATATGTACATAATACAATACAATACATAGATAGATATTTTTTATTATATATAGAAAATACCCAGAATACCCGGAACAAATATTTGTAGATCGTACAAACATTTGACCCGAGGCGCGAATCGAACCCGCAACCTCCGCGTCGCAGGCGGACCTGCGCCCGCTGCGCCACATCGGTCGTTAAAGCAATGTAACTTTATTTTATACTAGCAGTCCGTCCCAGCTTCGCGCGGGTGCAATGAAACCGCACCCGTGCGAAGTCGGGGCGGAGCGCTAGTACAAAATATAACCTATGTTACTCAGGGATAAGGAAGCATTCTGATGGTGAAAGAATTTTTGAAATCGGACCAGTAGCTTGTGAGTTTATTCGTAACAAACAAAAATACAAATCTTTCCTATTTTTAATATTAGTACTATAGATATATGGGTTTACCAGACCCATGAATTCGCTCAAGTACCTTCCTAGGTACTAGATAGAACTGTTTTATATTTTCTGTAACTTCTTTATTATTCCAATCGTACGTTTTATCTTATTTTGAAGATAAAAAAACAGACGAAAAATCTCTAGTACTACTCCGCTTAACATTTTAATCAATGAGGTCACACAGTTAACATCAAAAGAAAAATATCGACACGTGTTTCATCCCTCCACGGGACATCATCAGGACCATCGACTTGTTCTCCGGCAGACGTGTTGCTCCGTTGAGCGCTGGGGCCAAATATTGGCCAAATTTTAATGGATTTCCGCAAAGTAACGCCTGAATCTATCAATTAACCTACTTTTGAGTTAAACTACGTGGGCAAGTGAGCTTAAAAATACACTAACAGTTTTGTATTAAATTTCTATAATACAAAAAAACACTCAAACGGCGGCAAAAGCTTTGTGAAAAAAACGCAGTTTCTATTTGTGAATAGGCGGAAAGTTGAACGGTGCTTCAAAATGTCCTCCGTCAAAAGTTGGACGTGCCGATCGACGGTCAAATTAGATTTGTTAGCAGAGACCGCTGCGCTCGCCCGCACCGTGTCACGTTACGAATGGAAAAATCCATGGATTTAGATATAAGTGTCTGAAGGGTATGTAAAGTGGGCAGCTGACTATTGGATTTCATGGAAAAATTGAGACTGGCAGATTATTTCTGCAAGCTTTCCAAAAGTTTGAACTGAGTGCTCATCAAAAGCAGGAAATGTAGCTTATTTCCAGATGACGTGAATTTTCAAATAGTAGTTTCTTTATGCAACATTTACGAATGAACGTGAGCGTGCTATTGGAATATACTTAATTTAATTTGAGTAATAATGTTTTATATAGTATTTTAGAACGATGATTTGCTGTTGTTATTTGCTTATGTTGTAGCTATCTACATTTGTGTTCATTGAAGCAAGAGTCACGCGTATTGACTGCGAAGTGCGGTGTCGTTGCGTATTCGACGCGTCGGTCGTGCGTATCGTGTATCGTGCTCGATGACCGAGCCTGACCTTTGACACATTATCTCTACACGATGAACTAACTTACAACCGCGGGTATAGTACTTAGTAGTACCTAGGCATGTCATATTTTTCATCGACTTTTAAAACTGCCATCTGTTTTCGACGTGTGACAAACCGCTGAACGGATATCGATGTTGTTGTCAACCTTTTTAAACGATCGGCCGTTAGACGGGGTCTGGTCATTCACATGTAAAACAGGCGGTGTCTGTTTACCGGTGATTATGTCTATGTGATATGCATTTAGGATAATGATCCTAAAGTGTCTCTTCTCTCTGCAAAAGCCGTTTTCACAGGTTAATGGTGACTTCCCTGCGAACTAGAGTTTCAGAATCAGTCTGAAATGAAAGAAAGAGAAAATAATTTTTTTCATCAACAAAAACAGATATACCTATGTATGATTAGGCACAGAATAATAATGCAAATTAAAATCTAAAAACGTAACATACTCTACTTATATTACTTATTACACAATTTAACAAAGTGAGCTTAAAACGGCCACTCGCCACCTGCTTTCGCCACATTATGCTGCTGACGTCTCAAAGCATGAAGTATGATTTACAGTGTCTCTTCATAATAAAATCATATTGCCTAAGTAACGTCAGAACAGGACAAACGCGTCCACCATGAAACATAATTTCAAATTTTCAGTAATTTCTTGCAATTCATACCATGGTAGGTAGGTACCAATAATTCTGAAATGCCCGAAGACAGAGATAATTTTATGGTAGGCTCCCAGTTATCAAAAACACGACATTGGGAACGAACGACGGTTCAAAGAAAGAGGCCGGCAACGGTACTTACTCTCAACGTGATTGCATGTTTTTCTCAGATTTCTGTACCAAATTCTCCTGCCGCTGCCGGCTTACTGCCGGCTCCGGGCCGGATATCGATCGCGTGAATAATACACGTCGCACCCGTCCGTCCGCCGGTCAATTAGTCGACGTAGTACTGCGCTGGATGCATTGTCCGTCAAAGCCTTTTGCTATCGCTTCAAGTGCTTCTGGAACAGAGATATGATTCTAAAAGCATTGGTAGTCTTACTACTTGTGTAGATTACTTACATTACATGTTACATCTATCAATCCTAGGGTCGTGGGTTTTAATCCCTGTCAATCAGTAACAGCTTCTGGAATAAGGAATGCGTGTTTTAATTTTCTTTGCTTTGTGGAATGAGTATTAACATAAGTACCTACTTACTTATATTATTTTCGATAAGACATTTACTGTAGGTATTCCTCGAGGAAAAAAAAACAAAAGCCAATCAAAAGCCTAGTTCTAAACATCAAACTGTTTTTGAAGGGCGGGCAATGAATGGTCTAAGGTTTGGTTAAATAGTTATGTAGGTACATTCAAAAGTATATAGGTAGGTACTTATTATTAGATACAATAAAATAAAGATTGTTTTTGAATCTGAAACACAGAACAGATACTAGTACTACGTACTGAAATCTAGTAAGAAAATAGCTTGTAGTAATGTAACCAAACTATTTTCTTTAGAGTATTTAATAAATTTAATTGTGCCTTATTTAGGTATAAGGTTACTTATTAAGCAAACTAACTAACAGCAACTAAGTTTTCCGATGACTATTTTGATAAGGTTAACTTAGTTTAATTACATAGGACGGAGAGCGATGCTCGTGAACGGTAGCCGTTAGGTGTTTGCTCTGTAAACCTAACCTTCACCTATATACACATAGAACTATTTACTAAACTACAGGTAGCTACGACTACATTAATAAGCAAGGAAAATTTACCCTATACCAAAGGCTGAAGACACGCACACATTTTACATAAATTCTTTAAAATAACTTAATTTTTTTGGATATAAGGCGATGACATAGGTAAGTATTTTGGTTATTGTGGTAAAACCAATCAGCACTTGAGTGGTATAACTTTATAGTAAAAAGTGATGATCGTATCGTGGTATTAGCCCGAAAGCAAAAACCGTGTTTATTTCGCAGTGAGCCAAGTTAAACTGTGTTAATTGACGTTTGGATAACTGTCGCAAGTTGGCGCACCACTATTCCATAGTAATAAGCTGTACTAATATAACTCGGATTTACTGGATAAGCCCGAAACTACGTTGCGTCCGCATGTTTTGTTTTCACTAAAAATAACCTAATATAAGTTACATAATAGTGACAAACCGGACATTTGACGAGAATCTGCAAACCAAGATATTTTAGTGATTCAGAAACCTAAACTTTATACTAAGGTAGGTATCTAGTAATTTCACTTTAACTTCGTTTGAGTGGTAGTAACTTCACTTATACACAAAAGGTAATTGAATTGAATTTAACCATAAGAACTCCAGAATAGGGAGGTTTTCAGGAGCAGTCAGGATCGTCCCGTTCTCTATATATTTATAATTCGAAGTGGCGGTAGCGGCTGGCGCTCCGAATGGCTGCAATGTTTGTACAATGTAGTGTGGGTATTTTTGGAACCCTATTAATTTTGGATATTTCAGGAAAGTATCGTTTGAATGCAATACTAGGCCTGGCTAACAATAATGTACATACATTATTGTTAGCCAGGCCATGCAATAGATGAATTTGAGTATTGAGTAGGTATTGGGTACTTAGAAAAGGTAGATATTGTTAGCCAGGCCTGGTGATTATGTAGGTATAGGTACTCACATAACTTAGTTCTAAAAGCGACAATCTTTATTCATTCCAAATCGATTTTTAGGTTTTAGATTATTTCTCATAAAATGTACTAAATCGCTTTCCTACTGATAAACATGATAAGAATTTTGCAACAATAATTAGTTTTATTTCACACTAAAACGTAGTGTTTAGAAAGATTTCCCGTTTCATTGTGGAGAATCTAAGGTAATCATCTACAAAATTAGATTTACGAAATCAAATGTGCAAGTAACGAAGTTTAAACCCTATTTACTTTTAGTTTAACCGCAAAGGGGTCCTAAAATCGTTTATGCTCTTGGTAACATCAGCAGTTCAACCTCGGATCCCAAGGTTATGATTTACCTATCATGCCTCCAGCATAAGCTGAACCTCGGGGGAGCGAAGTACAGGACAGGTCGTACTGTTCTTACCATGATGAGAGATCATAGAGATCTTCGTAAAGTGGCTGTTGTAAATCCAGGTACCACGGCGACATTCGGTTGAGGTTGAGCTAGGGGAAGACGGGGTAAGGTCGGTATGTGCAAAGCAACCCATGGTAAGTTCTTACTTATTTTACCTGGCCGTTCTTATTATATCCTATTGCACTACAGCTTCAAAACAACTAATATTATTATGCTTGTTTATGTTTCCATAAATACGCTTACAATTATTCTAAGTACGGTAAAATCATCATTTTAAAACGTGTACAAACAAAATCTTTATATAGGTTCGTTCGTTCTTTTATGTATTGTTCGTTATGAGTCAGTGGCCAACTCTGGTGACAGAGTTTCTAGGTCGCCCGAATAAATAATAAATCTTTATAAAGGTACCTACCATCTTTATAGAGATTTTGTAAACCTTTTACATTACGTGACACAAATTAAGTGAAATATTCATGCCACTATAAAATTATTGTTTAGTTCGTTCGATAGCTCTACTATTTCTGTCTTTCCACGAACTGGAAAACGAAGCATGGCACGACTCCCCCACTCGATGGACCAATGACATTGAGCAATCGCAGAAAGTAGTGAGGGCTCGAAATCGGTCCTCATGGCGCTCTTTGGGGGTGGCTTATGTCCGGCATGGACGTCTATTGGCTGATAAGATGATAATGATGATGATGACTATTTTTGCCGTGTTATTTATATGACATGAACCATTCTCAGACAGACCGGTTAGAGGTTCCCAGAGGCGTCTCTCAATTTACGATGGGCCTATACCGAGCGCGATTGCGGCTTTCACTCATAATCTAACTGAGCTGTTTATAATTATTTAATCGCCCTTCTGGGAATATTACATACCCATCTAGAGAAATCTGTCATAATTTAAAGGAGCTACCTGATGTCCTGAGTTATTGGGTTTTTCTTTATGGTAATTAGGTAATTTGATAGATTATACCTACTTACATTCTCTTGGGATTATACATAAAAGTAAGTACCTACACGAGCTGTACTATTTTAATGATCTACTTTCACTTCTCTTTGGAAATATTGACTATTTAGTTTAAGATAGGTATACCTATTATTATGACATGAATAAAGCGTAGGTAAACGTTTAATCTTTTATATTTCCTTTGATTCTAAACGAACCTGTATCTTGTTTCCTATGAGTTTGTGAATTAAGGCACCGGTTGGTAGCTGGTATTTTATCGGCTGTTTATTTAAAGCATCACGTCATTCACTGCATAATACAAACTGGATTCATACACCTAATCCAGTTTGTATTATGCAGTGAACGATTATCATCGAAAATAGACTCTTGGCAATCTATAATTTGTTTTCGCTGATATCTTTCCTTTGGAAGAGGTTTCAAAGGTTCGTGTCCTGATGGTGACTCGTTTCTCCATAATCAGTTGCCGTGAGATCTATCCTCGGACAGGAAAGGTTTATCGGAGTCGAAATCGGCATCCGATATTTTTCCATCATTGTCCACCTCCGAGCAAGTCATCGGTTTATCCCCTTCAATGGGGGATAATAGAGTCGGCCAGATGATTTGTCGGATCGATCCCTATTTTAGGAAATTGGATTTGTAGATCGCCGGCGATAAGGTCGGATCGGGGAGGGCGAACGGTAAAAGTTTAGAGACCCCTGTTATCACTGATTTGCGTATATCGATTTTGCTCTTTGTGACGTGGATTTATATACTTTTTAGTAAAGAGTTTTGGATTTTTCGTTTTATATTTTTTTATGTTTTGGGTAGGAGAAAATTATTAATATCTATTTATTTCACACACATCAAAAACTTATTGTAGTTTAGCTAAAACTATGATTGTGTAAAATAAAATCACAACTAGGCAATACCGACTTGTAAGTTAAATGAATATCTACCTTTACTTAGCTTATCTTTATGTCACATTACGACAAATAACGAAAGTAAAAGCAAGACCAAGCTAAATATTAGGTGTATTAAAGCCATTTTGAGCACCCTCAACATCCCAGATATTGCAACAACCCGTCTAGGTTCAATTATTGCAGCCACAAGCGGCTTGTATCCTTTATCGGCAGTTTCGTGCGAGCCGGTGATCCTCTATAGCCCACTTCAGAACTTTGATAAAACTTTGAAACACTATGGAAAACCCTTGTGGGCTATTGGGAATGAGGTGTCGTTTAAGATAATAAGATATTCAGGCCTAGGATAGGTAGTTATGGGTACTTTTGAAATGTTTTATTTAGCGGTTTTGAAAGTGACCCTAATCAAACTTTCTGGTAAAAGGAGGTATGGTTGTCCTATAAAGATAAGACCATTTACTATAAAAAAGTCATATTATTCTGAGGAAGTTTGTGTGGGTTTATATTTCTAGTTGCATCTAGAAATATTTTATATTTATTAAATAAGTTGTACCTATTTATAAGTTCTTATCGAAAGCAGGTGCACAGATTTAAACAAAGCAATCGTTTTACTCAATCAATGGGGGATATCGTCGTTTAAATCGGGCCCCATTTCCAAATCGGGACACAAGAGGAAAACTATTAAAAGAATAAGAAGACATTCTACGTTCGGGTCACGTACAATAGTCATTTTAAAAGGGAACTGGTGGATCCTGGTGTTGTATGTGTGTTGGAAGTGTAGATAAATGTATGCGAATGGTATCGTGTATGTTGTATACTGTTTGGTACCGAACATAACTTCGTATGTATCTATTCATAAATGTTCCATCAATCTTTATACGAGTAGGTACTATCAAGGTCAAGGTGTGTACCGAAGCTTCACACGAGAGGCCCAAAGAGACAGAGAACGGTCATCTATACCTATGTCTCTTTTGACCTAATCATTTTTTGTAAAGTCCTTGCGGACACGTAAAACAAAGTTATATCAATTTTACTAATTAAATATTACCGGCATAAACTTAAACGGGAAAAAAGAAACGCATAGTCAACTCCTTAGGGTGGTATAAAGTTTTGTTTCGCTTTAATTGCGCTCAACTCTGAGGGACTAGGGTGGCCAAGTAAAAAGTTAATTAGCCTTAATTTTTACTGAGGGAAGGAAATGGTATTAACTAATGCTATTGCAATCGTTTTGTCTTGGCAGTCTTTTTCTTGGCGTTGGCGTTGGTTGCACTTTGATACAGTAGCCAAGTGAGAACTAATACATAAAATACAAATTTAAGTTATACCTAAGTACTTATATTCTAGAAAGGTTATTGAAAAAACAGGCTAAAACAGTATGGGAAGATCTCATGACATCACGGATAGTGCATTGTACAATCATACCAACAACACTATGTTAGAGACATCTTTCGAGAGGGTTTTTTCAGGTTATTGATGACTATAGATTCTTTTATTCTAGAATAACAGAGTATAGAAATGTATAGAAAAGACTATAAGCACAAATTTCTTAAACAATTAAAATAATAAATTAATTTGCATTTCTCTCATTTTACAAAAATTCAATTAATATGCTAAGCTGTATTGGAATGAATAAAAACACCTTATCTCCCTGAAACAGGGTTGAAAAATTTCGCAAAAAAAGTTTTTGTGTCGTTACCAACTGGAATTCAAATCGCTAGAAGAAAAAATAAGGTGAGCAGTTATTGACTAAATTTATACACACAAAATATTAACAAGTATATTAACAAAAATACTTTATTAATATATAATTTCCATAACTAGTAAAGTAAAGTAAGTAATAAACCGTGGTAAACGGTGTTGGTTGCACAATTACACAAATGTTAAAATATCTGTATTCCTAAGTATATCTAGTCTATTGTGTTACTGTTTGTTTACCCAAATAAATAAAATAAGAAAAGTAAAAAATATCTTTATTCAATCATATCACAAGGATAATTTTGAAACGTCTTTACGGTGAATTTACGCTAGTTCCACCATAGTACCAGAGTAAGATATCCATAGTAGCTACTTAGTTGAGTTTTTTTTTGTATATTATTATTTGTTATGCATATTTCATAGTCTTTTCGATCGACTTTTGTATATTTTTAGTATGAGTTTAGGTAAGAGTATAGACAATAGACAATGCCAACTAACGCAAACTTAAAACTAACAACACAAGGTCTTATAAGCAAAGATTTCTATTAGTCAAAGCTTTTTATTACCTTACGCACCTGCTTACTATTATGGGAATAAAAATAACTTTATAACTGTGCTTATATATTCTACATGTATGTGAGATTGTAAACGTTTCATTCTTCTGAATGTAGAGTACTACGGGAAACTGTTTGCGTTCGTCTTCCCCTTCAGCAATCCAAGGTATGAGAGGCGGCGGCCGGCGACCAGTTCTCTAAGAAGAGTTTTAGAATAAGTTTTACATTATATAATTTTATTAAACAAAATAAAATAATATGTACATAATTACTGTGTCCACAGTAGCCAAAAACCGTGATGATTGGAGAGAAGGAAGGGAGGCCTTTGCCCTGCAGTGGGACACTACAGGCTCATAATAATAATAATAATAATGTACATAATTAACATTACATTACAAAATAAACAAAATACATATGAAACAGTTGAGCCATCTAAAGACCGTTACAAACGACCTATTAATTCACATTACCTATTTATTTATCATAGGTGTAAACATGTTGGAGATACCTTTGCCCATCAGCTGTGAGCTGCGCTAGACCCACGCCAGACCCGTGCGCCCGTTCTCTGTGTGTTTTGCGCAAACAAATTGGCCACTAAAATGGTAACAAATGCACCGCAGACTTGATATAGATATATACATAATGCTTACATACATTTAAGTAATTATGTTGCCTGATAGTACAGAAAAAAATATAGTATATTAGATAGTAATACGTTACGATCAATAGTGCTCACTCGTTATTGGGATTTAGAACTACACGGATCGGAAGGTGAGGTTAGCTGCTTTTTGTCTAACACTAGATTCATATATCTCTCATTCTTTTCTGACGTTTGCCTATAAATCCGAATATTTATCTCGGAGCTTTTCTATCATGACCAACCTTCTTAGGTTCCAAATGGTCATTCGAGCGAGGGTGATTCATTGGGTTATATTACCATTTACCAAGTTTTTTATTTCCAAGACAAAACTTCCGTTTTGACGTGCCTTTTTTTTTGGTAGCAAATTTTACCATCATTCTTTGAGAGCACGATGCTGCGCACATATACTTACTTATTTTTACAAACAGAAAATATGATTGGTGCACGATTGGATCTAGGACCTTAGAATCGGAAGGATCACTACCAGGTAGTGCTCTAATTATAACTTACACTATTTTGTTTGTCAGTTCTTATTTTTGTGCCATTTTTGTATAGCAGTAGGTAAGTATTAGTAAGAGAATCTTCTATGCCTTGATACCGTAGAAGGGGAAGGCACCAGATGTCGCATGGGTGACAATAAATTTTATCGCCTCTCTTCTGTGCGTATTCCGCGCACTACAAACCAAGGATTTCAAACATAAGCGAAACGCTTGTACCTATATTATACAAACTGACACTTTTTATAGACTCGCGTGATTTTATAACTTGAATAATGAGATTCTGTGAGCCTGCGGGGTTTGAAATAGGCCATTTATATGCAATGATTTAAATTCTGAAGTTTGCAATGGAGAATGCGGTTTCGGGAACCTTTTTTTGAGCACGTAATTCATAGTAGGTATTTGATGCTTGTTCAATATCGGCAAAATTTTATTGTATTTAGGCAGTAGGTATTGTACATACAAAGATCTACTGCTAAGTAATAGAATGCTAAGCAGGTAGATACCAACCTGGTCTACAATTTGGTGTAGGTACTTATTACATAATATAACTCCGGAGATTAATATAAGGAAAGTAGACTTTCAAGTTGACTATAGGTATTCATTCAGAGTAGGTAAGTACCTAAATAATCGTTTTAGATTTAGCTGCAGTAAATACCAGAGTGATTCAAATCCCCATAACTTTGATCTCTCTGATTTACAGCGGGTTTCATAATCGTACACATTTTACTACCCAAACTGGCAGCGTTAAACTTTATAGGCCATCTTCTTGAATTTTTATTTGAGACAATAAGGGGAACAATAAAATCAGACGAGCGCAGGGTAACGACAGTCTCATCATAAATGTTACTTTGTAATTACTTGCGCTGATGTGCACAGCACCTGAAAGTAGGTTAGGTACTTAGGTCCTTTAACTAAGCGAGTAACGCTGGAAACCGCATGTTCCTTGGGTCTCGTAAATCTAACTATCTTTACGAGCTGCTTGTTGAACAATTTCAGAAACAGCCTACTGGTGAAATTTTGATGAGAGAGCCAACTAATTTATGTTTTGTAAGTATGGGTAAGGCGATTAGGTCCTAGGTACCTTATAAGTACAATACGTTTAGAGTCCGTCTTGGTGGGTACCACCGCAGTGTCAGATATTCTACCTCCAAGCAGTAGTGTGCAAGCATTACTGTGTTTAGGTTTGAAGGGCACTGTAGCAAGTGAAATTACTGTCTCGGGGTGATAAGCGTAGTGCAGTGCCACGCAAACACTTAAAAACTTTAAGCTTTGGGTGGCACTGCACAGGCGGGCGCCTTGATTGTCTTGTCACTTGCTGACATAAAAAAAAAAAAACATTTTGTTTGGTTATAGACTAATAAGAGTAAACGTAGGTACTATTATTATAGTAACGATATTCTCATTCAACCCTAAAGTCAGCGTCAGCGTTTGTTTATTCTATATCGATGGTTGCAGTCTCTAAAACTGGCCATATCCAGCCTCTGTCTGCAGTTATTTATATCGGCGGGACTATTTTATCAGAACCAATCGATAAGCCCCAAATAGCTCAGACGGAGGTAATGGACTGAATTGCCTCATTCAACTTCGAGACTATTTATTTTATTTATTTATATTTATCTGAATAAGGCTAGCAGTTTTAACTAGACCTATGGGCAATATTCATCAATTTTGAAAATAACTGCTCCAAAAGTTAATTTGTTTTAGATGTTGGCACCAAAGTAAGACATGGTGTGAGGCTGCCATAGCTAGCTAAAGTTTAATGGCAAGCGTCTACACAAATTACAATAGCAAAAGCCACAAATGCGTTTGAAATCACTAGCGTAGGCGTCAATGCCCGGCGTCAATTTATCGACAATTTATCCGGATCAAAGGGCTCACAGGGAATTAGTGATGTACGTGTCGTCATCGATAAGAATTACCTTCCATTATGCGAGCCTTACCTTCGATTGTCGAGTTTTATTCATTCGTATTGTAAGAAATATTATGAAAAATAAACATTGTAAGGTGAATGAGAGAGAAATCTTTGACTTGGTAGGTAGGTACCTTAGCCGTTATTTAAAAATATTTTCAATGCTGCTGTAAGCAGCATTAAACAACAACAAAAATACATTATTAGGTATAATATCAAAACACAATGCTCGTATCATGTTAATTAGGTAAGTATAATACTTATTGTCAAACGGTATAGAAGATAGGTATTATGAATCAGAATATTCGCGGCATTATCACTTATACCCTGAATGAACTGAGTAAGTTTAAGAACTTACTCAAGTAGGTATCTGGTATTAATAATAATAATAATAATAAAGCATTTATTCAGAACAATTACAGTGAGCAAGTTACAAAGTAAAAAACGATGAGACTGCAAAAAGTAGTAGAACTGTGTAGCAGCCTCAACGCCCATCTCCTGACGTAGTTACAGGTGTTCTGGCTATGAAATATAACATAATATTGACGAAAATATATAAGATACAAATAATACGGTATAACAAATGGATTACACTAATGTATAACAGAAGAAAGAATGCGACGAATAACTGAGTAGGTATCACTGAGTACTGAGTGTAATGCAGTGATGTAGATGTTATGTGTGAATAATGGGTGAGTGTGATGAGTGAGGTTATGCGAATGTAGTGTGAAAGAGTATGTGTAAAGGTATGTGTGCGTGTATGTGTGTGGGCTTCCATGTTCCGTCCAGTCTCATAAGAGTCTGGCTATCACAGCGGGAAGCCCGCAATGTGATTGAGGGTGTGTGGAGGTGTGTGTAAGAGTAACTACTCCTGCTAACGCCAGTCTCATAAGAGTCTAAGTTTCACAGGAGTGGCTCAGAGTGTGACGTGAATAATAGTGTTATTTGGGAGTGATAAGGAGATTTTCAGTCTCCTCATAGGAGAGAGAAAGGAGCCAAGCTAGACATTTTAATTTACACTGGTAATACGGAAGCGGGTAGATATTAAGTGCTTTGTTGACCCTATTGTAAAGAGGAGAACTTAGATAATAAAAATGACGACCAGCTACGGCAGTCCTACGCGGTTCAATCTTGCAGACTAGGTCTGAGCGCCGTTTTTGAGTAGCGTGGTGGGGGTCAAAGAACAAGTGAGAATGCTTACGTAATACAGTCGCTAGTACGAACAATTGTCGAGCAGATGGAACTTCGCAGAGAGAATATAGCAGTCTCGTAGGATAACGTCTGGGTTTAGACGACATAACTTTCAAGACTGCCCTCTGTGCACGCTCAACTCTTAACATTTGTGTTTTGATGGACCCCCCCCATGCGGTGATGCAGTAGTTCAAGACTGATTGGGCGAGAGCAAAGTAAACTGTCTTCAAACAATTGAAGTCAGCGACACTCCTCAAATTTTTAAAAACGAAAATTAGTTTGCGTATTCTAGCTACTGTGCATTCAATGTGAGGAGTCCATGATAGACTACTATCCAAGTATACGCCGAGGTATTTAATTGAAAGGGTGCGTTCAATGGTCTGGCAACAGCAAGTATGTACATTTTGGACTTGACAATTGTGGGCATGAATTGAAAAGGAGATGGGTTGGGTTTGGATGTTAGGAGAAAAAGTGACGTATCTTGATTTATTGAGATTAAGAGTTAGAAGATTCAGAGACATTATATTGCAAGCGACAAGCGTCCATAGGTTACGGTAATCTATATTCTATTCTGTTTTTCATGTGAAATCATTGTGACCTCTGAACGTTTCATAGTAGTAAGCTTCCCAAAGACATTGATTTGGCTAACTTTTTTACTGATCCCCACTCTATAAGGATCAAGAGCATTTTATTGACGTAATCTCGTTAAGGGTTCATTCAGGGTATAAGTGATAATGCCGCGAATATTCTGATTCATAATACCTATTTTCTATACCGTTTGACAATAAGTATTATACTTACCTAATTAACATGATACGAGCATTGTGTTTTGATATTATACTTAATAATGTATTTTTGTTCGTTCCCAATTAATATTAAGAAATATTATATTTTATTTTACACCTTGGGTTACACTATTGAAGTTTTAGAAGAGATCCCTAATTTGTTAAAAAATAAAAAATAGCCTATGTTAATCAGGGATAATGTAGCTTATTAATGTTGATAGATTTTTTTAAATCGGACCAGTAGTTTTTGAGTTGATTCGTAACAAACAAAAATACTATCCTTCTCTCTTTATAATACGACTAGCAGCAGTCCGTCCCAGCTTCGCGCGGGTGCAATGAAACCACACCCGTGCAAAACCGGGGCGGGTCGCTTGTAATAAATATAACCTATGTTACTCAGGGATAATGAGGCATTCTAATGGTGAAATCGTTTTTTAAATCGGACCAGTAGTTTTCGAGTTTATTTGTAACAAACAAAAATACAAACATACAAAATACAAATCTTTCCTCTTTATAATATTTTTGGAAAATAGACGTTCGACATAGCGCGACTCTGTTGTTGATCACTAACAATATATAGTATAGATATTCAATATAATATATAGACGACGACGACGACGACGACGACGACGACGACTAGATTAGTATAGATGTAAGTAGTATGTGTTTAGTTATTAAAATAAATCAGTTGAGTGTGTTATAGCTTTTTAAATCAATTCCATCTACCCTCATACTCAGAAATCAGTACTAAATTACGCCATTTAAAACAAGCCCCTCATCACAGAGTAATACCCTCATTCCGAACAGACGCCTATTGTTAGAAATACTCCACTAGAGCCAAATGTCCCGTCTACCCAAGCTAAGTTTTGTTTCTTCAAAAAGGCCATTCGAGCACATTAGGACCGGCGAGCGACGTGCTGCGAATATCCTAACCCTTGACTTGGCCGTGTGCTACCAGAAATACTCGAGGTCGTGAACGCAACCATGGTATAGCAGGGGCGGGTCTAGAGCGGGTGGGTTTTTATATTAGGTGTTCTCTCGTAATTTCTCAACACTAAAACCATCACACATCTACCTACCTTGTTACGAGTATCAAACATTTATGTTTTTAAAACTCGATGTACATAATAAGAAAAGTATAAAATAGCAGTGATAATGATAATAAATTATAATAATTATTTGGATGAACAACTGCTGGCTTGAACAAATCGGGTAATTAATTAATACTAGCCTACTCGCGAGCTGTAACGAACGATTGGTTTTTTTATCCACCAATAAGGCGAAATCAATACAAGATTACCTAGTTGATAAATAATTATAATGTCTTTCGAGCCTTTTTTGTTTTTTGTTAAGCCGGGTTCCGATAAGATAATTCATCCGATAAAGAACAAAAGCGAGACGATGATATCGCATGTGTGGGATATGCGGTGTTTCGATCATAATCTGAACATGCCAAGAAAAGAGCTATAAATAAATCTTCGTCTAGTAACATTACAAAAATTACCCAATATTGAATTCTGCCCCACACAGTATAAACTTGGTTACGCCCACGCTTTGTAACGTTTTGGGTGAAATATAAGCTGCTTTAGCTGCAACGGGACCACGTTACAGGAGATAAAGCAGATTTAAGGAGTTTGGAATGGAGCCTTACAATTCATCTATGGTTTAGGTGTTTCTTAAATCTTTATATAGTATGTTTTGCTTTACGTTTTAAAAATTTACATCAATAAATACAATGTTAATATTAATGTTTATCTTTGTCAGTCATCATCAGTAAGTTTTTTTTAATCCCGATATTTCGGCGCAGTTACATGCACCATGATCACAGGAGAACTGAAGTTCGTTGTGAATAAGCACTAGGGTGCATTCGACCATCTTCTGGAATAACTATTCTGAGAAATAAAAATGTCAAATACAACCAATTATTATAGAGCTTATCTAAAACAGGTAAGTTTTAGCTACATGGTAAGTAGTATAAAATTGAATGAAATATGGTAAAGCCAGTTGGTGGAAAAAATAATCGTTATACAAACATAAACTTCTATCGCACCTCATATTTTACTAATAGCTTACTTTGCGTCGGCGCCCGGTAGACTATCATGTCTCTGGTCCTGCCCAGAAGCTGGGCTGCGGTTATGCAAAACCTTGTATATATTTCATCACGTCAAATCAGGCCGGGCGTTACGCCGCTCCTCGCAAATCGAATTTGTCTCCTTCGAGTTGAGCCGAATCAATCTGCATTATACTACAGGGCCAAGGATGGAACTTTCAACGAATAAAAATGTATTAAATTAGTGTCATGGTTTTCCGGACTATCAACACAAACCACCGTCTATCAGACCTATATAGAGTCTTTCATTATAATGAAAGACCCTTATCAGCCGACACGACAAACTTAAAGAATAGATTCCACAAATAAAAAAAATAAGTACTTACATGATTGTGTACTAGTAGTAGGTACTAATATCTGTTCTGTGGTACAAGGTAACTTTTTTTTCAAAATATCTAGTATATCTAGAACCCCACTCTCCCCAGTGGGGCTAAATCTACCTATAGGGCTAAACCTAAATCGTTACTTTTTTCTGGTCAATTATTAGCTATCCTTGTTGGATATCGAAAAAGCAACTAGGATAACGAATAATTGGCAAAAAAAACCGGTTTACTCAAGATTTTTAAGACAAAATGTACAAAAAAAATAATAATAATATACCAAACCATATAAAAAAAAAAATACCAAACAAATCCATCATCTGTTATTAGGGCCAGATATATATCTAAAAAGACTAAAAAGGTTAAAATAGTAAACTGCTTGTTGTACTTAGTTAATTGTTTACACTGAAAAGTGTCTGGCAGGAAAAGCTGTCGAAGCTTCTGTCTTTACCAGGAATGCAAATAAAACAAAGTTAAGAACAGCACTACGCTTTCGTTTGCTCTTGACACCAAATCCGAAGACGTGTCGAAAGACGTCGCAAGCCGCAGCGATTTCTCAGGATTTGCGCTTACTCCAGCTCACCGCACGCACTTTGCACTGTTTACACTGTATAAGGGTCGCATCGCATCAATCGATATGACTTTACTCCTAAAGCGGCTTTTATAAACTACTTTAAAATACGACTGCATTCGAGATGTAAAAATAAAATCATTTCCCGCCGTCCGTTACAAGAAGTATGTACACTTAGATCTTTTAGATTGTAATGCGGTTTTCATCAATAGATATCGTAATTCAAGAGGAAGTTATAAACCTCCGCTAGTCTCATCCTGCAAGTGTTTTTCAGCTAATAGAGAGGCCTTTTTTACTATGCATCAAAGATGATTATACAGCGACTAATGGTGAGCTGTTACTTTTGTTGCCAACACTGATTTCACCTAAACTGTACTTATAAAAAAATAAAAATTTGGTTTTAACAATAAATAAAGCACGTTCAAGCCTAACTTCTTGCCGCTGGTTTCATTCCGGTCTAAAAATTTCGAGCCAGGTTAATAATATTTATACCTTACTGTACGAGTATAGCTACCGTCTCGAATTATTACCCGCGGTAAAACTAGTTATTGATCCTGCAACCAAAATTTTACCTAATAAAAATAGCGTGCTATTCCAGACTATAATCTATGCCTGTGCCGAATTTCATACAGATCCGTTCAGCCGGTCTGGAGTGATACTCCCACAACCATATACAAACATCCAAACTTTCTCCTTTACATACTATCAAGAAAGAAAGAAAGAAAGAAAGAACACTTATTAGTAAGATAAATGAAAATACCATTTTGCTATTGGCAGTCCCTCTAGCGAATCTCCTTTGTTAGTGGGTCTCCTTTGGAGTTATTCAGATCAAAGTACAAGCTTAAGTTTCATTTCGTAAGGTCCAACCCTCATATAATTTTTCTGCTAAACAAGATGGGATGAATCCACCGTTTGCTACGTACGTAGCCATCTCGACAAAAATAATGCCTTTTCGTTTTGTTATTATTTCCTTTCGTATCACGTTCCGATGTTTCAGACATAATACCATAAACTTTCAACTCTCTATAATAGGTCTTATGGTTCAAATCATTGGGTTGAAAGTGCGTTGTTTTTGGAGTAAAGTATGTCGCAAGATCGCGATTAGGTGGTCCCATCACGTAGGTTCGACTCCCGTCCGACGCGTGTCTTGCCTTTGTTCTTCCTATTATTTTTATCCCGCATTGTGCTTATTGGCGGATGTATTATGTGACACTGATGTCTCTTATTGAATATTAGGATGTTTAATTTGTATTTTTGTATTTTATTGTAGTCTCTCGTTCGTTCGTTCGTTCGTATGAGTCAGTGGCCAACTCTGATAACATTATGGTTATTTTTGTTTTTATAGTGTTAACCGTTACACATCCCGCTTGAGGCGAAACAAACAATTTTTGAAAACAAATCTTTAAAAAATTTAATACTAAATCTTGATGTCATTCAATACGACGAAGTTCATTATTATATTTAGTTTAAAATACCCACAAAATGCAAACTCATTGGATACGTAATGTAATCGGGGTTGTGTAGGTAGATATTTCACATCGAGATGCAGCCTCCCTCGGCTAAGTACGAACGGTAAAATCTTTTACAACTCGATAAGCGTTATGGGCTAACCATCTGCCACTTTAAGAAATTATTGGTAGATTTTGGGGAAAAAAGTTGTCACCCCCCACCAAGAGGGTAAGAACGTCTATTTGATAGCTTGATTTTCTCGGGGCGTACATAGAATGTTAAATTACTGGCGAAATGAAAGATAATAGGGCTTCGTCTTGCGTTCGTCTTAGGGAAAAGTTGTGCCACTTTACGGAATAGGGATGCACCAATGACGATGAAAAAGGACAAGAAATTAAAAGAGAGTCGGATACTAATTTGGTTTGCCTAACCAATAGAGTTAATACAAAAAGAGTTTTTTTACAGCTCGAATCAACCCATAATTAAGGTCAATTTGATTAAAGATGATGTTTAGAATTACTAAGATCTACTCAACGACGAAATGTAATTTAATGACAATATGTGATCAACCCGTATAACGGGTAAATTCAGGCACCGTACTTCTGCATGGACGATACTGATCGTCAGTCAATGTCTATAATAAAAAGCTTTTTTTATAACCTAAGCTTTAGATAAATATCTAATGAAGACACTCCAACTGAGCGCTCCCGTGCTTCGGAGGGCACGTTAAGCAGTCGGTCCCGGCTTTTTCAAAGTTGTTAGGCCATGACAGAGGCCTGCGGGCGGCCTAGAAACTCTGTCTGCAGAGTAGGCCACTGACTCGTACGAACTTACTTATTTACTTACTCCAAGAAGCCGGATAAAACATGCAAACATGGACGGACGTTTTGCTACCTTTCGGAAGGGAAAAAGTTTTATCCTGAAAGATTTTGAATTTCAGCCCCGAGGGTGCGGCAGTATCGCGTTATTTATTCATGGGTTTTTTGAACTAACTCGCTGCTCGCTTCTATTTGGCTAATCATTAAAAGCTTTGTTTAAAACTGTTAAGAGTTTTGGTACCGATTAGTAGGGTGTTATCAGAGCGTAATCTTGCGGTGATCTTATAATTGCGGTAGGATTATAATGTATTAGGTACGTACCTACCTAAATGTTTATTTAATTTGATAACGATCAATCTTCTAAATATTTAGCAGACAATACTTTGTTATCATGACAGCTTTCTAATGTTCCCACTGGCATACTCTCAAGCGAGAGTGAATGGGTTAATCTTAATCCACCACGCGGACCCTATGCGGATTGGTGAATGGCACCCTAGGCCCGGCATGGCCCTCTAGGACATGCCGGTTTCTTCACGATGTTATCACCGTATGAGAGCACAGTATGAGAGCACTGGGATTGCAATACGCACATTAACTTTTTGAATTAAAAAAAAACATTAGTGCACGTCCGATTTGAACCCGCGACCGAAGGAAGGAAGGAGCGCTTGTGACGTAGCAGGCTAAGTTGTTCGTAACAGATCAACGAAGTTAAGCACTGTTCCGCGGGGTCATCATTTGGATGGGTGATCGTCAGTGGTAATTTCAACTGAGCGCTCCCGTACTTCGGAGGGCACGTTAAGCAGTCGGCCCCGGCTTTTTCAAAGTTGTTAGGCCATGACAGAGGCCTTCGGGCGGTCTAGAAACTCTGTCATCAGAGTTGGCCACTGAGTCATACGAACGAACGAACGAACGAGGATCCGAAGGTTACTACCACTAGACCACCAGTGCTCTTGAGTCTAAGACTAACTTTACTAGTTTTTAAAAGTCGAAATATTAGAAATTTTGCCAGTCTTAGTAGGGTAGTAAGTAATCCTACTAATAATATTACAAACTACCTATCCATGCGGTGCTATGTAAGTTCGTAACCTACCGGTAAGGCCGTGCCCGCATTGTTCGCCGCAAGCCACAATTCGGTATTCTGTGTTCGTACTTCTAGTAACGAGCCTTTGTCGGGAGAGGTTTAGCCCACTTCCATTACTGTGTTTAAAGGGCTTGTAGAAAGTGCCCTCATTTTCCGCTCCATAACATAAAAACCTTCATTTTTAGCAAAAATATTGTCTGACAAAATGGTTTCTGAGAGTTTTCATCAAAAATTAAACAAAAGTTTGAAATGGAACAATTATTTATTGTTAACTAATACGAACGCATAGTAAAATTTAGGATATATCATTTTAATATTAATAGTACGATAACAAAAACACAGTAAAGCATTTAACTATGTTCACCAACAGTTCATAAAGCTGGTAAGATTGCATTACAAGGCTATGTAGGTACAAACGGACACAGACCCGGGGGTTTGTGAACCTTAATAATTTTACAATATCAAAATATTAAAGCTATATAAAACATGGCTAATTAAATGACAACAGTCTTATGAACTATACAAACACAAAACTTATGTATTGTATAACAGTTTGGTAATTTTTATGAAACAGATGACTTAAAATCAAATATTGATAATTTATCTTACATTTTGGACCATAATCTACTTTAAAAATTGTTTAAATAACGATGATGAAACATGAGTGAATTCAGAAAATACTGATGGTAGATATGGCAGAGTTACATGTCACGGAAGACTGAGGAAGACCTTGAAACAACGATTCAATACAAAAGCTACACATATGTTCACATAACAGGATAAGATAGGACAGACAGTATAAAAGTATCAAAATGATCAATGTTAGCCACAAGTAACATTCGTTGCGTTTCTGTATTTACAATAACCACAATAACATACTGAAGCTTCAAGTTCTAGAAAAATATACATACAGAGATAACGTGTGCCAAAGCTTTTATAAATACGAGAGTACAAAAGCAGTCTCCAGGTTAAATTCGGTAACGTAGCTTACGATTTTAAGAATTTCAAGTTAGAAATCGCTAATTTCAGGGTCCGTGTCGTGGTATTTACAAGTAAAAGGGTTCCGGAGCCAAGAGCAGAAAGAACCGTTGCTGTGTTGCTTGTATTTAGCTGTCGTGTGCTTTTTGGCATGCGCTCTAGCAACAGCGGCTCTACGTGTCGGGTAAGAGTCTAATGAAGAAGCGTCTGAATCTCTTGGAACTGAATCGTACCCCGATTCAGCCCTTCTGGAAGTAGCTGCCGGGCTATGCTTACCGGTCCGTGGAGTCGATTCATGTCCACTGTCATAACCATCTGGCTTAGAGCTCGCTACAACCCTGGCTACTCCTTTATCTTTCTCATTTTTCTCAGGCCGAGGCTCTATCGTCACTACGGGAGGAGTCACTTCAAGATGCAAGTTTGATTTTAATTCCCGAAATGTGTTCGAAAGTGCTCCCACTGCAGGCAGTCGTGATTCTTCACGTAAATTCGGGTCTGACGCTCCATCGGGATGTCGTAGTGAGGCTATTCGGGCATCAGTTATGTCGTTTCCCCGGTATCTTTCAAATGGACCGTAACAATCGTTATGAGCTACGTCTAAATCTTGATATGCACCACATTCACCCGCAGCGCTTCCCGGTCGTGACATTGTGCGCTTGCAGCAGTCACAGATTTTGTCGCTTGGTCTATATGCAGGTTCGCTGTAGACAGAGCCATCTCCACGATATGCTTCCGTATCTCGGACATTACACAAAGACAAAGACTGAAATTGAGGTGCGATTCTTGTTACTGACATGTTTTCATTGTCTAAAACTCGTCGAGATCCGTACACGTCCGTCAAGTCCATGATATCATCAAGCCTTGTTCTTGACGAAGGTAAGCTTTCATGAGGGTTCAAATCACCGAACGGATCGCTGTTGAAATTTTCAACATAAAACCCAATAGTTTGTCTTAAGTAAGCTTCATTTCTTAACTGTCGTTCAACTTCACTGTACAAGGAAAGTGTATCAGTGAAAGTAGAAGCTACAGTTAGATTTTCTTGACTCAAAACCCTGAGTGGATGATCATCATCGTCCTGATCATGCATGGGATGTTCAGTTAACCCCATACAAAAAGCAATATCTTCTTCAGTAACTTGAAGGCAACTATCCTGCATCGGAACTGGTTCTAATGGTTCTTCTACTTCAATAATTTCTAACATTTCATCTTCTTCATGGTCTGGACCTCTGCTCATTCCATGAATATCAATATCTCTGCTATGGTTAGAGATCATTTCTTCATTCATTCTTAACCTTTCCTTATATTTGCTATCTAAACTTTCCATAGAAACTTCTCTACTACTAAGACTACTTGGCTGCATAAGAGGTAAAGCGGGTGGGATTTCAGCTAACTCTTCACTATCATCATCTTCATCTATCTCATTCTTTGGAACTATTTTGGCAGTACTTTCCTTTTTATCCTTGGGATCAGGTGGGCCTATGTTTTCTTCTTCAATAGTCATCCCTTTTGACCCAGCTTTTAAACCAGTTCGAATAGTAGACTCTTCCACATGCGCTCGTCTCATTACATCCTTTATTACGTGTTCTACTTTATGTGCACTATCTTGATCAGGCATTCTTAATCCGGGTTCTTTTTGAGCTTTATGACTGGGAGAGCTGTGCCTTGATTTATTTATCTGAGATGTTTGGTTTTCTACCCATTTTCTTATCATATTTTTCTTATGATTGTCCATGTAACCATATCCAATATTTTCGTTCCCTTGTGAACTGAGGACACCAATCTGAAGTGGGACAGTGTTTGGTTGTACAGGCACAGATTCAAACTGTATGGGCAATTTAGGCTCTTGCATCGGACCATCAATCCACGTTTCTTGTTTCATGTTTTGCGTTTCTTTTATGATATGTCTAGCCTCTACTAATTTGGACTTTGATATTCTAGGACCATCAATCCATTGTTCATCACTCGTATTTTTGCCATCTTTTTTCAGAGGCGTTGATTTAGACGTTACTGAGTGTACTGGTGAAGATTTAGGTGTGTGATTGACAGGTAGCATAGTTTTTAGTGGAGAAGATTTAGGAGAAGAATGTAGCTTGTGAACAGGACTTCTTTCTTCTACAACTTTGGACAGTGATGATTTATGTTTTTGCTCTGCAGATGATCCTCTCAACGCTTTACTTAGAACTCCTCTATTATCACCGGAATTAATATGTGGTATGTACACTGGTGGATGTTCTCCATCAGTAGCGTCATCGAGAGGGCCAACATAGATAACCGTGTCCGCTGATAAGTCACTGCTTGACGGATCAGGCTCACTGCTACTTGGTTTTGAAGCATCTTCCCCAGAACTACCTCCTGATCCTGCATTATTGTTTGCTGAATATTTGACTTTTCGCCTTCGTAGCCTGTGTATTCTGGATGCGAGTTGTAAAGTAGTCAATGTGTCTGAGTAGTTTTGTACATTTGGCGATACGTGGACGATCATTGCAGTATGACAGGTCAGTGATCCTAAACATTCCTTCAATACGTGAGTAAGGTTGTGGTCTCTATAAGGTAGGTGTCGTTGACCGTTGAATATGGCTAGAAGAATGTTTCCCAGCCCAGATAATGGTATTCCTCCGTTCGCCTTCCCTCTTTCAGAATTTCCTAAGTCGATCAAATGAAGGCGGCTTCTTCCACCAGCAACTGTAAAGATAGAAACAAATTATAGTATTTTTAAGGTAATTGACGATTTGTTCATAATATTATTTTTTGCATTTTTGACATTGTAACTCACCTACTCCTTTTCCTCCAACACTGTACTGGTACACATGTAAAGTGTAAAGTAAGTGACTGTCCTTTCCTTCTTCTTTTGTGCCTCTGGTAGCCAATGCTGCGTCCAGATAGAATGCAGCCTTCTCCGCGCTGTGGACCCGTAGTTCCGACTGGTTTTGAAGCTGGGTACCAAATAGTGGGTCGTCTCGGAGGTAGACCCCTGGCGATTGTTCTGTGTCTGTTGGTAAATTAAATTATGTGATTCAGAAATGTTTGGAATTAATTGTGCTGTTATTTACACTGCTGCAACTCCGTTCTTTTTGCTAAAAGAGTGTGTGAGACACAGAAAAAGGGTCATCCACTTGTATGGGTTGGTTTCCAAATATTAGGTTGGGGAAAAAGTCTTTTCGCATTATAGTATGTATGAACTTTTAATAAAATCCCTTTGGCTATACTATTTGTATCTGGCTGGTTTTGGTATCATTAAAAGTTTAAATTTTAAAGAACATAATTCCAAATTCAAATTGGGAATATGTGTGATTTTTATTTGTTTTTCGTAATGTCAAAATGAGTGAATCTAATGAAGAAATTCGTTACATTTTTAAATTTTACTACAAAAAAAGTAAAAGTGAAACGCAAGCCACGAATAAAGTTTGCGATGTTTACGGACCTAATGCAGTGTCTGTGAGAGTAGCACAAATTTGTTTTAAGCGTTTTCAATCCGGAAATTTTGATGTCAAAGATGCACTTCGCTCTGGTCGCCCTATTACGGATAAAATGGATGCCATTTTTGAAAAAGTGGAGCAAGATCGGCATATCAGTAGTTACGACATAGCTGAAGAACTGGGAATTGACCACAAAACAGTTTTGACACATTTGAAAAAAACTGAGTAAACAAAAAAGCTCGATATTTGGGTACCTCACGAGTTCACTGAAAGAAACCTAATGAACCGTGTACTCATTTGTGATTCTTTATTACGACGTAATGAAACCGAACCATTTTTGAAGAAGCTGATAACTGGTGATGAAAAGTGGATCACGTACGACAAGAACGTATGAAAAAGGTCGTGGTCAAAGGCCGGTCAGGCTTCACAGACTGTGGCGAAACCCGGGTTAACTCGCAACAAGGTGATGCTGTGTGTGTGGTGGGATTAGAAAGGCATTATTCATTATGAGCTGTTACTACCAGGCAGGACCATCGATTCTGAACTCTACTGCGAACAACTGATGAGATTAAAGCAAGAAGTTGAGAGAAAGCGGCCGGAATTAATCAATAGAAGAGGTGTGGTTTTTCATCATGATAACGCTAGACCTTACACATCTTTAGCCACTCAGCAAAAATTAAGAGAGTTTGGCTTGGAGGTGTTAATGCATCCGCCGTATAGTCCTGACCTTGAACCTTCAGATTTCCACCTGTTTCAGTCTCTTCAGAATTCTTTAGGCAGTGTCAGGTTAACATCACGAGAGGACTGCCAAAACCACTTGTCGCGGTATTTTGATCAGAAGCCCCAAAATTTCTATAGCAATGGGATCATGTCCCTACCTACAAGATGGCAAAAAGTTATCGAACAAAATGGTACCTACATACTTTAGTTAAATGTAAATAAACTATACTAAAAAATGTTTTGAATTTTCTTAAAAAATGCGAAGAAATTTTTTCCCCAACCTATTATCTTTGCTGAAAATTGACAAAGATATCGTGTATGTTTTCTAAATGTAGCTTTACTACTATTGATTTTTAACTACCACACGTGTAAAATCACTCACCATTGTGATAAGGCGCCAGCAGGTCTCGTATCTGGTTAGTGTTGGTGCAAAGCTCCACAGCAGATACTCTGACGGAAAAGCGTGTTCCACACTTATGTCGCTGTTCTGCTATCCCCCTGAACAGCCACGTGATAGCGCAAGGTATAGCTCCAAGGTTCGCAGTAGAGTCTGGTCGCCCCAACATTGTATATGATTTACCTGAGGACAAACATAGTCTTTTGGAGATATTTCCTGCAAGATTTGATGAATAAGTGATCTTCCAACAATTTTGTTAGGCTTTGATACATTACTTTTTCAAATGGTTGACTTGCTTTTATTAAACTTGCAGGATAAAAGTTTTTGGCAACAATGCATGTGTTGGGTAAGAAGCTTTGCATAATTACATCACAATTACACAAAGCAGTTACCACATAATCTATACACAAATCATGTGTTACCACCAATTAAAACGACTTTACGAATTGAATTGTTCACAAGCCCCCGAATAAGCGGTAGGTACCGGTCGTACTAAGCCATGCTCAGCGCAAGTTTCATTTCGAGAGCTTTCATTCAATTTGCATTGGGACCTTGATCACAGCTGAACAAGAAGACAGCTGGAGTTATTTAAATATCGTCTAATACATAGTAGAGCAGATTCTTTGTGAGTCAAACAATAAAATTACTGGCGCAATCGAGAAGCGATACGTTGCGAGTCCGATCCCTGTTGCGGGACAAATATTTGCAGATCCGGGTCTAGAGTGTTTCTATTTAGGGCTAAATGGCGCTGTGTAAAAAACGTCTGCCGTAATATATCCGTAAATTATTAATTGTTATTACTATTTTTATTGCATTTGTTATGAAAACCAAGTACCAAGTGTCCCAGCCGCTCCTATATGCACTGTGTCTTAATCCTTTACGTGAGGAAACCGCGAGTTAAGAAGTCAGAACTTCGTCGCTAATGAAAATATAAGCCCGTAATTTAGTATTGTTTAGAAGGAAGGTAAGCGCGGTGTTATTGGATTACGAGAAAATCGAATAAGTATCTTGTTAATTTTCATTATGGCTGGATATTAATCTCCTGGGGTTGAAGACTCTTCCGTTATAGACTAGTACTAGGGGAGATATTCTATTCTCTTTGTTGTGTTACTTGGTTCTGTGAGTTGTACTCGTATTGTAAGTGGTTCATTTGTTTGCTAAAATAGTAGAGTCTCTACTATTCCGTCGACAGATGACTCAAAATGAATTGATTCACGACGCTCACGACGCTCTCTCTTATTGAACATACTTTACCTACCAATATGTACTTAGTTATACTCGTACGACGACAGTTTTACAATACTAATATTCATTCGCATGTTACCTTTAAAAATAGTTTTTAATGTTGCTCGTACTCGTATATCTGTTTTATGTTTGGTAATTTTAAATAAAAGAGTCTAGATAATTAAATTTCAAACACGTTCGGATATCCGTTAGCTTCATCAAAACTTCCTCCGACAAATCCAGTTAAATCCTTGTTTATTTAAATCAAACTGATTAAGAAACATCAAACCGCATGAGTCTTGGTTATTTATTGCTCAACTATAGTGCGAAAACTTCTCTTAAGGGGGGATGGGGAAGGTAAAGATTTGCATCGAAATGGGAAAGACTGCGGCGAGCTCTTAATTGAAAGTTTGATAAATACCGAGGTGCGATCTCTGCCAGTGTAAATACCACTTTAACTTTGATATTAAAACTGTGACTTGTGGGATGTCGTTCACTTTTATGACTCTGAACGTCCTTCCCAAAGTTTGATATTATGGTATATTATCTGCAGTTTTTAAACACAAGAAAAAATTTGAATTCTATTCAAAATTTCAATGAAAATAAGAGCTTTGTTTTGGACATTTTATGCCCTTATTAATAAAATAAACTGTCATTTTAGGCTTCAAAAAAAACTTAGTACTTAGCAGCTTGCTAAGTATTGTCTTTTTTTGTCGTTCCTATGTCAATGAACAAAGCCGATGATAGATTTAAAGTCTTATTAGCTAACAGAGGTTTAGTGTTCGTTTATGAATAATGTGAAAAGTGATAGTTTTTGTACCATCATTTACACTTCGTAGAGTAGATATTCTTACCAAGTCCTGCATGTCCAAAGCAAAAGAGGCAACCGTCCGTTCCGTTGATGACTGCATGGATGACGTCAGTTAATGCGCTCGAGCATATTTCAGTCTGAAACAAACAACAACTACATTAATTATCTACATTTACAATAACAATCACATACCTTGATTTCTTACTTTACTTCTTTTAAATATTTTATTTTGTACTAGCAACTTGCCCCGGTTACGCACTGGTTCTTAAACTATACGCATAAGCCTTCCTTTTGAATCACTCTATCTATTGGTGAAAATCGCATTAAAATCCGTTGCTTAGTTTAAAAGATCTTATACAGAGGGAAAGCGGCAGGAAGCTAATTTGTTAAATTTTTTCCATATTTTATTACAATATTCTGGAAAACAATATAAAGTTAACATAAAATTTGGAAAATAACCCAGTAGGTATCTAGTGGCTGTACGTCGTGCTTATTTTCAGGACATTTTGCTAGACCTTAGGCTGCTTTGTTTTAAGAAATAACATTTTATAAATAGGCTTAGGTACATTGTTCAATTTACATTGGCTTTCTTTGATAAAATGACAATAACATAACTTTATGAAAACCAACGAAACCTTCATCGCATATTTCAAACGAGCTTAATAAAATTCTTGAAGGTAAATGTTTTTGCATGTTCTATAATTGCTTGTTTCAAAGTCAATCATCTTTCTTATATATAAAAATGAATTGCTTTGCTGTGCGTTAGGTTTGCTAAATCTCGAAAACGGCTGGACAGATTTGGCTGATTTTAATCTTGAAATGTCTGTAAGAGTCCAGGTTTAAACGGTGAGAAATTATGGAAAAGTCGCGAAAAAATAATGCGAGTGAAATCGTGCCGGGTTAGCTAGTTTATATTATAAATGTTAAAATTTCCAATTCATGCTTAAAGGTGAAAAAAAAATCTAACGAAAAAAAACAACCTGCTTAAAAGTGCAGACACCTTCAATAATTTATTCGTATCCAACACTTAACCATGTTGAGGACTTGAGGGTGTAAAGCCGGCCTAAGCCCCGTACCTGCTACTGTTTTCTTTCGAGACCCCTGGCTTGCAGATAATTAAAAGGACTTAAGGTGTAGGTACCGGCGGGATTTTGTAATGTAGGGTCACCATGAATAATGTGGATTTAAATAGCTATATTTAACTTTTCATGATTAGAGTATAAATTTATAGTTACCTTAACATTATCAAGTTTTTTGGTTCGGGAGATTGTGTAATGAAATTTTACTATAATTCCCAGATATAAGAATTGTTAATATTCTACTGCATGGCGGCTAAAATAAATTGCTAAAAATCGTCACAAAAGAAGCCCCTTTACTAGCGCCTTATCAGAACAATATCTGGCTCTACTTTTACACGCTTCAAATAAGAATAATTACGAACTTTTGTATTTTCATCTCAGAAGAAAGTTTTCAATATTTCAAACTTATAGCCACACTAACTTAGGGATACACTCACTCGAAGCGGAAACACTGAAAATTGTTTTGAATGAAAATTTTAATGACCACGTGCCGCTCGCTAATTGAAAACGCTTAGACCCGAAGTGGAGTTGATCAATTCGGCTATTTTCATTATTGGATTGCTGTTGCCTTTGTTGGATTTTGAATTATTTAGTGGTTTGTCTAATGAAAGGAGCTTATCATGAAAACAGGTGTGAACAAAGTTTGTAACGTGGCCTTGGGATCAATACAAAACTTTTTGGTCTTTTCTAAGCTTAGGTGATTTTATGCCTGTTTTTCGCGACTGAATAGGTTTCTACTACGTTTTCGCTGTAGCGTAAGTAACATTGCAATAAGCGAACCATAACTTATTTCATAATTGTAGGATAGATAGTTTTTTCTCCCCAAATCAGAGCGTAATACCTAAATAAGTCGAAATGGAGCGCAAATGTAATTAAACACAGCTCGATTTAAGCCCTATAACATTTGGTAATATGCACTACGCCAGATAAAGAGGATTACACCATATTAATGGGATTTAGGTTGCGCTGTTATGTCGCATACACACAGTAATAGTAAAATGCAGTATTTCAATTTACGTGCCAAGAAAAGACATGTGTCCTTATTCACAAAATAAGTAAGTTCGTACGAGTCAGTGATCAAAGTACGGATGCATCCTAAAACACGGATACGGGTGTTCTGGGTATTTTCATACGTATAATTTTTTTTTATCTAGAAATTGTATTGTATTAAGTACAGTCATCTAGTACCCATAAGCCCATAACACAAGTTCTGCTTAGCTTGTGGCTAGATGATGCTGTGTGGATTGTCCAGCATTATTTATTTATTTATTCACTTTTCTTAGCGGTGGATGGAAATCAATCACCTAATCAAATTGACGTAGCTTTGAATTGCAGTTTATAAGATAAATACCTAGTCTAATTCTTGCTCGTAAATAAGGCATTCTACGGTTTCCGATGATATCTTTTTTCGTTTAGTGACATCAAAGGATTGACAGCTACTTAACTGGCATGATATCATGCTTTAGCTACTACCATACTGAGTACGCAGTTTAGAGGGATTTCGACTGCGCCGTTAAAGCTATGTCGATAATTTATGCCGTGTGCAGTTCAAATTACAGATTTGGAAGGGATTTGTTCGCGTTTGTCTGCTAATGGAAATTGAATGCTGATTTTTGGTACGCAACCTACCTAAAATTGTATTACAGACGTAAGTCAGAGTTCAGCACTTTATTAATACGCCATTGCCTATTTAATTCAAGGTGAATAACTCAAGCTAGTTACTGACTTCAGCGTTATAATCATAAATAAAGCAGTGAACCCAAGAGAAAAGCTATAAAATTTATTAACTTATTTTAGATAGATCATTGGCGCTAAAACATACCAGGCCTTTATTTGATTTAGTATAACCAGTATAACTACTTAAAAGAAAATTTATATAAAAAATAACTAGGAAACGTGCTCTAACTTATAATAGAGATAACTTTCCACTTAATTCAACTATAAATTAACCGCAATGATCATAAAATAAGTTTCGCATCCAAACTATTGACCTAGTTTGCGAAACTACGAGTAACAAGTGAAGTAACATTACTCAAACCTATCAAATAAATTCTTATTACCGTATTAAAACATTACCTAAAACGAAAAGTAGCAAGAGAACATTATCAATACCTGCTCTTTCAGTCAATTATAGAAGTAGGTACCAAATAGAGGTGGGTCTGTACATTGGCTCTTTTTTTGTCTCATTACAATAACGTTAATTAACCATTTTGACCATCAGTAGCTACGGCTCCATCCGGTGCCTTTTGTAAAGCAAAGTAGTTCAGATAATAAGCACACGAATATTATTCTAAGCACACAAACATATCGATCGTCAAAACTTACCAATGGGCTACCAGACTCACACGCAAATATCTAATTGCTATTTATGTGTAGGGAACAAAAACTCAAAAGTTGGGATAAGGGTAGGTACTCAATCAATTATGATAGCTTTCTAATGTACTCACTACAAAGGACACTGACAAACAAGAGTAAGTGGGTTATAATCCACGACACGGATCCAATGCGGATTGGTGAATGGTACATATCTTTTGAATTTTAAGTTCTAGGATACTCTTTATTTCAAGCTAAAAGTGTACGCGAGGGTAACTTGCATTTCGGTGTGGAATATTCAAAGAGTGCAAGTCGTTTAACAATTTAAACAGGAAGCCGACGCTTCGCTGGAGACATTTTTGGTGCATGAAATTCAGAAAACGTGAGTGGCGTAAGATGCGGACAAGTTTCAAAGTAGATAAAAAGAAAATAGAAATTGAAAAACTTAAACCAGTGTGAAAATTTAAGTCATTATTATTGGAATATTTAAAATAAGGATATATACATAGCGACCCACGGCTATGCCACACGGAGGGGAAGTATCTTAAATAATATAGAGTAGAAAATTTTACTAAAAGAAGACTTTATTTTGATTTTCAAAATAACTTAAACTGCATTCAAAGAATTTTTAATAATAGCCTATTTTTTATTCGGTTTTTAAATTGGAGATCCATTTGCAGATTTCTATTCTATTACGGCATTTTTCTATTTTATTTAGCCTTATGAATGACAAAATAGGAAATAATCATTTACTTGGATCAAGTTGCTAACTTTGGGAATTTTCACCTTAGTACATTTGAGGGATTCAGCAAATAATAGCCTATTATATTGCACATTTTTGTGATATTATGAAAGCTTAGACTCCCTGAAACTTTTTAAGAACACTTGCAACCTATGAATTAAGGGCCACCTTGTATACAGGGTCACCCTGTTTAATACAAAAAATCTAATTTAGAGATGTTCTAGTCTTCTGTGAAATCGCCTCATGGATGTTAGACTCAAATTCACTGTAATAACAACTTCTAACTACAAAAAAGACGATAATATCTTCATAATAGGTTGATCGTATACCACTCAATCCTTATTTAGCTGATTGCCCTTATAGGCTAACTGTCATATTGCTAATTTAATACAATTCTATTGATTAAACATCACATAATCACCTCACAAGTAGTTTTTCTCGGGCTTTTACATAGAGTCAGTATCGCTTGTCGTTTATGTCTTATCTATGCAGAGAGGGTTGTTCGTAACAGAGGGCCCGAGCCTCTTCCGGTGCCTCGTGACACACTTGGTATTCCGGTACGTATTATGTGCTGAAACAGCCTGCTGTGCTGTTGTAAAACTATAAATAAATATATATTGATAGACATTTTGCGCCAAACTAGGCAAAAAGCCATAATATACACACCTATGAACCCCAGTAATGTAACTAATTTTGGGAAACTACTAGTAGTTTATTATTATCGATATAAACATTATTAATACAAAACATTAATATATTATTATAATAGAAATAAAATTACAAATAAGAGTCTATTGCTGTTGGTTGTAGATTGTTATGTAAGTATGTAAGTATACGGTTTTGTTCATGTTTACTGTCGAATGGTGTTTGACATTTATTTTTATTATTTTTATTATTATGGTTATTGATAGATTCAAGCGTTTCTTTGCGGAAATCCATTATAAGATAAAAAACAGATGAAAAATATCTACTATCTGTATGTGTGTCCTCATTAGTTAAAAAGTTAAGCGGAATAGTACCTACTAGAGATATTTCATCTGTTTGTTACGGTTACATTATCAACCGATGGCATAGTACTTTTTAGATCAAGGACTTTTCTTGGTCAACTCTAAATCAATTACCTGGGGGTCGTCATTGGAGAATATAGCGTCAAACGCAAACATCTTCGGAGCGGCTACTCCAACTTTCCGGTCTTCGGGAGCGGCAGCCGCAGCGGTCTCGCAAAGGCTGACTTGTTTCTTTCGCTTGTCCATGGAAAACGTCTGGGTACCACTGGTAAAAGGACCTTCGCCAGATGCGCCCACTCGTAGCATCACTTTAACCTGGAACAAAGAAAAAAATAAGTTGAAGTGTTGATTACTTAAGTGTTGTGACCTAGAACTTAGCTCGGGTACAAATAAACCTCCCTTGCTAACCAGCCTTGCACTTCAAAGCCTTTACCTTTCGCCGTTCGCTGATACCTGTGTTATTCTTAGCCAATAATGAATGCATTTCACGGTTCACGAGCCTTGGAGACAAGTTCTACACGGCTCTGAAGTTCGGTTCGTTTAACATGGAGTTCGCGCCGTTGTCGCCAGTTGGGAAAATTATTTCATGCAATTCGGGAGTGTGCGATGCATGAAGTTTTATGGAGAGAGTTTTTCGCAAGTTTATTGTAACGAGGACGGGTAGTTTTCGGCGCTGACTGTTCAGAAAATTTGTACCAGTTTAAAACATATTGTAAGAAACAAATAGAAAGCTGGGAAAGTATAAGGTAAATACCTTGCAACAGCATAATTATATGCATTTTTCACGAGTTACCATCTAAAAATAGTTATGCTATAAGATGAGCCCTACCATAAATAGCTTTTAACGAAAAGGTAGATATACCAACCTACCATCTCAACTTGAAGACTTACAGATATGTAGGCTTTTGTTACATAAATCCACTTGAACAACAATGCAGGCTTATTAAACATTCTCGGTCTCGAAGACAAAGGCATCGCGGAATTATTTCCCGAATTCCAACCGCTAAACATAACAAATGCGAATTTAGTAGTCTGGAGTGAAGGGTTACGGTTATACCTATATTATGTTATAGGCTCTACCAGAACCTCCGTTAAGACCAGGGTGAAAAGCAGTAGATAATTATTAAATTTTATGATTTTCAAGTCTATTTGATTTTTCATTGAAACCGGTTAATTTTACGGCATGATTTAAGAAAACATTCAACCATTTGGACTCTTACATTTTCATTAATAAGAAAAAAGAGAGCCCCCACAAAAAAAAAAGATTTTACAATCCGACAGCTAAAAACGTTACAGAAAACTTTATTCAATTAGACTTTGTTTAAATCTAAACAAAGCTATTAGCAGTGAACAAAAACAATAGACAGTCAAAGTAGAAGCCAACATCAACTTTAGTAAACCATTAAAATCGCAATCAAACCCCAAGCAGAGGTAACTAACGAGTAAGTTTGTCGCCACTTGCGTTTTATCACTTGCTCTGTCTAGTTTGACGCGAGTAGTTGCGTTACGACTACTCGACTAGTCGTATTAGCTCGTGCAGAAGGTTTGGTCGTATAAACAGCCATCTCATCTGTAGGATAGTAAAATACAAAGCGGGCAGCACTGTTATTGGACACAACATTATGGAAGACCATGTAAATCGTTTTGAAAAAAATCTTAGGGCTTATTTCACGATCTATGACATAAGGTCACATAATTGGTGTCACGCCGCCGACGTATCGATCCGTTCAAGAGTAAAAAGCCTCTGACTCATACAAACTTACTTAGTTTTTTAACTTTTACTAAATGCAAACGTTAATAGGTACGCATTATCACGTTTTAACAACGTATAAAGATGTAAAAATGTCCTAGTGTAAAAAATGTGTCAAGATGGCATAAAGTTGTTTAATTTAATTAAATAACAATACCGAAAGAAAATATGTATCGCTTATTCTTCTCGAGAAAGTACTCTTACAGTATCACCATACCTTTTTCTTCTATTAGTTACATAACTCGCGGAGTTTGTTCTTTGAATCACGATACTACTAATTAGTTTAGAATTAATTACATCTGTGTTGTCTTTAGAGCTTGTCATGAAATTACCGTGCTTGGTGTTTACATTATAAAGCGAATATACACAATATACACATGCATGTAGATTGCATAAGGTATGCAAATAAATTGCATGATTTTTGTCATGCAATGTCATAAATTTAAGTTTTGATTTAAATTATAGGTACGTCATATTTTGGTGTATGAGAATACTTTTTGCCCAATTAGATAAAACCCGCCGCACATGCCAAAGCTCGCATTGATTCACGATATTGCGCCGATGTGACTTTGTTGGCAATTGCCGTGTCTACGCTAAGTACGTTTCTGCGTACACACGTGAAGGCAAATGCGGTTTTCGATACAACCTTATAGGTTTGAAACCGCGCCACACGCACGTAACTCGGCGGGGATAAGAAACACTAAATCGACGTTACTCGACAACCGAAACAGTACTTAATACCTAGTAAAAATAATAGAGTGGCTACGTGTCAGTGCAAGATGTTCGATTATTGAAAACAGACCAATTGGCTATCGATTTAAAGTAGGTATTCCTTTAACGGTTAGACACAAATACCTATCTTGTGATTTATAATTAACTGTCACTACAATCGTCTATTATCAAGTCACTATAATATGCTCGTATATAATATACTACATTCATCCGCGTTGAGTTAATGCAACTAATATCACATAATCGGATCTTAGTTCACAGAAGCGTGAGATGAATTATTCACCTAGTGGGGCAACACTGAATGCTTTATACTGGGTGTGCCTATAAAAATAACTGTTTTAATAACTACGAGTAGATTAGAAAACGTAAATAATTAAATACTCGTATTTGTATTTTATGCATACATGACCAAACCATGTCTATTTTAGACGTATTATAGACGACGACCGATGTGGCGCAGCGGGCGCAGGTCCGCCTGCGACGCGGAGGTTGCGGGTTCGATTCCCGCCTCGGGTCAAATGTTTGTACGATCTACAAATATTTGTTCCGGGTGTTCTGGGTATTCTCTATATATAGTAAAAAATATCTATCTATGTATTGTATTGTATTAAGTATATATCAGTCATCTAGTACCATAACACAGCTCTGTTTAACAGTAGCTTATCTTGGGGCTAGATGATGCTGTGTGGATTGTCCAGCATTATTTATTTATTTATTTATTTATTTATTATTTAATAAATTTAATTATTCAAATACAAAAATACCGTTTCACAAAACCAAGCATATTCTACCAAAACGATAATTGAACAAGCTATACCTAATGGTAAGTATATGATAGTCCTTTGAGGAATTAAGCTTCTAGAAACGCGAACCGGCTGAAAGACGAAAATAGGACAGCCATCACTCGATGGACCGACGACGTAACCGACCGAACACGACCTACGACGACTTAAGATTGTTCCTCATTATTTAAGGGAAGTCCTAAGCAGTGGACGTCTGTCTTGACACGTAATGATGATTATTATGTTGATGATGATGTTAATGATGTATTATATGTCTTTGAGACACCCGCTATACATTTGTTGCGTTAATAATGTAAATATGTATACCATTCTATACTCTACTATACTTGGAATTACGTATTCTGCAGCAATACTAAGACATCTTCAGCTAATTGTGTAATGGCGTTTGCCGATCATTAATTAGAGAATCTATGCAGTTCGCGAACTTAGTTATGAGGTTATGTTACTGCTCTTACGGGAATACAGGTCATTGACTTGGTATTAGACTTGGAATTCTGAACATAGCTTATTAAATACTCTGAAATATAATTAAGAAATGCTTTTGGGAGATGGGACGTTCTACGAAGGACGCCGGTTTGAGAGGAAGAATGTTATGAAAATAGCCGTTATTAGGAAAATACATAAGAAATAATAATCTTTAGCATATTCAAAGTACATCATATCATCATATCATCTACGTACATCATAAAATTTAATAATATTATGATGTACGTAGGCTGTTCCTTGCTACGCGTCTAACTTTGTCGACAACCGTAGCATTCGTAGCTAGGCGTAGACGCCTACGCCTCTACGACGTCTTGTCTACGTAGTTTGTTTTAACGCAAAGCTAACTTTAATATTATAAGAAAACAAATGACTAAGTCTGAAACACTAAACAAGACATTGTTCTAGGCAAACTTTTGTGTTGAATATCACAAGAGTACGAACACTGGTATAGCACTGCATACATCTTCACTGTATATTCTTACCCGTCTGAATATCAAAGTTCTACTCGTATTATGAAAGTGTGTGTTATATTGTGAAGTGTGCACATACATTCCAAAAAAATGCAGTACATCAACTTTCCCTTCACAAAACAACCTCCCCTTTCTGTCACACGCAAACGTGCACACAGAAAACTGTCAAAAACGCTTTTAAATTTCAATTAGAGGAAGGATTCGGATCCAATGGCGCGTTTGATTCGATATGCCAGCCAGTAAGCTTCTAAGCCACTTGACGGACGGTACGCGCGTTATCGTTCCGTTGACAGTACCAGTACAGTGTACAGACACCCTTACAAATGTCAAATGAATTCCGGGGAGAATGCAAATTGTTATTAATATTTGTAATTAGTATTTGCATTTCTAACGAATGTTAAATTAAATTCAGAAGGTAAAATGTTAATTTGTTTAGTGTAGCAGCGCGTAGAAGGTAATCTGCTGGTTGCTCTCTGTGACGTTTTATTTTTTGTGTTAAATGCCAATAAAGTAGCATAACACTTACATGGCAATAACAAATCATATCTCTTGGTTTGGTTTGAAACAATAGCAAGAAACTAAAAACAGCACCAGTAAAGTACTTCTTTGAACATTATAAGATAAATAGTCTTGTGTCAAACAAAAACACAAACTTATGCTCAAGCAATTTTTAGTTGGAATAAAACATCCTTTTGTCCGCCATGTTTGACATCGTCAATTCGCATCTAACCGACCGTGTATTGACGCCGTTGACGTCTAAATCCGCAAATCCTGAGTGACGCGGATATCGGTAGAATGCACGCGTCTACCAGCAGTGTGTAGCCGCCTTTATATGAGATTTGTTATTCTTTAATTTTCAAACTGTTATAAAGATGGGATTTTCTGAGGAATTTCGAAATTTGGTTGGGAAGATGAGGAAAATAAAGAATTTTTCGATTTAGAGAAAATTGAAATAACGAGCAGGATTTAATTAAAAGCATTTCGGAATCATAGTTTATATTTTAAGAAAGAAAGAACATAAACAATAACTTGCCTATTATTGGCTATACACACTTGTTATTATTTACTATTATACACAAACTGTATTAATTGTAGGTACCAGTGGGAACATTGGAAGGCTAACTTAAAGTAGGATTAGGTAAGTTAAAACTCTAAACCTAAAAACGAGTGTTAACTATAAAAAGGAATTAAGGTGGGTAGGTACCTACATAAAGAATAAACTTCTTTGGTATGTTTGTTTGACAAACACGTTTTTGCGACAAACGAATTATTTTACCGCATTACTTACTGCGTAAACTCCATTAGGTTACACAATAATAATAATATGTAAATATAATTCCGCGGCGCGAAATGACAAACAACCCGTGAGGAGGAAAAAACAAATCTTGATGTCAACAAGCGAAATGGCTCTTCCGCCATCTTTTATTTTTTACTTTTTTACGGAGCGTAAAAACAAAGCTGCGGAAAACTCATTTGTTGTCGCGTTCGAATTATCATGTCGAATCATATAAGTGCAGCAATATTAGAGGAAGAATGAGATTTGTCAATTGATTATTATGATTATTTGATTATTTAAATAACAATAATGTTTTTATGTAGAACATGAACAATTTGCTTGAATATTTTATCAAAGTAAGTTCAACTAAAGTGCATATTATCTGGTTTTTTAATAGAATTTCGTTAATTATGGATATAAAATAGTTATATTATTTAACAGTCTCGTAGATTTCCACGATTGTGTTATATAAATATAAGCAGGGTAAGAGCTTTTACATTGAAACACAAACGAAACAAAAAATAAAACATACATAAGTATAGGTAGTAGCTGTCATAAATGTCAACGTCAGATACTTTCCCGGGTACTGCGGCGTGTCTAGGTTAGTTTTAGAGGTTAGGGAAGTGTGCAAAATCACGGTACAAAATAAAGTGTGAAATTATATGAAATGGAGTATTAATTAATTACTCCCCAAAAACAACCGATATAACATTGGCGACGAGCGAAACGAACTTTATTGCGTGTGCACAGCACATTTTATAAAGTGAATGGATCAAATCGAAGAACTTATCCAGCAAGGGAAAAAGTCTTGGATCCAAGCTAAAAACAAACAAGAATTAATTGAAATTGCAAACGAGTTAACAAATAAAAGTTTATTCTCAACCTCAAATACTATTGAAGAGGTTAGAATTTTTTTACGAAAATACGTGGATGAAAATCAACTGGCGACAATGACTTCAAATTGTGTTACAAGCTTAGAGGTATTTACGGGAGGAAATAACTGGAATGCATACGAACAACAATTGGAATGTTTTATTTTATTGAACAGTATTCCTAAAGAAAAAAAAGTGCCACTACTGATCACTAAGTTGAGCACAAGTGTGTATGATCTACTTATCACATTATGCATACCAAAATCACCAATTGAGGAAACTTATGAAAACATATGTGAAAAGCTTCGCAAGCACTATCATCCTGTAAAAAATGCTGCAATACATCAAGCTGAATTTCGTCAAAGGTCCCAAAAACAAGATGAAACTATTGAACAGTATCTACTAGACTTGAAAAAGTTATCAAAAAATTGTGACTTCAAAAATCTCAATGAGGAAATAAAGGAACGACTCCTGAATGGTGCACACTGTGACTCTGTAAGATTCGAACTTCTCAAACAGGCTGACCAACCACTGGATGTTTTGACCTCAATTGCAAGAACGGTGGAGACTGCTTTTAACCTAACATTTAAACATGAGAAACAAGAGAATATGTTCAAACTACAAGGAAAAAACTTCACACGAAACACTAATGGTGGTTTTAGACAGAATGCCGTCCCCTCGAATAAACAAAATCTAACATGTTTTTGCTGCGGTAAGAATGGACATATGAAAGCCGAGTGCACCCTACGTGAAAAGTTTTGCAGTGAATGTGGGGTTAAAGGTCATATATTTAGAGTGTGTAATAAGAACAAGCAAATAAGAATGAAAAATGTTAATGTGATAAAAAGTGCTAGTTCTGAGTGTGAAAAAAATACTGAAGAAGACAAAAATTGTATAGAAAAATCAGAAGTTTTTGACATTTTTTATTTCAGTGAAAAACAAAAAATACCATCGGCCACCCTGGAGGTGGATGTAAATGGCAAGGTACTGAGGTTTGAAGTTGACACTGGAGCTGATGTAAGTACAATTACTTTGTCTGATAAAAAATTGTATTTTCCAGATTTAGAAATCAAACAACGGAATGTAATTTTTACTAACTTCGACCAGTCAACTTCAACACCTCTAGGAGTAATAGAAAATCTATGTGTGAGTTATAAGTCTGTAAAAGTGAGTAACCAAAGATTATTTATTGTAAAGGATGGCCTACCTAAAATAATAGGAAAAGATTGGCTTTCTTTATTGCACTTATGGCCACCAACATTTAACCAAAAAGTTTGTGAAACTCTAACTAAAGATAAATTAATTGAAGATTTAAAAAATGAATATAAAGAGGTTTTTGAACCAGGTATGGGTAAATTCACAGGAGAACAAATTCACCTACTGATGGAGGCAGATGCTAAACCTATATTCATGCCTGCACGAACTGTTCCATATGCTTTGAAAAATAAAGTAAAAGATGAAATAAATAGATTATTGGAAAACAAGCGCATTGAACCAGTTGAATACTCAGAATGGGGCACACCGGTAGTGCCAGTTTTGAAGCCTGATGGAGCAGTCCGTTTGTGTGGTGATTATCGTATCACAATAAACAAATATTTGAAAATTGACCATTATCCATTACCAACAATTGATAATATCATGATGAAATTACAGGGCAATAGTTATTTTTGTGAATTAGATTTAAGGGAAGCATACTTACAAGCCCCTTTGGATGAAGAATCTCAAAAGTTAGTAACAATTGTTACAGAGGAGGGTGTTTTCAAATATTTGTATTTACCGTTTGGGGTGAGCACAGGGCCTGGTTCATTTCAGAGACTAATTACACAAAAATTGAGTGGGTTAGATATAGTTGTTTATATAGATAATGTGTATGTGTATGGAAAAACATTAGTAGAAACAAATGAGAATTTAAAAATGGTACTACAGAGGTTGAAGGAATCAGGATTAAAACTAAAAATGAATAAATGCAAGTTTTTTGTAGATAAACTGGATGTTTTTGGATTGGAAGTAGATAAAATTGGAGTTAAAGTGATTAAAAGTAAAATAGAACCATTGCTTTCATTGCCACGGCCAGAAAATATTAAAATGTTAAAATCATTTTTAGGTAAAGTTAATTACTACAACAGGTTTTTGCAAAACATGGCTCTAATATTAAAACCACTTTATGACTGTTTAAAAAAAGATAAATTTGATTGGACAACTGCATGTGAAAACTCATTCAAAGAGATAAAAAGAGCATTGTCAAATACATCCTCAATGTCGCATTTTGATCAAAACTCAAGAGTTATATTAACTTGTGATTCTGCTGATAGTGGTGTAGCTGCAATTTTATCTGTAAAAGGCAATGATCATGTAGTAAAACCTGTAGCATTTGCGAGTAAAAAACTAAATGATACTCAGATGAAATACCCCATTTTAGAAAAAGAAGCTTTTGCTATAATTTTTGGAGTTTCTAAATTCTATGAATATTTATATGGAAAAAAGTTCATTTTACAGACAGATAATGAAGCATTGACAAAAGTATTAGGACCTAAATATGGCATACCAAAAATGGCAGCAAAACGATTGCAGTACTGGTCAATATTCTTAAATGCTTTTGATTATGAAGTTCAACATATAAAATCCAAAAACAACCCAGCTGATTATTTGTCACGTGTAGTTACAAATTGTAAAGAGAGTGATTTAAAAAACTCAGATATGTTAAATAAAACATTTGAAATAAACACTTTAAACTACATAAATGATTCCAAATTGGCTACATTGAACTGGCAAAGAATTCAAACAGAAACAAAGAAAGATAAAATTTTATGTAATATTTTAAGATTTTGTAGAGATGGCTGGCCTATAAAAAATGATTATGGTGAAAAATATGACCCATATTTTTGTAGAAAAAATGAGTTATCAGTTGAAAAGGATTGTTTGTTGTGGGGCTATAGAGTAGTAATACCAGAAAATGTAAAAAATCTGATTATACAAGAAGTACATGCTAGTCACCTAGGAACTACTAGAATGAAAGAAATATCTAGATCATATTTTTGGTGGCCAGGTATGGATAAAGAAATAGAGGATATAACTAATAATTGTATGGTTTGTTTACAAAATCGTAAAAATCCAGAAAAAACTAAATTAACAGTTTGGCCACAACCACCAACAGTATGGCATAGATTACATGCTGACTTTTTGGGTCCATTGTATAACAAAATGTACTTAGTGATTGTAGACGCTTATTCGAAATGGCCAGAGGCATTCATCATGAGTAATATTACTGCACAGAAAACAATTCAAATTTTTAAAAGTGTTTTTATAAGATATGGGTATCCACTACATTTAGTTACAGATAATGGTCCAACTTGGACCAGTAGTGAATTTAAAAACTTTTGTAGACTGGTAGGAATAAAGCAGAGTTTTACACCAACCTATTATCCAGCTACAAATGGGTTGGCTGAGCGCTTTGTTCAGTCATTTAAAACACATGTAACTAAAATAGTACAAAGTGGTTATACTGTGGAATATGCATGCAACTTGTTCCTGTTTGATTATAGAAGTAGCCCACATAATAGTACAGGACAAAGTCCAGCTAAGTTAATGTTGGGTAGAGAATTGAGATGTCGTTTCTCGTTATTAAGACCTATTCCAGTAAACAATACGTTAGACTTTGAATATGTAAAAAACACAATTAATAGTAAAAATGTATTCAAAATTTTTTTGACGGGAGAAAAGGTAATGGTAAGAGACCAAAGAAAACATAAAAACAAGTGGTCTTTGGGTCGAGTCATAGAAGTCATAATACCCGGTGTAACCTATAATGTAGAAGTAGATGGTCTAACATGGAAACGACATGCCAATCAACTATTAAAGTGCGGGCAAACTTTAGAATAATATATATTATTTTTTAGGAGAAGACCTAAGTTATGTTTTTTTTTTTATTTTGTTCTTTTATTAAGCAGGGGAGAGTGTCATAAATGTCAACGTCAGATACTTTCCCGGGTACTGCGGCGTGTCTAGGTTAGTTTTAGAGGTTAGGGAAGTGTGCAAAATCACGGTACAAAATAAAGTGTGAAATTATATGAAATGGAGTATTAATTAATTACTCCCCAAAAACAACCGATATAACAGTAGCTAAACATATTTACTTAAAATTACGCCTGTACCCCGTAGGGGTAAGCGAGACCACAGATTTCCACTTTGTTTATTTCCTTAAAAAAATAAAACACTTGAAAAATATGTACCACCTTGCTGACTACAACCGTGCTACAACGGTGTTTTTAGAAGTAAGTACAGTGTGTCTTTAAAATATCATCGCTTGACATTCTCCTAATCAATATACTTAGGTATAGTTCTCACGGTGGATCTCGGCCGTCTTGAAGTTAGCCGTTTCGATGCGCAATGGAGCTTTTTCTAACTAAATTGTCTTTGCGCATCACAAACGGCTATCTTCACGGAAGCCTAGATCCGCTGTGCGAACTATACCTAACTTTTAGAATTTACAAATCATTCTTGACGTATATACACCAACTTTATGATCTATGTGGTGTAGGGTGCAAATATCTAGTAAAGCGAGTAATGTAAGTAAACGATAGGGGAAAGATCGCGTATCATTGCGGTCTCCATAAAATCGTCCCTCGGCTGATTCCGTCAGAACTCGCTAAATTTAAATTTAGAACCGCGCCGCGGGCATCGCATCCGCGCGCAGCGATCGTGACAGGGTGGCCATGCGTAAAATTAAGCGCGGATAATGAACCGTTCAAGAATTCCGAGCCTGTAAGATGTGTTGAGTTCAACTTTCATCATTTTTGCAAGTTGTAGAAGTTCTTTTAATATCTTGTTCCCACTTATTGTAAAAGATGATATCTTGAAACTTGCTAAATATTGTATTGTATAATATTGTAGTATGTATTTGGACATGAACGCTATTATGATCTTATATAAATCAATACGAGATTAGCATAGAACCTTGAACAATACAAACTGCGGAATATTGATGACTTTAGACGATGAAGTTTATATAGATAAGCCACGCGACTTGCGACCTTGTTTACGAGGGTCCCAATCAATAAGGAAGTACTACTGTGTAGTATACCCATTTTTCTTTTATATAGTAAACGTGAAAGACAGGGTAGTAATCAGATGCATACAAGTATCACGCTTTTTGAGCTTCTATAACTTGACAACTAACTGGCACTCACTGACACCGCTCCTAATTATATACAAACGGATCCTTTTTACCATTCTTCTATGTTTGTATTAAGTAGTTTACGTAAACACAAAAAAAAAGTTTTCTGTTAAAACGAACAATTTGCAAGATCACAATGTTTGTCATTTAATTTCTACTTACGCGGTTATAAGAAAATGACAAAAATATAAGTAGAGATTACTACTACTTAAATTGAGAAGAAGTAGGTAATAATGAGGTTTTTTAATAGTTTTAAAACCTAACCATATTCATATTTATTATAGTGTCCCTTGTAAACGAAATTTGTAGCATTATCAGAACAACACAGCTCATCCGATATAGGCCGCTTCGCGCTATTATTATACGGAAAAGGCTAAGGTCGAGGGTTTATGACTATGTGAGAAAACACGCTGTTAAACAAAGTATGCAGCCGCTAACCTCGTAAAGTGTGCGACGAATTGACATATTTCATTTTATGCTATTTCATGATAGATATACAGATACTAATTAAAAAAAACTTGTTTCGCTAGCCTGTAGTCAATGTAGGTATTGCTATGAACTTCAAACGCTTATAACAAACATAATCTATAACATTTAGTGGTCCTTAATAAAAAAAAAACACCCAATGGGCAGGCTAGAGTCCTGAGACCATACCGCCTTTTCTTACGTTTTATGTTTTCAGTAGTGGTCCTTGTCCTTGAGTAAAAAGTTCGGATTTACTGTGTCACTGAAATTAAAACCTGTTTTGTTTGGTATAAGTAGGGGTAAATGAATGAGTTATTGGCTGGCAGTAGTTATTGGCTACTTCATACTCAAACACTTCTTAAAAGCTACTGATGCTAAGTACAATATCTCCCTTCATTCTAGAGAATAGTTTACATATTTAGCTTTAATATTTGTGCCGATTTGTACCACCTTTCGAATAATTTCGTATAAAAAACTCATAAATTATTGACAATTGGCAATCCGGCTACTATGGTGGGGTTTTGTTGTGAAAACGGTAAGGATTGCGTTTGACTACAATTCGAATGAAACTTGTCTCATACCTCATATCTCTGTAGTTGATCCATATTTCGTTACTATTTAAGTTATTTTATCTTATTTTAAATGTATATTATAATTTTTTTACTTTAAAACATTAAATTATGGTATAGCCAATAACTGAAACCAAACATGCCAGTAACTAATTCTGGGGTGCCAGTAACACAATTTTTATTTGAATGAATATAAAAACTTTATAAACCATGTTAATTATTTTTATTGTTATTAAAATGATATTAAAACTTTTTCCGTCTCCACTAACACCATAAAAACATCATTTGGATGACGCCTAAAGAAACTATACCAATTTAAATTGACCAAGGTGCTTAGGTAGCTAATAATTGGTGCTTTTACCCTAGATTTGTTTTAACAGGTTTTTTTTTTTATATGAACCACTAAAATGGCAACTAAGCGTACGGCCCACTTGATGGTAAGCGGTTACCGTAGCCTGTGTACGCATTATTATTATTCATCGTTTTAAACAAAATCAAACAACTTCCCTGAAAGTGTCACTGGTCCTAAAGTGTTACAATGTCTCAAAGGTATAAACTGCTTGTTATGAAGCGTATGTTTTTATGTTCGTCACATAGGGGAGTGCCGAGATTGAGGAGTGTTTGAATAATGCATGTTACTGTGACACTACGTAGAGTAAAATTAATGTTGTATTTGGCGAATTTATGACATCTCTGGGGAACGTTGTTAGAATTATTTAAATAATGCTAGGTACCTACTTTTTCAGTTTTATCTAAGATTGTTTTTTTAATCAATATGTAAGGTATAGTTTGCACAGCGGATCTAGGCTTCCGTGAAGTTAGCCGTTTGTGATGTGCGAAGACAATTTAATTTGAAAAAGCTCCATTGCGCATCGAAACGGCTAATTTCACGACGGCCGATATCCGTTGTGAGAACTATACTTTTGTCATAAAAACTAACGACACCTTTTTAAAAATTTTAAAATATTTATTTGAATTTAGAACAAATTCAAATATCGAATCGTGGGCTCGTGAAATTGTGTTCAATTAAACCAGAGACTTATGTTATTTGATGTAATACTCTACTCTGCAAGTCTGCACTTTGTATTACAAAACATATTAGTTTATTTTATGAGACAGCAAAGTGAATACTTGCAGAGATGGTTACATAAAATAAATCCAGGACCATTTATACCGTTTTATTAACAGTATTTAAAAAATGATTAAGACCAAACTAGGTAATGTTAGGCTAAAAGATTACGCATCGCTCACCCTATAATATAATTATCCCATAACTACTTTTACCTATGTATGCAGTCATCCACAGGTAAGTAGGTACTTCAGATAACATTCACATACCTCCGGCCTAATGAGCCGATAACCCGTAACCGCTACAGAAGCAATTAACGTTCTCCGGTTAAATCGGGACATACGGTGTGGCCCACGATCGTGCCTCCAATGAATTATTCGGGACATAGTATACGTTGAAAAAGAAAACAGCTAGTTCATTTGGTAGCGTAAAACATTAAAAACATAATTAATTTAGTTAAAATACACTATCCTATATATAAGAGGTTGGTGCAGTTGAAATGACAGGCAGCGAGACACTGACTTGTTGACTCTAGATGACGTGTCTTAAATATTATGTCACAGAGTGGCAATGTCAAAGTGATACCTCTCTGGTATTGCAAGCGTTTAAAATTCACGGCATAATCACGGTACCAACTGATCAAGGGCTACTACTTGCTTACCACCTTCGTGTTAAAAAACAATAATTTCCTCAATTATCTTACCTAAAGATATGACACTAGATGACTATACAAGATGGTTCACTTTTTTTCATTTCTCTCTTTGATTTCGTTTATTTCGGAACAAATTCGCTTGAATTTGTTATACCTACTATTGTTTATCGCGGACTCGTGGTTAGAGCAGCTGTTAGAAATCTATTGGTTACGGGTCACTATTGGTGTGATCCCATATGTGCCTTTATCTATACATATATCTAATAAGTGATATTCAGTTAGTGGAATGATGGTGAAGTTTGTAGAGCTGTAAATTTTACAGCTCTACAAACTTCACCATCATTCCAGTAGGATCAGGATCAGTTGACTGGTAGTCAATGCTTGAAAATGAATAAAAACCCGATATTAATGTCAGCATGGAAACTGTTCCAGCCATTTGAAACATTATGGATGGTACGTTACAGCCACGATCAGTCCCTTCAATGAATTATGTAAATCGTCTCCGGTGGTTAACATCGTAATATTGTAAGCGACACCCTCGACCCCCGTGTTTTTATGGACATGGATGTACAGATTCGCAGGATAAGACTCATTCTGAATATCAATCAAGCTACAAAACTTAATATAATTGTGATATAATGTTGTAAATTCTAGGTGTTCTATTGCGTCCTAAGCTATTATTACAAAAGGTATCCATTTATTCTAAAATTCAACTTTCTAGTTTGTTTAGTTAAGTTAGTTTAAGCGAGTCCATTAAGTGTTTCGCTTTCTAATTTTAGTACAACCCACATTGTCATCACAAAATCACAGTCACTCTGATAACGTCTTCTTAAAGCCACTTCTAGCAAACCATGATCTTAATTTGAAACTGCTCTGAATTCTTAGGAGACGCTAGATGATATCTGAGTGCACATAAATCCGAGGGCGCCGCGGGGTGCCAGGTGAAAATTGGCACGAGGGGGACTCAAACCAAACATTGCTCAGACCCAGACGAATGGGTATAAAGTAGGAACTTAAGTAAAATAGTAGGTACCACGGCGCATTCGGTTGAGATCTTATGAAAACGAAAAAGGTAGGCGTGCACCATATATAAAAACCTTATTTTCTAACTAGCGACTCGCCCTGGCTTCGCACGGGTGCAATGAAATCAATATGCCAGTATAAACCTTTTAGGAAGGATTATACGTATAGTTTAAGCACGCGTGCGAAGCTGGGGCAGGTCGCTAACTATAATATACAATATGTTATTCAGGGATAATGTAACATTCTTATAGATTATTTGTTGAGTTTATTTGTTACAAACATATAAAAATACAAATCTTTCCTATTTATAATATTAGTGTAGATTTATTTTCATTAAAAATCTTCTATAAGTACTAAGTTTGACACCCCGTCGCACTTATTAAAAGTATTTTTGAAAAAACCTTTCGACTTGTTTTCAAGAGTATTTTGCAAACATCGAAAGGTTTTTTTGAGTTGGAGCTAATTGATAGCATTCAGAATCTCCCATGCAAGACTTTATTGATTGAGTAATAACTATCCAAACTTTAACATTCATAATATAAGGGTGATAATGAACTTGAATACAGGAAAAAAAGTCTAATAATTATTATTTTGCAGTCGAATTTATTTAAAGCTAAATCGGCTAGATTGCTGGTTTGACACAGCTGTGCAGGTTACTAAATCATGTGTATATTCGCGTGCCCTACGGCGTATGGTCCCTACGTTCAATTCTGTAACTGCTTGTAACTTTTGTTATTATGTTTATAGTCTACGGGCAAATAATGTCGGGTATAACTGTAAATGTTTATAATATGATCGTGGTGGTTTGAATCGTTTATTACTCTTATTTGCTGTTGCTTTAAGAATTACAAAATAAACTTTACTGTACGTGTTATTGAATTTTAATAATAGTAGTAAATGCAAAAGGTTTTATTTTATCCTGCAGAGAAAAATCATCATTATCATGACAGCCTAATTGTAATGTTCCCACTGCTGGGACACTGGTCTACTCTCTAGCGAGAGTGATTGGGTCTTAATCCACCACGCGGACCCAATGTGGATTGGTGGATGGCACATGTCGTTCGAATTTGTAGTTCTTGGACATGCCGGTTTTCTCACGATGTCTTCCTACACCAGAAATAGGCCGGGATACAATTTTCTGTATTACACGTACAATGCGCTTCGAAGGACTGAATTTGTCCATTATTCTTTTAGAGGAACTGAGTTAAATTCTCTGAATTCTTGATCAAGCCGAAATCTTAAAACACGCTTCATTAACATTCCAGTTGAACAGCTGAAAAGTAATTGTTGTGAATCACAGTGAAATACTCGGTTTCAGTTAACAGTCTGACTAAATTGATAGTGCTGGGGGTCCAGGGAGTACTGTTTCCCGAAGACGGTAAATTTAGGGGAGGTACTGTTGCAGTGTCAGGAGTAAAGCTAGAACACTCTGTATCACCTGCATTCAGACACATATTTTTACGGGTAGATTGAGACCCAGACACATTTGGATTTTTCGCAAATCAAATGTCACTGCCGTAGCAATTAGACGTCGTAGCGCTCTCGTAGTATAAGCGCTACGCAGCTGCGTCATAGCATTGATTAGTATGTAATTATTATTATTATCAATGACAAAGTACACAGTAATATGAATGTCCACCATTTCATCACTCACATGATGATGAATGATTCCTACGCCAGACAGGCGACTACTACGTAGAAAATGACCACGAAATACAAAAAATGTAATGTGTTATTTACAATACATTTAATAAAAAATACTAAAATTTTGTTAATTATAATTTCTTTGGCGGCAGGGGAAAATGTGATTATTTTATTTATTTTAACTAATGATGATGAATGGTAATAATGATCTACACGTATGTCTCCGCTACGGCTCTTGCTGTTAATTAATATCGAGTTAACCATTTCATAAATTGGGTATAATGGAGAAACTGTCAGAGACAAACTAGGAAACTGAGCAGTTAGAGTTTTCTGTCCTTTTTGCGATGGTCTGTGGCATTCGCGAACGATCTCATAAAGTAGCTTGAAATAAAAACGTCACTCGGGTATATTATACCGAAATGCCATCATTGAGTCGTCTTCTTCTAGCTTTTCGTTAGATGCTTTTACGATCTATAAAATTCAATTCGCTTTTAGCCGTACTTTATGAAGTCGGGTTTATGTACGAGGTATTGACAGTTTATGGTCATCGTTTTTACTTTGTTTACAGCTCCCTTAGCACAAACATGTTTCCAACGGTAGCAAATTGACAGCAAGACAGTGCCATGTATGCGACGCGACTTTACTTTCTGAGGTTCCATTATGTTGTAATTCATGTAATTAAACTATGGTACGACAGCATTAATACCTGGAACATAATGCTCATATCTTTGAATAATAACACGAAGAAACGAAGTTACGCACCCGCAAATTGAAATCATTTAAAAGGGGACAAAATTGTCACCTGAGGGTCATTTGGCTCGTCAGTCGTCAATGTCGTCAAGTGATCGTGCGCAAATATAACACGATTATTTTATTGTGTTGTGAAAGGCTGCTGTAACACCACAAATAATCATCTGTAACACCAGAAATAAAAAAGTATGCATAAGCCGCTCACGCAAACAGTTTTGTGAACATTTATTTATTTATTTATTTATTTATTACTTTTGAAGACAATTTTGAATAAAATAACTTTCTCCGTGTTATTATTCTAAGGCTCATATTATGTGTAGGTGAGCACATCATACGAATACCTACTTGTGTCGCAGAGAGAATCAAACTAAAGGATACAATTATTGTGTTTCTAAAAGTTAAAATGTAATGTAACTTTACCAACACAGTTGGCGTTAATTTAACTGGCTAACGTTAGCTAAATGAACAAGTTAACCACAAAACTATGACATTACGTTAAAAGTTAGAATTCAATGTAATATTCAGTTTAATTTTGCTTGTCTCCTGTTTGCCCTGAACTAAGTGGAGATAATAAACTTCATCCAGGGATTTATAGTTGTAACATCATGTGACATGAACTAAGTACCTACTACAGCTTTCATAACGATGCGAGGCACAGTTTTATAACTGTAAATGAATAAATATTGTTGACCAAGGGGCGTGATGGACCTAGGTTTTTACGGGTCTGTGTGTTTCTAAATATAAAAAGTATTTGTTCTGTATTTAGGGAATATTCACAAGGAAAAAACCGTTATGCGCTTGTACTTGTTTAATGGCCGACTATTGCATGACACTACAGTATTATAACAGTTATCTGGTTTCCATTCATGCATTTTTTTACAGCTTTGTTTAGTTCGGGGATAGATGGCGCTGTATAAATGTCTACTATTATTATTTATAATGATTTAAAACTTGAACAACGACAAGATCAGATGACGATGATCAGACAACACAATACAAAACTGAATTCTCTTAAAGATCACGTCAACCATTTAAAATTGATCGTCAAATAAACATAATCATTTATTATACATTTCTAGGCCTTCGGGCGTCCTAGAAACTCTATCACCAGAGTTGGCCACTGACTCATACGAATTTACTTACTTTTAAACATTAATATATATGTAAGGTACCTACCTACTTATAGTAACGACTCATTCCAATATACTTACATGGATTCCATAAATAAGTACTAACCTCATAAAGTTTCGTGACTATTTGCAGTCGTAGTCGTCTAGAAAGAGATTAAGTTTGAGTTGATCATTTATCAAATCGTATTTAATTTTATTCCTTGTGTACCAAACTTGTAGCGGGTTGATCGTTAAAATTGCAAGTGTGACTCGGACCAAGTTCTAAATTTAAATCACTAAGTCTGGCAAGTTGGCCAACTTGGGGAAACTTACTGCAAATTGGATTACGGCGGTTGGTACACTGCATTGCCTAGCCTACTTTGACACCTTTAGCTTAATAACAGGGAGATAAATTAATTGACTTAATAGTAGGTCTCTCTAATTTTATAATCACGAAAGTTCTGAAGTGTTTTATCCAAATAGCAGAGTTAAGTTTAAGTAAATCAGTTAACGAATCATTTTATTTAGCTTTGTTTCTTACTTAATTAAACGGTTACCGAAACAAGCACTAGCAAAAGTACCTAAATTGCTAAAGCGTTGTAATAATAAAAATAATCACGACAGAGTCGTTACTCAAAAATTAAATTTAAAAGTGAAAAGGGCTAAACATTTAAACTCGGAGGGGAGGCAAAGTGGCTCATTAAGCGTCAATGATGCTCCGATGGTGTTCGGAAAAAAGTTTCGAACGCTAACTGACACAGGTAGAGCTGAGTTGAGAGGAAATCCCCTCTAACGATGGCTAAAAAACAACGATAGGTAGAAGGTACACCAAACTCTATACTTTTAGTATGATTCAAAAACTGGCTGGTTCTGGTTTTATACCGTAAAAAAATATTTATGGTGCGTGTTCCAATTTTAAATACCTGAATGACGTAAGAAGTATTTTTTTTATTGTTTAAAAATAATGATGGATGGGCTTAGTTTTGAGGTATTCCTCGAGGCGCACCTAGCTGAAGCGCACCAACCTGAAAAAACCAACCTTTTGATGACAGCTGTCAAACTTCAAACCGCTATATCTCGGGATCTACTCATCTCAGACTAGCCGCACTTAGCTCAAATTAAAGGTATTTTTGAGACCTTAATTTTTGATGACAGCTGTCAATTTGACATCTGTCATTTGAAATTAAGATCTAAACGGCACCTTTCACTTGAGCTAGGTGCGGCTAGTCTGGGATAAGTAGATTCCGAGATATAGCAGTTTGAAATTCGACAGCTGTCATCGAAAATGAACGTCTCAAAAATACTGGTGTGGCTTGTCTGAGATGAGTAATTTCTGAGATATAGCGGTGTGAAATTTGACAGCTGTCATTAAAAATGATAACCTCGAAAATATCATTTTGACAGCTGTCATTTAAAATGTAATAAACCTCAGACTTATTGTCTGGGCTGGGTTCAGTCAGCTGAAGGCCAATTATTTGCAACTCAACCTAAAGGTTAACAATTAGGTGAAAAACAACCACATCACTAGAGCCTAGTTATCATTGGTGCACTACGAGGAATAAAAAAATGACATTTATACCTACCGAACGAAGTGCACCTAAGCGGGTGCGCTATGTGGAAGTACTTAGGTGCGCTTCAGCTGGGTGCGCCTCGAGAATACCTCTTAGTTTTTGTTTAGTTTAAAGAGTCAACAGTTTCTGAATTTAAAAAGTGTGTTTGAATCGTAAATTTTCCTTCTGCTGAGAAAATGTCTCGTAAAACTTTACCTGCATTGACAGCTGAAAACCTTCATCACGATTGTTACGCAGCAGTTCTGAGAGCCATTACGTGACTAAGCGACGTTTTAGGGACACTTCTTCGCGCTACAAATTAAACAAGTTTTGTTTCGAATCCGTTTCTAAAGTTAATTATTAGTTAAATGTTGTTTCGGGTGGGGCATGATAGATGCTAATAGAAATAAAAATGAACCGCGGGTCACTAGTTACTCCGAGACACGTTTAAATTTTTATTAGTAGCTTTGTGATACGTTGAACTTTTACGGTAACGCAGTGCAAGTACTTTTTGACCACTTTTAGTAATTGCACTAGGCACTCCGGGTAATAAACGCCATGATGTCATAATGTGCTAGGAGCCAGATAGGAAGAGTGTCAAAATGTACTTATGTCAATAACTATTATAATGATATAATGCAGGAATGCAGTGACGACAGAAATCATAAATGTAATTTTGTATGAGTGTCAAAATGTACAAATGTTGTAATGCAGTGAAGCCAGAAATCACTCAATATGGATTTGATGAGAAAATAATAATAATAATAATAAATAAATAATATAACTACTAACATCCGAAGTACAGTCAGTACAGTCTTGATTGAAACAAATACTAAATTTCTGAATTATTTTTTTTTAATGAATAAGTGACATCGCTTAGATCGAAATGAGTAGGTTAGGTTATGTTAGGTTAGTGAAAAACTACGCGCGAGGCGAGCGAGCGTAGCGAGCGTGCCGCGGCAGCGGCCGCCGAAGCGCCAGAAGTTCTGTAGATCCAGAGATTACCCCTTACAACGTCACAAACTCACAAACGCTACTTCTTTATAATATTAGTATAGATATGTACATAATATAGGTGGGTAAAGTTTTTAAATCACAGAACTAATGCGGAGAAATTACCAGAAGTTCTGTCATCAGATTACTCAACAAAACAGGTGGGAATAGTAGAGATTAAAAAAAAAAAAAAGTCAGGTGTAAAGCATAGTCTTTTAAGTCACAAAAGTTTTAAATCTAATGGGGGAAAAATCCCATCAAATTCAATCCCATCCATCCATTCATCCATCTCCATGGCATTTAATGTATTGGCCATTTTATCTTCAATGTTTTTGATCATGTGTACATTGTGACAATTGGCCATTTTGTCGTGAGGATTTTGTACATTTTGACACTCGTCCCATCTAGCTCCTAGAACATTATGACATCATGGCGTTTATTACCCGGAGTCACACTAGATAGCGTTTTTGTTTGCATTGAAATTTATGAAATTATAAAATTATTTTGGTGACTTACAGTTACAACATACCGAAACATATTTACTCTTTAAATATGTTTCGGCCACTAAGAGTCCTTTCTTTCACAAAGAACCTCGTCAAAATAGAGAAGAAATAAATTCCTGAAAGCCTACCGAAACTTACAAAAGAGGCTCGTAAAGTAAATTAACTCGACGAAAATAAATAAACAGTGCGTGTATAATACGCAACTTCCATTTCTCCCGTTATTTTGCTACTAGTTTTGTGCCACTTTTCGTGCATTAGAGTTTGTGCAAGTAAGTAGGTATTGTGGAAGTTTCACGAAAATACGTGACGCAAGACGCGTTTTGCCCGAATTAGGCGAGAGCCTTTTTGGGTAAACTTTGCCTTACACGGGTAGTCGGGTAACTTTAAAATTGTCAAGATTTTCGCAAGGCTTATATATAACAACGTGTAGCAAACACTCGTACTACTTAGTTTTAGTTTAATATGTAAAATAGATGTCCAAATAATAGTGTTCTTATTGACCTATAAGTTGCACTTTTCTTAGAGGTTAACCCAAGTTATAGTTGGCATGGCTGTTGTAATTTTGAGGCGATTGGTTTTGTAGCATCGGTTCTCTGAAAATTAAACTGCAAATTACAGCATCGCTAAGTACCTCAAACCCACTCGTCCTTTAAACAAACACTTCAGCACATAAAAGCAATCGAAACTTGAACAATTTGCCATAAGAGTCCTTACACACGACACTAGTGGTCGCATAAAGCTCCGCGCACACGTGCGCTTGAGATTTACTGCGCGTTTAGTGATGCGCTCAGCTACGGGTGTGGTAAGACCGGACTTGTTTATACGGCTCATGTGCCGAGCCGACTTGTGGAGAACATTGTGGGAAACATAAGTGCTATGGGATTTGAGAATTGGTTTCTTATACGATATTTTTACCCAATACAAAAACTTTTTTTTTTTTTAAACATAATATACTTAACATTTAATATACCTATCTATTAAATAAATATTTATGTGTACATTTTTCAAATAGTTTTTATTTAAGTAATTATAATCCTAATACATTTAGCTAGAACCCCATCTCTAGGTAGCCGTTATAAAACTTGAGCCGAACAAGTTCGGTACTTTGCGTGACTATTCTCCGCATGCGTTGATGCGCGGCTTTTAACGAATGTGCTCTAACTTTACTACTACTTACAGTCACCAGCAAAAGTTAATCTTTTCAAAAGTTATGCGATGACTAGTGGAACGATTGCGGCTTTGTTCGCGTGAACTTATGGAGCCACGGGAGTTTTAGGGTTAATTCTTTGTAAGTATGTCTGTAGACTCTGAATTGAAAATAACTTCTAAAACAACTTGGGGTTGTTCAAAGTGAGTGCGTATATTCACAACAAGCTATTCAATTAGCACTGTGCATTCAGCGTAAAGCTTTCGACCGCTGTCAAAACAGTTTATTCAACCGGTCCAGCAGTCACAAAGTAACGTCGCGACTCACGAATAGTGAAAAAACCGAACACCACGCAAAAGGACGATCGCTAATAGGATTTTCGTTTCAGGCTCGCGAAAACAAGAAGCACTTTTGCCAGTTACTGTACTGAAACTAGTTGTGGTATCGCACTTTTTATAATTTATGGCATTGCCAATGGGAGATGACCCGTTAGCATGTAAATGATGTCTTAATTCTGTTAATAAATAGCGCTATAACAAAGTTTTTGATAATAATATATTTTGATCTTTTTCTAAATAACTACTTCTACCTAGACAGATACCTAGTTGGCCACTAACTCATACGAACTTACTTACTTACCTAGATTAACTACTTGAACTTGGTCTTGGTAAAATCATGATTATTGAAACTTAGCGTAGGTAATGCTTGATAATATTTGCCAGTGAAAAATGAACCGTGTTAGAGTTATTCGTGTTCTTGAATATGATATGCATCAGTTTCTTACAAAGTACACTGCAGGGCTAATACAAAGTTATGTCCACAACACAGGTGAAACATTATCTTGAACTGCAAATTCGCAATTAGTTACATTATACACTGGCGGACACGAAAACCGCATAACTATCCTTTATTTAAATTTATTGTTCTGCACTTTAATATGCTCGTGCTCTCCCCACGGAGGCGGGGTGAACTCGCGGTCAGAGTTTGTGCTAGGGTTATCTCAGCGCTGAATCCTGTGAAAGGAGCTGAATGTAGTAATTAATTTGGTCCTCCTGAATGGATGTTCTAAGACATAAAACATAATTATTCTATAATTAGCAGACTTTGTTTGCATTGAAATTTTTGAATACCACCTTATTCTTCCCGCTGCATCATCTAGAAGGTGAATTTCGAGAATTAATATTATAATTTGACGACCGATGTGGTCCAGCGGGCGCAGGTCCGCATGCGACGCGGAGGTTGCGGGTTCGATTACCGCCTCGGATCATTTGTACGATCTACAAATATTTGTTACGGGTGTTCTGGGTTTATTCTATATATAATAAAAAATATCTATCTATGTATTGTATTGTATTAAGTTATTATCAGTCATCTAGTACCCATAACACAGCTCTGTTTAACAGCAGCTTACCTTGGGCTAGATGATGCTGTGTGGATTGTCCAGCATTATTTATTTTTTTATAAAAAAAAAAAATGCACATTTGGTCCTCTTGAATGGATGTAAGACATAAGACAGAATTATTCCATAATTAGCTGACTTTGTTTGCGTTGAATTTTTTGAATATCACCTTGTTTTTCTCGCTGCGTTATCTAGGAGGTGAACTTCGAGAATTCCTATCATTGCACATTAAAAGGGACACATCCTTCAAATTTCATGTTTCTAGGACTTGTTATTTAGTTAGACTGCGTTGATATGCCAATCAGTCAGTAAACAAGTCTCCCTGCTACACTGATGTGATATACTGTGACAGCCTTTTCATTTATTTAATAGCGAATGAAATCTGCGTAAAAAAGAGATGTAAAAAAAATATTGCATAATTTTCCTAGTACTTACTTTTGTGTTCTGGCAACCCTAGCAGCACATTCGTACAAAACTAATAATGTGAAGAACCACTAGAGGCAAACATTGTTTTTTTCTTTATTTAGCTTGGACTTTTTGCAGTCAGAAGTGTTAATTAACAATCACTCATACTATTCAATTAGATTATACGAGTAAACGTGACCAACTGTTGAATGCTTGCTTTGACTGGAAGTGTTGTTCATATATTGTAAAACATAAGTAAGTAAGTATTATTATAGCAACATTTTGAGTCATGTACCTATGTACTTAATATACTCAAAATACTTAGTTGTTCGGTATAGATCTATGTCCATTATAATCAGTGAGCAGGCAGACTTTAAAAAAAAAAGTTGCGAATTGTATTTTTATAGCCCCAGTCCAATAATTTTCTAGCAACCGTTATTATTCCGTCATTTTGAAATGCAACTCTCAATTTAAGCTCGATCATTCACAAGATTGTATATTTATTACGTGCTTCACTGGTCGCCTACTTTAGATTAAACCTGTTACACTGAACTGCAGTGTAATTTCCATTTTAAATATGGCGGAGATGATTTCCGCGGTCGCTGTCAATAAGAAGAAAGGGCAGGCAATTACGTGGGCTCCGTAATCGATAGCAGCCTCCGAGCTACGTCTGTCGCTGGTATTGTCGCGAGGCTATAAAAAGGCAAGTATAAGTTTCTCATTTTATTGCTACCTGATAGTGACGCTTCAACAAGAGTTCATCTTGGTGGGTACCACCGCTTTACCAAATATTCTGCCTTGAAGCATTAGTGTGCAAGCATTGGTGTTTAGGTTTGAAGGGCACTGTTCAAGTAAAATTACTAAGCGAAACAGACTTGATAACTACATCTAGGGGTGACAAGCGCAGTGCAGTGCCACGCAGAACTTTAAAACACACATTTTTGGGTAAGAATCCAGCTGTTATGGTAACATTAGGCAAACATCTTGACCGTCTTGATTTCCGTATCGATTTACAAAAGTTACAGTAGTTAAACATGTTTTTTTTATTTTGTAGATACTATTTCTTGAATAATATGAATTATAAAAGATCTTATAAAGTCAAGGGGGTAGCTAATACCTTGACCGTAATGGATTGTAAAAAGCTCACGATCGCGATTTTTATGGCCCGAAGTAACACACACAGGCTCTGGAAAAGTGTAGTCTTGTGTGGAACGTAAAGCAGAATTTATTTAAAAGCAGTTCTTGACGCTTTTTAATCTTGAATGCATTCTTTTAGAATAATTTACGACGATGATGGATCTGACGAATGATGGATATGACGACATCATTATGATAACAATTCAGCTTGAATTGTATACATTTTGTGAAGGATGTCGAAATGAGTTGTGATCAGGAATTTAATCGGAAGCCTAACTGGTGACGCCGCCGCCACATTCTATCTATCAGATACTATCCTAAATATTATTGTCGAGTTCAAATTGTTTCAGAGTTTTTGTCACAATGCAAATCACTCAAGCACTGATTCACAAACCCGAAACCAGGGCGCAAAATTGCTCTTCTGTTCTTATACCAAAGTAGTTTTTTTATTTCCGTTAAAACAGGTCAAATGAAAATAGTTTCCGAGCGAAGCATCAACCTAGCTTTTACTGTGGAGTAAGTAACTACTTGGGCCACATTTACACAAAGAACATGTTTAATTGGCCCGTGTTTCTCCCGTTTCTACATAATCGACCTCCGAGGCGTTCTCTACTGCTTAACATGGAAAAATGTAACCACGAATATATTCATAAAAAAGGGTAGAGAAATATTGTTTGTAATTTAACTAACCGTTTTGGGTTGTAAATTAATAACCAATCACTCTTACTCTAGTAAGCGGATGTCTCGGCAATTCAAGCATTATAATTAAATAAAATTATTAAAAAATCATGAAAAACAATTTTGTTGTTTATTTATTTATTTTTTTATTTTATTTATTACAAAATCCACAGCTCTTAGGAATAAACTAAATAACAACTTAAATACAAAACAGATAGCCAATAACGGATTTACATTATACTAACAAGATATATATTTATTTAAATTTGTGTTAGAAAACCTGGCATTAGACTGGTTCATAGCGATGTATTTGCTAGCGCTAAAACCGGCTTTCTATGTGAATTTGACTGCTTTATTTGGTTCAGGAGATTTGGAGTAGCAAGGCTAGATTCGCTATTGAACTGCTGTGAACTAAGAGCACTCGGTTCTCTCTCAATACAGGAGCGCGACTGAAAAGAATAAGTCACGTTTACTGCGGTAATGTTAATGTTGTCATTGGGTTTACGTGGTGGATTAAAATCCAATCTCTCTCGCTCGAGAGTACCAGTATTTCAGCAGTAGGAACATTAGAAAGCTGGTCATCATGACTGAAAAATTAAAAAAAAAATCGTCAGGATGAATTTTTTCCACATACTTATAAAAAAAATCAGGGGTGAAAGTAATTCTCGGTCTAGTTGATCGAGTTGATCGGCGTACATAGACAAAAAAAACCATTAAAGTCGTCAATAATATCTATCAGGTTTTTATCTATAAATATTAGCTAGTATTTATTCAAATAAATATGATTTACTTTCCCACATTACACAAACATACTTGCTTTTACCCGTGACCCATTAAGCCGTATTTATACCCTACTCGAAACCGATGATGCTGTCGTGACTGGACTCGATTAATTCAATTAGTACAATAAATACTTACCGAGTAATCGTAGTAATAATCGTTATATAATGTGATATACAATATTTTTGAACGCAAAGCTAACGTTGCTCAGCTTGTGTCTAAGTGTGCTATGACACGCTCGGATCTAGTAAATGGTAGATATAGTTAGTTTCAATGCAACTGTAGTCTTATGAAACAAGAGTAGCATTTTCTTATTTAGAACTTTTAAAATATTTGAATATAATTGAATATTTGCTGTATGGATTGTCCAGCATTATTTATTTATTTATATATACCAAATCGTAGAAACATAACCCTTTACAGAGCCTGCACTTCGACTTGTTTGACCAAACCAAAAGTATAATTTCCTAATAAATTTAATCCAGCAAATAACATAGCAAACATCACCTTTATTCATTTTGCCTTCTGAATAAGCTACTTGTAATAAAAAAGTTTTCATAATTTTGTTGTAAAGCACACACCAAATCATAAATTTATCGCAATGCTTTATGAGCGAACCAAAAAATATATATCAGACTTGTATTGTGAACAATGTGAACTAAAACATTTGAGAACTACAATATTTTATTTCCTAGTCAAGCTGAATTGTTTAACTCATAAAAAAAGCTGTAACAAACTACAAATTGTAGTTGAAATGGCGTTTAACGTTCGTTGCATCGCTCTTGAAAATGGTTTGCTATTTATTTCAAGCCAACGGTTATTTTTTAACCTGAATGGACAATATTTTATAACCAGGGCAAAATACAATGCTGTGCAGTATATTGTGAATTTTGAACTAAATTTAGAATAATAATTAATAACTAGTGACTCGGCCTGGCTTCGCTCAGGTGCTTAAGCTATAAAAATTAAAAAAACCTTTCTTTTAAATCACTCTATCTATTGCTAAATAATGTAAGATCTTAGCGTACACATACCTACAGAGGGTCAGACGGTGGGAAGCGACTTTGTTTTACAGGTAGGTACTCTGTGTAAAGACTGGGTCTTCTCGTCAAGCGTCAAACACGTGCGATCACAACTGTGGGTCTACTCTTGGAAGCGACAAACGATAATCGCAGCAAATATCGTAGTTCAAATTATGACGGTGCTGATTAGGTTTAGACCATTCACTATCATAAGCTGAACTATAAAAACTCTGACGATACATCGCTTTTGTCCGCAAGAGTAGACCCTCAGATTATTTTTTTCTTCTTGATCTCGAGCAACGTGAAACTATTTGTTTTCATAAAACCTTAGATAAGCAGCAGCTGAACTATTTTTGTCCATATTAAGCAAATTTTCCACTTTACAACAAACAAAGTCTAGTTCAAGTCTTTTATTATTTTCCGCCATCGGCTTCCCGCTGGTGGGCAACAGGGCCGTATGCATGGTTGCCACCTAAATAAATAAAATAACAGTATAATGTAAAATAAGATGGATTGCAAAAGTTATTCGCAGCACCTGTTCATTTATTGTTGGTCAAGTTTAAAAGAATAGAAAAATACGCGGGTTTTAATGAAATTTTAATGTCCACCATAAAGCAAGGGTAATGAAAAACGTTGAATAATAAAGTTAAGCTGCGGGTTTTGTAATTAATGTTTGTCGACCGGCTAGATTGCAACTAGAATTTAAATGTGCCAAGATAAGTAGGCGATACCTATGCATTTATACTAACGGGTCACGGTGAAACATTTTTTGTAAAAACAAAAATTATATATTCTAGCAATTATTTTCATTTGTTTACAAAATTGAATATGTTATGATTTTAGAATGTAAGTAATGATATTTATACAAAACATGGTCTAGAAATGAGCACTGTTTTGCTTATGTATATAATTTATAGCCCAAACATACCTAGGTAACTTATCTCTATTGCTCCTTTGTAAAAAAATACTTTATCTTATCGTACGCAGGAACCTGAAATATTAGTATGAAAATCTATCAAAAAATGTTCAATATCCATACAATATTTATTAGAGTATTGCTTTTAAAATTTGCTTGATATGTGACATTTTTTATTATTGAATTTATAGTTCTTGGACATGCCGATTTTCTTACGATGTTTTCCTTTACAGTTTGAGATCATAGATCTTTTTATTTTATTTCGCGCTTATAACATAAATTGAATAAAACATTATATTGGTGAACGACTCAGTTTCGGAACTACCTTAGGATCAAAACTACACTACCACAAAACTACTGCTAAACTTTAGGAGAAGAACAAATATTAAAAAAACAAAAGACATCGTCGCTAGCATATAGGATCACCCTATCTCGCTTTACCAACGTAAGCTAAAACCCCGTAAAGAAAATAACACAAGAAACGTATGGCCCATGTTATGTTGCACCCATAACCGCAAACTATGCGTTTGCCATTATATCACGTTCGTTATATCACTACTTGCTTTTACAATCGAACCAAGGTAGGTTCTGCCTGGTAGAAAAGAAGTGAGTAAAGAAAAATATGTGTACTGTAACTGCTACGGAGTTGAACGAAATTGATTAGGTTTAGGAGTCTGTAGTGTTACGAATTACATAATATGCGCGTATTTGTATGACGAAGCGGGCGCAGGTCCGCATGCGACGCAAAGGTTGCGGGTTCAATTCCCGCCTCGGGTCAAATGTTTGTACGATCTACAAATATTTGTTCCGGGTGTCCTGGATATTTTCTATATATAATAAAAAATATCTATCTATGTATTGTATCGTATTAAGTATAAGGTCATTCATTATCAACCTGACAAACTTAAGGGGTAGGTTCCACACATAAAAAAAAAAAATACTTGTACTTTTTTTTTTTTTTTCTAAACGTTTTTTTTTTATAAAACAAAAAAAAAAAATTACGTAATTCTGCTTTATAATTAGTTATCCTTGTTAGAAATCGAAAAGGCAGCGCTCGGCACGTGTTAGTGACCCGCGCGTCAATGAACTGCGGGTCACTAACCCGCGCGTCCTTGACCTGCGCGTGTCCTTGACCCGCTACGGGGCGCGCACACTCGAATATTTCATTATTACGTCGCTTAACTTGATTCCCAACAATAATAAATAATAATTGAGCGGAAAAACGTAATCGATTTTTTTTTGTTTACAAGTGATTTTTAAGACAAAACATACATAAAAAAAAAAAAAATTATAGGTACATTTTTTTTTTTTTTTAGGTGTGGAACCTACCCCTTAAGTTTGTCAGGTTGATAATGAATGACCCTGTATATATCAGTCATCTAGTACCTACCCTTAACACAGCTCTGTTTAACAGCAGCTTACCTTGGGGCTAGATGATGCTGTATGGATTGTCTAGCATTATTATTCAAGACTTCACAGAAGCGGTGCTGCTATTGGGCGAGCTACTTACGCTGGTACTTATCTCTTTACACCTCAGACTTTTACTCTGAAAACAAGCCATACATAAAAATCCTAATTGAAGTTTTAAAACAATGTTCCGTTTCCCTGTCTAATAGTATTTAGTAACTTCTGTATGTGTGTTTTTAAAGTAATTTTATTGTCATTATAAAAGCTCTTACTCAGTTTTGATTCAATAAAAACTGTGTCGTATACCGTGCTAATTAAACAAAACAGTAAAAAGTAATGTTGTTTTATTTATTAAAAAAACAAAGAAAGAAGTGTTAGGGGTGGCTAGTCTCTATTACCGGGCAGCAAATTTTTGTTTCTCTACTCTGTTCAGACTTCAGTGATATTACTTTTACCGTGCCGTGCCTTTTGCTCGTAACCTTGCGCTGCCTTTTTATCAACACATTCGATTCAAACCTAAATAGCTACGCAGTGTGTTGCAGTAAACGTTCATATTTTATGAGGTGGTGCAAGTTTATAGAAGACGCTTGGTATCATAACTTGGATCGCTCGCTTCCGATGTAAATATCTGAGGGGAATAATATATCCCACATTGACCCGTTGTGTTGAATCAATATTTGACACAGTAGTGGTTATAGTGTTTATATTTATATATTTTATATATTATAATTGTTAAAAAAAACACTTTGAGAGAAAATCGAGCTTTGCTGGTAAAGAGTATTGGTTGCGCTAACTGCGCGATGAGATGAAAAGGCCCGCCCTTTATTTTTGTTACCATAAAACAAGAAGACAAAACGTATGATCCAGTGATAATATGATATCACTTGTGTAAGTAACAAGTGATTTTCGATTTTCCGCTCACCCCTATACATTTGACACATAAATAAACATCAATAGACCATTTTGGTCTGCGGGGCCCTGGACTAATTAATACAACGGGCGCAATAACCTTATCAAATGTAGATTTGGTCGGCCAATAATGTTTATGAGCCAATTCTACCTAATAGAGGTTCTGGCTTAATTGACCGCTAATTGTGCTGTGATCGTATCTTTGAATGTGTGTAATTTTGAACTTTTTTGGTTGGATTCGTGAGGTAAATACGTATTGCCCATTTAAAAATACTGTTTGCTATGCTAATAAATACAATTAAAAATATATGCGCGTCGACTTGAGAACCTCCTACGTTGGTTAATTTACTTGTTTATTTGACTAACTTGCTTTCTTTGTCTTCTACTATATACCTACACTTAAGTCGTTAATTACACACACAATTGCACAAGTTTTATAAAAATAATAAATAAATAATAAATAAATAATGCTGGACAATCCACACAGCATCATCATACCCATCAACTTTTTAATGAACTCGTATTTATTATTCTTTTGGTAATTTTACTCATAAAATTGATACAAGAATCACTTGCAATAAATCATTTGACCGGACTAATTAAAGGAACTCCGTGAAAGTGTTGAGCCAGTGTTTGATCTGGAACAAAGTTAATTGAAGCCATGATATTGGCGAATAGTAAAGGGTTCTTTTTGATCTACTTTTCAAAAACCTTTCAGCAATAACTTGGCACTTAAAGTATCTTGTATATAGATCAGAAGTCCCTTACTCTAAGCTTTTCACAAACATCGGCAGAACAAGATCAAACTTTCTCAATTTTACTTTCTATGTATATACTTCTCACGCCATTCAAGATTTTTTTCCCAGTTACGTAAAATATTTTTTTTATAATGTTAGTGTAAGTACAAAAATCATAAAGAATATTTAAAATTATGAATACGTAGTACGTAAGTTTAAAAATAATAAATAAATTAAGTAATAACAATATAGTAATTTATAACATAGCCATACAGAGCAGCAAAGAAAAATATGTAATAATTAATAGTCACAAGACTTATTGAAGCAGACCCGCACCTCAGAATAGTAGGTACATATTTATGTTGTACCCGCATCCCATTCGTGCAACTCTATTGACAATAAACTCAAAAGCAATTGAAGCCTCCTGTTTTACAGCCTATAGAAAACGGTCCTCTCGTTAAATTCACGAAAATAACCGAGTAATTGATAGCCACCGACACTGCATTCAATACCCTTATTAATTTCACAATTTACCTCAAATAATTCACAATTCCGCCAAAATTGGCGAAGGCTTTATTTGTTTTCATCAATTTGAACCTATTAATCTTGAATGTTTGGGGACTTTATCAAGAGCGTAATTCTTCATTCATGGAGCTAAAATAAATATTTATGAAAGGCAAACGATAAACGGAAGTTTATACAAAGTACAAAGTACTATAACTTTTTAAAGTACGTTCTCATAAAAAAATACGATAGTGTATCACTATTGAAAATTTACAAAGACAGGCAAAAACGTGCTACCGCTTCAATGTAATCGCAAAAAGTCCTAAAATCGAGTCTACACACAACGTAAGAAAGTCGACTTGTCACTACGTCTTTAACTTGCACAAAAACATGAGATAGATAATGTCCAAATAGATTTAACATGCTATGCAAATGCATCCACTGAAAAAACGGTGGCAGCTTCGTCACGCAATATACAAGGCTTTCGCATGAAAGGTCAGTAAAATATCGAATGTTAACGGCAAAAAAGTATCAAAAAGCCGACGCAGACGTAAAACAAAACTGGAAAACGAGTGACAAACTACCGACCGGGGTCGGCTATTGTTTACATTTAGCCGGGGCCTGAACGACCGAAACAAGCCGTGTAATAGCGTGCATTAGTTAGCGCCAGAGCAGGGTTAAATAATTATGTTGCTCGTACTAGTTCTAGCTTCTAGCTGGAAATGGAATTTGTTGGCAGCTGTCAAATTAGTATTTCAGTGAGCTTCGTTAGTTTTGATTTGTGTAGAACTTTGTTTATAATGGACTAGCAAGATACAGAATATGTGCGCTAACCACAGAAATCGTAGTAGTTATTACGATTTCTGTGGCGCTAACATTATTAGAATGTATGAAAAGTAAAGTAAAGTAAGAATAATTTGTGCCGCTTAAATGTGCAGAACAGTTATGTGCGGAACAAAACGTTTGCGCACAATTTTTTCTTGTGAGTTCACCAGAACTCTGACTTCTGCACTCTGGTGGAGTCAAAGCATTAGAAAATTTTATAATGACAGCCTTCAATGTTCCTAGTGCTGGGACCTACTCTCAAGCGAGTGTGATTTTCTTTCACTGTTTGAGAGCAGTGGCATTGCTAGCTCTATTGGAGACCAACTTGACCAAGAGCTTCCGTGCTTCCGTGCAAGCTGCTAAAGTTATAAAATAATTCTCAGAGCTTGATCACTGACCGAAATGAATAGCCAGTTAATAATAGGTTATTATAGGTAAGTTAAGGCGTACTTACCTAACAATGTCGCTAATAGAGTTAATAATAATAATAAAAATTTCATTGACATTTTTATACCAGCGCCACCTAGCCCCTAAACATTTAGCTGACGACGTCTCACAGACGAATTTTTTATTATTATTATTTTTTTTTTTAAAATAAGCGCCGCACGGAGTCAGTTCTTCCGCTACCTGCCTCGACCACCAACTTCTTGCCGCAAGCGTGGCGAGCGCACACTTACCCATTCAGGAGCCACGTCCCACAGACGTAAGTACAGTGTTAATGTACTAAAACGTCTCTTAGTCGTCACCTCAGTGTTTGCATAGGTGAGCTTATAGTGTCTCATTGACGTGACATCGGTTTAATGATTTTATTAAATTTTACAGAATGCCTAGGCAAAAGAAATCGACGTCTAAGAAGCGAAAAACACCCTTTGTTGGTGAAACTTCGGTTTCCACGCTGCCAAAGAGACCTCGAAGATGTTTAAAAAATAAAGATATCCACGAAATCGTCATGAATTAAAGTGATGACAACTGCAGTGTTTTCGATTACGATGTAGAGGATAATCTAGTCCATACTAATGACACCCGATGTGGCGCAGCGGGCGCAGGTCCGCCTGCGACGCAGAGGTTGCGGGTTCGATTCCCGCCTCGGAACAAATGAAATGAAATGAAATGAAATGAAATGAAATGAAATGAAAATGAAATACATTTATTTGATACACACAAACACAGAACGATTGAAACACAATACTAATACAAATAATAAACTTAATCTTAGGTACATAGACATAGATACTGATACTAGATAAGTAAAATAAGCAACTAACATAATTATAATACACATATGATTAAATATACTAAGCACCTAAGAAACAAAAAAAAAAAAAAAAACGCTCTGTGATGTGTGGTCAAAATGGCCTAGTCTCAGCTTGATGCTACCTTGTACAAGACAGGGCAACGCTGGTTTTCAGACTAAGCCAGAATAACAAAAGTTTGACCTCACATCACGACAAGGCAAGTATAGGTACATAGGGTACATGAAAGGAACAAATGTTTGTACGATCTACAAGTATTTGTTCCGGGTGTTCTGGGTATTTTCTATATATAATAAAAATATGTATCTATGTATATTGTATTGTATCAAATATATAAGGTCATTCATTATCAACCTGACAAACTTAAGGGGTAGGTTCCACACATAAAAAAAAAATACTTGTACTTTTTTTTTATTACGTCGCTTAACTTGATTCCCAACAATGATAAATAATAATTGAGCGGAAAAACGTAATCGATTTTTTTTTTGTTTACTTGGGATTTTTAAGACAAAATATACATAAAAAAAAAATATATAGGTACATATATTTTTTTTTATATGTGGAACCTATCCCTTAAGTTTGTCAGGTTGATAATGAATGGCCCTGTATATCAGTCATCTAGTACCCATAATACAGCTCTGTTTAACAGCAGCTTACCTTGGGGCTAGATGATGCTGTGTGAAATATTTGCACATCATGCAGGAAATTTGTTCCGCAATAAAACCAGCAAGCGAGAGATTGCTGATTCCCAACTGATGGGCACCCGGCTACTGCGCTACCGGGATCGTCAAAATAAATTATATTAGAAGTTCTTAGTTACTGCGCAAAATTTTACTCTTTAGTGTTAGTTATGCTAAACGTGGTACACCCTAGTTAAGGCTAATAATTTATAGGAACCTGCACAAGTAGGTAATAGAAATCTAGCTTAAACTTTCAAGTAAGTATCTATACCTACACTTTAACCACTTTATTTACTTGGATTTAATGAAAATTGATAATTCGATTATTATAGCGGTTTTATTTAGATGTTTTGCATTCTTTTTTTGTGTAAACCTATCCCAAGTGATTAAAAATCTGCTAACGGCTACGGCAACTAACTAGATGCCGTAACGCGTGTTATTAGTGCAACTGCACTGTCATAGCCACTTAGTGCCAATATAATTAACTTTGCAGACTGTTTATTTCAGGCTGTGGTTTGGCGAGAAGCCAGAAAAGAGTACTTTCGAGCAAGTAATGCCTATGAAACGACGCAAACCCTGTTCCTTTTTGTGTATTCATTGTATTTTTACGAGATAGTCACAATATGGCTACGTTTTAGCTAACGATGCGCCTTTGAACGGCGCTTTGCGAGGTGCTCTGTGCTCAAGTTCAGTGTTCTTGAGAATAACCACCGTGGGAACTGGAAGTTTTATAATTCTCGTTGTATTTCGCTTGTTTTAATACACTAACTAAATAAGATGCTTATTATAGATGATGATTTATTTCGTAGTAAAATATTGAGTATCGAGTAAAGCATTTTTTTATACTTACTTACAACTAAGGTGGCAACCAAGCGTACCTACGGCCCACCGGATGGTAACGGACGGTAGGAAAAAAAATGCAGTCACATAATTTTAGTTTTTTTCTCTTAGACTTAAATAAAGCTACTGGTGTCGATTCTGCTGTAACATTTTCTAATCTAAACTAAATAAAATTGTTGCAGTTCTTTCTCCTTTCTTCCTTTCTAATGAATTAAAATATAGAGGACCGCGATATCGCGAACCGCGAATCTATCAATTACGCGGTCTATGTTTTATACATTTTGATAAAGTAAAACTAATAAGAAACAAAAGCGAAGTCTTACTATCAGTAGGTCTGTTGGGAAAAAAATTACCAGTAGTTTAACTGGTAAGGCCTACTCGGTAAGACTACTGGAAATAGCCCGCATAAATTAGTCTTGTCAATAATAACAATGTGTCCTAAACCTCCTGTATATCGAAACTATTCACAAACCATGGGTATATGTTTTCGTTAATCCAATAAAAACATAAATTATCCACAGTATTTTAGTTTAAAGTGATTACGGTGGGTTGTCCTATTTGTTGGAGGCTGATCCGGTTGTTCCACAATTTCGTTTGAGCTCCCACTAGTCAAATAATTGTATTAAACTCAATTCACTCTGCTCACATAGCAATTGTTTGCGGTACAATATTTTATCAGCGAGTTGTTTAGTTTTGGTAACGTGTGTTAGAAACAAATTTATTTTATAGTTGTGTTCCAGTAACATTTCTGAACGAACATTGTTTTTTTTGTGTTTTATCAATCATGAAACAGGTAGATCATGTTTCATTGTTTCGCAGACGTAATATAATTTTGTAAATTGAAAAAGTCTAAAGGAAGTAGGTAAGAATATTGCTATTTTTGTCTACTCAAAAGTTACAACTAAAAAAATTCAGTAAGCAGCCACTTTCCCCCAAAAAAATATTGTTACAACAGATTGCAAGCACGTATTTCGATCCCAAAGGACTAGAAAACAATGTTTGCACACATTTCATATAAAAAGACCGGGAAGGCCACTGGGCCCCAAATTGATATGTTTGCTCGCATCACGTGCACATCAAAGAAAAAAGTGGGTTTGTAGTTCGTATCAATAACGGGACCTTTTACAGTATATAAATCATAATAGATACAGACTGAAAGGATGATTTAAGTTGATCTAAGTGACGAGCGTAGCGATGAACTTAGATTTGTAACGATCGCTTCATGCAATAGGTAGATATAGGATAGGTAAATTGCGTGCATTTGTTTCTAGTGATTCGACTATTATTATTTAATTCTACTACTTAATTTTATAATAACACAAAACTTCAATGTAAATGATTTAGGTATTGAGACTTGATAAGTACATTTGTGGGAGCAGTAGAACTTTACAAAGTAAGTAAATTTGTATGTATATTATGCATGAGTCAGTGTCCAACTCTAGTGACGGAGTTAATAGGCCGCAATAGGCCTCCGTCATGACCTAAGGCCGTCCATGATGATGACGAAAGAGACTGGATAAGCTTTTGATAGTAACTAAAAATATTCGATAAATAAATAGCTTTTAGTAGAGATTCTTGTCTCAATACAGTATTCACTAGAATCTTAGCGATACTGTTCAAAAAACCTAGCACCACTCAGTATAAAAGGGTCCAATAATCAATAAGGAGTTTAATCCCGCGGGTAGACCGCTTCATTGGACGAACAAATTGACGGATAGAAACTAGTGGAGGGTGGCACAATAGATATTGTTATTTCTAGGTAGATGAAGTGCGAGAGTAGAGTAGGAGTAGGACGCAATTAATGACATATAAACTTAAAAGTAAACAAGATTTTATTGTATTTTTTTTATAATAAACATTAAATAATTTCGAATGTACGAAACTACTAACTTTTCTAAATAAAAAATTATATGAAATTTTATGATGAAATGAAATGAATGAGGTAATTATAGTTAAGTACCTTACTTAATTAAAATTACCTAATTTGAAATTACTTAATTAATTAATTTGCTTTGAAAGTATTTTTCAAGTTAAGTACATGATCAAAAGGTTAATTGACACAGGTTGTAGATAAACGTTTATGAAAATATGTTTAACTCAAAACTAAGATTACGACTCCAAAAATAAAGTATTAATGAGCATAAAAAAGAGTTTTACTATCTTCGGTAGATTAATGCCAATGAAGACATAAAATCGGTCCAATTATAAAACCAGTGCATAGCGTAACTAGTAGGTAGTAATTAAACTATTTTAGAACATTAGATGTTTTGGTAGAAAATAAGGTGTTAGGTTTGCGCTACGATATTTAAACAGGCTCGATGCAATACAAACTTTACATACTAACATAATCTACGAGTTTATCATGATTGGTAAATTTATTATTTTCTAGAGCCTTGAATTTCCAAAATCTGATAAAAATATGATGTAACAGTGGATAAAGCTCCAAAGCCTCGTTATCAGTGTTACCTTGTCCTTTTCCAAATAAACCAAACACGATTTCGTATCCAACTCAAATAATAAACAGGCCAAACAAACTAGTTTGCAATTCAACGAGGTTATCCTGCAGGGCTTATTTTAGATAGCGGGTAGCCCCGGGTCTGGATAGTGCGGGCAAAAAGTGTCACCGCACTACACCGGGTTAGCAGATAAGGAGCTAACTAAAGTCATACGATACGGGACGGTGCCTAGTACCTAGAGACCTAACTCATGAACCTCTGTCAGCTAATGTGTCTTTCAAATCTGTTATCGTCTTTGTTCATTGATATAAGAATGGCAATGAAAGCACTGCTTAGTTAGCAGCTATAATGACACTTTATTTTATAAAAAAAACCCTAAATATTTTAGGTTGGCCATCAGGCCGGTGAAAAGCTGGCATAAATTCTTTTATGGTGCTGCTTTGATGCACGCTGTTGAGAATAAATGTTTGTCATATCTATTTTCGGCGTTAGATGATGCTATATCTTACTAAAGGTTTTTGATCTCCAGGAGTATGAGTTCTGATATTGAATCAGAACTAGGCACTGGCTTATTGACTATCCTATAGTAAAAACCCGAAAATTAGGCATAAATAGCTAGTGAAAAATAACCACCACTGACAAGACCAGTCATTCAATAGCCAACCAAAAGTTGGTAATCTTCCTGAAGGAATTGGCCTCCCCTTTGGGTCTCTAGGGACGACAATAACATTAAAGCCTAATAACACGAGAGATTGTTTTGACACGCGATAGGATTTGCCGTTTCGTTTTCCACATCATAGGATAGTTTATGTTGTGTTCTATTACGGATATTGATGTTAAAGTTTTGACAGATAAAAATAAGCGACGCTTGTTTATGAGAATAGTTTTTGCAATGTTTTCCTCATAAAAAGCTAGTAAAGTATGCAGGCATTTAGGTTTGTATTAGAAGTCGTTTTTTTGGTTTTCTCAAATAGCTACGCAAATTACCTGCAAAGATTGAAGTTTTTTGAGCAAATAACTAAATATTGGTAGACATTGCACATCGCCATCTAACCTCAAAATAAGCAAAGCTAGTATTGACATTGGTTTTACAGTTAATTTCAAATCTGAGCAATATATCGCCCTGGTATGCGGATCAGTATGTTTTTTTTTTCAAAAACAGACGGCTAGCAAATTTCAATATCATCACGACTTTTGTTTAATTATAAATATTGTTTTCGTCTAAAACCTTCCAAAATGTTCGTCACTGATTAAAGTCACTTGTAACATTGTCACATTTTTTTCAGCGTCAATTAGCACTCTCATTACAGCAGCGTCTCGTGTTGTAGTTATTTACGTCTCCAATTACCGGAGGTAGGGTTAATGCGGTAAGTGACGCGGTAACAAGATGCAGACGGGATGTGGAAGGGGCCTTTGATGGATAAGTGTAAAACTTGTAAGGTCTGCATGAAACCTTTCGGTTTAAGACGTATAAAACCTTTCAGGGTTTAATACGTTTTATTTGTTTGTATTAACATAAATCAAGTATTGTTTTACAATACAGGAGGAGGATTCTTCATCATCATCAGTCGATAGACGTCTACTGCTGGACATAGAAGACATAGGCCATGTCTTTGAACATAGTTGATCCTTTACCATCCACCGACTTCCTGCGACGGCTTGGATTACATAGCATAAATTACAATTTGACCTGTGTTTGCCATACCGGTGATAGGCTATCCTGTTTTTATCGGATTCAAGAACATAACATTTATATTTTGTGTCAATTGTTTTGCTCATAATTTCTGAAAAGCTTTAAAAAGGTTGGTTTTCGAACCAACAACTATTAAAAAACTCGAATCACCATTCTTAATTGCAGCTCCGTAGTCTCGCTGAAAACATCCAAACAATTTAGTATTGCTTACGTGTTTCGTCTACTGCGTCTGGCAAACGGTTACAGATGACAATATAGTAAGCAGATAGGATACCATAAGTTGAGAAGCTTCACTCCAAAAGCGTTCTGCTCGTGGTCTATGCAGAGTTATTTGAACAAACGGTACAGTTCAATTCAAATAAATATGAAATTACACTCCCGAGAAAGTACTTTCAAGGACCACTTCATTGTGATGAACTCAGAGATGTAAAGTTTCATATTTGTTTATGTTACGTGCAGGATTCCGACTGACCTTGCAAGCACTTAGTTTTACAACCAGCATGATTGCTTGCAAGCTATATTAAATTCTAAGCTCAGCGTTCAAAAAGTTCAGTTTAAGTTGAAAACTGATATGAAATGGCTCAAGCTTTACGTAGGCTGCTCTATTCCCAGCGCGTGCCTCGTTAGCCGACTGTCTTATGACGTTAGTGGTCTCTCCGACGGCACGTCCGACAAGTTGCTTTCAAGTTGTGACGTCTCTCGTACTACTGTTCAAATAACGTTCCTAATAAAATACAGCGTTGCGAAAATATTTTTTCTATCACCAATATTAAAGCTATTGGAATAACATCCGGCGCTGTGAAGCGGTAGTTTTATATTCATGGATTGCTAATGTTTTTTTTAAATTTAACGTTGGATCAAACATCAAATGGAAAAAGGAATGGAATAATCGCAATAATGTAATGTAAATACAATGTAATGTAATGTAATGTAAATGTTAATCGTAAAATGTTAAATAATTATAAAGTTTAATTTACTAGGTACCTCAAAGGTTTTATAAGAAATAGAAATAAGCTCTACGATATATTTTCAACAAAAACAGGAGTCTCAAGTGCACTTTCAAACTGCGATAAGGGAATTAATGGCGCCGTGTCTCGGGCAATGATTTAAGGGCTGGAGTCTGCCGGACCCCGGACTTCGCTAATTGGTTACGTCTAATGAGACAACTGATGATCTTGCGCTAATGAGAGGACTTTACGCGCTTTGCGATTGCAGGATAGCGAAGGTTGAACTGTAGCTTTTGCGGAGTTTCATCCTGTTTTGTGTGACTATGACTTAAGTAGTTTGCAAAAGTGGTTAGCAGCTTTAATAAGCTTAGTAACTGTACTGATTAGCCGTAGCGTAGCTGCGTAGCGTCAAAACTTTCTAGATATTGACAGTGCTGGTACGTCTATGAATAACAAGGTATAAAGAGTTTTGAGCGTAGGTTTTCCAGTAAAATCAAATTATATTTGGCTGTCAAGTTCGATGAACCATTTATTCACAAGGCATTCGCAAGTTACATTATAACAACAACAACAAACAGGTCAAGCTAAATAAAACCGTTTAAAAAAAGTAGCACTGGGTGTCTACGCGTAGTTGTAGTGTAGTAGTACTTGAACAAATATTTGCAAACATTTCTCCCGCAGCAGGAATCGAATACGCAACTTCTCGCTACTCAACCGTGCACTCGCCCACCGTGCTACTAAGGTCGTCCTAACGTCGAAACCTAATGGATTCTTCTATTAGAAAAAAGATATGCACCATCCACTGGTCCGCATTGGGTGCGCGGTGGATTTATGACCCTAACACTTTTGCTTGAGAGTGTTGTCCTAGCAGTGGGAACACTAAAAGACATTAAAATAAAAAAATCTTCACTAACCTTGCCAACACCGGTCGGTTCCTTGACGCCAAGCCTGCGGAGTAGCGCTGGAGGCGGCGGCGGAGGCACTCGGTGCAGCGCTGCGCTGTAGCCGCTCGACGCCGCGTCATCTTCGCGTCTCCGTCGCTCCCGGTGGGGGGAACCACTGCTGGTTTTAGTCGTTGATGTCCTAAAACAAAAAAATATACTTGAAAGTGAACCGGATGCCTTCCGACAAATGGGTATATATCAACATCTTGGCAGCTTGACGGAAGGTGACGTCACGTCGTGGTCGGCCAAGAAGACGTTGGCGGGATGATTTCGACTCCTTCAAAAGATAATAGTGAGACATTGCGAAGGAGAGATATGGTTGGAAGGATTCGGGGGAGACTTTTGCCCAGCAGTAGGACAAAACATGTTACAAAAAAAAGGCAAATATCAGCAAATAGACGTCCACTGCCAGATAATGGCATCTCCTACAAAGTGCACTAAAGACCAATCTTAACCTTGACTAATTTGACTATGCATCGACTTCCTCCAACTGCTACAATGTCATCGGTCTATTGAGTGGATTGCCATCGTACACTTCGTTTTCCAGTTTGCGGTCGCCATTCGGGAAATTTTATTCCCCAGCTGTCATCGGTTTTGCGAACTATATTGGTCTGCCCACTGCCACTATAATTCTCTATTTCTGAAATATTCCAGAATTATACAGGTACAGTCTAACACAGCGTTCGATAATAACATACTTAATATTCGGTTAACCTCATTGTGTAATAGAAACCTTTCGAAAAGTCATTATTTATTTTGACCCACCATTCTTCAGATACGCCCAAAATGAAAGAAGTCGATCCGGAAATAAATGAACGAAACGTGACGTCTCGAGTGACCTTTTTACATTTTTCAAAAATTCGCCGCGCGTCAATTTCGGTTCTAACGCATACGAGTGAAAGCAGACTTCAGACTTTTCTGATTTTATTCAGCCGTTTACTCTCTAATCTATATACTCCATAGAGTAAGTTTATGTGAGTAAGTTTGTATGAGTTTTGTGGCCTAACCCGAGTGACGAAGCTCGCCTTCATCATGGCTTTGTATTATCTACTGTTATAATTCAGATTAGCATATTACTAGCATGCCTAATGCACGAAATGACTCAATTCAATTTTACTGTTAGTAGCAAACATATTTTCAAATACTGTAATGATTGAAGCTGATTTTCTAAGAGCTAGCTACGTCGTGAGAGCTTCATATCCACAATACCGTATAAAAAAAAAGAGTGTTTTCAGCCTCTATTGTCGATGTTATTAGTTAAACTATGTGCACGTCTTTTATTTTTTTTTATTTAGCCATATTTCACATCAATTCCCATGTGTACCGCTTTGACGGCCCAGTTCGCGTGAACTTTGAAACTCGCGTGACATTTCGTCGCCTGTCTGCAACACACTGCAAGGGGGGTGCACACGAGCGGTGATGGATGGCGTTTACGTGTCGACTGACGACACCGTTCCCATTTTATTTTAATGCCATCGGCGTACAGTCTCACGAGAGCAGAGGCTTAAAATTGAAAATTCTCTTACACTGCCAGCCTATCGGAAAAATGATGTTCTCGTTGTCGGTATCTTCATAGTCGTTTTCTGTTTTATATTCAGAGCAGGAGTGTCTCCATACCTCAAATTATGGAGCATACCTTGTATCCACATAATCTTTATTGAAAATGTTCTCTGAATATTTTATTTAAGAAAGTGCGCGTAACAAAAATACCTGCAAGATGCTAGAAGCAGACTTTAAGTTGGCTAACCAAGTAACCATCTAGAAACTAGCTGCATTCTTAATGTGCCAGCCAATTCCTTAAAAGTTCTCTGCTGTTTTTGACTTGGATAATTGTCACATGTTACTGTTACATTTTTATAATATTCGTAGTAGCCATATGTTGTTTAGAGACTTTGAGACTTTTTTTATTACTTTTCTAAAGCTTGATGCTTATTATTTAAATTTATCAATATCGAAGAGTCCACTTTGTACAAGCATAGCACCTACATTCTTTCATAGCGTGTGCCAGTCGCGTGCGCGGACTCCCCACTTTATTGTGCTAAGAACTATTAACATTCCTATACGGGGAATGTTTAGATAACTCCGTGTTTGCCTCCTGAAAGTTATGGCTGCCTGGTACTTCTGATAAAGATATCAGGGAGACACATGGCTGTTTGATAGAGTATTGACAGGTAGGGGTCGATAGGGGTTGATAATGACGTGAAAAAATGGAACCCGGATAATTTGTAAGCGCTCTTGTCAGACACATTACCCAAATTACAAAGTTTTCAAAGTATTTTATACTATGAGTATGTAATGGAAAATAATAAACGTAAACCCAAGGTTCAACGTTTAAATCAGCGAACAAATAACTTGTTATCTAAATTAAACTAAAATAGGTTGTCATAAAAACTATAGACAAAATTGAAAATAGACCCTCGTAAAATTAAATAGAAACAACAAAATACGCGGAAGCAAGTCTAAACCATACAGGCGTGGTCTTACTGACAGCGTCAAAGCTGGCTATTGTAGAAATAATACTAATCATAATCACACATATAAGAACATGCTTCATTTGGAGTACTCTGATGATTGTTTTGTACTTCTTTATATTATGAGTATAATAATTTTGTCTCAGTTTTTAGTATTGATATACTACGTTTGGTTATATTTGATGAACTGTCAGCGAGACTTTAACATATGTTAAGCTTTTATGTGTAATCAGGTATAATGTATAATAAAAACTATCAAATGGGACATAGTTTGCGCTTATGGCAGCCGCTTCTAGTGCGCCTCGCCCTAAGACCCGCGTCTTGTTCACGGTCCGTGAGGCATTCTATCAAATGTCAGGAGTTGCCCTATCCGGGGTCGCTTCCAATGTGGCTGGCGTCCCGTGAAATCAAAACCGAATCTTTTCATACGGCGCATTGTAACATCACATTTTAGCTTAATATAACGGCCGAGATATTAGTAGACAAATATCAGAACCAGTTATAAAGCATATTGATAAGTTTAAATTACAAGCACTTTATCATAAAGAATATGCTGATTTGATTAAATCGGTTTATCTAATATCCAAACATTCATTCACATTCCAGGACACACAAATACGTTAAGACCATAATTAGGTAATTAAAACGGTTCAGCATCTGCAAAATTGCATTATTATTGTTATTTATGAATGAAAACTATAATTATTATATTAATACGTGTATATAAATAATAAGTAATATTTCTACATACTAAATTAATAAATTTACTCTAAATTCATTTATTATTTAATATATAACTATACATAAAAACTAATAATATTATTATTACCAAAATAGCATACTGTTTACTGGCACCACAGCTCTTACTCTAGTTCCTGGTCACATCTTTTGTTGTTAAGGTCTCCTAAGTTATTTAGTAGGTACTTATAGTTCTCTCGGCGGATCTAGGCTTCCGTGAAGTTAGCCGTTTCGATGCGCAATGGAGCTTTTTCAAACTAAATTGTCTTTGCGCATCACAAACGGCTAACTTCACGGAAGTCTAGATCCGCCGAGAGAACTATACCTGTCCTTACTATTGTTTTAAATGTTTATTTTCAAGTTTGTTTAGATTTAAGTTATGTAGGTACATGTTATTAATAAGTTATAGAAATTAAGTATTCAATAAAAATAATCAGATTGGTCCTCAAGGGGTGTAAGGCGTTACCTTGCCGTAACACAGTTTTTACTTGCACGGAAGGTATCGATCTACATACTGGTCTACACGCTATTTTGTACTTAGTTTTTATTTTGTATTTACTGGTACCCTTAGACATGTGTATCTTTTGGAAATAAACCTTATCTTATCTTATCATCCAAATATTTGCATATAATTATTGTGATTATCTTGCTGGAAAGGTGGAATTTTGGTGATCAAACTGTTCGTTGCTTGTGTGAACCGGAAAATTTACATGGATATCATCATGACAGCCTTCTAATGTTACTGCTGCTGGGACACTAGTCTACTCTCAAGTGAGAATGATTTGGTCTTAATCCACCACGTGGACCGCGGATTGGTGGATATGTCCTGTTATACGTACCCAATAATAGACAGCAAAAACCTTATGAAAAAAATTTGTATCGAAAACAATTTTATCTCAGTACTACCACACCCAAGGTATCGTACACACACGAGACAAAAACGTCGCGTGTCGTAAACACATTTTAAATTACTCACAAATTAATTCTCATAAACATTTAACAGTTCCATAATAGCATTTTTAAAATTCATTAGTGCTATAATGGTGTTAATGGCAGTACAAAGGTTTTATTTACGTTCGTAATTTGAATAATGACCGTAGGTTCTTGTTTTCGAATTCTTTTATTATAAACATTAATTATTTTGAATGAATGTGACATTAGTAAAATGTATTTCATAGAAGATGAAGTCTCTGAATACATTTAAAAAGTTTAGACACTTTGCAAACCCAAATATTTCGGCTTTTACACCTTTTATGTGCGGCAGACGAAATTTTTTACTACCGAAACTGTGTGGCACGCAGCCAAATATACAGAAGCGAATCCTTGCTGTTTTTTTTTAAACTTTCACTCTAAACTGAACTCTATTCCTTTGTAATAAATAAGCTGTCTAAGTACCTAAAGTGTTGAGTTAAGGTTGGCTGTAGCAGTATTGTTTGGTAAAATGATGGCAATAAAATATAAAGGAAAGCCTTCAGAACTATCCTGTTCAAGCGTTCTCGGTGTACATACGTTCAAATAACTTGATTTCCCCTTTCAATGTGCATAGGAGCGTGATCGTCGTTGATCGAGCTCAAATTGCGTGTTTATGCGAGACATTAGATTTTGCCATAGTTTGATAGCTTACTTTTAAAAAATTGATTGGCTTGCATATTATTAAAATGTAACTTATGCTAGCATGAGCACCGAAGGGTAGACAAGGTTTTCTCTACGAAATGTAGAGAAAGATGACAGGTTTCTTTAAACAAAATGTAATATTTGTTTACTCTTCTTTTTAGGATGAGAACTAGATTTCTCATAAACAACATTAAAATGTCACATTATGGGAGTACTAAAGATTATAATATTCCAAAAAATATTTCGCCTTAAGCGGGATTTGATTGGATTTGGGCAGGACACTTGGCAAGACGTGGTGATGACAGGTGGAGTAAGGCGACAACTGAGTGGTGGCCAAGAAGTGGCTACTGAAACGTCGGTCGTCCGTTGGCGAGATGGGTAGACGACATAGTGAAAGTCGCGGGCCGTAAGTGGATAGATTAGCACAGGATCGTGGTAGATGGCACAAACTAAAGAGGCCTATACCCAGCAGTGGGTGAAGTCAGGTTGTGGATGATGATGATGATGAAGCGGGATTTGAACCCACGACCTTCCCCTCTTGATACGCGGGTGCTCTACCAATAATTGTATTTCCGTTTCAGGTAAAATATATTTTTTTCGATATTTTAATCTGTAATAAATACTTATTTTCTCTGAGATTGTAAGTTGTAAAAAAAGAGACTAGGTGGTTTCAGAATTTAATTTTCTGTTTCGGATGTTGTATCGGCAAAATCACAGGTTCCAACTAAAATTTCATGCTAAATATGTAGATATTTAATATTACTTTCGTTGACCAATTAACTAGTAAAATTGGACTTTACAAAACAGTTTCATATAAGTGTGCTTCAAAATATTTTTGTATAAAAAGCCCGCTTACAGAATATTATCAAAATAAAAATCCCCTCCTACATTACCGTAGCAAAGGGATAACTCATAACACAAGGTATTAATAAAGAGTTGGTCTGTTCCTTTGTGTACAAAACTCTTCATTAGAGATCATAGCATTGTTGTGAGCCTTTTGTGGACGAACCGCGGTTCCGGCGAGGCTTGATACAAGTCAAGAATAAAAGGCGAATAAAGGCTTTCTTATACTTTAGGCTCTGGCGTAAAGTATAATTCTATGTCTTAGTAACTCGCGACGGGCACGCGACGGACACGACCCGACCCGCGCCAGCTCTCTGTGTGTTGCACTTTATGTGCACACGACACAACAGGCGTAGTGAGCTAAGCGCAACTTAGACGCTTTGTTATTTTAATTGCGTGCTTAGTCATTTGCGTATGCTGCGCTCCACTTGCGCACACGCGCGTGCACGTTACATTCACGGGGCATTTACGCGGCGTACACGTTAGGTCGCTACGACTTTGTCTGATTTGATGTTACACAGTGTGAGTTGAAACTTTTAATCGCCCTTCAGTAACGCTCAAACTCCTCAGTTTCTAAAAGAAGAATTAATGTTTTTTAGGTAGCATAACTTTTCACTTACACCGTGTTCGGTATACACCTACCTACGCGTTATTTGTATGATACAGTGCAAGCAGTCTCTCCTATTTCCTCAATGGAAAAGTTCCGATGTAGGGTGACTGTAATGGGAAGTATTGCAACTTGCAGCTGTTGGTATTGCTTATCTGTTGTGAAATTTTTTTTTTTTTTTTTTTTTTATTCACAATAGGCTTGCGCTTGACCACTATCTCGCCTGATGTTAAGCGATGATGTGGTTACATTATCGTTAAATTACATTTAAACAAGAAATAGATAGTGTAGTGTAAAGATCAGGCTGCCTAGGTAACATTGGTGGTGATAGGTAATACATACGATAATCCGCAAAATAAATCATTTTATGTAGTATGCATGCATGGTTGTATTTAAGACCGGTCGGTTCTGTCTTAAATCATTCATGTTCTTAAATCATTAATCTTGAATTGTTATGCCCCTCGTAGTAGATAATAAAGCAACTTACTTTAAAACTTTGAATACATATCACAAGCTGCTAACTTCACCTTAAATTTAACCCTCCGCTACTTAAAGGGGTGATAATTTATACCCTACAATCTTTTCCCTCTCAACTTTAACTTTGACATTTATAAAATACGTATAGTAATCTGCTTTCGCCCCCTGAGCTCGACCTTGTGACACCATAAAGAAGAATTCTCTACATATTTACGGCAAGTTCTTATGTAGCCATGACTTTTTTCCCCACTTTTTATTTAGGACAGGTTTAGTAGTCAACATGTGTGCGTGATTTACACTCGGATACTTTCTGGTGTTTTATTGTATTGCAACTGCAAAATATGAGTTTATTTTTATTAAAAAACGTTTGTCTTGGTTATGCTTTGCTTCGAATCCGGAAAATCGATTCGAATTTATGAATGTAACATGAAAAGCAGTCGTGTCGATGATATTCAGTAAAACTAGTGCACTAGGGATTTAAATTTTCATTTATGTACACCCGGTGAAAGCCTATGTAATTAAATGATTAACTCTTACTTATTTAGTTTAGTTAATCTACGACGTGGTATATTAATAATACTCAATTACTCTCGCCCGAAGATAGGTCATTGTCCCAACAGTGGAAACATAAAAAGGCTAGTAATAATGATGATATTTTTTAAGAAAAGTTATATGATATGCAAAACAAAGCTGGTATCCCATTAAAATATGACAGCTGCGGTTTTGAAAATTCACAAAGCCTATTACTTACAACAGGTTGAAAATAACATATGAGTCCCCGACGGGGAAAGGGAATAGAAACGTCGTGAAAAAATATGGCGTTACAGGAAACGAATACAAATACGTATAAAAATAAATGTAGGTACGATATTTTGGAGCGCGTGGAAATGAGGAAAACCATGCCAGTGCGACCCCGATACCTATCTGCGATAGGGTTGGTTCAAAAACACCGATGGTAAAAATTCAAAGAATTTCAACTGATATCTGACATTGCATTCGGCTACCCGGGTGATGCTTTATTTGTTTGTTTGTTACATACCAGCAGAATTCATAACCGAATACGAGCAGATAAGACGAGAATATTTATGTGTAATATAAAATTGATAAGACCAAAATCAACATAAATTACCTGTAGGTATAAGATTTTTCTATGAAATTCGATGTGCTCACTAGAACGAAAATATTAGAATGTTTAAAATTCAGATTAAAAGATAACAAAAATATTATAACTAAAAAATAAGTTGTATATGTCATCAATTCCGATATAAGCTGCCATTCAAGACTCATTGCAATAGCCATAAATTACAATTGAAGGTATCATTGAGATTGCTATAAATGCTACGCGTATGTATGCGTACAAGCTATAGCTCGTACAATAAATTTACACTGAAACAATACACAGACAGACCGTGAGATATGAGCAAGGGTGGTATTAGCTTGAACAACTAACAGCTTGCTCACTTCAAGCATGCTTCTAGGCACCTGCTAGGTAAACCTACAATTTTGTAAAAAGCATAACTTTGAATATACAGGGTTATTCATTATCAACCTGACAAACTTAAAGGATAGGTTCCACACATAAAAAAAATAATATATGTACCGATAATTATTTTTTTTATGTATATTTTCTTTAAAAAATCCCAAGTAAACAAAAAAAAATTGAGTACGTTTTTCTGCTCAATTATTATTTATCATTGTTGGGAATATGTGTGGAACCTATCCCTTAAGTTTGTCAGGTTGATAATGAATGACCTTATATAATCTTTAAATGACACTAATAAATAGTTTTGAAACCGGTAGTACCTACCAATGATTCTTTTGAATGATGTGCGCAATATAACATGATTGCTCTCACACGAATTGTTGGGTGATTGTGATTCTGACATTTAGCTTAGCTAGCTGATAATATAATTTATCATTTTGACATTTTTAGTATTATATTATTTTATATTTAATAAGATTATTGTTAGATTACCCCTTTAAACATTTGCATGCTCTAGTCAGCAGAATGTGGCAGCACTAAATAATCAAAACCTATGTTGATGCAAATGAAAATTTATGATTATGACATCCCAATCCACTTCGCTCGAGAGTAGGCCAGTATCCCAAACATTTGAAAGCTGACTAGGATGATACTTGCTCAATAAAGCGAATACTCAATTGACGGTATACAAATGGGTGCAAATATTCGGCTTATTATAGTGGTTTCTAACCTCGTAAACAACGCAAGTGTAGTGAACTAGCTGCTATGTTCCATGCTGTGGATGGAGGCTGCCTTCTGTCAGATTGTGGCGTCGACTCCGCTAGGATTAACTGGGGCGGTCTAGTCACTGTTTTGTGTTGCCGAATTACGTGAGGAGATTTTGATGCTATCTAATAATTGTATTGTACTGCATAGTGTTGGATGGAACTGTTACAATTTCTGCTTCGACAGGTATAATATCTTCGTCTGAAGAAGCAGCGTTTGTTCAATTTTAATTGAACAAATCCCTGTTGAAACTTTTTAAAATAAGTTTCCATTGGCACGCTGTCACTCTGCGCTTACAAAGTAGTTTTTTTTCAGGCAGTGTGTGTTCGTCGCAAGACTAAATTTAGTAAAATTTACTAATAAAACGGAAGTTATATTATGATATGAATGTAGGTTTATATTGAGCATAGGCTATGCTAAACAAAACTTAATAAACTCAAGTATTTTATGGTGTTCTGTCGAACTGTTTCGTAACATGATTCGCCTTGCTGACATGAACAATGTTTATTGCCATCAAAACACGTAACCGCGCAAAACTTTGGGTTCCGACAGGCACTACCAGCGACTTAAACAATCGCATTGGGCTTATTACGTGTTCCGCTTGTCTTCCTGTCATATTTCAACTATCTTACAACTCGTACTTTTCGAGGAACCCCGGTTACGGGGAAATTCTAAAGCGTACGTTTCTGGAACTTTGTAAGTGTGCACTTGAAATGTCTTGAGTTGATCGTTAACGTTTCGTGTGATTTCCTTTGTTTTTGTCTGTGGAGGGTCTTATTGTTATGATTGTTGCTAAATAAATCGCACCTACCACACTTACACTATAAAATCATCAATGCGAATGTTTGAAAGTCGTAACAGTTAAACCGAGTTATTGGGTGTGATATAAACAGGGATACCTGCTTTTTTTTATACAAGTGGCAACCAAGCGTACGGCCCACAAGATGGCAAGCGGTTACCACAGCCTATGGACGCTTGCAATACCAGAGGTATCACTCGCGGGTTGCCACCTTGAGGCATAGATAGAAAGCCTAATGTGCCAGGTATGGTGTTAGTACTTCCTCGGACGAGTTCTATTTCAAAGAACTCTACTACTCTCTAATTAGGTGTTACGCGGATAAAATGTAGATTTAGAGAAAATTAATCTGCGGGCAGAAGTTTGCAATATAAATGTTAAAGATTGTATGTTTAAAACGTGGTAAGTCGTAACAGCTAAACATATTTATGTATTTTTTTTTTTAAATAAGGATCAAATACTCTGGTACCAATTCAGAAGATGCTAGCGTAAAATAAACAAAATAGTAAAGTTACATTGAATATTCAAGAAAATAAACATGGCAATGATTTCTGATAAAAAAAAACATTGTGGGCTATAAGTATCAAATACGTCTAACTTAGACGACTTTTATTTGGTTTTATCTAAAAACATATAAAAGCAACCAACCACAGCACTTTCTTGCAACGTTCTCGAGTGAAAATCACAGAATGGCGCACCGATCGTTGCCCTCTTTTATTTCTATGCAAATCTACATAATGAATATTTTTGTCGCGCAACTTGCGGTCGAGATTTACGGCGATTCTCGCGAGACGTCTTATCGAGCGGCACGAGAATAGGGCATTGAATAAGTATTGAAATACATCTGTTCCCTTTAAATAGGCTACCTCCAGTTCAAAGAATACGCCAAACTCTATTTCGTTATATTTGTTGCTGTACCGAGCACTGTTGGTTTAGTGGTAGTGATGCCATCTTCTGATTCTAAGGGCATGAGTAGTTTATGGCAAAAAAAGTGTTTAGGTCATAAACACCACGTGTGTATAACACTTAAATTTTATTTTTGCTCTTGCTAGAAAGACAATAGAAAAATGTATGCTAAGATAACTGATCGTTCAATGCAGTTAAGTTAGTAAGCTGATGCAAAGTACCAGGCAAACAGTCTAAACTGCTGAAAAATCCGAAAGAGTTCTTCGAACCCTTGTATTCCGCATCTGTTCCGGGAGCAGGAAATCACTTACAGATACAGTACGTTCCGGGTTACACAACATTTTGTAAGAATATTGCTTTCAAACTAGGAAGTCAGCAATCTGTATCGGGAATACAATAGATGAAACGGGAAATAGTAATAGGCTTACGATACCTTGTTTTGATACGCTGTTTATTATCCAATAAAAATACTCAGTTAAAAATATTGTTTTAATGAGCTTGGAAAAAAGAGGATTCGGGTTGATTTTTTATTTAAGAGATATTGTGATAGAGCTGGTCTGAGAAAGTAATAGTTACCACCATACTTTTTCTGCCGCCAAGCAGTATTGCTCGTATTGTTGCATTCGGTTTAAAGGGTACCTATGACTGTTGGTTAATTTAGAGGGTTTGCATTGTGCAAGTGATATCTGTAGGGGTCTATGTTAAACGAATATAATATAAAAATATAATAATATAAAAATACAAATAAATTTAAGGTTTTTTACACTTTCACCACACTGGAAAAGGCAAAATTGTATCATGCAACTGTACCTATATAATTTTACCATCAAATGACTTGTTTGTCACCTTAAATTGTATAAAAAAATTGATTGATCGCCACATGCTTTTATAAATAAGCACCATTGAAAGCATTTACTGTTTTTTTTTGTTGTGAACACACACTTAAATAATTCATTTTTACGTATTGCCAGCCAACTGCGAACTCTCTTATCTACTGATTGCGGTCCCAAATACCCCAATTCAATATTTATTCGTAGATAAATTATGCACCTCATTAATTACATTGTTAATATGGTTTGAAAATACGTGAAATCAACGGTAAAACATTGTGTAATGAAATATTACGGGACGTGTAAGTTTATTGAGTTCCGGTTATTACGCGCTTTGTTGCGATATATATATATTGTATTTCGTGGTTGAGGCTTCAATTAAAGCAGTTATAGTTGGTATTTTAATATCAGAACCAGCATACGTTTTAAATGTTTGTAATTATAGAAAGTTTATAGCAGCTCATTTTGGTTATTAAAAGACCAATTTATTGGTAATAAGTATCTACTGTGTTTACCAAATCAATCATAAAACATTATTAAGGCAATTTTATGACCACGAGCTATGTTGGTCTGATATCTGAATTCCTATTAAATAATAAAACAAAACAGATAGGTAAGTATTTTTAAAATCATTAAAGTTAAATACAATATTGTACTACCCTAACATTCTTGTTTAATAATTGCGACACAAGCAGGCCACAGACATGCCCCGTAAGCCGTGTTGCAGCAACATCAACATCAGCATGAGCGAAACATCGACGCATTCTAATTTCAATTATGTTATGTTTTTTTAGAAACTCACCTAAGTGTGATTTACCTACAAATTTTGCATGTTCCGTTTAATATTTAAAATATTAGAAAAATTTTGCTGCTGCGTTTATAAAAAAAGCAATGATCCATGTAAAATCTTTATTGTCTGTGCTTTTTATGGTTGTTCGCCTTAGTTTGTCATATTTATTATGTTTGTTAAGCCCTCTTTGTTTAATTATTATCAGTTGATTTTCACAGGTATAGAGTTCTATATCACAATGTCATCTGTTGTATTATAACATGCTTGATAAGATAAAACTTTAAGTAAATGTATACAAATATTCATATTCATGATCAATGTACAGACGTACAATCTTGCTTGCTCAAAGCTTGGGTCTTATATCAAACTAATCGGATTAAACTCTAGTCAAATCAGTTCATTTGCACAGAATCCACTACGGCGAATACACATGTCTTTTTAAATTCAAAACCTGTTTACCGTACATTGTCCTGCAGTGTACCGACCGTTTCATACTGCACTCCTCTTTTTAATCACCGCCGCGTAAAAACTGTTTTCACAGTTGGTTTCAGCGATATTGCTTTATGCCCGTGTGTGCCGTGTCTATAGCCTTTGAAAGCTATATAATATACAAGTAAATTATGTGCCTGTACTATAAACTTTTATTCACATACCCTCGTATTCATAATCAACTGTAATATTGAATTGCATAAAACAAAGTCTATGACTACATCTGTAATGACTTGCAATCACTATTAAGGATGTTCTCGGTCTGATGATAATTTTAATGTAGCCAACCATTTCTTTACAATATGTTTGGCTTCTGTTAATAAAATTAGGTATTAGGTATATCTACCACCCATCAATAACTTGTTAAAAAAACGCACTAGACTATGTTCAGCTTTTTCGCCTTTTATGTTTTTCATTGGAATTATTGACGGTAGAATGGACGTAATTGAAAGATGCGTCTGACATGCATTGTTGTTGTTGCTCGCAGACTTCATTTATTATTTCATTCTTCATGGAACGCAAGAAAGTTTTCTGGTACGCTTACTGCAAAGACTTTGTGTTATCTTTGTTGAAACAAAAACAAAAATCATACCATAATATATTTTTTGGTTTAAAACGATATCATGAATGGTCATGGTACTTAGGTAACTAATTAGGAAATACTTTTTTTAAAACGATAATGCATAATAAAATAGAGCAATATTAAAAGCAGTTTAGTTTGTAATCCTATAATCTAACCGCAATTGTTTGTTTAAATTGTGCTTCCTGTCTGAAAATTCCTACATATTATTTTTATAATATTTGTCTGCATTTATTTTTAAACGAGACATGACAAACAAACAAACATGACGGAGTGGATACCGTAGTCGCTTGCATTATCATAATTTACGCGTTTTACACTTTTTTTAGATTGGTGTGGCTAAAATAACACTGCGGCAAGATGAACATTTTAATAACGCAACGCAACTTTCGACTCCGTAATTTGTACTCTGTATTAAAGTACATTATTATACTGCGAATTAAAAATTAATGGAAATGCAATGTTAGTATTAGGATATAATTAGGACATTGAACGCAAAAAGCCAGATCCCACTAGTCTACTCTTAAAGCTCTTATCAACAGCACAAATAACAACGTTTGGTGCGCGTAAACACTGCATGCGTAATGGGAATGCAAATGGAACGTTTATTGCTCGTTGTTTGCGACGCGATAGTGTGCACCGGCTTTAGATTTAGCTGCGGTTTGTTGATGCGGGCACCCATTGCTGACGCTAGTTGATTAAATAGTTAAATTTAGTAACAGCATACGATATTACCGTTCCTGATTGTTGCTATAAACAAAATGATAAAAAAGACACTGCAAAACAATTGTTAACAAAAGTAGTTTCTATGGGTATCTTTCATTTTATTATCAAAATCAATAATAAAGCCAACATTTTCTTGGAATGTTTAAAATGTTATAATTACTATTGTTATTAAAAAATATTGCTTTCGTTTGCGTATTCTGGACCTTTGCATCATTTTCACATACACATGTGCCACTCAACACTCGTTTCATATAAAGTAGCTAAGCGCGAGGAATGAGCGCCTCGACAGTAACGCGAGTTGGAGTTTAATAGCGCGGCGTGAAGACAGCTGAGCTCGCGAACAAAGACTGCCGATTGTCTTGAAGAAACTTGATGAAACATGGAGCCAAAAAGACATTTCCACGCTGAATAAATCTTTCATAAAACTTTTTTTGTATTTGACGTACTTATAATGTTGAGATTTCTATAAGTAATGGAAGTGTATAACATTTTTACTTGTGCTTTTGTTCCAAATCACATTATGTAGTACAAGCACATTGGGTATGTCCTAAAAAAAGGACAACACTTTTTTGGGTTTTTTTTTTACGTTTTAGTTGCGTAACGTACTATAATAATACATAAAGTAAAGACAGTTTACCAGAATCCTATAACTTTAAAAATAAACGATAACGTAAAACAATGTCCAGGACTATGAAGGGCTATGTTGATTATGTGCACTAAAAAGTACATTAGATCTGAATAATTACGCACTGAAAAATTGCTCAGGTCTTACGAGGTAGTAGTAGCTACTTACTAGCTTTTATAATGGGATCAGTTGCCCGATATAAAAAAAATATTAGGTCAACTAATATTTTATTCAATATAATTTTTTTTTTCCTCTCCAATTTTTGTTTTGTTTGAAGTCGGTTTAACATATAGAAATTATAAGACAAGTCGCGAAACAGTAGAAATGCAGTCACGCGGCTGTGTCAAATTTATGCAAATTTAAAACTACTGCAGCGTTGCTGCAATATATTTGTCTTTCAGCTAATTCATTATGTTTGCTGCTACAGTAGCTCGAATGTTGACCAAATAGAAATCGCAATGCTGTATCAAACAACTTAGCATTGTTTATTATATAACTATAGCTAAGAATATCGGAACATGGAAGAGAACGAAACGCGTCGAGAAGACAAGATTATGTCTAAGGAAGAAAAGGCTATTACAAAATGTAACTAAAATATAGTGGGTTTCAAAAAGAGAGTTTTAATTATACGAACAATTATACTTATCAGTTTTTATCAGCAGCTTGGGGCAGATGCTTCACGTTTATCGGCTGTCAAGAGCAGCTGTGAGGCGATGGGTGGAATAGAATGGAATTTTAAATGGAAACATACTTCTTTACGCTAATCTCGCGATCCAATAAGGGGAACGACTATTTTGAGTTGATTCTTAAAAAATGTAATTCTATAGTATGACGGCCGTACACGTAATTTTTCAGCTTTGTAATCATAAGTTTTTATGAAAAGTCGCCCTGAAATATTGTATTTTCAAATTATGCTTATTTTAAAAGAGATTTTCAAAAGGAAATTGTCACATAATTAACTAGGATTATGAGTAGGACGTGTCGATGCCGTTAGTAAAATATATGAAATCGTACAATTTATTTGATTATTGACACGCAACTATGCTCACTATTCCAACTTATCACAAATTAGAGCCTTCGTTAACGGGCTTGAGGGTGAATAACGTTGAAAACGTCCCTCTATATGACGGCAACAATTTTTTAGAAAAGCAAACTTATGAGATTGTATCTGTGAAATGTCTAGGGTAGTCCTGTTAATACCTTTAGTATGTAGATGTAGAACGTCTTTCTAGTAAATGGTATTGTCATTGTGCGCTACTTTTTGCGCAAAATAATTTTGTTTTGTTGTTTTTGGAATTATGGCTGTTTTCACAAAGCTTTTTTTTAGATCTTTAGAGATTTTTACAAATGTGTGGCTAGGATGACAATAGACTTCGATACAATCAAGTTTATCTAAGAGGACTTGACTTTTTTTATTTTATGGCTTCTGTGACTTTTATCTGTTACAATTTTGCCAGTGTCTTATCTGAGAGGTTAAAGTTTGTTTTATAAAATGCTATGTATAAAGTTAGCTATGTTGCTTTATTTTTCAAATATAAAAACCACCACTCAGTAGTCCAATTTAAATACATTCCGAGGTATAGATGACACGAGGGGAGGCGTAATTTACATAATGTAATCAGTCGGAAGGGCGAACCGATGATTGAGACGGCACTTTGCCCTACTTCGGGCTGTGGGCAAATCTTTGAAAAATTTCGGTGAAAGTACACCTCTCGAGGTCGATGCTTCGATTGTGCCGAGGATTGGAGCAATTGATTGTGTAATTGGATTTTAAGGGTGAGATAGTTTGATAGATTGAAAAACGTCCGCAATCTAAAATTTGGATTTGGAAAGAGATGTTAGTAATTTATGTTCGATAGCAGCGGTGAGCGGGGCGGACAGTGGAGTAAGAGCGGTGGTACCATACACTACATCACAGCATATACACATACTACTTTGTTTGGTGCATCACTTCTGCGCAAAACAACAACACATATTGATAAAGACAATGTGGCCTATATTGTCGTTATCGTAAAATTTTGTTTTGAAGTATATCATCTACCTATAAATTTGGGAGAGACCTCTGCCCAGTAGTTGGACGAAATAAGTTATGAAAAAAAAGCATCTAAAAACAGTGATGTAATAAGTACATACCTTAAAACTTTATTTAAGTTAGATTAAAATAAACAAAAGTAGGAAACACATGAAGAAATAAAATAAAAAATTTGCAATTGATGTTATTTGAATCAAGTAATTGTTTTATGTGACAGAATTTGTCAATGCCCTTTTCCCATGATCGCTAATAGGCTCACATTCCCCACATTACAAAACAGATTGAGTCCTCAAATACATTTCATTCATCCATCTCCTCGACAGCTGAAAAATGGGAATCGATATACAATCACGTGTTCCAAATTTAAACATGTCGTTTTTATCGATCCCGCGTAAAACAAGATGTAAATCCTACTTCTAAGATACTCTTTGTATTCATGGGATGAAAAGAGATCTCAGGTGCGTGCCCCCACTTTACCCCTCCCCCCTTGCCTTAGCCAATTCTTTTAGATTTTTTGTAAACGAGCATTTTTAATATTGCCGGTCGCGTGCTTTTGGGCTATGAAAATAGTTGTTTTCAATCTAATAATAACACAGTATCAAAAGTAATAATACAATTATTCCCGGCTGTGCTCTAACATTATGCTGCAACACCATTTAACAAGTATTTATTCAACACTAGCGTTATTTTTCTCGGAATTTTTCCATATTTTATAACCGTTTAAACTTTTTCTGGATTCCTACAAATATTTTAAGACTAAAATTAGCCAAATCGGTTCAGCCGTTCTCGAGTTTTAGCGAGGCTAGAGCACAGCAATTCATTTTTATTTTTAAAAATAAAGATAAAAGAAAGCTAATGAAAGGATGGTATAGTTTCTAGGCATATGATATTTCAGCTCTCCTAGAGTCCTAGACAATTTGTCTATAAACTACCTACCTAACGAAAGAAACTAAATTACGGTTTTGTTTGAACAAAATGTAATTTTTGTAGCGGATACCGTAGTTTTTGGTATTCATGTTGGGTAACAGGTTGCACGAATATTAGTTTTAAAACAACTTGATTATAAGCACACACTACTCTTATATTTCGTGGCCAACAATTTCCTTGCTCATTTTATCTTCAGAGCGTCGGTTGTACTTTTTCAAAAGGTTTTAATGTCTCCATCTTTGTGTCTGTCCGTTATTAATCTGAAAAAGTAAAGCGACAATGAGCAAAAATATTCATTTGAAAACATTAAACCTCTTCGCTTGATGAAATTTTTAATTATTCCTATTCTTAAACCCTTTTTTAGCTTCATTAAGATGTCCATTTTTATCTGGATAGTCATTTATTTGGTTAAAACAAAAGTTTTTCGTTGTTTCGTTAAACTTTTGCTCTAAACTGTTAAAGAAGCACGACTTCAAGAATTTTCCAAGCGTTGAAGATACCTTCTTTTATTGTTACTGGACCTTTATAATTATATAATTAAAGGCATAATCTTAAAAGAGAGATCTTTGTTTTGTTTCTTATTATACGTTAACTCAAATTTAGTTTACCAAATAACTACACGTAAGGTACACATTTATTTAAGGTACATTATTTTGACCATCATTCGTAGGCGTAGCCTTTCGTAGAGGGTCTACGAGATAAGTTTATGCTCTAGTAGAGTAATATGTTTTAATTTACTAAACTTTATAATAATTGTATTGTTTTTAAAATACCACTGGTGGAAGTGACACCACCCCGCCCTCCAACCTTAAGGTCATCGTTTCGAAATGGGTCGTGCACCAATGGTTTTATCTATCCGAAAAATGTATGACCGTAATTCCAGAGATTTCATACGGCAAAAGAAAACATCGTGAAAAAACCAGCATGTTCAAGAATTGAAAAACAATCGAACGACATAATAATAATTATGTCATCCACCAACCTGCAAAAGACCCAATGGTCTGTGAGGTGGATTAAGATCCAATAACTCTAGCTCGAGTATACATAGAAGGATAAAAAGCTATCATGATCATGTTTCTAAAGTAAATTATGTGTATAAATATTTAAAAACTAACGATTGATTATTCTACGATGCGCCTATACTCATGACTAGACATATTCTAACTCCAACACTTTTAGGACGAAGTTTTTAATAATTAAAATATGTGTTATAGACCGCTTTTCCGAGCAACAGGAATTAACTTTAGGTACTGTTATTTAAATTAAATTGAAACATAATAGGCCGCCATTCACACTCGATAGCCCTCCGGCATACGGTAATTATGGAGTTTGTCGACAAACAAACAAACACAACAAATAAATCAAACGGAGCAATTTATGTTGTTAACTTTTGTTTTATGATACTGGAATACAGTGTATTAGTGAATTAGTACAAACAAAAGTTTGAGAAACAATAGATAATTATTATTGCTACATTCTTAATATTTGCCTAAAGGAATAAGTGATAGTGATAAGTGATAGGAAGATAATTATAGTTATAATAACAACACAGTATTTATGCTTAGTACAATTTTGGGATCAGTAAACAACCTATAATATGCTCTTAGCGATCTCATTGATTTTTTTTTATGTCAGCAAGTGAAAAGACAATCAAGGCGCCCGTTTTTAAGAATTTGTTTAGTTAGCTGTCATTATTATAACAAACGTGAAACGTTACCGCAATATACACATTCACATACTAAAAGTAACATTGATATAAACTTCTCTTTTTCATATAACTGAGAACAACTTCGAAGCACTTCCTGCTACACCAAACAAACTTCCAACTTACAAAATACGACTTGTCGCAGTAATTAAATAAAATAGTATCTCGCCTGATATTAATTACCCAGGAACACGGCATTAGGGATACGGATTACGGAATTAGGTCGATGCTACGGTAATAGGGGATAAACTTTGTTTGGTAAATATAATTATGGGGTGGGTTAAGTGGTCGGATAAGTATATTGGGTAATAATGTGATTATCTTTGTTTATTATAGTAAGAAAATTTACTTAGTCATCATGATTGAATAAGTGTCAATATTGGTTTTGGTTTCTGTTGAAAATACATTTATTCTGGTTGATACAAAAGCTCTACCTTAAAAATGATATACGCGGATGTTTTCTCCATGACAGCCTACTGTTCCTACTACTGGGACACTGGGAGTGATTAGAACAATCCGCCACGCCACCCCAACGATAGATGACACTTAAAAGTGTCTCGATTTTTTTATAAATTATAGTTTCTGGTTTCTTTACAATGATTCCCTTCACAATTTAAGAGAACTCGCATTGTTTACATGCATTTAACAAAAATATATCTCACTGCCATTTATAACAGTATAACTGTGACACCAAAGGTTTGAAACAACAAACACACTGGTGGGCTGTTAATGTGGCAAGACGAGTCACGGGTCGAAGCAAGACGAAGCAAGACCGATGTGCCGTCTCTTCAATGTTGCGTGCCAACTGCCAACTGCTTATTATAGAGCTATAACAGAGACTAGATGTGGCAAAGTCAAAAGAGTCTTATTCAAAGTCAGCACTGCACGAACCTATTCAAATTTGTAGCTTTTTATAACCTTGCAATAGGTATAATATGCTTAAATATCAAGGCTGTTCAGACTGTTTTTATCTTATCTATACTATATCTATCAACTATTATTAACGCTACAGCTCGTTATGTTTCTAAGCACTGAGACAAACCTTAGAAGGTTTTACAGTGCTTATTATTATAACAAATAATGTAACCCACATGTTTGAATAAATAATTACAAAATATTGGCCTCTCTGCTAAGCAGTAGCTCTGCCTTTTGCGATTCACAACTATTGTGTGATGAACACTATTTATGTTTCTTTGCATATATTATAAGAATATTCTTATTTATTTTATGCTGAATCGATTCTTTAGAAAATGCGTTATAACTTTTACTCAAACTCCTATTACAAACAAAAATCAACAACGCTTGTTCTCTGCGCAATTCTAGCGTCAACCTCGTTTGACTACCCGCACCTCTGTTAAATTCTCATGGAGCCGTCTGAGTTATTTGGTTTGCTAAAAAAAATATATATAAAGACTTGAATGCGCATCTTAAACCGCTAGTTGAGTAGTTCTCTGTTTTTAATGTCTTAAATCTTTTGTACGCAATGAATTTCAATGCCTTTCATCAATAGTTTCCGAAAAAAGGATTATACGTATAGTTTCAGCACCCGTGCGAAACTTCACTAGTATAGTGCGTATTAACTGTCTACACAGTGTACACACACATACAGTGTTATACAATACTGTGAATAGCTACTGTATCGTGTGCGCTTCTATATTTCTTACATCTTTGACAGGACTTTAGGAAATAATGGCCTAATGAGTGTAAAGTGGGGAAAGAAGGCGGTAATGGGTGCCATTCGTATCGTCTCGGATACGCGATTCAGTTGAGTCGTTACGTTGATGTATCTCTGTCTTTATTTCGTCGAACGACACGTTTGGCTTTATGACGTACCTAAGGGGTTAAGAAAAACCTGGTTTTAATACGATAGCTCCTAGTAACTCTATACAGTAAAAGCAGTTCGATGACCATACTATAAAAGTTGTTACTTACATAACACGTGATTTATTATTATTATTATTATTATTATTATTATAATTCCGGTACGATACGTGTAGCGTAATCGCACTCCTGTAGGCCCAAAATTCAAGGGAGCCTGAGTAGATACTAAGTACGCGCGTTCTAAATGTAATAAATAAATAAATAATGCTGGACAATCCACACAGCATCATCGAGCCCCAACCAACCTAAGCAGAGCTTGTGTTATGGGTAGGTACTAGATGACTGATATAATTAATACAGTACAGCACTTATATAGATATTTTTTTATTATACATAGAAAAAACCCAGAACACCTGGATCAAATATTTGCAGATCGTATAAACATTTGTTCAAAGGCGGAAATCGAACCCGCAACCTCCGCGGTGCAGGCGGGCCATCACCCACCGCGCCGCATCGGTCCTACTTGAACGCAATTCGCGCAGGAATCTAAAGCAGTTGGCCACTGGCTATAACCTAACCCATTATTACCTGTAAGAACTGAAATGAAATAATCAAACTAAAATGTGGCAGTGCGACAATAACAAAATCTATCTAGATTACAGCGGTTTTAAGATACTATCTTTTACTATTACACTCCGATACAAGTCTATGGTAATAAGGCCTACGAAATCCCCTACGTCCTATCGCGTACTAAACTCTAACTGGGATTAAGCCACAAGTTTGCGACTGCGTCGTGCCGAGGAATTAACATTCATGAATGCTAGCCAATACGCCAGCACTGCGTCTAGAGCCGCAGACAGACTGAGACCAACTTGTAACTTTGCACGACGTTCTACAGTTTGTCATATTACATCCGATTGCTGTTAAAGACGGACAAAACTCGTTGCTTTATATAAATGGTACAAAATAAAAATTTATGATTACTGAAGTTAAAAATTTTTCATCATATCAGCCAATAGATTGGCTTCTTCAACTAAAGATACCACTAAACTACTAGAGCTAGAGAACAACTCTCCAAAAAGGGGCAAAATGGCAACAGTCATTTTATTGTCTGTCTGTGCCATCACTGAAGATAGAATGACACACACAGACAGTGCTTTATGAAACGTTTTTTTATGTAAATAGCGGTGTGACCATGACCACCATAGTTAGCGCTGTGTTAATTGTAATTTATTAATAAAAATATAATCATACGCACTGCTTTGCCCCAACAACAAGAATTCTTATAGGTATCCTTTCGATAAGAAACCCTAAAACAAAGATATTAAGTTCAGGGAGAATCCCTATAAGATATTAAGTTCAGTAAGAATACATTGTAAATACAGTACGTGGCTACTAACCCGAACGTTTTATCTGATCTATAACCGATAATTTAGTGGTCACTTCGGGACAGTTACTTACGGTGTAGATTATGCGACATTTATGTCGGTTTTGAATTGTTAGTAACTGGTAAGGATAGGATTTATTTACCTACTAAGAGTATATAGAAATGAAAATAAATAAGGATAAAAGTTTTGACGCCCATCCTACAGAATTGTCACAGACGCTCTCTAAAAGAAGTGAATAGCATAAAATATAGAATAGAAATAGTTATCAATCCCGGCCTCCATTTTAAACATGTTTATGAATCACCAGCTTAATAATAATGATATTTTTTTTGTACCTTTGGTCGCCTTTTAAGATTACGTTTCAAAGTTCTTTATTGTGACCACACCTTATCAGTTGCTCGTTAAAATGCGCCCCAAGCCTACCCGACGAGTTATTCGGCAGTTTCTGCTACTTTTTCAACAAATTCTTCCTAAAAGTAACCAAGAAACCGAGAGACACGAAGTAGACCGAAGAAGTTGTACCTACTTTTAATAATATTATAGAAGTGCAATGATACGTCTGTGTTAACTTTTAGTATATATACTTACTAAAGGTTAACAGAGACGTATAGGCTCGGTTAAAGATCAACCTCGCGTCAACCCTGGCATATTAGCATTATTTGTATGAAACTTTAGAGTTTTATACAAAAAATCCTCCAACGCAAACTAATCATCGTATTGGCATAGCCATAGCAAGCATCAAACGTCACAGGTGAAGGTCTAGCCGTCTAGCGGTACTACGCTAGAATCGTCAGCAACTTACAATTACGGAGCTTACGTTATTATGTACAACGTTTGTAACTTAAGTAGTACGGGCAGCTTTCAAAGAGCTACGTTATTGTGTACAACGTTTGTAACTTCAGTAGTTTCTGCGCTTGCATGACATGATGAAAAGACGTCAACCAGCCGTTTTAGTGCGATCTCCTGATACAGTGCCGTACCGTTTCGGTGACGTGCTTACATTGCATTAAAGGCTGGTTATCGGAGAGACGTTGAAGCAAGGCGAAGCCAATCTAGTGCTGAACCCTTTTATCTGCGTCAACCTTATACCGTAGCTAGGTTGCTAAGTAGGACCTACTCGATAGGTCTTAGTTATAGTGTGACCACGCAGTTGTATAATGTAAGATAAAAACTTCAAAGCCCATCCAATCCCACTCCAAAAAAGAAACAAAGCAACTTTTCCATCTTCATCGCGACAACTTCCATAAATCAACCTACACAGCCGGCGGCACAGAATAACTAATAGTTACTACACTAGAGACACAGAACCAGTCATAGTTATTACACCAATCTCACAGAGTAGGTCATAGTTAATACTGGATATCAAGAAGGGAATGTAAAAAATTGCATCCGACCGGAACGTCCGTCTGCGGGGGCCTACATATCAATCATGCTGGAATTGAATCACGTATCATCCTTTGAACTGGTGAGCTAGGCTTATGAGACCTTTGAAGAATGGTTGTAGTGAATTAGCTATTGATAGTGTTTTTAAAATCAGCCGATAGCAAAAGTAACAAACTTACCCTATAATATTATTTTATATTTAGGCCTTTTTTGGTTGATATGCCATTCAAAACTATCGTCATCTTTTTTGTTGGCGTTAGAAAAACAGCCGAATATTAAGGGGATTTCAAATGCAAAAGTTTTAAAGATAAGTATTATAAAGCATATAAGTGAGGATGACTGCGTTTGTTTTTAAACGGTTTTATTTAGCTATTTGTTGTTGTTTATCAATCACCAAGTAACCACTGAACGAATGACGACCGCTAAAATGATCATTTTGCGAGTGTAAAATCGTAAGTAAACAGTCTGTGTAGCATGCGCATCCAGCCGAAATAGCCGAAGATGGCTTTCTGCTACTCTGGGTAGCCCTGGTCGTTTCCTTCCAGGGCTGACGAGGACTCTTTTGATAAATAACGATGTCACAATATGAACCTGGTCAGAATACAGTGAGGATATAATGCAAGCACATACCTGACTGCGACCAGCGATGAGCTCCACCTTGGATAGTCTATAGGTTGATAATAGAGTGTTTGAAGTACAGAGATGCGGTCACAGAGATGATGATCACACGCGCAGAAGATAGAGAAGAAAGCTTTTAGCGGGCTTTCCCGATGACGATGGATACCGCGCGCGTGCGTCCGTTAGGTGACCACTTGAGCAAGTGTTGCTTGTCACTCAGAGCTTTGACTTATGAGCTTGCATGACAGTCAGAAAACTGGTGTCTCCAACATTGATTCAAGCCAAGCTGACAGTGACATCGATATTGATTTGATTTTGATGGATAACAAGATCTATATTAAAAATTGGCGAATTGAGTTTGTTTGGGAACGAAACATCCCGCCCACCAAAATGCCTATGGTATTTTCTGGTTTAAGCCTAAAAGACCTAGACAGAAACGATATTAGATACAATACGATTGCTATAAACTAAGATTGTCTTAAATAAGATTTGATTACACTATGATACGATTATAATAATACTATGATTAAAGCTAGTCATCCATTGGGAGAGGACATAACTTTACCAACGGTCGATTTATGATTTGATTGTTTGCATTTTTTACGAGTGCACTCCGAGCTATTCCATCACCACCGACCTGAAGATCTACTACTCTTGCGAGGGTCCAATGCAATGGAGCCCGGTTGTCGTCTTTGATTATCACCATCGATAACGATGGGTAACGGTTTAAAATCTTTGGTCCATTTGGCGCGTTGCGTTAAAGTGTTGAGATATTTGATTTTCCATCTGGACCAACAGTTTTGATAAAAAGCTTGTAGCAGCTGCCAACGATGAAGCCGATTGAAATTGGTGTTAGAGAGATCCTGATCGGTAACAGCCGCTAGAGGCTTTAAGATGAGAGAGTGATCGAATGTTAAATAGTTGCGATGAGTGTAGTCGACAATTTGTTCGTATTTTGACCCTGATCGAGATATCCTGCCGCCCACCCTGAGCACTACCTGATCGTCAAGGAAGGGATTAAGTTTGCGAAAGGGTTTAGATAACACCCTTTTCGATTTAAGATTAGCTATTTCACGATTCAGTAAGGTTTCGGTAACTGAAGGTTCGATATTAATGCTCTCGTTTGTCTGTCCGGTTAGTAACGTTACTGATTTGCGGTTTTCTGTTTGTATTCGCACGTCGACGTCGTTGTGATTGAGACTTCGTGAGCGTATAGGCAAAGAATCTTGAGATAACCAAGAGGGCCCCGCCCACCATGAAGAATTATGAACAATTTTACTAGAAAATTGTCCACGAGAGCATACCTCCGCGGGGTGATCATCTGAAGCGGCATTGTGCCAACATTCAGAAGGTGTAAATTCTTGAATTTGATTGGCCACGAATGTAGTCCAGCGATATGATAGTAAGCGAAACCATGAGAAACCACCGTGGAGTATGACCATAGAAAGACTACATCGATTTTGATACGATTGAGATAAGTGTTTCGAACAAATGTGTAAATATCTGAGATGAGAACTGCCACGCAGAGCTCCAATTGAGGCAACGAAGTACGTTGGAGCGGCGCTACACAAGCACCAGAACAGACGAGATGAACATAGACCGCACCGTCCTCAACAGTGACGCGTGAATGAATAACAGCACCATAAGCCGTCCCGGAACTGTCCCAAAACTCGTGCAACTCGCACGATTTCGATTCAAAGCAAGTTAGCTTGCGCGGAATGTGATGCTGAGTCAACTGTGGAAGTTGATCTTTATGTGTGGTCCATGTACTGATGACCTCATTAGGGGGCGTTTGATCCCATCCAATACCGAGAATCCAAAGCTTTTGGATGTATGATTTGATTTGTATTGTAATGGGGAATAAGAAACCTAACGGGTTAGATACTCTAACGAGTTCGCTAAGAGTGGAACGTTTTGTACACGGTCGATCGGAAGATTTGATTTCAGACAAGAAGGTATCCGTTGATGGTTCCGTCCGTAGGCCGAGAACCTTTAGCTTTAGCGTCGAAGGTACCGAATTGCCGAGAGAGACAGAACTTGTTAGACAGTCCTGGCTGGGAAGACATGATAAAGGTTGCGAGTTATCGATGTCTAACTGTGGTTGTCTCAGAGTGCTAGAAACTAGCCGAGTCTTGCCTAAAAGAAGCCAACCGAAGATTGAGTTAAAAGCGATAGGTTGGTTCGAAAGGCCTTTGATGCGTTGGTTGAGAAGCGAATCAGCGAAAACATCTGCAGCGAACAATAGATCGATAGAACCCGGTATATCAAAGCCGGGGTCGGCTAGTGGTAACGAATTGATATGCGACCATCCTGAGGTGTTCAGTTTCGCGATAGGCTGATCGCCGCATATGGTCGAAATTACGTGCATATCCAGATTGAACAATACTTTATTATTTGCCCCGACTGCACACGTGACGTCACCGAGAATAGGAGCCACTGCCTCTCCGAGTCCGCTTACGCTAACATGAGCTTGAGTAGTATTTAAATTTAACCGATTTACGGCTGATTCTGTGATAAAGTTACTCTGTGATCCGGTATCGAATAGAGCACGGAATGATTGCATTGCACCGGAAGCATCTTTGACTTGCACGACTGCAGTCGCCAGCAAGACGGTCGTGTGTGTGGGTGACCTTGAAACCAAAGACGATGCGGTTTGATTTGATTCGATATTAGATTTATCGCGATGGAGTAAGGTGTGATGTTTCCGCTTGCAAGTACGACACGAAAATATTGATTTGCAGTCTTTTATTTGATGCGATGGCTTCAAGCAGTTGAAGCACCAGTTCTTTTCAGTAGCGATTTTCATTCGTTCATCTAATGATTTTTTAAGAAATTCCGTACATACGGCGATTGAATGAAATTCACTACAGAACGAACATTTACTTGTGTACGGAACCGTAGTAGAAGTACTTCCGATTTGCGTTTGATCAGTTGCGGGCATCGACGTCGACGTCGACGTTGCGGCAACAAGTGTATGCGACGTATTGTTACGTTTAGATTGCGGTGGCGTAGACGCACACTTTTGTGTAGGTTTGTTCGATTCGATAAAATGTGTATCACGCAATAATGCACCACATTTCGATTGTAAAAACAACTTGAGTTGTGTGTAGGTAGGTAGTTCGATTTCCGAATGCTTTTCCTCGAAGTCGCGACGTAATTTCGTGTCTAGTTTCGATAAGATATGATAAACCAAAACGAAATCCCATTGACCGATCGGAAGGTCAATTGTTTTTAAGATGCTTAAGTTTTCTTCGAATAGGTCAAGCGATTTTCTAAATTCATAAGCATCATTGCACTTAAATTCTACATTCAAAATTTCACGCCAACACGTAAACGCTAAGTCGCGCTTATTTTTATAGCGCGCGGTGAGAGCTTGGTACGCATCGTGATAGTGTTCGTGAGTCACCGGGAAGGGTTTGATCACAGTTAACGCATCGCCGCTAAGAGATGACAAGAGATAGTGGAACTTCTCAGTGTCGCTGATTGAAGTTGAGTTGTGTATCAATGCGTTAAAAGTATCAAAATACTCCGGCCATTTTTTGATGTCACCATTAAAAGACGGAAGAACTATCTTTGGTAACCGGATATTCGACGAGTTACTGCCGTGAGAATGAGTCGGTTCACTTCTAGACAAGTGACGATGAATCGATAACACTTTGTAATACATTTCATCGAAACGCTCCTGAATTATGTTGTCTTCAGTTTCAGGGACATCATCAATAACCTCCTGAATCGTGAAATGTGCATCCTCAAAATTATCGGCAATTTTTTTAATATCCTGATGATACGATAAAAATAAGTCCCGTTGAGTAGGGTCACTTGTAGCTAAAATGCCTACCTCTAAAGCCTTAGTCAAACGTTTGTAAGCGATAGTTCGTTTTCTACGCAGAGACGGTAAATCTTGATCAGTGTATTCGATGTCGATAGACTTTGACTTTGACCGTTTAGAAGCACTTAATTTACGAGTAGAATGTTTCCCTAAAAGCGACATTATTTAGATAAAATAGCACTAAACCTTATAGATAAATTGATAAACAAAACAAAACGATTCGAACTTAAACAAAATTATAGAAACTTGGGTATTAATGTGCAGTTATTCACGACGCGTAAACAACGTAATAAAAGTTCGGTTAGGCTAGCTATGAATGTAAAAGTGCGATAAGCTAGTAGGTACTAATGATCTCGGATAGATAAGGATTTGTTGACCTTGACGCTGAGTTTTACAACCTACCATGAAAGTTTAGTTGAGTTTAGATGCAATGGAACAATGTTCCCGATACTTTCGTGGTAGCCTGCACGGTACTCGTAGTAACTATGATGTAATCTGTTCATTCACTTGATACAGAAAATATTCACAAGCGGCACGGAGTGCTACGCTCGGCGTGACGAGATCTCGAACTACCCTAACTTGTGGGAATGTGAGAGATTAATAATGATTTTGCGATTTTACGAAATTAACTTTAGATTATTAACTTTGATATTAGATACGATTGTGTTAGGTTGCTACGATAAATTAATGATATGTTAGTATGATCGATAATTAACTATTTTGCAAGCCGATATAAAATTGTACACCGATTTATTTGATAGTGATTGCACAATTTTGATCTTACAAAAAAGTTAAGATATAATTTAATACGAATTAAATTAAATTCGTAGATAATTAGATAGGATGTTAACCCTTGTTCGATAGTGATAGCGTAAAACGTTAGAGATATAGAATTTGATAATCAAAAATTACGTATGTAGAAGGAGTTCTGATGGAATGAAATAACTTAGAATGCGATAAATACCTACCTATGGTTTTTAGCTAAAACAATAGATCGATTGAGATATTCTAAGCTAGATTTTTAACCAGAAATACCACACGCAAATTAATGATAACGGTTACGATTTTAAAAATGGAAGCTCCCTGGTTTCGGCACCAAAAAGAATGTAGCATGCGCATCCAGCCGAAATAGCCGAAGATGGCTTTCTGCTACTCTGGGTAGCCCTGGTCGTTTCCTTCCAGGGCTGACGAGGACTCTTTTGATAAATAACGATGTCACAATATGAACCTGGTCAGAATACAGTGAGGATATAATGCAAGCACATACCTGACTGCGACCAGCGATGAGCTCCACCTTGGATAGTCTATAGGTTGATAATAGAGTGTTTGAAGTACAGAGATGCGGTCACAGAGATGATGATCACACGCGCAGAAGATAGAGAAGAAAGCTTTTAGCGGGCTTTCCCGATGACGATGGATACCGCGCGCGTGCGTCCGTTAGGTGACCACTTGAGCAAGTGTTGCTTGTCACTCAGAGCTTTGACTTATGAGCTTGCATGACAGTCAGAAAACTGGTGTCTCCAACATTGATTCAAGCCAAGCTGACAGTGACATCGATATTGATTTGATTTTGATGGATAACAAGATCTATATTAAAAATTGGCGAATTGAGTTTGTTTGGGAACGAAACAGTCTGGTATAACATAAGTCCATTTTAGCCTTTTAAGAGTAGATTCGACCAACTTCTAGAATAACTATTCCGTTGAACTAGAAATGTCAAATACAAGTAAGCTGTCAGTTTACTCTCGAATAACTACGGTTCGGAGAATAGTGCCTATTCGAGTTTGCTCGAATCCAGCCTATGGTGCATAATTATATGGTGACAAAATGACAAAACCTTGTTTCTCAAAACATAAAATCGTTTATAAACCCAATAAATACGCATATTGGATATCAAAATTTCTAAGCACGCGATTAAAGCCGCGAGTAAATCCAAGATTCTAATAACAAAAAGACGCTCACAGTAATCCAACAACACTCCCCCAATTCAATATTAGGTGCAGCTAATAGTAGGCAGGTGGCGTTCGATCAGCCGGCCAATACATCGGAACAAATAGATAGACGTGACCGGGGTGATGATGATGCCCCAGTTTGGGAAGATGGCGCCTGCTGCGTTCTTTTGTTTTCGGGAACTAATCTAATCATTATAATTTCATTGTTGTTTCAGTGTTCTGAAAATGATAAAATGTTAACTGTCCAAAAACTAGCGGCTTCATGGCTTTGATTGAACGTATTTTTAAAGTTCATTCGATATGACTCATGCTTTACTGATTAAAAAAAAACCCGGTGAATTAAAAGTTTTAGTTAGAATGCAATTCACAGTAGTTCTAGTTAGAATGCATTTCACAGTAGTTCTACACAATGGGCAGTCCGCGCAGTCTGCGTGGTATAAACTAGACTAAGGATTAGCTTTTAAGTTTCTGATCATAGACCATAGCATAGGTAGATAAAATACTCCTTGAGAGAAGAATCAGAAACCAGCTTCCAGACTGAGGTTATCAATATCATTCGTAGCAAAGCTAACAGGTTCTAAAACTACTATAATAAGGCTGGATTCGACCAACTTCTGGAATAACTATTCTGCGGAATAAGGAATGTGCAAATTCAAGTAAACTGTCAGTATACTCACGAATAACTACGATTTATTTGGAGAATAGTGCCTATTCGAGTTTGTTCGAATCCAACCAAGTCGAGTACCTACTCAAGTACTCACATAACATTAGCAGAGGTTGTAATGACATCCGATAATTCTGTCTTGCGTATCGATTGCGATGAGCCTGTACGAAACCTCCGAGAGCTTCCAGTTACGAATACCAATTGCGGATATTGCGGGACCTGTTTTGCAGGGTTGCCTGTTTTTTAAATAAACAAGAGTTTAATAAATATTTAATGTTTTTTAACATTGAATTCAATTGTTACGTAAACTACATTCAATTCCTGCTGTGGGACAAATGTATGCATTATCTGCGAATATTGCCAACTGAGGTTAAAGACTGTATCAAATTTTTATGTTTGTTTTTTTTTTAAGTAACTAGAATTTTTTTCTTTCTATGTATGTTTCTTGTCTGCTTGTATTTTAGGTAGGTACAAGTAGGTATAATAAAATTGCTAAAAAAAACTTAATAATAATTACGACTGTAATCAGCTTGTATTACTTTTTTTTTTTACAACTGAAGTGGCAACCAAGAGTACGGCCCACAAGATGGTAAGCGGTTACCGCACCCTATGGACGCTTGCAATACTAGAGGTATCACTCGCGGGTTGCCACCTTGAGGCTAAGATCGAAAGCCTCATGCGCCAGTAATTTTACCGGAAACCATACCCTTCACACCGGAACACAGCAATGCGAGCATTACTGCTTGGCGGCAGAAATAGATATGGTGGTAGTCCTTCCCCGGACGAGCTCTATCACAGAGAACTCAACTACTCTTACGACTTTACTATTCATCGGATAAACCTACCACTAAACTTATAAGACTAATTACCAAAATAACCTATGTGGTCTATCAACTCTACCAGCTGGTATTAAGCAGAGCCAAAAAGTTTTACTCATGATAAATATGTCAATTTTGGCAATTTAGTTATATTCAAGGGCCGAGAGGCAACCCTAATGCTGCGGCCCAGCGGACCGCACGCGCCGAACGAAAATCTCTTCTTACCCGACCGCAGCGATTAGACAAGCAATTGTTCGATAATTCGAGTTTATTCGTAACTCCGGATTGTTACGGATGTTTAGGCAACCCTGATTTCATTATGGCTGTTTTGAGTTTTCAAGTCTATTTATAGAGTGTTGAGAAAACTCGACGTAGGTGTTTAGAACTTTGCAAAGGCGTTTAAACTTCGAACTAAATTCGGAGAATACAAAAATAAAACTATGTATCTAATAATAACTACCGCTTTAAAGTTTTATGAACTAGATGACACGAAAGCAATTGGTTATTTTAGTACCCATTAGACACATGATGGGTGATAAAAAAGTAATGTTTTGCTACGCACGCGTAGGTGATTAGGTAGAAGTTACAGGCAAACCAAATATCTCAGTCTCTATGCAAGTTTAAGGGCGTGAGGCTAGGCGTGAAATTAGCCAAATCGGTCTAGCCGTTTGTCGAGTTTTATTGAGACTAGCGCATAGCTTTCTTTTTTCTATTTACGAAGATGCGACTACTTTGAATTTTACATTAAAACTTTACTATTTTGTTCTATTACCTCTTTAGATTTTGCTGAATATATTCGTGCTATATTTACTCGTAATTTAATTTTAACTTACAAAATATACAAAGATGTGTTATCCCTTACGACTTAAAAACATTTTTTGACTACATTTTTCAAAATGCACACACCTTTCTATACAAATCATCAATTTATCTATTAAACAATATTATGCACTGCCCATAACTTTGCACGAACGTCTGATCACCATAAATCTGAATAGCATCTCTTACCGCCATATAAATTTATATTTTAAAACTGATCACCACATTATGCCGGTTTAATATTAGCGCAGAGGTGCACTACTGTAAGTTATGACGCGATTATCGGCAGGGGGTGAATTATGAGGTGCCGGTTGACGGAGGGGGTCGATTTAGAGTGCAGTGGGGAAAAACTTTGCCAGTTGCAAGTTGCTGCATTGAAGGCATGAAAATCGACAGTTTTTAAATATTGCTGCAATTTTGACATTGTTTTGCGAGAAATTGGAAGCCGGAGACCCAAGTCTCTATGTCCAGCAGTGGAAATCTGATAGCTGATGATGATTATAAGGTGCCTCTATATAATTAAATATTAACACATCAAATGAGAATTGCTTTGATGTCATTGCGTAAATTAAATTTACCCGTTTTAGCAAGAACCCTTTGAGGTAATTGTATCAAATCCTGTATTCCCGAACTTATCCTGAAAATTGCGTAATCCTGCCTACCTGGCTTTACCAAATTATCCTTATCTTCCGCAAACTTGTCTTCAAAACAGCGGCAATAAGTTCAACGTTCACTTTGAAAACTCCGGATTCCGGATAATTACGATCGTGGATCGTGGCCATGGAATAGGTGATAGCTCTATCGTACATTTTACTCTGACGAGATCACTCATCATCATATCAGCCAATAGACGTCCAAAGCTGGACATAGACTTCCAGAAAGCGACATGATGACCAATCTTGAGCCTTCCACAAGGTCACTCTTGTTTATAATATAGATGACCTATGATCGGATTGAAAAAGAGAAGTATGTTAAAAACGCATATTCGATTCCAGCTATTCCTGCATGAGCGCGCGTGAAATTTTGTAATATAAATCTTACATCCATTTCATAAAAGTCACATCAAACGCGTAGTTGTAAAATAAAAAATATTGATGTCCAACGCAAAGCCTATGCAGCAACATCGAATAATTATGTCTTTTCAAAGTTTTTCCGTTATGACACTTGCTTCTCTAATTTCGAGCTAAACATCGTTAAATTAAATTGAATCTACATTTTGCTGTAGCACTTTTGACAGCTCTACACGAGTGCGCGGCCGGAATTAACATTTTTATAACGAAATACGGTAAACAAAAGCAGATCTACAGTATTAAATTATTGTTGCCAAACGCAAACTTCATAGCATGCCTTGCAACCCATGGAGCTTTAATTGTAATAGCCTTGAATAAAATGTACATGAAATATAATTGTCCCTCTCCAACCATTATTGAATCTAAAGTCTCTAAGATAAAGCTCATTTTATATTGAGAGCCGATTCCAAGTGGAAGAAAACCTAGCGTGGAGCTGAAACTTGTGAGTTTGGATCCCATTGGTATTCGAAACACGATTGGACTTCAAGACATGTCGCGCACGTGCTAAAATTGAAAGCGAAAAAAAATATTTAAATATTGCATCAAATGATTTTTGGATCACAGTTTTAAAGGCATATAAGATTTCAGACCTTGCGTAGGTGTTTGTGTGTCAATTTAGGGCCCTCTTTTTACAATGTTATTCCTACTGTAGGTACCTATCGCACGGGATACAGTGCAAGATATAATGACTAAACCAATGGTCGAAATGTATAAATCCTGTGGAGTTATAACTATGCTTATAATAAATAAATATAAATATAAATAATGCTGGACAATCCACACAGCATCATTTAGCCCCAAGGTAAGCTGCTGTTAAACAGAGTTGTATTATAGGTACTAGATAACTGATATATATTTAATACAATACAATACATAGATAGATATTTTTTATTATATATAGAAAATACCCAGAACACCCGGAACAAATATTTGTAAATCGTACAAACATTTGTCCCAAGGCGGGAATCAAACACGCAACCTCTGCGTCGCAGGAGGACCTGCGCCCGCTGTGCCACATTGGTCGTCATAATTTAAATAACAGTTGCATTGCGTAGTTTCTTTAAATAACATTAATAAATTGGTAGAATTGGTGGGGTTGCTCAAACTACTCGCGCAAGTGACCAGCGTGCTTATTTATACAGTCGACTTCACTGTAAAAATAGCTTACACCGTGGATATACACCATTAATTTAATATTTTAACCATAACATTGCAGACGAGACGACCAGACCGACACGATAGCGTGGCGGGACCGCGTTGCAACAAAACGCATTATGTGGCCATCCCCCAGGCATTGACGTCTGCTGAACACTTGAATTTACGGGATAGTTTTAAATTTATTTTTAAAACTTATTAAACTTGGTCGCAGGCGATTTTGCCTGCAATATTGAAAGGATGTATGCAGTATGCAACACGACGCTACGTTTACGAATGAAAAGTTTTGGAAAAACGATTTTATATTTTGTATTGAATGTCTAGCACTTGTTAATTGAAATTCATTGAAAAATAACGTCCCAAGTAGGTACATAAAATATAGATAGATAGAACAATAAAATTAAAAAAAAAAATGCTAAACATAGTATGCACCTACGCAGAACGAACAATAAATTAACGAAGCATTTTTAATATAGGCACTACCAAGATCGAGAGGTCACGAGAAACTTAGTGCATTATAAATTCTTGCGAGAAACTAATTATGCTAAAATTAAAATTGTTTAGATGCGCATTGAATTTAAACTCAATTCTACGTAGTAATTTAAATGAATGAATGCGTTTATTAGCCAGAAATATGACTGTCAAAGATTACAAAATTAAGACATTATAGTCACCTATTTACCTCATATGGCATTACACATTAATTTAAGAAAGGTAAGAGAAACAGTCAAATATTTTTACCAGAATCTTTATCCTCTAATATCGTATAACTGAAATATCCCAAAATAACTCAAACTCCAACGCTTTCAAGTTTCTACAACCCGATAATAAAACCAAAGAGGAGCGTCAGCAAAACAAAACTTGAAAACGAAAATAAACCCTGAGATAAAAAAATAAACATTTTATCAATGTGCTACGGACCAAATGTGTGTGATCTTTCAGTGCAGCTATTGTATCGATTTTACATCCGGCTGCGAACGAAAATGGATGGATACTACTAATTGACGAGTTTTCGAAGTCATCTCGCTTACGAATTGAGATTGATGAGTCCGATAAATCATTGATTAAAAAGTTTTGGTTAGGTCGTGAAAGCTTTTGGAAATTATTGTACGACTATAGATAAAAAAACATAAGCTGTAAAACATATAACTTGTATTAAAAAACGCTGCAACGTAAACCGATTAATGAGAAAAACATTATTATTACCCGGTGGGTGGTAGGACTCATCAGCAAGAGTCCGTTTTTGTGGGTACCACCACAGTGCCAGATAATCTGCCTCCAAACAGTACTGTAAAGCATTACTGTGTTTAGGTTTGAAGGGCACTGTAGGTTGTGAAATCACTGGTTGAAAGGGACTTTATAACTACGTCTTGGAGCGCAGTATAGCGTCGAGCAAACTTTAAAATTAAAGCTGCAATTATTTTGGCCAGGTGTAGTACTTAACATAATTTTCTGACATAAAAAAATTGATAATAGTAATGATTTTTGTTTATAATTAATAAGATTCAAAAATAAACAAGTTTGTTAGTTAGTTAAACATAATTAAACCAAACTACTTAGTTTGGTGGACCTGTAGAGTTGAAATAGTGGTACGGCTAAATTGACCGAACTTTCAATGTCCGGTTGCGTATCTGCATTGCATGGAGCAAAGGGGTTTTGTTTTTATGATTGCACCATAACTGTTATATTTTATTTGGTATAGATTTTTATTAGACTGGGGGTTTATCATATTTCAATATTTTGTGAGCAATTTAAAATTGGTAGATAAAAGTATTTTTGTAACAAAAATATGCTAGAAATTCTAGTAGAAAATTCTAGCTAGTAAAAATCAATTGCCAGGCCTCTCCTAAATAATGCATCAAAGCAATGTCATCGGTCATTTTAAAAAACGTTAAGTTAAGTTAAAAGTTAAAGTTCGATCTGTTACCCAATTGCATATAAATAAATAGATCAAGGCAGATCAAACTTTTTTGAGGCGACAGGATGAGAATAAATATCATCAAATAGGGAACTTGAACAAAAAAAAACGTATTCCCAAAGTTAAGAAATTGGCATACTCTCTGGCGAGAGTGATTGGGTCTTAATCCATCACGCGGACCTAATGCAGATTGGTGGATAACTTGCCATACAGTCCATTATTAAATGTTTTGTTATTTGTAGCTCTATTCTATGTACTAAAATTTACAACCGACATGAATATGAGTTACCTACCTACCAATTCATCGATAAACGTTTATTAGACTGGCATGTATCCAACATAGAGTTTATTCGTAGGGAATTACTAGGCTTGATGTATTATAAAACATGAGTTTGGTTTGTTGTATATCGTAACGTGTACTTTAAATTATTAGAATAATGGTTGTTTTTAAAAAATATTTTCAATGAATGCAACATCCTCTCAAACAACATGAAATAAATGTAAGCTAAACTTACCCTAAACCTTATATAGAATAATCTTTAGAAATTATAGTAGAGCACCCAGCGACTGTTTCAATATCTTGGAAAATGAATCAAAATGTGAAATTTATGGTCTCTAGAACTTACCGCTTTTGCTGTGCGTCGATTGTCAATCGGACGCCAGTCAGCCAGCCAGCCAGACAGTAACACAACAATTTTACTTATTTATTATTTGGCTGTAGGCGCTCATGTCTGAAACGAAATTACTTACTGATGATTGGTTTAAATCGTATAAGTAGTGCACTTACCTTGGCAATTCTTTTGCAGGACTGGACTGAGTCTCCTGATGACTGAACGAAGCCATTTTGTGTTAATCACGGAACAGTTTTATCACTCATTGTCTCAGATTTTCAGCAGCACCCATTAGTAAAAGTCACTTTCTTTAAATAATTATAAACAGTTTCTGTAGGGAAAAAAAACTATTTGTCTCTGGTATATCGTGTGAGAATTACGGTTTGGTATATAAAGTGTATTTTGATGTAAAACTACTTAAATATTTATTTTGTAATACCACGGACTACCCATACCATGAGCATAAACAGAGCAAGAATATTTGTTTACGTCTAAAAGTTATGGAGAGTAGTTCAATAAATTGTGTATTCCGGATAAAAATGGTAAGTCGTTAAACTTTGACGGGAAAGTTGAAAACAACTGCGCGGAAGGGTTTTGTATTATTTATTATAAATTATAGTTTAAAAGTTGAATAAGAACAAATTAATAAAATAAGACAGTGTTTATGATAAGCCTTTGATTTGATGATTATCACGTCTTGACACATAAAAATTCCTTTCATTATTGAATGCAATATTTACGCGTGGTGTAAACCACTCCATAAAAGACGCTTACAAAGTAAATTAACTACCGTACCACGCAACGCCAGAGTGTTGAGTCGTCAATCAACCTTCATAAATGCTTACATAACTGGCTGCCATTCAATATGCATAATACCATTACAAAGTAATAAACAAATACCTATCCATTAGTAATAAAGCGGCACATACTGTTCGGCTTGACGACCTATAAACCTTAGGCTACGACTGTAGGTGCCAAACATAAATGAAGACAAATTTTTTGTGCATTTGGGTAGCTTTTAAAATTTTATACAATATGTTGCTTTTGGCAATGTTATGAATAATGTGCTCTGGCAGTTAAGAAAAGTGTAGAATTGAAAACTCTTTGTATAAACCACACAAGAAAAACAGCTAGTCGTATTTCTACACAATAATATATTTCTGTTTTTTCCCTGATTTATTGCACTAGATGTTCTTTTTTCAAGCTAATACGGATTATGACTTATTTCTAGATTTATCCTGGTTAAAATATGTGTTTGTTCAACAGGATTTTTTATCTTGTGGTCAAAATTGTGAGAAATCCAATTTTTTATAGTTTATTGTTATTGGCGCAAAAAAGGAAATGTTCTTGTAGAAGAAGGGCGCATTAAAGAAAGAATAAAACTAACCCTTGCAAAAAATAGTGAAAGTAAGCGCAATCGTTTAAAAATCTCAACGTTTCTGTATACCTATACGCTCTGCTTATGGCTCTTGTTTTGCACAAGCAAAGCCTTACAATGGAACTGGCTGTGGATTTATTTGACAGGTTATAGCGTATGAGCTTGGATCGCAATCAAATCTGAAGACTTCTGGAGTTAGTTTTAACGAGCGGAGTGTGTTAGCAATTTCACTTATTGTTTGTTTAGTATTCGATTGAAGGTAATTTTGTGATACGAGTAATATTTAAAACTTTTGTACCTAAGTAATAATATTTAATTTATGATAGTTTATTTTTTAAACCTTAAAAATCGTAGGCCCGTTTGTTCTGAGTTCAACCCATAATAAAAAGTGCAGACCCATGAATCTATTTGTAACTAAGAACCTTGTTTATTGCAGAAATAGCAATTGGGGCTGGGTCACAAAAATTGGCTGATTTTTTTTCTGCAATCCTTTACATTTACATTGCTCTGGCAGTAGAGCAAAGTTACGCTGCGTAACCCGTTCAGTTTCGCTTCAAAGTCTAAAGTCACAAAGGGACGAAATGAACACAGTTTCGTGAAGACATTAAAAATTTATGGCCTCGCTTCGCTTTGTGCTTTTATTGTCGACTTCTGTACTACGTAATAATTAAAATAGCTACGTATCCCCAATATGAATTTTAAAGTTGCAAAAGGTTGACATTAAATTTTTTGATGATAATAATAAAGCGATCTTATTTTATTATTTTCTAAATTTTATAGGGTCGGATAGTTTAAAATCGTACGAATTTAGTAAAACCAGAACATCATCAACGCAACCATAAAAAAAATTAAAATATAGGCTCTTTAGTCAATTCATCCCGCTCGAACTTATCCCGCGGGATTGTTGACAGTTGACCTAATGAATATTCACAACAAATCCGGCGTGGATTGCATCAAAATATTGTTTATTATTATTGTTTTTATTATTATAACCTTTTTCTTTCCTTCCCATTCAGTTTATTTTATTAATTCTTGTATACGAATCCCTCTTTGGGTATTAGGCCTCCTCTAGTTCACTCCATATTTCTATGTCTTCCGCTTTTTACAACTACGTTTTCCAGCGGTTTTTATGATATCAAAATATTTAGAAGGTACTTAATTCATCACCAATGACGCTAATCACAGACGGCGACCCTTTTACATCAACGTCCAAATGGTGAGCGCGCGCAATTATCAGATCCGAGGCTTTGCGGAGACAAATTTGCAGTGACCCTTAAAAGGCCTTCTTACTCTTGAACGGATCGGTATTAGACAAATATTAGAAAATGCCATTTCATGACAACCTAGCGCCAAATTTTACCTTCTTTCCAAGTTTACAAAAAATTTACAGCAATATTTACACAGACAGAATTGGATTGAAATTGGAATTTAATGGCTTCTGGTTGGTGATGAAACAATGACACCAGGAGTTTCCTAATATTGGTAGAGATTGTATATTGGTTGATTGTAATATTGGTGTTTTGGTCCGTAACGGATTCAATTCAAGTTCAAATCGGAGTTTAGTTTACTGACGTTATTGAGATTAATTTGACGCTAAGTTTGCACACAAAAGTACGAAATGTCATAATTCAAATGATCGATTGGAAATGCGTTGAAGAGTAAGGCCCCAGGCTGCCAGCAAGTCGTTTAGAAGCATGAATCTGCAGTGACCCTTTACCCTGAATCCTAATGATCCTGCTTATCATGCCGAGCGGCCCCTTAAGGGGGGAGTTTAATTAATTTATGAATTAAATACGACCGTCTTCCGAAATTTGGATTAAGAGTTTCCAAATTATAGCGGGTATTGGTTTTCAAAATTTAATAATGGTGGATAAGTATGGCTGTTAATCGAAACAATTGCTACCGCTGACCTTGAAACATATAGTGCCTGCAACATACGCTAATCAAAACACAAAATGGATAAATATGTAAAAAAGATACCAACATATTTTTATAAAAGTGGAACCTATTCCTTGCGCTAATAATGAAAGACCCTGTTAATGACACGTGTTGTAAAAGTTGTTCATTTATAGTTATAAAATTCTAGTCCACTCAATCAAAGGTTTTTCAAAGGCCATGGCATAAAGCTAAACCGACAGCTGTAAAGAACGGAAGCGTTCAGTAATAAGCTGGCTTTGCATCTGTCTATTGTTATTGCTGGTCTAGGAGAATTTACACAACTAACTAAACCTCTAGATATAGGTTTTAAAGCAAGGTATTTTTTCAGTTGCTTAACGTCAATTATTGTTTAAATCGACAAAAAAAGGCAGAGAAAGTAGACGTATATCTTATATATACTTATTTCTAATAAAAAACCACAATTGATGTAAATTTATATTTAGAAATTGATGAGATGCTCAAAATGGTAAATGATGAATCAAAATATATTTATTATATTTCTAAATTAATTTCAATTAGCTCGCTTGCCTAGGCTCTGAAATTGTTGAAGAATTTTTGACAAGAGCAAGCAATGCAAAAAATTGTTTAATGTACCTACTACAACCACTGTTTGAAGGCATGCTTTAAATAAATTTATGCATATAATACGTGTATTATACGAGTATATCTATATAATAATCAAAACAAGTGCAAAAACATAGGCACTGCAATAAAGCGTGAATACACACGATCACGTAATTAAACACTCTTGTAATACACCACGGGGGCCAGTGGACTGCCTGTTTTAGTATTATTACACTTTATAAAACGGGCCTCCGGTTTTATGGATTATAAATTTCATTAGCGTGTGCTGTCCGAACATTGCGTTTATTGCGGCCAGCTCATGACGAGCGAGCGGGCTTAAGAGATTAAATTAATATTGGAAGTATGAGTAGGTATATAGGTACAGGGTAATCTTTGGGCTGATATAGTGCAGAATATTAGGTAAACTTCCGAAAACGAAATTCCTTAAAAATTATCTCCGTTTCAGACATGTTTTAACAGATCATCATGACAGCTTTGTGATGTTTTCAGTGCTGGGCCTGCTCTCAAGCAAAAATAAATGGCTCTTAATGTACCACGCGGACCCAATGTAGATTAGTGAACGGTAAAATAAATGTCTTTCGATTTTTACATGCTTTTCAAAATTTAGTTCTTGAACATGCCGGTTTTGTCACTACACTATGTTAAGTGACATTGTGCATAATTTGATTAATGACACCAACATTTTAAGTAAGCAAGTTTGTAAGAGTCAGTTGGCCGATGATGACTGAATTTATATGCCGCCCGCTATGGCGTAGCGACTGTTATAACTTGGATTTACAGCGTGCTCTCAAAAACACGGAAGCGCGTAGATGAAAATATCACTAACGTTTACCTATTCACTGATGACCTCGCAGAATCTGTTGTTGATCTGTTACAAATAACTTAGACAGCTACCCCACAAGCGCCTGTCTCCATTAGTAAAAGCTGCCATTTGAAGCGACATCAATTTGAATGAGGATAAAAAGTAAGGACAATTATCCTGATCTCAAGTTGACGTCGTCACTTCAATTAGCAGCTCGCACAATGAATAGAGAATCGAATAGGTAAGAAATTAGACTAAGTAATTTTATAAGTCTTTGGGATTATACTATTATAATTCAATAATGAGAGCGCTGGGAGATTGGATCGTCTAAAATACGTGTGATTTTAGAACGAAATCGTGTTCGGCACGCATGCTTGGCTGACTAAATAACTGTGTGTATCGCGGCCTTTTCTAGAATAAAGCCTGCAAGGTTTATTACCATTATTTATTTTGTAGTTTTGTTATGTTAATTAAAAGTTATGCTTTGTTAGTCCTTCGCTAAATGACTGGTCATATCACTGATACATTTTTAGTTGATATGGTAGGTAAAACTTGATCGACCAAGATAAAATTCAATTGGTACCTTAGCGAACCAATTGAATTTTCTATGTTCTTTTAAATTAACGAGGTTGCTACAAAAGTAATATTAGTTTGTTTTGTAAAAACCAGAGTTTTAATATAAAAGTGCAAATCTACATCAAAATGATAAATAACACCAAGATCTTTTGATTAAAAAAAAAAAGGCAAATTTGCCTCGCATCGCGACCAAGTCTACCGCGTGTATAGCCTCGATAAACAGTTTTTTTAAAGAACTGTAATAAAATCCATCGTCATTATTCATCAAGTCTTATGAACCTCTTTTGCACCGAAACTGAACAAGCTTGTGTTTCGGCTGGCCACCCTTTCAAAATACAATTAGCTACTTGCATAAACAATACAGCTGTATAATATCAGTTTAAATTTAAAAATATTTTCATAAAATTGAAATTATATTCTGCTTAAAAAACCAGTAAATCTACTGGTATTTTACATTGTAGCATGATTTATTCACAGTTCGACCACAAAAACTGTGTTGAATGAAAATTTAAAACAGTTATGAGAGAATTAACAAGGATTTTAAGTGGTTTGTGGAAAATGAAAAACTAACGGCAGTGAATCAGGCGAGGCAGTTGGCATTACGGTTGTAAATTCTGTTAAAGGTCTAGGGCACCACTGTTTTTATTATTAATTCCGTTTATGTAAGTGTAAGACTGAGGAACAAAGTCAAAAAACCTTTCTTGTTTGCTGGAGTAATGCCCGAAACTGACTGACTTTTACTTCGCACTACTGCAGTATTTGGTTCTGAGAGCTTCATAAAACATGTTATCTTATGTTCTATACTTACTCACAACACAGCGAATATTATTTTGCAAAAATAATGATCATAAAAAGAGTTTCTTCGGCCAATATTCCGTTTTCTCTTCCATTTTAGTGTTTTTTCTCGTGTTATTTTGAGTTTTGTTGTGTAAATTTGGTTGCAGTTTTTTAATAATAAAACTCTTCTTCTTTTAATTTAATAATAAAACTTGTAGTGTTGGCACAAGGGTTTTTTTTTTAATGGCAGTCTGTCTGTTTAGACAATATTGCCAGTGTCAAGTATTGTCGACGTATACATCAAAGTCGAATTTTGAATTTGACGAACAACATTTTGAAAGAAATGATGGCGTCCTTTTAAAATTTTCAAGGAGAATCTTCGACCAAATTACAAACCAACATCACCCTTCCATTTCAATCACTTACACTTGTTCCAAGACTACGAGTCGTATTGGTTAAACTGCCACCAAATTTACACAATAAAACTCAAAATAACTCGAGAAAAACAATTAAAATGGGAGAAACATGTCGTACCGGCAAAAAGACCGAAGAAACTCGGCACAAGGTTTAAATGATTTAAATTATAGTGATCTTTGTTTGTCAATGTCAATCTTTCAAAAGTTTGTTCGTTTCAATCAATAAATTCGAACTTGATTCTTCTTCTTCTTCTTTTATGGACTCTGTGGCTTATTTGCCACAATTTTGCCAGTGTCAAGTGAATTATTTTGATTGTCGCTTAGCAACGTAAACAATCGAAATTTGGAAAGAAATGGTGATTTTTCTTTCATAATTCCCTTGGAAAGTCTTTGACTAAATTACAAACCAACATTACCCCTCCATTTCAATTGTAAAACTTGTGCTAAGTAAACAAATTGAATTGGATAAACTGCCACCAAATTTACGCAATAAAACTTAAAATAACACGAGAAAAATAATTAAAATGGGAGGACCCATGTCGTTTTGACAAAATAGCCAAAGACAATCCCTCGAACTTGATTCGCATGTTTTTATAATATACGTTGACAATTAACTTGACACTGATCTTGCATATACAGCCAAATACAGAACACGTTTGTTGCAATATACGGTACTCTGTCTGCTATTTACACAACCAGGCACATTATTTTAGCATACCTCGTACTTCTTTAACCACAACAAAATGTACCCAGAAAGAAATATCTTATTTATCCAAGTCCGTTAAAACTCCGCAATTTTTCATTCAGTATTATTCAGTTCTAAATAGACTCTCGAGGGAGCTCAAGAAAGTGCACTTACTATAATTGTTTTCTTGAAATAAAATGCGCTTCAGTGAATAAAATTGGCTCGTGGTAAGTAGTGATGTGCTAATTTCCGCTTTTCTACGATTTTCCAATGCGTCTGTTTTTCCAGTCAGTACCACTGACATAACTTTCACCCAAAAAGCATACAATACGGCAAAACTTTATATATTATTTTCGAAAATCATATTATTATATTATAGAATTTACTACCGTGCTTCGGAGGGCACGTTAAGCAGTCTGTTCCAGCTTTTTAAAAGTTGTTAGGCCATGACAGAGGCCTTCGGGCCTAAAAACTCTGTCACCAGAGTTGGCTACTGACTCATACAAACTTATTTACTATGTTGACAAAATCATCAACAATCTGCGCTGCACAAACATGGGAATCGGAACGCAGTTTCGTTTTAAGTAAAGTGTACCTCTTATGTTTAAGTGTTATGAGAGCACTTCTCATAGAGTGATTGATCTCAGTTTTACATGTTTGTTTTATTCGCTGTGAACGTTTGATGCTCTTTATTTGATTAAACGATGTTGATGTGCTTTTACTTGCTAAGTTGGGTATTTTTACTGTTGCTTATAAAATCAGAACAGGGAAATGTAAAAACAAGTGCCTATATAGTAGGTACATTGAAACAAATATTTACAAATATTTGCAGATCATGCAAATATAATATGTCATGCAGCGGGTATCGAACCCACAACCTCACGCTTCTCAATCGGGCACTCGCCTACCGCGCCACCGAGCCTAGAGACGAGAGTCATGTCAAGAAAGTTTGTATGAGTCAGTGACCAGCTCTGATGACGGAGTTAATTGCCTGTTAATTAAATTAGTTTTTGAAGATGCGGCTTTATTTATTAATTCATGAAAAAAATACCTTTTTTCTGTGAAATATAGTTATATTTTTACAATCGGTTGCCGATTACTAAATTTTTCAATTTACAATAATAATATATAAATACAAAGTTATTATTTACACAGCAATATATTATAATCATAAAATAAGCCTCTTCACTTTCATTCACATTTTTTTTCTATTGCTATTTTGCTGTAACTTTATTTGTAAAGAACAGCGTTTTCAATTCCACTGTCAGTGACTACTACGGAATCTTATATGTTGTGCGAGTCTTTGTGCAAGCTCATTAGCTTTGTGAGGCTTGGGGACTGTTCCTTAACTATTAAGTCACTGCAAGATTTTTTTGACCTGCCCCCATGAACTCTTATAGCGATTCAAATGAAGACCTAAACTAAATTGTCAAAAAATTTTATACCATGACATGATTGTCTAATTGATATCATGGTACAAAATTTACTGTACTCAATTGCTGTACTCAATATATAGTAAAAAATAAAATATTGAATATAAACTGAATGATATTTTTCGGGCAAATATATAAGCGGTGAAGTTAGCTATAGTTTTAATTCGTATTCAAATTTTAATTTAGATGCAGACAACCAAAAAAGAAAAAAACACTACTAAAAATAGAATAGTCTCGGTTAGTCAGCATAATCGTATAGTTTAGAATCAACTCCATGTAAAATGACTTAGTTAACCCAGTTTGTGCGCAAAACATAAATTTGATCGTTGTCTCTTCAATATAACACATGGTTAAACTAAATATTCTAGAAACCCTTAAAAATAATACATACCTACACCCCTACGTAATACATACATACAAATATAAATATAAATGTATATATCTATTTCTAATAACATAGGAAAACGCAAACAAATATCCTCAACAATGTACTGAAGTAGAAACGTAAAAAAAGAAGCTATAATCATCAAATCATCGGATTAAAACACTTACCACTTTCTGTATTAGGTAGGTACAGTTTTCTAAACCGAGCCATGACGGATTTACATTTTAGGCTCAGTCAGTTTTACTTTTGCAGTTAAAGGATATAAATCAAACTAAGTAGCCTATAGCAATAGGCCATTATAAAAACGTAGTTGAATATTAATCAGGCAGATCAGTTGAAAAGTTCAGCTATATGGGTATTTGCGGTTAAGCTGGACCAGTTGCGAACTAAAATAAGCTGATATACCTTTACATACCTAGAGATATTATTTTTAATATTTGTTTTAATTATAATATAGCATAGTTTTCTCTCCATATTAGTAGATTTAATTTTGGTGTTACGTATTGTTGGTTTATAGAGAAATTTTCAAAAAATATTATATTTGTTAATTTATTTTGCTTGAATTAAGTTCACATCGTGAATTTTTAACAGAGTAGTAGCAGTATAACTATGTTATTGGTTTTTAAATTATTTATAAATGTAGAATATTAAAAAACTCATTGTAAAAAACACCTACCAGTGGTACTGAATTCTCATAACCAACCTTTTACAAAGCATGACTTTTTCCACCACAATATTTTATTCAGCAATGAAATATGTTTTGAGATAAAACCCTGCCACTACATACACAAACACGAGGGTAGACCACGTTTCGCACTTCAGGCTCGAGCGCACGTGCGCTCGCCACCGCGTCCGTAGAGCTACTAACCGAACGAATGAACTTCAGTTTCATGCTTGCATCTCTTCCTTCAAAAGCCTCCTCGCTTTCCTGGGTGCCTAGTAGCGCGGATATGCTTTTGGGGAAATTTTTTTGCGTTTTAGGTAAATTGCTTGGGTATATGGTAAGGTAAGAATTAACATACATTAATAAACAAATAAATGTACTAGTAATAAATGTAGGTATTTTGTGTGGGTTAGAAAAATAAAATTATGAACATGCTATGTCATATACATACAGCGATAATATTCTGTGAAACTAAAGCATGCTAGAATATAATAATGATGTTTAAATATTATTTAATTTTTATTTTTACTTAACTAGAGCTATTTTGATAATTACATAGCAGTTTTGAATGGCTTGGTCCCAAAATCACCTTAGATAATAAATTAACTATATTTTCTAATTTATAAAAAAACTGCGCCCAAACTTGGCTGAAATAACTCAATCTGGCTATTTTAAAAATCAACGGCAGGGCAGTACAATTACTAAAATTTGAGATTTTCTTAGTAATTAGAGCCCTGAAAACTCTGAATTTGGACAAACAATTTCCCTATAATTAAAATGGGGAGTTCGGGGTTCCTCATTTGCAATCCTTTATTCTCCTTTATAAACTCCTTTTCGATGTAAAAACGTTTGACAATAAACCCTACACCTTTAGGTATTGGAGGTGAATGCAAAGGGAGTTTCACCACCCTGTACTTTACTCTGTTTGTTGCTTCTTTATGAAGTTTGAAGGTTGTGCGTTAGCTTTTAGCTTTTTAAAGTTATTAGGTTAAAAAATGTGCCATAAAAGTGTGCCATTTTTGGAGGGACTAATTTATTAATACATTAATAATTAGTCCGTAAAATATCATGCTGTATGATTATATTAAAACAGACTATAATAATACTCGTATCATGCATTGGATAGTTTAATATAAAATCGTTTAAGAGTCTCTTCTGACAGACTACCGTTCGTTTGTTCTCGTCATTTATTATCAGAACAAACATAATTCACCTATTTGTGAAAAACACTGTCTGTGTTTTTTTTTTCAAATGTTAGCAAGTGACAACCCGCCTGATGTTAAGCACCACGAAGATGCAGTGACACCCAAATTTTAAAGTTTTTAAGTTCTGCGTGACACCGAACTGCGCTCATCACTCCAAAACGTTGTCAAGTCTCTTTCGCCCAGTAATTTCACTTGCGTTTCCTAAATTTCCTTCAAAACCAAACACAATCAATGCCATTTCTCAATTCCTGCAAACCATCACATTAAATACATACAATTTATATTAGAAATTCCACTGTGATGGTGGCTGGCAGGTAAGTGACGCACAAAGCCTGGCTTATACTCCGCGGCATGGATGGAAGCTAGACGGAACTCTAATTGGCTGCACAATACGCAGTACTTGCAAACTATAGTGGTAGTTAGTTGGCCGCTACAAAGATTCAACCAGAAGATTAAATGACTGATAAACTAATATTTGTCTATACTAACAGACACAACGTTAGGCCAAAGATAGTCTAAAACAAACGAATACTCAAAATTTAGTTTTTTACGATATTTTTGAAACCTTCATTCAAAATTAATCCTATCAGACACAATAGATTTTCTGTAATACCCATGGTTTACCCATTTACGTTAACCATTGGTAGTTTCTCAAATAAAATACCTACCAAGACTACTTAGCTTCTAAAAATGTTCTGGTTACAAATAAAAAAATCATTGATCATCAGAATTGAAAATTCAAAAGCAAATGTACAATTATAAAACTAGAGCCAAATAAAAGTACTAAAAATGTTAACCAAAAACCATTTCCGTTCTTTTCTACCGTAGCTTATAAAACACAATAAAATTATCAATGGTGCATTAACTCGAGTCAAATTTGTTTACGTTATAATAATGTTTATCTGACCACTGACCCGTTTAATGCTAGCCCTGGGGAGAGTTGACCCTCTATGCAACGGCACGTCATTTGGAACGCTTCTGAACAGATTTTTATAACCACCACCCTACGCTTACCCTTAAAAAACTACCGCACAACCTTAGATCAACGCAGTAAGGTTTAGTTTCGATTGAGTTTGTTGTAAGTGTGGAAAATTTGTTTGTAGATAGGGTGAACATACTTTGACAATGTGCATTAGAAGGGTAGCACAGTAATTTGATACTGCTTAAGTCGTGGGAATGCGAGATTTATAGATCGTGTGCGTAATGAATAATACGGATAAGGATCTGGGATGGGAAATAGGCTGTCTTGGTGTCGTAAGGGAAAACAACTTCTTCATTCATACTCTTCCTACATTGTTAAATGTGTTTGCTAAATAGCTGTTAATCTACTAAATTAATCTACTAAAATAGATCAGTCAGCTCCTTTGGTCTTTTTGCAACCAGATTATTATTATTATCCACTTTAATTATTTGCATTATTTTAATTAGACAGTGTGCACCGTGTATTTGAATATTACTTTTAAATACCCGGTGTACGTATTTACGGTATAATTTAAAAAAACAAAATTAGTGCTACGGTTTAGGTTTGTTCTCATTAGTTCTATTTATTTCATTTCTTGATGATGGTAAAAACTAAGGGGTTTTTTTAAAGATAACTTACACTTTTCAGCAAATTCATAACTTATATTGTAGATTACTGGTACGATGCTTACCTGGAAAATAAAAAATATAAAATAAACTTTTCCTGTAGAAAACAAAGCGCTGTACTTTAATTTTATAGTCTGCAAAGCTGCGAGCAATACCCATAAGTATTGCGAGCAGTACTTTTTTTCAAACATAAAGAAATAATGGCATCGAGACGGGCCATAATGGCGGCAATGTCTCGTGTCACGAGGCAGAGTGACACAGACGATGCGAACAAAAATTCAAAATTACCCTTCCTAATTCCGTATTCACATAGAAAGCGGTCACAGCTGTCTACCAGCACTTACCGGTGGGCTCAAGGAACTCAAGCATTGTCAAAGTTATATGCGGGATTCGAAGTAGGCAACTTGTTTTATGTGTAAATTTGTACACACTCCCGACAAAAAGATGGCAAACACAGTTATTATATGAAATATCTGTGCGAGCGTGGTTGATAGCTGGTATTGGCTTAAAAGCTTTGCCCCTGCATTTGTTTTATGAAATAAAGTTCGGATGTGGATGGATGATTAATATTTTATCTACATATCATGATCCTGGAACTTAATGAATGTTATATTTTATAAGCTCAAAACTCTAACTATCTTCAGAAATAAGCTCGCTCTATTCAAGGGCGGGCATTTTGAAATTAGAACGCTAGGCTATTTGCACTTGAGTAGAGGACAAAAGGCCTCGGCGCGGCTCGTGCGTGCCTTATTGAGCCACGCCTCGGGGTTAGTGATGCGCTAACTGGCTACTTTTGAAAAATTTAAAAATAGAGCTACAATCTTTTAGAAAACTATTGTGGGTATTAGTGTAATTTTTACTGTTAACAGAATATTTACTTTAATGCAACTGCGCCAACGTAATTGGGAACCGGCAAAATACTCAACTCATGGTTTACAATGAAAATTATAGAACCACCATACCTGTAACACTTGCTGGATAACAGTTTCTCATAAGACTCCCAAAAAAGGGTGAAGTTACTGCGGGTTGAGAGTTATTTTTTTAATTCTATAAGTGCCTTTTAATCTGGGGCTAAGTTTTAGTAACCATTGCTGGTTATCTCTCTTCGGTCTCATGCCAGCTTTTCCGCTGTAGGATTATTATTATAATATCTACTTACGATATTCTTATTTATTAAAGTAGAGGTTACTAGATGTTTCATAAATTGCGGGCATCTATTTTTAAAATACAGTGTTTAGAAGATAGACTGATGGATTATGTGAGTGTAATCAATCATTACATGAAAATTAATGCACAAAGCCCGCCGCACATGCACTCACTCGCATTGGTTGTCTCGAGCCACGTGCAAGTGGCAACTTTTAAAACCTATGGCACTTAGTACTAATATCTGTTCTGTGCTATAGCGTGATATCGAACAACACACTTGCCTTCACGTGTCGACGCAGTGTCGTACGTGAACATGGAAAACAATTGCCACGAAGTCAAAACGGCGCAGTATCGTGAACCTATGCGAGTGTTGGCGTGTGCGGCGATCGTTAAGAGATGAATGTAATGTGGCAGCAAAAGTTGAGAAAGAGATTTATGAGGAAATGCCTGGCCTCTATAAATAAAGCTAAGGGATACTTTAATATTATGAGCTTGTTGGTTCCAGCCTAGGACTTGTCAAAGCTGTGCTAGAATTCTGGTGGTGTAGTGAAATGAACCTTAGTTTCTGGTCTTAAAGTCGTGATTACAAATAAATAAATAATGCTGGACAATCAACACAGCATTATCTAGCCCCAAGGTAAGCAGAGCATGTGCTAAGTTTTATTTTAATCCGGCTCTCAGATTTTTACCTACCTACTAAGGTGACAATCAATGATACGGTCCACCTGGTAACTTAACAGTTACCGTAATCTATGGACACTTGTAATAATAGAGGTAACTCGCGCGTTGCCGGCCTTTAAAATATTTAAAAACACGTTTTTTTTGAAGAATTTTATTACAAATCCGTCCCATGCCTAGTGTTCGCGCCTCAGGCGACCATTCAGCAATGCCGCGGGTAAACTCTATGCAGCCCGCGAATAAATACGGCTCTAGGAGATGGAATCCTGTTTTACGGTGAATTCACAGCTAGAGTTTCAGTTCGGCCTCTAACTCTTTTCAGGTTTGCACTGCTTTTAGTAATTTGAGACGTTTATCTTTTTTTTATTTATATGCGAATAGGTAAAGTATTTTTTTTATCGGTTTTTCAAATACAGATCGACTTTATATAGTTGGCTTTACAATGCGGAATGCAAGGTTTGCCCTTCTAAAGCTAGAGGCACAAAGACAATAAAATAATAAACATAATAATTTTTTACTCTCTTCATTTCTTAAATTCACACTATTGTCTGTTTTTGCTATAATTTAGGATCAATGATGTTTCCATAAAAAAAAAAGATTTTAATATATATAATTTTTAGGCCGTTTCCACTTGCTCCTTTGACGTTCTGTTCCTATCTGTTCAATTATTTATTTCGTTACTTAACTTGGATTTAAATCAAGACTCAAAGATCGATTTTGAGACAGTAAAACTGTCTCAAAATCGATCTTGCAGAACTGACAAAAATCTATACTGACCGTCGTTTGAGTTTGGTTCTGAAATATAGACCAAAATGTAAAAATATCTAAAATAAATAAAGAAAAACAATCTAAAAACACCCCATTCTAAGAAGCAATTTATCCTTAGGACATTTCACACCATTTATCTATTCTTTCAACGCAACAATACCACTAAGCCAGTGAAACTCAAAACTAGCCGAAGTGGGATTCCATAGTCGGGATCCAATTGGCCTCATCGATCCTTATTACGTTACTCTAACTCGAAGAAGTGGGAATTCGTTTTATCGTTTCCTGTTACTGTTTGCGCTAAATTATTTCCCTGTCCCTCTTGCCTTTACTTTGTAAACTGGATCTTTTCTTTGTGTGATGTCGAAAGGTTCAAAAGTTTTGTTTATATTTTGAGCTTATATTAGAGTTAGTGGTCACTGCGACTGGACCGGGTTTTTTTACAACCTTCGGAAGATTCCCGTTGCGTTCTCTAGGACATGAACTTCGGGAATATTTTTTTCATGCACCCGTATATTTATAATGAACACACCTCACATTCCTCAGCTTTGTTAAGGCAAACGGTTTCAGTCAGTCAGTCTGTAAAAAACCATTTTTTTTTAAATAATAAACGGGTAAAGGCTAGACCGCACAGAGCGACACTTCGCGGCAGCGGCCCGACGCGACACATAGCGACAAAATATTCTTTGTATGAAATTGTATGAAGTATAACGCACTACGCTGCAGCGGAACTACGTGACGCGACACTGCGCGTCAAAGTTGACCAACTCATCAAAACTGAAGCGCCGTGTCGCGTCGCGCAGCTCCGCTACCGCTAGTGCGGTATAGCAAGTGACGCGACACTTCACTTTATTCAAGTTAGTACCAGGGATGTTAGATGGCCACTCGGAAATCCTTGTACCAGGCTGGGTACGTCTAACACCCCTGGTTAGTACCTACGTGTTTGCCGTTTGGTACGCTTTGGTATGCTCAGAAGCTGCCGAACGACTGACAGATAAAATTTGCTGCAAACTGTCGCGCCACTGCAGTTCTAGTGCGGTATACCTAATAGTGTCGCTATGTGTCGCGTCGCGCCGCTGCCGCGAAGTGTCGCTCAGTGCGGTCTAGCCTTATGAATATGATCTTATTTTTATATGAACTAACTTTTTAGCAGTAAATATAGTTTACCGCTAAATAACAGCCGCTATTTAAAGGGCGGCCGTTTCTTAGAGAACTATAGCTATAAGTAATGTTGATGCACACGTCGCTGCGTCGATTATGTAAAGAACCGTTCACATCGAAGATGTAATTACAAAGCGGAAAGTTTTTCTATTTTATATCTTCATTTTGTAAAGTTTTCGGTACTAGCTAAGCCCAGTTATAATTGTGGTTAGGCTTATTTCAGAGGTAGTTAGTTATTCCGGAATAAAAATATGCAAAGAAATAAAAAAATAGAATGCCTCACGTCGTCTTCAAAGGAATAAGATAAAAAAAAATTAACGCTCGCTGTCAATTTAAAAAAAATATTATGTTGACTGTAGTAAAAAGAAACATAGTATTGCATTAATATTAGTTCGTAACCCGGTAGCGAAGTAAGAACAGATATACATTTTTTTATTCTTACTTTGTAACTATATTACGAACTAAATAATGAAAATTCGTTCTCCGTAGCTGGTTACAAATCTTGATTACGTACGCGCACTAAAGGTAAAAAATAACATGCATAAACATAAATTAATTCACAAGGATTTCTTTAAAACTAGGTGATTTTTGCCTGTTCCACGCAACCCCAGCATATAGAAGAATCAGGCAACAAACACGACTGGGTTTCTAGCTTTTTTTGATGATCTCTAAACATTAATAGGTATCTACACAGCGGTATACATATTCTTGTTAAAAATAATTTGTACGAAAAGCGTACGAAAACTAGCTTGACATTAATTAATGTTCGTGTTCAAATATTCGAAATACGTTCCGGTCGTTTTGAAAAAACGTTCTACAAATCTTCAACGAATATTTGCCACCATTGTGGCCACAATTTTACAGTCCGGCGTGCATCGATTAACAAAAGTCGCTGCGATTAATCGCGCACAAACTTTCGCCAAAGTCCGCAATCATGAATCATTGCAGTTAATTTATGTGCCAACGAGTGTCGGCTGGGTCTGTAGGGCCCGGTTTTTGCCCCGGGCTAGCCGATAATCCGGGTGCCAGTTACAAATGCGTCCGGATTTGCGACAGGGGGGTGATGCGATAAAATTGTGTAAGACAACAGTTGAAATACAGGCAGCCTAGGTACAATATTATACGGCTGCAACTTAATAAAATAATTATGGTCAAGTATTTTCGTCTGTAAAGGAGCACTGGTTTTCCGCTTTGTGATCTTTATGGTCGTGGGTTTGAAAGCAGTCGTGCATCAATGGTTTGTTTTATTAACGTATTTCGTCCCACTGCTGGGAAACGGTCATTTCAAACCTCTCCAACCACCATTATCCTACGATTTATCCCACGATCCCTCAAAGATTTGATTAGCAAAATATGCACGCCACAATGCGTCAGTTTTTGATTGAAACCAAGTGAAATAGATTGCAACCGAATTACGTAATCACCCCTGAGGTTTTGATTGAAACTTACGGATTTCAACCGAATAACATTTATCAGCTAAGCAGTAAATGCTCGTGAGCGAGTTGTTCTATTCGAAATAAAAAAAAAACAATTCATCTATAAAAATAAAATTCAAACATTAAGTTACTTCGTCCTTAAACTATGCCGTGGAATCATAATAAAATGCAGCAGCAATAACAACTGTACACGAACACGGCAAATCCATCAACGTTCGGACAAATCAATCAGCCACCCGCAAAATAATCCGCCATAACTATCCAATATTATACCCTTAAAGCCTTACATTGCTACAAAATAAGAATCACAATCGCTTAACATTACGAACGTTATTTATAGGTCATTCGTTTGGAGTACTTATGCTTTCGCTAAGTGATCGACACGTCTTGCCTTCAAGAAGAAGGCGAATAATTTATGTAGTCTGAGAATTTTTTATTTTAAAGGTACCTTTTCAAGTTATATATTTTACGACATCCTTTGCAAATAAAATATGTTTTAAAGTTGTACATAAACGGCACGATAAAAATAAAAAAAGCCATTGAATTTCTTTACGACAATCAACAAAAACTATAGGTACTTACAACAAAATAAAAACTTTACAAAAGCAATCCTGTTAATCGAAGCCAAGGCCGCTTGTAATGGTTCTAACGAACGGAAAAATCAGATTATTCCACTATGAGTAGATAACAGAAAGTCAGGGTGCAATTCAAAGCATCGAGGAAACAAGGCAAAGGATACAAGAGTTTATTAAACTTTAGTGTAAGTAAGCTCTGTGTAAACAGCTAAACTTTTTTATCGTGTAAAGCTTTGAAATAATAAGACAGGTATAGTATATCTACAGATAATCATAATCAGGCAGTAGTTCATTAATAATTTTTTTTACTGCTATTGTCTGCCTTGCTATGGGCCAGAATAAAGTTTTTTTCTATCTTTTTCTTTCTGTCTTGATATTTTTAATTTTCATCATTATTTTATTTATCTCGTCAAAATTCTAATGTATAATTTATAAACCAGCATTATTAGGTAGAGTATTTTAACACACTCACGACCTTACTTTACTTTGCATAGCGCAACAACTCTGAGTTAGAATATCTAACCGCCACATCTCTTGCCCTATCCCAAAACTTATCACGGGCTATAAATTAAGAGATCCTGCTAAGACCCCACCAGGTCACCCTAAGCGAAGACATTGTTCGCTTGAGTGGAAATTATCTTACCGGGATTATCCTGGATGACAAGTTTTTCTTCTATTCCTGCGATTTATTTGTTGCTATTTGTATTACCTAACGTTTTGCTAACGGAAAAGACGTGTTTACTTCCCGTAAGCTTGATTCGACCAACTTTTGGAATAACTATATTCCACGGAATAAGAAATTTCAAATACAAGTAAACTGTCAGTTTACTCGCGAATAATTACTATTTATTCGTAGAATAGTGCCAATTTGGGTTTGGTCGAATCCAACCTTAGTTACTAATATCTGTTCTGTGCCTTAGTCGAAAAAAATACTCTGAAATAAGAACAGCATTTTAAAACAACGACGTGGTCGCTAACTATTGATAATTGGATGCAGAAATAGGTATAGTGTTAGTAGGTAGGTACTTCCGCGGACGCATCGTTTTACGAGTATTACAAAAAACTACTACGTATTCTGAAAGCGGATTCTTTAGAAAGACCTACCTACTTCTTTTTTTAATTCAGATTTTAAGTAATTCACTAGAATTTAGATTCAATACGCCAATATTATGTAAAAAACTTCCAAGTTCATCAGTCTTGAATTATTGCCGCAAATAACAGAAGCTGACCGTACCCCGCATATTTAGAGGCATAAAAGCTATTTGAGCATTACAATAGGGGCAAGTTCATTGTCTGAAGCCGAGAGACGCGTTGCCAACAGACGGATTTGGTGCAAAGTAAAAGCTTCTGAAACGTCATTCATCACGAAAAAAGTTACACGATATTACTTATTTCTTGTAAAATACTATTAGAAAAATAGTGCTAGTGTTCTGATCGCGAAAGTTTTAAAAAAAAATTGAATTTGCTTTATAGACTTTTAAATGATACATACTTACATTTTAGTATTTACACTCGTAATTGCGGAAGAAAGAGATGAACAAAGATACAAACATCCCAATTTCTGCCAAATCGGTTGTCCAGTTCTACTTGAATTTTTACTCGACAACAACTTAACTGATTTGGCAGGAATTTAAAACATCGCAATAAGAGGTAATAATGCCCGGGAATAGGACATAAGCTACTTTTTAACCGGAAAAAAGTACGATTCCTAAGCACCGCACAAACGAAATCGCGGGTAATATACCATAATTTTGCCAATGTCCTTTTTTACTTACAAAACTTTTGTGAATGTCCATTGATCGTTGTATTGTACTAAGATGGAGGATATAGAACAAAAATAAAATAATATATGAAGCCAATATATTTTTATAAATATTTTATACGAGTCTGGAGTTGCTGAGCAGCTTCTTCGCCATCTTTCATCAGTCAAAAACCGTACGCTTATGACACTTGATTACGTTAAAGTTATTGTAGCACTTTAAGCTCTGCATACTGCGCAGGATGCATAGTGGATCACACCGGTATGCAAAGTTTAGCGCAAAAGCTGATTTTGTTTGAAATCATATTTATTAAGTTTACTTACTTTCAATAAACTGAAAGGATTGAATGCTTCTCTTCAGAAAACAGTTTTTTGCTACTACAGCAGGGTAGGTCTTGTAACTTGGACGTAACCATTCAGCGTTATCAAGGTCTAAATTGCAAATTTAATACAGCCATTTGCATCTGAAAGAAGCCATACAAAGTCGTGTTGTACGCAGTGATTTGTACCATTTATCTAAACTCTTTATCTGCAAAGGATGAGCTCAACACCATTATTTTGTACTTTATAAGACACAACATTTTGTCTACATGGCAAAATTTGCTTTTATATTTTATTTAAGATATTTCTAAATTGTTGTAGTTGTTTGGTGCCAAACAAATAAAATTAAATATGAAATATTGCATTTACATTATAACTTATATTTTAGCGATGTGAAGTTTTAAGAGCCCTATCCTTGACAATCCTTGAATTTTCTTGTAGCCCGTGAAGTTTCGAACACTATTGTGGCTCGTGTGTTGAAGATATTTTTACGAAAATAAAAACAAATAAAAGCTTTATCCCTTAAAATTTAAGCCAACAGAGCAAATATTAATTAACTCAAGGCATAACTGATTAAAAAAATAATTAGTAACGCACGTTTCGTAAAATGAGCAATTCCAGTCAACTTTCGATCATTTTCTATGAAATAACAAAGTCTAACATATTTCCAAAAATGCAATATAATAATCACAGTTTTAAAATTTAAGTGAATAGAGAAAAATACAGCATGTTAGTTCAATATTTTTGAAAAAGACGGTATAAAAAACGAGTACTTTTCCCAATTTTACGCTTGTTATTTCTGCTAAAGTAAGGAGTTTACAATAAAAAAACACCTACTTAATTAAAGTTTAAGTTTTTATTAAATAAATACAATAAAGAAAATAGTCTAATAGCATTGACTTTTTTTAATACGAATTTTTTAAAATCACACCTTAGCGCACTTATAATCATATCGATCGAAGCAGCGACTCTCGAACCGCGCTGAGCGCTTATGGAGGGAGGACGTATCGCTCCTCGTCGCGCGCGCTATTACTTCTACTATATAAAGATACATTAACGCGAACTTCATGAATTATATCGCTAAATCTTGGAAAGGCCTCTTAAGAAAACTTATAGAAATTACAAAATAAAATAATCTGACTGCGCGTGTAGCTAGCCTAACTTCTCCCAGAAGCACAGAAGCTTTTTGGGGTCTCCTTCGCATGATTTGCGAGCGTAATGTAAACTTCAAACAATACCCACTTTAGTACTAACCTTTCAATGTAACTAATGTCAGAATAATGAATGTCATTAAAAAGGGTTGCACCGGATATGATGCAGCGCTATGAAATTAAATAATAAACTTGTCACAGCTGATTCAACAGCCTAATGGCTGCGTATGTAATTTATTGTACTATAGTACCAGGCATCATTTTATTCGTAAAATAGGTAGATAAGAGTATTTACTATACTAGCAGTACTTCTACCTCGATGAAAGATCGTCTTTATTGCTGACTTATATTATTCGCAAAAAATTACAGAATATATTTTAAAATTTGCAATATATTTTTCTTATCGAAAGGTGTGTCTGGTTTAGGAAAGGATAACGCTCATGGGTCGATGGAATCTCGTACCTTACTTCATCAAGCTGCATCAAAGTCAAAATTAGTTTTTATGGAATACCTACCTACACACTTATTATTTAATCCTAAAAACGTTATTTTTGTAAAATTAATCCGGAAATCCCGGAATTTGGTGTTTTAAAAAAAAACTGAATCACGACATATTTGCACAACGAACGACACAATTATTTTTAACAAACCTAATGCCTGTAGCAGACCTCCGCGAAAGCAACTCAAAGCGAAACCGCAATAGTTTCGCTGTGAGTTGTAAGTTCTTCAAACTGAATATGATTTTTTTCTTTCTAACATTATTACGATCGATAGTAGAAGAACTGTATTAAGCATATTATCAGTCATCTAGTAGTACCCATAACATAAGGTCTGATAAGCTTAGGGCTAATAGATGATGCTGTGTGGATTGTCCAGCATTATTTATTTATTTGTTTCGTTTATTTGCTCAGGCGCCGTTTACATCTCCGCCTGTTAGCCACCATTTCGGAGAGGTTCCGCATATGGCTTAAACCCTGTTCAGGTCCTGTCTGTTTGCTCTTTTTTTATATTGTGTATAAAAAAATAAAAAAAAACAGCTAAACTCGAGCAGCGGTTTCGCTGTTTAGTTTCACATCGGAGGTTTGTACAAGCATAAAACACAGACATTCGATAAACAAATTGTTGCCTAGCAACATAACCATAGAATAGATACTTTTCAGTAGAATCGCCAAAGTATATTTTTATTACGTGTTTTTTGAAAGACTTCATCATGACACTTTTTAAATTCAAGGTTTTATTAATCATACCATGACAAACATGAGTGAGCCATTAACCAAGTCAACAGGTAACTTAGCCATCTTTAATTAAGATTAAGATCCAAGGACATTAAATTATGTGGTGGGTGGCATGATATTATGAAGAGAACAAACATTTATATCTCGGCGTTGTCTAAGAAAAGCTTTGTTCGAAACAAAGTACCTAAGTACTTATAGTGTAGTAAAACCATCGTAAAGTTCACACTGTTAGTTCGAGGGACGTGTACAAAGCGGAACGGACACGGACAAATGCCTTTTATAATGATATATTTTGTGATATTATTGTTTACAACTTTTCATAGCTAAAGTTGTACATTTTGTAAAATAGAGACAAATAGAAGTCTATGTCTAGCAGACTGTAACGCTTGAGATTTAACCGGGGATAATATAAGTTAAAACACAGGTGTTAAGTGCAAGTAAATGTATCTTTATTACACAGAGATAAGGTAATACAAGAAGGTGGGCGCCAGACCAGATATCACTGGTCACTTAAATTAAAAGTAAGTAGGATAATAGTTTTACAAAAGAGCATAACGGTCAAAGGGGTTCGAATAGCCTATAATCAGAGTTATCTATCGCAGTCAGCTTAAGAAATGAATTTATTTAAGTTTAATGAAGGTTTGCACGTTCCGGAAGGGAAATGTGTGTGTTAGTAAAACGACACAAAGGTACCAGGAGAAGCGACAGGCTTCCGGCGCGGGAGGACTCTGAAGCAGGGATCCTCCTACACCGCGTTCAGCTGCAGCAGCCTGCCGCAGACCGACCCGAGCTGGAGTCCAGGACCGGCTTCTTGCGCACGAAAGTGAAGTAGTTTAGAAACTAAACTTTACCCATATAATAAAAAAAAAACCTGTAAAGGAAAAGCGAGGTAAGCTATTGGCTGTAAGCCTGGGACCAGCCCGTTTCCTATCATCGTAACCAATCATAGAAAACAGGGTAACTTACCCACAAGGCGTGGGCTTTTTGGGCGTGACGACGACGCAAGGCGAAAGCCTTAACAAGGCGGCAAGACCCGAGCTGGGCCCCACGTAATCCGTTGGCTGGAAGAGAAGAAATGAAGTTAGCCTTAAGACGGACACGTGGCGCCGGCGCGTGCGCCCAAAATATAGTAATTAACGTTCGAAAGCTTACCCGTGACTTGCTTGTAAGCGGCCTGTAGCCAGCCGATGGAAGCGGTAAGAAATTGCAAGCCGTGCGGGAGTAATGGCCACGTGGAGTCACGCGCTGGCCAGATACAGGGACCCTGTGCAGAATAAAGGAATCCACTTTAGCCGCCAGCGCAGGCATAGAGAGAAAGCTTGTGAGGCTTCCCTGACGATCAGACTTACCAGCTCGGAGTTAAATTTCACTAAACTTGTGACTTGTGTTCACGGACGCAAAACAATCAAAAGACAGGAGCCATGAAAACTCTGAGCGACTCCACTGAACTAGAGTGGCCCGCTACCAAAACCGAATCTCCCCAGGAATAAACAACGACAAGCTAATATATTTTATATTTGCATCACGCAGGCAAAGCCAGACGTGATGAATACACTTACGTATTTAAAGAATTGACCAAGTATTTTAAGACACCTGAAACATTATAAAAGCAATTGAATTTATGATTTATTAATCCCAAAATTTCCCAATAACCAATAATCTAAATTAATATTGCAGCTGGAAATACTGCTTCCTTTTTAATTTGTGGAGAGCCTAAGGTCAGTCACACTGACCTGAGTGTTTAGAAATGTCACTGTCAAAAGACAGTGACTGAACAGTAACTGAGGGTTACAGGTAGGTTTATTGGCTGAAACTGACAATTATAATTACTGATGATAATGACAATTTTAAATTGTCAAAATTTAAAATGATTATAAAAAGTATGCTTTTTTTTGTTCGGAAATCAAACAGTATAAAAAACTTAATATTAATCAACTTAAATAACTAAACACCAATAATATATCGCTATATTACTCGTATTATTATGTGTATCATTTATAATAGGTACTTACCTATAGGTGATAATAAAAAAATAAAAAAAATACCTAAAAACGGATAGACGGTGAAAAGCGGCTATATTTTAAAATAGTATTTAAAGATGACGACTACAATGTATATCTGTTTGTGTTAGATCAGGTGGCTTTAAATATTATAATAGGTAAGTAGTCAATTGTACTATTGTGACTGCTTGCTAAAATTAGTTCGAGTGCTCTACCGGTTCTTTATTACGTTCATCATCATCATCATCATCATATAAGCCAATTTGACGGCCTCGGTGGCGCGGTGGGCGAATGCCCGGCTAAGAAGCGAGAGGTTATAGGTTCAAATGCTTCTGCAAGTATTTATTTCGGGTCTGGGTGTTTCTAAGTAGCTCTAGTATCTATTGACAAAAAAAGTATATGTATTGTATCAGTTACCTGGCTTACATGGCTTACATAGCTTTGCTTAGTTTGGGGCTAAATGGCGTTGTGTGAAATGTCCGCCAAATATATTTATTTATTATTACGTATCTATTTAATAGTCGCCCACTGCTGAACATATCTTGACGGACATTTTTATAAGCGTTATTCTTACTAAGGGAACCAGATGATAACAAATAAAATACTCATATACATATTTTTGTATATACCAAAAACTTATGATGATACATAGAATCATAATATCAGGAACAAATATCTGCAGATCATGCAAACATTTGTTCCGCAGCGGGAATCAAACCCGCCACCGAGGTCTTTGTCGAGTTTATTTATATTTGAGATATATAATATGCCATTATATTTATTTGTCTCTATACAGAATATTTCCTTGTGCGTATGTAAAAAAGTAAATATCGCGCACTTGCTTAGTAAATACTGATGCGTATAAAAGACGGATGAAAACTACCAAATTTACAGTCGCTTCATATCCCGTGACAAAACCACACCGAGACACCATGAAAGTGACACTGGTAAGAATTTTATTTATATTAACTGTGCCTCTCAAACACAAATTCGTCACTTTAGATCAAAACTTTTGAATTTGCACTAAAGCTAGGAAGTTGATTATTTTATATAAATGACAATTCATTGAGAATGAATGAAAGAAAGATTCGCGTTACAAAAAAAAACCTTTTTATCAGTTTCAACCGTTCCAAGCAAACATTCTCAAAAAAAAAACATTAAAATAATCAGAACTCGAAATAGGTATACAAAAAATCGGGGAACATACATAATAATATGGGGATTATTTTCAGATATTTTCGGATACTCCTGGATCTGAATTTTCTTTTAGACGCCTATGATTGGACCATCCTTTAGAACAGGGTTTTTCATTATTAGCGCTTATTATTCAAGAAATAGGTTTCACACAAAAAAAAAAATTGCATGCCTCATCATTTTTTTTTTAAATAGGCCATAAATATGATGCTATGACTAGTTTTGCTAAAATATATTTAGTTTAGGTTGCATGAAAAATTGGTTAAGTGAAATAGATTTATAAGTTTATGTACAAAAAAATGTGTCTGAAATAAAGGGCTATTATTATTATTATTATTTTTAAATATGATGCGCTAAATAATGAAAGACCCAATGCCAAACGTAAATGTTTTTTTAGATATATTTTTTAGCACATTTATTGCATTGTAGTTTGGACCTATAAATGAAATTAATTTAAAGCTACATAGATTATCATGTATGAGTTAAATGGAGATCACTTTGCAACTGAATAAATAAACAAATAATACAAGAGTAGTAGAGTTCTTTGTGATAGAGCTCGTCCGGGGAAGGACTACCACTATACCTATTTCTGCCGCCAAGCAGCAATGCTTGCATTGCTGTGTGCCGGTGCGAGGGGTATGGTTTCCGGTGAAATTACAGGCACATGAGACTTTCCATCCAACGTCTCAGGGTGGTAACACGCAAGTGATATCATACGTACATAGGCTACGGTAACCGCTGACCATCAAGTGGGCCGTACGTCTGGTTGCCACTTTAGTAGTAATAAAAAAAAAAAAGGTTTTTAATAGATAGAGTAATTAAACGTATAGGATTTAATTTTAGATCAGAATCGGTCAAGTCGCCACGGAGATACGTGATAGCAAACATACACACAGACTAACGCATTTAAAATATTAGTAAGAAGTATAGTTTAAGCAGCCGTACGAAGCTGAGGGTCGTTAGAAAGCCGTTAATTTTTATTTTTTTTACTAGCTGACCCGCGCGGTTTCACTCGCGTTATTTTTCCATATTTTCTCACCGTTTAAACCTTCCCTGGACTTACATACAAATGTTTCAAGACCAAAATCAGCCAAATCGGTCCAGCCGTTGTCGAGTTTTAGCGAGCCTAACGCACAGCAATTCATTTTTATATATATGAAAGAAGAAGATAAGATTATATAAAACTTCATTAAATTTGTTTTTGACTGTGTCATTTCATGTCTCAGATATCTGCGCTGGTGCTGCTGTGCGCGTGCAGCTTGTCGGCGAGCCCTACCCCTTGGGGAGACTTAGTGGGGAATCTTCCCGGGGGTGGGGCTCTTTCGGGCCTCTTCGGGCGCGTGCCTGCCGCGAACACAGCCACCGACCTCACAGCTAAAGTGGCTTCATCAGCCGCAGGCGCCGTCGATCCAAACATAATCACACCATTGGTGAACAACATTCCAAGGTTTTAAAACCAAGTTAATATACGAATAATATTATCCTGTTATTAAAGTAATGGGATAACTTTTTTAAATATTATTAATTAAACTTTTTAATAGTATTCAATGTTTTCGTTTGACCCTTCCTTGAAGTTTATCCTAAAAATTTACAACAGGTGCGTTGATACTGTTTATTTGGTTTTACTTAGTCATAGATATTTTTTTTGCCACTAGAACATCATGCGACATCCGCGATAATTACTTGACATTGGCAAATATCATTAGCAATAAGTAAAACTTCAATGTTATTATGAACAAAGTCATACATTAGTTACTTGTACCTATTTATTTAAGTTTTATAAAACTTGTGTATAATTTTTTTGGAAATCAATATATTTTTTATTATTATTAAAAATAAAAAAAACATCAATCATTACATATTATAAAATAAAAGAATCTATAAGAAGAACATATCGCACGACACATTATATACATAATCTGAACATATTCCTGTATAGGAACTTTGTGACGTGTCGTGCGATATGTTTGAAACTTAGTATTAATTTCACGGCAAGTTAATAGTACCAGTGGGAAAAATGCCACTAGTTGAAAAATGGTGCTAGTGGGAAAATCGTGTACAAGTGGGAAAATGGTACAAGTTGAATTTTGAACTAAAATTAGTAAGATCATACAAAACGTAAGTTGCTAAGCATAGATAATAATAGATTTTTATTTGGGTGCTTTAGTTTATTCATTTATTTTTTACGCAATTTTATACGTACGTTTATTTCCATAATGTGCAATGTCGGCATCATAACGGAATGATACGAAACGTCATGTCTGTCTGCACTGAGAGATGAATAATAAACAGACTGCTTAATGGATGGTATTAAATTTAATAGACGCAGTGTAATGCTTTTGTGGTTTTTGATAATTTCGCTCGTTTATTAATTTTCGCATCTTCATTTTCGTTACTGCTTTACTGAGTGATTGTTAAATAAATAAATAATGTATAAATTAATATAACACGTCGAAGAACCCAGACAGTGAAACAAATGTTTTGATATTTGCAGATCATGCAAACAAAAATTTGTTCTGCAGCGGGAATCATTTCCATAACCCCTCGCTTATCAACCAGAGACTCATACATTTTATTAATGGGTACATAACGTCTGAGATATACGTATAGAAATACATTGTTAGTATTTAATCGATCAAAATAATTAATCAATTTACGTAAATTATCATGAAAAACTCCGAAAAAATAAGTAAAATACTATCTGACGTTCGTTCGAAAATGGCTATTAAATATTCAATGTCTACACTAAAAATGTTTTGCTTATATTGTTTTGTTAGAAATGAAAACGCTAATGGTAAAACCTATTTACCGAATGAATACGTCATTTTCAACTTTATTGTCTACTTATGTCCTTTATTAATAAACAAAATTGCCGTAAATTTTTGATTGGCATCCATCTAAACGTGAAATATAAAGACGCTCGCAAACAACGTCGTAAAGGTGAGAAGTGAACTGGTGAATGAAAAAAAAACATCATTTATTAGCTTTCACCGCTGTCATGAGATCGTAAAAGTTTTAACGCCTTTTCATTTTTCGTTTAATGTCTCATTAATGTGTGTGCATAATTTCCTTTTTATATAAAATGCTTCTGTTTATAGCTCATAAAACATGCGCAAAGAAAACTAGATTATAATAATCTATCCTGTGCTTATAGATCAAAATTGCCTTGATTCTTCCAAAGGAAACGTAACGTGCAATTACATCATCATCGTCATTGGCAGGCATGGTTGGTTGCTCATTGACGTTCACTGCTAAACCATGCCTTGACAAAACGTCATGGACAGTTTGAAAACATTGAAACCAAATTATTGTTAGATTACTCGTTTAATGAGTGACAATCTCAAATTATTAAAAAAAAAAAAAATTTTGAGCAAACCAATCTAAAGATTGATAATAAAGCCACCGATGATACAAGGAATATTAAAAAAAATATATCTCGAACGGAAACAGGACTACTTATTGTTATATATAGTTCTCTCGGCGGATCTAGGCTTCCGTGAAGTTAGCCGTTTATGATCATTATATCAGCCGATAGACGTCCACTGCTGGACATAGGCCTCCCCCAAAGAGCGCCATGACGACCGATTTTGGGCCTTCACCATCCACCGACTTCCTGCGACCGCTTTAATGTCATCGGTGATGAACCGTGTGGGGGGCCGTCCTATACTTCGTTTCCCAGTTCGTGGTCGCCACTCGAGAACCATTATTCCCCAACGGATATCGGTTCTGCGAGCTATATGGCCTGCCCATTGCCACTTCAACTTACTAATTCTAAGAGCTATGTCGGTGACCTTGGTTCTTCTACGGATTTCCTCAGTGCCGTTTATGATGCGCAAAGACAATTTAGTTAGAAAAAGCTCCATTGCGCATCGAAACGGCTAACTTCACGGAAGCCTAGATCAGCCGTGAGAACTATACATACCTACATCTTCTACGTATTTATTCCGGGGTCCGGGTGTTTTTATATATTATAAATATACATATAAAATAAATCAAATTTTCATAGCTAGTAAACACGTCCGCCTATATTTATTTGTTTTTTTATTTGTTGTTGCTATAGCTGTAAGATATTAAGTAATTTACTAATGTGATTCTTTAGTATCTCAGGTCTTCTTATTTATTTCTTAACACGGAAATACGTCACAAGCACACTATCATTTTAATACGACAGAGAGATAACTAGACAAAGAAATTGTCATCAAACACCCAAAACGACATATAAGTTCGACGTTCCACACTTTCCCAATTATTCAGGACACCCGTAATTGTATTATAGCGTGATTATAAACACCCCATTCAGTTGTTTGGGCAGTTTTTAAATGGTTCTTTATGCACTGTTAGATAGTGTAACATTAGCATAGCCACGCTACGTCTCTAGAGAGCTATAGTTCCATGGTAAATAAAGTTTAGGTAATTTTTCATCCATGACTAATTTTTACTTGAGTACTGGTGGCAGGTAGTGATAGATGCCATGTTTTTAAATCCTAAGATCGTTGGTTTGATTCGAATCTTAGTTTTTTTTTAATGTTTGTTCCGCCGTTTATTCCTACGAAATTAACTATTACGCTAACATATTGTAAACTTAATTACTGTTTTAGTAGTTGTCCATGAAACATTCAAGAGGATAATGCAGTTTTCTATTCGAAAAAAATATAATACGTACGCAACACCAGTGTTAATTAACGGTAAAAGAAAGCATCGTAAGGAAACAGGGACATCTAATTCCACAAACGGCGATGAGCTTGCGACCTGCCACATTATTATTGAATAGGTAGGTACAGTTTAGCTACTTGCATCAGAACGCGGGTATCTGTAAACTTGATGGGCTTGATTATTATAAAAGGCTTGCTGACATACTAACCTACAAACCTATAGAGCCTAAACCAATGGCCATAAAAACTTGAAATTTGGAAGGTGTTTTATTTGTAGGTACTGTAGACTGTACTGTAGGGTACTGTGTACAATTTTTTTTATCATGTTATATAAGTACACTAAATATATAAATAAATAAAAATAAAACTGTGTGTAAGTGTACTAAGAAAATGTTTTTTGATATTCAACTTTTAAAAGGCGCAGTAGCGGAAAAATAAAGTTATAAAAAAAAACTCAACGCGGACACCGACGCAGGGCATTCTTAGCTAGCTAGATAAAAAAAAAAGTAGTTGCAAATAAATTACATCAATCTAGTCTTTTACTGGACTGTTAGATCATTCAGTCTTTATCATGAAACCTCTATTCAACTATCAGCAACGCAGGGTTCAATTACGACATCTTAATAAGGAGTAATGCTTGTCGAGATATCAACAGGCGATCCTGGATTGCCGCATTTCGATAGGGGACGATCAATTTTGTACGGCTCGATTGGTTTTCGTCAACTTGATAGGACATACGGATATTTAGTAAATCAAACCAAAAAAGAGAATCATGGAAATGTTTCGCCTAAAGTGAAACAAAGACTTGGTATTTTCTTTCATAGAGAGAGGCCAAACCCTATCCAATTTATCATTTTCTTAAAAACGTAGATCGTAGATTCTAAAAATTCCAATTAGAATGATACTGTGCACTGTGCAGGTAAAATAATATGATAAGGTTTTCAAAATAACCTACAAATCGATATTTGTAGGTTACTTTGAAAAATCAACAACAACTACGAATGTAAGAAAAAAGCACTGTTGTTCCTGTCGCAATTTGGATCTCACTTGGCTTACAACACACATATAATTTTGTACAATAATATACATATAATTATTTAAATAGCTGTGCCTTACAAGATTGATATTTATTTCGTTTATTTTTAATTTTTTTCCCACGTCACACTGATTTAGTAGTCAAATCGATGGAATGTCATCTATCTTAGGGGCTGAAACTTCGAAGCCAACCAACAAGTTTCTTGTGGTAGTAACGATATAATTTCGGGTTTTATAGTATTGTATTTTGGTATGAACTTGCTAAACTAATCTTCAATGTGTATCGCAAAATTCTCGTTACTGAAACTGATAGATAATAAATTAGAGGGTGACAAAGTATGGTTTCGCCACTGTTAGAATATCATCTTGAATATTCTTCGGAAAATGTGATGCTAGGTGGAAACTAGCGCGTATATTCCCATGTCTTTGACCATATTTAAGTGACGTCACTATTAATGTAACTCGACAACCAACACAGGAATACTAACTTTCGAAGCAGTTCATTAGTTGTGTGCTTAGATATTTCTTCGTCGGTTGCTCAGTCACTTCATTTTGTGCTTCACAGATGCGGGAACCACCATAGTGAAAGTACATAGTTTCAAGACATGATTGTAAATCTAACTTACTATCACCAAAAATTTTACCTTAGCACCTTATTGGGGTGCATTTTCTGTGAATCTACTAAAGTACCCACACATAATACAATAATGCGGAGTCAGTTATATTTTATCTTGAAAAATTATATTTTGGCATTTGACCCATATCAAGTAAAATTTCACTTCCAGACGTCTCATAAACCATTCAGCGTGTAGCGGGGTTACATTATGAAAACTTGTTTATTCCTAAAAGAATAAGAAATAAAGTGGTTTTTGATTGACGTGACCCGAGTATCCCTTGAGACAGGTCGTCCTACCAGCAATATTGTATGTGAAACTCCAAAGGCACGTCTGTCTGTTTTACCAAAATGTTATGTCCCGACCGACGTGTGTATTACGTAACATGGTTATAGATTGAATGTAAAATCTTAGCATAATAAAACAGTTAAGTTCTTTTAGTTTTTTTTTTAGTCGGGTAAAAAACCAGCAGCAGTTGAAATATTTTTAATATTTTTGATCGTCTTCTCAATTGCTGAGACTAAACATAATTATTACGTCTCAGTCACTGTTTGAAGACAGAATATCTACAACAGGTATCCATCAAGATGGGCTCTTGCTGAAAAGTACACCAAGTAGTTTCAATGATAAGCAGGAAAATGATAAAGCTTTTTGTACACAAGAGAAACCACATCAATAACAAAAGTATGTTTCCTTGGTACTTGATATCCAAGGGTCTTCTCGAGGGAGCTACATTACGAAATTAAAAATATAGTTTTATTTACAAAGTTATGACTGTGTGTTTTATTATTGACGGTTATTTGAACAGTAATTTTACAGGCCATAATTTTTTTTGGTATTGACATTTACACCTACTGAATGAAGCGCCCCTAAACAGGTTTGGTGCGCTTCGTCTTAGTGCGCTTTAGCTAGGTGCGCTACGAGGAATGCCTCTTGCTTCGACGTTCAACGCCATTTCAACGCGTTGGAAATCAGCTCAAAGAGATTTTAATAACACAAAACCTCAATAATATCACAAATACTATAGAAGGTAAATAAAGAAATAAAAAAACGCATAAAACTAAGAGATCAGTGTACAAAAAAACTGTGCCTAAAATTTATAACTTCCTCTTTTTTGTTCAAGTCGATTAAAATACACAAAATATGGGTCTAGTAAATCAACAACTGCTTAGCTGGTAAGAACTAAAGCTCTACTTCCTCGCATTAGTTAAAAACATTAACAATTCTAACACTTTGGTGGGCAATAAATTAATCCGCTGACTTTCAAAATGGCGGCAGACGTAGCTCGACTGCAATAAGAAATTTCTATAACAAAATCGTTACATTATTGACTGACTGAGACATTCGTACGTTTTCGTTTTCGTCAGCATTTTTCTTTGTCATTCTGCATAGACAAGTTAAGGTGGTCTTAATATGAATGTACTTTTTATGGTTTGGATTTAAATTCACGGCCACGGATTAAAAGACGGGCTATATAGCCACTGCCAGCTCTTGACACTCAACGTTATTGGTATTTGAAATTGTTATGTCGTGATGGAAGCTTTGGGGGCGGATTTTAACTCAATGACCAGAGTTAGCTACTGACTCATACGAACTTATTTACTTTTTAGTTTTTAATACTAATTTTCTGGTAAAAACTTATTCAGGTGTGTAACTTTCCGTGAGTCACCAAGCTGAAGATGCTAAGAAATGTTAACTTAAATAAGTTACTACTTTTATCATACTTATAAACTGTAATTACTGATAATAGCAGCTAGTAATCATAGTTTATATTGTAAATTATTTCTAAAGAATAACTTGTGTTCTGTATTTAGTTGTGCAATAGCAAAAAAATTACAAAAAGGTAGGCAGCACTGTCTTCCTATACTATACTATAAGAAAATCTATAATTATAAAAGTGCTTACCGACCGTACCTTCATATTGTATTTCAACTTATTTAAGAAAACTGCCGAGAAAGAATCAGAGCCAACCCCAGTGCAACGAAATGCCTTTAAACTGCCTTGAAGGGGAAGAAGCTGAACGTGAGAAATCGTCATTTAATAGGCGGCCGGCTATTTCGCAAATGGAGGAAGGGTGATGATTTAGCGGCATTCGTAGGGACACAAGCTTAGGGGGCTAATAATTGTGATGAAAAAGCGTTTTCACTGAACTTTGTTTCAGTTCTTTTAACTTTTGCCATTACCCCTACTTTAACCAATGCTCTTCTTCCCGCGATTTGACTTCGATTTCTTGTGACGTCTACCTGGTAGATTTCTGAGTTCATATTTTTGTTAAGGTTAGTCTCCTTCTTATTTTGCATTGCCAGTTAAATAGGTACTTTACTTAACTTTATTTATTTTTTAAAGTTTCCATTCTTTATTAGTAATTTAATATAATAAAAGCAGAAATACGTAAATAAGTTACATCATCCTCTCAAATATAGCACCATTTCAACCACTCAAATGAGCAGTAATCATACATAATAGAGCCTGTAAAGCATAAAATATCTCACCTACATAATTTAAATCGTATCTGTCTCAAAGTTAAGACTAATTAGTAGAATGACAAAGGTCTCGCAATGTTCGCTTGGTTTGTCTCATGTTGCGTGGTAGAGTCAGTGCTAATCAATAGCTTAGCAAAGCAACGGCTTGGTTATTCCACGTGAACTTCTAAGACACATAAAATGCATCATGTACCCCTAACAATAATAATATACCTCTAATGACAATAGGCAGCACCGGTGGTCTAGTGTTAGTGACCCCGCCTTCCGATCAAACCCGTGGGTTTAAACCCAGTCACGCACCAACGGATTTTTCTGTTCAAAAAATGTATAATAAATAATAAAATAAGTGTATAAATGTATGTGCGCAATGCCAGTGCTCTCCAAGTCCAAGAATTAAAAATTCGAAAGACATGTGCCATTCACCAATCCGCATTGGGTCCGCGTGGAATAACTGACAATAGGTTTCAAAAGAACGATAACTGTCAACGGAACAAAACACATAAAAAAAATTAGTAGGTAAAAGTTTTAATATTGCCATACTTTTTGAAATTCAGAAGCAAGATCTTATAGCAATGGATGATCAGCCGTGAAATGAATGAAATACCTACAACGCCACTTGCAATCAACTTCATATATATTTTCAGATAGTAATAAAAATATCCTTCATGTATATTTCTTTTTCTCTTTTTCTTTCAGGCGTCAAATAATGACAGTTTTATTTTAGCTTAACAGTAGCCTAATTAAATTGTGGGGCAAAACTAGAAATATTTTTGACACGCGAAATAAGCAGAATTTTTGGAATAAGGTTTGAACAAACAGGGCAAACGTGGATCAAATCAAAAAAAAACTCGATTGATAAACGGACACAACTTCTCACAGCTCAGTCACGAGTAGTGGTAAGAACCAGGGTGCCTACTAAAATTGACTGGTATGCTTCAAATATTCTAAAGGGTTTGCTACAGAAATGATTCAGTAGAACTCTCTTTGGGCTATGTCAAAGGTGGTACAGTGGTACTCGACAAGCTTAATTATTAACGAGGATTGATAGCGTCCCACAGGTATGCGTGTGCGTACGAGTAATTCACGACGTTTGGCTCAGGGACTTAGAATATACAAATCATATGTCAAAACTTTGCGAGGGTTTATGGCAGCTTCTAGGAAATTATCTTTGAAATACTGAAATTATTAATTTTTTTAAATGTACTACTGTTTTGGTAAGAAATCGTGATGTTTTTACATTGTTTTTACTTCTGCTTGCTAATACTAAATATATTTTATATTTAGTAAAGTATCTTGTATTAATATGGCTAACTATTTCGTTTAGGTATGTTTTGTTGAAATCGTTTTGTCGATTTTTTATATCTTTTTTTCTAGATGACCAAAATATAACGCAGAACAAACACTTGAACCGTCAATATTGTTACTCCAAACCCCGAGCGGCAGCATGCAACATACTAAATCTATCAGAATGATTAAAGTAAACAACAATGTCGCCCCGAAAGAGATACCTTTTTGTTGTAAATTACTTAGTAAGAGACGAATTCCGGGAACGATAAGAGAGCGTTGTTCGCCTGAAGGCGGAGTTTGGACCAAATTATGAGCTGAGACAAGTAAGCATAGACGTCCGCTCTAAAGGAAAACAAGCTAATGTGTGTAACCTGGTTACGGTAGCAGTGACCTTACTTTTTGTTTCTAACGTATTGGATTTAAAACTGGTCGGGAACCAATAGATAGGAACCCAGCCGAGTTGCCAAAATCTTCTAGGCTGGGGCGCGTGGAACTAGCGTAAATATACATAGCTCTAAGACGTTTAAAAATGATCCTTGTGATATTATGGAATAAATATATTATATAATTTAGTTACCTAATAGACCTTTTTTTTAAAAAAAATATTTTGCGTAATACCACTAGTATAATTACTCTCTCTCACTCTCAGACGAAGCAACAGTGTTGACAGCGGAACCGAGAGCGAATGACTCGGAATACATAGTGAAAAAAACACGAACTAAAAGTTCGTAAGACATCTGCCTACAAATCCGCATTCGGGTTTTCTCTCCTAACGGTATTTAGAATAATAAGAGCAGAAGACTGACCATGACATTACGGCAGCAATTATTATTATCTTTATACATACAAACAACACAGCTTGATCTAAGTAAAGAGTTCATAGGAATGGGTCTATGATCGCCAGAACTCTTGGCTTAACCCACTTATCCCAGCCCCCCCACGTCACCTGGCGTCGACGAATAATTTATTACGTTTCTTAAAAGCCATTACTGTGTGACGCCGTCAATAGACCGTCAACCTCCCTTGCAATTAGCATGAATTTTATACAGCTACTGTCGTTGTAAGTGGTAGAGGAGCATTTCTGTAACCTTTAGCATTATTATCAGATAATCGTTATAGTACACTGGCGCTGTTCGGTATTGTGATTCATAATAAAGCTAAGGGCGTTTTAGATGTATTGCAATGTATATACAAACTTTGCTCTTACATGCACTATACCATGAGTTGAAAAGATTATGCAAAGAGACATGAATAGAGATGCAATTGGTGCGATTGGTGGCTTTCCATCATCCTTCATTCGTTATGAGACTCTTAGTTAATTTTTGTTCTCAGTTCTTACAGAATATAACTAATCATAATTGCAGAAAATATAAAGGTTGATTTGATGTTTTTTTCGAATGCCTATGAAAAAGTGTCTATGCAAATAAGTAAAAAAAAAAAGTAAGTTTTTTAAAATTTATGTCAAGATTGATAACATAATCGCAACATAAGTTTCGCTCGAGTTGATTAGTATTTCATTTAAAAAGTGTTACTATTAAAACGATATTCATTAAACAATACAAGAATTTAAGATAGTGTCTGTCTACTTGGGTGTCCAGAAAATATAATGACACTTACGGGTTATCATAGCGATTCAAAAAGTCAAAAGATTGTAGTGACATGCGTTAGATAAATTATTTTGTCGAAAGTAATATACATTTCAGTAACACATTTTCAAGAATATACAGTCGCTCTAAAGCTTGTTGCTATAATGTTGTAAAATCACCTACTTAATTTAATTTTAGGTACAATTACATATAAAATTTATATGTACTTACTTGTAACTTGGTAATGTTTTTTGAACTAAATTAATTAACCTGGATTGAACGACTTCTATCTAACTTCAAGCACCTATGACTTGCCGACAAAAAAATAATTCACTCGTAGATAGATCTAAAGTAGTTTATTCTATTTTCATTTATTGACCACTATTTGCCAGTGGGAAGTTCACTCTACACGCTTGGAAAGGTTCGGTTGTCAAGTCATTTCACTTGGTGTTCCTTAGATAGGCGGACCACCTGTATAAATAAATAAATAAATAATGCTGGATAATCTACACAGCATCATCTAGCCCCAAGGTAAGCTGCTATTAAACAGAGCTGTATTATGGGTACTAGATGACTGATATATTTAATAAAATACAATACATACATAGATATTTTTTATTATATATAGAAAATACCCAGAACACCCGGAACAAATCGTACAAACATTTGACCCAAGGCGGGAATCGAACCCGCAACCTCCGCGTCGCAGGCCGACCTGCGCCCGCTGCATTAATATATTAGGATTAATATTGCACTCATTTTTAGGTAGTATCTAGTCTAAACAAAAGCCAATCCACTCAGCCAGAGTCACTGTTAGACAGAGATTTACGGTTTGTACAAAACGATTATTTTAAACAACTAAAGGAAAAAACCGTTTTAGGCGAATACCAGTTTATTTATGATCATTTCTCGGTAAGTGAGTTAAGTGTGACTTAGTGCTCGCATGAAAAATACGAGCGAGAGTCGGATATTTATTCTCTAGAGGAAGTGAGAATTAGAGGGTGACTCTTTAGGCTATTCAAAAATGAAATACCTTTAATAGATTGCTAAAATCACAGAAACATTTTTGCCAATTATACGTTATTTTGAATTATTATTAAGTATTATCGTAAATCTATCAATAGATCAAAATTTTTATTAAGTATCTCTATCACAACTAACTCTACTAGCTACTCTTTTTGAAAAATATACTTTTTCAGTGTAAATACAGCAAAGTCAATGACCTTCGATACATGCCTAATAATACGAATAGAGTTCTTCTGTCAATAGCTGAAACATAAATCATCGCTTCTTCAGCTGCGCATACAACACCCGATCAAGTACTATTGTCTGTTCTGTGACCCGATATCCAACATGGCTGGTTAGCCAAGTTGATTGCGGTCGCATCGATCAGATTCCAAGATTAACAAATTGCTTGGTCCCGCAAATTAACATGTTTCCTGTAAAGCCTGATAAGTACAGTTCGATTATAGCTTATGAGCTAAAAGCTTGTTTTCTCCTAAGTCTTATTTGATTTAAGGGTTCTTAGAATTAAGTTTTGTCGGTGCTTAAGTGTCCATTTAATGTCAACCTGTGTGGCTAGGTGGGCGAATGCGTGGTTGATAGTGAGAAGTTGCAAGTTTGATCCAAAATGTTTGCATGATTTGCAAGTATTTCTTCCGGTTCTGGGTTTCTACGTATTCACAAAAAAACTACATAATAAATATAAAACAAATTACTTTGCTTAGTTTGGGTACTTAGTTCTAATATTTTTCTGTGGTTTGGGGGTGCATATCGCTATGTATTTTTATTATTTATTATTATTTAGGTATTTATTTATTTCACGATCTTTTTGAAATTATTTCACAACGACATAAAATAGATTTTATGTCAGAAAATGACAAGACCAGACGTGTCTTTCCCCTGGTGTAAATCGCCCGCTTGACCATAACCAACTGGTTATGGTCACTTAGTGCAGTGTCACTAAGGTCTGCGTGGCACTGCACTGCGCTCGTCACCACATGACGTACTGTGTCAATTTCTGTGTATATGTAGTACACATTACTGTGTCAATATACTGAGCCAACTGTATAGATCTGTCTATGCTTGATTCAGAATTGAGATACATTTTATCGATAATGCGTGTGTAATTAATGTAATTAACTTGTCTGAGAGTAGAATATTAACAGCTTAAAACAGGGTCATTGAAGTGGCGAGTTCCACTTTTTTCTTCAAAGAAATTACTGCTGGTTACAGAACCGCTTTATAAGCCTTACATATACCTATATCAAGTAATTAAGCAATTGCTTATTGCACTCAATGTTTCGAATATTTCTGCAATGATTTTTTACGTTAGCCATCATGTACTACATTTTTCAAGTCATACTAGTAGATCTTTTAACATTCTAACATAATTTTATTGCACAACTTATGAAAAGGTAAAAGTACTTAAGTAAGTAGATATTTTATCTAATATCATTCTTTATCAGGCACAAAAAAACTTACAAAAAAATAATAAAAAAATGTGTTTTGCTCATAGTACTCGCACAATGAGTCTTTGCTCTGGCCTGTAGGTGATTTATACAATGCCATTCACGACTCGATTAAAGTTCACAATGCTCATAAAGGAATAGCCCCCGGTATTTCGTCAGTGACGTATGTATGAGGATGGGGTGCACCTATCTTTAATAACACCTTATCTTACAATTTTCAACTTTATGCCCAAGATAATAAAGAAGTCACTTCTGAGCTTGATAGCAAAAAAAAAGTTGTTCAGGTGAAAGCAGTTTAATTGTTTTTCTTTCTAATGAGGCACAAGTGGTCGACAATGGCAGTCATTGTGTCATTGACTCTGGAACATTCTTTTTTGTTTTCCTTTTAATTTTGTCTCTTAATAACGCATGTGTGAGACAGGATGTAACTGGCAGACGCCATACTAAACGCACAAAATTTTCGAAGAAATCTTAAATTATTATTTGAGGCAGTGAGTACTTAGCTATTATTTAACAAATATCGATATATGAAACAGTATATTATAACCTATTTCCTAATATTATAATTTGTTAAAATATTTAATTGTGGATTTATATTTTTTTTACTTAAGATAGCCTAATAGATTTCAAGATTTTCAAGATATTTATTTGCATAAATAAATGTTACAGAAGGTCTTAAAAGTAAAATGGCACGTAGAACTTATTTGCCCTTTTCAGGCATTGCAAATTATATGTAGGCTATCTATGCTGGGCGCTAAGCTGCTTACTTAATAATCCAGGTTTAAGCAAATAAAATTACGTCGTTTTCATAAACTTTAAATATAACTTAAAAAATGATTAGAACTAACACTAAATTGATATATAAGTAGGTTGCACATCAAAATTTAGAAATTTGGATTTATTTTTATTAGATTATTACATTGGTAGGCAATGTAATAATCTAATAAATGCGAAAATCTGTGCGGTGTGAGAGGGTGGTGTGCGAATGTTTGTTACCACGTATCTCTGTGACTACTTTACCGATTGTAATGATATTTGAAATGTAGAAGGTTTAGTTTCTGGAATAATACGTAGGCTACTTTTTATTCCGGAAAACTGTAATGTTTTTGTAGGATAAATAATAAAATAAATATATATATATATAAATTACACAACATCCAGGTATAAATTACACACGATGATTGCTCTAATTATTTTACACCCTAGCTATGTGCTCTTACAGTGACATTACCTTGCAGACCAATCGATAGTGTTTCACGCGCCACATTACCAAACAAATCACGAGCGGTCGAGACTGCCCCGTTCGTTAGCACACTGCAAACAAATTTGATTACCTAACGAGACTCAACAGAGACTAACTTACACAAAGACAACTCAAACACACTTACAAAATCAACCTTATGACTGTAAACATAGAGGTAATGCAGGTGAAGTGAATTCAATGAAGAACACGGCGACTCTCTTATACAATTAATAATTCAGTCATGGCGATATCCGGACAGAACTTTGATAAAGTTAGCGTAGTTTATCAAGTGTGCACCTACTTAATGATGACACAGAATACGCGTTTTTCTTTGTTTTTTGCTTGGCAAAGGTCAATCTCAAATCCAAGTCTTTCCACTTGTCCGTTTATGTTATAAGTGACTAATTCATGTTCTTCAGTTATGAAACATTTGATTTCTGTGTATCTTGTGAAATTTAGGTATTGCCTATGTTTGTTTACTGCAAACTTAAAAAGTATACTTAATTCAAATAGGTTTAAAAATGCATCTACAGTCAAAAAAGCTCCGCTGACGTAGCGCAATTAACCAACATTGTTCGGGATAAATCTTTATTTGTCTGGCCATGGTCTGGCTGCGACCCCAGTGGTTTTTACGAGCCGACAGCTCTACCACGCTCTGCACTCATTCATTAATAATTTACTTAGTTAGCATATAGCATACCGTTATATTATGCTAACTAAGGTACCTAAGCATTATTTATTATATAGGTAGATATATTAGTCTTCCTGATTATAATATAGAAAGTGCTCGTGAAGTGTCTAAGTTGTTCATAACAGATCAACATAGTTGAGCACTGTTCCGCGTAACCCATTTGAATGAGTGACCACCGCCAGTGCAATTTCAACTGAGCGATTTCGTGTTCCTAATCAATTTCGATGTCGCCTTACTGGTGTAGTGTGTTTCAAGTCAACTGCTACCTAAAGATTTTATTTTTTGGTTGAATTACACATAATTAATGATTAGTATGGTTTTTTTACATTTTTTTTTAATTATTTACCATTTTTATAAATAGAATATCTGCTCACCTCTCATGTCATTTCTCATTTTTTTAGATAGTTTACCAGTCATTATTCTACTAGCTGTAAAAACAATACCGAGCATAGAACTTCCGCCTGTTATTGAAGTAATTTAATAATAGAAAGAAGGGCAATAAATAAACATTGTTGTTGAATTTATTTTGATGGATACCTTAGCAGAAATATATTTGAGCGTCCAAACTTGCTAGAGAGCAAGTTTGAACGCTTATGGGCAAGCAAGCACTCAAAAAATACCTTTTAGCAAAGTGTACTTTTAGTGTGCCCGCAAGCGTTTTAACACAGGGCTACTCTTTTTAAAACTGATTTTTTTACAACCACAGCTCGAATTTGGTAGAGCTCTCAACATGAAACAGCCTCTGGCAGAAATCTGGTAGCTGCAGCAACAAAACGGTTAGAAACTGTTTTCGGAGAGATCGGACATAACTCGATTTATCAACTTTTATTATATACCAAGTGAAAAGTCAGGAAATTTTTTAACAGAGCTAAAACAGTTTGCGATTATAATGATCAATATGAAACATTATTTGTTATCATTTCGATAGGTATCAGGTATCATGAGCGCAAATGCTAAGTTAGAACTGTTTTCCTTCAGAATACTAAAAAGGTCTTTCACATTTTCAGCAGTACCTCTGGTGCAGGCGACGGTAACTAATTACCATCAGGCGGGCTGTCAGACAGTTTGCTTCGAATTCATATAAAAAAAAACTAACAAAACGAGCTCATAATAGGCCACTGCTAAATACAATAAACCTAAAGCATCCTCGATAGATAGATAGATAGAAAATATTTTATTGCACAACTTAAAATATGCTAACAAAGGCGAACATATTATAAATATATATGAATCATTTCTGAGACTTTTGAATTTGAAAACTTCAACAGAGGACACCTCTCGATAGTCCGATAGTAGATATATCGTCAAACGGTTTTGAAGTCTCCATCCATCGTCGCAGCGCCTTATTGCGAATTTAAATGAGACTGATAAATAAAATACTTCCAAAATATATAAAACGCTTTAAATTTTCTAATATTTATTTGAAAAAAAAGCAGGCTACAAAGAACTCTATCATCGTCACATCAGCTGTCATTCGTCGGCCTATCCCCATCGGTGGATTCGTCGGTGTGGGGACAAAACACGAAAACTCGATCAATTTTAAAGTGCTACACTCCCTCGCCTGCAGCTATGAGCTATCGACGCTCCTGAAATGCGTGACGTCATTAACAAAATACAACTTGTCAAATGTTGGTTAAAAGATCCTATCATCCGTACCGTAGTAGACTAGTCAATAGTCTTTTCTTTTTTCAAAATAATTAGGTTAAAACTGTTAAAAATATGTCATTTTCAACTAGGTATTGGTTTCGTCGATTTCATCAAGCTAACAAACGGCCTTGAGTGTTGAATAAGTAGTTCTTTTGATCATAAAAATTAAGATAGGAAAACATTCATCTGAAACTTTTTAGTAGATTTTCTATTTATAATAATATAAAAACCTATATGAAAATTGTGAGCCTCAAAAACTTTAATAAAAGTAACCTAATAATGATTTTGTTAGCCAATAAACTACACTCTATGCAAAACCCAACACGCGCACGTCAAACAGCCATCGTAAGTACACCGACAAAAGCCTTAAAACCGCATCATTATACCTTGTTTGCATCTTTCAGCTTATTAACAAGAATTTTTTATAAGCTACCGCTTTTTGCGCGTACCTAAGCAGGCAGACGCCATGTTGTTTTGTTTAGACTGCTTCTGGTACCGACTACCGAGAGACCTTAACGATTAAAAAAATACGTTACCTTATATAAAAAAATACGAAAGCAGATCACTTTAGGAGCTTACATTTACTTTTTCATCTTTTGATATGGTTTTCCAACAGCAGTAAAAAAATATAGGTAAGTAACACAAAAAAAAAGTAAGAAAATAATATTGGGCAGATATGAGAAAAAACACGGCCAAAATAAAAACTAGTCATTTTAATTTCTCAGTTGGTTAGAGTAATTCAAATAAACATCCAACTACAATGTAGGTACAATTATATATATATATATATATATAAGGTGTTATAGTGGGATACCCGCGGGACAAGTTCTAATGAAACACCGAATTCGATATGTAATAAAATAGGTCACTTATGTTACATTAAGTACGTTTTGACCCCGGCCAAATATTAATTAGAAATCGGATCATCCAATTACTTCAGCACTCGGCATTGCCTTATTATTACGTTTTTAGAGTATTTCTATCATAAAAACGATTAGTAGATACGAGTAATCGAAACTTATTGGATTTGAGACTGAATTTATAGATATTTTTTATCTGTTTTTAATTAAATTACGGTTTTTTTACGGATACAGTCAACCAACTTTAGTGATGAAATTATTGGTCGTAAATTTTTCATGCTTAACGTTTAAGAATGTTGTTTGCCACAATGTTGTAGGTAAGTACCTACTTTAAAATAACAGTAACATTTTAGTAATGTAGGTAAAAGTTGAATTTCCTAGAAAGGCTCAGCAGTGCAGGGATGAGATAAGATGATGATAAATGAGATGGAATGAAACAATCAGCACATAGTGATTAAATAATTTTAAACGATTGCTTTGTTATGACATGTTATGATGATAAAGTAGAATTAAAAATAAGCCCTTGAGGCTCAAGACTCAAATGGGTTATACATTACCTACTTAGTTAGACTAAAGCATATTAAAAATATTTACAAGTATCTAAGAAAAACGCACATAACTTACGACTCTGACTATGAAGGCAAAGGCTGATCATTATAATGACTGATCGGCAACCATCGTACAATTATTAAAAGAAAGGATAAAAATAAAAAGAAGAGAAAGAATAAACGCGGTCGGAATCAACAATCGAGATATAGTTGTAAAGGCGAGGACAGTTTAATTAAAACTTGGGATTCATCCTTGCTTTTAATTTCGTTTCGCCGTCGCTTTCGAGATGGCGGGTATTGCTCGAACTAAGTAAATTGTTATAGCGTTCAAATGTAGAAAATATAAAGCAAAGTAAAAAGTCTGGTCCAAGGCGTTTGGCCCACCTAAGAAGCAGCAAGTGACGCTCGACAACCTACGAAGGACTACTTTGTAGGATTATTAGCATTCGAGGAATATACTTAACTATCGATTTAAGGACTACAATCGCGATATAGTCTGTATTTACATAGGTATAACTACGTACATACTTTTTGGCTTGCTTGACCAAGCATTTTTTTTAATGAATCTTTAAAAATAAATAGCTGTCAGGCGATGATGTTAATTTTTTCTGTGTAATATAACATTATTATTGTGATTAGTGGATTGAATGTGATGTACACCGAAATACTTTAAAAAATATTATATTGGTCTGTATTATAATGATCCGGAAAACGAACGATCATAAAGTGAATATTCCTACTATGTCGCTTGTAAAGTCACATCACTCAGTGCTTTTTAGAGGGGCAAACCGGCTAACGGCCAACGCACGTAGACTTTCAAAGTGTTTTGACTGACACCTTGTCGCCGAAAGTCGAGGTTAGGTATTAGCACGTATTAGTTAATTATTTTATAATTTTGCATGTCGCATGGTTCGCATGGGATACTCCACGAAGCGCTACCTAAATTCTACGCGTGGTGTCGCCTAATTCAATCCACTTCACTAGATCAAACAAGAATTACTTACTGCTTGCGGTAGATAAACTTATGTTACATAAAAATATGAACACTACCTTATTTGAAATCTAGACCAAGTCTTATGTAGAAGCTTGTTAAAAGGTATGTGTTGTGTCATTGTCAATTTATGCAGAGGCAGTTTTGTTTTTGTATTCAAGCATCTTGTTCCCTAAAGACAAGCAATTACGCAGACAGGTGTAATAGATGTGCTTGTAAGATAGTAGGTTAGATACATATTACATAGGTATAAATAGGTATAGGAAACAAAAATTGCAGGCATTTTTCAAAGTCCACCCCACGGAAATGGTGCATAAATAAAGTCCAGTTAAAAAAGCGAAGTGGCCCCTACTTTTGTACTGATAGTAAAAACCTAAACTTAAAAAAAAATTATCCGAAAACATACTGCTGAAAACAAAACTATTTTAAGTCGGATACTCGGACTAGGTCGGTTTACAACTAACAATAGAAAGATAATTAAAACTAAATACTAGAATAATATAAGTTCATTGAACTTTTAGTAGCAAAGTAATGGTACAAAAAAGATGTTTTATCTTCTATAGAGTTAATTCTATACTTTACTAAAATGTTGAAGTGGTTTATGATTTGCAAATCGAGTGACATCGCGTGACTTACTTGTTTCATAAACTTTTAGTAGGGGCAATGATCTATTGCACATTTTTACGAAATAACCCATAAAATTGGTTGTAACAGTAAGTTAGCGTTGTCTGTCTGTTTGTAATAACTTAATGTATTGGGTCTCTTAACGTCGACGCAAACTTATAGTGCTTAATTTTTATTCTGTAGCTTAGTTACTTTGAGCGCGTGAAATTAGATAATTTATAAGAAAATTTACGTGAACACCACTTTGAGCTTTCTGCAACTCGATTAGCTATAATTCCGAATGATTACTTTCCTAATGCACCTCTAGAACCTGTAAGTAATATTCACAGTACCTAATGAGTAAGGCTGCATTTTAAATTTCTATCTTAACATGAATACCAACATTCTTCAAGCTTAATCCCTAATCTATCCGAGCGCTCGCGACGTAGCTGGCTAAGTTGTTTTTAACAGATCAACGAAGTTAAGCACTGTTACGCGTAGACATCATTTGGATTCGTGACCGCCATCGCCAGTGGCGATTTCAACTGAGCGCTCCCGTGCTTCGGAGGGCACGTTAAGCAGTCGTTCCCAGCTTTTTCAAAGTTGTTAGGCCATGACAGAGGCCTTCGGGCGGCCTATATACTCGGTCACCAAAGTTGGCCACTTCATACGAACTTACTTACCTTAACGCTAGAGCAGTAGCATTTCAGACTAAAACCACGAACGAACGGAAAGAAAAAAACATAAAAAGTTGTTATTATTATAATATACAATTATAATATACCTGCTTACTTAGAAAATGAAAACAACGCTAATTAACAAAAATGAGGCAGTTTGCAGAACCAATTTACAAATTAAGCTTTTCTACGAGTCAATTGTCCCACTAAACGCCGCCGCATTGAAACGGTCAAACAGCCACGCCTCCAAAGTTGAAACCAACAATATAGCACAAAACAGTACATTAATTAAACAGAGACACGTGTCGACAGGAGTCCACCCGACACGCATACGCATATATCAATCAAGGGGACACGTTCGGTTTCAGTGGCGTTTTTATACAGACTGACCTGCTGATAGTCCACGTGATTATTGTTTGGGGATGTGAATTAATTGATTTGCGACCAATCGTTATTCAGTTCAAATTTTAGATTTATTTTTACAATTTACTTCGTAAAACTAACCAGCCAGTCCATACTCTACACAGAATAAATATTTATAACACTGTTGTAGAGCTCTATTATGGTTCGCGTGATCAAAATACAAGTAAATGGATGGACACATTTCAAAAGAAACTTAAAAAGCTTTACATTTTGAATATATTTTTACAGCATACATTTTTCACAATGTATTTAAAAGATTAAAAATAAAACAAGTGGCGTTAATTAGATGTCTTTCTAATACTTATTTACAACTATAAAAAGTGTAAACAGTAAATTGAAATCTCAAAACATAAAACAAGCATTTGACGGCCAATGTGGCGCGGTGGACGAAGGTCCGCCTGCGACGCAGGAGGTTGCGGGTTCGATTCCCGCCTTGAACGGAACCCCGGAACAAATGTTTGTACGATCTGCAAATATTTGTTCCGGGTGTTCTGGTTGTTTTCTATGTATAATAAAAAATATATATCTTTGTATTGTATTGTAATAAGTAATGTACAAAATAAAATGCGTGGGAAATGAATAGTTTAGGTTTTTATTAATTTTATAGTCACAGGTCACACCGCTTGAATCAAACTTCATAACAGGAAGGGCAAAATTATTGCCATAACACAATAATTTGCTTAACTTATAAAATGTTGCAAGTATTTAACTTAAAATTATTAATGTGCGCTCACACTACCACGATTACATTTCTGTATGTTTGGTTTGTTCCAAACATAATTGGGGCCGGCATCAGCCTACTCTACAGGCAGTAGACAGAGTCGCTTTACTGACCTACGATACACTTTGTTTTTCATTAATACATCAGCCGCTCTTACTCTATTATCTCTACCTGGATAGGTTTTTACAATCCGAGCCATATTATATTCTAATGGAGCAGTATTAAAGTCTTTTACAATTACCAAATCTCCTTCTTTGAGATTTGTTTGAGGATATTTCCACTTGGGACGGCTTTGAAGCTGTGTCAAATAATCATTAGACCATGATTTCCAAAAATGTTGTTTAAGTTTGGTACAAAGATTCCAAAATTTCAAACGGTTAACTGGAATATCAGTTAGATCAACTTCAGGATAGCTAGCCATAGCTGTTCCAATTAGAAAATGTGCAGGAGTTAAATAGCTACCATCATTTGATGCAAGTAGAGGCCTAGAGTTCAAAATTCCTTCGATTTGTACAATGACTGTATTGAGCTCTTCATAGGTTAAACATAGGTTCCCTACTACTCTCTTTAAGTGGTGCTTAACACTTTTTACCCCTGCTTCCCACAATCCTCCAAATTCAGGTGAATAACTGGGTATAAATCTGAATTTTATATAATTTTGAGAACAAAACCCATTAACAGCATCCCTGTGATTTTTGGAAGATTGTAGGTCATACAATTTTTTCATTACATTTGACGCTCCTTTAAAGGTTTTAGCGTTATCACAAAATATGTTTGTGGGCATACCACGCCTCGAGATGAAGCGCTTGAGACATGCTAGGAAGGCTTCAGTTGTTAGGTCAGATACGAGCTCTACATGAATAGCTTTTATAGCAAAGCAAACGAAAAGCGCGATGTAACATTTTTTAACAATAGGTTTTCTAACCCTAGCAACCTTCATGTCAAAGGGTCCACAGAAGTCAACGCCGACATGCTGAAATTGCCTAGACGCAGTAATTCGTTCCTGGGGGAGACTGCCCATCAACTGCTTGACTACCATTGCCTTTATTTTGAAACACTTGACGCATTTACGCACCACTTTCTTGACCTCTCGAATACCACTTACTATAGAGTACCTTTGGGAAAGAGAGCTCAAAACTAATCTGGGCCCTGCATGCAAGAGTCGTAAATGTTCTCTTTCTATGATGAGATTTGTTATGTGTGAATTTTTCGGAAGTATACTGGGATGCTTTTTATCATAGGACATCTCCTTGGCATTATCGAGCCTACCTCCTACTCTAAGAATACCTATAATATCAAGAAAAGGATGAAGACTACCAATTCCTGTTTTTATTATTTTTTCAGCCGAAAGTGACTCTAGCTCTCTAGCAAAATGTTGCCTTTGAGTACAACGCACAATGACTGACATAGAGTCGCGTAGCTCTTGAGGCGTCAGGTTACTGTCCGTTATTTTATTATTATTTTTCGAACAGTTCTTGAAAAACCTGTAAATAAATCCTATCACTTTCTGTAATTTGTAAATATTAGAATATTTCTCAAATAATTTTGTTGAAAACGATGACTCTACTTGTGTTACATTGCACTGAATTTCTTGTTCATCATTTTGTTCTGTGTCCGTGGGCATATCAGACACATTAAAGTTTTCAAAGTTAGTATGAGTGTGCTTTTCATCTGACAGGTAAGTTGGCCCGTGCCACCATAATACACTTTGCTGCAACTTGTGTGGCAAAACTCCCCTTGACAATAAATCAGCAGGGTTATCACAAGTTCTAACAAAACCCCACTGGGACTGATCAGTCAGTTCTAAAATTTTCTTGACTCTATTGCTAGAATAAACGTTTGATTTTGCATTACCTGCTTTTAACCAAGCCAGCACTATTTGGGAGTCACTGTAGAAAAAAGTCTCTATCCGGGAAAACCTACCCTGTAGGACTCTACCTACCTTGTGTGCTAACTGGGCCAAAAGGAGAGCACCATTGAGCTCAAGTTGAGGGATTGTCAAGCTTTTATTTAATGGAGCAACACGGGACTTTGAACAGAGTAGATCTGTCTGCACTGAACCATCATTCTTTAGAATTCTAATATAAAGACAGCAGCCAAAGGCTTTAATAGATGCGTCTGAATATCCTATTAACTCTATAGTAGAAACATTATTACTACTAACACACCTAGTAACTGTAACTTTGCCCATAAGCTTTAGCTTATTTAAAAAATTGTTCCAGTATAGTAACTGGTCATCGGGTACTATGGAGTCCCAACCTATTTGCAAAGACCATAGCTCTTGCATAAAAATCTTGGCTACCACTATTATAGGGCCTACTATACCGAGAGGGTCAAACATTTTCCCTATAAAGCTTAGTATGTTTCTTTTTGTATTTAATTTATGCTCCTCATCTAAATTGGGGCTTGAAAAAGTGAATGTATCGGAATTTATGTCATACATTAAACCTAGAGTCTTAACTAAATTGTCCCCACTCATATCTACCTTTTCAAATTGCTTTAGCTCATCTGGAATGTCATTTAAAACCTCTAATGAGTTTGAGCACCATTTGTGTAGAGAAAAACTACCTAACTTAAGGAGCTCTACCAACTGGAATTTTAGCTCATGAAGCTGCTCTACATTACCTGACCCTGCCAAAACATCATCAACATAGGTATTTTTGGCCATTGTTTGAGCAGCAAGTGGAAATTTTTCCTTGTAGCGATGAGCTAATTCAAGTAGGCATCGAGTGGTCAAGAATGTGGACGCTTTCAGTCCATAAGTGACAGTTTGAAGCTGTAAGCAGCTAATAGGCTTTTTGGGATCATCTCGCCAGAGTATATTTTGAAGGCATGTATGGTGGCTATTGATATTCACGTTGCGAAATGCCTTTTGAACGTCACAAATTAATGTGTAGATGTAGGTCCTGAATAATATTAGAATATCAAAAAGCTCACTCTGTACCACGGGGCCATTCAGCATGACGTCGTTGAGGGACACCTGGTTGCGGGACTTCATACTCCCGTCGAACACAACACGAAGTCGGGTTGTCTTACTTGCCTCGTTGATAACAGCGTGATGCGCTAGAAAGTAAACAGGATCACTATTAATATCATAATTCGCGATATCAACCTCCTTTGCATGTCCCAGCTCTACATACTGATCTATGAACAATTTATACTGCTCTAGTAACAAAGGGTTTTTTTTAAATCTTTTTTCTAACATTAGAAATCTTTGGTAGGCAACTGAAAATGAATCACCCAGTTGCAAGTCATCCAGAGGTGCGATGAGAGGCATATCAACATAGAAGTGACTATCTTTGAGATTCATTGAGTTCTGAAAACTTTCTTCAGCCTTTTGAAACTCATCGCAACTCGGCTTTGCAGTTTCAGGTATCTTTTCAGAAAGCCAAAATTTTTCCATTACATTTTCTAGTTTTATATGATCATGGATAGCAAAATTAGATACAATTTCACATGTTACATTACTTACTTCATTATTTTCCGACACTTTTTCAGGAATGTTGCCACCAATCACATAACCAAATAAGGTATTTTGTAAAACCGGACCATTATGAATTTTTATACAACCGTCTAGTAAAACATTGAAATAAATGTCTGCACCCAGTAACAAAGAAATTTCAGCTGGGATATTAAACTCATTGTCTGAAAGTTTTACATGTTTAGGTAAATTCCACCCGGATACATTTATAAATTGTTGGGGCAACAATGTAGTTATTTTGTCAACTACATGACATTTTAAATTTAATTTTACATTGTTGTGGCATGGAAGCACACTTATATTCACAAGCTTATCAATTTGTGTTGGTTTATTACCTATACCTATAATATTATGGTGTTGATTTATAGCAATCAACCCAAGTTTGTTTACAAGGTTTGTTGTAACAAAAGATGCCTGGCTGCCAGTGTCAAGAAGCGCTCTGACAGAAATTTTTTCACCATGTTTGTTTAGCAAATTCACTTTCACAGTCGGTAGCAATATGTTGTTGGAAACAGGGTTTGACAACAAAGTCACAGCGGGCTCAGTGAGGCTGGCCTGTTCTTCATGCAATAATGTGTTGTGCCCTAGTTTACATATTTTACATTTGAAATTTAACTTACATTTTCCGCTGTGTGTTTTTAAACATATGGTACACAAATCATAGTCCCGCACAAATGATTGGCGGTCCGCTATTGCTGCCGTTTTGAACTCCGGACAGCTGAAAAGAGGATGGTCACCTTTGTTACAGTGTTTACACAATTTTTTGACATTTGAGGCAACATTGGTCACCTTAGATGGTGTAGATTTATAGAATCTACTTGTACTTTCATAGGAAGTACTTTTAGGGGGCAAACTATCCTCCAGCGCTATAGCGCGCTTTTCAAGAAAGTTCAAGAAATCAGCCATAGAAGGCATCTTTTCTAAGTCCCTATCTAATTGATAAGCCCTATTTGTTATTTGATCTAGTTTTCTTGTTAGAATGGAAATTAGCAACATGTCCCATACATGGATGGGTTGATCAAGATTTTTTAATGCGTGCAACTGTTGCTGCACTTCTGACACAAAAGACCTTATAGAGGCTGCAGTGCCTTTTTGCATTGTAGGTAAATCTAATAGAATGCTAATATGATTTCCTATTAACCGCGCTTTGTTATCAAAACGCTTTTCCAACAAGTCTAATGCTTCTCTGTAAGATTGATTTACTAGCGGCAAGTTGACAATGACTGCCAAAGCATCATCTGTTACATACTTTCTTAAATAGAACAACTTCTGAACATCTGATAGTGATCTGTTATTATCGATAACAGCCATAAATAAATCATAGAAAGGCTTGAATTTAGTAAAATCTTTGCCATCAAAAGGAGTTATATCAATATTAGGCAATTTACAAGTTGAAACATTGTGGCATTCCGAGACAGATTTTTTACCTATTTGCTTTAGAGAGGCATTGATTTTGGCTAGCACAGAATAATATTTTTCTTCTAATGGACCAACCTGTTCGTTGTCACTTTCGTCTATACTTAGTATATCCAACTGCACCGCCTCATAGCTCTTGAGCGCGCTGATGAGCTTGTCCTTACGCGCCTCCAGTATGTCCACAGTCGCAGACGCAAAACTGATAGGGTCGTTCACGAAAGTCTCAATACGCGTAATAGTAGCCTTGCACTGAGCACGAAGAAGACGATGTTTACGCAGTGTTTCCTTGGACTCCGCCATGGTGGACGAAACGTAACACGACGAATTGCTTATTAGATACGATTTACGAACACTCCACGCACTCTCTTATAACTTAAACCGCACTGTGTAGGTAGGTACGCAACGAATTTTGCAGAACTCGGAGAAGTTTGTTTGTTTACAAACAAACCTGACAGATAGTATGACGGACACGACGAATCAAGCAATATGGCCGCCGGCGGAAATGGCCGCGCTTCTGCTCCCAATGCTGCCAACACTCACGACTTGTAGAAACTTCACCCCTCTCAAAAATGAGTTGAGGGTGTTTGAAGATGCCAAACTTGATGATCAGAAAATCGTAAATCACACGATAACTCGATGATATTTAGCTGCTTCTGGATGATGCTTCTTCTGTTTTCGTTCTGCTATAGCCAGAACGAAGTTGCGGGCCTTGTACAACAGCCCAACGATGGCGACTTGTATTGCAAGCCGGTCTTTACGAACACTATTTTCGACGCTTTTTCGCGAAAACTGCTCGGCACTGATTCTATTAACTTTTCGAAGGACCACCGCACGCATGTACAAAATAAAATGCGTGGGAAATGAATAGTTTAGGTTTTTATTAATTTTAAAGTCACAGGTCACACCGCTTGAATCAAACTTCATAACAGGAAGGGCAAAATTATTGCCATAACACAATAATTTGCTTAACTTATAAAATGTTGCAAGTATTTAACTTAAAATTATTAATGTGCGCTCACACTACCACGATTACATTTCTGTATGTTTGGTTTGTTCCAAACAAGTAATATCAGTCATATACTACCTACCCATATTTGTAATATGGGTGCTATGCTTAACTTGGGGCTAGATGATGCTGTGTGGATTGTCCAGCATTATTATTACTAAAATATATTATTTTTTATTCATAAGGTTAGCACTTTACCCATGCTTTACATCTTAAAATATACACATATATTCACAAAAAAAATTGGTGCATGCAAATAACGTTTCAAGTATTTACCTAACTGTATATTATTACGCTAATAACAATAAAATAAATGTAAGCACAGACAGAAGCCCCTATAACAATAATTATCATTCGTAATTTTAGAACTCATAACATTATCATAACATTTCATTTGAAATTGGTCGCACTGTAGTCAGGGCTAAAGCTTCATTAACCTATGCAAAGGTTTACTGTGCCTGATTAATGAAAATTTTGCTTCAATTTTTAAGTATTGCTCATTTACCATGTCCCTCATAAATATTTATTTATTTCTATCTTAAATCTATTAAGTATAAAAAGAATATTATATTTAACAAAATAAAATATGTACATAGTTACATTACATTACAAAATATACAAAATACATATGAAACAGTTGAGCCATCTAAAGACCGTTACAAACGACCTATAGATAGCTCAACTGATCCAAATCACTACCAGTCGGAAGCGTTCCCAACATGATTAAGTATTACATGTTACCTTAAAATATCGTAGTCGGTTAAGTAGAGTAGCTTTCAAAGAATGATAGAGATATTCTCTGCCATGCAATATCTCAAAGTTAACTTGATCACAAACAGTTTCGTTCTAAAATCAGTCGTTGCTATCAATTATTTAGGTCGCAATATACTTTTCTAACAAAAGCCTTATCTCTGAAGACCTAGGCATTGTTAGGCTCTTATACTTTTTGCCCCTTCTTGCACTTTATCCCCACTTTGGTCCGAAGAAACAATAGGACATTAGTAATGGAATCGCCGTCTTAAAAAGCTCTTCAGCCTTTATCGCTAAGGTCTTGGCAAGCATTGTGGAAGTTTCAAGATAAAATGAGATTAGTAATTAGTGTTTTAGCTTGGATTGTATTTGTTTTCAAAGATAAATAGGTACTTATTTGGCCGCTAGCGCTACTTTGTACGCGCTGAATTAGATTTTTTTGACCTTAATTTTAGACCCTTTAGACATCTTAGTAGATACATTCTGCACTCCAAGTTTCTACGCTGGGGTTTAAACTCTGCGTTGTAGGGCAGTATGTCACCAAGCCTTTTATAAAAATATATTGATACTAATTGATTATTTTATAACCCAACTAAACTAAAATAGATATGGCCTGGTTTTTGGACTTTTTAGATGGGCAGGTGTCAAGCTAACTAATGGTTAAAATAAAGATATGAGCAAGTGTACAATTTCAGTATCTTTTAGAAGTGATGATGGTTAAAAATAGCTATAATTTACAGCAAATTAAAATATTTTATGTTGTTATCAGTTAATTTGATGTAGTCAAAGTACCTGTCATCTTCGTTCATCGCCTCGTGGGATAGAATAAAAATATGTAAGTACAAGAATTTTAATATGCTATAAACAATATCGCCGAACGATATACCAATCAATGTACTGAATCGCACTAACACTACGCCTTAAAGATCTTAAAAATCAGAAATAGAGGTTAGATTCGTATTTAAATTACGCAAAAACATCATTGTGTCTTCGACAATAAGACCAAGATACAACTGCTGCTTGCGTCTAGAAGTTAACGAGATGCGTCGCTCTTATTATTATATAATTAGAGTTTCAATTTGAAGCGATATAAGCTTGGAGAGGTCTGTAATAAAATTGTTATGGGAGACAAAACCTGAGTGCATAGCTGTCCTTGCAAGCTTTATGTCCCCGAAGATAGCTGGAAGCTTCTTAGCGTTTCTTCGTAAAATGCTTTCCTGGTGCATTCCCGTAGTTGAACTATCAGTCTTGAAAATGAACAAAAGACAACATAATGCATAAACAACAACATGCAACATAAGCACCAAAACATATTGTTGTGTTCAATTTATTGTAAATAGCTGAACCTACTGCAGTAGAGGTTTATTTTATGAACAAAATAAGACAATCAAGTCGTTTTTGCTTGGATATCATAAATACCCTAAACACCAGTTTTCTTCGGTTTACTCTACGAAAAGTCAGTTTTCTAAATCATATTTTTTGTAGTCTTTCGCAGAGAGAAACGTTGCTTTCGTTGCTCATGCTAGCCTCTAGAGAGATCTGAACTCTCAAAAAGTGATCTAGGTGACTATGTGCAAATAAGTAGCTGAGTGAGTAGGTTAGGTAAGGAATGTAGGTAAACTCGTCTCTCGACGTTACAGAGAACGTGCTCATTGAAGTTAATCTACTCACGGTCACATAAACTCCCAAGCTTACCTAAAACAAAAAATAAATTTGATTAGCAGTCCATGTAAATTCGCCGTCACTCGTTAATTAGGTCAGCGATGCGAAGGGGCTTTATTTAATTACGAGGAAGATTAAATTTTCCATGTCACAGAGTTATGGCTTTCATATGCAAATCTACTGCCCGGGATAAGTGGATACTCACAAACCTTGAGTTCGTCAAGCTTTGTTTTAGTTAAACTAGAAACAGTCTATCGGATACTGACTCTCCCTTTTAATTGCACTAAATAACTATGACATGTTATAATTAAATTGATACCTAATAAATCCGTGCAAATACTTTTAATGGGTATAAAACCATAATTATAACCTGAATTATGTTTCACTATCAATACCCGTATTACTTATTTCATAACGTCAAGTATTTCTAGATAATAATTTAATAATATCAAAACGAGTAAGGAACTGTATCATCATCACTTAATGCAATATTATTTTTTAATTAGAAATCAGACACCTATTTATCAGACGTTGAAGATCGTAATTTTTACGACCTGTGTGTCCAGTTTTCACTATGACTGGCAGTGATGTAATATTTATTTAGTCTCCATATCAATTTCCATTGCTTATACACTGCTGAATTTTGCAGTCGTGTTGTTATTTCAAACTCAGGTTTAACCCGTTACATATTCCATAAAATAAATACCTATGAGTACAGTATAGTTCTTTGTAATAGAGCTCATCTGGGAAGTACTACCTCTCTACCTGTTTCTGTCGACAAGCAATAATGCTTTATTGCATTACTGCGTTCCGGTTCGAAGAGTACAGTGCCGTGTAAATTACTGGCTCATGAGACTTTTAATCTACGACTTGGGGTAATAACGCGCGAGTTATATAACTGATATTGCAAACGTTAATAGACTTAGATAACCGCTTACCATCAGGAGAGCCATAAAGCTTGTTAGCCAACAAATAGATTTAAAGGTATCCTACAAATCTGACACGGAACTTATACGTGTGAAATTTTCATGCTACATAATATAGTTGAACTTGACATGTTGCAAAACTTAATTATTGTGGGCTCGCGCACGATGTTTTTGGTTCACCTGTTTTCACAGGGATTAAGCTTTAACAAACGTTATAAAAGTGTTTAAGGTTGTTCAGAAATAAATTCTTACTTTTCCTACTCTTTTTAGAAACTTCACAATCAGTTTCAAAAACTTAAAAATTCCAACAAAGAACCTTCTAGAAAACTTTCGATTGAACCGTTCAAACAGACAGAGGGGCACTTAATTTTTTATCTTCCAACTTAGGAGGAAAGTTACCTACATAGGTCGAAGTTCGTGCAACATTTAGAGCGTTGAGAACAATCTCTGACACCGTGTCCAGGGTTAATGCTCTTTCTTTTGCCCCGGATCTGTTTACAGGAAAGACGTGGACAGTACCATTGTTTCTTTATTATTACCTGCTATATAAGAGTAAGATACGATTCGATAGCAAAAGCTTTTGTTAAAAGATAACATAAAAAAAACTGCGTGACTAAATCTTGCAAAAGTTTAACTTTTTTAAAGCTTTTTACTTATCTTTGTCTTAGGTTTATCTCTGCAACAGACATGAACCATGATTTTTTATATTTCAGAGTAGGACTGGATAACAATAAAATAGTTATTTATATCTATCTAAATATTTACAAGCTTAGAATCTGGTTTGACCAAATACAATGGACCAATTTCATAGTGGCCTAGGTCTTTGTAACACCATAGAAAAATAAAAAAATATAAGAATAACATTATCAACAATTTTATTTTTAAGTAGACAAACAAAGTTCTATAGGAAAAAAAAATATTGTGTTGAGTTTCCTAAATTGGGAACACTAGAGGTCCGCCATGACAGCTATTAGCCAATGATCGTGACGCATCTTGGCTTTGACAGTACCTAATAACCCAGTTGTTCGTTATACCCGCCATGTTGTTTTGCATTGTGTTGCATGCACAAAGATAAACTTACTTTAGATTATGAAAGAAGCCAAAATAAAATAAATAACTAGTGTTAAATGGTTTCTTTAATGATATCTAATTATCTAGACCCCCTACAAAAGACCAGGGCTCGGCTCCATACTACGTGAAACAACTCCTTTAAATACAAATTTAGTATCTGAGCTTTATTAGTTTTGTAAGTCTTAATTTCCTTTTTACAAGCAATATATTCCAATATTTACGTTCCAGGCTGTATCAAAACATCTTTTTTTCGGCAGAAATAGGAAAGCTTATTCAATGTAGGCACATATTAGATATTGCTGATCTAAATAGCTTTTTTCTATTATTGCAAACGTACGGTTTATGTCGATACATGAATTATTTATGTTTTCAAATTAAGAAAATAACCAAAGACAAAGTCACTAAGTATAATATTTTTCTATAAATTTAAATTCTTGAAACTGTGGTACGCGCAAAAGCAAAAGCAAAGTGCACTCGGCGTCACACGAACGAAATGAAAGTTCAGCTCGGTTTCGTTTATTTCTCGCTCCGGTACCCGTTGATGTGATTTATTGTTTTTGCAGCATTTGTTTGAAATCGCCACTTTGAAGTTGGATGGCGACTGTGAACATGCCGCAGCTACCGACTTGTATCGGAAGCTAGTATGAGCCCCGTTACAGTTATAACTGTGTATACCTACTAATCTTGTGAGTTACCTAAGGGATGACTCAGTCAAGAACAGCTTAGGATAATTAACACTTTGGCGCATGGTTTGGTTTTGTACGCATACATGTACCTATAAGTTTTAATGCTTGTATGTACATTATTTAGAGATCGTATAGCTAACCTAGTATTTACATACAGCTCCTACGCTAATGACAGGTTTTCGATTCGAGATTTTTAAAAAAAGGTAGTTCCGATTGCTTTGACAGATGGCGCTATCTGCCCTACTGCCATACTGGGAAAGGTTATCAAAACAAGAAAAAAGTTGGTAACTCCGTTTTTGTTTCGTCTCGTGTCAAGCGGAAGGTTGTGGGTTCATGTCCTGCTTGAGGCAAATAATTTAACTCCAGTACGACCAAAGTTAATGTACTACGTAGTACGTACTATGACTTTGACACCAGCCAGAGGTATGACAGACAGTGACAGCAGGAGCAACCAATGTTGAATTCCCTACACATTCACCATAGCTCGCCAAATGTAGTGCTTACATTCTCTTGGGCTCGCCAGTTGAGCTACCGCCATCTAAACAGACAGTTTTTTTTTTAATAACTTGAGACGAAAACAGCTCATTGGCATAATATTTTTAATGTAGTAACTTTGTAGTATTTTTTCTTTGTACAAGTTAAGTCTGTAAACATAAATTTTGAGAATGAAAATATTTATGTAAAATACTATTTTAAACTTTTAAAATACTTTTTTTTATAAAACTATGGACGCTTGCAATACCAGAAGTATCACTCGCGGTTTGCCACCTTGAGGCTAAGATCGAAAGCCTCATGTGCCAATAATTTCACCGGAAACCATACCCTTCGCACCTGAACACAGCAATGCGAGCATTACTGCTTGGCGGCAGAAATAGGTATGGTGGTAGTCCTTCCCCGGACGAGCTCTATCACAGAGAACTCTACTACTCTTAAAAGAAATGATTAATTAAAAGATTAAAGTTACAAGATACGAGTACCTACAAAGTTTTATTATTTTGTACGCATGTACTTTCTTTAGGTTTTCATAGCATCGTTTTTTTTAATAACAGTTAATTTAGCGGTTCCTTTTATTATATTTAAAAACAAATCGTAGCAGTTATGAATGACACCGCAACTCCCAGTCACGTGTCCCTACTATGATTTATAATAGCCATTTCATAGCCTATCATTGCAGTCAATAAATTATCACAAGTAATTCTGACATTCAATAACAAGTCGATTGTTGTAGATAATTCAAAATTAACCGCAGCTGTTTATCAAAGTATTGCTGTCAAACGCACAAAGACGCAAAATTGGCTAATGTGATCAGAGCAAGCGAATGGTGCCTATGTTGCACAGTTTAGTTACAGATTAGTTACATGGGTAATTTTAGTTTACTTACATACAAACTTAAGTAACACTCTAAAAATATTTTTTTTAATAATATTTTAGAGTAAAACTAAGTACGTAAAAAGTTAACTCTGTCTGCATTATAAAGTACCTATGTGACACTGTTTTAACTACATAGTAAAAATAATATTGTATGTCAAATAAAATCATTTAATTAATCCTATTACTACTTACATGCTTCAAAGCATAGAAAAGTTATCTTCTTATTTTTTATTACAAAAATTAAAATTCTTTGAAATTTTATATTATTCTGTTATTAATAACAATAGTCTTTACCATTATTTTTCTTTTAAAAATCTTATTATTGAATTGCACATGGCATTTTGTTTTCGATAAATTTGTAAATAGCTTACACACAATATTGACTACCCTAAAATAAGTTTATCCTCTCTCATGCCGACATCATAACGAAACGGTTATCATTAAACCAACATAAATTTGACTGTGTGACTTATAATTTTACTTTGGGTTAAAGGTAATCGAGAGATCAACATAGCCTGGTCATTATTTACCATAAATACTCGAAGTTCGACTAGCAAGTTTGTTGTGTTTTTTGTAACTCTACCTTCAGTCTTATTTCAAGGACATTACAGTTGAAATTTGATTGAAAAATTAGGTAAAGCTTACAGTTTTCAGTAGCTTTTAAATAGACGTTGAAAGAACTCGACAGACAACCATCAAGATGGTCTTAATAGGCGTATCGTACGCCAGAAATAATTTACAAATGACTAAGCAGTCGAGACAAGATCGAGAACATAACGGATGCACGTTAGTAAAGGAACACTTTAAAATAACACGATTTTTCTTAAACTGTACCTAAAAACGACTTTTCGTAAAAAACTGTACCTAAAAAGTCCAAATTACTTGCTGTGGTTTTATAATAAGTGCCCTGAGTATAGGTATATTATAAATAAAAATATAGTCGTAATGTAGGTGTTTTAGCATCAGGCAAACGAAATTTGATCAATATATCAACTTCAAAAAAATATAAATAGAAAACTTATATATCTAAGACTTCAAGTAGGTATTTATCATAACGGTATTTGTCATTACTCGAAGGAGCACATTGATACCAACACTAAAATGTATATAATATATCAAGCTAGACCAAGCCAGTTCACAAAGCTTTAAAAAATGACCATTTTTTTTTTTTTTTTTTTTTATACAACTGAAGTGGCAACCAAGCGTACGGCCCACAAGATGGTAAGCGGTTACCGCAGCCTATGGACGCTTGCAATACCAGAGGTATCACTCGCGGGTTGCCACCTTGAGGCTAAGATCGAAAGCCTCATGTGCCAGTAATTTCACCGGAAACCATACCCTTCACACCGGAACACAGCAATGCGAGCATTACTGCTTGGCGGCAGAAATAGGTATGGTGGTAGTCCTTCCCCGGACGAGCTCTATCACAGAGAACTCTACTACTCTTCCATTCCCTAAACTCCTACACGTTTTATAAATAACCAGAAATTTCAATTAAAAAAAAAACCTTGTTCATACGCGGATGGAAGTGAAAATGAAACTCATAAAGGTTTGACCACACCGCAACGTTATTACGCCGGCAACGCCAAGCCCGTACGTGACTAAACTGCCGTTTGGCTTTTGATTTTGCCATATAAAGTATGCTAGACTAGGCATTGGAGTTTACTTGTACATCTGTATGTATATACTTCTAACATGGTATTACTAATCTATACACTCGTAGTTGTTAGCGTGTCCGTAAAAAAACCTAAATAAATTCGTTGGTGCATGGCATAATTATTTTTTTGGCCTCTTATCAGTCTCACAATCTTCTAAAATCTCTAAAAGTCTTAATGACTGACTTTGATATAAATCTTTGAATGACCATTTCCGCATAAATACTTAAGCTTACTAAACTAATCCAAGCTTAATTGATGACTTATTTACGTTTCTTGAAACGATTTTGAAAACTAACGAGACATGAAAATGCGTTTGAATATTCGGGCACAAGATCATTAGATCATATACTCTATGACAAAGGCCTATGCCCAGCAGTGAAAGTCTACTGGCTAATATAATTATATTTAGGTGTAGCTATTTTAATACAAAAAAATCTTTTTATAAGATTTTTTATAGAGATTGCAGTGGTTTTCATGAAAGTTAGCTAACTTATAAACCACTTGGAATTTTATTTATACCTGTTTACCAGTATTCTATAATTTCCTTCAACAAGTCCAGGACAAGCGAAGGCGTAGAACTTAGCATTAATTTTCTGCCAAGGCAACATCTTCGACCCCAAAATACGGGTAACACGAAGTCCTTAGACCATGGTTCTCGAGTGGCTGAACTAAACTGTTAATTAAGTACAGTGCAGGCAAGTCGAGTTGACCACTTGCTCACTCGCCTCTTTGAAACTTTAAGCGCATAAACTTGCAGCAACTAATAGGTAGATTGTATTACGTGTAGAGTGTCTACCTTAGCCTATGTAATATGAAATAAATCCTCTAAAAATTTTAACTTGTTTTGAAAGGATTTTAAAAGTGGGCTTTTAATACAGACACAATCTTCATAAATAACTTTAGAACTATCATTAAAATATCTAAAGGCTTTTTCAGGTAAAGATAATTCTACATTGTTATAGTGAGAGAAGCAACCATTTTCTTGACTTTGATAAAATATCATACATAGAGAGTTTTGAAGTTAATATTACCCCAGAAAATAAATTGTAGTAGAGTTCTTTGTTTAAGAGTAGGTAGTAGAGTTCTTTGTGATAGAGATCGTCCGGGAAAGGACTACCACCATACCTACTTCTGCCGCCAAACAGTAATGCTCGCATTGCTGTGTTCCGGTTCGAAGGGTATGGTTTCCGGTGAAATTACAGGCACATGAGACTTTTCATCTAACGTCTCAGGGTGGTAACACGCAAGTGATATTATGATGTTGCATGCGTACATAGGCTACGGTAGCCGCTGACCATTAAGTGGACCGTACGCTTGGTTGGTGTGTGTGGTAAAGGCTGAGTTTGATTCATTTGTAACTGTTTATAAATTAATTCAAACATTACAATGGTTTTTTTGTAAGCCTATTTCGAATATTTGCTGAACAAAGTTACAAATAAGGCAAGACAATTACCTGATGCCGTAAGGTCATGACACCAACCACCTCGCGCTCAATTTAATCTAACAATGGGATTGTCTGTCTGTCAGATTTGACATGAGATTGCTTTCTCGTCTTCCTAACAATAAGCGAATAGGAACTGTCACGCGGTGTTAATCTTTGGTGTATATGACGAGCAATATTAACATTCAAGCTATGTTTTTATTTTAAAAATTTATGCACAAAATAGATAATAATATATAGTTCAACGCATAAGTCTACCACTTAGGTATGTAGATAGGTATGTAATAGTGTCGATTCTGTCGTAGCATTTTCTAAACTTAGATTAAAATAACTAAAATTATCGCGGTCCTTTGTATTTTAATTCATTAAAAAAGGACGGCAACAATTTTAGTTAGTTTAGTTTAGAAAATGTTACAGCAGAATTGACACTAATACCTACTTAGACTATTTTTGTAATGGAATTATTTTTATACATATAGGTTAGATTAGACTAAAGATTTGTATTATTGTCTTTTTGTTTGTTACGAATTAACTCAAAAACTACCAGACCGATTTCAAAAATTATTTTACCATTAGAATGATGCATTATCTCTGAGTAACATAGGCTATATTTTATGTCTACCCGTGGGAAGCTGGGACAGGCCGCTAGTTGTAAAAAAATAATAGAATTGCTAACTGTGACTCTACCAAAGTAAATAACTGAATGTTAAATTTAATAAGATGTAGAGATGTATCTTAAATTAGAAAACGTTAAATGCTGCCATCTGTGTGAAAGCTCTGAAGCTTAAACCACTGCTCTACACCTCTCGTGCAAGGGAACAAACATGTAGCTTAGTTTCTTACTCTGCCGCAGAGAGTCGCTAGCATCGACACTTTTCCATTTTCTTATAAGAAAAACAGTATTATCTAGCCGGGCACTGTTTTATACATCAACGCAGAAATGTCTATAACGTTGGTACCTATTTATTTTACTTTTTTTATAATATTGAACGAAGTACGCAAGTGCCATTATTTTTTAAAATTATTAAGAAAAACGCTGAAACAATTATTAAATTCAGCGAATTTTATGAAAGCTCCTAATCTCAGTCAACATTGCACAAGTAGGCCAAATTCATCTTCAAGAAGTAAAGCGAGACAACGAGCAAATCCCCTTAATCCAGGGGATTCGAGTCCTACACAAACAGTGTCGCGATTCTTCTGAGAATCGAATAATTTTGACTTCCAAGAAATAATTTTCTGAAGCATAGCCGACCTAACCTACACAGCAATCCAAAGACTGGTGTGGAAGGGATGAATTATGAATAAACCAAAGTACATAATATCTAACGGTCGATTTGATTAGCTTTTAGTTTGGTAGGTACTTAGGGGGCGATTCTTTGGAAAGAAAATACATTGTAGTAGGAAACTAAACATTATTATTCAACAGAATAACTATTGATTCTAGTCTTCCTACTTCCAGGAACTCTGCAATAGGTTATAAAGAACTATAAATTATGTATCTAGGTTGTACGCGGGTTCTTAATTTACGGACCGAATGCATGGCTTTTTTTCTGAACATGCAGATTTTGCAGAGTTATCGGCCAGCGCTATGAGACGAAGACATCCCAAGCATTATTTTGAGCTAGCAATAAAGTTTCAATCGCGTATTTTTATTGGTAAAGCACCCGCGTAACATTTTGGGGTATTAGGTATATACTTTATTGTTCCCTCAGAGTGTGATGGTTATAAAATGCAAGTTTTCTCCATAAAATTTCCGAACAATCATTTGGTGTCTGTCGTACGTCTGGATTTAAACCTAAGACATTAGAATCGAAAAACCCAGTGTCCGTCGACAACACGTAATTTATTTACCCAGATTAAAAAAAAGCTGGTTTTACATTAAATTCATTTTAGCACAAACTAAAAGGTCAAAATCGTTTATTATCTCTTATTTTTAAGAAACGAATAAGTATTCGCCTTGAGGCATTTCAATTTAAACAAATGTAAAGGAAGGAAGGTAGCAACATTACATTTGATTAGATAATTTTCCTTTGACAAATTTACAGAGTCAATTAAACTTTGGAGGCATGAGACGGATGGACGGTGAAAAAATACTAATGGAGGTTGAGGCCATGGCGATTTGCTGTCACAAGATATAAGACCTAGAGATAAATTGATGTTGCATATTTTTATATTACCCACATTTATGAAAGTAAGAGTTTAATAATATTGGCACTTGGTTAGTTTAAATAAGCAAATTTTTATGAAGTAAAGAAAGTATTTTCAAGTCGTAAAATGGCCTCTAACCGTAGAGAGAGTTACGTTCATGATAGCCGGATTGGAATGTGTAGCTATTTAGCAAATCTATAAAATAACCAAAAAAAATGTTTAGGTACTGTATTCATCATCATCATGACAGCCTTCTAATGTTCCCACTGCTGGGACACTGGCCTACTCTCAGGCGAGAGTGATTGGGTCTTAATCCACCACGCGGACCCAATGCGGATTGGCGGATACTGTATTAATAACTACTACGGTACTGTATTAATAATGTTATATTAAGTTATCTGTGACTTAGGTAACATTATAAATAAAATAAAATAATATGCAATAAGACTTTATTTCTACTACATGTTTTGCTTATGATTAATGTTAAAGTTTCTTAAATCTAACACTTATACTGTCTATGTACTTGTAAATAAAAACCTACTTAATATAATATTTTATGTATCGCCATATTCTTCCACACTTCTCTGTTTCTGGCCTTTGACATCCAGTTTGGTCCCGCTTCTCTATGACAATGTCTTCCCATCTTTTTCCCGGTCGACACATATGTCAAGCCATACTCCATTTGAGAGGATTTATTGTTTTTATTAAGTCTGTTAGTTTTGTTTTTTTTTCTAATTATTGTAAGGTAACAAAACTTTATTATTACTGTTTGCGATTTCTCACTATCTGTGCTGTACCTAAGGCTATAATAGCACTGGTGGTCTAGTGTTAGTGACCCCGCCTGCCGATCCTAAGGTCGTAGGTTCGAATCCGCATTGGGTCCGCGTGGTGAATTAAGACCCCATACTCTCGCTTGAGACTAGGCTAGTGTCCCAGCAGTGGGAACATTAGAAGGTTGTCATGATGAAGGCTAGTTGAACGAGTAGGCAATTGACAAAAATGTATTGAAGTTATTTCTAATTTTTTATGCTATTTTTTTAAAATTGGTGAAATGGTGTTCTTAAACTAAGGAATAATTAATATCGGTTTCAGAATAAGCCGGCTTGAAAAACTTAAACACAAATTCAATTTTTTTGTAAAAAGAAAATAAAACCCCCAAAATTGTGTATTATTTCAATATTTCAAGCGTTTCACAGAGCAAAGGGAATGCCTAAACGCAGCGGAATAATTAGTCGTGAACTGAGCGCGTGAACTGTGACACACACAGTCGTGAAATATACACAACCAAAATAAAAATATTAGTACACTACTTAGCGATTTTTATTTGTTACAAAGTTTGAAGGGAAATTTCATCTTTTTTATAATATACTTAAGGATTACATTTCAGTTTTTTACATACTTTAAACAGAAACTTGTTTAGTTCAGAAGACCACAGCGACAACGACATGAAATATAAAAACCTGGCCATCTTCATTCATACCCTTAAGTTCCTAAAAAAGGATCTTGTGTAATTTTGATAACTTAGGACCATAGTCCATAAAGTTATTTAAAAATTATCTTATATTATGTTTTAAAGGTTTATTAAAAAAAAAATTAGTCAGTACTAATTGCAGTTATATAATACTATCAGTCAGAATGTTGCTAGCTATTCTTCAGCTCCTAATGTCAGCATGCGATGAATTAATAATGCAGTGACGTAGCGAGACGGGGCCCGCCAATCACATTAAAATAAACCCCACTCTCAAAGATCACCATTGTTGCCGCGCGTGTGTATTTTTTTATTGTTGTGATTATTATTCTGATGCATATATTTTAACATAAATTCAATTTTTTGTACAAGTGGCAACCAAGCGTACGGCCCACTTGATAGTAAGTGGTTACCGTAGCCTATGTACGCACATCAACATCAGATATCACTTGCGTGTTGCTATGCCACCCTGGGCTGTATTTTGAAAGTCTCATGTGGCTGTAACTTTATCGGAAACCACTCTTCGGACCGGAACACAAATACGAGCATTACTGTTTGGCGGCTGAAATAGGTATGTAATACATACTGTATTAGCACAGGTATTAGTGACAATTACTGGAGGATATTATCATTATTAATTTTTTTTTATATTATCATGCAAAAAACATACTGTTCGAGCTCTTTAACTACAAATATTATATATAAAGTTATTATCAACTATCAGAGAGATAAAATTAAATTAACTCGTACGATTTATGAATTCAGAGCATCGGTGGTCTAGTGGTAGTGACCCCGCCTTCCGATCTTAAGGTCGTGGGTTCAAGCCCAATTGTGCACCAATGGATTTTATTGTTCAAAAAATTATGAGTGCAGTGCAGTGCCAGGGCTCTCATACAGTGAAGGAAAACCCCGTGAGTAAACCGGCATGTCCAAGAGCTAAAATTCTAAAGACATGTGGGTTGGTGGATCACCAACCCGCATTGGGTCTGCGTGGTGGATTAAGACCTAATCGCTCTAGTAGGCCAGTGTCCCAACAGTGGGAACATTAGAAGGCTGTCATGATGATATTGGTTGTGACGGTACCAATAGGTATTTTTTTAATATTAAAGACCAATCGTGTCCATATTCCGATTCCGAAATCACGGCGGTAATGACTTCATAGAACAGACCACCAGTGTACGACACAGCTGTAGGGTTAGCACGTTTTATATTAAAGGAGCTCACCCGCGTAGTTTTCTCAGGTTTTCAGTTTTTTTGATATCCTACAGGAACAGTTTTTTTTAGATAAAAAGTAGCCTCTGTGTTATTCCAGAACTTAAACCATCTACTTTTCAAATTTTATTACAACCGGTTTAGCCATCACGGAGATACGTGGCAACAAACATACACAGACTTTCGCATTTATAATATTATTAATTGTGGTAGTAAGATTATAGGCTATTTTTTAACACCGTGGGGTGTTACCGGGATAAAAAATACGGCGCGGCTAGTAGGTAAGTACTTAATTATCTAATATATATTATATTTTCTGAATATAAACTAATATAGGTACTGCAAAATCTTCAAGGAAAAAAGCAAAATAAGTATAAATCGATTTTGTTTGAAAAACTTTGTTTTTTTTTAGTTTCTGAATTTGTTATGACATTTTAAAATTATCGATAGTACTTAGATTAAAGTTAAAGTTTTCACTGTGTTATAGGACAATCGAATTTTAAAGGATAATTATTATGTTTGAGTCTATTCCAATCAGACAATAACAGGTAAGCAATTGGCGGAACCACAAACTAATGTTAGGTTAGGTTAGACGGTATAGTGTCCATATCAGTTTCGTGACAACCATATTTGAAATTTGACGTCAGTATTCTCTTCACATTACCCGTGGTCCGTCGTGAGACAGATTGACGCGCGTGCCGTGTCGGCTCCGCGTTTGACGCATCCGTGAGTCTTTGAGCTTCGGTTCCAAGGACCGCTCGCCATCCAGTCATAAAGCGGTAAAAACAATTTTCAACCTTATGACTTCAAATTTACGAACGATTATTGCACAATAGTTGTATTACGGTAGTCACTGTGCAGTCGTCGCTTTTTGGGATATCAGCAGTTTAAACTTCGCGAGGTGCATACTAATCGTGACTTGCTTGATACGTTTGTCTTGATAATAAAAAATAACAATAAAACGTATTCTGATAAAAAATGTACGAGTATACAGGGTCATTCATTATCAACCTGACAAACTTAAGGGATAGGTTCCACACATGTGCAAACTAAATCAGGAGGAAGTGAAATAAAACCATGTATACCGTAAACCATGTTATAATGCAGGTATTATACATATGGTTGAACAAATATAATATTTTATGTTTTGTATTTGAATACTTAGGGCGACGAGCACAGTGCAGTGCTACGTATAACTTCAAAACTAAAACATATGTGTAAAACTGTTACGGTCAGGCGTGGCGCTTAACGTCATGCAAGCGATTTGACCATTCCTTTACTTGCTAACAAAAAAAAAATTAGAACATTAGACAAGAATAAGAATAGTAGGTATCTACCTATTAGTGCTCGAAATTGAATCCTATAAAGACTTTAAAGAACTGCAGCAATGATTGAAATTATCTGATCTCAAACAAAGGCGCGAACGTTTTACTAAAAATTTATAAAAGAGTAAGATAAGTACCTAGTACTGTCCGTATTTTTCAGGTACTATAAAGTTGGATCTAATAAAAACGAAGCACGCTTTCTCGACTTTTTTTTGATTCGATTAACGTGCTAGCGGCACGGACCAAAACGCAGACATCACGTCACTGTCACTTCGAGAACGAGGTGAATTTAAATCGAGTACGCTTAGTAGCTACGTGCTGACATTTCCATTTAAACCTGAGTACTTAGTAGGTACCTCATCGGTCACATCTATTTTAGTTCTCACAGCGGATCTCGGCCGTCGTGAAATTAGCCGTTTCGATGCGCAATGGGGCTTTTTTAAACTAAATTGTCTTTGCGCATCACAAACGGCTAACTTCACGGAAGCCTAGATCCGCTGTGCGAACTATACATTGACAATAAAGTAGTAATCCAATAATTAGTTGAGGATTATTGACAGACGCTAACGATTTGATATAATTCTCTTTATAGAATCTTAAATTTACTCCTAATTTGTAAACAGACGAGACGTTTTTTCTGAAACAAACAAAACACTTTTATCTCGGACGAATCAACATGACATTTGGCTCGATTGACGTTTACAAAGATTTAGTTCCGGTTAATTCACCCGGCTTGTAAATTTTATTTTATTTCGGACCGCGCGGCTGTCAAAAGTACCTACTACGGCGAAACATATTCTAATTTTACTTTTTTTTACCCAATTACGATTGAAAACTAAATGTGCTAGCATTGCGATCTAATATGTACCTGATGCTGGTACTTCACTTGGTTATTTCATCATTGTAAACTAAACCTTGTACCTATATTACTTTCACGGAGTTGACTTTTTATTGATAAAAATAAATTAACCAAGTGGTGACAGCATATATAAGGTTGAGTTTTTTATTATTGAGATCATACTATAGTTAGTGCACTGGGTAGGTACCTATGTTTACTAACATCTGTCATATTATTATATAAGTGTTAAATAAGTTAAAACAACAGTTACTGTTAATGTATGAAAACATTATCAAAAGAAACGGCTAAGTTCTACAACCGTTTATCAACAGCTTCTTTTACAAAGATTATAATATCCCAAAAAGTATTTTGCCTCAAGCGAGATTTGAAACTGCTACCACTGCTTGATACGCGGGCGCTCTACCAATTGGGCTATCGAGACATATCTCGCTTGGACGATCATTGGGATCATTGGGATGTCTCGAAGCGCCGATAGCTTTTTGGGGTATTATAATCTTTGGAATATTCCCCTAGTGTAATGGTTAACGCTATAAAAACAAAAATAAGCTTCGTAACAGTTTTTTTACCATAACCTTTTCTCACATACTATAAACAGCTCAAAATTTGGTGACCTTTGAGCGCAATTGTATATTTTTTAAACGTCGCGCGTCGCCGTCAAAAGTAATGTGTTTAGTCTAGTCTGTGTCCCGTGACCTGATAATTCAGAAATAGAGCATGTGTGGTACAATTGTGTTAAAAACAATAACTTACATACTTAAGCTACCGAGAAATCTGGAGAGGTAGGTACGTGGGCAGATGTCCACGTGCATTTAGTAAGGAGGTATTTGTTAAAATAGCGCAAAAAATTTGGTCAGAACTGTAGATAACTTAATAATATAACTATAATACACCATTGGCAACTATAGTTATTTAGCAAAGGCGTAGAGGAGAAGGTGGTAACGTGGCCCCTGCAGATATATTGGCCCCCCTTGATATTTCATATAAAGAAAAACGCTATCTCGCAAAACTTTGCGGTAACAGATAGCACAAGTGACCTGTCATATATAACTATCAATCAATCCACCTGGGAGCACCCCCATCTTTTGTTTTAGGAACAAGTAGTAAACACGCGCCGGTAAAGTTTTTGTCAGTGCGCTTCATGTAATTGTTTTTTTTTTGAAAATACGGACTTTTAGCTTTAGCGATTTAGCGATTCTATAATACTCGAAAAATGTAAAATAAAGTATTATTTTAAAACCTGTAAGCCATTTAATTAACCTATTAAAATCGCTGTCTATAAATCTTACTGTGGTCTGCGACTTAAAAAATATTCCCAATCCATTCTCACTCTACCCCTAGATTCCTGACATACGCCACAAGACCCCATAAAATAAGACAATAGGTATAATTATTGGACCGATAGCCGGCATTCCGTGGCTTTCAGACAATAGTCTGCAATTACACAAAAATCTGATTTTCGCGCGACAACGCGTGTATATCAGCCAAAACCTATATTTTCTTGCCGATAGATAGAGAAGGTTACCTTTTTATTGCTATCGCGCGTAGCAATAGTACCTTTGAGCAACTTTTTAGCTTTTGTAAAAGCTCTGACGGGCGCGTTAAATCAAACACTGAGACAGCTTTAGATTAAAAAAAATATATATTAAGTTGATAATCGAATCAGTGAATTATTAAATTAGTCTGCTTCTAAAAATTTTTTGGTGCAAATCCTTTACTGAGCTTATATTATGTGTTGACTGCTTTTTTTTACTTAGGACCTAGCACACTGAATACCATAATACAATGTTTAATGATACTCGTCACTGAATTTTTGTTAGATACGCGACCAATATCATAGTCGCTCACTCCGCTTTGATACGGCTCTAAGCGTCAGAAAACCAACAGGTATTGTAATTGCGGCCATACGGGTCCTATTGTCTTATGAAATCTAATTTAATCGGAGCGTGCATGTAATCCGCATAATCTGAGCTTTTAGGACGGCGCGGCAGCGGAGAGAAGCCTTTTTGATAATATGCAATAATGGAAGTTGAAACGTCTAAAACAGTTTTTGGCAATATTCGTAAGGAGCACTCTCATAATTATCATCACTCTTGTTCGAGAGTAGGCAAATATTTTGGGTTATTCCCGCTCACCCCCCCCCCCCCCCTAAGTAAATAACGAAGCTTTCTTCATTTTCTTATTAACATTAAATATAATAAATATGTTGTGTAATCACTTTTAAAACTTTACTAAAGATCTCGCGGCAGACCTCTAAAACTTGCCAATTATTTTATTTCTTTTGCTTTCGTCATCCATTACATCACTTACCTGTATATATTATTCATTGTATACTAGTATCTTTATTATACAAAATATCTTTATCTCACTTAACTATCATCTTCCAATAAAGTTTTTTGTTTAATAAAGATCAACAATAAACATAATTATCATCTTTCTGTCATCGGCCACCTACTAAGATTATTTTGAGTTCAAACACTAAACTGTTTATTAATTTTCTTATACTATCGTTATAAAAATATAAACAACAGTTGAGACTCAGCAAAAGCACCTGAATTCAATTAACAGCAGACTTTAAAAATTGTTAAATTATTCAAGTATCTACCTCGTTCGTTTCAAACTAGAGCCAACTTTGATTTATATCCAAACCTTTGAGGCTTTCACACCGAGGGTGAATATTAAATAAAGCCTTTCATGAATTTTATTCATCTGCACACTAGCATTTGTTTCCTGGGATGGATAATAAATAACCAAGTATAGTGCTTTCCAAACGAGTCTCAGAAACTTTGACCACTTTACAGCAAGCCGAAACTGTCTAAATTGGTCAACTAGCACATTTATACTCGTTTACAAAAAAGCTCACACATAATTTTGTTTGATAATCTTTTCAGGTATTCGGACGTGGTCCTAATATTCGCGAAAGTTTTTTTTTTTCAATCAAAATATGTTTTATCTAAGTTACAGTTTCATTTCACATTTAATAATAATAAATAATAAAACAAATAAATAATGGTGGACAATTCACACAGCATCATCTAGCCCCAAGGTAAGCTGCTGTTAAACAGAGCTGTATTATGAGTCTAGATGACTGATATATATTTAATACAATACAATACATAGATAGATATGTTTTATTATATATAAAATACACAGAACACCCGGAAAAAAATATTTGTAGATCGTACAAACATTTGTCCTGAGGCGGGAATCGAACCCGCAACTTCTGCGTCGCAGGCGGACCTGCGCCCGCTGCGCCACAGCGGTTGTCAGGTCATCGGTAATACAGGGTTTGGGGCTCTACAGTAGTAAGTTTTAATAACCTGTGTTAGATGAGCCTTCTCTTAACTGTGTTTCTAAACTTCTTCGGATATCCTTCTGTATGTTTCATTGTTCTTGTTCATTTTATTTTCGTTTTATTTGCAGATCTTTTAAGAGATCAGTAGAGAGTAGATTTATCTAAAGTTGATTTATATTTATTAATCAACTTTAGATAAATCTACGCGATTTCATTTCTTAGACGTTAAACGGTATTTTCAGTCATTGACTGTAACACAAGACACCTATATAAATAAGTTCTGTCCACATATTGTTTAAAGCTTAGAATAACAACTATTCTAGGTATAAAGTATTGCTGCATGTTGTGTCTTAGTGGGGCGCAATCTTTATATTCTTTAGTTTTTCAACTTTCAGGTTTGCGTGTCGCATTCGGGTTATCATCGTATATCTTAAGTGTTGGCACTTGATAAAGAGTTATTAATTGTTTTGTATATTTCGTGGGTCATTTACCATTTTAATGTTTTCGTCTCTTACTTTAGCTATCGTTTAACCTGAACTAGAAATTATTTACACAATAATTTAACTTTAATCACGCTATTGTAACATAACTACACGCTACTTATTCAAGATTACACATTTTAAACAACGTTTTTATATATTAAATAAATGGTTCAATCAATATACATATAGTACAACATTGAACGCTTTTAATTTCAATATTGCAACAGTACTATGTTACTCTTTACCGAAACACCTCTACTAACTCGCTTGTATTAATTTTTAGCTAAAACAAAACGATATTTTACTTGTTTATTAATATTGTAGAACATTTTTTTGTTCTATCATCAATAGATATTTTTATATACTCATTTATTTTACTGCCTACCTTGCTATATTCAAGTCTCATTAGAATGAGGTACTCTATAAAACCTACTTAGGTACCTACTCACTTCTTGTTTATCTTATCATCCATCAATAATATCTGAGAAATGGATCCTCCCGGTGGCTATTTCAAAGTAATCTTCAGCAGGGCGCCATAATTTGCTGTAAACTTATCTTCCATCCGTTGTGGTCGTAAAAAGGCACATTATTGTATGGCCGTAAACCACGAAAAACGACATTTTACCATAACATAGCTCATTAACAATAATCCTTATCGTTCATACACGTTTAATGATGCTTTAAAGGGGGCGGTTTCTGAGTATAATATCGGAGTGGAGTTCCGTGGAAAAATTAAACAGACAATCTTTTGTGTTTTTCTTTAAAATTTTGCTTTTGTTAGTCAGGTAACTAAAACTAAGATTTTTATTTCCACATGCATAATAAAAGATTCGTGTGACTATTTATGTCTCTATAAACCTAGAATCTCAACCTCTTTTACAGTTACCAACAAGGCTCTTCTGATATATTTATTACAGTTAAGCCTAACTTGGGTAATGCTCCGTAGTTCAACGAAAATTTAATACAAAACTGTTATTGTAATCCTACCCTTTTAGAGCGTGCTCCACAAAATCAAAGGGCATCGATACAATAAGCTGACCATTAACTGGTTCACATTGTTACTAAAATAGTTAAGTGAAATCGTCGTAGAGAGGTTTATTTCTCACGGCATTTCTATTTTATCCAAGCTTCTTATATCTACTTATAATAAGTATATAAAAATGAATCGCTTTGCGATAGGCTCGCTAAAACTCGACAATTTTGGTCTTGAAATATTTGTAAGAGTCCAGGGAAGGGAAAAATTATATGAAAAAAGCGAAAAAAATAACGCGAGTGAAACCGCGGGGGGTCTGCTAGTATTTTATAAATTAGATTAGAAAATTATATAAGAGCAAATCAAGTTCTACGAGTACCTATGTAACTGGTTGTTTTACCTTTGGCTTTGGCTAACGAAAATTTTACTCGTATGTATTTGTCTGTTCATGGACGTCATCCATCCGGTTTCAGTGGCGCGTTTTCTATTTGTATAAGTATAATTACACTGGTGTGAAAATTATTTCTGTGGATATTCCGCAGTGTTGCTAGCCTGAGACAATTGACTGTCAAGCTAGCTAGCGCCAAATAATATATCTGAACTGAATCTACGGAACACTTCAACAAACTCTACAACTAGTAAACACAGTAAGTTATTTTATCGGGAACCATGTTTCATCGGACGAGAGTTAATGTGTGTCCGCACGCAAGACATGGTGATTAAAATTAATAAAATTAGTTAGCAGGTGTAGTGACCGGGCGTTTTGTAAGGTAAATAGGCCGCGTAGGACCTTTTATGGGGAGGATAATAGGACGAGCGAGTCTTTGGGCCCTGATAAAAAGGTTGGAGAGTTTTACGTCTGTTTAGTGGGTTTTATGTGGTAATTTTGTGTATGATGCTGAATACGTATAATTAACAAAACAGGTTATACCTGATAAGACTCTTCAGTACTTTTGAGTAATCAAGTTTTGTGGTTGCAAAACTTGGTACGCGATAAGATGAACTGAAAAACTAACCTTTTTTTTTTATACTACTAAAGTGGTAACCAAGCGTACGGCCCACTTGATGGTCAGCGGTTACCGTAGCCTATGTACGCATGCAATATTATAGATATCATTTGCGTGTTACCACCCTGAGACGTTAGATAGTAAGTCTCTAGTTATTTACTAACCAATTTCATGCAGATACAGGTATAGCGTAAACCCCCACCTAACGCTTAACTTAAACTTGCACAGATCTTATAAACTTTACAATACAATATTATAGTTTGAAAGACAAAGTATTCAATCATGTTCTGTAAGTTATTCAATGTGCGCTACACAAAACCTAGCCAGTAGCCACTTGATAGATTTCTTCCAAAATCCTTTGGGAGTTGGGATCTCTTTGAGAATTCACATCGGAGTGAGATATTCATACAATCAATAGCTATGCTACCTACCTACCTACCTATCTACAAATAAGATGATTTTATTGAACCTAAATTTTATGTTTTGCATCAAATTATTATATCATTATTTCATGATTTATCTACAGTGCTATTCCAGACTTTATATATGCCAAATTTTATGCAGATCTGTTCAGCCATTCAGGCGTGATTGTGTAACAAACATCCATTCATCCATCCTAACTTTCTAATTAAGATAAAATAAAATTTGGTCAAAATGGGTAATGCATAAAAAAAGCGAAAATATAATATAATATTTCTGGTTTAGTACACGTAGTTTGAAATTTTATAGTAAAGTTACGAGCGCGTTTATTTGACTAAGCAACTATGAACGCGGTCAATCTCTTTACAAGTAATGAGTCGACACGCAATGGTCACTTTGGAGCATAATCTAAACTAGTTTTTACCATAACCAGATTTGATAAAAAAAAGGCTAACGAATAACAACAAATAATAAAATATTAGATTTGAAGATTTGTTAGCCTTTTTTTTTTGATAAAAAAAAAGGCTAACAAATCTGGTTATGGTTTTTACCGCTTTTTACGGTTTTTACCGCTCGGGTCTTTTTATTCCTACTTAAAATACGATGTCCTACATCTTATCAGATAATACTGAGCTATTCTTTAAGCTAGCTAAAAAGGAGCAAGTAGGTATTATTACGATAAATTCTTACTATTAAAAGCGCACCTTCCGTTATCGTACCCTTTTACCCCCAAGGTCCACATTATCAATAACTTGCCAAATACCTTTAATATTGCACAGGCATTTTCGGAAAGTGAAGATATCTCGAATATTTTATTCAGTAAGGTAAAGAGGCTGACAAAGAAATGCGAGTTAGATCGTGTCCTAAATAAACGGGATGAACACCATTTGTTCTCGTTTTCATTTCGGTCGAGCTCTCACGCTTAGCGTTCTTATGGAACTCCTTTGAACTAATTTCTTATCATATCGTTAAACCACTTTTCATCTCCACTCATGCACTTTTCTTTCATCCGGTCCCTTGGCTATCCGGCTCCTCCTCATCACATCCAAAACCATTGTTCTTATAAAAGAAAACTTTCACGCATTCATTAAGTCCACACAAAATGTTCCCAACCAACATCCACGAGCATTTTTATAATATTTTTTTAAAATCATGCATCAATCTCTTAACCGTGCATAATTTAGGCAGAGGTAGAACAAAAATCTTCTGATAATGTAGTTATGTAAGGTACTTTGTATTTGCATTTAGTTTGTACTCACCTTATATTCCAATAAACATATTTTTCTAGTCGTTATCTTGACAGACTCCACCTCAAACCCACATCTTTAGGATCGGAAGGCGGGGTCACTTCCACTAGAGTCTAATGACTAGACACACCAGTGCTTTTTTTTAGTAGGTCTAATTTCGAAAAACTCAAACACTCGAGAATGAGTTGTATAGTGATATAAAAAATAATAATCATAATAGTAATAATGCTGGACAATCCACACCAGCATCATCTAGCTCCAAGCTAAGGAGAGATCCAATACGACATGTCTTTTGTTATGTTAATATGATAGTTTTATATTATCTTTATTTCTCTTAATTTTACGGGACATTTGCGGACCCGGAACTAATGTTTGCAGACCACGCAAACATTTTGTACCGCATTTTTGTCTCGCTTTTCAATCGCACCACTGAGATCGTCATTTAGAGGTTAGTAAGTAGGTACTCGTTCTATGATTATGCTACGTTTAAATTATATATATTTTTTTAATGTTTTGGGTAATTACGATTTATAACGCATTTTATCTTCACTAACCACTTTTCTACTCATCATACAAATTAAAGTAGTAGTGGTATCGACGCAATACAAGCCTACAAGGTCGACCCGAGACCCGAGGCTACAACATTATTTATTTAATAAACCTAGAGCCCTGTTAATAGGTAGGTACATAATTGTTCCTTTTTAATTTCCTCGAAATTCTCTGTAGCTAATTATGTTTATAACACGAGCATAGCCTAAACAAAAATATGGAGATCGTATAATCAAATAACAATGTTGTCTTCTTGTTTATTTACAGAGACGCTCTGCGTGGCACTGCACTGCGCTTGTCACCCCATACATAGTTGGTAGATAACAAAAAGTGTAAATACAGTAATATTATATCTTTACATAGTATAAAACAAATTACGCTATGAATTCTAATTTGATTTTCATCAATAGACAAAGTGGATTCAAAAGAAAGGTTTATACAGTTTAAGCTCTCGTGCAAAGTCGAAGTGAGTCTCTAGTATGCTTCTGAAACTAAAAAAAAAACTAAAAAAAACATAGCGAGACCCACTTGGTCCGTAAGTGTGCAACTAACTTACTTTTATTGTGCAACTTTCAATAGAGATAAAAGAGTAGGTACTTCAAGTTAATTTAATTATGAATTCACAAAATGCACGCTCTTCCAGTGAAGGGAAACTAGAAACTAATTAACAAGAAGGCTCATTGAAAGCTGAAAAGCTTGTGTCACCTTTTGGGATCTCGAGAAGTTCTCAGACGAACTACTCTACCACGTTGATAAGTTACAACACAGAACAGAGTAGGTACTTTCGTACTATGTAGGTACCTACTTACAGTCATCATCATCATCATGACAGCCTTCTAATGGTTCCACTGCTTGGACACTGGCCTACTCTCGGGCGAGACTGATTGGGTCTTAAATCTACCACGCGGACCCAATGCGGATTGTTAGACATCTTTTGAATGTTTAGTTCTTGGACATGCCGGTTTCCTCACGATGTTTTCCTTCACCGTATGAAAGCACTGGCACTTACAGTAGAATTTGATTTACTATTCGTATATTGTGAAAACGGCTACCCCTTAATGAAAAAAAAAATCGCCATCATCATAATAATAATTATTAGCCACCAGACGTTCACTTCTAGACATGCATATACTATACCCGATCTTGAACTTTCACCATGCGCGACTTCTGCATAGATTTATAATAAATTACTTTGACTAATTGTCTAAAATAATAATTTGCATAAATGATCATCTCTAGAATAAATTTATTTATGGAATTAATTCAAAAAGTTTAGATTAACTCAACACGTCATTCAATTTAATATGCAGTTTGGAACTACAAACTCAGACTAACTGCTGGACTGTATTTGACTAATGCATACGAACAACCTATACTAGTGTTTTACGAAAACTAAAGTAGGCACAAAAAAAAAAGTTTTACCCAAGCAACGGGTGTGTTTTTCAACATACGATCAATGTATTAAAAAAAAATGTGGTGGAACTTTAGAGTATTCTTCGTTAGGTAACTTCAACTGTAGGTCTGTATCTACTACATACTGGAGCGTCTCTGTTTTTTTATTTTAAGAAAATTTGTCGAAACTCGAAAGGACGTGGTTTCAAGGTTTCGTCGAAACTCGAAAGGGCGTGGTAAGTATAATTTTCTATTCGAGAACTCATCGTTGTATCATATGTAGATATACTTTACAAGTCCTATTTGACTAATTTCCCGTGAGCTGGGCTGGGTAAAGTCTGACTATCTAAATAGACTTTTCTACCTTGGATCTTATTGCGCTAAGCGATAACGTTAAGAATACTTTAGGTACTATTGCGTGAAATACGCGGACTACACATTGTCATATATTTCAGAAATCCACAATAACTTTTGTGCTACAATATCAGACAAATATTTTTTTATTATAATATTTAATAACCCAGTAGTAAACAAATGCAATTAGTCTCTGTTTGCTGGAGGCAAACGGTTATGAGACAGTCGTAACTGTTACTTGATTGTTTGAATACGGAGCGTTTTGTACTCTACGATACGATGTTCTATTAAATGACCTCATTTTTAAACGGCTAACAGCCTTACAAATAAACGTGGTATAAAGTTATTCTTTGGAATAAACTAGGAATTCCTATGCTTATTCTTAGTTTATTTTAAAGAATAACTTTATACCACGTTTATTTGTAAATCTGTTAAATTATATAATATCATTAATATAACTCGTTTAAAGGTGAGGATATGCAATTATGCACACTATGTCTAATCATGCCTCTCTCTTCCCTTTTTTATACCACTAAAGTGGCAACCAAGCGTACCCACTTGATGGTAAGGGTTTACCGTAGTAAACGCATGCAACATCATAGTATCACTTGCGTGTCACCACCCTGAGACGTTATAGAAGGAAAATACCATACCCTTCAAACCGGAACATAGCAATGCGAGCATTACTGCCTGGCTACAGAAATAGGTATGGTGGTAGTCCTTCCCCGGACGAGTTATATCACAAAGAACTCTACTACTCTTTAATAACTGTCTTATTAACATTTAACCGTGTAAGAACAGCTATAAGACTATTAGACGCTTGTGTCTTCCGACGACGACCCAGAGCCGTCAATAGTAGTAAATGAGTTTACTGCCGATTACGAGACGTTAACGGCAGGCGTACATTAAACCTTAAATGTAGCTGTAAATTCAAATAACGAAGTCTATGAAACATCTGTAAAACGGCTTTGACACATGTAAAAATAAGTAAATTTGTATGAGTCAGTAGTCAACTCTGGTGACGGAGTTTATATTATATATTGGCTCAAAACTAATTAATTTGTAATTTATTTATATATCCATAGATAAATACCATGCATATACTTAGATGAGTCATACAATATAATTAGATAAATCATACAATATTAGGCCGCTCGAATACCCCATCAGAATAACTAAACCATCTACTTTAAACTAAATATCTAAAATCGTATTTCATGCGCTTGCATACTTGCGCGGGCTCAATTTCACTAGTTTCTATATAACGCGTATGTGCCGTTGAAATTCAGTGAGCTTCATTTTCGCCTAACACAATCCTTACACATAGGTTCAAAGTTTAATAAATAATAAATAAATAATGCTGGACAATCTACACAGCATCATCTAGCCCCAAGGTAAGCTGCTGTTAAACAGAACTGTATTATGGGTACTAGATGACTGATATATATTCAATACACTACAATACTAGATAGATATTTTTTATTATACATAGAAAATACACAGAGCACCCGGAATAAATATTTGTAGATCGTACAAACATTTGTCCCGTGGCGGGAATCGAACCCGCAACCTCTGCGTCGCAGGCGGACCTGCGCCCGCTGCGCCATATCGGTCGTCAAAGTTTGCTTCATTAGAAACGTTAAAGAGCTGGTTAATGGTTCTTTATGATGTTTACCACAACACTAAATTCAAGCGGAAGATTGTGAGTTCAAATCCCGCTTGAGGCGTAAACATTTTTACTTACGTTAAAATAACGTGCAAATAAACGTTCGCTTACGCTTGCGTGAGGCCCGCTGCATTTCAGCTGCAATTACTTACGCGTCATAGAATTAACGGAATCTCCAAACTCAAAGCTTAAACTTGTGAACTACGGTCCAAAGTTAAGTTTATGCCAGCCGAAGTAAATTTAAGAACATCGATTGACGAAGCTATTACTAAGTCTAATGATCAAAATCAAGAAACATTATTTTAAACAAGATCTTAGTTCTCTTTAACTTAGTCAAAAAAGTAGGCTCGTATGAGTCAGTGGCTAACTATAGTGATGGTTTTACAACTGTAATGTTAAAAGGGAACCTACATTGTAATGTAAAGTATATTTGCAAAATGTACTTGCGAAATTGGATAATTTGATATCTTCCAGTCTATAAAGCTAAAGTTTCTTGAATTTGCTTGGCACGAGATTGTCAAATATGCTAATGGAGGCTTCGCTTAGTCAGCTATGGGTTGAGTTCAAGGTTAATATCTAAAGGCTTTGCGGCAATGAACACTTTAATTGTAAAGTGCCTACCTACCTACATGAATTTACAACAATAGCTTTAGTTTAAGACAACTCAACTGCAATAAAGTGGAGTTACTCATAGGGTAGTAAGTTATTAAGAATTTCAAACATTGGATAAGCCTAGGCCTAAAGGTATGTACGTAAGTTTAAATAATGTCAACTTTTAAGACAGTTACCCAAATATTGTATTATTAATTTTTTTCTAAAATATAAATATAAAAATAAATAATTATTTGGAACCGAACCGATAATACAGGCATGTAATCATAGTTGTGGCAGGCTAAAAGTATTGGTGGTACTACTTAGAGTATTGATAAAAAATACAAAGAACTCTTAACTTTTCACTTAATGATATAAGGCATAAAATAGTGAGTTTTATTACAGTCAAACCGTTTGAAATAAAGAACAATTTGTGCTGGTGAATTCATCCATACCTACGCATACATTTTGCAATCGAATAAACAAATGTTTTCAGGGAAGCGTAAATACCGACACGGAAGTACCGAAGCGCAGGTTGGAAGTCTTCAAGAAAGCCATATTCTGAACTGGTGGAGACCAGCAAACATGCGTAAATTATCTGATGCAAACATCTCTAAATAAACTAAGGAGTCACTGTGAAATGGTTTTATGGGTATTTATGTCTATCTCGTACTTATAAAAGTAAAAAAGATCTCCGCACATTAGCGAAAGTGTCTAAAGATCGAATTCTAAGCGATAAATAACTGACTTGTGTTATCGTTTGGTTGCTTAGGTTCCTAACGGTATCTACGCAATATAAGCCTGGTCACTGTCGTCCCTCTGTCGTCACGTCAAACCATCCCTTTCAAACGTAAGGTACGCACTGTAGGTGTGAAAGAGACGGCCTGGTAGAAGCACGCTACCGTCACTCGGGCATGCATATGCTCATGAACTGTCACGACTCGATCGTTCCGCCAGAGGACCGTTCCCTCCGTAGACCCGGCACGTGCTTGGTGATCCCGATGACGTGATCGCAATGCAATTCCTTCATCCAGATCGGACAGAGAAAACACTCAACAGATACACCGACTTCGCCGGCGAGGTCGAAGACTCCTTTCGCTACGGCCCCTGGGGTTGGGCCATTCCCCCGGCAACAGCCTAAGACAAGGTTCGTACCTAAGTGGTGCCCTTACGCTTGTAGTCAAAAACTCAAATCTTTGCGGACAGGCGCCTTCTGCGTTCGCCAAAATTTCGTGTAACGCTGTCACGGACCGTCAGACGGTCTAACAGCATTTAGTTCATTAGAAAAAAAAAGACTGTCAGCCTATAAATCTTTCTCTAGTAAAAAAGTAAAAATATAATCACAAAATACGCAATGTACTTTTTGATCTTTATTCAAAGCAACCAATTAATAAATAAGACAGTGTTTAATTTTTTTTAGAAGTGACTAATGGTAAGGCAAGTGACTGCCACGGAACTTAGCGACAAAATAAACAAACGTTTTATTGAAGATGCAAGATTTATCTTCTCTAAGTTTTCACAGTACACCCCACAGTGCTTCAGGCGGGTTTTAAGTTTAAGTTTAAGTTGGCATTGCGTTTGAACCCGATCCAGTGAGCGAGTAATTTAGTCAAATAGATGTCTCGTAAGACGTTAGCTCAAAGTACCAGCATGCGAGCTTATTACGAGAGACGAGTTGGTATTGAAATAAATTATGATTGTGATGACACCACTAAATTATCTTTTATTAATTAATTATATAGTTAAATGCTAAACGCATTTTTCATGGCCTTCTAAATAAATATTTTATGATTGAAAAAGTTAGTACATAAATAGAAATTGTTCCTTTATAAAAAAAAATTAGTATTTTTAGCCCTAAGCTTTATTTTTTTTAAATTTTGATAAGTACATCGTCTAAAACAAACTTTAAAATTACCAAAAATCCAGTTTAGAGCATAGTTTTTAAACATAGGAGAGAGATCTTCGAAATCAAAAAACACAGTTCTTGCGACTTTTGTTGTAATTTTAATCACATCCAAACACGTAACATTTTTTATTATAATTAGTGCACTGTATACCCTTCGCGTTCCTACATTTTTTATTTACTACTTAGGAACCTTATTTAGATCTAGTCTGCACATACAATCCAATTTCCTGGACCCTGACAATTGACTCTAAAGGTAGTAGAACAGCATTAATAACTGAGGAGCGCGGGGCACGCCCGCGGTGACACCGAGATTAGCTGCCGAGCCGCAAACACAGATGCAGGGTAATGGGTCGTGATGACTCACGGTGAATTTGACTGATAACTTGAGTTATGAAGAAATCCTGGTAACAAATAAATATCCCTAACAACATTCAAATGAAATAAGACTTTTTATATCAAGCATTTTATTTTCATTTTATTGTTTTTCTCTGTGTATAATGTTCCGCCGATTTTTTGAATTTCATAAATGAGTATGTATGCAACGCAGAAATGCTTACCGAATTTCAGTGCTTAAATAAATGTTCAATAATTATAAATACAGGCGTCGAAATTTGTAAAATAAAATCAAAGTATAATCATATCAATTAGAGAAACAACAACAGAAACAGGGCAAGCTTGAAAGGCAGTTAATGTTATAATTTAACTCATTGGGTCTTGCCAAAGCACAGCTTTGCAGAAGTAAAATGTATGAAGTATAGAAACGAAACCCGTTACCGTATTATTCTTACAAAGATTGGTGCAAATAGTGCATAACATCAAAATGCACTGCTGGCAGCTGGCGTGCTATCAGTGTCTCAATTCTCAGGCTCATCATAGTGGTCATTTAAGGATGTTTATTTGACAGCTTGACAGTTTATTAAATTAAAATAACAATGTACCTACTGAGTTGCATTACATAACAAAATATACTTATCTTACTCGACAACCGACAAAGAAAGAAATATCCAGTTTAAATGAACGGGCGTTAGTTCCATTTTCATTGCGAACTTTTAAGTAACAAATTGTCAGTGTAAGTATTAAAGCTTATGAAAAAAAAAACGACTGTCAAGATAATGTAGATATCAGGTTGTCGTTTCTTTAGTCCCATCAATTTTATATTTCTTAGCCGCTTAGATAAATATGCAAGCAAAAACGGTTTGTAATGTGAGTTTCTCTTCTATATCCGTATCATCAGTTTAGTTCATGGCAGCGGCTGCCAAATAATTGTTGCTGGCAAAACTTTTATTTTAATATCAGTACCATCAAAAATTATGCTATTGTCGGGCTAGAAATTACTTTTTATGCCAAATGAGCTTACTGAGTTTCAGAATTGTTTCAGATGGGTTGGAATGTTACTAAGCCGCATATTACGTGGTATGTTGAGGAAGCATGTGACCTTGTACTTTGTGGGTGATAATGCTCGACTTTACCCTGTTTCATCACACTACTGTCCTTTTTTATATACTTACAGAAACTTAGTGGTTTCAGCACAGTTCAGTTTTGTTTAGGTATGAAAAGACTCAACTCACGTTTTGTTGCAAAAACAGTCGGCTGAGACAAAGTAAAACAATATATAATATAGTTTTTAAAACTATCATGGCTATTATTACGAGAGACGAGAATCATGGTAAATATCCCGTTCTTAGTGAAAGTTAAGGTTGTATGAGTCAGTGGCCAACTCTGGTGACAATTTCTAGGCCGCCCAAAGGCCTCTGTCATGACCTAACAGCTTTGTAAATCCGCTTTTTAATATCACGTGGGTACATGATTGTTTGCTAAGGTCTAAACATACGCCTAAAAATACTGGTCTCAAGATAAGCATTCAAGCACCTCTAACGTTGAAGTTGGAGTGAGCTGCAGAATTGAAATTGTTCAATATCCTACAAGCCATAGAACATTCATGTTGGTACATGTGTTATCTGTATGTGCGTTGTGTACAAGAGTATGTGCCTGTTCTAAAGCACAAAGCTTCCATCTATAGGTTGACGCAGATGAATAGTCTCAGCACTAGATCGGCGTCTCCTTGGCAAGCAGACCTAATGCGATCCTAATGTCTTCGAAGTTTTAGTTCTAACACATTCCAATTTTTACACAATGATTTTCTTCACCGTTTGGAAGCTTATTACATTAACTGGTTTCGATCTCACAATCGGTTGGAAGGTGGGATCGCTACCACTACGCCTGTGCTTTCGTTATGGGTCTTTAAGCTCTATCAATCCGGAGACCAGACCATGCCAAAAGTAGGCCGTGTGCATGTGAAAAGTCACTGTACCATCACAGAAGCTTGTGCACACGTAGGTCTACAGTCTAGTGTTACAAAAGCGATCTTACAGAGAACATTGGATCACTACATAATTCACGTCTCGTGAAACGGGCTACAAGAGTAAGGCGCTCAGTTATTTATATAGTAATTTAATTTCACTACCACTCCGCTACAAGCTCTGTATGAACAAGCGGTAATGTGCTAAAATTTTCAGTTGTAATTGCAACTTGAAACTTTATTTCACTGCTTCATTTGGTAAATATAAACGTGGCGTATTCTGGAAATTCATTTTGTTCAAATGAGCGACACAAGTTTTTACATTATTAAATTTAAATATAGGAGGCCTTCAGGCAGTCTAGCTGTGTTACTAGAATTGACCACTGACGAACACGAACTTACTATTTTGAAGTAAAATATATACAGGGTCTTTGATTATTAGTGCGCGATATTCAAGGAACAGGTTCCACACATGAATAAAAAAAATTTGTTTATTTATTCATGTTTTTTTTCTGTATATTTTCTCTTAAAAAATCTTGAGTAAACCGATCACGTAAATCTGGTCAATTATTATTTATTATTATTGAAAATCAGGTAATAATAAAATATTCGAGCACGCGAGCCCAGTAGCGGTTATAGGAGAGTTATTGACACGCGCAGGTCATTGACGCGCCGGCTATTAACACGCGATTCATTGACGCGCGGGTCATTGAGATGCGCCACGCGCTCTCCTTTCGAGTTCCTAACAGGTCAACGAAGTTAAGCACCAGGTAACCTAGAAAGGGTGACCGCCAGTGGCAATTTCAACTGAGCGCTCTCGTGCTTCAGAGGGCACGTTATGCAGTCGGTCCCGGCATTTTTAAAGTTGTTAGGTCATGACAGAGGCCTTCGGGCGGCCTATAAATTCGGTCACCAGTGTTGGCCACTGACTCATAAGAACTTACTTAACTTTTTACCGCTATAATATAATCGTTTCATCGAGTTCTACACTTAGTTTTCTGCGTACAGTTATGCTTCCACACTACTTCTTGACGGCATTATTTCTAGCACAGCAGTGGTACCCATCAAAACTGACTCGTGCTGAATAGTACTTACTATCTATATATGTAATGTTTATCAGATCCCGGAAAACATAATTTTCAGCATCATAATCCTTTATCCTCAAATATACATCCATTAGAGTCATGACTGATGCTCGATACGATGGGAACCTATAGTCTATTGTGGAGATGCATCGTTATCTCACAATAGGCGATTAGGCGATAAGCACGCAATACCTCGATGCTATCTGAGCGCGCCGGTCTAAGCTCCTTGGCTGGAATACCGTTTAAGACATGAGAAATCTCTCATACGCAATGTAATAAACAACTAACTATACTCGTATGTTACAAGCATTAGCATATTATAAATAAAACCTATCTTTTTTACTAATATTGGGAGCATAACTCGACGCGGAGGAGGAAGCGCGCCGTGTCACTCAACCCTGATGAAGACTTTTGAAATTGAGTCGAAACAGTGTCGCGGTACGTAAAAACACCCGTTTTTAAAATGAAAAACCAGTCTTCATTATTTCTTTCTTTCTTTCTTTATTAGTCACTCAAAGCATAATATTTATTTCGGTGTAAAACATTTTTTTTTCTCTTTCTTATATAAATGAGAAACGATTCTTGAACACCTTTTTAGAATCTGAAGACGTACGAACAAAAGGTTTAGCCTGTTATTATTGATTACAATATGAATATTGTGATTAATAAAAAGTGAATTGTTAACTTTTGAGCCAAACGAGGCGCCAAGAAGGTCTTCAACTCATTAAGGCTTGCAAGTAAAACTGTTTTTCTACTTATTGCAATCCGCCTATTTCATCAACTTGTACCATTCACATAGAACAAGAGCCTGACTTACCAGTGCTTATCCACAATGCCCTAAGCTCCAAGCAAAAATTCTTTACCCATTGTCCAGACAAATTGCTAATCAGAATAATAAATGAAGCAATTCCTAAATGAGATATTGTACGTGTAAAGTTATCTCTTTGAAATTGACCCAAGGCTATGAATAAATAAAATTTAATACATAAAACGAAGGTGAAAATGGTGAAATTGAAAGAGTACTTGAGGTGCCTAACATATTATTTATGAGAATATTCTACTTAATTGAAAATGAGTAGGGTCAACTGGCGGTTAATATGATAGCGCCGTCACGTTGTTTTTATTTGAGTGCTTATTCGTTCGACCCAAGAATTTTTTACCCAAAAGGTATTTTGCTCCGTTTGACCCAAAACATTTGATTCAAGTTACCCTTTCCTACTTATTCCTAATTTTTGTTGTTTAAATTTAAATAAATGACACAGTGAAATACATTCAAAAGCCGTGTGACCAACTATTGAGTGCGATGTTTCTACAACTTTATAAACTCGTATACCGTTTAAAAACTACATTTTCACTAACATGATAAATATTATTTGCTGCGCGTAGGTATAGTGTTCCCCGCGATTTAACTGTGATTTTGTGATCGACTTTTAAACTTTTGCTGGACTCACGAATATTTCAAGACAAAAGTTAGCCAAATCGATCAATTCGTTCTCATGTTTTAGCGAAACTAACGAACATAATTTTCTTTTATACTTACGCACCGGTGGTCTAGTGGTAGTGACCCCGCCTTTCGATCCTAAGGTCGTGGGTTCAAACCCGGTCGTGCACCAATGGATTTTTCTGTTCGAAAAATTTATGTGCGCAATGCCAGTGCTCTCATACGGTGAAGGAAAACATCGTGAGGAAACCGGCATGTCCAAGAACTAAAAAACTCGAAAGACATGTGCCATCCGCCAATCCGCATTGGGTCCGCGTGGTGGATTAAGACCCAATCACTCTCGCCTGAGAGTAGGCCAGTGTCCCAGCAGTGGGAACATTAGAAGGCTGTCATGATGATGATGATGATGATACTTACGCGCGGGGCAGCAAATTTTTGAGTGCATATTTTTATTATAAACCGCAATTACTATTAATATAGTTTTTATCAGTCCAGGAGAACATTTGGTTCTTCTTGAAAAGAATAGCAATATATAACCTATATTTATGTTAAATTGCATATAATTTTTTCGCTGGCAGCGGTAGCGAGTGTGGTAAGCGAATATGTGCGTATTTTTTTCAGCATAAAATGGATTTCACACACACTAATGTCAAAGCTTTATACTGTTTGGTTCATCAGTCGATCAGCATCAAGGACGAGGAGTACAACCGCTGGTTTGTTTACACCGCAATCTTATGGCTAAAGCTCGTTGGTCGGTCAGGCACTTTAGACCGCCATTTAACGCTCACTACTTCTCACAAAACGAACACTTCATCAACATTACTTCGAATAATTACAAAGAGAAAACAGAAAACCCTTTCAGAAGGTCCCTCGATTTACCGCGTTGTTACCTGTAACATAAACTAACTTAGATTTACAGTTATTACTAAAACGATAATCGCTCTCAGATTATCCGGGCAATTTCAATGTTCTAGAAAACGCGAGGCAAGCAAACAGCCTTTTATAAATAGCACATTAAACGTATGCAATTACGAGTAGCACTTATTGATTTGTCACGTTAAGTGTCTACAGCTGCCGGTTGGTACTGTGGCACAATATGGACAAGACTTCCGAAGTTTGTACTTTATGCGTATGTTTTTTTTATGTCAGCAAGTTTCAAGACAATCAAGACGCCCGCCTGATAACAGATGCAGTGCCACCCAAAGCTTAAAGTTTTTAAACGTTTGCGTAGCACTGCACTGCGCTTATCACCCCGAGACATGGTTGTTAAGTCTCTTTCGCCCAGTAATTTCACATGCTTGCACACTGCTGCTTGGAGGTAGAATATCTGACACTGCGGTGGTACCCACCAAGACGGACCCTGCTGAAGAGTCCTGCCACCAAGTGCACACTTGCTTTACTGATAGCCATGCGCTTTGCGCAGTCCGCGTGTTCTATGCAAACATTAATCTGCATTTCCGCTACGCTAACATCTAGCGTATTACACTGGACTCAGATAGCTTTTGTTAAGTGTTTTCACTTGCGACAAGTCTACCTAGCTCTATACATCAATTTTTGACCTCTTGACCTCTGGGAAACAATGAATAAACAATATTTGAACTACATGATTTTACTTCAAAAGACACTAACATCGAATATTCGGTTCTTACAAATCCCCAAGTGAAACATCTTTGACCTTTTTTGTGATTTATCGACAAGTTTCCCGCTAAAGTTTTATTATGCGCTCGGAGTCCGGACTTCCGAATTTTGACTACACTTTGATTTTATTGAGCATGTGATCTTTGTGTCCTGTTGTGATTGTGACAAACAAGTTATGTGGTGGTGCAAAACAGCAGATTGTGTCGATTCTGTTGTAGCAATTCCTAAACTTAGCTAACAAAAATTATCGCGGTCCTTAGTATTTTAATTTATTAGAAAAGGACGGCAACAATTTTAGTTAGTTTAGAAAATGTTACAACAAAATCGACACCAATGAAAAACTTGAGTGTAGGTATAAAATTATAAAAAAAACAAGCTGTTGCCTAAAAACAATTAAATATTTATTCAGTGTGTGTATAAAATTATACCTAGTAAAAAGTTAAGTTTTATTAAATGTATGAATAGAGGGTTTTATCTATCTATAATGAATTATGTATCTGAGTCTAATGAAATGAATCAAGGCAGACTAAAATTTGTCACTTCCGTTTTATCCGTAAGTTAGCGCAATGAGTAAAATAAAGATAAGAAAAGACGTGCCATGAACATCGGAACGACTCAACATTGGTAGCAATTGGTATCCGTATCCTATGATGAAACATAGACAAAACTGGTCAAAGGCAAAATAAATAGAAGTTCGTAAAAGTCTGATTGGATTGAGCTTTTGAAGCTTTTGATTAAACTTATCAGGTCTTCCAGGTTCCTACGGTTGAAATTCGAGATAGAACTCGATTAGAAATGTACCTTTAGATGCGCTTGTGATAAATCAGATCAGGAGGCTTATTGTGCTTTACGATAACGTAATAAAAACTTTTTGGATTAAGTCTAGTTCGCACCAGGCAAGAAAGCCTTAAACTGACGACTCTAGATTGACATAAAGTCAATCACCGTTAGTTCAATAAGTCACAACGAAATCGCCCTTATCGTTGAGGCAAGGTTTGGGTTAAATTAACTAGTACCCGTTTTTTCGACGACAGATGTTTTCGAGGCCCGCCGACCCATAAATCTGCAAATTGGTCCCGGGGGCCATTGGTTTTTTGTTCGACCGATTTATCATAACGCACATTTCGTTTATGACGCTTCTGATTAATACGTCCGTGATCGCGGTTTTCCGATTGTTTACGCATTTTCATGGTCATTTACTTAACGTTTTTCGAGGTTTTTTTCCGGGAAAATTCTCTCTCGTTTTTGTACAACATAGCCAACGAATAACACTAGCGATAAACCTGCAGATGACCGCGTGCGGACGTTTTGTTATTTGTTTGAGGTGTGTTTTTTCTGCTCTAAAGTCAGTTGAAGTGCGTTTTGAGCATTTTTATTGGTTATAATATTATATATATACAATGGCGCGGACTTTCCGTATCTAAACTGTTGACAACATTATGCCGGCACTTCACTTGGCATAATACAATTGCTCAAATATTTCCGTTTGTTTATCAATACAATCTAAACTTTGTATAAGGTAATTTCAGAGTTGCCTTTGTATTGACGGAATAAAACAAATATTTGAGCAAATAAGCCAAGTGAGGTGCCAGCATTAGGATGAGAAGCGTAAGTACCTCACGATTTAAAAACGTTTAAACTCAAGCGTAGACTTAACTTTGGCAAAATGAATAAAAAACCAGATAACTTTAAAGTATATCATATAAAGTAATTCATCTTTAGTTTAGTTTAGCTTAGTTTAGCTTAGTTTAGCTTAGTTTAGCTTAGCTACCTTTAGACCCATTGCTATGAAATTATTAACTTACTACGACGCCTCTCGCTCGAAGCACATAATAATACAAAGTAAACAACTGAGGCAATTGCCTGACATTTATAATCAATCTTAAATTCCATTACGAGGCTTTAATGTGAAAATCAATTTAATATAGATACCATAAATTTTATATATAAATGACATTTCATTTCATTCATACCAGCGCAAAATTATCAGGGCTCTAAATAAATATTGTCATAAATAAATAAATAAATAATAAATAAATAATAAATAATGCTGGACAATCCACACAGCATCATCTAGCCCAAGGTAAGCTGCTGTTAAACAGAGCTGTATTATGGGTACTAGATGACTGATATATATTTAATACAATACAATACATAGATAGATATTTTTTATTATACATAGAAAACACCCAGAACACCCGGAACAAATATTTGCAGATCCTACAAACATTTGTCCCAAGGCGGGAATCGAACCCGCAACCTCTGCGTCGCAGGTCGTCAAACTGAAATAAACGTCAAAATGAATAGAACTGGTGAGGTCTGTTACAATTATAGTGGTCCGAGCTGTTGAGGGCAGAAAACATGGCAAAAGATAGAAGAAAAAGTCATATTTTAGGATGAGCTTGCCCAAGAAAGTAATACCAACTGCAGCAGCCTGGTCTACTTGTTGGTAGGACTCTCTGGAGCAAAAGTTCGCCTTGGTAGGTAGTAGCTACCACACATTCTGCCTCCAAGCAAAAGTGTGCAAGCTGCACTGTGTTTAGGTTTGGAGGGTACTTTAGCAAGTCAAAGTACTGGGCAAAAGAGTCTTATTAACAACGGTTCGGTATGACGCCCGCAGTGCAGCACCACGCAGAATAAACATTGCAGCTGGTAGAAAAACTATGGGTTGAACGGGTCAGCACTCAGCTGTTACGAATTGTCCGTCTCATCATTTTCCAACGTAAAAAAGGCAGCGTCATCGATGTTTCAACACCAAACTGGATGGTAAGCGGTTTTGTGTACCGTCTCGTCTTATCTCGTCTCGGCACATGTTTTATAGTTTCACACTTCTAATCTGTGTTAAAAACCATTGTCCCTCAACAACGTAATCTCTTTTCGATCCGCAAACGAAACGGAATTACGGAAGTTTAGCCAAACTTTTATTGGAAACCGGGGAGTTAGCCGCACTTTCACTAAGCTTTTGCCTTGCTGTTTCACCTTGTAAACCTTCTTCTGCCTTTGTCCCGCGTAGCGTAGCAAAGGCAGAAGAAAAAATAATAATTTGGACGTATTTTAAATCGAAGCAAACTAGACTTGTGAGTGTCACGAAACTCGAGTGAAAAGGGGTCCAAAAGAAGCAAAAAGGAGGCTACTGGATATATCCGCCTTATGAGATCCGATTTCGATGTTTTTTTTTTATTTGAAAGGTAATGCGTAACTCACTAAAGTTAGATTTGGCAAAACTCGAATAGCCACTATTCTCCGAAGAAATCGTAGTTATTCGCGAGTAAACTGACAGTTTACTTCTATTTGACATTTCTTATTTCGAAAAATTCCAGAAGTAGGTCGAATCCAGCCTAACTTACAATAAATTCGTAAGTACTTGCTCCTCGTTGTTCGGCCAAAGCTTTACCTTCTTGTTTTACATTATTTAAACTGGAATACTAACTCACTTAACTACCTGAATGGTTTTCTGTGGGAATTGATAAATAAGGCTTGACTTTTACAACGTAAAAGCGTGTCTTGAGCGTGGGTTGGTCTATACACATTATTTTTAGCTCGTACTTAGGTTGATATTTTGAGGGTCGATAGAGCTTTCTCAAAATAAGATTTTTTTTTGACTGTAATGTATATATTAACTTTAATGTATATTTTATTTTTATTCTTATATTAACAAATAATATAGTAATAAAGATTAACATTTTTGAACTTTGTTGGTTAAGTATATTTGGTTTTACAATTACGTAGGTAACAAGCGAAGCATAAAATATTGTAACTCTGGTGGCATTCAACTTCAATAATAAAATCCACGCGTAAAAATTCACGCTCAAAATGTGATAAAAACGTTACACGCTTGGTCATAGCATGGTGAAATAACTCGTCAAGTGCGTGTAGTCATGCAAGCAAATATGGTTCTGTGGTGGTTGGTGGTGGTTTTTGTTAGAAATATTTTTTTGTACTCAACGAGATACATCGTTCACATGTAATAAAGTAAAAAAATATTTATTATGGCGTAATATTTTTTACCTGGTGGTAGGACATTTCAGCGAGTGTCCGTCTTGGTGGGTATCACCGCAGTGCCAGATATTCTACCTCCAAGCAGTAGTGCTGGTTTAGGTTTGAAGGACACTGTAGCAAGTGAAACTACTGGGCAAAAGAGATTTAACAACAATGTCTCGGGGTGATGAGCGCAGTGCAGTGCCACGCTGAACTAAAAAAAAATAAGTTATGAGTGGCACTGCCTCTGATAAGGTCAGGCGTGGTGCTTAACATCAGGCGGGCGACTTGACCGTATTGTCACTTGCTGACATTAAAAAAAATTACATAATTATTATTATACAATAAAGTTGATTGCCATTTAGATTGTAACATAACATTAAAATTATACAAACATATTTTTTGTTATAAATATACAAATTAAAGGGACTCTACCTGACTCAAGAGTCAGGGCCATTATTCTTTCAAATTTTACGCACGGATCTCCGAAGCTCTGTAATATAGTTACAGCTTCACACACAATGTTAGTTGAGTGCGGTTGTAACGAAATATTTTTAATTTTGCCCGGAAGAGTATCTACGTACCTACCAAGAGTACTTTCATTACGTACCTACCTTTGATGTTACCACTCGGTAGATGGATGCATAGATGCTTTAATATTACTTTATGGAACCCCTCTCGCTGACGGATGATTCACAATTTTTCGAAATTGTAGGTTAAAAAGGACTTTTTATAAATAATTTTAAGTATGAACTGTGCCGTGAATTTGATATTTTTATAATACTTATTTTATCTTCATAATCATCATCCTTTCTAATGTTTCCATTGTTTAAATGAAAAGCGTAACTCGTGACGTAGCTGGCTAAGTTGTTCATAACAGATCAACGAAGTTAAGCACTGTTTCGCGTATTCACCATTTGGATGGGTGACACGATATACTTATCAAAAACAAATAAAAAAACTTACCAAACTTTTACATACACACTACACAGTCAGTCTCACTACGACACTTAAGGCAAGTACAGGAACAAGAATATTTATAGCACATGCAAAAAAATTGTCCGCATGCAGAATCAAAACCTCAATTTCTTGGGCATTTGCCTACTGCCTCACTATGGTTGTATTATATATGGTACAAACCTAAGATTAGCTTGTCAGTAAATTGTCACAGAATAGAACGGTCAGCATTAATTAGGACGGCTATTCATGTCATTGATTGAGTCGACAATGCGTGCAGACGACACCTGATAGGGCTGACGTGACGGCAAGTACTTGATGCTTCTTGTTTACAGGCAATCGAGAATACTACCTGGCCCTCAATACACGAGCAACTAATGAAACGTTCCATTACTAGAATAATAAATTTGAAAGTTAATAACAAGATATTTTGTTTGTGTTTCAACTTTTACAGCTGAACTGAATTATATATTTGAAATTTGAAACTTTTTGGCCTCGCCTTCTCAACTGTAATTGTAACGGTTAAAACAAAAATAACCAATTATTTACCGTTTATGTGCACTACCGTGATGCGCCACCCAAGCACATATCTTGTACTTATTCATCGCATGTCTGAGATTAGTCGGTTCGCGCAAGTTTTATTGGATGCGACGAAGTTACACAATCTACTTTAACTTGAAAGAACCACAGTTCATCGGTGCAAAAGTATTCCACTCTATTTTCAGTATTGAGTACCTAACTTTATCCAGTGAGTGGCCAACTCTAGTACTACTAGAGTTCCTCCGAAACCATTCGTCATTATCTAACAACTATTATAGCTGGGACTGACAGTTTAATGTGCCCTCCGCAGCACGGAAGCACTTATATCAAAATCATCCAAATGATGACCTCCCCGAACATTGTTTTACTTCGTCGTTGGTGTATTTAGAACGGTTAGTCAGCTATGCTATGTCACGAGCGCTGCAAAAGTATTGATATACACGTAACTGTAACAAAGTTGAAAAAAAATTTGGTTTTTCAGCGGAGGTGTACTACGGGCATTAAAGGCTACAGAGCGACTTAAAAATAAACGTAAAAAGAAAATAAATTAACAAAAAAATGGTTGGTTTCATAAAATTAAAAATAAAATTTATTATTCGTAATACGATGGTTTTAAGGATAAAAATTATCCTATCTCTAAATTAAGAAGTACTTTTACGTAAACTTAACTACTTGACAACAATTTTTCTGTTTTATGATATCATCAATAATAAATTAATATAAATTATTTAAATTTAAAAGTAGTAAAATCTCCAAGGTACGCAAATGTTGAAATTTTGCACAATATGCATTATTTTCATGATGCATTAAGAATGATAAACGTCTAGTAGCAAGATGGTTTCCTTTTTGCCCACATAAGATGTGTAAAGTGCAAAATATGTACATGTACCAGCACCTTTATTATCATTTCAGCTTTAGCCAGCCTAATTTCTAATTAACTAGTATATTCTTGGTCAATACGTGCGGAGCTAACTAAGCCGCGGGTTTTCTCGCGATGTTTGTCAAGTAATACTGAATATCATGTGAATATCAAGCTCATTCTGAGTTTTCTCAACTGTGTCGCTTTCAAGCACCATACAAAATCTGACACTGACATTACATGACATACTTCCCTCGTACATTTTTAATGTGATCTTAGAGCTTTTGCTTAGAGGTGTGGTTCACTCATTGAACGAATCTTACCAGGTGACTACTACTGCATAGAAAACCTAAGTAGGTACATTTAATTGATAATCGTTAGTTTTATTTTGATTTATAAATTTTACGCGCGTATTGTGGGATAACTTAATAAAATAAATTAGGACTACTACTAATTATTGTGAATTTACCTGTTATTTTTATGCGCTAAATTAATTTCTACTTGTTTATTATGTTACCCACTCACACTACTGGTTGAAAAGTGAATCAGTTGCAGTAAAGGCAGACTAATTAATTAATAGTCTATCTATGCATCTATAAAGTACATTTATCAATAGTAATATTTGTTTGATACGGTTCACTAAGCTAAATTGGCTGTACTCATTTTGGATTAGAGCTCGAATAGATAGAATAATTAGCAATCACCGCGTCATTGATGTGTCTCGCCCCAGTCCACCCCCCTGTAAATAGGTGAAAAGAAAACGTCTAAGTTATCTGGTTTGCCGTTAAAGTAGTATAATTTAGTTCCTCCTCCATTATTCGTATTCCTCATATCTGAGGGTCGTGACCACCTCCGTTCATGATCCTCTCTTTGACGATGGTACGCCATCTTGTTCTGTCCTTAGCTACATGCAGGGCATCGTAGATAATTTAGTTATAAAATGTTAAATGATGGATGGATAAAATATATAGGTAACGATTGCCCGTGTTCCAAAAGATGAAATAAAACGTCGTGAAATATCGCACGTCTAAGAACTAAAAATTCGGATGACGTGGTGTCATTCTACCAATTCAGATTAGCTCTAAGTCAGTGCCAGTAATTTCCCCGGAAACCATACCCTTCACACCGGAACACAGCAATGCGAGCATTACTGCTTTGCAGCAGAAATAAGTATGGTGGTAGTTCCCCGTAGTTATATTATATTAGAAGCTTGATATGGTGATGAAGAAGTCAAAGGATAATTGCTTGAGACTATTCATTGAAGCATTTTATGAAAGAGATTCATATCCAGCGGTTAACCTTATTACTTATAAACCGAGGTCAGCGTTAATTTCTTCTTGTTATCTTTCAATTAAACTTTTAATTAGCTTATAAACCGCAGGCGGATTATCTTCAACAAAGAACTTCGGCTTAATTTGTGCTAAAATAAATGTTGATACTTTTACTTTAGTTAAACGTGGCTAACCTCATATCCATCGAGGTCGTTTTTTATGGAAAATAAGGTCTATCTAGACTAGAATTTTCGTTTGAATACAATAAAAATCTAATAACCTAACCTCAGAGCAAAAATTACATAATTACGGACTTTTAAACGATGCATGTCAATTTCTTCTTTATTATTATAACTTATTTAGATAATAAAAATCTGTATTCAAGATTAAAATAATATAATATTATTATTACTACTTATTGTATAACTTTTATCACGGCTAGAGTAACATAATGTTACTCAATTGTTATAATATCTACGGTAGCTTATGCCGAATGAAATCTCACTAATCATTCTACCTATGATGGTAGATAATAAACACTCGTACTTTTATGAATAAAACTCGTAAACTCTCCGAACTGAGCTATAAACAAGCTTTTTCCTCCACATGTCGTTAAGGCACCGTTTTAATAAAAATGACATATAACCATAAGCCTGTTCCTACCATAATAACCTTTGAAGAAGATAATTTGACAGTCACTTCCATAAATTTGAAAGGTTCCTTTACATAAAAATCACAGTAAGAGCCACCTGACGTATTATTAAGGTAAATTTACACCGACGGCAAAATTGTCTCTTTTTATGCCATAAAAATTATACTTAAAAAGGTAGTCAAGGTAGTAAATTGATGGGCTCGGCATGATCGGAGATTCACACTAATATGGCTCTTTATGTGTAATAAATCGAACGTAATTGTTATGGTGATTTTTTTACGAAATAAATAACAATCCAGCTGCTCAATGAGTTATGTGATTGTGAGAAAATATGAACTGGTAAAATATTCATACGTTTTTTTAATGGCTTTTGCATTGCTGCACTCATTTGGCATTCATTTGGACAATCGACAATAATGGGTAGATAGATTTACTGTTTGTAGTATGTCTCGCTTTTATTGCATGTATTTTGTTCTCTATAAAGTATGCTGTGACCTCGTTGTCGGCCCGATACAATTTGTTTTGGGTCTGGAAGCTGAATTAAAAAAAAACTAATCAAGCACGTATAAATGACACAGATAAGTGACACCACATCGTACTTACTTATTAGGAAGGCAGAGGTCACTGTGCTTGTCTCTTAGCATTATTATAATTCTAAGTACATAAGAATCTTCAGTTCATTCTACAAACATCAATAAAATTATTTTGAAAACTCATATGAGATTTCCCAAAAGTTCCTGAGTGTTGAAAAAGTTTGACTTCTCGCGTCACCATTCATTAAACTTTCTTAATTTTAAAAGGAAATCTGAATGTGGGCCAATATCCTTGTAATATAATGCAGATGTATACCTAACCTCCGTCGTCTCATTAAACTTGTGGGAACTCCTTTCAGAGACTTTCATGTCTCATTATTATGAATCAAGGTATTTGAACAAAATAATTTATTTTAATATTATGGACTTATTAGGATACATAATATTAACTCTCTTATGTCATAACAGAATGTATTTTCAATTTGAAGTGAAGTGAAGTGAGAGTGCAGTGGTACCCAACTCAAGTCTTATTAAAAATAAATATCTTATTATTGCAATTGACCAATAGTTCAATTTCGTTCGGAATTTCAATTCAGGACTAAATTTTTAAAGCGTTTCCTCGACTGTCATTTGCCAAACCCGATTGGTGGATATGAGCGTTCATTGGCATATAAAGGAACAGAATTGCTCCCAAATTGCCGTACGTAAACGGACTGATTTGCCTTCAATTGCATTTTTATTGCGATCGGGATGAATTAAATTTGTTCAGACCAGTGTTCTTCACTATTATGAAGCCAAAACATATTAGTTTTTTTCGAAATATTTAACCTTTGAAAAGGATACCTAAGTACAAAAAATGTAAATACGTCATTGGTTTTAAGATTTACTATAATACTTTTATATAAAAAGCTGTGGAATTTTTTTAATAAGTAAAATAAAATAAAGATAAAACCTTATTTAGTATCACTTCTACTAATATAATTTTTCTTCATATTTGACGACTGATGTGGCGCAGCGAGCGCAGGTCCGCCTGCGACGCAGAGGTTGCGGGTTCGATTCCCGCCTCGGGACAAATGTTTGTACGATCTACAAATATTTGTTCCGGGTGTTCTGGGTATTTTCTATATATAATAAAAAATATCTATCTATGTATTGTATTGTATTAATTAGATTTCAGTCATCTAGTACCCATAATACAGCTCTGTTTAACAGCAGCTAACCTTGGGCTAGATGATGCTGTGTGGATTGTCCAGCATTATTTATTTATTATTTATTTATTTATTTAGAGCATAGGTAGAAAAATTATATAATTCTAATTCTAGTTCTATAATTCTAGAGCTAGGTATATCAGAATGTGAAGCCTGTTTTCTTGTGTCGAATTACAAGATCACAGACCATACGTCATTCCATGTATCCTATGAGTGCTTGTTTTGGTTGGCAGCTTTTAGAATAGCAATACGCTTGTAGATAACTTGTTGACGTAATTATATTACAAAATTTTTTCTGTAGGTATTACCTTGCCTCCCATGAAAATAACAAAAATAATTTGGCACTAAAAGTAGTGCTTGAAAATATCTATATACTCCATGATTTACTGGTTAATTCTACAACCTACAAAAGTAAAACTTGTTATTGGATGACTAAACGAAATTTCGATCTCTATCGATACGGTATTACTAACCTTCTTTCATCAGTCTGGTATAAACAAAAGAAAGTAAAAACCGCAACTTCTCAAGATCGTTTGAAGTGTGGAAGCGATTGATCGATTAAAAAGTGTTATCCTACACTTTGTTAGAAAGTTTCATGGTTGATAGATACTCAATTCTAAGTATTTATTATGTTTCAAGGGTCTAGCATACAATGAATGCTAGTTTAGGGATGTTGACTCTCATTTTGAGACCCAATGTCATGTACCCCATTTTGAAGTGTCTTTGGCACTCTTATAGGTGTTATATTTAACACGGTTCTTAGATGTACATTATCTCAAGTGACATGACGCATTCTTCATTAGATGTTAATAATTAGATATTCCTTTGTTGGTGTAGAGCCATATCACTTGGTACTTCCAAGATGGGTAAACCCCATAAATGCTCGATAATGAACAACCTGGGATAGTTTTCTCCCTTGTCATTCTAACGCCAGTATAGAGATGGTCAAAAAACATGGTGATAATGATATCAAAAAACATGGTGTCATAATAAGGTCAATTCCTGAGTGAAGTGACGTCTCTGAAGTAATATCTACTATTGTAATGAATAATGAACAACGTATAATAATATTAGTAGTTGGTACTTTGGAGTAAGTAGCAATACTTTTAGGGCCTTATTTATCAATATACTTTAAGCCTCAGCTAGGTAAATGTGTCTAATAAATCTGTAATCGTCTACATTCATTGATATAAAAATGACTAAGAAAGCAAGGTGTTAAAATGAGGCATTTAAATTATAATAAATAAATAACACTATCACCATTTTAGTGGATTATATGAAACTATATAACTATAACTTATTATTGAAACTAGATACCTACAAAAATGTCTGATTATTTTATAATCGTCGGGTTATAGTAAAAGCTTCATATTATTATAACCAAATGCATTAGTTTTATACCGCCGTTCGTGACTACAAGCCTCGGGTGTAAAGAGATGTCAAGTTTTTAGCAACAAATGGTAATTAACTGCGTTATTTTACGCCTAGGTGCTATGGTAATTTAAAATCATGTTTTAAATTTTAAACATGCTGGTTTATTTTAGTAATGTGTAAGTGATGTGTTATTTAGACTTAATTATATGAGCTTGTAGCTTGCATACCTTATTATCTATTATTACAAAATAGTATTTGCTCACAATGGTGTGTTTCGGTTAGAAGGATATATTACCGGTGAAATTACAACTAACATAAATCTATAGGTTAAAACCCTGAGGTGGCAATGCGCGAGTTTAACCTCGGTATTGCAAGCGCCATCAGGTGTGCCGCATACTTGCTTACCATCTCTATTAAAAACACGACTCTACAAGACGTTTATATGCGCAGTCAAGTGGAAATAATTTATTCTCGCAACTTTTCTACTTATTTGTCCGAAGTCGCGGAGTTTTCTAAGCGAATTTTTGAAAGGTTTCCTTTGTTGAAACTTGTAATAACTTAAACTTTAAGTTTTGAACTTTCTTGTTAGGTCTTTTTGTTTTAAATAGAATAAGTTGCTCTTCTTTGGTATGATATTGATGACTAAGTTTTATCTTACGATGAAAAACAGGCCATATTACATAAATCGGGTTCGATGATAACGAAGCCTTTGTAAGAATCACGGGTAGGATTGTTTTTGGAAGATTTAATTAATAATGATGAAAATAATTGCATTTCAAGATGACTTCAAAGCTATTGCTTGCTATTGCAAGCACACTATGTAGAGGAAAGCGTACGATCAGATTGTTAACTTTGTAGGTAGGCCTGGGGCCTATATACAGAAAAGCAAAATCCTACACGTGTATAATTTGTAAAATTCAGTATTATATTGTTGAAAAAGGCTTGTAGTTTTATCAACTTCAGTCACTGAATAACAGTACAACATGTTTTATACATGATAAGTATACAAGCGATTTTTATTTCTTTGCACAATAAAAATTCATTTTGTTAATTTAATTACTTAAAAGGTCCACCATATTTGGCTGAATTATTATTAAAACTTTATCATGGCACAATCTTAGAGCTCACTTTCTCAAAGTCTCATTCAACATAATTAATCATCTACAACCTTCCATTAAAGGACTGATCTGGTCCTCTGAGATTAGGAGTGACCTTATAAGAATGAGTTCAAAACTAATGGTTAGCAGTAAGTCTTTAAGCTTCTTTGCCCTACTTAGTAATGTTTTGAATAATTGACAATGTAGGCTAGTAAGCGTAGTGTAGTTCTTTGTGCTCATCCAAGAAAGTACTACCATCTTACCAGATTCTGCCGTCGTCACCCAGAAATGCTCGCATTGTGTTCTGCAAGTTCAAGCTTTCAAAATGAACTTTTTTAAAAAAAAAGTTGCATAATTTTTTTTTTTGATTGCTCGTCGTATTGGATAAATTTAGTAAACCAATTTTTTATCCGAAGAAATTCTGATAAGATCATTATTGTCTGATATTAAAAACCCCGTATCAATCAAATACAGGTATAATGCCTAGAGAAAAATAAACGAAAAAGAAAATATTTGAACGATTGATAGAATGCCAGAGGATTGTTTTGATTGATTTTTCGTAGAGATTGACGTTCGCGTATCGGTTACCGACGTTACCGATACGATCGTAATTGTTCAGCTGGAATAGACAGAAAAAGTATTTTGTTGGCAATTGCTTTTTTTTTGAGACTACAATAAATCAATTATTTATTGTTTTTTATTAAATTATTTTATGAAAATAACAATATTTTAGACGAATATTTGTCTATGTTTTCTATTTTATTATACTGTGACAAAATCGTGCAATATTGTATAATAGCCTTATACCGCACGCTTCAATATCTTTTTTGCATTTTATATTGTTTTTGTGTAAAATATTTGGAATTTTTATCGGTCAAACTGAACAAAAGTTTTGTTGTTTCAAAGTTTGCTAACAGTAAAAGATACGTTTTGACAGCAACTTTAAAACAAAATCAACGGGATTATCAGCTTGATCTATTTCCAGTAAAAGTTTGCCTTTCAGTCGGCTAAGTTAGTTTTCTTTCATATTTCTCTATAATGTTTCTAGAGACTGTGATGATAAACCGTGATGACTGGTTTTTTCGTGATGTTTTTAATTTTAGGAAATAAAAAGTTATTTGGCTTTCTGTATGTCTTTTTTAATTTGTTACAGAAAAATATTTTTATTGCGTTACTAATGGAAATTAGTGTTTTTGACATGGAAATATTATAGTCATTTGACCTAGAAAAATGCATAATATTATAAGATAATATAGTAGCTGCTTATTAGGTACTTACTTTATGAATAATGAAACGTATACCTACTAAAAAGAAAATATTTGGTATTGTACCTGAATCTAAAAGATTTAGAATTGTTTTTAAGTTAAAAAATTTGCACTACCATGTCTTGATTTTTAATAAAAACAATCAATGTGTATCATTAAAAAAGAACAGCATAAATACACAATCCTGATGCCTGCATACAAAATAAATTTAGGTTTGCTTATTAACTATTATTTTATTATTAGATAACCTACCAGCTAATTGACGACGTATGGCACAAAATTACAGTAAGCTGAAATGACAACTGCATGCCAAAAATTGAATTGCATGCAAGCTATAGGCATGTGTAAATTCGGCCTAAGTTTCCTGAAACATTACAAGTGACTAAAACAATCAACGCACAAAAGGTAAACAAATAACTATCTCACCTGCTGCTGCTGCTTTGCGGGTACGCAATCCTCGGGTCCTTCCTCCTCCTCCGCACATCACTCTCCACTCTCTTATCACTGTTATCACGGATTGTATGGTATCTTGGCTGATAACTTTCGAGTTGCGTGTACAACCGCGCCGAGGCGGGCGAGGGCCCGCGCTGCGACATCTCACGTCCGTACTCCACGAAGGATGGAGGCACACTGACTTGTGGTATAGAAACTCTCTCAGCAACCCCCGGCCGACGTTTTTCTTCAGTAAAAGCTGCTCGAGGGGGCTTCGGCTGCATTAAGCTGATTTTCTTTTTCTTTGCGGTTGCGGTGACGTAGAAGAAATAGCCGTTGCGGTCCATTTTCGGTGCTGTTGCCTTTACCTGTGAGCAAGAAAAGGATTGGTTGGTTAGTTGATCGGATTAGCTGTTTTGAGTTTGACAGAGCACACTGATTTTGGTTTTAGTTCATGGTTCTTGGTATAAGTTACACTAAAGCTCAAGGAGTACTAATATCTGTTCTGTGTGGTTCTCAAGGTGTGGAATTGTATGATATTGCAAATATAGAATAGTGTGTTTGTGTCATTAGTGGCGCGGCGGCAAAAGGTCCGCCTGCAACGCGGAGGTTGCGGGTTCAATTCCCGCATCGGTTTGTTTGTTGTGTTTGTGACAAATGTTTGTACGACCTGCAAATAATTGTTTTGGGTGTTCTGGGTACTTTCTATTTATAATAAAAAATATCTATCTATGTATTGTATTGTAATAAGTAAATCAGTAAACACAAGCTCTGCTTAGCTTGGGGCTATAAATGATGTTGTGTGGATTGTCCAGAATTATTTATTTATTATTGGTGAACTTAATTGATGAACTTTCAAGTCGTCGACTACGTAGCATTTCATTTCATTTCATTTCATTTATTTATCTTTCGACATGGTACATGCACTTAGATATGTCAATTTGGGTTTACAATAATAAAATTAAATAATAATTAAAATAATTAAGTACTTACTTATGTCTAATTACATGCATGCATTTCACATTAATGTCATACTTTTATTAAAATAATTTAGTGAAGATTCTAATATTAATTGAATTAAAAAATAACAATATTACACAAAGCACAGATAAAACAAACAAAATATGTTTGATTGATTGATTCAAATGTCATTAAAATGTTGCCATATTAACAAAATATGATAATAAAAATAAAAATAGTAATTTGTAAAATTAATACTCGGTATTGTCATAAAAATGTCAAAATTCAATAAAAATAAAATCCAAAGCAAAATGATAAAATTTAAGTGTCAAAATTAGATTAGGATTCGAGTATTAATATACTCATATAAGATTATTGCATGTCAACAAAATCCGCCAAATAGCTTCGTCAGATACAAATAATGTTAAAAATAAAAAGATAAAACAGAAAAACATAAAAACATAAAAACATAAAACAATAAAAAAAACAAGATTAATTAAATGATAAAATAACGAACAGTAGCAGTATGCACTAGTCAACAATTTATGTCAGGTTTAAATTATAAACATATTTTGATCCACCATAGCTTCATTAATTTTGTAATAGCTTTTTTGGACTAGACATTCTCTAGTGTATTGTTTAAAGCTATGGTCATCCAAGTTTTTAACTTCTACAGGAATTTTATTATATAATTTAATTGATGTACAATAATAGCTTTTATATATTTTGGCAAGTCTAGTTCTACGAGTAGTTAAACGATCCTTATATCTAGTGTTGTGGTTATGAGTCTCTCCTACAGTCGTCAATTCTTTAATGTTTTCTCTTACATATATTAAATTTTGATATATAAACTCACCTGTCATAGTCATTATTGAGAGATCTTTAAATCTATCTCTACACGATTCTGATTGTCTAAGACCCAATATGTATCTTACAGCGCGCTTCTGTAGGACAAACACCCTGTTTGAATTAGCTGCAGTCCCCCATAGCACTATACCATACGTCATTAGGGAGTGGAAGTAGGCAAAATATACTTCACGAGCCGCCTTTTCACCTCCCAGTCAGTAAGCTCTACAAAATTACAAACGTCACTAGCAAATGGCAATTTTACTAATCACTTCTGTGCTTCGGAGGTGCTTAGAAGGGCAGATCAAATTGTTGGTCCCTGCTTTTTTAAAGTTGTTAGGCCATGATGGAGGCCTTCAGTCAGCCTATTAACTCCATCACCAAAGCTGGCCACAGACTCATACGAACATAGGTTAACCTATTAAAATTATGGTCAAATACTTAGATAGAGTAAGTTACTTTTTACGAGTAGATAAGTATAGAATGATCTATTGTAAAAACTAGACATGAACTCTTTTTATCGCCGGTCTTCCAAACGTCCTCGACTCGACCGCTTGATAATACCACTTTCGCGTTGCCATTTCCACTTTTTGCCGGTTTCCGATGGAAACCATAAATTTAGTTGCTTATCAGGCGTGTCCGGGTAATCCATTTATTTGTTTACGATTTAACTTATGGTTATTGAAGTCGCGCGTAGCGGTTACAAGGTGCACTTTCAGATAGAACCTACTTTAGTAGAGTCGTAAATATCAAGTGCGTGGCTTAGTTAAGACTTTTGTGCTCTTGGGAAAAAATATAAGGACTTTATCCGCTCGCGCGTGGCTGGCAAAGAAATGAATAGGAACTTTTATTTATCGCAAGTCAAAATGTAATAAAAACCTTAAGCTTATGCTCGATTTCCACCTGCGCATAAAATCAACAGACAAGAGAAAGTCAACAAAGAAAAAGCTCACATTCAACATTATGTGTTAACAATACATTGCTGGCTGGTGTAAAAGGACAGTGTATCGTATTCTGTAAACGCGCAATAAGTGTGGCAGCCCTTCCTGATTCACCTTTGTAGGAATGTCAGTTGATTCTGGTTGAAAAGCGATACCAATGAGACACAGAGACGAATAAATTTAAAATAAACAAGCGTTCTAGAACTTTAGAACCTCTATTTTTTTTACCTTGTTTAAAGAACTTTGAACACAATAACTTTACACATATAATAGTAATAGGTATGCCTCCTAAAAAGGCATCCGTCTGTCTTAACAGATTTGAAAAAACCGAAAATGATAGTGTTTATCCAAAAAAAAGTTCTGCCTCTGGTATCCAGGCAACGATGATGAAGTAAAAGTACCTGTTTCATTACCTACATCTGGTAAATGGCATCACAGTCATCATCAAACAGCTGTCGGCGTTGTACTGTGCGTCCTCTCTGGCCGTATCCACCGCGGTATACAGATGTTATCGCGCCCTCGCCCGCGGCGTCTTTCTGAATGCTAACTGGGCTCTATACCAGCATGGGCAGGGAACCACTACCCCTGGACTGCGCTGCAGCTCAGTTCTAAGCTGCTCTAAACAAAATCTGACAAGACGACAAAAAAATAAAAATAAACTTATTCGATATTGAAATGAACATTATCGAAAATTTGGTTGTTTTAGATATCAGGTATACCAGCATGGGCAGGGAACAACTACCCCTGGACTGCACTAAGCTCATCTTAAGAAATATTTTACAAATTATAAAAATAAACGTGTAGCACACGAAAAATTACTGATTGCTAAAATTGGATTCGACGAAACTCGTATGGGCACGGGCACTAATTCTCAGAATAAATCGTAGTCATTCAAGAGTAAACTGACAGTTTACTTGTGTCTGATATTTCTTATTCCTGAAGTTACAAGGTCAAATCCACCCTAAAAGTATTACTGCACTACTAACTAAATATTAAGGCATATTCATAGCCTTTTCACCTAATTTATGTACTATATGTATAATTGTACTAAACCTATGACAGTAATAATATTTCAATCCTATTTTATTTTAAAATTTTAAACATTTGCTTGAAGTTAATAAAAACAACAACCACCATTTTGTAAGTTTTAAACGTGTTGTCCAGGCTTAGTTCCTCCTTAGTCACAGATCATCAAACAGTTACCTTGCAACCAAAGGCTCTATCTGCGACATCTGTGCCGGGTACCTACTTTGAGTCCGGCGAGTGCCGGCAGGTATTTTTCTGTGCGATTTAGATTGCAGACTACAGTGTTTAGTGTTAACAAAGAGAGTGGTTTTGGTCAGATCTAAATAAAGGGTGGAATTCAAGCACAGTGTATTTAAGGATCCAAATTACGAATGTATTTTGTGGAAACTGTAAATTGAAACTGTATTGTAGAATTTATTTTGGACTAAAACTAAAACAGTTGGAGATTGGCACATTTTTGTCTTACGAATTTTTGTGGTCGGACATATCAGTTTTCTTACGAGATTTTCCTATACCAAAATGAGTGGCACTTGCAATACTTTATTACCCGATTCCAATATAATGACTGTTTTATCAAAGGTATTAATAGAGGTAGGGTGTCATAGACTGTCAGCGTCTGTCTCTGCCAGCCGACACATTCATGGGAGGCAGAATCTAAGTTAAATTCGTTGATAGCCATAAACTCTCGCCAGTGGTTCCAAATAGCTGTCCTGCATGCAGCGTCCATACCCTGGAAACCACATCGGCTCGTGGGCTAGACCTGGCGGAGGGGAGACTTGAGTGCTTCGGCACACAAGTCTTTGCAGTTACTCCCTGCAACAGTCCACAAAGTATGTCTTGGTGATTGCAATTCATCTTTGGTGACAAGGCAGCAAGGCATGATGGAAGGCCTTAAAGGCGGCGATAGGGGGCATATAGCTATCGTCGGCTAGACACTACATCCTGCTTCTCTCTGATTGTAGCGGCTCTCCGTTCCATCAGACAAAGAGGAGACGGGAGAGAGTGCATCTGTGTTTGCGCGCACACTCATGCACTTAAAAATATCCTGCGCATCTGAAAAACAAACTGCCTTCTAGCATAACCTATCACTATGAAAATAATACTTTGACGTGCAACCTGTAAACGCACTTTTACTACAAAGATAGGGTATGTTAGTCATATATGAACACACCGACGAAGATCATCCGTATAATAAGGAATAAATAGGTAAATAAGTCAATAAATAAATGGATAAATAAATAAACAAAAAAGTTAGTAAATAAATACAAGTAATAAATTATTATAGGTAAGTAAATTAAGGATCCACTATAAATATGTATAAAAAAATGCAGAAGTCTAGTCGCCGTGGTCGAAATCGGCCTAGATGGATGGATCATCATCATCATTAATAGAGGTACAAGCACAATGTCTTTATGGACTAAGGTCCACAACAAGACAATGCTTCAGTACCTTTATTTGCAGTGGTTGTAGAACAAACCGTTTAATTGAGACATACATCCAGCTTGAATCCGAACCGAGCACAAAAGTGTATTTACAGACCTTGTCCGTTGTAATCCCACTGTGCGCTCTATTGACTAGACCGAGGACTTAGGAACTAGTGGTCACTAGAAAATGTAGGTAAGTAGAAAATACCTATACTTATATTACCTATATTTAATATTATATATCTCTAATACTTTTACAGAGGAAAGCTATGTAAATGTAGGTACTAAGTATTTAAACGAAAATGATCGACTCTACGCGAGTTTCTCGTTTATTATTCATTGTACTTTAATAAAAGAGCTTTTGATGAGAACTGTCCAAATCACAACGAGTACGCAGCGCGCCTGAAAGTTTGTCAGAAACAGAATAAAATAACAATAAAAACATGTCATCATCATCATCATATCGGCCGATAGACTGGACATAGGCCACCCCCAAAGAGCGCCATGACGACCGATTTTGAGCCTTTACCATCCAACGACTTCCTGCGCCTGCGACTGCTTAAATATAATTGGTCTATCGAGTGGGGGTCCGTCCTACACTTCGTTTTCCAGTTCGTGGTCGCAATTCGAGAACAATTATTCCCTCCCCAGCGGTTATCGGTTCTGCGAGCTATATAATGGCCTGCCCACTGCCACTTCAACTTACTCATTCTAAGAGCTATGTCGGTAACCTTGGTTCATCTACGGGTTTCCTCATACATAAAAACATGATATTACGTGTAAAATTTGTTATTGACTATATGTATATAGTATCCTTGTTAAATTCGTTGTACAAAAAGTGTGTTTTAATCCAAATGACAAACAATTCTCCCACAATTTGTCTCAATCGCAATACCCTGCATCAGGGGGCGTGTGTGTCAATATTTGAAACTAGCGCGAATGTTTGAACTACAGAGCTCTTATTCTGTTGGGATAAGTTCTAAATTCTGGGAGTTGAAACAAACGGATTCAAGACAAAGAAGCTTTGCATCGTAGTAATTGGCGGGCAGCTGTCTCAGCTAGCAGATGTGAAATCTAACTTTTGTTTTGGTAAATATCCTAATTTATGACTAACTACACACAAAGCGCTTAGCAACACAAAATCTTAAAAAAAAAAGTTAGCGAGATATTTTGTTGTCATACTAGCAACACAAAGTATATGAAATAAGTGGTCTAGATCTCTTATGATCTTAGAAGTTTTTTCAAGACCACTAACAAGTACTAAACTGTTTTTATGTCAACATAATATAACAGGTCAAGTCGTTTGCCTGATGTTAAACGCTACGTCTGACAATAACACTTGTGGTTCTAACATGTAAGAGCGCTACGCACTGGCGACTATGGCCGCAGCGGCCAAGTTCTAGAGTGGCGGCCAGTGAGTTCTAGATTTCGTTAGCAATCGCTTTGAGCCCCTGCGCATTTAGCGGCCACGTACACGTACCTCACAAAGTTGATGAAAGATCTAAAGAGGTCAACAATTATTATGTTCTTAACCTAACTATACTACTAAACTTAACTTACTAATAGTGAGGTACCTACTATAATTATTTGTTTGCTTAGTTCATTCATTTTTATGTTCCTTTCTTATATTTTTACTCTCCCGATTCTTTCCGCGCGGTTCCTTTTTCCTTTCACAATGTTTTCATAGAAAAAAACTAAAGATATTATTTTAAAAATTCGCTTAACGCGCGAGCTAGGCCAAACAGATCAATAAAAAAGATGGTCAAAAATCAGTGTAAAGCATAAAGACTTGAATATAACCTTTGATGCGTTATATTCAGTGCTACTTCCAGTAATAGCTTAGCGTTGTTATCTCGAAATGATATTATTTTTATGCGACAAAGTTATTTCGTTTCCGATTTTATTGTGACCTACTTAGACAATGGGACATAAAATGCCAATATCATAAACACCACACACCTACTGGCAATGACGGGCATAATACGTTAATTAGTCGCGAGTGAGTGCATTTCCTTAACATGTCGTTAATGCATTTCTCGCGTGCGTCCTGCCCTTAAACGAGCTCCGAGCGATTAGGGACATACCTTCTTATAATGCAAGTAGGTTCTGTAATCAATCTGGTAGGTCATTATGAAAATGGTGGTGAACTAAATTTAAAATAATGCAAAAAATAAAGTTAGCGTTTGAATAGAAATGAGAACCTGACTATTTAATTAATCCTTGATGAATATTGTTTTATCCTTGAAATACATTTTTATAATATATAATATATTTTTAGGAAAAAACAAAAAACTGACTCAAAGATTATGTACAAAATTAAACAAAAAATACTTTTTTCTTTGGAGATGCGAAAATGATGTAGTTTATTGGCACGTTTTTTATAATAGTTAAAAAAACGCTGAACCAATTTTGAACCAAACATCAAAATCAATTAATAGGTAATTGCCGGAGGAATCGCGTTTTTTATTTAGTTAGCCTAGCATTTAGTTAGCTCAACCCAAACCCAAGAGTTGGGTTGCTGAGGATTGTCAGAAACTTCCAAAAGGTTTATACTTTAGTGGGCAACACCTCAACTTTAACAACGCTCGCGAAACTATCGAGAATATCTATATCGAAACATAAATGCTGTTACATATTTTTAACTTAAAACACATAATATGTATATTAACGCATAATATAATACGAAATATAGATATAATCAAATCATTTTTTATACAGTTTAGGTAAGGAGAAATCACTGAATTTTATAAGAATATTATAAATGGCTTGTGTCACATAATCAGTTTGTGAAAAATGTTTATTTGTAAAATTTATAAATTGCGCAACTGGTCACTTAAAAAATATATATTCACGAAATTGAAACCATTACCGAAAAATTGTGTTTTCATCATCCCGACTGCATGGAAAGGGTAAGTCAGACAAAATTGATTGATACCGGCGCGGCGTCGTATTTCAAAATTTTATTACGTCAGTACGAGACCCGCTGGTAATACATCATGTGTTAGCTTACATGTTGTGGTTTTACTCGTGTTGTTTGTAACTATACTATTAAGAGCTTAGTCATTAAGAACTGTTAATCGTATAGGAACTTTCATACTTGGCATTTTCAGTTAATCACCCTAAAATCAGTAAGTGAAATCTGATCCGTCTTTTCCAGCAACGAGTTGTTGCTATGCTATTTTTTTTATATACCGAGGGGTGTTAAAACCGTACAATTGCAATATCGATAAGTAATTTCCTGTTCAAATACTTAACTATTTTGGCATCCGCCTCTTAAAAGCTACCTAAAGCCACCTAATAATTTAGTACTGACATCACTAATTATTACAGTAAAGTGTGTCTAATGAGCTAAGTAACTTACGAGCGGTTTCACTTGAGCACTCACTCTTGCAATTTAAGTTGGTCGGTACCAAATTATATTTCATTTCAGGGGTACTTACCCCGTTTACTTACTTAGAACATTACGCGAGAAAGTACCTTTTTACGACGTAACATGACTAGTAAATTTTAAATTCCGTCTGTTAGAGATTTGGATTAGCTAAAGATATCTTACACAGTCTGTACAGAGTTTAAAGCGGTCTATAATAAATAGAAAAAACTACAAGCTTAACAATATAATTCAAAACGGTTATCGGGATTATTACGTTTACTTTTGGTATTGCAAGCGTTTTATCATAGAAGGGTAGATCTATAGTTTTTATGCAAGTTTTGGATGAGATTAACCCTTTTCTTACCAGGTGAGCACTAAATATGTTTGTTACCTATGTAGTAAAAAACATTCAAATCCGCAATGAACTCCGTTAGTACGTACTTGTAAAATCAACTCAAAAGTTTTGTGAAGACGGTAAATTTTCCATTGATAAACGTGACTTTTCCTAATGAAACTTCTCATTCATTCGTTTTACTCCAGAATAAAATTATGCTCCAAATTTTGCTCCAAAATCTATACAAAACGGCAACGTAAAGATTTTTTGAAAAGTAATGCATCACCGTCTTCAAGGGTCTCGAGGAACCCCCTGTATTTGGTAGACGAATACAAAGGAAGTAAGTATTAATCTTCTATTGCTGAATGGTCCCCCGGAGTTTGCATCCAGATTTTTGAGCTACCGTGTTGTTTCTGCCCCCTAGTGGTTACACACTGCAGATTAGGAATTATCATACATTTATTTTTAGTAATGAATGAACAATGATACTCGTAAAATTAAACGTTTAAATTAAAAAAAAGGTAAACATCAAATTTAAATGCGATTTAAATGTATTAAAAAAATAGTTTCCCTCTTTCTATTGAGTTATACTGCTGCAGCTAAATTCAATTGTAAGAGGATTTGTGAACAAAAAGTTCACAGAAATCCCCTCAGATTCTAAGGAGATTTGTGGACCAAGCCATAATTTAACGTAAGGAAAATCAAAATATGTCAGCCTTCTTATGTTCTGCACTGGGACTGTGTTACCTACGCTCAAGCGAGAGTAAAAGCATAATAAACCTATTGGTACGGTTAGAATGAAGTAGTAGAGTTCTTTGCGATAGAGCTCGTCCGACTATACTTATTTCTGCCACCAAGCAGTAATGCTCGCATTGCTGTGTTCCGGTTCGAAGGGTATGGTTTACGGATTCTTTGATGTTTTAAGCGTACATAGGCTATGACAACCGCTTATCATCAAGTAATCCTTACGCTCGGTTGCCACTTTAGCTGTAAGTAAAAAAAAAGTTTATTTATAGATCTAAAGATTCATACTTTGTTCTACCACTTGAATGTAACAGATAGAATTGGATTCACAGATAATAAATCAAACAGTAGTTTTCATTTACTAACATTATTTTGATCTGCCTCTGCTTAGCCTGGTTTATTTGTTTGTGCTTAGCTTGGTTGTCTAGGTGGAATATAGCCCTTATTCCCCAAACTTTCAAGCCGTATAACACGGTAGGTAACTAAAGCCCCTCACTCAACTGCATCCCATAAGTGATTTCTTTTATTACGAAGCACGGACACAGGAGTCGCTATGAAAAATCCATACCCTGAAAAGTGATGGTTTACGAGCTACTTTATTGCGCAATCAAAGTGGATTATTGAAGTAATATCTGTTGGTATGGTGGCTGAAATTGAAAGTGAAACAATGTTAACAGTTGTAAACATTAATAAAAGAAAGCTCCGTGATTTTGTTTTTATTTAAACACGTTTTGAACTGCTGCTACGTCCCTCAGGAGTTGAATTTCAGGAATTTAATTTTTAGTGCACCCGTAACTTTAAAATTAACATATTATTAAGTATCAAGATTTATCTGTGATTTTGTGGCTCCGCGTCAATTGTCAGTCAGTATCGCAAATATTTTATATATCTAAAATATATTGTTGATCATGTTTTCTCTCTCATGACCAGTTATTACCTGGTAGATCAAATATTTTATTTACAATGGCTACGAAATGAATTTGGTGTAGGTAGAATCTTATTGTGCGTATAAAGGCCGTAGATAAAATGTGCACCTGTGGCTTATCGAAAACAAATGGTAAATGGAAAGAAATGAAGTTCAAAATATAATATTTTTTATCTTTACCTACCCAGCTAGTGAATGCGTAGTATTTGACATGTTGATCGATGTGTTTTTGTAATAAAGCATCGTTGATATTGCGTTAATTGTTCGGACGACGCGGCGGTACGGCTGGCGCAGGTATACAGGCCTGTAACGCAACGGTACAAAGATATAAAATGCCTCCTTTAAAAATAACCGCACTGGCTCTATATCACTTTATAATCTGGAGATCTAGTGTTCTATGTCATAAAATGCTGTTTTATGAAGATAATACCTACATTACTCTAGGGTTTAGTACACTCTCACGCCGTCTCGGCTCAGATTAGCGAGTTTTACTGCGGTACGCATAACTGCTTCTGATATTATAAAATACCTGTGTAAGTATAATAGAGAATAACACAGTGAATACAAGTATCAATAACAAATAAAAATAAAATATTGGCGGAATTAAAGAATAAACATAGCGTGGGTAAAACCGGTGGGAGATAGGGATCCGCGTAGTAGTTTATATCCAAATCATTCTCGCTTGAGAGCAGGCTAGTATCCTAAAAAGGAACATTAAGAAGCTGACTATGATAAAAAAACACTATGCAATGTACCTAAGTACATTCTTTCTAAATACCCAGACAGTAGACTAGTTGGACATACCCCGGGTACCTACCCCTGCAGGCACCCTTCAGTTTATTCATCGCGGATGTTTAATTTGCGACAACGTTTAATTAATCAGGAGTTTGTCTTGTTGATTACTTTCACGCCAATTATAAGTTTAACATGTGCTTGTGACGTTGATTTGTGAGACAGATAAACAAATTGGATTGTAATTAGATTCTTGTAATACCTAAAATAGTAAATAAATAAATTATGGTATAATAATAAGGTCCTCCCAATCGTATTCGATTATGGCAAACCCTTTGCAAACTCATCCCTTTCATGAGCCCTGATGTGACTTGCCAGACCATGGTTATGCAGTACTAATATCTGTTCTGTGCCATGGTATACATTTTATACAGCATCATCTAGTCTCAAAGGCTTTACTATGGGCACCGGATAACTGATAGAATACTTATAGTTTTTTTTGCAAATACATACATTACTATTATACATCGAAACACCCAGACCCATAACAAATAGTAAATTTGCAGATCATGCAAACATTTGTCCATTAAGTAGCTAAATCGAATCAAAAGTGAAAACGTTTATTGATACATTTTATGAGGGTTTAAGAATGCTACCGGTTTTAAAAAAATTGCACAATTAAAGAATTGACTAAAAATAAAATTTAGAGCCTACATTCTTTAAAAATAACTACGATAAATAATAAGTAGAAAGTTTTGAAAAAAAAGCATTGTACTTCATACAAAGCCCTAAAACAAGCCAACGTACTTATTTCCTTGCGAAGTTACACAACAATATTTTTCTTACAGCTAGAGAAATTAGGCAGAGCAAATATGAGGGGTGAACGGAGAAAGTTTCCTAAGAACTTGCTGGGCAAAGAATAAGTAAAGCAACAGATGAGGAAAATCAATTTTTATTTTGTCAACATTATTTCATTTTTCTGAAGTAAATCATTGAAGGAAAAGATAACGAAAACGAGGAAGAGGATAAACCAAATAGTTTCATGAGCCACATAAAAACGAAGGTTACTGCCTTGTCGATGATATTGTAAGTTGCCATGTCGATGGTAATGTAAGTTGCCATTGTCTTATGGTTGGACTAGTCGATATTTTTTCCATACATTCATATGTTGTGGTGGTGGTGGCGTTCTTAAAGTGTACCAGATAACTGTAATTAAGTAATGTTTGTTGTCATTGTGGAATTGCCCCCTGAAATTGATCTTAATGTTTACAATGTTTACTAAAAATATTTATGTTACATCTGTACGTCGAATGTTCTTGGTTAACGCAATATTTTGCTAAAGCAAAAACTGTGCTCCCTAATTGATTGACGACCACAAAATTAGTTGGCGTACACAGATGCAGTAGTTCCATCATAGTACAGACAACATCATAGAAAACTTTCCTGTAGCACAAGAAATACATAATCGGATTTTTGAAGATTTTTTATTTGTTGAACATGATTTGTGTTTCTACACTCAGAATAGTAACTATAGCTAGATGGTGTTAGTATCTTGCTGGCAGTCACAAAACAGAATCAAATGGTTGCCCTAAAATTTTTTTTCTGACAGAATTGCGTTTTCTTAAAATTTTACTAGGCATAAAGGGTGGGTAATTATTATAAGTATCCAATTTATTCAAGTATAAAAAAAAGAATTTAATTATTAACGTACAGCAAAAACAGTTTTTTAGGCATGATGACAGTAACCAAGAATCACTAAAATTATGTGTTACTATCCATAAGCAAAAGGGAACTCAAATGTTCCAACGCCCTAACACTAGGCACATGTACATACCTACTAAGGTATTATAAAACCTAAAAACTAAACTAAATACTAAATACTCAATGTAAATGAATGAACATGAAGCAATAAATAATAGGTTGGGGAAAAAGTTTCTTCGCATTTTTTAAGAAAATTCAAAACATTTTTTAATATAGTTTATTTACTTTTAACTAAAGTATGTAGGTATCATTTTGTTCGATAACTTTTTGCCATCTTGTAGGTAGGGACATGATCCCATTGCTATAGAAATTTTGGGGCTTCTGATCAAAATACCGCGACAAGTGGTTTTAGCAGTCCTCTCATGTTAACCTGACACTGCCTAAAGAATTCTGAAGAGACCGAAACAGGTGGAAATCTGAAGGTGCAAGGTCAGGACTATACGGCGGATGCATTAACACCTCCCAGCCAAACTCTCTTAATTTTTGCTGAGTGGCTAAAGATGTGTGAGGTCTAGCGTTATCATGATGAAAAACCACACCCCTTCTGTTGATTAATTCCGGCCGCTTTCTCTCAACTTCTTGCTTTAATCTCATCAGTTGTTCGCAGTAGAGTCCTCGATCGATCGACTCGATGGTAATGCCTGGTGGTAACAGCTCATAATGAATAATGCCCTTCCAATTCCACCACACACACAGCATCAACTTGTTGCGAGTTAACCCGGGTTTCGCCACAGTCTGTGAAGCCTGACCGGCCTTTGGCCACGACCTTTTTCGCACGTTCTTGTCGTACGTGATCCACTTTTCATCACCAGTTATCAGCTTCTTCAAAAATGGTTCGGTTTCATTACGTCGTAATAAAGAATCACAAATGAGTACACGGTTCATTAGGTTTCTTTCAGTGAACTCGTGAGGTACCCAAATATCGAGCTTTTTTGTTTACCGAGTTTTTTTCAAATGTGTCAAAACTATTTTGTGGTCAATTCCCAGTTCTTCAGCTACGTCGTAACTACTGATATGCCGATCTTGCTCCACTTTTTCAAAAATGGCATCCATTTTATCCGTAATAGGGCGACCAGAGCGACGTGCATCTTTGACATCAAAATTTCCGGATTGAAAACGCTTAAAACAAATTTGTGGTACTCTCACAGACACTGCATTAGGTCCGTAAACATCGCAAATTTTATTCGCGGCTTGCGTTTTATTTTTACCTTTTTTGTAGTAAAATTTAAAAATGTAACGAATTTCTTCATTAGATTCACTCATTTTGACAGTACGAAAAACAAATAAAAATCACACATTTTCCCAATTTGAATTTGGAATTATGTTCTTTAAAATTTAAACTTTTAATGATAACAAAACCAGCCAGATACAAATAGTATAGCCAAAGAGATTTTATTAAAAGTTCATACATACTATAATGCGAAAAGACTTTTTCCCCAACCTAATAAATGAAATGAAATTTATGCAATTAAAAACCTATTTAAATATTAGATGCAAGATTGAAAATATTTTAAATAAAATATAACTACAAAGTATGGCAATCTGCCATGATAGGTTGAACCCCAATCAGAGCAAAACAAACATCTTGGTTCTTTGATTAGTGGCATCAATGAAAATTTGCAAGATTTTTAACCCTAAAATGCCTAAATACATTAAAAACTGAACTACGTCGTCACTACTGCTACGTTTTGGCGTGAATTTTTTTTTGGTACTAAACTAAAGTTTTCTGAACAACTGATACCTACTTCTGAACACAATAGAACAGTTTTTTTAAATCAGTCACCATGTCTACATATTGCATGAAAAAAGTTCAGCACGGGCAAAGCCATGAGGCATTCCACTGGTATTACATCATTATTTTTCATTCATATTCATCGTGATAATGAAATCTAAGATGGTCGGTCATGGTGACTTATTTTCATCCCCACAATAAAAGCGGAAGTCAATAAATCAATCAAGTTATCATCTCAACATTATTGCATAGTCTCTAGATGGTATCAGAAATCTTCCAGGATATTAATAGCTGATAATCTTATATCATTTGTCCCGCTCGTTCCTGACAGGAGAAACAGAGGCAGCATTATTAGCTACCTTCTGAGTAATGTTGCAGACTCACTGTGCATTGTCATAAATCAACCGAGAAGGAACTACTGTAATAAATGATGTGTAATCGATATCTTTATTTATTTAGTCAGGTTAACAATTTTTTATTAGATTATAAAATACGTCACAAGAGTGTAAGTCACTCACACTTAACGCGCTGAACTTCATCAAATTGAATGCATTTCAAAGTTTTCGGACTGGCAGGATTCAATCCGAAATCTTTTGCCCCCGCGAAACAATAAAACCGTTAGACAACCGCTCGAATACCAGTTCGCTTTTTAATATTGCTATGAACATTTTTTTAAAATAAAGATTAAAAATTTACGTTCAAGACCGACAAAACATACCCATACATATGAGTAGGTACCTAGCTGCACCTACATACAGAAAGGTAGAGCTATTACTCTTTTTCTGCTTATGAGATAAAACACGAAGCTCCATGAATATTTAGCGTTAAATTCCGAATTTTACGTAAAATAAAAGCTAGCCACTAGCATCTGAGATCATCACATTTCCGGGAACGAGCGAAGAAACTGTTTTGTAATCTGTGACGGGGGTGAGACCGAAGGAACTCTAACTCAATAAACCACCCCTAGAGCTAGAGATTTATTAATCAATCTCCTAAACGCGTTTTAACTGGGCAAATTGAAAAATTATGTGTCGAAGGTCCTCCCCTACATGCGATAGTTTGGGATTGTTTTGATAAACAGTAAAGTTGAATGATCGTGTATATTCAAGACTAGAGCTTAACTTCATTAAGTATGAGTAGTTAAAAGAGTTTATATGATAATTCGTTTAATTGCTTATTGTCTTTGATATTAGAAAGCCAACAATTTCACATTATTAGGCGCAAGCAAACGTAGATGGTACCGCAATATGAATAAGGTCACAAAACGTATTGAATCCTTTGACCATGAGGTTATTTTTTTCAATATCTAGCGCGTTGAGACTAATGAGTACCAGAGTTGGCTCACACGATCTCATTACTTTTCTTACTTTCTTATTAATTTCCTAATAAAAAAGAACTAGTGACATGATTAACCAAACTCATAGTGGTTTATTAATTTACTATCAAAATACCTATCGTATTTTTTTTGCTATCCTTACCTTTACTCGATTTTGCTACACTTTAGTCATTTGTATTATGTGTGCTGGCACTGCCAGCTAAATGTGGAAACTTATAAAACTAAAAACAAAATAAACTATCATGATGATAAATCTGCTGGTTGAAAAAGGGTTTTTTTTAATTTATATAGGTATTCAAATTGTTGAATGAAACAGGACCAACAACTATAAAAAAAATCCGTGCTACGTCTAATGGAATCGACCAACGATCTCCAAAACGAGGAGTTAACAACTCCCCTCGCAAGTGGTGTCTGACATGTAGACACAGCACTTGCACACCGGACACCGGCTTTTGTTGCCGTCGACTAACGAATATACCGAGCAGTGCCTGCTATATCACTCACCTTTTTTTTTACATACATCGCGAGACAAACAGAAAATATTCGGAAACTCCTACTCCTTTTTATCATATATTTCATAAATTAGTAGTAGCCGTAGTCTATTATCAACGCTTGGGATATCAGCCAGCGAGCGGGAGCAAATCTTTCAAAGTTCAAACGTTAACACATTGTAGTAGGTATCCCCAGACGAGCTCTATCACAAAATAGTGCTACATTTTTGTCTATAAATATATTGTATAATCAAAACCTTATAATTTTAAACACTTAAATTAGTTTAATACATATTGAAATTTTAATTTGTTTCAAATAAACGTAAATATTTTGCCATAATTATTGTGAAACAAAATTAATATAAAAAATTATATATTTACCTCTAAGGCAACCAAGCGTACGGCCCACTTGATGGTAAGCGGTTACGTAGCTTAAGTACACTTGCAACTTTTTTTTAAATAATATTATGCTAGGCCCCTTACCTCTACCAAAATAGTAGCATATGGTTATTTTATTCAAATGTTTGATCGAAACCAGACAATGTCCCTCGGACAATGATATCACATGTCACAGGACCAGGTGGCCAGATGTGGGGATTACCCAATAAACGCAGCTGATTAGTTTGAATAATGATAGCCGATTTGGGGCGGCAGTGGGTATTAGGAAAACATTTGTCACTTTACTTGATAAATGGCTCCTAGTGAGAACAATTTAAATGCTTTAAAAGGATGTTATATTTAGGTATCTCGTTTATTTATTCGACTGCACTAGTACTCTCTATTTGTACTTCCATAGATCTTGTCAAAAATAAAAATGATATTGCAGCAAATGTTAGATTAAACTTTAATATTATAATAATAGTTCCGCTAATCCAAAATTAAACGTGTGCAATTTAAACAATTCGATATCAGTCCATCAAAAAGAGTACAAAATGACAGCTACAATTGCCACAATGAAATACCACCGCAATATTTTTCAATTATACCAAGACCGAATCGAATCAATCTAGCTCGGCAAATTAAAAAATAAACAAAGTGAAGCCTCATCATTCGGGAGAGTTCCATCATTTCCGGCGTATGAATGATGGCCAAATGAAGACAATTACATAGCCAGGTGTTGGCGCACCCCAAACATCACTCGGTGGTGGACGTAATCAGAATGCTATTCAATTAAAATGTATGCCATCACACTTTTAGGTCCGTTGTTTTGTATGAAAACTGCGTTCGATCAAACCTTGCAAAATCAAGAAAATCGTACGGTTGCGAAAATAATGTTTAAAACGTATGCGCTGATCTTTTGCCTATGTACAGTTTGTTGAAGTTCCACGACTTTTACGAAAAAATACTACTCATAATTTTATTATAATATATTGTACTCCAATGGTGTTAGTGAAGCTTACAAACTATCTTAGGCTAGGTTAATTTTTGAACAGTGACAGATTTACACAATAAAAAAAAACACACCTACTACTTAAATGATTTCACTCGCATCCGGATCAAATAGACACACTTGAGTCTATTTGATCAGGACCCGAATGAAAGATTTCATTATAGGCAGGTCATATCTATTAGGTATGACCTGCAGGATGGTGTTGGCGCTGCTCCGCAGCCTGCTGAGAAGTGATGCCGTTTTCTTGCGGATGATGGCATGGAACCCATCAACCCTCGCCTCCGCAAACATGGCAGATGCACTGCAGAAGCGAGGCAGTCCCAACAGCATCCTAAATCCATTATTATATTTGAATATAATAATGGAATGGAATTATATATTTTTAACAGACATATTATTATTTAAAGTAAAATTAGTAGCTGCATTAAAATTATATTTTGAACTTAGATACAATGTTGGCGAATCCGGTAGAATAAGGTTCACGTTATAAAACTGTTATATACTGTAAGTTTTAAGTTTCGGTACCATAAATACAACAGAGAATCTATGTGTGAGGTCAGGAATATGTATGTGACTCTTGGGTATGTGTGTACCTGAATCGCATCGCTCACTCGAAATTTGATATAACCCGAGTATTGTGTTTGTCCAGCGATTATCGATGAGTTATGTAATCGCCCACCAGGAGTCCAACTAAATGTAGGTATCTGGTAAACTTTGTCCTGGCTTCGTCCACAACAGCATTGTATTAACGTGGGTGACCAACGGGGTGGATCAATGGAATATTAATTGCTTTTAAAGAGCCCGCAGGATTATGAGAATAATTGGACTGTTTGATGGTAAATTGTCTGTGGATGTGTTATTTATTCATTAACGTTTGTATTGATAACGTGTGCATTTTATATGAACGTACACATAACTTCACTTTATTTAGGACCCCACGTTTGTTTAGCGTCGTTTTCAAAGCGTTGACTTTTATAAATTATTTAAATGAATTGTTAACCCTCCTGGAAAGAATGAAGGGGTGTTATTTGACACCCACCCGATTGGTTTTTGTTGTTTAACGTATGAAGAGTTTATTTTTTATTCATTGATAACTTGATGGTTGGTCAAAACGTAATATATTTAACGAAAATTAAGGTCTAGCTTAAAATTTTAACGATTAGTTTCGTTGACTATCGATGATATTCTCTTCTTAGAAATGGTTCAAATAATACAGCGACTTGCTCACCAAATTAGGCACATACTTATTATTCTACGTCTTTTAAAAAATATGTTTGTTATGTTATATTCAGTCCTTCATATACATGTGATCTATTAAAAAAACCTTTGTTTTCTGTTTTTGATAAAAAACCGGTTAATTATTTTTTCGGTGTGTGTTAATTTTTGGTTGCTTCTTTGCATACTTAATTTTTTTTTGCGCGATAGATTTAAGATACAAGATTGAACTTTTTTGGTGCTAAGTATATCTAAGGTATCTTATAAACCGCTGGGCGGCAACTCTCAGAAGTGTCATTGGGTACTTATTTAGATCGGGATTAAATTAGTGATTGCATTTTCATAATTTATTTATTGAATATTAAAATGTAGTAAAAACGACAAAGTTTATTTATGCGACGCATGCCGCGCGTCACGCACGCGTTTCACGGCACGATTGACGCATATAAAAGCTTCGGCGTGTTCGCCTAACGACCGGTAATGAAAACATTTTTTATTTTATTCTTTTACGTTTTGTTTGCCGATGGCGTTGGGTTAGTGTGGATAGGAATGTTGTTCTACGTAAACTTCGCTATCTGTATCTTACTTTGTATCTAGGTACCTAAATAAAAATAAACTAGTTTATTAGATCTTGTTTATCAGTTTAAAAAAAAACAAATAAATACTTTTATAAATACGAGCTGACCCGCGCAAGTTTTCTATTTTTATGCTATCCCACAGAAACAGTACATTTTCCTGGATAAAAAACCTATGCAATATACCAGGACTTAAGTCATCTAAATTTCAAATTTCATCATAATCGGTAAAGTTGTCACGGAGATACGTGGTAGCAAACATAGACACACACACACACACACAGACTTTTTTCGCATTTATAATATTTTTGTAATTGATTTTCGCAAACTCACGCCTGTTTATAGTATGTAATTGATAATTTTTATATAAATTATACCTATAGAATTCAGAATCATAAGTGAGTGAGTTTTACCATTTAGGGTGGATTAGACCGCAACTTTTGGAAATACTATTTTGCGGAATAGGAAATGTTCAATACAAGTAAACGGACAGTTTACACGGGAATAACTACGATTTATTCTGAGAATAGTGCCTATTCGAGTTTGGTCGAATCCCAACCTTAAGATTTTGAGATATTTTTAAGAGAAAGCCTCTGTCAAGCTATCATTATTCTGACAAATGAGTTTGGCAAGAAAAGTTTCCTATTTCTGCCGCCAAGCCAGTACCTAATGCTTTCATTGCTGTGTTTCGGTCCGAATGGTATGGTTCACGGTGAAATGCAGTGACTGTAGGCCGTGAGACTTTCGATCTTCGACTTTCGACTTTCGTCTCAGGGTTGCAAGGCAACCCGCAGTGATACCTCAGGTATTGCAAGCGTCCATAGGATGCGGTAACCACTTGCCAATAGGTGGGCCGTACGCTTGGTTAAAATTTTGTTATATAAAAAAAAGGTAACTGTACTGAAAAAGGGACCGTAATGGTAAAACATAAACTCTAATCACTTGTTTTAACAAAACGTCCTAGAGTACTATTAAAAGTCGTGCATATCCTTAGTAACCTATCGAATTTTCCACATTTTCCCCTCACTAGAGTCATAATCGCGCGCACCTGTCACGCGCGCGTCACTACATCACTGACTCGCTGTGACGTAGCTGTGTGACAACCAACTGGGCTTCTAGAAAATCCGATACTTTTTGAGCTTGGTAAAAAAGTTCTTGACCTTTAGGCTGCGTTTCCACCAGAGATGTGCGAGGATGTGTAACGAAGGATGTGTTTGTTAGGAACCAATAAAATCACTTCATATGCCTAGTCTCGCTCTCTCTCGCAACAAACAAATCTCTCGCTACGCATCCTCGCTTAGCTTTGGTCGAAACGCAGCCTTACGCGCAGGTATTGAGGAGAACATTTATTTTGTAGCTTATTTCAAAGTTGCCTGTTTTTTTTTATTATAAACAACTTAATTATTGTTATTCAAGTTGTTTTGACAATGTATTTATGTGGTTTCTTGTTTGGCAAACTTACACTAACTTATTATTCATAAAAAGAAACAGTAGTTTTAGCAGGTGCAGGTGGAGTGCTCGTGACGTAGCTGGCTAAGTTGTTCTTAACAGATCAACGAAGTTAAGCACTGTTCCGCGGGGTCATCATTTGGATGGGTGACCGCCAGTGGCAATTTCAACTCAGCGCTCCCGTGCTTCGGAGGGCACGTTAAGCAGTCGGTCCCGGCTTTTTCAAAGTTGTTAGGCCAGAGGCCTTCGGGCGGCCTAGAAACTCTGGCACCAGAGTTGGCCACTGACTCATACGAACGAACGAACGAGCAGGTGCTGATTGTCTTTCCTTGACATTTGTGTGTTTATACAAAGACGATGATATATTTGAAAAACACATAAGCTAGCAGTGCCTATAGTAAAGAAAGAAAGAAAGAAAGAAATTTATTCAACCACCACAAAGAAACAGAGTATAAAAAAACAAATGACGACCAATGTGGCGCGGTGGGCGAAGGTCCGCCTGCGACGCGGAGGTTGCGGGTTCGATTCCCGCCTTGGGACAAAGTTTGAAGGTTCTGCAAATATTTGTCCCGGGTGTTCTGGGTGTTAATATGTATTGTATTGTATTAAATATATATCAGTCATCTAGTACCCATAATACAGCTCTGTTTAACAGCAGCTTACCTTGGCTAGATGATGCTATGTGGATTGTCCAGCATTATTTATTTATTTATTTATTTAAATATGGATACCAAATGCCTAATTATAGCAACTATCTATCCTATCATACTAAAACCTAAACAGATAATATACAGTATGAATGTAATGATTACGAATAAAGCCCTAGGCTGAATCGTTTTTACAAATGCATACTCGTTAAAAAACAGACGAAAAATCAAAGTTTTTGGCTCCAGCAGCGTTCGACGGAGCAATACGTCTGGCGATGGTCCTGAAGACGTTCCGTGGATGAAACACGTGTCGATATATTTCTTTTGAGGTTAACTGTGGTAACTGTGTGACCTCATTAGTTAAAAGGTTAAGCGGAATAGTACTAGAGATTTTTTGTCTGTTTTTATCTTTTAATGGATTTCCGCAAAGTAACGCCTGAATCTATCAATTAAATACATACTCCAATAAAAGTAGCACACAAACACTAAGCTAGGAGGTACCTATATAAAGTATGATGTATGCTTTATGAGATTATGACTGTGTACTTCGACAGAGGGATACGGATAAGCTTAACCCCTCACGGTATGGATGCTCTAAGCAAAAAAAACACAGAATAATCTTCATTCCAAAATGTTTGCTATTTAGATACAGGTTGAGCCTGTATAGAATTAATCTGCCAGTGAAACGAAAATGATGATGATGAAATATGATGATCATGACAGCCTTCTAATATTCTTACTGCTGGGACACTGGCCTACTCTCAGGCGAGAGTGATTGGGTCTTAATCCACCAATGCGGATTGGTGGATGGCACATGTGTTTCGAATTTTTAGTTCTTAGACATGCCGGTTTCCTCACGATGTTTTCCTTCACCGTATACATTTTTCGAACAGAAAAATCCATTGGTGAATAAGGACCCAATCACTCTAGCTTGAGAGTAGGCCAGTGTTCCAGCAGTGGGAACAATAGAAGGCTGTGTGATGATGTTGATGAAGCACCCTGTAAATCGAAACAGTCTCAATCTTCGTGTTCACCCCGCATCAATATCAAACAGGTGTAGGTATAATTGGCGCGCCGAAAAGCGACCGAGACACGTTTTCAATTTAGCTTTAATCCTTTGCATCCTGCATCCTTGCTTTTGAGCTCGCACAGCTTTGATGATCGACTGAAAGGAGGCTTCATTAGTGTTTATATTTTGTCGATGGTATTCTTATAGAAAATACTAATATCTACGAGTACATCTACATCTGCTCTAATATCTATAGTACTAATATTATAAGGAGCAAACATTTTGTATGGAAAGTGGAACAAAAATTTTTCTTTTTTCTTTCTTTCTTTCTTTCTTTCATTACATTACCTACTAAAGTTGTAAGTCAAAATTATAGGTAAAAACAAAACATATTATATGCTTCGAATCGAGAACTGTTTTTTGTCGGTTCGTTCGTTCGTATGAGTCAGTGGCCAACTCTGGTGACAGAGTTTCTAGGCCGCCCGAAGGCCTCTGTCATGGCCTAACAACTTTGAAAAAGCCGGACCGACTGCTTAACGTGCCCTCCAAAGCACGGGAGCGCTCAGTTAAAATTGCCACTGGCGGTCACCCATCCAAATGATGACCCCGCGGAACAGTGCTTAACTTCTTTGATCTGTTAAGAACAACTTAGCGTTTTTTGTCGGTTAAAAACTATGTTTTACCATCAAATCAGTCAAGCATTCGTATACACAGAACGTATGGCAGTTACTAAGGTACTAACGCATTCCCCTAAACGACGACGGGAGATAGGCGTGAATATTTTTTATTTGATTTCTCATCCAATTTGCGAGCTCCCCAGAAGCGACTCGCGCGAATGACGAGAAATACTTTTATTATACATCGCGTGTGTAATAAAGGTTTGGTTAGGTTCTATTTATACAGACCACCTTCACATAATTATCTGTTTTATCGCGTTTTCAAAATTCTTTCCGGGCGTCTGGTCGAAGCGACGCGTGATCCATAGGCTAGTTCATATCTGCCTCAACGTATCAGCATTGCCATTCAACGTGGCAATGCAGCCAGCATGATGGGAACGCTTCCGTCTGGTAGTGATTTGGATCAGTTGAGCTATCTATAGGCCGTTTGTAACGGTCTTTAGATAGCTCAACTGTTTCATATGTATTTTGTATATTTTGTAATGTAATGTAATTATGTACATAATTTTTATTTTGTAAATAATAGAAACACAAATCTTTAAAAAGTTTATTTCATTACAAATCTTATTTTTTATATTCTTTAAAAACAAATTAAAATTAAATTATTTACACTAATATACAAAAACGCTTCCTACTGGTAGTGATTTGGATCAGTTGAGCTATCTATAGGTCGTTTGTAAGTCTTTAGATGGCTCAACTGTTTCATATGTATTTTGTATATTTTGTAATGTAATATAATTATGTACATAAAAAAAAAGTTCTGCAATGACTTGAGTTATGTAAATAACTAATATACAAAATACATATGAAACAGTTGAACCATCTAAAGACCGTCATAAACGATCTAAAGATAGTTTAACTGATCCAAATCACTACCAGACGAAAGCATTCCCTACATGCTGGCCGTATTGCCAGTAAAGTCGCTTCCCGCCCTTCTGTCCTTATTATGTGTACACTTAGCTCTTTTATACATACCTACGCTTTTTGGATTTTCGGTTTTTACCAATAGATAGAGTGATGTAATAATAATCTTATCATTAAAGTTTAATTCCAGTCAGCAATCTGTCAATACAGTGAAATCGTTTACAACAGAATCTCTTTTTTTTTATACCACTAAAGTGGCAACCAAGCGTACGGCCCACTTGATGGTCAGTGGTTACCGTAGCCTATGTACGCATGCAACATCATAGATATCACTTGCGTGTTACCACCCTGAGACGTTAGATGGAAAGTCTCATGTGCCTGTAATTTCACCGGAAACCATACCCTTCAAACCGAACACAGCAATGCGAGCATTACTGTTTGGCGGCAGAAATTGGTACGGTGGTAGTCCTTCCCCGGACGATATCACAAAGAACTCTACTACTCTTAAAATTGCGCGCTGGTATTCGGAATTCGAGGCCGTTTCACCGAATTCGTACAATGAATACACGAATGCTGACACAAAACCTGCACTGATGGACTAGTTGTCCTTCTGATTCTAAAGTTTGTGGCCTGTGGGTATGAAACGGTCATACACCAATGGATTTTTAGGAATAAAAAAAATTAGGTAAAAAAAAAAAAATGCCCACTGACCACTACCAGTGTTGTTTAAGAATTAAAAGTAAACTAAAAAGGTGCAGATGGAGAATACCTACACACTGCATAAAGAAATGACTCAATAATTTAAGAATATGTCATAAATATTTAGAAGGGTTATAACGCAATACGTCAGCGCAAATTGATAAATCTTTACAAATACATCTTGCAGTGTTGATTGGAGGCTCAGGTGCGTTCACAATCTCAATGAGAAACCGACAATTACTCGGCGGCGCGGCATGTGTGATCGCACTGGTATCCCGAGCTCACTGAGATGAATTACGTTTTAAGACGACATAATTTTTTACTGTCTCTTAGGATTTAGTGTGATATTATATAATACATTAATAAATATAATACCACACTTAATCTTATCTAATTTTTTATTACTTTTTACAATGTTTTTTTTAATTTTCGTCTAATGGTTAAAATATTTAATTAAATATTAGTGCATACTATTCAAATAATATATATGTAGAATAGGTTCCACACACAAAAATAAATACATGTACAAATAAACAATCACCGTTATCGCCAAGAACTTTTTGCACTTTAGAAGTACCTATAATAAATTTGCTATTTAAAACGAATAAATGTGTTTCTAATATCATCGCAGTTTAGATGTTATCAAAGAACAAAAAAACAAAATTACGGCTTTTCATCCCGAATGACTCTAAACAGTATTACTAAAAGAATTATAACTTCTGGGAGTCAACACGAGAAATCCGATTTTATTAACTCAAACATATTATTATACCCAAGAAACTCAACGTAAGTTATGCAAACTGCCTTAATTAAGTTACTAAAGAAATCATCTCGGCAATGTTCGTATATTTACATCCTTATTTGTAGATATCGACTTCAGGATATCAATGGCATAATTTTATTAAAACTGTTCCAAGAAATCGTAATTTGCAAGTGAAAGCTACGAGTTAAAAGCATTGCAATGTAATAACTTGATCGATTGTGTGAGATAACGAACGCAACTGAATTTTACTTAATTATGTAGAGTTTTTTTTTGAAATTTGGAGCCATCGTGAGTAACTGAGTGCTAATTAGCTGCAAAAACCAGATATGAGATTGCCTCTTCTTTTTGACTGTTATTTTTTAAGCATTTTAGTACATTTAATAAGATAATGTGTTTCTGTTGCTTTGTTTGTTGCTTGTATTTTCATAATATATGTTGTAATCTAAAAAAAAGTTGGGGCTGTTTATAATTTTTTCTTCTAAGCAACCAACATACGCATAAAAATATCATAGAACCACGCAGATAGAGATCACAAAACAAGTGACGCGTGAGAGACTAGCTGAGCGTGTCGAGAGGTTAGGCTCGAATCATCACGCTATGCCGTGAAGGGTGCACATGGAGAATACCTACACACTCTATAAAAGAAATGACTTAATGATTCAAGAATATATCATGGTTGAAAGGTAAGGGACTCTTGGTGTGAGGGGTTTTGTAAGAACATTACATAAACATAAAACGGTTCTCAGAGACGCACTGAATGCATGGATTATCATATGATTTGAATGACAAAAAAGAAAGCAAAAGAAAACTAGACAACTTCATGGCTTAATAAATAAAAAACAGACAACTGCAGGCTAGATTCGCAACCTGAGGCTTCCGTATCCGTCATCCCTGATGATCCATCATCAGTGTTTGGAGTCTGCGTTAGAACTAAACATTTTAAGTTCAAATCACAGTATTCTAGCCGTCAACGTTAACAATGTCGTCCAGCTTTAACACAAAAAAAAAACGGAGAACAATTTGCAGAGCAAAATACATAGTTACACAACGAAAGTTGCTAATTCGAATTCCATTACTTCGCACACGTCAAACTATTAGGTACTTGTTACTTTAATTTGCAACACCTCTCAAAAACCATAAGGCTTAGAAAAAAAAATGTATGGGAATGTCTGGCCTAGTCTTATTTACACAACATTCAATTATATAACTTTTTTTTATTCACCTTACCACCCCATTTTAGCAGTAAAAAAGTCAAAATCACCAATTTCAAATATTATATTCCTTTAATTGTGTCACAAAAGCTCTTTGCATCCAAATATCAGAATAGTGAGGATATGATTTGATTGAATCACATAAACGATTGCTGCAAAATAAGGAAAGGAATTGGATGTTAGTGGATGGTGAAGGTTCAAGATCGGCCATCATTAGCCTATGTTTAGCAGTGGACATTTATTGACTGTCATGATGATGCTGATGATCTAAATACTTATACAATGTTTTTGAATCAGCCAAATACATCAGCATGCATTGCCAGACATCAGAGGCGTATACTTCAGGCCATTGCCAGCAATTATCACACGAGTAGGTACAATTGCAACGACGCATATTCAAGTCTATTGAAAGGGGCAGCGGTCTTTCGGGTTTTGTTTGCCAAAGGCTTTATGTTTAATCCTTAGTGTAAAGTCGCAAATTGAAACCGCCATCGATATGCCTTCACCCAGTCCTACAACCAAAACGTAATGTACTACATCGAGATCAAAGTGATAATACGGGAGGGTGAATTCGTATAGGTGACTCTATATTGCGGACCTTTTGTATGCAGGATGTGCCTGGAAACCAAAGCGATCGTAAAGATTCTACGATCACAAACATCGCGGATTGCAAAAAAAGAGCAGAATAAATGCAAGAGATGATTCAGAGCAGATAGAGTAGGTTTAAAAAAATATTATATTTGGCTGACGCAAAGACGGTTAGATATCTTCATTATTAGTTTGAAACTACATATTCTTTTTGTGATGCATGTGAGTTTGATTGTATCCTCACGTGTGTAGTAAAGTAACACACACTAATACACCGTGGACTGTGGATGCTTGCAATATTACTCACGCGTTGCCATCTTGAGCAATTCAAGCACTACCTGCTTGGCGGCGAAAATTAGGTATGGTGGTAGTACTCCACCTGACAAGCTCTATCACACTTTTTACTTACAATGTACATCAAAGACATAAAGACGAAAAGTTATATTGCAAAACGAAATTAATTTGTACATTTTAATTGGTGATATGACTGGCAAAAGTTATAATATTCTGGAAGATTCTAGACAGAATAATTTTTTCGTAATACACGCAAACTTGTGTTGTCAAACCAGCTCGTTGAAGCCAGATCCAGCTATCTTAGCTCCTCGAGGTACACTAATACGTGTGGCGAGCGATACCGCTCGTCATTACGACGAGGCAGTGGAGGGTGCATTCAGTATTTGTCTGTATCGAAAATTATTATGCTTTGCCACCTGTGACGTTGAATGTGAATTGGAAGAATTTGATACACAAAGGGAAATAAACATCTAAGGATATGTATTTATGCTTTAACTTTTTAGCAAGGTGATAAATTAAACGGTTTTTTAGGCGATTTCCCTTTTTTGCACATTAGAGAGGCGCTTATTTTAAGATAATTCCTTCCAGTTAATAGCCAATTGCAATTCTATAGTGTTGATCCAATTACTCAGATCAAACAAAAGCGGTGAAATACTCATGGAAACCTGAACCTAGATAAACACGGGCATTATTATCTACATGTACCTGCTTACAAGTTACAACGTGCTTCCTTGGTCCAATTAAATAGTTGTACATTAAAAACACAAATTGTTATTCCCTGTAGTTCATCTTTTTTGCAAAATGCATATAGTGAAAATACCAGCCATATAAATGTTAAATGTGAAACTCGGCATTACACAATGCTTATTAACATAATCTTCACATAATATTGTACGTAATTTTTGGTTTATTACTGTTCCTAGATCCTTTGACTGACGTGGAGTAGATAGATACCTACACGTATCATCACGCTAACAACTCGTAACATATGATTTGCAAACACGTCTCGTCCGCATGCAAATGTTGCTCTGAATCTGTATCATTTATGTGCAGGTACTCTGGAAAACTCTACGAGTATCACCACTTTCGAGTTTTGTTTGTAACAGTACACGTTTGTGATACGGTAGATATTTAACGGTGTACATTATAAATGAAAATAATCTGTCTGTACAAAATAAATGAAACTACGGGTTCTAAAGGTCATAAGCACAGAACTATATTTAAGTAAAATGAAAGAGTTCGTCGATTTGTGTCTAAACCGAGCGTGTAACATTTTGCGTATTTGTATTTTACACACAAATGTATTTTAGTGATGGGAAACATAAACCGCGCGAAAATAAATGATTTAAAAGCATCGATAAGCACGCGGCAAATCGATTCTAGGCACTGGCACACCACCACACCGCCCCCGGTTGGGAGCAGACTGAGTTTCGCGGCGAGTAAAGAGGTTCTCAAGCCCGTTATTTCGGCACGCGAGGTACATACACTCACTCATTCTACTCAAAAATAGTTCTGTGGTCATAAGGTATAATTTAAAAAAATGAATAATTAATTAATGCATATTAAATAACTCAAGTCACCTTGCAAATTTACAGGGGCGTAGCGCGTGAAATGCGGATGACTGGAGGCGGCAAACAGGCGACAGGTGTCAAAACGCGGCTTGCAAAGTATGAAGACAGCAGCACTAAAATACTACTTTGTGTTTTAAGCTTTCAACAAAAACACATTCCGATGTGAGAACTCAAAGCCAGAGGTACGGGACAACATACGAGCCGCCCGCATCGCCAATGAGATTCCTCTGTATGTAAATAACTTGCCGCGTTTATTTACGTCATTTCCCGCACTCTGCTCTGCACTTTTTTAATGTTTTTGCAAAGAACTTTTTCTTTTTTAGCACATCATTAACTGGAGAATAAGGTTGCAATTGGAAATTGAAATGAATCGGAGATTTAGTTTACTTTGGAAAACTGCGTTTATATTATATTCTACTTACGAGTAAGTGTATACATTAAATACTTGTTTATTTCATAAATACGTTATTTAAGGGCACGAGGCAGATTTCTAGTTTCCATCACTTTGAGTTAAAAGATCAATCTGTAAAATTTGTTAAAAGTTTTGTCACAGTTTTGAGATTGCACAAAGGTTCCAAGAATTCCAAAGTAAATTTTACCTTAGGGACTAACAAAGCAGCTGACTGTCTGTGGCTGCTAATTGTTTTCTTGTCAAGATCCAGATGTGGAGCCTGCAATATTGTTTGTTCGGCAATTCTAGTTTACAATAGTTGGGGTGCGGTTTGCTGCCGAATTTCATCATTATTCTGGACTTTTAAAAAAATACCTTCTTAAACTTAGAGTTTGGTGAGAGTCACAATAATCGTAGCTTTCTATTTGAATTGAAAGTGAAGTAACAATAAATAGGTTTTAAATTTTTGCTAAAATTTAACCCCAACTGGGTTTTTTAACAATGAGTAATCTATTGTTGCCTACAAATATTATAAATGCAAAGTAACAATATCTATCTTTTTGTTACCTTCTCACGACTACGTACAAAAGTAAGTAATTACCTACATAATAGAAATATCACTGATTTTCATAATTCTTAAACCATCAGCTACCTTAGCTATATAAATTCTCATTATATTTATAGTTTGATAATAAAAATAGAGCAATTAATATAAAATAAATTATAATAATATGAGTATAGACAATGTATTCGTACTCCACAGGGAATCCTTGAGAAGTATTCTCACTCGATCCGCCTTCACACTTTCGCCAACTTCGCTTCAGCCAGCGTGACGTCGCGTGGTTTCCGAATACCCCCAAAAAGTTCGAACATAACAAATGATCGTTCCACATCAATTTGTCTGGAAGTCGTTAAAATCGCGTTTCCTCAAATTAATTTCTCCCCTTACCTCGCACCGGCGATAACCAGAAATATGGTTGTTATACACATTACGATTTTGATAGATGCTATGTGGGGGATGATAAAGAGCTTTGGCGTTTTTTTTTGCTAAAAGTCGTGTTTATTTTTGAGCTTTATTTTTTTTTATTAAATCATCGCAGTTTAAATAGTAATTATTTGCGTGATTTGTAGTTTATAATATAGAGCATTGCCTAATATTATTTTATATTTACGAAAGATATTAAGGGTGAGTTGTACCATCTAACGTTAACGTAAAATTGTTTAACGACTATCGAACAATTTGACGTTAACGTTAGATGGTGCAACTCACCCTAAGTATATTTAAGTTTATTGATATTTTAATATATTATAGTCCATATTTCATTTTGCTAAGTATACTTTTTGAATATTTTTACATATTTTTGATGTTATATATGTTTTAAAATAAACACATTAGGTACTACTTTTACAAACATAGTTTTAATTTAAAAACCATATTTGCAAAAAAAAAGTTACAAAATCTTTATCAAAAGTAAAAATCATAAATACGTCATGCATCATACTTGAAGTCGATTCAAAGCGAACATTTTCTTTCGAGATTCCTTTACACCCTTAAACACCTTGTCATGATCCTACTATGATAACTCGACAACCAATGCAGACTCTTGTTATGCCGGCTACACACCTTGCGCTATACTGGTACAAGTTTGGACTTGCGCAAGTATACAGTAACAATCCGCAATGAGGAAATCCGTAGAAGAACCAAGGTCACCGACATAGCTCTTAGAATTAGTAAGTTGAAGTGGCAATGGGCGGGCCATATAGCTCGCAGAACCGATAACCGCTGGGGAATAAAGGTTCTCGAGTGACGACCACGAACTGGAAAACGAAGTGTAGGACGGCCCCTCACTCGATGGACCGATGACATTAAAGCGGTCGCAGGAAGTCGGTGGATGGTGAAGGCTCAAAATCGGTCGTCATGGCGCTCTTTGCGGGAGGCCTATGTCCAGCAGTGGACGTCTATCGGCTGATATGATGATGAAGATGACAGTAACGTGTGTGGGAACATAGTTGCGCCATTTCATTTGCATTTGCGCTATTTACGCAAGTTTCTAGACTTGCGCCAGTATAAACTTGCGCCGTATAAACTTAAACCGTGCATGTATAGCGTCGTGTTTCTTTCATACATTTTTTGAGTGTTCCTGTGTCGGTGTGACTTTAAGGTAAGATTGTTATAATCAGTATCGAGTTTGCATAGTAACATGCCGGATTTACTCCCCCCACCAAACTTCCAACACCATTCGAAATTCATTCTTCACTTCGTGTGACGTAAAAATAGCGAGATATAGCCCAGTATAAATTATGCACCCTCGTGCATTAACAACCCTCCTTTGATATTTTAAAGGTAAATAAATAGATAAAATGGGAGCGAAGCGTGTATTATTGTGTAATAGAGTGGTTAGGGTAATGAGAATCGGTGATTGAATAAATGTTTGCAAATTTTTTGGAGATGAACAGGTGAACAATATATTAGTAAGCTACCTAAACGATTTGCGTTTGAGCTTTTTTGCTTGTTTTTTGTGAAAATTATTCTGTAGTAATATCGTAATACCAGACTAGCTTAAATTATTATTACAATCGATAACGGTAGACGCATCAAAGAAACCACAGTCTTCATTTAGAACATACATACCTATGATCGTTTTATTATTATTTTGGGGCGATCGTCCTTGCACCGAGAGAGAGAGCGGAGCTAAGCCAAGGAACCAATAGAATCATGTCAAGTTTGTGGAAAATTGACGCAACTATGACGCAGTTTTGATATAATTCTATTGGTTGGCACCGCTCTTCTCCGCTCTGTTTCATTTTAGTGGATAAGCAAAGCTCTACGAATCATTTTTTCACTGACTTGCGCATAAACATTTCTGTCCTCGTATGAGAGTCCTATCGGTGTATTAATATTTTCATCGTATCTAATAACAACTTAGGGAATTTTAAAAGTTTAATAACTTATATCAAACAATCACATTGTTAACACTTTAATTCGTAAAGTAAAACAAAAGCATTCTGGTCGGCAGCATTATTGTGTTTTTTACGAGTGGTGTAAAAATGAAATTAAGCCATAAAAGCTTTCAGTAATTAGTCCTTGGCACAAATTGGTCTATTTTTATATTTGGGTTCAATTCTGTAAAAAGCATTTTATTGTCAGCAGGTTATGCCAATGTTTTTGCTAAGATCTTAACAGCCGGTTCAAAAAATACACTGTGCGATTTGTAAATTATTTATTTATATATCTACCTAAGGGATTCTGCAATAATTATCACAAACAAACATCTCACGAACATTATATTCATTATGTTCTGATGACGTGCAATGTATCTCCAACTTTCATTGTCCCCTCTTGGCGCCGCCAGTCTCTCCCACCTTCGGTAACTCGCTACCATTTGCTGAATCACCCACGTTTAATAGAGTGTAAATTTATCTACCAAGAATGAATCCTTATCCCTGGAGCGATAATGTTGTGGGTGTTTATCATTCTTGCAGCGGTAATAATCAAGATATCTTTGGTTTAGGTGTAATCTTTGGTTGTAATCTTATTTATTTTTAGGTAAACCAATGTAAATTACCGTATACGTAGACGTCTAGCTGTCAAATTATATGGGATATTGGTAGTTTTAAAAACAAAAACATTTTATCGATAGAAGGTTTTTATTATATCAAATACCATGATTTCAGGGATAGTGGGACCACGAGTAATAGTGGTACAATCCCAGTGGGACCACGAGTCGCGACCCGTACAGAACGATACGTTTACACTTACGATTGTATAACCGATACCTATTTGATTATTTTGATAGGTTTTTTATGACTGCAGTAATAAATGTAAAAAAAAAGGTACCTATATCCAAATTATCGAACACATCTTAAACTCGTAGAATCTTCATTTAAGGGCACGTAAAGCAGTCGGTCCCGGCTTTTTCAAAGTTGTTAGGCCATGACAGAGGCCTTCGGGCGGTCTAAAAACTCTGTCACCAGAGTTGGCCACTGACTATACGAACTTACTAACTTACTTTTGATCTTCATTTTTCCAATTTCAAAAAAATACTTGTAATATTTGCTACTTTAATTTAAGTTTTATTATAGTACCTATTGTTTTTTATTAAGTGAAAACACACTACTGTTTTTCACTGCTGTATCATAAATAAAAAACTAGTACCGCTTTTTAGAATATCTGAAATCCTTATTTACAAAATCGTGCATTACTTTCGCTTCGCTCGAGCGCATGAAAAATGATGGCTCGTCAGTGTTGAATCAGGCTAGCCATTAGCTCATCAAGACGCTTTGAGGGTCGACCTAGCGGAAACCACGGGGTTTGATGAATAATCTGTCAGAATTGTCATTATGGTTTACGAATCAGATTCAAATGGTACTTTATACAGGGTGGTAGGTAAAATACCACTCCCAAAAACTGAAAGCACAGTGCCCTGCTAGATTACAAATAAATAAATTTTGGTGGACATTTTTACAAATAAATCGCCATTTAGCCCCAAACTATAAGCAAAGCTATTATTATACTTGTTCTGCCAGAATAGTTTATCTCAATTAAATCAAAGGATGTTTACAATTTAGGTACCTACACTTATTTAAAAAATCTTTATTTACCTTCAAGAGCAGAAACAATGCAGACGATTAGATTCGACAAATCTCGTCATCACTGAATATTGTTAATATTTTATTTTATTTTGTTTAGAATAATTAACAGATAAACAGACACAATAGATAAATTATATAGATAAATGTAACTAGAGCTACACTTATAGGAAGGCCAATTGTAAGTTTCCGCAGATGGTAAAACAGTAGCTATGAATAAACAGTTATTTTGTAATTGCAATAATAGTATTATTTATTCATCATGACAGCCTTCTAATGTTCCCACTGCTGGGACACTGGCCTACTCTCAGGCGAGAGTGATTGGGTCTTAATCCACCACGCGGACCCAATGCGGATTGGCGGATGGCACATGTCTTTCGAGTTTTTAGTTCTTGGACATGAGAGCACCGGTGGTCTAGTGGTAGTGACCCCGCCTTCCGATCCTAGGGTCGTGGGTTCAAACCCGGTCGTGCACCAATGGATTTTTCTGTTCGAAAAATGTATGTGCGCAATGCCAGTGCTCTCATACGGTGAAGGAAAACATCGTGAGGAAACCGGCATGTCCAAGAACTATTATTTATTAATATCTGATAATTACTAAATATTTTATATTAATGTCGTGGAATTTACTACTTTTCTCGTAACTGATTTGACCCAATCTAATAAAAGAAAGCTATAATTATCGCCTTAAGTTCACCACACACAATGGTCTTGGATCTTTCCCTCGTAAATGGCGTGGCGCCAGCGCTAACAAGGCGTTATCCCTGGGCTAAACACTAGTAGAACTTATGGCATTACCCTTATTTTATTTTACAATGGTATAGCGGGAGCCTAAGATGGAGCAGAATCATGTGAAACCAATTTGAGATTCTTTGCAAAGCACCTATTTCGCGATCTTCGAGTAAATGTCAAGTAGCATACCATTTAAATTAACAAATACAAATATATTTGTTTAGAACAGCATGGAGGTACTTTACAAAAATGTTATAAGCTTTTATTATAATATATATTATATTCTGTCTGTCGATAGCTAAACATAAGGCTTGGTTCTGCACTCAATAGTGACTCAATAGTAGTTCTTTCTGACCAATGAACGTAATACCAGAGGTATTAATCGCGTTTCCATTCTGAGTAATTTTCCCTGCAACCATCAAAATCGGAATACAGAAATGCAAATGTTCACAGAAAACTCTTTTGTTTTATATTTTGTTACTTACAGCGTTTAGAGCTACCTGCTCATACGGGCTGAGCTTGTACGAAGCATCCGAGCCGACCAATCGTGGCGAGGATCTGAAAACAAAAACAGTCATGCTTAGAACCTTATTTGCCTTATTATAGAAATTGTTGCATATAAATTATCGTACTATTATTATAAATTAAAGTTTGAATGGAAGTATGTTGGTCATACACGCCAGAACGGCTGAACAGATCTGGAAAAAAATGGCACAGAGATTATAGTCTGAAATAGCTCACTCATGCTACTGCTATTCATCTCGAAAAAAATACATATACACTTTAGAGATTGCGGGTAAAACCGTAGAGTACCAGACAGAAAATAAAAATAAATCGAGTTTATTTGACAAAAACATAAAGAATTCTTTAAATTCAAAGTTAATAAATATATAAATAAAATAGTTATTTTATGAATAAGGCTCATGTTTAAGTACAGTTAGATTATTATGCTTCCGTCATTATTCTATAGATTTGAAAGACACATTAGCTAACAGAGGCTTATAGTTATTTTATGAATAAGGCTCATATTAACATATTTATTATTATTATTATTTTATTTTAATGAATTCTAAATAATTTTTACGATGACAATCTCTCAATTCGCACGTCAATACTGATCAAGCATGTTGCTTCCAACACATAATTTTAAGATCGGTACTGTACACCTTCACATGTTTATGCAAATAAATAATCTTTATCTTTATCTTTAAGTAGGTGTACAGATAGATTAAGACGTCATTATTGTACGAACAAATGCCATATCAACACAAATGTCTTTGATCGACACTGAAACTAATACTGCGTTGCAAATAGAGCTTTTAGTAAATTAGGAGGATGCTTCAACACTACCTACCTTAACCATCGCAATTAAGCAGATAAAGCAAAGTTTTCTATAACTAGATAAATATATACCCTAGAGCTCCAAAGTGCAGAGGTTCCTGTAATACAATCGCAATAATTATTAACATTCATAAATGTTGGTGAGTGGATTTATGAATGTGTAGCTCTCGGCCAGTAGTGTGGTGAGACTGCAAGCAATATAATTTCAACATAATAGTCCAATAAAACTTAGTCTATTGCACTTTGTCAAGTTTTATCTAATTTACAAATGATTCGCCTATCTGAGAAGTACTAAATGACGTGTAAAATGAGAGTTATTTATTACAGCAAAAAAACAATTTCAGCCAGGATCTAAACCGGCTACCTAAAGCTTGATAAGTACAGCTTTACCCCAGTAAGATCACTGAGTCATTCAGCCAGAATACTAAACTAAACAGACGAAAACTTGAGGGCAAGAAAGAGCATCCTCGCGGCGCCGGAACAGCTAGGACACGGTAACGCAGTGTTCAGGCTGGCAAATTCTTTCACCACAATGGTTCTTTCAACAACGGCAACTACAACCACCAATATGTAGGCTCTCGTTACGGCCACAACATTAGATGCCGCGTTGGCAATTGCCACTTACTGATCCAAACGGATCTAATTCAGATCTCATTAATAAAAGAACCTTGACTCGAAAGAAGAAGAAGATTAAAACTTTAATATTCTTTTACTATGATGGTAAACTTACTTAGTTTTTTTTTTTTTTTTAAATTGTTATTTTATTAGAATTAAATGTACCTATTTTGTATATTGTATCTACTTATGCTCGTCACAAATAAATCTATTTTCTTTCTTTCTTTCTTTCTTTCTAAAAACTGTACTTAGGATTTTTCTTTATTGAAGACTTCGTTCGCATGGAACTCGGAAATCGTACTATTTTCCGGGAGAAAAAAGAGCCTGTGTCCTAATTCCCGGTCATTATCTATTTATGTTTTATATTTCAGCCAAATCGGTTCAATGGTTGTCGAGTTATAGAGTAACAAACATCCAAACATCCATACATCCAAACATCCAAACTTTCGCATTTATAATATTAGTGTGATGATTTTGTCATCATGCCAGCCAATAGACGTTAACTGCTAAACATACACCTCCCCCGAAGCGCGCCATACGACCGATCTTGAGCCTTCACCATCCACCAACTTTCTGCGAAGATGATTGACGAAGATGTTATACACGTGTATTCCCGATGACTTTCCACATCAGTGGTGTCACTAAAAAAACCAATAACCAGATATTTATTAAAAAAAAATATTCATATTTTTTTTTAGTTAAGTCGATAGCCTGTAAACTCACACGCGATAAATCTCGACGCGCCCGCAGGTAAGACAAATACGCTCATTTCCTGCAGAGCGCGCCCGACAAATTGTGCCCACAAAGCTTCCCCGAGTCGACGCCTGTTTCATTTGAGATTTATATCACGCTAAAACATAAAAAATATACAGTTTTTTTACCGAATTGAAACTATGGTTGTCTGAAACCATAATACTGCTGGTTAATAAGCTCTCCCTCTCCCATAAAGTGCCAGAACGACCAATCTTGAGCCTTTACCATACACCGACTTCCTGTGATTGCTGCTATGTCATCGGTGCATCAAGTGGGAGACCTTACTTCATCCTATACATTGTTTTCCAGTTCATGGTAGCCATTCCATTTTATAATAATAAACAAATTGGAAAACGTTTGGGAAACTCTGTCAAGTCTTTTCGTCGCGCATCCCTCAAAGCCTGAAGACCAAAGTCTTCAACCAGTGCGTCCTACCAGTGATGACCTATGCTGCTGAAACGTGGACACTTACTACCGGGCTGGTTCACAAGTTGAAAGTAACTCAGCGAGCTATGGAGAGAGCTATGCTCGGTGTCTCTCTGAAGGATAGAATCAGAAATGAGATCATCCGACAGAGAACCAAAGTAATCGACATAGCTCAAAGGATAAGCAAGCTGAAGTGGCAGTGGGCTAGTCATATATGCCGGAGAACCGATGGCCGCTGTGGCAAACGTGTTCTAGAGTGGAGACCGCGCTTAGGCAAGCGTAGTGTAGGACGCCCTTTGGCTAGATGGAGCGATGGCTTGCGGAATGTAGCTGGCAGAAAGTGGTTGAGGAAAGCCGAAGATCGGCTCAGTGGCGCGCATTGGGAGAGACCTACGTCCAGCAGTGGACTGCAATAGGTTGATGATGATGAAACAATAAAATATTGGAGGATATATTTACACAGCACCGAACTCAATTATCTTTGTGTGCTACTTTTATCTATACTAATCTATATCTATACTAATATTATTAAGTGAGAAGTCTATACTTAATATAATAATATTAATATAATAATATAAAGAGAGAAGATTTGTATTTATGTATTTTTGTTTGTTACGAATAAACTCAAAAACTACTGGACCGGTTACTAGCGGCCTGCGTCGGTTATGCACGGGTGCAATGGGAAGGTGCGAAGCCGGGGCGGGTTGCTAGTAATAAATATACCCTATGTTACTCAAGGATAATGTAGCATACTAATAGTGAAAGAATTTTTGAAAGTGGAGTAGTTTTTGAGTTTATTCGTAACAAACAAAAATTTTAATAGGTATACAAATCTTTCCTCTTTATAATATTAGTAAAAGCTGTATTTGTTTGTCATCATCATGACAGCCTTCTAATGTTCCCACTGTTGGGACACTGGCCTACTCTCAGGCGAGAGTGATTAGGTCTTAATCCACCACGCGGACCCAATGCGGATTGGTGGATGATTTTTTTGTACTGCATCGTTTTTTTGGACAGATAGAAGACACTTTGTATGTTGTATATTTCCACATTTTCTTTTATGTAAACTAAAATTTTAAGAAGCATTACTGATAGTCGACCAGTCCCCTGGCAGTTAGACGAGGCAGTAACAATGTTAGACGTGGAGAAGGCTGCTTGCTCAATTTCGCGCCATTTTAGTGTCACTTGATGCATAGAACCTCCTATGACCCAACTAGATGTTTTTATCTATCGATATATATATGATTGTAAATTTTATATTCGCTGTCAATATTAACAATATATGTACCGCAGATAAAAAAAAAAGCTTATAAAAGACACCTGTTGGTAGGACTCTCTATCTTAAGAGTCCGTTATGATGGTTTGGGTACCACCGCAGTGCCAGAAATTTTACCCCAAGCAGTAGTATGCCAGCATTTCTCTGTTTAGGTTGGAAGGGCAAAGCAAATGATATTACGGGGCAAAAATAATGAATACTTAGTACCTACCTATTTCTGCCGCCGACCAGTAATGTTCGCATTGCTGTGTTCCGGTTCAAAGAGTATTGTTTCTGGTGAAATTACAGGCACATGCGACATCAGACCTACGCCCACTTGATGAAGTGGGCCGTATGTTTGATTGCCATTTAAGTGGTATAAAAAAACTTGCGTCTCGAGTGTATGGGTGTTTTTTTTTTATGTCAGCAAGTGACAAGACAATCAAGGCGCCCACGTGGACTGACTATTACAGTAGTTGTAGTAGTGCAGTGCCACGCAAAAATCTTATACGACACTGCAACTGTGATGTGCATCATGCGTGGGCTGGGCACCAATCCATTTTGGGTTCACGTGGTAGATTAAGAAGTAATTACTCTTGCTTGAGCCATTGGCCATGCAGTGAGAACATTGGACAGCTGTCATGATTATGATGATATAAAAGGTTGTGTAGAAAATAAATAAGAAATGAGTTTGATGTAGTAGGGGTCTGTGTAAGTCACATGGGAGCCGAGAAGTGTAGTGCCAGAGGCTGTCTGCTCGCTCACACTTAGGTATTAATATTCTATCCTTGTACCCATCGTGGAACTAATTGCTATCGCCCAGGAAATCTACATGGCAAATTTCTTATAATCTGTGTGTTAAAATAGTTCTGCAAGTAAAAAGACCTGGTGGTAGGAATATTCAGCTGAGTCCGCCTTAGTACAGCGGTCCAAAAATTTTCTACCTAAGGAGATAGTGTGCAAGCATTACTAGGTTCTTTAGCTAGTCAAGTTAATAGGTGAACGCAGTGCATTGCGCTTGAACAGCAAAAATATATTGCAGAGAGGTAAAACCTGAAAATATCATTTATTATATCTTTTTTATTGGACAGTTTACATACTTGAACCTTATAAGATAACACCTCTTCAAATATTTATTCATGTGATCAAATTTGTATGTAAGTACATTAGAAATTGAAGACACAAATATCTACAAGAGATATTTTTTATCACAACTATAAACACAAAATAAACGTCCACTTTGATCACACAATAATGTTTGTCTTGGGTGGGAATCGAACTCAAAACCTACAGCGGAGAAAGCAAAGCCCACCCCCACCGAGGTAACTGCTCTGTTGCAGCCAATTCTCTAAATCAAAACTACATATACTAGCAGTTCTCCAAACAGTAGACCTCGCAAGCACAAATTTGTAAAGTGAGCTTTGAAAGTGAGCAACATATTGCATTTTAAGGAACTATTTTGCTCATCACGCTGAATTTCCTAATCAGATCTTCACCAAATATCAGACATACTCGTACTTAAAGTTAATACTTGACTTTGAAATAAAATAAAAATCATCGAAATCAAATCACATTAGGCGGAGATATTAGGCAGCCCCCTTTTTACCCTTTTTTAGAGAAAGTACGTCCCTTATCAAAAATCCCCGACGACAATCAACTTTCATAAAGTCATAAAACCTGTATACCAAGTTTCAACCAGATTGGTTGAAAAATGCGACCTGTAGGCGAGAACACAAAAAGACCGGGCAAACTGACATCCAAAAGCATTTTTGGCCAATCTCGAAAACGCTTCGCTCGCTTCGCTCGCTCGGTCAATTATTAATTTTTCGGTTACGAATGCTATTGTATAAGTAAGTGGCATTTGTTCAAACATCAGCCAGTTGAGTTGAAAACGTCTATTTAGTAGCACCTGGTAGTACAAAGATTAGGAAAACGATGTTAATAAAAAAAAAAAAAAAATGGAAGTGGAACGAGTTTAGCATTGATTATGCTAGCAACGCTGTAAGTACCTACCTACCTCACATCAGCGAATAGACGTCAATTACTTGACATAGGCATCTCCCAAAGAGTTACATGCTCACCGACCTTCACCATAACAGTAGCATTACGTTGGAAAAAAAAAGAGCTGGCTCTATTTGAAAAAGAGCGTTTCAGAAGGAAAGTCTCTCTCTTTTTTATTAGATTTATGATTATTATTTTATGTGTTCATTAGGTTTGTAAATGTAGAATTGATGCAAGTAACCGTGAAACAAGGCACGTTAGCAGGACAAGTCCTTACTACAGTGATTGGGAACCAAACGTATTACAGCTTCAAAGGGATCCCCTACGCAGCCCCTCCTGTTGGAAAACTGAGGTTTAATGTATGCTAAGAACAAAACTAACATCTGAAAGAAACAAAAACATTTTATTTATACACCCTGGAACTAGAGATTTGGTTCCAAAATCTCTTTCGATAATCCCCTGCGAAGACTTGCAAATTTTCATCGACTTGAGAACATCCTCGGTTTAAAAATCAGTTCCACGTTCATCAAGAAAGAAATCGTCATGCATGAATCACTTTTCTCAACTGCTTAAGTAGTCAATTATTTTCATAATTCTTGTTCTTAAAACTGAAATTGAAATTTTATTGATTATGGTCCTGTGTTATGGCGCACCAATGCCCTTCATCGGACTGAGTGAATAAACGATAAAGTAAATTAAAATAAAATTGATAATATAGATTGTCATTAAAATTATATAAACATATTTTTGTTATAAAAATATATGCATAGGTAGGTTAGCCTAGCTTGTTTTTACGAGGTCAATGTTTAGGACAAATACATTCCTACCTGATTTATGTCAGTGTTAAGAAACTGTATGGTTTGCCTTTTTGCACTTTAAAATGTACGTGTGTTTTGAAGATTCAAATAAATGATTTATCTATATAAAAATAAATAAAAATACATAATCCACATTTTACTGTAGGTATTATTATAAAATTAAAGACATTAGAATACTCATTTTATTTGCTTTGAGATATGCGCTATGCTACTTGCGTTGTGTATACCTAGGATGACGTAATGAAATAAAAAAATCATGCACTCATAAAGAAAGTAACATTGCGTTTTTTATTTATACGATTTTGTTAAAATTTCTTGAAGTAGCACAAGTCTTAAACATCGTAAGTAGTTCACTTATAATCGTTATGCTTTGTAAGTGAGTGGGCCATCTAAAGGTACTTACTACAAATCATAAGCATCGTAAGTGCTCGTGCGATAGTCATGTCTAGGAATTTTGTTAAAAACTCTAAGCGTATTGAACAATGCGTTGCTTATCCTAAGGAAGAAAATGAAAATCTTGCACGTAGGTTGTTTAAGCTTACCTATAGTTATTTTCATTACTATCAAATATACGAAAAAAAATATAATTGATTCAGATAGATCTCGTTGCGCTGATTCGGAATATGCTAATAACTCATTTTCGCAAAAAAATTTACCTGCGTCGTTTATCATTGGGAGGGTAGTAGCAGTAAAGTGTACAAAGTCGTGGGCAACAGTAATAAAAAACAAATAGAGATATACAAAAACTCGCATTTGTTAGAGTTTTAATGACTGTACTGCTAATTTTGCTCAACTTTGCATCAAAGATCATCAAAACTATTGACTATTCAATGATCTAACTCCGTTCAAGATATTAGGTACTCTTTAAAAATATGTTCAATCTGTTAAAATACGTTTAATGTGTATAAATGTTAAATGTGTTTTTCTCAGGCTCCAAAACCTCCCGTCAGTTGGAAAGGAGTTAGAAACGCTACAGCTCACGGTGCTTCGTGTCCTCAGATAGACCTTTTCACATCTCAACTAAATCTAGGAAGCGAAGATTGTCTGTACCTCAACGTGTACACGCCAAGTTTATGTCCTAAAATTCTACTAGCTGTAGTGTTTTTCATCCACGGAGGTGGCTTCAAAAGCGACTCGGGAAACTCCAGCACGTATGGGCCCGACTTTCTTGTAAACCATAACGTTGTTACAGTAACCATTAACTATAGGCTGGAAGCTCTGGGATTTCTTTCACTGGGAACTAAAGAAGTTCCCGGCAACGCGGGTCTTAAAGACCAAGTGGCCGCTTTGCGATGGGCTAAAGAAAACATCGCAAAGTTTGGAGGAGACCCAGATAATGTTACAATAATGGGTCAAAGCGCAGGCGGCGCGTCAGTTACTTATCACATTCTATCGCCAATGTCGAAAGGGTTATTCAAAAGAGCTATAGCAATGAGTGGTAGCGCACTGTGTGACTTCGTAACTTCATACAACCCTGTAGAAAGAGCCTTTATTCTCGGAAAACAAAATGGCATCTACACTAAAAATACCACTGTTCTGTTAGACAAACTTCAAAAGCTTTCAGTCGCCAAGCTAGTCGATACAAAATGCTCCGTATTAACATCGGAAGGACTGGTGAACAATTATATAAAATTGTTTAATTGGTAAAAACACTTTTTTATCAAAAGATCCCACAAAAATAATGAAGACTGGAAAAGTGAATAATGTAGATTTGATGATGGGTTACACTAGCCACGAGACGGCAACCATAAGCATGGATTTAGTTAATAAATTCATGCCAATTTACGAAATTTATGCAGAATTGCTCGTGCCAACCAAAATACTCTTCTGGAACAAACCTGACAATAACCTTAAGCTCTCAAAGCGACTTAGAAATTACTACTTCGGGAACGCGACTATCGATGTCAATGTGTTGGATAAATTCATTGAGTTTACATCCGATCAAAGTTTTGTTATAGACATTATCAGATTCATCACTATTTTGCCTCAGATGCGCCACAAAACACGTTATTTGTACCAGTTCTCAATGACTTCACCTATGAATGTCTTCGGAAATCAAGCACAAAATTTTAACCTTTATGAATATGTGGCTCATTTCGACGACATAAAATACCTTTTCTCAAGTGACGTTTTGAACATAAGCTTGCTGACGGAAAACAGCACAGAGTTGAGGCTAATTAATGAGTTTTCTACTATCATCACAAACTTTGCAAAATATGGGTAAGTTATTTTCATCTATTTAATACTTATTTCAAATCTGATCTGTGGTAAGCCCATGTTAGCTAGAGCAATAATAATTTTAATAGAGACGAAGCCCACTAACCCGCACTTACGTCTTCGATGTCCTCATGAAAATATACACTATAAATATCGACTTCGTTTCCGTGGAACACGGGAACTGTTATTTTTTTCAAGATAAATATTTGCCTTTGTGCTGTTCCAAGCTATAATTGATCTGTGCCAAATTTCATTCATTTCCATCCAGCTGTTTTGGCGTGATTGATCAACAATTACCCATCCATCCAACCATTAATGCATCCAAACTTTCGCATTTATAATATTGTGATTATAATATTAAGGTACTTTGAATGGTTCCTCAGAAACCCGACCCCAGGCGACAACAACGTTTTGAACACGACCTGGCCGCAGTTTGATACCACCAACCAGAGCTACCTGGAGATCGGAAATACCCTAACCGCCCGAACAGCTCCCAAACATGATGTAATCCCCTTGTGGAAAAGTATCTTAGAAGATGCTGGTTTCGATTTTTACTAACCAATGCAGTAACTATCCCTAACTGCTAACTTTTAACCCTTAATACAATGGTGGTGAGTCACAGTTATTTTTTTATTACTGTCAGAACTTTATTATTGTCAAGCTAAAATGACAAAGACAATGACGGGCAATTTGTATGCACAACTTTAGCAGGCCAACGTCTATGTGTATTTTCGCCATAATATTAGTGAAGGGAATTATATTAAAAATATCTGGTTTGCTTATCGTGATATTGAATCGTTTGTTCGTGCACATAATATTATTTATTATGTATTTTTGGTTAAATGCTAAGAACACCATTAGCTTACCATTTTTTAATATCTACACTTTAACAAGAGCTGCAGTTGCAGATATTTTGATCAGACAAATGTTACAGCAACAAATTAATGTTAATGCAAAATAATTAAAATAATAATTATATTATTGTGCTTCTTTCCTTCGTAATACAAGGAACTTTATGTAGTTACATACTGACGTATATGAGCCAGTTCTCCAACTAATAGCAAACTCTGAACAAATAGATCTTTACTGGAGATACTCAATTCAAATATTTGCCTTGAACTTGAGCCCCTTCGCAATAAGCCTGCTATATCCACTAAAGTACCTTTAATACCGCCACAAGTGGGTTACTAGTCTATAATATAAAGAAGATTACAATATTGTATTAACTTAACAAAGTACTTAAATTTAAGCCAAAAGTTGGTAAGTAAGTTTAGATGGGTCAATAGCCAACTGTGGTGACACGGGATCTAGACCTAGAGTCTACTGACATATATAAAAAAGGGAAAAAACATACATAGACAATAATGTAAGTGCCCATTGACTATTTTGAATGAAATTTGGTCAATGTTATGTTATGGTTAATATTTATAAAACCATTCATTTTTGAAAAATATAATTTGATATTAATAATAAGTATTATCTGCTCAATTTTTTATCCCAACACGTCTTCTCATCGTTTTGTCGTCCCACTAGGCACGTGCAATGTTTGCTCTCAAAAATTTACCTATTACTAAGTCGCTCGCTTCAGCAATCTAAACTTTATTGTTAGCATCATTGGGTGTATTTTCGTTATTGGTTATATAAACGCGATCACGGCAAACCTCTTCATTGTTGCCATCTTGCATCTTGGCCCAGTATTGTCGAGTATCGTCGTGCTTTTGTTTCGCAATATGGAAATGTCGAATGTTACAACAATGACCTATGACTTGTGAATGGGAATCGCTGCTACAGGGCATCTTGGTTAAAGGTTTAGTTATATTGGTTTGATCAAAGTTTATCTGGATGTCGATTGTAAATAAATTATATTGCTTGAATTCTAATAAATATTAAAGTTCATGTTTTTTTTTAAATACGAGTACCTACTTACACTAAAATTGTATCTAAGCTTTGATGTTATTTCCAGAATTCTGGAATATCAAACAGCAACCAACTGCCAAGTCCCTATAACGATTATTTTAAAGCGATTCTATGACCAAGCGCTATTCATTTCTTTCTAATAATGTTAGTGAAACTACGAAGAAAGATTTTGCCAAAAGTCAAACGTAGTATCTTTTTATTTTAATGTTATATCTAACGCGCAACTTCGTAAGCTTATAATTGACACGACACGGTGTAATAATTATTTAGAAATCAGAGCTAGATGGCACTGGGTCATAGAATCGTCTTAAGCATAATAAACGAGACAAATTATATTTCACTAATTGTCACGGCACAGACACCCACTAAATAAATAAGCATGGTTTCACACCATTCACACCCCGACTATAAAAATAAATATTTTGCCGAACATCTGTCAAAATACAGTGGTTTTGAGGAAAGTCGGATCGTTGGGGTGAACACTGCGACGAAACAGTGTCTGTTTTGTCCTAAATAACTTTAGTTTTGCAATGCAACAGAGCGGGTGTAATAAATTATCTAAGGCTTGCCGCACACGTATATCTCGACGTATATTAGCCACACAGATAAAAGTTAGAACACACCTCTTTTGTGAGATACTGGTGGCGATCACTTACTTACTTTATATGGCCGGTTCTCTAGAAAACGTTAACACGGTGTTTCTTTTGGCTACCTATACATTTCTCCATTACATAGTTTGACTGTTTTTAAAAAATACTATCAAACATGCAATTTAATGCAAGCGCTTACGTTATTACCTTACATAATAATTAAGAACTTACTTTCAATTAAAAATCTTCTTAATTTTTCGGCTATTCCGATTTCCGATGTCTCGGACCAAAATTTTGTGCAATTACGTACCACATGAATCACAAAACGAATCAATTAGGACGGTACGTGAGAGTGATATAAATTATAATAAAACTTCGTGGTAGCTAATGCTTAGTTTTTTGCTTGTGTTTCGTTCGACTTTGAAGTAACTGACAGTTTCTTGGTAGGCCAACTGAGCTAGAGGGATCAGTTTTGTAGGGCAACCAAGCGTACGGCCCACAAGATGCTAAGCGGTTACCGCAGCCTATGGACGCTTGCAATACCAGAGGTATCACTCGCGGGTTGCCACCTTGAGGCATATCGAAAGCCTCATGTGCCAGTAATTTCACCGGAAACCATACCCTTCACACAGCAATGCGAGCTTTACTGCTTTGCGGCAGAAATAGGTATACCTAGTGGTAGTATTTCCCCGGACGTGGTCTATCACAAAGAACTCTGCTACTCTTCTCTATACTGTTTCTCATGGTCGGTGTATGACCTGACAAAACCCAGGCAGCTACTCATAGTGCAAATAAATCACCGGCTTTATTGCGGTGCACGCGTGGTGCACTGATGGCTATTCTTTACTCGCGTCTTGCCGAGAAAGGGTACCTAATAGCCAGCAGCGAAAACTTTATTTTCAACACACTTGCTTATAAAGTGGCTCTATGGTCATCGCAATTAGGCACAGAATGACACCCATAATCAAACTATGACTTTTTCATTGCTATAACTCACTAGTGAGTTATACATTTTTTTTTGTTAGTTTATTATGAGTTTTTTTTTGTTATTTTATTCACAAGTGTGTTAAAAAACGTCGTATGATACACGTGTGTATTGATGATTATGATTACCATCCTCAGCTATCTTAAGATCCTCGCCTACGGCTCGGGTCTCAATGGCGCCTCAGCGGTAATCACCAATGTTACACACTAGTACCTTATTGTACTATTATCTTACTCTTTTTTTTTTATACAACTAAAGTGGCAACCAAGCGTACGGCCCACAAGATGGTAAGCGGTTACAGCAGCCTATGAACGCTTGCAATACCAGAGGTATCACTCACTGGTTGCACCCTGAGACGTAGTTCGAAAGTCTCATGTGCCTGTACTTTCACTGGACCATGCCCTTCGAACCGGAACACAGCAATGGAAAACATTACTGCTTGGCGGCAGAAATAGGTACTTATGGTGGTAGTTCTTCCCCGGACGAGCTCTATCACAACTTTATACTGTATATCCGTCATACTTCCCTCTATCTAAAATAGTATCCGAGCAAGAATGTATCAGGGCTTAAGAAGATCTATAATTTTAATCCTGGTACGTAAACTAGGGTAAGAAGATAAATTTCCTAATCGCGTAAATTACTCTTATTTTCTCTTTTTTTTTTTGTACTTATTACGTTCCATTGCTAGGTAAATAAACGTATGTTTTATTATATGTCACTAGCAATCCGCCCCGGCTTCGCACGGGTGCTTAAGCTACATTAAACCTACATTTACCTTCTTCTTGAATCACTCTATTTATTTTAAAAAGCCGCATCAAGTTCCGTTGCGTAGTTTTATAGATCTAAGCATACATACGGACAGACAGATAGCGGGAAGCGGCTTTGTTTTATACTAACCTATGTAGGAATTAATCATTTTGTAATAAAATTATTAAATTAAAGTACTTATTTTATTTATCATACACAGTTCTTATCAAATGATTTCTCAGTTCAGTATACCCAGAAACTGCTTAGATCTTTTTTATTTCAACGCTAATAATATCCACACCGACATGCCCCTTCTCTTTTTAATTTTAGTCCGTTTTGTTCCTAGGTTGCCTGGCAGAGATCGCTACCAGCAATAAGGCCGCGATATTTTTTTTTCCTTTGTATTTCTGTGTGGTGATCAATAAAGCGTTATCTATCTGTCTATCTATCTATCTAATAATGAACTAGTACATTTTATTAAAATCGGATGAGAACGGACCGGGTGAATCCGGGACTAGGGGATTGCGAAACTAACCCAATTTTTTAGGTTTTTGCGTAGCACCATCTACCACGGAATAATGAAACTGCTACGCCTGCTACGACGGACTCTTCCGAAGTTGCTCTACCCACTCAGGTTCATCTCCTTTACGTGGTGCAAAAGATTGCCACTAGGTGGCGCCAGCCGTGTGCGAAAACGTTTTATTGTATTGTAACGCTAGATGGCACTGCTGCTTTGTCTCTAATTTTCGTACAGACAAGTTTGGATCGTTGTACTAGGTAAGTAGTACTTTTATAGATGAATTGAATGTTTTAATAACAAATATAAAAATTGTTTGCTAAGATTAAACTCAAAAACTACTGGTCCGATTTAAAAAATACTTTACCATTAGAATGCTAAATTATCCTTGAATAACATAGGCTAGTATATTTAATGTTCACCCGTGTGAAGCCGAGAAGCCGAGAAGTTAAAAACTAATTTTGCATGTTTGAACTACTAACATTGCAAATACATTATTTGCCAAAGATAAAGGGTTATTTTATTACGTAGGTACCATTTGCTGTTAATCTCTCTCCCTGGCCCTGCACAATCCTGAACCGCCTATCTATGCATTTTTACGATCCAAACTTCCGCATGGTTGTACAGTTGTGCACGCAATCTCGTGCGTGCAGTTCGTTGTCTGTGTGCGATTATTTTAGAGGTGTGTGTAATGTTAGGTATTTTTACACCCTCTTGCAAGTGCACTATAAAGATGCCTTGCCATGCCACAGGTACTTGAAGTTAGGGGTGTCACATCTTTAGTTAGTTCATTTATCTATATTTATTGTCCTTTAATTGGCCTAGCCAATTAATGTTTATTTTTAATTTTTGCGAGGCTAAATAACACTAATGTAAACCATAACAGTATACAGATAGTAATCTGCCATAATATGTACTACATAGTTACTCATAATAAATTATCTCTATACATTATAGTAGAAATTCATGTTTTATTGAGATTCTTAACATTAGTTATTGGAAACATCGCCATGAATGCTTTTATAATTAATTTGTCCTCGTTGTATTAAGTTTTACTATAAAATCAATCTGAAATAAATAACGTATTAATAATAATAAACAAGGAAGATAGATTAGAGCCGGGAGTTTTAATCAGTCAGTCGCAACCATGCTTGTAATGGTTAAAATTTAAAGTCAAGCAATTTCGTATCTCATTCCCTTAAAGAATTGACGTTTAACCCTGTATCTGTTCTGTTGTTTAACCATAACTGACAATGAATAGTTAAGCCGTCCCTGAGTGACAACCCTATCAGGGACATCGCGACCGCACAAAACTGAGTTGCGACACATCCGCAGGCAATTAGACATACACGCGCCCCTATTGCTATTTACACCGAGTGGGGGAGCCGTGAGCACCGTCCCCCGGGCTCGGAACTGACCTGTCTGCTGTGGAATCTAAAAGAGTTTGCATTGCAGTTTATGGTTTTGCAGACTGCTGTTTGCAATTTTATTACAGAAGCACGAGGCGTTTTTTAAAGTACTTATCTAGAGGCAAGCTTTGGGATTTTGCTGTGCGCTGGCACTAAGGTTTTGCAGTCATCTTATGTTGTGAATTTTATTATATACCTTATAACAAAATAGTTATGCCATATATTAGAAAAGTAAATAGGTAGCGTCAATAATACTAAAAAGCAAATAGTTAGTACAGAAATAGTTATGGATTCGAATATTTTGTGCTAAAAATAATAACGATTTATTTACCACTAAAATAAATAGTAAGTACTTAGGTAATGTCTTCACCAGAACCAACCAATATATATTTCTGTGCATGTTTTTCACCAAGTTTTTTTAAAGCATTTTAGAGACCACGACTTTGCAAAAACGAGGCCTTACGAGGCGCATACCTTAAGTAGGTACCTATACCTACCATAAGTAAGCTCTCAATAATTAAAGTTAGATCAATTTATTGAACTAAACCAACTTCTTTGAAATGATAGCATTAAAGCTGCACTACAAAACAACCTTAGCTACTGATTGTAATTATATATAATTTTCGATGCCATTGAAAGTTTGATAAACTTTGTAGAGTTTATTTTTGGTGTACCTACATTACAGCTACCCTAACATATTTCAATTCAAGCCCACGTTTGCAGTACCTACTACATATGAAACTGCATAATGTAGGAACAGTTTGTGATCCAACCCCAGATGTTCACAAGCGACGGCTCAGCACGTGCGAAACATCAGCCGATCAACAGGAAAAACATGATCAAAAGCGCCGGACGCGTTTCTCTATCTGCATCTAGTAAAATACTGGATAAGTATTATTTCTTCTGAATTAATGCTCTGACTCATAGCTTTATTTATTTAGGATTGTCAATGAGAAATACATAATACGTAAGACTAAACTCAATACATAAAAAACACTCCCCGTGTGCACACTCCTTGATAGCAAACACATCTAATCATTATTTAGCAGGTAAATTACGCAAGCAACTACTTGTATAGTGGAAAGCCCGCTACTTTGTTAATTTATTTTTATGCAGACTTTTACCATTTTGAACTAGGTCTATTTATTATCTAGGTAAAATGTCTGCTAAACTCTTAAGGAATTTAATTTTGAAAATTTAAAATGGTTCATAAATAGCTCAAGTGCAAGTGTAACAATGTCCGCGCCACCGGAACCACATGGCCAGATCAAACGGAACACCGGACGAACTTTATTATGGCGATAAAATGTGCATTTCGCAGTTCCGACAATTTTCTTGTGCTCATTCAAGAATATTTTCATATATTTGTAATCTTAAATTGTTATTGTAAATTATTTAACACACAGTAGGGTAATTGGAATAATTGTTTTGTTAATCTAACTAATCCCAAAACCTAAATAAAAAACGCTACCACATTTCTTTGTTAGCACTCATACCCTAAATTTTTCATTAAATTTGTTAAAAGTACCGATAACTAATTTTAAGCAATGATTAATTGTCAGGATGGCCGAGCGGTCTAAGGCGCTGCGTTCAGGTCGCAGTCCACTTCTGTGGGCGTGGGTTCGAATCCCACTTCTGACAAATGTATTTTGCATTTCATTTTTATTTAAAAATTAGCTCTATTTCTCTTTCTTCTTTTATTTTCGTTATTTTTTTCGCATTTTTTCCATATTTTCTCCGGAGCTCTTGCTTTCTCCGCTCCAGTTCATCCTTCCCTGGACTGGAGCGAGACTAACGCACAGCAATGTTTTTTTAATTTTATGATAATCCTCAATTTTGCTTTTATGGCATTCTTTACAAAGACTACCTATGTTGTAGTAATTAGCTGCAAGGTAAAGTATTTATCACCAAGATAGAGTCATTTCAATACAGCATCATTGTGTATCTTATCTCTTCGTCAATGAAAAGACTCTTGTCGTTTTTTATGTATGAATTTATTATGCTCTTTAATATATAAATAAAATTACACAGACAAACAAATTGAATTCAAAGGAAACATCTACATACTAGATACTATATTTATGTAATTAAATGAAATGAAATGATGAAATGTAGGTAGGTATAGGTACCCAGCTTATCACTATCACTACAAAGTATAAAACAAATTCGCTTCCCGCTGTCTGTCCCTAACCCTATGTATGCTCAGATCTTTAAAACTACGCAACGGATTTTGATGCGGTTTTTAATAGGATCTCAATAGTCAGTAGCTTTGTACTCGTAAGTAGTATAGTAGTAAGTAGTAATCGCGGATTTTGCGAGCCGAGCGTCTAGTTTCATTATTGAATCATACTCTAAGCATACCATACTTGGGTAGATCAACTATTTTTTGTCTTGACAGAAATATTTAAATATATAATAACTCTATAAAAACTAACTTTAAAAAAAAACTGTGTCTTTGTTTCCTTGCTTCTGATATTAACAGCTTTATCACAACATAGTTATAACGCTATATTTTTATCGTACTAATATAAGTTTTTAGCGGTTGTCTGATGGATCTTCAGTATGCAGAAGGATTGAGGGACAATTAAATAATAACTGAAAATCGGCCATAGGTGGCTAATAAAAAATAATAAGTATTTTTATAATTTGATAGCTATTAGAAACAAAAAAAAAAAGTTCAATATCGTGAGTAAATTATTTTTTATGTGACAACAGTATTTTTTTTCCCAGTTCTAAGTTTAGCAGACTAATAGTGGCTGGGGACAGGTAATTGTACTAAGGAATGACACATTGGGTCATTCGGACAACCGCCAAAATTCAAGTAGTATTCGATGTTTATTTACTAAACCTTGTACTTATTGCATAAATAAAGAATTAACTATTTGGTAAACCTTTACTTTCCTGATTGGCAACCTTACTTTTGGAGAAAAAATATAGAAATGTCTGGGGCTTGGACAAAAAATAGTTGATTACGTCTTTGCCACGTCATGATCGCTTGACTACTGAATATACCAACACCCTAGAATTCGCTGCAATCAGAAACACTAATTACATTACTACCCTTTTTGCAAAAAAAAAATCTAATTCATGCTTATTCACCTTTCGGAACTTGCAGTCAGACCAATTAATTATAATTGAATTCAGACGGTCCCAAAGGGCGAAACCTAAAAACTCCATTACTTGCGTAAGTATAATAAGCTAGACAAAAGCAATTTTCGCTCATGCCCCGCTTCACTGGCTCCTTGTTCTGAGGTAATTTGTTAAAAATTGACTCTATTATTGAAGCTAAGAATGGACCTCCACAATAGTAAAGCAAGCGAGCTACTTCAATGCCACGATAAAAGTCAAGCAGTAAGAACACTAAATTGAAAAGCATATTAAGCTCTCTGCAATATACATTTTACAGCGTATACGATACTACTAAAATATAATTAGTAGTAATTCCATTATAATGGAAAGTTGGTTACTCATGTTCCCCACACAGGATACTGTGTAAAGTGCAGATGCTGTAGTGCCTGGGACAGGATTTGATAAAATAGGCGTGTCCAACACTTACTTAATCCTCACAGGCAGGAGTAACGTAAAATTGCGGCAAAAATGGCGCACGCTGATCTGGCCTCTTTCGAAAGCCCTATTCTCAGTAGCATCTTTACTGTATATTGCCGCTATATTGTGATTTATGGTGCTACGGTGAACTCTACTTGGTTCTTTAATGCACAGTATTGTCCGGAGAAAGGCTCTATAATAGCGGCTTCAATGGGTAATGCTAATGCTAGATGAGGTTTGCTATAAAAACTGAAAATAATAATGAAAGCACAAAAATTTATGCTTTTCATGTGTTTTACGGCTACTGTAGCATTTATTGCTGCGCTCGTTTTGACAGTTTTGTATAAAAACAGTGCAAACTCATCGTTTGACTATGGCTCTTGGTATGGTCCCAGAATGCTCCAGATGTTTAAATAGGTATTAAATTAAGATGCAGGCTGCCAGTGGCAGGTCATGAAAGTAAACGACGCTCTGGATTATGAAAGAAGATTTTTATCGTCCAAATACGAATTTCAAATGAAGTTTGCTGCTGCTGATTTGTACAATGTTGTGGGTCGTTTCCTAATGGTTGTATCTATTCAGAGTCGTAGGGTAAGGGCGTTTTTTAACCTGATACAAAGTGACCTAATCATTGATATTTTTTATTAAAATTAAAATTTAATAATAATATTATAAGTCAAACTAAAATGTCGGTGGATGGATGGTAAAGACTCAAAATTGATCGTCGTGGCGCTCTTTAGAGAATATGCAGCGGTGCACGTTTATGATGATGACTATGAAGTCAAACTAACGTTCATTGTCTTATCACACAGAGTTCTTACTAAAATGACTAGTTTTATCTTACGCCCTGTTTTTCTAAATGCAACCAAAAGCAGCGAGAACTCGATGTTTTTTAGTTAAATGCCACTTTATAAAGAAATAAAGACTGAACTTAAATTCTTAAAAAAAAAACCAAGTTGACAAATGCTAACCTAATTGACAACAGATGAAAAACCCGTTTCTAAGTAAATTTATTTTGTTGCTGACTCTACTTCAATGCACCTTAGGTACGTAATATAGTAAGACCAACACTAGGGTCAAAAACAACATTAAAAACAGTCAAGCCAGCACATCATTAAGTCAAACACACGCAGTTTTTTAAAGTTACTCGTTAAAAATAAATATTTTTACTTTGACCGAGTCGTTGATGTTTGTAAAAAATTAAAACTCACCGGTGAGGTCGCTCTGTGCGTTTCGATGACAGGGAACACAAACATACGAGCACGTGTTTTATTTTAGTGTGTGGTTAAATACGATAGATGACTGTTTATTATTGTTTTATTTTATTTTATATTGTTTTATTTATTAGATACCACCCAACACAGGGTAACATCTCACACACAAAAAGAAATTACAAAATGTTTCCATAATTAGAGGGCATCATAGCATGCGCAATAAATAGTGACAACAGAACAGACTTAAATCTAAAATAATTTATTATAGTGATACTCTAAGTACAGTATGAGTTATGTATGTGTGACACTAATATTATAATTGCGAAAATTTGAATGAATGGATGGATGAAACGGCTGAATTAATCTGGATGTTATTTTGTATTTTGGCACATATGACGATAAACGAATTATATACCTAAAGCAATTAGAAAACCTGTATCACAAACCTGTATAAGTTTCACCCAGATTGGTTAAAAATGCGACCTGCAGGCAAGAACAGACTGACTGACTGACTGACTGAAAATAGCTAAAGACAATGGCTGTACAAATGGCCGATCTCGAAACTGAGACACTTCCGCTCGCTTTGCTCGCTCGGTTTTCATAAAGTTTTTTATTTGTTACCTGGCTCAATGCTAATTACCTAATGTATGTACTTACTTTAAATTGTTTGTATACTTTGCTATGAAAAAAGTGTTAAAAGTCTACAATGCAATATTTTTTTATTTAAGTGGACACCCTGATTAGTCACTGCATATTTACGAATTCAATAAGGTAATTTTATTGAACCAAAAATCACTTATTTTGAAAATCGCTGCCTCTTACTCCGTGTTCCACACATGGGACGGTAAGGCAGGCTATTAGCGCATGCTGTGACGCCAACCTAAATGCACCTATGAATATATTTTAAAAATACACTGATTCTATTTGACATGGGTTTTATGACATGTGGCAAAGTGCATGGCAACATACATTTAACATTTTGTGAAGCTCTTTTCTTTATAGATGGGTGACCGCTTGTGGCATCAGAATGCTAGTGCTTCCGTGCTTCCGAGGAAACTATCTTCACTAGGATCCTCCGTTTAAATGGGCTTGTTACTAGATTTTTGTATGTGTTTATGTAGAAAGTTAGTTATAAGTGGATGAGTGGTCTTTATAGTTTGTTTTTGAAAGGAATTTTTAGCAAAAAAATATTAAAGGTAAAGTTAAATTCATTTTATTTGGACTAAAAAATGTGCCGGAATAATTATAATAGTATTTTCTAATGCTTGTATTAAGCAAAATCCCTCAAAAAACGAACCCTCTTACACTTTTAGGGATGCAGTTAATGAGTTTATATTACAATAGGTATCAGTAACTTTCGTAGCGATTTCTCACTAGTTGTAGTCAGGTATAATATAATAATAATAATAATGCTGGACAATCCACATAGCGTCATCTAGCCCCAAGGTAAGCTGCTGTTAAACAGTACTAGATGACTGAACTGATATATACTTAATACAATACAAAACATAGATGGATATTTTTTATTATACAGAGTGATTTTTTTAAATGGGACAGTATGGGGAAATCCGAATCTAAAGGAGATAGAGGAAAAGTGTCTAAGGAGACATTAGGTGTTTTTTTATGTAAACAAATTTGGCTCGTTCAAATTTGTGGTCAAGCGTGAGTTGTTCTTAAAAAATGATAAAGTTGGTCAATTTTTTTTTTGACGCGGATCGACTCTGTTTCATGTAAGGATTATTTCATTGTTTGGAAAGAAAAAAATCTGAACAGCAGAAGTTGGTCAAATTTACTGAAAACTAATCTTCATACAGTTGCAGTATTCGCCTTTTAATATTGTTACAAGTGCCTAGGCGTGTAAAAAAATATTTAAAATTATTCCATTTTTAAATTTTGATAATCGATAAGAGCTCCAGATGATTCAAGAGAAGAACATTTTTTTTAATCTTCGTAAACATCATGGCAACCGATAGTCTTGAAATTATAAAAAAAAGAATTTAAATTTGGAACGTAAGTTATTTCTGCAGCTGTGATTTTGTTTCCAATCAGTTCATGCTTGTAATTTTATTCATCATGGCGTTAACTAATTCACATAAAGTTGATTTGATTGAGGCATATTTTCTTAATTATCGCAGTAGAGATAATGCACTTAAGTGGTATCAAGAACGCTATCCTGATCGTGTAGTACCGAATCGCAAGATATTTGATAGTTTAATAAAGAACCTAAGACAGGAAGGCTGTTTCAAGCCTAAGCGTAAAAGGCCGACAATAGTCAATAGTGAGTTTATAACTATTGCCGTATTGGGATATTTTGAAGCATACCCAAAAGCTTCGTTACGGGAAGCAGCTGAAACTATCGGTATTCATAAATCAACTGTAAGGAAGATATTGAAGGCTCATAAATACAAGTGTTACATAGAAGGTCGACTTGTACAAGCGTTACTACCTGGAGATAAAGACCGCAGGTTACATTTCTGTAATTGGTATGTGGCTCAGACTATTAGAAATAGATGTTTTCCTAATTTTATTATTTGGACTGATGAATGCAACTTTTCGAACAATGGCATGTACAACAGGAGAAATAACCATTACTGGTCAAAAATAAATCCGCTAAGAACTACAGAAACCCACAACCAAATCCGATTTTCTTTTAATTGTTGGTGTGCGATATTACATAACAGAATTTTTGCTATCAAAATTTACCAAGGAACGCTAAATAGTGAAAAATATCAGGAAATATTGAACATGGCTGCAGATTTAGTGGATGAGACTATTAGCTTAAGGAACTTTGGTAAGATAATCTACCAACAAGATGGTGCACCAGCCCACAACAGTAGGGCAAGTAAACTATGTTTGGACGAGCAGTTTCCAAACCGTTGGATGGGTACATATGGGCCGATAAATCCACGATCGCCCGACTTAACGCCATTAGATTTTTTCTTATGGGGTTACCTTAAGGGTCGAATTTATGTATCCCGATACAACTCCGTACAAGAATTAAAAGATGCTGTTTACAACACTTTAAACACAATTCACCATAAGTCTCTGTTAAATGCAACTAGAAGTGTCTTGAAGCGTGCTCGTACCTGCATAAGACAAGACGGCGGCCACATCGAACATTTACTCAAGTAATAAACCAACTGTATGAAGATTAGTTTTCATTAAATTTGACCAACTTCTGCTGTTCAGATTTTTTTCTTTCCAAACAATGAAATAATCCTTGCATGAAACAGAGTCGATCCGCGTCAAAAAAAAAATTTACCAACTTTATAATTTTTTAAGAACAACTCACGCTTGACCACAAATTTGAACGAGCCAAATTTGTTTACATAAAAAAACACCTAATGTCTCCTTAGACACTTTTCCTCTATCTCCTTTAGATTCGGATTTCCCCATACTGTCCCATTTAAAAAAATTACTCTGTATATAGAAAATACCCAGAACACCCGGAACAATTAAAAAGGTATGCTTTGGAGACCTTTGTTTAAAATATTTTAAACTGTCATTTGCACGGTAGGTATTTCAAATATTTGATGAGTTCGTTAACTAAGTCACTTTCGATAGGAGACGGTGGGAGAAAGGTTAGACCGAGACGAGTAGAGATCCTTGAGAAACCTTTGCCGTGTTTCATCTATATAGCATTTAAACGAAACAAATGAAAACAAATTATCTAGTAAACTCATTATAGTGACAACCAAACTACAAATATTGTGTCAATTAGATAAGAATGCATTTTGTAAGCGAGATCACTGAAATTCAATACGGTTGTGTAACTGACGTGCGGTTGGTTATAAATGGAACCCATGTTTGAGATAATGAGTCATTCATAGAAGAGAAACAATTAAGCGCCACGCCCACGCCTAACCATAACAGCTACAGTGTCACCCAAAAATTGAGTTTTAAAGTTCTGCGCACTGCACTACGCTTTGTCACCTCGAGAAGTCGATACATAAATTTCATACCTAAGCACAGTATCTAATGCTTGCACACTACTGCTTGGAGGCAGACTGTGGTGGTTCCCACCAAAACGAACTCGGACTGAAAAGTCCTACCACCAGGTAACTTAATCTTTATATAGTTGGTCATCAACAAAAATACAAGGTATGGCATTTAGGGCCTATGATCTAAGGGAATTTATGGACCCCATAAAGATAGAAGGTAAGGTACCACAGTAGGTACTGGGTAGATCTATAATAATTTGCATAAATGATTTTTTTACTGTTTGATTCTACGAGTAATGTCGTAATTAACACGTTTATTCAGTTGTTTGCAGAAGCACTTAGATTTAGGTACCTACTTATTATATTATGTTATCATACAAATCACAGAATTAAATTCCTACTTCAATAAGTAATCTTAATTGAAACCATCTCAAACTGAGCCAAAATTTTCAAACAAGAAACAAACTTTGGCCCAAATTTCTAAATTACAAAACCAAACATCACAACTTTGTCAGTTACAAAATCTTGCAGACGTCTGTAAGTATTATAACGGTTTTTGAATGGGCGAGACGAGATAGCCACCGTTAGGGATGTCAGTTGAAACCTATTTACTACAATCTCTAGCAAGTCCGGTAAAACTGAAAAATATTAGCCAGTAGCAAGACTCGCTACTACTCGCTAGCGATAATAGTACCTAAGTCAATAATTAGACCCACTAGAAATGGTTCCTAAACCATCAATCAATAAAATTACTTTAGTCAATAACATGTTTTCATTACGTAACATAATTCTTTTTTTTCTATTTGCCAAAAATTTACTACCCGACCCAAAGTCCATCCCTAGCCACGAAAGTGGAGAGCACTTTTCTAATAAAAGTTAAATTATTTACAACTTCCCTTCAAGCCACGAGAATTCAATGGCAGAGCTCAGTTTATGTTAGACTCGTATTATCTGGTTTGACTAACCAGTTCAAGTTGATCTTTGATCCTAGTGAGTTTTTATGGTTACCTAATAGCTGCGTATATTGTGGTGTGAATTGAAGCTATTTACAATTTCTTAAAGCTTTATAAAACTGTATCAAGCATTATATCATTATGAGTGTGAAAATCCTTAAATATTATGAAAAAAACATTGTGTAAAGAATCATCTAAAAGCTGAATGACGATTTAAATAAAATAAGTACCTTCTATACCTCCAACAGGCTGGTCCAAACATCTAATAAACGTCCTAAAAAAATATATTTAAAGTACCTACCCCTCATCTTTATAAAGCAGAGATGGAAGACATATAAATTTCAATCGTCATTTAATTAACATAGTTTTGAAGAATAATTATGAATAGGTGACTTTGACAGCGGGTATTGCCAGAGAGTAAAAAAATTTTTTTTTTCTCTAAATATTTCGCGATTTGGCTATCGAGGGAATAATAAATAAAGAAAAAAATAAATTCTTCAGATCCAGGGGTATGCGAAAATACTACATGGTACAGTTCCCCAATTTTTAGTACTTTTCGAGTTATGATTTATTAATATTTGGACCGTCCGACGGTTGAAACAGATACTAAAACATGTTTTGGTGGTTTTTTTCCAAAGATTTTTTTTTCATAATCTCAATTAACTATACTGTTATTATGGTATTTACATACATAAAATAACACGAATCGGAAGGTAATGTTCCTTTCGCGAAATGTCCCGCAACTTCCTAGCAAAATTGCAAGTTACAAAAGTTTTAATCTAAAGTGACGAATTGAGTTTGAGGGATTTAAAATTGCATTTTCAACATATTATAATTCTAAATCTTATGAAGATTCTAGTTTCTAGGTGTTTTAAAATGTTCAAGGAATGCAAGCTTTTATCATTAAAACTGTGCTGCTTATATAATAATAGGCTATTATTTGCTGAAATCGGAGTCGAATCGAAGTCTAATGTGCCTGTAATTTCACCGAAAATCATAATTAACGAATTGGAACACTGCAATGCGTGCATTACTGCGTGGCAGCAAAAATAGGCATAAAAGTTTCAGCTATCTCAATGCCTCTTTTGTTTGATCGCTCTTTGCGCTGTTGTTCATTGCATTCAATAAATAAATAAATAATGCTGGACAATCCACACAGCATCATCTAGCCCCAAGGTAAGCTGCTATTAAACAGAGCTGTATTATGTTATATATGTATTTTTTATTATATTCAGAAAATACCTAGAACACCCGGATGAAATATTTGTAGATCATACAAACATTTGACCCGAGGCGGGAATCAAACCCGCAACCTCCGCGTCGCAGGCGGACCTGCGCCCGCTGCGCCATATCGGTTGTCAAAAATTGCATTTTACTCTCCTAACAAAAACCTTTTCTGGTGGATAAACTTAACCGCTGCAGATTATGCATAAAAATAAAACAATCTCTTCTTAATACTTTATGAATAATTTTCATTCGCAATCTTACCTCGGCTGCATATTTTCTCTAGGAGGAGGCATTGGAGTGGGGATCCGCCTCCCCCCCTTCGCCCCGCTGGCACTCATCACGCCCCTCGATTGTCCTTTAGTCGAAGCTGAAAAAAAAACATTTCTTAGCATAGACCACCAGGACACTCTAGTGAATGAGCTCAGGGATTGCGTTTTGTAATCCAACATCATAATCATGGCCAAATTATGTTGGGTTTGATCCTGAGCTAAATGTAGGCAGTTTCATTATGTGAAGTGCTCTTTGGGGAACTGCGTGGTATAACAAAACTGAGAATAAACTGGCCTCAGTTAGACTTGAAGGAATCCAAGGATCAACTGTCCCGCTTGGGCTTATTCTTAAAGCTAAACAAAAATAAAAATACCTAAAACAAAATTAAAAATAATAGTACCCAAAAAAAATCACAAACATTTTGACCTGAAATTATTGAATCGTAAATTTATCCATCCAAAATGTCATTATATTTTTCAAATCAAATTTATGGTTTACCCACTCTTAATAAAGTAGGTATGCTAAAATTTAAAAAACAGCACTATACTGCGTCACTGCGTGTCTACCTACAAAGATATAGTTTTACTAATAACCTGAACAGAGAAGGTAATCATGGAATCCGTTATCTAATTTAGCATTAACACTAACCTTGTGAAGGTACAGAGCCGTGATGAATACCAAACAGGTAGCGTATCTCAGTTCAAAGCATTATGGGCGCTATTATGCTTAGAGACAGGGGCTATTGCACTGTAGATATTGTTGGCAAATGTACTATTATCGAGAAAAACCTCTTACAAAAAGTTCAAATTGGTGCAATTAGACTGGGTGATTCAAGAACCTATGTATAATATTTAGATGTTTTATATCTTTCATTTTTTTCCTACATTTTTTGTTAACGCCTTGCTCAATTTTGAGAAGTTTGTTATTAGTTATAGTTAACTGATTAAAGACATATTAATTTAATTTAAAGAGAGTAATTTACATATTAGTTTATCGAAGATTTAAGCTATCCATCCGCCTAGAAATAAAATTATTTACTCTATTTTAGAATATTTTTTGCTCTACAGATTTTAGTAGGTAGGTGTGTCATTATAATGTATTATCATTATATATAAATAAAACTGTAATTTATTATATTTGGTAACTACATTATTTTAAAAGTGTTTTATACTTTTTAAAATTAAAATGCCACGCTATATCAAAAATCTGGAGTATCTATCACAACCTCACTGACAGTACCTCATGATTGAAGGGAGCGTATACACTCTCAGCTATTGTGATGGTCCTCAAAGCGTCTCGTGATAGCTCATACGAACAAGGCTTTCATTCTGTGGTGTTAGTATGTACATGTTTGTATGTACAACACCACAGAATAAGACAGGCAAGAAAAGTGGCATTATTGTATTTTTTGGAGATGCGTAGTATAATAAGTAATCTATATTTTTTTGTCTGCGGACCCTTCTACTTCAGTGTTTCACTGTGTCATTTATTTGAATTTAAGAGGCCTTTCCAAGATTTAGCGATATAATTCATGAAGTTCGCGTTAATGTATCTTTATATAGTAGAAGTAATAGCCCGCGCGACGAGGAGCGATACGTCCTCCTTCCATAAGCGCTCAGCGCTGTTTGAGAGTCGCTGCTTCGATCGATATGATTATAAGTGCGCTAACGTGTGATTTAAAAAAAATCGTATTAAAAAAAGTCAGTGCTATTAGACTATTTTCTTCGTTGTATTTATTTAATAAAAACTTGAACTTTAATTTAGTAGGTGTATTTTTATTGTAAACTCCTTACTTTAGCAGAAATAACAAGCGTAAAATAGGGAAAAGTACGCGTTTTTTAGACCGTCTTTATTCAAAAATATTGAACTAACATGCTGTATTTTTCTCTATTCACTTAAATTTTAAAACTGTGATTATTATAATTGCATTTTTAGAAATATGTTAGACTTTGTTATTTCATAGAAAAAATGATCGAAAGTTGACTGGAATTGCTCATTTTACAAAACGTGCGTTACTAATTATTTTTTTAATCAGTTATGTCTTGAGTTAATTAATATTTGCTCTGTTGGCTTAAATTTTAAGGGATAAAGCTTTTATTTGTTTTTATTTTCGTTAAAATATCTTCAACACACGAGCCACAATAGTGTTCGAAACTTCACGGGCTACAAGAAAATTCAAGGATTGTCAAGGATAGGGCTCTTAACAATAGAAATGATTGAAAAGTAAGTGTGGGTAGAAAGGGTAACTTGAATCAAATGTTTTTGGTCGAATGGAGAAAAATACCTTTTGGGTAGAAAATTCTTGGGTCGAACGGGTAAGCACTCTGCGTTTGGTAACGACACTTACCCTGATATACATATATCTATGATATTGTTTTAAAAGTGAGATCACACTATAATACCGCCGACGACCGATGTGACGCAGCGGGCGCAGGTCCGCCTGCGACCTGCTACGCGAACGAAGTCGCAGGCAACAGCTAGTTTTTAGATAACTTTTTACTGCTGTTCTGGCATGATTGAGTAACAAACTGTGCTAACAAACCATACGTTCCTCCATCAAAACTTTTGCATTTATTGACACCTGACTTGATTTTATTTGGAAAAAATTGTCAAGTTATGATAAATTGATCTACTTAATTGTTTTGTGTGTTAAACTGTCATCATGTAAAATATTATAGTGTAGATCATGGAGTTTTCTGAAATTTGCATTAGACAACTAGATTTGCAATATATTGCATAGTCTCAGCATAAATACCTACTGGGCTACCCACAGGGTCTGCCAGTTGCACAAACAAGCAAATTCGTCTGATGAATTACACACCCATTAAATATATTCAATAAGAGATGAGACTTTGACCCTTATGTTGTTTTATGTAAGATACAAAACGCAATGATTCACAACTTTAGTCATATTGAACAGACTAGCTAATTTTGCTACATAAGGATGTCTTCATTACGTTGTTTGGCTTACATTGCTTGTTGCTTATGTCCACCAAAAGAAAGCATATAAAAGAAAGCAGCGTCATGTCCGCTCATAAGAAAGATGCTTTTATGAAAAGATGTTTAGATGCCCAGATGAGGCTGAGATGGCAAGATAGGCATCATAATCAAGCCTCAGGATCTAGAGCAGTGGAGTCAGGAAGTACTCGCATGTCTGTTTGACCCAACATCAAATATGCACAAAAAGGTACCATGGTGTCATGTTAGTAAATTATAAAAGTAGTTTGTGGCGTAGCGTATCTTATTAGTCACAGGAAAGACGGGTTAGGCTACGCTTGGCACAGTCACTATTGGATGTGTATTCGCTAGTAGCTACTAGATCTTACATGCTACGAATGTATGCGTACCCAGTTTTGACGTTCTACGATGCTTTCTCAAGCCCCCATACCATGAACTCTTAGAGCGATTCAAATTAGGACCTAAACTAAATTGTCAAAAAAATGTGTACCATTTATTATTTATTTATTATTATTTATTTATATAAGTATAGTAATAATTATTGAAGTCATGGTACAAAAAAGTAAAGCTCAAAAAAATCTTTAGACTATTGCTTGAGCAACTATCTAACGGATTTGACGAACAACAGCTGAAAAAAAAAGCTGTCTGCTCGTCTGGAAGCTTTTACTAAAATCATCATTAAAAGCAACATCCACTTGACTGGATACTCATCGCTTGGCTGTATCGTTGTTTGTATGCTAGTTGCCTATCCTCTCCCCTTCGACTAATCGCTCATTAGACTCCGCCGTACACTCGTCCGTGACTAGGCATATCATTACTTACTTACACATTTTTGTCTTGATTGGGCATTATGCAGTCATCTATTTTATGTAAATACTTGCATCGAAGAAGCTCTACACGGGTTATTTGTAGATCTCTTTCTCGTTTCGGTTTTTTCAGATACAGTATTCAACGATTACAAATAATAAGATTTGCCAGCTGATATGAAATAAAAATCAAATAAAATCTGGACAATAGCAGCTCAACAGCCAGTCTACAAAGCAAATTGAGTCAAAAAGCGAAGTCAACAGCCGGAATGCTGCTAAGCAGAGATATTAATTAGCGAGCACACAGCTTGTAGGACAGCTCATTCACTTAACTATTGTAAAACTTGCGTCATTGCGCACCGTTATTCAGCTGCCTTAACCGTGAAAATATCTGTTTGTAACTTCCGAGACGAATGAAACGCGAACGAAAAACAAAACAATTAGCTATCATGAAGTCTCATACAAATATGTCATAGTCACGTCTCGTCTTTGGGACCAATTTCAGAATTATTGCGAATCAATGGTACGAATTGCACGAAATTTCACCCTGAAACTTTGTAGTTATGTTTCATGGTTTGCACACATGTTTCATGACTAGCCACTAAACATGTATTGTGCGTTTCTACTTGCCTAAAACATGCCACGACTTAGGTAATACATTTCTAAAACTTCTGTAGCATCCCCTTTGTTTTACATTTCACATACTTTTAGTAACTAATCATACCTAGTATTTACGGGTCCTTGGGCTTTTCTAACCGCGAGCGGTTCGAACCGCAGTAATAGACATTTATAGATGAATATTACTTAATTGCTTTTCAAATCCATTGTTTATATGATTGACTAAGCGGTCCTGGCATAAGCTAAGTGAAATGTCCGTAAGATTTTTATTTCCTTTTCCATGGCAGGACGCTGTGTTTATTAATTTTATTTGCATTATGATTTCTTACAGTATTTGGCAACGCTTTTTGTAAAAAGTAATTTTCTATTGTTTTTGTGTATTTGCCGATTGACGTTAACAAACTTTTTGTACACATACACCATAAGTTGACCACCAGTCAAAGTTAATTAAATTATTTATTTAATCAAATCATTCCGTAGGATGAGTTTAGAGCGGGATGAGTTGACTAAAGAGCCGCCAGAATTAGGTAGGTAAACTAGGTACTCAACTAATCAAGTATAACAATTACTAATCAATCAAGTGGTGACATTTTTGACGTATCTTCTTTCTCTTTCCTTACGTTTCTGAAAGTCCTCAAATATTTAGATGCCGCTTCAGTATTTGAGCGTTAGTTTCTTATTAACGTGATCCTAGACAAAATAAAACTATAATTTACATGGAACGTTTCAGTATGTTTACCCAAAGGAAGTGTCACTTTCCCTTTTTAGCAAACATGTTTTACAGAAGTACTTTTAAATACATATTTTTTTAAATACTATGTTTTTTTGTATTGTATAATGTTACGAACTACAATTTGGTTGATATTATTAAAATTTAAAGATATTGTAAATTAAATTCCATAAAAGGCAATAAATTGAAATCTTTTCAATTCAGTGAGCGTCATGATAAAATTTCAATCGTAGACAAAGGCTATAAAATTTCAATATCCGCCTCAAACGAGCTAGATGCACGCCGTTCTCATTTCGTTCATGAAATTGCATCTAATTCCCGATAGGTCTGGAATCTTCTTTGTTCTTGAATTATCTGCACAGTACCTACCTACAGTACACTGTATGTAGGTGGTGGTAGGTATGGTCTAGTGCAATGGTAGTGAACCTGCCTCCTGATTCTAAGCGCATACTCGTGAGTTCGAAACCAGTCATGAATCAATGGATTGTTCTATATGAAAAAATATGTGCCCAATGCGAGTGCAAACAACTGTGAAAGAAAATATCGTGAGAAAACCGGCATGTCCAAGAATTAATTTTAATTTTTTAAAGATATGTTGCATCCACCAATCCGGACTCCGAGGAGGAATATGAGTTTATGACCCAATTACTCTCACTTGAGAGTAGGCCAGTAACTCAGCAGTAGGACCATTACAAGACTGTGTTACTGTGTTAAAAAGTTTTGAGAAGAAATTATTATCCAGAGAGATCATATTTTTACAAGAAAATAGTTCTGCTAGAAAATTGCTAGGTAAGCGTTACCTTATCTTATTTTGGCAGTTGTTATTTTTTTCTTATTATTCTTGCTACATTTTACCAATCTCGTACATAGACTGTCTTTACGTAAACGAAGATCGCTTTTAGAAAAAACCTACAGTAAGTCTATTTTATAGCTTATGCGAGGAAAATATGGTAATTTATAAGCTAAAACATGTTTTATAGAGTACTCTACATCTAACCTTAGAACGGTTGTGCTATAAATAAGAGCCCCATACCCCTATCATTATTTGTTATCTTGGGTATATTTTAAGAAAACTTATTTACTAACTTAGAAGAAAAGCAGCCAGGAAAACTTTATGTAAGTATATTTCAACATAGTAGGTAAGGTCATAGGTACCTACTATTGAAATTTCCTGCTTTTTCCTTGTCTGTACAAAACTATTTTTAATATTACTTTAAGTACTATTTCTTTGCTATTCATCGTAAAATGCACAGGATTAGTAATTTTCTTTTTCAGTGTAAACCTTTTGCGAAGCACGGAAACTACTGAGTATTCTTTAAAAATAACGTTATTCTGTAAAATTACTTTATGTATGAATTCTCTGCAACAAAAAATTTTTTTTATTATTATCATGCACCCAAAAACTGAAAGATGCACTTTAAACACTCTCTTATATTTTTGGGCATTTTCCAGTTCAACAACTAGGTACCGAATCAAGATAGCGTTGTTCATTATAATGTATTTCCATCGTGTACACCGGAAACATTACAAAGTTGCCTTGAAAGTAAACTGAAGTACACACATAAAGCGTACAAACATCCGCGGGCCGATTATGGCATCGCGCGATAAAGGGCCCGTTGTAAAGGTATTTTCCACATACCACCCAGTAGGAAGATTATCGTTGCATACCACAACTTACCACCCAATTCAGCTAGTTGAAGTAAGTTTCTTTGAGCCAGTGACCAGCTCTAGTAACGGAGTCAATAGAATCAAAAGTAGAAGCTTCGATCATGGCCTCATGGCCTCCGCATGGTGTGGCATTGTAGGTACTTATTTGAAAAGGTTTACTGTATTTTTTGTCAATTTTTATATTTGGTGACATATGGCCGCCTTTTTATAGCTATTAACCAATGCAAGCACTAAAACATACATTTTTTTGACTTTAAAACTAACGATTAACATAATAAATACATGTAAATTGATAAAAAATAACTTTACTTCAAATCCTTCCTTCAAAAATAATGTCTTTCTATAAACTTTCCTCATCATAATGAAGCTTTGTAGAATAATTCTACAAATCTAATCGTATGATACTACACTGCACGTAACACGTAATTTGTAATGCACTCGACAAAATAACTAATAAAACCTTTTAATATTTTCCACCTACTAATAAAGTTGAAAGTTGACTGATTGTTTTATACTAAGTTTAGTTAAATATTGCAAATATATTCCCCTCGTTATTTGCTTAGAGTCGTCAATAAAGCTTAAGGTTTTTAAGAAGCGGTAATTGTAATAAGACGGCCGTTGCATAGCAAAAATTGTCAACCTTATGACATAAAAGTAATACGAGTCGACATGTAAATGTTACGTCACTGAACTGTGTTATATCAAATTGCTTTCTATGTTTTTCAAAACATTTTGACTACTCTTTCTAGACGCTCATAACAATTTGACGCTTACTGCACCACTGGTTTATAACGGCCGCCGTATTTTGGAAAAGTAAAGCTTTAGGGTCGTCAATAAGCCAACGCGGACGTTTGATTTAAAATCAACAAAAAGAACTCTGCTAGCAAATATGGGTGTATTTGTTCGCTTATTGCATTTTTTGAAAACATTTTATGCATGAGGAATTGGTTATTGATTGTAAATATCAGAATATTTTTTTGGGAACTGATAAAAAGAGAAATACAATTTTGGCAAAACAATTAAGCGCATTTATGTTAAATTAATAATGTTATCAGTTGTTGTGAACATTATCGATTTCGCTTTACATTATTATATTGATATTTTTATTTAAACATGTTATACCTAACACAATTTTATTATTTCGTAATCACTATATTTTCAATTCTTCCGGAAAATGGTGTTTTAACTGTGTTTTAGATGTGTAGATTTTCACAAGAATTTTGGTACACCACCCAAAAAATAACCTTTTGGGAGTTCAAAAATAACATCAAGTAAATGCAACACCCACAGAAACGGGATTATATTTATCTACATATAAACATTTTGTTCTGTTTACATTCGGCGGCTTCACAAAGTCTGTGGTTCATTGACTCAAATGTTATTATAACACCTGATAGAGTTCTGTGAACGTGTGTTTCGTAGACCGGTAAAATATATCAGCGGTTTGAGACAAAACAAAATGTTGCATGAGTATATTAACCAAACTAATTGGTAAGTAAGTCAATTCGTAGAGTCGGTGGCCAACTCTGGTGAAGAATATGCCGCCCGAAGAGCTCCTTGGTGACTTGTCTGACGTAGTGTCGCAATGAGACTTCACTTCGCATAATTTGCTCAATTTTTTATTTTCGTCAATTTAAAGTCTAACAATGCACAAAGCTTAATTTGTATTGATGAATTAACACAAATTTTTGAGCAAATATGTATGAACAAATAGTGCCAGCATTAAACAAATCTGTAATTCAGCGTGGCCTTTTGAGTGGCAAAAAGTCAGGTTTATGAATATTTATTTCTCAATAAAAATAACTTAACTTACATGAGATTTTTTTATAACTAACGCTATAAATTGTATTTGCTGGACGGCTATAAATTAAAAAAAAAAAGTCAAACGATAACTGATAACGCGGCTTTTATTTTTTTCAGACTATTATATATATTATATATTAACTATATATTAACTAAGCACATGAACTATTCATTTGGGTTTGCTACTATAAAAGATAATAAAAAAGAAATGAAGCAAAGTTGAGCTTCTTCTTGCGATTTCAGTACTTAGCTAATATTTTTATTATTAAATTATTTAAAATTACTCACCTGTTCTTGTTAAGCTATCAATTTGAGTTCAAATATAAACTATCTTATCTTATCTTATCTATATTATTATATAGTCTTCCGTGGTTTCCATAAAAGTATTTGCCATTTTCGATCCAACAAATTTCGATTTAAATGTGCATGTTACTAGGCTATTTTCATATATATAATTTATGTTTCAGTTAAATAATTTAAATAGTTTTTCTGAGTAGTTTTGGATGCTATAGAGTCTATTTTGCGTGTTAGTTTTGGCAGCTTTTTATTCGCTACAACTGTCAAGACTGAGTAGTGCAATCGAGAGTAAGCATTCAATGTAAGCGGCGTATGTTATTGCCCTACAGAGCTTTAGCATTTTTAACTTTCAATTAATGTTACATTCATCTTTGGTTACATTCATTATGTCAATAAACAATACCGGTAGGTACTAATTTTCATTAATAAAAATCTCGGATGCTTGTGTTCAGGAAAGCAGCGAAACGAAATGAGCATTTCATAACGTCTATGGCAGTTTTTTCCACGTCGATGTTATCACGATGACGTCACGTTCATACGAGTAAGCATTTCTCGAGAGATCCATTTAATTTGCCGCGGCATTATTAACATGTTGCTGCTGCAGCTGCATGCAATTTTCACTTTTATGCGCTTAGGATAAGGTTTATCATTTACATGTGTTTTTTAATTACCTTTTCTGCTTTGATACAAAAACCGTCCTGGTTTTTTTTTGCATGGTAAAATGTTTTGGGAAACCTTACTAACAGATGCGCTTAATTCTTCTGTATATAAATGTAGCTAAGTATTTTCATAATTGACCGAGCGAAGCGTCTCAGTTTTGAGATTAGCTAAAAATGCTTTTGTCTGTCGGTCAGTCAGTCAGTCTGTACGACTGTTTTCGTCTACAGGTCGCATTTTTTAAAGAATTTGTTTGTCGTCGGGGATTTTGGATTGGATTGGGCGTACTTCCTCCGAAAATAAGCCAAAAGGAGGCTCCGCGTTGTGAGATCCGATTTGGATGGACTGGATGGTATTTTATTTTAAAGGTAAGTACTAAAGTTGGTCTCATAAAAATTTGGATTTAATTTTGTTTTTTTTTAATATGGATGATCTGATGAGGATTTTCAGCGTGATGAGCAGAATATCTCCTCAAAAAACAGTAAATTGCTCACTTTTAAAAGTTTGTGCTTTGCGAGGTCTTCTGTTCGGAGAACTACTAGTATTTTTAAAACCTTTTCTTGTCAATAATAAAGTGCTAAATAAACGTCTAAACGTTAGGTAGTATGTCTATCTATACCTATACAAGTTGGTAAAGATGGTAGGTACCTCTCTTTCCACCAGAGATGTGCGAAGCAGCTGGGCGGTGCGAGGATGTGCAGTGAGGCTGTGAAACGGTGCGGTGGTGTGAGTGTTTCCACAGGAAATGTTCTAGGCCGCTGAGCGGTGCGCGGATGTGTAGCGACTATATGAAACGGTGCGCGGATGAGCAGTGCGTTTCTAATGCGCGGGGGTGAGGTGTGGTGGGAGCGAGAACACATCCCTCGCCCACATCTCTAGCACACATCCCTTGTACACGTCCCTCGCAACTCAACACATTCGTAGCAAGAAATTTTTCCTTGTTTTGTATGTACAAAAACCTCACTCCGCTGAGCCGTTTCCAAAAGAGCTGGTTTGAGCGCGGCTATAGGTACTCGTAAAATAAGTGATTCTGTTGGTTCCTAACAAACACATCCCTCGCCACATATCCTCGCACATCTTTGGTGGAAACGCAGCCTAAAGATATTCGCAACGAGTTTAATGTGGTTTATCTCTAGAGTATTCGCTTATCTGTAATCTGCAAAGTTTATGTAAGAACCCAATGAAAAGTCGATAAAACAAACACTTATTCGAAACTTCAAAGTTCTCAGATGTTCGGCTTGATGGAAGTTCTTCACTTTGACTTCTATCGAAAGCCTTGTAAGGCCAATGGGTTTAAACTTTTGTTTTGATAAATGCTTTCGACACCGCTACTGATTTTGTAATGATTATCTGCAGAGCTATTATGTAATTCAATTGCAATCAATTTCACTATGTTTTAACAAATAACTAACACATTAATATTTGGTATTAAATGACGGCTTAGCTTAGTAGCGGATTAAAACGAGTTGCTGTCGATTCGGACAAAGTTTATTGGGATACAGTGTCCCAACTGACACTTGATTTTAATATTTTTTTACTGTCGATGCTACCAGTATAATCAGCTACCTATCAATGAGGTGTCATAATATCATTTTATTACAAAATAAGTTAGTTTATGATTGAAACCTAGTGAAATTGAATGCAAACGTTTACGAACACTAAACTTTTTATTCAATTCTAGTGTTTATTCATTACGAAATTGCAAGTCCCATTTTGATTTGATTTGATTTGATTGGATTAAATTTTGAAAGTATTCTAGTTAGTTAGCTAGTTAATTATTGTTTCTGTATTTTTTCCCCTATCTAAAGATAAGTTTTACAGATTCGATTTAAAAATATATATTTTTGTTTCAAAATCATTTTTTTTTCTCTTTTCACCATAAATCAGTAAACATTACCTCCTCAAATTACCTTTTTTTACAATGAATGTTTCATTTTAAACCTACATACTCACTCGTAAATATTTTATATCCTATTAAAACACACAATGACCTTATTACGGACTTTTGTTGCGAAAAAAACTTATAAAACATGCACAGTTCGATTTATTCACAATAAGTTGGATCCAATTTAAAGTTCCTTTGTTTGATTAAGGGGTAGCTCCCCGTACCCCAGTTTAGAGCTCTTGAACACAATGATTGACGTGACGGGTAGCGGCGCGGGTTAATTTTGGCTTTTTAAATAGAAAACTTTACCCTTTTTTGTAGTTTATTTAATGCATGCATGGTCTTTCAGCAGAGTCAGCACACAATGAATAGGTTAGTGCCTAGATTTTTTTTCTTTTTTTTTATACAACTTAAGTTGCAACCAAAGCGTACGGCACACAAGATGGTAAGCGGTTACCGCAGCCTATGGACGCTTGCAATACCAGAAGTATCACTCGCGGGTTGCCACTCTGAGGCTGACATCGAAAGCCTCATGTGCCAGTAATTTCACCAGAAACCATACCCTTCCCACCGGAACACAGCAATGCGAGCATTACTGCTTGGCGGCAGAAATAGATATGGTGGTAGTCCTTCCCCGGACGAGCTCTATCACAAAGAACTCTACTACTCCTTAAAGGGGATTTTGTAAATTTTCGTGTCAAAGTCCCCTTTAGAGCGAAAGATTTTATTGATTTTAGTTTGATTTTCTAATAGAATCTACTTATCTTAATTGGTATAAGTTAGTGGCTTACCAATAATTATGTACTCGCAGTGTTAAAGATAATTAGAATTTATACTAAGCACTGCGCTGAGCTTGTCAACTAGACTCATTGCTTTTCGCATGGTAGTTTCACTTGCTAAGTCCTCTTCAAACCAAAACTCAGTAATGCTTGCACACTACTGCTTAGAGGCAGAAAAACTGGCACTGCGGTGGTCCACCAAGATGTGCTCTTGCTGTAGAGTCCATCCAGGAATACCATGCTCTGCTCTTTTAACCTATGCCATAGGCTCTGTTAAAAAATAGCCAAAACATTGAAACAGAGAATTTTAAGGACTGTGCACGACATACATTTTTGACAACTCCATACAAGCCTAGTACATTGTAGACTCGCGAATCACCCTTTTGCACTCCCGTTTGCAAGCTGACGTTCCGAAAAAACCCTCCAGTGTAAACACGGCCTAACTATTGTTCTGGCTTTTTCAATAGTTCTATTGTGGACGACACGCTGCAATGGTACCTAGTGATGGGAATTACAAACTGCGGATAGTTTTTAATATAAATAAGGTATTTTTATAATAAGAAAGTTGAAGTGGCAGTGGGCAGGCCATATAGCTCGCAGAACCGATAACCGCTGGGGTACAAAGGTTCTTGAATGGCAACCACGAACTGGAAAACGAAGTGTAGGACGCCACTCAATGGACCGATGACATTAAAGCGGTCGCAGGAAGTCGTTAAATGGTGAAGTCATTGCGCTCTTTGGGGGAGGCCTATGTCCAGCAGACGTCTATCGGCTGATATGATGACGATGATGATGGATAGTTTCCGGTTATTATCGCAACTGACGGGAAAAACCTTCTTTAGGTAGCGGGTTTTTTTTGCAATTTGTGGCTTGTTAAACTATAGTTTTTATTAAATATTTTTTTAATAGTTACTATGCTTATACTATACTAAGTTATTATAACCTAGAGCAATATTACTGACAATGACGGTAAAATTATAATTGCACTGCCCGTGATTTCGTTAGCGTGGAAATTTTGATGTATGAAAACTAAAACAAATCTGTCCCACGAGAACCGTGCATTTTTCTAACCGTTTTATAACTTTTGTTATATAATAAAATGACAATGATGGCCTTCGCGCGGCCTAAAAACTCTTTCACTATATTGGCCACTGACTCATACGAACTTACATATTTTAAATAATTTGCTACCTACTTTGATTGTATAAGTAATATAAGATTGTAAATAATGTTGAAAGTGTCAAAATTTGATGATGTAGCTTTAATTACAATAAAATTTAAAATTTACTTACCTATGTACTTATTGCTTTGCGCAATTTAAAAGAAAATGAGACAAAAACTCTAAGCTTTTAAGCCTGGCTACTGGCTAAAAATATTTGCCAGCAAGATTGTATTTAGTTAGATAACATTTACACCAAAAACGATAACTGTTTTGTTCAATTCAAAAGCAGAATAACAACCAACTTCCCTTTCGATTCCCAAAGCAATTATCCAAATTCAGTTTATCCTAAAATCCGGATTATCCGGATATTTACGGAAAAGAAGTGCGTCACTAGAAACCAATGGTGCGAACCAAATGCATGGTGGATGGTGGACCACCATTGTGTAGGCAATTTTCTGTGAGGGCTGATCCGTGCCGTATTGGGAATTGGAGAAACTGTCGAATCCTTCACCGTGAAGCCTGCTAAGAGCTTTTTAAAGCTCTTTAAAGCTTTTTTAGGGTGTATGCTAAAGGCCTGAATTTTCTGACTGTTAAAAGTTATGGTACAGTACTTTATATTTTACCTTCAACTATTATAATTACCATAATGTAACTATGTTCTAAACATCATAGTTAGAATTTTTATAGCACTTTCATTTATAGTTTTTTTGTTTAAATCATCAAAATAATTGATTTATGTATATTTGTTTCGTGATTATAATTTCACAATCCTGATTTAAAATTAGTACCTACCTATATACACGACCATAGAATTAAAAAGTAGTATATAAGTAATTCTTCTTCATTAATTCAAGAGTATACTTTACCGCAGAATAAAAAAGTAGTAGTTATACTTAACTTGAAATTATACGTAGATGATTTTTTTTGTTAAGTTTGGTGACCATAAGCTTTAACAAGGACCAAGTCACTATAAACACCACCTTACCATAGAACTACCTGTAGTTATATCTACAAGCTGGTTTTACAGTCGGTGGAAATAACGCAGGACCGTAAAAAGTGATTCGACGCACTTGAGGATTCGTTACGCTGCCGACTGTAGTTAAGTTGGCGGACTTAGTAGCCCACATGTATTTAACACTACTAGAGCTAGGCTTTACTATAGGCACAGATAACATAATACTAGAAGGCTTTACTGACGACCTCGGTGGCGCGGTGAATGAGTGCTTGAAAACCAAGGTTGCGGGTTCGATTAATAAAAATCGCTGTGTAAAAATGTCCACCAATATTTATTTATTTTATTTATATAGGTACTTATAGAGAGAGTGTGACCTTGCTATCATTTCGTCATTTCGCTGTGCTGGCGGCGCTGCCGCGCCTTGTTTTTTTAACTGACTGTACAATGTAGCTATTTTAATGGTGTCCGAATCGACAGTAAAAAAATATTAAAATCAAAAGTATCAGTTGGGGCACTGTGTCTCAATACATTATTTTGTCCGAATCGAAAGCCAAGTCACTTTCAATACTTTACTTGCTACCGAAAATAAAATGTCTTTGAAAGGTCTCTAAGAAGTTTTTCTCTTGTTTCAATATTGCTTGGCAATGTTTGTTTGCAAATGGAACCTTCCTCGGTGGCTTATGTAATGGAAAAGCAAGAGTCATTTTATTGAATGAACTTGGATTATAAAAATTATAAATGTTATTTTTGCCTGTATAAACTTTGTACTACTGTCTAACTCTGTATTACTGTCTGACTGACTATCATTTTATAGCGGGGACGGTATACATAATGTATGTGAGGCTCACTCAGTGGCTCAACTAATAGAGCACCCGCTTTATCAAGCGAAAGGTTGCGGATTCAAGTCCCGTCTGAGTATTTTTTTTTTATTTATACCGGCTGCGCCAAATTATATAATAGTTAACCAGGTAGAAAATATTAACACCCGAAACACTAAAACAACAAACACTGAAACAGAGCTCCAAAAGTTAGGTCAGGGTATTACTGGATTCAAATATTAACAAAGTTTCAGGCTATCCCTGTTAATGAGAACGACAAATAGGGACAAAACTACGAAATTTGTACGATAAATAAGTTCAAACCAGCCTTAATTAGAACAATTTTATTAGAAAGAGAGCACGTGTGGACTGTTTGACACGCAAACACTAATTTAGACAGTTTTGAACCGTGATCGGTCAACGCAGACGGTCGCTGATTGGACCGTAATTTGTTAATTACCCTGTATGAGTAGAATTGATTAAGACGACTTCTGCTGTTGTTATTATAATTTTGAAAGAGCGATTCTGCTTTTATTTTCATCATCATCAACGTGGATTGATCACAATTTTTTTTTCACTCCAACAAAAGTGATTAAGTGCACAGAATTAGGTATTGTTTTACCATATTTCATAAGACATCTCCAACAATGAAATCGAATCATCCTACTTTTGGCACGTAACTCAACTAAAAACAAAGAGTCTCCAATTTATTTACACTGGTTATTTAGAAATAACGAAGATAAGAAAAGAAGTAACTAAGATTTAGTGAGTAAAATATAAGATTCACCGCTAGATTACTCATGAAATATCACGTTTTTAGGCTGACAATGACAACATACCTTCCCAAAATACGCATACTACCCGCATACAGCTATACTCAGATATTCACCACGGCAGTTTACGGCGGCCAATCGTTAGATGTCTCTGCTGTTACTGAGGGCTGTGTTGAGGGTGACTGCAATTGCACATGACGGTCGCAAAGGGAGGGCTGATGGTTCAATAAAATTGCAGTATCAGTACACTATCTGTTACAGTACCTTTACTAATGCAAACGAAAAATTAGTCAATGCCAAAAAAGCTATATAAACCGAGCCGGTGTTATTGCCAGTTTTATGGTCATGGGCGCGTAGGAACTGGCATAAATTTTCTTAGCTTGTAAGACGTTTCAAAGTGATTCTTGTCATCCTACAGAATAAATTACTATTTAACTTTTTGAATTTTGAATTTGCATTCGTAGGTACCTACTTAAAGAGCTTTTTGTGTTAGAGTACCAGGTTCTGCGTTTTTTATGGTGCTTTTTGTCAATTTGTCATGGTAGAAGCCAACTTTGTAATTAAAAACGCGTATTTACTGTTTATTCTTCTTGGCATTTTTTAATAAGTGTCTTCGGGAATGTTATCATATCGGACGCTGGGGCGATACGTAACCGTGCCCAGTAGAGCAATTATTATTGCTGTAAGTGAGATAAAATTAATAATTGGTAAACCATTGAATTAATCAAACCATTAATTGCTACAATGTACTAAGTTAGACATATAGACTTGTTTGATAGAGAAACTATAATTGTTTATTTGCTTACAGTTAAGCTACTGTTTCTTTATTTTCTGTGCTTATCTTGCTAGAGATCATTGAAATTATAATGATAGCTTTTGAATATTATATCAATAGATTTTAGCTTTTATTTTCTTGTGGATCTGATTATTCATTATCATAATTAGAGTGGGTAGGTATTTTTCATTTTATATAAATGCTGATTTTTTGAACTTAACTAAAATATCATTAAGTGGTCCTTAAATACTAACCAACGATCTACTTACTTACTTAGATAGATAATGTACGAGTACTTAGCAAAAACAGGTGTAGTGTAGGTAACAATAATAAAATATGAATTAGCTGTATTATGTACCGACTCAAATTTACCACTAAGTATATTATCTTAGTAATTAACAAATTACCTACTAAGTTAAATTAGTAACTAGTACTTAATTAATATACAGGGTGTAATCGTTAAGTGTGCACAGGCGATTATTCCGTAACTATTGCAGATATCAAAAAACTTTAAACTGATATCGAAAGTACTTTACCTAATGAGTAAAATGACATTAATAACTTTTTAAAAAAAAAACGAGAAATATCCAAAAAAATTACATTAATCACTCCCATACATTTTATTTCTTAGTAAGTACAAAATTTTGTGTTCAAAGCATATGTTCGAAGTGACGTCCTCCTTGTGCAATACAATGACGAGCTCTATTTACAGTTTCTAAATGAACTTTCCTTAACATTTGCGGAGTAATTAAAGCAATTGCACGACGTACACGATTCTGTAACTCTTCTAGGCTGTGTACTCTCTCAGCGTACACGTGGTCTTTGACAAATCCCCATAGGAAGAAATCACAAGGCGTGAGATCCGGGGATCTGGCAGGCCAAGGGGTTGCACTATTATTGGCTATTAAGCCATTATAATTGTTTCGTAAGAAATTCAATACAACATTTGTATTATGTGCAGGTGCTCCATCTTGTTGAAAAATTATCGACCTTCTTTCATCGTCTGGAATTGGTTCTAAGAAAATCAAAATCAAAATCAAAAATTATTTATTCAGTAGAATCACAAGGATCACTTTGAAACGTCTTACAAGCTAGGAAAATTTACACCAGTTCCAACGCGCCCATGCCGTAAAAGAACTGGCAACAACACCGGCTGGGTTCCTATCGCTTTTTTGGCATGACCCTTGCTATTGTTATGGATTCCAAGTAGAGTTGGAGCACATTCGTCCCAAGCTTTTTTATCATCTAGGTAATCGGTTGTTTTATAGTAAGCTTTTTGAGACAGATTTTGTTTAATTAAGTTTTTAAATTTGACAATTGATAAATTTTGTATGTCGCTTGGGACTTTGTTAAAGAAGCGTACACATTGCCCTTTAAAAGATTTACTGACCTTAGTGAGCCTAACTGTGGGAACAGCGAGTTTATTTTTATTTCTAGTATTAACATTATGATTATCACAATTTTTTTTAAACAGATTAATATTTTTGCGAACATACATAAGATTTTCATAAATATATTGACAGGGTACTGTCATAATATTAATTTCTTTGAACTTATCTCTAAGTGATTCTCTGGGACCCATGTTATAAATTGCGCGAACAGCCCTCTTCTGCAACACGAATATGGTGTTAATATCTGCAGCACTCCCCCACAACAAAATACCGTAAGACATAATGCTGTGAAAGTAGCTGAAATAAACTAGTCTGGCTGTATCGACGTCGGTGAAATGACGGATCTTTTTGACTGCGTATGCTGCAGAACTAAGTCTCTTCGACAATTTATCTATGTGTGGGCCCCATTGCAGTTTATTATCTAAGGTTATGCCTAGAAAAACTGTGGTCTCCACAAGGCCTAGCTTTTCATCTTTTATTTTTATATTAGTTTGGTTTTGTTTTACATTAGGTAGTATGAAACGAACGCATTTCGTTTTATTTTCGTTTAACAATAAGTTGTTTACATTAAACCACCCTACAATTTTAGAGATTGCATTGTTTACTTTGTCAAAGTTAGTCTCTTGTCGCTTTAATTTAAATAAAAGTGACGTGTCATCAGCAAACAGTACAATCTCATGATCGTTCCTAACAAGCCGGGGTAGATCATTTATATATATTAAAAACAAGAATGGCCCAAGTATTGATCCTTGTGGTACACCAATTGTTACCACTGATCCCGGAGAACGCTTTCCATTTACGTCAACTCTTTGTATTCTATCACTTAGATATGAAGTGAGAAGGTCTAGAGCAACACCCCTAACTCCATAGTGTTGTAATTTTCTAATTAGTGTCTCATGATGTACACAATCAAATGCCTTAGATAAATCACAAAAAATGCCTAAGGCATCTTGCGATTCCTCCCAGGCTTCAAAAATGTGTGATATCAACTCAACACCGGCATCAGTTGTTGAGCGACCTCTTGTGAACCCAAATTGTTTACTATCAAGTAAGTTATTCATACTAAAATGTCTTTGTAACTGAATAAGAATAAGTTTTTCAAAAATTTTACTAAATGTAGGCAATACTGATATAGGCCGAAAGTTACCAGGGTCAGAATGACTACCTGATTTGAAAAGAGGTGTTATCTTGCTATGTTTCATTAAATCAGGAAACACACCACAGTCAATACATTGGTTAAATATAAAAGCTAGGTCAGGTGCAATGATTTCAATGAATGATTTCACAACGCTAACAGAAATGCCCCAGAGATCAGTGGTTTTTTTTACATTTATCAGTTTAAATGCTTTGATAATATCATTATTATTTACATAATCGAAATGTAATTGTATGTTGCATTGTGGTACATTATTTTTTAAGAGACTTGGCATATCGTTTTGTACAAAGGAGAAATATCTCTGTCCATTTAAGGTTCCACTGTAAAAATATGGCCCAATGATCCGATCTCCAAGAATACCACACCACACATTAATTGAGAATCGCACCTGAGCTCTAACTTCAGTAGTTAAGCGAGGATTGTCAATTGACCAATAATGCGAGTTTTTTCTATTGTAAATGCCGCAGTTTGAAACATTACTTTCATCGGTCCATAAAATTGACCTTACATTGACATAATTATTGACTAGCCAATTGCAATAGACCAGCCGACGAGCAGGATCATCATTGTGCAGCGTTTGAGTAGGTTTTATCTTAAATGCTTTGAAGTTGTGTTTTTTTAATAACTTGTGTACATAATTGTGGGACACTGGAAATGATCGGGCCACTGAACGCGTTGATTCTTGTGGATTATCTACTACGTAGTTAATAATATTGTTATCTAAGTCATTATCAAATTCCGGAGCTCTTGTTCTCGAACCTTTTTTTCTGTTAAAAGATCCATAATTTATCAAATTGTTATCCAACTTACGTAAATACGTACCAGAAGGAACTTCTCTATCTGGGTACTCTCTTCTGTAGGCGATAATGGCCGCCCTATTGTTACAATCATGTTTGTAGTACATTTTTAACATGTCCCTCTTTTCTGTATTGGAATATGCCATTTTTCAATCAATAAATGCAACAATCACGATTATTAACGCAAATTGAAAAATACAATAAATTGGCGGGAACGAGAACCCGCGATAAAGAATTTGAATTTAGAACGAACACCAAAGAGTATCTTTCTTTTTGTTTTTATTTAGTATGTTGCTTTTCAGCTAGTTCAAATCAATACAATATTGAAACAAGGTTTATTATAAATTTGAAGTGGTAAGATAATTAATCTACACGTGTATATACTTGAAATTCATTAATACCTTCATATCGTACATAATTATGAAATGACAAGGGTAAAATGAGTAGGTACTATTCCACTTAAAATAAGGAAACTAAAACCTTTCTACTATCTCATACTAAATGTATGGGAGTGATTAATGTATTTTTTTTGGATATTTCTCGTTTTATTTTTAAAAAGTTATTAATGTCATTTTACTCATTAGGTAAAGTACTTTCGATATCAGTTTAAAGTTTTTTGATATCTGCAATAGTTACGGAATAATCGCCTGTGCACACTTAACGATTACACCCTGTATAGACGAACGTGGTAGTTATCTCCTATATCTAACAAAATTCTTACCTCACAATTTACGTCCGACAAATCTAAATAAAACTAAACCAAACACAAACTTCACGACATAATTCAAAAATAACTGTCTAAAGTTAACCAAAAAATTGCACGTATGCCATAAATTAAAACAAAAAATTAAAACGACTGTTTTAAAAATTGTTCGATGTTCGAAGTTCGCGATCGCGGGGTTCACGGTCCAAAGGCACGCGCGTTCCCTACGGACAGCGAGAACACTGTGCGGGATGACGGACGGGACTGAATGGAGGGAAAATAAGCTTTTCTGTACCATTAAAAGTGTATTTTTATTATTTAATAGCGACCCGCCCCGGCCTCGCATGGGTGCTTTAAACTCTATATAAATCTTCCTCTTGAATCACTATCTATTGATGTTATTCTCATTCAAATTCTACGCGTGGTTTAAAAAAACTGGCGACTTTGAATGAGGCTTTGTATTTAAAAACTCTGAAACATTATCCGTTCTTTTGCATTTAAAGTTTTAAAACGGAGTTGTAAATTAATTACATTAAAAAAAATCACACAGTTATTTAGAAAAATCGTGAAACACGTGTCCAATTATTTTATGCTGAGAGTATTATTCCTTCGTTTAAAAAACGGGTGTTTTCACGTACCGGTATATCGGTGAAGAGGTACCGACACTGTTTCGACTCAATTTCGAGAGTCTTTATCAGGGTTGAGTGACACGGCGCGCTTCCTCCTCCGCTATAAGTATCTAAATAAAGTTTCAAGCAAACCACATGACGAGTTAAAAAGTTTCATAGAAACGTTTTCACCCCAAAACTTTAAGCTTTGAGTGCACTGCATCTGTTATGGTCAGGCGTGGTGCTTAACATCAGGCAGGCGACTTGACCGTCTTGTCACTTGCTAACATAAAAAAAAAAACCCTTTAGGGGTGGAATTTCAAAAAATCCCGTCTTAGTGGGTGGTTTTGTTATAAAAGAAAGCTACCTTCCAAATTTCAGCTTTCTAGTTCCAGCGGTTTCGGCTCGGCGATGATGAATCAGTCAATCAGTCAGTCAGTCAATCAGGATAAGCTCTTATTTAAGTAGGTATAGATAATAATTTTGGAAATTTGAAGTTGTTTTGTTTTGTTTTGTTTTAAACATAGATTTTGCTGCAGTAGAGTTATGACCAAGTTAAAACTAGTTCTTGTTTGTTGTTTTTATTTGTAATATTTTTATTTTTATGTGGCGCCAAAAAAACCCAGCTGTAAAACTCTTGACTAATGCTTATATAAACGTAATTCTATAGATCGAGCGATATATGGGTAAGTGATGATGATGATGATGATGATGATGATGATATGGGTAAGTACAAACCTAGTTTTGATTGTTTTATTTTAAATTTCTATAAAGGTAAGTAAGCAAGTTTTATAGGCAGTGTAAATGTAAGAATACTTTTATACTAACTCAAGGGGGTACTCGAGCTTATGATCGCAGATTGTGTGGTTGTAGGTAACTGTAGGTAATTACAATTACATTATAATGAGGTTGGAAACTTACGAGAGTTTCATTGCATGTTTGAAATAAGCTACAAAACTGACATTGTTGTAGATATAGGTAGGTACCTTAGTAATTTGCAATAGCAAGCAAGGTAAAGGTTTTTATAAAGTTTTTTTTGTCTTGTTGCTATTATTGCGCATGCTGTGATGCCCTCTAATTATGGTAACACTAGAGTGTAAAACCTTTGTGATTGATTTTTGTGTGTGAGGTGTTATCCTGTGATAACTGTTCTGTGTCTGTGTTGGGTGCAAAGATTTCTACAGGTATATATTTTTTTTATGTCAGCAAGTGACAAGACAATCAAGGCGCCCACCTGATGATAAGCACCATGCCTGACTATTACCATAGCTATTACAGATGCAGTGCCACCCAAGGCTTAGAGTTTTTAAGTGTTTGCGTGGCACTGCACTGCGCTTATCACCCCGAGATATTGTTGATAATGTCTCTTTCGCCCAGTAATTTCACTTGTTACAGTGCCCTTTAAACCTAAACACAGTAATGCTTGCACACTACTGCTTGGAGGTAGAATATCTAACACTGCAGTGGTACCCACCAAGACGAACTCTTGCTGAAGAGTCCTACCACCAATAGTCAAAGGTTGGGTAAAATAAAATAATAATGAAAAACAAGAGGTACTAATCAAAGGGTACTAGGTAATAAAGGAACCTAGGTACCTACCTATGTTTTAATGGACTAAGTCATTATACAAACTTTCAGGCAGGTATAAGTTTTTCTATATCAGACATACCTAATTTTTATTTTTGTATTTAATATTGATTTATAATCAAGTGCCCATCCTAAGATTTTTCTAGAAAAAACTTGATAGCAGTACTATCTGAGGTAGCGCCCTCTATACTCAACCTCGCCAAATACAAAACAATCTCTACAGAGTTTGCTCTACAATTTTATTACTAGCATGGGGATAAAATTGGTTTGTGGAAGTTTCTAAAAGATGGCGTAGTTATATAGAATATTATACTTTTAAAAATGAAGTTTATTAAAATTACATAGTCATTATTATATTTCTAGGTTGGACAGCGTTGGACACCAAAAAAGGATCATGGTCGTATATTATTATAGCTCTACCATAGTATGATTTATGATCCTATATCACCAACCGTTTAAGTTTCACCAACACATAGATATTTTAACATATTTTACAAACCATCGAGTTTGGCTGCTTAATATTTTTAATTAATCTAATATTGCTTAGTAATTATCTAAAAAAAAATTTAGTATACTATGCTAGCAGTTCTCCGAATAGTAGACCTCGCAAGCACAAACTTATAAAGTGAGCTTTGAAAGTAAGCAACTTTGCATTATGAAGAACTATTCTTCTCATCACGCTGTCAAAGTGCTGTCAAAGTCAAACTTAAAGTTAATAGGTACATAGATTACTTACCTCATTTATTAGCCTCATTTATGCCCCGTTTTGAAGAAAATACGCCCCTATCAAAAATCCCCGATGACAATCAAGTTCTATCAAGTCATACAACCATACCAAGTTTCAACCAGATTAGTTGATAAATGCGACCTGTCGATGTCGGCGAGAATAGCCGGACAGACTGACTGACAGACAAAAGCATTTTTGGCCAATCTCAAATATATTTTTTCGGTGTGATATATTTTTTCTTAGAAAACAACCAATGACCTCAAAATTAAACACTAAAAACGTACGTAAATGTAGTACTTTGTGGGTTTGATATGTAAGGTTAAGATTGGTTATATTTTATAATGTATACGCAAGTACTTGGCACTTGAATAATTTTACTTGAAATGTTTCCTATAATTTTATTGGTGTACATTGTGTTGGTGCTCACTATATAAATAAATAAAAAAGTACATAAAGTGCCTTTTCTTCATTTCACTATAAACTTTAAATAATATTTTGTATCATTTGATAATACTAAAAACTATAGTATTTTTTTTATTAACAACCTATGTTTATTATGACGGGAGAAAATGTAAAAAATATATTATCTATGTATGTTATGTTCTGTTGTTTTTATTTTATATTGGCTAATGCAGCTAAATTTAAAATATTTCAAGTCATGCACTGAGTAATTCTCTCTTTTGTGGTCTTAACTGCAAACAAAGAACATTTATGGTCGTTTATTTATAGACAACCTGCAAAAAAGGGACATCTTAATTATAAAGTATTTCTAGAGCAAACTTTATTTGCTAAAAATACATAGCTTTAAAAAAGGACTTTACTTTTGTAAAGTCCAACTATCGTGGTCTTTTTGAATTGGTAAGAGGGCTTCTTATAATTTGATATATAGTTAAACTGTGTGAGTAGATATAGATACCTGGAGCCTTACTCCTTATAGCCTTTGGACAAGTATTGGAATAAGATATTTCATAATTATATAACAGGGTTATTCCCGACAACCTGCAGATTTCGCCCCCACTGGGGGTCGATGGGTTGCCCTGATGAATTTGAGGTTTTTTAATAAGGAAGCTATAATATTAGGTTATAAAAGCTTTTCAAAAATCTGAAAACTGACAAGCATCGCCGCCTCGGGAATTTTACTTGCAGGCACAGAATATGCTGCAGGCCTCTTCGGCTAACATAATCAAGTGACTAGACACTGACCGAGGCGAACAATGGAGTGAGAGGGCTAACCCGGCACTACAGTCTATCAGAGTGGCTGTACAGTGCAAGTTCTATTTTCGTATAATGTCGAGGACCGATACGCGCATGACCGGACTATCTGTATTCTGTTAACTGGCTTCAGTTCGCTCGCTCTACGAAGAGCGGCCGCGCGCCGCTCCGCGTCCGTCAAAATAAAAACAAACGAGCATCGCGTAAAGCGAACGCGTACTCGGTAAACAGTGGCTCTAATCGTGTGACAAAATGAGGAGGAACTTGAAACTACTGTTTCTTGTCGGAGCGGTGTGGATGTTTTTAGTTTTATACTACATGCAGCCGGACTCCGTTCAGTCAAAGGTAAACCAAATTATTGATTGCTGTAAGATCGTTGTTTATCAAGAATCAGCTGTTTGAGCAGAAATCGCTGCAATGTGAGCGCAGAGTTCATTGCGCATGACCCATGGCGTCCCACGCAGCGCGATAACCGCATTAAACATGCGTAAAAAATATACTAAACTATCCTAAATTACAGTGAAAGTACACTTTATTATTTTAAATATGCGGCCACTTTGCTTGGACTGCATTGTGACAAAAAAACTCCAGATATTTTTAGACCTACTAAGAAATAAAGTCAGCTAATTAAACAATATTTTTACGCTGAGGTGAAAGATTACCTACGTAGATTACGCTTCCGCGTTTTTCATCATTTTATTTAGATGAGAGCAAAAGAGTGCTTAGGCACTGAATATTACTAGTAGTAATAACTTAGCTTAGAGTAAAAATAATACCTTCCTTACTTTTATTTATACACCAATGTGATTAAAGGGTAAACACCCAACTGGTCTTTACGAAGCCTTATATACCGAGAACCTGCATAAGTTCTTACTTACTATTAAATAAATCTCGCATGTATTCTTTTTAAACTACTAAGTACATTTTTTATGAATTCATGAATTTTTTTATTTTTTTTTATTGTACTAATGCACTTGTATTCTTGATTTTTATGACAATAATTTTATTTATGAATTCAATTTTACGCTTTTTAATCATCTGGTCAGCTATACAAATACAGTGTGGCATACACATATTGCAATGAATCGTTATCAATTTCCAATTTTCATTTTTTTTATGAATGTTTATTTACGATCATTTATACTTACAATACAATAAAAACTTAAAAAGTATTTGGGTACACACCTTACCATAAAATATCTTCATCTGATACCTAAATGTCTCGTAAAGTTTGGTTTTAATACCGGATTACATAAATTAAAAGAGAGACATTCATTAAAAAAGATTATATTAAACACAAACCTAAAAATCACTAAATGCGACATGGATCATTTTTGGTAAGACATACCATTATAGAAATGACATTATTAATTAATTAATAAACATTCTACGTAACAAACAGAGAAATTTATAGCATTTCCTTATTAAAAATATCATTATTTTTTTTTCGTTCGTTTTTTATTTGAAGTCCCATGTTGTCCATTCAAGTAGTGTATTAGGTACATCTAATAGATCTCTATACAATTTTATAAAAAGATTCGTATGTTTACGAAAATCACATTGACAAATCGCTTTTATACAGTTCCTTTTGTATAATAATTCACCCAATTTGTATTACTATAGGTTGCCAAAAGAAAATATTAAATAAAACTTAACCCGTTCGAGTAAAAACAACACCTCTATTACTTCACAAATGTATGATTTTTTACAATTTATTAATTGTCCCTGCACCTACCTATTATTTACAGCAAAATGCAAAATACATAATAATTATGAAGCCATTTAAAATGTAATCAATGAAAAGACAATAAAGAACAATTTTAAATGTAACTCATTAACTTTTTTAATCCATAAGTGACCTATCAGCATACGCATTGCGGAAAACTTAAACTAAGTACATAGCACAAAAACCCGTAAGAAGGCGAGAAATTCGAATTTACATCTTGTAACTTTGTAAGTTCTTTATTTTTAGTTTTCCTTGATAATGTTTATGTAAAACTTGTAGTTGTTGTTAGATATTATATTCAGTTCCTTTAGGTACTTGCCTACTTTTTCTTTAGTTTTGATACCGTCATCAATTATTATTAAATTATTATTTTTATACCATTAATTTATTATTTACAGTTCAAAGAATATCATCATAACAACTTTAATTAAGTAAACAGCATTTCTTTTTTCTATTTGAAACGATATATTTTTCTATGTTTATTAGACAGTAGCAAATTTTTAATTTTCTAGACAATTCCATAGACACTTTTATAAAATTGTCACACATTTTTTAACATCAAATATCGCCCTGTCCATTTTTATCAGATATATCAAAAGTCTTTTAAAATTTACCACTGGACAATACGTTAACGTTTACGGCTGTCTGTAAAAGCATTATTCTGGATACGGCTTCAGTAGTAAAACAAGTAGTAAGTCAGCCAGACAGCGTATAGTTACGAGTATCTATAGGAACATTTATAATAATGTTGTACCTATAGCTTCTTCGTTAAATATGTGACTATTATTTCTTCCTGAACAGAATATTTATAAAAAAGCGTGTTTGTAGGCAAAAGCTAAGCAATAAAAACATTTTAGTAATGTATTCTCGATAAATGACCGACATTGTAACTGTCAAATTACGTAATTATGAGAATTTGAACGGTTATATTCGACGCTGAAGTCGGTCAGTCATGCGCGTACTACTTTTTTAATAGAAGGTAGAGTGGTCTAATAAATTGTCTACGGAAATATTGTCTACACGTTAAAAAAATTACGTGTAAATAAAGTTGTGCAAATATAATATCTCTATTTTTAATTGTAAACGTAATAAATCAATATTTGAATTATCTGAAAAAAAAACGTATTGATTTATAAAAAAAATGGCATATAAAAAGCTAGTATAATATTATAATCAATATTGACTTCCAAATACCTATGATTTACATGGAGCATGAATCAGTATGCACATAATTGTTATGTTGCAACTATAGAACCTTGTACGCATTTCGATCTCATCTTTCTAAGCACTCGAAATAAACTTAAAAAAACCGTGTCAGTAGGCGTTTCCTGAAGAACTTTACATCATTGTGAGTCGTATATCGCTCGTGGCGCCGATGCATAAGAAAAGTTACTGCAAAAGAGCAAAATAGTCTGCAGGTAAACTGAATAAACGACAATGTTCCACATCATATAAAATGTATTATGAAAAAAGACTAAACGCGAAGCATTTGTAGTAGCAAACATATTGTGTACAACTAGTAGTGTTTTAACCCAGCGGCTTTGTCTACGTTGAGTTTTATCTTTCTTTAAACATACTTCACTGTTATATTCCGAATTGAGTTAATGAAATTTCTTTATGAGTGAACCGCCATAAAGAACATATAAAAAGTAACACACCTTTTATGTTTTAGGTCTCTAAGATTTACGGCTTAAAGACTATGCGTTGATTGTTTGCCAGTGAATTAGTCAGTCAGTAATGCAAGGTTTAATGTCATAGATTAATTACCTTCTTACCTCGATTTAGCGTGGTAGCTAGATTAAGCACGTTCCAAAAATCCAAGTACCTAAATACAATTAAATCCCCCACGAGATTTTGTTATGTTTTTGCAGATATTTGTATATTATGTACCGGCAACCGGATTTAATCGCGTCACGGCATTTAATCGGGTTATACGAAAATATATAATCCGTAAGCGATCGATTTCATTTAGGCAAGCTCCTTTCAAGTAGGTGTAAATTTATGATATCGTTTACTTTCAGAGTAGATCGTCTGCCATGATCGTGTTAAGCACGGCACTCACGCAATCGCCTTCACTTTTGGTATCATCTCGGTTTTTTTATCTTTCTTTAAAAACGAGTACCTACCTCCATGTGAGTTCGTAATGCTTACTCCACATTACGCGCGCGATCCGCGAGAGTGGACCTTATAACTTAATGTAATGGCATAAGCTTAATCGTGTATAGTTAGCTCTAGTGTGGGCAACAAGAGTAACCAAGTTGCCACTATAGACGCTGCATGAATCAACTACAATAAATGCTATTCGTTTCTTCTAGTATGAGGCTTTCGTTCTTAGCCTCAAGGTGGCAACCCGCGAGTGATACCTCTCTGGTATTGCAAGCGTCCATAGGCTACGGTAACCGCTTACCATCTTGTGGGCCGTACGCTTGGTTGCAACTTCAGTTGTATATAAAAAAAAAAAGTTTTTATTTATTTTTTAACCGATGTGCGTTAAATGAACTACAAAATACCATACAAATTGACAGCTGGACGATACGTTTACGTTTACGATTGTCAAACGAGTTTTTCGTGCTAAGCACTCAGAACCAGCCAAATGTAAGCGTACAAAACAAACATTCAAACAAAAAAACACCCGCAGATTTTGTCGCTAACCAAACCAAACTCATCACGCTAAGCTGGATCCAAAACTCAGATACGACGAACGACGAAACTAAATAATCTCTTGTCTTGACACAAACGGCACATCCATTGCATACCAAATAGCTATGATAAATGGGTCGTTAGCTTTCTGGATATTTTGCAAGGAGCAAGGAGGCAATAATACTTAGCTTTAGCAATGGTTTCTAGCGTTTGAGCGCGCTGAGCAGCTATCTAAATTAATTTGTTCTCTCTTGATTATATTGATAGCATAAACCAATAACACTTTGAATATAATTATTGATAATGTAATTTTACAACCTAAATAATATCCTACAAATACAGTAAATTGTGTTTATAAATAAACTCGTAGAATAGAATAAGAGTTTTACATTGAAATTACAAAGTTATCGTAAGCTAATAATGGAAAAGCAGCCGATCCCGGCTTTTTCAAAGTTGTTAAGCCATGACAGAGGCCTTCAGGAGGCTCAGAAACTCTGTCACCAGAGTTGGCCACTGACTCATACGAACTTAATTAATGGAAAAAAAAAATGATTATTTATTAAAATTTGTTTTGGAGCTCTCATATGAGATTTGACTCCTCATAGGTATCATGTCAGAGAAAATTAGATGAGAGTGTACTTACACCTTTCAAACCCAAAACTTATTAATAAACAGTGATTTCGTACGGAAGGTATAATATATAACACCTTAACCGCTTATGTATTACTTCCTAAACAGCTTTCCGCCTTGCACTATAATTACAAGTGCATAGATACTCGTTATGTGTTTATACGTAACAAAGAAATGAACAGTTTCACGGTCGTTGCGAACACGAATAATGGTTTTGTACTTTATATAAAAGTTGATGAGTTTTTAATAAAGCAAACAAAGGTCTTAGATTACGAGTGCCACTTAGAAGCGCGCGGATTTTTGTACCATTGACTGTAACAAACGTGCCGAATCAAGCGGACTTCAAACAATATGAGGCGGAAATTTAAAAAAAAAACGTAAAAACTTTTATAATATAATCTCAACAGAAAGCTCTAGTAGAGCCATGTAATCGAGTTGAGAGAAAAGGTTGGTAACTAAAACACTAGCTTTGGCAAGCCTATTTGATCTGTATAAACCTAAGTGAAAAAGCCTCTTTTACTTTATGCTACAAATTATGTTCTTGTATTTCATCTGAAAAAGTTTTTGTAAATAACATAAATATGCACGCATTATATCATCATCATCATCATGACAGCCCTTTAATGTTCCCACTGCTGGAACATTATACGCATTATATATTATGTAAGTACTTATATACTTAGAATGTATTATTGTATCTAGATTCAGTACGTTTACATATTCAGAATATAAAATAGGTCTCGGAGAGATTAAACTGAGATTTTAAAGAAATTATTCAGAGCATGCTTTATGTCTGTTTAGATTGAATTCGCATTCAAAGTGTACCTTTAACCGCATCAGCTACTAACTATTAAGACATTCAATCCCTCTCACTTTTCGTGGGCAGATCGCCAGAAAGATTTCGCAATATTATTATAAAATATATGCCATTTATGCATTCACATCGCGCAATATAAAAAGACAAAGACAGGAACAGTGTTGAAAGAGCAAGTCTGACGTCTACCCCAAGTTTAAGAATCAAGGGTCTTCGGATCGATATAAATATTAAAACAAGGGTGATAAAAACTCAGATCGTTTGAAAACCATCATCAGATTCCCCAATAAAAAGAATACGTTTTGGTGTTGATACAAAGTTAAATGTTTTCAAGTTTCGGTCCGTATACTTCAGAACGAAACTCAAACTAAATCAAGGCTAATTTAAAAACATTTTTGAAAGTTTTTTATACAAAATCAGTGCTTAAGATACGCAGAGTGACTTTGAGACTAAAAATACCAGCGTAAGACTAATGGGCTATAATGGTAAATATCAATAAAATGTCTCAGTAAATTCAAAAGACTAAAACAGAACATAAAGCTTAGAATGTACTAGTTAACATAGTTCATCTAATATTATTAGCCAATAGGCGTTCACTGCTGGCCATAAGCCTCCCCCAAAAAGTTTCATAACGATCATGAGCCTTCACCATCACCGATTTCCAGAAACATCATCAAAAAACTAAGGTATTTTTATAAGTTGGTCAAGCTCTTTTTGAGTTCTTGAAGCGCTCGCATTCCTCTCAGGTTCGATTCGACCAAACTCGAATACTAGGCGCTATTCTCCGAGTAAATCGTAGTTATACGCGAGTAAACTGACAGTTTCCTTGTATTTGACTCTTATTCCACGGAATAGTTATTCCAAAAGTAGGTCGAATCCACCCTAAATCGCATAATTTTGACAGTTGTATCTAATAAAAACTGTCGAAACAATGACATAGAGCTGAGGGCAAATCACGAAAAACTCGTTTGACAATCGTAAACGTTAACGTATCGTCAAGCTGACAATTTATATGGGATTTAAGTAGTTCATTTTACGCACGAAAGAAGCGCTTTAAAAAACTCCATACAAATTGACAGCAGGACGATACGTTAATGTTTACGATTGTCAAACGAGCTTTTTGTGATTCGCCTGCAAACGGCTTACAAAAATAACACTGCTGAGTAACGATTATTTATATTTTATGCCGTTCACAAGATATCTTATTAAAAACAAAATAGTTTTATACACAAAAGTTAAATAAAATCCTCAATTCTGATCTTTCATTAATAGAACCGCTTTTTTGACTGTTTTTTTCTTGGAACCTGAAATCCTGCTTTATTAGAATTGATCTTGTTTGATAGTATTGGTTGCGCCTCCATTTTAAAATCTTATTGTGGGTGGATCTTAGCGAGTTCTTTCTCTTCCTTAATGTTTTGATCAATGTAAATGTTAATTTTATTTAGTAAGAAGGTTTATTGTTTTTTGTTTAGTCCTGTATTTTCTTAATCTCCCTAAAAGAGCTTTTTATTAGCCTGTGTCGAATAAATGTTTTTTTCTATTCTGTCTATTTTATTTGTAAGGAAACGAACCGCAATAATTATGAATTGTGTCACTCTGTTTTTTTTAATATAATTAGTACTAGGCCTAGTACTAGGCCTAATTCTACAATCTACATAGGATATAATAATATTATTAAGCTTCGAGTTGTATTCGGCGATGCATATTTATGAGTTTGCCCTGCATAGGGTTAACCTTGAGTTTATGTATTTTGTTCCGCGATCACTGCTCAATACTTTAACGATGGGCGTAGTATTTAATGTATTATTTAGTACTACATAATTTATATGTTTATATATTAGAAAAAATAGTAAATCAAATAATTACTTAGAATATTTTACTTCCGAATTTGGTGTCGTTGACCGTTCACTGTGACCACAAAAAGCAGCTGTTACAAAGTTAGCGGTAGATCCAAAGAAGAACGTGCAACAATGTAGGCACATCGATGGAATTGTATTAAATGAAAGGTTCAGGCTAGTTTCGTTCACCAGCAAAAAAACAAATGGGTCTAAATAATCAACCTAAGCTGTAAGGTAACTCTTATTTAATGGTACACGACACACGACTAGGGCTTGCATTCGAATATTCGAATATTCGAATACTGAAATTGCAATATTCGAATATTCGATTAAAAACAAAAACATCAAACTCACTACTCAAATACTCTGATGTGTATTGTAACAAACTATATAAAACAATGTGGGTAACGTCGTTCGAGTAAACAACATGGCAAGTAAGGTTTTTATCGTGCTCTCTGAGTGGCCGTGTATGGGTAACTCGGGGGACTCCCGAATTGCTTTATTATTATAGTGGGGTCGTACTAGCGAGAAATATTGTTATCTCTGTCGCACCTGTTAAAATAAGTTGTTAAAATACCTATTCACCTAGATTTTAAAGACTGTTTTTTTTTACTAAGAATTTGTGGTTGATTGTGCCTGTAAATCGTCAATGCCTCGTTACGCCTTCACAACCATCTGTTAATTTTAATTTGTTTTGGCAAATAACACATAAGAATAAAAGCAGATGTAATTATATAAAAAACATAGTTATTTTTTATTATTCGAATAATTCGAATAGTACCCGAAAAAAAATCGAATATTCGAATATCTAAATTTTCGAATATTTGCAAGCCCTACACACGACACAATCATAATTTAAATATTTGTTATCTTCGATGCATTCAACGATAGGTCCGCGTGGTAGAGACCTAATCACATTAGCCAAGATGGTAGGCAAAAGCACGAAAGAGTAACAATTATTGGTATGTTGATAAACACACTCAAGTATAGGGTTTTTAACAGTATTCTTTAATAAAATTGTCACATAATAGATTTTTTAATATTGACTTGAGTAGAGTAGTAGAGTAGTACCTATACTTACCTACTATCGACCAATCCGCATTGGGTCCGCGTGGTGGATTAAGACCCAATGACTCTCGCCTGAGAGTAGGCTAGTGTCCCCTGCATTGGGAACATTAGAAGGCTGTCATGATGATACTTACCTACTAATATCTGCTCGGTGGTGTCGATTAAAATGGTTATAAATACTCGTACATTGCTGGCGATTCGAAAAATTTTGCACAATTTTTCAGTGTTTCGTGTAATATCGATAATTACGTCGATTCTACTCACGTAAAGTGTTTTAAGCTCGTAGATGACTCGCTGCTTTCAAATCCTGATTTTTACAATCTCTTCGAATTCTGTGCGTATATCGCACGTGCGCACTTTCCATCAATATAATAAAACACAGTAGCGGTTAGCTCAACCAGGAATAACGTTTCAGAGTTCCTTAAGCAAAAAAAAGTGTATATTTGAAGTTACGTGGATCTTATTTAATTTGACTTGAATGAATTTTCTTAAAAGATACTAAATATAATTAGGTACGTACTTAAAAGTACTACCTTTACCTGTAGGTATTAAAAATGTTCATCAAAGAAGCCTTTCCAGCAGTTCCAGCAGTAAGAACATTGGGATCAAAGTATTTGACCCCACGACCTAAACTAAAAGAACAACCGGCCACTACCACTAGACCAACAGTGCTCATAAATATACATAAAATATTTATCTCTGAATAAACATTATCAGATTCAAACCAATACAGTGATTATGGCTTTTAATTTGCGGTTACGAAACCGGTTGAACCCGACCTGTGGGGAAAATAACAATGATACAAAATAAATTATTTCAATAAAACTCGAGTTTTATTTACTTAACAATGATTAAATTATATCGAAATATTATGGTATGGTGTAAATGGGCCATAATTGTAGTCTCACTAAAACTCGATAGCGGCTAGACCGATTTGGCTAATTGTGCTTTTAAAATATTTCTGTAAGTCTAGGAAAAATTAGAAATATGAGAAAATATTTTAAAATATTAATTTAAAAATTAAAATAACGCGAGTGAAACTGCGCGGGTCTGCTAGTCAAAAATAAATGTTATAAACGTGCCATATCTAGACGAACAAAACTTCCAATAGCAAACGTCTACCAGATTTGTCGCAGTCGCACTCAGTTTTACTTAATACTATGGGGCTGGCTACACAGAAAAGACGTAGACGCGTCGCGGACGCGGCACCTCTTTTATATAAAACGTATAGAAACGTCTCGACGATAAATATATACAGAAGACGGGTCGTGGTCTTTTCTGTTTTAAAAAGTCACGTTTCTGCCCCGTCTGCACCGACACGAACGAACATGCCCTTGTCTTTTCTGTGTGGCCAGCCCCTAATAGTTTCGAAGTGACACTAACGCTCGTTGAGTCTAATATAAATTTTCAGACAGATCGTATAATAGATCTTATTCATACAGAACCCCAAACCCATCTGAGACCATTCAAGGCCCACCTAAAAATAAGGCTTGTAATGGATGATGATCTCAGGGGTGTAATAGAGTTCGGAACACGGTTATGCAGTTCTAATACTTTTAATAAACGACTTGTAACACACTTGGAAACATAAAACAGGATAAAAATACAGTAAAAGTAAAATAAAACACTAAATCATAGGCGCACGCTCACGGCGGTGAGCGGGTCCGTAGCCATCTTGCTTCCCTGGCGGAGGGGGACGAGGTAGAGTAAAATAGCGTGGTTAAGGGATCGTTCGCCTGTACTCTCTAAAATTAAGCCCGCGTTACAGCCTCCCCCTCTGACCTAGGCAAGCGCCCTCGCGTCTCGGTCAGTCAAGGAACCGTCTCGGCCTACCGCGCTTCCTCTTCTCATTAACTGGTGGTTGTGCATCACCTACAAATGGGGTCAGTTGAGAGACGTGGTACCTACCTAGAAGTTCGCCACTACTCATCCTCTCTAAGAGGTATGTGGTTGAACTTACTGCCTCTTTAACACGATAGGGCCCATCTCGCCGAGGTATAAACTTTGGCGTCTGGCCGCGGGTCGCGTCATTACTCCCCTGGGTTTTCAATAGAACCAGATCTCCAGCGGAGTAATCCGGTGCAGGGCGACGTCCTTCGTCAGCCAGACGTTTTTGGGTTGATTGAGCCTTCTCATGCACTTCCCTAGCTTCAAACAATACGGTCGAGATCCATTGAAGGTAAGGGGTGAGACTCGTTATGATGTTATCGCTCTCGATAATACCGCGCATGTCAGTAATCACATCAGCTGGTGCACGTATCTCGCGTCCGAACGTCAGATACGCCGGAGAGTATCCTGTGCTGCTGGTCACGGCCGAATTCATGGCGAATCGAATCGCAGGTAAATGGACATCCCATGAGCTGTGGTCTTTTCCTACTAAAATGGCGAGCTGGGGTTTTAAATCGCGGTTCTTCCTCTCGACCGGATTGGCCTGGGGATGGTATACAGGTGAAAGCGATTGCGTTATACCAAAAGTATGGCACACCTGTTGCATTACCTCGCTGATGAATTGCACCCCATTATCGCTTATAATTCGCCTGGGTACTCCAAATCTCAGAAATATCTCTGATACTAGGATCTTAGCGCAGTCCGCGCTAGTGGCGTTTGGAAGGGCGAATAACTCAACCCATCGGGAACAGGTGTCTTCCAGGATCAATATCCATTTGTTCCCCTCAGCAGTCTCCGGTAACGGGCCAAATAAATCGACGGCGATGACTTCAAATCGTCGATTGGTTGCTGGAGTCTGCAACAAACCCGCCGGTTTCCTGTTGTCAACCTTGTATCTCTGACAGTCTATACAATTCTTTAGGTATGCGGTGATGGTTTGTCTCATCCCGGACCAGTAGTACTTGGACTTCACCCGATCAAGGGTTCGCTCTACTCCAAGGTGTCCAGCAGTCGGTGCGCTGTGGTATTCCACCAGGATTTTCTCGCGTTCGTGCTCTGGTACTACAAGACATGCGGTTTCCTCCTCGCATTCTTCAGGTCCGTACCTATATAATATGCCATCGGACATTATGTATCCCCGATCGGACCAACTTCTCCCCCTAAACGGATCGTCGGTTGACTCCAAATCTTCAACGATCTTGCGCACTTCAGGGTCCTTAAGTTGGTTCTCACGAACATCCTTAGGGCTTCTCGATGGGAAATCGACTTCAGCGTAACAGATGTCACAATCTGTTTCGTCGGCACAAGACGGACGTGAAAGCGTATCGGCAATGGCGTTCGATTTACCGGGTATGTACTCGATGCGTGGGAGGTACTCCTGAAGCGTGAGGGCCCACCTCGCTAAGCGTCCGCTGGGTGACTTAACGTTCATGAGCCATCGTAAAGGTTGGTGGTCACTCTTCACCACCACCTCCGAGCCTTCTATGTATCCGCGGAATTTCGTAACCGCCCATACCACTGCCAGTGCTTCTCTTTCCGTAGTGTTATAATTTCTCTCTGCGCTATTCAACAAACGGCTTGCGTACTCAATTGGTCGTTCCTCGGGGCCCTCCCCCTGCATCAGCACTGCTCCGAGGCAATAGCCACTGCTGTCGGTTCTCAGCGTGAATGGCATTGAATCGTCGGCCTGACGTAATATCGGAGCTGAGATCAGTAGATGCTTGATGCGGTCGAATGCGTCTTGTTGCTTCGAGGTCCAGGTCCATTTGCTATCCTTCTTGAGGAGTTCCGTCAAAGGTCTGGCAACATCGGCGTAGTTGGGTATAAACCGCCGGAACCAGCTGGACGTCTGCAGAAAGGTCTTCACATGTTTAACGTTCATCGGGGGTGTCATGTTAGCAATAGCCGCGGTCTTGCCGGGATCTGCTTCTATTCCGCCCGGTACTATCACGTGACCTAAAAACTTTACTGATTCGCGAGCAAAACAACTCTTCTCGCGGTTCACTCGTAGGTTGTACATTTCAAGCCTGTCGAATACAGCGTTTAGGTCTTCTAAATGCTTAGGAAAGGATTCCGAAAGGATGATGACGTCATCCAAGTACGTCAGCAGAGACACCTTGGCCAGTTCTTTACCGGACTTGAATCTGTCCATCAATCTCTGAAAAGTGGCCCCAGAGTTCCGTAGGCCCATAGGCATCCTCTTGAAGCGAAAACAGCCAAGCGGACTCACGAATGCCGTCTTATCGCGGTCATCCGGTTCTACGCCTATCTGAAAGTAGCCAGATCGTAAGTCACAGGTCGTCATGAAACTGGTATTCTTGGCCGCGTGAAGGACATCCTCGATACGTGGGAGTGGGTAACGGTCAGGTTCCGTCACGGCGTTTAACTTTCTGTAGTCCACACAAAGCCGGACGCCTCCATCTTTCTTCGTCACAAGGACCACGTTAGCCGCCCACGGTGAGTCGCATTCCTCAATCACGTCTGTATCTAGAAGTGTCTTCAACTCCTGTTCCAGAATCGCCTTCTTGCCTGGAGACAATCGGTAAGGGGGTGACGCGATGGGCTCTTGATGCGCGTCTATCTTCAAACGATGCGTGGCGTATTCCGTCGGAGGACCTTCCTTCGCGAAGCGGTCAGCTCTTTTTACTAGCAAAGAGTTCAGCTGGGTCCTCTGGTCTGCCGTCAGTTTGGTGCCCTCATCATCCCTCAACTCGAGGTTTGATGCTTCCACCTTCATCAGCTCCATCTCGCCGGCGGTGGGTAAATTGAAGCAGGTGATAAACGGATACCAATGATTTGGTTCGTCGTTAAAACACCAACTACTCTGTGGTAAATCCAACAGGATACAAGCATTAATAATAAAATCCCTACCTAACAATGTTCGCGTTGGTGCATTGAGTAACACCAAGAATGTGGTAGGTATCGCATGACCTTTCAAGGTCACGGTAGTCTCGCACTCAAGTGCGGTGCAAACTTGCTGTGAACCGTCAGCAAGTCCTATTGTGCGTGACGTGTTTCTAAACTCTACGCCAGCGTCCACAAGTATACTGTAAAGCATGGGGCCTGCGATAGAGTGAGTGGCCCCCGTGTCTAGAATAGCTACGCCCGTACGGTCAACAACTTGAATTTCTAATAGCGGGAGTGAAACGTCACTATCAACTACATTGGCGCTGCAGAAATCCGACTTACTACTACTAGTCGTGCTTTTACACTTTTCGCACTTTGACCGCACTACTCCCAACTGACCACATCCGTAGCACCGTATCTGAGTACTATTACTACTCGATTTACTTGAATCGGAACTATCTACTTTACTAGAATCTTTTTTTTCTTTGTTACGGCATTCGTCTACGGTGTGCCCGAAAAGTTTGCAAAAAGTACATTTCGGTCGGGCGCGTTTCTGTTGACCCTCACTATCATTACGTTTCACGTTAGGCGTGCGCGACTCTGATATAGACTTTACAATAGGTTTCGGTAAACTCGGGGTTTCGGCCCCGGCGGCAGCAGTAGCAGGGTTAAGATTTGCACTCGAACGATCCCGACCGGCAGCGAACGGGTTAATACCAGAGCTTGTATTATTATTAGAAAGATGGGATAAACTCACCTCCGCCAAAGACTCCTCGACTAACCTGACCTTTGTGATCAGCTGTTCCAGCCCGTCCACCGTATCACGAGACACACGTTTTCTTATTCTACGGTCCAATAACCCGTACACTATATCTAACTGCATTACCTCCGACACTACGTAAGGTAATTTGTGTAATAACGCGCGCACTTTACACACAAACACATCGGCTCGTTCGACACTTTGCTCGGTAGCGAAAATCTCACGAAAGATTTTATACGCGGGACGCGGCACTCCGTACATTCCGCGAAGTCGCTGCAGGGCGTCACTCCACGACGTCACTAATGACTTGACGCCTTGCCACCAGACGGCGGCCTCGCCGGTCAGCAGCATCGGTAGACCCCGCAGCGCGTGCAGCTCGTTGACGCTCGTGCAGTCCCGGTATATCTCGATAGCGTCGATGAATGCTTCAAGCTCGTCTGCATTTTGCGAAGTTCCGTCGAAGCGCGAAGTGCATTTGGCGAAGTTACCTCGGAGTGAAAAATTTTGCGACTCTGGTCTCGGTGATGGTGTGCACCGGTCACTGTTACTTGTCAACATGCTTTCCATCAGAAGTCGGTTCGCCTCCGCTTGACTCCTGGTGATGTTAGAGACAAGGTTTTGAAACATCTCTTCAGACATGGTGATGTTCGGTGAAGATATCACTGTTCTGTTCATCTCGTCGCCGTCGGTATCGGATCCCGATTCGTCATCTTTTCCGGTCCGTCTTGTTTTCGGTGGCATAGTGACACGGTTTGCCGTTTCTCACTCGATAAACAAACAGGTGGGATATAAAGTGGTCGTAGATATCCGATCCGTCTCGTATGACAAAGTTCTCGGCTGGCAGGTAGGTACCTATGTCTCTGCGATGCGATAACGCGTTTCAAGTGCCGCGTGCGCAGTAGACTTGCCTGTTCGCGCGCTCGGTTCAAGCCGCCGCGCGCGTCTCGCGTCTCGAGTTAGGTAGGAAGGTAACTACGCAGCGCTTCTCGGCCGGTGGTAGGTAGAGGGTATCCAATCCGTCGCACGAAGATTTACCGATGGTAAATAGGTGTCCCACTGTGTGTAGACGCGTTTAGAAGCCGCGTGCACAGTAGTATCTCCCGCGCAATCGGTCCGTTTCGACTTCGAAACTCAAATTTCGTGTAGCGGCGTCGGATAATGGACTCGCCCGTGTGCTACAATTTCCGTGTTTTGCACTATTTTGAAGATGTTTCCGTGAAATGCACTATCGGAGAGTTCACAATATTGTGTTAGCACGATAGATAACTGCACTTTTAGTTATAGAGTGTGTTTCGACGTAGTTTTCACTGATTTTAAACCGTGCCCGCTAGTTGGGCGTCACTGTAATGGATGATGATCTCAGGGGTGTAATAGAGTTCGGAACACGGTTATGCAGTTCTAATACTTTTAATAAACGACTTGTAACACACTTGGAAACATAAAACAGGATAAAAATACAGTAAAAGTAAAATAAAACACTAAATCATAGGCGCACGCTCACGGCGGTGAGCGGGTCCGTAGCCATCTTGCTTCCCTGGCGGAGGGGGACGAGGTAGAGTAAAATAGCGTGGTTAAGGGATCGTTCGCCTGTACTCTCTAAAATTAAGCCCGCGTTACAGGCTTTCATTAGTAGTCATATCAAATCATGCAGTCGCTAGCCTAATGTATTGTTGTAATCGCCGTTATGGAAGTACTTAGGGTTTTATCGAGGCATCAATGTCTGTTTATTCCGGTCATTCATTCATTAGCTGATGAGTTAGGGCTACCTTATCCTGGTGCAGAAGTTCATAAACCGCTCCGAGGCCTCCGACATCATTAGTTGATAAAACCAGAGGCTAAATTCAATCAATCTTAATTGTGTTCTATCTTACTTGCGAGATTTCCTTACCAGCACTAAAAAATACCCAAGATATTTTAAACACTTCAAAACACAGATAAAGGCTTTATTACGTCATGTTCTAAAAACGTAATAGATTATTATAAATTCATTTTAAAAATTATAGAAGTTAAATTCCTACGAATGATATTAAATTATTTGAACTTTACCTGTGCTTTTTTTTTACTTAATCACCACATTGCACGGTAGTTTCGCCGTGAGCAAAGCCGAGTCATCAAGTAAAACCATGCTTCTCCCACTTTTGGTAGAGCATGTAATGTCTGCGTTCAAAGGTAAACCATCAAATCGTAAGCAAAAGTTATGTTTAATGTGTTATGTGTGAATGGGCTACGCAGTAACACACAAAACCTTGTTGGAAATAAAAGTACCTACCTACTTTTAAATAAAAACTTTACCACTCTAAACAACAAAAACAATAGATAATATCCTGTGCTTCTGATCCAAGCCAGACAGACTGAACAGATGAGTGATTGAACTGTTAAGTTTTGAATTTAATAAAGGAAAAAGGCATCTATTGAAAATTAATCAAAAAACGTTCCGAACTTTGCAAGACAAGGCTGAACGTTTACGAGCAGCCTGAGTATTTAGCTGCATAAGCCCTTTCTTTACCAACAAAAAAAAAAAGACCAAATGAATATAGAAAAAAAGTAACGCAAGCGAGGCTCGAGGGTATTCAGCTTAAGATTTTGCCATTTGTTTTATTTGTTAAAAAAATATGTTTTCAGCTTGCTACAACAATTTCATAATTTATTCTATTTAATTATTTCATAAACCAAAGAAATTTATATTCTGAAGACCATATTTAAATTATATTTAACAAAAAAGCTGGTCCAATCTAAATATTACCCCTGGACGAATTAAAAGGGAAGGGAAGGTCCTTGGTAGAATCTTTTGAGATAAACAAAAATATTGTCATACCTAACTGTTGGCATAGGTACCATAAGTCACTTGTTAACAGCTTTTGCGTAGTGACTACTAATTGTACGTACAGACACTCGTAAAGTCGGTCGTTTAGCTACACCAAAGAAGTTCCAAGGACACATAACTTAGATTGCATGAAGCTTCGCAGAACACTTGGTATTTAGGGCTCACGTTATGAGCATTTTAAATGATCTTCTCACATATCTATGCCTTTATAAGGCTCCAATGATGTACGAAGTTTATGTAGAATGGTACTGCACTCAAATAATTATTAATTTTGCTTGTAGCCGTTGATAATACACTCAAATTTTAATAAAATTGTCTGCATCTTGTGCTACTTAGAACATCAAGTAGGTATGTAATGCAGTTGGTTACAATTTCACCAATACGAGTATTACATGATAAGACGGAAAATAACATTCTGACAAATATCGATTTCTATAAAAAAAGTCACTCTAACTGTGACATTCATAATTACATACTAAAAAAGAAGACAATAAATTGTTATCCAACCAACTATAAATATTTATGAATATGAATAGATCATAATATTCGCGTGATTATAAAGGTTGTTATTTTCTTAGAGAGCCGCATTCAAACAATTGATGAATATTATGAATAAAAATACATAACAAGTAGTAAATAATAAAAATTATATAAATAAGGCATAATTTTCTACTTCTATCTTCTTCTCTTATATAATTAATATTATGAAAATGAATTGCTGTTTATGATCAACCAATTTGCCTAATTGTGCTTCTAAAATATCTGAGTGCGTCCAGAATCGATGATAAAAATAACGCAAGTAAAACCGCGCGGGTCGGCTAGTTACAAATAGAAAAGGTTAATACAGAAAACCACGTTATAAATTTCTTCAGTATGTGAAATCTTTTTGATAGCACAGAACACGTAACTAGAGTGGGTGACTGTACCTCACAAATACCTGACTATTTTCTCGCTATCAGCGGTAGCTATCATCTTATGTAATTAAGTCACTAGCTGTTGACCTTATTTCAACACAGGTACGAGTATGTTAACGTACCGTGCGGTCGCCGGAACGTAAGTAATTTGATTGGATGGTTAGCTGTAGGTTAATTCACTTAATTTAGAGCCATGCCAGCGTGACTAAATTAATCATGGTCTTTTGAAGATACAACATTTTGATCATCAATATGCAGAGCAGAGATATTTTTCAATGTCACCTTCTCTCAGGTATCAGATTTTATTTTGTCAGTCACCACTCTGTCAAAGTTTTTGGCACATGCCCCCGTTCCCCGTACAACCCCCGCGCCATCCATTTCAGTACATACGCAGGGAGACGTCTGAGTTATTTGGTTTGCAAAGGTACTTACACCGACATAGCTCTTAGAATAAGTAAGTTTAAGTGGCAGTAGGCAAGCCACATAGCTCACAGAACCGATAACCGCTGGGAAACAAAGGTTCTCGAATGTTGACCACGAACTGGAAAACGAAGTCGGCCCCCACTTGATGGACAGGAAATCGGTGGATGGTGATGGCTTAAAGTCGATGGTCATGGGTCCCTTTGGGGAAGGCCTATGTCGACGTCTATCAGCTGATATGATAGTGATGACGATAGGCATTTACATTATGATGAGGCATCGTACTAATTTACCAGACAAGCGACGCGCGGATTCATCTGCTTTTTTGCAGTTTGTATGTCATATGCCACAGGAACAGTATTTAAAAAAAATGGCTTATGTGTTATTTCAGAACTTAAGCCATCTACATTCCGAACTTCATCACAATCGGTAAAGCCGTCACGGAGATACGTGGTAACAAACATACACGCAGACTTTCGCATCACACTATCACACTAATAATGCGTAAGTGGATTTTTGTTCGGATGTTCGGATGTTTGTTAATCTATAACTACCGACCGCTGTGGCGCAGCGGGCGCAGGTCCGCCTGCGACGCAGAGGTTGCGGGTTCGATTCCAGCATCGGGACAAATGTTTGTACGATCTACAAATATTTGTTCCGAGTGTTCTGGGTATTTTCTATATATAATAAAAAATATCTATCTATGTATTGTATTGTATATTATTAAGTATACATATATATCAGTCACCTAGTACCTATAAACACAGCTTTGTTTAACAGCAGCTTACCTTGGGGCTAGATGATGCTGTGTGGATTGTCCAGCATTATTTATTTATTTATTTATAACTAGGCAGCCACTGAGCCGATTTGACTGAAATTTAAACATAGATGACCCGGAATATGGCATAGGCTACTTTTCATCTCGGAAAAACGGTTACGGTACGGTTACGGTACGGTTCCCGAGTTCCACGCGAAGGAAGTCGCGGGCGGCAGCTAGTTTATAAGTAGATAGGATAATATAGTAGGATACACACTGCAGAACGGGTATTGTATAGAATCTAACGACATTTAAATCGCCTCGGTCACAGTACAGTGCGACTGAGAAGAAAGTAGTCGCAATTGTTAACCAGTGTATTCATTGTATTGTTAACTACATACTCCTAAGTACACACGTGTTGAAGCATCACATTTCCAAAACCTTGTCTGAAAGATATTTCTATCGATAAGACCGACCGCTTGTGTTGTTTATAACGTGTACAGTGTATAATAAATATTTTTTAATCATTGTTCAATTATTCCAATTGTTATTTTTACCAAGTGTACCTACATCATTATTATGCGATCGCATTCGTACTTGTACACTGTACTTAATTAAAATACAATTTATTGTTGTTGCAGTAGCTAAATAAAATTAATTACCAATGTTTGCAAATTGATTAGTTTCCCATTAAATTGCAATTTAGAACAAATTCGTTAACCAGACCGTGTCAAATAAATATAACATTTTCCGAAATGCAACCGCTCGAACAAGTCATTATCAATACGAAGACATTCATCAGCAGCAGGGTTGTCACAACTGAGAAACAATGTTTTATATAACTAAAATAATTTCTTGCCGCTCTGCATACACTAATAGGAGCTGAATATCGGAAATTATCTTTTAGTGCACCCCTACTCCTTAAAAGAGGAATATGCCTACCCTCCAACTTTCATGCTTTTTCAGACTGTGCATTGATATATTAAAAAGCTTAAATATTTACTTATTTAATAAATAAATAACTAATAAATAAATAAATAATGATGGACAATCCACACATCATCATCTAGCCCCAAGGTAAGTTGCTGTTAAACAAATCTGTGTTTATGGGTACTAGGTGACTGATACTTAATACAATACAATACATAGATAGATATTTTTTATTATATATAGAAAATACCCAGAACACCCTCAACAAATACTTGCAGATCGTACAAAAATTTGTCCTGAGGCGGAAATCGAACCCGCAACCTCCGCGTCGCAGGCGGACGTTCGATCGCGCCATATCGGTCGCCAATAGATTGCATGTGTAACGAAATCACGTCCCCTACAATTTACCTACTGCGGCAATAAGATGATAGTCACTTCCAGAAATACAAGAACTTCTAATAAAATATATTTATACTTTATGCTCAACAACTTATTGACAACCTTTGCGTTGCGGTTGCAACTAAGAGGTTCATCAAAACGCAACCACTAGAAACAATCAACGCGACCGTGTGGCGTGTCCATTGAAGCGTTAGTACGATGGCCGAGCTACCGCATACTTATTAAACCCGCAATAGATGATTTCATATGGTGAAAACCCGTGTCGCATTAATTAGAGAAAAGATTACATATGCAGTAAATTAGTGCGGTAATGTTCTGATTGAGTCATATCAATATTATGTGATTGAGTTCAGGATTTTAAGATGGCCTGCTTTATATTTCAATAAAAAAAAATCTCAAAGTAACATCACCTTCTTTTTTATAAATAAAAATGATTTTTTGTTCTTTGGTCTTTTCTCGACAACGGCTGGACCGATTTGGCTAATTTTACCAAAAAATATTTGTGTCAATCCAAGTAAGGTTTAAACGGTGAGAAAAATAACGCGTGTGGCACCGCGCGGGTACGCTAGCGCTTCATACAATGAGTCTCGTTTAGCAACCTTACACCTGCTACTAAAAATACAAGTACCTTTTGTATATTTTTCTGTTCGTCTTGCTAGCCTACACACCGTAGCAAAGGCACCATAAATTAACCGCAACACAACACTTTCCATCCTCATGTTACCAATTACCGGCCCAGTTGCTTGGATGCGCTCGAAAGCGATTACGAAAGTGAGGAACAATCGATGGCTTCAATCATTACCCCATGTCGCGATCGGTTTCACTGACACCGTAGAACAAATCAGTGTGCAATTAGTTTTTCTAAGCCTTGTCATGGATGAATGGCGGTAGAGATTTTCTCAGAGGGGTGGTCAAATTGTAGGTAATAATAATTACCTGCATATAGGGAAAGGCAGAAAAGTTATGATAAGTTCTCTGCAGTGTTTTGTTAGGCCATGACGGAGGCCTGTAGGCGGTCTATTAACTCCGTCCACAATGGGTCTACTCTAGAAAGCGACAAACGATAATCGTGGCCAATATCGTAGCTCATCAACTAATATGTCGGTGACAACTTAGTACAGAGCATTCACGGACTTAGGCTGAACCACGAAAAGTGATACGATTTATCGCATTAATCCGCAAGAGTAGACCCTCAGAATAGGGCACTGACTCATGAACACACGAACTTAATAAACTTGCATTATTTTATTAATATATGCCATTATTTTTATGTATCCGAATAGTGGACTTTATCACTTAGCACTTAGCTTATCTTTAGCTACAGTCACAGCTGAAATGATTTAATTATTGGGTAACTCCCATTAGACCACCGATTGAAATTCACGACCGATGTGGCGCAGCGGCCGCAGGTCCGCATGCGACGCGGAGGTTGCGGGTTCGATTCCCGCCTCGGATCAAATTTTTGTACGATCTACAAATATTTGTTCCGGGTGTTCTGGGTATTTTCTATGTATAATAAAAAATATCTATCTATCTTCGAACATAATCTTTTTAATGTCTTTGCTATTTAGGTATTGTATTGTATTAAGTATATCAGTCACCTAGAACCCATAACGCAGCTCTGCTTGAGGTTAGATGATGCTGTGTGGATTGTCCAAAATTATTTATTTATTTAGTTCTTTAGGACTGCGACGTCATTTGCATACCATATTGGTTAGAAATAATTGACGTCAGAGCAAATAGTTTCGATTTTTTGTTTAGATAATGCAAGTTACGAATGAAATTGTTGCATGCAATTATTTAAAGTGTAAATAACTAAAATTAATGGTATATTAACTACTTCATTCATTGACGATTTCGGTTACGCGGTGCAATGAGTGAGTACTTTGCTTAGAAACGAGAGGTTATGGGTTCAATCCCGGGGGGGGGGGGGGGGAGAAATCTTAGCATGTTCTTCAAATATTTGTTTTGGATCTGGATGTTTCTATTATACTAATTATGTATGTAGGTCAGTAAATCTTTTAAAGGGCAATGTGTACGCTTCTTTAACAAAGTCCCAAGCGACATACAAAATTTATCAATTGTCAAATTTAAAAACTTAATTAAACAAAATCTGTCTCAAAAAGCTTACTATAAAACAACCGATTACCTAGATGATAAAAAAGCTTGGGACGAATGTGCTCCAACTCTACTTGGAATCCATAACAATAGCAAGGGTCATGCCAAAAAAGCGATAGGAACCCAGCCGGTGTTGTTGCCAGTTCTTTTACGGCATGGGCGCGTTGGAACTGGTGTAAATTTTCCTAGCTTGTAAGACGTTTCAAAGTGATCCTTGTGATTCTACTGAATAAATAATTTTTGATTTTGATTTTGATTTTGTATTCTACCGGTTCTCAAAATACAAGCTTAGCTTAGTTTAGGGTTATAGGCGCTGTTTAAATATGTCCGCTCATATATTTTATATAATTTATCTATAAGCTATAGTACAAGTCATAATGTACGGGCGCCGAAACAGCATTTTTGTAGCACACTGGTATTTCGAGCGAGGATTTGACGGCTATCAACCTACTTGACCATGCCCGATATGGTTACACCTCTACCCACCTCTACCTACACTTATAAAAAAAAAATACTTACACTAATGCACTCTAGATAGAGGCTCTATACAGGGTGAGTTTTTTTTCAGGGCCGCTGGCGCTGAGGGTAATTTGTATAATTCGTTTCATTAACATAATCCATGTTAATGAAACGTTGAGATAATAAAATAACTATAAATTAACAAGCAAAATTTAATTGTAATCACATTACATAATTATTTTATTATCTCGACCCGGTAAAATGAATACAATACATAACAATCGAATTGTTTATTATCAGATAAAGTGATTTTAAAGATTTTATAAAAAGTTTTCACCAGTAAAATGGCGAACCAAGGCCCTTAATGGTAAGCTGTTACCGTAGCTTATGTACGCTTGCCACATCAGAAATATCACTGGCACGCTGCCACCCTGAGACGAAAGTCTCATGTGACAGTATTTTACCGGAAATCATGCCCTTCGAACCGGAACACAGCAGTGCAAGCATAACAGCTTGGCGGCAGAAATAGGTGGTCTAGTTCTTTTACGGTACGAGCTCTACCACAAAGAACTATGCTATTCAAGAAAAGGTAAAGTTACAATTAAAATTATAAACTTTCAAATGACACTGCACAATTAGTCGGACTTATTAGTGAAAATGTCACAACCATGGGAAAGGGGGCCAAACGCACACACTGTAAAAACAAAATGCCTTTATTGTTAGATTGCATGATGTAGAGTGTATGCTATTCATACAGTTTTTGCAACCATGTGACATTGGTTGATAATAAACGTGTGTTTTACTGAACTTGGCTGTTATTTTGTTGTGAGATAGATGATCACTTTTCTTTTATCTCAGATAAGAAATAATTATGTACCTGAGCAACAATACTTTGTTGATCGCAATGGGTAATGGGTACTATAATTGCTATGTGTTGTGATGTTTTCGAATAAAATGAAATTGTACTTCTAAACTACAATTTTCTTATTAGAGGGTAGTTAATTGTTACCAAAATTACGCAATAACTACACAGCAACAATAACAGTAAATCAACACGATGTCTATAATTACGTATTTGTAAGCTTGTTGTTAACTATTATAACAACATGTCCATTTTATTATTTTTTATAGTTTTTTAACATGATTTGGTTCAGGCACTCACTAATATATATTACTACTCAACTTTCCAGCGTAAGTGACTTGGCTTACACGTAGTCAGCTTATTGTCAACGTAACCCTCGACTAAGTTAGATAAAACCAGCCCTATGAAGTGACAAACCACGAATGTTTGTGCCATTCTGTGTAGTACAAACTTACAAAGGTTTTGTTATGATTACTTACCCTATTATTCATCTCTATTCTGTCTCTCTGTTCACCTTACCTAGATATAACTACCACTTTTCAATTATTTGGTCGTAGCCAAGCGCGGGTTTCGTCCAAATATATTATTTAGAAGCTTTTACCGACCCTCCGTGAAAGGCGGGTAGATAGGTATTACTTTATTTATGAGTTTCCTCTGTAGGACTACTAAGCACCCCGTCAAGGGTTTATAAAGTAATGAACTAAGTTGCTATAATGGCTGCATCTTTGAGTTCTTGATAAATACGTAAAAAACTAATCATTTTTAAAGATTAATACAAAAGCTATTTATTAAAATCATCAATATATATACCTATATAAAGTAATTAAACTCACTATTAAGGCTTTGTTTTTGGAATTTGGGCGGGACTTTCAACAAACACCTACCGCTTATAATATGTGATCAACCAATTAAGCCACCGCGCCTTATTTGCTAGAAATAATCTTTGGAATATCTACGGGTTATCCAAGCCTGTCCAAAGACTAAATTTAGTCGAGAGAAGTCGCATTGCTATATTTGGTTTCGTTTATAAAATATGTATTTATCAAAACACTAAAATAATTATAATATTTACCTTGTTCATATTTGTTTCAGTAAAAACTAAGCAAGTTCGCAAGTTCTGTTAGAAGGCAGAAAAACAAAAGTCGTTACAATCAACAAGTGTATTGATATAATCCGTAACTGAGTAAGAATAAGTAAGAATAGTCTTTGAAGAAGCTTAGAGTTTTCTTTCATATTATTACGAAGTAATAAAGAAGCTCGTTAGACTTAAAATAAACATTTCTAAGAGACATCACAACGTCATCAAGTAAAGCTTCACATGGGAACCACATAATTAATAGAATACTATAATAATAATGTTTATTATTTAATTGTTGCCCGATGCGCCATCGAGGTCACAACTAACAATAATAAAAAAAAATGAATTCATGATTGAATTTTTGAAAGTGAAAGCAACACAGTACATTTGAATTAGGACAAAATTAAGGCAAGGAAGCGGATTCGAATTCTGCCTGTCAGAAAAATTTGGAACACTTCTCAAAAAACAGTTAAGCTATCTATAAGCTATTATCGCTCAACTGTTTTGTGCTTTGTGTATATAATATATCAAACCAAATAATAATAAAAATACTAATGTCAGTCTCGGACTCTAACAATCTAGTACCTTCATTATAATAGGTAATCATGTAACTAATAATTATTATTATGGTAATATTACGTATAATATAAGTATAGTATATGTGCAGTTAGGTCAGTAACAGTAAACATTTAGCAAATTAATTTAAACATTTATGTGAAAGTTAACTCTACTTTTGAACCAAATTAGCATTAAGTAATTATTTAATTTGGTAAATGTATTTTAACGATATCACCTACTTTCTTATCTTTATACTCAATACAGGGTGCCCCAAAAAAATAAGTTAAGCTCAGAAAACTAAACAAATTTTAATAATATTTACAAGAGTCTTTGTAATAGAGCTTTTCTGGGGAAGAACTACCAATTTCTGGTAAAATTACAGGCACATGAGACTTTAGATCTACAATGTCACAAGGCAACGCGCAAGTGATATCTCTGAAAAATCTCTTAAAAATGTTTAACCTCAAAATCAGAAAATTCATGTAATTTATGTTAGTGGTTTCTTGGACGTTGCACAAACGAGTAGTTTTACTTTAAGTCTATTATATAGTAGGTTAGAAAAACGGCTATTAATTTTTTTTTATCAAACGGCTGAGATTTTTACATATTTTTTTTAAATATATGTTTTAAGTATTAAGTATTATCGAACCCAATTATTATTGTTAGAGTTATCCCTCCACCCTTCCAAACGTCTTGTTGGAAAGTAACATTACGCTGCCACTCAGATATAAAAAGAGAGTCATGTCATGGCTCCACTTTTAAACTAACTTGCTTACGATTATAGTTACGTAAGTTGTAAAAGTCCGCCGCTAGTTAGAACATTTGATCTGACCCACACGCACGACGTACACGATCATTACACCTAAAAAACTTATTAAAAAATTCTAGAACAAACTGTAGCCGACGATTAGCGACAGCAAACACCAAGCTTTTTCATCTAAGAAATCTAAGAATGATTGAGAATGATAATATCTATGTTCTATTTTTGCAGTGCATGGCTCTTAACGCTTGCAAAGTTTTCGATAAATGTAAATATTAAACTAAACGTTTGAAATATCGATTTCGAAATATTCCTGTCAGTTGTCGAGACACGTCACTTGCTACTTTTTAGATATGCGTACCACCTAATCCTAGTGACGGCCGCTGCTTTAAAAACCGGGGCATAAAATAGATCGCGTGAGAATTTTTTTTTTTTGTCAGCAAGTTACAAGACAATCAAGGCACCTGCAGTGCCACCCAAAGCATAGTTTTAAAGTGTTTGCGTGGCATTGCACTGCGCTTATAACCCCGAGACATTGTTGTTAGGTCTGTCTCTTTCGCCCAGTAATTTCACTTGCTTCAGTAACCTTCAAACCTAAACACAGTAATGCTTGCACACTGCTGCTTGGAGGTAGAATATCTGACACATCGGTGGTATCCACTAAGACGGACTCTTGATGAAGAGTCCTACCACCAGGTAAATAAAAAAGCAGCAGCAGCAGCAGAAACTTACCTACCTTCCAAAAACTAAATTATATTTTTCGGTTTTTTGTCTCCTACTCAAGTACCCACTCTATGTAGAAACTTTGAGCCACCTTGAAATTATTTTTTTTCTGAAAATTAAAAACAATTCTTAGAATTTAGGTCCTAGGTTATAATGCAAGTTATCCGCTAGGGCAAAACAAAGTAACCGGTTACGGTTACTTTGTCTTTGTGGAATTTCCTCTATTAGGTACTGTAGCTCTTTTACTTTATCAAATTTGGGTCAAAGTGTTCTTCCTATTTTATACTTTGAGATATCAATATTAGAAACGCAGTGCTTTTTAATTACATACATAATAATTTAATATAAATTATTATCAACAGTTGCGAGTAATCTCGATCTCATTCTGTGAAATTTGTGGGTTTGTGATTACGCGGTTAATTAAAAAACAAACCATGTTATTGAAGAACAAAAGTAAATTTCTTTAGGCAGTACACATAACTCCGATAAAAGGTTATAGCTCAATCGCCATCTTCGATACCGCGTCTTTAGACATCATTACCGGCGAGTCTGGGTTTTTTTTACATGGATCAAATGAGTAACCAATGTAAATCGATGTTTACAACACAAGAACTAGAGTCATCTCTGTTTCTAGATCTCATTACATTCATAAAGGCGTAGTATCATTTCTAGACAACGAATATTTTGTAACAGATCTAATTATCTAATTAGATCTAATAGCAGTAACATCTGGATGGAGGATGGCTCTGAAGCAACTTCATTGTTGTTCGAATTCAAACAATGGTTTCAACATTGTAGTTCACTAGCTTTTCTAGGATGCGATGGAGTAGAGATGTTTTTTCAAATAACATTGACATTGAATTGAAAAAGAACTCAGGTAAAAGGTTAAGAAAAATCTTTAGGCCCACAATATACCGAGAACTTTTTTCACAACAACACAAGCAAGAATACATTTTATTTTTACCAAACGAAACTTTATTGTGAAGATGAAACTACATAAACGTACTTGGGAATGATTAAATTCCAAAACGTGAAAAATAATTATACTTCATGTTAGTGTGATAATATCATAAATTAAAATGAAAATGAAAATCTTTATCTATTAAGACTAAATACCTAAATAGAAAAAAAAAAATTACATATTGATAGAAATAAAAACTTCCTTGAGAACGATTACTCTTGACTATTTTTTATTTATTTTCCGTGTTCTGGTTGATTTGCTGCCTTTATTGTGTTTTTACAGTCAAAAACATTTATGGCTACATTTCGATTGACTTAGCAACCTCCTAAAGGTCCTATAGGTTATGCCAAATGAATAAATATTATGTGAAAATTTCCAAACTCTATAATGAATCATGCATTGTTTCTAAGTATGTTACGTTTCCCATCCATGAATGATATAGTTTTATGTGACCTAGACCAGCACTGAGCAATGTCTAGCCTATGAGCTATTACACTATCATAGTGAAACATCGGTTATAGTCGCTTTTGGAACTCTTAAGCAATGTCATTGTTGTTCGCACAATAGCTATGAACCAACACTATCTCTACATCAAAATTTTTATTCACATTAATAGTGTTTCTAGGTTACCTTAATTTTATTACAATAAGTATATTTACCTACTCTAATAAAGTAATATCACACACAATGTCGGACTTCAATTATATTGTAATTATTATTCATACCTCTTCCTCCTTGTATCGTAAGTAAGTTCATATGAGTCAGTGGCCAACTCTGGTGACCGAGTTTCTAGGCCGCCCGAAGGCCTCTGTCATGGCCTAACAACTTTGAAAAATCCGGGACCGATTGCTTAACGTGCCCTCCGAAGTAAAATAATGTATCGTAAAGTATATAAATATATAAAATATATAATAATCGGACCAAAATAATGAAACCGAGAGAATATTAATGTTCTATACAGTAGTCTGACGTGTTGGGTTTACTAACAGGTAGCTAGTAGTAAGTAACTATAAAGGCTTGTGGTGAAGTACCAGGTACCATCGATAACGACGGACAAAGCGTTCATAAAAGTAAAAGTTCCATATTTCTCACCACACGGAAAGCTCAATGTCTTTATTACCTACAAGAAGATCTTGTAGGTAATAAAGACATTACACAACGGTCAACTCGACTAATTCCCTTTGCTTTATGCAGCTAACAACGACCTTTATTCTGATGGAAATAAAGGTCAAACTCGTTCGTACTATATCCGCAAACATTAGCTCTGATCTATTGCGCCTAGGTTATATAACAGTATCGCATGTTATTACTCTGTCAGGGGTTTTGAATTTAAAAGCACTTACCTCACAAAAAACAAAACATGGCGTTAGTATGATGTTATGAACCGGATATGGAATAAAATATATGTTTAATAACCGTTATTAAAACTTTTATTCTAAAATACCATTTAAACAAGTCTGAAAAGTAACACAACTTGACCCAATAAGCAAAGTAAGTATGAAGTTTAATTCATCATAATAATAACTAAGTAACTAAATAAAATGAAGTCCGCACCATAACTAATTGTGAACACTATTAGTAAAGCGCTATTCAATAATAAATAGGTCGATCGCAAATAATTGCAATCATCAAGTTATAATTCGATATTACTGTTACGTTACGACATTAGCAAAGCTTGATTAACTTTCATAAGTCTAGGTTTGCTAACGTTGATTTTCAGTGATAGATTCACCAGTTTTTTAGAACATGAAAATGTTATAAAAAACTGAACAGATGCGCAGGTGCCTATTATATTTTGTGTATGTATGTATAGCTGTCATTATCATAAAACCAACACTTTTATTTAATGACATAGTTTATTACAACAAAATATTTACCTAATTAGTTTCCAACAAAGCCATGTTTATCGAAAAAAGAATAATAATAGTCTCTGTTTATAAAAACATACCCTATTCAACCAGACAGTCTTTTGTCCGCAAATTGTAATGTGATGTGCCACTTTCATTCACCGCATATCATTCACCAGAAAATTAGCATAAGTTTTGCGGGGTTTTTGTTTTTGTGTTATTTTATTTTGTTTGTGCCAAAGTGCATTGCGCCAACAGAAACATTTTGATTTTAGTTCCGTTCAGAGCGCGCAATGCCACAGTACAAAATATTAGTACTGGCAATGCGCTCATAAAGCAAAATATTTTATTTGACATTTCACATTTGATATGTAATGTACTCGTAGTATAACCTTTTTGGTCTATAAGTATTTTCTTAGGTATAGCTAAAAGCAATGCAAAATGTAATCTATAAGGAAAGTAATTTTTGGAGCTCTGTTTTATTATCTCTGGGGATTTTTATTGCTCTGTTACGAGTAGGCAATGTCTTTTAGAGATAGCTCTAACAGACCTTCTATCTCTAACCAATACTTTTTGTTTTGACCTGTATTGATGACCTCAGTGGGGGGCGATGGTGGACCCGGCTGAGAAGAGAGAGGAATACTTACTGTATTTAAGCATATTAAGTAAGTATTTATGAAAAAAGATGTACATTCTATCTTTTAACTGGTTCCCATAATATAAGATTTACTTTGTTTTGTCTAAAAATATCCGCCAATATTTATTTATGAATAAATTATACTCATTTATTGTTGTGAATATACGTTCATAAACAGTAAAAGTTCATTTAATATTTAGTTCCATAGTTTGGTCTACTTAAATCCTTCTAACAATATTTTTACCATAAGAGCGAAATATCATTTAATCAAATATTTTCCGTTATCTAAAGTATATTTTTCTATAACAACCTGTTGTGGTACCTCGTAACAAATGATGATTACCCTGTATTGATCTGTAAAACTTTCCAGCATCCATCGTCATGGCTTTCTCTCTCGTCTTCATTTATATAATATTACTTACTATTTACCTATTAATTTGTATCAATTATCCAGTCTAGTTGCGCAACATAACTATTTATAAAATATTAATTGTATGAAATTTATCTTTTTTAAATTAATTAGGTACTTATCTACCTACTAAATCGTACCTATTTACAAAATTATTATGTACTCAACATAATGTTTATTTTGAGATGAATTTGACAAAGCAAACCTTGCATTCATTGTGGAAAAGTAAGTAAATGGGAACTATCGTTTCGAATTTTATTTATAAATCCTTGATAACTGATAACTATATTATGTCAATATTGCAAGAAGCTTGTCTGCAGTTAGCAAGCAAACAGGGACTTTCAAAGATAGCCTTGTTTGTTTAAAATAACCCGCGAATATATTTGTTTCACTTTTATTTCTTTTACTCCCTTTTGGAATCCTGTATTTTGGCTATTTATTTACCAGCATTTTTCTCAAAAACATGCTGTTGACCTATCAAATTGTAAGACTATCGAACCAACCAACAACGGTTCGTAAGCTCTATCAAACATACAAATCGAGTGCTTACCAGCTAAGTTGACTTCTTTCTCGACCAACTAGCCAAGCTAAGCCGTCTTATCTCCAATTCCAGAAGCATCTTAGTACATTGAAGTTAGTCTAATGGCCCATTTACACCATACTATAATTGCATGCAAGAATTGCCTTATCAAATCCATTTTTGAACATTTTTGTTCCAAAACCAATTTCACAAGGCAATTCTTGAATGCAATTATTGTATGGTGTAAATGGGCCATAACATATTCAAGTACAGTAAGAGAATATTGTTTCTAGCCTGACTTACAGAAGCCAAGTGCCTTCGCCAAGGACGTAGAGCGTTTCTTGCCAAGTAATTATTAGTCTCGATATCTACTTATGGCCACTATGGAGGATGACACGCAGAAAATGCTCTGGCAATTCTATGAAGGTCAATGATAAATAAATATGTTCTTTATAATTTATAGTAATTTAATACAACATTTGCAACCGTTAAATTTTATATATATGTGTATTAAAAAAATCTAGCATTTGTGAACATTTAAATAACATTTTCTTATCCCGTGACATATTTCTATTGGTTAGAATTTCACACATTTCCATCTAGCAGACAAAGCAAAGCTGATTATTGGGATATTTTATTTAAAGAACCAACATAAAAATATATACCTTCGTATATACTTATATACTCTTACTATGTTATATCTTATATACTCGTACTATGTTATATATTTTCCTGAGTTAGTTTACTTGGAATTTTTATATAACGTAAGCATCACTCCGCTCAATCCGCCTAAGATTAGAGGCAGCTGGATCGTCGATAGTAGTCTTCCGGAGCTCTATCATTATTGAGCGGCTCAACTAGATTGCTTTTACTTTTCTCCGAGCCACCTAATTACAGTTGAACTACATTTATATTCATGCTTCAGTGTTACTAGACGACCGATGTGGCGCAGCGGGCGTAGGTCCGCCTGCGACGCGGAGGTTGCGGGTTTGATTCCCGCCTTGGATCAAATGTTTGCACGATATACAAATATTTGTTCCGGGTGTTTTGGGTATTTTCTATATATAATAAAAAATATCGATCTATGTATTGTGTTGTATTAAGTATATATCAGTCATCTAGTACCCATAATACAGCTCTGTTTAACAGCAGCTTACCTTGGGGCTAGATGATGCTGTGTGGATTGTCCAGCATTATTTTGTTATTATTTAGAAGGTTCATCTGTTTCATTACGTCTCAAAAAAAGGGCTTTGTATGAAATTTGCCGCAGACGCACGGGAACACGTCAACGGGCCGACCGACGCGATTTCAATCAGTGAACTGTCAAGAAGCTGTCATATTCATTGAATATAAATACGTCAGTTTTTCTTTGAAACTAAGTGAAATCGATTGCAACCGAATTACATAATAAGAGGCTGTTCCAGTACGATTGATCGTAAATGTAAACGTATCGTCCAGCTGTCAAATTGTATAGGATTTGATTTGACGACCGAGTTAATCAATTATAACAATTAAGTATAAAATGATAGTGGCGCTGCCATTATAGACTGATGCGTGTTTGGAATGTGATTCAACTTTTTTCTTATTTGTCGGAACTAAACAAGTTTTACGTAACGTGATTATGTATTATGCGTGACCAAATGCCAAAATTCAGTTTTTTCGATAGACAATTAATTTGCAGACTGTTTTACGATTGGAATGCATTATTACATCAATATTTACATTGTGGAAATGAGCTTAGGTAAGTTGTATTCTTATGTAAATTAAATTATAAACAAAAGTCAGACATTTATTAATATAATAGAAAGTACGCTGTTTTAAATACCTAATGAGTACGTTTTCTACTTAAATAATATCTAGGTTAGTTCGAGATTATTTAGGATTCATTCATTATTAAATAATTGCTCGTGTAGGTATCTATCTTCCCTCTACTAAGTTATAATTTTGTTCTGCTCATGGAACTAATATGTACCTACTACCGGTTCTGCTATAATCAAAGATTGCTTATCTTCGAGCAAATAGCAAGTATCTTGTCATTTAAATGATCTTTTAGGCAAAGATTGGGACACTGTGTCCCAACAAATTTTGTCCGAATCGACAGCAACTCAGATTTTTTATATAGTCAAAGCTTTTATGTATAATTTTGGTAAGTGGTTCTACTCGTATTATATATTATTACAACATTATAGACAAGTATCATTCCCGTGTGGTCGGAAAGTCGATATTCCCTGTAATTGAATTTATAGGAACACGCTGCAAACTTCCTGAACATAGGAGATGTTCAAACATGCCATTCAAACGTGGCTTTAATCACGTACGCAATAAACAACATTTTGCAATAACTGAAACGGGGAGCTTGGTCTAGGATCGTGACTTGAGCGCGTATAGCTTACAAGTAACTTTCCAACTTGTTTGAAAATCAGTACCATTTCTAATAAAACCGGCTGTGTTGAGATGGAATCTCCATGAGAAAACATTAAAAGCAATGATAAATTGCAAAAAAGTACTTCCCCATTGAAACTAAAAATATAGGTTTTTGATAAAGAACTAAATGTAGTAAAGGTTACGGGAACGTTACTTAGGTTTTTAAAAACTAAGATTTAAACTTAAATTGACGAAAATAATATTCACAAATTAAATTGATTGAAACGTCTGAGACGAAGTTTATTCTCTGAACGAATGCTTATCCAAATCTTATTACTACGAGCCGTGAGGCACAGATCGCGTGGGCGGTCGAGATAACGCGGCCGACCGTGCAGGTGCAAAAGTGCATCGTTGCACTTTCATGTGTTTAATGTTGTGACTAACCTACTGGCCGGTAGCATAACTCTTCCCTCCTCAAGTGCGAAATTATCGGGTCTCGCGGAAGCTGCGATCCGATCATTTCGCAATGACATGAAACGGTACACAAATAAACCAATAAAAACTATGACTAAAATTAAGTACAATATTAGGGTGCCTAAACTAACACTTTTTACCGTAACGCCACTGATCTCACTTTCACTTTCACCGAACACGTCATTGTCATTCAATTGTAGAATGCGTGAGAAATGCTTCATTTCCTCTAAATTGACGTTCTTGATATTTACGGTAGAGATTGTTGTATTCATTGATTTCAACTCAGGTAACGTTATTAATGGAGTAATCTTAAACTGAAGGTTCTCTGCATACGTTCTGCGATAACTCAATTTATACTCGTCCAGGTGAACCTCACACTCTTCCGTAGTTGTTATTATATATGTACCATAGAGTGACTCTCTGATGTTATCATGGCTGCATTTTTCCAACAATATTGTTGGTTTTCGTGTGAAAACAATCCAGCTATCCAAACTGATTCTCTGAATCTTGGTGTCTTCGATATCAACGGCGTATGGTACACACGAAGATGGGTCTGACTGGAACTCCATGAGCTGTTCTACACAGGATAGTGTTGAAAACTGAGCCACGTTGTCATCGTTGCAAAGGAAATTGTTATCCGCTGCAATCCTTTCGCATGGCTTAGTAACCGGCAGGTATTTCGAATCTTTCACCAAAAGGTAAGGGAACTCGGGAAATACTACTACAGTTTTGTTTATGGAAACTTTATAAATTGGTAATGAATATATTTTATAATAGTTGTAAGTGATTTTATCTGTGAGTGGAACTTCCAATATGAACGTTATCTGGTTTTCTTTAACATAAGCCATAACCTTAATAAGCCTTTCTAATTTTAACAAATTACTCTCATCTGCTTCATACACTAGGCTATTTACTTGCTCTATAGATCTTAGTATGTATAACAGTTCCGTAGAATTTATAATTGATTGATGTAGTACAGACACTTTACTTAAGGCCAACGCTGTCTCTATTTCATTTAGCGTCACATAGATGGTTCTAAATATACTCATAAACATATCAAACATGCTTAAAACATACGTCAGATAGAGACAGGTATTTTCTTTAAAATCTTTATATTTAATTACTTCCTCAATGACTTTTAGTCGCTTGTCCAATATTAATGTATTTTCTTGTAAGGTTTCTGTACTATTCACAAAACTATCCAACATTTTGGTGATCATGGTTATCTTTTTATAATTAAACATCTCTTTGGAATTGATTCGCGAAATTAGAGAATCGTATCTAACAGCATCATCATTGTCCAGGTTTCCTGAAACAGCCTTAACTAGTGACCCCAGAGGATTAATTAAACCTCTCTTATATCTATGTAACGGAACTAACTGCCGAAATTTCACTACAGTAATATTACGTATATATTCTAGTTGAGTCTTTATGCCCATAAATTCATTGACAAAAGGCTTATGACTATCGACTAACCTAATAAACTCATTATACTTTGATATATGAAAGTCTAAATCATCACTAATACCACTTAAATCTAAAATCTTAACTATTAGCCACTTATCTTCCTCCTTGAACGCTTCTCCTTGCTTAATAGGTAATATCCCAGGATTATTTTCAATCCTTTGAAGTTGAAGGGCCTGGCACAGGGGAAGCAGGGTTACTATGACCAAGCACCACCTGTGGAGGGCGTTTAACATTTTTAATCGCTACCTTTGTCTCTCTTTTGCCTATTTGCATATTCGCTACATTCCGCTCTACCTGACTTTTTACCTTTGCTTTCTTGTATCTTGGTTTGTCTTTGCTCTTTCTAGTATTTATGTCTTTCGTATACACAATGTCACCTGGCTCTAACACTACGTTTTCTCCTAACCGTTTCTGTCTAACAGCTTCTTTTCTTTCTACCATTTTATCAGAAAGATATTGATATAAAAACTTTGTTCGTTTAGCGTGGTCGTTTAATAATTGCTGTGTATAGGTCTTTTCAAATTCACCATCAAATAATTTGTTAGAGTCCGTATGCCCAAAAACTATTTCAAACGGTGTCAGTCCTGTTGTTGAATGGATTGTGTTATTGTAGGCCATTATAGAGTAAGTCATTACCGAAGCGGCGTCTGTACATTTTTGCTCGTACTTAGCCAAACGATATATTTCTATTAATGTTGAGTGAAAACGTTCAACAATACCAGTTGAGTTGGGGTTATTTGGTGTACAAATGTGTAGTTGAATTTTATACATACTAGCAAACTCTTTCATTAGTTCATTATTAAACTCAGATCCGGGATCACTACTTATTTTGTTCGGTACGCCGTATATTGCAAAGAATTTAATCAACGCACGAACTACCTCTGGTGTTGATTTGTTTTCAATTGGTAATGCCTGTCCTAATTTACTGAATGCGTCTACAATAGTCAAATAGCTTTGATTTTCAATAGAAAATATATCTATAAAGACTTCCTGAAATGGCGCTGACTGCGTTTGAGTTAATTCTATGGTTGGCTTTATTGGTTTTCTGTCATACTTCATTCTTTGACAAGCCTCACATGCGTTTATTACAGCTGATGTCAATACTTGCATGTTATGCCAAAAATAATTTCTTCGTATCCTAACTATCGTTTCTTTAATTCCTCTATGACATGTTTTTCCTTCATGGTGCTGTAATACAATTGCTTTCTGTTCATTCTCATCTTCCACAAATATCACTCTTTCAGTACATTCATAAAACTCTACCATGCCTTCTTTAAATAGTTTTATAACAACGCTGTTAAATACCTTTCTATGTTTATTATCTTCAAAATATATAAAATATTTTGTTTTAGGTTTGATGTATTCCTTCAAAAACTGTTTAACTATCTCTTCGTCATTTATAGGTAAAAATACTTCAAGTATTTTCTGTTTGTCTCTAGTTATATTTTTAACCTGCATTTCTTTCCTAAACCAAGTAAACACTAAGATCTGATTTGGTTTTGTATCAACGGCTTCATTTAGAATAGGAATTCCTTTAGACTCTAGATCCGCAGCTGAATGAATAGTTCCTTCCGTACTACTGGATAATGGTGGTAGTGGGTAAGTATGTTCTAATTCTGAAATATTACGAACCGTATCTGTATCGGAGGAGGTATCTGATAACTCTATTATCTCAATAGGTGGTTCGTCGTCGTCACTGTCTCTAGCCAAATTAGAAATTTTACTAGTTATTTCTTGAAGGTGTTTCTGAAGTCGCTGTTCTTTTTCATCAACATTTACCTTCATTGATCCGTCTGACGAATCATTATCTAAAGCATTTACCTTGATGCGTGATAACGCATCGGCGTTCGTATTTTGCTTTCCCTTTTTATACTTAGTCTCAAAATCATACTCTTGCAACCGAAGTCGCCAACGTGTAAGCTTACTGTTTGGTTCCTTCAAGGAATCCAACCATGCTAGAGGGCGATGATCAGTATAAATAGTAAATTTATTACCGTATAGGTAGGGCCTAAAGTGTTTGACGGCCCACATAACAGCTAAAAGCTCGCGCTCTATAGTGCTATATCGCATTTCAGTCTCGCTGAGGGTCCTACTTGCATAAGCGATTGGCTTATCAGTTCCTACAACACCCTGTGATAGTACGGCGCCTATGGCTACGGCGGATGCGTCTGTTGTTAGAATATAGGGCTTTGATGGATCAGGATATTGAAGTATAGGCGCATGTGTCAATAGTTCCTTGCACTGATTAAAAGCATCCACGTACTTTTGGTCTATTAAGATCTTACTTCGCTTTTTAAGACAGTTTGTCAACGGTTTTGTTATTTTGGCAAAATCTTTGATAAAGCGTCTGTAATAGCCTATGAGACCAAGAAAACTTTTGATCTCAGTCACGGTTTCTGGTAACGGGTAATTTAAAACTGCCCTTATTTTGTCGTCATTAGGTTTAAGGCCTTGGTCAGTGATGGTATGACCTAAGTAAAGTACCTCTTTTCGGAGAAATTCGGATTTATCGAGTTGTACTTTAAGATTGTATTCTCTCAGTCTATTAAAAATGGATCTTAAATCCGTAAGGTGTTCCTGCATGCTAGTACTATAGATAATTATATCGTCCATATATACCAAGCAATGCAATCCTTGGAGCCCTCTAAGAACATTATCCATGGCTCTTTGGAAAGTCGCTGGCGCTGTCTTGAGCCCGAATGGCATTCTTAAAAACTCGTAATGACCTGCTTCCGTGCTAAATGCAGTCTTCTGTCTGTCACTTTCATTTATTTCGATCTGGTGGTAGCCGTTGGCTAAGTCCAAAGTTGTGAAATATTTACTCCTTCCTAATTTGTCAAATAAATCGGTGATGTTAGGCAATGGGTATTTGTCGTCTGTCGTTATGTCGTTGAGTCTCCTATAGTCAATCACCATTCGAAACTTTACTTCCCCTGAAGCATCCATTTTCTTGGGAACAAGATGAACAGGTGCATTCCATGGCGAGTGTGATTCCTGTATTACGTCATTTTTTAACAACTTCTCTACCTGTGCTTTTATTTCTTGTGTTTGAACCGGGGGTTGCCTGTATGGCTTAACATAGATAGGGTCTTCATTTTTAGTTCTAATAAAATGTTTTACCTGGCTTGTGAAGCTTAAAGGAAGCTGCTCACAATAAAATATATCCTTGTATTCTTTACATAGCTCTGATATGCACTTCTGTTCCTCTTGGTTCATGTGGTTAAGCCTAAGTCGCGTCAAGTTTTCTTCTAAAATGTCATCTACTTCCATGTCTTTCATTTCTACGTCATTATAACAGTTTACGTTTACTATTTTGTCTGTCTGAACTTCTTCTACTTTAAATGGGGCTGTAATTTTCAAAGTAATTGGTATCTCTAGCGTGTTTTGAATAATGGTAGTACCATAACCATTTTCGCATTTGACAATAGCAGCTGGCATTCGAACTCCTTCACAGAACTGCTGAAAGTTCATTATCACATCTCCCGAGTAAACGTCTGTAGGCAGTAGTACTTTCTGCTCAGTACGTGGGGCTAACTCTATGACATGCGTACCTGTACGTTGTACTATAGGCAACGTCGTTGTTTTAGTTCTTAGCTTATTATCTTTTAAGTCAATTAGAGCCTCTAACTGTATTAATAAGTCATTTCCTATAAGTCCGTCATATTGAGCGTCAACATTGTAAACGTAGAACTTATGAAACTCGTTGCTGTTAAACGATGGCATCAATGGGATTTCAATTACCTCATTATGACTACTCGATGCATGTGTGCTTATTACTGTGAATGGTTCACACAAAGTAAACTCGCGGAAAAATTGATGAGCTTTTTGTGGACTAATAAACGAGCGGGTACTGCCAGTATCTATCATAAATTTTCCATCAATTTCTGGCAGATACACATATGGTAATTTTAACTTTATGTTACAATTTAAGTTTATTATTTGACGTCCTCTATAGAGGCTAGTGCCTGAAAATTTTCATTTTCCGAGACTTCCAAGGTTTCGTCAGTCACGCTTTCCTGTACGCCTTCTACTGTCGGTTCCATATGCGGATAATAGTATTCCGCATAACCACCGTCGTCATAGTACACATAACCTTCCTGATTCTCATAAGTTTCGTAACCTCCTAGCTCTAGCTCATTTAATTGGAAGCCTTGAGGGCGAAAGCCTTGAGGCTGGTAGATTGGTGTTGTTTGTACCTTTTGAGGAGGTGCAGTCCTCATGCTGATATCAGCGTTAGTCATTGGTGCATTAGTGGGCTTGACGCCTTGGGAATTTTGGGGCCGATAACCAAACTGTTGCGGTTGGTACCCAAATTGCTGTGGCCTATGAGTGTAACCTTGAGGTTGCATAAACCTAGGCATGCCGAACTGTTGTGGCTGCATCATCTGTGGTCTATAACCAGTTGGAACCTGTGGGGCGAATCTGTTTACGTATGGTGTCCTATACTGAACGTTCCCCGGGATACCGAATTTAAATTGCGGAGGAGCGCTGAATGTAGGCCTGAAACCTAAAGGCTGAGGCGTGCTTTGCACTGAAGGCCCTTTAATTGATGTTTGTGTAGGTATACCCGTCGCAGGCTGTGGTCTAAGCATTTTACTTCTAAGGCTATATTGTTCGTAAAAGCTCACGTCCTCTAATACAAACTCAAGTGCTTTTTCCAAAGTATCAGGCATTTTTATACGAACTGCCCGAATAAGATTTTCTGGCAGGTTGTACAAGAACACGTTAAGCGCTAAATTGTTGTAGATACTAGCCTTGCTGTTTCTAACGTTCGCGTCTGTTAGTTGGTTGACCTTAGATATAAGGATTGAGCGAACTGACTGCACTCTATTACAAAACTCTAGATAAGTTTCCCCTTGTTTCATCTTTAATGTCTCTAGCTCTATTGAAATACATTCTTCACTTCTAGGATCACCGAAATGTTGGTTAAGCAACGTCTTGAGTTGCCCCCAAGTTTGAACATCGTTTCGCTCACTTATAAGTGCGGCGGCGTCTTCCGTTAATCTACTAGTGATCGTGTGGAACACGTAGAGGTCTTGCTCTGCATTCCCTCTATACTTATGAATAACATATTCGCATTTTCTTAGAAATAAATTTAAATGACGTTTATTGCCATTAAAAATAGGCACAATACAAACAATTTCTCTTGGTATTATAGCTAATGTTGTTGGCGGCGTCGTAGCCATTTTAAATTAATATAAATTGAATTTTACAATAAACTAACTAATAAGAACTGTTTGTTCACTGTTCACTTAATTCTACCTATGCTATTTCCTAATTTCCTATGATAGAAAACCAGAATACGTTATAGTGGAAAAAGTTCAATTCCAAATTATAACAAAACTTTATGCACAATGGGAAAGAAAGGATGGCAAAGATTTTACTCACCCGCCAGTCACCACCATCATGCTGCCCAGATACACTTCACAATATTTTGTTGGTTCGAACAGATCTGAAACCCGTTTTCCGTGTGAAAACTCGCGGGAAACTCGTGGAAATCCTACCGGCTGCGCCAGTAAAGGTTACGGGAACGTTACTTAGGTTTTTAAAAACTAAGATTTAAACTTAAATTGACGAAAATAATATTCACAAATTAAATTGATTGAAACGTCTGAGACGAAGTTTATTCTCTGAACGAATGCTTATCCAAATCTTATTACTACGAGCCGTGAGGCACAGATCGCGTGGGCGGTCGAGATAACGCGGCCGACCGTGCAGGTGCAAAAGTGCATCGTTGCACTTTCATGTGTTTAATGTTGTGACTAACCTACTGGCCGGTAGCATAACTATGTATAGGTTTTTGTACCAAGTAATTTTTTGAGTAATATTTAAACGAATTTATAAATATATGACTAATGAAAAATAGTATTTAAATATTATACTTGCACTATGTAATAGGCACATGTAATTTTGTCCCCATTAACGGGGACACGGTTAATGAGGACTTCGGGAATACACGGTAATATTTAGCTCTTTTTCTTCTTATCTGTAATAATGGCATATGTACTCAAGTCGAGCTGCGGAATATGGTCGTAAAATACTATCTGTGGTTATTGTTATGTACGAGTATATAAATATCACATAGGTAACCTATGTGATTTTTATTATAATAAGATCCGATTTAAATATTTGCAGAACATTGGGCTATAATCGAACACACATATTTTATAGAACTAGTAACTGCTTTATAATGTATAAAATAAATACCTTTAAAACTTCCTAACTATAAATATCGAAGTTTGTAAAAATATCCCCCGTCCCGCTGGGAATTAATGGCAATATGAAATTCATACGTTTCTCCTTTCAAAACTACTCGTAGGTCTCGGAATCATATTTCTGAATCTATTTTTATACTAAAAATTTATGGGAATTGCATTTGAACTCGTAGAGCGTCTATCGAACTTTACTTAGATATCGCGTTAGATATTGACGACCTCGGTGGCGCAGTGGCCGAGTGCTCAGTTGAGAAACAGCTAAAGTAAGTAAGTTCGTATGAGTCAGTGGCCAAACTCTGCCTCTGTCATGGCCTAAAAACTTTGAGAAACAGCTTAGGGTTCGATCCACGCTGCCTTATAAATGTTTGCATGATCTGTAAATGTTTGTTCCGGGGCTGGATGTTTGTAAGTATGTATTATAGTAAGTATGTTTAGTAAGTATGTATGTAAGTATTTACAAAAACAATACAAATAATAAATGTATTCGTCAGTTATCTGGTTTACATTGTACAAATTTGGGGTTAGATGGCACTGTGTAAAAATGTCCGTCAGTATTTATATGTTTAATAAATTTTTATAAGTTACATTATTTTTGAACTAAGGGCCGAAACACATATAAGTGATGCGGCGCCGACACCGGGGCTGCGTCGCGTGCGTCATACGGCGATGCCGCTTGTAAGACGCACATGGGCGATGCGACTGTCGTACCTACGTACAATGTACGTAATATTTATATTTTAGGAGCCGACCCGGCGCGGTTTTACTCGCGTTTTGTTCACAATTTTTCATAATATCTCACCGTTTAAACCTTACCTGGACTCCTACAAACATTTGACCAAAATTAGCCAAATCAGTCTAGCCGTTGCCGATTTTTAGCAAGACACGCCGCACAGCAACTCATTTTTATTTATAAGAAGAAGATTAAGAATCACTTTATTACAAATAAGTTTTTATTACCTAAGTACTGGATGTACCTGTATGTGACTGTCCAAACAGTGACCTAAATAGTCTTGCTTGAACCCACACTAGAATTATTACTCTGTGCTAAGATTCCCTGTTTCTGTGGGTGTTAGAAATTGCGAGTAATGTGGTATTTTGCTGTAATTATCATTTTGTAGCTCTCTACTTTGCGGTTTTTTTATTTTGTAACATTGAAGTTCGAGCCCTACACCACGCTGGCCCCAAACTTTGGACAAGGCCTAACTCTTAGGTACCTCACTCATTAAAACTTAATAATACATTAGTAAGACAATTCAAATTATACATAGGCACAGGTTGCGGCAAATATACCGCCTCAAGATCAAACCGACATCGCTTCAACCCAAACAATTTTATATTCTTTGTTTGAATAATTTAAAAGTTCATACTGAAACGCAGACTAATCAACATCATACCAGCGTCATCAATCACACTCCGGAAAAAGGAACGTTGAGCAGAGGCGATGCGTATCTAGCGCCGTGGTGACACATCTGCTACAACTACTAGGTACAACCTTAATTCTCATGAAAACGTTATCACAAATAAGTGTGTAATTTAATTAACGTTTGTATGCGACTGAGAAAATAAAATTAATTACATGTACAAAGTGAAGTAATTAATCAAAATGATTATGATTGAGGTTAATTCGTTTTGGTGTACTGATTTAGACATAGGTACGGGTTTTAATTATTCACACATGGTTTTTGCGTCATAGTAAAAGTCGCGGGCCGTAAGTGGATTCGATTAGATTAGCACAGGATTGCGATAGATGGCACAAACTAAGGTAGGCCTATATCCAGCAGTGGGTGAAGTCAGGCTGTGAATGATGATGATGATGGTTATTGCATCACTTTCTATATAAGGAAAAGCTGTTTTCTCTTTCTGATTGCTATAATTTTACTTTATTAGATCTTTAGTGGTTTTACTTTATTAGTTAAAATGTTAGTTTATTATTATGTGTGGGTACTTTACTTTAGATAGGTACTTTTGTATCTGACACAAGACACAAAAGTGTCCAGTTTGCGCCCTGCCTTCATTGTAGTCGTAGGTGCAGTTGATATGCAGTGAGTAAGGAAGGCAGTGAGCCTCACGCAAACGTCACGCAAACGTGCAATTTTAGTTTGACGTTTCTAATGTAGCAAACGTCAAACCAACGGCTCTTTAATCAATTCACCCCGCTGTCAACTCATCCTACGGGATGAGTTAACTAAATCATTATTTTATCTTATTTTTATTGGTTAACTCATCCCGCTCTTAGAACAGATGAAAATTAGTGTATTATTATAGCCGTTGGAAGTTTTAATTTTTTTTTGTTGCTTTGTTGTTTCCTTAAACCTAATGTCGAAATACGTTTTACGTCTCTATACAAATCATAAAACTTAACAACGGGATCAGTTGTCCGATTCTAAATATTCATTACGTCAACTGATCCCGCTGTCAACTCATCCTGCGGGATGAGTTAACTAAAACATTATTTTATCCAACACCGTTCGTTCGCGTGACGCTGCATGAGGCTCGCTGCCAACTATTAAGTTTGTATGAGTCAGTGGCCAACTGTTGACAGAGTTTTTAGGCTGCCCAAAGTTCTTTGTCATATTAACTGTGTGTGTAGCTATCACAAGTAACATGCCCCGATTCTACTAATTCTATGTTGCATACGTAAGCACCATAGAGAATGAACGCAGGTTTCTTGTCTCAATTTATAATATAATTTTTAATATTAAGTATAATCTTTTTAATATTTAAAATTTTATTTTATAGATTTCAAAAATTCTTTACCATACTTATTAGAGTGCTACATTAGTACATCCCTGAATAATATAGGCTATACATCCGTGCGTAGCCGAGATGGGCCGCTAGTCGCTTTTTTAAAAATAATGCATGCATATTAAAATACTACATTATCCCTAAGTAACATAGGCTATATTTATTACTAGCGACCCGCCACGGGTTCGCACGGGTGCTGGGAAGGACTGCTAGTTTCATTATAAAGTGGCCAATGACTATAGCTCGGTTGTTATGCGTGGCATGTGTGCTGTGCATCCGCTTACATAACGATATCGAGATGACCGCAACAAACTAAAACGCACTTCAATTAGCTAGGGTTGCTAAAAGTTTTTTCCTTAGCCATTTTTTTATATTAATTTACAAAAGTTGCTTAATCATTGTACAATGTATTTATAATAATATACAATTGCATACAATCGGTATTTTGTTACCAAAAATAAACTTAAACTTGTGCCTATGCGAACTAAGTCCAGGGCTCTTATGCAAAATGGTAATAGCAAAGTCAACTTCTGAAAAACAAGGGTAAAGTTAAGGTCGAAATCTTGGCTGTCTTTTAAAATTTAGATGTTTCGGACATCCATCATTCTAAGATATTATTATTATTTGCCAAGCAATCGTCAAACGCGGTCGCGGGTGGTGCTCATGAAAAAGATCATATATTATATATAGCTTCGAAATTTCAGCACAAATGACAAAACAAAAAATTTGGATTTCGAAAAACGAACTAAAGTTCCTTTACCGTACCGATTATAAAAGTCAATTATTAAAAACGTCAAACATATTACAAAACAATGAAAAAACCTTATAACGTAGCTAGCTACGAAATTCAAATACCGAAACGGATTATAATATGGTTAATAAAATCTCGTAATTTTTATGTGACATCCCTAAATAAATTCGAATACTTATTCTAATCCAATTACGCATCTACGTACGCGACGCGATAGTGAAAGTACGGTCACACTGCGTCCTTGGTGTTACATCACGCACAGTCCGGTCTGAGCGCGTTCGAGTTCAAATGGTACGTATCTTTGTCAAGAACTGAACTTGACAGCAGCACAGCTACCATTTTTTTTTTTAATTTTATAATACTTTGGTTCAAAATTACATTTGATTGGGTCCCTTAAACCAGACGCCGCCGTCGCGGTAGACCTCGGAGAAGATCGGAAGCGGGACGATCTCGATAAAGATCTTAAAGACTGGCCTACAGTAGCCAAAGGCCTCCCTCCCTTTCTTCCATACTTCTGGATCTGCCTGCAGTAGGAAAATATGGGCTAAAATAAATAAATAAATAAAATATTTAGTGCAAACCTGAAGGTGTTAAAAGGAAAGTGCCCTCAAAATTGCAGATTTCAATGTTCAATACTACGGGTAGTACAATATAGTTGTTACAGAAAAATAGGTGGTAGTATTAAGACAATGAGAACATGGAGATAGACTTCTAGGTCTTACCTACCGTTTTTGCTGTGCTTTTCTGGTCAGTCAGTCATTTAGTAAAGCAATGCTTCGAGCATATTAACAAATTATTCTCAATATCTTTGAGCAACGCTTGGTAAATTTTAGATGGCTTAAAAGCGTTGCTTGTGTTCTTTCTATAAAATTATATCACTCATAATTTATAACATGCGAACTCTAGTTTTAAAATTTCACTCCTCTCCAATGACATAACTAGCAGCGTTCCCAGATATACCTAGGTGAAGGAGAGGCCTAGGTCCAGTAGAAACGTCTATTATTGATCATATTTTTTAATATCGATCATGTTTTATATAAATACCTAGATTAGTTTCCTTCAAAGCTAAGTTCGAGTCGAGTACGAGTTTAAGTAGTAGGTTACTCTCGAGTGTGTGGGTGTGGTCAATAAAAGATGGTTCTATTTGTTTTGTACGTGTTGAATGAACTTGAGTACAATGCAAATTTTACACTACACACTCGTACAATACAACATAAACTGTGTACACTTTATAAACAACAGCTGGATAGAAAATTATTTATAAATACAAGCTTCTGCCCGTAGCTTCACTCGCGTATGAAGAGAAAAAGCTCCTACTCAGGTATAATCTACCACAGTAAAATTGTAACAACGTTATCGTTTATATAATAAATCTCGCAAAACTGTAAACTAATGAAGGATTCTTAACAGCCACCATAATTCACAGCTCAACGCAAATATTTGGAGATGATCATGGCGGTAAAAAATAGGTGAAATATTAGAATTAAGTGTAACCCCCTTATTCATAAAAGAAACAGTACTTTTAACGGCTCGTTAAATATCTGTCATTCATATGTCAATAAGTAAGTTCGTATCAGTATCAGGCCATAATTATTATTATTTAATAAAGCGGTAAAGTAAAGTAAACCCAGGGAAAATGGAAAAGAACCCACCAGTAGGGGGGTACTTACTGGCATGGGAAGGGAATGATGGAACGAGTCAATATTTTCGATAGAATTAGACATCGAGTACCTATAAAACCAAACTAGATGGAATTAGATCACAATCCATCCTTGTCTAGCGTAATATCACGTCATGTCACTTGGTACTTCCTTATGCTACTTTCACTTGTTGAGATCTGCACTGCTAGGGAAGTTATTTAGAGAAATGAATCATGGTGCTGCAGCAATGGGATAATGACGACACTCTTCGCTAAGTTTCCGGCACGTTTACAGCCACATCGCGTGAAGGCGCAGTAACAACAACCTTTTTGTGTTTATACATTGTTCCTAAACTAACACTTAACCATGTAGATCAATACTATAAAAGTTCCCTCCATCCAAATGTTGTCTGGAAGAAATCTCTCTTAAGACCGCCGATTGTACTTTATCTATAGAGTGCTTACCCGTTCAACCCACAATGTTTCTACCCAATATTATTTTTACCCGTTCTACCCAAAACATCTATAAACATAATTTTAAGTTTTATTTTCGGTAAACAATGTAGTATTTTTCATTCATTCATTCATAACATATATCTTAGGACTGCAATAAATAGGTAAATGATCACTAAATACTCGTAACTAACCTAAAAGCCGCTACATAGGTAGGTACTAATCTTTCTTTACACCTTACTGCCGCAGAAAATTACACAAACAAAACAGACTCTCATAAACATCTCGCACTAAGGCCGCGTTCGCACGAGCGTATTTTTACCACGCGTTAAAAATCCGCTCAAATAAATAAATATAAATAAATAAAAAATGCTAGACAATCCATACAGCATAGAAAATGTATATCCAATAGCTGTTCGCATGTCCGCGTTTTTAAAACGCGACGTATTTTTATCCGCCAACGACGGGTTTTAACGTGCGGTAAAAATACGCTCGTGCGAACGAGGCCTAACTGTATGGTGTATGTGTCTACGCAAGGTCATGCTTTGTCGACTATGACATAGTGTGGTACTTTCGATTGCAAATTTGCAATGCAGTTTACAAGAAAACGCTTGGTTTTATTCGAGTTTTGTTGCTCTGTGTTGTTGTTTCAAAATCTTACTTGATTCATGTTTTTGATGCTGCACTTTTAAATACAATTCCGTGTAGTTTTCGATTCCTAAAATATAATAAGAAAATGTTAAGGTATGTATATATTTTTTGTTTATGTCAGCTTATTAGTTTTTTTATGACTAGATTATCAAGTTGTTCGCCTGATGTTAAGCGACACGCCTGACCTAAAAATTTGAGACAAATATTATAGAGCATGAACAAAAAATAACGTCACTTTTCACTGTCACTGATGCTCAAGAGTAGTGACCTCGCCGTCTGATCCTAAGGTCGTAAGTTCGAAACCGGTCGTGCGCCAACAATTATTTCTATACAAGAATTTAATGTGCCATATGTAATGGCATTCTTTGCGATGTTTTTCTCCACCTTTTGAAATTCATTGATTAAAACCGAAATTAAAAATTTGAACGATATGTGCCATTCCCATGGTAGTGGACGTTGTGGACTACTCTCGCTCGAGAGCCGGTAAGTGCTTCGACAGTAGAAACATTAAAAGACCATGAATACAATCCTTAGAAAATCACTTTCACCAGTCCGTTTAATCCATCGGTTATGCATAGAAAGCTGGACTGCCGGTTCCTGTTGATAACCGGACAAATCTGGTAAAATAAGAAAGTGCAAGTCGGATGTGCTTTCCTATGGTGAAGTGATCAATAAATCTCCCCAAACAAGTCCCTCCAAGCCTCAATTACCGCCTTTGTTGCTATAGATTTAAAGTAGATATTCTGTTGTCAGTTCACGTCAATTGGTTTTTCTTAGATCGAACTGCCCCTCTATATAATACTCACATAAAAAATAAGGGTTGTTAAAAGTTAATGGTCCTCCTACTCCCAACAATCACGTACGATAGCAGGTCACCCTTAGGACTCCCTTTGTATAAGAAATAATAAGAAACAACAAGTAAAGCTTTACCACAACTAGCAAACCTTAAACAAAAAATATTTGCAGATCAGGCAAACATTTTGTGCCTCTTCCGGCACTCTACCCCAGCATCATCACGCCTTAATAAATACTAATATTTTCTTTACCAACTGCTTCTTATCAAAACCGTTTACAATCTCAACAAAGAGAGCATAGCAAAATTGACGGATTTCATCGCTAAAGCCAAACCGTACCTTATTATGGGATAACGTACCATGACTGTGGTGGAAATAAGCACTTTGTCTCATTGCCTGGTCGTGATTATTCGCAATGCATAGCACAGTAATAAGTAAGTTCGCATGAGTCAGTGGCCAACTCTGGTGACAGAGTTTCTAGGCCGCCCGAAGACCCAGAGGTCCGTCATGGCCTAGGTGTAGCCAGTTTGGTTCCGATTCCATTCGACAACCTTTAATTGAATAAGGTTTCAGCGATATGTTGCTAGTCTGGCTTAATTTTCCATTATAATAATTTCCAAAAGAGTTTTTCCTTTTTTACACACCCAGGTTTAACATTAGTACATAAATTGGTAAAGCTAAATGAAACCTAAAAAAAATATTGATTGAGAGACCTAACAGTTATAGGTCTCCCAATCAATAGTTTTAAATAAATTTTCATTAATGTTGAAGAAAACATTCATCAAGCTCTCGTTTAAATCAGATGACATAAGAAACGTGGAGTGGATACCAATAAATATTTTACTAATTCGCGTTTGAAAGTGTTACACATCGATGCTGACACCCACCAGAACTAGTTTTAAAATATACGTTATTTGTATTCTGCTCTATAATATGTCAAGGTCGATTGAATTCATTAAGGTGAAATCTTCGTTTATTTACATGTATCAAGGGTAAATCTGAAGCCACCTTTTTGAAATAGCTAGAATGCTTGCCATTTCGTCATTTTTGTAGTAAAAGAAGTTCAAAATATGAGAGCTGCCATGAGTATAAACTAAAATAAAAAAGTGGTGTCGTCATTTTGTTATGGTGGCAACGGTTTTATATAAAGGCGTGTTCACACAAAACACGAATCGTGAAAAATTACCTACTTTAAGTACGGCACAAAACCTCTTTCTTTAGTTTTTTTTTAAGACTTTTTATTCTTCAATAGCGGGGTCCCGTGACAATAAATACGATATCTCTAAATGCACACATGAAACTATTATGTTTTACTTATAAATTCCTGAATGCACACTCGCTGATATTTTCCGGTGTCTATAGGACCACCGAGGACCATGAAACTAATATTATACTACCGTATATTTTATAAATTCCTTGCCGAGGACTAACCGTTTACCTATAGGCTGTGCGTTTGTCAACCATGTCATTGTCAGTCAGTCAGAAACAAAACAATGTTTTAGGTAAACTAATAAGGAGTTTCTTCATTAATTTTGCCGGTACAACGTGGTCCTCCCATTTTAATTGTTTTTCTCAACACGAGAAAAATTTTGAGTTTAGAGTTTTACTGTGTTTTGGTGGCAGTTTAACCAATACGACTCGTAGTCTTGGTTTAAGTGATTGAAATGGAAGGGTGATGATGGTTTCTAATTTGGTCGAAGATTCTCCTAGAAAAATTTTAAAGAACGCCATCATTTCTCATTAAAAAAAAAAAGTTATAAAATACTATTTTATAACAGAAACAAAACAATTACTTTCCAGATTCCAGATAAGTAATCTTTTAAACATTTTCTCTACAGGAAGAAAACATAGCTCTGCGACTGATAAAGCAACACCATGACGTCGAAGAAACAGAAAGTAGTCCAGCGTCACCTGAAGACACGGCTCCGGGCAGCACGAGCCGGTCGTATTTCGACGAAGGCGGCTACGTAGCCGGTGGATCCAAAGACCAGGACCCGTATGTAAGGAACCGCTTCAACCAGGCTGCGTCTGACCAGTTGCACAGCAACCGTCCCGTGCCTGATACCAGAAACGCAATGTGAGTATCACCATCATGGCAATGCTCTGACTTTTCTACTGGGACACTGGCCGAGGAAAATAATTTGGCTGTAATCCACCATGAGGAAAAATTGCGGATTGGTGAACGGAGATATGTTTTTAAATTTTCAGTTCTTAGACATGCCGGTTTCCTCACGATATTTTTAATCACCGTATGAGAGCAATTACATTGTGAGTGTAACTTATTTTTTAAATATAAGAGTCCATTTGTTCACGACCGGTTTCGAGCCCACGATCTTAAGATCAGAAGGCATAGTCACTACCACTAAGCCACCAGAGTTCTCAGCTGTGCCAGACACAGCTTATATAAATTTGTCACCAGTTCTTCCTAATTTTTACATTAGGCATGCAGATCATTTAAAATAATGGCAATTGATAAAGTTGCTCTTGAATTAAAAGGAGAACCAATCGTGGAAATGACCTGGCCTATGGCCTATGGCCTAGGAATTTGAAAGTAAGAGTTTACTAATTACAGTGGCAATTAATCCGAGCGGCTTACGTCATCGCCCTGCAGAGCTCGGAACATTCCTCGAATGAGGAACTAGCAATCATGTTTAATGAATTTCAGATATTGAGACTGATAGGACTATAATTTTCTTTATTGCTATCATTTATTTAACAACTAGACTTAACATACATTTGCATAACTTAGTACTTGTTCATAACGAGTTGATGCATTGATTAGTGTTAGTTACCCAGTAGCCCGTATGAGGAACATTGACCACTCTAGACTTTTTTAAAGGTTAACAAGGTTCAAGTACCTACTTTCAAGTAACTACTAACTCCATCCACTAGCTCTTACCATCATAATACTGCATTAATGATCATTGGATACTTTAAGTTGGTAGAAGATGACTTAGTAGATCATTGATTAAAACTTTTAATTCTGCTCTACCATTTCAATATTTTGATCAATCCCTGATTCGAAACCAAAAATAATAACAACAACAGTGAATACGATGGACTGACGGCATCATAGAGCTCTCAAGAAGTCAGTGGATGATAATCACTCAAGATCGATAGCTCTGGCATTTTATGTAGACGTCCATTGGCTGATATGATGATGATGTAACCATTCGTTTTGTCATTATTTTCTGTTCCCAGGTGCCGATTGAAAAAGTACGAAGAAGATCTCCCAGAAACTAGTGTAATCATCACATTTCATAACGAGGCCAGGTCTACGCTGCTACGCACCATCGTCAGGTAAGATATTGTTTTACTTTTTTTATGTACCTAGGTTTGTTGATAATATAACATATAGTTTGTCATCTAGCTACCCGAGCATCATTTTATCAAAAAAATAAATACAAAGATAAGAAAAGCGCAAGCAGATTAAAGCACTGTGTAAACTGAAGATACGCAGAATTATCTCCATGCGGACAATATGCCAAAGAAGTCTAGATCTAACTAAAGGAATGCGTTGTTACTCCAGTATGGTCAAAGTAGGTTCTATTTATGTGCTAAGCTGGTAACGAACTGACAGGTGCATGCTTGTATGATGGCCAGCAGTTATGCACAGGGCAAACAACTTCAATTTAATCTGCAATTCCTTACCTTACTAGGTTTTGTGTAGGCTTTCAAGACGTTTTTCACCCTGTGGTAAAACTCTTAAGTAAGAGCCCGTTTTTTTTTTTAAATATTTATTTATTAAAGAGGGCTTTACCACCCTGGTTATACTGATTATGCCACCCTCGAACTCTGAGCGGGTACCATCGTTTAGTGTTGCACTGTAGCAAGTAGAATAACCGGGTGAAACCGCATTGCAGTGCCACGCATAATTTTAAATCTATGCTTTTCTTGTATTTGTAGGCTTGTATTTGTATACCTATATACACTACAGATATCATTTGACGACATCAAATAAACATTTATAATGTCAACTGACTTATATTATGCTTTCTTAAGACACTTATCCAACATCTTATTTCAGTGTCCTTAACCGAAGTCCAGAGCATCTCATCAAAGAAATAATTCTAGTCGACGACTTCAGCGATAACCGTAAGTAACCATAATTAACGTTAGGGGTTTATAAATAAATTAAAAATAAAATAAACTTAAAACACCCACCCGAAATTAATTATACGATTGAGTAAAAACTCCACTTTCTTTATTTTTAATCGTATAATAATCACAAAACGTATAGATAATGTGTAATTTCAAGGTGTGCCAAAACATGACATGACATAATAATATTAGTATGGTAACTAAAAAGGCTTGGAGTTAGCCAAAAATGAAACTATTTTTAGATACCTTAAATATCTGAAAAGAGCACTGGTAGTCCAGCGGTTGTGATCCTTCCGATCCTAAAGTTGTGGGTTCAAACTCGGTCATGAACAAATTCGCGGGCAACAGCTAGTCACTCTCATATTATAAATGCGAAAGTTTGTTTGGATATTTGGATGTTTTGTTTGTTTGAATGTTTGTTCCTCTATAACTCGACAACCACTGAACCGATTTGGCTGAAATTTAAAACATAGATCGGTCCGGAATAAGGCTACTTACTTATTCCGGAAAAAAGTAGGGTTCCCGATATCGACGCGAACGAAGTCTCGAGCGACAGCTAGTATATTTTTAACAAAGAAAACTTGAAAAAATGTCGTAGTAAGTACTAGTATAATTTTTATTAAGTGAAAAATAAATCACTTTTGTGATAATTATTACACAATAATAAATATGTGTACCTACATTTATAAAACACACTCGCAAGAGCAGTGCATGATAAAAATCTATTATCACATTTGTATTAAAAATGGTTTCACCAAAACCTGTAACATTACCTGCTTTATTAACGTATTGTGAAAACAATAAAAGAGAGTGATCAAGTTTTTTCTCACCATTAGACCAACAATAGAGACGCGGGCGCAGGCCACAATTCATTTTCACTTTACATGGAATTAATTTCACAACTACTGCAAACAAACGGCTTCACACGATGCCGTAGCGCAGTATTCGCATGGATGTTGAGACAAGTGCAATTAAAGATAATGGTATTATTTAAGACAACATCGAAATGTTCTAGGACTTTACTGACTCAATGGGAATAAGCGATATCTTTTAATAACAAGATATTATTGGTTAGTGTCAAAATTCCCTTTGAAAATCCCTTTTATAGGGGTATTAGGAATTTTAGTGTTAAAATCCCCCTTTGAGCTTCAAGCTCAGGCTAGATGAAATTTTGACACAAAATATATCCCTTTGAAGGAAAATCTTATTTAGTATTCTCTGAATCTTTCAGCTAAACGAAAAGTAAACTTCGCACAGGTGCTTTGTGTTATTTTACTTACGTTTGAAGAAAACGGCCCTTACACACTTTAACACAACTATTTATTATTGACACTCATCTAAAACGGTGGTAACTTAAATCACACCTAAGTTACCTGACTAGGTAGCTACTAAAGCCTTATTTTTGTCAGGTGAGTTTAAGCGCACTTACTAATAATCTGCTCCGCTTATATTCAAATCAACATGGTTACCATTCAAAAATATGGTGTATGAACAACATTTATGTCGAAATACCTACCAATGTGGTTGGAGCGGTTTGCGTAAACAACCTTGAGTTTTATTGCTCCAGTGCCGGAACCTAATATTATCCGAAATATATAATATACGAAATAAACTGTCCCCGGTGTACCTGAACTCACATTATAATGCACTGCGTCGTGGGTATCAGATATAACGAGTATAGCTACAAAAGAGCAACCAATAGGCAGATCCTAAATGAGTATGGGGTAATAATGCAAAAATGCAATTTGTCACACAGCAGGAACCAAGTTTCCATTACCTATTACCACTATTACTCTGTGCTATAACATTGTAAAACTAAGATTGTTAATAGAATGCGTTTCGCTGTAGCATTATAACAGCTCTGGGCAAACTAAATGTAAAAATTGCAACTTATTTCCCAAATAATAAGCCCTACATTTCAAGGAATTTCTTATTTACTTTAGGAATTTCTTTACGATATTCTACATACAAATTATTTAAATCATTATAAGTACTTAATTTAATTATAATTTATTTTATAATGCCAGTTAAAAGAAAAACTGTTTATTAGGTATATTAAAATAAATCTTACGAGTTGTCATCTTTCACCACATGTCTAATCAAGACTGGCTGTTGAAACGAAAATCTGTAGTAATGGGAATTTGTAGAATTGGGTATAATCCCTGGTGGCGACACACCCTTATTTCTTAGAAATAAAATAAATTACGTCAACGTCTACCGAAATTAATTAGGTAATTAAAAAAAAAATGTTAATAGGTAACCCTTTATAAATTCCATTTGCAGCGGAAGACGGTGCCCTTCTCGGCGCTATACGCAAAGTCCGCGTAATCAGGAACTCCAAACGCGAGGGTTTGATGAGAAGTCGCGTGAAGGGAGCTGATGCAGCCACCGCGCCAGTGTTAACCTTCTTGGACTCTCATGTAGAGTGCAATTCGCACTGGCTGGAACCACTCCTGCAAAGAATAAAAGAGGTAAGAGGATGGTTTGTCATACCAGCGTAAATATTCCGACCGAAATTTCAGCCGCTGAACCTTTGGCTGATATTCCGGCAATGCTAAGCAATGCTAACTTTTAGTGGTTCTAAAAACCAGAACCAAAGTAGAAACTTCAGCACTGATGATCAAACCGTGTTGAATTAGGTAATTATTCAACGCTTTCAGACAGTGACGTAATCTATGTCGTCATAAGGTAACCTAACGTTTTTTTAACGATTGCAACGCAATTCTGCTTAAATTATGTGTTCATATTATTTACTAACCTCACATCTATTTGCATCTGTTTTTTTTTTGTATTTTTAATCAACTGATTCACGAAAAAAGAGGCAGTACTTCCAATAAATTGAATGTTTAGTATACAACAATTGGCAAGAAAGTAACTAATACTTATAAGCTCAGAATGTAAACATATTTTTATACCTAGTTTTACAAACAAATAAACAATAAACATTGTTATTATTTAGCCGTGACTGTCCCACTGCAGGGCAAAGGCCTCCCTTTCCTTCTTCCACTCTTCGCGGTCTAACGCCGTGATAGGCCGTGAGCTTGAAAGTAAGTCGAGTGCGTCCCGCCATCTCATTCTGGGTCTTCCACGTCAATAAAAAATAAACAGTCTTTGACAAAATAATAGCTACAATTTTTGTCTAATTAGAGGTACGTTACCTTGCGAGTAAACCTAATTAACCCTCCGACAGGAGTTAATTTTATCTTAAGATTTCATAAGCTGCTCTTTCCTCCTTCTCTGAGACATTAGAGAGTGCTATAAGTGTAGACCTTGAAATTAGCATCCACAATTACCTATACCTAGGTATGAGTACTATTTATACATTAAAAAATATTTATTCAGTGCCTGGATAATCAAGGATGTCAATTAGTTTGTCATCATCATCATCATGACAGCCTTCTAATGTTCCCACAGCTGGGACACTGGCCTACTCTCGGGCGAGAGTGATTGGGTCTTAAATCCACCACGCGGACCCAATTCAGATTGGTGGATAGCACATGTCTTTTGAATTTTTAGTTATTCAAAATGCCGGTTTCCTCACGATGTTTTCTTTCACCGTATGAGAGCACTGGCATTGAGCACTGGCATTGCGCAATTAAATTTTTCGTAGCGAAAAATCCATTAGTGCACGACCGGATACGAACCCACGACCGTAGGATCGGAAGGCGGGGTTACTACCACTAGATCACCAGTGCTCTTTGTCAATCAGTTTGTACGGAACTTCAATTAATCAATAATGTTCTAAGTAAATGAGGCAATGTATTACTTTTTGCTAGCTGCGCCCCGCGGTGACCCGCAGTTAAACAGTGTTTTTATCCCAGGGGAACCCGAGATATAAAGTAGCCTATATGATATCCCATTTCATAATTTATGCCTGTGCCAAATTTCATATAGATCCGTTCAGTCATTTGGGTGCGATGCTCCCACAAACATCCAAACTTTTTTATAGCAAAGTGAACGTTGACGATGATAGCATTTGCATCAGTTTCGCAAATTGATAGCATTTGCAACAGTTACGTCATCGCAAGTGCTGTCTATTGATGACGGTCCCATTACCGACGAATCAGATGCAATCACATGCAATACACGAACCCTCACCGCAATCGTGCAATACTTGTAAAATCGAAACTCAATAGTGTTGTGGGTGAGGCTGGTTAGTGAGGCATACGAGTAAAGTGGTTACGTCTTTGGAGGTTTTTTTTTATACGGTTCTGTAGTCCAATAAGGAACTTTTCAGTTCGTTTTCAGCGTCATAGCTAACAATCTGTGGTCATAGCTTTATCAGCAATACCTTTGTATTAATTGATGTATTAGGTACACATAGGTACTGTACCTACTCATAGATACTGAAGTTAGTCTTCCAAGCGGCTTGCTGGTTGTCCTGGCGACTTTTGGCTTTACTTTGAACGAAAATAACGTTTAGAACCCATTCCGAGCTTGCTTGCAGCTTGCAGCCATCCATTTTCTTTGCACGGGGCCAAAGCCGGATTGCTCGGAAGGCTACCTTTACTTGGTCTTTCTTCAAAATCAAAAGACCCTACTAAGAATTAACCCAAAATACGAGTATGCTCAATATTAATTTTGCCACTTTGATTCAAGCTAGCTCCATCAACTCAAGTGCTGCACTAAACTGTGTTAAAAACTCGCAATCACCCTTTTTATAGAGTCACTCATCGTAAACCATTACCGACCTATGCAAGGCCAACCGCGTGGGTAGGTAATGGAGTTCCCAGATGTAATCCCTTGACCTCAAAACCCAAAAATTTTACTCAGAGACCAAGATGAAGCCAAACAAGATGCTTTTTTTTGATTACTCACTGAATTACTATAAGTGGACAAGCTGAGGAGCAATTGCGAGTTTTTATCATGCGTCTTGCAGTGTAATGCAGCTCGGTGAAATTCAGTAGGAACAGTGAATAAAATCATTTTCATCGTATTTTTAACTCTATTGTCTAGCTTAGTGTGTTCAATACCTCATTTGTGTTGAGTGATTGAGTTCGTATGAGTCAGTGGCCAACTCTAGTGACAGAGCCTTTAGGCCGCCCGAAGGCCTCTGTCATGGCTTAAGAACTTGGAAAAGCCGGGATCGACTGCTTTACGTGCCCACCGAAGCACGTTTGTGTTAACGAGCTGGCTTACTCTACCTACCTACACGCCATTTTAAAAGCACCTCTGATGAAATCTTTAGCCGCGCGGTGGGTGTCCGCGCTAACATGAAGTCAAAGTTCAAATTCAAAACATTCAAAGATATATCAGCTGTTTTAAACTGACAAACTGATTAGACACTTCCACCAGACCATCAGTTTGTTGTAGAATCTGATTGAGTATAGCTACACAAATTAATACCATGATTGGAGAATTCGATAAAAAAATTAAACGAGTTTTTTACGTTAGTGGACAATAATGCTGAATGATTTTCTAGTATATCTTAATTGTTGCATTAAATTTATGAAGTTCTATTACTTAGTTTATTTTTTCCTCGCGGATAAAAAAGACACTCTTGATCAAATCAGATACTATTTAGAGCGAGATAGCTAGGTAGCTAGGGTTAGTTCGTCGTAACAATGGTTCCAAATTAACTAGGTTGAGGTAATATAAAAACGAGAATAATGTAGTGATTACTGTGGTTTTATAGTTACTTTGCTAAATCAAACGCAATTTGAAATTTCACAAGTTATAAATGATTGCTATATAAATTTTTATTAGATACTAAAGGCATACCACTTATTATATATTATTATTATACCAGTATGTGCGGTTAGTCTCAATTTCTTAACCGAACCATAAAATGACTGCGATCTCTACTGAGCTGTACAAACTTGGAGTGATTTCCTTCCTGATATGTCTAAACCACTATTGCTATACGTGTTAGTATTTTAACTTACCTGCTTTTACCAACTCAGACTCAAGGTTGTACGAGCAACCCAAAATGGAACACCTAGAGAACGCCGAATAGAAGTTTGCTGAAGAAGTTTGCATGAAAAAAGTAAACGCGTATAAAATAACTGGCCGTTTTTCTAATGCTGTATAAAAATGCCACTAAACATAAAATACCAGACTCTAGCAAAAATAATACAATTAATAATATTTATTTTATTATTTATAAAGTACGAAACCACACGAAACCAGGTAAGGAATAACAAGATGAAATACAGTTACCTGTACATTTATTTTTGACTGGCTGAACCGGAACTTAGTTGCGGTTGCGTAACATTAAAACAAAGTAGGTACTACATTAAAAAACAAGGAGGTACTACATAAGATAAAACAAATATTTCTTGTCCGAGCTATTGCCAAATCTATTCGCTTGAAAGCAAGTTACTTTGCGTGGCTGCAGAGATATCCATTGCACTTTATTTTGTTGTGTTGGTAGAAAATGTGAGAGACTGGCGGTTTTAAGAATATCTAAATAATGAGATGAAAAGGCTCTTAGTTCAGAGGGTGCTAAGCTCCTCTTTAGAAATGTATTTAGTCGTAAACCTGTGCTGAAGGATCGGTTTTTTGCCTTTGTATAAAGAACTTACAGTCAAAAATATACGTTTATTTTGAGTTTTGTTTTGGAATACAGGCGGACTTTAGACTCTCTCGGCGTTAAAATTAGCACTATGTCATTATCAAGATAAGATATCCCAATAGCGTTATCATTTATGCCCAGCTTCATTCTCTCGTACTTTAAGCAGTGGATGTGCTGTAGTGAACTTTTTAGTCGACGCTAATATCCATCACCCACAATCTAGCACTCATTCATCTTAATCCCATCAACACTTTATAAATGGTTTAATCTGACTGACTTTTGTAAGCCCAAGTACACAAAATGTTCTAAAACCCAAAACCATGAAACTGAACAACATCTATAGCGATATTATGGACTAGAACCCCTGAAATTTATAGGGTTGGTTTCTTTTAATGAATAGAGGTGCACTAAGAAAATTATTCCTGAAATTAAAAAGGACGCAGCGAAAAGATGAAGTACCTATACGTAAAAAACCAAAGCGTTTAATGGTTTTAATACATAAAACAGCGATTAGCTGTTTTATGTTTTACCAATTTTTTTTATCTAGAAAGGGCCTGAAATTATTCGAACGCCTAATTATTTATTTTATTTATTACTAGCAGTCCGTCCCAGCTTCGCGCGGGTGCAACGAAACCGCGCCCGTGCAAAGCCGGGGCGGGTCGCTAGTAATAAATATAACCTATGTTACTCAGGGATAATGTGGCATTCTAATAGTAAAATATTTTTTGAAATCGGACCAGTACTTTTTGTATTCGTAACAAACAAAAATACAAAAATACAAATATTTCCTCTTTATAACAACCGCGGGTAAAGCCGCGAGATAGCAATCGATCAATTTAACATAGTATCAAACCTTTTTGAAAGACATGTACTATCCACAGATTTGCAATAGATCTGCGTGGTGGATCTCTCAAAGAGCAGTATTTAAACCTGAGTTTAAATACTGCTGCTTGAGAGTGCGCCACTGATTGTCTCAAAAGAAATAAAAGTAAGATGTGTAGAAAGATCCCCTTTCGGAATATCATACCCTGCGTATTTTGGATCATCGCTGCATCGTTTCTCTTGTACCACTAGTTGCTCAAGCGGTGAACGGAAGAGCTCAGTTGTGCAATGCCCAGGTTATCCCTTCACCCTCGCGTTCGTTACATTTGATTTACTGCCGTGGATCACACCGGTGTTCTGCATTGCATGTCGCATTGTTTATTGTTGTTACTCACTCATATAATGACAATGGAGTAGGTAAATTTATCATTCTATGCAATATTTGCATTCAGATTTCATGACTTCATTCACATTTGTAGTATGTATTCACCTAAGCCTAAATTAAATTAATAAATCACCTTGGGTGTTATTTTTTCTCTATTGAGTTGGCAAGTACCTACCTATTTTTAGCAAATACGAGTACTTACCTATATCGCTGCCAATAATATTATTATGTATGAATAGCGAATGTAAGGTAGGTACATCAACATAGATTGTAGTTTGACCTTTTTATCGTGTTGGATTTCCCCTTGCATTCGTACAATCGAGACTCATGAGACTCATAATTTAACACAGCTAAATATTCGTGTACAACGGATTCCTATTTAAAACAGCGTCTCTATAACTCATTTTATCAAGGTAAGTACTTATCTAAACAAAATCTGATTACCTAGAATATTTCTAAGCCTACAATACCATTTTCATGCTAAACGAGCGAGTGTGAATATCCCGTTTCAACTTTCTAGACCGTATAGGAAGACCTTACCACTATAAACCACATGTGTACCTTCCTGTGTAGGTAGATACACAAGTACATTACTTACATGTTTAAAACAATAACATTCGTTTACATTGAAACCCCATTCCCTATCCTGTAAGATACGAGGGGAACCTCACACTACCCGTACCGTTTCGCTTAGTTCAGCAAAATAGTACCGTGACCGTTTGTTTTGCTTGAGCATTGTGTGTGTATATAGATAAGTTCGCTTACCACAGCGGTAACGAATACCGCTTACATCTGAATAGATGTTAACATCACTTGACCTGGCAAGAAACTTCACTCGCATTCACATGACGTTATACAGCACCGACGAATCCGGTTTCATAATAGTGCTCGGTTGACGCGCAGCCTTGACATTATGTCATGACTTGGCAATGAAAGTTCGAAGTGATCTTTTACTATTCACAAGGTCAATTGCTGATCAAGCAATAGCCTTGTATCCTTGAGCGTGAATTGAGAATCATCGATTTCGCGAGAGCTTTCAATGAAAAACTGTCAACAAATCTATGCTAGAGCGTCGTGAGTTGAGATTTACAACTTAAATAAATTGTATATAAATGTAAAACCTGTTGGTTTTCCTAAAATAATATAATATATAAATAAAAGTATGAGTAACAAAATGGTCGCAATCCCTGTTTTTGTAGGTCGTACGTCAAAAACCTGAAACTATTAAATAACAGAATTTTGAGGGGAAAAAAATTGTGTGAATACTAACTTGTACGTCGTCGTGTAGGTACCTAATAATGTTTAAAGTTTATTAAAACCAATATTTTATTTTGTATCTTATTCCTATTTTAAGTTTAGATGTTTTCTAGTAAAACTGGTAAAACTAGCAAGTTTGACCTCTCACTTGCCTCTATCAATAATTTATCTAGTATTAACTTTAGAACGTTTTTAAATATCGGTCATGGTCTTTACAACAACAAACACTGAACAATACAGTGTTGCAGAATCATAACCAAGTTAAATTGTTCGTGAAATTAGAATATTAGTAGGTACGTGTAGATATTCCGAGTAGATGTCTACTTACCTAATACCTAAGCTACTCTATGATTAGTTGGTAATTTAAAGATACGCGTTATTCCCGATGACCTCCACATCGCGCCCCACTGGGGACCAGTGGGAAAATAACTTACCGCTCGTCCCTACTTTTATTTGTAAGGAGGCGAATAGTAAGTTTTTTTCTCGCTGTCCCCACTTCAATTTAAAAGGGGGTGAGTGGGAAATATATTTCCCGTTGGTGCCCACTAGTAATAACTAGGTGGTACGTCTCGAGGGGACAAGCGCAGTGCAGTGCCACCTAGAACTTTAAAACTAAATTTTGTGGGTGCATTGCAGCTGTTAAAAAAAATACGTACTCAAGTAATTTTCTGATCACTAGAACTATCCAAGCGTAACGTAACAAGTAAAAACTGAAATGGCAAAAGCGTAATAAAGATAAATAAAAAGCTTTTTGGATATTTCGAACACCATCATGTTGAAAAATCTCAAGAGAGCTTGAAAACGTAGCGAAAGCTGGGTAAAGGTCTAAGGACTTTGGTAAACACTCGAAAACTCTTGATGTTGAATAGCCTTTAAGACGAAAATATCATCACAAAGTACCAAAAGTTTTATACATATTTGACTGTGTTGGATATTAATTTACAAGTTTTGGAGTTAGATTATAAAAAACAGAATTGGTCATATTACCTCACCAAGACGTCAATTTATTTTATAGTATCCATAGCTATTTAGTATTTTAATAGGTACCTATCTAAAAATAAATATGACGAGACGTGTTGCCTGTACATTGTGATTTTAAAATAATATTTCCAGCAGTTTCTTGCAGTTTCCAGATCGCAATTTCCATCTTTCCACCAATCCATTTGAGTCCACGATTCACATTCTCTCTAGAGTAGAATCATAAAGATGATGGCGATGATGAAGAGATGAACTGTCTCGCTAAGCTCTGGACAAACAAGTGGTTTAAAACTAGTGCCATACCTATTTCTGCTGCCAAGCAGTAACGCTCGCATTGCTGTGTTCCGAAGTGAAGGGTATGGTTTCCGGTGAAATTACTGACACATGAGGCTTTCAATCTTAGCCTCAAAGTGGCAACCCGCGATTATTGCATCCATAGGCTGCGGTACCATCTTGTGGGCCGCATGCTTGGTTGCCACTTCAGTTGTATAAATAAAAACTATAAAAACAGGCTTTAGATTTTGTTGCAGTGGAATGCAACACAGCGGTATTCATGATAATTATGATGTTCTTTTCAGGACCCGACCCGAGTAGTATGCCCCGTCATCGACGTGATCAGCATGGACACTTTCCAGTACATCGGTGCGTCGGCCGACTTGCGCGGCGGCTTCGACTGGAACCTCGTGTTCAAGGTAAACCGGCGACTGGCTAAATCTAGAAATGGCAGCAGGTCTCGATTTGTGATTTAATGATTGAAACTAACTTTAACTAAAAACAAGAAATCTACGGGAGATAGGTATCTAGACCATGTGTTTTATATAAACTAAATACCTTTAAGCAAATGCATTCTTTGATTGAATTAGAATATCTATGCTTAGGATTATAGCAGTTGATGATGTTCTAAAATAATGAGATATTTACCTCGGCTGTGCCAGACGTAAATAAAACGATCGTAGAATGGAAAGACATCAATTTCTATGCTGCTTTTAAACAACTTTATAAAAACAATTTTGGAATTCAATAATTAGCGTGAACGGTGTAATAGGAAATAATTTAATATAAATAACTAGCGGTGTTTTATTATTTGTAATTATTCATAATTATATTACCTCTAGCACTTAAGTTAAGTTTTTTTTTTCCAAAGAAAATGTAGCAGTAGGTAAGTTCTGCTTCGTGCACCAAGACAACATTAAAAATTAAAAATTAATTATAATCATAAAATATTGTTTTTACGAGTGTGCTTCTCACAGTATGATTTATTTTCCAGTGGGAGTACCTCTCAGCTGCTGAGAGAAGTGCCCGCCTCACCGACCCAACCCAAGTGATCCGTACCCCGATGATAGCCGGGGGACTTTTCAGCATGGACAGGCAGTACTTCAACAAGCTGGGGAAATACGACATGAAGATGGACGTCTGGGGCGGAGAAAATTTGGAGATATCGTTTAGGTAAGATTGTGTTTACCTTTAACGATAAAGATATCTATGCTACCTTAGCGAAGCAAACCGTCATGATATCCGAACGATGCTTTAAAACTAAAATTATTTTAATAAAATTTACTATTGATTGGGAACGAAAATCGGGGTGAAAAAGAATTAATAGAACAAACAATATAGTGAAAATGTGTGTAGGAATAGGGCTCAAGCTACACCATAGTTTGAACTAACTTTGTGTCTTGTATTGTAAACTATAAAGTTGGAATTTAAACAAAAAAAAATTACACCAGATAATCTTTGTTGTACAATGTAAACCAATTATCTCAGATAATAACGAAATTTCGAGAGAAAAAGGCGGCAGGTGCGAAAAACGTCTGCCGTCCGTTTCCCTCATCATAACCCTTCAAGCTCTGCGCGCCTGGAAAACTTGTAGAGCAACGTCTTTGTAAATTGGCTTAGATAAACTTATATATTATGTTACTTTTCAACACACTTGCTTATAAAGTGGCTCTATGGTCATCGCAATTAGGCACAGAATGACACCCATAATCAAACTATGACTTTTTCATTGCTATAACTCACTATTGAGTTATAGTTTTTTTTTTGTTATTTTATTCACAAGGGGTATTATGTTATCTGTGACAAGGGTGTTGAAAAACGTCGTATGATATACGTGTGTATTGATGATTACCGTCCTCGGCTATCTTAAGACCCTCGCCTAATGTACTATTAGAGTAGTAGAGTTCTTTGTGAAAGAGTAATGTTCGCATTACTGTGTTCTGGTCTGTAGGGTATGGTTTCCGATGTAGTTACAGGCACATATGACTTTATATCAAATCTACGTTAGGTGGCAAGGCGCTAGTGATATCTCTGATGTTGCAAGCGTTCATAGGGTACTGTAACCGCTTACCATCAAGAAGGTTTGGTGTGAACTTTAAGGTATATAAAAAAAATTGTCCATTCTATTACTTATTTCAGAGTATGGCAGTGCGGTGGGTCTTTAGAAATAGTTCCATGTTCCCGGGTCGGTCACGTGTTCCGCAAGCGGCACCCCTACACCTTCCCCGGAGGCTCCGGAGCAGTGTTCGCGAGGAACACCCGGCGGGCAGCCGAGGTCTGGATGGACGACTACAAGGGGCTGTACTACAAGTCCCAACCACTGGCCAAGCTGGTCAACTTTGGAGAGTAAGCTTACTTTAATTGTGTTAACTATAAGGGCAGTGGATCATGTTCTGTCATGATATTAAACGCTAGGATTATTCCCATCTGTTAGTGGCGAGAAAACAAATAAATACTTTTCAATTCATATTCTATCCCCGGTCAACATATGTAATAGTGTGTATTGCTAAAAAACTTGGCTCTTATAAGTATTTTGTACTTTTTTTACTTATCTTCTTATATTCTTGGCATGAGCCTCACCTAGTTCGATTGGCACGACACTGAAGCTTTATGATGAAGAGGGATCATCAAAAAAAAAAGCTAGGAACCCAGCCGAGTTTGTTGCCAGATTCTCCTAGGCTGGGGCGCGTGGAACTGGCGTAAATTCACCTAGCTTTTAGACGTTTCAAAATGATCCTTGTGATTTTATTGAAATAAATCATTTTTGACTTTGACTTAGTAAAATATGTTTTCATACGAGCAAGATTCAAACTCGCGTCTTTTGTTTTAGACTGTCAAATACTATCACTATTAGTGAAAATCTAAAGCACATCGGAAAATCCGGAACACATTTACGAATAATCCATAATTTTTTTTTTCAGCATATCTGAGCGCACATCTCTCCGGGAGAAGCTCCACTGCAAGCCATTCCGCTGGTACTTGGAGCACGTCTACCCGGAGTTGCAAGTACCAGCATTGCAGGGTACCGCCCACGCCATCCGCCAGGGGACACGGTGCATGGACACCATGGGCCACTTAGTGGACGGGACCTTAGGTAATTCTGCAACCATTATCTGCCTGGAAAGTGTTGCTCAAGGTATCATGAGACGCAGTGGATGAACAAGTAGACGTAATCACTCTCGCTCGAGAGAGAAGAGAGAGGCCAGTGACCAAACTGTGGAAAATATATGAAGACTAAAGAAAAATGACACGTGTTGCTCACGTCGATTTGTTCCATTTTTGCCCGCAAAGTTTCGCCGTACATGTCAAATTTCACGTTCGCCCCCACAATATTTTCGGGGCAGACAAGGAATATAATGTGTATATTATTATATATTTATTTATTATTATATATAATATTATATTGTCTTCCTTATTTTAATATTTTTTTGTGTTTTTGCCTCGCATGTTTTAGTAATACATTTTAGTACAGTCAGAATATAAAATGCTTGAAGCATTTGAATGGTAAATTGCGTAAATAATAATTTGTTATTTTATTTTTTAACGTATTTGTAGGTTTAAGAGACATGAACAATATGGGCAGTAGCATATATAGCGCAATAGTTGGAAAGGACCGGGATCGTTACAAATCACTGGCAGTTTTTTTCGAATTAAAAATCAATATGAAGGCGCAGTCACTACCACTAGATTACCAGTGCTCTAATGCGTTACTTTTGCTTATTTCCAGGAATGTACCCTTGCCACAACACAGGAGGAAACCAAGAATGGCGGTTCGATAACAGCATGATCCGCCACCACAGTCTTTGCGTGTCGCTCTCAGCCGATGACCGCGTCACAGCTGTGCTCGCCGCTTGCGACTCATTCGACGATGCTCAACTATGGAGGAGGAAAGGTCTTATGATCAGGCACGCTAAACTAAACGCATGCTTAGACTCAGATCGAGCAGCTCTTTACCTAGAACAGTGTGACGAAGGCAAACCTAGTCAGCAGTTTATCTTCTAATTGTGCCTATTCTCTGTGATAGTTTCTGTATTGAAACGAAACGTGTAAAAGGCAGTTTGTAATGTTGATGATTGAGTAATCTGATAATGTAGAGTTACTAACTTAGTGTTGCTGAGGTTATTGACAAAAAAACACCAAATAAAGTCACAAACTACTTGATGTAAAAGAGTAGCTTTATGAGCTCTATCAGTAAAAAATGCAATAAGCTATAATAATTACTGTATCCTTAGGCATGGGAGACACCTTAGATCTCTAATAATTTAAATAATTATTAAGGATACTTTTTGAAACAAGGCACCTATTTCACAACATAATACTATTCTTCCAAATACCACTAGGTGCCAAACCGTTTATTTTAATGATGTAATTTATGTGTTTGTACATTCCAATTAGTTTATAAAATATTTACCCATTTATAATCTTCTATTAGTTTTCCTTTTATTCTTTGAATATTTCCTAAATTTTCTGTTAATAAACAGGTTTAAACAAATTTAAAAAAGGTTAAGTTACTGGAACAATTTTACCGGTAATTCTATCAGCGAAACAGTTTCGCTTTTGTATTCCATAGTATACACCCAACAGGCATCATTGACGAGGATTTCTTGTGTCGTTCGTCGGTTTCAGAAACTACGAGCACTTGAGGTACAATCCACCGAAAGAGATTTTAGTACTAAACTCTGCGGTACCTACCTTTTCTCGCAAATGTTAAGCTAAGTAGAAATAAGAAATTTAAATATTAATGTAGTTACCAATGTAAAATTTAATTAGGTATCTACATGCAACATAAATAGTGCCGGGATAATGGAATGCAGATTAAATACTACTGATATCCGTCATTATTTGGTAGCTAGCTCTGAAAGTAAAAATGTATGTGAGGGTTGCCAATTGGCGTCACTTACGTCACTTACTTTATCTACGTGTACGTACACGTGTCATGTGTGTGTGTACTATAGTATAATGTAAGAATAGGTAACGATAGAGAATATAATATTATAGGCACATAATTCGCAATTTTTTATCAGGTACATTAAGTAAGGTAAGATATCTGCAATGTTTGTTAGGAACAAACAAAGCCTGTAAGCATTTAACAAAAACTCTGTCTGATTACAAAAGTAAATGTTTATGTATCTCGTAATTTATGAAACGCAATCATTATAGTATCAAAATTCTAACGTAAAATTAAAATGAGCGCCCTAGAGCCTAGAGATGCCCAAACATCGGGCATTTAACTGCTAGAGCATCCAAAATAAGTAAATATATTATTGAGGAAATAAGAGAACAGCTTGATTCTTGGGACGCAGGCGATCTGTCAGATTGCATTGGAAAACTTTCATATTGCTAAATTTTTTTAAATTGGCCAGGTTTTTTGTTACATGTTGTTTTGTTAATATAATATTATGAGTTTCAATCAAATGCTAGAATCTCCATTTCAACTTATTTTAGTTAGCTATGCTTAAATATTGGATATAATTCATTATAGTTGTTTATATAAGTTGCTCTTGTCTGTTTTTAAGGGCGGGTGAAAAATAGTAGTTACGCATAGTTAACGCAAAAGTAACAAATAAAATCGTCTCAAACTAGGTATATCTTTGCGTTGCATGATTCTCTCTAATTATGTGGTAAACTGAACTCAGTGTGGTTTCATTATTTCACAAAAAGTTGGCCTAGAGTACAAGTTATTATTAATGAATAAGTACGAGTGTGTTTGTATATTTTTGACTCTTAGGTTACTTAAATTGTGCATATCAAAACTGATTTAAGTAAAAATCATTTTTAATAAATAACACCTTTGTAAATATTTCACGTCCACTAATTTATTATTTGTTTAATAATTTAGATTTTATTAGTACTATCTATTTTATTTTATTTTGTTACGCATTTTACTATAATTATTACATTTTGTTATGAAGTTATGTTACTGTATAAAAGAAAGTTTAATTTCATAAATTTTTCGTGAAAAATTGTTCATTTCCATGTAATAATAATGGGATAAGTACCCTCTATAACAAAATTACTGCAGGTATAAAATCGTAGCTTAATTTGTGTTTTATATTTAACAGCAATCAATTCACCTTTGTGAGACACCAGAATTGTGAACATATTATTTTTAGGTTTCATAGGTATATTTACCTTGTATAATTTGCTACCAAATTTTTTACGAAATTGTATACTAAGGTGTACAGTTAAATGATAAACCTATATTAACAAAGGGTAAGCTACACCACTGCCCAAGAAATACATGTGCTCATTTTCTTCTCAAGCAAATCTACAGGAAAAGTCATCATGTATATAAATGACGGTTCACATAACAAGTATTATCATCACGAAGTAGATAATGTAAGCAGGATATATCAATAGGACTGTCATCGATGTAAATCAATATAATTACAAAATACAAAAATGGTTTATTTTTTGTATTTTGTGTTCAGTTTACTTCTGTGATTTATTTAGATAAGTGGTGCAACTTTTGAATTGAAGCAACAAACAATTGAACGCTATTAATTCAGTAAAGATAATCTAGTTAGGTACAAGCTTGCAGCGAACACATGCCTGCATGGCCGCAGTGTTATATATATTAGCCGCACCAATATAATAAAAAGAATTAAGCACAGGCTTGCTAAGTTTTTCCAGATCAAAGTGAAATATCGTATTGTTTGGCTTTCTTTAGCTTTTAATTCGAAAACATACAGCTACTAAGACAAATGCTAACACAAGTTACGCTCGGGAATGTGGTAACTATAGTAAGTTCCCGCGCAGGTCTGAATGAGTCTTCAATCTGGAATTGTAAATTACAAGTTCGGCCAGAAAAAAAAAATTGTTAATTATTTTTACATACCTACTTAACTACCTATTTGAAAACTATGTAAGTATTGGTGTGTAAAATGTTAAAAAATGTTGTATGTTTCAAAATTAACTATTGCTCACTATAACATTCCAAGATTATTATTGTAAGTAATAAATATTAGGAAAGTAGATTCTTTTACAATAAGTAACTGTAATATTTAATAATACTTAGGTATTTTACCAATGTACTTATGATATAATACTTATGAATATCTAACATTTTTGTAGTTTCCTACTGATATACTTAAATACCTACTGCAAATATCTGCACAGTTAAAATAATATCACCTAGAACTTAGAAGCACAAGAACGTAGATAAAACTCACTCAAAATACTTTTTTGGACACTTCTATTGGCTGTCCTTAGTCATGGTTTTATTGATTTAAAAGCTATAATTTTTTTTTTGTAAGTGAATACGTGATTTATTTTAGTGAGTCATCTTTGGTAAATAAAATGCGTGTAATGGATTATATGTGTTTTTATATTCACTTTATTTTCAAATGCTGATTGCTGAACGGCGTCAGATCCCAAAACCTTAGAAGCTATAGGAAAAACCTATTTTACAACGAGCATTCTACAGACTACACGAATAAGTAACTTACAACCCAGAACGGTAGCTAGCTATATGTAGTAAATAACTTTGTCGCAATCTAATTTCAGTCGGTTTCAGGTTTTAGTCAAAGACTTATTTTTTGTTTAAGTATAATTTTATAGGACCGTCATTTAAACAGATTTTTGAATGCAATTGATTGCAACAAAGTTTCGCCACTAATGCAACACACGTCTTAGACAAAATTTGAAGTTACCATTCAAAAACGTCCAAAAACAATAAGAACACACAGTGGCATGTTTTCATGTACATTTGGATATTTTGGAAAAAGTTAAATAAAATTTGAAAGGGAATTTCGCTAGCGTATCAGAAACGTATTGGTTTCAGTTTGCGCAGACTTCATAGACTGCGCAGATCTGTTATAAATGCTACAACAGCAAAACGCATTCATGAATTAGATTTAGACGCATCGAAATTATAAGTACCTACCTATCATGTTTCTTAATACATTTCTAGCTAAGCTAAGCTTAGTATGTACGTATAGTACGTAGGTACCTTTATACTATTTATGTGATAAAATAAAAAATTATGAAGTTGATTATTACGAGAACGTTGTCGTATTGGTATAGAGCTTATAAATCAGTCTCAGAAACTACCTACATAATGGCAAAAGTACCCAAAATATATAATATTAAAACTAGGTACCACCCTAGGTAACTATTTCCTTATGTTAAGTATAAAGCGCACTGCGCAACACACCTTTGCCAACTGTTGCCAGAGCTTCTGTCCGCACGTTAAACAAAATAAACAACAAATAAAAAAACAAATAATAAGAATAGGAAGGTCAAGCTGCTAGATGCTTGGGCAACAATTACTCGTGGGTGCTCAGCCTAAAATCTAAACTTATCTAATTAGGTACCTATAACACACTGGAACAGTAAACTAAAATATATTTTGCTTATACAGCGAATTATATTTTAGTTCCATTCAATTTGCATTCAATACCTATCAAAACATCTGTGACTTTAAGTTAAGTATAAATTAGTTCCTTTTTGGTCGCTTACAACATGAGAATCTTCAAATTTTTAATTCATTACATACAATCACATTGTTAATACAACACAAAAACAAAAAACTCAGTTTATACAGATGACGATATAAGTACAGTATTCAATAAAAGTGTGTGTCCGGCCGACTCAGGGTATCAAAATGCAATATTTATCTAAAATAATATAGTGTGCGTATGTTTTGTTTTGTTTATAAAAATATTGTTACGGCAGGAAATTATATTGATAAATACATTTACCATCTATGTATAAGAAGAGTTTTTACCGTCACTTATCGTTACTACACTTAACTAATATCTGTTCTGTGACTTAACTCCCTACTTACCAAGCACCTAAAAGTGCACTATCACAATGTTTTTCTAAGATAGGTATTTACCTGCTAATTTGATTCCTCTCAAATTGCCTCCAACGCTTTCCAGTCTTAGCCTTTTCCTCTACTATTCTAATTTGAACCAATCACTATCACCTCGTTGCTATACAGCAACAAAAAATATACAATTGTACCTATTTTTATACAGTACCTTTTAATTTTATAGATATAATACTAGCGACCCGCCCCAGCTTCGCACTAATAAACCTTCCTCTTGAATCACTATCTAAAAACTGTGTAAAATCTAAAATCTGAAAACAGCGTATTCTAAGCGTAGGTACTTATAGAAGGACAGACAGCGAGAAGCGACTTTGTTTTAATACTATGTAGAGATAAGTGTAATTCTACAATAGTTAGGTCTAAATAGGTAGGTACTTAATTTAGTTAGTATTTAAGTATGTTTGTATTGTACACACATAAACAGCAACGAGATAATATTGATTGGTTAGTAACTCTGCAGTGTCAAGTATTTAGATTAAAATCAACTTAATGAGCTTATTTTAGATTTGACGAAATTGCCGATGACCTTGATAGCTCGGAATGCGTAGTTGGGCGACAGCCGCTGGCGCAGGAGGTAGTAGCCGGCCAGGTTCATAGCGACCAGCATGCCGACAAGGATACCGAAGTCAGCCCAGAACGATACGCCGGACATACCCATGATTTTAACAAAATACCTGGAAATGTAAAACTTTTTAAAACATGTAAATTGTAGTAGGTATAAAATGTTTACTTAATTATACTATTATTCGTAAAGTAATATCTCAGCACAAAAAAGAGAACTATTATTATAGTATTATATTTAATACGATACAATTATTTGTTCTGTAATTATATTTTTTACTCGAAAAATCCTTAAAATTGTCTAGTTTGAGATAAAGGCAAACCAAACATTATAATTTAAAAACAAAGCAACAAAAAGGCCAATATTTCGTATAGTAATTATTATTTCATACGTGACAGGTTGCATACCCATCGCTTCTTATAAAATAATAACTGGTTTCTTCACGATGTTATCCTTCACCGAACAGTCAGATACTACATTATTTAAAAAGACTAGGATAGGAACAGATAAATCCATTGATGCACGACAAAATTTAAAACCATGACCTTAATAATACTGGAAGGTTGGATGATGATTAATATTATCACTACCACTAAATAACCAGTTTGCTAAAATGTTTGTAAATGATAATTGAAGTTTTTTTAGAAATAAGTACTACCAATAGAACGAAGTATAGGACGTCCCCCTTCGATGAACCGATGACACTATAGCAGTAAAGTGGAAGGATCCTTCCAGACTACTTACTTATGGTGCTCTTTGAGGGAGGCTTATGTCCAAAGACTTCTATTGGTAGATAAATGATGATGTATAATAAAACAACGAACTGAAAAAGTGAATATCTTGTTGTAAGTACCACGAGAACGTTTACCACGGCTAGAAATAGCTATGCATTAAAGTTTATGCTATGTATTATTTTTACATCAATATTTATTAACAAATTAATATCATCACTGTATCTACCGTAAACTTTACCTTCATACAAATAATTACTAGTATTCTGTTTCATAGAATTAGCTTTGAGATAATTAAATACATGATAAGGAAATGCTCTAGCATGAAATGTACAAGATTTAATTTTCCTACACCGGAAATCATGCATCAGTTTTGGATGTTATCTATAATCATAAGTCCATACACATCGTGCTGTAATTATGTATAGTATGATTAATTACACCTACAAATGTTGATAAATCAAACGGTGAACTTACGCAACATTCTTATACTCGCAGTAGTCTACATCTTCAGGACAGATAAGGTCTTCTCTTGGGGCTCCGTATATGGCAGCCACAAGACCCTCGATTCCGTATCTTAAGAAGGAACAGGCTCTGGCTAGTCTCCACACGATGGGTAACGGATCGTCTCCGCTACCGATCCCGTACACTGCTAGCAGCATGAGAGGAACGCTAAGGGCTGGTCCAAGGAATACTGAATTCTAAAAGACGAAAATATTTTCATTAATAAGAATATACTTCAGTACCCTATGATGATGTCTTTAGATCACGTTTATTACCTATGAATAAGAAGTACCATTCTGATTTAAAAAGTTCTAAGGCGTAATAAAAAATATGTTTATTGATTATTATTTTGTTCGCGCTACCCATGGCCTAAAACTCGCCTAAAATAACCACCAACTAGTGTACCTAAACAGTTATAAAAATCACAGTGCTTTACGAAAGCACCTCTACAGCATCCAGCTCGCCCATCGCACCGATAAAGCGAACTTCCGGTTCGAGCCAAACTCCAAACTCTTTCGCCACAGTCTTGCGCACATATCGCGCCAGGTTGCTGATATCCTGACTGACAGCGTTGTTAGCATTCACCAGCACTAGTGCTTGTTGATGATGCACCGCTGCTCCGCCAATTTGATATCCTTTCAACCCGCAGCTGTCGATCAACCATCCAGCAGCCAGTTTTACCAGACCATCTTGCTCTGGGTAGTGCGGCATTCTCTGATGTTTGACTAACAGCTCAGCACATTTGTCAATATTAACTTTTGGATTTTTAAAAAAACTTCCAGCGTTGCCTGTTTTTTGTGGATCTGGTAGCTTGCTATGACGAAGAGAACAGACCGATTCGAATATTTGCAGTGGGGTTACTGTCTTTGCATCAAGTTTTGCTAAATCTCCATAAACTAGAGTTGGACTCCACTTCTTGACCAAGCGCAAGCCAATACTGACTATAACATATCCTGTCTGGAACTGATGCTTAAAAACGCTCTCGCGGTAACCAAATTGGCATTGTGATGGTAGAATACGGTTGATGGAACCGGTATTAAGATCCAACAGATCAACATAACTGCAGAAGTTCTTTAGCTCAACACCATAGGCACCAATGTTCTGAATAGGCGCAGTGCCAACCAGCCCTGGTATCAGCGCCAAGTTTTCTAGTCCTGGTATTCCATGATCCAGAGTATAACAAACCAGATCGTGCCAGTTCTCACCAGAGCTGATATGTAAAGACCAAAAATCTTTATCTTCTGTGATCCTAATACCTTTCAATCGGTTAATCATCACAGTACCGGCAAAATCCTCAAGAAAAAGCACGTTACTGCCTTCACCAAGTATCAGCAGTGGATCATGACGCTTTTGTGTTTCCTGCCAGACCTTAATCATTTGTTCAATACTCTCAGCAAAAACGAGATTTGATGCGTGAACAGGGAGTGCAAAAGTGTTGTATGTTTTTAGAGACACTCTTCTGGTTGACATGATAAACGAGAAAATAGGTAGGTAACTAAAATAATTTAAACTCAAACACGAGAGTAATCGAACTATACAACCAAACTTTTGTTTACAAACACACTTCTCCAAATGAATAACACTTTGTAACACGTGCTTGATTTGATCTGTCACTTTTGTTTTTATAGTTAAAATTACACAACACTACTAAATATTAAAAACCAATAGTTATATAACACGATTGGATTGACCTATAAGCTTAGCTAGATTGTTGTCACTAGACCGGTTCAGTAGTACTGAGAACTATGATTAAAGTTATGCGCCTTGGCAATTTTCTTGCTTCCGGCCGACAATACTATGTAAATGTAAACTAAAATATTATCGTAAATAACCAATGTTTTGCCACCAGTGCTAGTGACCGGTGCCATAATATTATAAAGATTTTCATGAAGAAACATTCGAATTTCTACACAGTATAACCAGTCGATAACAGATGGTTGATGATATCCATAATAAGTGATGATTTCACTTTATTAAAAATATAAAGAGAATAAAAATTACTTATCGATATTTTTTGCTAGGTACTTGTTTACCCAAATAAATGTAACTGGTTACTTGATTACCACACCGATCAAGGTCGCCAAGAAATCAACAAAGTAAAAGTATACTTACAACCACACTAAGCATAGACGATATAACAGTTCCCATGGACTCAGATATAAGCGCTACCAAAATGCAGATGGCGGTGAACATCGCGATCCGAGATCCCTCCATCGGCTGTGACGTCAGAGGGTACGTGATCACCAGGTAAATGAGGCTGAAGAATATGGTCGCAGGAGTCCGGGAGACGACCAAAGCAGCGTAATACGGTTTCAAGCCGTACCAACGATTAAAGTACTCGCGCTTTACTAGTTGCACTTCGTCTGGAACTGGATAAAACACACTCTTTATCTGGAATTAGGTACCTAGTTAAAACTTAAAACACTCTCTTTCTAATAAGCAACAATGAATCAATTGGATGCGGGTTCAAATCTCGCTTGAAGCGAAATAATTTTTGGGATATTATAATATTTAGTATTCCCTTAGTGTGATGGTTACCACTATAAAAACAAAAATAACCAACAATTAATCAAGTTTTCAAGTTCTAATTAACTAAAATATAAACCCATTTGGTTATGGTTACGGTATTACGATAACTAAGTATTTCGAACTCATTATAAAACAAAATTCAATTAGGTACATAATGATGAATTTCATTTAGAGCAATAATTTTAGCTGTTGATAAATATGCCAATCTGGTTTCCATTAGTATGGCCCGAGTCTCCAGTACCTATGACACATAAATTCGGAAGTTTCAGGCCGACATTATGTGTAATTCGTATCATGAATCAGTTTCGAAATCAGTCCCTGTTACATGCTCGGTCTGAGCTGCTTATGCACTTACTTTTTTCGATGGAATGTATTAGATTAGAATTAAGACCTTCATCATAAATTTAAACCTAACCTAACCTAGCTAATGAATGTGTCTTTCAAATCTATCATCGTCTTTGTTCATTGACATAAGAATAACAAGAAAAGACAACAGTTAGCAGGCCGCTAAAATGAAAGACTATTTATGAATAAAGGAATTAGAATTAAAAAGGAATCGATGCTAAAATCGTTTACTTACAAGCTAACAGAACGGGCATCATGGGAATGTAAAGCATGACGATAACACACGCGTAGCAGAAACCAAAGTTGAAGATGGTCTTGGAAGCATCGTAGCCCATCTTGTGAAAGAGCATCGCGATGATGAAGCCAAGGAACAGGTGAAGACTAACTCGTAGCCACAAGTAGTTCTGGAAAGAAATACTATGTAGTTGGAAATCTTATATTGCAAAATTTGCAAGTAAAGGCACTGTAAATAAAACATAAGGTAAGCTCTATTCCATGTAGTCTATACATAGCATTGTGCGTAGTCACGAACTTCAACACTGAAGTGGAGCAAAGCCAAGTCAACCAATAGAATCATGTCAAAATTGCGCGAAATTAGAGTGGCGCAATTATTATGGCAGGCATATCTCCACTCCGTTCCGCTTCGGTGTACGATCACTAAATTTACAATCTTAAAAAAAAAATGAGACTCACTCACCTTATTTCTAACCGTTTGCAACAACATTCTTTTTAGTAACACGATAAATTGTTGGCAAGCCGTGCTGCCGTGCTTGTAGCTGTGTTTCTCCACTCCGCCTGCGTTTAACTGTTCAATCTCCATCTCTTCAAAGGAACTTTCTACGGCGAAATCCCTCCATCTTTGGTTTCGGCCGTTTTCAACAGCTGCCACCATTCGGTCTGCGTGGACTCCGTACTCGCCGCTGGAGACTTCGATTACTAAAATTTGATATAGGTAGTACACCTTCTTTTAATTTATAAGACAGAGACAACATCTCAGAGGAAATGGATGAATTAGATCATGTTCTGCAAAAAAAATTTCGCAGCATTAGATAAGAACAGAGTAAGATGTAATAAAAAACATGCTAAAGAAGAAGAAAGATGTCAATACCAATAACCAACTACTGAAGGTACTACTCAATTTTACACCTTGATTATGTGTAACCCTTATAATTATGAAAATATGCTGCTTGATACTTACTGAAATCGGCTGTGTAACCCTTATAATTAGAATGCAATTAATTATACCTAAGAAGATATGCTGCTTGATACTTACTGAAATCGGCTGGATTGTATGTTTTCGGGCACGGCAGCTGTAGTTCATCTAAAAAAGGCACGACCCCAAATGCGGTGCCTTGGTAAGCGCATCGTCCATCCGCCACTACATACACATGGTCGAACTCAGCGAACAGGCGCGCGGACGGAGTGTGGAGGGAACAGACCACAGTGCGACCACCTCGGGCGACCCGCTTCAGAAGTGATACACAAGTAGAAGATGCCACGTCGTCCAAGCCGCTAAAATTAAAGGGAATCAACTATCATCGTCTTTGTTCATTGACATATGAATGATAAGGGAAAGGCAATACTTAGCAAGCTGCTAAAATGGCAGTTTCCTTCATGAATAAGAGCATACATTTTTATATTTATTTGCCTGACACCATCGACTGATACCACCCACCGAGACAGATAGAAAGGCAGAATAACATTGGAGCAAGTAGATACCCTCAGTTTTATTGAGGTGGTTCTACTGAGTTACTCTGCATACTGCAGTACGGTTGCAATATTATTATCTTTAGGCTTCTGTGCTTCGCAAGGCACGCAAATCTGTCGTTTTGAAGTTTTTTTGTGGCCGCGATGCCGACGGAGGCCTAGTCTTGGCCACTGATTCATATGCATTTTCATACTTTTTTATTGAATCTAATTTTACTTACGTTGTTGGTTCATCCAGGAAGACTACAGGTGGGTTGTTGAGAAGCTCCAAGGCCACTGATACCCGTTTTCTTTCGCCTCCAGACAGTCTCTCTGTTGTAGTGTTACGGGCTTTGCCTAGCCTGAGGAGTTGAATGATTTCTTCTACCTGTAGGTAGAGTTAAGACAATCATAATAATATCAAATCCAAATGCAATCCAAAATTTTTGATTATGAAAGGATTTAAACCCTCCCCAGTATAAATATAAAAATAAAATGAAAGGATTTAAACCCTCCCCAGTATGAATATAAAAATTAAATATTTCTATTTTATTCTAATGATTAAAATTCGAGTAGTATTTTTTTTAGAATGTTAAAAAATGCTCTTGAAATAAAAAAAAGTTTCTACGGTTTCATGCTAGCCGAGCTGAGGTGAGGAAAAGTTGAGGGTTGTTTTTCTAATACCAAAATGGATCTAAACTTGCACTGTGCAAAGTTATGCAATTCTGCAACAACGATTAAACATGAGACAGGCAAATATAATTATTATTAAGTAGTTTTAAACGCGGAAATCGCAACTTTTTGTACAAATGATCATAAAAGCCAAAAGATCAAGGATGTTATGAATAGATACGCGGAAAACGGAATATTTCACAAAACACTATAAATATCCAATAAATATAGAGTTCCTAATAATACCTAATTACCAAATAGATATATCACATTAAATGTATTATTACTAACTGCGCCACGCGGTGTTACCCGACAGAATGTAGCTTGATAATAATGCTATTTCAAACCATAACCTATGCCTGTGCCAAATTTTATATTGATCCGTTCAGCTGTTTGAGTGTGATACACAAACAACAAACATCCAAACTTTCCCCTAAAGAATATTATTATGATATAAATGTCATGTAAATAAATATTTACATAAAACAAGAAACCGGCGATAGCCTTGAATTGATCTTGAATCTTGAATCTTGAAGAAAAGTATGCCAATAAACTAATTTTCAATTACCTACTGAAACTAAATTATGAAACGTAAAAGTCATCATCATTACAGTCATAGCACAGAACAGATATTAGTACTATGGTCATAGTATAAAGTCGCTCCGTCCGTCGCGTCGTCTAGTCTGTCCCTTTGTATGTATGTATGTACTTACGCGTAGATATTTTAACCTACGCAACGGATTATAATACGATTATCAACAATAGAGCATAACAGAACAGGCTTACTCTTGAACGCGATCGGTGTTGGACAAGTATTGGAATATGACGTTTTGTACTTTTGACAGCAAACCTAGCGCCAAATTCAACCATGTTTTCAAGAGTACAAAAATTTGACAGCAGAAAATAGAAATTGGGATTGGATCGAAATTGTCATTGGATTCAAGAGTAATGGCCCATTTACACCAATAATAGTCAATTTCATTTCAGAACATTTTTGTTCTAAAATCAATTTGACAAGGCAATTCTTGTATGCAATTATGGTATGGTGTAAATGGGTCTTATGGCACCAGAGCAGAACAAATGGAAGGTTTTCACCCGTGCGAAGCCGGGCAGGTCGTAGATATACGTACGAATATCTATATTTTTTTAAAACAAACATAGGCCACATTGTGCTGTCAAGTAAGTTTAAAATAAACGGAAGTTCACAATAATGATATGTAAATCAATGACTTGTATGCTGCATGCTAGAGTATTTTAGAAAATAATTTTAGCAATACGTACAACTGATACAACCGAAGGTTCCGTTACGTAGACTTTTTTTACTAAAAATTTGAATTCAATTTAAATACCTATAGACATGTTAGGTATGACACACTATTTTCTGCCTTGAAAATTACTTAGATGCAACAACATATTTTTTGCTAACATTGTTTATAGACCTTGTAGAAACTTATGTACCTTCGTGGTCTTTAGATAGCGGAATAACCCGACCGGAAAAAAATATTCATCATATTATGGTTATAAGCAAGCATGCAGCAGGCAAGCGTACGTAGGTGGAGCGATGACCTACGAAATTAAAGCGGTGATGATAAAGTTTTTTTTATTCCGCTTAGATGGTAAACCTAGATCCTTATCTGATTGACCGTGGTTATCATCATCGCTTGTGGACGCTTGCAATACCAGCGAGTTGATCACAAACTCTGTTAGCGACCAATCTCCATTGATCTCCATCTCAAACTGTAAGACAGTTTGACCCTATTTAACCATATCTCTACTGTCTTATTAGACAGTTTGAGATGGAGATTAATGAAGATTGGTCGCTAACAGAGTTATGTGAACAACCTGCCGATTTATCACTTACGCGTCGCTAACTTGAGACGTATAAATCAAAAGTCGCATAAGCCAGTAATTTCACCGGCAACCGGGCATTGGGTCAGTAATAATATCTGTTCTGAGACTGGGTGACGTGCCACGTATTGAGCAACCTATGCTACAGCAGTGTACTTTGTAGGCTGAGCTTTACTTATCCAGAATCTAACCAATAACATATTTGTTTTGCTAAAGTGCTCATAGCTAAGGCTGCCCTTAAAATTGTACTTAGATATTATATTGTTGACATGTTTACTTGTTTGTTTGTTACACAATAAAAAAATATAATATCTGTTTTTATTTTTTACAACAGTACTTGCACATTATATTAAAAATAAAAAACAGTATAGGTATGTTGATAGATTATAATATCAGTTTCGATGTAAACGTCGCTTTGCCATTATTTAGATTAAGTAGGTATCGATTAAGCTTGATCAAAATATATTAGATATTCCATAGCCCATACTCACAACTATAGCTTTTCTTTGAGAGCCCATCTCCGTGCCGAGTTTCAGGTCAGCCGCCATGGTCATCGCCTCCAGCACAGTGATGTACGGCTGTAGCAAGTCCTGCTGCATGATGTACCGGGACAGCTTTCGAAACTGACGGAGATCTCTCGGCTCCCCATTTGTGGCTATCGTTCCGGTTGCGCCTGTTACTCTGAAAACGTTATGTTCAACTAACAAATTAACTTAATTTTAGTAAATATCACAATTTAACAAGGGTTCATTCTTCAAAATAATTTATTTTGGCATTTATGCGGAATGCAGCACTTCGGTAAAGAATGCTTCCGTGAAAGCGCTTGTTCATGAGTGGTTTGTCACCGCGGTAAAAGTCACCTATAAGATTCATAATGTCATTGAGTTAGAAGTATAACTTAGTAAAACCGTCTTTGAAAAAGCGCCTTACCCAGAACTATAAGTATAGTTCTGAGGCGCCTTTAGAACCTTAGGCAGCGACTTGCTCATTGTCCTACACACACACTCCATCTGAGGATGGATGATGAGTCATTAGATATACAATATCTGAGGTTTATTTGTTTTACTCAGAGACTTAGAACTACTTTATTAATACCCTAAGTAAACCGATCTAGAAAACTTACTAGACGCTAAAAGATCTATAAAAGATTAATAAGTGCTTACATTCTCTTGGATTAATAAGCCTCTAAGTAAAGTTTCCGCTTTCCGAAGGTTAATAATAACTGTTTATATAAATGTTTACAATTAACTAAAAGAGAAGCCTACCGGTTGGCCTACCGTTTGACTTTTTCAACTAGGGGTTTTCGTCTCAAGTTATTAAAAAAAAAGCTGTCTATTAGGATGGCGGTAGCTCAACTGGCGAGCCCAAGAGAATGTAAGCACTACGTTTGGCGAGCTATGGTGAATGTGTAGGGAATTCAACATTGGTTGCTCCTATCACTATCTATCATACCTCTGGCTGGTTTCAAAGTCATTGAACGTACAAAGTGTACTACGTAGTACATTAACTTTGGTCGTACTGGAGTTAAATTATTTTGACTCAAGCAGGACATGAACCCACAACTTTCCACTTGACACGAGACGAAACAAAAACGGAATTGACAATTTTTTTCTTGTTTTAATAACCTTTCCCAGTATGGCAGTAGGGCAGATAGCGCCAACTGTCAAAGCAATCGGAACTACTTTTCTCGAATCGAAAACATCTCACTGATTTCTGACGTACCCTAATAAAGTCATTGACTCTTTTTAAAATTGTTTTTGTCTGTAAAGCTTTCAGTTTTTTGGATCGAGAACCACTTTTAATTCGGATAAAAACGTATAGTGCTAAATGTCCACAGTGAATGTATTAAATGTCGCTGTGGTAATTTTCATAATAAAACACAATTCGGTACAATATGACTCGATTACCATGCAATGATCCTATACTTACTTGTATCCTGCCAGTATGTTAAGGAGCGTGCTCTTGCCGGCTCCCGACGGTCCCAATATAGCTGTCAATTGTCCCGACCGGAAATCCCCATTTAGACCTCGCAGTATTAACTTTGAACCTGTAACAAATTGATACCATTGTTGAAATTCATAAACTGGATTCCATTGAGATTTGTTTTTCCTATAAATGGTTTTCAAAGGTTATTTGCATTCAAGACCAGCAGCTTTTCTGCACTTAATATACACACAAGGGTATTAAATATTATTTGGACAGACGTAGGTTTATGTTTTACAAAAGTATTTTTTTTTTCTTAAATACAGTTTAGCAATGTATTTAATAATATTACAATCTAGCCTTATGTTTAGGCTAATGAGTAATTTAATGTTGACCTAGTTTTATAGAATAATTATTGAATTATTTGCTAAGAATGTGTCCACTGGCACTTTCCTTAATGTCTCTATTTATTAAGGGGAAGTCACTAATATGTTCATGTGTTCTTTATAAGTAGTTTTACACTTTCACTACGTTAGGTACACTATTAATTTACACTACTAACTCAAAGGTTTAGTCCTTTTGAGCCTTCTCACTATGTCTGTGTTTTCGAGGAGCTGGATTGCCTCGACGTTCACGTGATGATGAAGCCGGTACTCATGAGCTTCTGCATGTTTTTGAATAACTATATGGACGCCCTCTATTTTGAGATCCCGATGTAGGTCGTCGTTTCTTACGTACCAAGGGGCATTTACTATCTCCCTTAAAACATTACTTTGGAATCTTTGTATGATTTGATGATGATGATATTGCTCTTTTTGGTACAGCCCCACAGCTGTATACCGTAAGTCCATAGAGGCATAAGGACTTGCTTATAAAGTAATAGCTTATTAGGTACTGATAATGTGGAATTTCGCCCAAGCAACCGTACATCTTTTTAAATCGTATGTACAGTTCAGCTCTTTTCTTCTTGACGTGTGCTTTCCAGCGAAGCTTTGCGTCTAGAGTTATTCCTAAGTATTTGGCTGTGTTTCCGTATGGTATGATCTTGTTGTTAATGAATACTGTACAGTACTGTTCTTTCTTATTTGTAAAGTTAATATGAACTGATTTGGTTTCGTTCAAATTAATATGCCATTTTTTCGTCCAGTTATGGATTTGATTGACAGCAGCTTGCTTTTACAAAAGTATAGTTTAATTTTATACCGACCTTTATTATTATCATTCCTGATTTTGTATACCTAGTTGATACGACGAAACTAGATAAGAGTTGTTTTCCTGTTCTATAGTAGAATTAAAAAAGTTGTGTTTATTTAAAAGGTGTGTGCATTTTAAACCAGCAGTGTGTGTCTGTAACAAAAAATCAACCAGCTATTAAGATATTTTTATAGAACTTTTTGTTTGTAAAAATATTAAAACAGTAAAGTCGTAAAAAATCTAGGTTTAAGGCTGCGTTTCCACCACAGATGTGCGAGGATGTGTAGCGAGGAAATTGTTTTTAGGAACTCCATTAGTTCACTTCATTGAAGCTGTCAGAGCTAGGTAAATGAAGTGATTCTATTGGTTCCTAACAAACACATCCCTCGCTACGCATCTTCGCACATCTCTGGTGGAAACGCAGCCTAATAAACTGCGACGCGGACCGAGTGGTGATATGCGGTGGTTTGAAAATAATCGTTTGTCGACAGGTATATTATGTAAGTATTTTCGTGTTTAAACATTTTGGTTTGGTTGGATATGAATGCCGGTATTTCACTAAAGTGATGGTTATTTATCTATAATATCGCATACCGATTGGATTTCAGAGTTCTGATTATGAAACATTTTTTATTTAATAAAAAATGCGTGTCCTTCATATTTAATAGGGTCAAAAGTGAAGTTCTAAAGCGGGGTGATGTGCCGCGGCACAGCCTGCCCCAAACAAACTTTTTTGTTTAATAGGATGGGGAAATGCAAAAGAAAGACCGAGAAAAGTACCACTTCCAACAAACTGCTGCAAAGAGCTGCTGAATTATGAAATAAACTACGTGAGAGAGAAAAAAACAAACAACATTTATTTTTGCTATAACTAACTTAACACAACATATTGCACTTTTATAGAGATTTGTATTACTTTTCAAGTATTTTGTTCAAACATGGTAAAATTATATATTCTGAAACAATATTCTGAAAAAATCAACTTTAACTTAAGTTTTTAATTTTTTGATGTGATAAAATTAAAATAGCTCTATTTAAGTGCAATAAAAATGTTATGTCGTGTTGGTTGTTTTCGTATACTTATGTCATTTTAACGTAGTTTAATAAGAGTTTAATTGGAAAATATTAGAAGTAATTACTTTTATATAAAGAAAGTTCATAAGAATATTTTTTTTGTATTCGAACCCCTTTAGTTCATATTAAAATAGTCGATTTTATGAACGGCACTAATTTAAGTGTTATTAAAAAACTATTGTAAAATAACCATTTGAAAAAATTGGGAATAATAGACTTAATTTCGTTAGTTAATTTAGGCAATTTAAAGAAAATCGGCACGTTCAGCCCCGCCCGCCCCTAACACGGGTAACTACGAGTAAGTACCTACCAGTTGCTAGCTTACTGATAATGATTGTGTAACTCGTGCAACAGTACTCGTATACCTACACTGGAGACAATGCTGGGAATTTGTAGAATTTGCGTAAAGTGCAGGTTCATTGTGTTCATGACAATGTGCGACATGCAGTTGACTAATTGCTTTGATTTCATATTATACCCATTACCATATTAACAAAATTATTAAGCTGGATTAGACTAAATTCTTATAGCACTATTCGCGGAATAAAATAGTAGTATCTAAAAATAACTTGACATTACCAGTTGTATTTTGACATTGCTTTGTTCCCAGAATAGCTACCTATAGGTACCTACTACATTAATAGTAACACCTTTTTTGTAGTTAGAGTTAAATTAAATACCTTTGTTTATTTTATGCAATGCCAGAGAATCATGAATTTATTTAAGATTAGCAACACGGTTGAGATATTTTAGTATTACGTATTTTTTTATATGACACAATACTACATAATACACACGTCATTCTTATTAGTAGGCAGGTATATAATAAGTATAAAGTTTTTATTACATCAATCGTTTTTACGACAGAACTAAAACCAATCATATTTTTATTCTCATTATTTATTTTTTTAGTAGATATATTACTGCTTTGCTAAAACTCATTTTGTATTATTTTATCATTCCTTTTAGTATTTTTATATTATTTGTATGGAGAATAAGCTGTCCTTATTTTATTCCAGCTTTGGGCATTGTGGTTTATTACGGGAATAGTCCGTAATTTTTCTTTGCTGACTTTTTTCATACAGTGCGTCCGTTTTTGAGGAATACTTTTCTTTTGAGTTTCGAAAATTAATTTTTACAAGCACTTCTATACATTTTTATGTATAGAAGTGCTTGTAACCTTCTATCACCCTAATCATTTCAGGTCTCTTGCATGGACTTGGTTATGCATTGGTTGTTTTTTTTTTTTTTTTTTTTATACAACTGAAGTGGCAACCAAGCGTACGGCCCACAAGATGGTAAGCGGTTACCGCAGCCTATGGACGCTTGCAATACCAGAGGTATCACTTGCGGGTTGCCACCTTGAGGCTAAGATCGAAAGTCTCAGTAATTTCACCGGAAACCATACCCTTCACACCGGAACACAGCAATGCGAGCATTACTGCTTGGCGGCAGAAATAGGTATGGTGGTTGTCTGTCAGTCCAGTTTTATCTTCAAACTTGGTTGATCAAAGTAATTGCATTGCAGGATAATGTAAGAAGTTGAGGTGTATCGAGTTAAAAATGACTGAGGGCTTAAAGATTCATTACAACAATATTGAATTAGCGATTGTTTAAAAATAGCCTTCGTAAACTGCTCCATGATCACTACTTTATATTAATTATATAAAGTAGTATATATTGGAGCGCTCGTGACGTAGCTGGCTAAGTTGTTCTTATAACAGATCAACGAAGTAAAGCACTGTTCCGCGTAGTCATCATTTGGATGGGTGACCGCCAGTGGCAATTTCAACAGAGCGCTCTCGTGCTTCGGAGGGCACGTTAAGCAGTCGGTCCCGGCTTTTTAAAAGTTGTTAGGTCATGACAAAGGCCTTCGGGCGGCTTAGAAACTCTGTCACCAGAGTTGGCCACTTCGTTCGTTCGTTCGTATGAGTCAGTGGCCAACTCTGGTGACAGAGTTTCTAGGCCGCCCGACTCCCATCCATCCATGTTGACCACTGACTCATACGAACTAACTTACTTTATTAGTTATAAGGTTATAGTCATTTTTGTTGCTGTTTATTTGCTTGAACATTTTTTTAAATTAGTATTTTATTAAGTAAGTAACTAGCGGAAGTCCTAGCGACTTCGTCAGCGCATTTTATGTTTTTATTTATTCTACTCTATTTTGCATGATTTTGCCACGTCCTCGTCTCCCGTCTCATCCCCCGCTCTCTGGCAGTTATGTAAAATGAGACTGTTTGAATTTGAAAGAGTCAAAACACTACCTTCCTTACTCATTGAGGAGTTCCAATGACCACTTCATGATCAGGTGGTTATTTAATTTATATAAAAATACTAATATTTACCTGATTATTTTATTAAAAATATTGATGTTCATAAAATTATTATAAAAACCGTTGACCCCATTGATCGATTTGTCAATGGTTACACCTTGTCAGGAGAGTTAATACACCTAAGCTGTACATACGTATATATTGAGCTTGAAATAGATTAATATTCAATATGAATATTATTATGAAATAGTAGTAGAGTTCTCTGTGATAGAGCTCGTCCGGGGAAGGACTACCACCATACCTATTTCTGCCGCCAAGCAGTAATGCTCGCATAGCTGTGTTCCGGTGTGAAGGGTATGGTTTCCAGTGAAATTACTGGCACATGAGGCTTTCGTTCTTAGCCTCAAGGTGGCAACCCGCGAGTGATACCTCTGGTATTGCAAGCGTTCATAGGCTGCGGTAACCGCTTACCATCTTGTGGGCCGTACGCTTGGTTGCCACTTCAGTTGTATAAAAAAAAAAAAAAAAACCGTTGTTCAAAATCCACCTCTAGTTCTCAAGTCTTGATACTTACCACCTTCTTTACCCTACGCTTTCCACAGCCAGTACCTACGCAACTTCAAATAGTTAACATCTGCGCACAACGGCGCCGGCGTTGCAAATCTTCCATCAACATTTAAAGTATAGACTATAGAGCATCAAGAATTTCGAAAGACTCAAGGTCTTTTCTATAGTAGAGACTGCAAGAGCATTCTGCAATTCACGTGTGTTGCTTTCATGTCACCGAAACTTCACATGGATATAGTACATATCTATAAAGTTAGAGGCCAGCGAAACCGGGAGCGACCGAGATTAAATTGCGTGCGTCATTTTCATCATTCCTAATTATCATTAAGCAGTTTGTGAAACATTATAAGTTTTTCTGCAATTAATGATTAATTGTATTCGTATTCATTTATTCATGCATAATATGCATTCAGCTTTGAAAGTTAATATTTCTAGTTTGATTGAAGTAGGTAAAATAATAATAATTACCTATTATTAAACAAATTATTTTTTTAATACTTAATATACTACGTGTTAAGTATTAAAAAATAATTTGTTTTTGTTCATACTAAATTATCATAAATAAAATACTAATTCGCAGCTCACAAGCCAATTTCACTTCCCAAGGCGAGCTCACGCAGAGCCTGAATACTTACTGCTGCTCTACGCCTAGGTGACAGGGAATAGAGCACAAGGATACACGGACATTGACTATCGAATTGCACATTCACTGCGTTTTGCTAGGGTTGTTACCTTTTATGTGCATAGGGTTTGTTTGCTTAGTCAAAAAGCTGGCCGCGCTATTGGACGGACTCGCGATGTGAAGACGCCACGATAACATTAGGAATAAAATTATAAATGCAAAATTTTGTGTTATTGTATGTTTCCACTCAACTTCACAACGGTTTAATATCAATGGTGATTTAATTTATTTTATTTTAATCAATGTGAGTGCCGCAAGAGTCACCACGAGGTGCAGCTATTAGCTGGTTGGTCTCATAGCATACATTCTGTCTGGAAGGTTTGTTTTTATGAGTGTTTTTATGAATAGGGGTATTAGGCTAGTTTTTTTTTTAAATTGTAATGAAGCAACCCTATCGTAGCTGCTACGCACGCAAAGAGCTCGGCATAGAACTGGTCATTACGTTGGTTGTGTGGATTCGTTAGCGCACGCATCTTATGTAGGTACCTATTGTTATAACTGTTAATTATGGTATTTGGACTAACGTAAATTGGACTGACAGACGGATAGGGATTCTACAAACTTTTTTTTTTCAAACTTACTTTGGAATTATTTTTAGAATGTTGAAATAAAATTGTTGCATCAAAAGGTCATATTTTAATAGTGAGCTTTTTGAATTAAAGATCAGAATAGCAAACTTGGACGATTCATCCAAAAAGTTTTATCACGTATGTATATTAACTGTTTAGAAAACACCCGTTTTTTATAAAATTTTAAATTCCTTCCCGCTAAGACGAAGTTTTCTCGAAGTTTTTTAAAGACGACCGCATAGCTTTTTTTACTGATAAATATCATTGAAAATTGCAAAAGCAATCGTAATCTTTTTGCCAACATTAGTTCTTTTAATTTTTTTATATTTACTGATATTTATTTGGCAGGGAAAGAACAGTTTTGTAAACGTAAACGGCCTTATTTCAAAAAACGAACTAAATCAGAACTAAATTAAAATCGACCCATTACATAAAACAACAACGTATACAACAACGTATTAATATAATAAACTCTTTTTGAAAAGTCAAATTGTCATTCTCCTGATTTATTTTTTGCTTTTTATTTTTAGATCTTATTAACTTTAAAATATATTTGTTTTTTGATCAAGTCGTAGGTACTCGTAGGTTGAGTCTAGTTAAACCCCAGATGGTCGTAACACTATTTTTTTTTAGGATAGACCGATGTTGTTTCATAAATTATGTAGGTACACTTCTAGTAAAAACTAAAAACAATACCTACCTGCCTAAGTAACTAACCGTAATTTCTAATCAATATAAACGTTGCAGAACAAAGAGTAAGAATGTTGTAGTATTGTATTTACATTTTAACAATAGTAGGCTAAAGGTTAAGGTAGGTTTCATCGTTAGCCGTCAACACTCTCAAATTCAATCTAGCTTGAACGTTCATGAACCTTTCTGAATGCCTACAGCACATAGAGTATTTGATTTTTTTTAAATAGTTTTTAACAAAGTTGCTTTCCGCCATTTATTCCTCTGTACCTATGTAAGTACGCTTAGACCTTTGTCATGGTTATCATGCTAACCGGGATGGGAGGCAGTCAGATGATGACAAATTTTTAAGACATAAATGACAGTAGCTTACTAAAAAAAAATATCTGCAGGGGTATTTTACACCCATATCGGTCCGACCCGACTATCGGAAACTTCATTACGTTTGTTCTTACACCATTTTGCTGGCTTTGCACTGTTTAAGGAAGTCGATAGTCAAGCAGCAATGTGTATTTTTTTAAACTATGAGCTTTAATCTTTCTTCTTCTCGTGGTGCTGGTTTTTCTGAAATTAACGATTTATTGGTTAAATTAGGATGGTTAAAAATTTAAAGTTGTTTCCGACAACTTTTGGTTTGAAAGTACACGTAACTTGAGAAGAAGAAAGATTAGAGCTTATAGTTATAAAAAATATACATTGCTGCTTGACTATCGAACACAGTTAGAATACCAGTGCGAAGCGAGCAATGGTGAGAACTCATTTTTTGACATATTTGAAAACGTAATGAAGTTTCCGACAGTCAGGTCGGACCGATGGTTTTAAAATACCCCTGCTGGTATATAGGTATGTCTAAAAATGGCTTCAACTCGCGACTCTGGAGTACCAGTGATGATTCAAACCAATATTACGTATTGCTTTTGCATCTCTTACGCAAGAAGATGAAACTATCATGATGTATGATAGTTTCATCTTCGTGCAGCTCATTAGCTCATTTGTTAGTCGCCACGGCTCAACTAACAAGTAGATTGTAGGTTTTATCCTTGATAGGCAATCATAGGCTTATAATTTCATGATAGCTAGCGTTGCAAATGGCGTAAATTCACCAAGCATAAAATACATTTCAGTGATCTTTGTGATTTTATTGAATGAAACTCATTTCGGATCGAAAGACAGGGTCACCACCACTAGACCACCATTACTTTTAGGCTGACTGCCAGATACTGCTGGAAATAATCCATATTTTTTTTTTATGTCAGCAAATGACAAGACAATTAAGACGCCCGCCTGATGTTAAGCACCACGCCTGACTATAACAGATGCATTTTAAGTATTTGCGTGGCACTGCACTGCGTTTATCACCCCGAGGCATTGTTGCCTTCAAACCTAAACACAGTAATGCTTGCACACTACTGCTTGGAGGTAGAATATCTGACACTGCGGTGGTACCCACCAAGACGGACTCTTGCTGAAGAGTCCTACCACAAGGTACTGCTACGTAACTATTACAGTGCTGGCAACAGAACCGGTTCCGCGGTACGCCGGTAACACAGCGACGTGCATTCACGTGCACAATCACATCCGTGTATTTGGGTCAAACCCGAGGTGGTCACGTGACGTGTTCCTTTCTAACTTCTAGCGCTGGGACGCGTGTGGCTAAAAGTATCGATGAAAGATTTGAACGTTCTTTTCAACATAAATAAGACTGTCACCTCAAGAATGTAGCCAACTCTACTGCTGAAAGTAAAACCAGGAACGTGTTCTTAAAAAGATTCCGAGTTGAGAAGCGAGAACGAGTTTGATCTCCGCTGGGAATGCATGGAACTTTTTTGTAAAAACTATGACAGGAGGTATTTCATACTTTTTTGTAAATACAAAAAAATGACTATATGACGATGTGTAAAAATTGCCGCCAATATTTATTTAAGTATCACTTTTTTATAGACCTTTTTTTAATGATAAATAAAAACAAACATTTTAATTGAATAATATCTTATGCATTTGATTTGACTTTTTTGTTACTAAATAAATGCGTTTGCGCAACTCAATTATTTTTAATATTACAAGGATGGTCATGGTTATGTTATGATCGTTCGTATGAGTCAGTTGCCAACTCTGGTGACCTACTAAAATAGTTTTTTTTGATGGCTCGGTGTTGTGTAGCTCTGCTACAAACATTGGTCCGAAAATAGATTTTATCGATATTTCATACTCTGTTGTAATTTAAAATGCCCGCGGTAACATCATAGCGATTAGGTACACATTCTGTTCACACTACACAAGTTTCTAGTAACTAGTAAAGCTAATCGTAGTGTCACGTGCATTTCAACTTACTCTTAATTTAGGACAATCTCAATGAGTCCATCATGTAGGTACATCACCAACAATAGTGGTGCCATCATAAAATTGTGTATTTATCGATAACAACAATCTGCTTTTTATAACTACATTGACCTACAGTAAGATTATACGAGTGTTTTTGTACCATTTTTTACCTGTGTCCAATATGCTAAAATAAATAATATAAATAAATAATACTAGACAATCCACACAGCATCATCTAGCCCCAAGCTAAGCAGAGTTATGGGTACTAGACTGATATACTTAATACAATCAAATGAAAAGATGAATATTTGTATTAATTAAAAGCGTTTATCATCTTATCAATACGTCATTATATCTTATCACATGCAAACTTATTGTATCTGTTATGGTTAGGCATGGTGCTTAACACCAGGCGGGCTTCTTGATCGTCTTGTCACTTGCTGACTTAAAAAAAAACTAGATTACCAGTGCTATAGTTTTACGGTCTAACATTACTATCATACGGTTTTTGGCGCTACGACGAGCCGCTGCAGTAGGTGAAAGAACAATTACTACTAAATTATGTGCATATTTTGCGGTTACAGTTAGGTAAAGGTTAATATATGCTAATCGGTGATGTCTTGCATATTTAAATCGTTTTTAAAGTGAAACTACACAGCTCGTAATTCGATAAACCAATGCCATCTTGTGCTAACAATCATCTACTGCTGGATTTGTTTCGATCTTTTTTTCATGTGGGTTTCATTGCTAAGACATTTTGTGTGAAACAGCGGTTAACATAACACAGTTCGTTGTTTCTTTTTTTTTCAGGCGGCCTATTTATTAACTCTTTCACCAGAGTTGGCCACTAATTCATACAAACTTCCTTATTGGCTCTTTGTATCAGATATTTGAAAACCAAGCACTTCTCAAATGGTCACTATAACCGTTTTGTCTATAGATAGTGTATATTTATCGATATCATTTACTGTCATGGTGAAGAGACATCACTATGTTACGCACCCAGCACGTGCATACTGCAGCTTTCTAAAGATTTACCAACACCAACATTCTCGTGAGCAATCTGATAGTAAACATTTGCAGCGAGTTTATGAGGCATTGCATTGAATTCATTTTGAAACAGTTACGTCCTAAAATGAACTATTGAATACAAAGTTTAGGTGGTCAATTCAATCGATAAATTGCCAAAACGAAATTACGGGTACTGGCATTTGATAGACAACCTCGGCCTCAGACACTAAGGCCATATTTAACTTGCGCTTTTGTAAGTAATAAGTACATAAAAGACGCACACAAAACTATGCTCACGCTACGAGTACGTCAGCTCTGTAACCATTGAAATGCTAATCTAGGCCCATTGCAACAGATAAACACATAGCAAGCAAGTTACATGGTTTGCCATTTAGTTGAAACAAAAATTATATTCTGAAATGTTTCTAACTGGCAGTAGAGTCCAAGATCGGTGTAGTAGATACAGTAGATAACTGCAATAGGTTTATTTTCAACTATTTGGTATTTATATAAATAATTATTACGTAGAATTTATTTTGTGTCACGACGATTTTTTTGAGATACATACCTACTTACATCTCTCTCCTATCATCTTCCGGCACCTACTCATGTAAATGTTTTTTTTCTCTGGATTTTGATACTTTATCTTAAGATCCTACATTACTTATGATTTAGAATCAAAAAATATTAGAGTTTGTTACAGTAAGAAGGTACAAATTCCACTATTTTGGCTGAAGGCTCTAAAACTCAAATATATTAGCATAATTTTAGTATCACAATGTTTTGAATATTACGTAGAAATAACTGAATAAATCCAGTAGATAAGTATTTGCAATTAAAATATAAACAACTGCAATACTACTTAAATTAGTAGTCAAGCGTAAGTCGGTCCTCGTAAATGAGTGTATGATTTCAAATAAATCGATGTTGCAGGTTGGCTTAGGGTTGGAAAAAATTGCCCTGCGGCCTTATTGCGTAAGCAAAATATTAATAGAATTCATAATTTAGTGAATCGTTTTATCTATCTTGGCGCTGTCTAAAAACAGCCAAGATTTCGACCTTAACTTTTTATTATTATTATTATTAAAACCTTTTTTATCTATTGTATATTTATTTAGATGCAGGTATTTGGTTTTTTAATTATTATTTCTTACGACCTTAACTTTACCGTTACCTATTAAATTTCAGAAGTTTTAGAGTGAAAATGGTTCCCAGAGTTACGATCACTACTACCATTTTGCTTACCTACGGAATAAGACGGCAGGTCTGAATGTTGACTAATCTGCAATTAAGTACCTGACACTTACTCGAATTTATCAAAAAAAGCCAAAATACAAAGGCCCACATTTTTTAGGAAATCACATATAAATATATATAAAATAAATATTAGCGGACATTTTTACACAACACTACGAGTATCTAGCCCCAAACTAGGCAAACTAGGCAAAATAGTTAAGAGTAGTAGAGTTCTTTGTGATCGAGCTCGTCCGGGGAAGGACTACCACCATACCTATTTCTGCTGCCAAGCAGTAATGCTCGCATTGTTGTGTTCCCGTGTGAAGGGTATGGTTTCCGGTGAAATTACAGGCACATGAGGCTTTCGATCTATGCCTCAAGATGGCAACCCGTGAGTGATACCTCTGGTATTGCTAGCGTCCATATGCTGCGGTAACCGCTTACCATCTTGTGGGCCGTACGCTTGGTTGCCACTTCAGTTGTATAGAAAAATATATATATATATATATATATTTAACTAAGTTGGTCACTGAATTTTATTTGTTTCTCGAACGCAGATTACTTTAAAATTCTGAGACGATTTTCAGAAAAGTGTTGCCCTATTTTAAAGTAAGGTTATTTGAAGTAATTTGAATACAGACACACAGAGTATAAACAATCTCGTCCACTGGTCATTCGTCGTTTTTAAAGTTTATGTTTAGCGGAATAGTACCTATAAACTTACTAGATTTTTTTAGTCTATGTGTGTGCGGATAAAAGTATACTGCAATGAAAAAAATTACGGACTATAGATACTATAGATATAGACTATAGATATAAAAATTACGGATTGTAGTTCACGCACTATTCTGACTAAATGTTTTGTCTTTTGTCCGTCGGTCGGATCGGTTTGTTGGTATTATAACAACGTTACTGGACGAGACTTGGTATACAGGTTTTTTTTTACGACTTGATAGAATTGTTTGTCGTCGGGGATTTTTGATTTGGTACTTCCTTCATAAATATGGAGCAATATTTTTTTATTTGAAAGGTACCTTACAGTTGGTTTCATGCAAATTTGGTAAAGATCTGATAAAGGCTTCGGCGTGATGAGCAGAATAGTTCCTTAAAATGCAGTAAATTGCTGATTATTAAAAGTTGGACTCTCAAGGTCTTCTGCTTGCAGAACTACTAATAACTCTGTTTAGGATTTTTTAGGAAATCATGACCTCCGTAAAGTAATAAATGACGTACCTACTCGTACATATCTATTTACCTGTTTTGACATACTATCTAATGGTTTACTCTATAGTAAAACGTAATTAACTTGAATTAACTACTGTTTTAAAAAGTAAGTAAGGTTCCCAAGTTCCACACGAACAAAGTCGCAGACAGCTAGTAATATTATAAACTAGCTGTTGCCCGCGACTTCGTTCGCGTATATGTCTAACTATTGTAATACTACTACCTATAAGCAGCTCGCTTACTTTACTTTTCTGTGTACTGTACCCACATGTATTTTTACAGTAAATAAATGTATTTCTATTTATATTCCTTTCTATTTCTATTGTAGTTATAATATGTAATATGTAATATCCATTATTACGAATTTAAAAATTACAATCTAAACAAAAATATAATAACAGCTGTGTCCAATGTGTCTTTTAAATGTAAACTGTTAAATAAGATGTAAAACTTACTTAGTTTAACTCTTATAATTAGTTTTGTAGATTTTCTTTCTTTATTTAGGTAGGTACTACTAGTATAAGGTGTAGGTATTGTGATTTTAAATTATGCTGAGGAGTCACATTATTGAGGGATCAATTATTTATTTTATACGATACCTACGATTTCAGTAACGAATTAACGTTACCTACTCTTCGATGACAGTGATAGTCAAGATGAAAGTTGAGTATTTCCTCTCGACTGTCAGCCATTTCCATCGTCAGAACATCAGATCAGTTCTGTGAATTTCCTCTTTTTTTTTTATTATAAAGCATACTAAAAACGCGGGTCGTTCCAATTGAATACCTAACGCGAAGCAAGGCTTCGCTCAGGCAATAAAATAATTTCATTGTACATCGCATGAATAAGCAATGATCAAAAACAATAGAGACAATAATAATAGTGTTTATCAGATAGTAAGTACATCCATAGATCCATATATAAAGTATAAGTGTATATCCGTTTTGAAATGTGTTTTGCACACACTGCGTACTTGTTGGTCATACAAAAGACATCAACGCGGGCGTTGCACTCAGAAGGGCTATTCCCGTAATGTAAAATAGTCACAATCAAGTTCCAATGTTCAGGGTATTTTGATTTTGGAACTGTCGAAAGGGGTCGGGTCGGAAACTTTGAATTTGTCAGGAACTTTTTCGGATTTCGAATAAAGGAATCTCCTTTGGGACGAATCCGATACCGAATCCGATGTTATACACAACAACACCGGCTGGGTTCCTATCGCTTTTTTGACATGACCCTTGTTATGGATGCCGAGTAGAGTTGGAGCACATTTGTCCCAAGCTTTTCGTCCCTAGTTGAGAAGCTAAAGGTTGTGAGTACGATTTTCAGAGTGCATTGAAAACCTTCTTTCGGTCTTTGTAATATTAATAATTAATTTAATACTCACTTCTACCATTTTGCACTGTGTGTGTGAGATCCTGGAACGTCAAGTTGATAGGTGGTCGTTGGGGGAGGTGCGACAAGTGTTCCCGGCCGAGAGCGCGGGATGCGCCTGCGCACGGCGCCGGATCCATAGCAACCGACATCGTGGTTTCAGTAAGAGCTCATTTTAATCTGAGGACAAAAAAAGGTTGGATCAAAGACAATAAAAGGTGTTGAAATTAAAATTGTAAAAATAAGAACGAAACACATTACCTAGTACTCGTTCATATGATAAAAAAAAATATATTATAGGGCTTGCAGGGTTTGATTAGAGAAAGTGGGTGTACCTACCTACTTGTGTTTCAGGTAGTGCTCTGCCTAGATTTATATGAAAAACATTGTATTTTCATCAAGACTTTTCGGTGTACCTTTTGCATCAAATGAAATAGCGCGAAGTTAGTGTGAGCTGAATTAGTGAATCAATTAGTGGAAGTCACTAATTTGTTAAAAAGATCAAAATAAAATAAATATATAGAGCAATAGTTATAAACGTGTTTGTTTCCACCACTGGGACACTATATTTCTTTCAAACATTTGTTCTTTGACATGCCGGTTTCCTCACGATTTTTTTTCCTTCACCACGTACGTAGGTAGGTATGGTATTATTACACTAATATAATTGCATTCAATGGTCGTTTATTTACTTACCTAGCCTAGATAATTGATTGTACCTACAGTAGTTAGCACCTGTAATCGAGTATAGTAAGATTAGATGACATTGACCTACAAACAGGTCAAGTTAAAGCGCATTTACATAGGTAGCCGGTAGCTAAGCCTCATACCTAATAGGCCTCAGGCCTCAGGCCTCAGGCCTAATACTGAAGACTTTGACGAGCTGGTATTATTATTCTTTATAACCAGCTGTGTCCGCGCAGATTGGTGGCTCTTTACAAACAAAAATCGAAACCTTGAATTAGTGCCCGCAACAACTGAACAAAGTTTAAACTTATTCGGAAGCCGATGCACGAACTTAAAGAAGATAAACAGCGAACAAATAAACAGACGACAAATATTCATTTTTACTTGCATAATTTTCTGGTTGCCCTGTCTGTCAAAAGTCTGTCCTCTTGGAGAAACAACGAGGAATGCATAAAATTTAGCAAAACAAAAACCCACTGCCAGAACCAAAGAGACAGACTTATAACAGACTAGCCGATCTGCCCCAGCTTCGCGCGGGTGCAATGAAACGGCACCCGTGCAAAGCCGGGGCGGGTCGCTAGTAACAAATATATCCTATGTTACTCAGGGATAATGTAGCATTCTAATGGTGAAAGAATTTTTGTAATCGGATTAGTAGTTTTTGAGTTTATTCATAACAAACAAAAATACAAAAAACAAATCTTCTCTCTTTATAATATTAGTATAGATATAGATAATTGAACAGACTGGTGGGGGACAAATAAAATACATTCTACCATCTCTATCGGTGAATAACCGGTATGCTCCAGTAAACAGGTAGACTACACGCTTTGCACGTGAATGCGCCCTATATTGAGCAACGTGAGTGAAATACTACAATAATAATTGTTATAATTGCAATAAAATGGCAAGTCATGTTTATTTACACCGTGGTTAGATTAGCTTATGCCATTTAATCACAAGTCATTAAAATCAATCATGAACAACTTGGTATTACGTAACTTTTTTATAAGATTCGATTTTGAGCTTTCGTAAATGAAGTGGTCTACAATGTGATACTACCGGTTATACTAAGTATTATGCAAAACTGGTAGTATTATGTGTGGTATTCAAACACACCGTAACTACTGAACGGATTTGGGTAAAATTCAACACCGTAAATTGTAATTAGTCTATAGTAACATAAATTTTTTATTACCCCTAAAATCTGCCTTATAAAAATCGTAGCGTCTGTGTGTCTTCTTTGCATAGTATAAACTGAAGTCGCTCTCCGCCGTCTGTCCCTTTATTTATACGTATACATACATAATCGTACATACATACCTACATGTATGTATGTATGTATGTATGTACTAAGCTTAGATCTTAAAAACTACGCAACGGATTTTAATGCGGTTATCACTGAAAATCGCATTTAAAAACATTAAAATATTCATAACTCGAAAAATACTAAAAATCGGGGAACATACATGGAGTATTTTCAGATACCTCTGGATCTGAGGAATCTAATTTTTTCATATTGACGTCTATGTTTGGACCAACCTGTACATCCACGTACTCGTAACAACCAAACCCGGAACTAATTATATTTGCAGATCTTGCGTCAAAAAGACCAAAATACTATAAATACAAAATAATACAAAGTTAAGAAAAATCACACATTACCTCATGCAAGATGACTAAGGCTACTCAAAAATATTTTTTTTTTTAATACTAGTTGATAAATGTTAAATTGACACTACCGTACTAAATTCCTTGATAAACTGTAATTCCGTAGGTAGCCTCTACACTACTGGTTTCTATATAAATTTATAAAATACCTTGCGTAGCCTAGCGGCACGTTGCATTGACTGTTGCTACGCTCCTGGCTGCTGCTGTTGCATTAAAATCCGTTGTAGTTTAAAAGATCTAATCGGACAGAGCGACAGACGGAGCGAGTAACGAATAAGAATCAAAGAAGGTAAGAGATTTAATCTTACACTGATTATCCAACTTTGTAGAATTAATAACCGGCTAAGTCTCATCATGAACAAAACACCTTGACTTCCGGCTCATTGTTTATTTTTCTCAGTAATGCTGCATTTTTTTTTAAATGTAACTCATTTTATGCAGGTCACATAATTTGATTGCACTATTAAAATAGATGAGAATAGATTCTTGACTTCATACTGGGTATATTGGTACTGTACGTAATAAAGTAGTAGAGATAAACCAGTCTAGGCTGCGTTTTCACTAGAGATTTGCGAGGATGTGTAGCGAGGGATGTGTTTGTTAGGAACCAATAGAATCACTTCATTTACCTAACCTCGCTCTGACACTCGCTTCAGAAAAAAAAAATATTTTTTTTATTTGTACGTTACTTCGTGGTAATATTTAAAACTTTGTAGAGTACTGGTGGTCTAGTGGTAGTGACCCCGCCTTCCGATCCTAAGGTCGTGGGTTCGAATCCGGTCGTGCACCAATGGATTTTTCGCTACGAAAAATGTATGTGCGCAATGCCAGTGCTCTCATACGGTGAAGGAAAACATCGTGATCAAACCGGCATGTCCAAGCACTAAAAATTCGAAAGACATGTGTGCCATCCACCAATCCGCATTGGGTCCGCGTGGTGGATCAAGACCCAATCAATCTTGCTTGAGAGTAGGTCAGTGTCCCAGCAGTGGGAACATCAGAAGGCTATCATGATGATAATGAATATTTAAAACTAACATAATAGAACAAAAATTCAAATTTCAAACGAATGGTAAAACTCACTGACGAGAGTGACAGCACGACCGGATATCAGTGTTATTCATGGAACTAATAAGTAGTACTGTTGTATAGCTTCTAAATTTCTTAGTTATAAGCATGGAACTATTATGTACTACCATACAACGTGTTATGTTCTAAGTTGTTCTTTTATGACAAAGTTTTTTTTTATTTGAAAAATATTTTGTTAAAATAAACTCGTAGAGTAGGTACATAAAAAACATTATATTAAACAAGGACATCATTATCTTTTTGGATAATAAAAAACCCATCAACACATCAAAGTCTGATGTGTTTGATCAGTTTTTGTGTACATAAATGAAACGAAAACTTCATTAGTGCGCCAGTGTCAATTTGATGATCAAACTGACATCGAGGCATTGATTAGGCATGTCGTGTTAATAAAGTGGTTTTAAAAGTACCTCTTTTTACATAGAGCATGAAAACGTAGACAGCAATTTTCTTTAAGGAAGTATAGTAAGGAGTCGGACTTCTGGTCAACCGGATTCGTGTACCGAATTACCGACGCTACAGGGAGGCGCGACGCGACTGACGCAAAATCTCTGATAATATTAATAAATATATGTATATGTATAAGATATGTAAGTATAGGTTTAGATATTTATAATTTTTTTATTATTTATTTACTCCTAGTATATTTTTTTTAGCCTTTTTTCTCCTGAAATACTGGTTTTCCTAGTTCAGGCATATCTAAATTTTATTAGCTCTAAATATAAATATTAAATTGGCACTAAATTGTATTACCACTAAGGAATGAATAAAGTTATTATTATTTTGTGTTTTCTTTTTCACGAAATAGAGAATTTCGGTAATTATGAAATTCACGGGCCAGAGCCAAGTGAATAACATTTTTAAGAAATGAAAGGATTTCGCTTCTTCTTGTAAAAACTTTCGAACAGTATTATTATTATTATATATTATTATAGTTCGTTCGTTCGTATGAGTCAGTGGCCAACTCTGGTGACAGAGTTTATAGGCCGCCCGAAGACCTCTGTCATGGCATATAGTGAAAAATTACAGTTTACTTCTTTATAAATTACTCTTTTATAAGTTAACTCTTATAGATATGTTCTTCTTCTTCAAGAACGTTACTCATATTGCTAGCTCGGCAGGATTGCAGCGTTAGATTTTTTATAAATATGAGATCGCTCATAACGATAAAGCCAACCATTGTACCACCTCGAATTTTTTGAATTTTTTTTTTTTTAGTTTAATTTTATTTTTTTAACCGACAATATTTGTTTTTTTTTGTTATTTTTCTCAACACATTCAACAGTCATAATCGTTCTGAGCTGTGTCGTAGAACTCGAATATCAATGGTAATACAACATCCAGACTTCGAACAAATACTTGCAGATCATGCAAGCTTTTGTCCTGCAGCGGGAATCGAACCCGATTTTTCAACATCGCCCACTACGCAACCGAGGACATGAATAATATAAGCAGACTAGGTATTTTTTAACACCTATAGGTACCTATTCAAAAACAAACACTCATTTCAAAACCTTGCTAAAAATTGTCATGCCTTGTCATTCCTAAGTCAATGAACAAAGACGCTAATAGATTATATAACAGAAGTTTGCTGGAGGAACTGTTTGCATGCTCAACTATTTCGTTTATTGTATTGTGTGAATAGTCGATAGAAGTCGATTTTAAGTAAGTAAACTCTATCATATCTATCGTGAGGAAACCGGCATGTCAAAGAACTAAAAATTCGAAAGACATGTGCCATCCACCAATCCGCATTGGGTCCGCGTGGTGGATTAAGACCCAATTACTCTCGCTGGAGAGTAGGCCAGTGTCCCAGCAGTGGGAACATTAGAAGGCTGTCATAAAACTTTATCAAATGACATGATTAAGTACCATCATCCCATTGGGGCGACTACTTAAGTATGACCACGCATGACCTCATTTTTACCAGTTATTTCCACGCATAACATACTTTGCTAGTCTGTGTTCATTATCAACTCGACATACATTATTGACATACCTCTGATAACTTTGTACTTATGTATAAAACCCGGGTTCCCCCGCAAGCGGAAGGGACTAAGTAAGTTTCAAAGACCATGTTTCTCTTATTTGATACCCGTGACCTAGGTATGTAGTGCTTATTTCCTCTAGGCTAGGTTTCAAATAAATTGTAAATTTGTTTGGTTTTATTTTTATTGTCCTTTGTCCGTATACAAGATATAATAATCTTCTATTTTATCTATCTTCTATAATATCTTCTATATAAGTGTATATATTTTAACAATCGTTTTCAGGTGAAATAAATATACAATGCATAATAATTATTTCCGGGTTAAAACAAAAGGTACATAAGTACTATATTTATAATATTAGAGACACTACTATTATTGCATTTTGCTAATTAAAAAATTTAAGTAAAATAAATAAAACATTTTTGTACCAAACAGAATTAAGCGTTTTTGGGATTTCAAACTATAAGCATGCTTTCTATAATGTTGGGTAACATTTTCAAAACCAATAACAAACAGTTGTTCAAGTAAATTAAGGCTAAAAAAGAACACTGATCTGCTCTTTTTTCTTTCATAAGTACTCTAATTGTAATAATTTGAACTTAATTATATGTCATGCATGAACATCTCAATATTCAAAGTTCTATGCTAGAAGACTACTGTAATTTATAATAGAGAATTTGATAATTGCTGACTATAGCAACAATCCTTATAGATCTAAAGCACAGAGTAATATTTAAAGCTGAAAATGACGCGCGACGTAACGTTAACGAACCAACTCAAAGTAGTGAGGCTGCCCTTGGTAATCGTGTAGGTACCTATAATTATTTCAGTCTTTCAAACAATTGCAATGGTGGTGATGCTAATTTTGAGTTGAGCAGATCGGGTGATCTTGATCAATTTATAATCGTCCACTGCAAAAGTAACACTAGTTCTAACAAACTTATAGATATATAGTTTATATAATATCTCTTCAGATAAATATTTGGGTGGTCGTCCTTGTATAAGTAAGTATAAATATACATTTTTGGCTAGGAAAGTTAGTCAAATTATTGAGTCATTTCACGTATTTATATAACTACTTACGAGGTTTGAAAAGGAAATTCCTGGTGTTGTGTTTAGTAGTAGTACTCTAGTGCTCGTTCACATAACACTTTTACTTGACAGCAATTTAGATCAACTTTTTGAAGAGATGGGAACGATGATCCAAAAAGAACACGGTACCTACCTACCTATTTTATTTTTTTTGTAATAAGTTCGCGGTATTTTCTATATTTAGTGGCCGACGAAGCGCGTCGAGCATGCCCGAACTCGCAAAGTGAACTAACTAAAGTAAGGAGTGGAGTACCTTTATTCGCTGACTAAACTGAATGCATTGACGTGAAATGAGTATCTTGTAGCTATAATTTTAGCTAAGCTGAGAGTTATGTAAATAATCAATGAAATAGCTTTAACTATATATTTCTATATATTTTAGAGAGATTTGTATTTTTGTATTTTTGTTTGTTACGAATAAACTCGAAAACTACTGGTCCGATTTCAAAAATTCTTTATTATTTATTAGAATGCTACATTATTCTTGAGAGAGTATAATATTACCATTTTTTTATTAGGTCACTTAAAACTATAGAGTTTAACTGATCCAGATCACTTGACAGGCATTATTTATATTAAAAAAAACACAAATTTTGAAGTCCTGCTCTTATTTTTATATATCAAATTTTATTTCTGACTCAAGTTCAAATAAATCACATAAATAATTAAATACATACAATGATGCTGATATTTTTTTGTTTATTAATTTTTTTATTTACTTACATACAAATACAACGAGGCAGACCTAGTAGGTACGAAATAACCATAATTTGTTATCAGCCAGGATATCGAAAAATCATGTTAGAAGTTAGGTACGCCCTCGACTTAGAAAACTTCTCAGAAACTATAAATAAATGTTTTACTTTTTTTAATGCAGACCTTATTTTTTTCAAAAACGAGCGTGTCACTTCTAATTTGACTTTTCGATAACTTTCACGGGTCAGATTTTTCCTCAGCGGCCCTGAAAAAAATTCACACTGTTTAATAAAAATGCCTATTCCTGGCTGATAACAAATAAACAAAACGAGGTTACTAGCTATGTTATGGTGAAATCGGTGTGCTCATACTCATAACTAAGTATAGTAGTACCAGTTTTTTGACATTGACCTAGAAATTTCGGATAGACGCATAGATTCTTTCTATTTCGCATAAGACTGCACATTATCTAAATAAATTTACAATTCAAAAGTAAAGTAAAGTAAAGTAAATGTTTATTTTGACAAAATAAGACATATAATTATACAGGTTGCAAAGTAATATGAGTAGACTACATACATTGGTAAAATCAGTTAGTAGGCAGTATTTGTAGTACAAAGGTAAAAAATTATGTGTATTATAATTCGTCAAAAAAGGTCCGTGCTCAGCATAATGCTGCAGTAAACTGCAGCGCTGGTTTTCAGCATGAACCTATGTTGACTGACGCACGGACATGGCACAAGAACGTAATATTATAATATATATTTATACAAAAATTTTCTAGTAATAAACTCTCAATGTCTTTGTTATAAATAATTAAAAATAAGTAGGTAAAGGAAGCAGCTATAGCCAGTAATAGAATCTAAGTAACACGAATTGTGTTGTGTTGTTTAACATTATAGGTTGGTAGGTACCTAAGATATCTATTGTAAGTAGGTATTTACATAATATTGTATATCTTTATTGTTGTCCTATGCATTTGATCGCAGTATGGTGTAAGTGGTATATGGGAAGAATAAAATAAAATTTGAAAGACTTTTTTTTAGTTTGAGTACCTAAATGGCATTTACAAGACATTAGTGTAATATATAACATTATCTTTAACAATAATAAAATATTGCGGATAATCTGATCATAATTTTTAATAAGTGTACGATGTGCAATTTTGAACAACAAAATTGAACTTTGAATGCGTGACTGTGGCCAAATTAATTATTATCTATAAATATAACAATAATAGCAATAAAACCTTCTGATACCAGTATCTAATGTATTGCTTCGAACGTCAGAATATTGCTTAATTAGACTTGCTTTTGCATTAGATACATATGAAACAGTTGAGCCAAATAAAGACCGTTACAAATGATCTATAGATAGCTCAACTGATTAAAATCATTACCAGACGGAAACGTTCCCGACCTGCTGGCTGCACTGCCACCTTGAATGGCAATGCTGATACGTTGAGCCAGATATGAACCAGTTTTTAGATAACGCATTTACTTTATTTATTATTTGTAGCAATTTCAGCCAAAAACATAAGGCAAGACAGGCATATTCCACAAATGAAAACATACCACGGTATGGCAAACCGTGACTTAAATTCAAGTGTATGAAAATGAATTTGGTACATAATGTGTCTGTTGTGATACAGATGTTTCAAGTATATGTCGCTTAAACCCGCCTCCCAAATCCTCAGTGCTACTTCATGAAACCTTTCAGCCATCGGAAAACCTTTGTAAAAGTACATAGCATAGATCACTTTAGCGTAAGGTTTGGTGAACAAATAAACGGGTGACCTTCCATATTCGTCGTAGAACTGATGTCTATGGTAACTGTAAATGCTATTAAGAGTAACAGTGTACATATCCTTTGACTGGCTCACGGTTTTGATACTCGGTATCAGTTTTTCACAAGATTTACTCTTTTCTTCAACGGAAACCATTGATAGGTTCGAGTATCTAATTATCATTTTATGCATAAGCGTGCTTATGCATGGCTCCAAGCCATATGCGTTCAAACTTTGCTCGTCATGTATTTGATACTCAGTGTTCGGTTTCGTGGTAAGACTCATCAAACTCGTTTGGTAGAAGCAATTTATAAAATACGCGAACCATACCCACGAAATAAATATGATGTTCACAGTTTGCCGGCAGTGAAACTTGGCACCATGAAGAAATAAGTAGTCTAGCAGCAGCAACACCATGTGAACTTTGTCTTGCGTTCTCAACAACACCATTAATATAATGGCGTAAAATATAAAAACCAGCAGTAGTAACGTCCAAACTAGAGGCGTGAATTCTAAATAGAAGTTTTTCCAAGGTGGAGTTGTGCAAGATTTCTTTACCATGATTCTGATCTCATCTAACTGATCGAGATATCCATGAACATAAAAAAACTTTCTTGCGTGAAGCTCGCTGAGTACTAAACCGCCCAACATCACATCTGTGTGGTTCGTCTGGAGCATGGTCATAGGACCGGACACCGACATGTTCTGAGATACCGTTGAAAACATCTCTGGATCATAGTTGTAAACAAAGTGGTACTTGAATTGTTGAATCTGGCTCATAAGATCGAATACGTATTGTTCGACTCCTATTAATATTTTCTTACTTCCATCTGATCTTGCAGGATTTATACTATAAGGAGGCCAGTGAGAGCAGGATACGGTGAGAATGCAATTACGAAGCCCCGTTACTGCCTTAACAGGGTATAAATCAACCGATTTAACAGTAGAACATTTTCCAAACTTAGTTATCCTGTCGTAGTATTTTCCACATGCGTAGTTCTCAAAAGGATTGTAAGTGTATAACTCAGTGGATTCCGTTCCATTAGCGACAACCACATTATAAATATGAAGCTGCAGTATACTATTAAAGACTTTTTCCAAGTCGACGTCTTGAAGCGTATCAATGATGATGAGGAACCGAACGTGCGGATTCCAGTTAGCCTCTCTGCTGATAACCATGACATGCTCTTTGAACTCGTCTACATTTTTTGCAACAATCATGTAAGCCCTGTTACTGTTAGTAAGATACAAAGAACTTTCTGTGAACGTTTTAATAACGACACATAAAATATTTAACGAGTGGACGTAATCCAAAAGTTTATCATTTTCAAGATCCAAGTTAACATACGACAGTCTCTTATGATCGGTGAAATATTTCCTCATAACATTCCCAACGCATGATTCCAATTGAGTCTGTGGATTCGAATATTGAAAAATCGTGAGTCCTTCACAATTTCCACTGCGGAAAATCAAAGACAGTATTGACAATACGACCAACATTCTGAAACAAAAACTGAAAATGATTTACCTACACATATAAAATGTTTTGCTTTTTTTTGTATGCCCATCAATCAAATAGATATTAATCTAATGTAAGTAAACGCTTTGGTAACCAACAGTAAAAAAGTAGAAGTTTTTGTTACATATGACATGTACATTCATTTATTTACCACATTAGCACACAATACAGACACATTACAGATAGATAAAAGAAAGAGAATAATAAAAAAATGGAAACATTTCATATAGTACCTACTTAAATATAAGTTTCAACAATCAAAAAAAACTAAAGTAAAAAATAACAAAAGTTAGACAATCTAGGTATATTGTGTGCTACAGCAGCAAAAGGGCCTCGACTCAGCATTATGTCCACTAAGAATAGTGGACGCTGGTATTCTGCCGAAACCACTTCATTTAGTCATCAGACCCTGTGAGAATAATATGATGAGTGAGAGTGTGTGCTATGTTTATATATTTATTGTATATGTATTATAAATACCTACCAACCCATAACATTGTAGTGTACAATACCATAAATAATAATATAATAATATAAATATGATTGTGAGAGACTATGAGGGTGTTTGTGTATATTCTTCTAGTAGGTAGGTACGTACCTACCTAATCACCGAAGCCGAAAATTACCTACCTATTTATTTAGTTTACTTTACTAAATTCTCATCAACTCACATCACTCATCCTATCAGGCGCTCTGTCTTAGTTGTTTTATTTTTTACCAGCTGACCCGCGTGGTTTTACCCGCGATTTTTCAGTTTTTATGCTATCCCAGAGGAACGGTAAATTTTTCCGGGATAAAAAGTAGCCCATGTGTTATTCCAGTATACGTTCATAATATCATCACAATCGGATAAGTCGTCACGGAGATAGGTATGTGGTAACAAACATTCACACACATACACACACACCCAGACTTTCGCATTTATAATATTAGTAGGAAGTTCAAATAAATGGCTTCTGGCCCTTCTACACAGCTGAGTTACCTACGACTCAACCAAGACCCTCGGCACAACTACTATGCCATGATCTGGTGGCATCATCTTAAGACTAAGCTTTTATTTAGCTAGGAAAAAGTAACCACTACGTATGCCACACCAGATATAAGTACTGGTAAAATTATTTGAAACTATTATTTTATTGTAACATCTTCTGTACCAATACCTAGGCACAGAACTGATATTAGTACTAGGAACACTGCGCTTGTTGTTGTCCCCTTTGACTTGCATACTCATTCAGATGTAACCTGACGAATTTGATAATTTCCAAAATATACACAGCTACGGATGTCAAGACATTAAAGTTTTTGAAATGTTCTCGGCAAGAGCCTCTGTATTTTGCCCTTATGTACCTACTAAGTATATATTTTTATGCAAATAAAATAAATGAAATGAAATGAAATTTAGACAGGACTTCTTTTTTAAAATAGGAACAGTAGGTAGGTTAGTATTCAGGTACCAAACCAAAACTTCAAGTAGGGTACATACCTACCTACTAAATTTATCAGACCTGCACTCTGCTACATTGTACCAACCACAGAAATCGGATTAAGGCACTATTCCGATTTCTGTGGTAATTACCAACAAAATAAATATAGATTTTAGGTACTACACTGTACTGCGAGTACGGCGAGTACCTAGTATCTCTAGATTAATTCGAATTCAAGTGAAGCTTCTTTTTTCTGAGTAATGTGTGCATTGTTAAGTACCTACTTCACAATAGTCACCTTGGCCAACTTGGATGGTAATTTCTTATTCGCAAACAATCTTACAATTTCACAGTGGAAGGTGGGGGAAACAACAAAAATAAAGATAAAGGTTATATTGATAATCGACGAAGCGAGGACGTAGGTAAACAGTAATATCCAGTCAGTAATAGCACTTGTTAAAAAAATTGCATGAACTATTACCTAGTACCTAGATATTCTGCTATAATAATTCCGTTCCGCATTGACTGTCAGATTAGTAGCTAAGGGAATATGCGGTGGCCAGGTAGTGGCGAGACAAAACACCAAAGAGGGCCTCAGGCCCTCTTTGGCTCAAAGCGAGAGTGAGGTGGTCATCATTATGATAATCCATCCCGCAAATCCCGGACCCAATGCTGGTTAGTGGATGGCACAAATGTCGTTAGAACTTGCCCTTCGATGGACATGCCGTTTCTTCACGATGTTTTCTTACACCGGCACCGTTTAGGAGCCCTGGCATCATTGAGCACATATTATTTATAACAGAAAAATCTATTGGTGCACACCCACCTGATGTGGCACTCTAGACCGCCTTGCTGTTACTGCACCTGCTCGTCAGTACCTATGCTTGTATTATTTGGTCAAATTACCTCTGAGTAATACTCTTACTATAGTAATACTTAGGTATTAAATTATTACCTATCTATTAAACATTATTTTACCTATCTACGATCAATTTGTAGTACCTACTACCTACCTACATAAGAGCAGATTATCTGATCTCGTTGGACCTTCAAGCAACATGGCATTAAACAATTAGGGAAACTACACTTGGCTGATGCGCACCAACTGAGACCACGGTCATCGTTATCATTAGCAAAGATGACATTGTAAATTGGATCAGTTAAAAATGATTCGGTTAACATAAACCGCTCCACAGCAATTGCACATAGTAGGTAATATACATCGTTGCCCTAGAATCTAGACGACTAGGAGCTAATAATATAAAATATGAGCTAAATTATATAAAAATATAGTGCAAGATGGTAAGGAAATTACTTCCTTTATAAAGGGGCAAAGTGGGGGACTGAATACCTCCATATCCATATACCCAGGGGAAAACCGGGTGACTTGCCCAGGTGGGAGAGTTGCTCCACATCGTTAAAATCAATTTAAAATTCACGTCATCGCATGTTCTGACAATAAAGTGACAGCATACTGACTCATAGATCAATACACCAGCGACACCATATTGCAGCCATTGCAGCGGTTTGGTAATACCTAACCTACCTACCTAAGTGATGAAAACACGTTTTTGTTGATAAAAAGTATAAAAATATAATTTTGTGTGTTTGAATGTTGCTTCAACAAAATGTAAAGGTATGGAAAGTGTTTCCTATTGAATGTACTATCGAATTACTATAGTTTTATGAGCATAATGAGCTTCCAATGTATTCGTTTTTACAAACACGTGAAAATGAGACCATAGGAATAAATTGATCCATGATGTGGGGAGACATGATCAGGATCAGATGCCTCAGATAAACGTGATAATAATATTTTAGGGATCAGGAGTAGATTAAAGATAAAAAAAAGTACAAACCAAAACTTAGCGAATGGGCCCGCCGCCGTCTGCTTGCGCTGGCTTCTAAAGGCGCGCAATTTTTTAATGACCGTCACTGGAGGATTCTGCTAACAATATATTTTTTTAAATAGTCCATACATATTAACGTCATGCCGCTTCTGTTTAAGATATTCGTCGGCACACCAAAAACAAGGCAAAACTGGAAGTGTTCGATGACAAGAGCAGTAGGTAACATGCAAAGCTTGATTTTGGAATCTTTAGGATTTTTTGTTTTGTAATACTTTAATTTTATTGACCGTCATGATTCTTGATTTAAAGCGGTTCTATTTAACGTTTATATTTTATTATTAAACGTATTTGAGATTTGAATAGTATTTTTCATTATTTTCCATAAACATATAGACCTGGTTAAGTCTCCCTACCACTAAGGTCAACTCTTCCTCACGTTGGGGAGATATGAACCTTAACCACAAAGCAATAAAAAAAAAGTTATTTACTGCTTACTGGGTTGATAGTTAGTTGGGTACCAATGCTTTTCATTCGTCATTAGGCTGTCAAGTTTGAAGTCATTGGTTAGGCGTGTTATAATAATAAGGGGTTCAACTCTCCCGGAATTCCCCTAATATCTACACCTTGAAGAGTCACTGGCTGTGAGGAGTGAATGGAAGTTTTTAAAGTAAACTTTGAATCACTTCTACCTACAGCTCACTCGTGCTCGTGTGACTGGGCGAGGTGTCGAATAATAGTAACACAGAGTTTAAATTAAAAAACACCTTTGTAGTTAGGTTTTTTTTTATACAACTGAAGTGGCAACCAAGCGTACGGCCCACAAGATGGCAAGCGGTTACCGCAGCAGAGGTATCACTAGCGGGTTACCACCTTGAGGCATAGATCGAAAGCCTCATGTGCCAGTAATTTCACCGGAAACCATACCCTTCACACCGGAACACAGCAATGCGAGCATTACTGCTTTGTGGCAGAAATAGGTATGGTGGTAGTACTTCCCCGGACGTTTTCTATCACAAAGAACTCTGCTTCTCTTAGTAGGTAGGGAGGGCCTACTTTAAAATGTTAAATTACACACAGCTCTAGTTGAATTTCCACGTAATTTCCAAATAAACAATCTTCGTTTCAATCAAATACCTACCTTTCATGTTGTAATCTTTTATTACAACATGGTAGGTAATGAAACAATAATAGACGGTTAAAGCACGAAGGCAAGCGTAGCGACCGTTCTCACGTAACCTAAACAAACTGTCGTTCATGCCTACAGCTCAAAGCTAATCTCAATGTCTTTGGCCTACCTGAAGATATAAGTACCTATATTGTACCTATCTGTGATAGACCACTTCATGGCGAAAGCGCTAGACCGAAGTGGTGATTAGATAAGATCTAGATAGAACCTAGGGCATGTGCTGAAAAAAAACCTTAAGTCTACTTGATTAAGTTCTATTATTAGTTTTTTTTTATTGGAGAGCCATTGCAGATTACTTTATGGCATTTCTTAACATAATCATATTCAGCCTTACGAATGACAAAATAGGCAATAATCACATAATTGGATCAAGTTACTAACTTTGGGTATCTTCACCGCTGATATTTTCAGCAAATAATAGCCTAAGTTGCAATTTTTTTGTGGTATTAAGAAAGCTTAGAGTCCCTGAAAGTTTTTAAGAATACCTACTTACAAACCATGGATTACGGTTTTTTGATTTAAAACTTTTGACTCTCTTCAACACAAATTCGTTACTTTTCATCAAAACTTTTGTAACTTGCATTAATGCCTAGGTAGTTGATTATTTTCTAAGCATGATTGTACAACACATTGAGATTATTTTACAAAAAAAAATCTCGGAAAAAACCCCAATAATTTTTTTTTATCAGTTTCAAACGTTCCGAACAAACATTCTCAAAAAAAATATATTTGAAAAATCATAAGTAGATCGAAAACATGGGGTATTTTCGGGTACTCTGATCTGAGAAATTCATTTTTTTCTTATTGAAGTTATGTTTGGACCACCCTGGGAGTTTATTTTATGAGATACTGTAATTATATAGTGCATAATAATAATACTCTGTGATAATATTCAAGGAATAGTACCTACACCAAAAGGAATAAATGTACTTAGGTACCCTGTTTTAATTTAATATTTTGTCTGGATAATTTTGAGTAAATCGATTACGTTTTTCGCCAGTTGAGCTACTGCCATCTAAATAGACAGCTTTTTTTTTATAACTTGAGACGAAAACACCTTAGCCGGTAACATAATATTTTATTTTATAATTTTGTAATGTTCATTGTTTGAGGCCTCTGGTGATCTAGTGGTAGTGACCCCGCCTTCCGATTCTAAGGTCGTGGGTTCGAATCCGGTCGTGCACAAATGTATTTTTCGATACGCTCTCATACGGTGAAGAAAAACGTTGTGAGGAAACCGGCATGTCCAAGAATTAAAAATTCGAAAGACAGTGCTATCCATCAATCCGCATTGGGTCCGCGTGGTGGATTAAGACCCAATCACTCTCGCTCGAGAGTAAGCCAGTGTCCCAGCAGTGCAGCAGTGGGAACATTATAAAGAAAGCTGTCATGATGATGATGAACGTTTATTAAATGAGGTACCTACCCAGGTTTAAAGCACCCGTGCAAAGCCGTTATGATGTTCACAAGGAATTTTTATACTACCTACTTATCTCAAAAAAACCTTTTTTTTTAATGTAAAAATTTCTTAGATGTTATCATTCTAGTTAGCCACAGTTATTTCAAATAAATGTCAAAGTCAAGACCTTGTCATTCAGTCCACAGTCTATCAGTCAGTCATCAATCAAATCAATCAGTCACTCATTCATTTGAGTGAGTGTCGGTCGTCTGTTCGTCTTGTCGTGTTTTTCTTGGTGTAAATAATTACAAATTATCCCAATTTTTGTATTAACAATGTGATAACAGTAGATAAAATAAGTTTTTAAATATAATTAAAAGCAGGGGCTAGTATCAAATCGAGGGCAAGCGTAAGAAACGTTACAAAAATGGAAGAGGAAATTCGATGTTTTGTTTGTAAAGAATTCTACAGGGAACCCGTCCTTTTACCCTGCGGGCATGCCCTTTGTCGAGCTTGCGCCGTCAGCTTACAGACCCACGTCCACGAAGCTGAAAATTCGGCAGCAACAAACGATTACCACGAAGCGGACAAAGCCTCTGTGTCGAGTGAAACCGACAGCGGTGTGGTATGTGGATCAAGGCCTAACAGTTACGCGGGGACTCCGGCCGCGCCCGTTTATTCTAGCGCAGCGTTCAGCATTACCTGTCCGTTATGCAGTAAAGTTGTTTTGTTAGATGACAATGGTGCTGAGGGAGTTCCACCTTTTCGGGTTATGCGGACGATTGTGGAGCGGTTCGGGGGCGTTAAGGGTGCGCCGCCGGCTGAAGAGGCTTGTCAGATGTGTGAGGGAGAAAGACGTGCGGCGGTTGTGCGATGCGAGCAGTGCTCTGTCCGGTACTGTGCAGGGTGCAGGGATGCTTGGCATCCCATCCGTGGACCTCTCGCGCAACACGAGCTCAGGGCTCTCGGGACCACTTGCGGAGATCATGGATCTCCACCAACCCTGTACTGCAATGCCTGCCAAGTCCCCATCTGCCAACGTTGCCTTGTAGAACGACATGCCTCCCATGAAACCCAGGCTCTATCTACTGCTGCTAGATCTCATAAGGTACAAATTATTTTGCCATGAATTACAACTGAATACTTAACAATATTTTTAATATAAAAAACTTCTTTCAGACTGAATTATCACAATCACTACAAAAATTATCAGAACAAGCAAAAGCCATGACTGAATATATTCAACTAGTCAAAGGATCAGGGGATAATATTAATGTAAGTGTTCCTGAGAATATTCATTTGAATAAGTTGAATACAAAATTATAATTTTGAGGTACTTATTACCTAATAAAATTTGAACATAAGCTAGTCTAAGGTAAAACTTAATAAATACATAAAAGTAAGTAGGTATATTTGACAAACAAGCTCAATTGAAGATATTTATATAATTTATGGCCCTATTCATAATCATATACAGTGAGGCGCTTATTCAATTTATAGTAAAACCTATTAGATAACATGGTATTTAAATCTGTAATCATCTTTGTTCATTGACATAATGAATGACAAGGAATTTACATATGTACTTCAGTCACAGAGTAAATTGATATATAGGGAAAACTTCAGCAAGCTTCTAAAAAATAGTTTTAATTAACAAGAACATAACTTTGCAGGAATCATGTGAAGAATTAGAGAGACAAATTGACCAAGCATGTGCAGAAGTGTCTAGAGCAGTAGAACGAAGAAGAGATGAGTTGGTCAGAGCAGCCAGGAGCACACGCTCCCAGGCTGTTAGCAACATGCGCTCACTCAAGTCAATGGCAGCACAGAAGTTAAGAGAAGCAACTGCTTTACTACATTTTTCTATAGAAGCATTGAAAGAGTCTGACCATGCTGCATTTCTTCAGGTAAATCACATAACACTAATATTATAATTTTGAGAGTGTGGTTGTGGGTGTTTGTAACTCGATCACTTACACAGTTAATCATGGTAGGTATTGAAAAAAAAAGAGCTGACAATGAGTAACAAAAAGTGAAATGATATATTCTGTATCTTGCTAAAATCTGCAACTGCAACGCTGTTTTATGTGGTTATCACGCCAGCAAAGTAGTAAGCGTAGACTTGTCTATAAAAGACCGTATTTCATATTTCTAATAATGGATCAAACTGACCTACTTACCAAGTAGGTATTGATTACGATGCGATGCGTAAGCGCATATCTTATCTGTCCTTATCGCCTTATACTATACTGTGGTACCACAAGCGGTATTTATTGTGTCAATTAAAATAAAAAATACTTAACTTTTTCTGATAAATATGTAATTGTGTTTATCTTTTTAATGTTTCAAAACAAATACATATTATAGGGGTAAAACGAAATTTACTAATATTTTAAGGGGAAAGTATGAATGTTTTTATGTTTGTGGAGCATCACGCCCAAACGTCTGAACGGATCTATATAAAATTTGGCACAGGCACAGAACAGATATTAGTACTACGTACAGAATGGCCACTCCGTACCTCCCACCGGTTTTACTCACCTCACCCGGTCGCAAGTTTGCCGGCACCTTTCGGCGTCACTGAAGCTAAGGGCTAAGGCACGCGTTTATTTTGTGTAGGACCAAGCGCGCGCATGCCAGTGCGAGCAAAAGTGTGCTATCTCGCTCTTGCTATAATTGAGTGGGGCCAACCATGACACTCTTACATACAATGGCGCCGCGGCGCCTACCTAACCATGCATATGGTGATAGTAACGCGTTTGCTTCATAAATTTTTTTGAGTGTCCGGGGTGTGATACAGCCATAGATTTTGGTCTGGAATAGCATATAGACTACTTTTAATCCCGGGCTCCTGTGGGATATAAAACTGTTTAACCGCGGGGAACACCTCGAAGCAAAGCTTGTAATATTTAATCATTCTCACGTCTTTCAGGTGGGCAGCATATTAACAGGCCGGTCGCAGGATACCGCCGCCGGATTGTGTGCGTCTCTTGAAACTCCACCAAATGCGCCAGCACTTACATTAGATATAGAGCCAGTGTTACGCACAGTCAGAACAATGAATTTCATCGAATGCATACGTAAGTCAATTAGCATAGTTTACACCACAAAAATATGACTTATAATGGAATAATGGATGTTTGTCTTGTATGCTCACATTTTGGATTGCAGCGATAGAACATGCGATGAAAACAGCAGGTAAACATTTTGTTTTGATGATAAAAACGTCCAGATAGTTAAATCACATACAAATTACTTTTTCCATTGACATAAAATGTGCTCGTTGTATTGTCGAGGGACATATTCATAGATTTAAGTGTTGCTGACATTGACATTGCACACGTAAAGTGTTTCGAATAGAAAAATATAACCCACAACTTAGGATCGGAAGGCTAGGTCACTCCCACTACGGCTCTATTTCGCCTCAAGCGGGATTTGAGCCCGAAACCTACCGCTTGATACGCGGGTGCTCTACCAATTGACCTATCGAGACATGTCATCACTCTTGCTCAAAATAATTCTTGGGATGTCGCCTCGAAGCTCAATTGGTAGAGCACTTGCGTATCAAGCAGAAGGTTGCGGGTTCAAATCCAGCTTAAGGCGAAATAATTTTTGGGATATATGTCCTGGGAGCACATTTTGTGTCGACGGAAAAAGTAATTTGTGTCTGTGTTTTAACTTTCTGGACGTTTTCATTTGATGTAAAACTGGTATGTAAGTCTGCACTCTGTATTTCATGCTAAATGTGTGTTGTGTGTAGCGCCGGGCGCTCCGGAGATGGCGGTGGAGGCGTGCGTGGCGCGCGGCTGCTCGTGCACGCTGGCGTGGCGCGCGCCGCCCGCGCCCTCCGCCGTGCGCGGCTACGTGCTCGAGCTAGACGACGGACTGAACGGACCTTTCCGTGTGAGTGCACCCTTATTATTACGCTCGCCATCATCATGACTGCACCGGAAACCATACCCTTCACACCGGAACACAACAATGCGAGCATTACTGCTTGGCGGCAGAAATAGGTATGGTGGTAATCCTTCCCCGTACTGTATTTATGGGAAAACAATTTTTTTTTTTTTTTTATACAACTGAAGTGGCAACCAAGCGTACGGCCCACAAGATGGTAAGCGGTTACCGCAGCCTATGGACGCTTGCAATACCAGAGGTATCACTCGCGGGTTGCCACCTTGAGGCTAAGATCGAAAGCCTCATGTGCCTGTAATTTCACCGGAAACCATACCCTTCACACCGGAACACAGCAATGCGAGCATTACTGCTTGGCGGCAGAAATAGGTATGGTGGTAGTCCTTCCCCAGACGAGCTCTATCACAGAAAAATAACACTTAGTTTTATACGTATGTAGTGAGTTTGCCCAGCCGAGTTTGTTGCCAGATTCTTCTAGGCTGGGGCGCGTGGAACTGGCGTAAATTCACTTACAAAGTGATCCTTGTGATATTATTGAATAAATATATTTTTTACTTTACTTTAATTTGATGTTACCTTGGGGCTAGATGATGCTGTGTGGATTGTCCAGCATTTTTTTTAATGTTGCTATGGTAACAGGAGGTGTACTGCGGCCGCGAGACGGTTTGCACAGTGGACGGGCTGCATTACGCGTCGCTGTACAGCGCGCGAGTGAAGGCCTTCAACGGCGCCGGCGAGGGACCCTACAGCGAAGTCATCGGTCTGCAGACATCGCCTGGTCAGTTCTATACTCTGAACAAAGTCCCAAGCGATATACAAAATTTATCATTTTGGTAAATTTAAAAACTTTATTAAACAAAAACTGTCCCAAAAAGCTGATAAAAAAGCTTCGGGCGAATGTGCTCCAACTCCAACAAAAAAAAGCGATAGAACCCAGCCGGTGTTGTTACCAGTTTTCGGCATGGGCGCGTTGGAACTAGCGTAAAGCGTTTTCTTAGCTTGTAAGACGTTTCAAAGTGATTTTATTGAAATAAACCTTTTTTGGTGTAAACATTTAGGCTGCTATCACACTAACGATTTGCGCAGCGAGTTTGCAACGAACGCGCTAAAGTAAGTTCGTATGAGTCAGTGGCCAACTCTAGTGACATAGTTTCTAGGCCGCCCGATGGCCTCTGCCATGGCCTAACAACTTTGAAAAAGCCGGGACATGCTGCTTAACATGCCACTAAATAAACAACTGGCGGTCACCCATCCAAACGGAACAGTACTTAACAACAACTTAGCCAGCTAGGTGACGAGCGCTCGCGCTGCGGGTGCGGCTCGCTTTGAAATCAGCAGTGTGGCATGGTTGTTACAGTGGCGTGGTTCACGTGGGACGCGCGCTGGTCGGGCGCTGGCGGGGACGGCATCGCGCTGTCGACGGACGGGCTGGGCGCGGCGGCGGCGGGCTGGCAGGCGCGCGTGGCGCTCGCCGACACGCCGCTGGCGCGCGGCGTGCACTACTGGCGCCTGCGCATCGACCGCTACGACGCCGACGCCGACCCCGCTTTCGGGGTCGCGCGCGCTGACGTCGCGCGGGACAAGATGCTCGGTATGTCAAGCAGCGATCATTAATCTACCTAGAAGTAAGGCAGACAGGGCAGATAGTCGCGAAGTTTTATGTCGTCATCAAATTTGCGTTCATAAAAACGGTATTTTATCTATTTTCTCCATGACTGCCTTATAAATACAAATAGTTAATTTGATATAGACACACATAGGAAATAAAAACAAGAGAACATTGACAGCTGCAAATGATAAAAAAAAACTGTGTAGCAGTGTCAGTGCCCATCTCCATAACTGATACAAATGAATAAGCATAGAAGGCACATAAAGATCTTAATACTCGGTATGACACTGGTAGGTAAGCTCAACTTATCCTTAAGCGCCCCTGTTCCGTTTGTTTTAGACTCGTTACCTTCCCATGAAAGACTATATATTATATATATTCTTTTATAGTCAGGCGTGGTGCTTAACATCAGGCGGGCGTCTTGATTGTCTTGTTGCTTTGCTTGCTGACATAAAAAAAAAAACTACGTTCACTCTCCTTTGAGGACCTTCCTTTGGTGTCGTTTATTGAATGTTTGTGTTATGTGTTGTTGTTTGTGTAGGCAGCGACGCGCTGGGCTGGGCGATGTACATAGACGGCGCGCGCTCGTGGTTCGTGCACGGCGGCGCGCACGGCGGGCGCGCGGCGGGCGGCGTGTGCGCCGGCGCGCACGTCGGCGTGCTGCTCGACCTGCCGCGCGGCACACTGCGCTTCACCGTCGACGACAGGCCACAGGTACTCACACCCTGGGGCCCATTGCATTATTAAATACAACTTCATATTACTAGTGATTTTGTATTGAAAAACACTCATATTATTATTATTTTTAAGAGTAGTAGAGTTCTTTGTGATAGAGCTCGTCCGGGGAAGGACTACCACCATACCTATTTCTGCCACCAAGCAGTAATGCTCGCATTGCTGTGTTCCGGTGTGAAGGGTATGGTTTCCGGGGAAATTACTGGCACATGAGGCTTTCGATCTATGCCTCAAGGTGGCAACCCGCATGTGATACCTCTGATATTGCAAGCGTCCATAGTCTGCGGTAACCGCTTACCATCTTGTGGGCTGTATTGCCACGTAAGTTGTATAAAAAAAAACCTATTTCTGCCGCCAAGCAGTAATGCTCGCATTGCTGTGTTCCGGTTCGAAGGGTATGGTTTCCAGTGAAATTACAGGCACATGAGAGATCTAACGTCTCAGCGTTGTAATGTTCATTTCAAGTTGCTACGCTTTCCTGTTTCGCATATATTGTACAGCGGTGAGCTATGTGTGCGAAATATCCGAGGACACACGCAATGACGTCACAAACTTTTGTTCGTACATAGCGTGTTCGTGTTTAAGTAGACAAGTATTATTGTAACACTTCATTGCCACATTAATATGAATTCTGTATACAAATAAAATTATTTTTGTTGGATTAGGGTGTCATCGTCACTATTTTATTGGTTTTACCAAACTAGAAGATCGATGCGCGGGCTATTACACTGAAAATAACTGAACAATATTTAACACATTTCTTATTGAACATAAAAACAACATAATTACTGCTATTACGTAAGGTATTTCGAAAAAAAAATTTTTTACCTACCCTAGTGTGCAGCAATAAAACAACGTCTTAAAATGCTCGCGTTGTTGCGTTCCTTCTGATTCAAAAGGTTACTGGTGAATTTACAGTCACGCCAGACGTTATCATCTTCGTCGAGTGTCCCATGAACTGAACATGTCTATTTATCTCACGCATCAATGGATTTTTAAATGTGCCCCTCTTCAATAAACATAAGTCCACAAATTACAAAAGTGTCAATATTGTAGATTTCGTTCAAATTTACGACCAATTCTGTTTATAAAATCTATAAATTATATCAAAAATCTACAAGTATATACATATATATATATATATATATATATTTTTATATAATTTGGAGACAAACAGGCTGACGGCCTGCCTGATGGTAAGCAGTTACCGTCGCCTATTGACCTCAGCAATACCAGAGGTACTGCTGAAGCGTTGCCTGCCTTGTAGGACCTTTTTTATATTTTTTTTGAAGCTGTTCATATTGTACGACAGCGGAAAAACATCAGAAGGAAGTTCATTCCACAACCTGCACGTATGGGGAAGAAAAGATCTCATGAAGCGAGTAGTGCGATATATATGTATATGTATCTCTTACAACTTTAATGCCCAAAAATGGTGTTATACAATTTGTAATGTTTATTGAATAGGGGCCAGGTCATTGTCCCAGCAGTAGGTACATTGGAAGGAACAAGTTTGGTCGGGTTACCACCAAAATATAAGTTTTACCATTGCTCGAGCCCAGATGAGCTAAGCTAAGAGACATCACCCCCTCATCCTTCAGTTTTTAGTATCTGCAGGGTTTGGAGTGTAATGTAAACGCTCCATGAGTGACAACAAAAAGTGGCGATCACAATAATTTTAAATTGCTTGATCTGAAAATTCTACTAATAAATATTCTCATTTCAGGGTGATATCGCGTTCACGGGCCTGCGCGGTGCGTTTTACCCAGCCGTGTCGTTGAACCGCGGCGTCGCGATCACGCTGCAACCCGGCCTACCGCCCCCGCCTGAGCTTCTTATGTCGCACCTAGCCATAGAATGAACATGCATCAGTTATACGATCATCATTACAACCTTTAAAAACACATGCCTTCTGACTTGTGTTAATGTATTATGAACATGCGTTGCCAATCTTAGGCTCGCATTTGCAAGCTTAGACATGTGTTAACCAAGACCAAGACCCACCGGCTCTAATTAGAGCCAGGAACAATAGAAAAACTATTGTCTGGAATCCTGGAATCGGACCGGTTCAATCAAATCAGTTTGAAAAATCTACTTGCACTATCGTTCATGAAGTTTATGTTTTTAAAATGATTATTATTTGAGTTTGAGATGGGGGGGTTCCCCCGTTACCTTTGTACATAATATTCCGCCTTGGGTAATAACTGGCAGCTAAAATTACAAATAGTTGATATTCGTCCGTTAAGCTTAAGCTAAAAACGTCATATCGATAAGAGAATACTCTGTAAAAATTTGCACGGAAAATGATATTGTAACATATCAATCCGTCCATACACCTATTAATTGAAAGTACGTGCTTACTGCTCAAACATTCTATACACTTTGAACTTATAAGGCACGGTTATTGAGCATTACATAAGTATCCTAAATAGAATGAAAGTGCCCTTAGAACTAAACCATATTCATACAATATTTATTTAGGGGTGGGTTTATAAAATAGTACTTAGTAATATGAAAAGTACATTCAAATTACATACATAGGTGATATAAATTAATATATATTTTTTTCGTTATGTTAGCACTATAAATATAACGGGTGGTATAATATAACGGTTCGCCTGAGATATAATAACATAATAGAACAAGTGCAGTATCACCCAAAGCATTAAGTCTTAGTTCTGCGTGACACACTGCCTTTCAAACTTAAACACTATGTTTGCAAACTACTGCGTGAAAAAAACAGGCACTGCGGTGGTACTCACCAAGGCGGATACTTGCTAGAGTCCTACCACCATGTTAATTTGTAGTATTTTAACTTGTTAACCAAGACTTGTTAACTACTTGAATATACGTGCTATTTCAAGCGACGATTAAAACGGTATTTAGCACAAAAGTTCAAAGTAAGTGCTCTAAATTCCAAATCGGAATGAAATTTATCTAGAAATCTAATTTCTAGCCATTTATAGCCGCCTGTTAAATGTACTTAAGCTCAATCTGTTTGTGTCTTGACTTATGCACGAGTTAATGTATAACTAAAACATTGCTACAAGTGACACGTGTTATTTATTTATTACTATCAATTAACATTAGATCTAAGAATAACTTACTGCCATCTTCATTATAAGTACTTACACATAACTAGATAGGAAACAAAGGTGATTATTTTTCATCTTATTTTTTATAGTTAAATATCTAAGTATATAGTTTTTTATATCTAAAATGTTTTTGTTTGATACATACTTATAGGTACCTGAAACGCAATTTAAGTAATTCCATATCCCCACCAGAACCTGACTAGGGATCACTCGATTCGGTTGACGGTCAAGTCTGACCGTTTAATAGTCAAATAAGTATCTACGTAAACTCGGTCTCATTGTGTTTTCAAGCTGCTAGCGCCTTATAGCGCTTGCCAAATTTACGCACTGCTCATAACAGCCACTAGAAAAACCCGCTTAAATACCATGTTCATATCTACTAGCCCTTAGCGCTACACGCTGCGATAAAAGTGAATACGCCGCGCGTAACAGGGACAAACGAGCTCTAAAATATGCTAGGAGCTTTACTACGCAATCGAATCCGAAACGAGAAAACGCTTTTTGTCGCTTTAGTAAGATAGCCGAATGGAGCAGTCTTTAGTCAAGTTGTCAAACTATTTAAAATACAACTAAAGTATTCAGGGCGCAAGATGATTTTGATTTGATAATTATATAATCACAATAAAATTATCGTTAGGTATATTTATTTATTGCTTTTATGAATTTTTGTACGTGATTTATTTCACTAATATGTGCTATCGAATAACATTATTTAAGTGTATTTTACTTGAATTAAATGTAGTTATTGACTGATTTCACTTATGCTGAGTTTGATTTATTCAACTTTTTATTTCGCGTCAGACGCGGTCTGTCTCCTAGCTATATAGACGTATGACAGGCACACAAGTCCTTAGTACGAAAAAATCTAACGACAATCGTAAACGTAAATGTATCGTCCAACTGTCAATTTATATTTACAGTAGGCGACAGGCCTATGCTGTCTTTGCGCCAAAGGGTATTGTGAAGTATGAATCATAGGTATAGCTCTCTCGACGGATCTAGGCTTCCGTGAAGTTAGCAGTTTCGATGCGCAATGGAGCTTTTTCTAACTAAATTGTCTTTGCGCATCGAAACGGCTAACTTCACGGAAGCCTAGATCCGCCGAGAGTACTATACATCATCATGTATTTTTCCACCCTAATCTAGTCTATTTCACAAGGGTGCTAACACATTTCTGCTTTTCCTTTTCAACCGACTTCAATTCGGTTATTAAATCGAGCCAAGAGAATGTAATTCGACTGTAGGTATTTTTTTTATATCAGAATCTATGATGAATAAATCTGGATTGTATGCCATATTTTAGTAATTATTTTGTAGTTCTCAAAAACACTACTCTTTCAACTTGTAGTTCTCTAGTTCAAAAGATATGAGCATTTGTTTGGGTTCTAACATCCAGAAATCAGGATGTGAGGACCTGTCAGATCTCCGTAACTAAGGATCGGAGATAATCGCTCAAAAGCAAGATTTAGTAGTAATTTTGTTTGTAATTAATGTTTTAGTTTTTTTAGTTATGGCTCCTGTTCCAAAATAAACGGGTTTGAATCAAACAAGAAGTTTTAATCGCTGTATCTCCGTAATTAAAGATCTTAGAGAATCTGACAATAGCCGAATAGGTACAGTTACTGATATAGAGTTTGCCGACTAGGAGAACTTGACATTTCTCGTAGAGCTCCTTCGTTGGATATCTGAATGGTAGTTTCAGCATTACTTTTAAAAGAGCACGTTGTGCTCGCTCTACCTCTATAAGATGGGTTTTGTTGGCTCCACCCCAGGAGCATATACAGTACTCAATTATGCATTCGCCGAGAGCTTTGTATGTCTGTATTATGAGCGTTTGATCTGCAACTGGACGAAGCAATTTAAAAACGTATATTAACTTCCTAATATACGTTTAGACACAATTTTTGTGGGGAACCCAGGTAAGTTTATCGTCGATGAGGACTCCGAGATATTTGGTGGTTTCGACAGGGACAAGCACACCACAGTTGCAATTACTGTTTTGTGTTGTACTACGGTTGCAGGGGTAGGTGTGGGCTTTTATTTGAAAATCGTTTGGTTGATTCCCAGCTTTTGTTTTTTTAAAACACATGTATAAATAGTTTTATTTACACTAGGGTAAAGCAAATTGTAATTAAAAGCAAGAAACTGGTGTGAAGAGTTTATTTTGGCCCATTTTGTTATTAATTTTCATAATATTGATCAATGCTGATAAAATATATCTTTTGTAAAACAAAACAATAGTGGCAAGGAAAAATTGCATAATTCACCAATGATATGCTTGTATTATAAAATCAGTACTTAAATTCACTAACATAACTTGCAACCAAGGACAACCTCTTTATTCGATTCCACTGGTTTTTTCTTTGACAACTTATCAGAATATTATTTCCCAGTAAGAAATAAACACATTTTACAGGACGACACACCACACAAGTGTGAACTAGAAGCCTCACTGAAATAACTTCTCGAAGACAATTTAAAGTAGGTACTAGAGGCATTTTTTCTATAACTAACAAGAAGCTATCTTGGTTTTTATCACAGATATGATGAACAATTCGTGTTTCATATGAATGTCTACATAATATCATATTTTAATTCAACACAATCACAGAGGTTTTAGAGAATTTTAATTAACAAAAGCTTGTTCTTTGAAAGGCAGAGTATGTTATGAAATCTTAATATTAAATGGTATTTAATAAAAACAAGGTATAAAATATGTCCCAAAGACAAAGTTAGCAGAAAATAACATGAAGACCAAAAATGTTAACTCTTCACTTGACATCCCAAAATTAAATATTCCCCAGAGAGCAAAATGTTTGTCACTAAACTGAAAAAATTAAAAGCTCTCTAAAATTAAAAGCCCCAGCAGACAGAACAATGTGTCATATCTTCAAGCCTATAAAGAATGCAACATTCTCCTGCCTTGTATTTTAGTCACAGGGTCCACATTGATTTAGAAATAATCCTTTTACATTATTTAGGGCAATGAGGGAAAGCAATGATTTCAATATCTTTGTAATGTCAATTACTAGAAATCGCAAATGGAAAATGAGATAAAATGTAACTATAAAATATAATTATTTTTCCTAATTTAGAGCAATACCCTCATGCCCTAACCCAAGCTGCAAATATTTATCCGTGACAGACGCCGCTTAATTTTAAAATAAAGTACAAAATACTTTTAACATTATAATACTGAAAGCTTGAATGAAAGTACAGTTTACTCCAACCAGAACATTCTTATTGCTACAACTAAATTTCACATTTTACAACCCCAACTAATTGTCGAATTTATTTTAACTTGTGATTTACTTATTTATTGTGGTTGGAGTGAACTTCCATCATTATCACCTTAGCTTTTGGTTTGGCTTGTAGTAACTAGACGATAGTTTCAAGCGGCTAGAAACCCCATCTCTAATACAGATTTTGATATTACAATCCAAAAACATGTTGTTTGAGCTAGACTTTGTAGGTACCTACCCATAAACGGCATTGGAAATGTTTTAGTTAAAGAAAAGTAAATTAGCGCTAGCTCAAACTTCGTTCGTTTTATGGGTAGGTAATTCACAATATATTCAGTAAGTCTACCACAATTTATGTAAGATCTTGGACAAATCTAGGTAGACTCCTAAATTTTATACTCAGATAAATATTTAATGTTTTAACAATATAGGAATTCGCCCACAGTATCCAATATGGACAAAGTGAACGAGTTACCTTGCACAAGTCCTGATGTTTGTTTTATGTACACTTTTAAAAAAGTAACCCATCCAAGGTTAAAGTCTTATTTCACGATATATCTATTTACACGCACATTTTGTTACAATAAATTCATTACACTTTTTACAAATAAGTTTTTTGTTTTTGTTTAAACTATTCATTCATTCAGTCAGCGAGTCCAGAAAGTAAAAGAGCGCGCAGGCACTTGCGGAGCGCTAGTGCTCTAGTAAGCGCGGCGGGTGCGCGGGGCGGGGGCGGCGGCACGGCGTTACTTATCGGTCGAGTCGTCGCCGTCGTCCGGGCGCGACACATATAGCGCCGGGTCGATCACCTTCGGGATGGGTTTGATCTCCGTGCCGAGTTCCTGCTCGATACGGTGCAGGGCAAACCGATCCTCGTACGTGATTAGGTTGATGGCAATCCCGAGGTGACCGAACCGACCCGAGCGCCCGATGCGGTGGAGATACGTCTCCGCCATACGAGGGAAATCAAAGTTGATCACCACATTGACGGCTTGCACATCGATACCTCGCGTAAAAAGATCTGAGCACACGAGATTGCGACACAACCCCGCGCGGAAGTCGTGGAATACGCGGTTACGATGCGCCTGCGCCATGCGCGCGTGGATGTAGTAGCAGCAGTATCCCAGCTCTGTTATCTTCTTGGCTAGGAGCTCAACTCGCTGAGTCGAATTGCAGAATATAATGGACTGATTAATTTGCAACTGCAAGAAGATAAAAGACTTAATTAAAGTGTTTCTGTATTGATACACAGAATGTTGACTAGATAAGGGGAGATAAGCACCTTTGAAAATAGTGTATTTAGGCAATGCACTTTCTGTCTCTCTTGAACAAAAGCGTAATATTGTGTGACTCCCTTCAGTGTTAACTCTTCCATAAGATTAATTTCGTAAGGTTCTCTTAAGTGTTTTTCCATGAACTGCTTCACACTGAGCGGGAAAGTAGCCGAGAACAGCAAGATCTGACGTTCTTTGGGTAACCTAAAAATAAAATTCACATTAACTGTAGGTTGAAAAGCTAAGGACAGACTTATTGATAAAGTCAAACACTATCTTCAGCAATGGATTTATCACTTATAGAAAGTGAAGGGGAATCCAAAAAATCATCACATGTACACTAAGAATAAGAGGAGGCTCAGTTGTTTATGTTTATAATTACTGGAGTACTGATCAAAATCATAAAAAATCTCTTTAGATGACCATGTAGGGCACAGCTAAAACCAAATTATGGTAGGCAGATTGAAATAAACTTATTAGGTGATATTGCATCTCAATTCAAAACCATTTGTGAGTTTGGTTGTATCCTGGTAAAATATCGTATTTATTAAAAATTATGTTAATAACCATGATAGTTAAAAATATATCCATACCGTGAAATGACCATGTCCAACATGCCTTTGAAGTCCTGTGAGAGGAGTTTGTCAGCCTCGTCGAGGACCAACATTCTGCACTGGTCCATTTTGGCCACTTGCTTATCCATGAGATCAATCATACGACCTGGCGTTGCGATTATTACTTGAACTGTAAATAAAAGTTTATTTATATTTCCAGGCAGCTGTTGTAAAAACAACGTAAATAAAAGTTTATTTATATTTCCAGGCAGTTGTTGTAAAAATAACGTAACACGTCAAAATACCTTCATCTTTTACCTGATGGTAAGACTCTTCAAGAAGAGTCCATCTTGGTGGGTACCACTGTACTGTCAGATATTCTACCTCCAAGCAGTAGTGTGCAAAGCAAGCATTACTGTGTTTAGGTTTGAAGGGCACTGTAGCAAGTGAAGTTACTGGAGAGGCCTTTCCAAGATTTAGCGATATAATTCATGAAGTTCACCTGAATGTATCTTTATCTAGTATAAGTAATAGTGCGCGCGACGAGGAGCGATACATCCTCCTTCCATAAGCGCTCAGCGCGGTTTGAGAGTCGGTGCTTCGATCGATATGATTATAAGTGCGCTAAGGTGTGATTTTAGACAATGCTATTAGACTATTTTCTTTGTTGTATTTATTTAATAAAAACTTAAACTTTAATTTAGCAGGTGTATTTTTATTGTAAACTCCTTATTTTAGCAGAAATACCAAGCGTAAAATTGGGAAAAGTACGCGTTTTTAAGACCGTTTTTTTTTTTAAATATTGAACTAACATGCTGTATTTTTCTCTATTCACTTAAATTTTAAAACTGTGATTATTATAACTGCATTTTTGGAAATATGTTAGACTTTGTTATTTCATAGAAAACATGATCGAAAGTTGACTAGAATTGCTCATTTTACGAAACGCGCGTTACTAATTATTTTTTTAATCAGTTGTGTCTTTAGTTAATTAATATTTGTTCTGTTGGCTTAAATTTTAAGAGATAAAGCTTTTATTTGTTTTTATTTTCATTTAAAATATCTTTAACACATGAGCCACATTAGTGTTTTAAACTTCATGGGCTACAAGAAAATTCAAGGACTGTCAAAGATAGGCCTCTTAACAAAATGTCTCAGGGTGATAAGCACAGTGCAGTGACACTCAAACCCTTATAAACTTTCAAGCTTTGGGTGGCGCTGCATCTGTAATAGTCAGGCCTGGAGTGCTAACCATCAGGCGCCTTGATTGTCTTGTCACTTGCTGACATTAAAAAAAATCTTACAATGCTTAGTTATATATGACCTATGAAGGTCAAATCAAATTATTTTATGAATAGCAAATTATTTACCATTCTGATATATACGCATAATGTCATCCCGTAGATTGGTACCTCCTGTAGTTACCATTACACGAATATCTGTATGCTTTGCCAGTTCAATGCAAATTTGTGATGTTTGGAGTGCCAGCTCCCTTGTGGGTACCACTACTAAAGCTTGAATACAATCTTTTTTAGGGTCAACCTGAATAAAAAATCTTTATTAGAAACACCATGATTTCATTCAATGGGTAATGCTTACATTATCATGAGCTCAGTTAGTGGATTTATCACTTACAGAAGTGAAGGGGAATCCAAATATATCATCACATTAAAAGAGATACTTGTTTGGAAAGAAAAGAACAATAGCATTTCAAAGTTTAAACATATAATTTGGTCAGAAATCTATACCTGTTCTAGAACTGGAATACAATAAGCGCCAGTTTTGCCAGTTCCATTTTTGGCTCTTGCGAGAACATCTTTGCCACTAAGTGCTATAGGGATTGAAGCCTCTTGAATAGGGGAGGGTTTCTCCCAACCCTTCTCAAATATACCCATAAGCAGTTCTCGTTTCAGGCAAAACTCTTCAAACTCATTACCTCTTGTGTCCGTAACATCCTGTAAGAAAATTATTCAGTTTGTGATATGAAATACTTCAAATAAGCGATTTAAAGGTTGTACTATGTACTGAAAGATATTATCCAATCATTGTGGGTAGGATTTTTTTGCAAACTTACACTAGTCTTAATTCTTCTATCTTTAGGGGGTATTTTTAATTTTGATTTCCAACCGATGTCATCAATAGTTTTATCGACATCTCTGTAAAAGAAAATATCATGAAACATTATGGTACTTACATCTAACATATAAATAAGCACATACGAAATTTAAAAGAAATACATACCCCTTCTGACTGGTCAAACTATTGCCGACGTGATTACTCGAACTAATCCTATTTTCGGTCATCATTTTGCCAAATAAATCCCGCTAGGGATGACTAAAATTAGAAACTTATCACAAATCTTTGTCCAAGTTCAGCACTAAACAAATTTCACAACAAGTCACTTTAGAATTCACTATGCTATTTAATTTAAAGTTGATCACGTTCACCAATTTAATCCGGGGATATCTGCAACAACAAATTGGGGATTCTAAAGATTGATAAAGGCAACGAAATTAGTAGGACGCGTCAACAAGCAAATCGTCCAAACAAATAAATAAAATACTGATTTGAATCGTACGCAGCTTGCAGTGACGAACTATTTATTATTAATTATGCTGAGTTTAACCCAGTTTAGATTTCATGGCAAAACAGTAAGGCGATAACAAGGATTGTAGAGATAATATGGGATAAGTTTGTGTCGTAGTTTTATGTACATAAATTTAATATGGCCGCCAAGGATTCTGTTTTAACATTCACAATGGAGTCCGTAAAAGGCTAGCAGCTAAAGTTAAACTAGTAAATGATCACAATGAACTTGTAATTATATATTAAATAAAAGTAAATGAGTAAATACCTAGATAAAACTTCTTAGAAAGAAGACGACACTCGATACTCGACGACGACATCCATCACAATGTAACCAAAGACAATAATTTGTTTTTTTTTTATTTACTGTGGTCAGCAGTGAGTGATCATCAAATAAAGATCAATCTACACATAGTCAATGCTGGCACGGCACACACTTAACCCGATAATGGCCCTCCTTGCCTCTGATCGACAAGCGATAGGTGATGATGATCTTGTCATTATTATTTAATCCTAGGCATAGCGATGCAAATAAAACTACTTCTCACTACGAACAAACATGGCATGGAAGCATTCCTTGAGCTAGAAAATGCCCCAACGCAAATGGAGCTGCGGCAGGCGGGGCTTGTCAATGAAGCTGCGAGCGAATTTAGCTTACCCGAAATTGTCAATGATGACGACGGTCATCAAATTTTTATCGGTTTTGGGATTTTCTCATAAAAAAAATGCCTTGTGCAGTGAAGTGGTGCATAAGCCAATCTCATTTACATCAAAAGAATATTGGTGTTAGTTTTCACATGTAAGTTCATCGCTATTTACTTATTTCCGTAAATCATGCCCAAAATATCTATGGGGATAGTGTTATGCCACCCAAAGCATGTAATTTATTTTATCTACCTGATAATATGACTGTGCAACAAATGTTTTCAATATATTGTAACTAGGTTTTATGATATATTTAACTGCTTAAAAGAGCATTCCATAGATACCTGACCCCACGACGTATTTTTTGTCAAAAGTATTACTTCTATATATATAATGGTTTACAGGGAAAACACCCTTTAAACAGAAAAAAAATATTAGTTTATAGATAACAGGAAAACCTATAAAAAGTCTGTGGTCTTAAAATAACATAGTAAATCTCTGAATATTTAAATAAATCATTATTTTGATTATTACTATTTATAATCGATATGGTAGATAAATATTCATTGTTCTGAACATTCTCCATGCGAGTTCAATTCGCATTTGTAAATTTATTGAAAAAAATCTTTTAAGTTTGACTATAAGTACCGTAGATATTTATGGTTTTATATTGGTTTATTTGTACTGGTCACCTGCTTGTAAATAATAAAATATATTTAGACAACAGATTTCTTTTGTTTGATTACAGGTGTTGAGAGCACTCATTATAATTAATTAGGAGTTTAGTGTCCTAAAACAGAACTAGATGGCGCTAATAAATCGGTACGGAAGTTAGATCGCGCTATCGTTGCGTTTTAAGACATGAAGGCTTCAAATGCAATTATGTACATAGGGGCTTCTTGTTTGAGTAATAAAAACCATTGAATTTATTTTATAACATTGTTTTATTACTACCTTGCCAACCCTCGTGACGTTCAACAGGTACTTGCAAAGTTTTTACTTACCATACAAACCTAATAAGTAAAGTAACTCCTTAAAACCTTTTCCATTACCAAACTTTTAAACAACTGTTGTCATAGAAGTTCAAACAACTTATGAAAATATTATCATATTTTACCACAATCACCATCTAAATTAGAATTAATTATTTGCATTGCATCATATTGCATGAATCATCCTGGGTAGCGGATGGCGTTGCAGTAAATGATATGCGCGAACTACAGATTAGACGGCAATTTAAACCCAAACGTTGAAACAATAAAGTCTTCTTTTAACTGTGCGTCCCTAAAAAATTGTTGGCTAATCAGCGAAGGAGTTTTGACGTGTGAGTTTGTTTGAAATTTTGTGTCAAGTTGCGCGCATATTTCCCTTGAAGTAATAATTCCATGCTTTGTGTGTTCGTAGACTTCTCACTCAACAAAACTCAACACGCTCACGCTTTATTTGTTTACGTAGTGCTTGCTCTATGGTTGGTTTGTCAACGTAAAATAACAAAAAAACAGATCTGGCATCTGTTTTTTTGTTATTTTACGTCATCAACTCGTCAGAAATACAGTAATTTAGGTAATTTTATTGCTACACAATCCAAATATGGTATGGCGTACGGCCCAAGGATACCACCGTACGTTATAATATAGAGGTTTTCGTCTCAAGTTATTAAAAAAAAAAGCTGTTTATTTACGAGGGTGGTCCCAAAAGTACCCGACCTGACTATTAAATTTAAGTAGTACCTATAACAAAAACAATTATTGAGATCGATAATACTATCTTTCAACAACTTAAGTTATATATTTGATAACGCTACGTTTTATAGTATTTTTTGTACAACCATCCAAAGTAAACGCTCTTAATGATTTGCAAACATGGAAAAAATCGGTCATCGTTATGTGATTCAATATTTTCATCTGAAAGGTCTCAGTCCAACCGATATCAAAGACGAGTTGGGTTCTACTCTGGGGGTGTCTGTTCCTTCGTTTACAACAATTAAATTATATTAGTGTATATAAGACATTGCTTTTTGTGAAAATAAATAAACTTATTAAACTTAAACTTAAACTTATTAAACTTAAATATTGGTTAGCTTAGTTTAAGCGAAGTCGTACAAGCGGCAGCTTGTACGACTTCGCTTAAACTAAGACTAAGACGAAGACCGCAGTGGCCGACCAATTGAAGTCACTAAATCAGAAAATTAAAAAAAAATCCACAAAATGGTATTGGACTGAACCTGAACCGGCGACTGAAAGTGCACGAGATAGCAGATAAAGTAGAGATTTCAAAAAGTGCAATGCATCGCATATTGATTAAAAATTTGGATGTAAGAAAGCTGTGCGCAAGATGGGTGCCGCGTTTGCTCACAATGGAGCACAAACAGAGTCATGAGGACGTTTCCGTTGAGTGTTTGACCATGTTTCACAGCAATAAATCCAAGTTTTTGCGTAGATTCAAAACCATGAATGAAACATGGGTCCATCATTTCACACCTGAGACAAGGAGGAGTCAAAGTAGTGGACTGGGAAGGGAAGAACCGGCTCCAAAGAAAGCGAAGATGATTCAGTCAGCAGACAAGGTCATGGCCTCAGTTTTCTTGGATACACGTGGGTTTATATTTATTGATTATCTTAAAAAAGGAAAAACAATCAACAGCGAATATTATGCAGCCTTATTGAAGCGTTTAAAAGAAATGAAATAAAAAAAAAGGCCGCATTAGCGAAAAAGAAATTGTTGTTTCATCGACGACAACACGCCAGTCCACACGTCCGTCATTGCGATGCCTAAAATTAATGAGTTGAAGTTCAAATTGCTTCCTTACGCACCCTATTCGCCAGATCTGACTCTCTCAGATTATTTTCTTTTTCCAAATCTGGAAAAATGGCTCGGTGGTAAAAGATCTGCCAATAATGACGAGGTAGAGTCTGCGGTTAGTTGTTAATTTGAGCAGTTTGACGGTTCTACTATAAAGAGGGCATCGAAGCTATTGAACATCGCTGGGAAAAGTTTATCGAGCTAAAAGGAAATTATGTTGAAAAATAAATATTACTTTCGCATTTTTTTTATTGTTTTCATTTTCGGGACCACCCTCGTAGATAGCGGTAGCTCAACTGGCGAGCCCAAGAGGATGTAAGCACTACGTTTGGCGAGCTATGGTGGATGTGAAGGGAATTCAACATTGGTTGCTCCTGCTGTCACTGTCTGTCTGTCTCACATTCTCCTGGGCTCGCCAGTTGAGCTACCGCCATCTAAATTGATTTTTTTGTTTATTTTTTATACGAATTTATTCGAAAGGTACGAATCGGCACAAATATTAAAGCTAATTATGTAAACTGTTCTCTAGAATGAAAGGAGATATCGTACTTAGCATCAGTAGCTTTTAAGAAGTGTTTGAGTATGAAGTGGCCATTAACTACTGCCGGCCATTAACACATGCATTTACGTTAGTTCCATGGCTGTAGATGACTAAAGTAATATGGTTTTCTGGCTGTGGTAGGTAGGTGGCTTTTGAGCGTCTTATGGCGCATGTTACACGTAAAGTATTTACTGTGAGTTATTTTTTATGAGCAAAGCAAAATCGATCACCAGCACAGCCACAGAGTAAATTGATATGATATGCCAAGAATGTCAAAACACAATAATAATGCCACATTCACTCTGTCAGTGCACAGTAAATAAATTGCTAGTTAATCAGCTCAATATAGCTCATTATAAAGATTATATTATCTCAAAAATATAATAATAAATCATAATGTTAATTTATTAATATTTCGTACTAAGATAAAAAATCATGCACGGTTTGAAAAAAAAGCCAATCTAAAAATCGGAATGCCCCGTTGTAAAAGTCTTCTTCCGAACTGCGCGTGTGATGTATGGAAGTGAACCAATGAACTGACTCAATTATTTAGTTCAATAAATTAGTTGTTCATTTTATTCACTCCACTTCAATAAATAAAGTCACTATATTTTTTGTTAAAAAGTTTGTCAGTTATACTTAACCGTATGAGTGTTCTGTGAACATACCGTGGAGTAGCATTAAAAAAAATAACAATGTCTCTATTAAAGTAATGCTTGCTTTGACTAGACTGGAACAGAGTGAAATTTAAAACTGAGCAGTGAGCAACCTAAGCAAGCAAATGAATACTGGACACTGGAGTGGAGATCACAAAATACACACAGATCATGACGTTATCGCACCCACAAACAAAATAAAAGAAGATGCTATCTGATGATAACGCATGCTGTCAATAAGACATAATATTTACATATTTTTATTTTATCTAACAATGCTAGCACACGCAACAAACATCTTGGTTGTCTTGCATTGCAAATAAAGTGCTCTCCTTCCCTTTGAGTACCTAAAAGGTTCCTTGGTGCTTTCCTACTTACAGATCCTGAAATCGCGTACGATCCTCAAATCTGTGATCTGTACTTTTAAAACTATGTAAGTTTTTACCAGTACCAAACTGTAACCCACCCTAACACCTTAACCATGTGTGTCTACATCATAATTCAGTACCCACAACCTCTAAATATAATTTGGTGGCAAAGACATTGTTGTTATTAGTCCTTGCCTGGCTGGCGTGGTGGCACCCACACAAATCCCTATGTCTATTACCTATATTATAAAGCAGTTATGTACACACCAGGATTCACATAAATGCTTCTTTTTATGCACTACTACTGCATGTCGGATGAAACTAAATTTGTAGGCTGGATTAGGCTAATTCACTCGGCCTATTTAAACTTACTTTATTTCATTTAATAGGTTGAGGGGATTTCTTAACTATTTTTGAGACTTGTTGTTTCGAAATCCCCTGCCTACCTATTGCAGTAAAGTGGTGCACAAATTTGTGACTAATTTGATTTACCTAACCAGAATCACCCAATTAATCATATAATAGTTTTGTACAAGTAATCTAACCAAATATTTATGTATTATTATGTAGATATGAAAGTTATTTAATATTTCCAGGACCGAATATTGGAAATCACAATCTCGCAAATATTGTGAATTCTGTAAATGCTGGTTTGCTGATAACAAAGTTGTGAGTAATTTAATATATTACTATTTTCCTTATACCTACTGTTTGTACAAGTTCAAGTTTGTATTACTTAATTTTATGACTTTTCTTTGAGTTTAAGTTTTAACTATTTGTTTACAGTCAATATCATTCCATGAAAATGGCAAACGTCATAAAGAAAATGTTCAAAAGCACATATCACAGCTCAGTAAAAAGAGTGCAAAAGAATTCAAACATAAAGAGAAGATAGATGACACCATGAAGAAAATGGAAGCTGCTGCAATGGCAGCTTATCTGAAAGATGTGCAGAACAATGCAGACCTTACATCACAGGTTGGCTTGGTTTAACTAAATATTACATGGATGGACAGACAGATTAACAGATGAAACTCAATAAAGATTTATGCCCATATTCTTCGCAATCGTTTAGGACGCGCGGCTACAAAAATTAGCAACCTGTAGTCTGGTCTAGCGGCGAGTGACGCCTTTACACGAAAGCATGCAAACATTATACTTCTCGGGCCCAAAGATGCAGATGTAGGAGATAGGGGATGCTGCCATGCCTCTGTCCTCCCCTATCACCTCACACAAGAAGTAAAACTGTAGTCAACAGGTTACAGAACCAATTACAAAGAACACCTAAATGTGCATCCAAACCACCTAGCTGCACAGATAACTAATATTAACTACCCAAAAAGATTATGCAGACAGCACGTCATGGAATAGGCATGATGACAGTAACCAATAATCATTAAAATCACGCTTTCACCTTATGAAAAAAGATTCAAGGAATTTAAAAACCATATTTCTTTTTACATTAGATGCGAGATTGATAATATTTTTAATAAAATAAAACTACAAAATATAGCAATCCGCCTTATAAGGTTGAACACCGATCAGGAGCATCTAGGCTCGCTGATTGGTGGTATCAAAAATATTGCAGAATTTTGAACCTTATTGCTAAAATTTTATATTGAAAACTGACATGATGACGTCACCGCTGTCACTCCGCGACTCAGCGCGTTTTAGCGTGAATTTTAAAATTCAAATTTCAATCGCATTTTTTAACTACTAAACCATTAATTTCTGGAATAATAGGTTATTTATTGCCTAAAGTCGATACTTCTGAATACAATAGAACAGTTTTTCAATATCAGTCATCATGCCTATTATATGAAACATAACATAAATATGAGGGAGAAATGTTCACTAGAACAAATCTTCGACAAGCCAGACTGCCTACACCTGCTCATAGTCAAGCCTTTAAGCAACAAAAAAAAACCTTACAAACAAAGATGATGTTAGTTTTCAAATACAAATTAGCTAACAGACATGTTTATGAAAGGGCCCTTAGTTTTTCATTGGTATAAAATGTTTTCATATTGTTTGTTTCAGAGTATAAATGACATGGTAAATAAAAGCAGCACAACTGAAAACAAAGCCACTATAGTTGTTGGTGATAGTCAGATGTCAAAGTCTGATCCCATCTGGCAAGAGGCTAAGGGAGAGGATGGAAATTCATACTATTGGAACACCATAACTAGTGGTTAGTAGAACATGAAATAAATATATTTGGCTTAGAATAATAGATAGATAGATAGATAGATAACGTTTTATTGATCACCACACAGAAATAATACAAAAGCAACAAACTTAGATTAAGAGGTAATACAATTGGCGGCCTTATCGCTGAGGCGATCTCTGCCAGGCAACCTATGCACGGAGCGGACTAAAATTTAATTGAGAAGGGGCATGTTGGTGTGGTGTGTATTATGTATAAATATAATATAAAAATAATACATACACACATATGTATAAATAGTTTATAATAAAATATTTAAAATAAACATAAACTAAATATTAAAATACATACATACACTAATGTATTATTATAAGATATAATTAGATAGGTATTATAAAGTATCCTGGTGAAAAATTTACATAAAATTATACAAGTAGGTACCATAAATAACAGTTAGCAGATAGATAAGTAATGTTGTACGACCATGTTTTTGAAGATAGGAAGAGACTTAGCTTTCCTGATATCCACTGGCAACGCGTTTTCACAAACGAACAGCTTGCACTGTAAAAGATTTCGTGTAGAAAGTAGAGGTATGAACGGGAGTCTTCAGCTGATTGGTGTCAGAGGAGCGTAAAGAATGAGAGCATTCCGACGAAAGCGAATTGGCAACCACTTGAGTTTACTGCGAAATTCAGAAATGTGGTCATATTTGCGTAAACCAAATATGAACCGTATACAGTAGTTTTGGAGGCGCTCAAGCTTGTTAAGTTGCTCTTCAGTGATATCTAGATAGCAGGCGTCAGCATAATTAAGGATTGGAAGAAGGAGGGATTGGAATAATGTAATGAATAAGGTAATGCTTAGCTTAATTCATGTTAAAACACCATAGATTTCTCTAGTCAATAATAATGAGGGTAAATTTATTCAATTATCATTATATAACTGTGTGTGGGCCAGATGTTTTTTGCCAAATAATGGCCAATAATAAATGCCAACCTGATGCTGATGCCTATGATTTTGCGCACCCTGTCTCGTAGATCTAAAGTCTCATATTGTGTCAATCTTATCAGCAACTAGTCTTCGAAAGTGAACACAGCAAGCAATGTATGCATTACTGCTTGGCGGCAGATATAGGAATGTACTCTACTACTCATAAAAAAGGATCACTTTTACGCCAGAATTTACGCCAGTTCCTTGCGCTTCAGCCTAGAAGAATCTGACAACAAACTCAGCATAGCTTGTTTTTGATGATCCCACTTCCCACTTAGTTGCGATTTGCTAATAAAAATAATAATATTTCAGAGGCCACATGGGATGCACCTGATGATTACATATCTCTGGCAGATCAAGAGAAAAAATCAATGATCCAATCTGAAGCTGTGAAGAAAAAGGAAAAACAACAAGACAAAATCAAGTATTTATTTTAGTACAACTATTGCAATTCAAAATACCAACCCATCTATCTAATTAGCTGGCATCACCCAGACTCCCAGACAGGGACAGTTAAATATATAAGTTATTTGAATTTACTTGCTGAAATGCCGACATATTAGGTAGTGAGTAGATTAATAAGTGTATCTAGGTTCCTGAAACACCTAACCTATTTATTCATAAACAAATCATGTAGTAATCATACCTAATATGAGTATACTCGTAGTTTAAGCAACCTTGCGAAGCCGGGGGGTGGGTTCTAGATATTATAAAGATATTGACATAGTTTGCTTTTAATTGTAATGTTTTTCTTTGTCTCAGCAAAAAGAGGCAAGATGAAGCAGTGAAGGAGCTCAAAGCACATCTAGCGCGAGAGAAAATGCGAGTGTTGGCGGTAAAAGAACCACCACCAGAGAGAAAAACAATAGATTATGGACCAGCACCCGCAGTCAGACCCTATGGATCTTGGAAACAAGTAGTCAATGAGTAAGTAGGTGGTCAGTGACGCTTAAATTACGGCAAGAGTAGCAAGGCTAATAATACTTTCCCACAGCTGGGCAAAGGTCTCCCCCAAGTCTTTCAAAAATTGCTTTGTCTAATTGGTTTCGGAGCAAAATGTCAAACATTTGTTCAGACATCGATTTGACGAAGCAATTCTTGCATGCAATTATTGAACCAGGTAAATGGGTCTCAGTATCTGTTTTGTGGCCATACTGAAAGCGTCAAAATTCGATCATGCAACTGAAATATTGCTAATGTTTTATAAACTTCAGCGATTATTCATTAATTTATTTCTCCCGACACGTTTCGATTGTAAAGAAGTTTGGCAGTCATAATTTATTAATTCTAATTCAAATTCAAAATATTTTTATTTAATAAAATCACAAAGATTATTTTTATGACGTCTCTATTTGTATCTTTGCCCATCTTGTGGAACCGCTAACTATTAAATTTGCTCTTGTATTGCATTTATTTAGTTTGGGGCTAGATGGCGCATATAAAATATCCAATATTTATTGATATTGAGTATAATGTTAACATTTTTTTTCCAGCACATATCAAAACCCTGATCTTCAGCTGCCGAAAGTGGCAGAGCCGACGCCGCCACCCGTCATAATGGAACCCGAGACATTCAAGTTCACGGAGAAGCGTGTCGAGTCACTCGGCGACGGACCTGTCGAGTTCAAGAAACGGAAATTCAACAATAACAAGAGAAATATGCGACAGAAAGTTGATAATGATTAAACACGATTGCTCGGTAGCCGACATATCGCCGCGTTACGCTATCATAGCTTCATACTGAGAGGAAGACGAGACTGACAATAGTGTCTACTATTGTCAGTCTCGTCTTCCTCTCAGTATGAAGCTATGACGTAACGCAGCTAACAATTTGCCTGCAGTCTGTTACCAACTTGTACCTTTATTAGAAAACAACCAATGGATGCTAACAGATGATCGTACATTATTATAGTTGTTCCTAACAAATCAATGAAGAAGTCATTATTTGGATGGCTGACTATAGGTGGCGATTTCATCTGAGCGATTCTGTGCTTTCCAGGGCACATTAAATTGTCGGCTTCGGGTGGCCGATTAACTCCGTCACCAGAATTGGCCGCTGACTCATACGAACTTTTATATTAGGCACAATAATTAATTAGTTGTAACTTGTTTTCGATGGGGTATTGGGTATTAATGGAATGTTCTATTAATACCCACCACACCTATATTTATACAGTTGTGGTCATATAATTAAGAACGATTTGAAGTTCTAGAAGTTTTTTATTTAAATCGTATCATACACAGAGATGTGTACCTTTTGAGAAGCAACTATTTATGTTATATAATAGTCACATTAATAGAGCAACCTGACTTAAGAATAAAGTATGAAATCGCTAACTATTTTTTGCACATTTTATTGATTTTATCAAAGTAACACATTCAAATAGTACTGAAACTGGACAAATAATTAAGAACGATTTATTTAACTGCTCGGCAATTGTTTTGTATGACACTTAGATTTAAAAAATCACAATATTATGTAGGACAGGAAACATAAAAAGAAATATTTAACTAAAATTAATAGTTAATAGCATATCCACGGCTTTTAATTACAGCTTTACACCGGCGAGGCATTGACTCTATTAATTTTTGACATTTCGCAAGAGAAATAGAGTTCCATTCTTCTAAAAAAACGTCATACAGCTCTCTTAAATTGCCACACTTTGTATTTGAAACTTTTTTCTTTACTTCAAACCACAGATTCTCTATTGGGTTTAGATCTGGACTGTTAGCAGGTGGACTGCAAGACAGAAACTAATTGCGCTGTAAGAAATTCCTTTACGGTGCGTGCAGTGTGCTTTGGATCATTGTCATGCTGGAATGTCCAAATGACCGGTAGAACGTCTTCAGCGTATGGTAACATTGTTTCTTCCAGTATATTTTTGTATTGGAACTGATCCATGTTACCTTCTATCAACTTTACAGGTCCTACACCATGTCCAGAAAAGCAACCCCAAATTTTTACATTTCCACCACCGTGCTTTAATGTAACTTTCGTGTACTTTGGGTCGAATGCTGTATTCGGGGGACGTCGTACATATCGTTTTCCATCAGAACATACTTTGTTTATTTTCGTCTTGTCAGAAAAAAGTACATTTTTCCACTGTTGCACAGTCCAGTTTTCATACTTTCTCGCAAATGCAAGCCGGGCTTGCCTGTGGCAAAGTTTTAACATGGGTACCTTTCTAGCTATCCTACCGTGCAATTTTTCTTCTACCAAACGTCTTCGAATAGTGCGTGCTGAGATTGCTGAAAAGTTGTTTTCACCAAAATATTCTTTTCTAAGCTCATTGGACCCTTTCAAAGGATTTTGTTTTGCCATACGAACGATGTTTCGGTCATCTCGAGGAGTTGTTTTTCTCTGTTTAGGTACACGTGGAACATTCGAAGTAGTTTGATACGTAGCAAAATGCTTTACAGCGTGGAAAACCATCGTTTTTGAACATTGCAGATGGTCGGCTATCTTTTTATAAGACCAATTCTTCCGGCGAAGTTTTATTATTACTTCCCTTGTACATTTATCACAACTTTTATTTTTTCCCATTGTTTTTTCTAAAGAAGCAATCACCTTTAATCTTTTACAGCACGCCAAAATTATACAAACAGTAACAAATCGACTGAGTGTTCTCTATTTAAATTTGAATAAAGGTATAAACTACTTAGCGTTCTTAATTACGTGACCAGCCAGTAATAAGGAATACTTTGTTTAAAAGTAGTGTAAAAAGTTTGCCTATTGATTTTTAGCCAATCATGTGTATCAATGAATACAGTGGTAATATAGAAATGTTTTACGATACCGAGAGAAATAAAAACAAATGCATACAATTAGTTTTGCATGTCATGTCATTTAATCGTATGGCGCTTGGCACGGCAGCCGTGTCACGGTAATTTTGTTTAACGCTACAGTTAGAAGTTTGCAAAATTAGACATCGCAACGAATCGGTTAAAGTCATAGGATAATTATGTTAATTTGACCTTAATGTTATTTATCAGCACTGGTGACTACCACTAGTGCTAGTACACGTGTACTAGTGGTAGTAATCTCGCCTTCTGATCCTAAGGTTGTAGGTTCAAACCCGGTCGTGCACCAATGGATTTTTCTATTCGAAAAAATGAGAAAACGGCAAATCCAAGAACTACAAATTTTAAAGACATGTGCCATCCACTGCTGATTGCAGCATTGGGTCCGCGTGGTGGACCGAATAATTCTCGCTCGAGACTAGGACAGTGTCCCAGCTGAACATTAGAAAGCTGTCATGATGACTTTTATTATCAATGCAATTAGGCTATTACATATATTTTCAATAATAATATATTTCTTTCAACGTAACACCAATTTGACCGTTTCGATAAAAACTTGTATATTGATGCAAGATAAACTGTCATAATAGTATTGCAAGGAAAAATCAACCTTGTTGTTTCATGAACCGTAGGGTGGTAGACCACATTTTTGCTTACTATACCTACCTACACCTCTTGTATAGAACGATACCTATTTACCTACCTAGAACTTTTTAAGTCATCAATTCAATCAAATCATCTATAACATCCATTATTTTTTGCCGCCATCAATCGCGTCTATTGTCGCGTCCGTGATCCGGGACCGATATGGTAATCATGCATGGCGTATGCTATAGGTACTCTACAATTGTAGAACCAAACGTAGGTACCTACTGTTAAGCGTTAATGCGACATTGTACGCGTATTTATGTCCGGCTGAGGTCGTAGGTACATTACTGTTTCCAATCACGGATGGGATGATCACCAGTATAAAAGAGATTACTGGGAGAGGCTTGTGACAGTACCCTCGACATCGCAGTAGGTGACACTCCTGTCTAGAGGACTAGACTGGCTTTCGTGCAGCCCCTACCTTTGAATCTGTCGTTATGTCGAAGCTGGTGAGTTTTATTAATAAGTAAATAATTAATACCTATACCTAATACAGATAATACAGAGCACTGGTGGTCTAGTGGTTGTGACCTCGCCTTCCAATCCTTAGCTAGTGGGTTCGAATCCGGTCGTGCACCAATAGAGGATTCTATAAAAAAATATATGTGCGCAATGCCAGTTCTCTGATACGGAGAAGGAAAACATCGCAAGAAAACTGACATGTCTAAGAACTAAACATTCGAAAGACTTATGCCATCTACTGTAAGCTAGCAGCTGTAGGTAGGACGGGTACAACCTAGCACGACTGTTAAAATAATCTGTATAATATCTACTGCTAATCATAATTATAATCAGTATGTTTTTTGTCATCTGTAATATGCACAAGTTATTAAATTCTACCAATCCGCAATGGGTCCGCGTGGTGGATTAAGATCCAGTCACTCTCGCTTGACAGTAGGTAGGCTAGTGTCCCAGCAGTGGAATTATTAGAAGACTAGGCTGTCGTGATGATGGATATAAATAAGTAAGCAAGTACTTACTATAACTTCATATCTTCAGTTCAAAGATATTTTATTCTCATTCAAGACAAACAAGTCACTTAAATGAGAACGATATTTAGAATTTATTACAAATCGTTGTCATTTGGTTACGGTGTCGTTTCAAATGTATGAAGGTGTCAGAATCAGTAAGAAGTCAATGTGCTTGGCTAATCTGGACTATTCTGGACATACCGGTAACGTTACCGCATTTTTTTATATCTCTAGTCGATTTACCATATTATTATTTAATAACGAACGTTCTTCCACAGGTGATGCTAGTAATCGCAGCGATGGTGCTGGTATCTGCGATGGCCAAGCCTCAAGTGTTGGTGGATCCTTACAGCGGGTATTACGCAGCAGCGCCTACCTACGTTGCCTCCTACAGCGCGCCGCTAGCCTACTCATACCCCTACGCCTCTGCCTACACTTATTCCTACCCTTACGTGTACTATAAGTAACTACCACGATGTGATTGATTTTATTATGTATAACTAGTGACCCGCCCGGCTTCGTACCAAATAACTATCTATTGATGACAACCGGATTAACATCCGATCCGTTGTGTATTTTAAAATGGGTTTAAAAGATCCGAGCGTACTAATACTTAAGTAGGGATAATCGGCGCGGGAAGAGACTTGATTTAATACTAGGTAATTATGTAGAGATAGAGCAATCAAGCGAAAGATGGGAATTATCCCAGTATTGTAATATTGTATTTATGATTATTATTACAAAGTTAATCAATAAACTTGATAAAGCTGAACTTTCACTTTTATTTACGACATGCCCCGGCTCCACAAGGATGCAATTACAATTTTCATATGGATCTTAATTTTTTTATTAGTACCTAACCTACCTATAATAAATTATAACAGCCTATCTTACTCGCTGACAGTGTTGCTTTTAGTTTTTATCGAACTCTTTACACTTACCTTACCTAATTAGTATTTATCCTACATTATATTTTCTTTCTTTAAGCAATTCCCTCAACCTTGTATAAAATCCACGGAGTGAGAGCACTGGTGACCTGTAATTACAGTTTTTCTATAAAACTTAATCCAGGCACCAGTCTCCCTCAAAAAACAGGTTTTACCTAGCTACCTAAACCTAACTGTTCTATATTAAGGACCAACCTAGAAAATAAATGTATTATTTATTTATTTATTTTATTTAATTTCTGAAAGTGATGGATGGATTAAATTGGATGGAAAGACATGGATTTGAATAAAATTAGCTCAAGACCGTTCTACGTGGCAATTTGTGCAAAATCTTTACCTAGGTCATAAAGGTGAAAGAAGAGCCACGCTTATCGACAATTTAATTGAAATAACATATAAACCCTTTCTTGGCAGTTCGGGTAAAAATGGCTGTGGAAAAACCAAATGCATAGTCGCTACTAAACAAGCTGTAGAGATACCATCACGATTTACTCATGGCCCATTCATATTAATAAGATGGACACGTCAGACGCCGAGATGACAGTGACACCATAGCATGCCCAACAAAGCCAGTCCTTCATATGGTCAACAAAGACCGCACGACTCTATACGTGCTATTTTATCGCTTGGGTGATAAAATGATATAGGAATAGGACGCACATCGGCACTCGATACTAGCGATGATGGCTCGCGTCCGTGACACCGTGACACGGGTAAATATATTATTACTGTTCAGATCGGGAATAACGGAAAAAACACTCAATAAAGAAAAAAAAACCATTGATAACCAAAAAATGACGATTGTCTTTTTGCGTTGAAAGATTTAACATAATGTATTGTTTGTTATGAAGTTAAATAACTGCAGTTAGTCATAACAATTTGTGCCTGGCATAATAATCATTACCTAGTTCATAGCATTGCAGGGTCGGATTATCTTAATTAGTATGCAGAAGTCAGCTGTTTTGATATAATTATAGAAGGTAGAGTAGAGATCATCCAGTCTAAAATTGCACGCACCTCCACTGCGTTTGTCATAGATTGTATTATTTTATTATCGATAGAAAAAGAAAAAATATCGGAAATTGGGTCTACAGGGTTTATTCTGTTTCATCACCCAAAAACTATTAGAAATGGTGGAACAACGCTATCATTTCGCACTTAAAGTGAGTTCACAACCCCAAAGCGAGACGTTGTCAGGGCAGCGGCTCAATTGCAAGTTTTCAACCCTCGCTATGAGTCGCCGTGTATTGAAGTGAGGTGAAATAAAGAGAGCTCAGGCAACGTCACATACAAAATGATGACAACAGAGCGTTAATATTATGAGCGATGATGGCGCGGTGGGCGAGTGCCCCATTGAGAAGCAAGAGGTTGCGGGTTCGATCGCCGCTGCGGGTTCAAATTTTAGATGTTCTGTAAATTTTTTGGTATTTATACGAGTATGTATTTTTAGTTTATATCGTAAAACTAATATTATTGTTCTGTGTTTATATCTATGTGTACCGATACTTACATTGTGTGTTCTATCCTTTATCTGGTTCCCATTTGCTTTGTTTGAGTTCAGATGGCGCACAGTGTAAAAATATCCAGTGTAGTATATTTACACACGGTGACTCGCGGCGTGATCTGAAAACTCACCCTTAGATCTTATAATTATTCCTCCACCTCTTAGTAATTCTAGAGTAGCTAGATAATCCTAGACATCATAAGTTGGTGCATTTTTTTATAGAACTAAAATGGCAACCAAGCTTATGGCCCACCTGATGGTAAGCGGTTACCGTAGCCTATAGACGCTGGCAACACCAGAGGTATCAATCGCCACCTTGAGACGTACCTACATCAAAAGTTTCATGTGCCTGTAATTTTACCGAAAACACTTCGAACAGGAACACAACAGCGCGAGCATTACTGCTCATTACTGCTTGGCAGCATAATATAACAAAGTCTTTCATATTTTATTAGCGCATAATATTCAAGGAATTCCACACAAAAAAAAAATTAAGTGATTTCTCCAACAAGGATAACTAATAATTGACCAGATACGAGTATAGTACTTGATCGATTCACTCAAGATTTTTAACACAATGTAAAAAAATAACGGTAAGTATACCCACATGCAAATTTTTTTTTGGTGTAGACGCATATTATGCGATAAAAATGAAATACTCTGTATGTAATGTCTATGTAAATGGGTAGGTAGGTACTTACAATAAAAATGCAAGTATATAAGTAGGAAAGTAATAAGTTGAAAGTCACGAGATAAAATGTATTCTTACAAGATCAACTCTCAATTTACTAAGTATTTGATAATGTGTTGTATTATTATTGCGACTAAGCATGTAAGTACATTGTACTTAAATTTAATTTAAATTGGTAAGATTTACCTACTTTAATTCAACTCACGGAAGATATTCCTGTTTGTGGCCTACAGATTTTATGATAGGCAATGTTAAAATAAATTATGGTTAAGTGTCTAATTACATTCAAAATACTGTTATTAAATTAAACTTTAAAAAAACTACTGGATCTTATTAATTGAATCGGTACTAACTGGTCTATAATATATTATTTTGACCAATCAATATGTTTGACAGTTGTGTTATGTACTTAGATATCAACTAAAATCTAAACTCTGATTTAATATTACTATACATACCTACTCGATAATCAGAAAACTGTAATTATTTTTAAAATTTATCGGTTAATTGCTATTTTAAAAGTTAACGATAAATTACAGACTAACCTACCTAAAAACTAAGAACTGTCTAAGCACTACATTATAAAATTATATAAATAAAATTTACATTTCAACTAAGACGATTTACAAAGATTAAAGTGGGTACCTAGACTTAGGTAGGTATATGATTTAGATAAATCTTCATTAACGTTCCCGCAATATAATTCACTAATAGTTAGTCACAGTTTGCCCCCACTACACTGAATTAACCTACGAGTAGATTCTATGAAAACTTGCATTGCATTGCATTGCACAGACTTCCTTCATAAGATGGCATTTATCTAGGGAACAGAACCTGGGTATTTTGTATTGGGTTTCTTTAGTTTATTGCACATGCAGTCCTAGTATTTACTTTTAGTTTAAAGTAGAGTTCACTTTGCTTAAATCCTAATTCTCTAACGTTCATTTCGTGACGCGTTCACTTCACGTAACCTAACTCACAAAGAATAGCTCCATCACAAGTTTGTTCCTAGTATAGCTTCATCTACATATTCTGATGGAAGTAGTTCAAGCAACTTCGAGATCCGAGTCGGAATCATCCGTGTACATCCTGGGTGTCGGCGGCGCGGGCAGTGCAGGGGCGAGCGGTGAGTGCGCGGGGGACAGTGATGGTCGCAGTAAAGGCGCACGACCACACGACCGTTCTTCTTGCAACTTCCGAAGCCTCTCTTGCTCTTCTCTCTTTTGCTTGCGCCATTTTGCGCGCCGGTTCTTGAACCAAACCTGCAACAATCAATGGTTATGCTGTTTTAGTATGATACTCATGATGAATACAATTAAGACGGTTAATTGAGCTAACGATGGGTTCACAGGTGGTCAAAGACTCAAAGATCTTTTAGCTTAGTCACAGATGCTTAGTTTAAAGGCTTAGTGTAAATAATCATCATACAGGGTGAGTACCTACTCTCGACCGCCCTCTAAGGATAAAAAACCTAAACGTCTATATGCACAGAAGTTGATCTTCTGTAACTATATAACTATATATAAGCATATGAAATTATGTTGTTCATTATACTTGTCATTTTAGGTGTCAATACCCCGTTGTAGTCTTCTGTACGGAACTACATTAGGTATAGGTCGTATCTGTTCTGTGCTACGGCCTACGAGTATTATAATATGCTACGACAATAAGCAGTAATTCCGAAATAGTAAAAATAAAATTTTGTTAATTGAATGACAATATGATGATGTCCTGGCCGATTGCCTGGCTTTATTGCTGTGAAGCATAATAGACTAAATTTTGAAAATTGAAATGGAGAAGCCTTTGGATAGCCTTTATCTACTTGCAATCGATCATAAAATTAAGTACTTTGCATGGATAAAACATGTTTTTGTACCTATTTAAAGTAAGTAAATCTAAAATATTGACCAAAAATAAATACTCGCTCACAATGATAGACTTCGGGTGTGAAATCGCGCTTCAAAGGGCTTCATAATATCAAATTCGGAAGTAAAAACCGCCTGTTGTTGGCAATCAATACATCGTTATTGCAAAGTAAGGCCACGGACGGATTATTCGCAGACAATTGAAACGACCCAATTTCGGAATCGACTACTGAACTACTGTAACAATGGTGAAGAGGTTTGTGATGTGTTCAATGGCGAGATCTGTGTTCAGTCATTGATGCTTTTGGGTAAGTATGGGCCGGGGTTCTTCCAGACGAGTGCGCGCAATGTGCTAAGGTCTCGAGCTGCGGGTGGTCGATGTCGAACACTAAGGTACTGTCACCTGCCGTCACAACACGGCTCTTTTCTTCAACCAGCATTGGCCAACAGTCTGCTTCTAGTGTATATGGACCAACGTTGAGGTCAAGTCGACTAAAAATACATAAAAAGCAGTAAAATTGAGAACCTCTTCTTTATAGAGATCAGAATGTACCAATTTGCACCCATTGATTAAATTATAGGCTCGTACGAATATTATTTTGCAAATTAGTATTCGAAATGACGGTAAAATTAACACGAAGACCAAGCGTGTGGAAGGTTAATTAGTTCATTAAAAGTTAAAAGGCAATCATTATTATAAATTTCTCGTAAAGTTAAATGAAATGAAGGCCTAAACGTTCAGTGGGTTCTAAAGGTAGGTAGAGGTACTTGATTAACTACTTTCATCAGTAGATAAATATTAATTAAAAAATAAGTAGAAAGTTTCTAGAAACCCGTCACCGAAAATTATATAAAATTGCTGCGTTAATGACCGACTGTTTTATAACGCTCAGTCAAAACTGTAAATCTGAGAGACTTGATATTCAACTCCTAGAAAATACAGCGTGTCAATTATTACCTGTATTGAAGTATTTCCGGCGTTTATGCAATGAAAACCATTCATGAAAAAAAAGCGGTGGTTGCGGGTTCAAATCCCGCATGAGGCGAAACAATTTTTGGGATATTATAATCTTTAGTATTCCCTTAGTGTGATGGTTAACACTATAAAAATAAAGAAAACCATTCATCCAGGTTATTTTATGAAAGTATACACACCAACAGGTGATAAAATCAAACTATAATCTCCAGTGCGGCACCCCATAAACTTCTGAAAGCTTTAAAATTAAATCGTTAACGATACGGCTATTGTCAGAGCTAATTGCATTACAAGAGCGGGTCGGTGGCTCTACAAAAGTCCCATTAACTTTCGGTGTAGGAGTTACGCCGCCCATTGGCGTCCACTGGCGCGGCAAATATGGCCGCCCGGATGCCATCGCCAGACGCCACGGCGACTTCACTTCGCACTTACCGAAGCTCTTTTGTCATTGCCACCCCGCAATAAGATTAGTCTTTTGTACGCCTGATTGTATGGTTTAACTCGTTGTTTTGATCGAGACTGCGTGCCGCCGGTAATAGAAACCAACACTTCAATTTTTACGATGTGGACAAGATTTTAATCTAAGGAAATTGATATTAGAATGTTCGTCATGATGAACCTTACTATCCTAACCTTACTATAGTTCTGCTTACTTAAAATTATTATTAATATATTAGATATTAATAACCTTGCCTACCATATTAAATAAAAACCAGGCTTATTCCAATATGATTCCTCTAAACTGTTATGTCGATCCTACATGCTCATGTCCTCCATTATAACAGTGCCTCAAAAAATTTACTTACTTAGCTTATCACTTTAGGAACGCTATTAATATTGTTCTGAGTAGTACCTAACCGCGCACCCTTACACAATACCCATAAGGTGTAGGTAGTTACGGCTATTTTGTTTAGGTAAAAACAGGCGTCTCAAAAACTACAGCACAAAAAACGTGGAAGTTTAAAAAAAAAAAACCAGATTACTTTTAGCCACATATCGCCTGCTGCTGAATTAAACAAGGTTTGAAGGTACCTAAGTAAAATATTAATATCAATGTAAGATTTTTTATCTGGGACTACAGCTTTTGATGAGAAAACAGGTCTAAAGAATACTAAAAATATTATTAAAAATCTATGGTTCTACATTATGTACATACGTACAAAACTATAAGGTACATAATATATTTTATTCGACATCAGTCTGTCTGGGCTAACTTATGTAACGTAAACAAAGAAAACAATTGTTACTGCGGAAATGTAGAGAAAAACGGTTTTCTTTAAAAAAAATTGTTATAGCGTTCATGCTAGCCTAGCAGGTATGCATAGTACTTATGTAGGTATAACAAAATTGATTAACTCTATACCGTAAAGTTTGAAGCTCATATGATGCTCATATGAAGCTCATAGGCTTATAACACGGCTGCATAATGAAGGCTTTTCATGGCGGCGGGCCATTGTTTTCGAAAGGGAGCACGGGCGCAGAGCTACCAAATTCTATTATGCGACTGCACTGTTCCAGTATCATGCATATGTTATTACGCGTCTCATTGGTCGAACGCAAACATGGAATTTTATATAAGCCGTAACCGCAATGCACCAGCAAATAAGCAGTATTTTTCTCTACAAGTGAAGTTAATGCAGATTCATACGAAGTAAGAACGCTCTTTTTCATGAGTTAAAATAGTCAGTTCATGGTTTTTGGCCGGTAATAATTTTCCAGTTATTTTGTACCGTTCGGTCAGAACGTTGTGACCATAAAGTTGGACACATCATCAATCATCAATCATGACAGCAGCCTTCTCATGTTGAGAAACTGGCCTGCTCTCAAGCAAGAGTGATTGAGTCCACCATGCGGACCCAATGCGGATTGGCGGATGGCACATGTCTTTCGAATTGTTAGTTCTTCACGATGTTTTACTTCACCGTATGAGAGCACTGGCATTGTACATCAATTTTTATGATAAAAAAATCTGTTGGTTAACGACCAGATTCGAACCTAACCGACCTTAGAATCAGAAGGCCACCAGTGCCATTTTGGACACATAGATAGTGAGAATAACATCGTAATAAGTTTTGTTATGCTTTTGTTTTTAAAGTGTTAGTTATCCAAGCCAAGAAAAGAGCAAGGGAACAACCTACCTTTTCTCGAAGCACTTCGACTTTTTTTTGAACCCTCATAACTTGGATTATACCAGATTAACAAAAGAATCAGGATATAATGCAATTAGTATACTTTAACCATATAAAGTTTCAATTCCATGGCTTTTATATTTTAGATTTTAGTGATACTCGTATCTAAAAAAACTCGATTTTGTCACTGACTTACTGATAGTCACCAAAATAAATTCTTTGGGTAGGTTCTTCCTAAAATCCTAAAAAACAGAAATTAGGTACATATACTTAAAACATAAAAAAAAATCTAAAACTTGAATTTTTAACTCCCCTATGGGTAAACTATGGTATTTCGGGATCGGGTAGTACAGAGGTCAAAAAGTCTGTGCGGATCGGCTGTCTATATGGCTCATGGACGTATTATTACACTTGCTAAAAGCATCAAATGCCCTAGTGTCAAAATCTACATAATGGTAGTTTAAATGACACTTCAGCAAATTTTTATGCAAAAATGATTGCTAGAGGTCTGAAAATTTATATAGTGACAAAATATGTGGCTTAAATACTATAAAATAATAATGTGATAGCACAGAATAATATAAGGTATAAGGCTGTAGAGGCAAAAGCTAGTAAGAGGTAGTATATAGTAATCATTTGGCTGGGGCGCGTGGAACTGTCGTAAATTCACCTAGCTTTAAGACGTTCCAAAATGATCCTTGTGATATTATTGAATAAATATATTTTTTACTTTTACTTTACTTTACTTTAATGGAAATTAGTTATACATCGTGTAGATACGGATACAATGAGCCCGAGGGTCACAGACAGAGTCACGGGGTGATGGGGCGGAGTCCTGCCGCCGGCGCAACACGCCTCGACGCCTTCACCACCTATCTGTTAATTACTAACAAACAGTGTTGTGTTCCTACGTGACTGTCTATGATTTGACTTGTCTGCGCTCCCCAGTATAGTGCAGTTTCAGAGTTTCAGTTTTGTGTTAGTAAAAGTAAGTAAGTTCGTATGAGTCAGTGGTCAACTCTGGTGACAGTGTTTCTAGGCCGCCCGAAAGTTTCTGTTAGTTAGGTTTCAATATGTCAATTATGATTGTCCAGCAATATAATAGATTTTGTTACTTATGGCCTATTTACACCATACCATAATTGCGTACAAGAATGCCTTGTCAAATTGATTTTAGAACAAAAGTGTTCTGAAATGAAATTGACAAGGCAATTCTTGCATGCAATTATTGTATGGTGTAAATGGGCCATTAGGTTGGATTCGACCAAACTCGAATAGGAGCTATTCTCCGAGTAAATCGTAGTCATTCGCGAGTTAACTGACAGTTTCCATGTATTTGACATTCCTTATTCCGCAGAATAGTTATTCCAAAAGTTGGTCAAATCCACCCCTAGTAGACGAAATTTTTAAAATACCTACTTTTATGTAACCTTGAATCAGTCCAAAAACGTTGTTAAAATTTCGCAACCCCCAGTAACATGATATTTTGGAATCCTAATACTTAAAGGCCTTCTGCAAAAAAGATCCTGGACTAAGGATCATAATTATTTTCCAATAATACTAGGCAATGAAGATTTTTCAGTTGCGACCACGAATAGAATGATGCAGCAAAAGACAAGATCATCACATATGGGTATAATCATCTACGATTATTTCGAGCAGAGTGCTTATCACAAAAAACTCGTTACGTCAACGTATCCTCCAGCTATCAATTTGAATGGGATGAGGCGCTGTTGAAAATCCTATATAAATTGACAGCTGGTCGATACGTTTACATTACAATTGTCATTACATTTAATTTCATTTATTTATTCCAAATACAATATAATTGTGTGTGTCAAATGAGTTTTTCGTGATTTGCTTTCAGGTAAAGAGTCAGCAGTACAGTTGGTTATCGCATCCACGTATCAAGGGGAGACTGAAAAACATAATTGGGGATAAAATCTGAAATCTAAAAACTTCTACAGAAAGTGTAGCTGCTACGCCGTAGCATGTGCGTAGCAGCGTAGAGCTTGCGCAACAGGGACAGGATATTGCGCAACTCTGAGAAGTTGATTGCAAGATTTTGAAAGAAGTTGACTGCAAGATCACGAAATAACTGTCCCAAGTATTATTGTTATGATTTCTAGTTTAACTTTCCTAAATTTGCCTTCCCAACAAAGCCTTTGATATAACCCTTACCCTTTTACATAGATCAATGAATACACTGGTTAATTAATATTAGCAGGTATTTGATGAATTTAAGCGGTTATACCCTAGCACAGAACAGATATTAGTATGACCGTAGCTAGAAGGTAAAATTATTACTTACCTACATTATATAAAACGATTTATGCCCTATACAACCCTTATTTTATCGCACTAAGCTTCTTATAAATGGAATATAATATAGTGTATGGGTTACAAGGGTCATATTTTACACGTTAGACCACGATCATCTGATCATCGAAAAAAAAGCTAGAAATCCAGCCGAGTTTGTTACCAGATTCTTCTAGTCTAGGCTGGGGCGCGTGGAACTCACGTAAATTCATCTAGCTTTCGAAATGATCCTTGTGATTTTATTGAATAAAAATATTTTGAATTTGAATTTAAAAAATAAAAAAAACTGACAGTTCTGAAGGTCTCGGATCATCGGATGTAGGTATGATCTTTTTCACCGTGTTTATTAATACTTGAGTGCTATAATTAGCAAAGCAATTTTCTTTGGCAGTTCGTGATGATTACACCTAGTGTGTATATGAGTATCATACCTACTCATACTTTTTACACCCAATGCCGATGTAACTTTACATTTAGAGCTGTTCCTTATACCTTCCTTCCTTCGATCCTTCTCAAAAAGTCAGGTCCAATGAAAAGAATAGAATAACTTTGTATTCATATTGGAAAGTGTTAAGAAAACTCATGTAAGTATATAGTTTGGAATAAAACTCGGAAAAGCTCACGATAAACCTAGAGATACATTAACATAGATACAGCTAAGATTCTAAATAAATATTTTGATCGATTACGCGTTTTACTGTAACCGAGTGTAACAGAATAGCGGTAGGTCGTGTGAACGGCGCCGGTGGTGGCCGCACCACCCGCACCCGTACGATGGAATCGAGTGCGGATGCCGCGGCCGAGCGAGCGGGGCGCTCCAGCCCGAACTTATTGTAATAATGTTGTTAGAACAAACACCGCACTCCCTCCCGCCTTGTTTGAGATTACAATTACGGTTTTAGCGAACTGATTTATTAATGGACCGCCTGATCCGCCCTTTATACTTTAATGTCTATTTAATTTGCATAGCTTAGAACTTGTTAGAATCTAAACTGGTATTATTTCAAATTAAGCTTTATCTGTAACCTATCTCTCTGCTGTTTGGGATAAATTATCAGGTTTATTTAAACAAAGTTTAAGCTGATTTTAGTTTGTTTTGATTCCATTGGTTAATCTAAGTCAGTACCTAAGTAATTAGAAAGCAGTAAATAGAGCTAGACGCATATTACGAGACTAAAGTGATTCCAGAAAAGGCCATTCCAGACCATAATTTCAACATGAAAAAAAAAAGACTATTAGTTGAGATGACTAAATACACTGAGAGCCGATTTGCAACCGAGTTAATGAACTAAAATTAGTATAGTTTAATAAAACACGTGAACATCAATAAAATAAGTTGTTAGGCCATGACAGAGGCCTTCGGGCGGCCTAGAAACTCTACACCAGAGTTGGCCACTGACTCATACGAACGAACGAACGATCAATAAAATAAAATTTACAAGTTAGTTTGTAGGTAGACATGGCTCTGACAGGCAGCATCTTATGCCCTTATTCATAAAAAAGCGAGCAACTATAGTAGGACTGACTATAGTTATAACTGACTATACTGCTTTGGCTATCCTAGAATGACAATTATATAAAATTGTCACCCTCAAATATCATAAGTACCTATTAATGATGCGTCTCGAATGTAGATTACTAAATGTTACTGTAATTATTTTGATTACTTGCCTACTTCTAATAAAATAATAAAAGTCAAAATAATATATTCTCACAAACTAAAAGTTATTTTTTTAATCCAAAGCTCTACTAAGCCCTCACACCTGTCGTATTTCATTTCCCCATTAGCTGCGAAATGCATTAGTCAATATTAAAGACGCCATCCGCGAGTATAATTCCACAAAGGGCACTTCAAATCACACCCATTTCTTTTCGGTTGATGTCAAAACATTACTGTTCTACCCCGGAGGCTGACAACGACCCCTCGCGTCTGTCACTTTGTATCAATTACCGCACGCAAACACCCATGCCTTACACTGCAGAGTAAAGTCCTATCTCCACACGAGACGCATCGCCCGAATCTAAATTCAATTGTCAAAAAGATTGCTTAATAGTACCACAATGGTACAAAATGCAAAAGTATTGTATGCTACACGCAATACGAAAGTACGCCTAAAAGCTTTTGATATAAGAAGCAAATTCGCCGAACACTACCCGGCCGGCCCAAAGGGAGTCCCGGAGGGTCGTTCTGCAAACAACGCGCTCCCCTAAACGTTATACTTTGAAAACAATAATTTGTATTGCGTATCGAACGCGTCTATAAATAATAGAGTGATACTTCACTCAGCTGCGGGACCGCGGTCGGGATATTACTTCGTTTAAAATAATAAGTTTATTGAGAAAATAAACAAATATGCGAGAGTAATGATGCTGATAAAATTATAGGCACTCGCTATTTGTGATTTCTTTGAAAACAATGGGTTTTTTTTACTTAGATAAGTAATAGATTTGTATGAGTGGATAAAAAATGTGGTGTTTCAAGAGAAAGTGAATTACATGGAAACATTTTTATAGGTCACGTTCTTATTAAAAAAAATTATGTCGGCTAGAGGACATAAAGGTATAGAAAATTATACGAGGTTTTCTTATTCGTATAAATCTATTAAAATATCAATTAGGTACAGATATGACCGCGAATAATTAGTGTGAGCGCGTGCTTGTCGGTCGGCGTGTCGCAGGCGAATAGTATTTGTATTGTATTGTATTATTAGGAATCCTCTGTATCCACAGATTTTAAAAATTGCAATAGTAAGCAAGTCAAACTACTTCCCATCATGATAGTAACCTCCAAGCAGTAGTGTACAAGAAGACTTTAAAGGGCACTGTAGAAAGTGAAATTACTAGAAAAATGGACAAGTGCAGTCCAATGCCCCATAGTTTTTTAAAGCTACACTGGAACTATGGTCAGGCGTGGCGCTTAACACCAGGCAAACGACTTGACCGTCTCGTCACTCACCGATATAAAAAAACGCTGCGCTTACGCTTTCTTTTGAGAATCTCCCTGTGGAGTGACGTATTATATTGGATTGTCACACTCTATATGTTTTATATGTTTATATGTTGTAGCTTAACTAATATGTTTTCCGGTAATCGAGTTTCTATGGTCAGGGACAGTAATACGCAATAACGTGATAATTTCCTCGATAACATAAATACCTATGTCGGTCGCCGTTCTTCGAAATTGTGATAATTAAAAGTAAAATATGAATGAGAATTATGTTATAGGTGGAGGTTTTTAAAGCGGTAGTAGTAGATCTGACTGAATCTGATAAGGTACTAGTAACCACGTGTGAAAGCTTAATATGTGAAGCTTAATACCAGAGCTAAGAAAAAGTAACCACTATTATAGGTATATAATATTATACCATGTCTCAATATTCCTTTTCCATGAAGAGAAATATTTCAAACTCAATATGCCACCCTTTTAAAAATCCATTCCTCTGCGCTCACATTTGATATTCCAAACAAAGAAATGGAAGATTGTGTTATAAACGTTTCGTTTAACAATGAAAGAGGTGCAACAAGCGTAAAATGAAACAGGGCATCTCTTTGATCAGTTCATACCGGCTCGGCGCTCAGCTCATAAAGGCGTTATTGCTGTCACAGAAGCAGGAACAAAATGGCGCCGCTTTATTACTTAGTAACACGTCGGCTACATCTGTTTTAATATAGCTATCTATTAGGAGATAAGTCCGGGGAGGCTGCAGGATGACAAGAAAGCGAGCCTGATGGGCACTGGGCGGGGCGACACGCCCACTTTTTCTTGCATAGTCTGTGCCTGGGGGGGGGGGGGGGTGCGTGCTTTTTCTCTTGTTGTCTCATATCGAGGCTGCATCACTCGCTAGCTTGCAACATGTTTTCAGTTCTACGATTCGGGGACGAATATTGAAAATTCAATTGAATCAACATTGTTTGGTCTTACTTTGTTCTGTTCTGCGCTTTGTTACTGGAGTTTTTCATTGATGGCTTTTTTATAGTGTGCAGGTATTTACAGTTAGTAAAAAAAAAACCGTATTTACAAATCTAAAAAGCTCTCCTATATCTCTACCTATTCAGACAAAACTTTTTCATGACTGAATACCAGAAGCGGAACCAGAATTACCAGAAAAACTACAAAAAGTTTATTTAAAAATTAAATAGGTAGATACACACTTATACCTGAGTACTTTAAAATTCTCACTAGCGTGAAAAATAAAATAAGGTTGGCTAAAAATAGTTAATATGGCAATCTAGCATCTAACCAGTCTACCTAACTAAAATTATAAAAATATATCTCCTCTACTCACATGGTGCTAAAATAATAATAATATTTCCTTTGATCTTAACTTACTCAGCCCCAAAAGAAGACATGAGTAATTGTACCTAAGTATGTTGATTTTACAAAACAAAAGTATTTTTTCTCTTATATTTTATCACCCACATTTGCGCAAGTCGACATCCCCAATATCCGCATACAATATTTTGATTTAATTATGAATTTAGAATGAAAACACAAAGTCGCGGCAAGCGGAGTAGGCAAGCCAGAGAGGTTTAATCAGACAGAGCTTGCAATAAGATCAACATTGACATGAGCCGAGCTTGGCTCCATCTACCCCCGGGCGGCCGGCGGAGCGGAGACAGGTCTAGATAGATTACCACGTCTTTTAATATTAATTTGTGTAAAGAGTTGAAAGAAAACAATGAAATTGCACTCCCTTTGTCTCGTCGTTTGTTCAGCCACCCGCGGTTTTCTTATAACCTTTAGTTATTGACAGAGTGAGCCACTCACGAATAGAGAGTAATTTATGTGGCATCCAAGCGCTCGCCATAAATTCATGCCATAAAATACAGAAATAAGTAACAGATAGTGTGTGACGAGCTTGAGCTTCGTACTGTATAGACAAGACTTAGCTTGATTGTTGACCTCAGACTACACCATCCTAATTTAGGGGAAAAAAAGTTGAAATTTCTAAACTTTAAGCTTTTCTCTTTTATTGTAGCAAAAAAAAAAGCACTTATATTTCTTAATATCTGTTCGTTCGTTCGTTCGTATGAGTCAGTGACCAACTCTGGTGACAGAGTTTCTAGGCCGCCCGAAGGCCTCTGTCATGGCTTAACAACTTTGAAAAAGCCGGGACCGACTGCTTAACGTGCCCTCCGAAGCACATTAAGCACTTAATAACTGTGAGGTTACTGGAAGTACCTTATCGGTTTTCATTTTTACCATTTCTATTAAATAATTAAATATATAAATTACATTAATTGCAATATTTTTATTGAATGCTCAACGTCCGTACCTACGTACGGAACCCTAAAAACCATTGTTTGTAAAACTTTAGCACTCCCTTTGTGTAGTGATTATGACTATAAAAAACCCATCCCAGAAAATCTTATTTATTACACTAAAAACTACTAGAAATAAATGATTTATTATTTGATTGTTTCTAACAAACTTTTCTCTCATTTATAATATTAGCCTTAGACTCGTACTGGTATTTTATATTTTAATAAACAGGGTCTTTCATCACTAGCTCAAGGAATAATAACAAAAACAAACACATATACACAAAAATATATAGTACATGTATACCTTTTTTATACATTTTGTGTTAAAAATCTTGAGTAAATCGATAAAGTTTATCTGGTCAATTATTAGTTATCCTTATTGGAAATCGAGACAGGTCACGCGCGGCATGTGTCATTGACCCCCTTCCTCCTAACCGCTACGGGGCGCGCGTGCTCGATTGTTTTATAATTACGACGCCCATCTGAGTACTCTGAGGGTATTCTGAGACTGATGGTCAGTTCGATGCATTCACCATTTTTAGTTTTAACATTTTGTAATTTGGGTAAAAAATTAAATTGGCTATCTTCCTCTGTGTTTCTAGTGTTGGCAATTTATATCGTTTTATACGCTTGTCATAACTACTTCTCTTTTCACCAAGTACATTTTTTGTACGTTTTCTAAATGCTTGCAGTAAAGTCGTAATGAGTCGTAGTTTGATATTACTGAGCATGGGCAGTAAGTACTCAGGTCGAACTATAGTTTGATTTTGGGTGTTGAATAATAAAGTCCTTGCTATTACGAATGACGAAGCCTGAAGTTTTAAAGCTTTTTGACACAGATTTAGGAATTTGATCATTGAATTTTAGCTTAGATTATATTATTACACCTACTTAGGTCTCGTAACTCTTGCACTCTTTTTAACTGTTCACCATTAATAAAATAAGGGTGATGTTGCACTTTTTGCTTGGATTAAATATAATAATATGATAGCACTTATTTACTTTTAGTTAAGAAACATTTTATTTTTTGAATACCAGCATACCAAGTTGTTTATATTTTTTTGAAGTAAGATAGATACTGAGAGTTTATTTATGCCTTTGCAAAGAGATTTAAATGCTCTTCATCTTAAATCTCTTGGCATAAAAAAACAATCTGCTTCGTCGTTAATAAATAAATAAATAAATTAAAATACGTCCTAAATGCGAGCCGTAAAGGAGGCCATTTGTTGCCTCGGAAACATATCCACTAACCACAACCATAAATAGTCTATTTATTTACTAACTAAGAACCAAACCATTTTAGCAACGCTCGAGTCGAGAAGCTCTCAGTTAAGATTAATGTGATCTACCGTATAAAATACCTTGCAAAGTATATAGGTAGTAGGTACAGTCGTAAACTCTCTCTCGTAAGCGACTTTTCAACCGACGAAAAACGGAGAAGGTTCTCATGTCGACGCATTTTTTTTTAATAATAACGTTCGTTGTTCAAATAATTTACATCTGCATATCTACACTATTTTTTTTTTATACAACTGAAGTGGCAACCAAGCGTACGGCCCACAAGATGGTAAGCGGTTACCGCAGTCTATGAACGCTTGCAATTCCAGAGGTATCACTCGCGGGTTGCCACCTTGAGGCTAAGATCGAAAGCCTCATGTGTCAGTAATTTCACCGGAAACCAAACCCTAAAGTAAGATTTAAGTGTGTTGTAGAACATCTTGTTTCGGGCTCAATTCGGGCAAGTGTTGTGATGCCTAAACAAAAGCCTTTTAATAATGCAATTTCCAATTGCCGCTGCGCAAATAACAGGGGCAACGAAACAAACGTATTGCCAAAACACACAGTTTTATTGTATCAGTGCGCCGTGTGTAGCTCGCCGGAAATATTTCAAAATATTTGGAAGCTTAGCTTACCAAGCCTAAAATGGCTTATTTATGGGCTAAGGTTAGAAATCTATCCACGACTAGTGTCAGAAAATTGAAAACGTATGTGACACGCGAATATCTGTAGAATAAAGTTTTTGTACTCAATAAGTATCTTTTTTTTTCGTCTCAGGCAAAGCATGACTTTGTGGCTCAACTGGTAGAGCATACGTGTTTTAAAGGGAAGGTTCAATGTTATCTCTGGGTTTTTTATTTCTTATAAATATTATTATACAGGGTCTTTTATTTAACCTGACAAATTTAACGAATATGTTCCACACAAAAAAAAAGAAATACAAGACCGAAAAACCTTCTCAATGAAGTTCTTCAATTCGAAGGTTTTATTTTTTATTTATTTATTTAAAAACGATATATTTTACATTAAATTGATATTGTAACCAACCTACACATCTAGTAAACTAAATATCATTCCATCATTCATTCTAAAATTCTTATTTAGCGCTGATATTGGTTGGTTTTTATTGGATTTCAGGCATGTGATAGTCTATTTTTTTAAACAAGCAAAAACGGAATTTTTTGTTATTGTGGACAGACCTTACTCTTGAACGCGATCGGTATTGGACAAGTACTTACCTAAGTATTGGAATATGATATATATCATACTCCAGGATTACGATATTTATCGATTATTTATGTATAGCGTATCACGGATCGTAATACGGATCGCTAGATTTATAAAATTCCAGAAATCCCACGATCAAGTATCGACGATAAATATAAAATGTCTAATCGATATTTTTCGTGTCAGTTTGGTCAATATTCATTAATTCATGCAAGCACATGGACACGCGAAAATAATTTTTATAATCATCCATTCATTGGTGTTCTCGAATCTGATTTATTGAATTGTATATTGATCTCTGTCTTGAAGAAAGATGTGACTCGAATCTTGATCTCTGTCTTGAAGCCAATGCTTCATTCATTTTTTTCACTTTACACGTCTTTCTAATGCTATCGCTTATGTTATAGCAACGCAAGCTTTACTTTGATCACTTATTACGCTACTGGCTTTAGATAATTAACGTAGTGCACGTCTTTAGTAAATGAAATCTACATTTGTACTGACGCGATTAGAATCGAGTGTGTAGTATGTAGATTCGATCCAAAATATTGCAAGATAAATATCACGTTAAATATCGTAATAATTATCAAGTGAGTAGCATGCGCCATAAGTGCTTACAAATCACGTGAATGATTTTATTATTAATTATAAAGTAGATTAGGTATGTACCTACCAAAAAAATTCAATGTCAGTTTGTTATTGTATAGAAAAACCAGTTAGAAAAACTTTATTGAATGGAGCAAACAACTTTTGGTGCAAGTTACAAAAATTCTAAAACTTTTTCAATAATCTGAAAAGAATCTCGAAAATTTCATTGTTAATTTACTTTACCATTAAACGGCTTCGCATTGAAAATCGTTTCTTTCAAGAGCAAGTTACGCAAATCGGAAAACTCTGATAACCAAGAAAAAAGCCGCATAAGTGACTCTCATTAGCCGTATTGTTGTGCTTTTATCGCCCCCTCTCGACCGGGGCAGCATAAATAAATCAAATTTAATTAACTCAGATTAATTTTCGCGGCGCTCTTACCCGCGTCCCTTTTTATTTGCCCCCAGGTAAAACTCGCGGGTGGAAACTCCGCCCGCTATCATTTTCTATGGATTCCTTAATAAAAAGTTTACACTTAGAGCAAATTTCACATGTCGACCGTTCCTCTCATAAGCCGTATAAGTTATAATGATCTACCCTTGCTACATTGACTTTCGGGCTTCCTTATTTGATTACTTGCTTGGGCTTTGATCTTTGTATTTTTATCACGATTAGGTTGCTAATAGAAAAAAGCCCTACTTACAAATTACATTCGATTGCCTAACGGTTTTTAAAAGTCTGTTTCCTTTCGTTTTTTTTTCTCTTTCTTAAATACAATTTAGCAATGTATTTAATGATATTACGATCTAGCCTTATGTTTAGACTAATCAGTAATTTAATGTTGACCTAGTTTTATAGAATAAAATTATTTGCTAAGAATGTGTCCACTGGCACTTTTCTCTATTTATTCAGGGGAAGTCAGTATGTTCATGTGTTCTTTATAAGTAGTTTTACACTTTCACTACGTTAGGTACCCACACTATTAATTTTACATTACTAACTCAAAAGGATTCGTCCTCTTGAACCTTCTCACTATGTCTGTGTTGTCGAGGAGTTGGATTGTCTCGACGTTCACGTGATGATGAAGCCGGCACTCGTGAGCTTCGCAGAGCATATTTTTGAAAACCTTAATGGACGCCCTCTATTTTGAGATCCCGATGGAGGTCGTCGTTTCTTATACGTACCAAAGGGCATTTCCTATCTCCCTTAGCACTTTTATTTGGAATCTTTCTATGATTTGGATGTTGCTCTTTTTGGTACAGCTGTATACTGTAAGTCCATACAAGCATAAGAACTTGCTTATAAAGTAATAGCTTATTAGGTACTGATAATGTGGAATTTCGCCCTAGCAACCAGTACATCTTTTTAAATCGTATGTCCAGTTCAGCCTATGAACTTTATATCCTTTCCAATGATAAAGAAAAATTTGGTGCACATAAAACATGTGCTCCACAGTGATAACAACCGTACAAAAACTGAACGATAAATTCTTCAATTCCCATTTTAAAATTCTTAGTTTAGTGATGTCCGATTCGCAGTCGCTGCCGGATAAAGTGGAGAGCGTGCGCAAACACCGCTCGGCCGCGTCCACTGCTGACCGTCTGGGTGGCGCACCTTCGAGTGGTCGGCACACACTCCACTCAACACCGGTAGCACAAACATATCCCGACTTACTTTCAACGCCACAAATTCTGTCCAACTCCAATCTTAACGTCTGTTTGTTGAAACATAACCATTGGATCAACGGTTTAGAGTTTTTTAACTTTATGCATGCCATAATTTAAATTAATAAAGAATAGGTACGTTGAATAGAGAAGTACCACGTTTATGATAAAAGTGTTCACCGTTAATTGAGTACTACAAGAAATTTATTAATCCTATTAAAAATATACGGCAGCTCTTATTTGATCATGCATCTTCATATTACTGAAATTTAATGAAGCGAACATATTAAGTAGGTGGCACAACTTAAATAATTTCTGAAAACTTTTCTAAAAAAAGAGTTTCTAAAAATATGCAGGTACCTACTATTCATAATTAATTACGTAACATCACAATCATCAACCCAAACAATTCGTATTAGCCTAAACAAAAATGTTGAAATTGTCATAGATCAATACAAAACTTATATTTGGAAGAGTTCCTAGAACACAAATGTTTTTTAGAATGGACTGTGCTAAGTATGATCATATAATATATTAGCATTTAGGACAAACCCATAAGGGTTTTTTAAATGTTTACGCTTTTTGTTAGGATAACTAATTATTTTTAAAAAGTACTTCGGTACCTATATACTTGTTTATATTAATTAAAAACTATTTACAGTAGCAAAAACTATATTTTACTATGGTTAAGTATTTAGATGCTGTTATGCTGTTGAATGGTTTACCTAGTCGAAACTAGTTCAAAACTATAGTCTTGTGTGTTTAAATAGAACCGTGTCACCGCTATACCGGGCCACCCACATCGGTCTAGCTAGCAGTTCGTTGACAAAAAATATCGCATCACTGTTGACATTTTGCCCCTCCGCCACTTCTCTACATTTAGTTTGAGTAGTGTCTTATCTTATTATGGTTTTTTTACATATACTAAAGGTTTAGTTTAATTAACACCAAGATTTTCATCAATAATTAAACCAAAATAAATTAAAAGAAACTAGATCGAATGAGGCATCTGTAAAGTATTTACCTACCTACTAGGACAATATATTTAAACTTGTTGAGTCATGTGAGCAAAGTAGACAGTTAGATTAGTTTTGGAGATATTATAAAGATTCCACCTAAACAGGTCAATATTACTTATCACTTTCTGTTTCTTTTTCGTCGGTACATATTTTGATAAAATGATCACTTATTCCTTCCTTATTTTCTTACTAGCGACCTGCCCCGGCTTCGCACGGGTGCAATGAAAACATAAGCCTCCAAAGCCGGGGCGGGTCGCTAGTAATAAATATAGCAGCATAAAGTCACCTAACGGTGAAATAATTTTTCAAATCGTTTCAGTAGTTCAGAGTCTATTCGATGCAAACAAACAATTTCTTTTCTTTCTTTCTTTCTTTCTCTGTCTAATATTATATAGTATAAATTAGATGTGAAATTATTATTTCACATGACCAAAGCACCAATTTTGGATGCTTGGATGGATGTTTGTTTCTCTATAATTCGATACCCACTCAACCGATTTGGTTTGAATTTAAAACACAGATAGGTAAAAAAAAAAACATAAACATTTACCGGGAATATATAGGACATAGACTTTTAATCCCGGAAAAAGAACGGTTTCTTAATTACACGCGAACGAAGTTACGGGCAATATTAGAAAAATCAATAAAGTTATTAAGTAAATATTTATGGGTAGTATTTATGGGTACTTCCTTATTTTCATACCCTTAGGAAGCAAAAAACCCGTATGTTATTGTTTTAAATTTATACGAAGTATATCTTATAATACAAAAATATAATAATCATCAAAATTGGACTACCTACTCATTTAGTAGTAGTAATTTTTATTGCAGTAAAGTACGCCCCTAATCAAATATCCCCGACGACAAACAACCTCTATAAAGTCATAAAACCTAAACCTTTTATATGCATACAAATCAATGCTGTAACTGTATACAAAGATTCAACCAGATCGGTTGAAAAAAAAAATGCGACTTATAAGTGAGAACAGACTGACTGACTAACCAACTGACTGACGGACAAAAGCATTAATAAATAACTAAGAAATAATAAATAACTCTCTAAACCGAAACCGAACAATCAGAAAAAATTATGAAAACCGTAACTTATTTCAATAAAAGCTCCGAAGTCATGAGTCAAACGTTAGACCAAATTACCTAATTCTACTTGTCATTGATATAAAGTTTGTAACGTGCCTTTTTGGTTTCAAAGAAAGGATAATAAGAAATCTTACAATAAATATTTGGCTTTGAAACAAATTTTATTTGCTTCGGGTATTATGAACTAAGGAGATTTGTTTGATAGGCATCTGAACTGAATCAAACGTTAAGTATTAGATAATTATGCACCAGTATTTATGTATTACGTATTTATGTATAATTAGTAAGCCTATATTGTATATCGTATGAAGTCAATACAGTAAAATGTTGGTAAAATTAAACATCACGCCACAAAGGGGTTCTCTTGATTGACACAATGGTTTTATAGTATCACACACAAGACATAACAAAAAGAAATAAAACAGATATACGCCTGTACCCTGTGCCGAAAAAGGGAGGTTGGTTGGCTCAGCATGTGCTGAACGTAAAATGCTCAGCGCTGTTTTTTCAGCCTGACGTGACGTCAACATTTCAAAAATCTTTGAAATGTTGACGTCACGTCAGTTTTGAATGCCATCAGTGCTCTGCATTAGTGTGAATAATAGGATCAGTAATATACAAAATAATAATAACAAGTAATTAAGCATGTGTTTGATTGTGTGGGTCAATAAACGTTTCTTTCTACTTCTTTCATAATAAACAGTTCATTACTTATTAGTCTCAATTTCTGAAATTTGTGGTCATTAACCTATCTAAGGTGTGGTAATTTTTATATTTTTGAAACGGCTATGTTTGGAAAAACAATCCAGGATCTGTTTTGTCGGCTGTCTGATGTCGTAGATAGGAATAGACGCGACAAAAGTAGATCTGTGTCCGAAATTCTAAAACTACCTTTATGCGAAAAGCCATTTTCTGTATGGCTCCTTTTATTTATAATAAACTCCCACAGGCGCTAAAAGAGATGCCATGTTCGATGTTTCAGAGAAAGATTAGAACCATATTGTTAAATATAGCACATTATGGTACTAGTGTGTAACATTGGTGATTACCGCTGAGGCGCAGTTAAGACCCGAGCCGAGGACGGTAATCATCAATGCACACGTGTATCATACGACGTTTTTCAACACACTTGTGAATAAAATAACAAAAAAAAACTCATAATAAAATAACAAAAAAAAATCTATAACTCACCAGTGAGTTATAGCAATAAAAAGTCATCGTTTGATTATGGGTGTCATTCTGTGCCTAATTGCACACTTGTGAATAAAATAACAAAAAAAAACTCATATTTTTTTCTCACTAGTGAGTTATAGCAATGAAAAAGTCATAGTTTGATTATGGGTGTCATTCTGTGCCTAATTGCGATGACCATAGAGCCACTTTATAAGCAAGTGTGTTGAAAAGTATTATACAATTAATGAATGTTTTAATGATAAATTGTTTCTAGAGTGAATTTAATGTACAAGTTATTATTATCATTTTTTTTTATTATGTTTGACTAGCACGAAATTACTTAGAAGTAAGTCGTTGACATCACCAATTTATTATTATTTAAATTATAACTGGTTATGTAAATTTCATTATTGCATGCCTTGACAAAGATAAAATACATTGTTACTCTAATAATAATAATTAACCGTCATCTATTTTAAGACATGTATTTCAAGCAATATTGTTGGTTGGGGAAAAAGTTTATTCGCACTTTTTAAGAAAATTCAAAAAAAAATTTAATATAGTTTATTTACATTTAACTAAGGTATGTAGGTACCATTTTGTTCGATAACTTTTTGCCATCTTGTAGGGACATGACCCCATTGCTATAGAAATTTTGGGGCTTCTGATCAAAATACCGCGACAAGTGGTTTTGGCAGTCCTCTCGTGATGTTAACCTGACACTGCCTAAAGAATTCTGAAGAAACCGAAACAGGTGGAAATCTGAAGGTTCAAGGTCAGGATTATACAGCGGATGCATTACCATTTACCACCTCCCAGCCAAACTCTCTTAATTTTTGCTGACTGGCTATAGATGTGTGAGGTCTAGCGTTATCATGATGAAAAACCACATCCCTTCTGTTGATTAATTCCGGCCGCTTTCTCTCAACTTCTTGCTTTAATCTCATCAGTTGTTCCCAGTAGAGTTCAGAATCGATGGTCCTGCCTGGTGGTAACAGCTCATAATGAACAATGCCCTTCCAATCCCACCACACACACAGCATCACCTTGTTACGAGTTAAGCCGGGTTTCGCCACAGTCTGTGAAGCCTGACTGGCCTTTGACTACGATCTTTTTCGCACGTTCTTGTCGTACGTGATCCACTTTTCATCAACAGTTATCAGCTTCTTCAAAAATGGTTCGGTTTCATTACGTCGTAATAAAGAATCACAAATGAGTACACGGTTCATGAGTGAGTGATTTCAGTGAGCTCGTGAGGTACCCAAATATCGAGCTTTTTTGTGTACCCAGTTTTTTTCAAATGTGCCAAAACCGTTTTGTGGTCAATTCCCAGTTCTACAGCTACGTTGTAACTACTGATATGCAGATCTTGCTCCACTTTTTCAAAAATGGCATCCATTTTATCCGTAATAGGGCGACCAGAGCGACGTGCATCTTTGACATCAAAATTTCCGGATTGAAAACGTTTAAACCAAATTTGTGCTACTCTCACAGACATTGCATTAGGTCCATAAACAACGCAAATTTTCGCGGCTTGCGTTGCATTTTTACCTTTTTTGTAGTAAAATTTTAAAATGTATCGAATTTCTTCATTAGATTCACTCATCTTGACAGTACGAAAAACAAATAAAAATCACACATTTTCTGAATTATGTTCTTTAAAATTTAAACTTTTAATGATACCAAAACCAGCCAGGGGGCTTATTCGCTATGACCTAGGAGATTCCGTACCAATAACGTATAACTTACTAACGTGTTCTATACGTGCCATGGTGTGAAAATGTAAAATTGTTTTCCGTATCTGTGTTGTTTCAATAGCGATAGTTTCGCTATCAATAGGTTGACTTTGATAAACAATCAGACGAGCCCCAAAACGTGGCTCGTCGATAACGATTCCTCGCAGATATCGTAACCAGCCCGCATTTGGTCATAGCGAATAAGGCTCCAGATACAAATAGTATAGGCAAAGAGATTTTATTACAAGTTCATACCTACTATAATGCGAAAAGACTTTTTCCCAACCTAATATAATATTTGATTTTGACTTTGACGACTTTTTGTTATATAATAATTCTGTTTTCATAACATTAGGAAAATTGCTTATAGATGCTTATGATGCTTATAGATTTACTTACTTGCTTACCTTACGATGTTATGTTAATAATTAGGGAGCCCGCCACAAATGCTATAGTAGCTCTAGCTTCATTACTCGGAAAACTATTAATTCACAAAATTATATGAACCTCTTACGACTTCATTCTTGGTTGGTGGTTTTGAAAAACAGCTGCTGGCTGAAAAGGAATCGGCCTGAAAGGAAATAGGTAGGTACAATGAATACTCACCTCTACTCTCTCCTCTTTAAGGTCGACGCGTAGCGCCAGCTGCTCCCTCAGTACGACGTCGGGATAATGCGTCTTGTCGAAGGTACTCTCGAGCTGTTCGAGTTGCTCCTCCGTGAAGATGGTGCGATGGCGCCGCTTGCGCTTTGGCGGCGGACCGGCCAGCCCAGCAAGAGCCGCGGCTGCGTACCCGCCGTACAAGCCCGCGTATCCTCCGCTGGTGGGCACCCCGCCGACTCCACCTACACCTAAGAACCATCTAAACTTGTAAAATAAATCAACGCAGCTTTATAATACCTACATACGTGTTATTATTCTAAGCCTACATATGTATTTAGTCTACTACGATTTTCTTCCTGTTCGCTATAATTGTGCTACTTACTACTCCACAATGCTTCGACGACATAAGAACCATCTAAACTTGTAAATCAAATCAACGCAGCTTTATAATAAGTTTTTAGTATACTACGATTTTCTTCCTGTTCGCTTTAATTGTGCTACTTACTACGCTACAATGCTTTTTTTGAATTGATACCTATTAGAATGAGTCGGACTCGGAGTCGGTCTGAGTTTGAGTTTGAGCGAGTATGGCTATGAACTACAAACAAATAAGTGCCTAATGTACCTATCTATCTAAATTACAGGCACACGATACTGTCATCATTACAAACAATAGTCTTCCTAGTTGTTATTTGAGAAAAACTATCTTATCATATCAACAAGCTGGATGTACTTAAGCCAAAATAAAGTAGCCAAGTGCGAGTAAAATAATAAATAAGCAAAAACCAAGAATAACATTAGGCCATCCATAATAATGAGCACCCATTTAATAAAAAATAAGCAATGGGGCTGATGATGATGAATCAAATTTACAATTCAGCTTCCGTTGCTCATTGAGTTATGTTGGTTTTTATTTGATTTTCCTAAACGCTCTAGTAAAAACAAAGCCATCATTCATTTAATTATCTACTTGTTTACAACGGGAAGGTATTATTGACTGTCCCCATTAATGGGGTCAAAATCATGGGTACATCGGGAATACACGATAATATCAACTTTTGTTTTCTTTTTAAGTACCTAGTTCTAAGTTTTTTGGCTGCAATCAGGTAAAGAATTTTTCAATTTTTACTTCCCTAGTAAAATTCACTAAAACCGTGTAGGTAAAAACCTAAACATTTTTATGCATTAAAATACCAAGTTTGAGAAATCAATTTGATACAAAAATGAGAAGTTGACTAACGTTGGGCTATGATGATAATGATAAGACACCCGACACCGTACCTCTGTGACCATACTCTACCTAAAATATAGTACATTATACTATTTTAAACTATCATTTAAACTTTTTAATAAAATCTAGCGAATCCGTTTATTATCGATCTGTTTTACACCTTAGACATCTAAATTTAAGGTTTATAGTTGTTCGCGTCTCTATCCGACAGCATCAGTGTTAATATGCATCATAGTTGGCGGCGCGTGAATATCTCGGCTTAAATTCCTTGAGCTCCCAACAACCGAGTCTTTCGAAAATACTGCTCCGAATAAAAATTCAATATTTTTGCATACTGGGGAGACAAGTATTCAGTGTTCTTGAGAAATATAAAAGCTTTTAAAGCCCCCGGCATCGAAACGTTCGTTGGTATCGACGGTTTTTCTCCCTTACATGCCATTCATTGCACCTCACCGAGTATAATCTATATCGATTTTGAATATACCTATCTACGTATACTAGAAGAGGTACGTTATAATATAATATAAGAGGCCTATTAAAAGTAAATAAATAAACATTTTTTTATCTTTTATGTCATCAAGTTAGTTCAAGTCATCGTCTTACTTTTTACTGGTACTTAGGTACTTGTAAGACGGTCAAGTCGCTCTCCTATTAGGTACCTATTTAGGTTGGTTTCATTCAACCAAACTCGAATAGACCTTATTCTCCGATAATCGTCGTAGTTATTCGCGAGTAAACTGACAGTTTACTAATGTATGTATTTTAATAATATTAATTGGCAAAACACGTACAAATCAGAGAAATAAATGAACAGTAAACTAATCAGCTCAATATATCTCATTAATTTAGTTATTTTCCGCATTATTCAATTGAAAATTATCATCGCAGCTTTCTGAAAAATTCAAAAATTTCGCGTTGTAACCGTGTTCTTCCGAACCGCATGTGCAGCTTTGAAAGAAAGTGAACCAATGAACTGACTCAATTATTTATTTTATTAGTTCTATTCGGCAGGGGTATTTTAAAACCATCAGCCAGACCCGACGTTCCGAAACTTCATTACGTTTTCAAATCTGTCACTACAAATAATAAATAAATAAATAAATAAATAATGCTGGCCATCCACACAGCATCATCTAGCCCCAACCCCAAGGTAAGCTGCTGTTACGCAGAGCTGTATTATGGGTACTAGATGACTGATATATACTTATAAAAATTTAAAAAAAAAAAACTATTTGCTATTGTACTACTTAATACAATACAATACATAGATAGATATTTTTTATTATATATAGAAAATACCCAGAACACCCAGAACAAATATTTGTAGATCGTACAAACATTTGACCCGAGGCGGGAATCGAACCCGCAACCTCCGCGTCGCAGGCATTGCTCGCTTCGCGCTCTGGCGTTTTAACTATGTTCGATAGTCAAGCAGCAATGTATATTTTATATAACTATAAGCTCCAATCTTTCTTCTTTTCGTGCAAAGTTTCCGGCACGAAATAGCTGTCGGGAAGTCTGCAAAGATTCCAAATTCTACTGACAATTTTTTTTATTTCTGAAATAAAAATGGTAGAGAGAGTAAAAACACTACGTTTACAAGAGACGGCGCTTTTTTAGAGAAACTAATAAAGCCAAGTTATTTATTATTCATTCATTTAGTTGTAAAATTAGATAAATTTATTTATTAATTTATTGGTAAAATTAAGATGGGTGAAAATTGAAAGCTGTTTCTATTAGGTTTGAAACTCGAAAAGAAGAAAGATTAAGACCTTATCGAACACAGTTAAAACGCCAGAGTGCGAAGCGAGCAATATTGTAAGAACTCATTTGTATTGACAGATTTGAAAACGTAATGAAGTTTCAGAACGTCTCGGGTCGGGTCGATGATGCGATAGTTTTAAAATACTACTGCAGTTCATTCTATTCACTTCACTATTCAATTTTTGACAAAAAGTGGCAGTACAGGTTACTTCTTCGGTTACTTTTCGTGTAAAAAAAAGTTTAGTGACATAGACAAATAATATCTAATAAGGTACCTATGAGCAATGAGAGGTTTTCGATTCGAGATTTTAAAAAAAAGTAGTTCCGATTGCTTTGACAGATGGCGCTATCTGCCCCACTGCCATGCTGGGAAAGGTTATCAAAACAAGAAAAAAAATGGTAACTCCGTTTTTGTTTCATCTCGTGTCAAGCGGAAGGTTGTGGGTTCATGTCCTGCTTGAGGCAAAATAATTTAACTTCAGTACGACCAAAGTTAATGTACTACGTAGTACGTACTATGACTTTGACACCAGCCAGAGGTATGACAATAAGTGACAGCAGGAGCAACCAATGTTGCATTCCCTACATATTCACCATAGCTCGTCAAACGTAGTGCTTACATTCTCTTGGGCTCGCCAGTTGAGCTACCGCCATCTAAAATACAGCTTTTTTTTTTTATAACTTGAGACGAAAACCCCTTATTAGTGAATTGATTAATAATAAGGAGGTTAGTATATCGGTGGAATGCCGCGGGCACCCCTCAGGTCCACAGAGTATAATTTATAATAATCCCGGGTCAACCGCACCCGTCGCGGAGGGGTCGGTGGCTTATCTCATTCTTTTCTTTTAACTAAGAACGCGTTTCAAAATATCCCCAAGGTAGGCTCTCTGTCATAACATTAATTTGTATAAGATTGGTTTGGTTTTATGGAAATATCGTCAAAATCTTTTTAATTTATATTATGGTAGATAACAAATACAATTTTGGTTTTTATGTACAGGTATCTAAAAAAATTAAGTACCTAATATTGCTGATATTGATATAGAGTGACTAATCCTCAACTGCGTTAGAATGGAAAATAGGTCATTGCAGGTACGAGTATTACGCGGATTCCGCGTTCTCAAACGAAACTCTGTTGCATTTGTTTTTTTTTTCGCGCGATGTTAGAATAAGAGACTATGAGCTTGAACTTTTTAGAAATGAAATGAAATGAAATGATTTTTTTGCTTGAAGTGCGGTGGTTTAGATGTTCTTAAAACTATTGTCTCACACACTCACTGTAGACACAGTATGCAAAAATTAAAAATAAATTAAAACGAATAACAAATTTATCTAAGAACTTAAATGTCAAAAGGTGAATCATAAAATAATAATAAAAATAGTAGTCAATTTTATAAACATAAGTCAAGAAAAATTACAATTTGAAATAAGTAGGTATTACTAGGCTAGAAATTCATTTACAGTATAGAAAGACTTTTCGATTAATATTGTTTAACCTTTTTTATAAATAGTCTTAGCGGTAACTCTTTAATGTCATTAGGGACTTTATTAAATATACGGCCACACATAGCGAAACTATTCTTTTGATAGAGTGTTGTTTTAGGTACTCTAGATAAAACAATTCTGTTTGGATTTCTCACACACCTGGTATATAAATCACGTGCTCTCATAAAGATGAGGATGTTCTTTAACGAATTTAGCCGCTTCTAAAATATACATGCTTGGCAGTGTCAAGAGTTTTAGATCAGAAAATATAGACTTGCAAGATTCCCAAGGAGGTATTCCGACGATCGCTCGAACACACTTTTTCTGAGCAATAAAAGCCTTGTTTACCTCAGTTGAATTGCCCCAGAGAATCACACCATATTTCAATACTGATGCTACGAAACCGTGGTATGCCGTCAAAACTGTGTTACGATTCGATGTTTTGCGAAGCCATATACAACACATAAACGAACTTATTTAACTTTTTGCACACTTAATCTACGTAGAAAATAATGATCGGCTGTGAGTCTGACTCTATTCCTCGCGACACATCCTGCTTAGCACAACCAGTAGATCCAGCTGTCGTTTTTCTTCCGAGACATGCACTACCATTCTCAATAAAATTAAAATTATCCGTGAATTCGGTTATTTCCCATGACTAAAATTATTAAGATTTATCGAGCAGTTAAATGGCTTATAAAACTTTAAGCAAGGATAAAAAGAGTCGGAAGGAAGTCGGGAGCCTATTTTTTTTTTTAAGTAGCATCATAATTTTATTCATCATCATCAAATTAGCCGATAGACGTCCACTGCTGGACATAGGCCTTCCCCAAATTAAATAAAATAGCTTTTTTTGTTCAATTACTTACCTAATAAATTAACCTTAGCGGTTTATTATAAAAAAAAACTGTTGTCAAACCTATCTATATTTTTTGAGAGATAGTTTTTTTTTTTTTTTTTTATACAACTGAAGTGGCAACCTTACGTACGGCCCACAAGGTGGTAAGCGGTAACCGCAGCCTATGGACGCTTGCAATACCAGAGGTATCATTAGCGGGTTGCCACCTTGAAGCTAAGATCGAAAGCCTCATGTGCCAGTAATTTCACCAGAAACCATACCCTTCACACCGGAACACAGCAATGCGAGCATTACTGCTTGGCGGCAGAAATAGGTATGGTGGTAGTCCTTCCCCGGACGAGCTCTATCACAGAGAACTCTACTACTCTTATATAGTTATATAGTTATAACATAGCGAGTTATAACTCGGACTTATAGATGCTGTAAGATCTCTAGTGTCTCTATTATTTCTGTTCAAATACATGCGCGGTGGGCGAGTGCCCGGTTGAGGAACGAGGGTTACGTGTTCGATCCCCGCAGCGGGACAAATATTTGCATAATCTGCAAATATTTGTTTCTGGTCTGGGTATTTTTGTGTATTAATAAAGTATGTAAGTATTACTTACAGAGATCCACTCTGTATCTTTGGAACTATTTATCCCAGGCTAGCCGCAACTAGGTAACTCAAATTAAAATAATTTTCAAGATCTTAATTTTTGATGACAGCTATCAAAATTCAATGTGCTATTATAGTTTGAACTTCAATTTGAAAGCTTCATTGACAAGGTATTAATAGTTCTATTGAACAAATAGGATAGGTTTGCATGAATAGTTCTATCATAGAACTACTAGGATCAAAAAGTATTAACAATTCTATTGACAATGTATATATATGTAGATCAAATATGACAGTTTTTGTATTAGCAGTTCTACCATAGAACTACTGGGATAAACAGTTTTACCAGTTCTATGACGTCACAGTCCTATAAAACAAATGGGAGTTACCCCATTATGTGCATTTCATCAGTTATCTTGTTTCTAAATACAAGATTTGCTTAGTCTTAAATTTCTGCCAAATGGATTCAGTGGTTGTCGAGTTATAGAGAAACAAACATCCACCCAAACATCCAAACATCCAAACTTTCGAATTTTAAATATTGTATTAGTGTAATTATTAGTGTGATTACTTTGCTTTCAAACCTGTCCTATGTTTAGCATGACTAGCTCTATTTCTATTTTCTCCATGTAAGACGACGATCCAGGTGCATGCGCAAGTATTTAGCATCTTACTGGTAATCATTCATGAAATCCGGGGCCTACTTATTGCTTAATAAAGTACAAGCTAATAAATTTAGTGTAACAAAATAACTAATACTTATAATTGTATTAGCAGTACTCACGCGCAGCAATTTCGTAGCACTTCATAGCAACGCGTAGCTACACTTTTGCGTTGCAATAAATAGAAATTGCCGATTCAACTCAGATCACTCAAAGTAATTGAACTTGAAATTGCACTTTTAAAATTGAATTGACTCAAAATAATTTTTGGAAGGAAGTTTACAAACAGCTATTTAGTTAAATGACTTGCCAGCTAACGATACGTTCATGTTGTATTTTCTCAGAGCCCTGGCTAAAATACAACATAAACGTAACTATAACATAAACGTAACCTATCAAAGTTTTCATACACATGATTTCATACATTATCATTATCTGTTATCGACAACGTTAATTATGGTGAAGTGCTTGTGACGAAGTTTGCTAAGTTGTTCATAACACAGATCAACGAAGATAAGCACTGTTCCGCGTAGTCATCATTTTGATAGGTGACCGCCTGTGGCCATTTCAACTGAGCGCTTTGGTGCTTCTCAAGGCACGTTAAGCGGTCAGTCCCGGCTTTTTCAAAGTTGTTAGGCCATGACGTAGGCTTTTGGCTTCCGTTAACGGACGTTTGAACCAGTTTTCGCTCATGTGATGTGATGTCATTCAGCTCATAACTAAAGAAGAATATTTTATCGTGTGTTTCGAATGAGCACGTGGTCACGACAATAACAGCGAAGTTAGAACGTAGCGGAAACCTGCAGCATGTGAACTCTATCGCCTGACTGCAGACCCTGATACACTCTTCTAATGACTAATAGTATCGGTGTACTGTATCAATACAGCCTGATTCTTCTAGGAGCGTGAGGGACAGGGGGTGTAAATACAACTAATTTTTAAAACGTCTCGAAGCAAACTTTTAACATTTATAAATAAATCTCACCAGCTAGTAAAAACAGCTCATTGGACGTACCAAAGAGATCGTGAGCTCTGTGATAGGGCGAGTGCGCGAGGTGGTGCAGCTGCAGCGGCGGCAGCGGCGGATGCGGGCGCGGCGCCAGGATGCTGTCGATGGTGAAGAGGGGCGGCGGCGGGCGCTCCGGCAGGGCACCGCCGCCCAGCAGCAGCGCCGTGCTCAGCAGCGCCGGCGCGTCACGCGCCCAGCCACTGCCGCCGCCGCTGCCGCCGCCCGCGCCCATCTCCCGCTCGCGTTGTGACGTCGCCACGCTGCCAACTCCACGCAGACTTCACCGCAATGCACACAACCCACCAGACCACATCATCAACTCGACTCTGTTCTTTTCATTCTCCTACTACACCCACACTAGACATCAACCCACTCAAGATAGATTGTATCTCTCTTTAATTCACTATTGTATTTATTTATTTTTTTATAATCACATTTAAAGTTTTAGTTTGGACCGAGAACCCGAAAAAGTATCGTAATCTACGGGCTATTAAGATGCGTGATGCTATTGCGAGTAATTCGTTTAGTGAGTCGGTGTGCCGGACTAGCGACGCGGCTCGTGTGGGGTGACGCAGGGCGGGCGGGGGCGTGGCCTCCGCCGCCCCGCCCTCGCGACTTAATGGATGTGACAATACGACGCTCCCAACGCAGTTAATACAATAGTAATCTCTGTATCCCTCCCTAAAGTTGTAATCTGCTGCGATAAACTCTACTGTAGAACCGTGATATTATGTGCTACCATTTTAGCTAATGACATAATTTTTTCATCCATAATAAAATTAATACGTAGGTACAGGTTTGAAAGTAGTTTCCATTTGTTAATTTTGGTAGTTTTAAGCACCTTGGCAAGAAATGAGCTCACACGGTAATAAAAGGATAAATCTCCAAATACCTGGTTAGTTTAGTAGAGCATAAATGATATCCATTATAACAACAAAGTTAGTGGGTAATACGGGTGTATCAGCGACTATGTTATGATTAGGTGGTATGTAGGTACCTACCTAAATGAGATATAACAATTAAACTAATAATAGCACAACACTCAAACGCAGGTATTAATAACATATTAGATGTCAAACTCTCAATCGCCTGCCATGATAACGGAGAGTTTTGACTTTTAAATATAAGCCTTTAACTTATATGTTGCACGCAGTACATTTACAGTTCCTTATGTACAACAAAGGAATTCTGTCCTCAGTGTTTTATATTATCGTTATTATTATGTACATAAACGACTTATAGTACCCAAACCCTATACTTATGTGTCAAATTATTATTTTTTGCATAGTTCTGAAAGCAGGTGTCACTGTGTTCTCTACTTGCATAAAAGGCATTTAAAGCTACCTCGTTTAATCCACGATTGTATTGCCAGCGACCTTTTTGCGAGGGTTGTCGTAACGTGTCTCAGGGGATTACGGGGATGTCTTACTAACAGCGAGCAAATTGAACTTGGATTGTTTTGTGAAAAGTTGCGCCCGCGGCGTCGGCGACGCTTGCCTTATAGCAGGCTCCGTGACACACAATGCCAGTGTCTGAACAACAATCAGATATATCAGGATCAGCAGTGCCCTGAACAACACACTACTTAGTTTTTGTTGATGTGGGAAAAATAGGATAAAAAATGTTTAGAGCTTCGGTCAATGAAAAGTTTCGTACATTGACACAACTTGTGAGGTCTGGTGAATATACCCAGTGTTTGTGTTTGGCCTAACTTTTACTTATTAACAGTAATTTAATTTAAACACTTGATTATTTACCTATCCAATAATATAAAAGCTCTAACTTCACAAACTCTAAATCAAAGTCAAAACATGTAGCTTGGTCATTTCGCTACATTCACATGGTCGAAAGATGAAAAAATTATTGACTGTTCATCAGTTTTCTAGTAACTACTATTGTAGTATTTAAATTTTAGAACGGCCAAGCAACATGTTTTGACTAAGATGTAGAGTTTATGAAGTTAGGGCTTGCAGAGTTAGGTCGTGTAGATTTCAAAGCTTAGCTCTACATGAGATCTGACAGCTTGTTTTGACAGTGCGAGTCATATAGTCTCGTCTTGGCAACATTTTACATGAAAATGTTTTTGGTGGGATCAATTATTCAGCATAGAGTAGTGCACAATTGGAACATAATTACCAGAAGACATTATGCAACTACCACCTCTGTTTACTAATTCAGGAACAAACTCAATGGCTACGAGACAATAAGATCAGTGCATATAAAAATGAATCAAACCTAAACAAACACAATAATTTCCATTCCAACAATGTGTAACATCAGCGAAGGCTGTTAAAATAATTTGAATATTTCGATATATTCGATTTCCAACAAGGATAACTAATAATTGACCAGATAAAAGCTATTGATTAACGCGAGATTAAAAAAAAAGGTAACATATAATTATATTGTTTTGTATATGTGGAACCTATTCCTTGAGGCTAAAAATAAAATACCCTGTAAAAGAAAAAAAATTATCATCTATTTGGAATCACTTGCGTAAAATAGTCTGGAATGTCGAGGAGTCTACCTAAGGTCCATCCGCAGCGGGCGACCGCGACTCCGCGCTAATATTGACAAAGGTGGGAGCCGAAACCCGAGCCAACTCTGTTTGCCTATAATTGATGTAATTAGTCGTGTCGCTGACGGACGGCTGGCACGATAAAACCTCCATCCACTGTTTGGACAGTTCATACGATACTTTCACGGGCCGGAAACATCTTTACGGTGTTCTGTTCCGTCAAATATTGGACACTCAATGATGCGTGACAGTAAGAACGGATTACTCAATAAAAACATAGTAACATGATAAAAACAGCTTATATTTTTTTGATGCAATGGGAAGCTTTTGACCGGCAGAAAAACAAGCAGTGATTGTATCATGTTTAGCATTGGTTACATATAAAAAAATAACTAACTAATAAAATAAATTAAAAGTTTGAATATTTTAAAAACACTTAAAACACGTTAAAAATAATTTAATAAACTTTTTCTTTAAAATTTTTACTCTCAAATTTATAACATCGTTAACAATCCGTAGGTAGATACAGTCAGTGATAGAAGTTCATGAACAATTTTAGAATTTCATATCACTTTTTCTTATTTTTTTTTAATAATAAAAATAAATATAACGGCTAATGTTATGATGGCTAACTGGCTCGCTGGCTTGCTAGCTGGCTGGTTGTATCATTTTCTTACTGGTACTTATTTTCCTACTGGTAACATTTTCCACAGGTGTCATTTTCCCAGCAGGTGCTATTTTTCCAATGGTAGGTACCATTTTCCCATTTTTACACTGTCACTGGTGCCATTTTTCCACTATACTATTTTCTCACTGGTACCATTACCTCGGTACTTACATACTTTTAGTACTTGCCGTGAAGTTTCAAACAATTCGCAAGACGCAAGTTCCCATACAAACTTTAACACCCAGTACACCCCTTTTTAGGGGCAGTTTTGAAAATATTTCTAAACCGACTTCTATCATATTTATTAAAGAATATAAATAATAATAACATAATAAATACCAATTTTTTTTTTAAGTATCAAGAATACGATTTTTCATACGTTTTATTCCTTTACACTGCTTTAGGGGTTGAATTTAAAAAAATCTCTTAGTACACCTACGCACCAAGACGGATACCCCAAAAAATTCAAGTCTCTACGACCAGCGGTTTAGGCTGTGCGTTGTCATCAGTCAATCCAGGACAAAGATTCTTAAAATAAATATGTATATGTATTGATTTAAATACATCAAATGTTTATGAACGGACTCTGACTGTACCCAGTATGTATATATAGGTAACTATTTATTTGATCCAAGCAAATGCGGATTTATTTCCCTAGTAAGCAGCTGCCATTGCCAGTAAATGAAAATTAACTCCATATAATACGCCGATTATCCCGGTCACGGTCGGATCGACGGTCACACAAAGAGCTATAAGCATTAAAATAGCTAACAATAGACGGGATTATCCAACGACCGAGGCCCCGACGACAAATCGACAATTGAGACCAGCCCCACTAAGAGACCCCGACATGTGGGTAATAGGTACATATTCGCATACTGTTTAATCCGTAGCTAAACTGTATAGGTATGTTAGGTATAGTTACTATTATGGTATTGCAAAATACTATTCTTAGACCCTTGTTTTATACTTAATAATAATATATAACCTTGTGTAACAAGGTGATAGTCAATATTTAATTTGTTTGTGCTCATTGTTTTAAACTTTAGACGATCATGAAAGAGTTTAAAATAAGAAAAAAATTAAGTATTTAAGTACAATATTTCAACTTTTCATATTATTATTAAAATAAGTATTTATAATAATAATAGGATACGAATACTGGTCTTGGTGTTGTTTTATTTTATTTAAAAAGAAAACACTTTTAAAATAAAACAGACGAAAAATCTCTAGTACTAGGTACTCCGCTTAACCTTTCGACTAATGAGGTCACACAGTTAACACAGTTAACCTCAAAAGAAAAATAGGTGTTCTGTTTTTTTATCTTGTAATGGATTTCCGCAAAATAACGCCTGAATCTATCAATTATTTACAATAACTAAAATTTTACTAAAAAGTCTGTTTCTCGCGACGCGACGCGACGACGACGCCTACGCGACCGACGCGACGGTGAGATTTCTTTATCAGGAAGTGTGGTTCTATTTTGAAATCGTATCCGGCACAGCAGGTAGTACTTATCACGGGCTAATAGGATTACGTCTAACAAGATAGCGACATGTCGGGTTAGTTCTTACGCCTAATGCCGCTAAGCAGACGCCCTAGATGCTAAGAGCATTACCTATGTGTATTACTGAAACTAGGACTCAAGTGTCAGATTTCACTGTAATGACACCTCATTTTCTTTTTCTTTTTTCATACTTTGTCGCAAAAAATGCTGCTCTTTTGTTTGATAGAACTTCTATGACTAACGCTAACGCTATAAATATCAATAGATAGCATTTGATGTCTGGATTGTCAAAACAAAACCTAGGCAGGTATATTTTTGTAGTGGTATTTTAGTACCTACTTGTAGATTTATAGTATATTAGGTACCTACCTACTGGAGAGGTGAACTGTGCACGGTAAATAAGTTAAATGTTCGTACTTTAGTCTAAGTATCACAACACAATTGATCAATGTAAAAATACCTAAACTAAAAAAAAACACTGTTTAAGGAAAAACTCATGAAATAACCTAATTATTAAGTTAGGTAGTTATTTATTTATGGTTTGCTAAGAAAACGCCGACTAGATTTATACAATACATGTTATGATGAGTCTATAATCTATATCTATACTAATATTTTAAAGAGAGAAGATTTGTATTTTTGTATTTTTGTTTGTTACGAATAAACTCAAAAACTACGGTTTCTATTTCAAAAATTCTTTCACCATTAGAATGCTACATTATCCCTGAGTAACATAGGCTATATTTTAGAAAATAATAAAAATCCCTACTAAAACTTCAATAATGTAACCCAAGGTGTAAAAAAAATTGCCATAAAATGTCTTTCATCGCATGCGTTGCGGAAACTATTGATGATAGAACAAAAAAATGTTCTACAATATTAAAGAACATATTGATATCTAACAAAAAGTCAGCGATAACATATGTCCAACTATTGTAGTTATGTAACTATAACTAATTATTTACATTTTAAAAGTTGATAGAAATGCCGACCAAAGTCAGACCATGCATTCCATACCTTAATATTAATCCTTATCCAAATAAATCATTTCATATTCAAGACTGTTTAATACCTGTAGATAACTGTTTGAATTATTGAAATCAGACATTCCATTCAAAAGTTATGACGAATTATAAAAATGTTAATATAAACAAAATACTATGCAAGCCCGCGCGCGCGCCGTGGCCAGAGAGGGGCGTGCACATGACCTATGAAATAGGTAGCCGCGCGGCTAAAACGTGCGATCGGCTCCTACCTTATGAATGACTAGCGACCCGCCCCGGCTTCGCACGGGTTCTTAAGTTTTTATTGCACCCGTGCGAAGCCGGGACGAACCACTAGTGTGATATAATTCCAGAAGCACCCACACTACAGTTCAACAAAGACTAGGAAAGTAGGTATCTCCGGGGCTACCGCAGAAGGCCGCAGCCTTGAAAACTTATATTTTGTAAGCGAGTCTTTAGAAAAGAACCTATTGGACCGTGTCGGTCGTGAACTTACGAACGATACACAAATTCTGTTACGTAACACCCCAATCTCTTTTGTTATGTGGCTGAAGACTTATCTACATAAACCAAACTTTAAAGTTTAAATATTGATTTACCAAAATATTTTAGCTCAAGTTACTGCAATTTTTTTCATTGCTTTGCTGTAAACTAAATTCGTATTGACCAAGCTTGGGCCTGCGGTATCGGAGTTTAAACTTTAAACTCCATAAATACCGCTCAGAAGCCTCCATAATGATAGCGACTGATATAGGAATAGCCGGGACTGACAGATTATAATGCCATTCAAACATCGAGGACTTTATTGAGGTTTGAGGTTCGAGAAATAATATGATTATCTTAATACTCAAGTAGGAGAAAAAGAGTGCAAATTCCTAGCTTTTCTATTTTTTTTAGCAGAATTAAATACTTACTAACCAACATATTTAAATTTCATAGCTTTAGCTATGAAAAAGTTTTATATCAAATTTTTTACAAGAAATTTAAAACTGGTATACAAATAGAAAGTTAGTGAGTTCATGCATAACTATGATAGGTACCAAACTACTAATATCTGTGACCAAGGTTTGTCTGAGGTAGAGTAACACTCGGTCTCGGATTATTTAATAATTTATCTACTACGTAACTTAGGTAGTTACTCAAACATTCACCCACACCAAACACAACCCCCCAACCTACTGTAAACATAGCTCCCGTTTTCCAATCGGGCATTATAAATATCTTTCCAATATCCATAAATGATTTCTACAACTGAACAATGAAAATTCTAAGTAAAATACTTTCTAAGATTTGTGAGAGTGTTTACAAGACCGCGATGAACTCATAAGCGTGCATAATCAAAGTGAATAGGCAAACAGCCAAGCCCTATTCAGTGAGCAGCCCGGACATGAGCCAACAAGGGCGTGGATTACCCGAGCCTAGTCATTCGGAAGAATTGTTTAACGCTATCCAAATAGCGGCGAGCGAACGCGAAAGGATCCACTAAGCAGATAATTTCAATCGAGCCTGAGCTGTCAATCAAGTGTGTGATATTCTGAATGAAGTTTTTGCGCGCCCAGGCTCACAAAGAGCTCATTGATGAACCGTAGAATGTTCTACATGCCTATAGAACGTCGCCGCTCGCTGTACTTGCTATTCGATGGACCATATACCCTATTATTATGATCCCGCTTTCCCGCATGCAACTCAAACAGCGGCATTATTCACGCATGCGATTAATAATCCGCTGTGCTCATAATCAAAATATCGATAAAAACATCAGTTAAATACGTAAGTGTTAGTTTTTGCAAGTCCTTGAACTAGTACCTACAGCAGCGGGGACGCTTGCGGAATAATTTCTCTGAGACTCAGACTGCACTGCCACTTGATAATATAAATAAGCAATCAGTTTAGCAGAGGTCAGTCACAACCGGACTTCCTTCCATCGATTACTTCAAAGGAAGTCTAGAAATAGCGGCCAACATGAGAGTGCTTGTAGCTCTGGGAGTGGCGTGCCTCGCCGCTCTCTGCGCCGCCGAAGCCGAGGTTAGCGACTTGGCCGTGGCCGCCAGCAAGGGACACCATCACTCCAGCGGCGGGGGCCACGAACACCACGCACATCACCACCACGAACACGGTGGTAAAGGACACAAGGGACACAAAGGCCATCACCACCATCACAAAGGAGATGAAGGACACCACGGCAAGCACCACCACGCAGGACACCATCACGAACACGGCGGCGGACACAAGAAGCACTGGGACGAGCACGACCACCACGGCGAACACCACGAGCACGGCCACCACCACAAGGGCGGCAAGCACGGCCACCACGAGCACCACGACAAAGGCGAGCACACCGACGGTTACCACAAGAAGTATCACAAGGACCACTTCCATAAAGACCATCACTTTCATGACGGACACCATGACGAGGGCAAGCACCACAAGCATCACCATCATCACGGACACCATGAGAAGAAGGGAGGCGGACATAAGAAGGGGGGGCATCACCATTCCGGACACCATGAAGGGCACCACGGCAAGCATGGGCATCACGACAAGCATCATTACGACGAGGATCACCACGGACACAAGGGCCACCACGGACACGAGGAACATCACCATCATCATCATGACCACGGCAAGAAGGGCGGTCATGAAGACCACAAGCACTGGGGACACCACCACGGCAAGCACTGATGACGAAAAGATTTCCTATATTGCGTCGTTATTAAATATTAATGTTGATTTTGTTACCTATGTTTTAATATATGTTTTGTACAAAAATAAAATATTTTTTAACTAATATTTTTATTTTTATTTCTTAATTCAAGTATTTCGTTCAACAACCAATTTAATCTTCTGATTAGGTAGGATTATTTTTTTTAAACTATAGCCCACCGAAGAGAAGACCTCGCAAGCACAAACTTTAAAAAGTGAGCAATTTACTGCATTTTGCGGAGCTATTCTGCTCACCGACTGATCACATTGTCTGTGCTCAATCGTTATCCAAAAGTCTTTATAATTCCACTAGCTGTTGCCCGGCTTTTTTTCCGGTATAATAAGTAGCCTATGTTCAATTCCCGGTCATTATCTATCCATATTTTAATTTTTAGCCAAATCGGTTTAGTAGTTGTCGAATTATAAAGGAACAAAATTCCATCCAAACAAACATCCATTTTTAAATTATTATTGTGATAAATATGAAGTATGACATGAAAAATGTAATGATTTTAAAATTAAATTAGAAAAAACCCTTTCAATTTATGTGAATACAATACAAGCAAATATTCATGGCCATCTTCTTCATAATAAAACAAAGTCGCTTTCCTTATAATCTTTGCTTGTACCTACTCTACATTGTAGAAGTAAGGAAAAAGTAGTTTGTTTTATTTTAAAGAAGATGGCCATAAATATTTGCTTGATCTAATGCTGGCACTTCCCTTGGCTGGCTTATTTGCTCAAACGTTTGCGTTATTTTATCAATAGGTACAAAGTCAGCTCTGTGAAAGGATAATTCCACCAAAAACATTTTCATGTAAAATATTGCCATGACTGCGTATCATTGACTCGCACTGTCAAAAAGTTATCAGATCACATGTAGAGCCAAGCTTCTAACTCTACAAGCCCTAACTTTACAAACTCTACATCTTAGACAAAGTATGTGGCTTGACCGTTTGTTTTGATAATAACTATTGTTTAGCAGAAAAGAAAAGTAATGAACAGTGGATATCTTTTTCACCTTACACCTACTTATGTGAATGTAGCGAAATGGCCAAGCCACATATTTTGACTAAGATGTAGAATTTGTGAAGTTATGGCTTGTAGAGTTAGGACGTGTAGAGTTAGAAGTCTCATAAAAACTTTCATACTATTATTTCTTCAATAGGTACAAAGTCAGTTCTGTGAATGTATAATATAAAGTTTAGTTTGTATTGATAAAATAACGCATAACAAACTATGTAGGTATAGAAGACAATGTGAGATAGCCGTTTTATATCCGACCTCCAACGTAGCTGTTCTAAATCTTTTTTCGTAGCTTCGTAGCAAACAGGCTACACGCCCGCGCCGTTTTACGGGTGCGTCTACACTACACGGGCAACTTTGTAAGCAATAATTTTGTCGGGCTTGCTATTGCTTGTATTGCTATAACTATTGCTTGATTTTGTACAGTAATCAGAAGCAAGATTAGAAACAACCGACCAATTTCAAAAGTTTTTTATTAACTACATACCTCTGGCGTCTGCTGCCGGGCCATGATTGCTAAAAAAAGTTACCCAAGCAAACGCATCATTATACAGTAAAATAAATAAAATAAGTAAATAATCCTGGACAATTCACACAGCATCATCTAGCCCCAAGCTAAGCAGAGCTTGTGTTATTGTTAAGATTTTTGTATCTTTACATCAATCTGATCAATAAATGAATTTATTCATTTATTTTACTAGGTATACTAGATGACTGATATACATAGTACAGTATAATGCATAAATAGTTTTTTTTTTATTATAGGTACATAGAACATACCCAGAACACCCAAGGGCTAATCACGAAAATTTTGTTTTTACAATCGTAAACGTAAAACTCGTAAATGTGAGGCATTCCTCGTAGCGCACCTAGCTGAAGCGCACCAAAGTACCTACTTCCACATTAACTAACGCTGTTAATTTCCGAGGGATTTTTTATTCTCAAGCAGGACCGTAACCTACAGCTTGATACGTGGATGCTCTACCTACCACATGAGTTACCAACTAATGTTTCCCCTGCTCGAAATAATCCTTAGGAAGTTTTCGGCATGAAGCCCCGCGGGGGAAGCCTATCTGAAGATAATGTCAACCAGCCGACCGACCAGGTAATGAAACAAGCTAGCAATAATAAAAATGTATGTAGGTATGTCCGTAAGTTCGGAACTGAACGAAACGCGAACGAAAAACGAAGCACATACCTAGATACCTACCTACACAGTTCGCGCGACGGATCTAGGTATTCGTGAAAACAGGCACCTACCATGAAGATTATTTAAGGATTATTTAGGGGCGCGTAGAACTGCCATAAATTCACCTAGCGGTAAAAGTGAATCTTTTGGTTTTTTTTAATAAAACTATTTTGAATTCTTATTTGAATTTGAATTTCATACAACTTACCTATATTTTCACTGTCATGTGCCGTTTTTGGGACCGATTGCGGAATTATATGATTCATAGTACGAATTGCACGAAATTGTGAACCTGCTGCACTTCTCTTATCAAAGCATTACTGAGTATAATACACCACCACAGAATAAGAAAATATATATATAGTGTACCACAGATGAACCTACCTACCAGATGAAATGAACCCGTAGAGTTAGACGGTGGAAGCGGCGCGGTAGGTAGATACGCATGTACCTACTTTTTGACTACCTACCTACCTACGTTATCCATTATTAGTTTGATCTTTGATTAATGTAATTGGGTAATCATCGGTTTTAATTAAAGTAAATTCGGAACCAGACAACCGATTAAAACTAAGGGATTATTCCCATCTGTCACCTAGTTTTGTCCCCGTAAGGAGACAGATCGCACAAAAAAGTGCTCTCCTTGGTCGTTTGTGTGAATAAGTGTCTGTTTACGTAGGTAAGTATTAATAGAACGACTACTTTTGTTTTAAGTAAATTAAATAATAATAAGTAAGAGTAGTAGAGTTCTCTGTGATAGAGCTCGCCTGGGGAAGGACTACCACCATACTTATTTCTGCCGCCAAGCAGTTAACGCTCGCATTGCTGTGTTCCGGTGTGAAGGGTATGGTTTCCGGTGAAATTACAGAAAATAAAATATGCCTTTCGGGACCCAGAGTGGACTTTATACCGACTGATTATTAAATACTGATTGATGTATACTTATAGTCTTGCCCTAACTAACACTAAGGTACAACAGGCGTGGGTCAAGTTTTGATTTTGTTTGGTATAATGCGTATCTCGGTGGTCCAGTAACTGCTGTGCGTCTGTGTCGCAATCATCAGAAACAGTAATAAGGCGTGACCCGCCAGCCGCGTGGCGTCCTTGCCGATGGTTTCACGCGCAACCACCAACTGAACGATATAAAATAGTCTCTCAGCCTGTCAGACGTCAGTACACTCCCAGAGATCAAAACCAAAGGAAGTCGGCAGCGATCATAATGAGGACGCTAGCCGCCCTTGCCGCACTAGGATGCGTTGTACTATGCTCCGGTCGAGAGATCGATCGGGAGACGGATTTAGTGGCCGCGGCGAGTCACCACGGACATCACCACGAGGAGGGCGGCGGGAAAGAACACCACGCTCACCACCACCATGAACACGGCGAGAAGGGACACAAGGGCCACAAGGGCCACCACCATCACCACAAGGGCGAACACGGACACCACGGCAAGCATCACCACGAAGGACACCACGCAGAACACGGCGGCGGACACAAGAAGCACTGGGACGAGCACGACCATCACGGTAAACACCACGAGCACGGCCACCACCACAAGGGCGGCAAGCATGGCCACAAGAAACACCACGACAAGGGCGAGGAGACCGAGGGGTATCATAAGAAGTACCACAAAGACGAGTACCATAAAGACCACCACTTCTACGACGACCATCACAAGGAAGGCAAGCACCACAAGCACGGCGATCACCACGGACACCATGAGAAGAAAGGAGGCGGCCACAAAAAGGGTGGCCACCACCATTCTGGACACCATGAAGCACATCATGGTAAAAAGGGGCATCACGACAAGCATCATTACGATGAGGATCATAAGGGACACAAGGGCCACCACGGACACGAAGAACATCACCATCATCATCATGATCACGGCAAGAAAGGCGGCCATGAAGACCACAAGCACTGGGGTCACCACCACGGCAAGCACTGATCTAGTTTATATCTGGAACGTTGTTATATTTCTGTTAATTAATAAATATGTAAATAAAATGAAATTTTATTAAAATAATGTGTACTGTTTCTTACGAACTGTAGGTACCAACCTAGTTTAGTTTCCATTACATAGGTTCCTACCTTCCTGGGACAAAACGATGTCGTGCACACGCACGACACGTAGGTTGGTAAACACACTCATCATTCAGCATGTGAAAAAATAAAGTTCTAATGAACTGTCTGTGTCTATCAATAACAGCAGCTGTAAGTATAATGGAGTTCTATGACGGAACGAATTTAGTTAGAGCATTGCGCGATGTCGTCATCGCGTCGTAGCCACTCGTCCAGAAACTCGACAGCGATTACTAAAGATCAATCTGTAGACTGTAATCGACAACAGATGAAAGCGGCCTTTATCTATAAATTCGAACCGTAAAAAATCTTGTGACACTGCGCCGGTAGCTTTGGCAACGGCCACCACTCGGTGAGTACCACTACGTAAATAATACCACCTCTGTTTAATCGTAGGTACCTAGTTAGTTATAATTAGCTGTAGCCCTTTTTTCTCCACACACTATTATCTGACGAATTTAAATAAATTTTGTATTTCAGAGATGCGGCTTCTTTTACTCGTAAAAGCGCTGACATGTGCAGCCATATTAACTCAGGCACGTAACTTAGCGAAAGAAGATAAAGATGTCGATCAAAAAACAATCGCTAACTTGACCGCTGCGGGAGGTGACCTAACTCCTGAAGGGACTGACTTGAAGGATTTGTTATCCGCTGGTACTGAACACAAAAAGGCTAAGAGCAGTCATCACGAAGAAGGCGGCGGACACGAGCATAAAGCGGAACATCATGAAGAACATGGCGAAAAGGGTGATAAAGGCTACAAATCTCATCATCACCACGATAAGGGAGACCACGGAAACCATGAGAAACATCACCACGAAGGTCACCACGACGAACACGGCGGACACAAAAAGAAGCATCACGACGAACACGATTCCCACGGCGAACACCACGAGGCCGAGCACGGACACAAAGGCGGCAAATTCGGACACAAGAAAGGACACAAAAAAGGCTCCAAAACCACCGGCTACCACCACAAATCGCACAAGGACGAGTATCACAAAGAACATAAGTTCTACGACGACTTCCACAAAGGCGGGCATCACCACAAGCATGGAGACTTTAAGGGGCACCATGACAAGAAAGGAGGGCATCACAAGAAAGGAGGCCATCACGAGAAAGGCCACCACGAGAAGCATCACGGCAAGAAGGGGCATCACGATAAGGGTCATTATGACGAAGACCATAAGGGTCACAAGGGCCACCATGGCCATGAAGAACACCACGCTCATCATCACGACCACGGAAAGAAGGGCGGACATGCAGGCGGCAAAGAATTCGGATACAGTCACGGAAAGAAAGCGTAACTTTAACGTAGATATCACTTTTGTTATTGTTTTTTATTTTTTTATTGGTAAGCTAAGTACCTATAACTAACACACTGAAACAGAAGTTTATAAAAAATGGTGTTTTTCTAAAAATGACATGATTAGGTGTCCACCTCATCATTGTAAATGTGGCATTGTGAATTATAAGTTTATGATAATAAGATACAAAGTCATGGAATCTGTTGTGATAATGTAGAATAATAATCTGTTAACAGACAAAATATCAGAATAATATTAATATTATTCTGATATTTTGCTATAATGTTGATGAATATATGAGTCATCAAGTAAAACTTGTGATTTTCTGCTATGATTCTAACAGGTTTTTTTTTGCATATTTTACTACTACTACTGTATATCTAACTAATTTAACTGTGGCAAATAATTGAATATCACTATTGTATACATTCATATTTTATTTGAAAAAAAGTGAATGGAAATCCATATTTACAATAGGGCCATTAGGGGGGCAAGGTGGTCAAATTCAATCTTCTCTGTAATGTTTTTAGTTTTGATGTTCTCATCTTGATTAGCAATGAAGATTAGGTTGCCATCATCTCTCCAGCTGTATTTTTTCACCCAGTGCTTCAAAGTCCCATCTAGAGCATAAAAAAATTGTTATGTAACTTAATTGAATCCAGCTAATAAAGTAATTAAAATACTTTTATCTATTGATAGCAAGTTTTTAAGTATGTTTGTATGCATCAGCGAGTGGCCAGCTCTGGTGATGTAGGTAATAGGCCACCAAAAGGCATTTGAACAACTTTGAGAAAGCCGGGACACACAGCACACTGTATTATTTACAATACTGCCATCTGATTTCTAAAAGTCTGTTAATGAACCTAACACTTGATCTTATGTCACTTAACAGCCTTTTAGAAATTAGATGGTAGAGTAGCTATAAACTTAACCAATGAATAATGTTGTCATCTACTATGCTCACCATCAATACCTCCTAACAAGTTAGCCAGATTGTTTTTATCAATGGTTTGGAAGGTGATGCCTACAACATGGCAGACAAACTTTCTGATAGAATCATGGAAGCCGCTGATTCTGTTACAGAGCTCAGGCATTTGGTGGACACGGTTCCAGAACTGTGCAAAATCACATTGCTCTAGTATGTCAGCCAAGTACTTGATTTGAGATATAGTTTCATTCTCAGTCTGGAAAGAAAAACAAAGATTACAAAGAGATTTAATCGGCAAGAGTTTCTTACTTCACCTACTTATTGCAAAGAAAAAAAAAGGTTTCTGGGGATAGTATGTATAAGGGCCAATAAATTCTTTGTTTTTCACTTTATTTCTAGACTATGGTAGTTATGTAGGTCTAGTTACTTATATAAATCTTACCACAGACTCCAACAGAAGACACTTGCACAAAGTGAAATCAGTGTGAGGGAAGTTGGTCAGTGCTTTTAGAAGGATCTGACACGTGATATCGGCGTTAAACTTTTCAGGATTGAACTGGTACAGCTTTAGCACAGCCAGGTTAGCTTCCAGATCATAAGTATTCTCTTTTGATTGCATCTCCACATAGCGTTCTAAGGTTTGTAGATTAGCTGGATTATACCTGGATAAAAATCAAATCATGAGGTAGCTGCAAACTGCAAAGCCTACTGCCAACACAACAGGGAGATGTGTTTACCTTTCTATGCTCTTCAGAATACCAGCCACACTTTGTTTCATAGTTTCAGCCATTTATTACAAGTGCTAATGCTTCTGGACCAGCTCGGAAACAAGATTCTTCACTTTAGTTATAATAGGTACAATTTTTACGAAATTAATGCAAGCAAGAATCAAAGAAATTATCTGTGGGAGCCAAGAGAATGTAAGCACTACGTTTATAATGGGAGGAAAGAAAGAAAGAATTACTTTGAGATATACATTACATCTCATTGCATAAATATGTGAGAAAGAAGGAAGGGGCCCGCGGGCGTGGGCAAGAATTTTTAGTATAATTTACATTGAGTCAGTAGCAAAGTTAGTGCTGCTGACTCCAAACTCGAGCAAAGCCAGCGCTGAACGCCGCCGACGCGACGGCGGCGTTTAGATTAGGTCAATAGTGGATCTGACCCGACGCGTCGGGTCAGTACTGCGGACTGCAATATTCTCGCCTTTGTAAACAGAAAAAGTCAGTTCTCAAAGTCAGCACTTACTTCTGACACCGACTTTCTCCGTTTTGTTTACTTATGGCACAGAATAGATATTAGTACTACTGGTCAGTACGCGAGAATATTGAAGTCAGTATTAGAGTCAGCAGTCAGCACTGACTTTGCTACTGACTCAATGTAAATCTTACTTTACTCTATGGGGACAAGAATCAAAGAATCCAAGCCAGTTTTTTTTTTTGAACCTCATCCGCCCGTCTTGACTTCTTTTCCATCCATCCTTTTGTCGCTTTTGACAACACATAGCAACACATATAAGAAAAAAGAACACAAATGATAACGTGGTTTTTTTTTATAATTTTTACAGTACTCATTTCATGGCTCGCCAATGTACCTTAGTTGCAACTGTAGGTACATCATAATCTTAGATTTAGTTAGAAGTAAAACAAAAATATCCATATATAACCCAGTATCACTGATTCTCTCCAGACATCGCGATCTTGTGCTGCGTGCCAGCTCCCAGTCAGTTAAAGGGCCTTAGAACTGACAAGCTGTGTTGTCTGTGGTTTCTATAATCTCCAGCGCTAAACATTTTTTTTTTATTGGACTTTTTCGCCTTGGCTTGGGTTCGGCGTTCGGCCTGTTTCCAGTTTGATACGTTTACTACGTTTTTGTTTATATTGATTACTAATACTATACAGGGTTAGTATTCGTATTACAGTAGTAGTATTTGTACTACAAGTTCATGCTTCGTACTACAAAGTACTACCCATATTATAAGGATAGTACGCTAAAATACTACAGTTTCTAGTATTTTAGCGTAGTAGTAGATATGACCAAAGTAATGTAACATTACTACCAATCCAACTAATAAAAAAAAAAATAGTGGGTTTAATGTTTTATGTACGTTTTTTTATAAAGTTACTACTTACAGTTTTCTTAGAAATACTACTATTTTATGGTTTTTGTACTACAGTTTTCATCGTACTTAAGTCCAACCCTGCACTGCACCCTAAGTAGAGTTCTCGTTCTGTGTTGTCGTCTGTGAATATTAGAGTCAATTGGTGACTATTGTTGGCATCAAACAAATTCTATCCCATTATTTACCAAAACGAATTAGTTTAGCATACGATGAGACACAGCCCAGGCAACAAACCAGTGACTTTCATTCGCTGAAAACAGTAGAAAAGATAACAAAGTACAAACAATTGCGTGTATTTTTATAGCACTTCGTTTTATCTAAGTTCAGTGGTTGTATCGCATCGAGTTCAAAATCATTTTCAGTAATTCAATACTATGAACATGGATCAAATGCTACCAAGTCCATATAACATACCGGGGATCGGTACCCCACTGCATCAGCCAGAAGAGGATCAACAAATCTTGCCAAATGCTATGCAGCATCAGCAACAATTCCAGCAGCAGCAGCAATCTCTAGCTAGCATGGGCTCCTCTCCGCTAGCAGGCTTCGGCTCTTTGCTGGGCACTCCGCAGAGAAGTGTGCACACGTATGCGCCGACGGCAAGCTATGCTACCCCGCAACAAATGATGCAGCCTCAAACACCTGTAAGAGTTACTTCTAAATTATATTTTGTAATCACCATAATTTTTATTAAATAGGTATCAGTAGACACATCGAAAGAAACACGATTTTATTTTATAATTACTTCCTCTGTAACTATTGTGTGTGCTAGCTATCTATCTGGTTACTAAATACAATAACATTATTTTTGTGTTTCAGCAAAACATGATGTCTCCGATGATCACTCATATCAATATAGCTGGACAACCAATACTAAGTCAAGCTAGTCCTGCTCCCATGACACCTATGACCCCACAATCTGCAGATCCTGGCATATTACCACAGTTACAGTGAGTTACATAAACATCTGAACTTTACATAGGCACATGCCATTAATATTGTAGGTGTTTTAATGTTTAAATTTGACTTTAACAGGAATATAGTTTCAACAGTCAATTTGAATTGTAAGCTAGACTTGAAGAAGATTGCTCTCCATGCTCGTAATGCAGAATATAACCCAAAAAGATTTGCTGCTGTTATCATGAGAATAAGAGAACCGAGGACAACAGCACTGATCTTCTCTTCAGGAAAGATGGTTTGCACTGGAGCCAAGAGTGAGGAGGACTCCCGGTTGGCTGCAAGAAAATATGCCAGAATTATCCAGAAACTTGGTTTTGTTGTAAGTTCTACTGATAACATTCTATGTTTAACAAACTCACATGTACCTAACTAAAGATTTTTACTGAAATTGCCTTGACTACTGAAATATTTGTCATAGTTACATTAACTACATTACAAAATATTATACAAAATACATATAGACAGAAACAGTTGAGCCATCTTATGACATCTTGTTACAAACAATCTATGTATTGTATAATGTTAAATATTTTCAAAGTTATGATGAAAAATGTTTTGTTATATTAATTACATATTTAATAAATATTTAATATTGTATAATTTATCAGATTTGAGTATCAAATGACTAACTTAATGATCAACAATTCAAAGTGCCAACAAACCACACTAAGTTCTAAATTATTATAAATTTTATTATGCTCAATCTTTTTTTTCTCAGGCTAAGTTCTTGGACTTCAAAATACAGAACATGGTAGGAAGCTGTGATGTTAAGTTTCCGATTAGACTGGAAGGCTTAGTGCTTACACATGGACAGTTCAGCTCCTATGAACCAGAGCTCTTCCCTGGTCTCATTTACAGAATGGTGAAACCAAGAATTGTATTGTTAATATTTGTATCAGGAAAAGTAGTGTTGACTGGTGCTAAAGTGAGAGAAGAAATCTATGAAGCGTTTGATAACATTTACCCTATCTTGAAAAGTTTTAAAAAACAGTAATATAATGAAATATGCACTGCAAGCTTTCTATGAACTATTGTTGTTGAATGCCTGTGTTAATTGAGGTTTGAAAAAGTGAATGTTTAAGGTGTTGTTTGACTAAGAATTAAATATTATTAAAAAAACATCATTCTTTCAAAATCTGCTTTTGAGTTTACTTTTTAATGTTTTTTTGAGTTATAGCTAAGTATATTTTTAATTATAGCGCCGTGGAGCACGCCGGAGGGCACGTTATGCAGTAGGTCTGGGCTTTCAAAGTTGTTAAGCCATGACAGAGACCTTCGGGCGGCCTCTATACGGAGTTTCTTACTTTATCATAGTGCAGCGCCATCTATTGGTTTCGAAAAAAAATCAATGGTGCTCTATTTCTCTTGAATTGATTAAATGATTCGAAATGTTGGATGAAAATAACATCAGTGAACTGCCGATATTTCCATGAAAGGAATAATTTATATTCTGTTAGTACTCGAAATACCAGTAGGATAACATGGAACTGATAAAAGTATGTAGGTAATACTTTTATAAGTTCCATGTTATGAATTAATAGTGTTAGATTGTGGAATTAATATAGCCACAGACAGAAGTTACTCTGGAAGCCTAAACCCAGCTGTATGGGTTTTGGCACAGAGAAGTCAAGTTTAAAAGTGTACGTAGTACTTAAGAATAATGACCGTAGTACTTATTAGCAAAACCGGCAAAACCCACTAAAAGCACCACAGAATAGAAAAAAGCACTAAACGTGTCAGTCTTAGGCCAAAAGAATGTAAGCACTACGGTTAGTCTTCTTCATCTTTTAATTTGTGGCGTCTGTGGCCGGGTTTGCCACAATTTTGCCAAACTTATGTACCAATATATATACCCTCCTGCGGACACTGGCAGAATTGAATTATGTAACAGTTAGCTTAGCTTTATTTCATTGCTAATGTTGCAAAACGAAGAAGAAAAAGAAGAAAACTTTTGACTTCTGTTTCAGGTGTGTCATCATACGTAGTGCTTTTAATCTTTTGGGTTATCATCGTCAAAGTCGTCAAACTCGTCAATGTCAATTGCAAAGATTTTATTAACGTCAATTGTCAATCAATCAAGTGTTTGGTTTGGTTGTGTTGTGCGTTGCGTGTTGATGTAATTTATTCCATTTATCTAAAACTACTTGTATTTTCTCTATAATATCGGGTCATGAAAGCGTGGCCGAACCAAAACCTGTAGCAAAAATAGTTATGGTGAGTTGATGGGCTCGTTCGATCTAAAATAATTATCGACAGGTTCTGTCTGTGATAATTCATGCTTTTGTAGTGCTTCTTTTTTTTACACTTGCGTGGTCATCAATATAATGTTATCACAATTTTAGGAACCTATAAATGGGACGAGCTCCCCTGGCCTAATGACGGCACCGCCAATGCTGCCGCCTGGAATGCTGACCGGGTTGTCTCCACTTGCATCGGCTGTGGCTATGCCGCCGGTGCCTGGCCTGCCTCCGACCATGACTGCGTTACCACCACAGATGGCATTTCCGCCTTTGCTTCCTCCATTCTCTATTCCTCCACCAGGATTCCCAGGGTTTAAGGTAATTCTATGACATAATTTTTTAGTTCATTAGCCACTTGCCATTTATTCATCATCCATTCAGTAGATCTAGATTTTAAAAAGATATTGAAATAAATCAATTACATTCTCAAATGCTCCAGAAATTAATGTTCCAGGAAGCTCCAGCCCCAGATATAGCTCCGCTAGCAAACCAGAGTTCACCTTGGTCAGAGCACAAGGCACCTGATGGCCGCACTTATTACTACAACTCTGTCACCAAACAGAGTCTTTGGGAGAAACCAGATGACTTAAAATCTTCATCTGAGGTATTAAATATTTTCTATTTGATGCAACAATGTTATACCTCCTTCAGCTAGTCCAGCTACAATGAACTATCTTCTCCATGCTGCCTTCTTAAAGGTATCCTTGCATAGTATAATATGATGTCTGTCTCTATGTATGTATGTTTGTAAGTATGTACGCTTAGATCTTTTAAACTACACAACAGGTTTTAATGCGGTTTTCAGTAATAGATAGTGTAGGTAATTCAAAAGGAAGGTTTAGAGAACCAGTGCGAAGCTGGGGTGGGTCTGCTAGTTATTTAATTTTAAACCATTAGGGTTTTTATGTGTGATATCTCCCAAGGGGATTTCTGGACCAAGCCTCACAAATATCCAAACTTATAATATTAGTAATATTCGTTCAAATAGGTTGCTCTGTGTCCGTGTTTGAATCTCAAACTTGCAATGTCATGTTAACAGAAACTCTTATCATCTTGTGTGTGGAAAGAGTACACAACAGATAATGGAAGAGTGTACTACCACAACATAGAAACCAAGGAGTCCAGCTGGGTTGTGCCTTCTGAGCTCCAGGAGATCAAAGACCAGATTGCAGAAGAAGAGGCTGCTCAGTAAATATATTTCACTCATTGCATGCTGTTAAACATTAAACACCCAACAGTCATTTACATAGTCCCGCTCAATGATTGAGACAGGTTATATAAACTAAGAGAACCATAGTACCACATAATTCACAAAAAAGCAAGCAAATCATCACTTTTGTATCACAAGCATCAAGTTTAGTTTAGTTCAGTTTTAAAGAGTTTAGTTCTAATGACCTAAATGATATGAGATAATGGCAAGCTTAATGATCTAAGTTATAAGTCCTTAACTCAGACTCAGAGAAACAATTGTCTCTGTATATTATAGACAACTGTTTCAAAAATTGCTTTAATAATATTAGATTGAAGTAATCTTCACTCCTATCCTCCTATTACCGCGTTGGTTCGCTTAATGTATATTTTTAGACCTCAGTCAAATGTTTACCCTATAATAGGGCGGCATTAAGCGCAGACCTGAAGCCAGCTGAGGTTCCCCTGCCGGACGAGCCGTCCCCCGCGCCGACCGGCAGCTCTGCGCTCGATGAGGCCATGGCCAAGACGCTGGCATCCATAGACCCCACACTCCACACCAACATACCAATCCCGGAGGACAGTGAGTACATTGTGATATAGCTAACCTGACACTGACCCTGGACTAAGTGTGTATGCCGGACGCGCATCGACAGCCATGGACCAACATACCCGCTCTGGATGAGTGTGAGTAGTTACAGTATGCTTGATTATCTCTCCCACATTAAATAACATTTATTTAAAATATAGTAGTGGTAACACATTTTTGTTTTATTTGGCAGTAAACCCTGACGAAATAATTGCCCCGCCGTCAAATAACTCCGACAGTCAAGATCCAGTGCCAGAGTATAAAGACAAAAAGGAAGCTATTGAAGCTTTCAAAGAACTGCTTAAAGATAAGGTAAAGTGATTGAATACATCATAGTACAGTAATTTGGTTCGAAAAATAGTAGTTACCTGGTAAGTTTTCTGGGAGTTTTGAAAATCGCCATATACGAAAAAAAGCAAATTTTTAAAAATATCTTCTTTCCGACTCATTTTACGATAAAAACAGTAACAAACAAAATTTAACTAGAGACAACTACCTATAATTTATGTATCAACCTTTATTCATAAAGGCAATAGTTTAGGCTTACGATTATATTTTGCAACCATATCTTTACAGAATGTATCATCCAATGCTACATGGGAACAATGTGTTAAGATAATTTCCAAAGATCCAAGATATAACACTTTCAAGAAACTCAATGAAAAGAAGCAGGCGTTCAATGCATATAAAACTCAGAAGTTGAAAGATGAACGGGAAGAAGCTAGGTACATCTATAATTTATTCTTACATCTCAAATCGTAATGACGACCTTGGTAACGCAGTGGGTGACTGCGCGTTGAGAACGACAGGTTGCGGGTTCGATCCTCGCTGTGGGACAAATATTTGCATGATCCGCAAGTATTTGTTCTAGATCTTGTGTAAGTATGTAGGTGCATAAAAAATATAAATGCATATATATTTAAGTATTATATCAGTTAGCTGGTTCCCATAGCACAAGCTTCCTTAGATTGTGGCTATTATGGCGCTGTGTAAAATATATCCGCCGGTATTTTATTTCCTAATTATTTAATAGGTTGAAGACTAAGAAGAATCGTGAGAATCTAGAAGAGTTCCTGTTGACCTGCGATCGCGTGACGTCACTCACCAAATTCTACAAATGTGAAGAAATGTTTAGCAATCTCGAGGTACTCGTAAATAAGCGTTTGAAAGTTGAGTTTTGTGCCTGGAGCGTATTGGTGTAGAAATATATTTTTAATGTATTACTCAGATATGGCGTTGCGTTCCGGAATCAGATAGAAGAGATATATTCGAAGACTCAATTTTTACTATCACAAAACGAGAAAAAGAGGAAGCCAAAGTTCTCAAAAAACGCAACATGAAAATGCTGGCTCAAGTAAGTACACCAAGAAGTACTTATGCAATCAAAAGATTGTCTTATATTTTTTTTAATACTAGGATTCCCTGTAATGTTAGTATCAAAAAGTACGAGTTCTATTGATTAATCAATACATAATAGGCATGATGACAGTAACCAAGAATTACTAAAATTACGTCTTCACCTTAGGAAAAAGGATTCAAGCATTATAAACCATTTTTACTCATAAAACTATCGTGAACTATATCATACATTTTTACAAACGGATGTTTTCACGTACCGGTATATCGGTGAAGAGGTACCGACACTGTTTCGACTCAATTTCGAGAGTCTTCATCAGGGTTGAGTGACACGGCGAGCGTCTTCCTCCGCGTCGCGATATGCACTGCGGGCAAGACTCTCGAAATTGAGTCGAAACAGTGTCGGTACCTCTTCACCGATATACCGGTACGTGAAAACACCCGTTTGTAAAAATGTATTATAAACCATATTCCTTTTTACATTAGACGTATCTCGTAAGATTAGTAATATTTATAATAAAATAAAACTACAAATTACAGCAATCTGCCATAAAAGGTTGAACACCAATCAGAGCATCTTGGTTCTCTGATTAGTAGCGTCAAACAAAATTGCAGAATTTTGAACCTTATAGCTAAAATTTGACAAAGAAGTTGTTTCACGCAGTATGGAGCCGGGCTCTGGTCTTTTGTAGGGATCTAGATAATCATTAAAGAAACCATTTATCACTGTTTATTTATTTTATATTGGCTTCTTTCATAATCTAAAGTAAGTTTTTTTTTTGTGAAGGAGTGCAACACAATTCAAAACAACATGGCAGGTTTAACGAACAACTGGGTTATTAGGTTCTGTCAAAGTCAAGATGCGTCACGATCATTGGCTAATAGCTGTTATGGCGGACCTCTAGTGTTTCCGTTTTAGATAACTCGACACAATAAACATTTTTCCCTTAGAACTTTGTTTGTTTACTTAAAAATAAAATTGTTTGTTACTGTTAGTCTTAATTTTTTTTTTAATTTTTCTATGGTGTTACAAAGACCTAGGCCACTATGAAATTGGTCCTTTTACATTGAAAACTTACTATGACGTCACGACTGCTGCCGTGACTTGGACGCGTTTTGGCGTAAATTTTAAACTCGAATTTAAATCGCATGTTTTTACTAAACCATTATTTTCTGGAATATTGCGTTATTTTTTGCATGAAATCGATACTTCTGAACACAATAGAACAGTTAGTTTTTCAAAATCAGTCATCATGCCTATTATATAAGACTTGCTGACATACATGCAATGCACAGCCCTATCTGCTGGACCTAAAAACTTGATATTTGGAGGGGAGCTTGATATTCTTTAAAGTGTAATGTAGCTGTATTATTATTTATTTCAAAATTCAACTCTTTAAAGACGCTGCGGTTGTATAAAAACACATCGTGGACAAAGTCGCGGGGCTTTTCACTAGTATAACCTCTAACATAATATAACCTCTTCGATTCATGTTATTGTTTTGTTATAAGGTATTAGAAAACATGAGCGAGATAGCTTACAACAGCACGTGGAGTGAAGCGCAAGTGTTACTGTTAGAGAACTCAGCATTCAAGAATGACGTCAGCTTACTGGGCATGGATAAGGAAGATGCGCTTATTGGTAAGGCTAAGCTCAGATCACTTTTTAATTCATCATTATCAACATCTTGACCAGCCTTTAAAGGTTCCCACTGCTGGCGTTACCAATGGCACCAGCTCCTAGATTATGTAATTTGGTTGCAATCGATTTCACATGGTTTCAATCAAGAACTTACGTATTTTGTATGAATATTACAGCTTATTGACAGTTCAGTGATTAAAATCGGATTGAAACCGAGTTGCGGAATCGCGTAACTTAATGCGTACAAACGAAATATGTCTTTCAAATTGGACTTGCCGGTTTCCTCATGATGTTTTGATTTACCAATATTATGCATGGTTACGTAGTACTGTGGCATGGTCATAATGACATTATAATCTCAAATTCTGTTAAACAATCATAATCATAAAAATTTTATATGTTCAGTTTTCGAACAGCATATAAGAAATCTGGAAGCGGAATATCTAGCTGAACGAGAATCTACTAAAAAACGAAACAAGCGACAGCAAAGAAAGAACAGAGACAACTTTTTGGTAAGTAATTTAAAAAGTACCATTCAATTATAACCAAAAACCAAAATGAACTTGGAACTCAGGAATAAAAATGTAATGCTTAGCCCAAAAAGCAGACTGACTCACTAGGCTAACTGTACGCGTGTAGAGGACTGAGTCGGCAATAACACGCCGCAAACTGACAATATGATGAGGCGCTAACTAAAGTCGGAACTGATTATGTCGAAATGCCGTGAACTATAAAAATGTATGTGGCTCTAACTGGAGGTGCAGACAGTCAGCTGCAAACTGTTTGCTGCTAACTGACCTACCCTAGGGGGTAGGGTAGGCTACTCAATAAAGCTGATAGAAAAGATGTCTCGAATCAACCATCAATTGAATCCATCACGTGATATTGATTTCACTTGAATTACAGAAAACTGGTAATGTAATTCTTCTTATTCTCTTAAATTTTCAATTAGGGGTTTTCGTCTCAAGTTATTAAAAAAAAAGCTGTCTATTTAGATGGCGGTAGCTCAACTGGCGAGCCCAAGAGAATGTAGGCACTACGTTTGGCGAGCTAAGGTGAATGTGTAGGGAATTCAACATTGGTTGCTCCTGGTGTCAAAGTCATAGTACGTACTACGTCACTTTGGTCGTACTGGAGTTAAATTATTTTGCCTCAAGCAGGACATGAACCCATAACCTTCCGCTTGACACGAGATGAAACAAAAAGGGAGTTACCAACTTTTTTCTTGTTTTGATAACCTTTCCCAGTATGGCAGTAGGGCAGATAGCGCTATCTGTCAAAGAAATCGGAACTACTTTTTTTTTTAATCTCGAATCGAAAACTCCTCATTAGTTAATTACTTTTTAACTAATTTAGGTACAAAGCTGAAACTTCCATTCCTAAAACTAGCACACCTACTTCTTAGAAATCGGTGCCCTTCATTCTAAATAAAGAGGCAACCATCCATCCTGATGTCAGAATGGCTGGTCAGCTTATTATTATTTACAAATACTATCTCGGTATACGAGTACATCATAGGTAGCAATTAGTTTCGGTAGCAAATACTAGCAATTTAAAAGTAATTTTTGAATATACACTTAGTGCCAAAAGCTCTAGGCAACCAGCCGTCCTGACGCTAACTATATTTTTAAAATCGAACTCTGGTAAAAAACAATGCCCAGGTGCAAAGTTTCGTGTGAATTCAACCAAGTTGCAACCATGTTTTCAATACATATGTTAAAACCATGATCATGAATGCATGTTTACGTGTTTGTTTGTTTATAGACGCTGCTAGATATGCTGCACGAAGAAGGTAAACTGACATCGATGTCGCTTTGGGTAGAGTTGTATCCCGTCATCTCTGCTGATATGAGATTCTCAGCTATGCTCGGTAATTATATTTTTAATGTTTAACTACACTATTTTATTCTTAACTACTACGATTTCACTCGCTTTATTTTCTCGCATTTTTTTTCAAATTTACTAACCGTCTAAACATTCTTTAGACTTGTACTAATATTTCAAGATCAGAATCGGCCAAATCGGTCCAGCCGTTCTCGAGTTTTAACGAGACTAACGTTAATTTTTACCAATGTATTTTTAATTCGAAAATATATGTGCACAATCATGCCAAGTATTTTATTTAAATTTAAATTTAATTTCTATCCTGAGTAAGCCAGTCCCAACACTGGGAACATTATAAAGCTAGCTTTTCTCGCTCGAGACTATGTCAGTATGCCAAAGCATTTAATAGTTATATAATAATTATGGCTAGTTATAATGAGTACAAACTCGGGGCATTATATATGTATGCATAAAGCATTGCCAATATCAGGTCAGAGCGGTTCCACACCATTGGACCTGTTCAAGTTCTACGTAGAAAACCTAAAGGCCAGATTCCACGACGAAAAGAAGATTATCAAAGAGATATTAAAGGAGAAGGAGTTTGACGTGAAACCTGAGACGACCTTCGAGCAGTTTGCGACCGTCGTCTGCGAAGACAGCAAGTCCGCCTCGCTTGATGCCGGCAACGTGAAACTCACTTACAACGCGCTACTTGAAAAGGTACATTATGAAGATCATTTACTTATTTAGTCCATGAGTTACTGACTTAATATAGTCGACGATCGATGTGGCGCGGCAAAGGTCCGCCTGCGACGCGGAGATTTGTCCCGAGGTCCAAAATATTCTTTCCGGGTGTTCTGGGTATATTATATGTATAATAAAAATGTATATCTATGTATTGTATGGTAATAATATCAGTCATCAAGTACCCATAACACAAGCTCTGCTTAGCTTGTGGCTAGATGATGCTGTGTAGATTGCCCAGCATTATTTATTTATTATTTATTTTGTGATTCCAGCAAATGTCAGCCAATGATCGTCATCATTGTCAGCTTGTATGCAGTCTAGCAAAAGACCTTTTATGTAATTATTTTAGTAAGCAAAAACGTTTCAGCAATTATTATTAGCCTATGTACTTTGCAATGTCAATATGCTTAAAAGTTTTATATTTAAGGCGGAGGCAAGGAATAAAGAGAAGCTAAAGGAAGAGTCCAAAGCACTGAAGAAGCTAGAGTCTGGGTTCAAGTGGGTCCTGACCCAGGCGAATATCGACCCCGCGCTGTCATGGAGCGAGGTCAAAGAAAAGATTGACCTCGACGCACCAGAGATCGCCGCCGTGCAGAATGAGGAGGAACGCATCAGGTTATACAAGGTAACGGCATTAGATAATAAATAATCTTAATATATTAACAATATTATAAAGGAGCAAGTTTGTATGTATGAACATCACGCACAAACTACTGAACGGATCTATATGAAATTTGGCATAGGCATAGATAATGGTCTGGAATAGCATATAGGCTACTTTTTATCCCGGGTTTCCGTGGAATATAAAACTGTTTAACTGTGGAGTAACACCGCGGGGCGCAGCCAGTAAATAAATATAAATTGGCGGACATTTTTATACAGCGCCATTTAGTCCCAAACTAAGCTTGTACTAAAGAAACCAGCAGGGCTATACGCAACTCGGTAAAAAGTAAGTAAGTTCGTATGAGTCAGTGGCCAACTCTGGTGACAGAGTCTATAGGACGCCCGGAGGCCCTGTCATGGCCTGACAACTTTAAAAGGCTGGACCGACTCGGTTAAATCCGATTTCAATCAGTAGTAGTAAAATAAATTGACTGTAAGGGCAATCGTCCACCGAAGCGGAGTGGAGCCGGCAGGCTATTGCTTTTACCCCGCTCCGCCGCGGTGGATGATTGCCCTAACACATCGTGATCTAAATTCTAATAAGTTGTAAGTTGTGTTAGCTAAACTTGTCAGCCAGCGGGTATGTAGAATCGATTTAAGTAAATCATTAGAAAGATTCAGTGCCTCAACAAACGAAACTATCAGTTCATATGATTCTTTCTCTCTTCTCAGGACTATCAACATGATAAAGAAGATTCCTGCATGCACTACCACCATCCGAAGCCGAAGAAAGCGAAGCGTTCCAAGAAGAAGAAGCGATCACACTCGATTTCACAAGTGAGTTTATCATCCATAGTTGAGTTTTAGAAAAGTATATTATATATTTCAGTGCCCGATTTAGAACTAGGGCAAATGTTAGTCAAGTATCTTACCAACAAAACGCGCGGAAAACTTACGCGGGGCAAGTCAGATATCTGTGATGTGAGCGAAGCGAAGCCACAACTTGTATTGATTAGATTTGAACTCGTAATAATGTTGCGTTCACGCTTGCATTTCTAATACCATAAGTATTAGAAATGCAAGCGTGAACTTTTATTTTTAAAAACTTCATATAGTAAGGCTTGCTAAGTCTTTCCTTGTCATTCTTAGGGCAATGAACAAAGAGGATGACAGATTAGAAAGACATTAGCTAACAGAGGTTTAAAGTACGTTTATGTTTACCTGGTGGTAGGACTTTTTAGCAAGAGTCTGTCTTGATGGGTACCACCGCAGTGTCAGATATTCTACCTCCAAGCAGAAGCATGCAAGCATTACTGTGTTTAGGTTTGAAGGGCACTGTTGCAAGTGAAATTACTGGGCGAGAGAGACTTAACAACAATGTCTCGGGGTGACAAGCGTGCCACGCAAGCACTTAAAAACTCTGATCTTTGGGTGGCACTGCATTTGTAATAGTCAGGCGTGGTGCTTAACATCAGGTCGGCGCCTTGATTGTCCTGTCACTTGCTGACATAAAAAAAATGAAATAGGCTCTATTTAATTAATATTTAATATTTTCATAAACTCTGTTCATGTCGCTTAGGCTCTGCGCTAGTACCGCACAAGGCTTTACCTGACGGAAAAACGAGGTTGCGAGAAACACTCGCCTCAGTGTAGATTAAGTTAAAGATTCTGATAGTGACAGTGATATAGCCCACTGGAATCGATATAGAATATAAAAAAAGAAAACACATATAATGACTCACAGATGATATATAAACAGTAAATAGTAGATAGACTTTTTACAACAGTTAGAGTAAACTATTTAGCTATACCTAAGTGCTAAAAAAAACTTATTAAATTAAAGCTTACATCATAACATAGGCTTCATTTTCCAGTACCTACATAGGTACATAACTTAACATAAAGTGGGACAAAAGGTCTCTGTCTCCGCCAAAAATTATAGACGTGTTTGTTCCAGTCGCGGTCCCGTTCGGTGTCGCCTGCGGGCGGAGCGGGCGGGGCTGGCGCGGAGGCGCGCTCCCCCTCCCCGGCGCCCGCTCCGCCCAGCCCCGGCTCGTGGAGCTCCGACGACGCGCGCACCAAGCACAAGAAGAACAAGAAGAAGCACCGCAGGCACTCTCCTCTGCCGGTACATATCCTGTTTAACTTGTATTTAGTTCCTGTAACACTAAATATTTAATTTTATTTATTTATTTAGCACACAAAACAGAATATAATCAACTTAAAAACTAAATATAACTAGACTATATCCCAAAACATGTGTACATATCATGATTTAAGCAGTTCTGTGAGAATTTACAAACAAAGAGAAGAAGCTAAATATAAATAAGTATACTTAAATACCGGGATGAATGGAAGACTTTGGGGGGAGATCTTTGCTCAGCTGTGGGACAAGATAGGTTATTGAAAAAAAAAACTTAAATAATATACAATAAGCGTTATCGTTTGGATTTTCTTCCGTAAACATACGGCTAACAGGAAAATGTATGTTCACAATGCCAGTGCTTTCTAACGGTGGAGGAAAACATCTTGAGGAAACCCGCGCCGCGGCGTGTCTTACTTACCATTACATAGGCAGATGGCTTTTTCACTACATCTACATCACCGCAAAATTGCAGTTGCAAGATCGATTTTACATATTAATTACTTACATACTTACAATACACAGTCACACACAGACTCGGAATAAATACAAAATTTGTAACGCACGCAGCAGGAATCAAATCCGCAATTACTCGAGTTATTTGATCGAGCATTCGCGCACCGCGACACCGAAGATGAGCTCGAAAAAAAAAAAGCTTGTGATTTTTCCTAGCACATATCAAAGGTTTTCAATTGTATATCAGTCGTGAATTTCTTTAGAAATCGCCGACTCCAGAAGAAGGAGGCATCTCGGATGATGAGCCACCGCGACACAAGAAGAAATCAAAACGTAGTGCGCCCTCCAGCCCAGAACAAGATGTCGTTGACCACACGCATAAGAAGAAACGAAAGGACAAAAAGGAAAAGAAAGAGAGGTAAGATCGTATGTGCTATTGGATAACAGTAGCGGCCCAGAAGCAGCGTCCAAAGTTCTTGTGGGCTTGCACCAATAGGTCAGGCTAGACTGAAAGCACAGGCTCAACAATAAGTCCCACAGAAGTAAAATTTGTAAAGTCTACTATGAAAAGAATCGCAAAGAAATGGGAGATTTAGTTTATTAAAAAAAACTTAGAGAGAAACAAAGATAAAGTCAAGTAAAGTGCGTTGCAATAGTTTATCATGGTTTTTGGTAATGCCTGTTATTTGCAGGTCGACTGGCTGGAGCGACGCGGAGCTAGAGTCACGGCGAGCCGCCCTACTCGCGCAGCTGCACGAGCACGAGGCTGAATGACCCGAGATCTCCAACCTCAACGTCCACATATTTTTCGACTACTCCCGACGCCCCCGCCCCGCCCGCACACCCACCCCCGAACCCCCTAAACCAAGTACACCAGAATCCACAGTGGTCGCTGAAGTTGACGTTCTCGAGTCGCATCTCAGTACCGATGGATCGTAAATTCGATTGATTTGCTTTGTGAATGAACACAGTGATAAATTTTAGGATTTGTGTGTTTATTATGAGATTAGGGACTAAAAAATAGTGGCGCGTAGTGCAGCACTGTTTGATTCTATACATCTAAGCGCAAGCCATGAGCTAACTAGGTAGTTAGTCTAGCTCGCGGTGTCTTGTGCTTTGTAGTCGGTGCCGGTTATTGTGTTTCGATAAGCTGAGCTTGACTTTTGAAATTGTTATTTTAAAATGTATACAGGTTGGAAAAATGAATGGGCACTGAAGAGAAACCACTTCAAATCCTTAATATTATGATTATAGGAAACATTCCATAATCCTTAAAATAAACAAAACTTGGTAGGTATGTACCTACCTACCACTGTAGAGCTAAATTGCAATTCTTATTATTTGAAAAGTAAGCTCCACTTTTAAACTATTTTTAAACTTCTCGTCAAATCGCCTCGTTTCAAATTATTAGCTGGATCGATTCCCGGGTGATGCAAGCAAATTATAGAAAATCTTTAAATGCAGTTTTTTTTTAAATAATAATAAAGGAATATGTAAATCTTAAGATTTAAAGTGGTTTTCCTTCAGGAGCCATTAATGTTTCCACCCATAAAGTAGTTTCAGTGTAGTGAAGAACTTAGTGTCGTAAATGCAATTAAAGCTTGTGTGATTGGTTTCTGTTAATAAAACAAGTCTCACTTAAAAAATAAGTCGGTGTCTTTTAAAATTATATTCAATGTCATTATTACGTCATCTTGATAAGTTAGATTATTCAATTTTAAAATAGATAAGCATAAGAATATTGTAGCTTTGTTCGACACTAACATTTACATGTTTGAGATCTCTTTTAAATAAGATGATATACTTCATAAATAAAATGTTTATTCACTAGGAACAGCTAAATTAATACAATATGGAAATAAATAGTATAGCAAAATGATAATATTACATTTTTAAATGTATCCTTTATCCATAACATTTTTGACTAAATTATATATCAGAATAGGTATTTATTAGATTTATAGAAGAACCACAGTGAAACTTGTCTTGTACCCAGTAAAATGCAGTTTAAAGACATTACCAAATTGTTTTATTTTTATATTCCATACTTTAACATGGCCTTATGTACAAAACATACAATACCATTTAGTGATTGTTGCTTGCTAGCACCTAAAAAGTTGCTAAAAATTATGGCGTTAGCGTTGCGCAGCGCTGCACATCGAGGAATGTGATGTGCAGCGGGGCGGTAACCAAGCGTAGACGACCAAACGTTTTGCTTGTCCTCCAGGACCTATTCCAAAACTTTAAAGCAAGTTTGTTATACAGCAAAATCATTGCATTTTATTCTCAGACAAATTATAATTTTATTACATTTTTTTTTATACAACTGAAGTGGCAACCAAGCGTACGGCCCACAAGATGGTAAGCGGTTACCGCAGCCTATGGACGCTTGCAATTCCAGAGGTATCACTCGCGGGTCGCCACCTTGAGGCTAAGATCGAAAGCCTCATGTGCCAGTAATTTCACCGGAAACCATACCGTTCACACCGGAACACAGCAATGCGAGCATTACTGCTTGGCGGCAGAAATAGGTATGGTGGTAGTCCTTCTCTGAACGAGCTCTATCACAGAGAACTCTACTACTCTTTCCGTATTACATGATGACATTCCATGGCAACATTCCTATACTGAACAATCACTGTCATTGTATTTTGCTGTCAAATCAAACAGCTGGTTGTAAACGTGTGTGTAGTGCTTACATTCTCTTAGTGAAAAAGTAAACAAAAGTTGTCGTTGTCGTTAAAATTAAAAATGAACACTAAATTAATAATTTAAGATTTAAATGGGTAATGCGAATAAAATAGGTACCTACCATACAAGTTTTAGAATTTTGCCTATGCAAAATTTAATGAAAACTTGCACAATGCGGAAGAAGATAGATTGGTAGAGATTTCATTTCCATTGTTCTACTTCAATCTTTACTGCAAAATGTCTTGCCAAGTAGAGCAAATAGCTGATTGTGGTGATATTCTAAGCTTAGGGCGGGCTCTCTTTGTTCCTGAGAAAGAAGGTATGGCTTATAGTCAAAATGACTGTACTTTTAGCTTAATTTATTCAGTACTTGCATATAAGCTTTAATTCACAGATACAGCATGGTTGCAACAGTGCTCTGTGTCACTCTCTTCCTGCGGGAATCTACTTGCAGTGGGGTACAGAAATAGGCTTTGCGTATTGACATCACAGTGGATCAGTTCTACAGATAGTAACTCTTTTCTGATTTCTTGGAGTGGGACTCTACCATCTGAAATAACAGTTACTCTGGCTTTATCTATCTGTCCTTCACATCATTCTTCACAGGTTGGTTCTTAGCTTCTAATTGTTAGTATAAGGATTTTACAATAGTTTTGCAAATCTTGCCTTTTCAATCAACCTGTTTATTAGTTACTAGTGGTCCATCCTGGCTTTGCACGGATGGACATAATAAGCCTTGTCGGGGCTAATGTAGCCTTTGACTATAGAATTTTTTTAATGTAGCATTCTACTGGTGAAAGAATATTAGAAATTAGACCTTCCTTAATTTGTTTAAGTTTATTTGTTACAAACATACAAAAATACAAATCTTTCCTCTCTATAACATTATTATAAATTTAACTATTAAAATGTGCAAATGAAAAATAATGCACTCATAAAAATAGAAAAAACATTATTTAAGTAAACTCAGAATTGAATAATGTATTACAGAATGGTCCAGACTGGTTCTGCATCATAGTTGGATTTAAAAATGGCTCTGTGGGTTTTTATACCAACACGGGCCACCAGCTTTTACTTGAAAAGCTTGATGAAAAGCCAGTAATGAAGATTTCCTGCCACACTGGCACCTACGGAACGCTGCCTGATGATATCCATATATTGTTCCAGACTTGTGTGTGTGTGATATCAGGCTTTAGTTTGTTTCAAACACTGAGGAATGCTAAAGCCCAGATAGCTAAAGGTATGTTCATAGTTTAATTTATTTATTTTAGGAAAACCATCAGCACAAGATACATATGCCCTTGAAGAGTTATTAAAAGATATACGCCATATCGAGTTAATTCCAAAACTAGCATTTATTCATATACCCACAATTACATAAATTATTAATCAACTGTCAAATACATAACATATCTCCCTTCTTTAAATCAGTACAAACAAAATATTACTAATTTAACAAATCAAAGATAAACTTAAAAACAACATTTGACATGTATGAAGAAATATATATTTTTTAATCAGAGCAATTAGGTATGCCAATAATGTCGGGCCACATCTCTGGTGGTGGTATCTCAATAGGCGGCTCATCAGATGTATGTGAGTCCGAATCCACCACCGCTCTGTTCTCAGTCAATCTAGTGTCAGTCTGCATCGTTCTTGCAAGTATCTGATCAGCATGTCGACGGTGGAGCTCTCCATCTCCCGTCCTCACCCTGTACGAGCTCGGGCCTTCTACCATCTCTACAATAGCTCTCTGCCACTTCTCGCCAGGGCCATACATATGAATTAGCATGGGTTGGTTCACTACAAAAGTCCTGGATGGCGCACGTTGCGCCGCCGCCTCTAGCTGTAGGTCGCCGCGGCTCGGTGCGGACTCGGGGTGGAGGGAGGACAGCGCCGTTCTGTATTTTCGGCCGTTGAGCATCTCCGCCGGAGTTTTGTTAGTAGAGCTATTCGGAACTGTGCGCATGTGATACAATACCTTGCTCATCATTTCACTCCATGGTAAATTTAAATTTTCCATTTTCTTAATTTTATTTTTAAATGTCTGTATTGCTCGCTCTATTTGTCCGTTGGTAGCCGGGTGGTATGGTGGGGAATACAGGTGTTTTATTCCATTCTGCTTTAAGAAATTATTGAATTCCTCTGAAGTAAATGCTCTACCATTTTCTGAAACCACCACTTCAGGCAAACCCTGTGAAGCAAAAATTCTTCTCATCACAGTTATTACAGCTCCACTACTCATAGTGTTAATAATTTCAGCTTCCATCCATTTGCTGTGGCTGTCAATCAACACGAAAAACGTTTTCCCCAGAAACGGTCCAGCAAAGTCTATATGCACACGATGCCAAGGCTTTTCAGATATCACCCAAGTCTGCGGATCTTTTGGAGGACTATTCCTTACCAACTGGCACTGCTCACAGCTTGCCACCATCTGCTCAATTTGGTTATCCAACTGGGCCCACCAAACATAGCCTCTTGCATATGCCTTTGTTTGAACTATACCCGCATGAGGGGCATGTAACAATTTTAATACCTGTTCTTGTAATTTTTCCGGTATTATGACTCTGTTACTCCATAATAAACAATCTTTAGTATGAGAAAGAGCCTCCCTTCTGGTCCAAAACGGCTGCAAGGCTGGGTCCGTGTTCTTATTTGGCCAACCATGCAGTACATGGAATGATACTTTCTGGAGCAAAAGATCCTTCTTTGTTTCTGCTGCAATTTTCTCTGCACTTAGATTCCAGCCACCCGGTTGTTCATCTAACAAAAGTACTTCTTTTAGATTTTCTTCAGCTACTGTTCCAGTAGTCGGTGCAGTCCACCTGCTCAATGCATCGGCATTGCCTATAGATTTTCCAGGTCTGTGCCTGATTTCATAGTCATAGCATGCTAACTTTAAAGACCAACGCAGCATTCTCGGTGAGATCTGATCAGGGATGGGCTTCTCTGGGTTAAATAAGCCAACCAATGGCTTATGATCCGTTATTATACTAAATCTGCAACCCAATAGAAATTCATGAAATTTGGTCAATCCAAACATGATGGCCAAAGCTTCCTTATCAATCTGACCATACCGCCTCTCATGTGCCTGCAGAGTACGCGATGCCATCATGATTGGTCTCTCGGATCCGTCTTCCATGACATGTGCTATGATAGCGCCCACTCCGTATTCCGATGAGTCACAAATGAGCAGTAACTCTTTGTGTAGGTCGTATCCCACCAATGTCAGATCTGATGATAACAAGAGCTTAGCTTTATCGAACGCCGATTGTTCACCCTCACCCCACCTCCAGGGCGTCTTCGACTCCAGCAATCGATACAAAGGCTCCAGCAAAGTAGCTCTATCCGGTAAAAACTTTTGATAAAAGTTATACAACCCCAGGAATGCTCTCAATGTTTCTTTATTTGTTGGAGCTGGTTTTTCCTGTATCTCTTTGACTTTTGCAGGAGCTGGATGAAGTCCTTCGGCATCAATCATGTGCCCTAAAAATGTAATGCTATTGGCAGCAAAATTACACTTCTTGCTATTTAAGCGAAAGCCCATCTCATTAAGTTTCTCCATCACTTGACGTAGCCTCTGGTTATGCTGTTCTAGCGTCACACCCGTCACCGCCACATCATCTCCCTTCTCCTCATCTACCTTCAATTGAGTGTAAGCCTGTTTCAAATCAAGTTTACTGAAAACTTTGCCTCCGCTTAGTTTCACAAAAGCTTCCACTGATGTTGGAAGCGGGTATCTATCTACCTGTATTGAAGCATTCACAGTAGACCTATAGTCCCCACAAATACGCAAAGATCCATCGTCTTTGTTTACTATCCTCAACGGAGTAGCCCACTCTGAGTGTCTCACTGGGGTCAACACCCCTGCCATTACCATCCTGTTAAGTTCTTCTTCAACTTTTAGCTTTATTGGAAAAGGCACTGTGCGGGCTTTCAAAAACCGTGGTGTGGCATCAGGACGCAGATGAAGCTTTACCTCCGGGCCGTTGTATGAACCTAGTTCTTCTTTAAATAAATCAGGAAATTCATTCACAAACGGCACTAAGTCTTCACTCGACCAATGTAAGCCAGTCACTTGCAGGTCTAGTAGCTTGAACCAGTTGCGACCTAACAGGCTAGGTCCATCGCCCGACACAACCACGAGCTCAGCTTGAGCTTCTTTCTCGCCTAAGATGACACGCACGTTTGCCACTCCTAGTACTTTTAGAGCGTCTCGTGTCCATGTCACTAGTTTCACGGTAGTACTCTGGAGTGGAGGAGTAGTCGACCACAACTTTCTGAAAGTTTTTTCCGATATGATACTGCGAGACGCACCAGAGTCTACTTCCATCATCAAACTTGCACCATCTATGATTACATTCGCTTTTATCGGAGGACGATAACTGTCTGAACACACATAGACACCCATCATGTCTTCACATTCTAGCCAACGGACGGACGGTTCCTCGTTGTCTTCCACTTGGTGTACTTTTGTTTTCTTGTCACAGGCTTTTGCGATGTGCCCGTACTTCTGGCATCTAAAACATTTTACTTTCGCAAAAGTACACCGTTCGCCTGCCTTATGTATCCTTGTACAATGTCTGCATTCATTGGACTTTATTCTGCCAATATCCATCGGCTCGGTCGCATCAGACGAACCAGACGTAGTTTGTGTCGCTTCTAGATTCCGCCCAGGGTACATGTCCTCAAATGTCGCCTGATGATTGAGGCACATCTGCACAGCCGTACCATATGTCAGTTCTTTGGTCTTCAACAGCTCCCGACGTAAACGTTCGTCCCGCACCCCTAAAACGAGCCTGTCCCGTAATTGGCGTGTTATGTCCTTAAAATTGCACTTAGCGGACAATGCACTTATTGCCGCCGCAAACTCTTGCACGCTTTCCTTCTGCAACTGTACACGCTTGTGAAATTTTCCCGCTTGTAAAATTTCATTAACCTCAGGTTCATAAAACTTGTCCAACACTGATAGAATGTCATGGAACTTCACTTGTACAGGTCTTACGGGCACTAAAAGGGACGCTATCAAAGCGTATGTGTCATTTCCGCACTGAGACAAAACAAAGATCGCGATTTGTCTTCATCTTCTGTCGCGCCGCGAACAAGCCCCGCCGTATCGAGTGCACACAGTAATTGTTCCTTGTAGTCACACCACACATCAGTTTTCGCGTCAAATTGCCTCGGCAACACAATATTCGCAATATTGAATGCCATTTTAGCACAATTGCAATATATTTTCCGCAGTCGCCACTAAAAGATATACGCCATATCGAGTTAATTCCAAAACTAGCATTTATTCATATACCCATAATTACATAAATTATTAATCAACTGTCAAATACATAACAGTTATCATTGAGACCATTCAAAGGTCTCCACTGATAGTTAATGTGATTAAATCAAGGTCAGGTGTAAATAAAAACATTTCCCTGTTTTGTTTGATATTTATTGGCCGGTTTTCAGCGCAAGCAGGTGTCCAAGATAGCTGTACAGTAGATAGCCGCAATATTAGCATTCGGAAGTGGTCTTTCTCTGACCAAGATGTTGTGAGTGATGCAGCAGTAGTAGGCTTGGAACTCAAAAACGCGTATGATCATCTCCTGGCTGCGTCAACTTATGGTGGATATGATGTGTGGTAAGAACGTTTTATTTGTTGTACTTATTTGACGACCTTGGTTTGTGGCGGCGGACAAGTACCTACTCTGTTATAAAGTAAGAATTTTCTGATTCCCAGTTGGATTCCCGCTGCGGAACAAAATGTTGTTCCTAATCTGGTTGTTGTGGTACCATTGCTTGTAGTTTCTTATACCCACGCACGACACATGAAATCCTAGTGCGGGCTAGCATGCAGGCAGATACTGAAGATGAATTTACCTTTGTTCTCAATTCTGGTTCTAGCTAATTCAGACTGGCCTAGCGAGCTACCTAAAATGTAATTTTCAGGTATCGATCAGTGCCGCCAGTTAACACCCTAGTTCTGGGGACTGGTTTAAATCCATACATAGGATTCCACTATGCTATGGAAGGCGGCAACGCGCCGCCTCTACAGGATGTAGCGAGGGCAGTGGCGCATAAGATCAAGTCTGCTTTGCCGTGAGTACCATAGTGTAGTGTTGTCTTTTTGACCAACTGGAAAATCTACTCCGAAATTTCGTTATTTATGAAAGGAGACTTTAATTTTGATATTGCACCAGTAGATGGCGTTAATGTAAATTCTCATTAGCCTCTGTGTTAGAAGATCATGTTATCATAAATGATAACATGATCTTCTCTAAGGTTGTTCGAGCTCTGATGCAGCGAATATTTTGTCAGTTTTTTATGAAAACAATCCAAACTTAGATCAAATAATATTCGATCCAAATTACTCGGATAAAAAAATTACTCGGATCAAAGTCATACTGGCTCCGATCCGAGTAATTTTCTATCGTTCTTTTTACTGATCGCGCCACCGCTAGGCTCCGTTGCTGTACTAATTACAGCTTTAGTTCTCCAGTAAAAAAAAAGATGGCGATTATTTCCAGAGGCTGGCTAAGCGGCGCAAGTACTGAGAAAGCATCGCCCGGCAGCGAGCCAGCTATTCGTGCGGAAAGCCTTTCAATGCGATGCGGCCTCTACGATGCACAACGGCAGGGTACCTCTGTAGCAGTGTCGCCCGACCGCCGCCTCGCCGCCTTCGCCGACGGATACGGACGTGTTGCCATATTAGATGTGAATAGAGGACATCTGATAAGACTTGTCAAAGGCTGCAGGGATGCTCAATGTGCCTTTGTTCAGGTATATTCAGCTCTAATTTTGTTTTTTTTTATGTCAGCAAATGACAAGACAATCAAGGGGCCCACCTGATGTTAAACACCACGCCTGACTACTGATTACAGATGCAGTGCCACCCAAATATAAAGTTTTTAAGTGTTTGCGTGGCACTGCACTGCGCTTATCACCCCGAGACATTGTTTTTAAGTTTCTTTCGGCCAGTAATGCCCTTCAAACCTAAACACAGTAATGCTTGCACACTACAGCTTGGAGATCTGACACTGCGGTGGTACCCTACCCACCAAGATGGACTCTTGCTGAAAAGAACTTTTAGTATATTAAACACTATTACCATCAAGCTTCGCTTCTGCCCATTATCGCATTCGCTGGCCCGAGTTGCTTTATGTTTCATACTAGCTACGTGTGTTTCAATTGGAGGACATATTCTTATTAATCCAGTCTAAGGCCTACAGAGAGTTATTATAATATTAATCTTTTGCAGATCTTCGAAAATGACGACAAGAAACCCCAGCTCTCTACAATCAAAGATGTAAAGCGTGCTCTGTTCCTAATCATTTACAACCCTAAAAAAGGTTTAATAGACATCCGACTTATGCAAAGGGGGAATAGAGTCGCTGTGTTCACTGCCACTAAGAACGGACGACTGTTGTATAACACGTGTGGGTTAGTCGGAGCAGAGAAGAACTATACATATAAAAAACTAAACCTTCCGGAGTTCCAGTGTGTTCTCATCGACTCTGATGGTAAACTTAAAAAGATCCACATTCCATTCTTTTATGCGTTAGAAGGCGAACACTCTCAAAAGTCGAAGGATCTACAAGTATTAAGAGAATTCCGTGACAGTATCAAGAAAACTACAATCATCGATGAAAACACCGAAGATCTTTTAAAGATAGTTTCCGAAATACAAACTACGGATATCAAAAAACATTGTTTGGATTTATTAGTCAAAAAGTATGAAGTGCCACCGAAGTTCGTAATGTCTTGTTTAGCGATATTTTGGAACAGTTTCGACGTAGAAGACACCCAAACTGTGGAGTTAAAGCATTATTTTGCGAATCTGGCATTCGTGACTTTGTTTTTTAGACTTATCAACAACGAAAACATCGAGGACATGCAAGAATTAACTGGAAAAATACAAGAGTTTCTGAGAAAAGAAAAAGGGTTCGAATTTACCGAGTGCACCGTAAACGAAGACCAAATGGATAGTTTTCATTTACTAGAAGATGATAATTGTATTTTGGAAAGGTTGCTAACTTTAGCGCAAGAGAAGGATTACAAGGAACAACAACATGTCAGGGTCAAGTTTGCAGAAAAGAATACAAGTTCTTACAAAGATTTTGTGTCTTGTTTCCAACTAGAAGAAACTACGAAATTCATAACATTGAAATCCGAGACATCGTTAGACAAACGCAATAATCTAGCTTCAATTACATTCAAGTGCATTTTTCAAATGACTAAGCTAAATCTGTTAAATAACTTTGTGAAGGAATGCCGCGTCGATCCCAAGGAAATTATCAAACTTCTGATCATGCAGTTAATGAATACTTCTTTGGAAGAGATCAGTTTGGAACTTATAGAGAAACTGATAGTAGTTTTGTACTATTTGTGCAGCGTGACAGAAGAGGCTACCAGTATAACGTACAATGAAGTGTCGCCTTGGTGGCAGACCATTCGCGATATATTAGTCGATATGTCGTGCCCGCTGAAAAGCATGATCGTCGCAATGGCTTGCAAAGCCGTCAGCAAAATGTTCGAAATAAATATTGAAAGAGACGACGAAGCCGATGTCTGGGAATCAGTCACTAAGGAGAACGCAAAATGGGGCCTTCTTATAGGAAAACTTGAAGATATATCCATTCTCAGCATAGTTTTGATGTTCAAAGATAAATTCTTTGGCAAATCCTTGCCGAAGCTACAGGCTACTGATTATAACATCAATCTGAAATACGTGTACACGAGAGGAAAAGGTTCAGTAACTGAATTGATAGCTAAGTGGCTATGTGGTATGGGAGTGCTCCCTGAAGCTATATTAGCCAATGAACTGATAGAAATACACGACAGTAAAACAGAACCGCAAGTAACGGAAACTGACGATGCATCGTACGTATTCGCAGAAAACAATCGCATTTACGTAGACGAGAATCCTAAGATATTCAAGTGGCTGTCACTACTGCGTCGCCAGTTCCCGTTGAGCACTACAGCTGATTTCATAATCGCCAATATGTGTTGGGAATATGCCATCGCTTGGCAGAAGAGTTTCCAGAAAACAGAACTACTGGACGCGGTCATCCACTGCCTCGTAAACATAACGGACCAGCATATTAAACTAGGCTTGTTCTCCATAATTTGGTCCACTTACATCAAACACAGTTTCGAGGTGAGCTGTCGGCTGGTCAACAAAATCGGCAGATTACCGAAAGACTCTTTCAGTTTACAAGATTTAGGAACAGATAACGCTAGCTTATTGAAGTTTCTCGAACGCACCACAAAATACTTGGAAAGTTTTCTTAAACTCGCCGCGCTGCCTCCAAACAATGAAAAACACAAGATAGAGTTTGAAAAGATATGGAACGAAAGCTTGCCGTCTCTAGTCGAAGTTGCCCAAAACACTAAACTCGTTAATATTGATATCTTGAATCTGAACTACCAGATATCATGTACGATTTACTTCCAATGTCACTTCAACTTGAAGTTCTCAAAGCCCCTGGATACGCTTTACGATATCGACTATCAGTACATTTTGGAAGCGCTAACTGGAAATGTCGTAACGAGAGAAATCAATATGAAAGCTTCTGAAAAATTAAGAAACCCTAGAATGAAGTTTTTGACGAAGCTGATCAGAAATGCCGTGGAGACGATAAGTTCGGAGTCAGATAGCGAAGGGCCGCCTTATAACAATGAAGAGTTTACGGAATGGATACAAAATATCATTGTATTAGCAGAATTGTGGAGTGTTGATACTGATTTCATGAAGTGTCAGCAGGTAATTCTTTTAAATTATTTTCTGTACTTACCTATAGCATGGCCGGTAAAACAGGCTTGGAGTAAGTTCGGCTACGCCGTACTGTTTCGGTTTTAATAAGTATTTTCCCCATTAGACAGTAAATAACAGTGTATGTGCAGAATAAAAGACAGGCACCCGGTCAATGGTTTATTCAAGACTGATTCGCCAAGCCTACCCTCACCTACATATACAACACCTCCACCCTTATTTAACAATAATACCTACTTACATGAATATAACCTTATTATTAACAACTAAATACTTAATCTATTTCTTCGAACCCATATCGTACAGGGGGGTTTCGGCTTCTCTTCGAGGAACCACGCTCGGTCTTACTGTTACATGAGTCTCTGTTTGGCGACACATCGGGCTTCAACGGAGAAGTACGAGGTACTGCGGTGATCACGTCCTGTGCCGCCCCCGCCGCTAGTGCGGGGTTATTAGGAGCTATGCTACCCCCCATACTACTCTCCCCCGAAACACCTGCACCCTGTTCTGGACCCTCGCCCCTGGTAATGGGAATAGCCAAAGATTTTCGTGAATGTCTATTTAATTCTAACTTTGGTGCCACTATATCGATATCTACTTTTTTGCCTGCGATAGACCTATTGTCATTTTTCGTAGCTCTTTGTTTTAGCTGATCGATATGTCTATGAATTTCGGTTCCAAACCTAGATACTATGCAGTAATCGCTACCCCCTAACTTGCTGCCCACCGTTCCAGCGACCCATTTATCAGAGCCCCGATATTCACGATACCAGACTTGTGAGCCTGGCTGGAGCTGGCGCTGCGAGCCCCCCGCGTCCCGCTCACTACGCTCTTGACGAGCGACGACACGAGATTCTCGTTCCGGCTTTAAGTTATCCAATCTCATTCGAAGGTTGCGACCTTGCAAAATACAGGCGGGGCTATCGCCGGTAGTAGCATGTGTTGTATTCCTGTAGGCTAGCAGAAATCTACACAAAGCCGTATCTACATTGATATTTTGTTTAAAAGCTTTTTTGATAACGCGTTTACATATTTTTACGGCATTTTCCGCAGCTCCGTTGGAGGCTGGATGATAAGGAGCCGAAAAAAGATGTTCTACTCCATTATGTTTTAGGAAAGCTTGAAACTCAAAACTTGAGAAAGGCGGTCCATTATCGCTTACCGTCTGCTTGGGCAGACCAAACTTTGAAAACAAGTCGCGAAGTACCGATATAACCGCCCCTGCAGTAGTTCTCTGCATTTTGATCGCTTCTATCCATTTCGAGCACGAATCCACCACCACTAAATATGTTAACCCATCTAAAGGCCCTAAAAAGTCTAAATGCAACCGAGACCACGGGCGTGAGGGCCAAGGCCACGAGCGAGGCGCGTGCGCGGGCGGCGCGTCGGCGACCGCGGCACACACGGTGCACGCGCGGCACTCCGCCTCCACTGCTTCGTCGATGCCCGGCCACCACACGTAACTACGAGCCAATGCTTTGGTTTTTACTATTCCCATATGGGGGTCGTGCAGCTCGGAAATTACCTTTTTCCTACATGACGTGGGTATAACGACGCGGTGACCCCACATAATACAACCTAGTTCACAGTATAGCTCCTTCTTCCTATTATGGTAGGGATTGAGTTCCTTAATAGCTACCTCCGTTGGCCACCCATCCACTATATAGCTTAGAACACGACTTAAAATAGGGTCACCTCTTGTCTCTTTTTTCAGAACATTGTAATCTAAAAGCAAAGCTTCTGTTGAAAAGTGCAGATACGTTTGCTCGGGTAGGTCTGCCTCTTCCGACGCTGTCTCGTTCTTCTGCGACGCGATCAAACGTGAAAGAACGTCCGCCGTGTTTCTATCTGTCTTAACATATTCTATCTCAAAGTCATAGGCTGCTAATTTAATCGCCCATCGTTGAAGACGACTGGCTACTGCGGTAGGAATACCGATATTCGGTCCAAAAATGCTTACAAGAGGTTTATGATCGGTACGTAATACAAATCTCCTACCGTATAGGTACTGGTGAAATTTTTCCACCGCAAAAACTATCGCCAAGGCCTCCTTGTGAATTTGACTGTAATGTAACTCGTGCGATGTTAGCGAGCGCGAAGCGTAGGCAACGACGCGCTCCGCGCCCCCCCCGCGCGCGCGCTGCGCTAGCACGGCGCCCAGCCCGCTCGAGCTCGCGTCCACCGTCAACACTGACTCGCCCTCCATGTCAAAATGAATGAGCGTTTTTGTACTACACAAAAAGCTTTTAACCTGCCTAAAAGCTGCGTCCTGTTCGTTACCCCACGACCAATGTCTGCCCTTTTTCAAAAGATTATATAGTGGTGACAGATATGAGCTTAAATTATGAATGAACTTCCCATAAAAGTTAACCATTCCGATAAAGGATTTTAATTCCGTGGTATTCGTAGGGTGAGGCATCGTAACTATCGCTTTAACCTTATCTGGATCAACCCGGACGCCATTCCTGTCAATAATAAACCCTAGGTACCTTACTTCTTTACTAAAGAATTCACACTAATTTTTCTTAATTTTTAATCCATTTTTTTCCAAAATGCTTAACACTTCCTTTATAGATCTAACGTGACTTTCATAATCGCTGTTCTTTATTAAAATGTCATCGTAGAAAACCACTACACTCGGAACATTTTTAAACAGGTTGACCATTATTTTTTGGAAAATTCCCGGACTAGATGATAATCCATATACTAGACGAGAGTATCTAAATAAGCCTCTATGCGTGTTGATTACGGTGTAGTTTCTAGAACGCTCCGATAGCACCACCTGGTTATACGCCTGTGATAAATCGAGTTTTGTAAAGAACATATTCCCCCCAAGATTACTGAACAGATCCTCCATTTTTGGAACCGGAAATCGATCGATCGCTAAAACTTTGTTAAGGGTTACCTTATAGTCGGCACATATTCTCAAGGCACCGTCGGCTTTTCGTACCACTACCAGGGGCGTGGCCCAGTCCGAGTGGTCCACCGGCTCGATGACGCCGGCGCTCAGCATGGCGTCGAGCTCGGCGTCCACGCGCTCGCGCAGCGCGTACGGCAGCGGCCGCGCGCGGCAGAACAGCGGCACCGCGCCCTCGCGCACCACCAGCTCCGCCGTACCACCCGTGTACCGACCCAAGGACCCGTCAAACAGAGATTCATGCCTGGAAACAATTTCATTGACTATTGTATTAGCGTTCGACACACTATGGGCTGTGTTATAGGCAAAGTGGTTGGGTTGCAAATTATTTTTAAATATTTGTACAGGTATGCTCAATTCAGCCAGCCATTGGCGACCCAGTAGATTGGTTGTCCCCCGATCGATTACATACAAGTCCAAGATTTTACTGAGCCCCTTATAGGTGACAACCGTTTCTATGTAACCTAATGGTTGAATAACGGTACCATCGTAAAACCTCAAATTAATGTGACATGATTTTAGATTGATATTTCTAAAGCATTGTTCATACACACTTCTACTTATACACGACAAAGCCGACCCGGTGTCGACTTCCATTGTAAGCAAGCAATTTTGAACTTTAATGGTAATACACACCGGTTTGTAATTAGTTAACGACATCTGATACATTGGTTCGTCTCCGCGTTCCTCATACTCATTGTCCTCCTGGTTCGGATTATCGCCGAATACGCCATCGTCTTCCTCGTCCAGCAAGTGCAAGGGCGCCCGTTCCCGGCCGCCTGGCGCCGCCGCTGCAGCACCACGCCGTCCGCGCGCCACCGACCAGCCTCGACCGCCGCCGCCGGCACCGGCTCCCCTGCCGAAATTGTGGCCGCGCCCGCGTCCTGACCTTGCTTCATAAAAACCGGCAGTTCCCGCCCCCTCTGACCGTCTCGTATTGTATCCTTGACCCTTAAAATCTCTTTTAGGGCACACCCGTCTCAAGTGACCTAATTCATGACACCAACTGCACGCGTAATCTTTGAACAAGCAATTCGTAGCTATATGTCTTCTGTCTCCACATCTAGAACATTCTCCGCCGCTCAGTTTGTGTAGTTGTTCCGCTGCTGGTTCCGCCGAATTTTTACCCTCCACTGCACTTGCATCTCGTTCAGCCGCTTCCAGCGACAGCGCCAGTGTGACCGCGCGATTGTAGTTCAACTTTTCCTCGGAAAAAAGTCTTTGGCGAATAATTTCACTTTTCAGACCACACACTAGCTGGTCCCGAATGTTTTCATCTAACGACGATCCGAACTCGCAGTATTTGGACAGCTTCTTCAACTCTGACACATATTCCGCTATTGATTCATTGAACTGACGACGTTGTCGGAACTTGTATCGTTCTGCCAGCACCGAAGGTTTTGGTTGTAGATGTGCTTCTAAAAGTTCCACAGCTCGATTGTATGATAATGATGATGGCTTAAGCGGGCTAGCCAATGTAGAAAGTAATTCGTACGCTTCATCCCCCATAACGGAAATTAATGTAGGTAGCTTTAGTTCACTCGTCACTTTGTTCACCAAAAAGTACATTTCAATTCGTTCCACATAACCAGACCAGTTTCCCGTTTTGACTGCGAATTCTTTCATTTTCCCGACCGACATTTTTAGATAACAGTTGTTAAATATTAACACCAACGATGATAAAATTTTGTCCTCGTTCGCCACTGCAGAATAAAAGACAGGCACCCGGTCAATGGTTTATTCAAGACTGATTCGCCAAGCCTACCCTCACCTACATATACAACAGTATGAGATGCCTAATATGTTTTGTGACGTTACAGGTGATCGCCCTTTACCACATGGGCTACGACGCACTAACAGAGAGCATAATCCACTTGATTGAGAAACCTGTGATGGTGCTATCTCCAATCCTAGCTATAACGATCCAACGACTGAAGCGTAGTCTAGAGCACTCTGGCAATCAGCCGGAATGGATCGTCTCTGTGCCGCCGCAACTGTACAAACGCCTTCAGAATACTGTGAGTTTTATTCACTATGGATCTTTTTTTTTATTTATGTGCTTTATTGCTTGTTTAATTTATTTATTAATTCGTAAGTACCAACACTATTTTTGATAAAATTAAAGAATCAAAATCAAAAATTATTTATTTCAATAGAACCACAAGGATCACTTTGAAACGTCTTACAAGCTAGGAATATTTACACCAGTTCCAACGCGCCCATGCCGTAAAAGAACTGGCAACAACATCGGCTGGGTTCCTATCGCTTTTTTGCCATGAACCTTGCTATTGTTATGGATGCCGAGTAGAGTTGGAGCACATTCTATATACTGATAGTGGTGATATATTGATAGTGGTGTCGATTCTGTTGCAGCATTTTCTAAACTTAGCTAACTAAAATTATCGCGGTCCTTTGTATTTCAATTCATTAGAAAAGGACTGCAACAATTTTAGTTAGTTTTGTTTAGGAAATGTTTTAACAGAACCGACACCTATATAGGCATAGCTAGGCACCATTAATCAAAAAGTTAACTTCGGTAATAGAAAAATTAACTTCGTTAAACGTTAAAGCGTTACATTTTTGACGACCAATGTGGCGCGGTGGGCGAAGGTCCGCCTGCGACGCGGAGGTTGCGGGTTCGATTCCCGCCTTGGGACAAATGTTTGTAGGATCTGCAAATATTTGTTCCGGGTGTTCTGGGTGTTTTCTATGTATAATAAAAAATATCTATTTATGTATTGTATTGTATTAAATATATATCAGTCATCTAGTACCCATAATACAGCTCTGTTTAACAGCAGCTTACCTTGGGCTAGATGATGCTGTGTGGATTGTCCAGCATTATTATTATTATTATTATTATTTCGGAAGAATTAACGCAAGTTAACGTTAATCGTTAATCCGCTAATTTGTCTAAAATTCTAAAATTCGAGTTAGGTCAAATAAACTGACGTGTTTTGTTACACACTGACAGCTTATTGACAGGTTGCTGATTGAAATCAGATTGCAACCGAGTTGCGTGAAACATAGCGCAGCAGATAATAGTATAGCTAAATTATACCCCTGGATAAATAAATAATTAACCTAACCATACTGACCTAACTATTTTGTATGGTGTGTGCCTATCCTCAGAATAAGTTCCTAAATTTATCCCCTTAATCTTACCGCAGGCAGCAGTTATGACAAAATGTTGAATACTTCCCAGGTGCTGGATACATCAATACCCGCACACCCCTCACTGGCCACTACCATAACCGTCCTGCAGGATATAACGCAGCATAATATAGCGAAAAAGACGAAACTCACCCCTGAAGATGTCCAGAATATGAAACTAGCTGAACTCATTGTAGAAAGCTGCGAAGTCTTGATACGACGAAAACTGTAGTTTTTTTTATTTTAATTACATTATGTAGGTAGTGGTATTGAATAAAACTTGTTAATAGATAGTTTACGTACTTACTTCACTTGTATATAATAACGATGTATTATTATTCAGCATCATTGTAAATCCAAGATGTCCGCCGCCATAAAATGGCGGATCACAACTCACCCATTAAGATCCTTGACAATCCTTGAATTTTCGTGTAGCCCGTGAAGTTTCGAACACTATTGTGGCTCGTGTGTTGAAGATATTTTAACGAAAATAAAAACAAATAAAAGATTTATCCTTTTTTTAAAATCACACCTTAGCATTATTATCATATCGATCGAAGCACGGAAGCACCGACTCTCAAACCGCGCTGAGCGCTTATGGAGGGAAAACGTATCGCTCCTCGTCGCGCGCACTATTACCCGATTCGTTGCGATGTCTAATTTTGCAAACTTCTAACTGTGGCGTTGAACAAAATTACCGTGACACGGCTGCCGTGCCAAGCGCCATACGATTAAATGACACGGCTCCTGTGTCTTCAGCCATGCGGAAAAGAAAACTGTGTTTTTACCATTTTTACGTCGTAAGCATAGAACTTTTAGTTTACATTCGAAATCTAACGTGAACGGTCAGGAACGGTAGTTTCAAGTGATAATAAGTAGAAAAATAAGTGTATTTTTGGAAATGGATGGTAAGTGGCGTTTTTAGTAAAGGTGTGATAAACCTTTTCTACTGAAATTAGTTTACATAGAAACCTTTTTTACATAGTCCTTTGTCGTTTTCAAATCGGAATCTGCTCTGTTTTGGAATCTTCTGAACTCTTATTGAACTCCTGAACAGTGACAACCACAGCCGAAATCAAGACTCCCGCATCTGTAGACGTACTCGGCAAACTCTCAATTATCCTGATTTGTTCATACGTACTACATCCTACTTCGGGAGCGGTAATTGTCTTTTGCGCTAAGATTCTCCTAAAATGTAAAAAAATGTTCTTTAAAATCGTTCAAATTTCTTACAAAAAATAAGCGGTTTTTTAATATTATTTATTTCAATTATAAATAATAATAATAAAGCCTCATTTATTTCCTTAATAACTTAATTATTACAATTCATTTGTTAAATAATTAATAGGATAATTCATGCAAAAAGAAAAAAAAAGTTTTTTCAATTATATTATTACACAAAAATCCTCATCATTAAAATTTTCAAAAAGGTTGGTGACTCCTATTTTTTAAAAAACAATACAATATCCAGAAACGAATGCTTGATTAACGTTAAAAAAAATGTATTTTTATCCGCGCTGACCGACGGACCGAGACGGTCTACGTTTCATTATACTTACAAACGTGTGGACGACCGTCTCAGACTCTAGACAACTTTTGTCTGAGACGACCGATGACGGTAGCACTCACTTCTCTTGCATCGCGATGATGTAGAACTGTGATGTAGAAGATGTGCCTAGTAGGTACGCTCGCGCGGTCTTCACTCGACCAACCTAAACCTACTTCCTCTTTTACTTTATGGTGTCTGTGGCTGAGTTTGCCACAATTTTGCCAATGTCAAAACGACAAAATCTTTATCTGTACAACGATGGAGGTTTGAGTATGAAAAATGGTCGGTCTAACAGAGGGAGACTCAACCATAATTTGGAAACAAGGTGATTTATTTTAACCTGCAAGACAACAGCACAAATATATTAAAGTTGACCAACCTAAAAACATCGCTGTGTATATACAATCATGCCCATAGCGGCACTGAATGAATTATGAAGTGTCAGTCGAGCACGGGCGAGTGACAATGACAACACAAAAACATGTCATAACAAACAGCTGTGCTATCATTCATTCATTCTTAGGTCTTGTTTGTCAAAAATAAATAAAATTAATTTGAAAGAATAACTCCGAAGTAATCCAAGTTAATCTTTGAAGCTGTGTATTTAAAAAGTTAATTAAGTGATATAAAAATGGCTCCCAAAGCCGCCGGAGATGCTCCAAGGTCTAATTCAGCTGTATACAAAGACAAAAGCAAACCAACTGATATTCGTCTGAGCAACATAAATGCCGCTAAAGGTAAGACATCTGATTCTTTTTATTAAAATATCTACAAATGTACGTGTAATTGCGTAAAGAAGCTATCGTAGATCGATTACTTTTAACAAAAAAATACTCTTACCTAAATATATTTTACAAAAAATTCTCATTTAACAATTTTCGTAAGATTCTGTTTATCGAATTGGATATCACATGATCAAGAATATAATAAATTGCACCTACTATCTACAGTCTTAATTATTCTAAGCCTACATTAATATTTAGATTGATCTTAAAATCATTTATTTAAAAATGTTACCTACCTTGTTTACTAGCTAATTAAATCTTCTCTTTCAGCTGTATCAGATGCCATTCGCACCAGTCTGGGCCCACGGGGAATGGATAAAATGGTAGTTCTGTCCTTCCTTACAATCCTAATGATAATTAAGTAGTAGGGTTTAATTTAAAATTAATGAATCATGTCACAAATTATTATCTAAGAGACTTGTACTTGTACACTGAGCTGTGAGGTTACTGGAGAGGTTGTTATCAGTAAGTTACAGTCAAGCGCTGGTAAAACCTGATATTATAATCTGACACAAGAAAAAGTTGAAAACACCCTCACTTCATAACCAAGTACAGTTCATGCTTGTTGTACATGAGTAGAATTATTATAATATTAGGTCTATCTTAATTAGAATAGTTTCAATCCTCAGGTGTTGATTTCAGATTCAAGCTGCAAATGGAGAAGTTACTATTACAAACGATGGTGCGACTATCTTGAAGCAAATGAGCGTAATCCACCCTGCAGCCAAAATGGTATATTTATATTGTATGTAGTAGTAGGTAGAATTAAAATCTTGCAAAAAAACAATAGCTCAACTATTGTGTCAGATATCTCAGCGTTTAGTTTGGGCTAGATATGACTGTGTTAAAATGTCTGTCAATGTTTATTTGTTTTAAGGTCCTTATTTTAATCCACTTGACTGATACCTATGATACTACACTTGACTGATATCTTATGCATTGATGTTGATTTACTGTAAAAAAAAATAAGCTAGGGACTTACTTATGAGATTGAGTTTAGATTAGTTTTTTAATAGCACAATCATAATCAGTTAACACACTTGAGCAACTTATTATTATTATTTATCTATAGCTTTCACCCCATACATTTTCTCTGTTTGTTTTTGCAGTGGGTGGCGCACTGGCCAATAGACTGACCTTCTGTGTGTAGTTTATTCTATTAAAATGTCACATTGTTCAGGAATTGTGTGCAGCAGACATGCTTGCTGTTTTATGCAAAACCTTAATTGTTTCCGCACCACATATGCTCTCCAGAAATGTTTAGTCACATTATAATAAATTACTACTACGAGAATTAAAAAATAAATATGTCTATATATTTTCAGCTGGTGGAGCTTTCTCGTGCTCAAGACATTGAAGCAGGAGATGGCACCACATCTGTAGTGGTGATTGCTGGTGCACTCCTGGATGCTTCTGAGAAGCTCTTGCAGAAGGGCATCCACCCTACTGTCATCTCAGAAGGGTTTCAAAAGGCGCTGCAAATGGCTTTACAGGTAAAAAATTATAAAAAGATTGAAGGAAGAAAAATATTTTTTTATGCTAAACTATGTAAGAGTCATGCTACACAGGTGGTTCTCCCGCCGCGGGAATCCGCGTGACAAAGCTGCCGCTGACCCTCTATATACACGGAACGCAGTTTATCGCTGTCTTTTGTTCATTTTACCACGCACGGGCACGCACGACTAGCGAACGCCCTCGCACAATGTCTCGCGCAGAATGACGCAATAGCGGGAAAGCGCCCGTGTAGTTTGAAGCGCTAGTTATCAGCGGCGGTTTGACGCTGCATGCGGCGCGGCGGTCGGATTTTTTCCGCCTGTGAATCGCGACGGGAAACCGCGCAGTGCAGTATGCAGCATATAACTTGCATATTCAATTGTGTCTAGTGCCGTTCAGCCCCCCTAGCATGACGATTTCATCTCTACTCTACAGTAGAATAGACAACACAGTTTCTTGTCTTCTAATTTTCTCTTTCGCGCGAGCAAACGAAACGTTTTATTTTGACAGTATTCTAGTAATCAAATTGACAGATATAATCATGTGACATGAAGGCATTTTCTTCGCGGAGAATAAATTGGAATTTTTCCTCAAATCCATTTTTAATTACACAATTATTCATAGTTTTTTATTTAATAAACAAGGGATAATAATTATGATCTTTTTAGATAAACGCAGAGATAAAAGCTTGTCTAGGTCTCAGGAGATGTAGACAGTTTCCGAAGAAATGTTTTAATTCTCGAATGTCAAAAATAGAGAAAATTGAACGCCATGCTTGCATTTGTAGACTCATCTCTAGGGTAGAATAGAGAAGCTTCTTTCCGCTCATTCTTTCCATCGCCATGCTCGGGACCGAAGAAATGTTTCTACACTCTACACTTACCTGTTATTTTTCTCTACTCTCTATCTAGGGTACTAGACAAAATCGTTGTCTACGCTGGGCATGCTAGCCCTGCAGAAGTGGATTCCCGCTGTGGGAGAACCGCCCGTGTAGTATGGCTCTGAGACAGTTGCATTCGTTTTATAGAGTGTTTAAATAGGAAAGTATGCAAGTTGTTCAAATAAAAACCAATGTTCGCACTGAGTCTGACAGATTCAGCGCGGATGGAAGCGCGCGCATCCCACGTCAGTCGCCGCTTAAGCTCTGCGAATATTTGTCATTAAATATCAGATATTATACACATACACGTTTCAAATTTTTAGATTGTGGAAGGTATGGCCACTCCAGTGGACCTGGCCAATGAGGAAGTTCTATTGAAGGCCGCAGCAACATCACTCAACTCAAAAGTAGTGTCTCAGCACTCCACCATCCTGGCTCCCATTGCTGTGCAAGCTATTCGCGCTGGTAAGATCTATGACTGAATATTTTTAATCAATTGTTAGGTGGGTTAGTGTCAAAATCTCCTTTAAAAATTCCCATAGGCAATTTTGGGAATGTTAGTATCAAATCCACTTTGGAGCTTCAACTTAGTCTAATGGTCAATTGTTAACTTACAACTAGACTAGCTTAGACTTAAATTTGTGATTGTTTCTGGATATTTCGAAGCGATTCTCGACTTCCCATTGGTAGAACTTAATGCAGATAGTTTAGATTGTTTCATTACTATTTATTTCTAACTTGTTCCATACAGTTATGGATCTAATTCCAAATGGTGTCGGCGCTCGCGTGGACCTACGTGACGTGAAGGTTATAGAGCGCATCGGAGGAACTGTCGAAGATACGGAGCTGGTTCAGGGTCTGGTGATCGCGCATCGCGCGTCTAACGTTAATGGACCCCATCGCATCGAGAAAGCAAAAGTGGCCTTCATTCAGTTCTGTATCTCACCACCCAAGACTGATGTATGTTGTTTTGTTATTAGCAATAATGTCAATTTTATTTTGACATTGCATGGCAAGACATACTGCCTAAATGGTGGTAAGTTTGCCTCAAACACCTGCCTTTTCAATGTGGTCGATTGTGGTTAATTAATTTCAAAACTAGTGTGAGATGAGATGAGATGATGATTTCAAGGAAATCAAGATTTTTATGTTTCGATTTTTACCTTCAGATTTTTTCGACCTTTCTATTTCGAAAAATAATCGACATCTACCATTGTACGAAAGGGATAAAACGGTCAAAATTTATCGAAGTTACTCACGTTAATTTACAGTATCTTTATAAGTCGAAAAACAATAAAGTTTGAATGGTGTAATAAATAAAAGTCATCAAAAATCATTCTCTATCACGCTGGTAGTAATTCAAAGTGAAATCTGTAACTTTATTGAAAAAAAATTAAATTACTTTAAAAAAAATAATCAAAATAACAGATGGACCACAATGTGATTGTATCGGACTACGCCGCTATGGACCGTGTGCTGAAAGAAGAACGTCAGTACATCCTCAACATCGTGAAACAGATCAAGAAGGCTGGTTGCAATGTGTTGCTTGTACAAAAATCTATTTTGAGGTATGAATATGTTTATAGGTTTGAACCTCTTTTAAGAAACTGGGAAAAATAATCTTTATTACATATAAAAAAGCAATCCTACCTGTCTCTGCACGCTAAGATCTTTTATACTATGCAACGGATTTTAATGCGTTTTTCATTATAAGATAGTGAAGGAAGTTTATAATACAGTTTGTAGTCATGTGTAGCCATGTTTTAGGCAATTAAGTTGAAACTTGGACCTATTTTTTAAATTTATTTTTATTTTTGTAGGCTATAATATTTTTTCTTCTTGCAGAGATGCTCTGAGTGACTTGGCTATACACTTCCTGGATAAAATCAAGACCATGGTCATCAAAGATATTGAGCGCGAAGATATCGAGTTTGTGTGCAAAACTCTCGGTTGCAGACCTATTGCATCTCTGGACCACTTCACAGCTGAAAACTTGGTCAATGTTGATCTGGTTGAAGAAGTCAACGAGCCTTCAGGGAAATACATCAAGGTATGTAGGTACTCATTGTTCATTTGATTTGATATGTAGATGAATGAGCAAAGATCCATTCCATCGTCAATTGCGCTTTCAAAAAGCGGCCTTATACTACTCCTGTGATAGAGATTCATTAACATCAGTTTGGATTGCTGAAACTAGCGTATTGCCACAGAAGAGATAATATTAGTACTACATAAGAATGGCCACTCCCTACCTCCCACCGGTTTTACTTACCTCACTCTGGTCGCGAGCTCGCCGGCACTTCCGCCGTCACTGAAGCTCTTTTCAGATGCATGAGCGAGGCCAACCATGACACACAATTAGAACGGCACCGTTTACGTACACAAAATATGCGGCACTGTTTACATACATAACTATGTTGTGATTGTTTGATACATTTTGTATATTTCTTTTCCGATATTAGATGACCGGCTGCAACACCGGCGGGCGTACAGTGAGCGTAGTTGTTCGTGGTACGTCCGGCGCCGTGGTCGCCGAGGCGGCGCGCTCGCTGCACGACGCGCTGTGCGCCGTGCGCTGCGTCGCGCGCCGGCCCGCGCTGCTGCCCGGTGGCGGCGCGCCCGAGGCCGCCGCCGCTGCCGCGCTGGCGCGTGCCTCGCAGACTGCCCCTGGGGCCGACCACTACTGCCTGCGCGCGTACGCAGACGCACTTGAGGTCGTGCCATCCACGCTAGCGGAGAACGCAGGTACACACTGCCTGCTCCACTGCCTTATCGCAGCGGGAGAGGCGTGATACTACCCCTGGCGCACCGACTACCCTGCCTGCGCGCGTACGCAGAGGTTGTGTGTTCAAAGCTAAAATCGGTGGTACCTATGTTAAAATGTTAGTACCTACTGTACCTATTCTTTGGTGGTTTTATTGTCAGGTCTGAACCCCATCGAGACAGTGACGGAGCTTCGTGCCGCGCATGCGTGCGCGACGGACGGCGGCTGCGGCGCTGGTGTCAACGTGCGGCGCGGCCGTGTCACGGACATGCGGCAGGAGAACGTGTTACAGCCTCTGCATGTGACAGCCTCGGCCTTAGGGCTCGCTACAGAGACTGTGCGCGCTATACTTAAGATAGACGACATTGTAAGTTGTATTTATCTAAGACTAACTACTAAAAATAAAATATCCTAAAAACGGAAATATTATATAAGTAGCTGACCCGCGCTTCAGCTGAATGCGGTTTGACTGGCGTTATTTTTCTCATTAGCCAAATTGGTCCAGCCATTTTCGAGTTTTAGCGAGACTAACGAACAGCATTTCATTTTTATATTTAAGAAACTTGAAATAAAAGATGTAGTAGAGTTCTTTGGGATAGAGCTCGTCCGGGGAAGGACTACCACCATACCTATTTCTGCCGCCAAGCAGTAATGCTCGCATTGCTGTGTTCCTATGGTTTATGGTTTCCTGTGAAATTACTGGCCCATGAGGCTTTCGACCTTAGCCTCAAGGTGGCAACCCGCGAGTGATACCTCTGGTATTGCAAGCGTCCATAGGCTGCGGTAACCGCTTTCCATCTTGTGGGCCTTACGCTTGGTTGCCACTTCAGTTGTATAAAAAAAAATGTCTTTTGGAGATGGACATACAATGTAAGTAAATACATATTTATTATGTCTTTTAACTTCCTTAATTTTGTTTCAGGTAAACACACTAAACTAAAAAGATGATGAAGGTTTATGGAAGTTTCAACAAAATATAGTTTTTAATTTAGTTGGGTTTTTGTTTCACAGCATAACATTGAAATGTAAATTTGTGAACAAAATAATTCCAACCATCTTTTTGAATAGTCATATTCAGTGAGCTTTTTGTTTAAATTATATTATTGAGATCTTGTTATGAAAGTCACTTACAACTCTGTTTGTCCAAAGCAGTATTGACACAAACTACATAATAATTATTCGTTTCATTGGTAAACAAATTTAGTTTTTATTGCTTTTTCTTTATGCCAGTGATGGATGAACTTAAATTTTAGCTAACATTAATGGTTTAAACAGCTTAGTACTTGAACAATTTATTTTCTAATAAAGCAATAATAATCAAAATAGAATTTTATTTTAGAAAAAAATATTTATCGTTGATAAGGATGGATTTGATTAGCAGCTTTGATGTTTGTCTTGATAGCCGATGGGGCTTTAGGTAATGAGGGGGCTGGTCCCATTTGTGGTGTAGGGCCACGTGGCCCCATGCCTGGCCCACCCACTCCTGGTGGCATAACTGATGGTATGCCAGGTCGCAACCCCTTACCTGTTCCGACTGCTGTCACCAAAGCATGCGTGTCTGCCATGCTATGGGTTGGTTGCATACCTGAAATTGTTTATTTTTATGAAAGTTGAATTTTTTTTTTTTTTTTTTAAGTACAATTACACTTTATTTACCTGCTGATCGCATGGATTCTCCTTCCCAGTCTTCTCGACCTTTTGATATTAGTTCCCAGACATGGCTCACTACTTTGGTAAATTGGGCCACTTGTTTCTATAATTAGTAAAAAGGTGTTAAATTCTGTAATAAGTTGTTCAAATGCAAAATTATAATTTCAATGACAATTAAGTTAATAGCGATACCTGTGCTGTGTCATAACTAAGTGTACTGGCTTTATGGTTGAACTGTTGAAGTCTCTGTTCAGCCTGAGGCTCTGGCTTTGTGCGTAATAAATCTGGCACAAGATCATGAGTGCATGCTGGAACCCTTCCTTCTGTAAGTCGAGCTAGAGCCTCATCCCTCTCACACCCTAATTGCAAGGGCAGTACAATACGTGACCTTAGAGATGCAGCTAACTCAGCTTGCAATATTTTACTGAGACCAGTCAGCTAAAAAAATTAATGTCATTTGGCATCAAAATAAATAAGCACCTATTTTAGGGTAAAGTTTTATTGTAAAACTATGTGTAAGACTTACATGTCCTGATAAAATAGCATAGTTATCAAGAAAAGTAGGCCAGTTTATTGTTTCATACTCGGTTTCAAGTTTTGTTATTAACGATTGCGTAGCAGTTTTTAGATCATTGACTCTGTTTAGAATAGCTTGTATGGTAGCTTCCAACTGTTTTTCTTCGCGCTGTTGATGTTGCATCATTTTTATCCAACAAAGAAACCGCGCTAAAGGAGAAAACGTTTAGTAAGGAACACATGGAACAATTTATTTACAGGCAATACAGAAAAGCAATCAACGTAAGCCAAGTTGATTTCTTCCGTCCGTGTGTTCACTCCAAGAGAATGTAAGCACTACGTTGTTCACTGTTCACTTCACACCAAACCATAGAGTAAAATATATTTATGCTTCACACACAGCAGAGAATACTAGCATACTGGATGGTTCACGCACGGTTCAGTTCACGTGCATGTGTTTGTAAAATAGTTGCCAACCAAGCCCAAGGAACCAACCAGGCCGCACACCAGGCATACATTTGTAACTCGATAATTGTAGCGCCACATTTGAAACGCGACACATCGCCCCCATATATTTGTACGTGAGCACGCACACCGAGGAAACATTTGTAGCGAGACGTTGTCCGCGCTACACGAATTCAAGATCGAACACGTTCGTTTTTTGTGTCGCGTTGGTTTGCAAAAATGAACGACAATATTGAATTCAAAGATTGAATTTTACGTCGAGTTGCAGAGGTTGAAAAAAACCCTATAATTTACAATTATACGCTCAATGATTATAGTAACAGACGAATTACAGAAATAATAGCTCGTATGTGTTTTCAGACATTCGATAATATAAGTGGAACTTTTCTTTGTCGGATTATAATTTATGGGAAATTTTTAAATTCCCGTAAATTGTACAATCTTGATTAAACTGATGAACCCATTAACGTCTTTTTTTCTCATTAATCGCCACATCAAGAAATCGTCGTCATCAGACGATGATGTCGACATTCTCAAAGCGGTGCCACGCTACAACTGTGCTTCCGATGTGCGCATTTATACAATACATTTGTAGTAAGCTGAATAGTAGCGCATTGACTGTGGCAACGTAAATGTTCGATGCGTGTAGCATGTGGCGCTGGTGTGCGGCCTGCTTTACAGAATCAAGCCCCTAGAGTGAAGAGAATATACGCACTACGTTCGTGCAGGCAAGCCAAACAAGTCTGTCTGTTTGTCAGTCAATCTGGCAGGCCAGTCAGCCATCACGTCAGGCCAAGGAACATAACTATCTCGTCAGGCTCAACTCCCGAATCTAGGTTTTACACTTTGAGATGAGAATAGACACACACACACACTCACGTTAACTCGTTATTCGCTCGTTCGTTCGTTCGTATGAGTCAGTGGCCAACTCTGGTGACAGAGTTTCTAGGCCGCCCGAAGGCCTCAGGCTGTCTTAGTTGTAAGTTAGTCGCTAGCTAGCGTAACGAACGAGTGACGAGATGACGTGATTCGAACAAGATTCTCAAACGTTTAAAATTTTTGCTCGATGTTCGAAGCGTTTAGAGAAGTAGAGGCCGGTTTGTAAGTGGGTGTTGATCAAAATAAATGTACATGTTAGTCACACGTGACTCACATGTAAAAATGTAACTCACGTAGCTGCTAACATTAGATAGGATGTGATGGAAATGCACTCAGTTATATTTTCTCATTAAAATAGTTAAGTAACTACTTACCTACACTAACAACATTAATTAAATAGTTTCCCACTTTTTTGGAAAGACCTTAGAATTGAGTAATAATAATAAGCCGTAATCTATCAATATGTAAGTAACTAGAGTACCTACTTACTTTTACTAGACTCTCGTTTTTCACATGTAAAACAAATCGATGGAACCGAATTACGTAATAGCGCTGATAAATTTATTAGCTAACCTTGTTGGAAATCGAAAGGGCATAATTAGCGTATGATAATTGTGACAGCTTATAATAGGTTTCTGATTGAAATCAGATTGAAACTGAGTTACGTAATAGTCAACTTATGGATAAAAATTTTAAAAATCTTTTTTAGCAAACACATACTTTTAGTACCTACTTTGAAACACCCAGACACAAACAATACATCTACCTACCTACATACACAACATTTTTAGCATGGAACTAATATGTACAACCGTTGTTTACTTATTAATTCCTTGAATTTTAGTTACACAAATCAAATGTGTGAATCGAACTCACAACCTACAGAGCAGACTATTTAAAGATCACAGAATTTAAGGCTAAATTCCGAAAATATTAAATAGGTACTTAAATTCAAGATTCAAGATATTTATTTGCATAAATAAGTGTTACACTTTATAACGATAAAAATATTGAACCATGCATTAGTGTAGTATTGGTTAGTGTAGAGGCACTATTCCATATTTATGAATTGTTAAAATCGTGAGACACCGATTTTCTGTGATGTAAGCGACGCGTTGAGCTTGTTACGCCCATGCGTGACGTGATTGATATTTTTGTGAATAGGGTGTTCGTGCGCAGTTAAAATGTCGAAGAGATTTAACGCACACTAGCTAAACATGTTCTTCGAGCAAGCTTTTACGTGTAGACGCTAAGTGGAACATTTAAGGAGACAGCTTTGTTCGATGCGTTTGTACTTACTTGTGTAGGTACCCACCATTAGCATTGTGGGTTCTAAACAAGAATAACGATTGCAAATCGACCCTGTTGAATGATATAAGTATTTTTTATTATGGCTTGACTTGGGCGTTGATGTAAAACTATCTATCCATTACTCAAGATATTTAAAGCTTAGTGTTAGTAAAAGCAGTTTTCCTGAACGTCGGTCGGTCAGGTTTTCGTTGAATATACAGGGTCATTCATTATCAACGTGACAAACTTAAGGGATAGGTTTCACACATAAAAAAATATATATGTACCTATAATTTTTTTAAATAATGAAATATTCGAGTGTGCGCGCCCTGTCGCGGGTCATTGACACGCGCAGATCAAGGACGCGCGGGTTATTGACCCGCGGTTCATTGACGCGCGGGTCACTGACACGTGCCGAGCGCTGTCTTTTCGATTTCTAACAAAGATAACTAATTATTAGGCAGCATTACGTATTTTTTTTGAAATACTTATAAAAAAAAGTTTAGAAAAAAAATGTACAAGTATTTTTTTTTATGTGTGTAACCTATCTGATACCTAAATGAAAATCAAAATTTGATTAATCAGCATTTCATTCTTTGATTATAATGTACCTAACTTTATAGTTATAACATTTACTTTCTACGATTTGTAATCACGATTCTCTAACAGCAACCTACTACGAGTATTATACTACTTGCATTATGGTCTTGTCTGCCTTTTATTTTGCAATGGTGTATGACTGGTAAAAACCATGTCTAAGCATAAAAAAATTTAGTAAGTACATAGTTCATTTTATATCATTGACATTATATAATACCTACTTAATCAAAACCATTAAAATAAATTAAATTCAAATTTAACTAATTCTAAAACTTCTCAATATTGGGTATATTATATCCAGAGCTTCGCTAATTTCACTCCTACTTCTGCCACCTGTAAAAAGAGATTATTCATAAAAAATAAGTTATTAACACAAACCAATATGTTGCTAGTTCATAAATTCATAAAATATCTATTGAAGCATTGCAGATCCGCCAAACCAACCAACATGTAGGTACCTATTGAGCAAGTAGACACATAACTATTGGTTGAGTTTACACATTTCTGCTCTGCTCCACTTTCGATATTCACCCTTTTACCCACAGAAATTGATAAATTTCTGTGCTATAAAGGTCTATTACATTACACGATTCGTCGGCAGGATGAGCCGTGACGACAGATCGGACGTTCTGTTTACACTACACGATAGCCTCCTTAAATCGCCTTTCTAAAGGCTCGATTACATTTCACGATTCATAGTGACGATGAATCGTGAAACGACGACGAACTGCCTAACCAGCGATTACACCTTGCGATTTAGGCTCCCCGCTTCAAATCGTCACGATGAATCGTGAAATGTAATCGAGCCTTTAGCCCACATACAAAATCTCACCTGTAAATACGATTTTGCCATTTACGAATATAAGCAGCACAACTCTTGGTCGCACTATGCGATAAACAAGACCGGGAAAGAGTTCAGGCTCATAGGAGGCAAACTGTCCGTGAGCCATTTGTAAAGATTCGAGGCGAATCGGGAACCGCAAGTCAGCTGTAGCACAGAAATTCTGAATTTTGAAGTCAAGGAATCTGGCCTGAAAATTCAAATTTAATTAAGTACCTACCTACTCATAACTATTATGCATTTGAAAGTTCATTCCCAATCAATCTGGTGTTATTAACTGGTGGTCGGACTCTTCAGTATGAGTCAGTCTTGGTGGGTCACTGTAGCAAGTGAAATTACTGGGCGAAAGAGACTTAACAATAATGTCTCGGGGTGATAAGCGCAGTGCAGTGCCACGCAAATACTTTTTTTTTTATACAACTGAAGTGGCAACCAAGTGTACGACCCTAATTACTTAGTCATAGCCTGTTCACTTAATCTATGTATTTATATTGTACTATATTTATATGTTTCACCTATGCTATGACAATAAAGATATTTCTATTTCTTAAAAACTTTAAGCTTTGGGTGGCACTGCATCTGTAATAGTCAGGCGTGGTGCTTAATCAGGTGGGCGCCTTGATTGTCCTGTCACTTGCTGATAAAAAAAAAAATTTTTGCAAAGATTGCATTTTTTTTAAATGTTATACTTACTGGGTATCCAAGCTTGTGTATAATTCTGGCAAATTTTCTAGCTGCAAAGTAGGAATCATGTTCATTCCTGGCTCCAGTACAAACAATTTTTCCAGATCTGTAACATGATTTTTCAAGAAATTACAGAATCATTCAATCTGATGCCTTAAACCATTTCAAGATTTCAAGATATTTATTTGCACAAATAAGTGTTACAAAAGGTCTTAAAAGTAATATGGCACTTAGAACTTATTTGCCCATTTCAGGCATTGCAAATTATATGTAGGCTATGCTGCCATTCAATCTGATGCTTTGATTTTTTAAATCATTGTAAATAAAAGTCCAAGTAAACATGTAATTTATTTTTATTTTTTATATGTAGCTTTGAATAGAGTTTCGACGATGTCAACTTCATAGTACTCTTTCCTTTCTTTAACTTGTTTCTCTCACCAGCAGCCTTTATATGGATATATTATATAATTTTGAAATGAGAGGACAATTTTTACCTGAAAACCAGTGCTGTTGCACGGGGATCAAGAATTTTCATGACAACTCCTTGAAATTTAGCTGGATTATATTCAGAGTAACGTGTCTTGCAGTATATTTCTAATAACTTTAGTTCACACCCCAAACTAACAGTTGATACACAGTTCCTGAAAGAAATAGGGTAAGTAAGCCCGTTAGGCGACCGGAGCCCTTTCTCGACCTTTCGCCGCACTATCGCCAAAAAATCTAGAATATTAGCATAATTAATATACTGACTCATACGAACGAACGAACGAGCATAATTTACATATTCTCATTTTTATAAAGCATTTTGACGCATCCTAGAATGATTGAGCAACACCCACAAATAAATTTTAAACCACTAGTAAACGCGAAATAGTTATAAATAATCAAAACAGTTTGTGGTCCAATAATTGAAACGGCCTTAATTAAACAAGTGCGAACGCGTGAATTACACCAAAAAAATTAGTAGGCTGTTGCTACTTCTACAATTTTTTCACTATTTTCTTAAATATTTAGTAGGTATTGTTATTATTTGTATACCTTCAAATTGGATAAAAAATACGGTTTTAAGGACCAGGTGGTCGAAAATTGTATCATGACATGTAAAGAAGATATTAACTGTTATGCCGTAATGTATGAAAACTAACTGTTGCCATTATATGAATTCGAACCATAAGCCTGCTCACATTTTAATAGCCAGTTTTCGTCCAGGCTAAAAGCATGTAATTAAAAACTACAGATGCTGATAATCTAGAGAGAATGTGGTCGAAAACTGTACTTTTCAGTTGAAAACTGATAAAATTAGCTATTTTAGCTTCAAATATCTTTAAAAAAAATTAACTGATAAATATTACCTAATATATTTATATACAGTTGTGGTCATATAATTAAGAACGATTTGAAGTTCTAGAAGTTTTTTATTTAAATCGTATCATACACAGAGATGTGTACCTTTTGAGAAGCAACTATTTATGTTATATAATAGTCACATTAATAGAGCAACCTGACTTAAGAATAAAGTATGAAATCGCTAACTATTTTTTGCACATTTTATTGATTTTATCAAAGTAACACATTCAAATTGTACTGAAACTGGACAAATAATTAAGAACGATTTATTTAACTGCTCGGGAATTGTTTTGTATGACACTTAGATTTAAAAAATCACAATATTATGTAGCACAGGAAACATAAAAAGAAATATTTAACTAAAATTAATAGTTAATAGCATTTTAATTACAGCTTTACACCGGCGAGGCATTGACTCTATTAATTTTTGACATTTCGCAAGAGAAATAGAGTTCCATTCTTCTACAAAAACGTCATACAGCTCTCTTAAATTTCCACACTTTGTATTTGAAACCTTTTTCTTTAGGTACTTCAAACCACAGATTCTCTATTGGGTTTAGATCTGGACTGTTAGCAGGTGGACTGCAAGACAGAAAGTAATTGCGCTGTAAGAAATTCCTTTATGGTGCGTGCAGTGTGCTTTGGATCATTGTCATGCTGGAATGTCCAAATGACCGGTAGAACGTCTTCAGCGTATGGTAACATTGTTTCTTCCAGTATATTTTTGTATTGGAACTGATCCATGTTACATTCTATCAACTTTACAGGTCCTACACCATGTCCAGAAAAGCAACCCCAAATTTTCACATTTCCACCACCGTGCTTTAATGTAACTTTCGTGTACTTTGGGTCGAATGCTGTATTCGGGGGACGTCGTACATATCGTTTTCCATCAGAACATACTCTAGTTTATTTTCGTCTCGTCAGAAAAAAGTACATTTTTCCACTGTTGCACAGTCCAGTTTTTATACTTTCTCGCAAATGCAAGCCGGGCTTGCCTGTGGCAAAGTTTTAACATGGGTACCTTTCTTGCTATCCTACCGTGCAATTTTTCTTCTACCAAACGTCTTCGAATAGTGCGTGCTGAGATTGCTGAAAAGTTGTTTTCACCAAAATATTCTTTTCTAAGCTCATTGGACCCTTTAAAAGGATTTTGTTTTGCCATACGAACGATGTTTCGGTCATCTCGAGGAGTTGTTTTTCTCTGTTTAGGTACACGTGGAACATTCGAAGTAGTTTGATACGTAGCAAAATGCTTTACAGCTTGGAAAACCATCGTTTTTGAACATTGCAGATGGTCGGCTATCTTTTTATAAGACCAATTCTTCCGGCGAAGTTTTATTATTACTTCCCTTGTAGATTTATCACAACTTTTATTTTTTCCCATTGTTTTTTCTAAAGAAGCAATCACATCTTTTACAGCACGTAATTGCGCCAAAATTATACAAACAGTAACAAATCGACTGAGTGTTCTCTATTTAAATTTGAATAAAGGTATAAACTACTTAGCGTTCTTAATTACGTGACCAGCCAGTAATAAGGAATACTTTGTTTAAAAGTAGTGTAAAAAGTTTGCCTATTGATTTTTAGCCAATCATGTGTATCAATGAATACAGTGGTAATATGAAAATGTTTTACGATACCGAGCGAAATAAAAACAAATGCATACAATTAGTTTTGCATCTTAGTTGGAAAAAATCTTCCCTTTATATCAGCGTTCTTAATTATATGGCCACCACTGTATAGAGCTCTGGTGATCTAATAGTAGTGACCAGCCTTTCAATTCTAAGGTCGTGGGTTTGAAGACAGTTGTGCACTAAAAGATTTATCTATTAAATAAATAATAAATAAATAATGCTGGCCCATCCACACAGCACCATCTAGCCCCAAGGTAAGCTGCTGTTAAACAGAGCTGTGTTTATGTGTAGTAGATGACTGATATATACTTAATACAATACAATACATAGATAGATATTTTTTATTATATATAGAAAATACCCAGAACACCCGGAACAAATATTTGTAGATCGTGCAAACATTTGACCCGAGACGGGAATCAAACCCGCAACCTCCGCATCGCAGGCGGACCTGCGACCGCTGCGCCACATAGCACTGGATCTGTGTGGTGGATTAAGACCCAATCACTATCACTCGAGAGGAGGCCAGTGGCGGTGGTGGTAAGCCGGGGTGAGTTGCTTAGTATATATATATAGTATATATAGTATGACGACCGATGTGGCGCAGCGGGCGCAGGTCCGCCTGCGACGCAGAGGTTGCGGGTTCGATTCCCGCCTCGGGACAAATGTTTGTACGATCTACAAATATTTGTTCCGGGTGCTCTGGGTATTTTCTATATATAATAAAAAATATCTATCTATGTATTGTATTGTATTAAATATATATCAGTCATCTAGTACCCATAATACAGCTCTGTTTAACAGCAGCTTACCTTGGGCTAGATGATGCTGTGTGGATTGTCCAGCATTATTTATTTATTCATTATATATTTATAACTAGCTGTTGCCCGCGACATTGTTTGCGTTGAAATTAGAACTGTGTTTTTTTTCAGGATAAAAAGTTTCAGGCTATTATCTATCTATGTTTTAAATTTCAGCTAAATCAGTTTAGAGGTTGTTGAGTTATAGAGGAACAAACATCCAAACTTTAGCATTTATAATAGTGTGATGTGATGTGATTTGTATTTAATTAATATCTAATATTTAATATAATTAGTAATATAAATCAAGTAAAATTAGCTATTTTATAAAATATAATTAAAATAAAATTAGCTAATATCAATTCTATGAGTGGTCGAAAACTAGGGAGCAGGTGGTTTTTTTTTTTTTTTTTTTTTTAATCTTTTTTTTAAGGAACTTTTGTCCTTATGGACCATGTCAGTTCCATCTTACCCTCATAGCAACCACGTCAGGACAATGTTTTTAATCTTCTGACAGCTCGTATATGGACCAGGTGGTTGAAAACTGTATTTTGTGGTCGAAAACTGGGTAAACTAGCTATTTCAGCTTCAATTGTTTTTTTAAAATTAACCGATAAGTTTATTATTAAACTCTTTACATTATATCAAAATAGAGTTAGGAATATGGCGAAAAAAGATTTAGTTGAAAATAGTTACGAAAACATAGATTTTACGGTACTTGAACCTGACAAGTCAGCTAAGTCAGTCGAAAACGGGCTTCATTACCCTATTATGTTGTGTTATTGTGTTCATTCTATCAAAAGTCTGATAGAACTGGCTTGCTTCTGAATGAGAGTGGTAGAATAGAACTTACTGTATTTTGATGCTATTTTTCGCTCGATTAGATTCACTAGTAGCTGGAGTCATAGCAGTCATTGTACTATGAGGGTTAGCAGTACTGTATAATGGAGTATGTAAGTTAGTTGGAGTAAGGGAAACATCTCCTGTTATCCTTGACTGCACCGAAGTATTGCCAATAACACTTTGACTGTTGGGTCGTACAGGTGTTTGATGCATCTCTGTATCATGTTTTGCCTTAGCTGTTGGGTCTTCCATCTCTTCTTTTTTTGGATGAGCATCATTTGAGTTTCCCTAAATGAACATAAAATAGGTTAGTCAGTAGGTGATCACAAGGAAAAATGCACAGCAATGTTCTAGTGATTTACAAACCTTGTCTGCAATGTCAGCACTTGAATTTGTCTGGCTATGGATAATTTCAGTACCCCAATCTGGAGTTGGAACAGTTGGAGGTCGTAGATGGTTTTCATGATTCTCGTTCAAACTATTTGAACTCATATTGCCTTTTTAAATAATTATTAAGAACTGGCGAAGCCAGCATTTATGAACATCTATTATTTAGCTAGCACACAGTACAGCATCGATACACCGAGCATGTACCTACCTACCTACCATACTGCTGATAACTTTCTGTCGTGTACACATGCTTAAATATTTACTGATTATAAAGTTAACTTTAGCATATAAATCTTTGATGTAAACATTTTTCAGTTTTCACTTCATTTACTCCAGCCAGAGCAAGGAACATAACTTGCTCCAGAGAGAATATTTCTCGATTCTCGAATTCAGACAGAAGCTAGAGCTAATGATTGATTGCAGGGTTGGATTTAAGTACGATGAAAACTGTAGTACAAAAATCATAAAATAGTAGCATTTCTAAACTAACTGAAAACTTACTATCTTACTTTTAAGAAAACTGTAGTGCACTATATAAATTGATCTAAAACGTACATATAATCATTAAAACCAACATTAGCTTAGCCAATATTTTCACTTTTTCTTTTTTTATTACTTCTTGATTAAATAAGTTTCCAACATTATTCAAAAGTTGTTCAAAAACAAAAAAATGTTAACTAATTAATTTTTTCGATTATTTATAAACTTTTAATGTAGTTGACATTGCCATTGACAAATGTCAAAGTTTATTTAGACAGAAAAAGGAGCAAACCTTACCTACTTAATAAACTTTTTTTTATATTAAGTTGGATTGGCAGGTAATGTAATATTATTTTGATAATTTCTACGCGTGATGAAACTGTAGTATTTTAGCGTACTACCCTTATGTATGGGTAGTACGTAGTACGAAGCATGAAATTGTAGTACAAATACTACTATTGTAGTACGAATTCTAACCCTGATTGATTGGCTATGTTTTTTTTTTTTTTAGTGGCAGTCTATCTGTTATGAACTTAAGACAATATTGCCAGTGTCAAGTAATGTCAACGTATACATAAATAGACGAATCATAACTGTCAAAAAGATTTTTAATTTATTTGTCAGTGTACGTCTCAGTTGTTGAGACTGTAGTCATCCATCATTTCACGACGCTGCAGCTGACGCAAGTACTCCACCACCTTTCCCACGAGATGAACAGCGGACATAGCACCGTTGGAGTCCTTCTCGATATCGAAAAAGCTTTCGATCGTGTATGGCACATGGGTTTGATCTTCAAACTAATCGCGTCCAACACACCGGCATCGCCAGCACTCGTCAAAATGATTGCGTCGTTCCTTGAGGGCCGTAACTTCTACGTCTCAGTAGAACAGACGATTCCCAACATCTGCCTACATAGATGCATAGATGGCGTATGGCTGTCAATGTAGGAAAGACTGCAGCAATTCTTGTCACGCGACGGCGCACCGCTCTTCCACCACTAACCCTCAACGGAGAAGACATAGCGCGGCAAACATCTGTTCGCTACTTAGGAGTGACGATCGACAGATCACTACACATGGTGCCACAGATTGAGTCGCCCTCCCACAGACGCGCGCAGCCAGGGCAATGCTTCGTCCAGCCCCCATACCATGCGCGATACATACACTCTTAGAGCGATTCAAATTAGGACCTAAACTGAATTGTCAAAAAAATTTGTACCATGAAACTAATAATTATTGAAGTCATGGTACAAAATTTTTTGACAATTCAGTTTAGGTCCTAATTTGAAGTTCATGGTAGGGGGCAGTCCTTCAATCAAAATTGCCGCTACGAACAAAGGTCGTAGTGTACAAGACCTACATACGCACTCGGCTAACATACGCTGCCCCATCTTGGTACGCCCTTTGTTCGTCGACAAATAAGAGAAGACTGCAAGCCCAGCAAACCCAGCAAAACATAGTGCTTCGGATGTGCACTGGAGCTGGACGCTACGTCCGAAACGATGTAATTGCCCGCGACCTTCATACCCAGAGAGTGTTGAGGAGTTCGTTGTCAGGCTGGCGCGCCGTATGTTTGACCGCGCCGACAACAACCGACACGAACACCTCCAGGGATTCGCCCCGCTGCATACACGCCCTCCAGATCACAAAGGACCTTGGCGACCACTACCTCGCGAAATCCTGGACGTATCAACATCATCGGTTGAAGACGTCGGTGAAGAGTAAAGGGAGAACCATCGTCGAGTCAGGACGCGGCAACAGAGCCGCAGAACGACCAGCGAAAAGCCTGCAGGAGCCGCCTACCCAGGAAGGCAGGCACCATGAAGGCTGAGCCCGTGCCTTTATTACGTAAGTCTGTTGCTGTCAAATTGCTGTCGATCACTAGTCGATCCCTTACACGCTCATGGTACGCACTGTAGGTGTGAAAAAGACGGCCAGACGCAACAACAAGCGATCGACAGCGATAGACTTACGTGGTACACAATTACCACAATTACCACAATACCCTCTGATTAGGGGGCCGGTAATTATGGTTCCCGCGAGCAGATGCCAGGGTAATGGGGTTATACCCGAGGCCCTCACCTGCAGCTCACTACAAGAGCAGTATAAGACCCGGATTTATGAGACTGTCGTCTAGCCTGGTCAAAAAAAAAAATAACATGCGGCTGATTTTCCCGCGCATTCGCGTCCGTCTGTCACGTCACGTCAGTCAGTGCAGTGCAGTGACTTGAAATAATTTTAGATTTTTTTGAAGAAATATAATTTTTTCATTCATCATAAAACAGACCTTCAAAGCAGGTCACAATGGTTGGAAAGTCAAACAAGCTGTGTGTCTACAAAAGAGGTAAATTATGTGTGCTCACACCACGACGATCTTTGCATTATATAAATTGTTTATTTACTACTTGGTGGAACGATGGGCGAATGCCCAGCAAGGCGCAAGATGGAGCAGTCTCGTCTCCCATTGCCCTTTTGTCCACCATCTACAGAGATAAAACACCGGCTAAAACTCACTCTGAAATGGAGCAATAAAAAAACTATGCGAGTGCACCTGCAAGCAAACTACAGCTATGCTCCAGTCCCGAAACAAAACGATCACAAACACACTGCTCAAAATGAAACGACGATGAAAAACGTAATGGTGGGCAACACGGGTCACTGCGATCTCAACCATCTCCTCAAGACTGGAGCCACAAGTAGTAAAATCCGTCATGGTTGCTTCCAGGGTAAAGAAACAGTGGTGCATGCGATTCCTTACTGTACAGCTACAAAAAAAGCCAGAGTATAATTGGGACTGCAAGAGCTAATAGGCTAAGAGTAGTAGAGTTCTTAGTGATAGAGCTCGTCTGGGGAAGGACTACCACCATACCTATTTCTGCAGCCAAGCAGTAATGCTCGCATTGCTGTGTTCCGGTGTGAAGGGTATGGTTTCCGGTGAAATTACTGGCAAATGAGGCATTCGATCTTGGCAACCCGCAAGTGATACCTCTGGTATTGCAAGTGTCCATAGGCTGTGGTAACCGCTTACCATTTTGTGGGCGGTACGCTGGGTTGCCACATCAGTTGTATAAAAAAAAAAACTTGCCATCATCTACAACACCATTGAAGATGCTGGAATATTGCTGCAGACAACCTAAAGTTCTTCTCTGTTATTTCAAGGAGTTGGGCTGCATGGGGTCAGCGTTTGCAGGGGCACAATGCAAAATACACCCTGATGTGCGATGTCAGTGCAGATCTTATTCCCTTAGAATTAGACTCTTTCTGTGGGACAATATACCTTTGCATGATCTGCAATATATTTTGTTCCAGTTGGTGTCACACAGCTTATCCTAGTGCGAGATCTGGTCTATGTATGTGTTTGGACTGTTTGGTGTATGTGTTTGGACTGTTTGGTGTTTTTAGACGACCGATGTGGCGCAGCGGGCGCAGGTCCGCCTGCGACGCAGAGGTTGCGGGTTCGATTCCCGCCTCGGGACAAATGTTTGTACGACCTACAAATATTTGTTCCGGGTGTTCTGGGTATTACTATATATAATAAAAAAATATCTATCTATGTATTGTAATTGTATTAAATATATATCAGTCATCTAGTTACCCATAACACAGCTCTGTTTAACAGCAGCTTACCTGGGGCTAGATGATGCTGTGTGGATTGTCCAGCATTATTTATATTTATTTATATTTATATTTATATATATGTGTGTTGCAAATTTAGCAAGGGGCCTAAATTTGCAGCCTGATTGCAGCCTGCTCTAACATTTTTTCCATCTGGAAATGCGAATACCATCTATTCTATTTTCCTCATGCTGTAGTTTGCTGATCTATAACATAATATCAGATACAGTACTGCCAGTAAAAGTAACTAGTATGCAGGTGGTCAGGGACCCAATTCTACTATTTTTTTTTTTTTTTTTTTTTTATACAACTGAAGTGGCAACCAAGCGTACGGCCCACAAGATGGTAAGCGGTTACCGCAGCCTATGGACGCTTGCAATACCAGAGGTATCACTTGCGGGTTGCCACCTTGAGGCTAAGATCGAAAGCCTCATGTGCCAGTAATTTCACCGGAAACCATACCCTTCACACCGGAACACAGCAATGCGAGCATTACTGCTTTGCGGCAGAAATAGGTATGGTGGTAGTCCTTCCCCGGACGAGCTCTATCACAGAGAACTCTACTACTCTTAAAATGTTAGTATAATAAAATTACAGTTTGCCTTACTGAAGAGTCAAAACTTTGCTGTGATTTTTGTATTAGTGCCATTGCCTCCCAGGTTGTAACTAATAAAATGAACCATTATTATTAATTTTCATTTTATAGGTGGAAGAATGGAAGAGGTGCACATTGACAAAATTACTTCTAGAATAAAAAAACTATGCTATGGATTGAACATGGACTTTGTTGACCCAGTAGGTTCTTTACTTGATTTAATTCCAGCTTAAATTAACTGCTACATTCTCAGTGTGACTAGCCTCATATGATCAACTCCTAATAGATTTGATTTTTTTTAATTTGTGTTTCTTGAATTCAATGACTAAATAAAAACATTTTGACATCATGACCTTTTGCCTCACCATAACAAATGTAGTTTCATCCAAGTTTTTGAACATTAGCATGTATTTCATAAGTAAATCAAACTAATTGGTTTTTACAGGTATGTATAACTCTAAAGGTAATTTCTGGAATATATTCTGGTGTAACCACAGTGGAACTGGACAATCTAGCTGCAGAGACAGCAGCTACAATGACAACTGACCACCCAGACTATGCAATTCTAGCTGCCAGACTTGCTGTCTCTAACTTGCACAAGGAGACGAAGAAAAGTTTTTCTGGTAAAAGTTAATTTTAAAATAAATAAATAATGTTAGACAATACACACAGCATCATCTAGTCCCACACTAAGCAGAGCTTGTGTTATGTGTACTAGATGACTGATATAATTAATATAATACAATACATAGATAGATATGGTTTATTATAAATAGAAAATAGCCAGAACATCCAGAAAAAATAAATAATAAATAAATAAAATTTGCAGATAGTACAAACATTTGATATCTGAAAACCAGCGTCACTTCCTTTTCGGGAGTGGTATAAAGCTGAGACTGGACCTGTTTAACCACACTCACAAGGAGAGACTATGTGACTTTACGTTAGGTCTTTTTATCTTTTTTATAAATTTGTCTGTTCTAGTTTTTGACCTTTTTTTCATGTCTTTTTAATGCACTGCTCTCCTAATTGTGTGTGTCAAATAAACAAATTCTTATTTGTTCCGAAGGCGGGAATCGAACTCGCAACCTCCGCGTCGCAAGCGAACCTTCACCCGCCGCGCCACATCGGTCGCCATTACTTATCGTTCGTTATCGTTATGCCATGTCCGCCATGTTCCGCCATGCCATCTAGTAGCTTTGGGCTAGATGATGCTGTGGGGATTGTCCAGCATTATTTATTATTTATATTTAATGTAGTCTGTATATTTTGTTGTAGCTGTTATAGAAGACTTGTATAACATTGTGAATCCCCATACAAAGAAGAAGTCTCCAATGATATCTGAATACCATCGCAACATCATAATCAAGAACAAGGAAAGACTTGACTCTGCTATTGTCTACGATAGAGACTATAGTTACAACTACTTTGGCTTTAAAACTCTCGAGAGGTCATATTTACTGAAAATCAACAACAAAGTAAGTTCAATCAAAATTCATAGGTTCATTCATAGTCATAATATTTGATAAATCGCCTAAAATTTTAATTCTTCATTCATATTTTTTTAACATTTTCTTCTTACACATTACTTGTATTGTAGTAGTAAAAAAAGGCAATTACACATTAACTGGCGTTACTAGGTTCATAGGCACAGAACAGAAGTACGTAGTATAGGGCCACTCACCCCCTCCACCGATCTGACCTTACCCTGATCGCTAGTTCGTGACCACTTTTCGTATGCGCTGCAGATCTCGCTGTTGCGATATAATTGGTTCCAACGATTACACTCGCATACAAGTCATAAAACTGTTACACACACAAAAAACTTACAATCCCTATTGAAGCAAAAATTGTGTCTTTTCCAGGTAGCTGAGCGGCCGCAACAAATGCTCATGCGAGTAGCTATCGGGATCCACGGTGAGAATATCGATGCCGCTATCAACACATACAATCTGCTATCAGAGAAATATTTCACGCACGCGAGTCCCACCCTTTTCTCCGCAGCGACCCCGCGCCCGCAGTTATCTTCCTGTTTCCTTATCGCCATGAAAGATGATAGCATCGAGGGAATTTACGATACCCTCAAACAATGCGCGCTTATTTCAAAATCAGCCGGCGGCATCGGCGTACACGTACACTGCATTCGCGCCAAAGGATCTTACATCGCCGGTACTAACGGAGTATCCAATGGTCTCGTCCCCATGCTGCGAGTTTACAACAACACCGCTAGGTACGTCGACCAAGGAGGCAACAAACGACCAGGCGCTTTCGCGGTTTACCTCGAACCGTGGCACGCAGATATATTTGAGTTCTTAGATCTCAAGAAAAACACCGGTAAAGAGGAAGTTCGCGCAAGGGAACTGTTCTACGCGCTTTGGATCCCAGATTTGTTCATGAAGAGGGTTGAAAGTAACGGCGATTGGAGCCTTATGTGCCCCCACGATTGTCCCGGCTTAGCAGACTGCTGGGGTGAAGAATTTGAAAAATTGTATGAGAAATACGAACAAGAGAAACGATATGTCAAGCAAATCAGGGCCCAAGTACTGTGGAAGGCTATCATCGAAGCGCAAGTCGAAACCGGAACGCCATACATGCTTTACAAAGACGCGTGTAATAGTAAAAGTAACCAAAAGAACTTGGGCACAATCAAATGCAGCAATCTCTGCACAGAAATTGTTGAATACACCTCGGTAGACGAAGTTGCAGTGTGTAATTTAGCTTCCATCGCATTGAACAGGTTCGTCAATGATGACAAAACGTATAACTTTGAAAAGCTAAAAGAAGTCACCAAAACTGTCACGCAAAATCTGAATAAGATCATAGATGTTAACTTCTATCCAATCCCAGAAGCTAAGAACTCGAACATGAGACACAGACCGATCGGTATCGGAGTTCAGGGTTTGGCCGATACCTTCGTCCTCATGCGTCTTCCGTACGAAAGTGAAGCTGCAATAAAATTGAATCAACAGATTTTTGAAACCATTTACTTTGGTGCGTTAGAGGCTAGCTGCGAGCTCGCTAAGGAAGAAGGCGTGTACGAGACGTACGCAGGTTGTCCCGTGAGTCAGGGCATTCTTCAATACGACATGTGGAACAAGACGCCCACAGAACTTTGGAATTGGGCTGCTCTCAAAGAAAAGATTGCGAAACACGGCATCCGAAATTCGCTTTTATTGGCGCCGATGCCCACCGCATCAACTGCGCAAATTTTAGGAAATAACGAGTCCTTTGAACCTTTCACGTCCAACATTTACCAACGCAGGGTGCTCTCTGGAGAGTTCCAAGTCGTGAACCATCATCTGTTGCGTGACTTGACAGACGCAGACTTATGGGATGATGATATGAAAAATCTAATCATTCACAACAATGGATCCATCCAAAATATTGAGAGGATTCCCAAAGAAATAAGGGATTTGTACAAGACAGTGTGGGAGATTTCGGTCAAGACGAGCATCCAAATGGCTGCTGACCGGGGAGCATTTATTGATCAAAGCCAATCGTTCAACATCCACGTAGCTGAACCTAACTATGGTAAACTAACATCTATTCATTTTTACGCCTGGAAAATGGGTTTAAAAACGGGCATGTACTATTTGAGGACAAAGCCGGCTGCGAATGCTATACAATTTACTGTTGATAAGTCCAAAGTTAATAGAAATGTGCAGAATGGCAGATCTGATGATGATAACATGGCGGCGATTACATGCTCGTTACAGAACAAGGATGAATGCATGAGTTGCGGATCTTGATCGTATTAGTAGATACTCTAGTTTAATTTGTCGATTCCTAACTAATTAAGTTTAAAAGTTAATAAACATCCATCATGTTCAAATGACAGCTATAAGTTTTGAGTACTAAGGTATAAGTATTAAGTTTTGAGAGTTCTGAGGTTATACCGTATAACCTCTAGGTATCTGTACTGTGACCTAAGCATAAAGACAAGTATTTACACCAAGGAATTTATAAACTACGTAACTATCCTTGGTATTTACCTATGCAGAGATGGTTAGTCATTATAACATGAAGAGATGTCGCTGTGTCGCTTTGACACGATTGGCATTGGTTTCTGTCTTAGAAAAATAAAACTTGCCTTACCAAACCTCGACTTTTATCTAACGAAGCCCTAAAAAACCTACCTACCTGATTTTTGAACAGAAAGCAATGGAATAATGTTGGAATTTGATTCGTTTCTAAGTACCTACAGTAAATAAATTTAATTGTGTACCATAGACGTGTTTTTTTATTAAGTACTTATGTACATATTTATTAGACTGAGACAGAGCATTAAAGGTGACCTAGGCTCTTCTTTTAAATACGGCACACCATAATCGTGGTAAACCCGCCCCGGCTTCGCACGGGTGCAATGTAGATCATGTCTTGGGTCATTCAGGGTTTACTCAGTATTCAGTAACAGTATCATTTATTACCATTTTTTTTATACTACTAAAGTGGTAACCAAGCGTACGGCCCACTTGATGGTCAGCGGTTACCGTAGCCTATGTACGCATGCAACATCATAGATATCACTTGCGTGTTACCACCCTGAGACCTTAGATGGTAAATCTCATGTGCCTGTAATTTCACCGGAAACCATACCCTTCGAACCGGAACACAGCAATGCGAGCATTACTGCTTGGCGGCAGAAATAGTTATAATGGTAGTCCTTCCCCGGACGAGCTCTATCACAAAGAACTCTATAATAATCAGAGCAGCCAATTTAGTGCTTACATTCTCTTGGAGCCAATTATTGTCAAACTGAATCTAGAACTGAATCAAACGTCAACGGCTTTAGAAAATAATAATAATAAATTCTTTATTTCAGACAACTTAGATCCATACAATTTGAGAAACATACAATACAATTTAGAAATAATACCTAACACAATAAAGAAAATTCAAAACACGTTACAATAAAATTAAAGAAAATACTAATATAAAATAAATACTTAAAAATAAGAGTCCAACATGAGAAAAGGGGGTGGCTGTAGGCTAGGCTCAGACAAACTTGTAGGATTCTTCTCTTATTTTGTGGCGTCTGTGGCCTAGTAGGCTTCTTCTTTTTAGGCTTACTTCTTTCTTACAGTTGGGACTAAGGAAAAGTCATAATTATGTCAATATCGATCTTTGTAATCAATGAATGAAGACTCGTAGCTTTTATTGTGGCCTGTAGTTTTTTTCGGCGATGCACAATAAAATAATAATAATAAAACTCTACAAAATGATGTAACATAAAAATTAAGTAGGTATTCAATCATGTAAAGCTGTAAAGTTGCATTCATCAGTCCAAATAATAAAATTAGGAAAACATCTATTTCTAATAGTCTGAGCCACATACCAATTACAGAAATGTAACCTGCGGTCTTTATCTCCAGATAGTAACGCTTGTACAAGTCGACCTTCTATGTAACACTTGTATTTATGAGCCTTCAATATCTTCCTTACAGTTGATTTATGAATACCGATAGTTTCAGCTGCTTCCCGTAACGAAGCTTTTGGGTATGCTTCAAAATATCCCAATACGGCAATAGTTATAAACTCACTATTGACTATTGTCGGCCTTTTACGCTTAGGCTTGAAACAGCCTTCCTGTCTTAGGTTCTTTATTAAACTATCAAATATCTTGCGATTCGGTACTACACGGTCAGGATAGCGTTCTTGATACCACTTAAGTGCATTATCTCTACTGCGATAATTAAGAAAATACGCCTCAATCAAATCAACTTTATGTGAATTAGTTAACGCCATGATGAATAAAATTACAAGCATGAACTGATTGGAAACAAAATCACAGCTGCAGAAATAACTTACGTTCCAAATTTGAATTCTTGTTTTTATAATTTCAAGACTATCGGTTGCCATGATGTTTACGAAGATTAAAAAAAATGTTCTTCTCTTGAATCATCTGGAGCTCTTATCGATTATCAAAATTTAAAAATGGAATAATTTTAAATATTTTTTTACACGCCTAGGCACTTGTAACAATATTAAAAGGCGAATACTGCAACTGTATGAAGATTAGTTTTCAGTAAATTTGACCAACTTCTGCTGTTCAGATTTTTTTCTTTCCAAACAATGAAATAATCCTTACATGAAACAGAGTCGATCCGCGCCAAAAAAAAAATTGACCAACTTTATCATTTTTTAAGAACAACTCACGCTTGACCACAAATTTGAACGAGCCAAATTTGTTTACATAAAAAAACACCTAATGTCTCCTTAGACACTTTTCCTCTATCTCCTTTAGATTCGGATTTCCCCATACTGTCCCATTTAAAAAAATCACTCTGTATACAGTGGACTCCACTATTAAGTATCCTCCCTAGTAGCTAAAGTTTATCTCAGCCGTCCTCATCAAACAGTAATATAGAAATTCTCGCAATCACAAATTAAATGCAAAAATTATACTGTCGTAAGGATTCGATCTCGGAACAATCATGTTTGTACACCATGACCGACCGCTTATCTAACTCGGCTGTCGTGTTGATGACAAACGCGTTGAAATTATAAATCACTAGCGTTCAAGAACCTGTCCTTGTCTAGCAAACGAATGCAAAGCTTTATTTATTATTTGAAGGGTGTGGGTAGGTCGTTGATTTTTAACGAACGAACAAAGAAAACGAATAATTCTCATTGTCAGGCTTGACGTCATATTCTGTGCTCTTTGTAAGCTTTTGACTTTTTTTTTTTTTTTATATAACTGAAGTGGCAACCAAGCGTACGGCCCACAAGATGGTAAGCGGTTACCGCAGCCTATGGACGCTTGCAATACCAGATGTATCACTCGCGGGTTGCCACCTTGAAGCTAAGATCGAAAGCCTCATGTGCCAGTAATTTCACCGGAAACCATACCCTTCACACCGGAACACAGCAATGCGAGCATTACTGCTTTGCGGCAGAAATAGGTAGACTTTTTATAAAATACATCTTCTACCCAGTCAGTTTTGTTCACATCATCACTTATTAAAGTAGTTAATAATAAAGTGTTTTATTTTTAGATTATTGGGAATGGATATCGTCCATGGGTCTAGGAAAACTTGTGGAAGTCGATGGGCGCATGAATTGTCAGCAATAATAAGAAGTGAAGTAATGCTACTATCTGTAGCGTTGTAGGTATACCTATCCAGAAGGACAAACTCTGTGCGGTTCATCGAACAAGAACTTTGAAGAAATGGCTGTTTTCTCATACTTCATAATTATTTATTTGCATAGAGAATAATGTGGAAATGTGGTGTCAAGTGGTTCTTGGAATTGAAACTCCAGTGACAGGTCTAAGAGTAATTTAGGCCAAGATAAATGTATAGCTAGTGAAGGTTACTGTTATAACTTTAGTAGGAAAAAATAGGTAAAGTAGTATACAATTTTATAATAGTGTAACATACTCGTTCACTACATAATAATATTTTTACTAGGTATTTTTTTAAGTGAATACCTAACCTACTATATTTTTTAATAAGAAGATATAACATTTGACCCCACATATCTTAAAAACGGGTAAATAATAGCTTACCTAAATTCACGAGAGATCTAAATTGTTAATACCTAACTATTAACATGTTTGTTCGCCGGTGAATTATTAAAGATTATTATTTACCAGACGTAAATGGCAATGTCATTTTGTATAATTTTGTAGGATTAAAAAAACCTTTTGAAAATCCAAGTATGATACCACTGTTCCAACACTGCTATTAGCAAAGCAGTTGAAATTATGATTACGGTTCCTTGCATGGTTATTAAATATAATTTTTTTGCAAAACTCCATAGTAAACTCCATAGTAAGTTTTGAAGCTAGTTGTCTTATACAAGGGGGATACTTATCTATGGACGGCACTGTACCTACCTTATTAAGTTACCTACTTATTTAATATACTAGTCATCTAGTACCCATAACACAGCTCTGCCTATTACTCTGTGGCTCTGCTTACCTTGGGGCTAGATGATGCTGTGTGGATTGTCCAGCATTATTTATTTATTATTATTTTTATTATAATGCAGTTCGTACTTTAGGATGGATTACGGATGAAGCCACGTCTAGACTTGTTTATTTTACCTAGTTACTTTCATAGTGTTATGTCATATGGTATGATTCTTTGGGAGAAAGCGGCTGATATTCAAACCATATTCGTTTTACAAAAACGGGCAGTAGGTACTTCTATTTTTTAAATAAATCCGCGAGACTCAAGGGGAGAAAGTTAAAGAAATTAAATCTCTTAGTTATTTCTTAATATGAAATTTGATTGTAGGTTCACTCCTAAACATAGAGATAGTTTTAAGAAGAAAAGTGATATGTACATGGTGCAAACACTAGAAACCGTCATAGACTAATCCGAAAACATCGATGTAAGAAGTTACAAAGTGATCTTTGTGTTTTCGAAGTTTCAAAAAAAAAATCAAATCGGCGGAATATAATATCGTCGATGTTCCGTATTATCCTCATAACATCGATGTGTTGATATTTTCAAAGACTTAACATCGATGTTTTCACTAACGAAACATCAATATAATATCATATCGATCATCCTCAACATAGCTTAGTACTAGGTATCAAAATGTACCTACTCTTCTGTGGCAATGATGACAAGTAGGTACCTAGTAGATTAGTCAAAGCTCTGTGGCATAAAAGCGGTGTTGCTAACTTACGTAATTAGTCCTTCAAATCACAATGTACGGCATACGCTATACGGTTCATCCAGTGGGTAAAACAACAATCTGATAACAAGCGTAAATGGTTTCAGCGAAGCTAAATTAAGCAAGCAATGGAAGGAAGGCTACTAGCAAAACTGTACGTAAGCAGGAAAAAATAAAAACTCTGCGCCGAAAAACACCCGTTTTTTTTGTCATCAAATGACAAGACAATCTAGGCGCCCATCTGATGTTAAGCACTATGCCTGACTATTACAGATGCAGTGCCACCCAAAGCTTAAAGTTTTAAGTATTTGCGTGGCACTGCACTGCGCTTATCACCACGAGACATTGTTGGTAAGTCTCTTTCACCTAGTAATTTCACTTGCTACAGTGCCCTTCAAACCGAAACACAGTACCTAATGCTTGCACACTACTGCTTGGAGGTAGAATATCTGACACTGCGGTGGTACCCACCAAGACGGACTCTTGCTGAAGAGTCCTACCATCTGGTGAAATGGTTTGGTAATGAAAAATTAAGAATCTGGTTTTATAATACAAATCAAATAAATCTAATTGAGACATTATAGGAAACATTGTAGATTTATTGGGACCGAAACAGTAAGCAAAATATGTTTTTTTTTTGCACCGGGGTGGTAGTAGTACCTACTACGGTATGTTTTGGTCAAATATACGGTAATTTTCACGCTTGTGTACGGTAGGTATCCCCAACTGTAGCTGCGGCAACTAAACGTAGTGCTTACATTCTCTTGGGTGGCAACAGTGGCAACACTGATCTAAAAGAAGCTTTGTTTTTGAATAAAACATTGAGAGAATTTTCAATTTTGATTTGAACGATCTAAACTGAAATCTTAACAAACTTCAATATCTTCCGAAACCAAATTATAGTGATTATTTATTTCGTCTCAGTGACTTGTGAGTGAGGTTTTGAATCACAATGTCGAGTACATCACAAAAACACAGAAACTTTGTAGCGGAGCCAATGGGCGAGAAACCTGTTACCGATTTAGCAGGAGTTGGGGAAGTCTTAGGAAAAAGACTAGAGGAAAAAGGTTTCGACAAGGTAAATTCATTATATGTATAATACATTAGTTTGGTTTTCGGTTTTCAGTCAATTTTTGCTTGATTTACAGGTTATTTTTTTGAAGCTTCTAGCTATAATAATAATGTAGGTACCGCTCTCTATCTCTAATCTGGAATGAATGTAATCTTATCATAAAGTCGGTAATGAAACGGTTGATCAATTATAGTGTTAACAGAATATTGAATATTATAGGTAGGTATAAGATATATATGACTGATAGCCAATAAACAAGTTGAATTCTTCAGAAAAAAACATTACCTACATGCCTTCATTATTTCCTTTATAATAACATATTGTTTTGTTACAGGCTTATGTTGTGCTCGGTCAGTACCTTGTTTTAAAAAAGAACCAGATGTTATTTCAAGAATGGATGAAGGACACTTGTAGTGCAAACTCCAAACAATCTGGTGACTGCTACCAGTGCCTGAAAGATTGGTGCGATGAATTCTTGTAGAATATGCTTAATATAAATGATAAAATTACCATGGATTAGAAGAATAGTATGATTAGCTGGAAAAAAGTCATTTTAAATATAGATTTTGGTTTGGAGAAGCTTGGATAAAATTTTGATTCAATGTCTAAGAGTCTATCAAGGTCATGATATTGATAATACCTACAAGTTAAATATTATATAACTTATGTAACAATCACAGTTTAATGCAACAAATTTTTTCAGCTACAAGTTTTTATGTTTTAGTGTACATTTTCATTGAGTATTCTTTGTAGGTTATTAAGTTAAAATGTGTATGTCTATGACTAGCTAATTGAAAATAATAGAAAACAAATAATTGTTTTGTTTTAGGTAGGTATTGAATTTATAACTGATTTGCTAACCATGGTAAATATATTTAAGGAAACTGAAATAATGTAAATAAAAATTATATTAGGAAGTATTCCTACTTCTGCATATTTTTATGTAATTTTTCATAAATGATTGCATTTCACAAAATAATTGTAGTTTTATTCTGCTTACTGCACATTTTTTTAATCCAATAGATAAACTATTCAATGATTATAATAATACATAGTTAATTTGTCTTATAAATAAATCATGCCATAACCACAACAAAGAATATAAAGAAAAATATAAGAACACCAAAGATTTTGAACATCAGAGCTCTATTTCCTGTAACATGTTGGAAATATTTCAATATCTCTCTATGACCAGCTTCAACATTCATCTCGGCATCTTGTATATTGGCATCAATTCTTCCAATAGCTTCATCTTGCTCCTTGACCATGTGTGCCAATTGCTGGAATATCCCTCCTAGTTCTACTATAGTGCTTTCAATGTTATGCATTGTTTCTGCACGTTGTTGGACATATGAGTCACTGTCATCCCTCAGAGCCAGTTGTTGTGTTTGCATCATCGAGCCCTCGCCAAAGTCAATGCTCACTTCTTCTTGCTGCAAGAGGGATGGGACCTCCTTGACTACTGGAGTAACTCGGGAAAACTGCTCACGCCTGTTGTTTTGCAACTTCAAGTTTTCTGATCTTACTTCAAGCACCTGGAATAAAATTTGATTTGATAAAAGATGTTTCTTTACTTACCCCAGGTCAGGCCAATTTATAGCTCAATGAGGTAATAGATTATCGGGACAACAGAGGTGTACTGTCGCTTTGAGGGTGTCATTAACAATGAAAGGATAAACACTGACCTGTTTGAATTGATTGCTCATGGAAGCAAGCCTTGACTGCAAGGCTAACACTACACTTGATGAGTGACTGTGCATACTTCGACGTCCTTTGGGCATCTCACCAAGCCTACCAATCTGCTGGTTCAATGAATTCAGATCTCCCTTTATGATGTATGTTAACTCTTGTATTTCTGTTGGTCTATCATCAAATAATGATTTTTTTTTGGCCACTGTAACAATATTTATTATTTATACATATATATTTGTTTAAACACACTTTGAATACACTTGGGAATTACTGTTAAAATAAAATGTGAAGATGAACCTATGTTGTTTGTTGTAGCGTAGTATTAATATCTTTTCTGTGGTGCAGCAGAAAAGTTTCCGTTTGAGAAACAAGAGGTTGTGAGTTTGATTTCTAATGCGGGACAAATGTTTGCACATATTGCAAAAACTTGATTCTAGACTGGGAGTTATGGTATCATGGTACATATTGTTTCTGATTTCACAACATATTTTTTTATTTTATTTTAATAATAGACAAGCAGCTTTCGCTGATGTGTCTATGTCAGTGTTGAAAAGTCAAGTACACTTAAAAGCACTGATTCTATTAAATTTGATTGTTTTTAATTGTTAACAGTTTATTTGTTCTCAACCAGGTATCGAGTTTATTCTTGAATGCGTTTATCGAGGTGGCAGTAACTACTTCTTCTGGAAGCTGATTCCAGTTATGGGCCACCCTGTTACTGAGGAAGTGTTGTGCAGTGTTTGTATTAGATGGTGAATGGTTTATTTTACAATTGTGCCCTCTAGATGATTTGATGTGTTCCTTCATAACATAGATTTTATGAATTTCAGGCAGATTGTATATTCGAGAAAGGATCTTGAAGGTTTCAATGAGGTCACCGCGAAGGCGTCTTTCTTCCAGGGTAGTGAGGAGTGATTTGTTTTGAAATTACAAAAACTCAAGGACGTGGGGTCATGACTGTTTAAGTAGGTAGGGCTGTATAAAAATTTTAGTTAGGTAGGTACTCACATAAAGCTAGTTTTTCCAATTTGGCATAAGTGCTGGTTATGTTTTTACTAATAACTTTGGCCATACTCATGAACTGTGAGTAAGTTTCAAGTACTGCAGCTTTGCGCTTATCTCTGACTGCCGGCCTCTCCATGGTTCGGTCCTGCAGACCACGCACAGTTGAGATGAACTCATTGGTCCTATCTCTAGCAGCCATCACTGGTTCGAATACAAACTCTTGAAGAATATCAAAGATTATATTATCTTCTGAAAAACTTGTAACTGCTTTATTACTTCCAACACTCTGAGCAGTACTATATGGTTTAGAATTGTAGGAATTGCCTTTTTTGTCTAATTTGCTGTATGAATCTAGCTCGTTTTCAGTAGGACTTTTTTCTGATATCCCTCCGATGTGGCGCCTTCGAGGTAGCATTGCATTCTAATCAGAATTGAGTTCCGGATCACCTTCTTCGATTACTTACTTGTTTTTTATTAAACTAGCCACTAACTAACTTAAATTTGTTTATTGCAAAACTTGATGATGACCATTTGATGATGACCACAGAGCAAAGTACGTACATTGATGATGACACAAAACAGGTGAGATAATCGCCAGTCGCTACACAGTTCTTCTTCTTTTAATTTGTGTAGCCACACAGTTTGTGGATGTATATATTTTTAAAAGTTCTTGTATAACGCTTTGGATCCTTTCTGTAATGTTGTACTTATGGTTAATAAATTGAAATTGAAATTGAAATTGAAATTGTTATGGTCTCGTCCATGCATGCCACACAAACAGACTGATCGCTCTTGAATCCACCACGTCACCACACATGTCACATGTTGTCATATTGACAATGACACTTTTGACGGCACAGCTTACTGTTTTTTTCCACTTTGCCGAAAATTTGTCTGAGAACAGGGCATGGACATGAACCCACAACTTTCCGCTTGACACGAGACGAAACAAAAACGGAGTTACCAACTTTTTTGTTATTAACCTTTCCCAGTATCGCAGGCAGTAGGGCAGATAGCGCCATCTGTCAAAGCAATCGGAACCATTTTTTTTTTTAATCTCGAATCGAAAACATCTTTAGCAATAGTATTATGTACAGTAGGTATTTTTACTCATTTTGGCCAAAATGTTCCTCAGGATAAAGTGATATTTCCGGTATCAATATTTTCTTAGACAATTCAAGCTCGCCAATAACGCCAATGTTAGGTACTGCGTCTGTTACGAGCATCTATTTTCGAACAATATGCTAAACATTCATGCCAGGGAATTCGTATGCTAAAGCGATAAACCTTTTATGGACTTCCGTGCCCTTGACACGTTTACCAATATTTTTTGCCTATGTGCTCATCTATGGTGAAAAACCTCCCTATCTCCCTTGAAACCCTTGGTTATTTGCTAGGTAAGTATCGTACCTATTAAGAGCACCGCGGTGGTCTAGTGGAATGACCCCGCCTTCCCGCCTTCCGATCCGAAGGTCTTGTGTCGTGCACCAATAGATTTATTTTATTTTACATAAATGAAATCTCACTGCCTGTCTATAAACTTATAAACGTAGATCTTTTAAACTACGCAACGGTTTTTCATGCGGTTTTCATCAATAGATAGAGTAGGTACCTTATTCAAAATAAATGTAAAATGTAATATCTAGCACCCGTGCGAAGCCGGTTCGGCTCCGCTAGTTGAGTATAATTTGTGGTATATATTTGTGTATTATCGAGCTTCACTACAAAAATATAGTTTATTTGAGACTACGCCGTAGCTACTGTAGCATCTCACGCTACGAGCTAAACTGTACATAATACACCTAGAATTTTCGCTGTAATGTAAAGTTTGTGGAACTTAGTCACTCATACAAAAATCTCGTTTTTCTGTTTTACTAAAAAAAATAAAAGTGAAGTGGTTTTCGTTTACGTGGCCGTGAAATATCTAGGTACCTAACCTAGGTTTGAAAGCGTGGATTTTCAGCTGAAGTTAGCATCTCATCGAAACGGGTAACTTAGCGTCAGCCGCTAGAACTTTAGAACTAGGCAGGTATATACCATTTTTTAATAAAATGCACTAGGTCCAGTTAAGATCTGCGCTGATCCTGTCTTAGTCAGAAGTTGTACGAAAGAGTCAGAAAATCTTTTTGTCTCTCTAACATAACCTTAGATTAGCACCTCGGATAAGGATATCTAGCAGGGATGGATAACAGAATTAAATAGACTCTGAAGGACTTCCACCTGCTTTCAGAATCTCAGTCGTCGTAATTTAGAGTTAATATTTTATATCAATGACAGCGCATGAAAATCACAAGTTTTCCAAGATGCTGCTCGCCGCGTGCGGCGTCAACTTCAACAATAGTCTAGCTCACAGATAAACGTCATCATGCCATGAATCAATCAATTTCATAAAAGTAACAGATACCAGATTTATCGCGTGGTACTACCCAGCAGAGCCACCACGTTAGAATCCGATCATTTCTATCTTAAAAGAATGTTCGTTATACGTACATAGTGTATAGGTCGCACAGCGGATCTAGGCTTCCGTGAAGTTAGCCGTTTGTGATGCGCAAAGACAATTTAGTTTGAAAAAGCTCCATTGCGCATCGAAACGGCTAATTTCACTACGGCCGAGATCCGTCGTGAGACCTTCGTCAGGTAGGTACTGAGAAAATCGACTTCGCTGGTTCTGCCAGGAAGCATCCTTCCTGGCAGAGCCACCTTGGATTAGATAGATAGATAGAAAGATAGAAAATACTTTATTGAATACCACATTATAACAAATTTGACAAGAACAATCTTAATTACTAACAGGTATTACAATGGGCGGCCTTATCGCCTTATATTGTATATTAATGTAGTAATACTATAAATATATAAAAATACATAGTATAATATATCATAAACTAGTGCATACATTTATAAACATAATAAATAAATAATAAACAAGCAGCAGTTTAGCGACAGCAGGACAAGTAATGTTCCTTAACTAATGTTTTAAAAATTCCAAGTGATTTGGCACTTCTAATAGCAACTGGTAATGCGTTCCACAATCGTACAGCATGTACTGTGAACGAATTATCATAATATGAGGAGGTATGAACAGGAGTGCTGAGTTGAAAGGATTATGTATTTAGAAAAGATAAACGCTACTGTGCTTAAGCAAAAACTGTTGTACGTATTGTGTTTGGTATGTACGTGTTGAAAAATATCATTATTATGTAGTGGTTTTATTTTTATAACTGATTTAAACTATACAAACACTTTCTAAAGAAGCGCCTGATTAATTTAAGTCAGCAAAACACATGCCGGCAAAATTAGTAAGAAAGTGTTTGTATAAATTAAATCAGTTATTAAAATAAAACCACTGCATAATAATGATATTTTTCAACACGTACATACTAAACACAATACGTACAACAGTTTTTGCTTAAGCACAGTAGCGTTTATTTTTCCCAAGGTGGCTCTGCTAGGAAGCATCCTTCCTGGCAGAGCCACAAGCGAAGTCGATTTTCTCAGTACCTGACGAACGTACAGCAATAAACTTTGTTTGTTCGTAGGCATACGTACACTATGTACGTCTAACTTACATACTTTTAAGATATAAATGATCGGACTCTACCGTGGTGGCTCTGCTGGGTAGTACCACGCGATTTACCAGTATCACATAAAACAACCACTAGAAAAGTAACGCATCAAAAACTTAAAATCCCTAAAACGAATAATTTTTATGGAAGACGTACCTACAACAGCTTACCTAATTCCGACTTTAATTAATGAAATACCTTACAAAACTATACCGGAAATAAACTCTATAATTACAAATATAAAAAACACTTCATAGATTCACTTTGTTAAATCATAGTTACTTCAAAATGTATTAGAAATATTAAAATAAATAATTATAACGTGCCTACTTTTGTTATGCATAGCCCAGCCCATGATAAGGTAGGTACACATAATACATATTATAGGAAATAAGTCGGCTGAGTGCTGTCGAGAAGTATAAAAGGCGGCACTCGCAAGCAACCGGGGCCATTCGATCGCGAGACATCGTTGAGGAAACATCTTTTATTTTTCCTACGTAACTTGTCTACCTACCCACATTTTGTATTTACCCACTCAAAGTTATTCATTTTTGGTGATTGATTGTTTTTTTGGAAGTAAACTTATTTAGCTTCAGTTCATTTGTTTTTTTTTAAGTGATTTTGGGTTAAATACACAAGATCAGAAGTGGGATAGGCACCATGCCTATCACTTCCGTGTCTAGTCTTTGTTCACAAGCGAAAATTATTTTTCGACGTAAGCAAGGTCATTTTTTTTTGGTTTTTCAAATCATGGCCAAACGTTCTAACCTTTAAAAATAGAGGTAGAACCGGGCCTTACCAAAGCATTCAAGCTGATGAACTCCAAACGATGGTTGAAGTGGTCCTAGCGCGTCTTACATGTGCTGTCCACCCAGTCTACCCGCAAGTTGCATCGTGTCTGCAACGACGTCCGAAGCTTGTGCCAGTGAGCCACCCGTTCGTGTCGTTGTCTACGCCGCTGCTGCCGCCGCCGTCGTCACCTGTGGTACCCGTTTTGAACGGAGAATCCTTTGGTGACTGATCGCCTCATCGGAGCATTGTGCACAAGGTTAGATCCAACCATTATTATCTTTTGAGCATTGATCCCAGCTTGCACAGTATCGATTCTTGTCGAGACGACGAGGTAGAATCACGTGATATCAGTCGCTGGGATCCCAAGGAGCGTCCGCTTCGGATCGCTAACTGCTTATCGCGAGGGAGCAACTTTATTTTTTATCCTAGTTGCGTTTTGTTGTGTTTTTGTGTTTCACGACAGCTTTAATCATTTAGGTTGTCATGAGCCTCACTCATGGAGACTAGCGTTAACGTTTACCCAGCAGGTACTGTCACGACTGGCACTTGCCCAGTCTCGTGCGAGGGTACAACGCGGCACAGTGCACAGCATTATTGTTTTAGTTCTATTCGTAATGCTGGTAGCAGTGCTTATCGTGCTTGAGAACATACGTCAGTGAATTGTCCTTAAAACCAGTGCAACAAGGAATATTCAACATCTTTGCCTTTTTACAAAATCTCAGTTAGTTCCGAACGCCCAGAAAAGCTGTGACTGTTTTACTAAAAAATTGAGTCTTTGGTTAACTATTAGTTTTTATTAATCTGGGTTGGGTTTTCAACTCGTTCAGTTAAACAGTTGAACCTTTAGTTAAATAGTTGAACCATAGGTTAACTAGTTGGACCCTCAGTTAAATAGTTGAACCATAGGTTAACTAGTTGAACCCTCAGTTAAATAGTTGAACCTCCGGTTAAAAAGTTGAACCTTCGGTTAAATAGTTGAACCTCCGCTTAAATAGTTGAACTTTCGGGTTAATAGTTAAACCACCGGTTAAATAGTTGAACCTTTGGTTTAGTAGTCGAACCACCGGTTAAAAAAATTTACCCTTCGGTTAAAATGTTGAACTTTGGTTAAAATGAATTCGCAGTACAAAAGATTAAAACTTTGTGGCCTTCTAAAAACTTTCGAGTCGATAGTAGTTTTGGTCTAGTGCTCTAGAACAGAGGTAAAACGATAAGTAATGGTCAGGTTAGACCGAGCAAGCTCGAAGTCGAGGTTTGAGTTAATGCAACCCAGCAATGTAAGCGGTGAGCTATCGGGTCTTACAGGTTGCTTCAGCTGGTACCTACATTTCATACTGATCTGTTAGGGAAGTAAGCGCGACCGCTCGCTGCTAGCCGGTTAAAAACGCCTTGATGGTGTCGGCGTGCATACGTTTGTAACGGTTTATGGTAACCAGCCATGCAATCTCATGGCAGTTTCATAGACTATGTGTTGTTCAACAGGGTGTCTAAAGCGTTTGCTACCCACATGCCGCGCACTCCTGTGCGCTGATGGCGCGCACTACTGTGCGCTGATGGCGCGCACTCCTGTGCGCTGGTGTCGCGCACTACTGTGCGCTGATGGTGCGCACTCCTGTGCGCTGGTGCAGCGCACTCCTGTGCGCTGATGGTACGCACTTCTGTGCGCTGATAGCGCTTACTTCTGTGCGCTGATGGAGCGCACTCCTGTGCGCTGATGGTGCGCACTACTGTGCGCTGATGGCGCGCACTCCTGTGCGCTGGTGTCGCGCACTACTGTGCGCTGATGATGCGCACTCCTGTGCGCTGATGGCGCGCACTACTGTGCGCTGATGGCGCGCACTCCTGTGCGCTGGTGTCGCGCACTACTGTGCGCTGATGGTGCGCACTCCTGTGCGCTGGTGCAGCGCACTCCTGTGCGCTGATGGTACGCACTTCTGTGCGCTGATAGCGCTTACTTCTGTGCGCTGATGGAGCGCACTCCTGTACGCTGATGGTGCGCACTCCTGTGCGCTGATGGCGCGCACTCCTGTGCGCTGGTGTCGCGCACTACTGTGCGCTGATGATGCGCACTCCTGTGCGCTGATGGCGCGCACTACTGTGCGCTGATGGCGCGCACTCCTGTGCGCTGATGGTGCGCACTCCTGTGCGCTGATGGCGCGCACTCCTGTGCGCTGGTGTCGCGCACTACTGTGCGCTGATGATGCGCACTCCTGTGCGCTGATGGCGCGCACTACTGTGCGCTGATGGCGCGCACTCCTGTGCGCTGGTGTCGCGCACTCCTGTGCGCTGGTGTCGCGCACTACTGTGCGCTGATGGTGCGCACTCCTGTGCGCTGGTGCAGCGCACTCCTGTGCGCTGATGGTACGCACTTCTGTGCGCTGATAGCGCTTACTTCTGTGCGCTGATGGAGCGCACTCCTGTGCGCTGATGGTGCGCACTACTGTGCACTGATGGCGCGCACTCCTGTGCGCTGGTGTTGCGCACTACTGTGCGCTGATGATGCGCACTCCTGTACGCTGGTGCAGCGCACTCCTGTACGCTGATGGTGCGCACTCCTGTGCGCTGATGGTACGCACTTCTGTGCGCTGACAGCGCTTACTTCTGTGCGCTGATGGCGCGCACTCCTGTGCGCTGGTGTCGCGCACTACTGTGCGCTGATGATGCGCACTCCCGTACGCTGGTGCAGCGCACTCCTGTACGCTGATGGTGCGCACTCCTGTGCGCTGATGGTACGCACTCCTGTGCGCTAATAGCGCTTACTTCTGTGCGCTGATGGTACGCACTCCTGTGCGCTGATGGCGCGCACTACTGTGCGCTGATGGCACGCACTCCTGTGCGCTGATGGTGCGCACTCCTGTGCGCTGATGGTGCGCACTCCTGTGCGCTGATGGCGCGCACTCCTGTTCGCTGATGGCGCGCACTCCTGTGCACTGATGGCGCGCACTCCTCTGCGTGTCGGCGCCTGTGCGCTGGTGGCGCGCACTTCACTGCGTGTCGGCGCCTGTGCGCTGGTGGCGCGCTCTTCTGTGCGTGTCGGCGCCTGTGTGCTGGTGGTGTGAACCGAGGTACTGGCCGAGATTAAGAATTCGCTTCACGTCGTGCTTCTTTTCTTAATCTCGACGGGTCAAGTTACGCTTCACGTCGCGCCTCTGACTTGATCTGTTTGCCTTGTCACGCTTCACGTCGCGCCTCTGACTTGGTTCTGCCGTTACTGAGATTAAGAAAACGCTCTTTTCTTAATCTCGGTAAGTCAAGTTACGCTTCACGTCGCGCCTCTAACTTGATCCTTTTGCCTTGTCACGCTTCACGTCGCGCCTCTGACTTGGTTCTTGCCCCCCCTTGTTACTTACCCCCTTGCTTTGCTGAACGTGTCTGCCAAGCACTTGGTGTGCGCTGGCGACGCGATCTCCGCTCGTATCGGCGCTTGTCGCGCTGCACTGCGCGTGTCTGCCGCGCACTTGGTGTGTGCTGGCGACGCGCTCTCCGCTCGTGTCGGCGCTTGTCGCGCTGCACTGCGCGTGTCCACCGCGCACTTGGTGTGCGCTGGCGACGCGCTCTCCGCTCGTGTCGGCGCTTGTCGCGCTGCACTGCGCGTGTCCGCCGCGCACTTGGTGTGCGCTGGCGACGCGCTCTCCGCTCGTGTCGGCGCTTGTCGCGCTGCACTGCGCGTGTCCGCCGCGCACTTGGTGTGCGCTGGCGACGCGCTCTCCGCTCGTGTCGGCGCTTGTCGCGCTGCACTGCGCGTGTCCGCCGCGCACTTGGTGTGTGCTGGCGACGCGCTCTCCGCTCGTGTCGGCGCTTGTCGCGCTGCACTGCGCGTGTCCGCCGCGCACTTGGTGTGCGCTGGCGACGCGCTCTCCGCTCGTGTCGGCGCTTGTCGCGCTGCACTGCGCGTGTCCGCCGCGCACTTGGTGTGCGCTGGCGACGCGCTCTCCGCTCGTGTCGGCGCGTGTTGAGCTGCACTGCGCGTGTGTGCCGCGCACTTAGTGTGCGATGGCGACGCGCTCTCCGCTCGTGTCGGCGCGTGTCGCGCTTCATTGCACGTATCTGCCGCGCACTTGGTGTGCGCTGGCGACGCGCTCTCCGCTCGTGTCGGCGCGTGTCGAGCTGCACTGCGCGTGTGTGTCGCGCACTTGGTGTGCGCTGGCGACGCGTCCTCCACTGCGCGTATCTGCGCGTCTGCCTGCTGCTGCTTGGTGTTTACTGGTGACGCGTATCTCCCTGGACGTGTAGCGTGATGTGTCATTTTTGCCGAGGTTAAGTTACGCTTTACGTCGCCTCTGGCACGATTTGTTTGCCTTATCACGCTTCACGTCTGTCGCTTCTGATTTGGCTTGTCTAGGGTCAAGATGCTGCTTTACTTGGGCCTCTTGACCTTATGTTTGCTAAGTTATTTGCTTCACGTAGTTCCTCTGGCTTAGCTTGTGTTTATGCGTATACTTGTATGCGCCTTTGTTTTTCTGGTGTTTTGTGCAGATGCAGAACTTGATGATAGCAAGGAGTCTACTGAGGCCGTGACTCTTTCGCAATCTGCAGACGACGAGCAACAGCCTGGTATGTCTGCGCTAGGCTACCATCGGGCAATCCAGATGCAAGCGTCGCGGCATGATAGAGCTGCACGCCAACGTCATGCCTGATGAAGAAAAAGACCAACTGGAAGCAGAAGCAGAGACAGAAAAGGGATCTTTATGCTGCTGCTGCTAGAGACCGAGAAAAGGGAGCCCGAGGACGGACTCCTGTCAGGAGAGGCCGTATAGGAAATAAGTCGGCTGAGTGCTGTCGAGAAGTATAAAAGGCGGCACTCGCAAGCAACCGGGGCCATTCGATCGCGAGACATCGTTGAGGAAACATCTTTTATTTTTCCTACGTAACTTGTCTACCTACCCACATTTTGTATTTACCCACTCAAAGTTATTCATTTTTGGTGATTGATTGTTTTTTTGGAAGTAAACTTATTTAGCTTCAGTTCATTTGTTTTTTTTTAAGTGATTTTGGGTTAAATACACAAGAATATAATATTTTAAACACACAACTTAGTTACTTGTATCAATCGTAAAATTGAATTTATTTGACAAGCGAACATCCTGTACGCACTAAACGCAATGCGCTGCGCTCGCGCTTTTGTTCGAGCAGAGTGAGAATGAACGAAGTAAACAAACATAATAAATGTAAATACCCTACATAGGTATTCATTGAGTTTATACCAGGTAAGTAGGTAACTTTATATTTTTAAACAGTTTAAATTTCCTTGGGCGTTGGATTTAATTTGTCTGTGTATAATGTGTCTGTGTGTCTTATCTATCTGTATACTACAACTATTATTAATGCTACAGCTCGCTATGTCTCTAAGCACTGAGATAAACCTTAGAAGGTTTTACAGTGCTTATTCTTATAACAAATATTGTAACCCACATGTTTGAATAAATAAATACAATATAAATACAAAATACGGCAAAGGCAATAAGCTTTACAAGATAAGTCTTCCATGAGATCATGCTGATGATAATCAATATGCTACAACCAACAAGCTTTCAACCAAATTATGCTCGATGCTATTAGAACCTCGAGTTGCTTAAGTGTCTACCTACCTACGTAACACAATAAACAGTCGAAAATTACTCCTGTGGGGAAGTGTCCACGTTCTATCATCAAACCAATATGTAGGTACTTAAAAACAATGCACAACCACAATGATTTACCACATAGTATGAAGTAGGATTGCGGTGATGCTGCCCGCAGCGGGATTGTGATCGGCAGTTTGAGCAGTTTCAGTTTCAGTCTAAGGTGCCAGAGATTTCAGTTGCGAACTAGCCGCACGCGAACTCCGTCGCCCCAAGCGCGATTCACCCGCGTTCTTTCACGCTCCGCTCGCACGTTGCCTTTTTTAACTTGTACAAGTGTAAACAAAAATGATCGCTTGTGATGGATTAAAGTGCTAGTGAAGTAATGACTGGGTATGACAACTGGGACGAGTTGTGGAACGTTACTTGGACATATTCCGAAGGTAAGTAGAAGAATAAGAATAAGAATATTTTGTATTGTAAAACTGTTATAAATGTAAGAGCTGCTTGTATACAATGTGAAACAATAACACTGCTAATTCGTATCTAAAATAAGTATGGTACCTACCTACTATTTAATTTTACACTTTTCATAGCATTTTAAAAGTTCCTAAAGTACTTACTATCTAGGTACTAAATACTAATATTATAAAGAGGAAAGATTTGTATTTTTGTTTCTTACGAATTTAAAATCAAAAACTACTGAGCAGATTTCAAACATTCTTTCACGAATGCTACATTATCCCTGAGTAACATTGGTTATGTTTATTACTAGTGACCCGCCCCGGCTAGGAACAAGCGCACAAGTGCTAACTAAAGTTTCCGTTGCACCCGTGCGAAGCCGGGCAGGTACTACTACTAGTATAATATAAAGTCGTTTAATAAATAACAGTTAATTGGTTTAATTTATTGTGAAGAGAACAGAGTAGTAAGTATTTACTCCTTTAACTTATTGATCTACTTAATTTTATTAGTCTACCTAACTTACCCACGTACAAACGTATAAATATAAAATTAATACTTATGAAATAGAATATACCTACCTACTACATAATGGAAAACAAAAACATTTTATTGAACACAACCAAAGAACTCGTAGACGTTATTATATATACTACTCATAAAAAATAATAACATAAAAAGCAATGGGTATATAATGGGCGGTCTTATCGCTAAGAGCGATCTATTCTAGACACCTTAGGATGGACAGGAGTATTATTGTAAAGTTTTTTAAGTAATTAATATCAAATAGGTGGTAGGTATTAGTATTTATGTAATTAAGAAGTAAATACATATTTAATTAACAATGAACTAAAAAAAAGTTAGAGTTTTTAGGTAGAGTATGTTTGTAAGTAGGTAGTAGGTACTTAGAATTTTAGGAAATTGGAAAACTCGCCGCTGACCTAACCTACCAAAGCGTAATAAAATGGGATGCAATTGCAATATGAAACGATCATTATGAAGTGCAGGTCTCACCTCCTCTCGGTGATAAACTACGCTATTCATGGCTTGTCTCTGCCGTAAATCATCGTAGTTTATGTATCTACATACCAAGGTGCCCTTATGGTATTCATTGTACTAAACAGCAACGAAGTTAGATAACTATTTAGCAATCATGTAAAATGTTTGAAGCCTGCAGGTTGAGGTATTCAAGGAAGCAGTACGGAGAGATAAAAACAAATAAAACCGTTAAAAAAAAAAGACCTGTTAGTACTGTTACTGCTAGCATTCTGGATCCCAGTGTTGGGCAAAGCCCCCCCCCATTTCTTCAGCATTTGCGATCCTGAGCAGTTGTTCAGACTATCAATTAGCGTGAAATTAACGTGACGTAATTTTGAATCGATTCTATTAATTAATATTTCACACTGAAGCAGACGTAGAGTAGGTAGCTGTTTGAACCAGTGTAAATAAGAATTACCCTTCAAAGGGGATTTTCAAAGGGGATTTTGACACTAACCCAGTAGAACGAACTATTTTTATACTCGCTACAACAGTAACAGTCAAAACTGTCGAAAGGAATTTAACTAATTTAACTATTTTTATTTAGCACTGGCACCGCTGGCGCTGATTGATAGGTGGAAGGTACTTAACCAACCGTACCCTTTTTAGAACTATTACCTATTTATGTACTGAGCTTAGATAATGGAACTTACTAGCTGTTAAATGCTACTTCGCATAGTATTTCGTACATTTCTGTCAGATGAATGTACTTTGAAAAGCTGCTTATGGTCGGTTGCGTGTAATACCTAAACATTGTACCGACCGATTTCCCTCTATGATTTGCGCGACCGATGCCGCTTCGATTTGAAATTCGTTACTGGTTCAGATTTATGGTATTTATTTCCGCGATTGATTGAACCCGTGCCTTAAAGCTATTAGGAAAGTCTGCTTCTAGATTAAACTAGGAAATAGAAACACAACAAGTTGAAACAATCTGAGATATTATTTTTAACAAAAAAAAATTCCCACAAGTGATCCTTTTATCTAATTAATTTCTATAATAAATAAATAAAGCTGGATAATGTTGGAAAATCCAAGCACAGACAGCATCATCTACCAGTACTAATATCTATTCTGTGATCTAACCCAAGTTAAGCACAGAACTTGTGTTTACCTAGATATACTTAATACAATACATAGATAGTTTTTTTTTATAATACATAGAAAACACCCAGAACACCCGGAACAAATATTTGCAGATCGTTCAAACATTTGTCCTCTTGCGTCACTTCGTCCGCCGGTAGTAATAAGTAGGTTGCCAATAAATGAAAATTTGATTCAAATGGTTGAGCTTATACAAAAGGGTCAAACAATGTGACTTATCGATACTCGAAACAAACAGACTTTGTAGCAATAATGTGGGCGATATTTCACTCAGTGTAAATTAAATGTGGTTGGAAGCTCTGGTAGTGGAAACCTTGTTAAATAATATATTTGAATTTATTTTTGGTAAAAATACCTAATTACCTACTTATATCTTATTTAACGATAAGCAAGTACTTACAAAAAATAATTGTTGTTCGTTAGTTTCGCTGAAACTCAACAACGCCTGGACCGATTTGGCTAATTTTGCATTTCAAATATTTGTGCGAGTTCATGGAAGGTTTGTTTGAGCGGTGAAAAAAAAACGCAAACTATCGTATTTTTTGCCTGATTGGGCATGTCAAATTCGTAGAACATCCCCTTGTTTTACTTACGTGGTTGTATCTTTGGTGGACAAACTTTGGTCACAGATTTTGGTGAAGTTTTTTTAGCATGGCTGGCATGGCGCAATATCTTTTTTCTATTAGGCATTGCTACAGTTAGGCAAAAATGTAGGAAAAAAGTGTAGATGTGATATTTAGTATGTAGATTGATGTAGATTAATTTAATTGTAAAGTATCACTGGACTGGGGGAAAACGAAACTAACCCGTACCATGTAAGTAAACATTCTTATCAATACTGCCATCTCAGTACAATTACATTTTGTAAGACCTTGCTCGAACATTTCATATCTGACACCCATAAGAATTTTGAATTCGTTCCAGTTGATAAGTACCTACTTGATACAATGCAGTGAGCCAGTTTCTGATTCATACACATACATTACCAATAGATACTTTACGAGTAACAGCGTAGTTTTAGTTTACGCAGTTTGGCATCTGCGTGCGATTGGCTTATTCCCATCTTCCGGTTTCTCCGGTTCTAAGTACCTAAACTTTATCTTCACACAAAATGTTTGTCTTAGATGAGAGGGAGTTGAACCGATATCCTACAGCTCAGGCGAAGCCACGACCAGAAGGGGTCACTACCACTAGACTACTGCTGCTCACCAGAAAATTAGTATGCGACAGTAAAGTGCAAACGCGCAGAGCAGCTACATGAAATAGTCCCCTGTCACCCCAGTCCCTTGGAAGAACTATTTTAGTTCTACTAAGTTTTATCCTAAAACGCGCAGGAATGAAGGATGAGTTTTGAAGCTCATCCGAGTTGGACTCGTGGGCAAATCGTAGTAGTTGGCCTGTGCCAATTTATAATGTTATTTATTTTATCAGATTTTTGCAAATTGCAACCCATCCCATTTTTGCAAGTTTAGTGGAACTTTCATCTCATGCTGTGTTGATGATGATATTTGATGAATTTTCCGCGGCGCTAATCGACTCTAAACCGTTGATAGAGTAACAAAGTTACTTTAATTTGATTATTATTGGATGTATCTATGTACCTAAGCGGTGCGACGGGTAAGTGAACACTAAGAGAGGAGTTTCATTTTCTGAAAAATAAAACACTCATTGCAAGTAGGTAGCGTAACATGTCATGCTTGTTGAGAAGACTCTATCATTAACTAAGTATACTAAGTAATTTTTTCATCTAAAACTGATATCATTCTTTACTTGGGTAAAACTTTGGACAGAATTAAAATATAACCGACTTGGTAGTTGGTACTTTTCCTTCTTTAATGCAGCCTAAGTTTGTGAACACCGATTGTTGCATTTCCTATCTTTAAAGTTTCATAGAGAATCAAAGTAGATCTCAGGTTGCACAAAACTTTGGCAAATGCAATCGCTTTTTGAACTAGACACAGTTACGGTAACTTGGTGCCTAACAGTTTCCTCAGCTTGTTATTTATTCTTTCTTTCTATAATAATATTCTTTATAAATATTACAAATATTATATCCGTAATCTTACTTTGTTCTTTCGCTATAAGTATTCTAAACGTGAAAACCTATTATTCCTTCCTTATAGCAGGCCTATATATATATAGGCTTCCTGTTTTCTCATAAGATATATCCGCTGTTGGTTTTCCTAAAAAATAAAAATAAAATAATATAAATGTTCTGAACTCGGCTGTCACCGACATAAGTTAAACTACGATAAGCAAGGTACATACATGTCGAGATTATCGTTCGTCGCTTTTAAGAGTTGACCCTCAGAGTCGTGTGGTTAGGTCGTTCTTACTCTGCCACTGCCAAGTTGAAGGTTAAATTGGTCATCATCTGATACCTGAGGTGATCTATCAGTGTAAGAATAAGCAATCTTGAGGCTGTTTTATTACAAGTGTGTGCGACTCCAAGAAAAAATATAAGTCTCTCGAGGGATAAAAGAACATTATCGACACTTCGTTAGTAATCAAGAAACATAATAGTCCTCATAAACTTTTTAATTGCAAAAAATCCCATCGTGGAAAATGCAGCGAATAAATATTTTAATAGTCGATAACAAAAACCTTTGAAGCCTGTATTGAGTGGAGTTTAGATCGTGCCCCCTCAAGAGGCCCCATTCGCTATAGAGTTAAATCCGAAAAGCTACGCTCGTAGCCCTCGCGTAGCAGTCGCGTGGGCGCAGAATCAGTAGGTTATAATATTCAGCCTATTAGGCATAGGATTTTTATGCATATTGACAAAAACTATCATTATGGAGTCTGAATAAATGCAGTTAACGTTGAGATTATTAACTACCTTATTTTATAATCGCAAATTTTGATTATTTTTGTAGAAAAAAAGGTTTTACACATTAAAAGATAAAAAAACTTTGTTGCTTCATTTCCGACTCCAAATGATATTATTCTCTCATTTTCCCACTTGCATTTAATGTAAAAAAGCGAATTTTAAATTGGACTACAGTTGAATTGAGGCAATTTACCCCAACACGACAGCCTTTCCAAGTAAGACAATAAGCCCCAGATTGCTTCAGCGGTGACGGTTCTTTCATCGCTGATTGTGACAAGAGATAAGGCTCGGAATCGGTCCATCGATTCTTCTTTCTAGAGCCTTGAGACGGTAGGCACTTAGTTGCGAAACGAGAAAGTATCAAATCGCTTATCTGAAATAATAGTTCCTGCCTGTTACAAATTTTTTTAAAATTTTAGGACTGCAATGTAAATACTACGGAGTATTTAGTCTAACTTTAAAAAAACAGTTGTACATTTTAGTTAGGCTACGGAGCGTAACCCAACATTACCAAATAACAGGTCATTATATCATTATGATCAGTTTTTTTATCATAAATGCTTACATTCGAGCACGATCTTGCCTGTTGGTAAGCTATGATGTCGCCGACGATGGAGCATGAAGTTCTAAAGACACCTATTCACTCTAGACTTGATGAGGCCCAGATTATATTTTTCAGGAAAAACAGTTTATGTTCCTACAGATAGGATACTCTACTGTTAAGCGATAGCACGCGATAGTAAAAAAAATACTTAGATACCTCCTACCTATTACGTATATGTTGTTACTAACCCAGTCATTACATCCGACCGAGGCCGATGGCACTCCATGGAACCGATGGAACTACTGATACGGACGGAACCTAGTTATGAACTTTATAATAAAGACCGTGCTATGAGCAACAATAAGTAAATATAAGAGGTGCTGGTTTAACTCCCACGGTGTTTGTTTATACACCTTTTAAAAATATTGAAACCTTTATCTTTAGAAATAACGAGCAATGCAAGATGCTTTCCCTAATGCTGCATTTGCATTGAGCCAGTAGCATGTTCTGTTCAGTTAGATACCTACTACATATCAAAGTTCCAAACTTTACCTATAAATAAGTAGTAACGCTACAAATCCGATGGCCATAAATTTCCGATTACAATTTAATAGCTGTCCCTTTTTTATGACGGACCCTTTGAAGTTGTCACCATGAAATTTAATTTATCCAACCGCTGAGTAAAATTTATCTAGGTATGCATGATAAATTTCTATTGAGTAACATTCGTAGATCCAATTATAACGACGAAAACTTCACTACCCCATTTGCCACATTGGTCGTAAGTTGTACCTATGAAGTATTAATTGGTAGTACCTAATGGTCCCTACCATCTACGAATAATGTTTGTTTGTAGCCTACCATGAATACAGGAGTAAATCTAAATATTGAATCTACATATTCATATTAAACTTACAAAACGGGGGCTGCAATATGAGTGCACAGTAGGCTTACCAGTACCTACACTATCACAACCTTTATTTTGCTTTGCCAGCACAGCATGGCGTAATAATAAACATTCTATGGGCTTGACTGGACTGACCAAGAAACTCTAGTAGCGTAGCATTTATATAATGTGAAAAGAAATAATGCGGAAAATGGGAAGGCTTCATTTTCCACTTCAGCGCTCTGAACACTTAGCAAAGTTCTAGCGCAAACGAGTTTCGTTATTTGTATTCATACAAAGACAGTACCTAGCAAACTTTGATTAAAAAAAATGACATTAATTCTATCGTAGTAAGTAGGTATTTATAGATTCTTCTCGATTTTATAGCTCTTTTATCAACTAATCATTTTAAAACAAAGCGTCTATAATCTACCTTGATGGTTTTCCTTGTTTTTATTTTTATGAGTGCATTGTTTTGAGATTTAACTAAATAGGTAGGTGAGGTAATTACTTTAATGGATACTGTAGCACTGCACTAATGTTGATGGTGGCTATGATATCATTGAAACTTGCATTTGCAACCAAAACTATGATTCTAGAGGTCTTTCATAAATGTTAATTAATTTTGTTACAAGATTAATTTATATGACGAACTCTCTGGCATGTATCTACCCACTTTTTTTTTTTTAGTAAAACTGGACTATCGTATGGTTTCCAATCATATTCGCGCGGTACCATTGATTTATTTTTTACATCTTTTGGCACGCATTGATATCATAATAGTTTCCGGAAGCGAGACTTGTGTTCGGTAGAACACACTTAGGTGGGTAGTTAGTTACTGAAGGTGGGCTAGTTTCACTCAGTGTCGGCAGCTGCACTATAGAGCTAGATGCTAATTTCCCAATTATACATTCGCAACTAGCCATCCGTTTATTGCTGTTTAGAGCAGGAAATTTGGGATATTCCGCTTGAGAAGAGGTGAACTAGTGAACTAAGGCGACTGGCACACTCGTAAGTAGTTTAACGTCGTAAAGCTGAATTTGATATAACCTAATAATTGCCTTCACAAAATGTTATCTATAACATCATGCTTGCTTTCTAATATTTCCACTTATGGGACACACTGGACATACTGGCTTACTCTCCTAAATTGTTTATTTGATGTTATTCCTATAGGTAGGTATAGGTATAGTATAGTAGTGATATGCTAGAAACATGCCGATCGTTGGTACAATGCATGGCCTGTTTAGTGTTAATCGTCTCGAATATCTGGCATACGAATATGTGCGCATTTTGTTTTCTTATCTAAGTAGGTTACAGTTAACGGCATGATTGAGGGGCATTATTCTCTATTTTTATTAAAATAAACCTGAATTGTATATGTAATTGAATATTTTTGGTAATTATTCGTTACACTCGTAGAAAGATTTTTTTGTAGGTAAGTGTACTTTTAAAGTACCTATAATATATTAATTTTCTTTGGAAATTATGGTATTTAAAATAACGGTTTAAGTATTATATAAGTTTATTGTAATTTAAAACAAAAACTCGTTTCTCGCTGAGACAGTACCTGAGAGCTGAGACCAGCAGCTCCATGTTTTTCCCGAGATATAGCCGTTTGAAATTTGACAGCTGTCATCAAAAATACCTTTAATTTAAGTTGGGTGCGGCTAGTCTGGGGTGAGTAGATCCCGAGACCACACGCTTGCAAGGCAATTTGATTAGCTTTATCACATCATATTATTCTTAAATTTTGTTTACCTGACTGTACTCAACAGTTTCAATAATTTGATGGTGTCCGAATCGACAGTAAAAAAAAATTTAAATCAAAGTGTCAGTTATGACACTGTGTCCTAATAAAATTTGTCCGAATCGACATCAAGTACATATATATTTTTGTTAAGTAAATTTAACAAATAAAAACAATATAATACTTAAATCAAATATTTATGATATGAATAAACTCTTCATTCATACTTTAGCGTGGGATTTTGTATTTTTTTTGGTAACGAAACGAGACATCAGCACCAAAGTGACCAAAAAACCATGTACCTATGCAGTAACAAGTCGGCTTACTTATATATTATATTGAATCTTTTGCAAATATATAGGTGCAAAAGATGTATACCGTACCTACATGTTAACTTAAGTATTTCATTACTGTGACTTGGAATTAAAAAAAAAATGTTTTGAATACCTTTCTTATCCACTTACATTAGAGGAGTTGGAGTTATTCCATACTTACTTACGAGTAGGTTAATTTAATATTTCAGTGCCGTAGAATATTTGATTGACAAGTAAGAATAAGTAATTTAATTGCCAGTGAATTGTCTTTTCATAGGACGTTCATTATGCGTGTCTTCATTATGAAAATTGAGCTTGAGAGACCTGCTTTTGTTATTATGTTTATACAAATATATTTATTAACAAAAGTGTATGATACAAAATCGAATACAAAATGTAGAAGACTCCTCTTGTGAAAGATTAAATGCATATTGGTCCAGATAACAGGTTCTTATACCTAATAACAACATACAGAATTACATTCCTGCTAGCTAATGTTTTTTTTTTGTTCATTGAACAAAACTTAGCGAGCTTCTAAATGACAGTTTATTTTATGAATAAGGGGGTTTATCAGATGAACCCCCTTATTTAGTGAGTGTACAGATGAACTTCATCTGATTTTGTACACTGTGCATTTATTGTACATTTATTCAGCATTAACTGCCTTGGCGGAACGCGACTGAACAGATTTCTTCGTTACAAATCCGTTACAAATAAAAATAAAAATGTTGTAGAACCTTTCATCTCCTGGTTTTAATTTCGAATCAACGTTATGTAAAAGTTAGGTTTCACATAACATTGGTTCGAACGTGCTATTTATTCGAAATTAAAACCGGCTGGAAACCAAATCGCATATTTCTACAAAAAAAAAATTGCTCTATGCTATGCGGCTAAAATCTTGGAATTTTCTTCAAAACTGCGCAGCGTAATTATTGCTAAATATTTGTTGATTCTACGAGTGGTAGAGTAGACGACCCGCTATTGATTACTAAGTAAAAATATACAGAAAAAACATTCCTTTATGTGCTGGTAGGTCTAGGTACCTACTACTAATTGGGTTGTATTGTAGATACTTATATCCCAGAGGGGAAGGTATACAATATCTGAAACATACAAACGTAAATCACAAGATTGGTGGAATATTATAATAAAAGAGCACTAGCAGGTATAACACAAATTATTCGATTTCTGACACAGTAAATGAATTGGAATTCCATCCAACAACATCCTAATACTTATGCAAATGTTTATTATGTAATATCAATTTTGTTGTAGAAATGAAGTTTTGGAGATGGAATAAACAAAACCAGTTTAGCTAGTAATTAATATTCATAACAAAAGACCGCACAACACCTTGAAATAAAAAACTGAGAAGTTACTCCATAATTAAGCTTCTACTTAAGCGTCTGCCCGCGGCTTCGCTCGCATGATACCAGGATAAAAATGTCACAATAAGAGTATCTATCTATACAACATTTTCATCAAAATCGCTTCAGCTGTTACGAAAATATGATTGAATAACAACGTCTAACTAAACATACAAACATCCAATCTTATGCATTTATATTATGAATGTATGTAAAAATCTAAAACGAATTAGACACAGTAGATTTATAACTTGTTTGATTTTATGCGTTGTGCTCGTGAACGCTCGTACGTAAAATTTATTTATTGTCTGCAGGTAGAGACACAATGACACTGCCTGACCAGAAAATTATAGAAAATGACAACGGGGAAGCATATTTTGTTCTGAACTCGACCAACTTGTCAACCTCAGATGGCGCATTCTCCGAGCCAGACACCCTGCAAATAATCGTTCCGCTATCGCTCGTGTACCTGATGATATTCTTCGCGGGCATCCTTGGGAACTTCAGTACTTGTGTTGTGATATCGCGGAATCGCTCCATGCACACGGCGACGAACTTCTACCTCTTCAGTTTGGCGATATCGGACTTGATACTGTTAGTGTGTGGATTGCCGCTCGAGTTATATCGTCTTTGGAACCCGTATACTTATCCACTGGGAGAGGCGTTGTGTATAACCATAGGGCTCGCGTCCGAGACGACAGCTAACGCGACGGTGTTGACGATAGCTGCGTTCACGGTGGAGAGATATATCGCGATATGCCGTCCTTTCATGTCTCACACGATGTCGAAACTCTCCCGGGCCGTGCGATTTATAATCGCGATATGGATATGTGCGCTGTGCACGGCCGTGCCGCAGGCTATGCAGTTCGGTATAGTGTACGACGAAGAGAGTGGACAGACCACCAGTGCGTGTACAGTGAAGGGCCGCGGGGTGCACCAAGTGTTCATCATATCCAGTTTCGTGTTCTTTGTGGTCCCGATGTCGTTGATATCCGTGCTGTACGCGCTGATTGGGATGAAGCTGCGCACGTCGCGGGTGTTGCACCCTGTGAAGAAGCTGTCTGTGGACAGTGAGAGGACTGGCACTGCCACCGCACCGATGCAGTACAGACATGGAACTTCACAGAGGAGAGTTATAAGGATGTTAGGTGAGTCACCAGCAATGTAGTTTCCATTTTATTTGAATATTTTGGAATATAAGTTTGTTACAAAAAATATGTTATTCATCGTGAAGTAATTAAAAGCTATTCTCGTCATCATGATTGCAGCTATGATAATTATAGTTAAATGTGTGATTTGAGCCTGTGTGGGGTATTATCAAAGACATTTTAACAGTCCTTGGGTAATATTAGATATGTATGTATGTATGTAATAATTTGCAATCAAGCTTATTAACACGTTGATTGCTACAATTTTATATGTACAATTACTGGCTACCGCACAGGTAAGTAGTTTCGGTAAGTAGGTAATAAAATAATTTCTATAATGTATAAAAATAGAATTTCGTTCTGAAATAGGGACTAAGTATCATGTTTTATTGTCACTGCAGGTGTTAATTAATAGATATTGAGATGACAGATTTCGCATAACATCATCAAGTATGATTGATGAGCCTATTCAATGAAATTGGATTAGTGTAGGCTCGCAGGGAGGCACGTTTGGCTGTTGGCAGCACGTGTCAATTATGTGATGCTGCAACCCACTCGTACCCACAAGATACAAACCCCCTCGCACATGCATGTCCTCTCGCATTGGTTCACGTTACTGCACGAAGTGACATTGTATGAAAATATTGTCTACGCTTGACAGATATTAGGTATGTGATGGCAAATCCGGTGTTTTTTTTTATGCACAATACCATACGCTGTTAGACTGTCTGACGGTCCGTGAGGTTAGGTTTTTCAGAAAGTAAGGCGCTTAGCGCAAGGGCACATAAAAAAATAAGTGCCTAAATTATAGTACGGAATTGCGGTGTTCTTTAAAACACCATAGGTTTTATAGGTACGGTGGCACTCGCACGAGACTCGTGACAACCAATGCGAGTAGGAGCATGTATTGTGCAGCGGGTATAAATAAACACTGTGTGGGTTTTGCAATATCAAACGTGAAAATGAGTAGGTAGGAACCTAGAATAGAGACTGTATTACTTTGTATCTTCTATTTTTAGACATGTTTGGTCGCTTTAATAGGCTATTTTGGGACTTGAATATGACATCAACTAATATTCTTAGGTATAATTTTACTATGCGTAAATCGTAGTGTATTTTTTAAAAGTAGGTACCTATTATGTATATGTTTATATTTTATAGCCTGTCTATTAAACAATATTTATGGAGTCGTTTTCCTTCTCTTTAATTGACTCAAAATAAGGGAAGAGATTCTCCGGCATAATATTTTAAGTTTAAATTCAGGCACTAGTTTTATCAGTTTGTTTGTATGATGGCAAACTGGCCGGGCCGCAGACGCAGTAGTGAAAAAAATTCTTAACTTATTCTTATACAAACAAGGTAGGTGTTAAGGGTGGAATAAACGCTTTATTCCATCCAGTCCTACCAGTAGTTCGATAGTCGAACTGTTTGGATGTTTTTTTTCCAAATTGTTATACTGACGGATCGAACTATTTGGAAACATGGATTTTATTCCAAATAAAACTACTAACCTCCGAAGTACAGTCAGTACAGTCTTGATTGAAACAAATACTAAATTTCTGGCGCTTCGGCGGCCGCTGCCGCGGCACGCTCGCTACGCTCGCTCGCCTCGCGCGTAATTTTTCACTAACCTAACATAACCTAAACAGCTGATTTCGATCTAATGAATAAGTGACATCCGCTTAGATCGAAATGAGTAGGATGGTATTGTTTCTAAAAGTCGATTTATTATCTTATCTGTCGTACGAACCTAGGTAATATGTAGGTATGCTACGCAACACAGCAATAATGGTTTATCCACAGTTGCTGTGGCGCTATCCTTCTTCATTTGCTGGGCGCCTTTCCACGTCCAAAGGCTGCTAGCGATCTATGGAAACAGCATGGAACAGCCTTCAGATACATATTATATGGTAAGTTTATACACGAAATGCACATTTTTTAAACTTAATCTTAGTAGTCTGTTTGATGGAACTCGTCCGGAAAAGTACTACCGTACCTATTTCTGCCGACAAGCAGTAATTCCTAGAATTTCCTAAACACAGTGTATTGCTGTGTTCCAGTTCGAAGAGTTGCCGGTGAAATTAGGTACTGGTATGGTACATAAAAACTGTTTGATGGTTGATGCACGAGTGATATTATTATGGTGTTGCAAGCTTCCATAGGTTGCGGAAACTGCGTACCATCAGATGTCCGTATATTGCCGTAATATAAGTATAAGTAAAGAAAAGTATATAAAAGGATTACTTTAATTTGGTTTTATATAATTTGTCTCTTCCCTAATCAGTACAGCTATCCTTTTTTTTTTTTTTTTTTTTTTTTTGTTAACGGGGAGGAATCTGCATTCAGACATCCCGTCGCATAAGGGTACGACGGGGGTGTGTGAGGTTGTCGGACTCGACGACTCACTAAACCATCCCCGGTGGCCAGCCTCGATGCATGCCAAGGGGCTCCACGGTCCCCTAGGGCTATCAGTGGTGCCCCTCTCGCATCGCGCTCAAAGCACTTCCCGGGGCTAACAAAAGTCAGCCCCAGCACCTCGCAGTGCTGCGGCAGCACAGGGCCACCCCTGTGCTACCGCCCTTCCCGGGTTCGCTGAAAACGGACGACCAGAGCCCTCACTCTAGACCGCCCACGAACCCGAAAGTTCCCCTGCTCGGCAGGGGATACCGCTTAGCCCCTTATGGGGCGGGCAGTGCGGGGCGGCCGTTGCCGTCACCCCGCCGCCGCCTTCTCCGAGCGGGATCGGCTCTCTCCCGATCTCGCTCAGCGGCCTCTTTCCGAACCATTACGGTCTCACAGAAAGAGGCCACGGCCCTCCACGCCGTTTCATCTGCCAACATGGCCTCAACCACGCTTGGCAGAGAAAGATCCTGCCCGATCTTGGTGACCAGGATCCCGCGCTCCAGGCACCACGCTGAGCACTGCTCCAGCGTGTGCTGCGCGGAATCTCGGTCCCACCCACAATGGTGACATTGTGGTGTCGACTCGCGACCGATCCTACTCAGGTACTCACCGAAGCATCCATGTCCGGTGAGTACCTGAGTAAGTCGATAGGTGACGTTGCCGTGCTCCCTTCCCAGCCAGGCTTCGAGGTTGGGTGCAATTGCGCCGACGATGCGCTGGCGCGAACTCCGCGGCTCCTCGAGCCGCTCGCGCCACCTAACAAACGCACGCCGGCGCTCTTGCACTCGCACTTCACAAGGCGCGATTCCGCTCCCGTCATCATGTCGGAGACGAACGTATACACGCGCGTCAGTCTCCGCCAAGATGTCGAGGGGCGGGAACCGCGCCAGGATTGTTGCCGCCTCTAGGGATATCGTACGATACCCCCGTGCGATCCTGACGGCCATAGGACGCTGCAAGCTGCTATACAGCAACCTGTAGCGCCTAACACCCGCTAGTCTGTGGGACCAGACGGGTGCTCCGTAGAGAGCCATCGATCGCACCACCCCCGCGTACAGGCGGCGAACTCCTTCCCGTGGTCCCCCGAGATTTGGCAGCAGTCTGTGCAGAGCACCCACTACCTTCTGAATCCGGGGGACGGAGCGTTTGAAGTGCTCCCCGAAGTCCCAACGGCTGTCCAAGGTGAGGCCCAGGTACTTGAGGTACCGCCCCACCTGGACATCCACGTCACCTATCCTAATCGACACGCTGGGTGGTTCCCTACTCCTCGGGAGTTTGTGGAACCACAGCGCCTCGGTCTTGTGAGGTGCTGTCTGCAGACCCAGCTCGTGGATCTTGTCCACGACACAAGCCACCCCAAGCTCGGCGAGCTCCTTGGTCCTGTCGAAGGAGTCCCCACCAGCTAACACTAAAGTGTCGTCTGCGTAGCAGACAACGTGTACGCCGGCGGGGAGATCGACACGCAAGACCGCATCGTATGCGAGATTCCACAGCAGCGGTCCCAGAACGGACCCCTGTGGAACCCCGCAATACACTTCCCTCTCGTGCAATGTACCATCCCTGCCTACATACTGCACGCACCTATCCCGCAGGTAAGCGCCAACAATGCGCTGCAGGTAGAGGGGCACTCGATGGTAGATGAGCGCCTCCCTGATCGCCCTCCAGGGCAAAGAGTTAAACGCGTTGACGATGTCCAAGGACACCGCCAACATCCTCCCGCCCCGGGACACTACCTGGTCCGACAGTGATCGGACGCGAAGAATCGCGTCCACTGTCGAACGCGCCCGCCGGAAACCATACTGGTCTTCCGACAGGTCGGGACCTTCCTGCACCAGGTGCGTGCATAGACGGACAGCAAGTATTCTTTCGAATAGCTTGCCGGCTTCGTCTAGCAGGCAAATGGGACGGTACGCAGAGGGAGAGTCTGCGGCCCTGCCTTCCTTCTTCAAGAGGACCAACCTTGCCTCCTTCCATTGCTTGGGGAACACACTGAGACATAAACAGCTGTCAAACAGCCGTCTCAGTCTGTCCCCCAAGCCGGCGGATAGTGCCAGCACCCAGGCCCGACCGGGAATCCCGTCGGGTCCTGGTGCCGTGTTACGGGCCCCGAGACGCTTAACGGCTCGGACCAACTCCTGTTCCGTCACCCCCAGTTCATCGGACCAGATGGTCGGTGCCGATGATGAAACGGGGGGCAAGGGACTGTCCTGGACCCTAGGGAATAGTGTATTAACCACTTCCCCCACAAACTCAGGGTCCAGGGTTTCCGTCACTGGAGGGACCCACGGTCTGAGCTTGCCCAGTACCATCCTGTACGGGCGCCCCCATGGATCCCTATTCAGTCCCTCCAGGAGCTCGCTCCAGGCCCGAGCCTTGGCGTCGGCTATTGCCGACTGGAGCACTTTGGAAGCGTCTCTGTATGCCCTATACGCACTATCCACCTCTTCGGCAAGGGCTCGGCGCCTTCTTCGGGCGCTAGTGTACCGGCGTCGGGAGCGGAAAACTCTGCCTCGCAGCTCCGCTATCTCCTCCGACCACCAGTACACCCCCTTTAGCTTGGTTGGCATGGCTCGGGGCATCGATACGTCGCATATCGACGTCATCGATGCCCGGAACCATGCTGCCTCCCTCTCAGGATCGGGCAGAATCTCTCCGGCGTTTCCATCCGGCCAGGCCGCGACAATGGCGGCGGCTTCGAGCAGATCCCTGTCGAGCCGCTTGAGAGCCCATCGTCGCGGCGGGCTGCCACGACGGCGGGACACACGGTCGGGGGGGCGGAGGGCCACATTGATTACAATGTGGCGATGGTCAGATAACGTGACCATTTCCTCCGCAACTCTCCATCCCGTTACCAGGTGTGTGGCAGAAGGAGTCGCCCATGAAAGGTCCACGATCGACTCCCCCTGCCACCGCACACACGTGCTTACAGACCCCTGATTTAACAATCGGAGGTCCATACCCGCCGTCCATTCCAGCACGGTCTCTCCCCTACGGTTATCTTGAGGACTCCCCCACGCACGAGCGTGCGCGTTGAAGTCGCCCAAGACAAGCACAGGACGCGGCGAGCACCTGCGAATGCAGTTGCCCACGGCGTCCAGGTACGCCTCGTATTCTACGAGGGTACTGTTGGGAGAGACGTAGCAGCCCACAACGGCTAAGCGACCCCATTCCGTGGCCACGAAACCCTGTCCCTTCTCGATAAGGGCACAGGGGGGGTCACCTTGGCCACCACCCCAGTAAATAACGACGGAGTCCATGTCGTCTCCGAACCAGCGAGGATGGTTCGGGACGTTGTATGGCTCCGCGACTACAGCAAGTGCAATCGACCACTGCGCAAAGGTTTGCAGGACCAGGTCCTGCGCGCTCCGGCAGTGGTTCAGATTGCACTGGAGGACCTTAATGGTGTGGTCCATTAAGAGGCCTCCATGGCCTCCTGGGGCGGCGGGCTTTGGCCCGACTGAGCGGCCCCCTTTGTTGGGGCCGCTTGGCCTTCCGGTGCTGGGGCTGATCGAGGAGAAGCTGGCTTCCTCTTGCCCTTAGGAGGGGAGCATTTCTTGCTCCCCATCCTGTGGTCAGCCTTGCAGCCCTTGTCAGAGCACAGCGGACATTTGTGCGGACTTGTGCACTGGCTAGCCCTATGGCCGGACTCGCCGCACCCGTAGCACACGCTGCTGAGGTCCACCTTACTCTGACAAGTACTGCGTACGTGCCCATACTCCAAGCACCGGAAGCACTGGAGCGGTCTCGCGGACAGGTAATCTACCCGCGCTGACACCCAACCGACGACGACGTGCTTTGCTGCGGCTAGCTTGCGCACGCAAGCTAGTGGACAACGGACCCATACCGTGCCCAGGGCGGTGGGTGAGCGACGTATGTCGCCTACCCGCACGTCGTCGGTCGAGCAGCCTCCGGCCTCGGCGACCGCGACCAACACCTCGCGAGGTGTGACGCTGTCGTCAAGATCCTTCAGCCGCAACTCCCCCGTTTTCACCGGGCGTGCAACGCGCACACCCAGATCCGCGAGGGCCACGCGCATGCGTTCGGCCAGGGCGTCTGCCTTGGAGATGCAGTCAGGCCCTTGCACCTCCAAAATGTGACCGCCAGTGATCGCCTTTTTGACTTTCACTGTGTCTATCCCGACATCAGCCAATTTCACCCGCGCCTTTACGGTTGCCATAACCGCGGCAAGCGTGAGCTCCGATCCCTCCGGAATCGTGAGCGTGATCGCCGCAGAGTTTGGCAGCCGCTCAGGCGTCGGCTTTGGTGCAGCCTTAGCCTTCGGACCTGCCTTAGTAGCACCTTTCTTAGGACCACCCTTCGGACCGGCTTTTGGGCCAGCCTTCGAGCTAGCTGTCGGAGCGGGCTTCTCCGGCTGCGGGGCCTTCTCTGACGAAGCCTTCTTCTTCGTCTTCTTCCCGGTCACTGTCGCCCACGTAGACGTAGGTGCCTTTGGCACGTGCGTCTCCGCGGGTCGCGACTGCACAGGTGGCTGGGTAGACACCGGCGTGACTTTCGCCTTACCACCCTTCGGCCCCGCTTGCTTGGCGGGAGTTGAGCCACTGCCCTGGGAGGAAGAAGAAGGCTGGGCTCTTTGAACCGTAGCCAGCTTCTGGTCCATGAGAGCCGCGATGCGCTCCATGAACTTTTCCTCCCAGACTTTCCCGTCAGCGGCAGATTGTGGTGCCGCTGGTTTGGCCGTGTTCTCAACACTGGCCTGTGAACTGGCCTGCTGGCGGATTGCCTCCGTTAACTCCTCTACCTTGGCAGAGAGGTCAGCCATCCTTGCTCGCAGTTCGGCGTTCTCCCGCTCGAGCCGCTCTACATTGGCATCCGAAGATACCCGCTGCGCTAGCTCTGCCGACACAGCCTCAGCCCTACGGGCCGCCATCCGCAGACCCTTGACAAAATCGCCCTTCAAGTTCTTGGACTTGTCGGCGATCTTCTCAACGGTCTGCAGCTCGACCTTGATGCAGGCGCCCAGCTCTTCCGTGGTTCGCGCCCGCATCTCTACCTCCAGATCGTCAACCTTCGGCAACTTTGACTTTGCCTTGGTATTCGAAGGGGCAACGAGTGGATTGAAGACATCGTCTTCATTCTCCTCGCTGTCCCTCAAAAACATGGCGCGCTTAGGCTCTACAGAGTCTGAGCCACCATCAGTTACCTCCATTGCAGGCAGAATTGCCCGCTTTCTTCCAGCACGGGTCCTCGACGATGTCGAGGCCGCAGAAGATACGGACACGACCGAGCAGTCCGACTCTCCTCCATCATTCGCCGCTTCAATCGGCAAAGCCGGTTTCCTGAAGAAACCCTGCTTCCTTCTCTTCTCCACTTCCTCTTTTTTATTTGTAATTTGTATTTCCATAACTAATCCCACGAGTATGGGTCGATATAAAAGCCGCACCGGGTGACGCCCATTCCGGAAAGCGGGGGTACATACTGCGGAGGTCCCCAAGTATCCGCAGGGTTTTACGTGTTTTCTCACGGGTTTTTGTATCAAATTTTTCCTTACTCTGGGACCGGCCAATTAAGGCAAATCCCCTTCGGTCCATACTGCCACAACGTACCCCTTTACGCCAAAAAAGGGGTGATTGAAGTGTACAGCATGGAACCGGATGGAGAGACGGCGTGACTCTCTCCGACGGCACTGGGCAATAGTGTTAGTATTACCCAGTCCGTCCCAGTACATCCCAACACAACATTAAATTGTTGCCCATCCTTAGCAACTCGTCAAGACTAAAACCAGCTTGCTCCTATCCCGGCAGAGTAGGGAATCCTTGCCTCTGCGGCCTCATCACACTGTGCCCTCTGCTAAATATCAGAGGGACACGCGGAGAGGCCCTCCTCCTCGGGTTCGTTTGGCTTCGTCGTATGAACTACGACTACTGAGCCCCCCAGCCACGACAAGGCAGAACCCATTTGGGGGGCAGTACAGCTATCCTAGATTAACCTAATCGAAAGCTAAAATGTAGTTTTAAAAAAAAAAAACTATCCAAAACCAAGAACTTACTTTATTATGTTGAACCTGCACTGTACAGCTCTGTATGACCGTAATCTAAACTAAGTGGGAGGATTAGCTCGATAGGTCAACCTGCCAGTTCGAAGCTAAAATGATGAAAACAATAGCTCCGTGCTTATCAGAATAATTGGTTTACTCATTCTACCAGAACGACAGATTTATGGATCTACTATTCCCTGTTCTGTGGTTTGGGGTATGTCTAGATATTGCGCGGCAGGCGCGTGCTGCATGCCGCAAAACGCTGACCCGCGTGGTTTCACTTGCGTAATTTTTTTCGCAACTTTTCCATAATTTATCAACGTTTAAACCTTCCCTGGAATCCTACAAACATTTCAAGAGCAAAATTTGCCAAATCGGTCCAGCTGTTCTCGAGTTTTAGCGAGCCTAACGCACAGCAAAATTCATTTTTATATATTAGACTAGCTGGCCCGGCGCGGTTTCACTCGCGTTATTTTTTTCGCAGTTTTTCCATAATTTGTCACCGTTTAAACCTTCCCTGGACTCCTACAAATATTTCAAGACCAAAATTAGCCAAATCGGTTCAGCCGTTGTCGAGTTTTAGCGAGCCTAACGCACATCAATTCATTTTTGTATATAAGAATAAGAAGATTATTAATTAAATTTCTCGCAACTGAAGTGCGTGCTGGCGGTGTATCTCGGATGTGCCGACTACGTGCAACACGGACATTATTTTTGCACAGACCGCGTATATTTGCCGCGCGCTTGCCGCGCAAAGTTTGAACATACCCTTAACTGCTTGATAAGAGTATTTTATGAAGTTACGTAAAGTAATTATCTTTTTTTCTATGCAGATATACATCGTGCTAACGTATATATCCGGAATCCTGTACTTCCTGTCGACGGCCATCAACCCCTTCCTCTACAACATCATGTCTAATAAGTTCAGGAATGCATTTAAGGTATGAGTCTATTTGCTAGATAGCGCTGTGTAAAAATATCCGGCAATATTTAAAGTACTTACATATAAATATTACCAGACAAATATATAATGGTGAAGTGAATGGCACTCAATTAAAAATCACGTCTAGTAAGTAGAGGCACTGAACAGATAGGTATTAGTACTACGTAGTAGAGGATCACATAGATCTCTAACTTTACTGCTCAGAATCTTTGCTATTGAATTATTGTTGATCTAAACGACAAATTATCTATTTATTCCAACCTTTCTAGTACTACTCAGTACAAATTGAAAACAAATACGGATTTCATGTTTTCACTTATAAATGTTTATTTTTTTCCGGTAACACAAATATGTGAAAACATAAATGACACGTCATGGATCTACCCAATGAAAATAAATGTAACTCGTAGAGCTCGTTCGGAAAAGAACTACCGGCACCATACCTATTTCTGCCGTCAATCAGTAATGCTCGCATTGCTAAGTTCCGGTTCGAAGGGTATAAAGATTCTTGCTTTTATGTAGTATGGGTAGATCTGCAAACATTTCGAGTCGGCAAGAAAAGGGCTAGTGTTCGACTGGAACTCGAGACAAAACGGGTTACTCCCCAAGATATACTCAATAACCATAGTAATATATCTATACGCCTGTGCACTGACAGCTGATATTTATAACAGATAAACTCGTAAATTAAGCACTGTTTCCTTGTGCTAAGCTATAAATTCTAGCTAAGAGTAAGAGTTCTATGTGATAGAAATCCGGGAATGCTTCCATTGCTGTGTTTTGGTTCAAAAGGTAGGTATGGTTGGCAATTGCTGTTATATAAAACCTATAAATATTTATAGTTTAAAACCTATTACAAATAATCGTGGTATAATGTTATTAAACTAAGAATTGGCATGGACATTATTTATACCTACCATGCTCATTTGTAAGGCTGTATATATATATATATATATTTATAGGTTTTATATGTAACAGCACTTGTCATAAAAATCGACAAAATTGACACAGATTTACAGATTTGTTGACTTGTAAATGTTTTATTGAATAGGGGCCGGTATGTAAATTTATATGCCCACTCAGTCTGCTCTTAGACATTATGAAAACTAAAATTTGGATTTTTAAATGTTCCAACAACATTAAACTCATTGTTATCTGACAGTATTTGTTTGTTCGACTTTCTGATCAGGAAGCTAGAGGGCCGTAATACGCCAAAAAGTACTTATAAAATAAATTTCCTCGAAAAATAAACTTTTTTATATTTTTTTTATGTAAGTTCCTACCTATCATAAGTTCCTTCTTATTTTTTATCAAAATCGAGCCCGTGACTCCTGACAACATTTTTCCAGATTATCCCCTCAGAGAGCAGTCGAAAGTACTCACCATGTTGTATTATAGTTAGTTAGCCTTAGTTAATTTGCCTTGAAAGTGACTCTTTTCGGGCATTTTTACTTTTGTCTAAATGTTCTTCGTTATGCGTTCTTCTTTAATCGTACAGTTTTAACGAAAAAGTAGAGCATTGACAGACCAACGCGCCGCTAAAATTTGAGGTCTAAACTGAAAACAGGACACATGATGAGTTAATTGAATTAACTTAGGTACTTACTCAGAGCTAAGATAGTATGACAGTAGCCGGTGCCGGTGTGAACCGAAGTATGTAAATGCCGCGCACAGCTTGGTGAGCTAAGCTATAGCTACGTTCTCCTACATTTTCTCATCCCTCTCGATATTGTCTGTAATGTCGCGAACCAGGAAGGGTGTAAAAAGACAGCTCTTGAAAAATTAAGCAGTTTCTCTTAGCAGTTGCTTTTGAGCTCTGCAGCTAATGCCCAAAGCGACAAGCAACTTTGCTCGTGGAAGCTCAGCCAACAAAATAGTTTTATCTCCATCAAGCATGTTCAATTTACGACTGTTTTAGTATGGAATATCCTATTTATAGAAGCCCTTAATTTCTGGTAATGCATACTGCTATATTTTATAAAGAAGATACACCAATGTACTCGTACCTAACTGCCTTTTTTTTATTTCATTCCGAAATTGAGATTTTGTAAATTGGTGTCAAAAAACGTAAAAAAAATACCAATTAGTTTTTTGCTCTGAAGACTTAGTTTTTTTTTTTCATCCAGGTGGCAAACAAGCATACGGCCCACCTGATGTTAAATAGTTACCGTAGCCTATGGACACTTGCAATACTAAAGGTAAAACTCGCGTGTTGCTGACCTTACTTCTTTTTACATCCAATGATAGTAGGTGGAAACTGGCGATAACGCAATAAACATTATATTTGATGAGGTGAACCAGGAACTGTACTTTTGCTACAGCTACCGCCTGTTCCTGTGGCACATCGTGAACAACACGCATATAAATGCTTTGACATTTTAGTGGAGTGGTATAAGACTTGTTAAAGTCATGGCTTGTTTGGTGTCGGTATCTTACCACGTAGGTGCCCCTACAATCGCCCCGCCTGTACTATAAATAACTGTAGATTTGAATGATTATGCACTAACGCACATATCAACATATAAAGCTAAGCATATCATCAAAATATATAAATGGCTTTCATGACTGACAGACAGATAAACACAGCCTAAATCTAGAGTCATAGAAACTATTCTTTATACTGCCCTTTTCAAATGAACTAAAATACAACCGACCGCGATAACTATAGTTAGTTAAGTTTAGATAATGCAACAACAGAATCGACACCATTGTCTTCATGTACCATAGAAACCACCCTAATAACGTTTGTAATACTAATAATCCTCCCTATATAGTTGGTTTGTAGAAAATGTAGGTCGGCTTCGAATTAAAATTGGATGAAGTAATCCAATCGAAGGTCGAAGGGAGAGAATGATACTAAACAGTAACCACTCTCTTTTATTATTCCTCTCTCGTGGCTCTCTTTACGAGAAGTAATAAAAGTAATTAATTGTAATTTTCATAAACCAAACCATAAAAATAACACTCTGCGATTGTGTTTCGCCACCATAATAGGTGTAAGAAACACGAGATGTCGTTGTTTGTCAGACTTTTTCAGTTTTAAGCTTATACATGGGTACCACAGTACAAGTACCTATAGCTCTCAAAATAACAAAACTTTCATCAAATAATAGACTAAAAAAAACTATCAAACAAGTTTCTAGAATTAACAGTTTTTATAAAACAAGCTAATTTTTATTTATCTAGAGTGAAAAACCATGATAAATAATTCGAATTTTTAAACATAGATATGATAAGGTGTCCTGCTAGAAATGGCTTTGCGGCCACAAAACTCACATTGATTTATTGGGAAGGTTGTGATAGCTATCGCATCCTTCTAAAAATTACGAAGGTCAGCTTTTACTGACCATAAAGGTATCGAAACGACACGTGTTTCTTATAGCTTTCATTAAAAGTAAAAGTTTCGTTATTTTGTTAACATTTATCTTATAATATTATATATATAAAATATATATTTTATTTTATCTTATCTTATCTTATTTTCCGCACTAAAGTTTTATCTTGTGGTAACTGTACCGCAGTCTTAAAAAAGAGATTCCCAGCCCATTATTGAAGAAGGCGATTTTTTAAAGTTTTACACAAACGGAAAAATAACAGCAAAAGAGGATTTAATTGCTTCGTTTGCGCATAGTCTGATGTCTGAACGCATGTCCACGACACATAAAGTTTATTATAAATTTACAATTTTGAAGGTGTTCCAACAATTACTTTAGGTGCATAGTCATCATACATTTATTTATTTATTATCAAACAAAGAAGCCAAAATTATACAATAAAAAGTTATTCACAAACTCACTTTTTCTCAGAAACTGTAAATAAATGTTTACTTTTTTAATGCAGAACATTAATATTATTATTATTTTTTATACTTACTACTAAAGTGGCAACCAAGCGTACGGCCCACAAGATGGTAAGCGGTTACCGCAGCCTATGAGCGCTTGCAATACCAGAGGTATCACTCACGGGTTGCCACCCTGAGACGTAGATCGAAAGTCTCATGTGCCTATAATTTCACCGGAAACCATACCCTTTGAACCGGAACACAGCAATGCGAGCATTACTGCTTGGCGGGAGAAATAGGTATGGTGGTAGTCCTTCCCCGGACGAGCTCTATCACAAGAACTCTACTACTTTTATATTTTTTTAAATTGAGCGCGTAACTCCTGTCATAACTTTTTGATTACTCATAAAGGGAGGTAGAATTTTTTCCCACAAATAAAACTCGTCTTAATCTTTCAAATGGTATTTTAAGTTGTTTGTTATGGACCACAAGGTCGGATATTATCTTTGTAAACAGATCAAAAACGAATCTCGCTTACTACAGAAAACACAATTTAAATGTTACTAAGATTCCTCTAATCATAAATTATAGTCATCTTTAAAAACTAAAAGAAAATACATATCTTCTTACAAAACCCTAATAAATTTGCATTGCAGGCATAAAAAATCAAATATTTTAAATTTTATTTTTCATTATTTATGTGAGTGAATAATGTCCACCGAGAAATAAACTTCCTTACAAAAACTTTCTTCTTTCAAAACGTTATGAAATGAAAATAAATGGTATGGTATTTATTTGTTACGTATCATTTTACCTAAAAGTATACTAGTTGCACCTGCAAGAACTTAGGTAGGTACTTACTTTTTGCACCTGTAAGAATTATTACAATTTTATTATTGAAGAAACAGTTTCTAGAAAACCACCTAGAAGAGTACCTTTTCTAAGAAGCGGTTTCTTCAATAATTGAATCGTTTTTATATAGTCTTTCGCTTATACAACGTGTATAAGCGAAAGACTATATAAGTTTTAAATAGAAGTTGTAGCCTTTAACATTGTAGTCTTTTCTTTACGAAAGCTGAATAGTTTAGCTTACTGGATAGCAAACTCGATGTTACGTAATAGCTCGATATCAGCTAAGCCCCTGAGATTGTGCTCTTACCGCAGTGCTAATACAACTGCCACTTGCCTGAACACGTACCGCCTACGTATCGCATATCTTCGCAAACTGTCATTCATGTCACCTCACCGAGTCGAAAGAGCACGCACTTTTGGGATCTGTTGTTTCGAGGTAATTCCTAGACTACATTTGCTTTTGTAGATTTGGCCTTTGCCAAATCTACAAAAGCAAATGTAGCTATAGCAATGTGTTTTTAAAAAACATAACTGTCATTTCAGCGGCTTGCAATTTTTAGGCAATAGCCTTTCCTTATCATTCTTCTGTCAATGAACAATAGACTATGAATAAGGCCAGTGTGTGTGAAAATATTATAGCCCCCTTGACGTTCAACCCGGCAGCAAGCGAAAGGCGTCGTCGCATGTCGCACAAGTGGGCTTTCCTTTAAAAATGTAACGTAGCGACTAACGTAATAAACAGGCCTTGGCTTTGTAAATAAATTTCAAAGATATTTTCAGTAATATTTTCAAAGTAAGAAGGATTATGTACTTAGAAATAAATGCATCTCTTTTCAAGATATTCTCAAATGTCGTCTTTCTCATTATAAAAGCCGACGTTTGATATTTTATTTGAACTGGGCAATAATACCCTCGTAAAGAAGTTCCTCCTAAAGAATATTTTCCATCGTCGTGGTGAGCAATTAACAATTGCTAGGGTAACCTTTATATATCTATTTATTTTATTGTTTGATATAGAAATAAACACTTTTTATGACATCACTGCCAAAAAGTTACCGAGAGTGTTGAAACGGGTCCTACGGCGATTCGCACCGCGAGCTATTCGAGCCGCGGTGCGAATCGCCAAGAGCTCTTTTTGAATGGGTCGATTCTGTGCAAATCCACCAGAAACTTTTACTTGAGAGTTGTATTGAGTGTATTGACAGAATAAATTGTGGAACTTGATATTTTTGGGTGTGGCTTCGTTTTGTAGATAGAGCTTTTGGAACGTACCTACTGGGCCTGGCTGGGGCTGAACGCCCACGTGTAACTGTTGCCTGGGAATCTAACAACTCCAAATATTCAACTTCAATAAATAAAATAAAAAAACAAACGAAAAAAGTAGCGTGAGCAGCACTTGGGCAACAATTCATGAGTTGAGATCTCAACCTTATCGAACTCATGTCTTTACTGTAAACCGTTCATACGTATTTCAAACTTCGAAGATAACAGCTGATATTAATTTGGTCTTTTCATCAGATGACACTTGCGGCATGCTGTGTGCGTCGCGGTCGGCCAGTTCTGGGCAGGACATACAGCGCGCTGCTGGTGTCACAGCGGCAGAGGGCAGCACAGACCACGGAGAGGGCTCGAGACCCTCGCCGGCCACGGCGGCGCCTGTCCACTGTCACCACCCAGCTGTTCGACCCGCCACCGCGAGCGCAGGTGAGGTCTGGCCCAACTCACATTCTAAACATTTGGGCTGTGGTATGTTACTGTTGCACTTTTCATGGGCTTCACTGGTAGCACTATTGTTTGTGATTCTTATAATAGTAACGAAAGACGAATTATGTAAGTAAATCTAAGTTTCTACATAGTTTTTATCAGAATTTACCTAATGGCAATGCTGTCCAAAATAGTTGAATATTCAGTAAGTAACTTTGTTGAGGAAGTACCGTAGAGTTTAATACGAACTTTCAATATCATTGTTTCAACTACTTACGTTTTAACTTTGGAACTTTGAATTTATTTTCAAAACGATTGTATCTATCGTGCACTGGGTACATATAATTCTACTTTGATGTTGTTTTGTCGATTTGTTGTTGTTTTAATTTTACTGAACAATACAAAACAAAAAGCTGAAAACTGAAGCCAAGCAAATTCGGCAGACCTAATTTCTTAATTTACCAAATACTTTATTAGGCTGGGGTTTACAAAATGGCTACCGACCGAGTGTTTGTGATCATCACAGTTTGGATTAGCTAGTCGCGATTTATTGCGAGTGCCTTGCTGAATTTATTGCAACGCAGTTTCAATCAAGGGCAGATCCAGCCTTTGATAGAAGGGGGGGTCACATACTCAAAGTTTTGCCAGGACAGACCCAAAATTGCAGTGTTTTAGGGTTAAATCATTTTAATTAAATACTAACAAAATCATGTTTTCTTGATTGTTTTCTCGCACCACGAGAGAAGGAGAAACGTGGAGAAATGCTAGTTAGGCGGTCTTTCCGTCATTGACGCTCTAAATATTTTAATTTGTATGAGTCTAGCAACTCAAATTACGTTAGTAATATTGAATAGGTACACAGTGTAACGGCGAGCGTAGCGAGTTGCGAAAATATTAAGTAAATATCTTACATTTTTATGAGCTTTTCAACTTAATTTACGTTGATACTTTTTGACTTACAGTTCCGCAAAAAATTCTGGGTGTTAAACTTGTTGAAAACTGTATCGGTGCACTCACACACCGCGGCTCACATTATAATGAATTTAAAGATTGTTTGCAACATGGGCTACAGAGTACTTATACTAAGACGTATATCAATGAGCGTACCTCACGTACCTAATTGGTCATGTAAAACATTTTTTATGTTAGTTTAGGTAGCTGTCCATACAGACAAATACCCAACTTTATAGATCTAAGCCAAAGTCAAAATATTTTTATTCATTAAAACAACAAGAATCATTTTGCGACGTCTTACAAGCTAAGTGAATTTACGCCAGTCCCAATGCGCATTTGCCGTAAAAGTACTGGCAAAACCCAAGCTGGGTTTCTATCGCTTTTTAAGTATAACCTTTGCTATTTAAAAAAATGCTGGGTATCACCTACATACATTCGTTTGTGTTTGTACTTAGTAATAGTTAAGGTACCTGCATGGTTTTAGTTTAAAAGATTGACTGACTTAGTGAGCCTTACTCTGGGGACAGCGAGTTTATTTTGTTTCTGGAAATAATTATTAAGATTATCACTATTTTTCCTAAGCACGTCACAGCGCTAACAGACGTAACGATAAAAAAAATATCAGTGGTTGTTTTTTTCCCAGCCCAAGGGGGGAAAATCAACCACTGATATTGATCATGACCCCATTGCCCCCCCCTGGATACGCACTTGGTTTCAATCGTTGCCGCTACAAAAGTTTTTGTACAATTTACGAGAATTTACCAACTCAACCACGTATTTTACACATAGACCTGCATATCGTTTTGTTTGATTTATAAAATATAAACATTTTCACGTAGCAGTTGCTTTTTTCAGATGGGTTATTAAATCCGCCACCAGAGTTGGCTTATTTTTATACGAACGATAGTGACGATGGTCGTAAAAATTATAAATATATTATCAGGCTATAATGTATAAATACATAAGTAAAAAAAATAAATTTATTATTTTTACTTATACATAAATGTGCTTTTTATTTATTGTTTTTGGAGTGTCTTGTCTCAATCTCAACTATCTATTGTTTAGTTAAGTGCATGATGTGGTTACCCGAGACGAGAGCATCCTGTTCTACTATATTTTTATTTACCGTATTATTATTTTATAATGTTCTAGTAGTATCCCGCGGTTGTACCCGCAGTTTTTTAGTTTTTATGCTATCCCACAGGAACAGCTGTTTTTTCCGGGATAAAAAGTAGAACCTACTACTTCAACCATCTGCATTCCAAATTTCATCACAATCGGTTAAGTCATCACGAAAATACGTGGTAACAAGCATTCGCACACACATATAGCCTTTGGCATTTATAATATTAGAAGAATAAGATAAGTATAAGGTCATTCATTATCAACCTGACAAACTTAAGGGGTAGGTTCCACACATAAAAAAAAATACTTATACTTTTTTTTTCAAAACTTTTTTTTTTATATTTAAAAAAAAAAAACGTAATTCTGCTTAATAATTAGTTATCCTTGTTAGAAATCGAAAAGGCAGCGCTCGGTACGTGTCAGTGACCCGCGCGTCAATGAACCGCGGGTCAATAACCCGCGCGTCCTTGACCTGCGCGTGTCCTTGACCAGCTACGGAGCGCGCACACTCGAATATTTAATTATTACGTCGCTTAACTTGATTCCCAACAACGATAAATAATAACTGAGCGGAAAAACGTAATCGATTGTTTTTTGTTAACTTGGGATTTTTAAGACAAAACATACATCAAAAAAAAATATTATAGGTTCATATATTTTTTTTTATCCCTTAAGTTTGTCAGGTTGATAATGAATGACCCTGTATATAATTATTATATGTTTGCACGTATTAATTTAGTTGGTAATCTATTATAATAATAGTACATTATGGTACTAGTGTGTAACATTGGTGATTACCGCTGGCTCGGGTCTTAAGATAGCTGAGGACGGTAATCATCAATACACACGTGTATCATACGTTTTTCAACACACTTGTGAATAAAATAACAAAAAAAACTCATAAAAAATAACAAAAAAATATCTATAACTCACTAGTGAGTTATAGCAATGAAAAAGTCATAGTTTGATTATGGGCATATATAGCAATGAAAAAGTCATAGTTTGATTACATTCTGTGCCTAATTGCGATGACCATAGATGACTTTATAAGCAAGTGTGTTGAAAATAATATTTATCCCTCAATTCATTTTTCATATCCTGACCCTTTTCGAACGAGTCAACAAACAAACATTACAGACATACATCACAAGATAGGGTCGTGTGATGTCTGTCTGTAATTGCGAAGTAAATGCTGACCCTCAGGCCTCGTTCGCACGAGCGTAAATTACCCGTCGCGGTAAAACCGAGCGTTAGCGGACTCTTGACACTTACTTTAACTAGCTTACCATCTTGTGGGCCGTACGCTTAGTTGCTACTTCAGTTGTATATAAAAAAAAACACTCAAACACTCGCACTCTCGCTGACGTCGTCACTTGTCGTGAGTCGACGCAACGTTGCCAGCTCGCCTATCCTACACACACATGCACGTACGCTGCCGCGCTTTAGTTTTCGTGTAGGTAATGTAAGTAGGTAACTAGGTATTTTCTATTGATTTTCTATCCTTAAACTAACGAAACATGGAATCAGGTGATCAAAAATGCCCGTAATGAGGACACAGTTATTTTATTTTTGTAGGCGAGCTTTCAAATGTTTAAAACGGCAACATTTGTTTTAAAACGTTTTAAATCGGTTGTTTTACATCTTGACTCCCACCCCACGCCTAACGCTGAAAATAGAGCAGTGCACGATAAAAGTACGTCGCGTTTTAAAAACACTGACGTGCGCGCTACCTGGAAATATATATGTTCTATTTGAGCGGATTTTTAACGCGCGGTAAAACTACGTTCGTGCGAACAAGGACTTGGGTTGGGGAAAAAAATACGTGTGTCGGGAGAGTTGGATTTTTAACGCTCTCACATCGAGAGTCCGCCAACGATGGGTTTTACCGCGACCGCGAGAGATAATTTGCGCTCGTGCGAACGGTTCAAATAACTGTACCCGTCAACATAAAAATTATGCTTTCTTTGCAGTGTTACAGCCAACGAGACCTCTCCATAGTGAACGAGTCTCCCGTCGTGAGCTGCTACTGCGACAACTCCTGGCGACGGTACGAAGCCTCCGACTCCTACGTCTCTCCTCGCAGCGTCTCTAACTCGAGTCTCCGAGAGGTAGATGACGAGCTAACGGGTGAAGAACTCGCCACCTACATGCAGTTTGCACAGTGTAGCAATGGAGGACTTACCTGAGACACGTCCGTCTAGACAAGATCTAGCTCTCGGAACAGTGTTCAAAGTGCGGCAAGTTATATTTGCTGAGTGACAGCTGTTGTAAAGTGATAGTGTGATTTAGGTAGATATGAAAAATATATTAGGTAAGTATTTAATAAAAATAAACAACATTCATAAATACCGTGCTAATGCAGGGGCGAACTGTCGCAAATTTCAGGCTTCAACGACAGGAATTACTATTTTGTTTTTATTTGCTTGGCTTTTTATTCGCTAGGTTAAAGTTACAAACTTTTATATCGAGCACGACAAAAAAAGAAGACATAGCGGACAGACTTAGTAAAAAAAAACAAGCTATGTTACTTTGTGCGCTTCAAGTTGCATATTTTGTAGCATGCGTCAAAAAGTTGTTGAATGACTGCGTACATCTGTCCGTTATTGGTCCATTCGCAATTTTTCCTGCGTTTGACGCGTGCACTAGACAGAGACAAAATTAAATAGTAAGTTTGTACGAATAACGCAGTAGGTATACGAGTACATGAGGAGCGTGAATGTGGACTCAAGCATCGATTTTGTGACAATTTTGTATAAAAACTGTCAAGACATTCGTATTTAGCGTCATTTGAGTTTGAGTATCGGTTTAAAATACGGACCTATATATATATTTTTTTTTTATACTACTAAAGTGGTAACCAAGCGTACGGCCCACTTGATGGTCAGCGGTTACCGTATATAAAATTTAGGTTGATTTACTACGCATCTTATTCAAGGAGAATTCGGTCTAATATTCGGCCTATATATACTGCCAGACCTGGAGAGTATTTAACTAGGCCGTGGCTTAGAGGTTTAGTTGCCTCTCCACGATGAAAAGGAACCTGCCTAGTGTGAGTGGACATAACTATTCAGTTTCAAGACGGCAAGCATCCGGCTTATAATTATTTACTTACTAAATAAGACAAAGACGTTGCCTAAAGGGATTGTCTCGACCTCCGCGTTCAAGCTATCAAAATGTTATAAGACAATCGGCACGCGCCAACCATTACTCACCCGTGGATCTATTAATCATGCCAAAGTTTTATCTTAATATTACCCAGGTATACCTACTTATATTTTAAGTTCAGTCAAAACTGCTTGAGAGTCGGAAGTCGCTGATTTTAATAATAGAAAACAAAGTTATCAAGTGCGTGTCGGACTCGGGCCTCGCAAACGAGTGTCGGTTCATAATATATGCCAGTTAATTGTAAGCCCATATTCTTTAAATTAAACTCTAAAATATAACATGAAATAAAAAAAATATCTCAAGACATGAATAAAGAAATTTTAACGAACATACCCCATTTAGTTCATAATATAAACCGGGTGTTTTATCATTATCTTAATATTCAAAGACAAAAAAATACATGTGCTAATAATGACCCTGTAATGTATGATTGTATATAAATTATAATTAATGACATGTAAAAAAACATTGTGCTTACCTACAATTATACCATGTACCCAATAATAGAACACGAGTAGGTATATACCTATACCATTCCATATTAAATATACCTGCATCTTGTACGTTACTTACTACAAAACCTCACACACAATATGCGTTAATCTGGGCCCATACTTACGTAAAAGTTCTAGAATAAATAAACGTTAAAACTAAAAAAAAAGCTATTGTTTTTCTGTACATAAATCAAAATGTTTTAGGCAATTTGGTTACCTTTGATTAATGTCTAGCAAGAAACAATTTTACAGGTACTGAATTTGATTCATAACTTAAAAATTTGTAAAATATTAATCTTAGTCAGCTAAGAGAATATTTAATTGATCAAAAATCAAACGAAAAACTTTATATTTAGACACTTAAATATTTTATGAGTTTAATAGCTAATAATAAATTCACTAAGACCTTAGCCCACCCATTTTATACTTAAGTACATCATAAATTTCTTATACTATATTTTAGTGGTTTCCGGTTAAATTACAGAGACTTTCAATCTACGCTTCAGGGTGGAAATTCGCGAGTTGCAAGCGTCCATAGGTAGGCTACGGTAACCGCTTACTATGGTAATGGGCCATACGCTTAATTGCTACCTCAAACTTACCGAACGTTGCGTTGGCAAATTAAACTTGGCAAACTCATAAATTTTCATGCCAAATAAAAAATACTCGATAGGTACTGTTATTTAATTTTGTCGTATAGTCCGTTAGACCAAACATTGAAAAGTAGAACAGCTGATGTCAATACGAGTGTAAGACTATGATATTTAAGTGTGGCTATATTTTAATAGGCAGGCAGGTACTTAGTAAGTATCTACTGGTGTAATATGTATGTAACATAGTAAGATAATTGTTATTATATTATGTTAATTTAAATATATTTTATTGTTTAGGTCAAACATTTATTTAGTGTACTTAAATAACATGATCAAAAATTTTGAACTCTGGAAAATACAATTAGTATAAACTGTGTCGCAGTTTCCAGCGCCCAACCTTAGAACTAGAGACGCCCAAGACGTTCATCATTCCAGGTAGTATAATACATTGTACATACACTAATACTCGTAGGTAGGTATTCTAATTACAGACAGAATAAATCAATTTACAGCTCTTATTAGCACTAAAAGGAAGCAAAAAAAATAATGACAGAAAATAAAAAAAATAAAAATAGGATTTGTATGAAAGTTCTTAGAGGTATGATATCCTTATACAAACAGGACTACACGCTAGACTTGTTAAAATTTGTGTGTGTGTGTGTGTGTGTGTGTGTGTGTACTGAGTAGGACTTGTATGAGGGATTGATTGGGTTGGGTGCAGTCTCAAGAGTGAGTATGAGTGAGTATGTGTGAGTGTAGGGTGAGTGTTTGGTGAGTAAGTGTAGGGTGAGTGTTTGGTGAGTATGTTTAAGTGTAAGGTGAGTGTTTGGTGAGTATGTGTTAGTGTAGGGTGAGTGTTTGGTGAGTATGTGTAAGTGTAGGGTGAGTGTTTGGTAAGTATGTGTAAGTGTAAGGGTGAATATGTGGTGAGTATGTGTAAATTGTAAGGGGGGATGGTTGGTTTGTGTGTTTATGTGTGAACGCTCAAATACAAGGGTTTTGATGATATAAAGGGAAGTTTCATTTTTTTATTTGTACAATTTCCTCAGTTTTATCATATGTAAGGGTAGATAGCCATTTCTTAACCTGTTCTTTACATTTGTTATGGGGTAATGGGTAAATGTTTAAGTGTTTATTGATTCTATTGTAAACAATGGAGCCCAGAAAAATAAAATGGCGGAAGGCAATTACTGTTCGAGATGGTCGATCTGTGCGAATAATGTTTGCTCTTCGGCTAATTGTCTTGTTGTTTTCGTAGTTTAGGGTGCGGTGCTTACGTGTAGTTATATTTAATATAAACAATTTACGCACAGACATAACATCACTGAGAGAGTAAATCTCCTCTGTGGGAAATAGTATAGGTTTCGAAAGCATTACTTTTAGGATGGCCCGCTGAGCTCTTTCTAAACGAAGAAGTGATGTCTTTGGCGCGCCCCCCCATACAGCAATGCAGTATGTCAGCACAGACTGGGCTAACGCAAAGTATACTACTTTTAAAGTGTGATTATCAGCACTCGGCCTCAGCTTTTTAAAAATGTACATCAATTTTCTTATTTTATTAGCAGTTACGGCAATTTGGGGCTTCCAGTTCAAAGTGCTGTCAATTAGCACCCCCAGGTATTTGACGCACTCAGCCCGCTCTATAACACCACATGTACAGCTAGATTGAGAAGCAATTTCGCATGTATGAGCCTTGATAGTAAAAGTGTCGGGGGGCTGCGAAGAACTAGTGGGAGCTAGAGTTATGTAATTGGTTTTTTTTACATTTAGAGTCAAAAGATGGTATGTGCTTAGCACAGTTAATAATTTGTCTAAATAATTGTTATATATGTTATAATGTATGTATAGTGTTAACTTAGGTTTAAGTACATCAATGTTGCAAAGAAGTTAACCTTCGAAAGAGATTCCTAATTTTGTTTGCAACTTTGGAAAGCTGCGATGTAGTTACGTTAACTAGCGAAGAAAAACTGTTTATATAGATAAGTACAATTATTTTAAACAAAAATTATAATTATGTATTACACAATGTTTATTATTTTAAAATCTTTATTAGATTTTTTACAATATACATAGATCCTAAGAAAAAGATATAAAATCAATCTAATAAAAAGGGCTGAAAACTCTGTCAAGACGGAAGTTGGACTAACAATGGCCAGTTAACCTTACTTCTATGAAAATTATTTGATAAATTGTCATAGTTTGGTCTTTCAGCATTCAATGGCAACTCCAGCTCAACGTGGCCATTTCTCATTTATTCAAATAGACGGACGAGTAAATATGCAAACTCAGCTACGATGATTTGTTGCCCTTGTCTGCCATCTTCTGCCTGAATAACAAACGAAGACGTAAATAACATCAACGCACAATGTTATAAATAACCAGTCATTCATCGTGATTCTTTGGTTAACGATGTTATGTTAGGTTTCTATGATGCATCCGTTGGTGGCATCCATCAGTATGCAATTGCAATGCAACCTCCTACCATAGACATAGCTGTGTGCACCAACTATTAGATACTTACGTTACCATTTTTTTTTATTTATTTTAAATGCTTATATTTTTATTTTTTGGTTTGTGTAAAATCTATTCCTTAAATAGTAGACGCTAATAATTGACTAACCTGTATAATATGCTGCGTTGATTGTTATATGAAAAGCTTCACAGTGTCAAAAGAGATAATAATAAAGCGGGAGAGAAAATAATGACTAAAAAAATATATGGTTATGATGAGACTACTGATACCTACTAGATACTTGGATCCCAAAAGCTCATCGGGCAACATCCTTGTCCGAACATCAAGCTTCACAAGACCGTGAACATCTGCCTTGTGTATTAAAATAAAATAACTCATGTTCGTAACACCTGCATTCCATATTAGATGCCGAAATGGTGAAATTACAACCACTTAAACTTCTTCACTTTATGTGTCTGTTAAGGGCCTTAGTCGTGACTGATACGTCGTCAAATACGTCGTGACGTATTTGTGTATCATGGCCTGAGGTTCCACTCTTGCGGACAAAAGGGATATATCGCGTTACATTTTTCGTAGGTGCGTAAATGCTCTGAACTAAATTGTCACAGACATAAGTTGAACTACAATATTTGTGACGATTATCGTTTGTCGTTTATAAGAGTAGACCCAAGACAAGCGACCATAGGTTACGGTAACTGCTTATCATCAGGCAGGTTGATTTCCACCCTAGTAAAAGTGGTAGTATGGAGAAAAACTAGCAATCATTTTCGCAAACAATGACCGTTAAAACAACTGTTTTTATTTTATTTGTCATTAACTACATAAAATTTAGGTTTTTCCATTCTTGTTTATTGCTCCACGGTATCAGCAGACAATAGATAAATGCTTTAAAATTGTACATAATAAGAGCATTTTCATAGATTTTTGTGGAAAACAATAATTACCTATTGTTTGTGTTAAATGAAAACAAAGAAAAGGTTCGCTGCTGGAGCGGGTAGGCGTTGCTGATTGACAAAGTAACAAATTCCTTTTTCTTTTTTATACTGTCTTTTCAGTGTTTCTCGCGTTACTGGGATAAAAAATAAGTAATCTATCTACAAAATTTCAGATTTAGAACAATATCTATTTCAAACAAGCAGCAAAACAAGTAGGTACCTGATTAGATCGTAAGATATCATCATCATGGTCAGCAATGTTCCCGCGGTTAGGACATGGTTCTACTCTTGAATAGTTGTAGGTAGCAAAAGTTTTAATTAGGTCTACCACTGTGTTCTTATATAAACAAACAAAATGTTGTTACACACTGTTATTTAATTTACCTTTTTCCAGACCTCAGACCCTATAACCATTATATGTAAGTTAATGCTTAGCGGAACAAAGCAGACCCCAGACACCCACAGAATTGACTAAGTACCTGTAAAAAGGTTCGAGAGACTGGAATAATGTTCTGCGGTAGGTAATATCATTACTATAATTTTTATAAAGTTCAACACGGTGAGTTGTGTAAAATGGAGTAGGTAGATTAGTTACCTAATTGATAACACATTTGGAAAATACATTTATCGAGAAAATCGTTAATCTACTTTCTAGTTTTAGTGTCGTGAGAGTGGGTTTTTTCTGTCGCGTGAGTCTGGTAGGCTCAAGCATTTTCGTGAAAGTTTTCTAAGAAAAACTTACAAAATCTAAATTTTAATCTATGTAAGCGTAAGTTTTTGGGATTCAATAAAACTCACAAATCATGGTAAATATATCGTTTGAGTAAAAAATTGCTGATAAACAAAAATTGTGTTAATAATCATGATTTTTTCGTCGTTTTGTTCTGAACAAAGGCATGTTATTTTTTCTCTATACATCGTGTTACCTTTTCTCAGGAATTAAAAATATTCAAGTGAAAAATAACAATAAATAACTTGTTTTAAAGATTATGATACCCCAAAAATAATATATATTCAAAAAAAAAAAAACTTCTTTTGTTTTTCTAACAATGTTCCCAGGCTTGTCGTAACTTTTAAGTATATAAATATTGTAGTTTTAATTATTTAATAATAGTCTAATTAAACTGACAGGTATTTAAGTATGTGTGTAAGTAAATGAAATATTAATTACCTGTAATTATTAATTTTTGTTGAAATAAAAACGATGGCTCTGTGTGAAATGTCCACCAATACTATTTATTTAGGTACTTTCCAAGTAAAGTCATCACCTGACATATTGTCGTGAACAAGTACATAAACTGTACATTAATTATCTCAAAATGATGTAAATTACTGAACAAAACGAATCAATTTGAGCGAAATAATTAGGAAATTCATTAAGCGCTGCCTCTGTACCAATTAGGTGTATTAAAAAAAGGAGTTACGTACCAATTTAATTACGAGCGCGTGTGTTTGCAATTGTAATAACCAATTTCCCATCGTACAACGACGATTGGAAACCTACCAATCTAATTTTCAAAGAAGATCGACTTTCATGTGGATGCGTACTAACTATTAGACGATTTTACCTTTTTGGCCAATTTAATCGGTGCCATGACATAAATATCTCAGCTATGTTTTCTTCGTACAGGGTGTTAAACGATCGGCCACGCCCATAATTTTGCGTTTATCCGTTGCGGATAGATTCTGAATTAGATTGCCCAAGAGAGAGATCAGAAATGTACCAACCGACGAGTATTTAAGGGTAATCTACTTGTCTTTACTTGTCTGTAGAGCGGTTACTTTTCAACAAGATAAGATAGATAAGATTAGATAAGTTTATTTCCAAAGTTCATAACACATGTGTATAAAATAAAAACAAGAAACAAAATGGCGTAAATGTAGAGGTACCCAGTTTGTAGACTTACACCCCTTGATGACCAATCAGATCATTCTGATTTGAAGTTTAGTTTTTATAAAATACTAATATAAACTACTGTATGCAATAAATATAGAATTTGCCAACGAAAGGACATTTTAAACATTATGTGAGAGCTGGCATGAATTTCCCTGTACACCCTGTATAACGTTATCGGCGTGGCACACCCTCAGCCGTTTTGCACGTAGTCGTGCGTTTATCTCGCTGCGAGACCGTTCCACGTCCAAATAGCACCGCGTCACGACAACACCCCAAATTGTCCGAAACTGTGTCGAGAATGTAAAGACATCCCGTAAACGTAATGGAGAGACCACTCCGGCACGGTCAAGGTCAAGTTATTGTAGTCTATTATTTTAAAACTAGCTTTTGCCCTGCTTCTTCACTCGCGTTGTTATATAATAATAAACTGTCATAATGATACAAAATACATCAGTTTTTCGTTTAATTTTTTTAGTTCCCATTAGTTAAGTATTGATTATCGAGTATTCCATAATTTACGCCAATAAATATGTGATAAGGCATAACTTGCCTTAACAGAATGTACGGGCCCTGTGTCGACAGACATAACTTATATAAATGTGACCCTCTGTTTCCGCAAATATAGGCCTTTCGGTGACTTTTATCTCTCTACTGTATTTTATTACATTTTTGGTGATAAAAATAATAATGTTTAAAATATAAACAGATGACCCCACTTGTGGATTTTATCTGAACACATTTCAGTGCGAATATTTAAAATCAGTAATAAATACACGTGAGGTTTTGTATTTACAATATTAAGGACTGTATCCCCATAAAGAACTAAATAGATTAAGAAATCACGATCAACACACGAATCGCCCTGTGAGGCCGTGGTGGGTCCCCAGAACGGAGGCTGGATATACCAAATCATTACAATTTGGTATTATCAATTTCAGGAGCTTCACACGGGTTTTGAAAATCCAGCGGACGGTTTGGCGTCCCCTTTGTTTTTACTGCGAGGTCATCAAGGAGGACCTACCAACTCCTGCCACCTAGGCTGACTGTGGCGCTGCCGCTACGCCTGTACGCTCTGGAGCACTCCTGGACCGCCCGTTCCCTGTGGGATCACCCACTATCACACGGCCTGGACACACCTCAGGGGAGTGCTATATTAGCCGAATATAGGAAACAGATCAAACTTATTCTTGAACCCACACCTTCATAAATTTTGTGTGCTCGATTTGGCTGTGTTAGTTACCGTTATATATCTTTATTAAATTTGTAACGGTTCAGACCTTGTGTTTTTATTCCCAAACTACCACCACTAGGTAGGTAGGAGTAGAAGCCGGGGGCACATAGCCGGGGGCCTGCAGCACAACTTATTAGATTTCTTCCAAAAACTGACACTGCGCAGGTATTTCGTGGTATGCTACGGCGTATGAGCTACGACGTAGTAGCTACGACGTAGAAGTAGCCCACTACGTCGTATTACGATGGCATGAATCTGAAAGGACATACCTAAATAAAATCTTTAGACAAATAATTGTAGTAACCTGGTCGCGCTAGATTATGCTTAAGAACAAGTGTGTGATGTGGGTGGGGTAAATAAAAAAAAAATAAAAAATGTAAATAGGCTTGATGAATACCCAAGTATCACTAAAATTACGTCTTCACTTTATGAAATAGGATTCAAACAATTAAAAACCATATTTCTTTTTACATTACATGCGAGATTGACAATATTTTTAATAAAATAAAACTACAAAATATAGCAATCCGCCATAAAAGATTGAACACTAATCAGAGCATTGGTCCTCTGATTGATGGCATCAAATAAAATTGCAGTTTTTGTCTAAAATTTTACATTTATAACTAAACTATGACGTCACTATTGCTACGCCGTGACTTGGGCGCGTTTTAAAATTAAGAAGAGGTCAACTTAGCATGGATAGTGACTAGTATGCTAGTAACTGTTAGGTTACATTACAATTACAAGGAAGGCTGTTTTAATAAAGAATTTTCATATTTAAACTCCGGAGCGCAAGGCTTAATTTTGTATAGGAACATCTTTAGAAAATTTGAAATTCAGACAGTGTAGCCCTAATTACGGTACGGACGGGGTGTGACAGTAACTGTGAGTGCTACATTTTATTGTTTAACTTTTGTGGCTCTTTACCACATCAGTCATCATTTGATCCGTCGGCGACCGTCAGTAGCAATTTCATATGAGTACTTTCGTGTTTCGGAGAGCACGTTATGCTGACGGTCGCGGTTTTTTCGTAGCTGTTAAGCCATGACGGAGGCCTTATAACTTAAGGTTACACGGTTACCCACTTAATTATGATCACTTGTCATTTTAAAATGCTATTATAGGCCTTCGGGCGGTCCAAGTTGGCCACTGACTGATATTACTTTATAATCCGCCCTTGTGATTGCAATGTTATTTATTTCATCTTGTTAATATTACATTCAAATTGAGTATGTACCTAGTAAACAGAAACCTAATTAATCTGGGCATGGGTTATTAGTAGGAGAATTGCGCGCGTCTAATCACAGAGCTCGAAGCTCAGACTAGACTACTTATATTAATACAGTGCCATTACTTGTGTTGTGTATGTATAGCTCTCTCTCTGGAAATAACAATTTATGAATACAAATACAGTGAGTATTACGTGTGTTGCAAGCTTAATATTATATAATAATTTAGCATGTACATATTTATTTTAAACAGAGGATTATCAAAAAATAGATAAACAAATAGTTTTTTGGTTGACGTAGGCGAACGAGCACGACACCAGATTGGCCTCGCCTCGTCTGAGTCGCCGCGTTTGATTATGGAGTTTTTTACTGAATACTCAACCTAAACAATACTGAATCGCTAGAGTTGAGATTATGTTGATTTGTTACCAAGCTGACACGTTTGCGTCAACCTTTTGTTGCCTGATTTTTTAAGGCTTGAAGCGCGAAAAACATTCTTTAATTTACCGTTTGTGCTTGTGATTTTATCGAATAAAACTTTTTTAATAGAGTGTTGGTAGGGATATACTAAAACAGAAAAATATTTGAGTGCTGATATTACCATTTTATTTAGAAGTTCTTTTTTTTGGGTGGAGTTTTCGCGACAACAAAGATTTTTTAAAACTAAGTAATTTAACCCAGGACTAAAATTATTGCATCACTGATGACGCGGGGGGTGCGCGGGTAACGGGCGGCAGGGTACTATACCCATGGGTATAGTACCCTGCCGACTTCGACTATTCGATTATTATACCGATACATTTACCGACGAAAAACGGAAGAGGTTCTCAAGTAGACGCGTACCTATGTTTTTTTGCATTGTAAGTATTGTTAATTTTTTCAAAAATATGTTTTCTAAAATACTATGAATTATGTTTTTTTTGATGCCAAAAAAACACTGCAAAAAATATATTCTGCTTCCATAAGAGTAGGTAGGTAGGTTTGCTACAAGTTTTATTTACATAAACTCATTTGCACTAATCAATCTAAGTTTGCCTATAAAAAGGTTCAAGAAACCTTAGCTGACTCGAATGGGAAAAAACATTTATATGCCTAGCCGCTTCTGTGGCTTTCAATTGAAATAAAACGACGAATTTAGGTTGTACGAGGAAAAATTCCATTCTCTTGCGGAAATACTCGTGACATTCCGATTTACAAATGCAGGTTTTTAATATACGGCTTGTCACGAATGGTCAAGACGTTTGCCTTATGTTCAGTGCCACATCTGAACATAACAGTTTGCAGTGTCACCAAAGTTCTGCGTACACTGCGCTCGTCCACAAAAACTAAACACAGTTGACACAGTGATGCTTGTACACTGCTGCTTGGACAAATCATAAAATGGGATCAGTTGCCCGATTCAAAATATTCATTAGTTCAACTGATCCCGCGGCATAAGTTCGAGCGGGATGAGTTGACTAAAGAGCCGTAAGCAAAATATCTGGCTCTGTGATCCCTATCACTAGGTAAAATAACATGTGGTGAAACCTACTACTCTACGAGTACGAGTATCTACGAGAATTATATTAATCCATTTAATTATGTAACCAAAAACAATTCTTACTATACGAACAAGATACCAGTTTAGTGTTAGCGGATTTATAAAGTAGTTTTCGTTGGTCCATTAACTAACATACTGCTGGGGGTTCTCTAAAAGCAAAGTTAAAACTATTATAGTTAATATCAACTCAGTAGAAAATAATTAGTGAAAGTCATGTACTCGTAGGTACAATAAGTAAGTAAAGTAAGTTCGAATGAATCAGTTCTCCATTTCAGAAAGCCTCCGTCATGGCGTTACAACTTTAATAATACCGGGACGTGCAATGCCCTCCAAAGCACGGAAACGCTCAGTTGAAATTGACACAGGCGGGCACCCATCCAAATGGGGACTACGCGGTGCTACAGTGCTTAACTTTGTTGATTTGTTATGGACAACGATATTAGTTACGCGACGAGTGCTTCTTTGTACACAGTGTCTGCGAAATCCATATACGATATCCAGATCAGGATTCGAACCCGCATCATATTGAGCCAGCAACGTCATGACCAAAAACCAGTTCTCCCGATAACTTTGGACGCTATGATTAAATTTATCAGAAAATCCCGTTAATACATTTAAATTAATTAAACCACAACTTTTACACCCCTCTGTAAATCCACCACGTTGGCCCAATAGACCTTAAACTGTCGGTTTAATTGTACTTTGTGCTTTCTTTAAATACCTAAAGGTTACAAACAACACTTTGTCGCCTAATCTGCCAGATAGACATTATAGATATACATAGTTACATAAACTCAAGGAATTTTTACGTAGTACCTATTAGTTCCATGCATAAACTATACCAACGAGCAATGATCAAAATAGAAACGAAACGTCAAACAACATAAAAAAACAAAATAACCTTTTTTTTCACTAGTAGTTCGTGTGCTAGGTTCATTTCCATGGATATATTTAAAGTTGTCGCAGACGTATCGGACCGGCAACAGATCAACCTTGTCTCAGCTCTAGCGATTCAGTAATCTTTGTATGAAACCCCACAGTGCAATGCGAACTAAGCACGGCCACAGCATCGTTTGTAGCAGTTAATCTAATACGATTTGTAGTCTTAGCACAAGTGTAAGAGTAATTGAAATGGAAGGGTGATGTTGGTTTGTAATTTGATCGAACATTCACCTAAAATCCATATTTTTTTCAATACATTGCTTGTTTCAATCAATCAATTCGAACTGGATTCGTTTGTTTAAATACGTTGGCAATAACTTGACACTGGTACAATTGTATAAACTGACAGACTGTTATAATAAAAAAGTGGGATCTTCAGCTCGCTTTTGTTAAAACGACTGCGCACGCAGCTTTCGAGGTCCCTGCGCTTGTATTGTATTGTAAGCTTAAGACGTCAACTAACTGTCGGTTGGTGTTCTGTGACGCTTACGTACGTTGATCCAGATTAACGGTGAGTCGTTGAGGTAAGGCGAAGCTAATCTTCTGTCAGGCCTCTTCGTTTGCGTTAACCTTTACGGTCTCATTAAAAAGAGAATTTGTGTAATGAAAACAATGTAGTATTGTTTGCTGCAAACATGATAATAAAGTGTTACGAACCATTAAGCTCACCAAAACATTTTAAGCAGAACGAGGAAGTGGCAGGGAAAGGCAAAGGTTTAGGTAAGTTTTTTATGTATGTACATTTTAATATGTTATATGTACCTAAGCACCTACCTAACGATGTACGCACACATCACGAACGAGGTTTTCTCGGCTTCACCTAAGAAAGCCCCAAGTTAAAATATAATTTAAGTAAGTAATAGGCATGACGACTTTTCTAAAAATGCGTGCATACAATTTGTTCTTGTTAGCTTGAGTGAGTCGACCAGAACAAACATTGCATCACAGTGCCGCACCGTGCAGCACACTGGTGGAATCGTAGCTTATAAAGGCAAGTAATTGAGTTCTTGTAGCGGTTAGGTCTTGTTTCATACGACGCGCTTTTTTCATACGACAAGAATTATTTATATTCTTCATTTCAGTTAAAATTATTTTTTCTCCAAAACACGAACTTTTCTTAAAATAAAAACTCTTTACGGCTTTCCGCATTCTTCAATACCTTTTTTATTTTCGATAAGGCTATAAAAATCATCAAAGAAAACTAATAACTTACAAAATTTGCTCGTTTAAATCTTTGCTTCAACGGTAGGTACGTACGTAAGTAGGTATACGCTAGCAAAACCGCAAAAAGCGTATTCTATTATCATCATGACAACCTTTAATGTTCCCACAGCTGGGATGCTGGCCTAGTCTCGAGCGAAAGTAACCAGGATCTTAATCCACCCCAGATCCAATGCGGATTGGTGGATTGTATTTTACCAATAATTATTTATATTTATGTGGCGCGCAAATAAACAAAAATTTAAGGAAACTCATTACACCTTAGGAATGGCCAAAGTAATGTAATTTGCCCAACTGAGCAAAGTTTACCAACAGATTTGTATAATCAAACGCCGCGGTGGCTCTTTGCTTTTGTGAAAACTGGTTTATTTTCTAGAAAAACACGAAATAAATGCCAGAAGAGTATCAACAAAACATCACTTGTATTCAACCAAAATTAATGTAGATATATTTTGTTTCTATTCATTCCTAAACTACTTAATATATAAATAGTGTATAGGGGAATCAATCTACTTTTATTAAAACGCCTACTAAAACTAATAATCCGACGTTCAGTATGTTACCCTAAGTCGATCCTATGACCCTGCGCTAGCTTAGGAAGAGGGAGTCTTTGAAGCAACAGAATATTATTATTTAAAGACATAGTAGTTATTATCTCCTAAAAACGTCACTTGCTTCATTTAGCAGCTTATACCAGAATACAATGAGTAACTCATCCCACGTTAGACATTTTGAAATGACTGTTAGACATGTGAAATTTCCCTAATTAAACAAAACTGAGCGAACTAAAGCTGAGCGAGTTAGAGGATCGCCATTTTTTTTTATTAATTACATGCAGGTTTTATTACAATATTTTCTATCACTTGTCTCACAAGAAATAAAAGAATGTATCAAGCAAGCTCTAATTAAAGCTTAAGTAACAAAAAGCAATTAATCAGCCTTATGTTTAGTTTGGTCTCGAATGAATGCCTCTGTGTCGCAATAAATTTTGATTCTACGCTTCGCGGCATTATAAAGGGTCGTTGCCACGGTTCTTCAAATAATTCTCATTTTTGTTGAACGTCAAAAACTTTTCAGATGAACAATGATGTCGAATAACACGAACATTAGGCGCGACTTCGATACTCACTGTGGTTGTTTTTATACTTTTTTGATGCTACATCGAACTGAACTTAGAATAAACTGAAAAGTTTACTTTACGTTTTTACACATGTACATGAAGTACTATTGATTTTCTATGTCTTTTAAAAAATGGAATTGTGACTGTTAGCTTGATATCTATAAATAACTTCGTTACGAGTTTAGCAGTTAAAATCATAGAGGTAAATATTTTAAAAAATATCTAAATATAGTGAAATCTATTGCAACCTAATTACATACTTCGGTTATTAGTAGATACTACGTACAAAATGGCCTTTACTTATGTAATTCGGATCGGTGGAAGGATCCGTGACTACCTCGCTCTGATCGCGAGTTCGTGGGTACTTTTGTAGGCTCTGCAGCTAAAGGTGTGTACGCTTTTATTTGGTTTTTATCATGGCAAACTTCGCTTTACATTTTACATTGCAAATTGTACAGTTCAACATAAGATTTATTTTTTGCTTTGACATACTTTGACTTTGACTACATTGACCGAGCTTAGAACGTTATTTAAGCATTTTTAGACCTAAACAATTCTGTTAGGTCAGCTGCACTGGCTTCAGCGGGCATTTTAGCTTTGTTACTGGTTTTCAGGGCAACGTGACATTGTTTTCACAATGACAAACACAAACAAAACAAAGCAACTGTTAAAAACTGGTGTACCTAAAGTAATTGAAATACATTCCAAACTACTAGGGCTACTAGGGCTTATGTCGAACATTTTGTGTGAAAATATCATTGCTTTTTATATAGCATCATCGTCATCATTATCATCATCATCATCATGATAGCTTTCTCTCATGTTCATGTCTGCTAAGACATTGTGGCCTACTCTCAAGCGAGAGTGATTAGGTCACATTATACCAATACACTCTCTTCCGTGGATGTGGCACATAATGTCTTTCGAATGTTAGACATGCCGATTTCATCACGATGTTTTACTTCACCTCATACCTTATTCACTCAACCTTATTCGCAATTCTCAATTAGTATCCTATGCTTTAAGTTAATGATAGCTCAGCAGAGCTTCGTTTAACGGTAGATACCTACAATTTTGTATCACACGCAGTATCACCACAGTATCTAATAAATAAAACACCTCTACCTACATACAAAATTCTACTTTCTTTTATTTTACGTCGGACTCAGATTCTATCGGCAAAATATATTAACATTATTTCGCGCAGTCGAGCAGAAAGTATTACAGTATCCCACAATCTTAAATTGCTAAGTTGTTTTACCTCCTTGAAACAGAAAACTTGTACAATTTGCTACTGACAGGTAAAACACTGTTCTTTCCTAGATTTAAAAATGGACGAAACATTTCAATAAAACTAAATAATAAAATAAAAATATGTACAATATTTTTGAAGATTGTAGTTAGGGTATTATTCAACAAAAACGCAAGGATCACTTTGAAACATTTTACAAGCTATACTCTGGTTTTAATTCAAGTCCAAAAAGGTAAACAATGGTGATACCATATAAAATAAATATTTTCTTTTTGATAGGGAACTATGCTATGCTAAATTATTACTGAGTAAGAATTTTTAATTCTAGCCATGACTAATTAAAATAGATGATCTAAGCATAGTTTTGTTCAGATATTAATGTTTGTTATGTTATTTATTTAGAAAAACTATTTTTTTGGGTAAATATTTTATGGTACGGTAAGGTTTTGCAGTGCTTTTACACATTTGGTTCATTTTCATTAGTTTATCGAATGTGCTTGTCGGAAGGTTTCTCGTTGTGTTTTCTTGTTCTGTTCACGTTTTGTCCAGTTTGTTCTATGGGGTTGGTATTGGTAGAGATAGATTTAGACTTAGAGTAAGCTATTCATTGCGATGCAGATGAAAATATTTACAGAGAAAAATAAAATATCTTTTTACATCAAGTTTTTAGTTCCGAGACAAGTGACAGTTCTTGTCATTTTTCTTTCTTTCGGTAACCATGGTGATGAGTAAGCTTTTAAGAAGTTTCGTTAGGTAGATGAAATGAGTCACCAAGGAAGTCAATAGATAAAAGAGCCCTGTGTTGTTTCTGTCAATCTTTGTTGGTAGACAAGTAGTAGGTATATCGATCCAAAGGTTTTGCTTTTCTGAGATACACAAAATTGACATTTGACAATGACATTTGTTTGTTTACCTTTTTGGACTTGAATTAAAAACCAGACTATAGGTGAATTTATGTCAGTTTAGTAACGCCATAGCATGACATAGTATAACTGGGTTCTATTTTTTGGCACGACACTCGTTATCATTATTGATGCCGATATTGAGTTGAGTACGAGCACATTCGTTCTACGCTTTTTTGTCATTTAAATACTAAGTAATTTTTGAAATTGTTTTTGTTTAATTACGTTTTTATTTAACTTTCTCTACATTTTGTTAGTATGTCCAAAGTTGGACATACTAGTTAGTACTTTGGACAAAGTAAGCAAAATAGTAGATATACCTACTGTTTCTCTGAAACCAAATTTTTCAATTTTTTCAACAAAGTTCACCAATCATAGGTCTTGGTCACTCATGGATTCTAAATAAGTCTTCAAAGGTTTTATCTGTATGTCCATGATGTCCTTTTAATTCAAGTTTGTTATTGCAAGGTTTTCTATTTTTGGATAAGAACGACTTCCGGAAAGTGGACAAAAAGTATGCAATCGGTAGTAACTTAAGTAGGTCAATAGTTATCCGATTCGTTATATGTTTACACGTCGCAGAAAAATAATGTACCGTATATATATTTGTTTTGCTCTCCGATTGTGTATAAGGATATTTTTAGTTAAGTGCTCAGAGCGCTGGTGGTCTAGTGTAGCCTTCCGAACCGGTCCTGTTTCGAAACTGGTCGTGCACCAATGGAATATGAAATTCGAAAAAAATATGAGAGCAATCTCTCAAACAGTGAAGGAAAACATCGTGAGGAAAACTATGACCATGTCCCAAAAACAAAAAATTCGAAGGACATTGTGTAAAACAATAGTCATTTACTAACTTTGCGAATTTTCACCTTAGCAACACTAAAGGTTGATTTCAGCAATTAATAGCACAAAAAACTAGCAGATTTTTAGTAATATTATTAAAGCTTAGGGTCCCTGAAAGTTTTTTAAAACACCCACAAACCATGAACATGGTTTTTAGATTTTTAATTTAATGTTGAAATTTTAACTTATTGATTTTCAAACACAAAGTCACAGTAAGTAAATATACCTACTGTGACGTTGTGTTGGAAATGACATCAGTCATTTAATGTCATAGATTTTTGACATTTTACGAGATCAAGATTATAATTTAATGGAACTTGATATTTGACTATATATTAAACGAATTGCCCTACAGTTCGATATTGCATTTGCGATTGACACAGGCCTAGTGTGTTTGTCTCTCAGAATAATGAGTAGTACGTTTCTCTGTAAGAGTTGTATTGGTTTAACGAGCAAAACTTTTGATTGTATGCGGACTAGTGCTTATTAACTTAGCTTCTATTGCTTTTGTATTATTGTTGTTTTTGTATAAACTTGTAACAATGTAAGAAGGGCACTTTATTAGTTCGCTAAAGTATTGAGTAGTTTATTTGACTCACCTTTGGTATTCTTCATTAACTTCCTAGCTTCCTATCAAGTTGAGTCAAAACACAAAGTTTTCGCTTTACTTGAAGGTTTCGTTTGCGTGGGATTCGGAAACTTTAATTTTTTTAGGGGCCTATTCATTCCTTGTCATTATCTATTTATGTTTTAAATTCAGTCAAATCGGTTTAGTGGATGTCGAGTTATAGAGGAACAAACATCCAAACATTCAAAAATCCAACATCCTTAATTTTTTCACCATCCAACATTTTACCTAGTGGTAGGACTCTTCAGCAAGAGTCCGTCTTGGTGGGTACCACCGCAGTGTCAGATATTCTACCGCCAAGCAGCAGTATGCAAGCATTATGTTTAGGTTTGAAGGTAGCAAGTGAAATTACTGGGCGAAAGAAAAATAACAACAATGTCTCGGGGTGATAAGCGCAGTGCAGTGCCACGCAAACACTTAAAAACTTTAAGCTTTGGGTGGCACTGCATCTGTAATAGTCAGGCGTGGTGCTTAACATCAGGCGGGCGCCTTGATTGTCTTGTCATTTGCTGACATAAAAATAAAAAAAACAATTTCCAAACATCCGACCTTTTGCATTAATAATATTAGTGTGATTCATCAGAATTGGTATCTACCAAAGAGTGACAAACGTAGGTTTTAAAAACTTATTATATTTTGTCGTTGGGGGTTTATGATTGTGGAGGTACTTAATCAATAAAGGGACAGAAGGAGATTTAGATGGTTCTTTTTTATTTGAAAAGTAACTCTAAGTTAATCTCATACAAAATTGGTAAAGATCTGATGGGAATCTTTAGCGTGATGAGCAGAATAACTCTCCAAAATGCTGTAAATTGCTTACTATTAAAAAGCTTGTGCTTGCAAGGTCTTCTGTTCGGAGTACTACTAGTTTAATTAGTGGTGGAGGTAATTGGTAGGACTGGCTTGGAGGAGGCCACAGAACACTCATTTGCAAGGTCTAATACGCACTTGACTTCTTTATAATTTGCATACGATCTCTTGGTTGCATGCATTGAATATTAACAAGTCTATACACCAAAGAATTTTTACCGCTAGATAATGACAGTAATAATGCTGATGTTGGTCATCGATATTATCAGTTTAAATTGTTATTCTGCTGAAACAAATTGAATTTTATATTTTTTTGTTGTGATTATAACAGAAACAGGCTATTTTTGTGTAAGTATGTCTTTTTAATTAGTTAAAGGTTTGTAGACCCACTACGAAGGTCGCTACTACGTAGCTACGGCTACTGCTACGTGCGTAGTTTCGTGTAGGTAGGGCTGCCACATGCCGCTTCGTACGTTATAGGTTCTTTTAATTAAATTTTTTCGTAGTCCAATGCAAATGTCCAACCATTTTATTAAAACCAAGGGGGAATCGAAATTCTCTAAAAATAAAATATGTACATAATTACATTACATTACAAAATATACAAAATACATATGAAACAGTTGAGCCATCTAAAGACCGGTACAAACGACCTATAGATAGCTCAACTGATCCAAATCACTACCAGTAGGAAGCGTTCCCAACATGCTGGCTGCATTGCCACGTTGAATGGCAATGCTGATACGTTGAGCCAGATATGAACCAGCCTTTGGATCACGCGTCGCTTCGACCAGACGCAATACAAAAGTTTGAACTTGCTTTTCCGTTGTAAATTAGGTTTAAGATTTGTAATTCTGGAGTTAATTTACCATATCAGGAGTTGGCAAGAGGGCACAGAGTAAATTGGTTGAAGTTAAAAATAATATGGCCACATAATAACAAAACTTTGAATAGACCTATGAGGTTTTAATGTTTATATAAGATTGGATTGATCTTCGTATAGACATAATGACCTAGTGGTTAAATAAATTCAAATCAAATTAACAGGGAAATATAAAGTAGTCAAAGGTGGATAATGTAAGTACTATCCTGTAAAATAAACCTTTTTGTCGCGCTAACGTGCGTCTAATAGGTACTCAAGTGCGCCCGGTTTACTGGTATAAAACTATAGTAAAACTATCGTATCGAAGTATAGACCATGTACATATATTATGATGTAAAACCAAAAGTAGAGTTCTTGTTATAGAGCTCGTCCGTGGAAGAACTACCACCATACCTTACCCAATTTATTTATATACTTCTGCCGCCAAACAATAATGCTCGCATTGCTGTGTTCCGGTTCGATGGGTATAATTTCCGGTGAAATGGACGCATGAGACTTTCGATGTTATTTCAGGATTACAACATGAAAGTAATATCTCTGATGTTGCAAGCGTACATTGGCTACGGTAACTTCTTAACATCATGTGGGCAAGTACGCTTTGATCATAGTGAGTCAAGTGAGTGTTAGGCAGTAAATTCAGTAAAGTAAAAATCAGGAACTGTTTCAGCCCTGGAGTTATTTCACTGAATTCTTCGAAGTAGGCCAAACATGTTTTTCTTGTAATGGGAGAAAAATAGTTTTTATTGCAAAAGCTTTCAATGATATGGAAATAAATGTTTACTGAAGGTATATACATAAACGGTTACTGAAAGGCATTTGTTATGGAATAGTATTCATGAGGATAATATTCAACGTAGTGAAAATATTGATACCTATCATTGTTTGATGAGATAAACTTAATCGATTTAGGTTGGATGCGACCAAACTCGAACTGTAAGTTAACTCGCGAATTACACAATTTATTCGGAGAATAGTGCTTAACTATTCTCCGAATAAATTGTGTAATTAACAGTTATACAGTTTACAGTTTATTTGTATTTGACATTTCTTATTCCGCGAAATATTTATAAAAAAAAAACAATAATTTATTCGCAGAATCAGGGTGTATAAATACAGATCTAAAATTAATGCTAGACAAAAAAAAATTTTTTTTTGTGTGACACAATTATTTGATATGAGCTGACCCGCGTTTTTGCAGTTTTTGTGCTATCCCACAAGGACCCTAAATTTTGCCAGGATACAAATTAGCTAATTAGTTATGTTCCAGGACTTAAACCTGGACCATCTACATTCCAAAGTCGTCACGTTGATACGTGGTAGCAACACAAATTCAAAATTCACACACACAATCTTTGCCTTTATATTATTAGTAGGATTAGTAGGATTTTACATGAATTGCAAACTGTGATTGTCTAAACCTTATAAAAATGGCGCGGCACAACTCTAAAAATAACAAGTAAATAAAACGCAAACTTAAATGTAAAACTTAGAGATTATTTTATTATAAAAAAAAAACCAAACAATCTTTCTAGTTGCAACAATATTAATCTATACTAATCGCACTAATAACATTATAAAAAGGAAAGATTGTTTGTCGAATTAACTCAAAAACTATAGGGGCCTTACTCTTCAACGTAATCTCAATCCCAATTTTAATCCTCTTGAATGCAAGGTTGAATTGAGCGTAGGTAGTTGGTCACGAAATGTCATATTCCAATAGTCTTGTCTAATACCGATTGCGTTCAAGATTAATTCTATCACCATTAGAATCTTGTTTTTTCTGTTCTGAGTAACATAGGCTATATTATATTTCCGCCCGGCGTGCGAAGCCGGGACAAGGCCGCTAGTGTAGTTATAAATAACGACGGGTGTTTTTTTATTGTACCACAGTTGACTGATCCGATGTTGATATTGCTGGGCTTTTTTACACTATTTCATCGGACTCGATCTATGTAGAAATTTCGGTATCAATGTACCAAACTCAACTGGCAGTAGAACGATCCGCCCAAGACTTCATAGAATGGTTTTAGTTTTGGGAATATTTATCTTCTTTTTAGCCCTAGATAAAGTAATAATAATACGGTGTATAGTTTTAGAGATCGTTGTTGTTTGATGTAAAACTGCTCAAATGGGTTTGGTAGTAAGTTATCAAAAGAAAACCACTCACAAAAGTCAGATTGAATTTTCTTTATATGAAAACCTTTGTAAGTAAGAGTATTAGTCACATCAACCTTTTCTACATGCTTCAGTTACTCCTAATAATACTGATTTCTCCGCCGATATACTTTCAGTCAAGAGGCCGCGGTGCCTTCCTATAAAGCATAGTTCAAAATGTGCCTACTTATTAAATATTCTACCATAAATTTTATTAAATGATAAACCGGAAATTCAATTATCTTGGCAATAAAACCACTCAGTGTTTAGGTATTCTTCAAACTCATAATAATTGCTTCAAAGGATTCTCTGTCTCTAATAACTTAGTAAAAACTTCGTCATCCAAGTGCATCAACGTGAAGGGTGATGGTTGGTCTTTTTGTCGACTTGGCGGCGAGGTGATGTTAGTCTTATTATCTGCGTCAACTTCTAATGTATTTATGTAACACCTAAAAACAATATCTTAGGGGTTGAAGTTTGTAATATAGCGTACCTAAGTAACAAGGGTGAGCACAAAGAGAACTTCATAACTCATTTCAGGTGGTAACGCTTACGAGTAGTACAATGGAAGAAAAAATACAGTTGAACAGAGTTGAACTGTTGATTTTTGAAACTTTCATCATACTTTAATGTAATTTTGACTTCGATTCTTCAAAGAAATAAAACAAATAATTGCGCGCTTCCCTCTTAATTTATGACCGATTTTAGAGTTGACTATCATTTGAAAACCCACTCTAAGGACTGCAAATAGCTCTGCTTTTAAATTGAACCATTAGTTATCTTAGCACTCTATCATGTGGTAACTGGCTCCTGCTTTTCATACAGCAAGCGGTTCTTTTAAAATACCTAACAATTATAAAATTATGAATTTACTGCAATTATTCTGATAACTCATTCCCACAAAGAAGAACAGAAGAAACATTATAAAGAACTGTAACAGGAAATTACGTCCCTTAGGATAACAAGGCAATAAAGCATCTAATCTGAAGTTAGTAGGTACAGTGCCATACCTTTGAGAATTCTTAAGCTTTTTCATTATAACGAAGAAAACATCGGTTGTAACCCAGTGCACGTATTGTCGCTCGTGTCCTGTAAGTAGGTACGTCATACATTGAAAGCCTATACAAGTAGGTCACGTATTTTTGAAGAAATACGGAGATAGCCGACCGAGACTGGAAAAGCGGAAGCATTTTGTAAGTCTGTATTCACAAAAAGCGGCAGATGTCATTATGAGTACATAAAAAAACAGTTGCTATTATCACAGATATCATAATATAGACTGGATGATCTCTATCATCGTTTATACAAAAACACGATGAATGTTTTATTATATAGAGTTATATGTATTAGAATTATATTATTTCAGAGTCTGCACTGTTTTTCCATTATTCCGCAAGCCGATGAGATCTTTCATAATTTTATTCACCGTCTGCATTGGAATTGCCTTGCTTAAGTCACAAGCTAAGTAGTGGCGGGCTACGCTCGTCTAGTCTCGAAATACAATAAATATATGTTACACTATTTAATTTATTTTTAGACTAGACGCGTTAACCTACTGCGCCTGGCCTTCCTGCCTTCGATCACTTTGTATATTTGGGAAATGATAAACAACTAGATTGGTCAGCTAAAAGGTTGTGTTTATATTGTCCTTGGTTCGAGCAGTAGCAGCTTTTTAGTAAACTAAGGCATCACATTTCTGCAATAAAATTCAGAATACGTGGGTCTGTATGCCTATAATGTCTTCCCGAAACCTGTGCCGAAACACAATCTTACCGGACCACTCTCTCTCTGTATAAAAGCTATTCTAAATATCATAAATGGAAACATCTCGTCCGACTCGTTCTGAATTTTGCAGGTAAAAAGGATGGAACTAGCTAACATAATTCGGACACAAATCGGACTGCGATTAAAGTCGGTCATCAGCGGAGGTACTAAAAAGGGTAGAGATGCCCCCAAGTTCTATTGTTACCGTAACGATAAAAGGTGTCTGTTTTTCTTCTCAGTCAATTAAATGTCCATTGTCTTTTAACGCGGTGCTATTCATTTGAATGGGCAGTGATTTCACGGGCTGCTTGCTTCTAGGGTTGCCTATTTAGCCAATAAACAGCCGGCTTGGGTCTCGCAAAGTCTCATAGCCATAATAATAACACGCCGTAGTAAGCACTCGTGTTTTACCACTATCTTTGCCTACGCAAACACTACACTCTTCTTATATGAATATCTTAGATAATTTAAATAGGATAGATATCAGATGTTGCTCAACTACTCATCAGACACCGCTCCTATATCCTACACAAACTACCATATTGCGCCAATTGTTCAACTATTATGTATGTATGTATGTCACTATTCTATGATGCGGGCAATAATGTACGACTATCTAAGATTAAAATGACTTGCTGTCGATTCGCACAAAGTCTATTGGGACACAGTTTTTATTTTATTTTATACATCTGAAGTGGCAACCAAGCGTACGGCCCACAAGATGGTAAGTGGTTACCGCAGCCTATGGACGCTTGTAATACCAGAGGTATCACTCGCGGGTTGCAACCTTGAGGCATAGATCGAAAGTCTCATGTCATGTGCTAGTAATTTCATCGGAAACCAAACCCTTCACACCGGAACACAGCAATGCAAGCATTACTGCTTTGCGGCAGAAATAGGTATGGTGGTAGTCCTTCCCCGGACGAGCTCTACCACAAAGAACTCTACTTACCTTTAAAAAAACAGTGTCCCAACTGACAATTTTTTTATATTTTAATATTTTTATTACTGTCGATTCGGACACCATTAAAAATTTCACTCTCCATTTATAAAAAGCATTTTACCATTTTCTAAGGACTCTTTCCTTTAAAGGAAAAATTAATCTAATTTGTTACAGTTATAAATGAGCTGGAACAATAATTTTCAAATATTGCGCTACTGCCACATTCCGTTACACGTAATGGGTGAAAGTTTATGAAATATGTAACTACTTTTGCAATGTGTTACCACCTACGTATTACCTATAATACGCAGATTATTTTAGGTCACTTTTGCCTCATTTTATAGCATTCACTCTAAATCGCCCTCATAACCACCACTGACATTAGCTTTAGTTTAGTATTATTAGTCTCAACTAATACACAAGTGTGGAGTCGAGAGAGCACTTGTGGGGACGTGGCACCGGCCTGCCTTCGGGAAACGAGAACATTGTGATTTGTGAGGAAGCCGGTGTTAAAGTCTAAATTTGTATGTTAACAAATTACTAAAAAATAAACATTTTTTACATTACTTTATGTTTCATATAGTAATAAAATGAGTAACATCGTAGTCTGATGTTTTCAATAACACATTTTCAATGTTCAATAGTTAGCGACGTCGAAAATATTGTGCATACAAGACGATAGGCTATTGAAAATTTAAATTGAAAATAATAGTGCGAGAGCTCGACGAGTATCTTGCTTGACGAGTACTTATACTATAGTGGAAGCGACGTCATAACAATATTGGAAGTATTTGCTATCTACCAGAAATAGGCCTGATGCTAAAATGAATACTGGTAAAAAGATTGCACAATTTAGTTTAATTATACCCTTAGCCGGCCGCGCCAGTCTGTTTTTAGAAATTGGTTACTTAGACTGATTGGTTCGAAGCATTTTTATCCACGACCTAGCTAAAAGTGGAAGTTACTACCACTAATCTTGTAACGAGTACTTTTTTTTATTTATTAGCTTCGTTAGCAAGTGACAAGACAATCAAGGCGCCCACCTGATGTTATGCACCACGCCTGACTATTACAGATGCAGTGCCACCTAAAGCTTAAAGTTTTTAAGTATTTGCGTGGCACTGCACTGCGCTTATCACCCCGAGACATTGTTGTTAAGTCTCTTTCGCCCAGTAATTTCACTTGCTACAGTGCCCTTCAAACCCAAACACAGATATGCTTGCACACTACTGCTTGGAGGTAGAATATCTGACACTGTGGTGGTACCCACCAAGACAGACTCTTGCTGAAGAGTCCTACCACCAGGTAAAATGGTGGAAAAACCGATCTCCATCTTAGTTTTTTTTCTTTTTAACAACCTAATGTTCCTGCTGCTGGGATATTAGCCTCTCTCCAGCGAGAGCGTTTATGTCATCGTTCGCCACGCGGACCCAGTGCGAAATGGTAGACGGACATGTCCTTCGAATTTTTAGTTCGAGGACACACTGGTCGTGCACCAATTAATTTTTATATTCGAAAATAAATTAAATTAAAAAATTAATTGGTGCACGACCAGTTTCGACGACACGACTTTAGAATTGGAAGTCAGGGTCACTACCACTAGACTAACAGTGCTTCTTCTTCCACTTCTTCCAGAGAGTCTTTTATTTTCTTTCAATAAAATATTGTTTTTTTTTAATAATCAAATTTATATTTTAAATTTGTAATAAATTTTAGAAGACTACAATTCGTCATCGTTAGTATTTTGTCGTGCTAAATTATAGTAGGTAGCATGATCCGTCATTCCTTAGCCCATTTTAATTAAATTTTACCGTAATTTTTGGCACCCAGCATCGACTGCAGACACTTCTGGCACTCCAGTGCCCATTAACGGAATGAGTATTGGGAAAAAAAGTTTTTATTGAACGAAGCTCACAGAATAAAGGAGTCTCCAGTAGTGCAAAAAATCCAATCGGGTAGTTATTGTAAATCAGGGGCGGGCAAGAGAAGCTATCAGCGATCTAATAGCGAAAATTGGGCGACAAAGAATCGGTTTACTGGGAGATAACCACTTAAGTGTACCATGACGTAAACCAAATACACTCATAAAGTTACTAAAACCTCTCTGAGGATGATTTATAGTATACCGAGCCGGGTCCCAGCCAGTTTCAAATTACACCTAAACGGCGCCCGGCGCGTCCCGGACGAGGCAGCACTGTGTCACAAACTTATCATCAGCATCACCTCAGCCCATAATCGCCCTGCATAAACCACCTTTTTAACCTTCTATCACAGGTCGTAGGTACTAGAGTTCACCATATGGCGTGTGACGGGTCCGATAGAATGGTACCATTTAGGAAAGTTACGCAATGAGGCTGTGGCTTGTTATAGAGGGAAAATAATATACAACGCTATCTTATTTGCTACAAGATTGAAATAAATACAAAACTCGCTGCAAATAAGTATGTTGTTCAGCTTTTATGTCGGGAATTGTATTGAAAAAAGACTCACACAGATATTACGAACCTTACGACGAGTTGAAAAAATTAATGCATTTCAAATTATTTTATTTTAAATACGTACCTACAGGCAACCAATGTAGTGAGCTCACAATAACCCTTGTGATAAATTTAATAAATAATAATATGTATCTAATAATATGGTTCATCATTATGTATTTTGTAAATTTGTAATGTAATTATGTACATATTTTCATTTTATTTTGTTATTAAAGTTATGCTCACCTCAAATAAATTAAATAAATTATTATTATTATTATATCAGCCATTCACGTCCCCCATTCTCTCCAGACTTCTCGATCCTGGGCTACATTGCGCCAGTCTATTAGGAATTTGTCTAGCTCATCCCTCCATCTTCGTTTTGGTCTTCCGCATTGCCTTCTCGCTGGGTCTACCCTTGCCCACAGCTCACTTGGCATGTGGCTGACATGACCAGCCCAATTCCACTTCAGCGTTGCTACCTTCGAAGCCACGTCCACGATTTGAGTCTTTGAGCGCAGGTCGGTGTTTCGGACCGAAAATAAATAAATACTTAATAAAAATTAAATTGATTAAAAAGCTCACTCAGTGCGTGATTTCATGACTGTAAAAACCATCCTCTCTCTCTCTCCTTGCTTGAGAGTATGCCAGTGTCCCGTGTAAGTACAAACCTCAGAAGGCTGACCACGATGATGATACAAATAAAATTATTCTAGCAGTAATTCCTGGGCGCTGTAGTGTATTATGTCTCCTCCACTGGCCCACGGCCAAGCTGCTACTGGCTGAACCTTATTTATTTCCCATATTTAAAACGCTAACATGCCCGTTTTATGCAGCACAAATGTTATTACAACGGGGAGGTGACAGAATAGGTATGAAAACTGCTGGTTATTTAAATATTTTACTTTGTAGACTTTAGGATTGAGTTTTTGAATAAGGTTTTTGCCTTTGGTATTAGCACAGAACAGAACACTGTACTGCTAAAATGCCCTTCAAATATGTACCTAGTATTAGGTAGCTATTTTTATGCATTTAGTCATTGTATGCCGTTCTGAGACAATAGGTTATCATTATAAAAATGACCTCTGCTAAAATACTAGAAATTAATAGGTACATATTTTGAAGTGTCATCACTATAATAAGAACTTTGGGTTTGAAATTTAAATTTTCTATTTAGTAGTTACTAGCGGTAAATTTAAAAATAAATACTAAGTGCGCTTGTTAGGTACACATTGCAGTTTCTACCTGGCACGGCCGGCGGCAAATGTGATAATTTAATTCGGTTGCAATCCACTTGACTTGGTTTCAATCAAAAACTCACGCATTCTCTGAATGAATTATGGCAGCTTATTGACAGTTCAATAATTGAAATCGGATTGCAACCTTAGTTTTGCAATCACCCTACGGTTCATGAACAAGAAACTTAGGGTTCCGTCATCGCATCGTAGTGCAAAACTTATTCATCTCATTGAATTCTAGGTACTCCAGTTTGGTAAATATGCTTGATTGGCAGATATTGCACGAAGCACGCAGCTCCGATAAGGCTAAGCTCCGATCGTGACCACCCATCTGATTGGAGAATCACTGTCTTATAGGCGGCCACATATTATAAAGCAGACTACTGAATTTTGCAGGTTTAATTTATTATTTGTATTTATTTATTTGCTTTAATTAATAAATTTAAAAAAAGAAAAAGAAAAAATAAAAAATGGTGGGTTCCTACGTTTTCTTAGGTTCAAGTATATTTTAGCACAAGATGTGCCACTGAAGAACAAAATTTTGTGCGATTATGACGGGCTATGTATGAGACATATCTCATAGTATAGCACGGGAATCTGTCTCTTTTTCGTAACCAGCTACGCTTATAGTACTTGAGTGAGCACAGATATAACTTGGGTTATTTTTAAGCTTGTCTGCGAAGTCTCGTAGACACTAAATATGGCTCAGCATAATTTGCTACTCTGTATGCAATATTTATATCTTGCTCTCACGAGTATCGCTATATTATTAAATACGGGCAGATTGGGTGTGAACTCAAATTGTTATGCTTGGATTAAACAAGTATAGAACAAACAGCAGAACCCATCCAACAGTTTTATTTGTCAATTGTATATTTATAAAAAGAAATGGATAAGAAAAATTGTAACTGTAGCCCAGCCCCATCGCTCAAAGTAATATTTACAGTAACTGCCAGCTTATACAATTTGTCTCCAAGTGTTTAGATTAAGTTTTTTGTAGTAAAAGTACATTTTGAAACTCTGTAAACAGTTGAGCTCGCAACGAATATAAAGAAAATAAACATTTGTCAAAAGCACTGAACAGTGTGGCAGTAAAACATTTACTTTGACCGGCCATTTTATGCGGCTACATAATTCCGGGTGCAAGTTCATGCAGTTTCGCTCGTTTAAAAAGCTCACGATAAATGAGCTAACCAGAAGATTTATAGCGCCCGCCTGCTTTGACTGCTGCCTACTGTTACAGTTTGCACAGAAAACTAGCATTTTTTCATGTCAGCACACGAGAGGTCGGCGAGACGATGACGAGATGGTCCAGTAGTTTGCCTGATGTTTAGCGCAACGCCACCATAACAGCTGCAGTGTCACCCAAAAATTTGAGTTCTAAAGTACTGCGTGGCATTGCACTGAGCTCGTCACCCAGAGACGTAGTTAAAAAGCCTCTTTCGCCCAGTAGTTTTACTTGCTACAGTAACTCTTCAAACATAAACAGTAATGCTTGCACACTGCTGCTTGGGGGCAAAATATCTGACAACAGCCTGAGGCCGTATTCGGAATAATGCTTTTGAAAACCGTAAACGTGAACGTATCGTCCAGTTGTCAATTTGAATGGGAATTCTGTAGTTGATTTTACGATAAAGAGGCGATACAAAATCCTATACAAATTGACAGCTGGACGTTACCTTGGCAAAAGCATTATATCGGATACTGCCATGGATGGACGTAATATATGATACTGCCTTTGATATCATAATTTGAATGGTTCCCATGATAGGTTACATCAGCGTCGTGTCATCTCATTATCACACCTTAAAATTTGAGTACCGTTTTTGAACACCTCGGTGGCGTGGTGGGCGAATGCCCGGTTGAGAAACCAGAGGTTGCGGGTTGGATCTCCATTGCAAATATTTTTTACGCGTCTGGGTGTTTCGATGTGTTATAGGTACTAATTATGTTTATAAAAAACTCTTTCAATTATCTGGTTTCTCTTTTTAGTTTGGAACTAGATGCCGCTGTTCAATTTCAGTCAATGAAAAAAAAATTAAATTAAGCATAGGACGGCCCTCCACTCGATGGATCGATGACATTAAAGCGGTCACAGGCAGTCGGTGGATGGTGAAGGCTCAAGATCGGTCTACATGGCGCTCGTTGGAAGAGGTGTCCAGCAATGGACGTCTATAGGCTGATATGATGATGATAATGATGTCGAATAAAACAACCGGAAGTTGGCCGGAAGACGTTGTTGTAAACTTCATCACAACTTTGAAAGGGTCAACCAACATGGTAAACAGTTGAACCAGCTAAGGAACTTAGACTATTTACAGAAATATTTGTTATGGAAATTAAATATGACCAAAGGAAGATTAAAACGAAAGACTTAAAAAGTTATCTCCAAAGAGTTTTGACTTTACGTAAGAAAACTACAATAATCTTCTTATATTTCTTATAAATAAAAATGAATTGCTGTGCGTTAGTCTCGCTAGAACTCGAGAACAGCTGGACCGATTTAGCTAAATTTAGTCTTGAAATGTTTGTAAAAGTTCAGGGAAGGTTTAAACGGTGAGAAAATATACAGGGTGTAAAACAATGCTAAAAAAAATAATAACGCGAGTGAAACCGCGCCGGGTCTACTAGTATTTGATAAAGGACGCGCCGATTTTTTTTTTTGGGTCAGCTGGCTACACCGACTATGTCATTGAACTTTTCGACACCGAACTATGTGTTGTGGTTTTCGATCAATCTTACTTATCTAAAAACTGCTAAGAATAGTACTAAGTATATTTCAATCAATATTATCATTCAGTAATTTAGCAATAAACCCAATGACTATAACAGTAATTATAATATTTTATGTAATATTAGCTGTCATGATCGGTGTTTCAAATGTAAGGTACATGCAGTTTCGTTCTTGTGAGCGCATTGTTGAATCTACCGATGTTGGTGATGGTGCTCGGAACTTGGTGGTTGATGGAATCGCGACGGCTCGCCAACCTTCGTCCTTTCAGTAAGTCCTGAATAAGAATAAGAATATTCTTATTGTAAAACTGTTATAAGTAAGATGGTAAAATTAAAAATACAAATACATATACAGTTTTTTCGGTCTGTGAAAATTGTTCAGAAATAAATAACATATTCATCATAATTTACATAAATGCGAGTCTCTTGTATGTTTGTCATCAGTTCACGCTCAAACGACTAAGCGGATTAGAGCGGAGGGGAATAAAAAACCTTGGTAAAAAGGTAGATTATATCCTGGAATAGCATAGAGGCTATTCCAAGATATAATAAATATCTAGAAAGCGTCTCTAAATAAAAAAGATGCAAAAGGGATTGTATTTTGTATTCACCAAACTTTGCGAGCGCTCGTGACGTAGCTGGCTAAGTTGTTCTTAACTGATCAACGAAGTTAAGCACTGTTCCGCGGGGTCATCATTTGGATGGGTGACCGCCAGTGGCAATATCAACTGAGCGCTTTCGTGCTTCGGAGGGCACGTTAAGCAGTCGGTCCCGGCTTTTTCAAAGTTGTTAGGCCATGACAGAGGCCTTCGGGCGGCCTAGAAACTCTGTCAGAGTTGGCCACTGACTCATACGAACGAACAAACGAACCAAACTTCTTTGACTTCGTGTTGTGTGGAAAAAACTTACTTTAAATGCCAAGCGGAATTTCCGTGACATCAAGCTGTAAAGTATAGGATTTGCGACTGTTGACATGTAGCCGATGTAGCACAAGTAGTTGACGATTTTCCACGCCTGAAAAGTGTTATGATTAAGAATACGGCCGTAAAACAATATATATTTTTTTTTATTTTGCTTATTTGAATGAGGAATCTTATCATTCTGGCATACGCTATAGTAATTCTATGAAAAGTGGTAGTCATTCTAAATCATTGCTAAGTTTTGATAATGAATTTTACACGTAGACAATAGTTTTACATCAAGGTTTTTTTGTTTATCTAACTAAATTTAATATTTATACCTACATAATTTGTAAAACCTTTTTGTTATTTAATCATTATAAACCATTAATGAACATCAAAAGAGTGCGTAAGCATTTATTGTTGGGGATCGAAAAAAAATACAAGTATTTTTTTTTAATGTGTGGAACCTATCCCTTAAGTTTGTCAGGTTGATAATGAATGACCTTATATAACATATTCAAATTAAATTAAAAGTAAAATATTCAATTTAGTTATATTTAAAAGTTGTAAAGCCATGGCAGAGGCCTTCGGGCGGCCTAAAGTTTCTGTTAAGAACGGGCCATAGCGCAAGAAGTCCCAAAAACCGATGTAGAATTCAGTATCTATTCCAAGTAAGATTTGCAATTTTCTTGGGTTTCTAAAAAGTGAAAAAACGATTTGAAAAAAAAACCTTAATAGAAAAAAAATTATTTAAAATAGTTGTTTTGCGCATGTTTCGATCATAAACCCAATGGTATTTCATGTTTTTTTTTTTTTAAAGATGGGTCAGCGTTTGGCTACATCTCGCCTATTGGTAAGCGTAGATAAGGCCTGATAGTTTAGTCACGCTTTCCCAGAAGATGCTGATTTCTAATCTGCATCTTAAAGGCTGCTTCAGACATCATGATGGAACGCGACGAGTCACTTGGCACCATGGTTTTGTCTGAAGGTTAGAAGCCACGACCGAAACCGACCACCAGAATTGGCTACTCCATTTGGCACTACCCAGGGAACACGTGTAGAGATTAAGGATTAACCCACCACGATGATTCTTTGATCGGTTACTAAAGACAGCTTGAGAGTTTTTGAGACAGAGTTTTTCTCTTATTCCGGACTGCGCGGACGTCATAAGGTGAAGCGCATTCCAATTTAAACTTTAATTACAAACTAAATTAAATTGAAGAGACACCAACAAATAGTCCAAGTATATACAAAACCTTGCAGTGCATTCCCGTCTAAAATTAACAAATATTTTTGTGATTATACACAGTTTTGTGAATAGCACAGTTGTGCTAAGAAACGAAATCATAATTAGCAACTTTTTATTTAAAGCCTGAACTTTGTCCCCAAAAATTTTCCACTGGAAAAGCGTAGAATTTTCTGGATTTCAAACAAATTTCGTAACAGTCACGTACTTACAGTATAGTTATTTTCATCACTGAGTTCTGGAAATACGGTCATCACACGGAGGATGCAGTATGGAGAAAAGAAGAAGAAAAAGGTAGCGGAAACAGCGGCTGAAAGTAAACACATATAAAAATAAATAACAAATTAATAGGTAAGTATTTAAATATACATTTTGCTTTAATGGTTAGTCTATAATATTTTGTTTACGATATAACCTCGCCTTAGAACATTGTCGTGGTACCTACTCACCTAACATTTTGATAGCCTTATCTCTGTTATGTTGCACTATCATAGGGCTGGCCCGCGGCTTTCTCTTCTCCGACTTCAGCTCAATGAAGATCAAGACATAAAGCACAGTTACCACTACCATCGGCACAACAGATAAGGCGAAGACCTCGAACCCAGCGAAAGCACTATGAATACCGGCAGATATTGTAAAGTAACAAAACACATATTTCTTTCTCTCCAAAAGATCTATGTAAAACACATCTGGGATAATAAACACGGCACATATAAGCCAAATAGCACCGGCAATTTTGTAAACACGCGAGTTCAAAGCTAGTTTCTGACGAAGAAACGGTCTTGTAACGACCAAATAACGCTCTAGAGTAAAAGCGGTAATGATGAGAAGACTATAGTTTAGAATGAAGTCCCAGAGAATGTAGTGGAGTCGACAGCCAACTTCACCTAAGGGGTAAAAGTCAGGGACCCAAATGATATAGATGTCGATTGGGACGAAAAAACCGGTGATTAGATCGGTGATGGCAATGTTGAAAAGATAGCAGTTTGTCGGAGTCCTCATAGAGCGGTTGCGGGCAATCACGGCACACGTGCACACGTTCCCGATAATATTCAACACCATAGTGATCCCCAAATATATACTCAAAAATATCTTAACAGTGTAGGTTTCGTCAAGGTAGTTTCCATGATCGTAAAACGCCATCCCTATCGGTCCGAAAAGTGTGTATGAGTTATTTTCATATTCACTGTCGTTCACAAACATGACTGGAAGAATAGGTAATAACAATTTAACTTTATGCTTTAATGAAAGTAACTCGCAAACGAAGTGTGACTCTGATGGATGCGAAAAAACACTGATCCATAAGCAAATGTTACTCCCTCCCTTGTGTGCCAATATACGGCATGATGTTTTTTAGCAATCTTACAGCGCTTCGGAACCAAATAAACCTTGTGTGAGGCATAGCGCTGTGATAACGCGGAGTTGACACTTCTACCACAGATAACATAATACTAGCTTCTACGCTCGCGTCTTGCCACTGTCACGTAGCACAACGCATTTTTAATGTCTTGCACTGTGGAATGCGATGCCAGGTAGACTTCATACAAGTGCAATCAACGATACGACAGCGATGTATTCTAAAATTTATTTCAATCCGATACATGAACTTATGAACGAGGAAAACACAAACATTATTCATTATATTATGGTATTTTATTGTTAAGAAATAGGTTCCACACAAAAAAAATACATGTACCTTTTTTACATTTACTTACTTAAAAATCTCGAGTAGGTAAATCTATTAGGTACGTATTTCTGGTCAATTATTATTATTTTTAGTATTAAAAAAAAATACTCTGCAGGTACTTACTAATGCGTACGAAGTCGTAGGCAACAGCTAGTATTAGTATATGTAGATTAGTGTAGCTAAAGAAGATGAAAGTCGTTACGCAGCCTGCATTACACAGTGTGTTACAAAATGCGTCAGTGCAGGGTGCTCAAGGATCGAACTGAAGATGGTTCATCAGCGGCAAATAAACAAATAAAACAAACAAACATTGCGTAAGTACACAACAGTGCTATGCGTAGTGACGTATATTTTATCAAATATTTTACTCTCCAGAGACAAAACAAAAGCGATATCGTGCGGAATAAATATATTTTCTTTTTGAAAGCCCTGCGTTGATTAAAAACAAACAATGATGCAGAGAATTTGGTCACTGGATTCGCTATAACAATGATGTTTGGCTGGCGTATTTGGCAGCAATTTATAACGTATAAAAAGATAAATATTATACACTTTTACCTGTCATTGAATTTGTATGTGTTAAAATAAAAAAAAAGTTAGAACAGCTTTTTTATTTACATTTAATATTCATAGTTTAAAAATAAGTTTCAGAAATTAAAAAGCTAAATAAATAAAAACAACTATTTAAAATTGACTTAATTAAACCACGTTTTTTTATTTCATCACTAGGTGACTCGCGTGGTTTCACTTGCGTTATTTTTTTCGAAATTTTTCCATAATTTCTCACCGTTTAAACCTTCCCTGGATACCTACAATAAAGACTGAAATTAGCCAAATCAGTCCAGGCGTTTTCGAGTTTTAGCGATCCTAACGCACAGGAATTCATTTTTATATTTAGGATAAAAAGAAGAAGAAGAAAACATAAAGAAGATAACTGTGCAGTGCAGCAAACGACAGCCTGTATATAAATGTAATTGCGTACAAACAAGCGTTCAATTTGGCAGAAACCTTATAAGTGGCCGTGTCGTTATACCTAATTGAAATTACTATGCTTATAATAAAGTAGAAACACGCTTTCTTTTGATATTGTGAGAGCATAATTTTATGTGAAGTTTTATAAAAATACCCCACGCGGTTGCATTGACATAAAAACTGTCGCAACTTATTCATAACTTATCAAAAATGTGCTGTGTTATAAAAAAACCATACAAAACAACAATATAATATTATGTTTTTAGCAAGTATTAAGTACACCAGTTATGTTGTTGTTTTGACTCAACTTGTATTTTAATATAAACAGAGTGTACCAAGATGAGCAATTTTCTGGAAAGTATATGAGCCAAATCAGACAAGGAGCTATTAAGATATGGGGTTGGGATATGGGGTAAATTAATTGATTTGATAGATACAAATATATTGTGTGCTTATTTGATAGGGCTCTAACTGTACCTACTAAAACTAAAAGAAGTATCTAACCTGACTAATAAGCTTCATCTATTCATCTTCTCTAAAGAAAACACCTAATAATCTAATCTAACTGTAGGTAGGTACATACGAGTGGTACGGTATAAGTATAATTATACCGGGTATAGAATTATAGAATTACATAGAACTAATTGAGTAAAAAAAACGAAATAGTTGGTGAATTTAGGTTAGCAGTTCTTACTCTATGAAACAACTCTACCTACCTTAAAAACATTCAAGAGTTTTTGAAATTATAGAATAAAACTGACACAAATGAATGAAAATTAACTTACTGTATTTTTAAAGCACTATACTTACTAAATATTATCCTTAGATACTTACCTATTATATTATAAAATAATATGCATTGATGAGAGACGATGGTGATGGGTGTACTTATACAAATGAATATTGTAAAAACTTTTACAGTGATTTAAGTTTTGTTGAAAATATTTATCACAAGCTGGCCGATGTGAATGATAAAATAAGTTCGTTCGTTCGTATGAGTCAGTGGCCAACTCTGGTGACAGAGTTTCTAGGCCGCCCGAAAGCCTCTGTCATAGCCTAACAACTTTGAAAAAGCCGGGACCGACTGCTTAACGTGCCCTCCGAAGCACGGGAGCGCTCAGTTAAAATTATAAAATAAGTTAAAAGCGAAACAAAAAATTGTTCATCTTTTATTATTAAAAATATAACATACATCATCACAATAAACATAGCAAGAGCTAAATACACTAACATCTAAAGTCTTTTTAACAAATTATTAAATACAGAGTTACCATAATAATATCAATAATTATATTTAATAAATTACCTACTTCTACTTTACAAAAAAATTTGATCTCTTGTGCCTGATTCACATTATTGCAGTTTTGTCCCAGTCCAGCAATTAAACTCAGTGCTGTAACGCCATTGAAATAATTAAACAGCAATCCAGTTCAGTGACCATTTCAGCAACTTTCGAAAGACTGGAGTAATGTACTCGATATCCAACACCGAATAAAGCGAATCAAAACTAATAATAAAAATTCCTTCTTCGTAGCTGGTTACGAATCTTGGTTACGTACGCGCATTAAAGGAGTCTAGTGCTATGTAATAATGTAAACTGGGCATTAAACATATTTGTTTTATGTCCTAAATTAACGGTTTAATCTATTTTTCCGTTCGTAACGTTAGTTTGATCTGAGTTAACAACTGCGTCTTTGTCTTCTACGATCTCATCATCTCCTCCATAAGCCGGATGAGAGCCATCACCAGTTCTCTTTACGCGTTTCTGAATCACATCGCGAGATACCGTTTTGAGATCGTAAGCCCATCCGATGGCAGCCATAAAGTCGATAAAGACCTTTGAAAAGTTGAGGGAGTAGTCGCCAAGTTCAGCGGTCTTGTAATCCCAGGGAAAGGTGTGATGATAGTTATGGAAGCCCTCGCCGAGTACAACTAGAGAGACCGGTTTGATTTCTACTGGGTTGATGTTCTTGTCGTAAGGCTTGGCTCCCCATAAATGTGCTGCTGAGTTCACTAACCACGTCACGTTCAGAACGTACACGAATCTGAACACAGCGCAGACGAAGTAAGCGTTCCACGCAGTCTCACCCCAGAGGGCGGGAACTAGAGTGGGCATCACGAAGCAGCAGAGAGGCATAAGTGTGAGGTAGTACCTGGAAATAAATATAATATTTATAAACCCTTTTTCTAGAACTAACGTTGCTCGGACCATAGAAAGAAATAATAAAGTATTAACTACGAGGCTTATTCATAATAGTAGGTATTAAAAAATATAGATACTTAATCGTATTTCAGTCAAACTTTCATAGGCAACATAATAATAATATATTTCTACGAAAATTCATCATTGTATTTAAATGTGGTTTCATTAACAAGCACGTACGATGGTTTCTTTGAATCATTCATAGGGTTAATTAGTGTACAAATGTTTAATTTGTACAAACGAATGGTACTGAACGGTGCTTAGATACGTTGCGTGTAACATACAGGGTGGTACAAACATAGACGTCAATAAGAAATAATTAGATTCCTCAGATCCAGTGGTATACGAAAACACCCCATGTATGTTCTCCGATTTTTCGTATTTTTCGAGTTATGATTTTTTAAATATTTTGTTTGAGAATATTTGGTCGTAACGTTAGAAACTATTACAAAAAAAATATTTGAGGTTTTTTCCAAGATTTATTTTTTTGTAAAATAATCTCAATGAGTTGTACAATCATGAGTAAAATAATTAACTTCCTAGCATTAGTGCAAGCTACAAAAGTTTCGATGAAAAGTGACGAATTTGTGTTGGAGACGCACGGGTAGTTGTTTTACCGCGGGTCTTGCGTGAAATACTTTACCAGGATCATACATTTTGAATTAGCGATTTTTTATTCGTACGTGTAGGTAACACGAGTTTGTCGCTTTCACTGCGTCTACTGTCTACGCAGCAAAAGCTTATTACTATCTTGACGTAATGTCATTGAACCTCTGATCTATAGAATACAAGAGTGGTTTCTAATTTAGTACCTGGTGGTCTACCACTCTTACTATCCGTCAGATTCTAATTCTAACTCTTCAGTATCTTCAGAGTCCGTCTATTAGCAACATATAAGTGCAACAAAACATTTGTATTTGTATATTTATTTCTATACGTTAACGTTAACGACTGACAAAAGCATTATTTCGGATACAGCCTCTGGATGATACTGCAACTGTCATGGTCAGGCATGGATCAGGTCAGGGGAACGACTTGACCGTCACGTAACTTTCTGACATCAACCATCTTATTCTACAAATCTAAATGTCACTTACTTCTTCTGGAAACGCAGGATGGGATCTGACTTGAGGTCACTCATGTCAATAGTGTGGCCCTTCGCCTTGATCTGTGGATGCTTCCTGACGAGCAGCCAGCCGACATGGGAGAAGAAGAAGCCTCGGGTCGCGTTGTGAGGGTCGGCGTCAGTTTCCGAGTACTTGTGATGCATTCTGTGGTCGCGAGCCCAGTCTATCACTGCATCCTGAATTATAACATACACTTTTAGACCAGTAGATTTATAGGTCAAAGTCAAAAGAGTTTGATTCACTAAATCACAAGGATCACTTTGAAAGGTCTTACAAGCTAGGTGATTTTACGCCAGTTCCAACGCGTCCATGCCGTAAAAGAACTGACAACAACAGCGGCTAGGTTCGCTTTTTTTTTCCATGACCCTTGCTATTGTATGGATGCCGAGTAGAGTTAGACCACTTTAGTCCTAAGCTTTTTTATCATCTACTAAATAATGAGTTATTTTATAATAAGCTTTCTGAAACAGTTTTTTTGTTTAATAAAGTATTAAAGTCAACTATAGAAGATGCAACGGAAAGTAGTTGGCATAAAAAAATCAGTACGAACAAAGTCGCGGGGTGTTCCACTAGTAGGAAGTAAAATCATTTTAAATTCATTTCATCACGATATGTTATTGCGTGCGCGATGCCCTTAGTTTGACATTCGCACATTATGTTATCATCATCTTCATTATTGCAATTTTATTCGAAAGCAGTCACATGTCATGCCGGTTCAATATTCTGATAAACTTGATCAAATTATAGAATATTCCTGTACCAAGCTTGTACATATTTGTATTTGGCATTATCTTATTTTCGATATACCTGAGCAGGCAGGTTTATGTCAAAGAGGTTCATTATTCTTAACACGTTAGCTGCGGCACCAATTTTTGCATACTTTCCGTTCCTGCGGCACGAGGTATAATCGGCCCGTACCGTGACCAGACGTTAGGGCGACACGCGGTCTATTAGACCCCACCTCCTTTTACAGACTAAAATCCATTTTCTGGCGCGAAATCAAAGATAAATGAGAATTTTGGTCCTTATTGATATAGACAGTGAATTGATGAACCCTAATCCACCGTCGCCCCGGGATCTGATGGTTAGTTTAGGAATTATTAGCAAAACAAAATATGGGATCTTATACACCTCGTAACGCACTGAAATAGGGCAAATTTTCGCTGCGATTAGTGATGGGAAAAATAATATCGACGTTTTTAAACTGTCTTAACTACGCAACGACTTGACCGATTTTGATCAATTATATCTCATTAGATCGTTTTAAGGGCAAAACCTGGCAAAACAACACAAATCTATCAAAGGATACATTTTTTTTTAAATAATCTAAATTGTGCTTGAAGGCGCCATAAAGAAAAAAAAACCGCTGTAAAAGGACGTGCTCTCCAATCGACGTGATGCACAACACTGGTCGCGGGAAGCTCGCGTTGAGTGCGGTACGAGGTCAGGGGGGATATGGGACGTTTTAGCCTCGTTCCGCACTGCATTAAAATTATATTAATTCAGTGCGGCACGAGGCCTAAGACATCCGGTACCAAGGTAGGTACACCACCGAGTCCGGAACCATTAGTGATCTCAAATATATATTTATCTCTTTCCTACACTGGACCAAACCAAAGCTATGCCATTCGCACGACAGAGAAATTCACTTTTTTGCTTGCCGCACCACAGGGAAGTTGCATCAGGGGTGATTTAGGCCTCGCTTCGCACTTAACGTGTTAAAGTACAGACACGGCACGTAAAGTTAGGACATTCAATTGAGTTGTGAAAATTAAATTTTTAAATGTCTACAATCGCTGCATTACTGACTGGTCAAACAACACACAGCAACGAAATATAGCGTGTAAAAAAAGATTACCGAAAACGAAAGGGGGTGGTACAGCACCCCAACACCAAACCCTACAGAATCATGGTCTGTTTGCACCCCTCCTGTTTTCGGTAGTAGTCTTTTTACACCCTGTATATTAGTACCACGCAACACAGCTTATCCTAGAGACCTGAAATCAGGGTGTGATCATTTTAATATGGTACATAGGTATGTAAATATGGATGTAGAGATGCCTTCATAAAATATTTACTGAAATTCAACTAGGTACCTACCTACTACAGGACGCAGTGGGAAAAAGAAGATTTTTTTTTCTAATTAAAGTATCTACATGATTTAATTAATAACGTTTTATACAAGTTGCATACATATTTTCTAGGTTTATAGTCGCCAAACACTTTTTGCTACTTTTATGTTACTTTTATATTCAAACTGACGCAAATATTTTTGCCGCAAAACCGCGAGCGTGTCGCTCCCTACTAATCATTTATTTCTTGCAACTATAACTTTATTTTTGTAGTAAATATAGACATACATAATATATCGTATGCGCCCACCGCGCGCAAAAATGTATCACTGTTGGATTTTTACTGGTAACCGATAGAACGGCTGTTGACTCTAACTGATGAGCGGTCGCGACGCTTGCACGGCTCCTCATCGCACGTTGAACTCGTCTCATTATGAACGCGCGTTTATACTTGTGCTCCTAAGACTGAGACCCAGATACGAGCTCTCATGCCTAGTTTAAGCATCGCTGTAATCGTTTTAAGAACCCATTGTTTAAGTAAAATTGACAGAGGCCTTCGGGCGGTCTAGAAACTCAGTCACTAGAGTTGGCCACTGACTCATACGAACAAACGAACGAACGAGTAAAATTTGATAGTTAAAAATAAATCATGCGTTTTTTTAATTGTGAATTAGCAGCAAATAATAAAACTACATAGTTATGAATAGTTTCACAAGTTTTAGAACAAGGTTTATTGAAAACTATCCTTTTATTTAACCAACGAAAAAAAAAGAGGTTCTCATTTCTCATCACATCGCAAACCGCAGCAACAATGTCATTGCGGTCTGTCAGATTATATGAAAAATGCGCGTCGTCGCCGCGTCGGCGTCGTTGCCGCGCTCGGAATCTTTCACAAAAATGTGCAGACTGCACCGTCTGTGGCACCGTATAATAAATTCCGGTTACGACAGCCGCCATCGGAAGTGTTTGTTACAAATAACGCGTAATATATTATAATACTAATTCTCTCAATTTTATCGTTATCTAAATATTATTACAGTTATAATAAATCAAACCGCTACTCCTACTCCTTTAACATGAAGGTCTTTTTTTTACTTTAACTTTTTTTATACCACTTGATGGTCAGCGGTTACCGTAGTCAATGTACGCATGCAACATCATAGAAATAACTTGCATGTTACCACCCTGAGACGTTAGATGGAAAGTCTCATGGGCCTGTAATTTCACCGGAAACCATATCCTTCGAACCGGAACACAGCAATGCGAGCATTATCTACCATTTGGCATGTAACTTCCGCTAAACCTCTTATAAGGAACACCTTTTGGAAGGTGCACCCCAAAACTCTTACCCTTCCCAGGCTCTAGATTGTCTTGAGTGTGGGTCGGTCATTTAGTATGTATAGCCAAAACTTTGGTATTCCCTTGATTGACACTATATTAACACTATTAAAAACAAATAACCAATAAGATTTAATAAGCGACACATCTCGTCAATGAACTAAATTAACTTTAGTCATTGAACAGGTTTGGATAATTGCAGCTTTTCCTGTATAGGTATAGGTTGAGCTATCGGCACTTCGAGCATAAGACATCCCAAGAAATATTTCGGCTCAGCTGGATATTTAGAGCAGCCGCGTATCAAGCGGAAGGTTGTGGGTTCAAGTTCAGCATTAGGCGAAAAAAAAATTTTTGTGTTAATATACCTGTCCTTAGATAACGATTGTTAAAAGTCTTAAAAGCCCTAAAGATGAAATTAGTGCCATGAACGTACGTGCTTGTAACTTTATTGATATTTGAAGAGAGCCGCAAAACGAGCGCAATTAAAAAACACTCAGGTTTAGATACCCGCCACTAATCTAAGCGGTGCGGATAAAAGGTATGGACTAGAATACTTATTTTTTTATTAATGTAATACACATCTTTATATTTTTGATTTATATACTACGGGTACAAAATATTTAAAAAATATACCTAAGTACCTTCACTTCAAAGCAAGGCAAGGCTTCGGGGCGCTCCGCGCCGTGCAAAATAAAATCTTTAATAGTAGATTATTATTTTCTATTACTAGGTGTTATGTTACAGACATCTGTGCGGCGATCATGAGCATCAAAAGTGACTTTATCATTATTCTTGTATGGAATAAGTCTTTCAGTCTTAAAGTTAATCCTTAAAAACCCAAGTCATCATCTTATGCAACTATCGGATGATCTCTAAAACTGATTAGCCTGTCCTCCTACAAGTTATACTTGAAGGTATCCATATTCCTGTAAGGAACCTGGAGGTATTGATAAAATATGTCGTAGGCGTTTCGGAATCAAGTAGGTTTGCAACAGGTACCCACACAAATTTTGCCGATATTCACCAAGGATACGCTTGCACAATCTCTTCAACTTCTTATACTTGATTATTATGCTGACACCTGAGATCCGGACCTCTTTGAGACAAATTCATAAGTTTGAGCGCCTTCAAAAGTCAAAATATTTCAGGTTTATATTTTGGTCCTCGCTAATAATCATATGATTCGTATATCATATAATTCGTATCATATAATAAATGTCATATTTGCGAATACATTGCAACTCGAAACTCCCCTTTATATTTACTTATATATTATAATATTCTAAGAAATCTTTTACTGTCTGTACAGTCTACAAGCTATTCGTCTGTGAAATGCTCTCCCTGTTGACCCTATAGAGTCTATAGACCCTAGCACGCCACTTTGTTTCAAAACACGATGATAATTGAGCTAAAATTCTCACGCGACACGGGATCAGTAGTAATTTATTATTATTTACTGATAACAATGTCAATAGGTGGTCGATAGCTATCACGCGTGGAGAGCACGTGTGGAGCGACTATAGCATGTGACGATCGACCTACCGTATTTAATGATCTGCACTTAGATTACATTTTTATGTTTGTATTGCAATTTAATTAAAGTTGTATTTTTTATTTTATTTGGTTTTAAAAAAAATGCCAAGTACAAATATATTTTCAAAATCTATTGAGTCACACAGCATCATCTAGCCCCAAATTAAGCAGAGCTAGTGTCATGGGTACTAGATGACTGATATACTTAATACAATACAATACATAGATAGATATTTTTTATAATACATAGAAAATACCCAGAACAACCGAAACAATGTATACAAATAATGTATGTTTTGACTTTCTTAGGTAAGCTTTTATGTATCTCATGTGGAAATTTCAATTTGTGAACAAAAAAAAAGCCCCCTTTGGTTTCAGATAAAATATACTTACATAACACATTTTTAAACTATTAAATCATTCATTGTTCTAACCCATTTTATTTAATCCCGTTAAAAGTATCAAACAACGGATTTGCATAACGTGTCGACGCAGGGACGTACGTACTTGTATGAGCGTGAAGCGTGAAGCGTGATCGCGTTCCATACATTTTATTGTCCACCAATGCGAGTGTTGGCATGTCCGCTTTGACAAAGTCATATCTATAGTATATTAACTAATATTATTTTGATTATTATTAGTATTAGTATTTCGTTTATTGTTTTTGTCGTTATTTGTTCCCATTACTGAGTTGGACACGATTCACTCTCGAACGAAGGTGATTTGGTCTTAATCCACGCGGACACAAGCGGATTGGTAGATGACACATGTCTTTCGAATTTATCTTCTTGGATATGCCATTCCGCACATAATTTTTTCGAGAAAAAAATCCAGTGCTGCACTTTCGGGACCGGGACCCAGACCTTAGGATCGGAAGGCGGGGTCATTACCACTAAACCACCAGTGCTCTAATCTCTTCTAATGCAAATATTAGGTCTTTACCTATGAAATTGCCGTTTTGTATGGAATAAGTGAAAGTACTTGTTTTTTTAACTTTTTTATTTCTATTAAGAGTAGATTTTAAGAGTAGTAGAGTTCTTTGTGATGGAGCTCTTCCGGGGAAGGACTACCACCATAACTATTTCTGCCGCCTAGCAGTAATGCTCGCATTGCTGTGTTCCGGTTCGAAGGGTATGGTTTCCGGTGAAATTACAGGCACATGAGACTTTCCATCTAGTGTCTCAGGGTGGTAACACGCAAGTGATATCTATGATGTTGCATGCGCACATAGGCTACGGTAACCGCTGACCATCAAGTGGGCCGTACGCTTGGTTGCCACTTTAGTGGTATAAAAAAAAAAAAAAAAAAATTATTCAAAGTAATCACCCATGCAATCGACGCATCTTTGCCAACGCACTGGCAGTTTATATCAACAAGAAGGGCATCAGCCCTTCTTGTAAAATTCTGCTGGACGAGAGGCAACAAACTCTTCAAAGGCATTTTGTACTGCCTCTCGGGAATTGTATTTTTTACCCACTAAAAAGTTGTCTAAATTATGGAAAAAGTAATAGTCGGTAGGTGCAAGGTCTGGTAAGTATGGCGGATGAGGGAGAGCTTCCAACCCCAGCTCTTGCAGCTTGGAGACTGTCTGTTGTGCAGTATGGGGTCGAGGGTCGAGCGTTGTCGTGAAGGAGCAGTGGGGACGACCGATTGACCAAAGCTGGTTGCCGATGTGCAAGCTTCTCCATCATTGTCTCCAGTTCTTCACAGTACACATCTGCAGTAATGCTCATGCCGTTTTGTAAAAAGCTGTGGTGAATCACACCCGCACTAGACCACCAAACAGTGACCATCACCTTTTTTGGGGTCATTTTTGGTTTAGGGCATTGCTTTGGTGCTGAACCAGGATCTAACCAACATGCTGAGCGCTTTCGATTGTCAAACAGAATCAATTTTTCATCGCACGTAACAATTCGGTTCAAAATTCCTTCATTTCTTTGCCTATTGAGCAGCGCGAGGCAGGTCTCGACGCGTACGATGCGCTGGCGATCGTTAAGTTCGTAGGGCCCATCTATCAAGTTTTTTTACCTTGCCTATTTGTCGCAAATGAATCAAAATTGTTTTGATGCTAACATCAAAAGCTGCTGCTAGCTCAGCTGTAGATTGAGTTTCGTCAGCTTCCACAATCGCCTTTAATTTATCATTGTTGACCAAAGTCTCCCGACAACCACGAGCTTCATTTTTCAAGTCAAAACTTCCAGAACGGAACCGGGAAAACCAATAACGAGTTGTGCGTTCGTTTGTACAGTTCTTTCCGTAAACGCTTTTGATGTTACGTGCCGTTTGAGTTGCGTTGGTGCCACGACGAAACTCATATTCCACAATTACACGAATTTTTAAAGTATCCAATAAGACGAAAAATGTTCAAATGTAATGAAAATACAACGCTAATCAATAAACAAAAGACTGAGTTTGTAAAAAGAATGTCATGTTTTTAAAACAAAATTAATTTGAATTTAGAATACAAAGCCATTCCAAACTTTTTTTCTATTTGAAATGACCAGTACTGAAGAACGGCAATTTCATAGGTAAAAAACTTATTATTTTTTACTTGAGTCGTTTGTTTGTTCTGTAAATAAATATATTTTTAATTATGTGTTACATACAATGGAAACAACTAAAGTTCCCACCAGGTTTACACAAAAACACATGTTTATGAGAGCGATTACGTGTCAGCCAGAATAATACCTTCATCAAAACGTCCTTCATCGACGAATCAGTCATTGGAGAACGGTTGCGGAATCAGAATTCTGATTTATACAATGTTATGCATTAGGTACACCACAGCACCTAATCTGTCACCTGTACAGATTACCCGCCTACAAAGCCCGCCCGGGTGTATCTTTCCAAAACATTTTTTTTTATCAGCAAGTGGTACCTGGTGGTAGGACTCTTCAGCAAGAGTCCGTCTTGATGGGTACCACCGCAGTGTCAAAGTGTCAATTCTACCTCCAAGCAGTAGTGTGCAAGCATTACTGTGTTTAGGTTTGAAGGGCACTGTAGCAACTGAAATTACTGGGCGAAAGAGACTTAACAACAATGTCTCGGGGTGATAAGCGCAGTGCAGTGCCACGCAGAACTTAGATTCAGGTGGTACTGCAACTGCGAGACGAGCGAGACGTTGTTGTTAAGTCTCTTTCGCCCAGTAATTTCGCTTGTTATCTTTTACACTACGAACTTTAAGGGCGCGACTCTCGCTTGCACTTGTCCATTTTTATTTGGAAAAGGTGTTTGAAACAAAGGCTTACTTGAAATGCAATGGTGTTGAATAGTGTGAGCAGCAGGCGAAGGGGTACTCTGGCTTTGTACGACTTGTGTGCCCAGAGGCGATGTGCACCCGCCGTTATACCCAGTCCGGAACACAAGTACAGGAATATCGCTGAAAAATATATTAACATACATAAATAACATAGTAAAAATATATAACAACAACGAAGAATGACAAAGAAGGACAATACTTATAGCAAGCCGCTGAAAACAAAGTTTTTTTTATGAATAAGGGACTATACGGGTGTAAAAATTCTACTACCGAAAACAGGGGGGGTACAATCAGACCATGATTCTGAAAATATTTAGCAAAAAATAATGTTGACTTGTCTACGTCCTTTTCATTTTTTTCTAGTTACATACACATAGGTAGTACTAATCGTGTTTTCTCATCTTATAATTTTTTTCAGACGAGTTATTTTTTTTTGGTTTGGTTTTGGGGTGCTGTACCTGGACCACCCATTTTCGTTTACGCTAGTCGTCTTTTTACACGCTGTTTGTTTATGTATATGTGTACTATGTATTTTTTATGAATAATGAAAGGGCACTATATTTTGCTATTTGTAGTCGAATAAATACATTGCAAGATTAATAGTGTTCTTTATGATAGAGCTCGTCCGGGGAAGAACTACCACCATAACTTTTTCAGACGCCAAGCAGTAACTCGCATTGCTGTGTTTCGGTACAAAGGTTATGGCTTCCAGTGAAATTCCAGGCACATGATACTTTGTATTACTCTGTGCTTTGGATCTGGTAAAAAAAAAATAGGCAGAAAGTTTGGAAATGGAAGGTAGACAATGTTGTCTACCTTCCATTTCCAAACTTTCTGCCTATTTTTTTTTTGGTATGTACCAAAAAGCTTCGTTAGCCACATGGCTTTGAACAGAAATAAGTAGGCCCCGTACACGCCGCCGATGTGCGCGAACCCCATCAGTAGCACATTCCTCCACACGATCTTCCACACCCTCTTCTCGGCTGCAGGAGGAACCCGGCTCGTGGCGTCACTGTCGTCTACTGCGTCCGTCTCGTAGAGGACCCACGTCTTCTGCTGCTCTTGAGGTGGCATTATACTGCTCAAAGAGTAAAAAAAATATGATTAACGTATTACGTAACGTATTCTGTAGAATCTACTAACATTCTGTAAAAGTGAAAACTAACACAGAAACCAGTCACTTTGTCAACATTTTACTTTTGGTTGATAAAATATTTGTAGGTATTTGTTCGTATCCTAAGGAAAAAGCTATGCTAGGAGTTCCACGACGCGATCGAATTCGTTACCAGGAAAATTTTAGAAAAACCAAGCTCACCCACAGAGCTCTCAGAATAAATAAATTGAAGTGGCAATGGGCAAGCTATATAGCTCGCCGAACCGATAACTGCTGGGGAATAAAAAGTTTTTGAATGGCTTCCACAAACTTTAAAACAAAAACGACTGCCCACTCGATGAACTGCTGGGATTAAAGATAGCATGCCTTCGGGGGTGTGGGTGGTGAGCAACCATGACTGCTCCGACACCTTTTTGGAGAAATGGTAGTGTTCTGTTTGGTTCACGAGCCACTCGCGTGAGTACCGGACCGTGAGTTCCTTACGTGAAGGCGGCAAGACCTACCGCAACAGGTCCTGGCTTCGGTCAGACAGTGGCTTCCGCGTATAACCTAACGGTTGGTCAGGCGGCCACTAAAATTAAATGTAGTTGATAACGGGGGATGCCCACTCGATGAACAGGAAGTCGATTGATAGTGAAGGTTCAAGATCGGTCGTGATGTCGCTCATGGGGGAGGCCTATGTCCAGCAGTGGACGTCTATTGGCTGGCTGATAATATGTATGATGATGATCAACGCTTACCTATCGTCACAGATAGTACTACTATAGGTACTATCGTGTGTGAGTGTAGAATATGGTGTAGGTAATGTAAAGAAAATACAATAAGCTGCAGCACGTCAAGATAATGACGACAAAGTACAAACCACCACAATACTGCGTGGTCCAGTATGCACTATGCACTGGCTAGTTTTGTTTTATTAGGTAAATATTAAAACCACAAGATTAAATGGTAATTAATCAAGTATTAGGTACTATGTGAATCAGTAATCGGCTTGTAATTATCCGCCATAATACCAAAGTAAAATAACTAATGTTACTTATATCTATTATATAACGAACAGTTATAGGAGTTTGTCCTGACTGACATCAGCGCACGGCCTAAACCACTGAAAAATTATTTAGACATTTAAAAGTTGCGTTCCTGATAGCGTGTAGGACTGTTTTTAGAAATTGGAAAAATTTTGTTTGTGTTTTTCGAAATTACATAAGACAGCATGATGATTGCTGAGACACTGGCCTACTCTCGTTCAAGAGTGATTGAATCACGCTGACCCGATGCGTCTTAATAGATGTAGCATGTCTTTTAGTTTTTTTAGTTCTAAGACATGTCTGTTACCTAACAACGTTTTCCTATAATACCGTAAAGTACAAGGCAGGTAATGGGGTTAAATTTGTATTATTTGTTATTTGTATTAATCGTTTTGATGAGTTAGTAAATGAAGCGTTAACCGGAATTGGTGACGAAGTAGGGTCATCATTTTATTATGGAGTTTTTGTAAATCTAACAGAAATATTGTGTTATAATCTTTTTATAGGATTTGATGAGGTTAAAATGAAGTCCAAAGAACTTTCTAACTAATGTATAAATGCGGCTATTTTGAATTGTAATTTTGAGGCGTTTCACAATTTAATTATAATAACCGTCAAGGGGTTAGCTACGTAGGTACGTACGGAGTAGGTACTCCATTAAATACCGAAAGGCGTCTGCGCGAAACAAAGTCACTGGCGACAGCTAGTACGTTATAAATCAGAATAGATTTTTACGTAAGTTAATCCATGATAAATCTTATCATGGATAGGTACTACTGAACTCTTGATACGATGCAAACACATTACTTAGCTAGATAAAAACATTGTTATTGTTAATATTAATTATTACATAACAATACCTACCCGAATCACAAACATACAAATATCCAATCCTTCGGATTTATAAAATGTCTTTGGTGTGAAAGCAACCTAATGTATTATTTAAATCTTGAGAGATGTTTCACAATATCGTTTGCGAATAAGCATCACAAAATTATAAATGACTATAACATCGATGGTCATAAACTGCGCTGATCTTATTATGTTGTAAAAGACTTAAGGCCACGGCACACCCGATGCGTATGCAGCACGTAGACGTAGTCACGCGCGTGTTTGCCTTATGAGCTGTCACGCAAGCGGTGTGCCATGTCACTCACAGTTTCATACATTGCAACCATGCGCACGTCTACGCTTACGCGTACGCATACGCAGGCAGTGTGACCTGCCCTTAAGTCTTTCGTGCGCACTATCAGTCCCAACCATGAACCAGCTAACTTGGTTCGTATTTAGACCTAAGAAAGGCTTTAGAAAAAACTTTGTGGTATATCTAGTGTATCTTTTCAACACCCTTGCTTACAAGGGGTTTGAAAGTGTTTTAGAAATGGCAACTCGATTTATTGCCGTATTTATTACCTGCAGGTAAAATATAATATGCCATATTTGTACCGGCAGATCTTATTTGCAGTAAAACGTTACTTTATAATATACCGGAAGCATTCGCCTGTAGTGTTCTTTATAATGCTCCCGGTGGGGGAGCACTTTAACGAACAGCAATTTATTTTTATAGAAGTATGTTTATTAATATGTATATAAGGTCATTCATTATCAACCTGACAAACTTAAGGGGTAGGTTCCACACATAAAAAAAAAAACTTGTACTTTTTTTTTTTTTCTAAACGTCCTTGACCCGCTACTGGTTGCGCACACTCGAATATTTCATTATTACGCTTAACTCGATTCCCAACAATGATAAATAATAATTGAGCGGAAAAACGTAATCGATTTTTTTTTGTTTACTTGTGATTTTTAAGACAAAACGTACATATAAAAAAAATTATAGGTACATATATATTTTTTTTTTAGGTGTGGAACCTATCCCTTAAGTTTGTCAGGTTGATAATTAATGACCCTGTAGATAGACTATTGTAAAATAAAATGCGTTGTTTTAACTTTTAACTCTTTCGCTGAACGCATTATGTGCTTAGAGATAGGTGTACCTACGCTCGAAAGTGGCGTGATCTTTGCTGTGTGTGAGTCATGCAGTGGTCATGCTCAAATAAGTTCAATGCGTGTTCTGACACTGGAGCACCAATGAAAGACTCTTTGTGCGTCTTATTGATAGCTCACTGGTAAACCAATTTGATCATTGGGTTTGATTCTACTTGCAAACAATTTTTTCCAATGTTTGACCAACCGACAATAAGGTCAAGCTAAATTATATTATTATTATTATAAATTATAAAAGAAACTGAAATTGAAAAAAAAAATCAGATGTAACTTATTGAACAAAATTGTTAATGCATTATCATTATACTTTTCCAATGTTCCCAACGCATTATTTTACTATGTATTAGGAACATTAGATTCTACTCTCGAGCAAGAGTGATCATACATAAGCCACCAAGCGGACCCGATGCGGATTGGTGGATGACACAATATGCCTTTCGAATTTTTAGTACTTGGTTCTTTGGCCCTGGTATTCCGCACATAATTTTTTTGAGTAGAAAGATTCATTGCTCCACATTTTATCAACGTTTTTGAACAAGTTAGTCTAATGTTTAAATTTATTAGCTGACCTACGATAGCATTACTAGTAATGCTATCGTAGGTACTTACTATAAACATTTTTAAGTAGGTACCTTAAGTATGCAAATTATATTATTAATTTGTAGTTGGATATAGAACAAAATGTAGTAGATTTGAATTTTGTTTGTAATTTTATTTACATAATTTAAGCAGTTCCAATTGTTCTGTTGTTCGTTTTTTTTGTAATCTACTTGTTTACCTACTTACATACGAGTAGTAAAGGTAGGTAGGTACATCTATACCTGATACTAAAAACAAAAGTATAATAAAAACATAAGGCTTGTAAACTCGTGAAACAAACTTAAGTAAATTGCTGTAATCATTTTGTTGAGTCGATGTAAACTGGACAAATAATACCCAAGCTAAGCAAAAAAATTCTAAGCACTTCCTGCTGTGCTGTAAAACTCTTGAAGTTTAGTTTTGGAAAAACGGAACACATATATTAGTTTTATATGATATTATAATGATATTATTGTGATGCCAAAACAATTCATACAAGCGGAACTTGAAATAGCAATCTTCTGCCTACTGCAGTTTTTCGAAATAAGTATTGGTACTTATTCCCTTCGTAAAAGACTCTATTACTTATTCCCTTATTGTGGTGGCTTACATTAAAACTAATAACTTTTTTTTAGGTCAGCAAATAACGCATATCCAAGTCAAGTCGCATCATCACGCTTGACCATAACGGCTATATTTTATAAGAACTGCAGTGTCACTCAAAAATTTAGTTTTACAGTACTGCGTAGCTCTGCACTGCTCCCGTCACCCCGAGACGTAGTTATTAAGTCTTTTTCGCCCAGTAATTTCACTTGCTACAATGCCCTTCAAACCATAACGTATTATAGGTATGTTATCCAGAATGCGAAGACGAACTCCTGCTAAAGAGTCCTACTATTATGTAGATAAAATACATACAATCTATTATTATAATTAACATTATTTTAGTATTTTCATCATAATCGCGAAACGCAGATCAGAATGTCTTAGAAGTTACGATGTATGCAGGTATTCTGGGAATTTGTGGAGTCTCCTAAAACATTTTGATTATTAATTTGCATGCCTACTAAATATAGATCAGTATCTCTAAGTATATTTTTAATTTTGATGTTGACTGATCTCTGGAATAAAGCAAATGCTTAATTTTTACACGGTTTTGTTTACAAAATGACAAATTAATGTCTTGAGTTGCGTCTGTCCGCAAAAGTCCGCGCACTGAAATGCAAGGTGTTTATGTTTTGCAGCTTATGAATAAAAAAACTATTTACTATTCTAAATATTATTAAACTAGAATTATCTTAGCAAAGTTAAAGTAGGTAGGTACTTTTATAGTCTGTATCAAAATAATAAGTAATTTTTTTGAATAGCTTACCAATATTTTAAATAATTCTGACTGGTTCGTGCACTTCACACTCCGATAAAAATTCCACGCAGCTTAGTAGAATAGAGTTGTATTCTTCTGTAGCTACTTACAATTAAAAAAGAAACCATAAATTTAACCTGTTGGACGCGCCGTAAAAACACCGAGCCTAGATGCGTTTGAATTTAGCGGTCGCGAATGACTGCGGTGCGCCAATAATCTACAAACTTATATACAAATTATAGATATGGCGGTTTTTTACTGTGATATATTCTGTGGTTGATAGCGAGTGATACAAGGAATGATCGTCGCTATCAGTCACGTAGCGTCGCAATGAGCGCTCCCGGTGCTACGCAGAGGTGCTACGAAATAAATTGCTACACGCAAGACAGTCAGTGGCGGGTTCTTTGTACAGAGTACCTGATAATCTTATTACCAGTTCACTGTAGCTATTACATAAAATAAATCTACAAAAAATTCTTACTGCGAATTTTATTGAAAAGAATCATGGTAGTTACCCTGTATATGAATCTTTTTGCTTGGACGATCACCATATGCAACAAAAGTTATATTTTGCACGGGTACACACGGTACTAGCGGCTCACGCACAAGCGTGTAATTTGTAGTTTAATAAATATATTATGAAGTTTTATACAGGGTTTCCCAGAAATGGTGGATAATCCTGCACGTGCATGTGCGGGGGAGAGGGTGGGGCCCCAATTTCTTAAAAAAAAAATCTATATCCAACAGTCCGCGGTCTTTAGTAGAATTTTGTTTTTTTTTTGAATTAACTTTTTGTAAAATTTAGAAATTTCCCAGTTATCCTCACATTTGTGGGCATCACGTCCGCTATATGAAGCCTAGTTCGGATTTTTTTATTTTAACGTGTTCCTTAATAATGGTATTCCTAAATTACCTTTAAAAAAACTCAACTACTTAGGAGAGTAGTTAACTAGTAGACCCTAAACAGATTTTTTTTTTCTGAAATTTATTTTACTGCCAAGTTTGAGCACCGGTGTTAAAAAAAAGTATTGGAGTTTTGTAGCCAACCACATAAAAAAATTGCCTCTATCATAAGGATTCTAAAACAGTTGCATACTATCTACTTTAATAGTCAAATTACTGAGCTATACCTACTCATGTGTAAAAGTAGGCTTTTCATTACAAAATGGCAAAAGAAAAAAATAAAACAAATAATGATGAAAAAAGCAGCAAACGAAATAACGCTTATTCCACACTATTCAAATTCTTTACACGCCAACGCACCTGTGTTTCTGTGAAAGGATGTAAAAATAAAGGGATTCAGGTCAAAAAATTGCTCGCTGTACCTTAGTATAAATTCCATTATATTCTCAGTAATTGATGGAATTATATAATAAATGGCTAAAATTTAATTAGTTCAACTGGCCTTAAAAATAATGTAATGTAAGTACCATCCATGCATACCTATCATTTAAAACCAAACATCAGGCTGAAACTACCTTCTGACCTTCTTCAGTCTCAATGACCGTCTTTTATTTGCAATAAAACAGCCGCAGCCGCTCCAAAAATAAAATAAAAAGGAGACACCTTTTTAGTGCCTGCCTGAGGTAGTCTAATGATCGATTTTTATATCATGAATGGCAGCATTTTATTGCTAAAATCATTCATTCACATTCAGTAGTCAGACCAACAAATATCACATAAAAAAACAACAGTTATATTATGATTGATAATATTTTACTAATCATGAAGACGTAAGCAAGAGAAAAATTTGATGATGCTCCTCTTACTGACAATGATGAAGTTACTAGCAAACAACACAGAGTAGGTATATTATAATTACCATCAAATATATTTGCGTCCGGGGAAGGACTACCACCATACCTATTTCTGCCGCCAAGCAGTAATGCTCGCATTGCTGTGTTCCGGTTCGAAGGGTATGGTTTCCGGTGAAATTACAGGCACATGAGGCTTTCCATCTAACGTCTCGGGGTGGTAACACGCACGTGACAATTTAGTTTAGGTCTTCATTTGAATCATATAAGAGTTCATGGTAGGGTCCCTGGACTCCTACAAACATTTCAAGAATTAAATTAGCCAAATCGGTCCGGCCGTTGTCGAGTTTTAGCGAGCCACACGCACAGCAATTCATTTTTATACATCTACAAGAAGAAGATTGTTAGGCCATGACAGTGGCCTTCGGGCGGCCTAGAAACTCTGTCACCAGAGTTGGCCACTGACTCATACGAACGAACGGACGAACGAACATAGGTTCCACACATAAAAAATGTATATGTTTTACATTGAGTCAGTAGTAAACCAAGTCAGTGACTGACTCTGTGAAGTGAAGCTGATACGTGACCGTGCCACGGTCAACATTCGGCTCGGACCCGACATGGTCTAGTGTGAGTCATCCTTTATGTATCTATTAATCAAATATTTAGAGCTTTGGATTACGCTATTTAGAAACACGTTGTCGTATACATTGTTATATCAAAAACATGAATTACCTCTAGGTACTCTACCTTGTGATAGTTCTAGTTAAAGTGTGAGTAGGTAACTTTCTTAGATAATAAGCAACTTCCAAAACAAATTGAAATATTATATCATCCATGATAACCTTTACAAGGTAGGTCTACATGCTCTGTTTATGAACATGATTAATCATGTAGGTACCTAAGTCCAAAGTCCATACCTGATCACTCGCACAAGTAAACGATAGCATGGTCTTGTTTTAAATTGCCAAAGTACAAAAATATGGAGTAAATTTAAGAGTAGTAGAGTTCTCTGTGATAGAGCTCGTCCGGGGAAGGTCTACCACCATATCTATTTCTGCCGCCAAGCAGTAATGCTCGCATTGCTGTGTTCCGGTGTAAAGGGTATAGTTTCCGGTGAAACTACTGGCACATGAGGCTTTCGATCTTAGCCTCAAGGTGGCAACCCGCGAGTGATACCTTTGATATTGCAAGCGTCCATAGGCTGCGGTAACTGCTTACCATCTTGTGGGCCGTACGCTTGGTTGCCACTTCAGTTGTATAAAAAAAAAATATGGAGTCGTTTCTATGGAATTTTGGCTGGTCTTGATTGGTCACTTGACAGCAGCAATAAGAAGGTAAGGTTTGCATATTGACCTTGTTCTATTTTCAGCCAAATATTGAAATTCGTTTCTGAATTGGCCCTCTTTATAATTATTAACTAAGCGCTTCTTTGCAAAACCACTAATGCAAAAATTGCGAAAAGCGTTCGCGTACGGTTTTCTAACAAAACGTAGCTGCCGATAAACTTATTTTTCTCAAAAACTAACAAGCATCAAGCAAGCAATCTTATAGCGCTAAAATTGGATTGCTGCCTCAATTCCAAAATAATTGTTTTTGAGCTTATCGGAAACATAAAACTTTAATTCCACAAGCAGGTATCAATAACATCAATACAGGGTCATTCATTATCAACCTGACAAACTTAAGGGATAGGTTCCGCATATAAAAAAAATAATATATGTGCCTATATTTATTTTTTTATGTATATTTTGTCTTAAAAATCCCAAATAAACAAAAAAAAAATCGATTACGTTTTTCCGCTCAATTATTATTTATCATTGTTGGGAATCGAGTTTAGCGACGTAATAATGAAATATTCGAGTGTCGGCGCAAGGACACGCGCAGGTCAAGGACGCGCGGGTTATGACCCGCGGTTCATTGACGCGCGGGTCACTGACACGTGCCAAGCGTTGCTTTTTTCGATTTCTAACAAGGATAACTAATTATTAAGCAGAATTAGGGTAAAAGCACCAGTTATTAGCTACTTAAGCGCCTTGGTCAATTTAAATTGGTATAGTTTCTTTAGGCGTCATCCAAATGATGTTTTTATGGTGTTAGTGGAGACGGAAAAAGTTCTAGTATCATTTTAATAACAATAAAAATAATTAACATTGCTTATAAAGTTATAATATTCATTCAAATAAAAATTGTGTTACTGGCACCCCAGAATTAGTTACTGGCATGTTTGGTTTCAGTTATTGGCTGTAGCATTTTTTACGAAACACAGCAGATTATAGTCATTTTTTTTAAGAAATACAAGGAACATAATTATCGAGTTCTTAGCTCTGGTATAAACGAACTTTTCGAAGCCCTTGTATAAATAATTACAGTATAAAGTTCACCAGACAAACTGAATTAGTATCGGTTTCGGCACAAGTTTATTTCAGGCCATCGGATCTTGAACTGATCTCTGCATGCGGTGGTTACTCAACTGGCCATCTATGCTGTGCTCTTCAGCAAACGTCAGATTGGCGGAAGAAGGCCATTTTCGCCAAATTTGACAAATTATAAATTGAATTCGTAGGTGACTGGCGGTGATGTACATGTATGGCCAGTAACTTAAAACTTAGTTTTTTTTCGTTTCTGTTATTGGCTATACCATAATTTAATGTTTTAAAGTAAAAAAATAATAAAATACATTTAAATTAAGATAAAATAACTTAAATAGTAACGAAATATGGATCAACTACAGAGATATGAGGTATGAGACAAGTGTCATTCGAATTGTAGTCAAACGCAATCCTTACCGTTTTCACAACAAAACCCCACCATAGTAGCCGGATTGCCGATTGTCAATCAATTATGATTTTTTTTATACGAAATTATTCGAAAGGTGGTACAAATCGGCACAAATATTAAAGCTAAATATGTAAACTATTCTCTAGAATGAAGGGAGATATTGTACTTAGCATCAGTAGCTTTTAGGAAGTGTTTGAGTATGAAGTAGCCAATAACTAATGCCGGCCAATAACTCATTCATTTACCCCTACGTTATTTTTTTTTTTAATATAAAAAAAAAACGTTTAGAAAAAAAAGTACAAGTATTTTTTTTTTATGTGTGGAACCTACCCCTTAAGTTTGTCAGGTTGATAATGAATGACCTTATATATAAAACATCAGATGACATTTCTACTTCAAGTAATCATTATCATCAATTTCCCAATTAGATTATTTTGATTTGAAGTTAATTTTTTTAGCTACAAATACTTTGACGACCGATGTGGCGCAGCGGGCGCAGGTCCGCCTGCGACGCAGAGGTTGCGGGTTCGATTCCCGCCTCGGGACAAATGTTTGTACGATCTACAAATATTTGTTCCGGGTGTTCTGGGTATTTTCTATATATGATAAAAAATATCTATCTATGTATTGTATTGTATTAAGTATATATCAGTCATCTAGTACCCATAATACAGCTCTGTTTAACAGCAGCTTACCTTGGGGCTAGATGATACTGTGTGAATTGTCCAGAATTATCATTATTATTATTAACTTAGTTAAGTAAAATGTATTAAACTTAATTATAAATAAGTCAGCATAAAATATTGCATCCATACTGTAACTTTTCAATTATTTTCAGTAACTTCCTTATCGATAAGGTCGATCACGGCGTGGGTTGAACTCCAGATATTGACGAGTTACGTATGCGTCAGACATTTGCTTATCTAATGGAACTTGAAAGTCATTTAGTGACCTCTAATTCACTAACCTACTGTCTCCTTGTATAAGTAATGACTTTTAACCAACATCATTCTTGTACGTACGATCTACCAATAGCTTATAACGTGCCTTCCGAAGCACGAAAGCTTTTAGCTGAAAATGCCATGCTATAACAGGCGTCGCGTCCGTTAGACCATGTAGTTCTTATAAGATGAGTCACTTTTAGAACTGATTCACTTAAACGAACTAAAACTCTAGCCCTTTAAACTACTAACTTCTATGTATAATAAAAAATATCTAACTATGTATTGTAAATAAATATATATCAGTCATCTAGTACCCATAATACAGCTCTGTTTAACAGCAGCTTACCTTGGGCTAGATGATGCTGTGTGGATTGTCCAGCATTATTTATTTATTATTTATTTAAAAAAAAACTTCACACAGCAATCGTAAAACAAATGGAAAACATAGTAAGGAAACCGGCATGTCCAAAAACTTTCAAGAGTAGTAGAGTTCTTTGTGATAGAGCTCGTTCGGGGAAGAACTACCACCATACCTATTTCTGCCGCCAAACAGCAATGCACGTATTGCTGCATTCTGGTTCGAAGGGTAGGTATGTTTTCCGGTGAAATTAGAGGCACATTGGATTTTAGAATTTTAGATCTCAGGTCTATTACCTATACCCATATGTATGATGGTAGTTCTTCCCCGGATGAGTTCTATCACAAAAAACTGTACTACTCTTTCGTCAATATCTTGAAACCAATCAAAAATCAAACATTCAAATTAGGAATGTAATTTCGAAATGTACACCCCCCTACAATGGCGATATCATCTCTACTCTACAGTAGAATAGACAACAGTTTCTTGTCTTCTAATTTTCTCTTTCGTGTGAGCATGGCGTTACAGAAGACAAGCCCTAAAGACTTCTTGAAACTTCTTTAGTCTACCCTAGAGATGAGTCTACGGATGCGAGCATGGCGTTCACTTTTATCTATCTTTGACATTCGAGTTAATAAACATTTCTTCGGAAACTGTCTACATCTCCTGAGACCTAGACAAGCTTTTATCTCTGCGTTTCTTGATTAGGTAATATTGTTTTAAAAACGATCATAATTGTTTAATAACTAAATAATAAACTATAAATATATGAGTAATTTAAAATGAATTTGAGGAAAAATCCCAGACACACCAGGTTTTTTTTTATACTACACAGAAAATACCCAGAATCTGCAAATATTTAATATTTAAACATTTGTTCCAAGGCGGGAATCGAACCCGCAACCTCCTGCGTCACAGGCGGACCTTCGCTCTCATCGCCACATCACGCATTTCGAAGCCTTGCCTTGTCTATTCTACAGTAGAGTAGAGATGAAATCGCCATGCTAGGGGGGCTGCTCGTATGAGAAAGTCAAGTGTTCCGTAGGGTCTTCTTTCTCTCTTTTTCAGTGTATACTTATGAAATAAAAGAGTAATTATCATCACATGCATAGTTTCTGTCTGTGAACGGTGTGGGTGTGTGTATGAGTGTCGTGGTTGGCACCAATTATCGTAAGAGCGAGATAGCATGCTCCATTCGTTTCTTGGTGTTGTGAGTGACCTACTTACTAAAAAAAAACTGCTTCGGCGAAAGTGTCCTTGAACTCAAGTGGCCATTCTATACGATATTTTCTGTGTTATGCATGACTTTATGGACAATGACCTAGCTACAATACCTCTATCAAACCAACTACCATCTAAATACGTACACAATAGCTCTCGCAATCGGCAAAGCATTGTACAGTTTGCTTAAGTAAAGGTACCTACCAAAGTAAATTATTAAATTGCTCGCAAATTTGCCTACCGCTTTGCATAGTTATTGGTGATACCGCATGGTCTCGACGAAGATTAACATCATGAATAGGTACTACCTGTACATATTATATAATTATGTATGCAATCTCTAAACCTTTAAGCTTCGGGTGGCACTGCATCTGTAATAGTCAGGCGTGGTGCCTCATATCAGGGTGGCCTTGATTGACCTGTCACTTGCTGAAAAAAAAAAACCCCATACAAACTATGTAAGTAGATATAAATAAATAAACAAATAATAATAAATAATGTGATGGATAAATAGAATAAAGAACCTACATGTTTGGTTCTTTGTCTGGGTGTATGTATACCTACTGATTCATAAACGTAGATTATGAAAGCAGCGCAGTTTGACATGCGCAGTCCGAAGCGGATTAATCATGATGAAACCAAAACATTTCCGTTGCGTTTTGTTTAGCGCAATAACCTCGGTAACAAGTCATAGGTATTACCTACTTCTTACTAGGTGTTAACGACTTGCTCCTTCACGAATGAGAGAACATCAGTCATTTATCAAATCGATCCATTCATTCGCACAAACTCATTATTCCAGTCCAACTGTTCCCATTCATTAATGTTTTCCTTATCGTAAACTTCTTTCCCCTGTCGCATACTGATAATGTCACCTCGCAGTTCGCACCGATTTCATTTTTAAAGTAAAATAATCAAATTTACTGTTTTCTAAAATTGTAACTTTTAGGTTTACGAGTATATTATCGTTGTATCGTTGGCGAGATGGTTAATATTCCGAAGAAATCGAATCTTCCTCGTCAATCACGCACGGATGCTTCGTCAAGTGAGCTACCGAGTCATAGTCCACCTAAATTGTTTCGAATATTTTAAAAGATTAGTAATTCCTTAGTGAGGTATTTACAACACTGGTAAAGTTTAATGACCGATTACCATGATAAGTTAATATTTCCAAATCACTTTCGTAAACGGAAAAAACATTGCTGTTTTTATTTATATCGGCTTGTTATCTCTGTCGTAGCGTATGGTGTGTTGCCCCACGTACAGAGTAATACCCCTAATAAAATGACGGAATACGGACGGAATTCGGATGACGCGTCATTAGTTGAGTTTAAAGTTCGGCAATGCACTGCGCTCGACACCCAGAGACGTACTAATTACTTACTTTTTGCCCCAGTAATTTCACTAGCTACAGCGCCCTTCAAACCAAAACACAGCAATGCTTGCACACCATTGCTTGGAGGCAGAAAATCTGGTACTACGGTGGTAACCACCAAAAAGAACTCATGCTGAAAAATCCTACCAAAAGGAGCTTATTTTATAACCAAGCTGGAAATCTGCACTTTGCTGCCACATATTAATTTTTTAAATTGTTTTGAAATACGAAGTGTAAACTTGCAGCACAGAGCAGTTTCGTCAAATACGCCAAAGGTCCAGTATTTTATTTGATAAAGTATTACTGGAGAATCGACATAATAACATGATAGGTACGCTCACAAACTACTACCTATACATATTTTACTTTAAAACCTTAGCATATTTTTTTAATCTATCAGTATCTATTGTGTTTAAAAAGCCACCTTCAAATGACTAGCTGCAACACCTACTTACACAAAAAGCGGAGTCAATCCAATAGAATCCTGTCGAAATTGAGCGAAATTGACGTGACGCAGTTTTCATACGATTCTATTGGTTGTCACCACTCGGTTTAGTTCCGCTCTACCACGCTTGGGTGGATAATCGCCCTTGGTTATAGGATGCAGATGTCCTATGGTAGGGATTGCACGGCAACAGTATAACAGTCAAAGCGAACACTTTTTGCCATTGCTCGTCAAAAAAATTGAAAACAAATGCGACTATTAAAATTAATGTCATATGCGTGAAATATTAGTTCTACACGTTTAATTCATTGTTATTTCGAAGTCTCAAAATGTCAAAGTCTCAAGGGGAACAAAAAAACGTATTTCTAAAGAATTGTTCAGTATAAAGGTATTGCTCTAATGCCAAGTGAGGTATATTATAATCAAACAGCAACGAAGATGGTAAGCTTACAGATAAGAACTTACTAATGGTGCATAATTAATTATGAAAAAAATATCTAGGTACTTAATTACTTACTATAACTAGATTTAAGTAAAAAAAATCTGCTCTTGAGAGTATGCCGCCATTGCTTTAGTTTAAATGTACCAATTATACAAGAATTTAATATTAAATCTCTTTATGTAGATTATAACAAAGTTGCTTCCCGTCTCTCTGTAATGTATGTACGTACCTACCTACTAGGTACTCGTGTTTATGTATGTTTAGATCCCATAAACTCCGCAACGGATTTTAATTAGTTGGTATAAACCTTTCTCCAACCTTTCTCTTGCAAGATAAAGGTTAATAACTTCGTACTTATATACCGGGTCCGGTCTTGATTAACTAAACACGTGGTGAATTAGTGAATTATGATAATTCGTATTTTATTTAAGTATATTTATTTTAATATATTAAAACAGCTTTTCTTAAAAACTGGCAGGAATAGGTTCCACACATAAAAAAATACATGTAATTACCTTTTTTGTTATAAAACCCGAGTAAACCGATAAAGTTTATTCAGTCAGTCATTAGTTTTCCTTGTTGGAAATATAGACAGCGCGCGGCGAGTAAGAATAACCTAATAAATAATCCCGCCGCACGTCAAAATGCCCGCGTCAATGACGCGAGACATCCCCTACCTAACCGCTACTGTGCCGACTGCCGGTACGGGGCGCGCGCGCTCGAATTCTTCATTCTTACGCCGCCTTTTCGATTTCCAACAAGGATAACTATTAATTGACCGAATAAACTTTATCGATTTAAAAAAAAAAATTAAAAAAGGTAAGTACCTTATTGTATTTTTTTGTTTGGAATTACTTAAGACTAGCTGTCGCCTGCGACTTAGTTCGCGTGGGCTCAGGAACCTTACTTTTTTCCGGGATAAAGAGGAGCCTATGTCCTATTCCCGGTCATTATCTATTTATTTTCAAAATTTCTGTCAAATCGGTTGAGTGGTAGTCGAGTTACAGAGGAACAAACATCCAAACTTTCGCATTTATAATAATTATGATGATGATGATGATAAGTGTGATTAGTGTGAAGTGTGTGACTACAAATGAAAGCTTAAATATTTGGGAAATAAGTTGTAATTTTTAGATGTGTGTTTTATTACGATTAAAACATTAGGTAACTATTTCGCGTTTTGGCCGTTATGAATAGAAAACTTATGTCTCCGAGTATAATATACCTAGGTACCCACATAATAATATGATTTCCATAGAAAGGGCTCGAACTTTTGGGTTAAGGTCGTTTGCCCCCGAACTCGTTAGCCCCCGATATTGCATACCAAATAGTTACTACGTTACAAATCAAAACCGGTACTGTCTAATACAAAATAAAACTGTTTAATTTTAATATGATACATACATATTCACTATTATATTTAAAACAAACTGATAGCTAGATAAATCTTTTATTTGTCTTCTGTTGTTAGGATATTCTAAGAATTAAAATATTCAAATTAACGTAAGTACCTACAAATTATTTTGACAAGATTGTTAATTTTATAATTAAGTATATTATTATAATATTACTATATTTTCTTTGGTATTTTTTTTGCCCGGATTACAGCATTCACTATGTTAAAAATGTTAAGCTGTGTTGAATGTTTACTTTGAATTACAACGGTAGATTATGTATTAACTTCACTGCATTTTGGCACTTTTTGTGAATTTTTGCAATGCACGTCCAAACTGTTGATACAGATTTTTTTCTGTGCTTATTATACCTAACCAACGTGTAATATTGATTTACTGCGTTTATTATTTACTAATCGGAAGTTTTTTCGAGATCCCTGGGAATGTCCTTTATCTTATTAGTTGCAATTTCAACTACTTAACCTAAACATTTCTTTATTCTTGAGCAAACAAGTTGTAGTAATTATAATTCAAACGTGTTTTTGTCATTTTTAAGCAAAAGACTATACCCCCAAATAGCTACCTGACATATTTTGAAATAACATATCACCTACATCAGTTTCTGCTGTTATCTATATTTATACTACGTATTTGCACTACGTAAATAAGAGCGTCAGATATCTACTTATACAAAACCAACTAAATTTTAACTTTTTACAGCAAGTGTACTGTTGATCGAAGTCATAGTAACTATTTGGTAAGCAATATCGGGGGCTAACGAGTTCGGGGGCAAACGACCGTAAACCGAACTTTTGAGTACCTACTTGTTCCATCTCTAAGCATCTGTGCGCAGCCAAGGCGGGTCACTACTAACTTAGATAAATGAGTATCAAATTACTTTATTATTTTAATATTTATTTAATTTATTTAATTATTTCATGTTTTAGGTGAAAACTGTCCTATTCATAATCATGATCGCAGTAGCGACAAACGCCTCAGCTGCCAGAATAGTACGCTCTCCAGGTAAATTGATTATAACTAAGTAATATAAATGAATAATGCTGGACAATCCACACAGCAACATCTAGCCCAAGGTAAGCTGCTGTTAAACAGAGCTGTGTTATGGGTACTAGATGGTACTTAATAAAATACAATACATAGATAGATATTTTTTATTATAAATAGAACACCCGGAACAAATATTTGTAGACGTACAAACATTTGACCCGAGGCGGGAATCGAACCCGCAACCTCTGCGTCGCAGGCGGACCTGCACCCGCTGCGCCACATCGGTCGTCAAAATAAGCATTTCAAGCATAATGAAATTTGTTTCGAGATCACCAAGATAGGTGACCGCCAGTGGCAACCAAGTGTACGGCCCACAAGATGGTAAGCGGTTACCGCAGCCTATGGACGCTTGCAATAACAGAGGTATCACTCGCGGGTTGCCACCTTGAGGCTAAGATCGAAACCTTCATGTGCCAGTAATTTCACCGGAAACCATACCCTTCACACCGGAACACAGCAATGCAAGCATTACTGCTTGGCGGCAGAAATAGGTATAATGGTAGTCCTTCCCCGGACGAGCTCTGTCACAGAGAACTCTAATACTCTTCCCGCTTTTTCAAAGTTGTTAGACCTGCGGCCTATTAACTCCGTCATTTGTTTAGGTCAGTGGCCAACTCTGCCACTGACCTCATAATGACAGCCTTCTAATGTTCCCACTGCTTGAACACTGGCCTACTCTCAAGCAAGAGTGATTGGGTCTTGATCCACCACGCGGACCCAAAGCAGATTGGTGGATGGTACATGTCTTTCGAATTTATAGTTCTTGGACATGCCGGTTTCCTCACGATGTTTTATTTCACCGTATGAGAGCACTGGCATTGCGCACATACATTTTTCATAGCGAAAAATCCATTGGTGCACGACCGGATTCGAACCCACGACCTTAGGATCGGAAGGCGGGGTCACTACCAGTGCCACTGACCTACACAAATTATAACTCACATAAATAAATATTGACAGACATTTTTTTTTATATCATCTTGCCATTATCATTATCATGTTTTATAGCATTTATACTAAGCAAAGCTTTTAGATACTACTACCATGGGAATCAGATCACTATCACTACCACTACCTACTAGTATCTATAACAAAGTCGCTTTCCGCTGTCTGTCCCTATGTATGCTTAGATCTTTAAAACTACGCAACGGATTTTGATGCGGTTTTTTAAATAAATATAATGATTTAAGAGGAAGGTTTTAACACCCGTGCGAAGCCAGGGCGGGTTTACTAGTAGTTGATGAAATACTTACCGATTTGCTTTGTAAATACTGTACTTTAATTTGGTAAGTTACTTATAATATTACACAGAAACACCCAGACCAGAAACAAATATTTGCAAATCATGCAAACATTTATCCCACAGCGGGGATCGAGCCCGCAACCTCTTGCTTCTCAACCGTACACACTCTTACACCGGTCGTCAAAAAACCGCACTGAAGTACTTTACCTTACCTACCTTGAAAGGTTTATGATGGTTTGAAAATTATGTTTTTCGTTCTGTAGGTGGAGCAGGATGGCAAGGCAGCTCCGGCTACAATAACTATCCATCTATAACTGCCGCTAAATCTTCCGGCTGGAGCTCCGGGGGCTTCGGCAGCAGTTCTGCATCCAATGGGTGGGGCGGTTCCAGCTCTGGTTTTGGAAGGAACTCTGGAGGATCCAACGGATGGGGTGGATTTAGTTCCAGCTTCGGAAAAAAATCTGAGGGAACCAATAGATGGGGTGGATCCAGCTCAAGCTATGGAAGAAGTTCTGATAGATCCAACGGAAGGGATGGGCCCAGTTCCAGCTTCGGGAGTTCTGGATCTTGGCAAGATTCTAACGGTTGGGGTGAAGCGTCTAATAATTACGGGACTGGCTCAAACAGTCATAGTAGATCAAACGGCTATGACTCTGAATCGCATGGCTACAATTCTGGATCAGGTGACAGTGGAATGACTGGTTCCATTGATTTTCGCTCCAACGACAACGGCTGGCATGCATCGTGGTAAAATATATTAGGAGAGTGTTTAATGATTTCACAACAATGATTTCGTGAATAGGAAATTAACAGATTGAAATGATAATAAGTTGTAATAAATGCAAAATGAATAATGCATCCGTCTTTATAATAATTCGATTCCATGAAGATAGTTGTTTATTACACAATAATTAGGTATTTACCAAAACGTTTCTCTCTGGAATTATTCTAAGCCCGTGCTGGCACGGTGACACCACAGAGCAACACATTAGCGTCGTGAAGCGTACCAGTGTTAGTGACCACTTAGTGAGTTCAGGGGCAAAATAAATCGCTGCTCGTTCACTCCGACCGAAATCGAGTATGCTGTATGTTTGTAGGGTTTTGTCAAAAACAAAGAAATATTATCTAAGCCTTACAAACATTTATTTACTAGGGTCCAACTATCAAGATATCATTGACCCTTATGCGACGGGATGTCTGGATGCAGATTCCTCCCCGTTAACAAAAAAAAAGGTATTCGCCCAGACAACACAATGTGGGTGGGACCTAGATTCCGCGCAGCACACGCTGGAGCAGTGCTCAGCGTGGTGCGCGGAGCGCGGGATCTTGGTCACCAGGATCGGGCAGGATCTTTCTCTGACAGGCGTGGTTAAGGCCATGTTGGCAGATGAAACGGCGCCGGCGTGGAGGGCCGTGGCCTCTTTCTGTGAGAACGTAATGGTTCGGAAAGAGGCCATCAGGATCGGGAGAGAGCCGATCCTGCTTGGAGAAGGCGACGGCGCCGGCGGGGTGACGGCAACGGCCGCCCCGCACTGCCGACCCCATAAGGGGCCAAGTGGTATCCCCTGCCGAGCAGGGGAACTTTCGGGTTCGTGGGCGGTCTAGAGTTAGGGCTCTGGTCGTCCATTTCAGCGAACCCGGGAAGGGCGGTAGCAGCACTGCGAGGTGCTGGGGCTGACTTTTGTTAGCCCCGGGAAGTGCTTTAAGCGCGATGCGAGAGGGGCACCACAGATAGTCTTAGGAGACCGTGGAGCCCCTTGACACGCATTGAGGCTTGACACCGGGGATGCTTTAGTAAGACGTCGAGTCCGACAACCTCACACACCCCCGTCGTACCCTTATGCAACGTGATGTCTGGATGCAGATTCCTCCCCGTAAAAAAAAAGTGATGATGCCGATTTTCTTTTCATTTCATTTCATTTCAAGTAATGTCGTGAGGGGTGGAGGGGGATGGGCTGTTCGCGTTTCCATAGTACATAAGTAAAATATTGCCATTTTTTGCCTATTTACCTAAGTACCCACCTCCCTATGTGGGAGACAAACTAGCAGTGAAATGAAGCTATGGATGATGATGATCTACTGGTGAGAGTTACCGCAGCTGTTAGGGGCCGTCACCGCGCTAACCTTCAGCGAAAACGTTTTGAGTTCTGCAAAACTCCGTACTTTCCGTATCCGTCCCGAGCGACTGTCGAAAACTTCATAACATTTCAAATCTGTCATTACAAAATAAGTTCTTACACCATTGCTCGCTTCGCACTCTAGCTTTAACTGTGTTCTATAGTCAAACAGTAAAGTATATTTTTTATAACTACATAAAAGCTCTAATTTTTCTTCTTCTCGTGGTACGGGTTTTTGCGAATCATTGTGACTTTTGCAGCATAGTGGCACGAAATAGCAAGTCTGTTATCAAGATTCCAAATCGCCCTGACAATTTTTTTAATTTCTGAAATCAAAATCGTAGAGAAAGTAAACACACAAAAGACGGCACTATAAAAATAAACGAATAAAGCCGAAGTACCTATTTGTTATTCATTAATTTATTGGTAAAATATCGTAATTTTACCTTAGTAGGTACCTACAATGAATTTTCAAAGGGTTGATGAACATTTGATGTTCAAATTTCAAAGTTGGATAGAAATTAGATGCGTATGGTTGTAACACTTAATGGCAACTTTCGCACTGCGCATTCCACGAAGTCTTAAACATTTTCAACTATTAGCTAGCACAATAAGGGGCCAGGCAGTTGTTTGTTTTGCAATGTACACGTTGCGTCAGATACACGAGAAGGGTGGAATACAAAACGACTCTACACCATTTTAGCATTATTAGGCTGCAGTTGTATAAACAATTTTACGGGTAATAACGTTTGTCAGTAAAGGTTAGGCTAGCGAATAATCGACGTGAGGGTTTTTCCACTGTTCCCTTACTTTACCTACTAGTAGGTAATCAAATATACTTCAACCTAATTTTGTTAGAAAAAAATAATTTAAAAACTTTGTTCATAATTTTGTCGGTAATAACTTAAAATTATCCACAATATTTTCTGACAAGTGACGAACAAACAATGAAGATACAACGGCCTTAGTAAACAAAATTATACTATTTGAAATTGTCTGTAACCTACATACAGAAAAAGATGTAACTAGGTACCTACTAAGTAGGAAGGTACTTAGGCAAAAGAACATTCTAGGCAAGAGGTGCTAATAAAAACTAAAATTACGAGCTTATCTTATGTTAGCTTTGAAAAGATGCCGATGAAATCGCTGGAAAATATCAGTTTCCAAAAGACCGTGTTCGTAAACTATCTGCGGCATAAAGTTATGCTACGATCATCAATTTCATTACGAATAATTAGGAAGGTACTTATCGTCATAATTTTTCTTCAGCTTTCATTCACTTTGTAAGCACTGTTGTTGTTTAGACGATTGTTATTATTTTAACTAAGTGATGTCCGATATAAAGCTAACCGTTGTCCAAAGGATTGTCCGTGAAATTCGCCTCGGGGGATTGTGGTTCGGAACCGAGAAAGATAAAGTCCATATTTTGGGAAAGTTATCTATTTTCTGCTACTTGAGCAACTATGTTTTGCAGTTAATAGCGATGGTCCTGGCTATAGGCGATCCTGATCGGATGTTTGAATGCTTTAGTGTGATTTTCTTCTGTGGAATGGGGATTCTTAAACTGTTCTCTCTGTACCAAAACCGCAATGACTGGCAAAGTCTCATAAGTATAATAATACGATTAGAAAAAGACCAACGAATATGCAAAACTATGCAAAACGCCGAGACAAACGACGAGGAAAAACAAGTCTCAAATTGTGTGGAGATTTACACAGAAAAGTTTAAGTATATGTCCGTCCTACTGCACAGGTTCTATGGGTTTACACTCGTCATTTACGTGTTTTCGCCGTTTATCGAGTACGGGTTTCTATGGTTCTTTGGAACCAAGCCAGAGCAGTATCCCCATATTCTGCCGAATTGGAACCCGTTAGACAAAAAACATGTGGCTTTCTATGTGGTATGGGTCTTAGTTGAGGCTGTGGCAGCTACTTACTGCGTGGTAATTCATGCGGCGTTTGATGTTACGGCTATAGGCGTGATGATTTTTGTTTGCGGTCAGTTTACTGCGCTGAAGCTACAATGCTCTATGGTCGGTGGAAAAGGTAATAAATATATTCCTACTGGACAGCGGGATGCTTGGGCTCACTCGAGGATAAGCAAATGCCATAACACACATATGTGGCTGGTCAAGCAAGTATTAAACGATTTTATTTTGGTACTCAAGGTCTTTGCTTTTGAGAGAACAAAAGTATACATAATTACAAAGTTCAGATGTAGAGTAAAGGCACATTTACATGGTTCAACAAATGTATGCAAGTATTGCTATGTCAAATGGATTGCAGTCAGGCTGCTTGAGTTCTTTTTATAAGCAGTAGGTACTCGTTTTGTCAGTTTTGTATAAAAACCAGTTCAAACATGGGCTGCGATAATACTCATGGTAGAGCCTAATAATAAAAAACAAACATTTTGTTCAGATATTTAGAATTTTAACAATAGCAGAAAACTATGCAGAAAATAAGATCTACAGTTTTATAAAAATCTTGTTCTGTCTTGTAAATAACTCCGGAGTCCGGAAGTGTACATTTTATGACACAACTCTAATCACAAGACTCACCTCCTATAGACATGTTTACTTACCTACACTGCTAGTATTATGTTGTTATCTGTGCCTACACATATTTTTGCAAATAAATATTAAATATTTATTTTTATCAGAACTACTGCTGGTAGTAGAACCTAAATTGAGTTTCCGAAAAAACTCTTTAATTGAGTGCGAGTATGTTTAACTAAATTAGTTTGAATTCTATTTAGTTTTTAGGCAATAAATAATAATAAAATAGGTAAGTTGTCAAATTGAATTGAACCCGTACCCGTGTTGTAGGTATCTGAGACTTCGTTGAATAGAAGTAATTTTCGAACTTGAGTCACAGAACAGATTATAAGTACTACGTACTTGAGTTATTGGTTTAGGACCTACGACTCGAATTCTTTGTTTAGACTCGAGTCCGTGCTTTATTTACTCGGGCGGGCTTGACTTGACACTGTACTCAGAGCCTTCAAAACTGAGTCGATTTTGTAAATGTAGAAACTTGGACTCTAGTTTTTTACAATAGGTACTAAAAGCAGGTAGGTGCCGACCTATCGCAATCTACCTATTCTAATAGGTTGTTCTTTGTTTGTGTGACCCAAATATATTATTTCTATTATATTTCAGATCAATTAAAGAATTGGACAACACACTTCGGAAAGTATTATGGGTATATTTTATCTTAGCTGCTCTGACATTATGCACAATAGCAGTGCGACTCACATCGGTAAAGTATAACATATATCAACTCCACCTCTTTTTACTTCAATTGCTGTTTTTTATTTTTTACGAAGATGGGTGGTAAACGACCTACAGGACGCAGTCACATCAGATGGTCCGACTAAATTCGATCTAGGTACTCTAATACAAAATTTCACGACTCGCGCTCCAACGCCGCTAAAAATCGTAGTAGCTGGCGAATTATTGTTCATAGCTAAGAATAAATTCTAAGGTTCGGAAGATAATCCTAAAGGGGAATCACGACTATCAGTCATAAGGAGTACGACGCGAGGAGGACTAGCATTTGCCTCATGTGCCAATAATTTCACCGGTAATAGTAAGTAAGTAATCATACCCTTCGAACCGGAACCAAGCAATGCAAGCATTTATGCTTGCGGCAGAAATAGGTATGGCGATAGTACGTGCCTGGAAAAATTCCTCGGGGAGTCATTTCTGAGCTATTTTTAAATATGTTATAGGAGGAAAAGAGTGTAATGCAAATGGTCTCCTTAGTACAGTTTATGTGCGGGATACTGACCCAGTTATTCATCTACTGCAGCTTTGGAGACGCTCTTTCTCATGAGGTAAAATAAAAAATGGTGTTAACGCGAAAGTCTGGATGAATGGATGGATATATTAATGTTTGCTACTCAATCACGCCAGAACGTCAGAACGGAACTGGATGAAATTTGGCTCAGATAGAGATTATAGTCTGGAATAGCACATAGGCTGCCTTTTTTCCGGGTAAATACCCAATTCGGTAGTTCCACGGTTCATGTGGGATAGATTTGTTTTATTCTCACACCATACACATCAAGATTTCAAACAGCTAAGTCATTTATAATATTGAGTGACGATTACGACGCTTAAGCCGTGTTGACTCAGTGGAAAACTTAATCTGATCCGGATATCGTAGGTTCATCTCAGTATTTGAAAAACTATGTTGACATTGACACGTAGTATTTAAAAAACGTTGAAAGAAAATATCATGATGAGATCCACTGCTATTGTACCAATTTGAAATTTCGGATTTATTTATTTCTTGTTTTACTGTAAACAACTTACCTACCAACCAATCTACTTTTTAACTTAAAAAAAAAAAAAAAACATTTATTCTCTTTCACAAGGTAATCTTAGTGCAGTTTACAGTAGTGCCAGTCTGATGATTATTACTTTGTGAAAGACTGGTGCCAGAATTAGGTTCGTTATGAACCCGTATTACAGGTCACCAGGCCCCACTCCGCGAGAACAACAGATCTAGGCTTATGTTAAGGCTTATTATATTAACAATTCAAGGAGAGCATGTTGTTTTGTTAATGTGCAGATAGAAGCATGATATACCATTGCTCTTAAAAATAAAAAGTGTGTGTGTAGGGTGCATGTGGATTTCCTTGTTCTTCCCAGTCTCATACTATCAATAAATGTGTTTTCTTTCTTCCTATGGTGTCAGAGTTCCATAGGCCCGGGTGAAGGTCCGTTCTGCGCTGCGCTCTGGTCTCTCAGCCCTAAGATAAGACGCGAACTAACAATCCTTGGCTCCGGGATGATGATACCGAGATGCTTGCACGCGGGGCCATTCAACACTTTAGACTTGCCTACTTTTATAACAGTGAGTGACATCAATTAAAGAACAGAACTAGTCATCATGATCTTTGTAATTTTACTAATAAAACTATCGTAAACTATATCATTCATTTTAAAAACGGATGTTTTCACGTACCGGTCAATCGGTGAAGAGGTACCGACACTGTTTCAACTCAAAGAGCTTCATCAGGGTTGAAGCAAGAGTACGTCTTGGTGGGTACCACCGCAGTGTCAGATATTCTACCTCCAAGCAGTAGTGTGCAAGCATTACTGTGTTTAGGTTTGAAGGGCACTGTAGCAACTGAAATTACTGGGTGAAAGAGACTTAACAACAATGACTCGGTGTGATAAGCGCAGTGCAGTGCCACGCAAACACTTAAAAATTTTAAGCTTTGGGTGGCACTGCATCTGTAATAGTCAGGCGTGGTGCTTAACATCAGGTAGACGTCTTGATTGTATTGTCACTTGCTGACATAAAAAAAAAAAATGCACTCAATGCAGAGTTGATCGAGTCGAAACAGTGTCGGTACCTCTTCACCGATATACCGGTACGTGAAAACACCCGTTTTTAAAATGAATGATCTTTGTATTGTTGACTGCTGGGACACTGGCCTACTCTCGAGCAAATGTTTGGGTCTTAATTTACCACGCGGATTCAACGCGGATTGGTCTTTCGAATTTTTAAATTTTGAACATGCCAGTTTGCTCACGATGTTTTCCTTCACCGTATGAGAGCACTGGCTTGCGCACATAAAATTTTCTAATAGCGGTTACCGCAGCCTATGGACGCTTGCAATACCAGAGGTATCACTCGCGGGTTGCCACCTTGAGGCTAAGATTGAAAGCCTCATGTGCCAGTAATTTCACCGGAACACAGCAATGCGAGCATTACTGCTTTGCGGCAGAAATAGGTATGGTGGTAGTCCTTCCCCGGACGAGCTCTATCACAGAGAACTCTACTACTCTTGTTCTTGTTGTAATCGTGGAACATATATTTTTTGTACTGTTTTCCAGATAGTTCGGGCAGCCTACAGCTATTACGCCGTTCTGGGAAAAAGCAAAGCGTCTTAAATATTATTAATCAAGCACACATAAAAAACGGTAGAAATATGAATGTTATGCACATTGCAGCGTAAAATAATATATTATAAAAACATTAAATATTGTCAAAATGTTTAATTTGATTGATATAACTTGATTTATGATAGTTATAAAGTACTAACAAATAAATTAATATATTTAAATAACACACTTTCTCAGCTTTTGTATAGTACGTGAATACATATTTATAAAAATAATACATTTCACTACCCACTGCAGCAGCGAACTGGTTTTTATCTGAATTATATTATCTGAGGCGTGAGCTAAAAAAGTTCGAAAAAGCTCCATTGCGCATCGAAGCAGTTAACTTCACGATTTCCTTAATCCGCTGAGCATACTAAACATAAGAAAAGTATTGGTGTCGATTCTTTTGTAACATTTTACTAACTAACTAAAATTGTTGCCATCCTTTTCTAATTAATTAAAATACAAAGGACCGCGATAATTTTAGTAAGTTAAGTTTAGAAAATGCTTCAACGGAATCGACACCAGTGTAGTTTTTTATGCTAATTGAGTTCAAACATACTTTAAGACGTCGTCTTCTCTTTCAGCCAAGTGGTAATAGTACAATCGTAGTTTTTGATCCACTTAATGTTATACCGTACGCTCTCTAAGGCGCGCTTGCGGCCCGATTCACCTGCACCAGCTTCTGGGTAATTCGCGAAGAACTCTTCCATCTGTTAAAGAAATAAATACGGTTTACCGTTTAAGAATATTTATGGGGCGGTATACTATTTCTCAAAACATTTACTATATAAATCACGTACTGAGAAACTTTTTTGTTCTGACTAATAGTTTCACTTTGGCTCCGGCGCTCGACGGAGCAACACTTATGCCGGAGAACCGATGGCCCTGATGATGTCCCGTGGAGGGATGAAACACGTGTCGATATTTTTCTTTTGAGATTAACTGTGTTAACTGTGTGACCTAATTAATGAAAAAGTTAAGCGGAGAGTACTAGAGATTTTTCATTTGTTTTTATCTTATACTATTATTTGTACTAGTATTTGCCTAATGGTTATATAGTGAGTTTTAGAAAGTTAACGAAAAATAAATAAACACGAAGTCAGCATGTGAGTAGTTTCAAATAGGCATCAGATAGTAGTTAGAAACTCAGACTTAAAACGCACACATACACATTAACCAAAGCAGAACATATTCGAAACTCGTGATTGGCAAGTTTTTTAAGATTTTTAAAAAATCACGGACCAATTTCATAGTGGCCTAGATCTTTGTAACGCCGTAGAGAAATTTGAAAAAAAATATAAGACTAACAGTAACAAACAATTTTATTTTTAAATAGACAAGAAAAAATGTTTATTGTGTTGTGTTTTCTAAAACAGGAATACTAGAGGTCCGCAATGATAGTTATTAGCAATGATCACGTGACGCATCTTGACTTTGATAGTACCTAATGACCCAGTTGTTCGTTAAACCCGCCATGTTGTTTTGCATTCTTTCACAAAGATAAACTTACTTTAGATTATGAAAGAAGCCAAAATAAAATTAATAAACCGTGATAAACGGTTTCTTTAATGATTAGCTAATTATCTAGACCCTACAAAAGACCAGGGCCCGGCTCCATACTGCGTGAAACCACTCTTTTCGATTAAAACAAATATACAAATAAAACATATAATAGTCAAATTGATAACCTCTTTTTTGAAGTTGGTTAAAAATAGGTCTAAAATCCAGCAGTGTGGACAAACAACAAACCTCTTTCAATCTGCATTCAGTATCGAAGATACCAGTGATGCCCGGTATGAGGTTACCGAGGTATCGACTATTCAGCGTGAATCTATCGACATACGCCGGCCATCGAGCTCTCACGTAATCCCACACTATTGATCTGCCCGATGGGTTTGAGCTGATGAAGTGCAGAACTGTCAGATAGTCTTGACTGCGGATGTTGGATTCGTCCCATGCGAGTTCCAAGAATCTAAAAAGGCACATATTGGTATTAGGGTAAGTTCGTACGAGTGTGGCCAACACTGGTGACAGAGTTAATAGAGTCCGTCATGGCCCAACTTAAAAAAAGCCGGCACCGACTGTTTAACGAGCCCTCCAAACGTCCACGGAACAGACGCAGATTGTGCTGATCGCTCAAATTATCAGATTAAACAGTGATTAAGTTTACAATATGTTAGCCTGAAAATGTCTCCGACCTTCATGTCGGAGGAACAAACGGCGGAACAAACAATAAAAAAAAAAAACGTCCACGGAAGCGCTTAGTTCATATTGCCACTAACCTATTGTCACCTTTGGTCACCTATCCAAATGGTGACATTTCTTCGTAATTCGTAGATGTAGTGCTTTAATATAAAAAAAATCCTTCTTTTTGTTAATACGAAATAATGTTTTTTTTGTTATGACTGTGGCAAACAAGCACTCCACTTGATGGTAAGTGGTTATTACTGTAGCTATACCAGAGGTACCACTCGCTTATTGTTAACTTGAGACATAGATAAAGTATCATGTGCCTGTAATTTCACCGGCAACCATACCTTTTGAACCAGAACCAGAACTAGGGTTTTTTGGTTGGTACATAAAAAGGTTACTATTTTTCAACTTGTTAGGGAATAAAATACGAAGATACCTTTTCAATATTGCCTCGTCCCGTGGAGCGGTCAAAGCGACTCGAATCTTCGCTTTCTCTTGAGCATCGTTTTCTTTCAGATAAATCTCCCAGAGTTTATCCCATTCTTCTTGTGACGCTGACATCATACCTGTGTCATTTAAAATGGAGCTCTCTTTCAAAAGACATAAAGTCGGAAGACCGCTGACTGAGCGGAAAGATTTTAGAGTTGAAACAGTTGTAAAGAATCATTTTATAATATTTTGACCTGCTACTGGGCGGCTGGCGACAGGCTTTTCTTTGACTGACTATATTTTATAAAAAATACTAAAATGACAGTTTTATAGCACTAGCGTTTCGTCCCGGCTTCGCACGGGTGGACATTCTAACATTGAGACATAACATTTCACATAACAGTTCTTACCCGAATAGTAGACCAAATCTCGCAAATCAGTTTCGATGTCGACAGGTTCCGGCGATCCGCGAGTGTTCAGCCAAGAGAGGAACAGCTGCCTCACTTTCGCTTTGGAGTGTGGGAGCTCGAAGCGCGTCGCTAGAGATAATACTTTTGAGCGTAGAAAGCTGAAATAAAATACTTCAAATAGTAAGGGACTTTTCCAATTTAAAAAGTTCAATTTATTACATAATCTTATCTATTACAAATTCCAGTGTAAATTTAGATCCTGTAATGTAACAATCTTATTATTAAACGTAAATTAAGCTATAGGCGCTTATCAAAACTTATACAATTATAGTTTTTTTACTATTAAGAAGCATACAAATTCATTAAATACCTACGTTTTTCTGAGACATGCAAACCTTATTTGAGCATTGTAATTATTAACATAAGGTTTACCTGCTAATAATATGATGGCTCAATAGCGGTCAATAAATGCAAGGCTAAACTGCTAACAAGCTAAAGTACCTCTTTAGGGGTACTTCTAAAACTTTGCTAGCAAGTGGGCAGACAAAATGCAAGATAGAGACGTATGGAAGTCCTTGGGGGGGACCTTTGCCCAGCAGTGGGACGATATAGGTTAGAAAAAAAATATATTTTTATAATAATTATTTAGTAAGTATATATAAGGAAGAAAGATTTGTATTTTTGTATGTTTGTATTTTTGTTTGTTACGAATAAACTCAAAAACTACTGGTCCGATTTCAAAAATTATTTCACCATTAGAATGCTACATTATCCGTGAGTAACATAGACTATATTTATTACTAGCTACCCGCCCCTGCTTCGCACGGGTGCTTAAGTTTTCATTGCACCCGTGCAAAGCTGGAGCAGATCGGCTAGTATAAAATAAAAACTAAAGCTTCCTATCAATCAAAATCACTGTAAACTCAATCGTGTTTTTTTTTCTAATGACGCTTGACTATAACAGATGTAGTATTACCCAAAATTTAAGTTTAAAGTTCTGCGTAGCACTGCCCGGCGCTCGCCAACCCGAGACGTGGTTCTTAAGTCTCATTTGTATAGTAATTTCACTTGCTACAGTGCCTACTAAACTTAAACACAATAATGTGCTGGTGTAATTAACTTGAGCAACACGTCTGCCGGAGAACAAGTCAATGGTCCTGATGATGTCCCGTGGAGGGATGAAACACGTGTCGATATTTTTCTTTCGAGGTTAACTGAGTTAACTTGGTGTCATTATTTAACTGACGACCGATGTGGCGCAGCGGGCGCAGGTCCGCCTGCGACGCGGAGGTTGCGGTTTCGATTCCCGCCTCGGGTCAAATATTTGTACGATCTACAAATATTTGTTCCGGGTGTTCTGGGTATTTTCTATATATAATAAAAAATATCTATCTATGTATTGTATTGTATTAAGTATATATCAGTCATCTAGTACCCATAATACAGCTCTTTTTAACAGCAGCTTACCTTGGGGCTAGATGATCCTGTGTGGATTGTCCAGCATTATTTATTTATTTATTATTTAAAAGTTAAGCGGAGTATTACTAGAGATTTTTCATCTGTTTTTTATCTTGTAATGGATTTCCGCAAAGTAACGCCTGAATCTTTCAAATATTATCCTATGAAGTATCAAATAATTTAAGAGGTGTAGTAACATTACCTGCTTATAACTGCAGTTTCTTTTCTCTCCCAGCTTTGTTTTTCGTACAACGGGGTGATCAAGTTTTGAACGAATTTCTAAAATAAAACAAAAAAATATTTAATTTGGTAATATTATGATCAAGTGAATTTGGCACCTACGAGTTATGAATATATTCAGGCAGTAGCATACCGATTATGGCGTCTGCCGGTTTAAGGCATAACACGCGAGTTCGATACCTGCCCATCCGAGAACTTTGAATAGCATTTTTTTGATCACATGACTTTCTAAGTGAAAAATCATGATTATATCTCTTTTACCAGTCTGTTTTATATACATCCTAATCTTTAAGACACAATTCTTGTAAGTAATGTATAAAACTAGAAACAACTGAATAATAGTGATGTTATATTAAAGAAGAAAAAATGCATTCAACAAAAAAGTTAATAACATTTTAGGCAATAAGTAATAAGTTATTGACACAGGTAAAGTTACATAGTTATATCACGTTATATAAAACCCATAGTATCCCGAACTAGTTAGAAACTGTGTTTCGGGAGCCATGGTTCTATATCACATAATTATTACATAATTACCTGTAGAAGGTTATGACCTTTAGAGTTGATCAATCTATCAGAGAGCTCAGAGAAGAGCCTCGCCGCCGTGTCCCAAGGTACGAGGTCTTGTTCCACTGAGAGGTAGGTGCTGAGCTCTAGAGCCACCCCGTACGGCACCTGCCGCGCCATAGCTAATGAGAACGCGTCGTTGAGCAGGTGAGCTCGATCTGATATTGTCAACTGTAAGAACAAGGCGGTAAATTTCATTTTCTACTGTCAAGATTAGCTAACGCATGCTAATGGATATAAGTGATCTGAGCTCGGTCTGATGTTGTAAACCGTAAGAACAAGGCGGTAAAGTTCATTTTCTACTGTCAAGATTAGCTAACGCATACTAATGGATATAAGTGATCTGAGCTCGGTCTGATGTTGTAAACCGTAAGAACAAGGCGGTAAAGTTCATTTTTCATTGTCAAGAATAGCTAATACAAGATAAACTTTTAAATATGAGTGAGCTGAACTCGGTGTGGTGTTGTAAATCACAAGAACAAGGCGGTAAAGTTCAATTTCCACTGTCAAGAGTAGCTAACGCTAAACTAATAGATAAGAGGGATAATGAGAGAAGTAAAAAAAAGTTATTCATAAACTAACCTGTTGAGACTGAGTTTTGAGCTGGTTTACCAATGTCTGCCACATGATCTCTGTATAGGTGACCCTGTAGAATCCAACTTGGTTGTTGTTTATTTTCAACCACGCCTCATCATCTTCCAACTTCAGTTGAACTGAAAATACGAAACTTTTTGTTGACATTACTTTTTTTATTCAATGTTCAACATATATAAGGTCATTCATTATCAACCTGACAAACTTAAGGGGTAGGTTCCACACATAAAAAAAAACTTGTACTTTTTTTTTCTAAACATTTTTGTTATATTTAAAAAAAAAATACGTAATTCTACTCATTAATTAGTTATCCTTGTCAGAAATCAAAAAGGCAGCGCTCAGCACGTGTCAGTGACCCGCGCGTCAATGAACCGCGGTTCAATAACCCGCGCGTCCTTGACCTGCGCGTGTCAATGACCCGCTACGGGGCGCGCACCTCGAATATTTTATTATTACGCCGCTTAACTCGATTCCCAACAATGATAAATAATAATTGAGCGGAAAAACGTAATCGATTTTTGTTGATTTGGTATTTTTAAGACAAAATTTGGATTTTTCAAAGTTGGCCAAATTTTGTCTTAAAAATACCAAATCAACAAAAATCGATTACGTTTTTCCGAAGGCCTTCGGGCGGCCTAAAAACTCTGCACCAGAGTTGGCCCTGACTCATACGAACTTACTTCTACTTACTTACCGCTTTCAGCATGGTCTGGGAACCACAGAACCTTCTGCTTAGATCCTTTATTTGTCTTGTATGTGATCGGGACGAACCAACGGTACCTGAAATAATCAAAAGTACAAGTATTATATTAGCTGTTACCCGCAACTTCGTTCGTTGTGGAGGAACCAAGATCCATACAATCATCCAAACACACAAACAAACTTCCAAACTTTCTCATTTATAATATTAGTGTGATCACTGTGATTATCCTAAAAATATTGCGACTCAGGCGGGACTTGAACTAGCACTTTTCGCTTAATAAGCGTAAAAAGCGCGATGGGAGCTCAATTGGTTGCAAGCTTATTTGAAAAAAGTAATTTCAAATAAGCTCCATGTATAAAGTTCTGTATCCATCATCCTCATTTTGTGTTTCTATCAACAGCATTTTATTTTTCATCATTATCATTGCATGTTTTCATCATTGAGATGATCATAGAAACATGTTGTGTGTTTAAGTCCCGCTTGAGGCTAAAAAAAATTTGGGATGTTCTTGCTAAACTCGTAGTTTATAGTACTGCCAACAAATCTTGGCGGAATTAGTCGTATCGATGAGCAAAAACAATAGGCATGATGACAGTAACTAAGAATCACTAAAATCACGTAATAGCCTTATGAAAAAGGTTTCAAGGAATATAAAAACCATATTTCTTTTTACATTAGATGCGAGATTGATAATATTTTTAGTAAAATAAAACTACAAAATACAGCAATTCGCCATAGAAGGTTGAACCAATCAGAGGATCTTGGTTCTCTGATTGGTGGCATCAATCAAAATTGCAGGATTTTGAACCTTATTGCTAAAATTATACATTGAAAACTGACATAATGACGTCACCGCTGTCACTCCGAGACTTTTGGCGTGAATCTTAATATTGAAACTTAAATCGCGTTTTAATACTAAGAAAGTTATTTTTGCATAAAGTCGATACTTCTGAACACAATTAAACAGTTTTTCAAAATCAGTCATCAGTTCAAAAAAGGTCCATTGAGCATCGAAACGGCATTCAACTCTATGACAAACGCGATGAAGGGGCAGGCAGTTTTAGGCTAGACGATTTCTACTTTACTATTATTTCAAGTCTTTAACATACTTGTAATTAGAATCGTTAGGGTAGCTCTCTTCAGGGTCCAGTAGGAATCTGGATTGTGTGATAGTATAGGTTCCCTTTTCACTTCCTGGACTCACAGACAACAGTGGATAGCCCATCTGTCGCGTCCACGTGTCCATGATGTACCTGTAACGATATTAACATTTTTATCTTTACATAGTATTGTATATGTAAATGTATGTTGTATGTATATATATGTACAGAGACATTTATTATGTTTGTAGGATCTGCAAATATTTGTTCCGTGTGTTCTGGGTGTTTTCTATGTATAATAAAAAATATCTATCTATGTATTGTATTGTATTAAATATCATCATTATATCAGTCATATCAGTCATCTAGTACCCATAATACAGCTCTGTTTAACAGCAGCTTACCTTGGGCTAGATGATGCTGTGTGTATTGTCCAGCATTATTTATTTATTTTATTTAAAAAATGCAGAGTAAATGTTTGAAAAACGATGTCCACACATATATACTAGTGGCCGCGACGGGCCACTAGTAATAAATATAGCCTGTTACTGTTAATAAGTACTGGCGGACATTTCACACAGTTTCACCTAGCCCCACCAGACTAAACAAAACTTGAAAATTTAGGGTCACATCCAGTAGGATAAACCAATTCTAAGGTAGATTCTAAGGTACTTAAGTTAATTAGTGGCCAAGGTAAACTTTAAAATTACACTTACGTAAGATTTAAACCTGGATTATCTACTTTAAAGTACGGCTCGAGCGATGATAGCAGCTGTTGCGTGACCGTGTTGTCAAACTTATATTTCTTCAGATAGTCAGATACACCTTTACGGAAATTCTCTTCGCCGGTAAAACCTTCTAGCATTCTCAACACTGACGCACCCTTGGAAGAAAATAATAGTTTTTATATTAAGTGAGTTCTATGAATCAATGGCCAAAATTCTGGTAACGAAGTAGTGTAGTAATTATTTTAATTTGTAAATTTTCATGACTTTGAGTTTAGAAAATTGAGTTTTTTTTAATATTATTAACTAATTTATGATTGTACATACAGTTTGACATTTACATAATTTTATTATTCGTTTTGACAAGACTAAAATACTAAAAAATAATTTATTCCCTTTTTCTTTAGAGGTTGTTTTGTGTTACCAACAATTTGTTTTGTATGAAAACGGTGGTTGTGGCATTACTTGGGGAGGCCTATTATATCCTGAGATGTTTTTTGGCTGATAATAATGATGATGAAACCTAACCCAGTGGTTTAATGGAAGAAACCCCGAATTTCTTTCTAAGGCAAGATTTAAAACAGATCATGCACCAATGGGTTTGCCGGGCCAGTGCTCTCAAACTGTGACTGAAAACATTGTAAGGAAATCAGCACATCCAAGACCTAAAAAAAAAATACCAACATAAAATAAACTGAATTGTGAAAAACTATATAAACTTGTTATTAACTAAGCTCCTAAACTATGTCTCCTAATAATTTTGAGCCTGCTCCAAACAATCAACAAAGATTATTAAATTACGTAGTGTTTGGCGCCGACTTTTGACGGCTACGTTTTCATCAGTTGAAAATACGCACCTTGTTGTAAGATATAGAGTCGAAAATGGCAGTGATTTGATCCGGCGTTTCCACTGTCTGAACGATCGGATGGCTGGACAGTCTCGCGTCCGTGACCAGCACTGGATGCAAGGTTTTTGTGAGGAACTGATCTAGCTGAAAATAATTTATTTTGTTTAGAAACTACTGCCACGCATACTAGATGGCGCTACTAGTAAGGTAAATAAATACTTTAGGTAGGTAGGTTAGGTATTTGTTTTTTTGAAAAATCTCAATCAAACTGACCATAGTCCATGACGGTTCAATAGCGTTAAGCGATTTAACTTGCATGTATGACGCAAAACCTTCGTTCAGCCATACTTCATCCCACCATTTCATCGTAACTAGAAAAATGCATAAATATATCAATAAAGATCATATTTGATCCAACTATTTTTATACATCCGAAGGCTACTACTACGTGAGCGAAGACATAGGCAGGAGCTAGTTATATATAGCTATAAAACCTACACATACAGTTAAGTTAGCTGCAGCGCTTATGAAAGTGTCTACAAACTCGCAATCTGGGTAAGGGGAAGGCAAACTGGCGGAAGGGGGTGAAGAGCTATTCTTTATTGAATGAGCATACGTATTAACTTCACACTAGAATAAAGATTTTCTGTGCTATGGTACCAAAATAAAAAATATAAACTATCAAGCCAGCCAGCATACTCGTATAATAATAGTGAACGTAAAATAAGTCTCACCTAAATTGCCAAACCACATGTGAGCCAGTTCATGAGCTATTGTGTTGGCAACATTAATTTTATTTCTGGCGGAAGCAGTTGTTTCATCGACCAAGAATTGAGTCTCCCTGTAGGTGATCAGACCCCAATGTTCTGTAGCCCCTGATACATAGTCGGGAATAGCAATCATGTCTGAAAAAGATTGCCTTAATAAATATTTTGACAAAAATAGATTTTTAAATATTAATGAAAAAATATTAAATACACATAGGATCAATATAGAGTAAAATATTGTGCTGTTAATGGCAGTTTATAAGAAGCACCTAAAATCTTACCAAGTTTTGGGAGAGGGAATGGCACTTCATAGTATTTGATATAAAACTCTGTAGCTCTTTTTCCAATGTCCTGGGCAAAGTTTATCTTGTGAGTTTCATCCTTCTGCGCAAATGATCTCAAAATGAAATTCTTTCCTATGCCATTTGCATTGATTTCTACCTGTTTATGGTCAAAGTCGCAAATAACAAAGCACGCCAAGTAGGTAGACATGGGGACACTGGTAGCAAAGTTAACAGATTCCAATTTTGTTGTGTTATCAAAAGTTTTTGAAACTTCCTGAAAATAAATTGTATTTTGTACAAATCAAATAAAGCATTTGCTAGGTACTTGAGATAGGCCTAATAAATGATATCAAACAAAACAATAAAATAAAATCTTACATTCATGTTGGACAATGCAGTGTATGACTGGGGCTTGATCAACGTAACATCAAAAGTAGCCTTGAAGTCTGGTTCATCGAAGCAGGGAAAAGCTTGCCTGGCGTATGTGGGTTGAAACTTACTTGCCACCATTGTTCTGAAAAATAAAAAAATAGCAGAAAGGACCAATTTCATAGTGACTTAGGTCTTTGTAACATCATAGAATTTTTTTTTTTAAATATACAACAGTAACAAACAATTTTATTTTTAAGTAGACAAACAAGTTCTAAAGGAAAAATGTTTATTGTGTTGAGTTTTCTAAAACGGGAACACTAGAGGTCCACCATGACAGTTATTAGCAATTATAATGTGGCACATCTTGAATTTGACAGTACCTATTAACCCAGTTCTTCGTCATTTTGTTTTGCATTGTGTTGCACTCCTTCACAAAGATAAACTTACATTAGATAATGACAGAAGCCAAAATAAAATAAATAAACAGTGATAAACGGTTTCTTTAATGATTATCTAATTATCTAGACCCCTACAAAAGACCAGGGCCCAGCTCCATACTGCGTGAAACAACTCCTTTTTTTTGTTTTTTTTATTAATAAATGGAGAGCTTCTAACTCTTAGGTTGTTCTCCATAGAAGCTTTACACTAATTGCTTACCTGTTGTCTTTCAATTGAGATAAATATAACCCAATTATATTCTTTGTCAGGCAGCCACTGAAGTTTACATTGATCTGATAATCTCCTGCGCTCACAATATCCTTAAATTCAATAACTAGTTGTTCCAATCCTCTATCTTCATAATAATTTGACAAAGGTACCAATTTACCTTGACTGAGCATTTTAACATTTTGGATGTTTAAAAACTGAGTGTTTAATTTTACATTCTGCTTGCCTTCCAATAGCTTGATGTCGATTTGGACACTGCCTTGAAATAGTCCTGATTTTAAATCGGGATGCAGTAGCAGATTGTAGTGCACCGGCCGGACTGAAGACGATAATCTTTCAGGCTTGTTTGCCAAAACACAATTTGCCATTCTAACTGTCGTAGACTGTAGGTTGTAGTAGATAAGTAAAATATTTTTAATTGTATTCAGGGTTGATAATAAATTCATATAAAAGATTGAATTTTAATATTTTTTATGAGTTTACATCCTTGACATCACACACTACACCAAGAGCACATCAGCACATCACATCACAATTCACATCATTTTCATTATTTACTTCTTCTTCTTCATGCTTCATCTATGGATTCTGTGGCTTATTTGCCACAAATCTGCCAGTGTCATGTCAAGTAAATAAATTAACTGTCGCTTAGCAACATGGACAAACAAAATTAAAGAAATGGCGGATTGTCTTTGGCTATCTTGTCAAACGACATGGGTCCTTCCAAAGACAAATTCTAATTTGTCTGAGGTCCTTCCATTTTAATTATTTTTCTCGTGTTATTTTAAGTTTTAGTGCGTAAATTTGGTGGCAGTTTATCCAATATAACTTGTTTACTTAGCACAAGTGTATGTAATGTTGGTTGGTAATTTAGTCAAAGACTTGCCAAGGGAATGAGAGGTTTTCGATTCGAGATTTAAAAAAAAAAGTAGTTCCAATTGCTTTGACAGATGGCGCTATCTGCCCTACTGCCATACTGGGAAAGGTTATCAAAACAAGAAAAAAGTTGGTAACACCGTTTTTGTTTCGTCTCGTGTCAAGCGGAAAGTTGTGGGTTTATGTCCTGCTTATGGCAAAATAATTTAACTCCAGTACGACCAAAGTTAATGTACTACGTAGTACGTACTATGACTTTGACACCAGCCAGAGGTATGACAGACAGTGACAGCAGGAGCAACCAATGTTGAATTCCATAAACACAAATTAAAAGAAGAAGAATTCCATAAACATTCACCATAGCTCGCCAAACGTAGTGCTTACATTCTCTTGGGCTCGCCAGTTGAGCTACCGCCATCTAAATAGACAGGTTTTTTTTAATAACTTGAGACGAAAACCCCTAATTTTGAAAAAAAAGTTATCATTTTCTTTCCTTTCGTTTGTTTACGTTGATATGCGACCTACGAACAAACAAAGCATGGAAGCATTCCTTGAGCTAGAAAATGCCCCAACGCAAACGGAGCTGCGGCAGGCGGGGCTTGTCAACGGAGCTGCGAGCGAATTTAGTTTACCCGAAATTGTCAATGATGACGGCGGTCATCTAATTTTTTATCGGTTTTGAGATTTTCTCATAAAAAAATGCCTTCTTGAGCAGTGAAGTGGTGCATAAGCCAATCTCATTTACATAAAAAGAATATTGGTGTTAGTTTTCACATGTAAGTTCATCGCTATTTACTTATTTCCGTAATAAATAATCATGCCCAAAATATCTATGGGGATGGTGTTATGCCACCCAAAGCATGTACTTTATTTTATCTACCTGATAATATGACTGTCCAACAAATGTTTTCAATATATTGTAACTAGGTTTCATGATATATTTAACTGCTTAAAAGAGCATTCCATAGATACCCGACCCCACGACGTATTTTTTGTCAAAAGTATTACTTCTATAATAGTTTAAAACGAAAACTCCCTTTAAACAGAAAAAAAATATAAGCTTATAGATAACAGGAAAACCTATAAAAAGTCTGTGGTCTTAAAATAACATAGTAAATCTCTGAATATTTAAATAAATCATTATTTTGATTATTACTACTAATTATAATCGATATGGTAGATAAATATTCATTGTTCTGAACATTCTCCATGCGAGTTCAACTCGCACTTGTAAATTACCTTTTAAGTTTGACTATAAATACCGTAGATATTTATGGTTTTATATTGGTTTATTTATACTGGTCACCTGCTTGTAAATAATAAAATATATTTAGACAACAGATTTCTTTTATTTGATTACAGGTACTTGCAAAGTTTTTACTTACCTTATAAACCTAATAAGTAAAGTAACTCCATAAAACCTATTCCATGTGCAAACCTATAATCAACTTTTGTCATAGAAGTTCAAACAACTTATGAAAATATTATCATATTTCACCACAATCACCATCTTAATTAGAATTAATTATTTGCATTGCATCATATTGCATGAATCATCCTGGGTAGCGGATGGCGTTGCAGTAAATGACATGCGCGAACTACAGATTAGATGGCAATTTAAACCCAAACGTTGAAACAATAAAGTCTTCTTGTAGCTGTGCGTCCCGAGTCCTAATAAATAGTTGGCTAATCAGCGAAGGAGTTTTGACGTGCGCGTTTGTTTGAAATTTTGTGTAAAATTGCGCGCTTAGTTCCCTTGAAGTAATAGTTCCATGCTTTGTGTGTTTGTAGCACTTGACGATGGCAAAATTGTGGCAAATAAGCCATAGAGTCCATAAAAGAATAAGAAGAAGAAGAAGAAGAAAGAAATGGTGTTTTTTTTTGTGTATGTTAAACGTAGTGCTTACTTACATTCTCTTGGGTGTTTCTCGTACATATTGGCAAGATCACAGGGCAAGATAGCCCTTACCTACCTATAATTAATGGGTCAAGGTTGCGTACCGTTGAGTTGAGTTGGCCACTGACTCATACGAACCTTATACGTACGAACAATAAAGAAATCTTTGATTACCTATTTATTTATTTTGTCACACACCAACCCAGACAAATTACATTCACGTCAAAGATCCACGTGTAAGTTATGTACCACCATCGAGGAAATACCACGTAGGTAGGTATCTCCGTGACGACTTTACCGATTGTGATGAAATTTGGAATGTGTTCTGGTATGTGTTATTACTTCGTACCTACTTAAAACTATGCTACTTTTTATCTCGGAAAAATGTAATAAGTAGTTATAGTTCGCACAGCGGATCTAGGCTTCCGTGAAGTTAGCCGTTTGTGATGCGCAAAGACAATTTAGTTTGAAAAAGCTCCATTGCGCATCGAAACGGCTAATTTCACTACGGCCGAGATCTGTTGTGAGACCCGGATCTAGGCTTCCGTGAAGTTAGCCGTTTGTGATGCGCAAAGACAATTTAGTTTGAAAAAGCTCCATTGCGCATCGAAACGGCTAATTTCACTACGGCCGAGATCCGTTGTGAGACCTATACCTACTTAGGTAGGTAGGTACTACTGTTCCTGTGGGATACACCTACCGATAGCACAAAAACTGACAAACTGCGGGTGAAGCCGCGCAGGTCAGCTCGTTCGTGCATAGTAAACTCGTAGACATCGTGGTATCCAAGAGACATCAACGCGCTACTAGCACTAGGTACTTAGATGATATATCCAGGTACCTACGTAGGTACTACCTACTTGTACCCTAAATGCCTGCATTGGTAGGTACCTAAACCTGTGGGACTTGAAATGTTCATTGTTCATGGTTATGGAAAGCCACTACGCCTTATCTTTATTAATAGATCACTTGTAGACGGTAACATTATCTAACTAGATGATTAGCACCTAACGGCTACGGTAGGTAGGTAGGTAGGTACAGTGAAGTTAAAATATCTTACCGAACCTATCTACCTACCTGAGACCGATACTAAGGCGCACGCCTAACCATAACATCTGCAGTGTCTGAAAATTTGAGTTTTAAATTCTGCGTGGCACTGCACTGCGCTCGTCACCCCGAGACGTAAGTACCTAGGTAGTCAATTTAAACCTAGCCTTAGTTTATCTACTAGGTAGGTATACAACACTGCTTGGAGGCAGAATATCTAGCACTGCGGTGGTTTGTACCACCAGACCAAGTAAAGTAAAATAATCCTACTTGTTATTCTCCAAAGTGCTGGCGTACAATCCAACTATTCCACCATCCAATTTGCCTCCGAAACTGACGAAGATCTCATAGACTCCTCGAGGAACTTCGTAAAATAGATTCACAATAAGCAGTTCTCGTTTATCAGAAGTAGTGATCGTAGACTCAACGGGGACGTAACGTCCATTACCTCTAAAAAAGGAGAAAATAATGTTATAGGTACTATGTAAGCTGCATCATGTTTTAGGTTTTAGGTACACCGAACCTAACCTACGCATTGTGGTCAGAGCCATAACTGGACGTCATGTCGCCATAACTTACTCATATGAGCTAAGCATCATACCTAGCACCCCAAGCAAATCCTCCAGTTTTTAGTATTTCGGCAGGGCTTGGAGTGGAGATGAACTTTACTTTAGACGACCTTACGGGCGACAAGACACGAGTGGCGAACACAATAGGCGAGGAAGCGCCTGCAAGGCCGCGGTGTTATACTGACTTATTATTAATCACATCAAGATAATACATACAATACAGTGTTACGAAGAAATGTATTGTGCTAAGATAAATTTCGTGAGAAAAACGTGATAAATTCTGTAACATTTTGCAAAAACCCTAATTTCTTTTATTCAACTAAAGTGACAGCCAAATGTACCTATGCCCACCTGGTAAGTGATGGTAAGAATGGTAAGCGGTAACCGTAGCCTGGATGGAGGCTTGCAATATCAGATTATCACTCGCGCGCGTATTGCCACCATAAGATGGTCTCCACCTTAGAAGAATAACACGTGTTATTCTTATAAGGTCTCCACAATAACTTTGCAGTAGGTTTACTTTACCTGAATAATACCGTTTGAATAACCAATTTGTGCGAATGCAAATGGATTGTCTGAGTTGGCTTTAAAAGCTCTAACAGTATCATCACAGAACCGTTGAAAGTCTTGTGTTTCATGTCTGGCCATAGTTTCAATTGATAATTTTTTGGAACTACATGTATAGGGAGCCTGTAAAAATTCTGAAACAAGATCAGTACTTAGGTAAATATAGACAATAGGGTATACACATCGTTCCAATAAGTAGTTAGTTTCTAACTGATAAGTTAGTAATGTTTATAAATTGCTTTTTTTTTTATACAATTGAAGTGGCAACCAAGCGTACGGCCCACATGATGGTAAGCGGTTACCGCAGCCTATGGACGCTTGCAAAACCAGAGGTATCACTCGCGGGTTGCCACCTTGAGGCTAAGATCGAAAGTCTCAGGTGCCAGTAATTTCACCGGAAACCATACCCTTCACACCGGAACACAGCAATGCGAGCATTACTACTTGGCGGCAGAAATAGGTATGTTAGTAGGTAGTCCTTCCCCGGACAAGCTCTATCACAAAGAACTCTACTACTCTTAAATTAATTAACTGTAAAAGAGCTTTTTCTCATAAACATTGCAATAAATTATGATTTCTACACAAATACCTACTAGGTTGAAAGTATAATGTACCTTACCTACCTAATTACAATGCTTACATAACTACTAAACTTTGATACTTATCGATAAACTAATATCCATAAACCATTGCTAAACGACGTCTTTCAATGTTATTAACTTACCTCTTACTATAAATAAATACATAAATCAAGTAGGCAGGTAGAAATTCAATCGGTTCTGCGAATTGATTGATTCTGTTGTGTTGTTTCACAACAACTTCGCGAATATTATTCAATACATACCTACTCTATTAGGTTAAGTCATAACCAGATAGGTAGGTAATCAAAGCAGAATAACTAAACTTTGAGTTATCTGAAAAACGCTGACCGTCACTTACGAACGTCCATCAGTGAATGCAGTTTTTTAATTCACAGATAAGTATTCATAGATACGAGGTTGATAATAAAAGACCCTGTATACTTGTAGGTGCCTAGACCTACTTTTTTTTTTATAACATTTTGTCTGAAAAATCTCAAGTAAATCGATTAGGTACTTTTTTGTCAATTATTATTTATCATTGTTAGAAATCGCGTAATAATTAAATATTCGAGCACGCTTATTAACACGCGGTTCATTGACGCGCGGGTCATTGACATGCGCCACGCACGCGCTCCCGTTTAGATTTACAACAAGGATAATTAATAATTGACCAGAAAAACGTAATCGATTTACTCGAGATTTTTCAGACATAATTTCTAGATTATTAGTAAAGTTACATGCATTTTTTTTTATGTGTGGAACATATTGTGTGTGTGGAAGACGACCAATGTGGCGCGGTGGGCGAAGGTCCGCCTGCGACGCAGAGGTTGCGGGTTCGATTCCCGCCTTGGGACAAATGTTTGTAGGATCTGCAAATATTTGTTCTGGGTGTTCTGGGTGTTTTCTATGTACATATAATAAAAAATATCTATCTATGTATTGTATTGTATTAAATATATAGTACCCATAATACAGCTCTGTTTAACAGCAGCTTACCTTGGGCTAGATGATGCTGTGTGGATTGTCCAGTATTATTTATTTATTTATATTCCTTGAATAAATTATTGCGCACTAATAATCAAAGAGCCTGTATAATGTATGTTAGTGTATGTTGTCTAATATGTGCAGCCTATTCGATCTAATGACGTCGTCGTTATGGACAACCTTCACTTTTCAGATAATCTGGTTATAGCAGTTTTAGCAATAAACATAGATTACTATTTTCTATTCGGCACTGGTTATACTAGCAGTTTTAGCAATAAACTTATATTACTAACTATTTTCTAATCGGCAGTATGACATTATAAGCTCTTACTTTTTCTGAAGAATTCATCTTTATGAGGGGAGCCAGCTTAGCTGCCAATGGCACTGTGTATATGCTACTTTGAGCCAACGCCACCGTTGACATTATAAGACATAGCGACACCCTGGCGACTAGAAACTTGTTGTCACACACCCATGTGATAGCTTTTGGAGTCATCTAAAAAATCGATATAAATTAGTCATCAAAAAGTATTCGTAAATAAATTTTATAAGTAGGTACTAAAGCCTTATTGCGCACGTTTATCAAGATTATTTTTGGAGATGACAGACCTTTATAAAAAAAATTAGAATGATCGTTGCTCATTGCAGTCGGACCCGGCTTTTTCAAAGTTGTTAGGCCTTCGGGCGGCCTAGAAACTCTGTCACCAGAGTTGGCCACTGACTCATACGAACGAACGAACGAACTCCTACACGAGCTTTAAAACTGTCGTCCGTCCTTCCAATTGCTACTTTATATGCAAGGACGTTTCACTTCTATGTAAGAAGCTAAACACTATCCACTTGTTATCATACGCATCACGTTCGTGTCCCACTCTACCAGTCTGTTGAATTCTCAGTCTATAATAAAGAACTAGCTGTTGTGTTGTCCGCGACTTCGTTTGCGGGAAGTCGGGAACCGTACTTTTTTCGGGACAAAAATGTAGCACTTTAGCTTAATGTCCTTTATCTATCTACTTATGTTTTAAATTTCAGCTATTTCGGCACAGTGGTTGTCGAGTTATAGAGAAACAAACATCCATCAAACATCCAAAAAGTAAATTATGTACCAGTGTGATTGAAATAATAAACAGTAGGTACCTCTAACCTTAGAATAATTCTAAGCCTTTAGCTAAGTTCTCCGAAACTCTTTACCTAAGGTACCTATATTATATTATTTACCTAAAACTAAAAGTAAAATAATTTAATACTTAGGTGGTGGGTACCTAAGTATTACATTATTTTACTTTTAGTGCTCTTATTTAGAAGTGCGCATATTTTTCTAATTTGTTCAAAGAGTAGGTATTCTAATGTATTTGCTAATTTGTTTAAAAAACAAACACTCGTGCAAATAAACTGTAAAAAACCTGGTTTCACTCACCGCGTCACCTTTCCCTTCTTGCAAATTCGTTTTGTTAATTTACATGTGCGACTAGTCGTTAGAACTACCGAGAGACTTAGACTACTATAATCAAAATAAGACGTAGGTACTTTGTTTTAGTTAGAGTAGTATAGTTTTGTAGACAATAATTAAATGATAGTAAATCTTATCATGTTCTAGATATAACTGGACACAAGTCACAAGATCACAACACCACTTTGAAGTGAGCTCCGATGGTTACTGAGCTGTATTCAAGCAAGGCGCGAAAAGAAGTAGATTTCTCAGATTTATGCAATCGACCTTAAATATTTTTTGTTGCTTTGGAATTGGAATACCTAACTACATGAAAGCTACCATACATATTTTATGATACCTACAATAAGATCAGCTCTTTGTTTGTAAGGGTTTTCATCTTCTCTCCATCATCAGTCCCAAGAAACTCGATTTTCATCGTTTTTGTAGAGACATCTGAAGGTGAACCAGCACCGTTTTCTTTTTGTTTCTCCTTATTATTATTATAATTTAGTAGTACAATATCCTGTACCTATATAATGCTTCGAGCATCTTAATGCCTTTGCTAGCATGTAGGTGTATCTATATTTAAAGATATACCTAAAAAGTATTATACTACCAACAAAAATATATGTACAGGGTAGTATACATTGATTTAGAATTTAACAACGTAGGTACCTACTAGACGAAAGACAATGCTTTATGCTTTAGTATGGATTTTGTATGTTCTCCGAATTTTTATTTTATTTTTTTAAATGTCAGTTAAGTACTTACCTACAATTACTTATTATAATATACTTTGTAATATTTCTATCTAATAGTGTTCATTGAAAAATCAACACGTACTACTTTATAATTTAATACATTTTATTAATAAATTAGGTGAGTAGTACCTACTTACTCTTTAAAATGTAACTAGAATAATAAATTACTTATAGAGTAAAGTCCGATCATGATCACAGATCATTTCTATGGTACGAATAAATAAACCATTATTTAATAAAAAAACAGACGAACAAACTATATTAAGTACTATTCCCCTGAACTTTCTAACTAATGAAAAACTAACGAACTAACGCACTGCACCTTGCAAATTATGCTTTACAGGCAAGCAGATTGGTGCGCGTGTTCATTGTTTCTTTTTGTCTGCAGTAGAAAGTTCAGCGGACCACAGATAGTAAAAAGTAGAGTTAGTGCAAAGTAATGCCTGAATCAATCAACAAAACTATTAAATATTTGATATTCATCATGTCCATGGTTATGCATGCTGACGCTAAGAATCAATGCTGCCCATGGGCACCATGAGGCACCATGGGAGAATAGAATAGAATAGAAAACTCTTTATTGTACACCGTAACACAAAAAATAAAAGAACACAAATTTTAATATAGCAAAGTACAATGAGCGGTCTTATCGCTGTGAGCAATTTCTTACAGACAAGCAGAGTTTGGAAGCAGATTTATAAAGATAAAAATCACCAATGTTATATAAACCAGTCTTTTTTAAACTTCCGCGATAATAACTGTGGCGTTTACGAATAATTGTGTACGAACGACACGTCGCCGTCGAGTTGCTTCGCTCGTACCTGCGATTCATGATTATTCTTGCCTCTAAATAACACATATTTTTTATAATAATATTATGCGGGAATATGTTGGAACACAAACAAAATGTCAGCTAAACAAAAAAAGTATACCACTTACGATAAATTCTCGCAAATTATTATAAAAAATATATTTTCAAAACTTTATAATTAATAGTAAAAAATAAACTAAGTCATAATACAGGCAGGACTCTATCATACACATTACATTCCGATTGGCAACTAATTTATTACAAAGTATCTCATTTTTGCTCCTCTGACACTGACAATTCGGGTATTTTATAATCTAAAGTGCATAATATTGAAGGAATAGGTTCCAAAAATATATACAATACAATGTACAACCCTATACCTTTTTTTGTACCTTTTTTTTATTTTGTCTTAAAAATCTCGAGTAGGTAAATCGATTTAGTTTATGGTCAATTATTACCAGATAAACATACTGATCGAGAGGGCTGAGGGGCAGCGTGATAATACATTTTTCGTACTGGTTATGGGGGAGTCATTGACCCGCGGTTTATTGACGCGCGGTCAATTGACACACGCCGCGCGCTGCCCGTTCGATTTCCAACAAGGATAACTAATAAGTTGATCAAATAAACTTTATGGATTTACTTGAGATTTTTAAGATAAACTAAAAAAGAAAATACTGCAATTGTTTTTTTTTCGTGCTTGGAACCTATCCACTATTAATAAAATACCCTGTTTAGTACTTAGATACTTATAAAAAATTCTCGTTCTCAATCCTCAAAGGTAGGTACTTACTATCTTTACAAACACTCAACTAATCTCTATCTCACGCAGACTAAACTTAATTGTCATATTTGATGTAGTAGTAGGTATATAAGTAAGTACTAACATTCCTTGGCGCATACCTAAACATTATTCTGACTGATTTTGTTCGTTTTTTGAATATTCGTCTTGCGAATGTAAATCTACTGTCCGGTTTTGTTTTCCTGAAGTTATCATCACTTATTTATATAGGCCCCATATTCTTCCATCCCGTGACCGTCGTGATAGCCGTAGTGGACGTCCGCCATTTCTGCGTCTCGTCCTTTCATAGAGTTCTGATTCTTGAAGGCGTTGAGAACAATCAGTGCAAGAGCCAGCTTTCCTACCATGAGAGATTTGAAAAGCATGAATTTTAGCAAGCCTAGGAACAACGGCACGATAGCTGACTGGATTAGGAACGGCATGATGAACAGCGGTAGAAGCTTCTCTATTAATTTCTTCTTCTTTTTTCGACCTGAAATTAGAAAAGTGGATTTAAAACTTTCTTTAATCTGGCACGAGGTACTGCCACTTGGAGCTCCAAGCTCAGCTGAGCTTGCTGGCTATATTGTGTTGCGAAAAAGGCCTTAGCAGATTACCTACGTCTAATTTTTTTTAACATGAAATTTTATAATCCCAAATACTGGGAGCATAGTAGAGCTTTATTTCATAGTAGTAGAAATGAAACGACCAAAATGGCTAAGGTACCTACATAAGTAATTATAAGTTGGACACTCATAATTTTACACAAGTAGGTACCTACCTAAGTGCCACCTAAGGTACTATTATTCCTTTAATATTTTATCGATGAATTATGAGAGTACTGGTTTTGCGCAAGTCCAAAAAGAAAGCACTAATTTTACTTTTACGGTGCATTACAATAACTCGTTTAAAATTGCTATTATAACCGAGTTTCCTTTCATTTCGAGGTGGTGTTTCGGGTCGAAAGTTTTGAAAAAGTTGTGGCCTTCCTATATAGACAATGAGTTTGATCCAATCCAACCAAATTGATCATGGAATAAAAACGCAACCGCAAAAAAATAAAAAAGCCCGGATCTCTAGTTATTACATAGGTAAATGGCAACTTTTTTTTTCTATGCTGTTAGACCGTCTGACGGTCCGTGACAGCGTTACCCAGACTTTTGGCGAACGCAGAAAGCAGTGCCCGCAAAGATATTAGGTAGTTTGTTGGCAAACTAGCGCAAGGGCACCACTATGAACCTTGGCTTGGACTGTTGCCAGCGGGAGCGGCCCATACCCCAGGGACCAAAGCGGAAAGGAGTTTTCGACCTCGCCTGCGAGTTGTGTATCTGTGCAGTGTTTTCTCATAGCTGACTAGGATGAAGAGAGCGGAGGTGATCACGTCATCATGGTCACCAAGCACATGCCTTGGTTTACGGAGGCAACAGCACGTGCCTTAGTCTCAGGAGGTCGGAGGGACGTAATGGCAACCAATTGTCGCAATTGGCAGCAAACGTTAAATTTTCAGTCACTAACTTCTAATGGGTGAAGCGCGTATAAGTTTACAGTAAAAAATCAGCGCGGTTATAGTCACGCAGCGTTTCATTCACAGACATGGATGTCTGTGTCATGTCTGTGGTTTCATTACTGTGTTCACGCTTATTTGTTTATCGTCAATTATTTGTGACAAACACAGAAGAATGAAGCATGCGCGTTTTGTATTGTTTATTGTAAGCCAGCAAATAGGATAATAATAATAATAATAATAATATTATAAATCTGTTCATTTATCATTACCTACTCATTGCACCACATCGCATCTACTAATCCGCATTGGGTCCGCGTGGTGGATTAAGACCCAATCACCCTCGACCAAAAGTAGGCCAGTGGCCCAACAGTAGGAACAAGGCTCACACCAGCTTTGACAAGATTCATGGTGTGTGTGAGTTGACGAACGACTCGGCTATCATGATGACTCATTGTACGCATAATATCTGTGATTCTCTATTATTGGTTTTAATGTAGATAGTTTTTTCTGGATACCGGGCCTAAGAAGTATTCAATGTTCGAAGTGATAGTAAGGTTATAAATGTAAATTCATGGGCATAAATTTTACTGAGGAGAAAGTAGGCAAATGTGCATTCCGTTATTTTATCCTTAACGATCATAATGTATTCAAATGAAAATTCCTGTTGTAAAATTATTGAAATCTATGACTTATAAAGGTCTGAAATTTTCATTTGTTTTTTTTAAGGTATGTACACCTACTTAACTAGGTAATTCTGGGAAATTTCTGCTCTCGGTATTATTATTAAATTATCTAGGTATTATTTTTACAAATCTGAAGGACTGTTTTTCCCAGTATTCTAGTTACCTAGTAAAAGTACCCAAGTATCATTAGAGGTAGGTAAGAAAAAATTACTTTGTACTTACTCAAATAAATAACCTTTATGATTTATTTACCATAGTCGTAATACTGGATATTCCCAACGGATTTTATATAATAATATGATCATCAGGTTGGAGTAGCATCTGATCGCATAAAAATTTCTCAATGGATCATTAATCAGTTACAGTTCTGTTTTATTTAAATAAATAAATACACCAAATCCCACTCTTGTCCTATAATCCAGACCAATTTCAAACTCTTATTTAAAAAATCCTTACCTTCACCACCTTCACCATATTTTTCCTGAGTACCCACTTCAAATGAAATCAACTTTGATGTGTTATTTGTTTCTGGGAAATTCACCGAAAATCCTTCCGCCAATTGGATTTTCTTCGGCAATTGCACTTCATTATCAATGTTCTGCACTGTAGCACAAACAATACCGAAAGTTAAAATTGCGGTCAGGAACAGGAGCAGAAGTGATCGCGGTGTGACCATTTTGCCAGACGACTTGGTAGTGCTGCGCCGATCAGACCCCACCACAAGCATGCACTCCCAACTGGAGCAACCTCGACCGAGTGGAGATGGTGGTTGGTTTCGTAACACACAATAAAGTAATTAAATGCATTTTATTTTGTTTGTGCGTGTGAGAGCTTTCTCGTCAATGTGGAATTCGCAAGTTAGCGACCGGCGAAGTAGACCGTTGCCCGCTACACATCACTGAAGCGCACACTCCATGATAATGTAGCACCAATTCATTGTTTTATTACATTCTGATAACAGGCCTTTAATTTTCATTAATATATCTAGAAGCAAATTACAAATTTCTTTGGAGGCAACGACAAAGGAATTTTCTTTCAATTTGATTCTAATTACTTTATTATTTTTAATTAATTTCCAGTTGTATACCTAAGTAATATTAATTAACGGGAGTTTAATTTACAAAAAAGTTAAAATGATTTTTTTTGACAATATTTTATACTCAAATAGGGTACCTACTCTACTTATACAGGGTTAGTTTTTTTCAGGGCTGCTGAGGGGAAATCTGAAACCGTGAAAGTTATCGAAAAGTCATGTAAAGCGTAACGCGCTCGATTTAAAAAGATATAATATTATATAGACATTTATTTACGTTTCTGAGAAAAAGTGAGCTGGTGAAAAAACATTTTTTTTTATTATCGGCTTTTTTGTTTCATAACAAATAAATAAATGTATGATGAAAACTTGATGATCTAAAGTTGTTGGAAATAGGGACGGGCCGAAACCAAACCAAGAATTCGGCCGAAATTCGGTTCAAATGCCGAAAGTTCGGTACAAAAATATATTAAAATAACTTAACTGTTTTGACTAAATTAAAAAAAATGTATTTGTACGACTTTGAAGCACTAGTCGAAGGTAAGATTAGATTTGCCGTATAAAGAGGATGTTGCATTTGTGCATATTCGCAAACATGTTTCACCCTAAGATGGTTCGTCAAGCATAACGCTACACGGACAATGCCACCACGATATCAGTGAACCGCACAAAATACATTTCACTTTATTTTTCTTTATCAGTTTTTTATAAAGTAAATAAACTTGTTTTTTTCTCCCGCTCATGTTTAACTCTCAATAATTATTATAAGTTCAACACTCAATCAATATTTATTATTATTACTTTAAACTTCGTTAGTCTTACAATACGTAAGTTTTGTAATGTGAATAAAGATAAGAAACCGACGAAAAATCCCTAGTACTATTCTGCTAGTAGTACTAGGAATTTTTCGTCTGTTTTTTAATTTGTAATGGATTCCGCAAAGTAACGCCTGAATCTATCAATTAATGTGAATAGAAATACACGTGTCGCGATACTCGCGATGGCAACCTGGATAGATGCGGGGATGCGTGGACTGCGGGCGGGGCGCACGCATCAATAACTCAAAAGAGCGGGTTAACAAGATTCGATTTGTCACAGTTGTGTCTCGAGAAAGCGCGATGAATATAATTTTGATTTTTTTTTATGTCAGCAAGTGACAAGACAATCAAGGCACCCACCTGATGTTAAGCACCACGCCTGACTATTACAGATGCAGTACGTAATGTTTTCAAGTGTTTCGTGGCACTGCACTGCTCTTATCACCCCGAGACATTGTTGTTAAGTCTCTTTCGCCCAGTAGTTACTCTACTGCTTGGAGGTAGAATATCTGACATTGCGGTGGTACCCACCAAGACGAACTCTTGCTGAAGAGTCCTACCACCAGGTAATACCAGGTATACCTACTGAATTTTGGGCGAACTTTTTATCTTCACCGAATGTTTGGCCGAAGTTCGTATTCGGTTCAAACTACATTCAGAATCACTAGTTACACTACCCTTCAAAATTTAAATTCATAAATTATTTTTTATTAATTCAGTGAAGGTTATACGTTCAGACATCAGAATGAAGCAATTAAATCCTATTCCTGTATTTTTTCTGTTTGTGTAAAACTTTAAAAAATCGGTCTTCAAATAGGTTTGTATTACTCAATGCAAAGATCTGCGAGAAAACTCACCCTGTATACTATTAATAAATTAGTAACATAATAATATGGATTCATCCCATCTGTCACCTAGTTTTGTCCCCAGATCGCACAAAAACGTGCGATCTGTTACCCTATCAGTAACAAGAAGATGTACAGTCGGGGTAGGAAAACCTTCGTCAGTTATCTTTTTCATTCCTTTGTCAAGTCGTAAACTCTTAATACCTTTTGAAACTAAAGCATTACGCAGACAACCGCACATAAAATTATACTAACATAGTATGATAACAAGGGTCAAATTAGTGCACACCTTTGACCTACGTCTAGTTTCATATCAACATCAAACCTTTTTATTGGCCTATTTAGTTATACAAACTTTTTATTAGTTACGATATCTTCTGTTTAATTGTCAATATCTGTCACTGTCACATATTTTTGCAATACCTAATAATTTATTGCTCCGTCGTGTGAAATTTGATAATGCCGAGGAATTTAAGCGTCGAGGAAAGAGCTACCATTATTGCAGATCATGAAACTGGGTATAATATTAGCGAAATTTCGTCAAATCTAACAAGAGATACTGTAAGGTTCTGGATCATCAGACACGCGGAAGAGGGTAATCTTACTGATGATCGCCATACTAGTTCTGGACGCCGCCCTACCTTCACCCATGAACAATTAATTTTTATGAGGCAAAAATATGAAGAAAATGGTTTTGAGAAAACTAGTTTTTTTGCTGAAATGTTTGACGTGTCTCCAAGAATAATAAGAAATGCATTGCACTCAATGGGATTACATCACCGCCGTCCTGCCAAAAAAGTGGCTTTAACTTGTGCTCATAAAGCTCGACGTTTATGTTTTGCCCGATCATATTTAAATTTCGATTGTTGTCTACAAGCTGTGATTGATGCGAATGGCGGAAATACTCGGTTTTAGTTATGTTTTGTTTATTTAAATAAATTTACCATAGTTGCAAATTATGTTTACTATTTTATTTACTTTTACTAACTATACATCCACGAGACGGCACTATTGAACACGAACTCAAGCCGCATACTCGTAAACAAGATGACATAGCTGTTATCGTTATCTCTTTCATAAGATACAAAGCAACCAAATCACCGATATTACACGAGCATTCACGAAGCATAGTCCTTCGTGAATGCTTTGTAGTCTAAAAAGTTGGTAACCTTTAATTGTAACTGTCATCCCGACTGGCGACGAGTGACAGTCGACTAACGACTGCAATATGTCATACTCAATCGGTAAAGCAGAGTATCGCTCATTCCGAGCAAACGAAAATAGATCTTAAGGTGACGAACCTTTTTCTTACCCCGACTGTACTAAAAACAGAGTTTTAAGTTTTTTTTTTAGGAGCAAGAAAACCATTATTTACTTACCTAAGGCTGGAATCGACCAACTTTTGAACTAACCATGCTAAAAATAACTCTCCCGGAAAACTTTTCTGGCAAAACTACCAAATGACTGAACTGTGATGGTGATGACTGATTTGAAAAATTGTTCATTGTGTGTATTCAAATGTACTCGTAGGTAAAAGTATCGACTACACCTATGAAAAATAACTTATTTTTGCAGAAATTAATGGTTTACTTACTAAACTTAGTAAAAAAAAAACTATATTTATTCTAATTTTCTTCTCGCTCGCCGAGTAGTGGCGTTATGGTAACTTACCTACCTAACTATAAACCTCCGCTACATAATAAGGTTTTCAATCATCGTCGTTATTCATTGAACAATGAATGACAAAGAAAGGCAATACTTTATCAAGCTGCTAAAGTTACAGTTTCTTGTATAAATAGGTGAGGGCATTAGCATTTTATACTTATGTAGCCAGTGCTGCCTAGTTTCTAACTTGTTTCGTACTCACACTCACTATGAAGCCCGTTTAATCCGATGGATCTAAGTATTCACTTTCCCTAACCCTCATTAGCCGATAGATGGTTCGTATTCCTTAACCAAAAAAATTAACGACATTCATGTTGAACCTTCGAGGATTTTTACGTCTTTGTGTTGAACATTAGGGTCAAGGAGGCAACAGTGGCTCTGCTCGGCTAATAATTTTCAGAATTTTTAGCTGTTTGAAAAAATAACAGCTAAAAATTCTGAAAATTATTATTGGATTTATCTGAATCGTGTATAGGTCGTTAGTATTCTAGTTTAATACTGCATTATTATAATTACACTAAATATTACTAAAATAAAATGAGAGGGCAAAAACTAAACATCGAGAATTGAGCCACTGTGTACACCTAGGTCTATACAGTGACTCAATCCCTGTAGTGCACAGTTACTCTAGTATTACTAACTATATTTTTTAAACTAAGAGATGCATCAAAGGCGCGTTTTTTCTTACTATTTTACAAAAAGAACAATTCAAATAATTGAGCAATGGTTCAGTCTTGTCAACTCTAGTTATAACATTAAGAAATGTTAAAAAAAAAAAAATCAATCAGAAAATAATTTTATATACTTAGAGTCACTGTGTACTTCTTAAAATTGAGCCACTGTGTACGACTATGCCATTTTAAAAATATTTGATCGCAGCTTTGGAGTCAAATAATAATTACGTTAATTGGCAAATATAAAAGGCAATACAAATTATCACAACCTGATGTATGAAAACAAAAGAAACTCAAGTCAAAAAGTAATTTTGTGGACACGAAAACAAAAAAACACTGTAACACCGCCGTACGGCGCTTGACCTGACGACCGATTGGTTAGACCGTGGCCTATAACCTTAAGGTTGGATTCGACCAAACTCGAATAGGTGCTATTCCCGAGTAAATCGTAGGTATTTATTACGAGTAAACTAACAGTTTTCTTGTATTTGACACTTATTCCACGGAATAGTTATCCCAAAGGTAGGTCGAATCCACCCTTAATCTAATTAACATTTAAACATTTCTTTACCCTAAATGTTCTCACTGCAGGCAGTGTTACTGCCTTTATGTGTTGATAAATTAATTAAAAAATTAAAATTATTTTTTTAACATGCCCGGTTAGCCGGTTACCTTACGGTTTCTTCTTTTATTACTGTGTTATTTCCGCTCGTACCATGGTGTTTCCCCGGCATTACGATAGGGCATTATATATTATATTTTTTTAAATAATAAAATACTTATGCTTTGGATAAAATAAATATTTTTCAGCGCTATTTCAATTTCATCATTTGCGGTAATTGTTTAAAGGAAACCACATGAAAGCTAAAAACGCGAAAGTAAAATTAAAGGAATGGTAAGTAGGTAAACAGTTTTACTTCGCTGCCTCCAAAATGTTCAAGTAAGTAAATATTCAAATTGCTTAGTTTTTATAATATACAACTAAAGTGGCAACCAAGCGTACGGCCCACTGCCGGAGTATGACTATAGAGTTCTGTCGTCATCGGTAAGGTGCTCCTAATAGTTATACGGGCTATTTTTGTTACAATTTCTTGCTTCAATTGTATTAAGTGTGTATGATTATATCACTCAACACAGTACAACAATTAGTTCTGCAATCTTGTGTGTAGCCCGGTATATTGCCAAGATATTCTTTGCAAGTTATTCATGTATGTTATGTTATGCACATGAGGCTTTCGATCTTAACCTCAAGGTGGCAACCCGCGAGTGATACCTCTGGTATTGCAAGCGTTCATAGGATGCGGTAACCGCTTACCATCTTGTGGGCCGTACCGCTTGGTTGCCACTTCAGTTGTATATAAAAAAAAAATCTCTAGCCGGCAGATTGTAATTTGTTGCACAATGAAATTGCTGCAAATATGTTGCAAATATACTTATGCTCGAAGCTTGAAATGAAGTATTTTTAACTCTATAAATCTGTAGTGTGACACACGGACACAAATAAACAGACACCAAATTGACACCATGTATAATAGAACACCCTACCTACCCTAAACTACCCTAGATAGGTAAGGTACTATAAATGCTGGAAGAGAAACCTCGAAAATAATAATTTACATATTAAGATTTTATTTCACAACTCGAAACAAGATTTTGGTAGGTAAGCTAATCTAAATAATGTAGTAATGGCCGATTGCATAATGAATTAGGTACGAGCTTATATTGAGAGTAGTTTGCCATACAAAAACACGATTTTTATTATTTTTTATTTGAACATGCTAATAATAGGTCCCAAATGCTAAAATATTTATTTTGTATGTATACCTAATCAGCATTTTGCTCACGTAATAATAATCAGAATAACCACTTTATTGGTAAACTAGAAGTCTGTCCCAGCTTTGCGTGGGTGCAATGAAACCGCACCAGTGCAAAGCTGGGGCAAGTCGCTAGTAATAAATATAGCCTATGTTACTCAGGGTTAACGTAGCATTCTAATGGTGCAAGAATTTTTAAAATCAGACCAGTAGTTTTTGAGTTTATTCGTAACAAACAAAAATACAAAAACACTTCCTCAAATAAATAAATCTTTCCTCTTTATTTATTTATTTAATAAAGGGTATCCAACAGAGAAAATACATAAAAATACAGTAAATAAAAAAAAAGGACTTAAATCTAAGTGTTCCCCTAATTAAAGGATACCGCAGCATGCGGTGTAAAAAAAATGTGTAAACTTAACCAAGCTAAAAATAATTAATTACGCACAAACATAAAAGCTTATGACTATGCCTAAGCTTAAACAAAACAAAACAAACCACTTAGGTATTAGAAGTTTGTTTCGAAAACTTGTTTGGAAATTATTAGATAGTGCATAAATCATAAAAATGAAAATAAGTGAATATGAGGTAGGTAGGTATGTAAAAATTAAAATAAAATATTAAACTATTGTCACTATTTCAAGAGATCTTTAAGAATTTTATCAAACTTACGTGATGTGTCGCTCAAATCTAATAAGTTGTCTTTAGAAAGAGTTATACTGCTTACAGAGTCTTGGCAATACTGAATTTTGACCTAGTTCTGAAATATGGAACTGAAAATAAATTGTAAGCACACGATCTGGGTAGTCTGGAGGGAGCGTTAATTTGAAGACTGTTAGTCAGTTCGATGCAGTCAATTTTACCATTTTGTAGTTTGTGTAAAAAAATTATATTTTATAGTGCTTCATACGCTTGTCATAACTGCTTAACTTTTTCGCCAAGTGATCACCATAAGAAAGATGATACATGAACCTTTTTTGTACGCTTTCTAAACGTTTGCAGTATATGTCGTAGTGAGGATGCCATATTACTGAGCAGTACTCCTGTACTTTATAATATTAGTATAGATATAGATTATTAATTGACATGTAACACTATGAATTGGCATAGACGAAAATATTAAAAATAACATAATATTAAAATTAAATTAAAAATAATTTGTAATTAATACAAAATCAAGTAAATGTCAGTGTTAAAAATCAACTACAATTTAAAAATATTATTGCAATTTGCAAATAAACTCGTCTAATTATAGAACGCCTTCTCGATGAGCCATAACTTTAATTTATTTTTGAAAGAAGTTAGGCTGGGTGCTTTGACTATATACCATAGAAATCCAGCTCCACGGGTGTTGTATGGTCAAGCGTGCCTGTCCCCGCGCGTCTCAAACGTCGAAGGTTTTGCCTAGCGTACATCGCATCGCGACGACGTATTACAATCGAAGGCAGTGTCATTACTTATATAAGTATTATTACTGCGTAGTACAAAAATAAAACTGCTGCGTCTGCTGTCAAAAGGTCAAAAAATACCCTACGCAAGGCAATAAACTACTTATTTTAAAGTCCTAAAACTGGTAGCTCTCCGAAATCATGGCAGCGTAAATGACCAATAATTATTAACTTTAACAAACAAACACCCGTACAAACTTTTACATTTATCCATTACTCCATAGTAAATTAGTATTGGTAGTGTTAGAAATTGTCTATTCCTTAATGTACTCGTAAATATGTGTACGAGTACGAGTGTCAAATGAGACACAATGCATGACTTGTTTGTGGTTAACTGGACCTTCTTATCCTTTCGCTCGCACCCTGAGATGGCAAGTCGATCTTTCTATGTAATCTAAAACAGTACTAGACGCCACAAATTAAAAGAAGAAGAAGAAAACAGTGCTAATGTAATCCTAAAATATTTCGTCTATTAGACGAGCAATGGTGTTCAAGATTTCAAGATATTTATTCGCACAAATAAGTGTTACAAAAGGTCTTAAAAGTAATATGGCACTTAGAACTTATTTGCCCTTTCCAGGCAAGATGTAGGTATTGTAAATGAATACACGCATGATGTGTTGTCCTAGTGTTTTTTTTTATTCACGAGTAGTCATGTCTTGATTTTTCACGCTGTGACACACAAACACGACCACACCTCAACAAGTAGAAAAGCAAAAGTAATTTTGTCTAAAGTAAGTATGATCGTTTGAGTCAGTGGCCAAATGCCAATCTGTCTGTCTGTTATCGACGTTTGTAGGGCTGAACCGCTTTTGATAGATACCTACTAAGAAAATTTTAACACTGAGGAAAGACAAAAGCAACTTATTATGTACCTAGGTACCTATGTGCGAAGCCGAAGGCGGCGTCGGTAGTTGGTATCATTAGAATATCCACGACGACCACGACTGCAGTTACAGGCAGGAAGTTCTAAGTAGGTTAAAGGTATTCAATAATTCTTAATTTAATTTAGCTCAAGACTACCGTTTTAATTACTTACCTACCTACTTGAAAAAATAAAATAGTCAAACGGCCGAGAAAGTTTCAAATGTAGATAATTTAAATGTTGCTTAATTTACTTTTAGTGGTTTAGTAAGATGAATAAAGAATTGTTTAATGACTAAGAAGTTTTATAATAATGTAGGTATTCAAACCATTGTTACTTTTTGCTTGATAATCTTGAGAAATATGTAGGTGAGAAAGTAATATTCATATTTCAAGCTGTGCAAACCAAAAATTACCCGGACGTCTGTCTACCTGCGAGTTTTACAGGAGCGCGGGATGCTTAACGCAGACGAAGCAGGGATTCGTACCTTTTCCGACTCGGGTAGATAACATTACTATGTAGTAAAGGGGCTGGTCACACTGAAAAATGTAACACGAGGACGCATCGCGTTCGCAGCGCCCCTTTCATACAAAATGTAGGTATAGAAGCGTCGATGCAAGACATAAAGAAAAGACAGAGCGTGGACACGACACGCGACACTTGCGTTTGCTGCCCTGCACCACCGCACTAGAGTGTTGTCGCGTGTATGCCCTATCGTTTTGTCACGTCCACGGCCCGTTTACGCCCTGCCCGCGACGCGTCCGTGGTTTACGTCTTTTCTGTGTGCCCAGCCAATAGGGAAGATTTTATCGTAGTGGCTATAGTCTGTTCGAAAAGAGAACGGTTTTGGATCAATCCATTTTGATTTTTTTATAATTTTTAACACACAAAATTACCATAAATGTAGATAAACATTTGCTAAGACGAGACTAACTTCTCAAGTACCAGATTTCTGTATATTTTATCTTAAAATCTCGAGTAAATTTACGTATATCTGGTCAATTACTTATTATTTATTATTATTGGAAATTGCGTAATAATATATAGTTTTTTTATTATTTTTTTTTATACAACTGAAGTGGCAACCAAGCGTACGGCCCACAAGATGGTAAGCGGTTACCGCAGCCTATGGACGCTTGCAATACCAGAGGTATCACTTGCGGGTTGCCACCTTGAGGCTAAGATCGAAAGCCTCATGTGCCAGTAATTTCACCGGAAACCATACCCTTCGAACCGGAACACAGCAATGCGAGCATTACTGCTTGGCGGCAGAAATAGGTATGGTGGTAGTCCTTCCCCGGACGAGCTCTATCACAGAGAACTCTACTACTCTTCGACAACTTCGTGATTACAAGAATCTACAATGCAGATTAAATGTAAGCAGATGGGTTGATCGATGTGTGTAGTATTTTGAATTTTCATTTTATTTTTTATTTTCGATATCCTCAAATATTTTTTTACCATTTTACCTACTAGCAATTCGATAAAGAATTCATTTTGCTCAGATCTCTAATGATATAATAATACTAAGATAATTATTGAATATGTTTATTAGCAACTAGGTACGATTGTGTTGTCCCTATGCTAGGGTTCTAGGGCCCTTAAGCAAATAAAAACTAAATGTTGATAGATTCTCAAGAGTCATTTTCACACAATGTCATGTTACTATACTAACATTTCTCACACGAGAAAGTTAAAAATAAGATTGAAACGAAACCGTCTACTTACATTATTTACAAAAAAGTTCCCGAGGCCGTATTGTGAGTTTATTTGCGTGCCAGCACAGATGCCAGTCAGCTAGTTTATATCGATTATTTGCTAGTCAACTTGCTGTTTTTTGTTGACTCCTGATGAAAAAAAACATCGATGTTCGAAAACTCGCAATTAGTTATTACTCTGTGATTAGGCCTTGGGTATACTTTTTGATGTAGAGTTTGTATAAGGAGGATATTAGTAAGAAATGTACCAAAATATTACAAACACCAATTAACTTTTAATAATAAATTTGTCTATCTTACGTAAATAATAATTTGCAAAAGGCAGACATGGTTTGATTTTGTTCTCTCTTTTTTTTACGACTCGGATAGAACAAAACCAGACTTAAAACTAACCGTAGTAGCTATTGTACTTAAATAAGTTAGTAATATATAGTTAATTAAATGCAATTAAGTATAACTAAGACAAAGTCTGAGGAGTGCAGGTTCTACTCTTGAAAGCGACAAACGATAGTCAAGATGTTTAGAGAGAGATGTTTCATGCTGTCAAAAACGGTTTATCATGCCAGTTTTCGTATTTCAGCTTATGTCAGTGAACTCCGAACTAAGTTGTCACGTAGTCACCATGTAGCATAGGATGAACTACGGTATTTGCCATGATTATCGTTTGTCTGTCACTCCGAACCAAGAAAACTGTCACGGTAAATCGCTTTTGCTATGCCAGCAAAAGTATACCCTTTGACTCGAAACGTCTGCATTGTAACAAAGGTTTGAGACAAATCTACGGCCATCTTTTATTTGAATTGTTTGTTTAGTTATGACGCGTTCAAAACATTTCTATTTTGTTACACCGGCGCGGAAATTATAGTTCTCTCGACGGATCTCGGCCCTCGTGAATTTAGCCGTTTCGATGAGCAATGGACACAAAACTATAGTTCTGTGGCAATGGAGCTTTTTGAACTAAATTGTCTTTGCGCTTCACAAAGGGCTAACTTCTCGATGGTGGCCGAGCTCCGTCAAGAGAACTATTACGCTTGCGGACATTCTACGGCTGATTCGTCGCTAGCCAAATTGCAAAGTATGTTTCATTCCTTATGTGGGCGGACGGACAATGCTTTAGATAAAATAACGTTCTCAGAATATTAGGTCATAGCTAGTAATTTCAAGAAATTTAAAAAATCTTGGCTTTCGGTCGGCATATTTAAATAATTTATAACGACCATTGCGTTTAGAAAACCAACATTGAAATCGTTGAGGTAGTGATGTAAACATCGTTAAGCTAAAATTAATCCATTAACATCATTTCGATGCGAAAGTTACATAAATATGTAAGTTTGATTGTCATGCCATGCATAACAGTTTGTCTGTTACATCATAGTGTATAGTTCTATCAGATCGGCTAAAAAAAATTATGGAAATAGTAGATTATAGTGACATTTCGTTGAAAATTGCCATTTTTTTACACAAAACTGATCATGCTAATAGCGTAAGTATTTTTCGTTTAGTCCGAGATTGTGGCTTCGTCGTCAGATCTACCCCACGGGGAGAAGCCAGGAGCTGGAGCTGGCCAGGGAGACGCCACTGCAGGGGCGGGGAGAAACTCAGCCCGCGGCTGCAGTACCAGGGGGGAAGGCGAAGCAACAGTCAGCAGTCGGGATACAGCCTGGTAAAATACAAACATATACAATAATACATATTACCATTGGAAAACAAACGTGTTTGCTTTCTTAGCGTCACAAGCCCTGTGCCTATAAACATACAATTGCAATATACAATTTTGATATTGTATTAGGTACCTACTTTAAAATATATATATGGTGGTCCAACCATAGACGTCAAAAATAAAAATAAAAGATTCCTCAGATACAGGGGTATTCCTTCCGATGAAAAATGTTTAGGTGAAACGTAGCACTGATGAACCGTATAGACATATTAAACATTTTAACGATTGAATTATATTTGTCCGAGCGAGCGAAGCGTCTCAGTTTCAAGATTGGCCAAAAATGCTTTTGGTTGTCAGTTTGTCCGGTCATTTTGTGTTCTCGCCTACGGTCGAATTGTTTAATTTATCTGGTTGAAACTTGGTATACAGGTTCTATGACTTTATAAAATTTGATTGTCGTCGGGCATTTTGATAGGGGGCGTACTTTCTCCAAAAAGGGACAATAAGGGAGCTGCTGAATATCTCCGCCTGATGTGATTTCATTTCGATGATTTTTATTTTATTTAAAAGGTAAGTATTAACTTTAAATTTGTCTGATATTTGGTGATGATCTGATGAGGGTCTTCAGTGTGATGAGCAAAATAGTTCCTCAAAATGCAATATTGTTGCTCACTTTCAAAGCTCATTTTAGAAGTTTGTGCTTGCGATGTCTGTTCGGAGAACTGCTTGTTCTACAGACGTCATAAGTGTTGAAATGTCAAAAGTTGAAATAGGTTCTGTTGTAGCATTTCTTAAACTTAACTAACTAAAATTATCGTGGTCCTTTGTATTTTAATTCATTAGAAAAAGACTGCAACAATTTTAGTTTAGAAAAGTTACAACAGAATTAACACCAAAATAGCCCTCCAATAAAAAATTTAAAACCAAGTTAAGTTAAGTTTCTTTTTACAGCAAATTACGAGACGGCAAAGACATTAAGAATAATCAATAAAAAATTTGTTTATATGTTCGAAGCGAGACGGTTATAAAATCATGATGGACCTTAGCTGCGGTTGAGTTTTGTTCTTGAATACGGACTTAGTATCGTCCAGCTGTCAAATTTGTATGCGATTAAGCAAGCAAGGAAGAAGCCGGTCTCGGCTTTTTTAAAGTTGTTAGGCCATGACAGAGGCCTTCGGGTGGCCTAGAAACTCTGTCACCAGAGTTGGCCACTGACTCATGAATACGAACGAACGAACGAGTGGAAACAAATTAATTTAAATAAAATTTTGATCTACACAAAAAAAAGGCTTTCGTAAGCCAAACATAATAAGAAAACAAAAAAAAAAAACAGTCAGAAAAAGTTCAAATAATAAATACGTGGTTTGTATTTCGATCTCCTAAGCACTATAATGGCTCGCGGCTTTGTATTTGCGGAAACCGGTATGTTCCAAGAACTAAAAACTTTAAAGATAGTGTGCCATCCACCGATCCACAAGGTCCGCGTTTTGGATTTATGATCCAATCACAACCTATTCCTGCACGCATTGCTAGTACGGCATAAAATTGTGAGTAAAATTACTTTCGCTTGAGAGTGGGCCAGTGTCCTAACAGTTGAAATATTACAAGGAGGTCACGATGATGATTTACCTGGCTTATGCTAACAATAAGCAGGATGACCCCAATAGCTAAGTTCTTCACTGATATGACGGCGAGGGCCATCAGGAGAGTCGAGATAACTCCGAGGGTGAACATCACTGGCAGGAAAATGAAGGATAGCCGTTTAAGGGCATTGTGTCCGAACGTACGGCCGATGTTTACATCTGAAAATACGTTTGAGATAGATTTTTATAGGTATAAATAACACTGGGCAAAGTAAAGGGTAGTCGTAAAGCAAAGTAAAAGGCTAGACTAGGGTTGGATACGACCAAACTCGAATAGGACTGTTCACCGAATAATTAGACGACAGATGTGGCGCAGCGGGCGCAGGTCCGCCTGCGACGCGGCGGTTGCGGGTTCGATTCCCGCCTCGGGTCAAGTGTTTGTACGATCTACAAATATTTGTTCCGGGTGGTCTGGGTATTTTCTATATATAATAAAAAATATCTATCTTTGTATTGTATTGTATTAAGTGTATATCAGTCATTTAGTATCCATAACACAGCTCTGTTTAACAGCAGCTTACCTTGGGGCTAGATGATGCTGTGTGGATTGTCCAGCATTATTTATTTATCTAAATCGTAGTTAATCGCGAGTAAACTGAAGTTTACCTGTATCTTACTCCGCAGAATAGTTATTCCAGATGTTGGTCGAATACAACCTAGATAATATTAATAGGTCATGTATGAGGTAAGCTAAATTTTAATAATTATTTATAAATACTGTATTTTGTTGCTTTCTAATTTATCTTCTACAATAATAGGTGTTAAAAAATCAATCAAACTTTCATTAAAAGATTATAAATTTTGACGTATTCTGTGCTTCAGCTTTTAAAGTAATGACAAATAAATTTACAGCTTTTTATTTGCTGTTGGGTGAAGAAACTTTATAATTATACCGGACCAGTACCATTTAGATTTGGTCCTCGTACATTACCTTGGTCGTTCTCGTGTCTTGTCGTGTCGAATCACTCTCGACGTCAATCAGCGATCTTTAGAGGTAGAGGTAGTTTAGTATAGAATCCTAGCAAAACTAAGTTCCACGTAGATACTTGCTAATAATTAGTTTACGCACGTTCAACAAACTCTGCTGCGGGTTCCGAGATAAAAGAGGTTGTCGGGCATTACCTTGGCTTAAGAAATCCGTGATTGGCGCGTTTCCACTATCACACTTCACTACTGCTATGAAGATAACGACGTAGACTAATGAGAGCACGGTCAATTTGTGACACATTTTCAAAAACTTAATGTTATTTTTTAAACGATAACTTAATAAAAATGCGTCAATGAGCAGTCGATCACTGGTGTATAACTGATCAATAATTGTCTCGAAGCCAGGATATAAAGTGCCCTCCGGAAGACAATGGTCGGCACCACCAAACAGTCACGAAAAGAAAGCGCAGGACAACGTGACCGACCGATAGAAATGTCGCCCTCAATTTTTTCACTGCATAAGGACTAAATAATGTTGAATTGCTAACGGGGTACGGTCCCAGTAGACCTCTGATCCTTATCGAAGCAAATTTGCTGGTGAAAGTCAATTGTGCCTTCGCAGCGAAACTAATTATTAATTTAATTTCCAAGAACTCCACTCGAAGAGATTCTGAGCTAAGAATAACGCTATAGCAAATTGGGCTAGGGTGGAAAGGGGAGGACATTTTCCGCCTTATTTTTCCTTAAACAAAAATAGCAATCGACTAAAAAATTCAAATAATAAATCAAGGATCTTGTGAGCTAATGCCAACTTATGTGCGTCAAGATCAACGAAGTTAAGCACTGTTCCGCGTAGTCATCATTTGGATGGGTGACTGCCAGTGGCAATTTCAACTGATCGCTCCCGTGCTTTGGAGGGCACGTTAAGCAGTCGGTCCCGGCTTTTTCAAAGTTGTTAGGCCATGACAGAGACTTTCGGGCGGCCTAGAAACTCTGTCACCAGAGTTGGCCACTGACTCATACGAACTTACTTACCTAGCGGTTAAAAAAAGGTATAGGTACGGTGACGCCCGGCGTTGAGACACGAGACCAGCTGCTTTCGATGCAAGCTACGTAGTCAGGTCATCTCCTTTTCCGTGAACACTAATTTAAGCATTTCCATTTGTCAAAACCATCACGAAACCCATGACCACCGAATGTTAATCATTACCTACGTTTGTTCGTAATTCACCGATATCCACGTTTTACATCGTTTCTCCAAAACTTTCGTATGCAATGAAATTCGATAGATTCATGTGAACCGGTAAAATGCTGCTCGTCCAAAAAAACCGGTGAACATTTTAAGTAATGGCTGCAAATAGCGGTTAGAATTTACAAGTAGATTAATGAACTCCTAACTTCATTACCTACGTGATAAAGGAGAACAGAGCATAATGATTTTTGTTCCCAACCAAGCTTCCAGTCAGTGGTAATTAATTAATTCCTGGCTCTAACTAGAGCTGCTGCAGAAATCTAACTACTTATTATGGCACTATTTAGATTTCTGTGAGCTAATCAGACTACTAAATTTCGCTCATTCAAAAAGTTCATCATCTTGTTTTTTTATTTCTTATTTTATTTTAGGAAAACGAACAGAACACTTGATAGGTTACAATTTAAAAAAATATAAGAATGTTTAAATCGTGAAAAGTGGAGAGGTTTTACTTGATCTATTTTTCATACCGTTTTTTTATATAGAATGTAATTTTTTAAAACCACAAAGTGGCAACCAAGCGTACGGTCCACTTGATGGTAAACGGTTATTGTAGCCTGTTCTAAGGAGACTGTCTTTTTTACTTGTTTTACGTTGTGCTCTATGGAAACTAACGAACATCAACAATATTTTAGAATAATAAATATTCGGAGATATAGGTACCGTAAAATCGGGGGAGCAGGTAGTGTTTAGGTGGTACATACGTAACCATTTTAATAACTAACTCAAATGTTGCGCAGGTAATAATGAAATAGTATACAACAACTGGGGCTTGTTTCTCTAATTAAAAAAAAATACTCAAACGGCTTAACTTTACTGGCGCTAGCCGCTAGTGAAGAAAAAGCAATACTTAGTAACTTTCAATAACAAAGCTGAAAGTAATTTTGTTTAAGGTCCTTTATCTAGAACTCGTGAGAGCTACGGTCCTAAGCGTTTCTCACATTATGTTTGTTTCGGTTCCCCGATTCAAGACCTATTTTTTTTACTGGTGCTTTTATATTGCTATAATATTGCTGCGCGCGGTCATGCCTATTGTAAACATCACTTGTGTTGGTGTCACACTTTGAGGGTAATTATAATTTACGAGATATAGAGCAGCCACAGAAATATTAGTCCTACGTACGAAATGGCCACTCGCCGTTCGCGAGTTCGTAGGCACTTTAGTAGACGCTGAAGCTATGGGCCATTAGATACATATTATGAGGTGCGTGTTTATTTTTTTGGTCACACACAACACCAGGAAACGGACGACGGAGCGCGGGAAGGATAGGTACTATCTCGCTCTTGCGATAAAACTGGTGCCAATCATGTAATCCACACACACAAATGCACCGTTTACGTACACAATTAAAGACGCGTTTATTTCATATATTTTATTGAGAGTGTCCGTGATGCCAGCAGCTCAAAGGTGTCTTGGTAACCAAACGTTTCCAACGTTTCCGACTTTCGCTGCTGGACTCTGCGGTTTTCAATACAAATTCTGCTCTATTTGCTGTCCTTCTATCTGTTCGACATCATGGTGAATATAATCGAATCCAGTGGTCTTGAATCAGAGGTATAGTTTATGGTAAGAAGGGGCTAATATACCACAAACCTGCAATTTAACTGACAAATTACTGGTCCGGGTATGTAGAGCCACCAGTGAGTAGAGCTTTGGTTCAGATGGCGCGGAATACGAGTAGACCGGAGTAGAGCGAGTTCGGTTCTCACTAAGATAATTGTATTAAAAAGACTGCATTAAAATCCGTTGCGTTGTTTTAAATATCTAAGCATACATAGGGACAGACAGCAGGAAGCGACTTTGTTTTATACCTCTGTGTTTATACTAGTATTTAATGAATTATTACATAATTATACTTACCTAGGTAGGTACTTAATATATTTTTTATCGCTGGTTGAATGTGGAATACTTTTCCGAATTAAATGAGAATATAATAGTTGTCAGATTTGACTACTAACTACTACTAGATAAGTCTAAACTACTAGTCGTAGAGATTTGAATTTGGTATCCGGTCTTGGTGCGTAAAGGTGTAATATGAAGGAGTTTTTGAAATTCAACCCCTAAGGGGGTGAAAAAAGATAAAAACGTTTGTATGAAAAATCATGTTCTTCTTCTTCTTCTTTTACTTAAGGCGTCTCTGGTACTTACAAACTTGACATCCTTCAATGAATTTGATAAAAGTCGGTATTCAGAGGGTGCTATAATTATTATATAAATGGGTTTATAACGCGCCTCGGATTTGTTTGAAACATATTAAGTTCTTAGTTCTTTTTTTTTACAACTGAAGTGGCAACAGAGCGTACGGCCGTAGCGTAAAGGTAAGCGTTACCGCAGCCTATGGACGCTTGCAATACCAGAGGTACCTATCACTCGCGGGTTGCCACCTTGAGGCATAGATCGAAAGCCTCATGTGCCAGTAATTTCACCGGAAAATATAACCTTCACACCGAAAAGTAATATAATTTTTTGTGATAGAGTTCGTCCGGGGAAGGACTACCACCATACCTATATCTGCCGCCAAGCAGTAATACTCGCATTGCTGTGTTCCGGTTTTTCTTTTGTGGGAGCAGTGGTATATTGGTACCAGTAGGAAACGGGGTACCAGTGGGAAAATGATATAGCAAGCCAGCTAGCAAGCCAGCTAGGCAGTTCGCAATTATTTTTATTTTTAAAATAAATACTCTATAGGTACTTTCTAATGCGTTGAAGAGTTGTGGGCAACAGCTAGTTGTTAATAAAATTTAAACATGTTTATGTAGGTACTTACTTCACTTGTTTTAGCATATTCATCTGGTAAGTAGTTCGTACGAGTTAGTGCGCCGCGTCCGTCATGTCATGGTCCAACAAATTCGATTTGTAATAAGTAAACATTATGGTAAAATTTAATATTATTGTTAGATGTTATTTTAGGCGCAAACACAATTCTTCAACCTACTCCAAATTTAATAAAACGCTCCATGCTCGTACTAACAGGATTTACGTTTATAATCGACATAAAAAATAAGGAGGTTATTAATTTCACTGTATTTTTTTTGTAATGTAACTATAATTATCCTTCCATCTGTCTCGATCTTTAGCAATCTCCCACCACTCCATCTCAAACACAAAAGGAAGGATTTGGGGGAGACCTTTGCCCAGCAGTGGGACAATATGGGTTAAAAAAAAAGTATAATTATGATAAACTAAAAACACTATTGTTTAACCAAATAATTTATAAAAAAAATGTTATTTTATTCAAAACAAGATACTGCGCGGTCGTCACTGACTGCTAGGTAATCGCATTGCAAATTGTTCAGATTAGTGCAAGCGTGCAAGCTAAGCAGTGTTAATCTAATGGAAAGTAACTCGGTTTACTTTTTGTAAAAACGGCGAACATTATGACGGACGTAGTGTAGCGCAGACGTGCGTGTCTCATGTCAATAAAATCTCGATAGTTTGTGATACATAATACTTACGTAACATCCGGTACCTATAAGTTTTTAATAAGTAATAGGAGGTGATAGGTAAATAAAACTAGGGAAATCACATGGATTGCATGCATTTTTTTATATAAATTAGGTAAATATAAAGAATTACTTATTACTTTTATGTTGGTAACCTATCCATTCATAATGATAACATACAATAACCAGCTACTGCAAAAAAAAATTCAAAGAGCGCATTCGCTTTCGCTGCCAGTCGTGGTGCGATGTCAACGTACCTACCTACCTCCCGACAGAGGCGGGCGTGGGGCGAAGCCTCGGCTCAGTTCGGCTCCAGCGATGCGCGTGCTAGCCGCTCTCCTCATTATCACATGGCCGTGCCTGGCCGAGACCATACCACAACCAATCCGTAACATATTCGACTGCGCCTGGTCGCTTGGCCCGGCGAAATGTCTCAACGCGCTCACCTCATGGCGAGCCGAAAAAACCCTTACCAACTCCACCATAAGGACCAAATTATCCGAAGATCTTGAGCAGTTCCCGTGGATAAAATACAGTAACAGTAGCGAAGAGGAACTACATTCGCAACTGTGTGATGAAACGGAGAGATTACTGCGGCGAAAATCGCTTTCGTTGACCATGATACCGGGATACCGGTTTGAACTGCTGTCGAAAGGAAACGGGACCATTAACCTGGATGTATACAAAGGTACGAATTTTTCTTTTTATGCTTTGAGCTGATTATATATAACTAATAGAGCCTCATGTAATTAATAAATAACCCATCACTTTCACAGTAGGAAACCAAAATTCCGTTCTGATAAAATAAACAACCCAACAAAATAAAGAAGTTTTAGGTTTTAGCTCAATGAGAACAAAATGTGGTTCTACATTTAAAAATAAAAAATTCATTTGAAATGAGTCGGAAGTATATTAAATTAATTATATTAATTTATATGAAACTTTCACTTTATTTTTTCAGATGGTGGTTTTGAAGCTGGCCGTGGCATGAAGAAAAAAGTTAAGAAAACTTTCTACAAAATTTTGCCATTGTTAATTATACCAGGTTTAATAATGGCCGCTATACTACCCTTTGTGCTACCTGCGTTGAAAATGATGACACTATTTGCAGTACTCATCAATAATATGGCTTTCACCGGAGCCGTGTTCACTCTACTACGGAACAACGCATTCAATGATAAATACGAACATAAAGTGATCTACATTAACGAAGGCTATGAGAATGAAAAGCACGCACACTTTCCACACAATCATGATCATTTTGAAAATTATGAGGAAACTAAAGATGATTTTGTGATCGGTGACGGTAATGAAGAGATTATTGAAGAACAGCCAGTGAATACAGATTGGATTCAACAATACTATGGCTCCAATGACAATGCCAATGCTAATAATTATTTCAAAGTATCTGGGAATCAATATAAGCGTAGCAGTGACACAAAACACTCGAGTCTCTAGGTAGATAAGTTAAAGTAGGTAGCATAGCCAAGGATAAAATATCTTGCCAAAAGTAATCAAATTTTTAGTTTAAGTATTTATTTTTTAGTATTAAGTGTACCTAAAATCCTCTATTTCAATGCAGAGTTATTACTGGTTAATTATTATATTTCAAAAAGTCGGGTGCGTTAAGCTTATACAAAACCAAGGCTGATAAATAAAACAAAATATTATAGTATGTCTTTAAACTGTTTATTATTACAATCTAAAAAATTGTTGAACATCATTAGTTAGTTAAATTATGTACCTACTTAGTCATTACACTTTTCATTGATTTGATTATTTAAACAAACTTAACCGAAAGTAACACAATCTTTGTAACATATTTCAGTAAATTACAGAATTTTGTTAGAATGTAGATGGAATTTTTGGGAGAGTTCCATCCAACAAAAGACCCTTATATGAGTGAAAAACAGGTTTTTGGTGTATCGCCCACTTTCGATATCATTTAGACAAGATTCTAGATATTGGTACCTACCTAGTAAAAGGTGCAACTTTTTGGTGCATACATTTTTCAAGTGTTGATGTACCTACCTACCTATTTTATGTAAAACATTATTATTTAAACGTGTCTGAGAGACGTAATAAATACTTAATTTAAAATAATAGTAAAAACTTATTTAATAGACAGACATTCACCGATTTCTTAACAGAATATATAAATTATCACACGTAAAATGTTTTAAATACTTAGGTAACTAGAGTAAACTTAGGTATATATGAAAGAGTATGATAATTATAACTAAATGAAAGATCATAGCTACCTTTCATTTAGTTATAATACTTATCGTTAGTTATTATTGGATAATTAGACTCAAAACTAAAATAAAATCAGTTAATTGATTAAAAATATCGATGTACCTACACTTTCGTTACAATAAGTGCTACTGAATTGACCTTTCGACCATATTAAATGAAGATTGAAATACATCAGTAACTAATTTCAACATCTTTTTAGTCAATAACGTCTAGGACGTTATATTTTCATTCAATGCAGTCTGAGCAGCAATCAATATCTAAACTACAGTCCACAGAAATCTATTCAGTTTTCCTATGAGTGATTTCGGCTAAAACTTTGTCCTCAGCTGGCATGTCTTGGTCGTCCCAGCCCCATATTGGGTTCTCTGGGTGGTGGTGGTCATCTGAGTTATCTTCTTCCTTCTGAGCCCAGGGATGGGTCCCATCGCCCGTTCTCGCTACCCGATTTTTGATCATCTCAGCTGATACGGTTTTCAAATCATAGGCCAAACCTGCGAAATAATGTTGGTGTTTAGTTATCTAAAGTATTTTTAATAGCTTTTACTGAGCACATAAAGTAGATCAACTTTTTTTAGCGTTCTAATTAGCACTTTACAAATTATAGTGCTTTATTAAAACTTTGCAATATTTTATTCATAGATATCAAAATCTCAGGAGAGGTAGGCTAATGAAAAGCTCTTAGGTAGCTTTATTGGCTTAGACGTCGAACACTTATTTGCGAGGAATGGAAGTTGATGGCTTTTTTTTAGTCTACTAAAGTAGCAAATAAGCTAACGGCTCATCTGATGATCTGATCTGTAAGTGCAGATCAAATCAAGCATGACCTAGCCCTAAGCTAAGCAGACCTTGGATTATGGTTACTAGATGATGTCTTACAAATACACTAAATAGTCATTTTTTATTATTATACATAGAAAATACCAAAAACACCCGGAACAAATATATAATATAATGCTAGACACAGCATCATCTAATAAATAAATAAAATAAATAAATAAATAAGCCTTTTATTCCGACTTTAGTTAGATATACAATGTTATACTACTACTTCACTGTTCTCATAAATAAGTAATTACTATATTACCTGCTTAATTAAAATTATTCACTTAATATCTGGTGTTTCGTTATTTTTTGTAAGTCCGTTTGCCAGTTGGCAAACCTCCTCCATTCTGATCTCTCTCTGGCTACTCTACGCCATGTTATGCCTGCAACCTGCCTGATATCATCGTCCCATCTTTTTTTGTTGTCTACCTTTTTTCCTTTTTCCTTCCCTTGCATCAGCATCATCTAGCCCCAAGGTAAATATTTGCAGATCGTACAAACAATTTTGTCCCAAAGCGGGAATCGAACCCGCAACCTCCTGCGCAGGCAAAACTTCGACAGCTACGCCACATCGGTCGTTGAAGCCAGATTGTCGGCTAATCAGTAATCGAGCTAGACCCTAGGAAGGATAGATATTTTTTTTTTACAATACAGCAATTATCAGTAATGATAGGAGCTATGAGTTTCGCCCCAGGCAACATTCTTTGGCCCCAGACTAATTAAACTTACCGTGCTTAGCAGCGAAGTCAATTAAAGCAGTGGATATGTTAGTGCTATAATTTCCCAACTCAGCTGCCTTGTAGTCCCACGGAAACACGTGGTGGTAGTTGTGCCAGCCCTCTCCGAACGCGCAAATGGCTACTGTCACGTTATCAGTAGCGCCTATGTTTCTGAAAGAGCAACAAGAGGAACTTTGATATCTGCGATTTCAGAACTCACGTTCGATTGTCTGGCCTGGAGTCGCTGACCTGTGCCTGATTCCGCGAAATCTGACGCGAATGTGCAGTAGACATCGTTGACATGCAGCGAGCTTCATGCAAACTTCATGCAAGCGTCACTCTGGGAGGCAAGAGTTGCTCTGACGAATCGGGGGAATTGTTTACATATTGACAGACCCACGACAGACCCTTGGTTGTTAAACAATATATTATATTGTTCTGTCGTTCGTTCGTTCGTATGAGTCAGTGGCAATTCTGGTGACAGAGTTTCTAGGCCGCCCGAAGGTTTCTGTCATGGCCTAACAACTTTGAAAAAGCCGGGACCGACTGCTTAACGTGCCCTCCGAAGCACGGGAGCGCATGTAAATGAGTAGGTATTCATTATTCAGTATTCAGTATCATTTATTGCATCATAATTATGAGGGTAATACGAGTACATGTCACAGGTCTTATGTAATATTAAATAATATCAGAGCAGCCAGCACATAGCTATGTACCCAGTAAGGGTGTTGCACTATAAAATTGAGTAGGAGCGGACCGATTTTAGTATTAATGGATAGGTACCTAGTTTGTGATAATAATAAAATCATTATTTGGGGTAGCAATAAAACCTATCATTCGTTATTTGAGTCACTGAGAAACTGATCAAGTGTATAATAGCTTTTTTTTAATAGCATTTTTTTTAATTTATTTCCAAAAATATAAATATATCTTTTTCTATATTTTTAATACATTCAGGAACTTTGTTATATATTTTAACAGCCATTGCATATTGCTTTATTATCAAAAATACATTTGCTCTAAAAATTGCTTTTGGGTAAAATTTGTTTGATTTCCTAACAAACTGTCAAGTTTGTTCGCGAAAAGGAGTAATATTTCGCTTGAACGAAACATTCCCAGCAACCACCATACGATATAATATCATATGTGACTTAGAATTTTCGGTTCTAATCCTGCACAAACATTGTGCTGATGGAGTTAGGATCAGAAGTTTGACTGCTGCTCCGCTAACAGCTAGAGCTCTGATTGTATGGTAATTTTTATTTCACCACCAGCGCTCTAGTCTGAAGGTGGTAAACTGCAGTTTATTGCACTAATCACAAAGAAATTTCATACCTAAGGTGATGTCATGAATGTTGTGTTATGATGTTTCCGCCTGCAATAGCTGGGTACCTGCTGGCAGTTAACAGTGCGTGACCGACATTCAATCGATTTTCATGAAATTATAATATTTTCCAGATGGAGAAGAATAGTTAAACTAACAATACCCCGAGGCCCCTGAGAAAATGGGGACTATATAGCGAATTTTCAAAACTCGTTCAGGGCGTGTGTGGTCAATCAAAGCGACACGTGACGTGACCCAATCTAGCCTCTCTTAGGCATGATATCTGATTTTTAAAAACTGTTAGACAAATTTTGTTTTCATTCGAAAAGGACGACTGGTTCGCCTCTAGGTGCACCCAAATGTGGTGTTTTCTATATGACTTTTACTGCCCGTAATGAGTTTTTTATCCTCTTTGTAAGTGCGCCGTAATTATCTTAGCCGCGCACTTTTTGAATTCGGAACATCTTAGTGTTCAGCGCCAAAATCGAACGCAAATATTGTTTAGTATAGATAAAGACTGGATGGTACGAAGCCGACAGCCCAATGTCGCGCCGCGCCGCGCCGGCGGGCGGCTGATTAAAAAAAAAGAAATCAAATTAAAAACGCGCAAACTACAGCCCGCGTTTTCGTAAATTTTCACGGATTGTTTGAAATTCATGGTTTAAACAACATGGGTCCTCCCAATTTAATTTTATGTTATTTATCTTATTTCATGTCCACCCGTGCGAAGCCTGGACTAGCCGCTAGTATGTAGCAATAGGTTATTTAGGCAAATAGTGGGCAAATTGTGGGCATGTAGCAATTAAAAGGTTTGCTTTAACTTGAGATCTGATGACGGTGTCTGGGAATTCAGGTAAATTTATTAAGTACCTACCTCTAAGATAATTTGGAGAGCTAGCCTATCTAAGACCGCGCTTCACCCGACCCGCGCTTTAGGTAATTCGTTTTATTTTCATCTAGCGAACCTTTTGCTTTAACAATAAAATTCACCACTTACTTCGTGGTTATAAGACTTCAACTAGGTACACGTTTACGAGCGGTCGCCAAGCCGGGTCCGGTGATATATTTACGTCGCGTCATTGAGGGAGGCGATTTTAGTCTCGTGTTGACGTCATTCGTCTGCTTTAATCTAAGTCTAAACAAAAATGTACACTTACTTGTCATACGGTCTGTTGCCCCAGATATGTGCAGCGGAGTTAACAAGCCACGTGAAGTGCAGTGACACGGTGTACCTCGAAATGGAAGCCACATACCACGACGTCCAGGACTCTTCACCCCACATGTATACAGGGATCATGGCGGGGAATACAAAACAGAGGAGTGGCATCAGCACCAAATAGGTTCTGGAAAAGAAAAAATACGTAAATATTTTTTCTGGTAGAGACTTAAGTCCAGGTTTGACCACAGACAAGCAATACTTGTAGCCCGATTCTGATGATAATCAACGTTTGACGTTTTATTCAGTTCCTACATTAGTTTAGTTCCTATCAAGTTTCGGTTCCTACCAAAAAAAATGTGTTTTATTAAACAGAAGGACAAATTAATTAAAACACTCTATCGATTGTTAGCTTTAAAGTCAAGTCAAAGGATATTTATTTCTTGATGAAGTGCTTGTATAAAAGTAGATGACGGTTAAATAATTAAGCAATAATGTATTTTCATTGTGGTCGAAGGAAGTCGGTGGATGGTAAAAGTTCAAGATCGGTCGTTCTGGCACTATGGGAGAGGCAGGCCTTTATCCAGCAGTGGATGTCTATTGGCTGATACGATGATGATGATGATATTCAAGAGTAAACTGACATATTATTTGCATTTGACGTTTCTTATTCCCTAGAATAGTTATTCCAGGTTTAGTTGAATCCCACCATAGTGCGCTTGTGCAAGTGCAAGAAAACGTACCGTTTCTGGAACATGACAATAGGATCCTTCTCGAGGTCTGACATGTCGACAGTAGCGCCCTTCTCAAAGACATCCTTGTGTTTCCGCAACATCAGCCAGCCGATGTGCGAGAAGAAGAACCCTCGCTTCGCGTTGTGGGGGTCAGCGTCGGTCTCCGTGAACTTGTGATGAACTCTGAAATCGCCAAGTTGTTTTAAGGTACCTAATAGTACATTTGGTACTAGTGTGTAACATTGGTGATTACCGCTGAGGCGCCATTGAGTCTTAAGATAGCCGAGGACGGTAATCATCATTACACACGTGTATCATACGACGTTTTTCAACACACTTGTGAATAAAATAACAAAAAAAAATCTATAACTCACTAGTGAGATATAGCAATGAAAAAGTCATAGTTTGATTATGGGTGTCATTCTGTGCCTAATTGCGATGACCATAGAGCCACTATAACTCACTAGTGAGTTATAGCAATGAAAAAGTCATAGTTTGATTATGGGTGTCATTCTGTGCCTAATTGCGATGACCATAGAGCCACTTTATAAGCAAGTGTGTTGAAAACTATTATTTTCTAAATCATCTTTATTTGACTAGTAGTTTGTAACTTTTAGTCGTTACATATATATATATATATATATATATATATACAAAAATATAATCTTTCTTCTTTATAATATTAGTGTATTGTGTTCGGAAAATAAATAAAGAAATCATCAAAATTATCGTTCAACAAAAAAAGCGACTGCAAGTCACTGTTCGTACAAATTCGGAAACACGAAAATTGGCTTAATACTGGTAAGATATGTAACCTATGATGTTCCGTAGCAAAATGCTTGCTAAGAGTTTTTCCTTTTTGTACTGTAGCTAAGCCGCTGAATAATATCATGACATCATGACAGCCTTCTAATGTTCCCACTGCTGGGACACTGGCCTACTCTCAGGCGAGAGTGATTGGGTCCTAATCCACCACGCGGACCCAATGCGGATTGGCGGATGGCGCATGTCTTTCGAATTTTTAGTTCTTGGACATGCCGGTTTCCTCACGATGTTTTCCTTCACCGTATGAGAGCACTGGCATTGCGCACATACATTTTTCTGAATAATATAATATGTATATATTTTTTCATGTTAGCAAATGACGGGACGGCCAAGTTGCGTCCCGCCTGATAATAACAAATTCTTAAGTGCTACCCAATAAAAAAGTGTTTTTTGTATATATATCAACTTATATTTGGGAACGCAGGAGTATTACCTGTGATCTCGAACCCATTCATAAATATGATTTTGGAAGGCCATGGTTTGCATTAGCGCCAGGAAGAGTCGTAGAGGCCAACGCGCTTTGTAGGCTCTGTGAGCCCATAACCTGTGCGCGCCCGCTGTCACCCCCATTGCTGACAATATAGCAAATGAAATTCCTGAAAGCAAGAATAAATAAAAACGTTTATTGCCGCTAAAATTTCCATTGTATCACGAGGGTTTTCTCTTTATGTGATCAAAAGAAATGTTTTGGATAAAAAAAGAACATAATATGTATGTACACCTGCCTATTCCTGACGATGTGTGTACTCCTTAATAATCGAATACTATAATTATGATAGTTTTTATAAAGTGTTTTCTTTTCTCTTTTCGGGATTTAAATTACCTACCTCTTTCAAAAGGTTTCATTTTTTTTATGAATCTTATGAAACCTATAATCTAAGAGCTAGAAATAATTTATGTCGGATTACCCATAGAAAATATTTTTGTTACAGAGCAAACCAAGAGTTATAATATATTATAACCTACAATAGGACAATGGATGAGTAGGTATTTGATCATTGAGGATTGTGATATTTTATTTTATTCTGGAAATGAAGGATGTCGTACTTATTTAGGTACCTAATTATCTTACCAAAAAGTATAGTCCACGTTTTGCATCTGCCGGTAAACATGAGGTAAAGCCCGTAGAGTGTTGCTGCGTGCAAATATACAAAGGCTAACAAGTTTCTCCATACCAGCTGCCATCTGCAAATAATGAATAGAATGATCATTGGTCATAAATAAGCTTGCCATTTGTAGGAAAAGCGCATATTGTTAAAAAAATCTACTAATCTTAATCTGCAGATAACGGAGACAGGTGATTAACAGTGTGATGAGCCGATTACATTCAAAAAAAGGTCGCTCTCAAAACCAGGGTAAAAAGACGCACACAAGAAGGCTGATAAAAGCGAAATAAACCACTATTATGATAATATGTTTTTTTTTAATTTAGTTTCCAGAAGTCGCAAAGGGTTTCTCTATAGTTTCTATAAAAAAATTCAGCGCGGATAAAGTCGCTAGGCATTCCAGTATAGTCTAAGTATAATATTGGCGTGCCTGCACCAGGTGCACTTATAAGTTGTGGTAATTTGTGATTCTATCAACAGTGCTAAGTACTGTAACGTAGGCACATTAACACTCATGCCACAGTACAGATACCTACTCCTGATATAATCATCGACGTTATCAACAAAATAATTAGCTTTAATAATGGGATTTTACTTCTTATCAGATTTGTATTGTGATTGAGTACGTTACCGGTAGATACTTTCTTTTTTTCTGTTGTTATTGACCTCTGTCGTAGGTTTTATTTTCATCATATCCGCCGGTAAACGTCCACTGCTGGACATAGGCCTCCCCTAAATAGCGCCATGACGACCGATTTTGAGCCTTTACCATCCACCGACTTCCTGCGACCTCTTTAATGTCATCGGTCCATCGAGTGAGGGGCCGTCCTACACTTCGTTTGTCAGTTCGTGGTCACCATTCGAAAAATCTTTATTACCCAGCGTTTATCGGTTCTGCGAGTTATATGGCTTGCCCACTGCCACTTCAATTTACTTATTCTAAGAGCTATATCGGTGACCTTGGTTATTCTACGGATTTTGTTGTTGCAGATTCGATCGCGTAGTGAAACTTCTAGCATAGCTCTTCCCATAGCTCGTTAAGCGACTTTGAGCTTGTGAATAAGACCAATAGTTAGCGACCACGTATCAAAGTCATTACTGGAAACACGCACTGATTGTAGACTTTATTTTGAGGCTTTGCGGTATCTGCGGAAAATAAGCCAAATTCGATAATGCGAAATATGCAATTTCCGAACGCCGGCGCCGTCCCTCCGAGTGGGATTCCTCGGCTGACCTCTATATAATATTTGGACCTACCTAGCTGAATCACCTGACCCAAATAGACATAGTGGTCAACAACGTCGATAATATCGTTCTCAACTGAATTACCAGCATAGGTGCGATAAGTAAGTATGTATGAGTCATTGGCCAACTCTGGTGACAGAGTTTTTAGGCCGCCCGAAGGCCTCTGTCATGGCCTAACAACTTTGAAAAAGCCGGGACCGACTGCTTCCAAATTCCAAATCCAAACAACTTTATTAATCTGTTAGAAACTATGGAACAACTTAGCCAGCTACGTCACGAATGCGATGAGCATTTGACATGATATTATCTGTCTTGCCCATGTTAATTTTGAGACCTCATTCATCGTTGTGAGTGATGTATTCACCATACATGTGGATGCCATACCCGTTCCAGTGCAGAAGCTTCGGAGCAATAACGTCTCCTAGTCTCACCCTCTTTTGCAATTGGATCTTGAAGACAGATAGACATTGTGGCCTTACTATACAGATACTTCAACACTTCAATATACCTATAATTAATTTAGCATCGCTGTAAGAACCGCAACACTGCCTAGGTTTCGACAGAATTTAAGGTTTTTTTGTAATCCACAAAATTATGCTAAATACAGCGTCCGATTATTATACTCATTGGTTTTCTGTATAATCTGCTGTAGCGTATGGATGTGGTCTACGTCGTAACTTAACTTGTTCGGGGGCTAGAAGTCGTCATACCTGCGAGCAAGACATGGCTTAGAAGCGATGTTTCTATAATTCTTCACGAGGATGCTTAAACCTTTTTAAAGAACAGTAGGTACCACTACGCTTCTGTTCCACGCTTTGGCGTTGTACCCTCAAGAATAACGGAATTAATGAGCTTTTAGAAGGTGGTACCGGCGTTCTACCCCTTTTAAAAGTTCAGTCGTTATTCCGTTCTGCCCCGGTGCCTTGTTGTTCTTAGTGCAGTTCGGATCTCGTAATGCTAACGTAAGTTAGGTTTTATTTTACTAATACTTATTCAGTGTTAACCTATCATAAAAGGTAGGTACCGACTTATTAATAGACAAGCCAGACGTTTCCCTGCGAATTCACAAGGGCACATACAAGGTCATTCATTATCAACCTGACAAACTTAAGGGATAGGTTCCACACATAAAAAAAAATATATGTAACTATAATTTTTTTTTTATGTATATTTTGTCTTAAAAATTGCAAGTAAACCAAAAAAAATCGATTACGTTTTTCTGCTCAATTATTATTTATCATTGTTGGGAATCGAGTGAAGCGGCGTAATAATGAAATATTCGAGTGTGCGCGCCCCGTAGCGGGTCATTAACACGCGCAGGTCAAGGACGCGCGGGTTATTGACCTGCGGTTCATTGACGCGCGGGTCACTGACACGTGCCGACCGCTGCCTTTTCGATTTCTAACAAGGATAACTAATTATTAAGCAAAATTACGTAATTTTTTGTTAAATAATAAAAAAAAATGTTTAAGAAAAAAAAAGTACAAGTATTTTTTTTTATGTGTGGAACCTATCCCTTAAGTTTGTCAGGTTGATAATGAATGAACTTATATACAGACAAGTACCGATATACAGACACAAAGTGACATAAATGAACTTTTTTAGGTCAATAGAGTCGAGTGCATTGCTATCAATCCCTTTTTATTCTCCGCTGTCGCCTGTTTTACAGTATTAGCGAAAGTGAAACCATGATGTGTGGTTGGTATGAGATTGGATTTATGTACATTTATGGAACTTAATTTCCACGACATTGCCAATATTTATGGTATCTACCCAGTTTAAGTACTTGCTTTTATTTGGTTTAATGATATAGTAACCGCCTAATCGACAGTGAACTGAGTATGACCGACATGAGAACAGGAAACGCAGGGTACCGATAACTGATTAGGTGTTTAGTTCATCATACAGAACCAATTAAAGAAGATCAGTTATTGTAATTTGTGTTTTTATTTCTGTAAAAAGTTCGAGTTTCTTATAATTCCCGATGCATAAAAATAAAACGTACTTGTAAAACCTATGATTTTAGTCAGTCTGCGTCTGATGGTATCAGATTAGAGTGAATCGTGTTTCAAAACATTATTTTGATAACTGCTAACGTAATTTTGAGCTGTAAGCTCATAAAAATTTAAGATAGGTATATAAGGTAGGTTCCACACATAAAAAAAAAGTACTTGTATTTTTTTTTTCTAAACGTTTTTTTTTATATAAAATTTAAAAAAAATAATTACGTGGATAATTAGGTGTGGAACCTATCCCTTAAGTTTGTCAGGTTGATAATGAATGACCCTGTTTAAAGCGGGTGAGTGCACCGATATAGTTTTTTGCTCTGTGTTACGCGGTGCAACAAGTAAAACATCCAGGATTTTTCGCGGTTAGCTACGCTCGCCGTTGAAAATATCATGAAATTGAGCGCACACCAGAAGTGATGCCAGAAGACGGAAGTTAGAAAAAAGTAGGTACAGGGCATCGAGACGTACATAGTCATTGCTTAGGCCCCCACATGGTTAATCCGGCCCGCTAAAGACATAATCCATTTTATTGACAGAACTGGGTATGATTATAACATTTTTCAAGGGCGCAGCCAATTTTTTTTATTTTTAAGAATAGTAGCTCGTCCCGGGCGCATAAAAGTCTATTTACGGCACTGTATCTACTCACTCATAATCTCTATTTTTCCTCGGCTCTGAGTTGGTGATCCGCAGCGTATCTTCATTTATTGACTTCGACAGTAACTTGTTCACCAGGAAGTATGATTCCGACATATTTACTGAAGTCCTGAAAACAAACAAACATCGGTGTTACTCAATCTGTAGGTAGATGCAAACACTTTTGCACGCCAATAAAACTAGTAGCCTAACATATTTCAAGTAGGGAGGTACATACTTACTTAAATTCAGACTAAATACATTTATTTTATCAGGGCCTCAATTAAAATAAAAGAATATTATGCCGAGCGTAATTATTTTCATCTTAAAAACGCACGCTCCTAAATCGGGAAAAAAGCGATATAAATTAATGCCCTGTATTTTTTAATGATAATAATGACGCAAAGATAAAACGATAGCCAGCCAGCTACCTACTAGACTATATATAGATATTTTGGTACTTTGGAAATACCTAAAGCCTAAAGTTTTCGGTTATGTTACCAAGATCTGTTTCAGATCCTTGATAAAAACTGTCGACAATATGGGACCAATTATTCAGATACTCTAATAATCCTTTATTTTATCTCTACCATTGAATGAAGCGAATTGATTTTTCTTGAAAAAAATAAGATCGATTAAAATCTCGCCCCAAAAAATTATTTCCTTGTCAATAACTGTTTAAATTTTACCTCGATCTGTGAAAAAAATCATTATGTGCTGTGGAAAGTGTGTTCTCGGTACTGGAATTCCTGGAAATACTGGAAACCTTCGTGTTTATGTTAATTCCACTACTAAGAATTCTAATAAATTAAGAATGATAAATGCTAGCGGATCGTTTCTAAACCTATGCAAAAGGACTCTAGACTTCCAGGGACGATAAATTTCCAATCGGTATCGTGCATGACTACAAGGTGAAGAACAAAATGCAATAGCGAGCACGCATGTTCGATTTAGTAAGTGCAGTCCAGGTACCTATTGCAAACGCTGCACGTCATTGTGTACATACATTGGTATATACATTAATAAGAGCTTGAAGTGTCCTGCAGGGCAAAGGCCTCCCTTCCTTCTCTCCCATCATCACGGTCTTAGGCTACTGTGGACGTAGCCCATAACGCATCAGACATGCGGCAGGCATATATGTAGATGCCTCTTGTTTACTTTCCTTCATAAACACAACGAAATTGATTAATTACATTAAATATTTGCATTAAAAAAAAACCAACGTTACCAAGGAGCATAAGATAATTATTTAGTTCAACTTATTAATATTATTATGACCCACTATTATTATGACCGAGTAATTTTTTTATTAGTGGCTTTTGCTTTTTAGGGCATCGTAGTTTCTGAACAATTTTTCTTTTCAGCAGCTTTTGCATTTCAATGCTCATAATATGAAATTTGGGATATTTCTTAATTATGTTTGTTTAGTCGAAATTGGTACATCCATTTCCAATGATCATCACATCATGAAGATGAAATGTCGTTAGTCAACATTAAAAAAACTACGACCTTTTCATGAGGCGAAAATTTACACATCGCGCGGCGTCGTTTGGAAAATCCATGCGCATTATTCCGCTCACAATTTTTCTGTACATTTGTCACTATTAGCTTTAGGAATTAGCACGAGCTTGTTAGTTTTTGCTCAAGGACTTTGTATTTGACCAAAGAGCTTTCGAAAGTTGTAAAAAACATTAGTCAAACTACCACTATTGTTCTTTGTTAGCGTGACACCTAACGCTAATGATAGTCACTAGCATTTTAACTACGAATATTTACAGAAAATAATGTTAAAATTTTTCGACGTTCGTGGTTCAACGATGGCAAACTTAATGGCTGAACAGATTTAGGTGAACTTTCTAATAAATGTAGGCTAATATTTTTCTATGTGCTACCTGTCAGTGAAGCCATAAACACAAAACTGCGTAATTTCATGTCCGCTCAGTTATGTTATTATGTGGCTAGCCTTACTAAGTACGTATAGATTTCAGTAGATCAGTACATACTCAATCTCAGTTATTGTAATGAGATCTTATGCCTAAGATGATAAATGAAACTTGTACTTCACTTTGGAAAGCCTAGTTGGAGACATCAGGCAGATGCAATAGAAAAGTGATAAAGCCTAGCCTAGCTTTCACAAAGCGTCACTTAAGCGTACCGAATCTGCTCAGTGCATGTGTTGTTATATGTATTAGACAGTGTAAGAAGTTATGAAAGGTTTTATTTTTAATTTATTATTTTCACATTGGACAGCAACAGTACGGCAGCGTAAAAACGCACCGCGACACAGACGGCACTATCGAATAACTACATAATAATTAAATTGAACCTTCGCCGTGCCATTATGATACTTCGATCATTTGCCTACATTATAACAAAATCATTGACAATTATTTATAAAGATCTCATATTTTTTAAGGACTCTGGTGTCCGAATCGACAGTAAAAAAAAATTTAAAATCTAAAGTGTCAGTTGGGTGTGCAGTGCAGTGTGCACTGTGTCCCAATAAATTTTGTCCGAATCGACAGCAAGTCAAAATCTAACGGCTACATGTCGGTATCGAAGTTCGGCGCTTCGAGCTGAAGACATCTCAAAGATTATCCATTATGCGAGGCATGGACTTGGGTGGCTCAGCTCATTAAACGGAAAAGGTTGCGGGTTCAAGACCTGGCTGAGTTCAAAATATAGCAAGCAATATATATCTCTATCTACAATAATCAATCTTGTTGTGTTGGTATGTATCAAAGTTTATTGCCAAATTCTTATAGGCTGGGCGTTAAACTGGCGTAAATTCTTCTAGTTTTAAGACGTTTCAAACTGATCCTTGTGATTTTATTGACTAAGTAAAACTATTTTGAATATGAATTAGAAAAAAGTTTTATTCATTCGGAAAGGGAATGAACAAAACTTCGTACAAGTCTGAAAGTTCGAAAGTTATAAGCAGAATATATTAACATTGATACCATGCTGGCAGATGTTTATAATGCTATCTCAAATCTTGCTCTTAAATTATTGATACCGTTGCACTAGTTGGTAGTCTTATATATTTTTCTAGTGTTTTGTATTGGTCTGTTAAATGCCAAAACCGCAACAAATTGATTGAAATCGGTGCGTTAAACTCAAATGTTATGGAGTTAGCAAAAGTGAGAATGGTTGGCATGCTATGCCTATAAAGTATAGTAAATGTATGATGTAGGCTATGCAGCGCTCGCCGCCATTCATCTGGCACTTGTCTTGTTACACAGTCTCTCTGTACCGGAGAAAGTAGACATTAAATAGTAACTCATCTTTGTAAATATAAGACAGTGCTAGCACATGAGACAAAGCGCTATTTTCAGAAATAACATTACATTTGTCTTGGAACTTACGCTTTCATTTAAAGATACCTAAGGAGCAAAACTATTTAAAATCACAAAATGTGAACTGATTTGTAATCGCGTAAGTTTTGTTTCTTTTATGAATCCCATCATGAACGCTTTTCAACTTTCGTAGTCGCGGTAACAATAGACTAGACTAAAATGGTGCAGCTTGGTAAGTTTTTAAAAACACATCGTAGTTTATTGTCCAATTTTACCAGTGACGTCTTTTATGTAGAGCAAAACGGTCAGACAAGGATCAGCAATGTAAGTTTTGGAGGGCTTGGAGTGAAAGAAAATAAAACAAGTTTTTTATCTGGAGGACCTGTATTAATAAGAAAGCTCACTTTCTATGTAGTCCGAATCGCAGAGGCCTTGCGCTCTCTTAAAAAGTGATTTTGCCTCTGAAGCTAATTGATAACTCAATTCAAAATTTAAATATTTGTCTGTGTAGGTTTTGTTTGATTGATTACGTTTAAGAATTATGTCCAAATAGGCCAAAGATTTGTTGTTATCTAATGCCAATAAAAGTTCTAAATATTTTAAACATGTTTTGGTTTGAAGTGTTCCAGAAATGCGACGCCGTTGCGGGGTAAGATTTTAAGGGGTAAAATATTGAAGGGTAAGATTCTGAAGGTGTCATCCGATATTTAAAAGTTATTTTTTCTCAATACCCTGCATGAATATATTGGCCACATGTGAGACAGGTGACCCAATTATTAACTCCTCCTCCAGGGAGAACTTTTCACTGTAAATCTAAAGGACGATGTTTTACTATAAGCATAGAACAGATATTAGGTTAACTGGTACCATACCAGGTTATACTAATACCCGTTCGTTTTGGTACTTATTGGTAAAGACTGGTGCATTTGGTCGGGAGTTGCGACTCTGTTAATTTGTACTATCGTTACTACACTCCACTCCGGGTGAAAGTGCCGGCGATCTTGGCGCAATCTTATTGACTCAAAGTCGAGGTCAAGCGCAGAACAAGTTTCATTCTCATTATGTACGCACCCGAGGAAGTAAAAGTTAGTGTAGGTATTGTAAGTAAACTGTAGGTACAGAATTTGACAGAGACTCTTTGTTAATTTAAGTACAAATATTTTTGAGATGCAGGCACTAAATGTGTTGCTTTCACTTATCGTCTTAAAACGGCAGATGACTTGTTACCACGTGTTATTTTTTGCACTAAAGGTTTTTTTTGGTAATCATACTACGTACCTAAACAATGACGTGGTAGGTATAAGATCAGCTTTCTTTTCTTGATATCGAAAGCCGGTAACTTAATTTTTTGAAGAACACGCTATCCAACTGGCTAAAATTGGCTAAATCGTATCTGTTCCTAGTCCTAGTTCCTAGTCAAGCTTAAATACTGTACTATTAGTTATCAAATAAGGACCTAAAGCTTTAGTTAACCAAAACAAATAAAGCAAATAATCAAGAACAGCGTGTAGAGAATCTTAATTTCGTTGGTCGTCAAATACTCTTGCATCAAGGTCTCGTATTCAACCATCGACGTTCTCCAGGGCAAAAATGAAATCGCGGCGCGGTAAATCCGCTTCATAGTAAATGTTACGCTTCAGCCTGTCTAGATGTTTCCAGACTTTTTGATGTTTTAATCTGAGTCATCTGGAAAATCGGCACCCATCATACCTACTGAGGAACGTGGCAAGCAGCCATCCTTACGTCAGAATGGCTGTTCAGCCTTCAATTCAAATTAGGACCTAAACTGAATTGTCAAAAAATTTTGTATTATGACTTCAATAATTATTAATTTCATGGTACAAATTTTTTTTACAATTTAGTTTAGGTCCTAATTTGAATCGCTCTAAGAGTTCATGGTATGGGGTCTGTTTGTTATTCATTGCGTACTTGCATACTTTAAAAGATCTAAGCGTACATACATACATTATGAGTAGGTACATACATACAGAGAGAGAGACAGCGGGAGGCGACTTTGTTTTCTCATAAGTAATGGAGTGACACCCCATTTTATCCGTTTAAATGGTTTTTTTTTTGAAAACCCTGAAACATGTGTTCAATTATTTTACATTGAGAGTATTCGAAATAAGTTTCACGCCAATCACATTACCCGTTAAAAAGTTCTTATAGAAACTTTGACACCACATTTTACCCTTTAAAGATGTTATTTAGAGAAATCATGAAACACATGTCTAAAAATTTGTATTTAAAAAATCTTTATTAAACAAAATAAAATATGTACATAATTACATTACATTACAAAATATACAAAATACATATGAAACAGTTGAGCCATCTAAAGACCGTTACAAACGACCTATAGATAGCTCAACTGATCCAAATCACTACCAGTAGGAAGCGTTCCCAACATGCTGGCTGCATTTCCACGTTGAATGGAAATGCTGATACGTTATGAACCAGCCTTTGGATCACGCGTCGCTTCGACCAGAATTTTTTTATAAATATTTTCAAAAATTTTTATACTGAGAGTATTTTGACGAAGATCCACGTTAATAGCATTCCTCGTTAAAAAGTTACCATGCCTACAAACTTTGACACCCCATTTTACACCTTTTATGGAATTATTATGAAAAATGTTGAAACACGTATAAAATTTTGTATTTAAGTATTTAAACAAAGTTTTAAGCAAATCGCATGACGCGTTAAAAAGTTTCATAGAAACGTTTCCACCCGTTTTTATTCCTTTAGGGATTGTATTTCTAAAATCGTCTTAGTGGGTGGTTTTGTTATAAAAGAATGCTACCTTCCAAATTTCAGCTTTCTAGCTCCAGCGGTTTCGGCTCGGCGATGATGAATCAGTCAGTCAATCAGGTTAAGCTCTTTTATATTGTATAGATAGAAGGCAGTAAATACTACTAAAATACCAACTATTGTATACTCTCAGTGGCAGACGCTCCAGGCAACCAGCCATTCTAACGCAGCACATGAGGTTAAAACCTTGCTTGTTCGATTTCTAGTCCGTGGTAGTTTTATTATGATTTTAATTACTTTTAAGTAAGATTTCTCTAATACCTAATTGAAGAGCAGTTTTTCTTCTTCAGCACCTTGATAATCACATAACTACATCACTATTATCATCGTCATTACTTTTACTGTATATGGTTTTAAGTAACAGTCGTTGGTGTGTCTACGTAAATAAATAAATAAAATATAATAAATAAATCACTATCACTACAAGTTTGAATTTTTGTTCCTCTATAACTCGATATCCACTGAACTGATTTGGCTGAAATTAAAAACATATATAGATAATGACCATAGGCTACTTTTTATCCCGAAAAAAGTACGGTTCCCGAGTTCCATCCATGTGAACGAAGTGGCGTGCAACAGCTAGTTTTTAATAACTGTAGGTACCCGATTTCTAACATCCAATAAGTGGAGCACTATCTGAATTTTATATCATGCTAAAGCCATAAACGTTAATTTTCTTGTAGCTCATACTACCATTTTGTAAAAAAAAGGTGTAGGTTTTATTTATACGTCGTTTGACGTTGTTTTGTATTTATTTACTGTTGTTTTTAACAAAAACCGCATTCAAATCGGCCCACAATTTTCAGAGCTAAGACGCTTATGACAACCCAGTATTAAAAATACCAGCCTTACTATTGTTATACTATATTATTAATATATCTATTATATTACTGGTCACTATAATTTAAGTAACTCAAAAACTATGAGGCCTTAGTTCGATGTATGAGGCTGGATTCGACCAACATTTGGAATAACTATTCCGCGGAATAAGAAATATCAAATACAAGTAAACTGTCAGTTTACTCGCGAATAGACGATTTATTCGGAGAATAGTGCTTTTTCGAGTTTGGTCGAGTCCAACCTTAAAAAATAAATATATTTAGGAACGCCCCACACGGGCAAGTCATCATCTTACACTATAATTATCTAACCTATTTTGTTTTTTTCAATCGCTTTACCTTTACCACCCCTTTCAGGAGTAAAAAAGTCGAAAATCTCCAATTTTAGACTTTTTCCTTAAATTGTGTCACAAAAGCTTTTAGCATTACTAATTCATTAAAAGTTGCGCCGCGGAGTAAGACATGTGGATGTTATATCCACCCAAAATGTTCTCAAAAGCACTGGATATGTTTAAGACGCCGAGTTAGAATGGGTTGGGCATCAACATCAATGGCAAATACATCTCGCACTTACGATTCGCAGACGATATCGTCATAATAGCAGAATCGTTGCAGGACCTACAACAAATGCACAGCCTAGCTACTGCTTCACGACGTATCGGCCTGGGAATGAAGAGTGGTTACTGCCACCTCGATAAACACATTCCTAAAGTCCTATATTAGAATCAGTGTTTATAAAGTTAAACCTGCCTTTTCAACACTGTGACCTAGACACATCACCGAAAGCTGCTCGTCTTTATTAAAACAAATAAATAGATGAATAAATTCAACTCTTATAGGATGCAGTGAGAAGAAGTTTGTATGAAAAAAATCAGCACTGACAGAATCCTATTTTTTAGGTTGTTAAAAATAGGTGCTCAATTGGATATACTTCGAATAAAAGTATCAGTCACAAAAATCAACATAGGTCAGGTCAGAAGTTTAACCCTTTGACTATTTACAGAAATCTTTGGATTTAAGACCTTGATTTGTTCAATTCAAAGTCTTGATTACAGGTAGACTAAGTTCGTGTGCGATTTCTTCATAATTATTTCTTTGGTAATGATGTAATCCGTTTACGACCCAGTAGGCAAGTACTTACCTAAATTATAAACAGTTCGTTTAGCAGTTTTAATTTTATCAGGATGGAATTATCTGTTATTATAAAGCCAGTTATGTTTTCAAAGGCTACATTTGCATGTGCTGAAGAATATATAAAATTGAAACTTGACTTGCAAATTGGAATAGACTGTAATATTTTAGTAACTATTTAGTAATTAAAAAAAATAAACGTAATATAGCGGAGCGGTCTGTTGGCCTGACGGTATACCTTCAAATGCCTACAGAACTTTAACCTACGACCTTAGAATCGGAGGGGTCATCACCACTAGAATCCCAGTGCTCCTTTGGGGTCTATTAGAGGTTCACTATGAAAGGAAGTTATTAATCCCTAAACTGTTATAGGGTGATGGGCTAAAGTAAACTAATAAAAATGGTCATGGAGTAAGTCTTATCGAGTGAAGTCGCGTGGAGTCACTTGTGTATATTTTAGAACATAAAATACATTCATAAGAAGGGAGAGAAAGTGACGGTATATAGAGCTACAGGTAAAAAACCATTTATTATGTCTGCTAATGAAAAGAAAATCTTATTATTTCTGGTATCGACTCCACTCCATTAGAGCGGAAACATCCCGTGTCAAGAAAGTTGATAGATAGAAGAGCCCGGATCTTGAAAAACGCACTCACACAGTGATGTTATCCACGGTCAGCGAAGTCCGCCGCATCATCATGACCTCTGGCTTAAACTATACCTACTGGTATAAAAACTACTGGTTCGATTTAAAAAATTCTTTTACCATTAGAATGCTACATTATCCCTGAGTATCATAGGTTATATCTATTATTGGAAAAAAATAGGTAACCCTACTAAAATTTCAATAATGTAACCCAAGGTGTAAATTATTTTGCCATAAAATGTCTTTCATCGCATGCGCTGCGGAAACTATTGCTCATAGAACAAAAAATGTTCTAAAATATTATAGAACATATTAATATCTACAAAAAACTACTATATATACTCATGTCTGTTTAGTAAAAAACGACATTAAAAAAGATCTAAGCGTACCGTACATACATACGCATACCTACTTACATACATAGGGCAGACTTTATTTTGTACTAAGTAAAGATAAAAACGTTTGAACTACAAATCTCGTCCCAAAAATTATTTTGCCTCAAGCGGGATTTGAACCCGCAACCACCGCTTGATACGCGGGCGCTCTACCAATTGAATCAAATCAAATCAAATCAAATCAAATACATTTATTGCTGTCATATGGTACATTATGTAGTTGTTACAGAATAAGTAGTATCATACATGAACCCTGTTATTAGGGTATTGCAACATGGAGAAAGGCCGAGGTTTATGCATTCGGTATTTGTAAAAAAGTAGATAGGTTTTTAAAATGGGGTTTGCAACTATCTCGTTTTTTTATATTGGCTATGATGCGCACGCATTTTTTTTGTAGTATAAACAGGTCATGTGGTCATTGAGCTATCGAGACATATCTCACTTGGACGAAATAATCATTACAGGGTAAACGTAGCAGTTATCCAAGCCTGTTCAATGACTAAAGTTAATTTAGTTCATTGACGAGAGGTGTCGCATTGCTTATAACTTGCTCGATTGTATGTATTATTTGTGGTCTACGGAGCTGAAACCTTTGCGAAAGCCGGCTTGTTCAATTGGTTGTTGGATTTCTATATACTTTTTAATTCGTTTTTCTAAACAAGTGGCGAATAGTTTGTAGACGTTAGGCATCAAGCTTATTGGGCGGTAGTTTCCTACATCAGTTGGATCATCTTTTTTGTACAAGAGCTTTTTGTTGAAACAACGTTGAACAAGTTTGTTAATGGTTGAGTTAGTATAAACTTTGATAGTTTTAGTATCTCGTTTATTATCAGGTCCGGGGCTCTTGTCAGGCTTTAATTTCATTAAGTGTTCCATTATCTCCTTTTCATCCACAGGTTCTATCATAATTGGTTCTTCTTTAGACTCTGACATCGGAATTTTTTGAAAAATGTTTATCCTGATTTTTGTAGTCATTTTTAATACTCTTGTTAGTTTATTTATAAAGTGATTTTAGTTGTTGTTTGTCTTCTTTAGATAAGTTCACTTTATTTTGTAGGTCATGTCGTTTTTTTGATTAGTTGTTTTGATTCTTCGCATAAAATTTCAGTTTTTTTGATAGTTTTTCTCGTTTGCTGCCGTGTGTTTTTTAAGCTATTTCTTATTGCTTGATCCAATTTTTCAAAGTATATTTCAGCTTTGTCTTCATCGTTTAGTATTTTGATTTCGTCTGTTAAGACTTTTAAATAGTACTTTTGGTCCTCTTCTGTTTTCAGAATGGTTTGAGCGTTAACATCATTTGTTCTTTTTTTCTTTTGTTTGTTTAGTTTCAATGTTGCCCGCAGTAATTTATGGTCGCTGGAGTAGGGAATATTTCTAAGAACTTCAACATTTTGAAGCTGGATTGGTTTGTTGTACAGGATGTAATTGATTTCATTTTTTGTTGCTTTATCGGGAGACATCCAGGTCCACCTTTGGCTTGGTTCTTTTTTAAATAAGGTGTTGGCTATCTTAAAGTTGTTTTCTAGAGCAAATTTTGCAAGTTTCTCTCCTCTATCGTTTCTTTTACCGAATCCAAGAAATTTTTCGGCGTATGTTTGGGCTTCTTGTATACTGCTATAGAATGTATTTATTTCATCATCTGTGGACTCGGATGTTGGTGCGTATATCTGGATTATTGATAAGCTATAGTCATCAAATTATAATTTCAAAAGACAGACTCTCTCTGTAAGACCAATGAAAGTTTCGATGTTTGATTTTAACTCTTTTTTGATAAGAAAGCCAACTCCGTATCTTCCTGGTCGTTCCCCTATGTAACAAAAAATATGGTCTTCATCTTCTATGATAGAACTTCCTTCGTGGCGGATGTCTGAAATTCCTATTATGTCATTTTAATATTTGTTAGAGCGTACTTCAGTTGCAGCATTCTTTCTTTTGATGATAAGGATTTTACATTGTATGTACATACGTGTAGTTTTCTTGTTTCGGGTTTTTTACTTGCTGGAGGGTTTTGTCATTCACCTCTGCGGTGACCAACCGTGTTGGAGGGGGAGGAGGACGTCCAGGAGGACGATATCTTGTTTTTATTCTGTGCTTGTATGGCCCTTCCGTCTTTTGTTTGGTTATTATGGAATGTTGATGGAGGTTTGTGGTCACTAAAACTTCCGTAATTTTAGGATTTTAACCGATGTTCAGAGTCACTTTTCACACTTGATATTTTGTTGATTTGCATCGAATTTTCTTGATGATAATAACAAGTCATAGGTTTATTACACGTTTATTTACACAACTTCACAACTTTTGCACTGGAAAAACGACCATTTGTATTTTAAAAGATTATTTTTCGACAGAGATGATGTTGTTTGCGCGACTGTAGCGCCCTTTCTCCTGTAGCGCCCTTACTTAAAGTTAATACTTACCTTTCATATAAAATAAAAGTCATCGAAATCAAATCACATTAGGCGGAGATAATGGTTAATAGGTTAAATGTCACGATGATGATTATGATGATAACAATACCTATACCACAAATAACTTTACTATAACAAAATACTCTAAATGGTTATTTCTCTAATATCCATTGTGCCTATGTTTTGTATAGCTAACTAAACTTGGCGATTTCCGATTATTTACAACATGCGTGTGCCAGAAACGTTAGTCGTAAAATTTATTCAAGCAATACAAAGAGGCCAGCGCCGTACCACAGTCTAGGGTTTAGCAATTGACTCTACCCGCGAAAGAACTAAATATGCGCCTTTTCTGCAAAACTGCGGACTGCTATTATAGCGGTGGTTAAATGTCAGAGACACGGCAAACATTTACTTAATTGTTTTTTTTAAACAAGGGTCGGCATCGAAAACTCATTTCATCATCATCATCATCATCATCCACATCCCGATTTCACCCACTGCTGGGTATAGGGCCCTTTTTATGTGCCACACCTCTCGGTCCTGTGCTAGTCTCATCCAGGTTCGGCCCGCGATTTTTGTTATATCGTCTGCCCATCGCGCTACTGGACAACCAACCACTTCTCGGACGCCATTCAGTTAACGCCTTACTCCACCTGTCGTCACCTCGCCTTGCCAAAATTCATTTATTTTATACATATGTATAGGATTTGAAGTAAAACCACTTTTTTAATATAAGGAAAGCCGCGTTTTTTAACAATGCAACAAATGAAATATAGATAATCATCAACGCATGTTTACATTATAAACAGAGCCTTGAAAATAGCCTCTAAGGCTCATGCTCATAGCCATTGGGTAAAAAACAACAGAACTTTGGAAGTGTTTTAGACCGACTTCAAAAAAGGATCAATTAGGTTGTATGTAGAGTGTGCAGAGAAAAGCCACCAAGATACCGCAAGCCCTTCGTCGTCTATCCTACACGGAGAGACTCCGTGCATTACGCCTCACTACCCTGGAAGAAAGACGCCTTCGCGGTGACCTCATTGAGACCTTCAAGATCCTTTCTCGAATATACAATCTGCCCGAAATTCATAAAATCTATGTTATGAAGGAACACATCAAATCATCTAGAGGGCACAATTGTAAAATAAACCATTCACCATCTAATACAAACACTGCACAACACTTCCTCAGTAACAGGGTGGCCCATAACTGGAATCAGCTTCCAGAAGAAGTTACTGCCACCTCGATAAACGCATTCAAGAATAAACTCGATGCCTGGTTGCGAACAAATAAACTGTTAACAATTAAAAACAATCAAGTTTAATAGAATCAGTGCTTATAAAGTGAACTTGACTTTTCAACACTGTGACATAGACACATCAGCGAAAGCTGCTCGTTTATTATTAAAATAAATAAATAAATAAATGTTTTCTACGCGATTTTTCCACCAATATATTATGAATTGATTTTGATGTTTTTTTTGTTTGATAGGTAATACTTCAGAGGTGGTTCCATTTCAATTTTATCGAAATTTAATTTATTCAGTAATTTTTGAATAAATTATACATATAAAACGTGTCTCGTATCACCACGATCCAACGAAACATTTTTTTTTAATTTGGTTTTGGTTTTTGTATTTTTCTAAATTATATTTATTTTTTTAAACTTCCAAAATGACTTATGGATTTTTTATAACCTACTTCTTTCATGCTACATTTGTAAAAGATTCATGTTTATCTGAATGAATTATTATTTTTATATCATTTAATAAACATTTTAATGAAATACCTAGCATTTATGTTCAATATTGCGTAAAAATATTTTAGTTTTATGCCATAATCAAACCTAAAACAATGGAGTGTCAAATACATAACAATTTAACATTTTCTTGCACCACGAGTTTACGTCAATATTTGTACCAATTTTATTAACCTATTGTTTTGTAGCCACTTCGCGTTGGTAAGTATTTTTCGCAATTATGCAATCCGAAGTTTGATTGATTTATATAACTTTAATCAAATTATTTAACATCGCTGTACCTAATAAAAAATCATCGAATCATCATTGTTAATAAGAAATAATTTAAACTTGCCTCTTATCCCAATAACTAGAACACAACATTACAAAAATTCATTTCAAGTTGCCGAGTAGAATAAGGTAATGAGAGCGTCCCACTGATTTATAAAATAAAACAAACTACTTAACCTACTTGCTTAAATATATAAATTTTTTGTACATCAAACTAAGGTTTTATCCTACATAAAAGAATGTTAACATAAACTAATAATATATTCTAATGTAATGGAATCAGGTTGTTTAAGTCTATGCTTGTAGTAACACCATAAATATACGAGTACGATCTTTAACTGTAAATTTTAAATTTATTTCAAAGTTAACCACAGTCATGGCTTAGTAGAGCAAGAGGTTTTGATACTGGATATCAGAGTATCCAGTATGAAAACCTCTAGTGACTAGAAAAAGGGTATCTTAAGAAAGGGTGGTTTCATTTGTGACGGACGGACGAATAAATAATTACACTAAGTACCTACATTGTTAATAAAATTTACTGTTGGTGTCACCTGCGCGTTTTTAGGTAACCGTTTTAGTATTTGGTTTTCCTTTAAACTTTAATTTAACTTTTAAGCAAGATAGAGTTCAAAAAAAAGTTTGGTGATGAATTAAATTTTTAGTATCTAAGTTTTTTGATGGAGTCGATTAAAAACTGTTTTAGAAAACTTTTGCGAACTGTATTACCTGTATACCTATACATAAGAAACACGTAAACATTTATAGCGCAGCGGGAATTGAACCCGCAGCCAAACATACATAATAATAGATAATTATTGTAATTAAAAAAATTATACCTAGTATTTTAGTTCATACAAGAAACTAGATGTTAGTAACATTGCTAAGACATCTAATTATTTATTTTGTGATGTATTGCAGTGAAGTGCATTGTATTGCAAATCGGAGCGTAAAAGATTGTATTATATTATACCTACCTACTTACAAAAAAACCGACGTAATATTTTTAGTGAAACTTCTAGCTGTACTTCTACATAGTATAAGGACTGATGATTATGATCATAGACATTATGCTAACATCCAGTTAGTATTTAATTATAATTAGTTAGGCTATATAGATAATAATCATTGGAATCAATGTAAGTACCTAATTAATTGTAAGAGAAAACATTAAATAAAATTTATTTTTCATTACTACTTACACGGAACAACACCAATAAACTTAAAAAATACAGTAGTAGTAGTGAAATACTAATTTAGGGTTTTGTCGTGTCCTAAAATGTTGACCCTGCTTTATTTTGGCCTGAATTAAATAAAGTTTTTACCTGTCTCTCTATTACCCATGTTTGAGAGTGTATTTTTTGTAATTGATCAATGATCAACAGTGATCAGCTGATTCCATTGAAATTCAAAAAATGAAGCCTTTCACTCTCGCTTTATAGTAGGTCGTAGGTAGACCAGTGCCTTTTTTTAATTTAAAGCTATAATTTACTTGCGGTGCAAAGTTAAGTGCGATTTACATTGGGTCAGTGACTGACCCCAAATGAAGTCAGTGCTGACTTGAGAACTGACTTTATCTGTTTATAAAGGGTCAGTACGCGAGAATTTGAAGTCAGTACTGACCCGACAACGTTTACATTATGTCAGTAGCGGGTCAGCACTGACTTTGCTCGAATTTGGAGTAAGCAATGACTTTGCTACAGACTCAATGTAAATCATACTTTATGATGGCAAAGTATCAAGATGTTACCATCCAATCGTGTCCCATGGTTCCGAGTAGGTACCAAAAGGCAATGTTGCTGCGTTGCGGTCGGGTCGGCATTGATGTTTGCTTGCAACTTGCCCTTCGCCTGCGTTTACTGAATACCAACTAACTGTTGTTTATTCTGTGCCGTTGTGCCATTTCTCAGTTTCACACTGATGTTTGCCTATTCAAGTGGTTTTTGCATACGTTGCCTTCAACTTTGTAAAATTATTGTGTTCTTAAAACGTGGACGGTTAGATAATGTTCTATTCAAATGGGGGTCTTGACGACTAACTTTGCAGGCAAACTAGAAACAAGTACCTACTGGCTGTTTTAATTTGTATTTTGTATTTTGTAAAAGGAACTTGTTTTTAGAAGAATATTTTATTTTATTTTATAAATTTTTCAACCAGTCGTCGTCGCGGTAGACCTCGGAGAAGATAGCGGGACGATCTCGATACGCACCTTTAAGACTGGCCTACAGTAGCCAAAGATCGAGAAGTGTGGAAGAAAGGGAGGGAGGCCTTTGCCCTGCAGTGGGACGATATGGGCTAAAATAATAAATATTTTTTTTTTATTATTTTAGGAGTAGATCTGAAAACTAAAGTTTTCAAAAAGGCACGAAGGCTTCTCTTTTTATTCTGCCATCGTGCAGTTTTCAATAGGGCGTAAAGTCAGCTGACAATCATGACCATCTTTCTAATATTTCCCACTGACTACTCTCGAGTTAGTTAGAGACTCTATCACTCTTACTTAGAGTGATACTCAACACCACAAGATAATTTTGAATTTTTAGTTCTTGGACGTTTGATTGGTTTTGGTCACTTTTTTTTCAATTGAAATATCTGTACATGTAGTGCACGACTAGTATTATAACTACCACTAGACAACCAGTGCTCTCTAACCATTATTCAAGTTTTTAGTTGCCTACGTCTGTTCTTGTTCTAAAGCCGGTAGGTAAATGAAATAAGGAAGTTTTCAGGTGTGTTATTAAAAAAATAATAATAGCACAAGTACGATTAATAGTGGATGCCAAGCCTCCGCCATGACTAGCTGAGTATGATAATGACAAGAGAAAATAATACTTCCATGACTTTTGCTTCAAGCGTCAGTAAAACTTTTATTTTATTTTTACTTGCCACCGTTTTGGGGTTTCTGGTTGTTTTAACAACTTAGCCAGCTACGTCACGAGAGCGCTTCTAGTCGCGGTCGGAACAGCAAGTCTCAACTAAAGAAGTTGGTCACCAGAGTTTACTCAGGTACTTATAATTGCAAGAAACCGACCTTCTGTACCTATTTACCTTGTTCTGTGCTTCAAGCAATGACGTTGTTTACAAAAAAGGTTAGTAGGAGCACACGATTAATTAAAATAATTGCTTTAACTCAGGTTATCACATGTGAAATGGTGGATTTAAATTAAAGTACTTAATCAATTTTTTATCGAGCTTCGACAAAACTATAGAAAAGTTAAAACGTTTCGCTAGGAACAGACGGTAGGTCCCAAAAACGTTCCCCGATTAACACTGGCGTTACCCGCTTTTAAAAATTTGCAGGAATTTCTGAATTCGCCATTAAAATCGGGTATTTATTAATCGTTTGTGTAAATTGACCTTAGGACTACATATTATTAAGTAGTCGTATGTAACATAAGTACTTCCCTAATTTTATTTTTGTAAATCATTGCAGCCATAGGTCACAGATTTCAATTTTAACCTGCGATCCGAGAATGATTCGAGTTTTTAGCCGTATTGTCAATGGCTTGCGAACGTGTTGCGAACAAAGAATTCACGCGAATCACGAATCGTGAAAAAAAGCCTAAAACGCTTTTTTTTTTTTGACGAATCATCAATCAAAAATCAAAATCAAAATCAAAAATTATTTATTCAGTAGAATCACAAGGATCACTTTGAAACGTCTTACAAGCTAGGAAAATTTACACCAGTTCCAACGCGCCCATGCCGTAAAAGAACTGGCAACAACACCGGCTGGGTTCCTATCGCTTTTTTGGCATGACCTTGCTATTGTTATGGATTCCAAGTAGAGTTGGAGCACATTCGTCCCAAGCTTTTTTATCATCTAGGTAATCGGTTGTTTTATAGTAAGCTTTTTGAGACAGATTTTGTTTAATTAAGTTTTTAAATTTGACAATTGATAAATTTTGTATGTCGCTTGGGACTTTGTTAAAGAAGCGTACACATTGCCCTTTAAAAGATTTACTGACCTTAGTGAGCCTAACTGTGGGAACAGCGAGTTTATTTTTATTTCTAGTATTAACATTATGATTATCACAATTTTTTTTAAACAGATTAATATTCACATCAATGACGGGTAGGTACCTTGTAATTGAGCCGTTGCATAACGTTCCTTTAGTATCATCATTATGACAGCCTTCTAATGTTCCCACTGTCCCAGTGGGAACATTAGAAGGCTGGCCTACTCTCAAGCGAAAGTGCGGATGGGTGGATGGCACAGTCTTTCGAATTTTTAGTTCTTGAACATGCCGGTTTCATCACGATGTTTTCCTTCACCGTATGAGAGTATTGGCATTGCGCACATAATTATTCTAACAGAAAAATCCATTGGTGCACGACCGGATCCACGACCTTAGGATCAGAAGGCAGGGTCACTACCACTAGACCAATGCTCACTAGGCCACCAGGGTTCTTTTAGTTTATGTACCTAATTTTGTTGGTGATGTCATGCCACGTATTGCAAATTGCAAATTGATCAATTGACAATTGGACATGTAGTCGAATATTCTATGAAAATGTCTAAGAATAAGAGGATAGACTCTACTACGTCGTAGCGCTACGGCGTAGGCTAGTAGGGTCTGAAAGATCGGGTGTTTTCTCCTGGTCCCATTACTTTGTAAAGAATTACAAATACAAGTAAACTGCGTCAGTTTACTCACGAATAACTACGATTTATTCGGAGAATAGCCTATTCGAGCCCGAGTTTGGTCGAATCCAACCTTAGTGGAACAGTGTTTACTTAAAAACAAAATAACTATTCTAAAATTATAACTACTGACGATTTACATGTTTACATCTTTCCAACCATTCTGTTCTGTGTTTCCAACAGTAGTTTGCTTGTTTCCAACAGTAGTTGGTCATTTAGCGGAGGTTTTTGGTCTACTTGGCTACTTTTAAGATTTTCTAATTATACTTACCTACTTTCATAGCAGAAACAAGGTTAATATTCTCATCAGAAAGTACACCAGTAAGCGATACATTACGCTTGTTGTAGTGGTGAGGCGAGTACAATTTTCTCCTCACTTGAAAAAATTTTTAGCTACTCTCAAACTAAGGTAAAATTCGTCATTATAATATCACCTGAGTTGAGTGTTATGAGATTTTTTAACTACTGTGCATTACATTACAACCAAGCGTTACCGTCGCCGTAGTCTATGAACGCTTGTAACACCAGAGGTACGTACTCGTAATTACTCGGACGTAGTATATCGAAATTTCATGTGCCTGTAATTTTACCGGAACCTTTCGAACCAAAACTAGGTATGGTGGTGGCTTTAATCCAAACTATTAAGAATACGTACTTTTTTATTTTTATGACGACGTTCTTTTTCTTCTTTTATGGACTCTGTGTCTTATTTGCCACAATTCTGCCAGTGTCAAGTGTATTATTTTGATTGTCGCTTAGCAACGTAAACAAATGAAATTTGGAAAGAAATGGTGACTTTTCTTTTAAAATTCTCTTGGAAAGTCTTTGACTAAATTACCAACCAACATTACCTCTCCATTTCAATTACTTACACTTGTGCTAAGTAAACAAGTTAAGTTGGATAAACTGCCACAAAATTTACGCAATGAAACTTAAAATAACACGAGAAAAATAATTAAAATGGGACCCATGTCGTTTTGACAAAATAGCCAAAGACAATCCATGACGACGTTATGTCCTGCCATATATAAAAAAACGAAAAATTACCTTTGCGACACTGACATTTATGCGAAACTTGGTGTTTATAGTTCTCACGACGGATCTCGGCCGTAGTAAAGTTAGCCGTTTCGATGAGCAATAGAGCTTTTTCCAACTAAATTGTCTTTGCGCATCACAAACGGCTAACTTCACGGAAGCCTAGATCCGCTGTGCGAACTATACACAGTGCCATTCGACAGATCAGCGCTGTGTATACTTTTGGTTGTTGGCTAGGGACATCATAAACTGCGCACTCATAAATAAATAAATAAATAATAAATAAATAATGCTGGACAATCCACACAGCATCATCTAGCTCCAAGGTAGGCTGCTGTTAAACAGAGCTGTGTTATAGGTACTAGATGACTGATATGTACTTAATACAATACAATACATATATATAGATATATTTTATTATATATAGAAAATACCCAGAACACCCGGAACAAATATTTGTAGATCGTACAAGCATTTGACCCGAGGCGAGAATCGAACCCGCAACCTCCGCGTCGCAGGCGGACCTGCGCGAACATAAAACATCATGGTGTTCTATCCCGTATGATATCGTCTGTCTTCCCTAACCATCGAACATCATAACCCATAAGCATCGCAATGTTTATTAACTATAGCGTGCTAGGCATGTTACGGTCAGCATAACGTTTTGTTGTAACATCGAGTTGACAGAACATTGCTATTCAGCTTGGCGCCTCACGGGGTTAAGTACTCGATGCTTGTGGAAGACACATACCTTAGGCCTTCTGGAATAATGGTTTTGACAACGTAAATAAATTGTGTAGTTAATTTTATATGTACTAAACTGGCGCTGTATAAAATCTAACACGAATTGAAAGCTAAACGATACGTTAACGTTTAAGATTGTCAATTCCGGATACGGCCTCTATCGTGCCGGATAAATGTGAAGACAATCTAACGATCGCACAACTGATGATGACAAAAGAATATTATTATCATACTTTTGTAGCTCGGTAGCTCCGACTTATCACGCAGAAAGGTACTATAACAAGAAATGACTATGCAGAGTCTTTCATTAATAACCTGCAAACTTATGGAATAAGGTTCCTCACATAAAAAAAATTACATGTAGGTTATTTTTTACTTTTTGTTTTTAAAATCTCGAGTAAATCGATTACGTATTTCTGGTCAACTGTTAGTTATTCTTGTTGGAAATCGCGTTATAATAAAATATTTGAGCACGCGCGCCCCGTAGCGTATATAAGGTCATTCATTATCAACCTGACAAACTTAAGGAAAGGCCTTTTCGATTTCCAACAAGGCTATCTAATAATTGACCAGAAAAACGTAATCGATTTACTCGAGATTTTTAAAACAAAAAGTAAAAAAAAAATCATTTATATTTTTTTAATGTGTGGACGTTTGTGTCAGGTTGATAATGAAAGACCCTCTATGAGGAGCGACGCCAACGGTCCAATGTACGGAAAGCACGCATTGCACGCGACAACCCGTGAGTTTAAAAGATTATTAGTGGAAGTTTATCTTTTCGCTGCATCCTCTTATGAGCTAACACTCGGGAATTCATTTCTTTACACATTAAAAGGAACCCTGGTTTCAGGTCTCTAGGACTTACGACTTAGGCTGTGCCTTGATTGTCAGTCATTCGGACAGTAACGCCACAATTTTATATATCTGACGTTTTTCATACAAATGACGTAATTATTATGCATTGTGGCGTACCTACGTTGCGTACGTGGGAGCAGTCTTTACCGGCCAGTATGCAGTAGTAATAGTGAAAATGTAAAAGAGTAAGTAAGTTAATAAATATAAAAAATATTTTTATACTTAATAACGAAAAAAATGTACGTGTCATTTTCTTGATTGTTATCATAACAGTAACAGTAGTACGGTTAAATTATCTGGCATGCTGATAATGATCTACTAATAGCCTTCTTGGAACGTAATTATTTAAATATATAAAACCATGTGTTACTAGAGCACCGGTGGTCTAGTGGTAGTGACCCCGCCTTCCGATCCGAAGGTCGTGAGTTCAAACCCGGTCGTGCACCAATGGATTTTTCTTGTCGAAAAATTTATGTGCGCAATGCCAGTGCTCTCATACGGTGAAGGAAAACATCGTGAGGAAACCGGCATGTCCAAGAACTAAAAATTCGAAAGACATGTGCCATCCGCCAATCCGCATTGGGTCCGCGTGGTGGATTAAGACCCAATCACTCTCGCCTGAGAGTAGGCCAGTGTCCCAGCAGTGGGAACATTAGAAGGCTGTCATGATGAAGATGATGATGTGTTACTAGTTGTCTGACTGTCAATCAACGATGAAGTCGCAAGGGTGCGGACGCATTACACAAACAATATTGTGGCTAACTGTTTGCCTTCAGTTAGCGCCCTTAATATTTTCTTACAGTTTGCGGCTTTTTGCTCCGTATTGTTTACCTTTTGCGTCTTCACAGAGCGTTTAGAATCACCCAAACCTTCAGCAAGTTAGAGTTGGCAAGAAAAACGCGGATCGGATAATGTGGAGCCGCTCTAATTGCTGAAATATTGAGCTACGGGCTGTAATTTAAGGCTTACCTACTCGTTATAGCTAAACATGTACTAATAATAAAATATAGATAAAAAAATGCTATAATTTTGTTTTTTAAATAAGTACAACAATCTTTGAGTTGTACTTGACCAGTAAAATAACTTTATAATTTTTATTGTGGATAGAAATCGTTTGTGCGTGCCGACATTGCCAATATTGTAATGTGAAATTAATAATTACAAAGCTGACGTAATATTTAGTTTTAGCTATTTTGAATTATTTTAATTACTTATACTTACTTACTTATCAAAAATTATAATAAGGCTCCTAGGACCGGCATATTTTTTCAACAATATAATAAAATACTTACCCTGGGAAATTATTTTCTAATTTTTAATAATGATTTCGAAAAATTACCTTTTCCGATGTCAGCAGATGATCAAGAATCCAGGCAGGTCAAAGTCACACACACTACCATAACACGTGAGTTTTCGAGCGTCCGTGACACTGCGCGCGACTAGGAGCTTTGAACGGCGCGCGCGCTGCCTCCTACTTATAGCTTCAGAATCGCTGTAACACTTTCCCCACTCATACCTTCTTTTCATTAACGTTGAAGTTTGTAGAATTTCGCCGTTGGATGATATTCGTTTATTTTGTTTGATGCTTTGGAGGGCGTGAAGCTGTCGGTCACGGCTTTTAATTCAATAAGCCATGACGGAGGTCTTCGAGCGGTCTCCGTCCTCAGAATTTTCAACCGATCTCATATTAATGAACTCACAGTCGAGCAATAGAGTGCCCGGTTGAAATGCGAGAGGTTGCGGGTTCGATTACGCTACAAAACAAATGTTTGTATGATTTACAAATTTCGTACCGGGTCAGGCTAAGCAGCATTATTCTGTGATGGTGAAGGAAACCGGAAAGTTTAATAACTTAAATCCAAAAGATTTATGTGCAGCTGCTACTCTACATTAGCTCTGTAATTATGCTCAATCACTCTTGCTTGAGAGTATGTTGATGTAAAAAAAAAATAGCTCATAACAATGTGGCTGATAGCTAAACAAGAGCTGTTTTGTGACCAAACACAGCTCTAAGAACAAAAACATGACTAATATTTATTCTTACGACGGATCTGGGAAGTGCTTATCCATTGTTTGCCAGGAACCAATCTTTTCCGGATGACTTATTTAAATCTTTTAACTCAAAACGTCGAGACGTTTCATTGCGTTTATAATTTTAGATTACCATCAGGTGCCTTATTCGCTATGACCAAACGCGGGCTCGTTACGGTATCTGCGTGGAATCGTTGTCGACGAGCCACGTTTTAGGGCATGTCTGACTGTTTTTCAAAGTCAACCTATCGATAGCGAAACTATCGCTATTGAAACAGCACAGATACCGAAAACAATTTTACAAATTCACACCATGGCACGTATAGAACACGTTACTAAGCTACACGTTATTGGTAAGGAATCTCTATGTCATAGCGAATAAGCCCCTCATCATCATGGCTGCCTTCTAATGGTCCCATTGTTGGGACACTGGCCAACTCTCGGGCGAGAGTGATTGGGTCTTATCCACCACGCGGACCCAATGCGGATTAGTGGATGGCACATGTCATTCGAATTTTAGCTCTTGGACATGCCGTTTCCTCACGATGTTTTCCTTCACCCTATTGCATTGGCATTGCGCACTTACATTTTTCGAACAGAAAAATCCATTGGTGCACGACCGGGTTTGAACCCACGACCTTAGGATCGGAGGGCGGGGTCCCTACCACTAGACTACCGGTGCTCCCATAAGGTGTGAGCTCAAAACTGACTGTTTTTTACACAACTCACGTCACGACCCACCAACAGTGCAGTGCCACTAACAAAGATTGCAAACATTACGTAGGTTCAGCTATACTGCGCTGCTCTTCAAAATGTTTAAGGTGTTTTCATATTCCATTATTGAACAACGATCTAGCAGCGGTTACGTTTCAGCTGAAGCTGTTTCAGTTGAAAGCCAACGATTTATCAAGTGTGCTATTAAATTTGCTAAACGAGAGCTGTTACTCGATAGGAACTGAGCAGCAACCAAGTGGCAGATGGCTTAAACTTGCTGCTACATGTTCCCTACGCACTGTAAAACCCACAGATCAACGAAGTTAAGCACTGTTCCGCATAGTCACCATTTGGATGGGTGACCGCCAGTTGCAATTTCAACTGAGCGATTCCGTGCTTCGGAGGGCACGTTAAGCAGTCGGTCCCAGCTTTTTCAAAGTTGTTAGGCCATGACAAATGCCTTCGGGTGTTCTAGAACCTTTGTCACCAGAGTTGGCCACTGACTCATACGAACTTAGTTACTTACTTACTGTAAAACCCGGGTTATCCACTTGCCCCTGGACATAAAATTATTTGGTTTGCCTGCAAGTGTTTACTTACACCCCTACAAAACCTTTTAAAGGACGAAACGAAAATCCTTGAGGAAATGTGATCAAATCTACTCTACCGCTAGTAAATAGGCAAACAACCTCAACATAATAAAAACTTCTGTCCCATCTTATCTAGTTTACTAGGGTAAAGAACTAATAGGACAACATGTCACACAGTTCGCCACCTTTTTGATCTGCCCTGGGTTCGCACGGGTGCATAGACTACCTACATCTTTTTTTTTTTTTTTATACTACTACAGTGGCAACCAAGCGTAAGGCCTACCTGATGTTCAGCGGTTAACGTAGCCTATGTACGCATGCAACATTATAATATCACTTGCGTGTTACCATCCTGAGACGTTAGATGGAAAGTCTGATGTGCCTGTAATTTTACCGGAAACCATACCCTTCAAACCGGAACACAGCAATGCGAGCATTACTGCTTGGCGGCAGAAATAGGTATGGTGGTAGTCCTTCCCCGGACAAGCTCTATCACAAAGAACTCTACTACTCTTAAATCTAACTTTCTCTTGAATCACTCTATCTATTGGTGAAAGCCTTAATAAAATACGTTGCGTAGTTAAAAAAGATGTAACCGTGTAGTGTAGGTACATTACATACAGGGTATTTCATTAGTGCATTAGTGCATAATATTCAAGGAATAGGTTCCCCACACAAAAAAAAGTATACAATACTTGCCCACATTTTTTTTAAAATCATTGTCCTAAATATCTCGAGTACCTAAATCTATTAAGTTTATCTGGACAATTATTACCAGATAAATTTATCTGGTCGAGGGGCAGCGTAAAAATAAAATATTCGAGTGAGCGCGGTCCACGTTGTCATATTGACACGCGCAGGTCATGACATCATAAATTTTATTTGGCTACTGTTTTCTATTGCATTATTAGAGGTAATCAATAGTGTTATTATTTTAAGTTATGTTACTATTATTTGTGTTAGGTATGTAGGTACTTACAAATATTTGTTCAACAACTGTATCTGCCATATTCTTCATTGCGAATAAATATCAATATTTTTATGAATCAAGAGTAATTTGATCTTTACATTTTAGTCTACAACAAACCCAATGTGGATTGGTAGATCTTAAATGTCTACTTTTAGCCCTAGAATACTATGCTGCTATACTCTAGTATACAGGGCGAAAGTGTCAAATATAAGTAATGTAGATAGAAATATTTACTGAAAGTAAAATGGTTTTTAAAATCAAAATAAAGTCTTCTTACAGTAAAATTTCTTATCTACATTATTTAAGATACTTTCCTTCCATGTGGCATAGCCGTGGGACGCACTATATAAAAACCCATTTGGTAGTATAATATCGGTGTTGTAAGGCAGTGCTGTACGCCAACCATGAAACAAAGATATTTCAAAGTTTCGGCCTGAAATATTCAAGCAATTAGTACCATGAAACACAATAATTCCGAATTCTGTCCCTAGGACGTAAAACAAATGGTAGGTATGAGCTTCATGGTATATAATTGCTTGTTTTTCTATAGCGTTTCGTTCGGCTCCGAAGTTACAGTAGCGCACGATCGGATACGATACGACCTTATGATAGCGACTAATTCACTATACCATTAGGCCACTAGTGCTTCAGTTATTATATTGTTATTTAATTTATATTTATATAACATTGTCGCCAGTGATAATTGAATTCCGTGTGGACTTTGTGCATACATTCCAGGCGCCACAAAATTAAAAGATTGTAGTACAATGGTACATGGAGGTCAAAATCTATTTGAATATTGGGAAGGTAACTTAGTACACCTGGTACCTAGACCATAGACTTTGTTGGTTAGTTATTAAAATAAATATAATAGCAAACGTTTTCAAACATTTGAAATTATTTTACTATTTCAACAAAAAGGCAGACTCCGATAATTTTGATACAAACTTACCTACTCAGACCACAATTTATTTTGTTTGTTCAATGCAAGGAAGTATGACTTCCTTAGTTCACGGTCACTGCCAATGGTTCTGTCTTGGTCACATGCCGTTATTAACGTAATCAGGTTGATAATGATGGCATCAGTTAAACGACTAAGGGCCTTATTTATGAACATTTTAGCACTTTAAACCTCTGTTAGATAATGTCTGGGCGAATTCGTCCTAAATCATAGTTTTTTTTCAATTATATTGGTCAATATGCGTCTGAAGCTCTTTGTTCATTTACTACATATGTGACAAGGAAAGACTAGACTTAGTAATTACAGTTATTTTATGATTAAAAGAAATATATAAAATACTATAAGTTTCATTTTTGTCTTAGTAGGTAGCCAATAATTTTAGTTAGTTTAGTATAAATATTGCTACAACAGAATCAATATTAATAGCAATTATTTAACATGCTTGCTAATTAAAGAAGCCAGGCTCTACCACGTGTAACAACACACCATACACCACAACCACATAAACCGGAACAAATGTCGGTTCCATAATCTGTGTGTAGCATGGTGGGGGCGGCGGCGGAACGAACCAAAAACGTGTCTCATAGCGCCTTCCACCCGTTCCCCGAGCAACCCCCGTATCATCCTGTCTAAGGAGCGCTCGTGACGTAGTTGGCTAAGTTGTTCATGAAGTTAAGCATTGTTCCGCGTAGTCATCATTTGTATGGTGACCGCCAGTGGCAATTTCAACTGAGCGCTCCCTTGCTTCGGAGGACACGTTAAGCAGTCGGTCCCGGCTTCTCAAAGTTGTAAGGCCATGACAGACCTTCGGGCGGCCTAGAAACTCTGTCACCAGCGTTGGCCACTCATACGAACTTACTTTATCCTGTCAAAAGCGCTAGGAACACTTTGGGGTTTCATGTGCGTTTTTTATTATAGTCGTACTGGTACAGTACTGGTGGTTTAGTGGTAGTGACCCTGCCTTCCGATCCTAAGGCCGTGGGTTCGAACCTAGTCGTGCATCAATGGATTTTTCCATTAGAAAAAAAATAATGCGCAATGCCAGGTGCTCTCAAGCGGTGCAGGAAAACATCGTATGAGGAAACCGACAAGTACAAGAACTAAAAATTTGAAAGACTGTCATCTACCAATCCGCATTGGGTCCGCATGGGGGATTAAGACCCAATCACTTTCGTAAAACTAGTAAGTTCTCCGAACAGAAGATTTCGAACGAAAAATTTTTCAAAGTTGAGCGATTTACTCCATTTTGAGGAGAAGGTGAGAACAGACGGACAAAAGCGTTTTTTGGCCAGTCCTTAACCTAAGACGCTTAGCTCGGTCTATTAATCTGGTACTACTAATATCGTTGTAGGTATTTAGTTTTTGACTATTTACTATTTAGTAGGTGGGTGGATCTCCTCAAAATATTCTCCTCCATACATTTATTTTTATGTTTATGAACCTGGTGCCAGAGCTCCTAATTTAAGTTAGAAATATAATAATGTCAAAATTAAACTATTTTATACGAAAGGCACTTCAAATAACAATTGATTCATGTTTTATTGAAGATAATAATGACGGGAGTGTTGCCGACAATGACCATTTCATACAATTATATTCGAATTTCATAGAATACAATTATGAATTTTATAAAGTTTTGATACGATGCTTAAATGTACCGTGGCGACATGCGAAATAATGAGATTTTCAGTAGAAGTTTCTAAATCTACTCAATCTTAAAACGGCCTCGATTGTTTTTTAGTTATTAATTAAGGCTCTTAAATCTAGAACTTTGTTTTCAAAATTACTTTACTGTCGAGAAGTGTATGACGACACAAAATGTATGACGAGACATACATTTTGTGTCTAAAAAATATTCACCCAGGTGTTGAAACCGGTCATCGGTCATGGATTTTTCTAGACTAATTTTAGTGCGCAATGCCGTTCTCAAACGTTAAAGGAAAATACCGTGAGGAAAACTTAAAATATTCCAACAAACAGCTTTGCGACCATGTGGTGGATTATCTATGACCCAACCACTAACGATCGAGAGTAGGCTAACAAATTTTTTCAGCATGGTCAGCCTGAACATGAAAAGCTCTTACTAATTGAAAGTGCATCACCGGTTTCGAACCCACATCCTTAGGATCGGACGGCGGGATCACCACCACTATAGACTACCAGTGCGTTTAATCCAGCAAAGCTCTTATTCTATGACAAGAATCTAACTAACCTATGGGTCAGTTGGCACGACACTTCAAGAATATTTTTCGACAAAAATCTTTATTATTTTTCTAGTAAAGAGAGATGTGTTGGTGTAACGTCATCGCGTGGGCCGCGCCCCGCCACCACGCCGCCACCGTGACGCATCGTCGCCTATGCACAAGTGCTGATATCCCGAGATGCCCCGCGAGATATGTCGATCACAGACCAAGACAATCCTAATCCTAATAATATTATAAATGCGAAAGTCTGTGTGTGTGTGTATGTTTGTTACCACGTATCTCCGTGACGACTTAACCGATTGTGATGAAATTTGCCATGTTGCACACATAGGCTTTTTACTTTTTATCTCGGAAAAATGAACTGTTCCTGTGGGATAGCATAAAAACTGCAAAAACGCGGGTGAAGCTCAGCTCGTTAAGAATAAATAGCAGACGTAATAACCACCACTCCGTTAACACTTTTCATTTATATTTTGACATCCGTAATTCAATACCATATTCGAAAGATTTTCTATGACCATATACGATGCATTAGTTCACACACATTTGGACTTCTAAAAAAATTACATCAAAAGTCTGCTTCTATTCTAATTAAATTTTCATATTTTATCAAAGCATATTTCGACACTTATCGCACCGTGCTCGCTGAGCAGACATGTTGGGTTTTAGGGTTCCGTTATACTAATCAAAAAGCCTTCATGATCATGAGTAGGAAAATATGAAATATGAATCAATGAAATAATATGCTGTTACATTATCAAAAGTAACAAAAAACAACGAACGTAAAAAATAACAGCCAGATTAGCACTTAGTATTAAAATATTAAACATAGGCAATACTTTTATTTATTTAAATAGGAAATGGATGAACAGAATTGTATTGTAAATGTACATGAGAAAAAGGTACTTATTCTAAGTACCTTTTTTATTAGAATTTAATACTTAGTATGGCGCGGTTTTACTCGTGTTATTTTTTTTCGCAATTTTTCCATAATTTTTAACCGTTTAAACGTGTGAACTCACTCCTTTCAACGTGAACCCTCGGAGCACTGTCGGGCCCTTCTATCTATCGACTCCCTGGACTCCCACAAACATTTCAAGACCATAGCTAATTAACTAAATCGGTCCAGCCGTTCTCGTGTTTTTTTTTAACAGCAATTCTATTTTATATAAAAGAAAAGAAGAATATACGAGAAAAAGATTATAAAATTAAGAAGAATATACGAGAAAAAGATTATAAAATTAACAAAGTTTACTTTGCAAACATCACCAAATTATTTATTTTTATGCACCAAAACTGTAAAAACGTTTTATAGTGTTTTAGTCTCAACGAAACCTTCGGCGCGTGAGTTTGAAACGCACTTGGCTGGATTTATTTTAATAGGAGAGTAGTGTTTGGTCGGCACGGCCCCGACCCCATCATAGCAAATAGTCATTTATCCACCAGTACACCATAGAGCGTCGCGCGTGGTGGTGAACTGTGCTATCACGATATCCCACCGGTTGCCGGCTTAATTTATTATCCGACAACGCGCGAACACCATTCCATCTAAAAAAGTAGTTAGAATAAAACCTCTTTAGTGATACAAGTGCTTCGATTTTCGATAGTATATGAATTTTCGGCGGTAAAGTGTTAGTAAATAGCGAGTTTAGTTCAAGAGCTAGGTATGTCAAGGGCACGCTTTGTAGCTGCAAGAGCGTTGTGTGTGAGTAAACAAAATTGTTAGGGAAGTTTGAGTTTTCCAACGCGTGTAAATTCATTACCTGTTACAGTTTTGTTTACAAAAAAACTCGAGGTGAAGCCGTTCTGCGCGCCGCGCCTGCGTCGTTACCTACTGATACTGACAGATATTATTTTCTAAGTAGGTATCTACTTACATAAACATTTCTAAGTTTAGGTAAGTAACCAGTAGTAAGTAGTAACCTACCTTACTCGCTATAGACATACCAATGAGCTGGTAATGTGTTTAATCATTATCTTTTTGTCGACTGTGGTAGTAATTCCAGTTTACGTTTGCATAATAATAAACATAGATATCACTTACAATTTTCCAGTCAGAAAAAAATCTATACTTCGTACATAAGAACTAGTAATAGCCGACCCTACATTTTTCCATAAGGAAATAAACAATTTTATTTCGTCAACTAAAATTCATTCGTAAACGATTATTTCTATTGCAGAATTTTACTTGAAGTTAGTAGTTTTATACCAAGGTCTAACATAAACATGTCATGGTGGATGGTTCTTACTGTGACGAAATCGTAATACTGGTTAGTTTGCTTGAAGAACAAGTAAGAAACACGATTCTAAAACGAATAGAAAGGTGGTCTATTCGTTTTAGAACGACTCAGCACGTCTGTGTAGGTAGGGTCCCCATAATTTGCTAGTCGTAGAGTTGTGTTTAGGAACTCATGTAATTTAATATAATAATAACTAAAATTAATAATTTTTTGAATATAGTATTTTTTAAACATTGGTGAATATTATTAAAATATAATAATAATAAATTCATTTCATTCAGCGAATTTCGTCAAGTCAAGCACGTATTATCGTCTACAGTGATATATGTATGTAAATCTATACCTTAAAATAACCATCGAGTATTCACCCTAAATAACTATCAAAGATCACGATAAATACATATTACGTGAAGCATTAATACATATTACGTGAAGTTAATGGTGTGAGTAAAACGTAGAGGTTAACCTCTATGTTTACTCACACCCTGCTAAATAAGATGTGTCAAAATATGATTAAGCAATTATTTCTGAAAAACATGTCATGTGAAATGAGCTAGAATGGAAGATCACAATAAATACTCATTTAGGAATGTGTCTGATTTATGCTCAGGAATACTATAGTGTCTCGCAGATAGTGTGAAAAGTATGTAGAATATCTCCTCAGGGATAAAGCTATCTTCGCCTTGGATGCGCTTGAATTCCTTGATGCAATTATTTCTAGTTGTAAATTAGTCTTATAATCTCTAAAATCCTACGTTACACTAGGTATTCAATATTGGCGTCCATGACGATAGATTCTGTTTTAATCCCTTGAATAATAAATCTACTTATAATACATAAATATGATATCCAATATTCTATTATATCTTTCAATTAACTACCTGCAAAGGAGATGTACATACATTTTCTAGAATTCGTAAGTCTAGAGTTTTTAGGCTTTTAGACCTTTACACATAATTATATCGATAACACAATTAGCTTTACGATAAGTGCGTAGGTATTTGTTCAATACATCAAGGTTATTCTTATTACACAACTTCACACATTGTTTGTAGTAAAGATTGCAGACTTGAGAGAGTAATATAAAGTGAACTAAACTACCAAATTGAGCTTTGACTCTACATCGTAGAGCTTTTTTACCACGCCCGCACAATAGCAAGCTGTTTCATAATAATACATTAGCCTAACTAAACCTACGCACTAGCCTTGACCCTTCGATAACCTAACAAATGAATCCCTTGAAATGGCATTTGAAATATTTACTACCTAATAAAGTACTACAAGGCGTCGGTGTCGGTCGCGTCGCGTTGGGGCGAGCGGGCATTGGTTGTCGACGCGAATTTAAAAAAATAGCGAATCGGCATCTCGACATCAATGCGACTCTAAGGCGTTGTTCGTTTGAAGTAATTTGAACATCCTACTTATATTATAAATGCGAAAGTCTGTGTGTGTATAATAATATGCTTAATAATATTTATAATTACCAAAAACTTTTAACGTGAATATGGGTATACATTCTATAAGAAAATTATTGCCATGGAGGTATTTTGTTTGTGAGTGTTACTGTTTCGCTGCAGCTGCCGCTTATTAACCACACGCTAAATTTGATAAAACAGAGAGAATCTGGGTTACAAAACTCAAAACTTCAACAGGAAATTAGCCTAAAAAGTCAATTAGCAATCTACGAGTAGCAACACCGAAACACACGCACCAACCTTGGATCTCAGTCATAAACAGCTTCACTTTATGACACAATCCGTGAATGATGTCATTCCAGTGAGTGCGCTGTGTAGCTCATTGATGGTTATAGCATGGAAAATTTGTATTGGCTCTTCGTTGTAGAAAATAGGTGATTCGACATAGAAGGCACGTGGGTAAAACAAAACTTACGTAGGTATAGGATATCTTACTATAATTATTATAATTATTATATATTACGTGAAGAAGTTATAAATCCTTCACGCTTAAACGGCTGCACGGATTTGGATGATATCCTGCATTAATATACAGGCTAGGCTACTTTTTATCCCGAAAATGTTAAGCAATCCCTGGGATAGGATAAAACTTATTAAACCGCGGGGCGCAGCTCGAAAAAGTTAGAAAAAGCGAGAAAGCAAAAGCTAGAAACTAGATGTATGTACACAGAAAATGATCTATTCCTGTGTGTATGTATCATTATGATGTGTGTGTAACATTGTAGGCATGTAGGCAACATGTAACTAAGAGTCTGTACAACTAAAGGGAAGGCCAATTAAAACTTTTAGCTTGTTTTGATCTATACTTGCTTTGTACTCCTTTCATGCATTTGCTCCTGTCGACTTACAAGTATTATTATTATAATATACTAGCCAGGACCCGCCTTGGATTTGCACGGGTGCTATACCTATAAACGGACCTATTGAATCACTAGTCTATTAAAAACAACCGCATCAAAATCCGTTGCGTAGTTTTAAAGATCTAAGTTTACACAGGGACAGACAGCGGGAAGCGATTTAGTTTTACACCTACCTCCTACCTTCTACCTATTATGTAGTGATGACAATTTCTTTTACTTTTATCTTACGGCATGGCCCCAACGGCATGGTGCCTACCTAAGGACCTCACAATTGGCAACATACTGGTGGCGCTGCCTGATAAATATTTTAAGTTCAAACTATTTTAGATTATTATTTGTGATTCAGAAACGTTACATTTTTGTATATTTTTAGATAATCATCATCATCATCATATAATGATCACAAATAATACGAAGGCTTAGAAACGAACCGAGGACTCAAGACTCACTCCATTCGTTCGCCAGTCCAGCAGTAGACTGGGTGAGCCTTCTTTTTTCTGATGGATGGCTACGATTAGTCAAGGAAACAGATTAGCAATAAATATAAATACGTGTTTCAGTGCGTGTTGTTATTCTAAGTTTCAGTGTATGTACAAGATGTGGCGCTAACAATATTTAGGTAGGTACCTACTTATTAAAGGTATTGTAAAATCGGGAATTACTCATCTCAGACTAGCCGTATGTCACACATTTCTGAATCACAAATCTGTAACCAGAAATAATAATCTCACTAGTGAGTTATAGTTTTTTTTTTGTTATTTTATTGAGTTTTTTTTGTTATTTTATTCACAAGTGTGTTGAAAAACGTCGTATGATACACGTGTGTATTGATGATTACCGACGCCTCAGCGGTAATCACAATGTTACACACTAGTACCATAATGTACTATTTTAATACTACTTTTCCTTATTGAAAATAGGGTGAGTCGGCTTCTCATGAAAATGCCCCAGCTATCAACGTAATCTTATCTCAACATCTGTGTCTGTATTGACTCACTCAATACTTACGATAAGAATGATGAGTAAATGCGACCGAACATGTTGCTCTATCTGCCAACGCAACGTTATTTTATTTTTATTTGCACTGTTTTCAATGCGTGTAACACTACAAACAAAGAAAACATCATGTGTATTATAGAGACGAAACATCGTTTATCTGATCCCCTTGTTATATGTTGTATTGTTGGAACCTCCGTGTAAACTAAACTCTGTATAGAGGTGATAGAGCACTCTATGGTTTGAGTGACAGACAAGAAGAAAAAGACTGTCAAGTCTACGATACAATGGCACAGTTTGTATTTTCCTTTACCTAATAAAATCTCTCAATATCCCGTCGATCTGTCTCTGTTTTATCAGGTTATGGGCCCAGCAGTATTTGTATACGCAATGGCTGCAGCTGGGACGACGGGAGGATCGATTTCCATCGAAAAACTTCGAGGGATTCAAAATTATAGTACGTGGAAGTTTCTTATGAAAATGACTCTGATGCATGAAGACATGTTCGATTGTGTCACATCAGACGATTGTAAGGACGAAAAGAAGCGGCAGAAGGCTTTTGCCAAGATCTGCTTGTCGGTAAGTGTGGAGGTGCTTCCGCATGTACAAAATGCTTCTTCTGCGTTCGAAGCGTGGAACAACCTGCAACGTGCTTATGAGGATAGAGGATTGAGTAGACGGCTTGGCTTGCTACGATCGCTTTTCGGGCTTAAGTTAAGGGAGACCGAAGGCATGGAAAAGTATATTACCAGAATCACAGAACTATCACAACAGCTGCGAGAAATTGACTCACCATTGGACGACGAGTTTGTGGCCATCATCATGCTTAGTGGACTCACTAATGACTATGATCCGCTTATCATGGCGCTGGAAAACTCGAATATGAAGTTGACTAGGGACATAGTTAAGTCAAAGTTGCTCCAAGAGACACAGAGGCGAGAGGACAAGTTTGAGGCACCGGAGGCATCGGCTTTAGTTGTTAAAAAGACGGTGAAATGTTTTAAGTGCAAGAAACCTGGCCACTACAAACGAGATTGCCCGACTAATACCAGCAAGGCGACGGATTCAGGCAGCAAGTCCAAGGACGCGTTGCTGACGGCGCTTGCGGTGAACGTGAAGGACAATCGGTGGTATCTCGACTCTGGAGCTACGAATCATATGTGCAACAGGAAAGACATTATGCGTGAGTGCATCTCGGTTCAACCGCTGGAGGTGCATGTTGCCAACGGGGCAAAGTTAGCAACGGCTGTTCAAGGAAGCGTGATAGTTAGGTTAAGGGACTGTGAAAAGACAATTAGCAACGTTTACTATGTACCAAATTTAAGTACGAATCTTTTGTCGGTGGGTGAGCTGACTAGGAAAGGTTATACGGTTAAATTTGATAGGAAATATTGTAAAATCTTAGGTAGTGGTAATAACGTAGTAGCAACAGCATCATACATCAATGGGGTCTATCAACTAGACACTGTTGGGGAGTCGGAGGTTGCCATGAATTCTAGGGTGGAGCCTGAGGCCTGTGAGGAGTCACAGGAGGTATGCAGGAAAGCTGCGGACAAGGTCACACAGGAGGTTTGGCACCAAGAGGTTGGGTCACCTCAACTCCAGAAGTATGAACCTAATGAAGAATGGGATGGTTTCAGGTATGCATTTTGATAATAAAAACTATAAAAATTGTGTGAAAACAGTGTAAGTTGCCCTTTCCCAAGAAATCTTCGAGTAGGTCTAAGGAGATTTTAGGCCTGGTGCATACAGATGTATGTGGTCCATTACAGACACCATCACTCAGTGGTGCTAGGTATTTTGTTACCTTCATAGATGATTTTTCTAGGAAAACGTGGGTTTATTTTCTGAAAACTAAGGATGAGGTCTTCGATAAATTTAAGAGTTTCAAGGCCTTAGTAGAAAAACAAACCGATAGAAAAATAAAGTCTTTGAGGAGTGACAATGGAACTGAGTATGTCAACCGTGCATTTCAGAAGTACTTGGAAGCCAGTGGGATCCGACACCAGACTACGGTCCCGCGATGCAGTTCTCAGAATGGAGTAGCGGAGAGGGCCAACCGGACGATCATGGAGAAGGCTCGATGCATGCTCCAGGATGCAGGCTTGGAGAAAAAGTACTGGGCGGAGGCCGTGAATGCAGCAGTTTACCTGAAGAACCGCTCGCCTACTAAGGCGGTACTGGGGGTTGTACCAGAGGAGAAGTGGACTTCGAAAAAGGTAGATGTCAGACATATTCGGATTTTTGGGTGCGTTGCTTATGCTTTTAAGGAGAATCGAAGAAAACTAGATTCTAAAAGCAAGAAATGCATATTCGTGGGTTATTGCGAGGACAGTAAAGGTTACAGGCTGATTGATCCATCATGTCCTAAGAAATGCATAAAAGCAAGACATGTAATTTTCTTGGAGAATGTATTTGTTAAGGGGGATACATCACATGATGATAACAAAGACATTTCAGTCGGTGTTTATGAATGTCCGATCAATTCAAAAAGCTCTGAAAGTAGGACAGAGTCCATTCCTGTTTCACCTCGGAGAAATCGCCAATCTGAAGAGACAGAGGAGGGTGATGAGACAGGGGTAGATGAAACAGAAGACTCGTCCGATCCTACTTATGTTCCAGATTCTTCAGTTGAGGAATCAGATGAGCTGGAGTTTGAAGATGTACACGAATACGCGCAGCTTGCTGGAATGAAGAAATTGGCGTTCCAGAGGCGGTGCAAGTATTATGCAGAGCTATGAGGTATTTAAAGGGTACGGTAGAGTACAGTCTTACGTTTGAGAAAGGCGACATGAAGGTGACTGCCTACGCAGACGCGGATTGGGCTGCGAATGAAGTGGATCGGCGCTCCTACACCGGGTATGTGTTTCATATTGGTAACTCATTGGTCTCGTGGGAAAGCCGTAAGCAGAGGACTGTGGCTCTCTCCAGTGCTGAGGCAGAATACATGGCAATCTCTGACTCGTGTAAAGAGGCGTTGTTTCTACGTACATTTATATCAGAATGCATGAACATAACTTGTAATGTAACTCTGTGGAATGACAGTCAGTCAGCACAGAAATTGTGTGTAAATTCAATTTGGCATGCAAGGACTAAACACATTGATATTAGGCATCATTTTATAAGACAGTTGGTCAATGAAAAGATTGTGTGTATAGGTTATGTGCCTACGGATAAAATGATAGCAGATGTGTTAACTAAACCACTATCTAAGGAAAAACATGTTAGGTTTGTTTCTTTGTTTTTTCCAAGTAAGTAGGTAACGTAATATTGTTTTTTGTTTTTCATATGAAATGTAACTATTGTATGAGAACGATATTTTTTAAAGTAGTATTTTGCTTTAGTACATGCTTGGTATATTTAAGTGTGTACTCAACATAGGATGACTAACTTATACGGTTAAGTTTAAGGGGTAGTGTTGGAACCTCCGTGTAAACTAAACTCTGTATAGAGGTGATAGAGCACTCTATGGTTTGAGTGACAGACAAGAAGAAAAAGACTGTCAAGTCTACGATACAATGGCACAGTTTGTATTTTCCTTTACCTAATAAAATCTCTCAATATCCCGTCGATCTGTCTCTGTTTTATCATGTATTAATTATAAATTAATTATATTAATTATGAAGGTGGTATTTAGAATTAAATTACTTACTCCATAACTAAAACTAAGCAACAGGTTAAAACCATTTAATTTCAGGGTAAAGTTTGGACCCTTTATAATTTATCTAATAAGATGAAATTAAATGGTTTTAACCTATGTTGCTTAGTTTTAGTTATGGAGTAAGTAATTTCATTCTCATGTAATCATCACTTACCCAAGAACAGAAAAATATTCGTACTACGTACAGAACGGCCACTCCCTACCTCCAGTGCGTCGGTTGGATTGTTGGATTGTTTTATGAAAAAAATCAGAAATGCATTGTATAAAACTAAACGTAAAATGTCCATCCAATATTGCAAAAAAGGTAAATGCAGCGTTTTCAAGAAAAAAACAATTGTGTACTTACACCTACCTTATAGCGTAGGTAATACTATCTTTAATAGATGTTTACGAGCTTATATTTCCAAAGCATTCATACCTATGTAGTATTGAGGTCACTGCACCAGATAAATATTTTCGTAACTGAGTGATGGAGTTCTTCAGTGATAAATCATTCTAAACGATAAAATGATGGGTTTTCTGTATAAATACATGTTTTATTTACTTTAGAGAGATGTTTTCGAATAATTCGACAAAAAATAACTGATAACTAGTAGAAATAGAGAGTGGGAATAAGTAGAAGGAAAAGCATCTATCTAATTCAAAGCCATCATTCATATAGAAGCTATATGAATGATCTATATTATAGATCAATAACCAAAGATGATGACTGATTTTAACATGATAGCTAACAATATTTTATGAATAAGAAGGCTTTAGAATTTTATAAAATCACGAAGATCATTTTAATTTGATTAGCAGGTTAGCTCCGGTTTCTACCATGTTGTATAATATACTGTTATCCCATCTGGGCCCTCTAAACGTGACTGTAGGTACTATAAAACTATGACAGGCCAATGACCGACTAGAGTTACTCAACATTGAGTAGTGAAAGTTGTCTTAGAACTTGAGAGTTTTTATGAAGTTTGAACACATTTTTTGGTCAGTTTGAAGCCGACCACGCTATCAGGTCACGGTAATCGTAACATAAAATATTATGAAACATTGTTTAGTTCCTATTAATCAAACGTAAATGTTATAAAGTATCTCTTTAGAAGTATATCTAACTAAACTAACGTCAGATCAAGTAAAACCCGACTGTACTTTTCAATTTTCATTAATTGTTCGGGCGGCGGTAATATTAGTAATATTACATCTCTACATGCTTAGCATGAAACAAAATCGCGTCCTGCCGTCTATATGTATGTATGTATGCTTATATTTAATAAATACACAACGGATTTTAATGCGGTTTAAATCAATAGATAGAGTGATTCACGAAAAAAGGTATAAACACAATCACGGGCCACAGCTTGTTTTTATAATAATTATGTAGTTGCGTAGGTGACCAGTCTGAGCCGAAAATCACAGACCCGCTTGGAACGCGGATATTAGCCAAACGGCCACACAATAGTCAAAGCGGCCACGTAGGATACGATTTTCCCCCAAGTAGGTACTCTAGCTAAAGTCACACTCACGTCTAACTAAACCAATGTTTTAATCAGAATTTTTAGTTTGTTGAAATATTCGAGACACCGGCTGCTTTTTGAAGTAAATTCAGTAACAATTAAAAAATAATGGATTTAAGTAATTGACAATCTAGTCACGTAGTATTATTTATTTTTCTATTATGTTCTAGTTTAATTGATGGGCGAAAAATGGTTTCACAAATCATGGCCATAATTTAGATTTTACGACCTTACTAGGTAGGTAGGTATAGGTACTGGTGTCGATCATTTTGCATCATTATAATAATCGCTGTTATTTTAATTTTGGCAGTACCTACATTTTAAAAGGAAAACTAATTTATTACCTATACCTATTATAACGTTATTATGTTTAATATAGTTTACAGGGTGAATACTTTCGACTGCCCTCTGAGGGTACCTAAAATCTAAACTACAGCTATGAAAAAAAAAACAGGAATCAGGGGAACACTATTAATGATGAAAGTAAGTAGTATAATAGTAGGTACCTACACTAATATAGGTACTACTTACTTGCATCAATATTAGTGTGTAAAAAACAGAGTCACCATTTTTAACTCGAGAACAGCGAACGAAGTCGCGGACCACATCGACTAGGTAGGTGATTAAAGTTGGTACAAAGATATCTAAAAGGTTATTACAATGTAGGTACATTATACACATGTGAAAAAAAATACTAAACATGAAATGAGGCAAACAACACATCAATATATAGTTATCTACATATACCTGTAATTATAGATATAGGATATTTCATTATTTACTTTTTCAGTTATAGATACATTTAAGTAGATAGAACCATGGCGCCAACAGAGCAGAATATCGAAGAAACGGACATTAAATTACCAAAAATCAAAAAGAGACTTACTAACGGCATGGACAAGTTTGAAAATGAAGTGACGTGTTTTGATAATAACAATACAGTGTTAGTAGATAGTGATGATGTTCTAAAAAGTGATATATTCGACATTGATAAATACGAGGCGATGCAATTTACAGCTCAGTGGCGATGGCCTGATGCGGTTGTGCAAATACTTTTACATGCAGTGTCGTTATATGCAGTATTCCTGATTTTAACCTTACAAGTTAAATTCGTCACATTATTTTTTGGTAAGTTCAATAGCCTAGAGCTAATTAAAGCGATCGCAGGAAGTCGGTGGGAGGCCTCTGTCCAGCTGTAGACGTTTATCGACTGATGTAATGATGATGATGATGATAGCCTAGTACGAAATAATGGATTTTTACACTCCAAAAATGTATGTGCGTAAATAATGCCAGTGCTATGAAAATATTGTAAGTAAATCGCCACTGATGTCTAACTAAACATTCAAAAGAGCATGTTGTGGATCCATCAATCCACAATATTGCGCCTGGTGGATTACGAACCAATTACTCTCGCTTGACAGCAGGCAAGTGTCTCAGCGGCGAGAACATTATATTATTATGGCTCATGATGACAATAGGGGGCGTCTACTGAGATGCTCGGAAAAGACAGAAAAATACAACCGGCCACGCGCTTTTGGTCCCTCTTTAAAAGAAAATCACTTTATTGTCTGTCTGCCTTTCTGTCTGTTAAGCCATAGATCAAAAATCACACAGCAATGCAAGCATTGCGGTAAAAATAAAAGTATGTGGTAGAGTACTACCACAATACTTTTATTTAATTCCCAGATGAGCTCCATCACAACGAACTCTACCCTGCGCATTTTAATTTCGGTTGTTTTTCAGCACTTGCTACAATATACACGTCAGGGTTCGGTATCACGGCTGGTGTGCACCGGTTGTGGTCTCATCGCGCGTACAAAGCGCGGCTGCCTATGCGGATACTCCTAGCTGTCCTCTTCACAATCACTGGACAGGTATATTACATCAATATTACTCCTGCAAAGCCCCTCGGTGTGTGAGTGATTCAAGAGGAAGGTTATTGATTAAGTATCGAGCGAAGCCGGGGCGGGTCGCTAGTTGACTTATAAACCAGTTAGGCTAACCACAGGCTAATTATTTCTTTTTGGTTGTTTACCGTGCCTCGATTCACCAAAGAAAAAAAAACCACTCGGTTTTCAGAAGTAGCTTTTAATTGTTTTACTTGTACAATCTTATTGTGAGTTATCTTAATCACGAAAATTGATAATAGTATACTAGTACCTATTATGTAAGAATAGACAATACCTAGGAACCTAAATTAGTGTTAGAGTAGGTAGAGTATGTGGTGCTATTAAAGTTTGAATCAATCTAAAAGTATAGGTTACTGTAGAGGTATTATACTAGTTCTTAGTATTTTATTAAAGGTCACGAAAAACCCATTAGTTTTGGTGCTCAACAAAACACGCAAGGCAGTTTTGTATTAGACTAAGTAAAACGGCCGGTGTTGTTTATATAAAGACTTTTTTAACCAAGTATCAAATCAAATCAGTTGAAGATAACAGTGTATAAAAATGGTCTAATGGAATTTCTGTAATAAATCTTGTCCTGTAACTTTCAAATGAGATTATAATCAATAGCGGTTTGTGAGCATACAGCCTGTGGCAGTTGTAGGAAAGTGGTTAACTTAGACAAATGGTATCAGCATATAGATTGCCATTAGTATGCCATTCCACAGGCTTCCTAGTTTGGGTACTAATGCTGTCCAGGAGAATAATATAATAATATTGTAATTGCAATAATTGATATAATTATTATGTTATAACGTTTGTTGTGATTTTCAATAAATTTCAATTTCATTTCATAGATCGACTTCGCCTCGTCCCAATGACTCACCGGTAAGAGCTTGTAGTACCAACTGGTCATCAATGGTTATCACTTATCACTGTATGGGCCTGCAGGCGGCATTAAAAGTTAAACGTAAAGGATATCTTACTAATAATATTATAACGCGAAAGTTTGTTTGTGTGTAATGTATGAATTTATGTTTGTTGCTCCTTCGCGCTCAAACGGCTGGACGGATTTAGGTGAATTTTAATTTGGTATGAATATAGTATACAGCGTGTAAAAAGCCGACTACCGAAAACGAAAGGGGGTGGTACAGCCTCAAAACCAAACCAAAAAAAATCACTCGTCTGAAATAATAATTAATAATTACTTATTTAATTTATAATAAATAATAGCGTTTTCTATACACAAGTATTTATAGGCATAACGTGTATTGGTAGAGTGGTTCTAATTACTAGGCTATAACTAGTTCATTAGTTCGAACACTTATTTATTATAGTACCTGGTGGTAGGACTCTTCAGCAAGAGTCCGTCTTGGTGGGTACCACCGCAGTGTCAGTTAATCTACCTCCAAGAGTAGTGTGCAAGCATTACTGTTTTTAGGTTTGAAGGGCACTGTAGTACGTAAAATTACTGGGCGAAAGAGACTCAACAACAAAGTACATACCTACTTTTTAACCGGAAAAAGAGAAGTATTCCTGTGGGATAGGAAACAATGTTTAATTCGGTTAAAACATGCAAAACCACTGGTGAAACCGCGAGGCACAGCTGGTTATGATTTTTTTCTTGAGCAATGACATTTCTGAAATTTAATTCATGTGGGCCCTATGTCAGTGCACACGCACACAACATCGCGGGTATCAGCTAGTAATTAATCAAAGATTTCTAATAATCAAAGTATACATATAAATTAGGCTCTCGCAAAACAGGTGTACCTATGATGGTGTACAATATATATTTGATTATTTGAATAATATATTTAATATCAATACCAAAAAATTGTGTGTAATTTTTATCACCAAACATTTTTTTATTCACGTGTGTACATAGTTCACTACTTTTCATCTTTTTTAAGAGCGGTATCAGTTAACTAATCTAAATAATTAATTAATTAATTATTTAGTCAACTTATCCCGTAGAATTAGTTTAACGCGCTGTCGGAATCTACAGAATATTCTGTTGACACTGACTACATAATAGAATTAGTGTAGACCATTATTAAACAAACATTGTATTTATTTGTACAATATGAGAAACGGGAATGTCTCGAACTTCTATTAAATTACGTAGGTACATCATACATCGACTACACCTACTACTAACTTCATAAATTTTGTAATCATTGTTACAATTTACATGGCCTTATCATGTAGTTAACTAAAAACAATGCCGGGTGCGTCAACATAGTCTTGATTAGAGACACGAGGCGAAAGATGAAAACTCGTAATTAATATTTCATACACAAAGCGATTTTTTTTTAAACTGATACCTATTATATGAAATAAGTATAGTACCTACCTATTTAACAATAATGTTGTAGAATATTTGAGATATTTAGGTATTTTTGAGATATATGTTGTAATTTTTATTAAGATTCTAACGTACTCGTAACATACTACAAAAAAAACATACAGTTGAATTGATAACCACCTCTTTTTTGAAAGTCAGTCAAAAATAAAAATAAAATTTATGTGTGGAACTCCTTGAATATTATGCGCTAGTAATGAAAGACTGGCACTGCATCTGTAATAGTCAGCAGGCATCACACGGAAAAAAAAAAACCAGAATATCGCACGCTCAACTATGTAGAATGTCTTGCTTATATAAGGTCATTCATTATCAACCTGACAAACTTAAGGGGTAGGTTCCACACATAAAAAAAAAAATACTTGTACTTTTTTTTTTTTTTTTAAACGTTTTTTTTTTATAAAACAAAAAAAAAATATTACGTAATTCTGCTTTATAATTAGTTATCCTTGTTAGAAATCGAAAAGGCAGCGCTCGGCACGTGTTAGTGACCCGCGCGTCAATGAACTGCGGGTCACTAACCCGCGCGTCCTTGACCTGCGCGTGTCCTTGACCCGCTACCGGGCGCGCACACTCGAATATTTCATTATTACGTCGCTTAACTCGATTCCCAACAATGATAAATAATAATTGAGCGGAAAAACGTAATCGATTTTTTTTTGTTTACTTGTGATTTTTAAGACAAAACATACATAAAAAAAAAAAAAATTATAGGTACAAATATTTTTTTTTTTAGGTGTGGAACCTATCCCTTAAGTTTGTCAGGTTGATAATGAATGACCCTGTATATGTGACGACAATCTATTTTGTAACAACTACAAGACTGTTCTAGTTAAAAAAAATATTGTAGTTGCAAATAATTGTGTGGTTTGAATTACTAGAAGTGTATTATAGTGAATTAATGATGAATAAATGACGTGCTGTACTTAGTAAAGTAACAAGACCTTACCGATTAGAATACGTGAGGTGTCTTTGTTAATGTATTTAATGTATTATTTAAAAAATATTTTACTTTATAAAGTTAGCGAACCAGTGGTAAGGCACATGTGCACACACAAGGCTATGGAATCATACATAGTATGTATTAGATATATGTATTACATACACAATATACCGTTAGAAATAAGTATATCGACTTTGGCTTGATCCAAATTTTAATAATAACAAAATGGGTTTTGTAATTAGGCAGAAAGTTTTCGTCAGCGCGATCTAGAACGCGACATTCTACACTACCGCCATCTAGTGAACATTTTCGAACTATTTTCATTACAATATATGATGAGTTTTTTAAACAATAATTTTAGTTTCTTTAAACAGATTCTGGTTTCCATAACACATTTAATTTTTACTAAGCGTTCTGGTACTATTATAGAAAAATATTTTTTTTCCGTGCAGGTGGGCGCCTTGATTGTCTTGTCTCTTGCTGACATAAAAAAAAACTCAGTTTAACTAGGTATAATAACTCATAATTTGATTTGATGTCTGTAGGTACTTTAATTTTCTAATATCGTTTTTATTATACCATCAAGTTACAAGTTGACTAGAATTAGCAATCAGCTATCCGAAATAGCGAAAGATGTTTTTATTAAGGATTCATCATCTAATAAACATAAAAAATAAACCCGTATCTGACGTAATTTACCAACCAAGTCCTTGAATTTACCGCATCGCCATCGGCTCAGACAATCTTTTATCAATATTTGAGTTAAACGATTACAATATATTCAATATCGTATCGCACACATGGCACTACGTTGGTAGGTACGCCTACCACGTGTCCCAACGAAAACGTGTAAAGTCGCGTGTACACAAAACATAAAGTGCGAACTTTCTAAGGGCGTGACCAGATCTGACGAAAGTCCAGGTCTAAGGTCCCGTAGACCTTAAAGGACATTTCTTGTTTAGATCCCTTTGTTCAGTTTAGCGAGGACAGATTCTGGATATGGCAGATTCGGTTTATGGCAGTATTTGTTCAGTCGATCTTACCCCAAAAACAAAATACTTTTCACAGGCTATAAAGACGTAGGCAGGCACACGTGGTCTAATGGTAGGTAGGTAAGGTAGTGAACCTGCCTTCCGATTCTAATGTCGTTCAAAACGGTCATGGACCACTGGATTTTTCTATTCGAAAAGTTTATGCTATATCAGTATTAGTTATTTATGCTAGTGCTCTCGAACAGTTAAGGAAAACATCGTGAGGAAATCGGCATGTGCAAGAACTGTGACTCTGTACAAAAAATCTCTACAAAAAAACTACCACTACCAGGTACTTACCTAGTACAGTCAGCGACAAATGTTCATAAACAATTTAAGAATTTCATGTCGCTTTATCTTCACGTTAATGTTGTAAAGTTAACTATACAGGGTCATTCATTATCAACCTGACAAACTTAAGGGATAGGTTCCACACATAAAAAAAATATATACATATGTATCTATATTTTTTTTTGTATATTTTTTCTTAAAAATCCCAAGTAAACAAAAAAAAATCGATTACGTTTTTCCGCTCAATTATTATTTATCGTTGTTGGGAATCGAGTTAAACGACGTAATAATGAAATATTCGAATGTGCGCACCCCGTAGTCAAGGACACGCGCAGGTCAAGGACGCGCGGGTTATTGACCCGCGGTTCATTGACGCGCGGGTCACTGACACGTGCCGAGCGCTGCCTTTTCGATTTCTAACAAGGATAACTAATTATTAAGCAGAATTACGTAATTATTTTTTTTTTATTATAAAAAAAAAAGTTTTGAAAAAAAAAAGTACAAGTATTTTTTTTATATGTGTGGAACCTACCCCTTAAGTTTGTCAGGTTGATAATAAATGAATGACCTTATATAAACAAATATCTAATAATATAGCTGCTTGCTGTATTATTATTGTACTTATAAAAAGTTACAATATTAAACTAGGGGTTCCAAAGATTACTAAAGATTTAAATAGGTAGGTACTTACATCAAAATGTTCATGAATTTCCTATCAACTGGTACAACGGTTGCCTACTTTAAATGAACCAAAGCATTTTGCCACGTGATCTCCTCACGTTCGAGCAGCGATCACAAACTAGAGTCAATTGGTGTTATTGACCTAGTTAAATTATTCAACCTTGAGGTTTATAATGCGTTAGGTACCTACCATGTTATACCATTCCGGTTTTCTAGCGAGCGGCAACATTATGTCTATGAGTTTTATTCAACTAGTCCTTGGTTTTAACCCAATGTCAGTTGTTTTCTTTACGGTAGAAAGGGTAGAAAGACCTACGGCCGTTATAAGAGGCGATCGCTTTTTGGGACCGATGTGCTGGTTCTGGTTACACAGTAACGACAACAGTTTAATTGATTCACAAGCTGTACCCGCGATTTCATTCGCGATCGCTCCCATGTGGAAGAGTCCACATTCAAAATTGTAGAAAAAATATCATCGATTGAACAAAGCATTGGCACCAAAATGTTGACATAGAGCACAGAACTACTGAAGTGTTTTGGCAGTTTTATCAAACAATGTATTGCCTAGGCTAACTACCAAAGTTCAAAATAATTATGAAGGTGAATATTATATTAATGCACTTTTTTTGCGTTATAGAAAGAGACGTTATTTATAAAAACACAAGATGACCCACGCGGTTTCACTCGCGTTATTTTCCTCATATTTTTCCATAATTTCTTACCGTCCTTCCCTGCACTCACGAAACTATTTTATGAGCAAAATTAGCCAAATCGGTCTATAGGATTTGATAGAATGATCTACTAGTCTTCCGTTTTTAACAGCGGGACATCTACACATGGGCCCTGGATCACAGAGTGCATCACAAATACACGGAGACCGTGGCGGATCCTCACGACATTCGGCGCGGCTTCTGGTTCGCGCACGTCGGCTGGCTCGTCCTGACTCCTCACCCAGCGGTCGAGGACAGGAGAGCTGCCCTCAGAGAGACTTCACTAGACCTGACGGCCGATCCTGTTGTAAGGATACAAAAAAAGTAAGGAATTTATTTCATCATCATACCTACATAATATTTGACGACCTGCGGTGGAGCGGTGGGCAATGCCCGCTTGCAAAAAGCGAGAGGTTGCTGGTTCTCCGTTGTGGGACAAATGTTTGCATGATATGCAAATAGGTATTTCAAATATACAAATGTATGCATGATGTTACAAACATTGCAAACGAGCAAATCCACGCGGTTTCACCCGCGGTTTCTCAGTTTTTATGCTATACCTAAGAAATAGTAAATATTTCCGGGATAAGTAGCCTATGGGGCGCGTGGAACTGGCGTAAATTCACCTAGCTTTAAGACGTTTCAAAATTATCCTTGTGATTTTATTGAAATAAATCATTTTTGACTTTACTTTGACTTTATGTGTTATTTCAGACTTTAAACCATCTACATACATCCCAAAATTCGTCACAATCACCGAGATACGTGGTAGTAACAAACATTCACAAACATTCACACACACACGAAAATGAATATCGCCTTGTCAAGTGAGAATTGAGAGTGACAAAATGTATAATACATTATACACACAGCTACAGCTAGGTAAAAACGTCATGGTCATTTGCCAAATGTATCCACCTGAGCCGGGCTGAGCCGTAGACCATCAATAGAGATCTCCCCTAAAGCGCCGTAAATAAATAATAATAGAACATAAAATTACAAGTGCCTGGCATGACACGTAGGTAATGAACACAAACTGAGTTGTGTGTGTTGCTAAAACTACTGTTATAGTATTTTTCCTATATCTCCTGCAAGTTTTATTTCCGTCAATCTTAATCATATCCTACTTTAATATTTATGGGTCATTATTAGAGACTAGCTGACTTTATTCGCGTGGAACTCTGGAACTGTACTGTACTTTTCTGAGATTCTGGGAAAAGTAGCTTATGTGACTAGGTATTTCCCGTCCTTATCTGTCTATGTTTTAAATTTCAGCCAAATCGGTTCATTGGATGTCGAGTTATAGAAGAACAAACATCACCAAACTTTCGCATCCTTTCTGCGAAAGTTTGGGCCACACTAATATTATTTTAAAAAAATTAAGTACTGTTCCTGTGGTATAGCATAAAAACAGTAAAAACGCGAGTGAGGCCGCGCGTGGCGCGGGTCAGCTCGTTTATGATATTATTGTTATTATTGTGATTAGCGTGAATTAGCGTGAATTAGCGTGAATTAGTGTGAATAAGCATGGATGACTGATTTTGAAAAACTGTTCTATTGTGTTCAGAAGTATCGACTTTATGTAAAACAAAACTTATTATTCCAGAAATTAATGGTTTAGTAGTAAAAAAATGCGAGTTAAATTTGAATTTTGAAATTCTTGCGCGCTCAAGTACGTCAATAGAGACGACGTCATAGTTCAGTTTTCTATGTAATATTTTAGGTGCCTATTAAGTTCAAAATTCTGCAATTTTGTTTGGTGCCACCAATTAGAGAACCAAAATGTTCTGATTGGTGTTCAAGCTTTTATGGCGGATTGCTGTATTTTAAGTTCTATTTTGTTTTATAATATTATCAATCTTGCCATCTATGTAAAATGTATTCCTTGAATTCTTTTTCATAGTGTGAAAACTAAATTTTAGTGCATCTTGGATACTGTTTTGCTTATTAACGTGATAATTTAAGTTGGCCACTGACTCATACGAACTTACTTACTTACTTACTTTATTTAATACGTTCATTGTTCCAGATACTTTATTCCAATGTTCGCGGTGCTGAATATTCTTCTTCCTACCATCATCCCGTGGTACCTGGGTGAGACGTTGGTGAACAGCTTTATAGTGAGCTTCGTGCTTCGGTTCACAGTCACGCTGAACATTGCCTTCTCTGTGAATAGCTTCGCGCATTTATGGGGAAATCAGCCTTACGACAGGTAAATACATACTACTCAAGTTCTTTTATAATATCCCAAGCAATTCCGATTGGATGTGGAAAAAATAATATTTTATTTTGTCGTCGATAGAACCAGGAACTACTTTTCCGAATGAAATAGAATTTTGATAGCTGTCGGATGTACGCTTTGAATCTCACGTTGAATGACCCAAAGATTTCTAGAAGTCATTTTCATTTCTAGAGGTAAATAGTCAAAGACATCAAAATAACCCACCTACATAAACAGTTTTATTTAGTTTGTTTGTGTTTTATGTAGCAGTTCTTTTGAACTTTCTTACCGGAACGTTTTTTGATTCTTTTGCAAAATCGAAATGTATTTTCTTTACAAGGTGCCAGTGTATTTTTTTACCATGATAAATACTAAGTACCTAGGTCCTTGTTACGAGTATTGATGGTATACCTACGGTCAATGCGGGGTCGGCATACTTTTTTAAAATTTATGTTCAATTGATTCGCTGTTAATAGTAACTTGAGTAGTCGGAAAGTATGGTTCATTTTCCTTGAAACCTTTGGAAGAAACGCGCGTGGGACCTTTTACTTGAATATTATATTAAAGACTGGATAACCACACTGGGATAATAAAAGTGGAATGCACAGATTATAACAAGCAGTACCTACCTCCACAAACTTAATAGCATTGTTCATGGTTTGCTTTGAAATGTTTGAAAGGCACTTGCAAATATTTCTATAAGATTTTTTACAAAATGAAACTTGGTTTTAACCGACTTCAAAAAAGAGGTTATCAATTCGACTGTATGTTTATTTTTTAGATTAAGTGATAATATACCCATGGGTATTTTTAATCTCCGTTAGCTTTTGCTTATTAGTGCTAGGCACCCCAACAAAAGTTTTATCTAGTGTAAGGAGTACTGGTGTCCTAGATGGCGGTGTGTGCTGTGTATACGGTGCGACGCGCAATACGCATGCTCGGTCGTGTTACCTGGGCAACGGAAAAACGAAGATGTTAGGGAGTGTGATCGTTGACTCCGAATAATTGTGGTCTTAGAAAATAAATCTTGTGTAATATTAACCTGATAGTCTTTCTATAAAACCCCTTCTAATACTAGCTATGAAAAAGTAAAAAAAAGTTTTATTAAAACTAGGATAGAAGCACCAGTTTCTGGCACCCTAAGAAAAAAGTTATAATATCAAGAAAAATAATTAATTTGTGTATATATTAAAAAAAAACATTGTTTTCCTGGCACCCAAGAACCAGTATCTGGCATGTTTCATTTCAGCTCCTGGCCATAGCATTTTTTACGAAACACGGCAGCGCATTACAGTTTTTTTTGGAAAACTACAAGGAACATAAAAATCGAGTTCCTATAGGCAGTTGTTTTAAACGAACTTTTGGAAGCTTTTGGATTTAAGTATTATTTAATAAAGTCCACCAAACCAAATGAATTAGTCTCGGTTTCAGCAAAGTTTATTTATTTATTTTTTATTCTGCAAATGGCTCTATATTTAAAAAAAAACTAAATATTATAAAATTCATCAATATAGTAGAAAAAGGATTATAGGTACTACTTACGTATAGTTTATGCACCTGTGCGAAGCTAAGGCAGGTCGCTAGTCCATTTCATCACCATCATATCAGCCGACAGACGTCCACTAATACTGGACATAGGCATCCCCCAAAGAGCGCCACGACGACTGATGTTGAGCTTTCACTCTCCACCGACTTCCTGCGACCGCTTTAATGTCATTGGTCTTACGAATGGGGGGCCGTCCTACACTTCGTTTTCCAGTTCGTGGTCACCATTTCAGAACCTTTATTCCCCAGTGTGGTTATCGGTTCTGCGAGCTACATGACCTGCTCACTGCCACTACTAGTTTATACTAGTTAATATAGTAACTAGTGTACCTAGTTTATATTTTCCTTTTCAGGTTTATAAAGTCAGTTGAGAACAGTATGGTGAGCCTGGCAGCGCTAGGGGAGGGCTGGCACAACTACCACCACGTGTTCCCGTGGGACTACAGGACCTCTGAGCTGGGCCGGCTGAACATATCGACCACCTTCATCGACGTCTGCGAGAAGATTGGATGGGCTTATGACTGTGAGTGTGTTTTTATAATTATTACCTATGTAATAATGTGAGAGCACGTCCGGTGGTCTAGGGGTTGGGATATTATGATGACACGCAAGTGATATTATGATGTTGCATGCGTACATAGGCTACGGTAGCCGCTGACTATCAAGTGGGCCGTACGCTTGGTTACCACTTTAGTGGTATAAAAATATCCATCCATTATTATGTAAAGAACTTCTTATTGCATGGTAATCCAGATTCTACGGATCAAGGGACTTGGTAGGGTATAGGAAATAGACTCGTATAATGTATTCATATATGACATAATTTTATGCCATCAGTGAATATGTCTTGGACCTTTTGCCCTTTCATCTCATCGCGAGAATTAACTTCATGTCATTTCCATTACGGCTATGTATAGAGCACCAAGAACAAATGAATTAAAATAATAATACCTATCTCTCCTAATATGAAACAATGTCGTTTCCCACCGTCGGCGTCGCCGCTTCGTCTGTGTTCTACTGTCTGTCTGTATACAGGGTCTTTTAAAATATTTGGAATAGTTTTCACACATCAAAAATGGTACTTTTTTAGATGTTGTGCTAAAAATATTGAATAAATCAATAAAAATTATCTGGTCAATTATTAGTTATTCTTGTTGGAAATTAAAACGGGAGCGCGTGGTGCGTGTCAGTGACCCGCGCGTCAATAGCACACGAGTCATATTATAATGTATGATCGTACGCTTAGATCTTATGAACTTTATGCAACGGAACTGGTAAAGACTTGCTGGTTTTTTATTTATTTAAAAATTTAGTTTTTTATATTATTAAAATCTCATACAAATTGACAGCTGGATTGGTAACGTTGACGATTGTCAAACGAGTGTTTCGTGATGAGATCTTTGCTGATATCGTCGTTTAGCGACATTGACATGGACCCGTGACCCTGACTGAACGTTATTTATTTTATTATTTTGCTTTAGGTACCAACCATAAAGCGAATCTACTCTTCCTATTTTTGAGATTAAACGCAAGCCAGTTTAATCTGACAGTTGGACCACGGATAGTTTTACTTACCCGAGGTACAAACTGTTGGGCAAAGCTGTTAGAGCACGGGTCGGTAGCGAAAATTTTATTAAATTCTTAATTCTTTTTTACAGTAAAAGCCGTCTCACCTTCGATGATCGCTGACAGAGCGAAGCGCTGCGGCGATGGAACCCTTGGAGACGCTGAAGAACCGCCACCAGCAGACCAAGCGAAAACACAATAGGCTGTTTCACTGATGCTGACGTCGATCGCGTACGATTGATCGCGCGTAGCAATATGCATTCTATGTATTTGTATGATAAGGTTGTGTTTTTCTTTGTTTGGGTCTACAGCGTAACGTCACTCTGACGACGGGCTGTGGTGCGCATGGAATGAAAGAGAAATTCAGCCAAGCATCAATAATACAAACAACGGGTTCGATCCCTGTCCAAATGTTTGCATGATCTGCAAATTTTTGTTTCTGGGCCTGGGTGTTTCTATGTATTATTTAGTACAAATAAAATGTAATTCATAAGTATTGCGTCCGTTATCTGCCTCCCGATTGCGTAACTCGTTTTCAATCCGATTTCAATCAGTGAACTGCCATTAGGCTGTCAGATTCATACAAAATACGTCAGTTTTTGATTGAAACCAAGTAAAATTGATTGCAACCGTTTTACGCCGTGGGGCCGCCGGTTCCCATTGTACAAGCTTCACTTAGTATGAGGCTAGATGGCGCTGTGTAAAAATGTCCTCCAATATTATCTCTTTTTAAATCTTTCAGATGTGTGATTTTTGATATTAATTATTTACCAATGAGTTACAAAATTTGGCAGTAAGGAATTAAAAGAACTCGTTTCCGTTTGGCTCAAGCGCTACTATTAGGGTAGGAAGGGAGATTAAAATACAAATATTAATGCATTTATTAATGGATGAATCCAATTTCTTTTATGTGCACTTAGTTACAAACTAATTTAGTATATACAATAACAATTACTACAAAAAATCACAGTATGTAGTCGCTAGGTAACCAGTAAGTAACATTTGGATGGAGAGATGCATAAATAGCATGACGATTAGTTATTAAAGGTTTACAAATATAGGAAAAAATATCTACTTACCCTTAGATAAACAAAATTCATTTTAATAAGATACTATGATTATTCTCAATGTCGTTGTACCTTTAACATTCTGATTTCTACTAATAATAATACTTATTCCAAATTTTTGTTTGTTGTAACAATGACTTCGTTTGTTGTAACTGCTGAACCAATTTAAGTAGAAAGAAATTTGTAAAAGATAGGTACTGTTTTGGATCAGCAAAAGCATGAGAGGTACCTAGCCTGGTATCACGTAAACAAAATTGGCCGGCAGAAGCCTAGTATTTTACAATAATACTTGTGAGGCAGTTCGCCCATCTTTCAAGTCACGTCAGGTACTTCTTATAAGAAGTACCTGACGTGACTCGAACGGACAATTTAATATTAAGAATAGATATCAATATAATATATATTGTACCTGCTGTGTACATATTTACTTGTAACATTAACCAGTTTCTTGCCTGTTCCATACAATATTGGCCAATTTCTTCCTTGGTTTTGTTGCATGCAATTAAATTAAATCTATAGCAAAAGTACTACTACTAGTATTTTAAAGATTATAATACCCCAAAAATTATTTTGCCTCAAGCGGGATTTGAAACCACCGCTTGATACGCGGACGCTCTACCAATTGAGCTATCGAGACATATCTCGCTTGGACGAAATAATCATTGGGATGTCTTCGGCTCAAATCCCGCTTGAGGCAAAATGATTTTTGGGATATTATAATCTTTAGTATTCCCCTAGTGTGATAGTTAACACTATAAAAACAAAAATAACCAATTACTAGTATTTTTTTTTGTTTAAGCGACTTCTCAGTTATTATTTGCATTATGTATAGAGTAAATGGCGCCTTAGTTTTTGGACAGCTAGCTTGCTTCAAAAGCATTAGAAAGTTTGTTGTGTAAGTTTTATAGCTTTGACTGTGTATTCGATTTTTACCGTCGTGTTAGCGTCACTCAACACTTGCAAAAACAATAACTCACGAAAAGTGCCCCGCCTTTTACAGAGGCACGAGGCGTGAAACGCGGATAAACGGAAGTTGTGCAACTTCCGGGGGTTGCGGGTGGCAACTGGCAAGCACGTGATTGACATTGCCACTCGTTTCCCGCACAATCCCTGCGTCAAAATTCAGATAGAGCTATTTTATTTGTTTTTTTTATAATAACTTGTAAAGTAAGTAAGTATGGTATGTTAGGCTGATCTAGGCAGTCGTGAAATTAGATGTTTGTGATGCGCAAAGACAATTTAGTTCGAAAAACCTCCATTGCGCATCGAAATTGTTAACGACTGCCTAGATCCGCCAAGCGTATCCTGTGAGAATATAAGAGTATAAAAATAAAGTGTGTCTCTATGTATTATGTACGCTTAGATCTTTCAAACTACGCATCGGCTGTTAACGTGGTTTTCAGCAATAGATAGAGTAATTCAAGAGGAAGGTTTATAGCATCATCCGTGCGAAGCCGGGGCGGGCCCGCTAGTATACTACAAGTGCGTATTAGTCAGTGCCCAACACTGGTAACGCAATTCATATACTTTTATTGTAATTTATTATACTTACCTAAAGCAAAATAATAAAATAAATAACGTTCAGTCAGGGTCACGGGTCCATGTCAATGTCGCTAAACGACGACATCAGCAAAGAGCTCATCACGAAACACTCGTTTGACAATCGCCAACGATACCAATCCAGCTGTCTTTTTTTGTATGAGATTTTAGGTTGTACGGCAGTACTTATTAATTCCATGGATTTTGGTAGTTCATTTACGCACTAAAGAGACGCTGTGAAAATCCTTATACAAATAAAAGAATAAAAAATAGAGCTGGACGATACGGTTAACAAAATAAATAAAAACAAAAATGAAAATAGCTTTATTATAATATTCATAAACACTAAAATATAAATATGATGACGTGGATTGTGCTGTAATATAAAATTAAAAATTAAAAAGTGTAAGTACCGCCCATGGCGGTGAAAGCCTTCTCCAGTTACGGAATGGGTATATATTATGTTGGTAGTCCTTCCCCGGACGAGCTCTATCACAAAGAACTCTACAACTCTATGTGTATGTACTCACTTATTTACGAAAAATATATTTAGTTATATTCTATCACTAATCTATGTAGTTCCCTTAGCTTTGCTTAATTTGGGGCCAGAAGATGCTGTGTAATAAATGTCCACGAATATTTATTTATTTATTTTTATTTACTTTTAATTACGCAGCCGGTGTTCTTTGGGGTCTTTAGTCGTTTCGCACCGCGGTGCGAATCGCCCCATAAACTTTTTGTAATGGGTCGATTCGGTCGGACCGCAGGCGCAGTAAGGATTTTATTTTTGGCCCTAATGCCTTGATCACACGTACCGAGCAAACCGGCGAGTCAGTAAAATGTTTCTCGGCCGAGACAGTGCAGTAAGCGAGTAGCTGTTCACACACGTTTTGAAATAAGCACAGTCAGTTTAGTTCTATTGAGACTACAATTCGGATATGATGGATCGTAAAAAGATAATTAGAAAATATACAAAGTTACTTATTCCACTATTAGTAGTAGAACTTGTTGTAAACAACTGCACTCAAAAAAACCACGTGCGGCGACGCGACAATCATGTAGCCGAGTGGCGAGCGGCGAGACAGTGCACGTTCAAACCTGCCGAGTGAGTGAGCGAGACAGTGCGGGGAAGCGGGAGGGTGGTAACTCGGTCTAGTAGGTAGAACGGCAGCCGAGCTGTTGTCTCACCACTTTGTTCGGCCGAGCGCTCGGCCGTGCACTCGGCGCTATGTTTATACGTACCGAGTACTCGACCGAGAGCACTGTCTCGCCGGTTTGCTCGGTACGTGTGATCAAGGCATAAGGCGCGGCAGATTTGTCGGTAGTGTTTCTCTACGGGTCAATGTTTCGCTAGTAACTTAGAGCTGCCGTCGGCTGTATCTAACTACTGCACCCATGTTATGTTTAAAATACTTTAATAAAGTAACTATATTGCAATGTTGTTAATAAAGTTTGTTTCGCTAAATTGTTGTATGATTTAAAATCCAGTTCCATTGTCAAAGAATTATTTATTCCATGGAAAAAATAGGACAGTTTTACAATATTTTTTTACAGTTCTATTGACAAGGTATTATTAGTTTTATACAACAAATAGAACAGTTTCTGTTTCAACAGTTACATTATACCATAGACTACTGGGACTAAATAGTTTTAACAGTTCTATGACGTCACAGTCCTATAAAACAAATGGGAGTTACCCAATCTTAGACTGAAAGAAGTCGACCCTGGTAAATAAATTATTGAAATTAATAACATAATTACTTATTATATGAACAGGATATTAACTACCAATATTATGTTTTCGCCTAAGGTATGGGACGATAAATTTAAAAAAGACATTCTTTTTTTGTGTTTCAATTCATTTTTAATTATGACTAATGGCAAACAAGGATACGGCCCACTGATGGTTAGCGGTTACTGGTTATGAATGCTTGTAATACCAAAGGTATCATTAGCGCTTTGACATATCCGCACGCAAATCAAAAGTTTCATTTGCTGTAACTTGCGCAGTGCAGTGACAATCAAGGCGCCCGCCGCGCCGCTTTGATTGTCTTGACTATTTCTGACATAAAAAAAAACCTTTTGAAACGACACGGCAAACGGCAATACGAGCAATACTGCTTCTGTTTGGCGACAGATGCAGCTAAGGTGGTATTACTTCCCCTGACGACCTTTACCACAGAGAACTTTAATACTCTTTACAAATACAAATGTTGACATAGTATTGATTCACTGGTGTCTGTGTTAGTTTTTACTGTGTTTACAGAAAGACAGTTGATTCCCCAATAATATCTATGGATATGGCAAATGCACATTTAATATTTAACCTAAATAAACACTATAATCTAAATAACTCTCTCTTGATTGTGTACTCTTCGTTAATCGTCTTCTCATGTTTGGTTATCGACGAAGATAAGTTTTAAAAATATGGTGTGACTAGTGTGATGAAAAGCGTGATGTGATTAGAGTTTTAAAAAGGTTTACGACTGATTTGAGTCAGTTAAGTTAAAAGTAAATTCACGGAATGACTTACTACAATAAACTCAGTTAAATTATGAGTGATAAACTTACCACATAACCTTATAAATTTAGCAGGAACATAACCTTATAAATTTAGCAGGAAATAAATCTCTAGTTATTACCTATGTATGTATAAGTATTTTGTTTACGTTACGTATTTACCAAGTTATAAATTAATCTGCGTAAAACCGGTTCGTTCTTTACAGCTTGATTTACTGACACCATCATTAAGGTACATTCTTGAGATCAATAATATTCAATGGATGCGTTTACCGGTGGATAGTGAAGTCTCAAGATCGGTTCGTACCATACTATAGGTATCTACTATGGGTAAGGTATCTTTCAAATCTGTCATCATCTTTGTATAAAGTAAAGTAAAGTAAAGTAAAAAAGTTTATTTCGAGACAGTTGATACATATAGTACCTGAAATGCGAGCGCTCGTGACGTAGCTGGCTAAGTTGTTCATAATAGATCAACGAAGTTAAGCACTGTTCCGCGGGGGTCATCATTTAGATGGGTGACCGCCAGTGGCAATTTCAACTGAGCGCTCCCGTGCTTCGGAGGGCACGTTAAGCAGTCGGTCCCGGCTTTTTCAAAGTTGTTAGGCCATGACAGAGGCCTTCGGGCGGCCTACAAACTCTGTCACGACGGAGTACCTGAAATAACAGTCACAAGTAAAGACTTATCCGACGTGTAGCAAGCCGCTAAAATTACATTTCTTTTTATGAAAAACGGGGGTTTCTAATAATATGTCAGTGTGCACCTAAAAACATTCGCTAGCAAGCATGACAATAAAGACAAGCGCAATTAAAAACAGCTGTTCAGCAATTTTTATTATTGTGGTGTTGGAAAATGCTGGCGTAGTCTTACTATCAGTCCGATGGGTAAGACAACTCGGTAAGACTACTGGGAATAGCCCTGTTTATTAAATAAAATATTGAAAAGACGCGCCGCGCCCGGCGCGCTGCCGATGTCGTAGCAAATCGTAGCCGGCCCGTAGCTTAGTATCTACTCGGTAGGTATCTATCTACTGCTACTGGCTCTGAGCCGTAGATATCCAGTCCTAATGATGGAATGGTCGAGGGCGCACTCACGGCGCGACGCGGCGGCAATCCCGACTTCGACTTCGCGAGTAGATAATAATCGTAAACATTTACAAAACAACGAATAACTTATTAAAACTACCTAGGTACTTTAATAATAAGGACACTTATTTATCATGTGCTCGATTTAAGTGACAATATACACCCGGAAATGGTAGGATTAACTCAATAGATGCATTTGAAGGTAAGCACTTAGAACATAATTTTTTATTTTAGACTTCATACAAGAGGATTAACACAAAACAGTTTAGTTTGGTGTCTGGCATGAGGCACTTAAATTTTGTTATAGAAATATCGCTTTGACTTGTTTTTAGCTTTCGAAAAAATATTATATTAAGTAAGATTCAAAACACGAGTTTACTAAAATCATAAAGTAAACCAAAGTATCTACTCTATTTAATATTAAAAAACTTTATTATTTTTCGACTTAAGCAGGTATTTGGATAATGTAAAATACTTTACCGGAAATAATATAATATAGGTAGTAGGCCTACATAGTTTCAATTCATCGATTAAGCAACTAAAAACTAATTATCTTATCTTCATATATAAAAATGTTTTGTTGTGCGTTAGGCTCGCTAAAACTCGACAACGGCTGGACCGATTTGCCTAATTTTAGGCTTGAAACGTTTGTAGGAGTTCAGGGAAGGTTTAAACGGTGAGAAATTATAGAAAAATTGCGAAAAAAATAACGCAAATGAAACCGCGCCGGATATATTAGTTAGAAATTGACCTATTAGTTAGATTAGTTAGAAAGTTGAGAGACGACGTAAAGTAACGCCAAGAAGCTCTAGGTCTAGATGATCTGTTACCGGTACGGATACATCACGGAAAGTGGGAGTCAGTCGGCCTCGATCACTAAACTGATTTAGATTAAATATAAAACATAGATAGATAATGACCGAAAACAGGAAATAGGCTACTTTTTATCCCGGAAAAAAGTACGGTTCTCGAGTTCCACGCGAACGAAGTCGCGGGCAACAGCTAGCCGTATATATATTTACTTAAATAACAACCACTGAGCATGACGTGGACATGTGCCAAACATATTGTCTCTTATTCATGTGTGAATATTATTAATTAAACTTCTAGTTGTTCCAAAATATTTGACCGAGCGAGCGAAGCGTCTCAGTTTCGATTGACCAAAAATGCTGTCAATCAGTCCGGCTGTTCTCGCCTTTTTTCAACCGATTTGGTTGAAACTTGGTGTCCTGTACACCAAGTTTCAACAAGTTTCTTTAACTTTATAGAGCACTGGTGGTCTAGTGGTAGTGGCCCTGCCTTCCGATCCTAAGGTCGTGGGTTCAATCAAACCCGGTCGTGTACCAATAGATTTTTCTGTTCGAAAAATTATGTGCGCAATGCTAGTGCTCTCATACGGTGAAGGAAAACATTGTGAGGAAACCGGCATATCCAAGAACTATAAATTCGAAAGACATGTGCCATCCACCAATCCGCATTGGGTCCGTGTGGTGGATTAGGACCCAATCACTCTCGCCTGAGAGCAGTGAGAACATTATAAGGCTGTCATGATGATGAACTTTATAGAATTTGTTTGTCGTCGGGGATTTTAGATTGGATACTTTCTCTAAAAAGGGACAAAAAAGAGGCTACTAGATATTATCTCATGAACATGAAGGTAACATGAAGAAGTGTCGATATAAGATAAACATATTTAAATAAGTAAAAAGATGACAAAAATAAAATTATGATAGATATTTAATTTTTTTGCAAATTTTGAAGTTGTTGAAAATCGTAAACAATTTGAATGAAAACTATTTCTCCTCTACCCAAGACCTTAGGATCGAAAGGCTCTTAGGGGTCACTACACAGACACCCACACCAGTACTCTTGAATCTCTTGAGTGAATTCGAAATGTTATTAAAAATGATATCTAGTAGGTGTACTCATAAATTTACTTACGTTTTTGAGTTTTCGACCGTTATGTGTCTCTCAGTGTTAGAAGAGCACAGGCGGCAATTTGGAACGAGTTTATTTCTCAATTATTTTAAAATAAAAGTTACCTAAAGTTTAATAAAGATTTTCAAGTCATAAAGAAATTAACATTTGTTATTATTATTCTCAGCACTATTTTATTAGAAAAAAATATTTAAATTATTGCTTACATAATATAAAGGTACAGCTTAAACCTAAAAAAAAGTACCTACCAGCTTGGCCTGAGTCATGCATTATTTAAATTATAATTACACAATACTTAATAATGTATTTTCATTATATTTTACAAGGCTAGCAACACATCTGCGATATTGGGAAGACAAAACAAGACAACTTCAAACAAAAACGCCCGCGGCTTTTTCGCTAGTCTACCACAGAAATATTAGTACCAAACCTAATAATAATAATAAACGTTTATTCACCAAAAATGTACAATAAACACAATAACGAAAGTAAGAAAAAATATAATATAAGCAGTACGTAAGTATAGCTTATAAATAAGTAGGAGGTACTTAGGCACAGATAGGTACACGTCCCTAAATGTAGGTAGGTACATAGTTATTAAGTAATGAGGTCTTTAGGTATTATAGTAGGTGCATTAAACAAACATGCCCAAGCTATGCCCAAGCATTCAACCAAATACGTAGATATGGCATAAATTTATAAACACATGAATAACCTTATTTGTAAAATTGTTTGATCTCAAAGGATACAAAGGATACTGTAAAAGAATCTTCGTCCCGATTGACTGATGACAACGAACAGCCTAAATCGCTAGTCGTAGAGACTTGGAATTTTTAGGGTATATCCGTCTTGCTTGATACGTAGGGTAGTACTAAGAAGAGCTTTTTTTTAAATTCAGCCTTTAGGGGCGTGAAAGCGGGTAAAACATTTTGTACTTATTAAAAATCGTATTTCTGGAACTTACAAACTTGAAACTTGGCAGATACTATCATTTTTCAACAAGTTTGAAAAAAGTTGGTGTTAAAGTACTTATTTTTAAAAAAATCTCTAAAACGGGGTGTAGGTAGGGGTGTTAAAGTTTGTATTGAAACTTTGTATCGCGTCGTGCGATTTGTTTGAAACATAGTATTAAGATTTTTCATGGCAAGTAATAAACATGAGCAAGGCAATGAAAATTAATGGCAAGTAATAGAAAATTATAAAAGTATGTACTATTTGAGTCTTTAGTAGCATATACTTCAAAGGAGACTCCAATCCAAGAGTGTAAACTGTACTTCATTTTCCCAATGGCACCTGCGGGAAAATGACATCAGTAGGAAAAAGATAAAGCCAGCCAGCTAGCAAACCAGCCAGCCAGTTAGCCCTTAGCCATTATTGTTTTTTTTTATTTAAAAAAAACTCTGTAAGTAGGTAGGTACTTAATAATGCTTACGAAGTCGTGGGCAACAGCTAGTATAAAATAATATAAACAACCAGTACCTAACGGTATTTAGATGGCTCAGCTATTTTTTATGTATTTTGTAGGTAATGTAATTGTAAGTATACATATTTTAATTTGTTTATTAATAAATGTTTTATAAAAAACAGTTAATTATTCTAGTTTTCCTTACGATACAGCAGCTACCCAATAAACCAAACGGCTAGAAAACATAATATGTTTTTGATTCGTTTCATAATTCCTACAAATAAGACAGACAGACCGGGTCGGATTTATGAAACATTTTAATTAGCGGGCTATCACAATCCCCACCGCTCGATCACTGATTATGGCAGTGTGGATTATGTGCGAGTTTCGCTCGCACTTGTCTGTTTAGTTAGATTATTATTAAAAATGTCCCCACAACAATTACACCAAAAAAACCTCAAGTTAAACTATATGCTAATTAAATTATCGTTTTGGTAATTACTAGACGCTCCTGTAATTTGATGAGGTTATTTGAAAGTCATTACGTTTTGAACTCTGATCCCTTCAATTCTAGGCAGGTAGGTATTTTAGTATTTGAACAATAAGCTTGAGTATAGTCAACTTCATTATAATATAGTTAATAACAAAGTTCGTATGAGATTTATAGGTACCCGAGCTATTAGTTATTAATAAACAAATTAACAATAAAAGTAACAACACAGATATTTGTTGAAACGAACTCTCTTAAAATAATATAAACCTATAATTTAAACAAACATTACGTAGGTAATTGTAAACTACACTTTCTAGCACAAAATTTGATTTTATATTAGGCACCAGGCAGTCTGTCATATCAAACAAAATAGTATTTTTTATCATCATCACTCGAGTTTTGTGGCGCGCACAAACTGATATAATATAAGTTCATTTGAAATGTTATCGACTCTTTCTTGTTTTCCGACTGGGCAAAATACCCTAGTTGTTGGTGAAACCGTGCAACCAGAGAATATCATCTGTCGGGTGCGGAAGGACAATTCCACTTACAAATATTGTTAGTGAATCGTAGCGATGCTTTTAATTTGCTTTTGGGTTTTTTTATATTTCACGTAAATTCAAAATCGAAGTCAAAAGATTTTTATTCAAGAAAATCACAAGGATCACTAATTTAAACAAAGATCCAGCTAAGTCTACGTTTTTGTTAAAGCCAACAATAGATTGAGTGATTTGTGTATAACTTGCCGTTCAATCTAATAGAATAGCTTTTTGGGTAAAAACCAAAACTCGACAGAAACTAAACTACAGTTGGTTGTTCAACCGTTATTTATTGATAGAATCGGGTTTCGGAGCAGTAGCAAGAGCTACCTGAAGTGCCTGAAGCTAATAGCGGCAAAGATGAGTAGACTGCGCATAATATGAAGCACTGGCACTGGACAGTGGACAGTGGACAGTGCACCAGGATCTGTCGCACTCATGAGGGTTTCAAGATACAATATTTTTTACTAAAACTATTTTATCCTTGATACTAGTAGGTAAAACCTTGATTATTGGTGTACCTTAACATAACCGTATTTAATACTATGTGTGAAAGCTAAAATAAAATAATTATTTATTTAAAACTCTACCCAATATACTCTGTCATTAACATTGTAGGTATCTTGACCTGTCTCTGGCTGTAGGTAGGTAATTAAAACAACTAAAAAAGAACCTTCAAAGCCTTCAAAGGCTTCAAAGGCTATTGCCCTGCAGCGGGACATCACAAGCTGCTAGCTAATATAATATTATTAGGTATAATAAGGTTGATCCTCCTAACAAAAAATGTCGAAATCTTTTATTGATTAACTTTTGGATTGGTTTGGGTATCTTAAGTATTGAATGCACAAGTAAATGTTCGAAAAGAACTTCTATTCTTCACACCGCCGGCGCCGCCGCGCTGCTTGCGTCTATTTGCGTAAGCGGCCAGCCCTCCCTCACGGACGTAGACAGAATATAAGTACATCTGCGTCCTGCATTATGCAGGCGGTGTGAAGTGCTGAACAGCTAAAAAACAACTTCAGACAAAAAAGCTAACATACCCATGCGCTAGTTTGTCTAGCTAGCTAGACGCTATCACCGAGTTCTTGCGAGTATCTACAGGATTGCGCGCAAGAAGAAAGTTTAAATTACAACGTAATTTCACGTTTTTTGTGAAACACAAAAGCTTTGCAAAAGACAATGATACACTGAAATGAGGAAGGTATTTACATCCAATGGTAGAACTGTAAACGCCCACTGACAACACGTCAAGTGGCGAGCACACTTAGCTTGCATGGCCGCAGTGTTATTTTAGCCAAACCAATCTATTTTATACTCAAAAACTACTGGTATGATTTAAAAAACTCTTTCACTATTAGAATTATACATTATTTCTGTAACTATATTTTATTTTAGAAAATAATAGGGATCCCTACTAAAACATCAATAATGTAACCCAAGGCTTTCATCGCATGCGCTGCGGAAACGATTGATGATAGAACAAAATAATATGTTCTACAATATTATAGAACATATTAATATCTACAAAAAAGTCAAAGATACCATGTGTCCAACTATTGTAGTTATGTAACAATAACTACTTTTTTACATTTTAAAAGTTGATAGAAATGCCGATTAAAATCAGACCATGTTTTCCATACCTATAAATTAATCCTAATTCAAATAAATCATTTTGTATTGAAGACTATTTCAATAACTGTAGATAACTGTTTGATTTATTGAAATCAAACATTCCATTCAAATGTTATGACGAATTATAAAAAGCCCGCGCGCGCGCCGTGGCTAGAGAGGGGCGTGCACATTAACTATGAATTAAGAAGCCGCGCGGCTAAAACGTGCGGTCGGCTCCTACCTACTATCTTATGAATGACTAGCGACCCGCCCCGGATTCGCACGGGTGTTTAAGTTTTTATTGCACCCGTGCGAAGCCGGGGCGAGCCGCTAGTATTATTATATTCATAATTTGGTTCTTTTTGTTTTATAGTGAGGGAATACTAAAGATTATAATATCCCAAAAATTACTTCGCCTCAAGTCAAGCGGGATCCGCAACCATGCACCGCTTGATACGCGGGTGCTCTACCAAGGGGAAACGTTGCAGTTATCCAAGCCTGTTCAATGACTAAAGTTAAAATTTAGTTCATTGACGAGAGGTGTCGCATTGCTCAATTGCACCCACGTATTAAGCGGTGGTTGCGGTTGAGGAATCGATTTGATAGCTGTACGAAAAGACGAACAACAAAAATGTGAGTTCATGCCTATATGGATATCAAAGCTAAGCTAAAAAAATGTTTTGATGGGGTTGTGGTGGGTGACACGAGGGGATGTACCTAGTTATTGACACGTTTTTTATGATTTTATCGAATAGCATCAGTGAACCAATTTCAATAAAATTTATATGGGACCACCTCTGAACCAATCAAACAAAAAAGTCATAAATTCATAATTCGCAAACATACAAAAAAACAAACAACTTGAAACCTCGTTTTTTTAAGTTGGTTAAAAAGTGGCGGCGGCGCTGCGCTTACCTACTGCAAAACTTGTTACTGTAACTGGTTACACTTATACGAATATAGATTGTAACGTGTAGTGTAACTCCTCAATCCCCCTAAGCCCTCAATTCCAATGGAATCGGACCGAACACATTTCTTATTCATCAGGTTTTTAGGGAAATGAATGTAGCATTACATACTGTAGCCTTAAAAAATGAGTCAATATTATTACAGGCGTATTGTGAAAATGGGAGACGTTCAATCTGAAAGTGAACGTAGAAGGCAAATCACGAATGTATCGTCCCGCCGTCAACTAGTGGTTTGAAAAAGCTGTTCAAAAAGCATCTCTTCAGTGAAAAATCAATTTAAAAAAAAAAACCCATACAAATTGACAGTTAGACGATACGTTAAGGTTAACGATTGTCAAGAGATTTTTTTCGGGTACGGCATCGTATGGTATTGACTGACACCCAGACCGACCTCTGTGCGGACATCGCCCGGCCTAAAGCGCAAGCCACACCGCTTGCTGGTGGGCGAGCAGTAATATTTTTTGATAGAAACTATACTGACGTAGCTGTCTCTGAAATTCGCGATGCCAACTAAGGTATGAAAACTATCTCTTGCCCACCCGCCAGCTAGCGGCGTGGCTTTACCACCTCACCGTCAACAAGACGTAAGCCACCACTCGGACCAGCAAGGCGCCGGCGTAAGTACGTCCGGGGAACCACGTGCCGATGTCGTTGGCTAGATGGGCAGGGCAGATGTCTATTTGACATCTTTTCGAAAAGTCGTTTCGCGTAATGGTATTGACGTTAGCGCAAAGACGGCTGCCCGTAAGCACAGCCGTAAGCGCGGTATCGGCGTCAAATAATAAAGAGGCTGAACATGCGAAAATAATGAACCGCTTGAGTTGAACCGATGTCCACTTGCAGAGCCGATGTGTTTGCGACAATGTTCAATGGAGGCGTTATGCCCGTCATTATGACGGTCGTCGTCTTATAGAAATCTCATTGTATTCAAAATGCAATAACGCGAGAAATTGTCTATTTGTACACGTTATCCCACTTTAGCATAATAAATACAAAACAAGCTAAATGGTTTTGTTTTGGTAGATTCCGTGTGCATCGCAGGTACCTATAAGGTACCTACTTTATTCTTGTATCTTTTTAAGCGCAAACAGAGATCAGTGAATTTAGAAGGAAAATACCTAACGGCTTTATAGTATTCCGCACCTCAAAAAAAAAGGAACAATTAGGTTACTTGAAATTCATAAGTTCCTAAGTTTAGAGTGCCTCAAATAAATAAAGACCATAACCCCCTAACTCATAATAATGACAACAATAATAACTAACTTCTGAATGGGAATTTGTTTTTTGGATACAAATGAGATTTTTACAATTAAAGGTAAAAGTCTAAAATTGAGAATTTTCTATTATTAATAAGGGATTTAAAAATAGAATGGTAATGTTAAAAAAAAATTATATCTAAATTATGTGGTAGATATACATTTCCCAGACCTGGAAATTACTGGGCGAAAGAGACTTAACAACAATGTCTCGGGGTGATAAGCGCAGTGCAGTGCCACGCAAACACTTAAAACTTTAAGCTTTGAGTGGCACTGCATCTATTCAGATGCAGTGCCACTCAAAGCTTAAAGTTTTTACACACGCCTGACTATTCAGTCAGGCGTGGTGCTTAACATCAGGTGTGCGCCTTGATTGTCTTGTCACTTGCTGACATTAAAACTAAAAAAATAAAAAAAAAAACCTTCCCAAACAGTTTTTTTTATGATGGTGTCACGGATTAATAAGTAAGAATATTTTTTTTCCAATCAATCAAAGGAAACCTTCGCTATTCATGTTAATATATGTTATAATTAAAATAAGTAGGTATCTAACTCAGTTTTGTAAAAATTAATAGGTACACTTTTTACATGAGAGTAAAAAGCATACTTGTTTGTTTTACAACCACAAAACTAAGAGTATTTCCAACCCAAGACAGTACTAATATCTGTTGTTCTGTGCCAAGACTGTGTTTTTCCGTAAATGTCTTTTAATATATTTATCTTTATTTCTATTGTTTTAACGGAACGCTGTGATAGACGGATCGGTCGGAGATCTGCCTACATAATATGTATTAATAATATATAAAATGTTTATACGTAGGTATTCATCATGACAGCCTTCTAATGTTCTCACCGCTGGGACAAGGGCCTACTCTCCAGCGAGAGTGATTGGGTCTTAATCCACCACGCGGACCCAATGCGGATGGCACATGTCTATCGTATTTTTTTTAGGAGGACATGCCGGTTTCCTCACGATGTTTTCTTTCACTGTATGAGAGCACTGGTATTGCGCAGATAAATGTTTCGTAGTGAAAAATCCATTGGTGCTCGACCAGATTTGAACCCACGACCTTAGGATCGGAAGGCGGGGTCACTACCACTAGACAACCAGTGCTCATACAGGTAGGTATTATTATACCAATAAACTCAGGTTACTGGCTTTTAATTTCAGAATTGAAGACTGAAAACCAACTAACCGAAAGTTACGAAACAGAACCCGATATAATGGATTCCTTTGAAAACATAACCACAGAAATCGTCACACCAGTAGACCCCACGAACATTTTCGGACCACAAAGAGACTCTCTGTATATCGTGATACCTATAACAACAATTTACTCTCTTATTTTCATGACCGGGATTCTGGGAAATATATTTACATGCCTGGTCATAGTCCGCAACAAAAGCATGCATACAGCCACCAATTACTACTTATTCAGTTTAGCGATATCAGATTTATTGCTGTTAGTGAGTGGAATGCCGCAAGAAATATACTCGATGTGGTCAAAATGGCCCTACATCTTCGGGAACACGTTCTGTGTGCTGCGAGGCTTGACGTCGGAGATGTCCACAAACGCGAGCGTGCTGACCATAACGTTGTTTACCGTAGAACGGTATTTGGCAATCTGTTATCCTTTTGTATCACACAAAATGTCGAAGCTGTCCCGAGCGGTGAAGCATGTGATATCTCTATGGTTGGTAGCGTTCGGACTGGCGCTGCCCCAAGCTTTACAATTCGGAATCAAAGAGGTGAATGGCGTCGTGATGTGCCTGCAAACACAAGTGATCATACAGCATTCGTTTGAAATTTCGACTTTTCTATTGTTCTTGGCCCCGATGGTAATTATCTCGGTGCTGTACGCGTTGATTGGAATGAAGCTGCGTGAAAACAGCTTAGGAAATGAGCAAACTCAGAAGGGTACGATGCCACAAAGACATAAAACTATACGGAAACACTGCCAGTCGACGACGAGAGTTGTAAAAATGTTAGGTAAGTCTTAGAATATTTATCAAAATAGGTAAGTGCCTAGGTATTAAATTCAAAAGTGTCAATTGGGACACTCAGTCCCAATAAATTTTGTCCGAATCGACAGCAACTCTATAAAAAATGGTTCTGTTACTGACGATAATCAAATAGATTTCCAGTTTTTACGAAAATAGTCATTTGATTTATTGGTTTTCTTCTTCTTATAAAAAGATTTGACTACATGTCAAACATAACTGTTCTGCTTTTAGAACTATAGTTAACGTGATTTTAGGGTTCCATTCCGCAGCTCAAAAGGAAAAAAACCCATAAAGGAAAAAAACCCATCACTTTGTTGTCCATGTGTCTGTCTGTCTGTCCATCTCTCAAGCCATTTTCGCAAGAAGGGATGAAGATATTAACTTGAAATATATACATTTTATAAAAGTCTGTACCTAAGCTTAGGATGCTAAGTGCAAGCAGCATTACTATAGCAAATCTCGGGATGACGAGCGTAGTGATGTGCTATGCAAAATTAGGTGACGCTGCAACGGTTATGAAGCTTTGACAGTTTCATCATAATGTAAGCTGAATGAACCTAATTCTTTCTTCATAGATTATTTATCATAGAGATTTTTTTATACATCATTGAACCTTTTTTTTATTACACAACTTCTTTTTACACAGTTGCAGTTGTGGTGACTTTCTTCATATGCTGGGCACCGTTCCACGCGCAGCGCCTAGTCGCAATCTACGGGACGACTGAGGACCATCAGGCGAAGTCAACCATCTTCCTGTCAGCGTACTACTTTCTTACGTACTCTTCGGGAATCTTCTACTATCTGTCGACGTGCATCAACCCGATATTTTATCACATCATGTCTAACAAGTTTCGGGATGCGTTTAGGGTAATTTATTAATATTTATTTAGGTAGTAGCTAACCCGCGGTGGTGGCGTTTTTTCTATATTTTCTCATCGTTTTAACCTTTCCTGGTACAGTTAAAACTATGAGAAAGGTAATAAGTGAATATTATATTATATATTTCAAGACCAAAATTGTCCAATCGTTTGAGTACCTGCTCACCCTGCGTATAATGCGTTTTATGAAAAGTGAGCCGTATCAATTATTGATTTTTTACGCCGACCAGTAACTTATAAAACTATACAGGCTCGTCCAAACATAGAAGTCAATAACAAAAATGTGATTCCTTAGATCCAGGGGTATCCGAAAATACCCCATACGTATGTTCCACGATTATTCTTATTTTTTAAAGTTTTTTTTTGTAGTCAAAGTATGGTCGAAACGTTACTGATATAAAAAAAAAGTTTTTCAATTTTTTTTTTGTAGAATAACCTCAACATTTCAACATTCAATGGTCGGAACGTTAAAAACTGACAATTCATTTCTGGGGTTTTTTTCCGAGATTTTCTTTTTATAAAATAATCTCAATGAGTTGTACAATCATGCATAAAATAATCAAAATAAATAATAAAATATAAAAAAATATGCTTCATAATAAGCTATTATTTGCTTAAATCGGCCTTTATAGGTACTAGGAGAGCCATTTGTACATAACTTTATGGCATTTCCTGTCTTATTTAGCCGTACGAATATCAAAATAGGCAATAATCTTGGATCAAGTTGCTAACTTTGGGAATCGAACTTTCGTATCTTAGAAAGCCGATTTCAGCTTATTAAGTTGCACATTTTTTGTAGTATAACGAAAGCTTTGAGTCCCTAAAAGTTTTTAGGATCACTTACAAATCATGATATGGTTTTTAGATTTTTAATTTAATGTTAAATATTCAACTGTAATTCTCTCAAACACAAATTCGTCACTTATGATCAAAACTTTACTAATTTTTACTAATGCTAGGAAGTTGATTATTTTATGCGTGATTGTACAACAAATGGAAATTGTTTAAAAAAAAAATCTCGGAAAAAACTCCAAAAATTGTTTTTTATATGTTTCAAACGTTTCGACCAAACATTCTCAAAAAAATCTTTAAAGAATCTTAACTCGAAAAATACTATAATTCGGGGAACATAAATGGTCTGGTAGGGGTCTGAGGTAACTTTTTTTTATTTACGTCTATGTTATGACAAATATCTACTATAGTTTTTTATAAACGAAAGATTAGTATTTCTGAGTGCTTACCCGTTTAACCCACAAATTTTCTACCCAATATCTATTATTTTTACCCTGTATGTTTATAACGAATAAACTCAAAAACGACTTACTGGTTCGGTTCAAAAATTATTTCACCATTAGAATGCTACGAGTACATTAATCCCTGAGAAACATAGGCTATATTTTATGGTTTTTTTTACCCGTAGCCGGGCCGCTAGTAGGTAAGGTACCTAAGTACGTACTTACTAAGGTCATGTGGGGTAAGAGAAACATACATTCATACATTATTAAAATATATTGAGTTTAATAGACCGTCATTAGCACCTTAAAAGTGACGGCAGCCACCGCTATGACGCTTGCAATTCCATTCGGCATTCAAACCGCTCTACGAATATAAAAACTCTTCGAGTACAAACGAGGTTGATTTCAAACCAATTTCAAGTCATCATAAACTACTAAATTAATCACTCAATACCTGATATTTTCTTATATATAATATAAATAATACTTGGAAATTTGTAAGCAGTCTATGACTTTAGTACATAATCTTTTGCTACCACTATTATCAGAAATATATGGAAAAGTACTTGCGTAGAGCTAACGTTACTCTTACCCCATGGTTTGGGTGTGGTTTGGGGTAAGAAAAACAGTTTTAATATCTCCGGAATTATCATAGGTAAAGGCAATCGAATACGAGTTTTTTATTTCTTCAGTTCAGTTACTTTTAAGATAGAAAATATAAATATTGTGGTAAGAGAAACACCAAGCAGAGGAAATATATTTTTTTTATTAAAATCAAACCGCATATTATTTCCATTACACACATGGATATTTTAAACCATCATTCCTTCAACGTCGCCTTACACACAGTATACCACTATAGAGGCAACCAAGCGTACGGCCCACTTGATGGTAAGCGGTTACCGTAGACTATGAACGCTTGCAATATTAATAAATTTATTATTTATTTTGTTCATTTATTTATGATGAGGACACAATTTACATGGTAGTTTTTCATAATTAACATACGTCATTATAAAATAGTTCTATAAATGGTGGTCTTATCGCAAATAGCGATTTCTTCCAGACAACCCTTACTAACTAAACTAAACCTAATATTATAAACTAAGATATCCCTTGCGTGGTACTACCCTGAGACGTTAGATGGAAAGTCTCATGAGCCTGTAATTTCACAAGGAAACCATTTCCTTCGAACCGAAACACAGCAATGCAAGCATTACTGCTTGGCGGCAGAAATAGGTATGGTGGTAGTCCTTACCCGGACGAACTCTATCACAAAGAACTCTACTACTCATTTAAAATCGCGCGATAAAATGTGTATTTTCCGTGTTGGATTTAAATCCTCTTTATTCATAAACACAATTTACTATTATAGCCTTAGGTCTTTGTACGATTTGATGCAGATCCCTTTTTTTATTTATTTATCAGTTTCCAGAAGTTGTATGCTTTTGAGTAGTTATGTATAATAAATAAATAATAAATAAATAATGCTGGACAATCCACACAGCATCATCTAGCCCTAAGGTAAGCTGCTGTTAAACAGAGCTGTATTATGAATACTAGATGACTGATATATATTTAATACAATACAATACATAGATAGATATTTTTTTTTATTTTACATAGAAAACACCCAGAACACCCGGAACAAATATTTGTAGATCGTACAAACATTTGTCCCGAGGCGGGAATCGAACCCGCAACCTCTGCGTTGCAGGTGGACCTGCGCCCGCTGCGCCACATCGGTCGTCAATGTATACCACTAATGGCCTCTCGTTTCTCTTACCTCTGTATTGGTTGTACCATGCGTTGGATGATTACATCATATGAATGAAACACGTCTGTTCTGTTTATTGTCTCAGCCTTTATTGCCATACATTTATAATTACTGATGAATTAACAATCACAATAACGCTGATCTGTCTTTTACGGTAATTACACACCTCGGTGTTTCTCTTACCTTACCTGATCATCATTTTTTACTTATGTAGATACTTATTTAAAAAATGCAATGTGAGAATGGTAATGCTAGTAAGAAGAGTCATAAACATTAATATTAATATGCAAGCTGAAAAGAAAATTCATTCATTAAATAGGTAGTTTGCTATACGGTTTCTTATAAGACAGCCGGAGAACACACACGTGGGCTGCCTGTCACTCAAGAACGTACGTTAGTAACGTACTAAGTAATTTTAAAATAATTTAACTTAAAAAATAATGAAACAGATAAAATAAATATAAATGTAGCAAAATAATCTTTCCAGAACACGGTGAAGAGTTTCCGGCGGCAGCAGCCAGCTGGTCAGCGTTGCTCCTACTCCGCCATGGCCTTCGTGTGCAACCACACCTCTAGTGGCAATTCAGGTTACCGACATAACAAACCCAACACATCAAGAGACCCACACTATAGTCTGAAAAAAAATTCCTTTCACCATTTTACAATTCACTAATGTCAAACACAAAATAATATTTCCACATTCATTTCGTCAGTGCTGTTACGATCAGAAAATGAACCGTAAACATTTATGATAGTGATTATTATTAAATCAGCTCATTATAACACAGTAAGTTACTTATTAATATTTCGCACTATAAGATGAAAAATATGTTTACCAACACAATACGTCATGTCATTCATTTTTCGAACTACCAGTTCAGAAAACGACATTACGATTCGTCAGCGTGGTACAAATACCTAGTATTTTCTGTTCATTTTGCACCGTTTTGAAAAGTGCCGATATATATATCGGAATGCCCCCGATGTAATAGTTTTCTTCCGAACGGCGCGTGTGGCGTTTTATGGAAGTGAACCATTGAACTGACTCAATTATTTAGTTCACCAAATTAGCTGTTCATGTTCACTTCACTCACACTCACATTTTTACATTTTTATAAAAAAATGGCAGCAGCAAATAATATTTGTCAGACATGCATAAAAATAGAGTCCGTATTCTAGAACTAAACTCAAACTCACAACGATACTCAAGCATAAATGTTTATTTATGGAGTACTTTTATCAAATCGATGCTCGTCACGATACTCATTAAATTCTTGAACGGGCCTAGGATTACCTGTATCTTGGGTATCAGAAACTACAAGACTTACTATGGTACTACAGCACTCAGAGCAGTAACAAATCGTTGCAGATTATGCAAAATTGTTCTTGCAGCAGGAATCAAACTCGCAGCCTCTCTCTAACCGGGCACTCGCCAACCGCGCCACCGAGGTCGTCAACCATTTTAATATTTCGAAAAGGGTTACTGTATATTATGTGCGATAACATGACTAGGTAATGTACGCTCGAGACTTGCTCGAGGAGCAAGAAATCACAGTTATGTTTTTTGTCTTGTTTTTATATTAAAACTTGAGCAGCCTTATCACACTTACCTACTGTAATTTGAGTAAAGCAGGATATGTCGAGGTTATTTTTTCGTGTCAGCAATATCAGCATTACTGCGATTTAATCTATTGATGAAGTCATATAGGTAATTTGCTAGGTACCTAGGTAGATATATTAATTATTATGTAGGTAACTAAATGCTTTTTATAGTTTCAAAATCAATTTGCGAATAAACATATCGGGTTGAAACCATGGAACTAATAATGAGTACCTACATATAAACTCTTTGGTTAAATAGAGGTATTGCCTTGCCATATTATTAAAAAGTGACCAAGATTGAATCACAGAACAAATAATTATGGTTGAATCTTCAACAGCACCACTGATGAGTCACCGCACCGCCATCTTTAGAGAGAGCTTTTTTTATCTTGAGACGAAAATACCTCAATTGACATGTGCGACGCGCGATTTTAGAGGGACCGGACTATGGGTTGTATCAGAAATACTTATACAAAAATAACACCTTCAGAAATTACAGAGCGCGAATATTACTCAAAGTTTAACAATTTTATTATTAAATTATTATGTTATTGCAGGTAACTCTTTAAAACAGGAGCCAAACACCCACAACCAAAGCCGAAGACAAAACCAAAGGTGCAGCCACTCGCACGCCTGCCGCAACGGCCGGTTTCGCCAGAGTGTTGAGGGTAGCTGCAAGAAAGTCATCAGCGACACTCAACCAACCAAAGATGTTCACACAGACAATCATGAAAGTGGTTGTAGTGGAAACCAAACAAGCTCTACAAAAAACGATTTATCTGTTGTAGTGATTGTAAATTGCGCAAACGAAAAAAATAAAAGTATGAAAAAACAATTACGTGTTGAAGAGCATGGGTAAAGGTTGACGCAGGCGTATCAGCTGGGCAATAGATCAACTTCGCTACGACTGTGGGTTCAGTAGGCATTGTTTGTATGAAAATCCATACTGCATTATTCAGTATCATGTTAGCATAGCCTCGTTTCGGCAAAGGCCACCAGTAAACGTCTATTGGTGAGGTCAGCTCGCGGACGCCGCACTTATGGGCTTATCACCGTGTTTACGTCAAAACTTTTATACATGCATCCTCCGCGCTTTGCATGACATAAGAAATAAGTAAATCAGCCATCACGCCCGTAGCACATCTCCGCTGCAAAACCTTAACAGAGGAACCGCAGTAATTTTTGTCCGTAAGTAGTATAAGCAGAACAAGTGCCTGTTCTAACATAGATATTTTGTCTATAATTATATCTTTTTCTCAGCGCGGTTTCGTTGATCTGCTCCGACGACAACACCACTTCCGCGCACCAACCGCTATTTTATTGCGGTGCCGCGTTGTTTTCGCACGTGTTTGTGAAAGTTGCCAAAAATAAATAACGAAACTTAACTTTTTTTCATAAAAATGGACGTAGATTTTATAGAAAAAATATTTCAAGAGGTCAGAGATAGACCTATTTTTTTAAATTAAATCATCCAGACTGTAAAATTCACACCTTTCGCACCGATTGCCTCAACTCAACCTCAACTGACTCGCTTGTCGTTCTGACGCCCAGGTTCCACTAGTCTAGCTATACTTGATCGCACCGGAATTCATCGAACGGTTTCGCTACTCGTATTCCACAGCGAGATGTGCTACGGGCGTCATCGCACGGCTTCAGACGTGCTAATGTCGCGTCATAGTGTGGACAGCTAGTTAACAGCGCGAGTCGTTAGGGCGAAACGAAGGCGATTTGGTCTCGCTCGATGTGTCTGCGTCAACTTTAAAGAAACAGGGACGGGCACAGGGACTTTTAATATTAGACTGTTGGTCGTGATTTTGATATAAAGTTTCTGTTTAGATGCATGTTATATAAAGTTATTGTTACTTATTGTTAAAAACATCCAAAATCTGTGATTAATTTTATTAGAGGAATCCACAAAAAACAAAGTAAGTAAGTACAAAAAACTAAGTAAGTATAGTATAACTTGAAATAATAAGATCTTGCCTGCGGCGAGCGTACATAACAAATTTTACCCCAATTCGGTTCTCTTTTAGTTGTTCTATTAGCTATAAGTATTACAAAATTAAAAAACGTTTGTTCCTTTAGAACCACTGAACTAATTTGAGATTTGAGAGAATGACCGGGAATATTATAACTTTGGTTACTTTATATTCCAGCAAAAAGTACTGTTCCCAAATTCCACGCAAACGAAGTCGCGGGCAACACATAATATTATAAATTACATTTAATATTTAAATGTTCAGTAAGTATACCTACATTACTTTACCTATATTATTGACCGAGCGAGCGAAGCATCCCAGTTCGAGAATGGCCAAAAATGTTTTTGTCCGTCCGGCTGTTTTCGTACAGGTCGCATTTTTCAACCAATTTGGTTGAAACTTACGTTGAATACGGGTTCGATGTATTATTATCATTGTTTTCTCGTCGGCGATTTTTGAGAGATGTTGTGAAAAAAATCTTTAAATCTCTCCCTCTTTGGGGGGGAAAAGGGAAGAAAAAATGTATAAGGGGAAAATGTCGGTTATTGCATGGTTCTATATAAGGGCTCGCAAGGTCTACAGCTGTTCTCACAGAACTTATAGAATCGAATACATACGTATTATAAGTATATAATTTATAACACGTATGTATTCGATTTAGATAGTAAATAATTTCTAATATACATTAGAAATTATTTATTTTGGGCCACACAATAAACATAAAAATACAAATGAAAACTAAATTATTGTGACGAAAACAGGCAGCCACTCAGCATGTGCTACAGATATGCACGTGTCTTTAGCGCTGGTTTTCAGTGGAGCCTGCGAGTAGTAGTACAGTGACTGCGACACGAGACACTCTCTAACTAATTATTTACTTCTAGTGTTACATAATAATGTTGCAGTGTGAAGTCTAGCAAGAATCATTAGAATGATAATGAAAGCTTGTTAAAAAATCAATATAATATTAACTGAAAACATCTATCTTTTTTTTCTGTTGTTTACGATTTTAAACGCATCAACGTGTCTGTAGGTATGTTATATAGTTCTTAATATTTTTTTGTATAGGAGTTGACATGGCTCTTTATAAATTGTTAATTATTGTATTGTTATAATCTGCACATTTTTTTTCAAGTCGGTACGAAATAGTTCATCCATGTGGTTTCGATCTCAATGTACATCATATTGAGACTGGAATTAATTTCTTACACCATATTTACACATACTAAGTTTATAAATCACTGCCACTCACTAAACGTATAATTACTTACCTACATTTTTTTATGGCACAATGTTGTTAAAAGTACCTTTAAGCTTGTATAGTTTTTATACATACAATACACTTTAGATATTGAACTACTACACTGTGAAATAAATAATGTAATGTAAATACATTATACTATACTTATACATATAATGAAAGTATGTATAATTTAGCTCAGTAATATTTGTTGTGGTTTACGCCTCGAGTCATACGAGAGTTAGGTTAGGTTAGTTTAATTCGCTTGTTTATTACTTAACTCATTATTCATCATCATATCAGCCGATAGACGTCCACTACTGGACATAGGCCTCCCCCAAAGAGCGCCATGACGACCGATTTTGGGCCTTCACCATCCACCGACTTCCTGCGACCGCTTTAATGTCATCGGTCCATCGAGTGGGGGCCGTCCTACACTTCGTTTTCCAGTTCGTGGTCGCCACTCGAGAACCTTTATTCCCCAACGGTTATCGGTTCTGCGAGCTATATGGCCTGCCCATTGCCACTTCAACTTACTAATTCTAAGAGCTATGTCGGTGACCTCATTATTGATACCTCCTAAAATCATCGATTTTATATAAATACCTAATTGTTAACCCGCTAAGGTCAACTTTTTGCAGTGCCAAAAAAGACCCTTACCCCACAAGTGTTCAATGCTCTATTTACTTTGTATTGTATAATATTTTTCTAGTATCCATAAAAACACTTATAAAAAATAAAAAAAATCGACTTCAGAGGTTTTTTTTCATTTAAAATATTCCTCTCAAACTTCTAAAATCTACCTTTCTGAGCATCGCAAGTGATTTTGTTTGTTGTAAAGAATAGTAGAGTTTGTATCTTGACTCTACAAATGTGATCTGATACTTTTTGACAGTTGTTATTATTATCTTTTTATACAACTGAAGTGGCAACCAAGCGTACGGCCCACAAGATGGTAAGCGGTTACCGCAGCCTATGGACGCTTGCAATACCAGAGGTATCACTCGCGGGTTGCCACCTTGAGGCTAAGATCGATAGCCTCATGTACCAGTAATTTCACCGGAAATCATACCCTTCACACCGGAACACAACTATGCGAGCATTACTGCTTTGCGACAGAAATAGGTATGGTGGTAGTCCTTCCCCGGACGAGCTCTATCACAAAGAACTCTACTACCCGCCCCGGCTTGGCACGGGTGCGGTTTCATTGCACCCTCGCGAAGCTGGGACGAACTGTACTGTTGACTCAATTGACTTTAGCCTGCATTAATTAAGTAGTATTCAGTCAGAAATACCGGTTAAAACAAAAATAAATGTAGCATAAAATATATATTCTAAAATATTATATTATACAAAACTGCTGGGTCAGATTTTCATAACACTTTGCACAAAGGTATATTAGAAGTACCCCTACAGAAATACCACAACAGTATCGCTATTGGTTCATAGACCACTTTCCGGCACTCTCCTTTCAAATACTTTCATAGCTAAAAACAGAATTATTATTAGGACGGACTACGAAATTTCTCAAAAACTGCAAGCGTGGCGCCTTATTTAAATGAAGCTGTGAGTAAACTCTCATCAAAATCCACATTTTTTTTTATACAACTGAAGTGGCAACCAAGCGTACGGCCCACAAGATGGTAAGCGGTTTCCGCAGCCTATGGACGCTTGCAATACCAGAGGTATCACTCGAGGGTTGCCACCTTGAGGCATAGATCGAAAGCCTCATGTGCCAGTAATTTCACCGGAAACCATACCCTTCACACCGGAACACAGCAATGCGAGCATTACTGCTTTGCGGCAGAAATAGGTATGGTGGTAGCAGGTAGTAATTCCCCGGACGCACATTTTTTTTACATATACAGCACAAGTTTATATTGTGTGTGACATCAAAAGCCTCTTACCTATTACCATTTAGAATTGTTCACAGTCAGTTATGTCGTGTTGTTGATGAATAAATGCATAATTTAAAATATAGCGCTGCTTTGCTGTGTCACTGCTGACCGTGCATCGGAAGGGACTGCCTGTTTCGCTGCGGAGTTTTAATTCGAGGTAAGTTTTTAAATAATTGTAGTATTATTGTATTAGTTTGGCGATTAATGATAGGAATTGTTTAATTTCTTAGACTACTAGCAAAATTCAAATTATGCAATATTAGAACAGCATTTTCTTAAGAAATTGATTTGTAATTTCTTTTTACAGATTGTTTTAGTACTTTGTTGAATCATTTTAAAACCATGCTTATAGCATAAAATATTAATTGGGTATTTTGACACCCATTTTAAAATAGTTGAGGGGTTTATGTTAAGCATGGTTGATCATTATCTAAAGAGTTTAGTTCGATAAAATCGCAAGGATGGGTTAGTTTCGTTCTCCCCCAGTCCCGTTTTCACTCGGTCCGTTCTCACGAAGTCACCTACTCAGGTAGGTACGTTAGTTATTTTTTTACTTTTCTTTTATTGTAATATAAAACAATGAGAACCCCAAATAGTTATCCACTTTAGGGTGTTGAATAATAGATGTATGTTTAATAATAGATGTATGTATTAGAGGAAATTAAAATCATAGTTAATTTTCTAGATAATATTCGCATAAGGCCTCAAAGAGTGTCATGACGACCGATCTTCAGTTTTCACTATTCACCGACTTCCTGCGACTGCTTTAATGTCATCGGTTCATGAAGCCGTTCTCATTCCGCATTTTATCTAAGCACTTTATAAGTTTTAATGCTGCGATTCCACAGAAAGCTTCTCCAAATTCTAAACTTATCTTTCACATCTAAACACTTGAACGCAATTAAGGTGCTTGCTACTACATTCATTTTACATAAGGTCGGGTTCTTGAAGAACCTTCTGAGTTTTGATTAGGTCGGTACTCTGACCCTGTACACCTGCAGCCTTTGCTGAAATCTGTAGTGTAGGTACTAACCTAGTTAATAAAATACTCACATTAATCGCATTATTTTTGAAAGCATGTTTTTTACAAGTACCAATGCTACTTAGGTACTTGTCCTGAATTAAAAACTAGCAATGAAATCGAGTAATGTGTTTATTGGGCTCGTCCTGAATAATAATAAAATAGTGACAGGGTGGCGTATATAAGTACTAGATACCTAATTGTGCGGTGATGGTAGCATTGCTATTATTACCCATGCCTACTATTTTACTTACTCACGACGATTACTAACTTAAATTTAGACCTTGGACCTTTTATTTTGTAGAGACCTAACCACTAAATAATTCTACAAAATCACCATACAATACGTTCACTTACAAAACCTTTGACTTTCATGCTAATGTAACGATCGGCTTACCGCGTAGCTTGTCAAGCAAACGTTCTATCAAACTCTGCTGCTGATGTTGTATGATTATTATTATATATTTTAATTGTCTTGTTCTTTGTTAAACGTAGGATACAAGCAGAATCTCACAATAAGTTTTAGTTATTTTCCTAAACTGTTATAACGTTCTAAAATGTTGAAGAGCATATAAAATAATTATGATAATTTTCGTCGGAGCCTCTACGGCGTAGAAGGTCTACGAGATATTATTGAAATTGAAATTGTTACAACCTATATGTATATACATTTTACATATAGGTTGTAAAATCTTACTTTTTAAGATTTAAGGTATTATAATTATTCTTTGGCAGAATACTTTAAAAATATTTTTGGCAGAAGCTAACAGGAAAATACAAATTATTACTAAATTTAATACAATTAATTGTTTGTATTTCAGGCGTCGTTTAAAGAGCAAGAGTAAAAAGTTCGATCAATCAATTAAGAATTTGGGCAAATTAACTTTTTATAGAGTGGATAAAGTCTTTGTCTAGTGGACGGACTCTTCAACTAGAGTTCGTCTTGGTGTGTATCACCGCAGTGTCAAATATTTTGCTTCCAAGCAGCAGTGTGCAAGCATTACTGTGTTTAGGGCACTGTAGCAAGTAAAGTTACTGGGCGTAATTAATAACTGTATCACGGGGTGACGAGCAGAGCGCAGTTTCACACATAACTTTACAATTTAGGTTTTTGGTGACACTGCGCAGCTCGTATGGCTTAACATAGACAATTTGGACTTATGGCAAAAATAAATAATTATTGCGTCACTGACTGACTGACAATCAATGCACAGCGAAAACGGTAAATCTACTAGATCACAACTTAAAATATAAAGGTGCATAAAAAAAGTAATTCCTAAATTACCTTCTAGAGATTGCAGCTAGAAAAAGATGTTTGAATGAAATAAGTCATATACATAACAAAACACAACTTCAAACGTTTATTTTAAACTAGCTGTTGCCCATAAACCGTCCCCTGGAATCACTCTATCTACTGATGAAAACCGCATTAAAATATAAAAAAGTTTTTTCAGGTGAAGATGGTCGAAGAGTCAGATAAAAGTGTAGAGGAGCTAAGCAGCAGCAGAGAATCAAACTGGCCAGCTGTGCTCTTCTTCATTCACATACACCTGTTATCCTTATACGGACTATGGGTGCTGTTCTACGAGGTGCAATGGCTGACTTGCCTACTCAGTAAGTTATATACAGGATGGTCCAAACATAGACGTCAATAAGTAAAATTAGATTATCATATCCAGCGGTAACTGAAAATACTCCCCGATTTTTTGTATTTTTCGAATTATGAATATAATTTTTTAACGTGTTTTCGAGACTTTTTTAGAGGACATGATATTCTGTTTTTTTTTTACTGGAGGGCTATTTGCAGTTTTTTTTTAAGGCATTTCCTATGTTATCTTACAAATGACAAAATAGGCAATAATCATTTACTTGATTCAAGTTGCTAACTTTGGGAATCGTCACCTTAGTTAGAACCTTTGAATGCCGATTTCAGCAAATAATAGCCGATTAGGTTGCAATTTTTTTGTGATAATTTGAAAGCTTCTTTGAAAGCTTTTTAGAACTTTTTCTATGATTTTTAGATATTTTATTTCTCTAAAACTCTGTATGTATGCAAAAGAGGAATAGACGGCGGGAAGCGACTTTGTTGACCGAGCGAGCGAAGCGTCTTTGCTTCAGGTCTGACAAAATTTGCTTTCGTCTCTCAGTATGCTGGTACTATAGGGTCCGTATTCAAAAACCATACTTGAGCGTGAACTCAAGCGAGCGAGCTCAAGCATCGATTTTTGACAGTTCTTCATAGAAAAATTATGTCAAATCGATGCTTGAGTCACGATTCATGGTTCTTGAATACGGGCCTAGGTCTAGCTAGATCATAATATTTTACAACCAATCTGGACGAAATTTGGTAAACCTACAAGTTTGATGTTTGTAGATTTTTTTTTTTCAGGAATTTTTAATTAATTGGAGATGCTTCCCGCTAAAATGGTCAAAAAAGAGACTACGATATATACCCTTAGAAGATCCGAATTTGATGGTTTTTTTTACTGATAAGATAGTAACTTCAAATCAAATATTCAAATCAAATATCTTCATTTGGAATATATAACAAGTGATACATTAACAATGAAAAACGATGGTAAACGCAGAAGTAAAATACTGTGTCGCGAGAACCAACGCCCTCCTCACATTGATAAAACCAAGTTCCAAAATTACTAAATAGTAGTGCTAAGTAGATACATTTACATTTTTAAATAAGGCTAAACAAACTAAGTACCTACGTAAGTTACATAAACAAGAGTATATAACAAAGTAGTTCTAGTGGCTTATAGTGAACATAATAGTGTGTCAAAACAGAAGTGTGATGTGTATGGGAAGTATGTTGTAGTAAGTGTATGTTGTGTGTTTGTGGATTTCCTTGTTCTTACTTTTACTTTAAAATAGATCTCGTAAAAAATTGTCATGATCTGAACAAGATCTTTAGCTAGATAGTTCTTCAAAATGCAGTGAATTATGCTCACTTTTAAAAATTCACTTAGCTTAGACTATGTAAAAAACATAAGTTTACATTGGAAAAACATACGCAAACCCTTACAAAACCGCGGTATTTACGCAAAGTCTACTTCAGACATGGCGGGGTCCGATCAAAAATCCTGTGTGCAGAAGTTCTGTGAGAGATTTTGTCGCTAGCCTCATTCATAATCTCTTTTCTTTCGACCGAAAACGTTACCTTGTTTATTTTAAAATCATGATGATTATGTTATTAACCATGGTAAAATTATTATGAATATTATAATTGGAAGACGCGTGTTAACCCCGACTTCAATACTTGTGTTTCAGTGTAAACATAATTTGAATTTCCAGTCACGTCATCAATTTCATTTATTATTTATCCAGTGGTGGTATTGACTTTGGTGGCTATCCTCGGGGTAACGACGGGCGCACACAGGCTTTGGGCTCATCGATCTTACGAAGCAAGCACGGGGCTGCGTATAGTTCTTATGCTGTTTCAAACTTTGGCAGGCCAGGTAAGTGACGGTGTACTTCTTGCAAATATTGAAAAGGATCCAAACTGGCAATTTATTACAGTAGAATCTATTTGCCACTTAATCAAAGCTTTGTTCGCAGAGAGATTCATGGCTAGAGGGCACTAGGCGCGTTCACTTCAGCTCTGGGGGCGCGGAAGTCATGCCCCCGCCAATATTAAATTTTCTTGAAATGGCCGAGGCAGTTCTAAGTAGAGTAAATGCTCGAGAGTGGAACAGTCGATAAATATTATGAATATTTGATGTTTTCTAAGGAGCAGCGACCGTAAGAAAAAAACTGAAAGCGATGGTACAAAACTGTTTTAAGATTTTATAAAAAAAATAAAGCCTTGAGTCGAAACAAAACAATAATCATACGGTCTAATAACTACAAATAGTCTTCTCGTGCAGCTAATAAGTCGAAACGCCTTGTCTATTCATTATCTTTTGATTGGTAGTTAACAAAAACAATAAAAGAAAATTATTATTACATAAGCCTTATTAGCTGTGATTTTAGGTCTCAAATGTGAGTGTGTGTCTCAAAAATAGACTGACCATAATATTATCACAAAATCGATTCGATCATAGCGGAACTAACCCATTCAAACGCCTCCCTGCGAATATTGCAATGCTCGTAGTTATTGTCTTTTCGCCCTGTGATTTCAATTGCTACAGTGACCCTCAAACCTAAACACAATAACTTTTGCATTTATCTACTGCAGAGGTTTTGCTAAAGTATCCTGCCACCTGGAGGCAGGTAAACGTGAGAGAGTAACGCGATTGGGTAGGCTCACCCGTTGATAATTTAAAAGCATCTAGTGACTGTGAATTATTAATATACAGGGTTCAATATACGATTGGGTGCAGTACCACAGATTCCACCATGCACACTTCGAAACAAGCCTCGACCCCTATGATAACACCAAGGGGTTCTTGTACGCACACACGCTCACTCGTCTGCGGAAGCTTAGTCCTAAGCAGGAGAAACTGATGGAAGCCATCGATATGTCAGATTTGGAGAATGACTCCGTGGTGATGTTTCAGAAGAAGTAAGAAGTCGTAATTTTTTTTGCTAAAATATTTAAAATGTATGACCAGTAGCTGTTTGATTTTTTTACCTTCTTGCACAAAGGGTGGAGGGGAATATGGAACCCTTTGCCTTGCAATTGGAGTTAAAGTTCAAAACTTATTAAATAACGACACGGTTTAAAATTATGTATTTCAATAAAATCGATTCATGTCGGCAAATTAAATTTTACGAGTAGAGGTAAAAAGTACTTAGTGATTGGAGGCAATAATTTGCTGATTTACAGACTTTACTGGCTCCTATACGGCGTATTCTTCTTACTGCTGCCTCTGAACGCCCCCCTGGAGTACTGGGAGGACTCCGTGTGGAGCACCGTGTTTGTCGTCGGGTTCTTGCGGTATGCGATCGTGCTGCACGCAGCTTGGTTGGTAGAAAGCGCCATCTGTGTTTGGGGTCTGAAGCCGGGCGAAAAGTAAGTTTTGCTGTAGGTACTTCCATTGAGTACCCACAATACTGTAAGATATTTTTGCACCTATTTATAAAAAAACTGCTATATCAGTGGCTTGCTAAGTATTGTGTCTCCTTGTCATATTTATGTCAATGAACAAAATCGGTGATTTTTTTTTTTTTTAGACAATCCACACAGCATCATCTAGCCCCAAGGTAAGCTGCTGTTAAACAGAGCTGTATTATGGGTACTAGATGACTGATATATACTTAATAGAATACAATACATAGATAGATATTTTTTATTATATATATAGGAAAACGTCGTGAGGAAACCGGCATGTCCAGGAACTACAAATTCGAAAAACATGTGCCATCCACCAATCCGCAATGGGTCCGCGTGGTGGATTATGACCCAATCACTCTCGCTTGAGAGTAGGCCAGTGTCCCAGCAGTGGGAACATTAGAAGGCTGTAAAGATGATGATAGAAAATACCCAGAACACCCGGAACAAATATTTGAAGATCGTACAAATATTTGATCCGAGGCGGGAATCGAACCCGCAACCTCTGCGTCGCGGCCCTGCGCCCGCTGCGACACATCGGTCGTCAATTCGTTGTTTAATTAAAACCATTTTCGCCTTTAAAACACTCGTTTTTTCATCAAATTCATTATTATCATAGTCGCTGAAATCTCGACTCATTGAACCATCTGAAAGAAAGACCCAAAGCATCGCTTCCACTTTTTTAATTAAAAAGTCAAATAATTGCGTGGTACTACCCAGCAGAGCCACCACGTTAGAATCCAATCATTTATATCCTAAAGAATGTACGTTAGACGTACATAGTGTACGTATGCCGTTTATACGTACGTTCGTCAGGTACTGATAAAATCGACTTCGCTAGTGGCTCTGCTAGGAAGCATAGCAGCATAGCAGAAACGTTAGAAACTGATAAAAAAAATTGGAGATTTTTTCCAAGAGATTTGTTTTGTAAAATAATCCATGTAAATGAGTTGTACAATCATGCAAAATAATCAAATTTATAGCATTAGTGCAAGTTACAAAAGTTTTGATGGAAAAGTGAGAAATTTGTGTTTGAGAGAGTCAAGTTGAATTTTCAACAAAAAACTATAATCCATGGTTTGTAAGTATTCTTAAAAACTTTCAGAGACTCTAAGCTTTCATAATACCACAAAAAAATTGCAACCTATTAGGCTATTATTTGCTGAAATCGGCCTTCAAAGATACTAACATTTCCTGTCTTAGGAAACGCCTATAAATAATCTGCAAATGGCCCTCCAGTTAATAAACCGAATATAATATTATTAGATATACTTATGTAATATTATAAAGTGGAAATATATTTTTGTTTGTTTGTTTGTTTGTACATCTATCTAAGTGGCATGAAAATTAAAACAAAGATAGATAATGACAGGGAATAGGCTACTTTTTAACCCGGAACAAAGTACGGTTCCCGAGATCCACGCCCACGAAGTGGCAGGCAACAGGTAGTTTATTATAATGTCGATTTCGTTACAGATATCCGCTGGACTCTAACTCCGTATTCATCATAAACAAAACGTTCTGGCCTCACTACCACTACCTGATACAATACGACTTCAAGTCCGGAGAGTTTGGCACATACGGTGAGTTTTACGAGCCTCTTTATAGAATTGCGCACTTTTATGATGAACACTAGCGCGAAAATGTTATACTCTTCGAGCATACTCTCAATGTCTTGGGTTATACTATTATTATACAGGGTCTTTGATTATTAGTGCGCGATATTCAAGGAATATGTTCCACACACAAAAAAATACTTTTACTCTTATACTCTTTTTTTACATTTGTCTGAAAAATCTCGAGTAAATCGATTACGTTTTTCTGGTCAACTATTAATTATCCTTGTTGGAAATCGAAAGGGGGAGCGCGTGGCGCATGTCAATTACCCGCTCGTCAATGACCTGCGCGTGTCAATGACCCCCCTATAACAGCTACGGGGCTCGCGTGCTCGAATATTTTATTATTACGCGGTTTCCAATAATGATAAACGATAATTGAACAGATATACGTAATCGATTTACTCGTGATTTTTAAGAGAAAATATACAGAAAAAAAAACATAGGTACCTACATTATTTTGTTTATTGATGTGTGGAACCTGTTCCTTGAATATTGCGCACTAATAATAAAAGACCCTATATAGAGGAAAGATTAGTATTTCTGTATGTTTGTAACGAACTAACTCAAAAACTACTAGTCCGATTCCAAAATTGTTTTCACTATTAGAAAGCTACATTGAGTAGCACATCCTTGAGTAATTTAAGCTATATTTTATGTCCACTTGTGCCGTGAGACGGGCTGATGGTTATGCACCTTTGTACAAGCTGTAGTTATACAATTATATTGCAGATTCTGGCTGCTCAACTACTTTTATCAGAGTGTACGCTGCCCTCGGTCTGGCCACGAACTTACGCACCGTTGACACGAAGACCATTCAAACGACCATGGCCCAAATGGTGAAGACGAAACGGCCTTTGCAAGAATGTCTTGGAGACGCTTTGAAGGTACAGGTTTTACAAGAAGATCATTATCTTAAGAAATGGTAAACAAATAAAATAGTTTTAAAGATTTGTATTTACTTTTATCGATGAAGAATAGAAGAAGTATCACACTGTTTCGTCTCGATCGATCTATCGATCAGGGTGGATATAATGAAGACTCTTGAAATTCGCGTCGAAACACCGGTACCGTAGTACTAATATCTGTTCTGTGCCGGTACGTAAAAACACCAGTTTTTTTAAATGAGGGATCTAGCCTATTCTAATGTGCGTAGGTACATAATACTCACTAAAATCTAAAATCTGTGAAAGTATCTTTTGTACTCGGTTCGCCTTGTTTGCTTAGTTGACATGTTAGAAGGCTATAAAGAACAATTGTATGATTAAATCTGCCTAATAATGTATAAGCAGCGCGAGTAACATTTCGACGTGAAAGCCTGCAGATCCTTGCGATTTTTCCAGCAGTACTCTACAAAACCTGCAACATAATTAAGTAAAATAGTAAATACCGTATTTTATTAATATACATTTATTTATTTATATTAAGTAAAACAAAAATAAAAAACAGTGAAATTCAATTACCATAATTATACAATGAGTGTTTATTAAAGTTCATAAAACTCCGAATAATTATATGTTTTTCAGTGTGTTTCAACTTTGTAGGGATATTTTAGGAAAAAAACGTTTGGAAAGCCAAAATTAACTCGAAACAGTATTTTCTTAAACCGAGTTTGCCAAATAAATAAGTAAAATATGTTATTTGACTTCCTACTCACAAATGATTACATTTTAAAGAAGTCTCTTCAAGTCTCCAAGTACATTATTATCATCTAGGAAAGTTATCTATGCCATAATATTATAGGGAGGAAAGATTAGTATTTATGTTTATTGCGAATAAACCCAAAAGCTAATGGTCCGAATTCAAAAATTCTTTCACCATTAGATTGCTACATTATCCCTGAGTAACATAGGTTATATTTATTACTAGCGACCTGCCCCGGAAGCGCAGGGGTTTTTATTTATGTCAGCAAGTGACAAGACAATCAAGGCGCCCATCTGATGTTAAGCACCACGCCTGACTATTACAGATGCAGTGCCACCCAAAGCTTAAAGTTTTTAAGTGTTTGCGTGGCACTGCACCCCGAGACATTGTTGTTAAGTCTCTTTCGCCCAGTAATTTCACTTGCTACAGTGCCCTTCAAACCTAAACACAGTATCGCTTGCACACTACTTCTTGGAGGTAGAATATCTGACACGGCGGTGGTACCCACCAAGACGGACTCTTGCTGAAGAGTCCTACCGCCAGGTGCGTTTTCATCGCGCGAAGCTGGGACGAACTGCTAGTTCATAATAAGTAGACGTCTTCTTATTATGAACTAGCAGTTCGTCCCATTAGCCACGTAGTATGGCAGAGTAGACATATTTTTATCTTTATTGAGGAGCTTTTTGAATGACGACTAAGACGCTCTGTGGGCGTAAAATGGTGCTTGTAAATTCGTTTACCTTCATCTATTTTTGATAAGGGCAGACAGACAGAAGGATAACAAAGTGATCCATGTTTTCCTTTGAAATGCTAAAACTTAACAAAGCGGCGATTCAGAGTTTTTTCACACGCCAAGTACTGTCAGTATACGGTCAGTAGATATCTGGTCAAATTTGTTAAGATATCGACACTGACCTTTTACTGATAGAATACGGTTTGTACAAATATACAGAAAACCTAGAACCGCTTTGCTGTCGACGAGTCAACGAAAATCCAATGACGAAAAAGCAGTAAGATAATTTTAGCCACTGACTTAAGCGAACATAGGTAAGGTAAGGTATGTAGGTACTTACCATTCATCTGTAAAGTGAGAAGTAGCAGTAAAGCCCTTAAGCTGAGCGCATCAGCCAGCCGCACAGGGCCAATAAATAAATTACTTTCTTACAAAGTAAGAATGTAGTTAAGTCTACGAACAAACAAAAGTTAAGTAAACTCGTTTGATTGGCCTACTGGTGTAGGAGTAAATAGGCGCCCTGAAGGCCTCCGATAAGTAGTGATGTATCCAGTGAGGCCTAGAAACTGTAAAGCTGATCGCTCTACTGCTTTTAGGGCTCACTGAATGTCAGCTGTTTGCGTGTAGGCCTTACACAACAACAATGCAGATATGTATCCGGTGACGAGAAGCAGTAGGGCTGACCGCACGTCAGCAGCACGTGCGGAGGCGAAGCCGGGGGGCGGCGCGCAGTGCGGCATCTCGGGCACCAACGACGCTTCCAGCCGGCCTAGCGAACCTGCTCCTCTCAGTTGTAGGAGACTGCGTAAGATAATTATATACTAAGTCACATTGACACCTCGAAAGTCTTTGACTCTTCATTTCGTCTTCAGGAGCACTGGGTGGTGTTATTATCCTTAACCTACCGATCCTAAGATCGTGGAATTAAATTCTATCGTTTTATATCAGTTTTTATCAAAGAATTCTATAGACTTCCTTGGTTTTTATAATGAAACCAGCCAATTGTGTTCTATGACAGATTAATTTTTAGAAAAAAGACTCGTTAACTAAAAAAAAAAAGTTTCAGCATATTTCGGTGAGATGAGGCGATGTAGTTATATTGACATTTTTTTATGATTTATTTAAAAAGTACTAAACCAATTTCAATAAAATTTATAAGGGACATATTATATTACCTATCAAACAAAATCAAAAAAAAAACAAACATCAAAAAAAAAAACAATTCAGCGGTTACATTTGCATTTATAAATCAGCAAATTTTGAAGTTCAACCTATCGATATAACCTATCTATCAAATTTCATTCAGATCGGGCAAACACGGTTCGAAAGTTATGCTCAAACTATTGTTCAAGCTTAAATCATGTATTGTATTGTATTAAATATAATATCAGTCATCTAGTACCCATAATACAGCTCTGTTTAACAGCAGCTTATCTTGGGGCTAGATGATGCTGTGTGGATTGTCCAGCATTATTTATTTATTAAATAACTTTCATTAGTTTTCATTAATGTACATTAATGTACAAAGTAAAGTATAAAGTACAAAGACATTTAGAAAATCAGTCATTTTGGTAAAAGGTGATTATAAGATTTGTTCAATACGAGAGTAATATTCTTTGAAAAAAATATTTAATTATAATATATAAACTAGATAAAAATCAGTCCCAGCAAGTGAGGAATGCAAGACCAGTCTCGTGTACAGTGTGGCTGCGGTGCGCCCTCCCAAACCATGCCCCACTTATTGAATTGCCACACTTGCCCTTTTACCTGCACTAGAGCCGACCTGAACATAGCTTCAGATGCCGCTGTAGCAGTTGCTACTTACTGGTCTAATCGAATCTGATCCATTCTCTCTCCATAATAGTTAGTTATCTTCTAATATATAAAAATGAATTGCTGTGCGTTAGGCTCGCTAAAACTCGAGAACGGATGTTTCATTTAAATAAAATAACTCCCTGCCGCCCCGGCGCCGTCTATCTCTTTGTACAGTCTTTGATTATTAGTGCGCCATATTCAAGGTATATGTTCCACACACAAAAAAAAAACATGTACTTTTTATTTTTCTTTTAACGCTTGTCTGAAAAATCTCGAGTAAATCGCTTACGTTTTTTTGGTAAATTATTATTTATCATTGGAAACTTATTTTTTTAGTATAAAGTCTTTTTTTTTTCTTAAAATAATCTGTCATAGAACACAATGGGCTAGTTTCATTATAAAAACCAACCTCGCACGGTTTCCAATCTTTACGAAGTCTTTCGTTCTATATAGATCCAGTTCTGTGGTACCTCACCTGGGTCCGCTTACCGCTTGATTGCGCAACGTTTGGCGAAGGCGACCGAATCTCCCGCTCTGGTGGCGCCACCATGGTGTCCTTGAGTTAGTCATAAGGCCCCTATATATTATAATATATATTATAAAAGTGTAATGTAATGAAATACCTGACAAGTGTAGGCCTGGCGTAAGGAGAGTGCTTCGGTAGAGGGAAGGCGAGGTAGGAGCGTGTGGAGTGCACGGGGACCTCTCGCACGGCGCATCTGCCGCGAGCCTGGCTCAGTGACCTGTCGAACGGATATTGAATTCGCAATCATAATAATAAAATAAGTACGACTGATGCGGCGCGGTGGGCGAACGACGCAGGAGGCTGCGGCTTCGATTCCCGCTTTGGGACAAATGTTTGTACGATCTGCAAATATTTGTTTCGGGTGCTCTGGGTATTTTATATATGTATATATAATTAAAAATACCTATGTATATTATGTATATCAGTCATAATATCTAGTACCGATAATGATGTCGATTCTGTTGTTTCACTAGTTAGACTTACTTAAATTTAAAAACAGTTAAATCTTAGCTTAGAATATTTTATGCGGTATTCTTTTATTACACCACACTAACTATAATTGCTCTTTTTAAATTTAGTATAGTAGACACCTCGAAACATGCCGACTCATTTTAGGTTTTTTTAACGTGACTTATCCTAAAAAGCGTAAACTACTAAACACTAATGATGGCTACTACCTATAGGAATGGAATAATATTATTAATTGTTAGAAAAAACAAAAACCGACTTCCAACAAAAAATATGTTTCGATGGATTGTGATGATACGAGGGGATGTAGTTATTGACACGTTTTTATTATTTATTTCGATAAAATATATATGGGACCACCTATGAACTTCGAAGTATGAATTATGATGTATCACCTACCTATAAAAAAAATCAACAAAATCAATTTATATATAAATACCTAATTGAAGAAGAAATCGCTTATCAAACACAAAAAAAACAAAAAAAACATACAATCGAACCGATAACCTCCTTTTTGTAGTCGGTAAAAAGTTATACATACCATCAATGGTATAGAGTGTGTAGTATGTAGTATGCTCAGTGGTATGGAGTGGAACATTATCAGATAAGATACCTGAGTGTAGAGCGAGCTGCGCGCTGTCCAGCAAAGAAAGCGTAGTCCTGACTTGCGGCACGAGATAACCCTTCCTCCGCTGATGAAACCAGGTTTTCAGCATTTGAGTATCCGCGTATGTAATACGCGTTAAGTTGAACGTCTTTCGTTGACTGTAAGTAAGTAAGAGTTCGAAGTGATTATGATCAATCTCATAAAAGTAGTCCATATTATTGAGAATTAGGATGCATCTAGAAACAGATTCTCAAATCGATAAAAATTAAAACGTAACTTGACCGGCATTTCTGATTAGCTGATTATCTAATTGTGAGTTTATACATTACAAATGCGCAATTATTACTGCCAATCCGTAGTATGAATATCTGTTCTGTGGCCAAACGGTACACGATGCAAAGAACGCCCAGAAGCAGACAGCCTCAAGACCTCAAAATTGAATGCTTTGACGCCGTTCGCCTGATCACTCTTTGTTCAAATGTAGAGTACAGACGCTCATATTCTGTGCTGTTTCTGCTGAAAAACATAAAACATTAAAAATATATGGTTATGATCATGACCCACCATTAAATACATCTGATCGGCGCCGTTCCTGATGTATCCGATGTGAAAGTCGGGCGAGCGCAGCACCGCGGCCACAGTATCCACGCTGGCGACGCGCACCGACAGCACGGACGTGATGAAGGCGGCGTACGAGTTGTATGTCACCACGCCGAACAGGAGACACACTAGGAGGAGGATACTGGCTGCGTGGTTCGGAGGGGTCCATGTACCACCTGAAAATAAAAACAAACAGTATATTATATATCAGTCATATCAGCCACAGACGAATGACAACTTCCTCTCATGTATCTTCTTCTTCTTAGTCGGGCAAGCACTCTTTGCAGAGTTTAGGTTACGATTTTTATCTCTAAAGATACCTATACTTAGATATATCCCAAAAAATGTTTCGCTTCAAGCGGTTGCGGGTTGAAATCCCGCTTGAGTCAAAATAATTTTTGATATATTATAATCTTTAGTATTCCCCTTAGTGTGATGGTTAACACTATAAAAACAAAAATAACCAATTTTTAGCTCTGTCCACTACCATCATCTTTGTTTTCGCTGTTGTCCCAAGTCTATGCTGTTTGTTTCAAGTCAGTTTAAGTGATGCTCCATATTTTCTTTAGATGTTGTTAGAAGAGCATCATCGGCATACCTTAGATTGGAGATTTTCCGACCTCCAATAGAAACACCTTTGTCCCAGCCTTCTAGGACTTCGTATGATGTAATCTGTGTAGATATTGAAGAGCAATGGAGATATAATGTATCCCTGTCTAACACCAGCCTCTTTTTTAAATAAGCTCGAGTCGTTTCATCCACGCGAACTGCTGCCGTGCCATTTTCGTATAATGAGGAACGTTAGATGGGCGTACGCCCATAATTGAAAGAGTTTCCCACAGTTTCCGCCATTGCACAGTGACAAATGCTTTTTGGAAATCGACAAAGCATATGGGAATTTGTTATTTCGTTTCTCTTCCTTTGACAAAACCGGCCCGTTCAATTGCTATTTCGCGGGACAAAAGCGATAGCCGCTTGTTTATCAGGTGTACGAGAAGCCTTTTGCTTGCATGGGATATGAGAGAGATCAACCTGTAGTTGTTGCACTTTTTAGTGGAGCCTTTTTTGTGCAGGGGGATATAAACGAAGCTAAAACAGTCTCTCGGCCACTCGCCGGTTTTCTATATACTACAACAGATGGTGTGTATTATTACTACTTCAGCGTCTCCCATGGCCTTATTATCTCAATTGGTATCTTATCTTCACCTACAGCTTTGTTGAGATTCAAGTGTTGATTGCTGCTCCTATTTCGTCCTTCAACAAAACAGGTTGAAGGTTGAGAACATTATTGTGGAAGACTGTGATGAGTGAGCGTCAACAAACAGTGATCCACAGTAATGTTTCCACTTGTTAACAATTTCCTTGATTTCCGTAACTGTTATACTTTCTGAGTTCTCAGTAGCCCAGATTGTTCTCTCATCTATCCAATTTTAATTAAGTATTTAGTATTTTTAAAGACTTTTCTCGTCTACTGTCAACAAATATTTACCACACTGCCACAGTTTCTAGTGTCCTGCAGACAGTCTATGGAACCAAGACTCGACCTCAGAAAAGAGTCATCTGGAATTATATAATGCAAGCTCCGCTTGTGTTGTGGCTGCAAGTGAGCACCCCCTTGAGTCTATCTTTAACACTTTTATATTCGTTAACAATAAAAACTCATAGGTTTACTAACCTTGCTGGCATAGTATACCAGTAGACCACAACATCGCCTCAGTGTAACCCATGCCCCGTTGTTCTTTAGCGTTGGGATCATGCTTGCTGATGACGAAGACGGCGATAGCAGCTGCAATGGCCACGGCGAACACACAAGCCACAAGACGCGTACTGAATGGAGCCAAGAATATATCTCTGACGGTAGAAGTTTCTTGCTGACGGATATAGATATTACACCTAAGTAAAAAAACATAAACAATAAGTTTTATTTTGTATAGGTAAGGTTAGTACATGCACCTTGTCATCACATTTTTTTATATTAACTATGTCACAGTAAAAAAAACTTTGTTACATAATCAGTTCGGTCATCGAAGTAACAATTCATGTCTAGACTACTGAAGAAAACCATTGAACAAGTCTTTAAAAAGAAACATAACAGCATAAATAACTCAATGTAGTTCGCTTTATATTTTGCCGGTGTATAAATACATAAATAAATAAATAATGCTGGACAATCCACACAGCATCATCTAGCCCCAAGCTAAGCAGAGCTTGTGTTATAGTACTAGATGACTAATATAATTAATACAATATTTTTATTAAACATAGAAAATACCCAGAACACCCGGAACAAATATTTGCAGATCGTACAAATATTGTTCCGAGGCGGGAATCGAGCCCGCAACCTCCGCGTCGCAGGCGGACCTTAACCCGCCGCGCCACATCGTTCGTCTGTATACGAAATATCGTATATACGAAGTCAAAGCGTGGCTAATACTGGAAGTTATAAATAAAGGAGCCACTTATGACATCAAATTTACCTATCTAAAAAATCCATTAGTTTGAATGTCGAGTTTAAAATTTTCAGTACTTTCTTTCGGTTTTACACTGAGAGCACTGGTGGTGATTCCCGTCTTCCTATCCCTAAGATAAGAGGTTGGAACCCAATTGTACACTAATGTATTTACTATTCGAAAAAATATGTGCGCTATGTGAGTGCTCTCATAAGGTGAAGGAAAACATTGTAAGGAAACCGGCATGTACAAGAACTAAAAATTCGACAGACATGTGCTATTTACCAATCCGCGTAGTGGATTTAGACCAAATAACTACTCACTCGAGAGTGGCCAGTGTCCTAGCAGTTACATTAGAAGGCTGTCATGATGATAAAGAGCTTGTACACATTAGGCGTTTTAAATCGCGCGTTAAAAGAATAATATAGATATCTGTCGAAGTGTGTCGAACACATTTCTTACGCGCGATGTCAAAACGCCTAATGTCTACAAGCTCTGAGAGGACTTAGCTTGTGTACTGACATGGTCTCAGCTATAGGGAAGATGAACTCCATGTCTTGTGTCCTAGTGATGTGCGCGGTGGCCGGCTCCAGGGCTACGTCCACGTGGTTATCAACGAGGGCCCCAAGCAGTCCGCTCCAAGTACCCTCGTAGGTGCGCAGTCCGAGCTTGCCGTAGTACCGAGTTATTGGTCTAAAAAAATATAAATAAACTATTTTTGTTCATAAATAAAAAATGTGCTGAAGCAATAACATTTGTTTAAGCTTATTATTACCAAAGACATTAAAAATAAATTTGTTGATATGTTCGAAGCTTATTACCTAATTAACATTTTAACTAATAAAAGTAAAGCATAATATTCACAAATCAAAAATTGTTTGATAAGAAAGATTAGAGTAATTAATTATTTTTAACAAGCTCCTATTTCTGATTCTGATGCTAAAATGTATGTGGCATAAAAAGTAGCAGAAAAAATGGTCCGATGGCGAATCGCCACTAACTCTTTAAAAACGTGTGTGTGGTAGGAATATATATTTTTGATGTATATTATTTATGTCAGTTTACTGTCACACACGCTCAATAAACACATTTCCTCTTCTAAGTGAAATGAAATTTCTTAGGAGAAAAAATAATCACATTATAAACCGAAACTTAAATATACATCGTTGGCATTGAAATTCAGGAGCATCGTTGCCTCGATCGAATCGAGCAAAAACGAGGTTATTATAACGTTTTGGAACACACTTGTAAAAAACGGAACTCAACTTATCAATCACAGTGTCCCAATAGAGGAAACATTGGAAGGCTCTCATGATGATGATGATGATGATGTGCAACGCTAGATTTCAGTTTTTAACCGATGAAAAATGGAGGATGTTCTAAAAGTCGTAAAAATGAGTCCAAAATAGATTAGAAAAAAGGAAGGCGTCATTGATGGTGGTGTGAGTTGCAAAACGAAAATAATATTAATTGCGATTTTACGTCAACTCACACCAGTTGGGCCAAGATACGATTTTCATAAAAAAGTCGATCGAGTTGCACAAGAATTTCAAATTGCGATTAGCAGCTAATTCTGTTTAATCTGACGTAAGTAAATACCTAGCATGATACCTAGCATTCATAATTTTAAAATACTTTTGTGCAAGCCGACATAGACGGTGTAACAGATGATTGCCAGTCGTCACGGTCATTATCAAAATGTGGTTGTCGTAGTATTTTGACATGAGATTTTATTGATTATTTATTGGCAGTGTGCGTAAGTCGTGCGTAGTTTGAAAGGCATTTAATTACCTTAAAATGTCACATTGTCCTACGATGTTGGACATTCTTTGTATCAAAAGGTGCTATTTCATAAGTATTTCTCAAAATGTCTTTGTTTTCTTCTATCCTTTTGTTTTGTTTTGCGTCACGTTGATTAATCTCGAAAAAAATAATGGTGTGTTATAATGTGCTAAAACTGTAAAATAATAATGTGAGATTTTAACACTACAATGATAATTACTTAGTATGTTTTAATGTAAAAGGAGTTCATAATTCAAATTTAAACTGATTTATTGCATTGGAAGTCGGAAATATTTAGAGTGGGCCTAGGTGAGAACAGGGCCTTATTCAGCGCATGTACCTTACTTAACTGCCACTTACACAACTGTGTAAACTTAAGTACGAGAAAAATGATTGAAATAGGAGAACCATGATGGAGGTATTGGTAAGATGGCCAAAGAAAATACGTCAGTTTTGCTCAACACGAATGCCAAAATGCTGCCTGATTAGGTAAATGAGAAGAAATCCATGAAAAATTTGGAAGTTAAAAGCTAGTTTTACGAAAAAAAAACATCAATATCTACATGATTGCAATAATCTACAAGTTTTTTTATGGAGAGCTTAAAACAGATTTTTTTTTTATATCTACGAGTATATACACTTACACATTATTAGTAAGTATATCTTTTTTTAGGAATTGGCCTCATGTGACGTTCTTAAGTACTCCTTATGCACCTTGAATTTAGCAAAACACATCCTGTAGATACTTACCGTACGTGGAATCATAATAAACAGTATTATCTATATAAAAATTACGTACGTAGCATTGAGCCGGACAATAAAAAAGTGAAGCACATCATCCAAGGAAGCAGGTGAAGTGGAACCGTCTCCGTCATCGTCCAGTGAGGAAGTGCCGTCGCTGGAGTTGCATCTACCGAAGATCAACTCTTCACCAAGAAAGTTGCGAGCCTCCACTGGGTAAGGGATATCCACTTCTGACATACTTATCTCTAGGCTCCAGAAACCTAGTAGGTATTTAAATAAAAAGCATAGATATAATCTCTTAAAACTTAATTTAGATAGGTATCTTCTTCATCAATATTAATTTCCACTGCCTGAACACTTGACAAGACGCTATACAGTATTAAAGAATTTATCAACAATTATTATAGTCAATTTAAATTAGAGCCTGGTGTTTGCCATGTTTTGATGATCTGTTAGATTTTTTGACATAAAATAATATTGTTTCACCTCTATACAGCGAACAAATATGTAGATTTAGGCATGGTAGAAGTAAACCAGGTATAGCACTCCGAGATAGGAAGTCACGTGACTAACACAGCACTGCGTCATATCCGCCGTCGTTGTTTCTGTGATGCCAGTAATATAAAATCAAACTCCCCGAAGTCCTTAAATTATTTAAATTATCTTATCTAAAGCGCAACACACACAGAGAGCGGGAGCGGGTCCGCGGCAGATCCGACCCGTCCCGCTTCCGCGTTCTGTGTGTGTTGCGCTTGAATGATTACTCCGAGAGTGACAAGCCTGTCGAGTTGCCACTGTATAACAACAAAACAAATAATGATAGAAATATTTTCTGCCGACATTCATTCAAAAAACTATATTTATACATTACAATTGCCGTTTAATTTTGTTTGTCTTTGTTAACGTAATAGGTGATATTAAACATAAATGAACTAATTATTTAGTGAAACACTTGCGGTTTTAGCGGATTCATACAGATAAAATTTAAGGGATTCGGGGAGTTTGATTTCATATTACTGGCATCACAGAAACAACGACGGCGGATATGACGCAGTGCTGTGTCACCCACGTGACTTCCTATCTCGGAGTGCTATACCTGGTGTTATTGTACCATGAGTTTAGGAACATTGTCGTTCAAATAACTGACTAGTCATAGCCTGTTCACATAATCTATATATTTAAATTGTACTATATTTTACGTGTTTCACCATTATGACAATATAGATATTTCTATTTTACTGGCCTACTCTCGGTCAAAAGACGGACCAGAAGTTGAAACTAGGACCTTAGGATCGGAAAGCGGGGTCACTATCAGGGTTCTTAGAGTACCTGTCTTTATTGGCCAACAAAAAAATCACAAATACTTACTGTAGTCTGACTTCGCCAGACTTCTACAATAAAAAATTACAAATAGATAAGAATTACTGTCTGTGTCTATCTGTAACGTTTTCAGGGCTATAAACCGATTTAAATGATTGGAACGGATATAAATAAAAATTTGGGGAAGGACATGGGCTACGTTTCTTTATGTATGTACCACGCGAGCAAAGCTGCGAACGGTATATAGCTAGATAAATATATGATAATTCTTACCTAGAAATCGCGCATAAAGTGTAGAATTCATTCGCACTTTGAAATACTGAACCACATGTACTTGAGTTTTTCTGATCTTCAATGCTAAAGAAAATTTACTGATGTTCGTCATTTCAAAGTTTCTTGAAAAATTGTAATTGATAAATCCTGAATTGAAGAGAGGCAAAACAGTCCCGTGGCTCAAGTAAGTGTGGTTTCTAGACAAGTTTTTGAATCTCCCTGAAGATCTGTAGTAGTTTCTCTCAACATTCGTCTTAGCAATCTTATTTCCTGCCATGCAATCTCCGCTTTGTTTAAAATCATTGCAAAAAATTCTATTCGTACGTCCCTTTGCTTTGTACTCAAAATTTGTATCGCAAAGACCCGACAATCTATTTTCAGGTTGGTTCTTGTAATACGGGTATGCTATTACTAAATTTTGATCAAAGCGTAATGAAGTTCTATTCAGTAAATTATTAATGTTGCTGAAGTCTTGCACGGAGTTTGGGACGATTAACCAATCGTAGGATGCGGTGTCCATTTGTAATTGATGGAGCTAAAATAAATTAAACTACAAACTATACCAATAATCATACGAAGACTGGTTATGTAGTGGCATTGATCTCGTTTTCCGATCCTGTTGTCGTGGGTTCGAATGTGATGCCAGCCGTAAAGCGAAACATCGTGAAGAAACCGACATATCCAACATAAAAAAATTAGAACGCTAATAAAATAGTGGCATCCATTAATGCGCATTGTGTGAGAGTGATGGATTAAGACCTAATCACAGGTCATCTAGATGATGTTATAAAGCTTGACTGCGAACATACCGAATCCAGACAAGTATTATAATTGCGAAAGTAAGTCTGTTTGTCTGTCTGTCACGGCTAAACTGCTGGACCTTTTTTGATGAGTATATGAAAACAGTTGAAGCCCTGGGAAACAACATAGGTTATTAAAAAAAAAAAAAAAAAACACGGCGCACATGCACGTTCCTTTACACTCACATACTCATACTCATCACCTTCTCAAACACTTCTTTACGCTGTGGACTTCACTCTGTGATAACCAGACTCTTAAGAGACTGGAAGGAACATGGAAGTCCACATGCACACACACCCACATACCCGCACCTCTATACCCATACCTTCACTTTCTCACACACACCTAACACAGCCTCCCTCATCCATCAAACCAATCTTCCATCTGACGTACACACCCATTATTTACCTTACACTCAGTTCTGTTGATACTTAAAATGCCTATCTATTTATACTTACAAAAATTGCCTACCTAACCTTACTTGTATCATCTGTAGGAGAGAGTGCTGAGAACCGGGATACAGACTATCTAGTCCGTTTCTTAGCGCACCATTATTAAAAGCATAGCTAATGATTACTTACCTACTTAGTTAAACATAAATAAAAATATTTATTATTATTATATACATTTTGCTTTATCTTGTAGACATAAGTTTTAGTTACTATGTTACGTGTAAAGTACAAATAAAGAATTTATTTATTTATTTATTTTATGCAAGTTTATGCAGTCGGCCAGTTTTTTATGTAAGTATTTATTTTATTTTATTTATTTTCTCAGTCACTGGAAATGGCTATTGACTCTCGACATCCGTAAAATATAGTGCTGCTAAGAGTTTTCAATGTAAGAGTAGGAAAAATGTAAAGAGGTGAAGAGAATATTTTCGGTCAATTCTCACACAATTAGAGTTTGCAGAAACTATTAGAGTTTGCATTGGAAAAGCACTCCAAATTATAAATAGTAGATATGTACAAGCTAAGAAGCTAAGAACAACAAAAACTTATAAAGCTCCAGGAAACGATAACATTGCGAATGAAATGAAGTCTTTTCGTGTTAACGATACACAGAAGCCCTTGCAACTACTTTTTAACATAATTTTGGATCAAGAAACGACACCAGAACAATAGTCAAAATCTACAATCACTTCACTTATTCACAAGAATCATTCACAAGAAGGGCTATCGCTCTGACTTGGGTAATTGTAGACCGATTAGGTATGTTCAAGATATTTTTGAAAATAATACCTACTACAAAGAATTACAAAAACTCTAGACGAACCACGCGACCCGCAACTCCGCGTCGCAGGCTGACCTTCGCCCGCCGGCCGTGCCACAGCGGTCGTTAGTTGCATAAAATATGTCTTTCTAATTTACAGTTCTTAGACATGCCGGTTTCCTCACGATGTTTTCCTTCACCGTAGCATTGGCATTGTGCACATAATTTTTTCGAATAGAAAAATTCATTGGTGCAAGACTGAGTTAAATGTTCAAACTCACGACCTTAGAATCAGAAAGCGGGGTTACTACCACTAGACCACCAGTGCTCTTCTTTAGTTATCTAATGTTTTAATTAGTAAGTTGGTCCAGAGGCTGGTTCATATCTGGCTCAACGTATCAGCATTGCCATTCAATGTAGCAATGCAGCCAGCATGTTGGGAACGCTTCCGTCTGGTAGTGATTTAGATCAGTTGAGCCATCTAAAGACCGCTACAAACGTTTCATATGTATTTTGTATATTTTGTAAAACAGTGTAATTATGTAAGTACATATTTTTTTGAAGCAATTTAATAATATTTATCATTAATTTTATTTTATTAAGTTCAAATCCAGTTCATGTTTCAATTATTATTCAAAGACAGCTGTCTACGACATGACCTTACCGCTGCTGAAAATACTGTAGTTTGCATCTTTAGTGACAATGACTAAATTTCACAGTTGGCAAAACCGCGTGCATTTTACGGGGAGACCACTGAGTCTGCAATATTACCTATTTACATACTTATTTGATATTAATATGATACCTAGTGCGTGACCCTTATAAGAGGATGTTGTGTAATAAATGGGTAAGTAGGTACTTACTTACCTTAGTAATAACGTTTTTAAGCGGCACAGTTCCATTATGTCGTCCAGCATGAGTCGACAGCACGACAACGCCGAGCCTAGAGCGAACTGTAACCACTGCCGCCGTGTTCTCAGCAGAGGCGATTCCGTTCACACTCAGACATTTTATTAAGCGGACTGTAGCCCATTCACATCCTAAAAAAATTTGGTACCTAAAGTAGTAAACTATTTGACACCAAACCCGTGCTATGGATATGGACATGGCTAACGCAATCAAGCGATTACAAACCCGTCAAATGTCAACAGTGTAAGTAATTATTTATTAGGTGCCTTTATATACGCTTCATTATCTGATCTTTCGCGTTCATGCGATATTGTATACGCAATCGCGCTTCAAGTCTATTTCGCATAGGTATGAAAGGTTTGGCAGATTTGGTATTTTATGGTTGTAGTCAAAAGTTTATAAGTAGTTTAAATTGCAAATTGAAACAAACTTTTGGTGAATTTATAATTGTTTTTATTTTATAATTTTGACGTTGCCGGATAAATGATCCAAAAACCAGAAATCTGTCAGCTCCCTTCCTATGTGAAATAAACTATAGGTAGGTAGCTATTTAGCACTTTTCTTTGATGTGCGGACGCCATAGAAATAATGGAATGGAAGGGCCCTGACCTTGAAAAACGTGGCAAAAAACATCGTGTATTCCTGATGTCCCCATTAACTGTGCCCCTGTTAATGGGGACAAACGATTACACGCACTCACACAGTGATGTTATCCACGATCAGCGAAGTCCACCTAATCATGACATGTCTAATGGTAGTGACCCCGCTTTTCGATGCTAAGGTCATGGGTTTGAACCCGATCGTGCACCAAAGGATTTTTTTTTTAGAAATATTATGAGCGGAATACCAGTGATCTCTCTATGGTGAAGAAAAACATCGTGAAGAAACCATTTCCAAGGCATTTCTAAGAACTAAACATTCTAAGGACTGTGTCATCCACCAATCTACATCCGCATGGTGGATTAAGACCCAATCACATTCGCTCAAGAGTGGGCCAGTGTGCCAGGAGCGGTAACATTAGAAGGCTGTCATGATGATGATGATGACTGCCTTATTGGACAAAGTTTTATTTAGATATATAAGTAATATTGATTTAAAAGTGTGAAAGTACGTGACAAAGCAATGCTAGATGGTCAGTCTATCGACATCTTCATCTTGTACGTGTCTCCTGGCGGTTTCCGTATTTTACATTCCATTGAATAAGTGTAAAGTATTTACTCGTGTTACACGTGAATTGTTTTTAATCCGTGAATAAAAAAATAATAACACAAATTATCAATGTCATGGATTGATGTAATAATGGCAGTAAGTTAGTTTTATATATTTAAGTGTTTGTTTATTATTACATACAAACTTAATTCGTTTATTTTAACTACTATTACCTAGTAATAAATTAAGTTGTACGTACCATAATATAAAGTGTCCCATAATAGCCATTCATACTTCAGTAATCATGTATTTTATAAATCTATGATTTTTGATGATTTTTATAAGCAAGATACTTTCGCGTTTTACGCCCCGCCGGTTAACTAAACAGTACCTTACCTGTGACCTTACTTACAAATATATAAATAATTTAGTTTTTCATGAAAATAGTATTTATCCGTTTCATGGGTTGAATGGCCCGTTGCGACTTTACCTTTTTGGGGACACCTTGTAGATGGCTTTTTGTATATTTCCTGGTAACTGATAAGTATTTATGATAACTAAAGATATAAGTAGCACAAGTTACCTGGATGTACATCTGACGTGTACACAACTGCTTGCTGCCATCCCCTCCACAAAGCGTACTCTAGCACGAAAGGCAGAGGAGCAAGAGCGTCTGCTGGACATTTTCCTTCTGCTGTAGCGATAACCAACAAAATACTCCAAAACACACTTTTTCCACAATGGTCTGTGCTTTCCATAGTATTTGAGATCTAAAATATAAAAATAACAGTCCACACAATTAATATAAAAATAAATTAACATCTGAGTAGCCGAGTGCCTGTCAGACCTCGCAAACGAGTGTTCCGCACATTTTAAGCGTCTCATTTAATTTGGCAAGCTTAGATTGGTCACCGAATATTTATTATTATACACTTTCCAAATAACATTTTAACGCTTTGACTATCAAGTCATACTCAGCCTGGAAAGCCATTATTTATGCAAGTATTAAAGAAGTTTTTCCAAACAAAAAACAAATAAAGTACCTACGTTATTATTTTAGCTAGATTGTCAGAACAAATACCTATGTGATATCACATAGGTCTAAAGGTATAATAAATTAATGATATAGGTATAATACATAGGGTATTACTTTCTAGAATAATATTTTAGTAGCATCAGGCATAATTATGCCTGATGCTACTAAAATATACCCTATAATTATACAAATAATTGGGCTAAAAATATTTTTAATTATAGCCCCGAGAGATACCCGTGATTACCTTAGAATATCAGAATACGTATGTACCTATAAGAAGTTTTAGAAGTTTTAATTACATATTTTATTAGGTATTACTAAATTAATACTCTAGCTTGTTTAGTTTCGCTCCGGGAGGTGGTAACCGATACACCAACGGACGGACACTGGAGTCTTGTCCTTGTTCTTTGGAAAAGCGGAACCTTAAAAGTGTTCCGCTTTTCCAAAACTGGAACGGAACACCAAAATATAAATACAAAATACACATAGTTAAACCTAGTAGACTTTAGGAAACATTATTTTATTCCGGGATGATTCATTCGAATTTTAAATTTAGATCATTAAATAAATGCTGAAAAGATAATAGATTAATTGCTGGCCAGTAATAGCTATTTGAGCGATTGATAATGAGTAGCTAAACTTTTTTTTATGATGTTATTAGGTTATAACTACCTACCTACTTAGGCTGTGGTCAAACCATCTCTTGGATTAGAAACTGTTTTGTACCTAAGTAACCACGCTTGTGTCAATTAATAGACCAGCGGGAATCGAACCCGCAACCTCTTATTCATTAACCAGGCTATCGCCCACCACGCCACCGAGATATTAATGTTTCGATACAAGTTATTTGACATTACAAGTTGTAGGTACATAAGTACTACTTACCTATATAACTTGTGTCTAAACAATATAAACAATATACATAACTCGTTTATGAACCTATGATGAGATGCCACAGACAAGCAGCCAAACAAACATGCAAACATACAAACAAACACACACTGGATCGATGGCTTCAACCTTCCCTTTTGAAAACCCCTATTTCTATCTACTAGGGATTACCATATGAAAACGATGTCCAGTATCACAGTTTTGAGAGTTTTTCTACTAAAATTACAAAATGGAAAAATAGCAGTCTAAGAGCTTCGTCTATGTAAATATACAGTCTTTCATTATTACTTTAAAATATTAAAGGAATAGGTTCTAAACATAAAAAAATACATGTACCTTTTTTATACATTTTGTTTCGAAAATTCCGAGAAAACTGTTAAAGTTTCGAATATTTTATTATTACGCGACCCGTCTCGATTTTCAACAATGATAACTGAATTGACCATAATTTATCATATAAACTTTATCGATTTACTCGATATTTTTAACACAAAATGTATAAAAAAAAGGTTGCAGTACCTTTTTTTATGTGTGGCGTGTTATTCCTTTAATATTTTAGGCTAATAAATATAATAGAAAAAATAATAATATTGTGACAGTGGTTGTACTGAAAGGGTGAATCTTAGTTAAATATTAAATTTATTCGTCTCTAAGTAGACTGGCATGCTTTATATTACGTACCAAAGCATGATTGATTCGTACCGTCACAGAACAAATACTATAGTACTGTGAAAGAGTAATTATTTATACAATTTCAGTCATAACGAATCGAATCCATTCATTGCACACGAATTACATCAATCATATCTACCCAAATTGTTGCCAGTCCAAGCGCTCTTTTATGTTAATAGGTAGGTACTTCATTATTAGGAATAGGAAATAGGAATGTAACAGTTACATTCATGAAGAGTTCCTACGTCAACTCTTCATCAGTCATAGGTATTATTAAATTATTAGTGGCGCTGATTTGAACTCTTATTAGTAAACCTAAGCGCAAAGATAAAAAAATATGTACAAACAATAGATAGTCTCAAACATGATTTAGAAAAAGAGAAAAGTTTATGCAGAACCCTATTAGACGAGCAAGAACAGAACCTAAGAGAATTTGAAGGATTGCTAACCGAAAACAATAACCTTAAGAAAAAATTGTGTGATTCTGACGAAGTCTTAAATAATTTAAATGAAAACTTAAAAAATGTGACAGAAAGCAACAAAATGTTAAAAAACGATTTTATGGAGCTAGAAAGTATATTAGAAAGTAAACAAGTGTTCAAAAATGAAGCAAGAATTCACGAATTACAAAATGACTATGATGAACTACAAATTAAATATTGTGTTTTGATATCAAAAACAGATTTTAAGATAAATAGATATATATCAGTAAAAACATTTGAACCAAAAAGTAGACGTCTTAGAAAATTAATTTCTTCTATAAAAAAAATGACACAAAAATCTATGCGTCAAAAAGCTACTCTTGTATTAACAGAAAAAGAAGTGAGTAGACAAAATGATACAATAAGCTATTTAAAAGACCAATGTAAACAGTTTCTTGAAATCATAAGAAAGTATGAGATTGATATGAGAAAAGACAAAAGGATTCAAGATAATTTAAATTTCATAGAAACTAAACTCATGGAATTAGAAAGTTTTTTAAGAAAAAATGATGATATTATAACAAACAATAGTCATTATACTGAGACGACAGACCTTAACGTTAGCGATATCATAAATGAAAATGGAAATATAATAAAGACAACCGAAAATGGCCACACCACCACGGTACAATCTGAAAACATCCTGATGTTTTCAGATGCTTATGCCCGAAACCTAGGAAATAAAATATATAACAAGCTAAAGCTAAATGATACGTTTATCAATTATTGCATGCCTCATGCTAGTATTGAAGTTGTTTTGGAAAGTTATAAAGAAAAAACTAGGAACTTAGAAGAAAATGACTGTGTTATATTACTACTAAATGATTATAATGAATCCAATGCTAAGTACTATGATTCCTATCCAGAATTACTGCAGAAGAAGCTTCTATTAAACAGGAAATTCAAACTCGTAATATGCTCTCTCAAATTTGACGGCTACAATGACATTCAAATATACAAAATAAATGAAAAACTAAGGCATCTGACTGTAGTGAATAAAATAAAGTATCTAGATGTGAATACACCTTACTGGAAGAGAAGCTTACCAAAGGCGGCTCAAATAAATTACTTGGCTGCCAAAGTCATTTACAGTGTACATCACTACCAAACTAGCAGCACCTTGTGTTTTATAAATTGTGCACAAGATGTGCCAAAGGTTGATCATAACCCCCAAGCCAAGAAGGATTTTCAGGTATCAGAGAGGTTTCAGGAGTTGACATAAGTAGAATTAAGAAAAATAGTTTTATAAAAATATGCCATCAAAATGTTCAAGGATTGGTGAACAAAAAGCTTCTATTAAACTTATTTTTGGAACAAGAAGATATTGACATATTTTGTGTAACAGAAACTTGGTTGGAGGAAGAGAGCATAAGTGGATATGTGCTTGACAATTACAATATAGTGAGTGCTAGCTGTAGAAAAGTATATATACGAGGAGGTACGGCAATTATAGTTAAAAACAATATTAAAGCTAAGTCAAGGACTGATATCTGTAAGTTACACACTGAAAAAGAGTTTGAAATAAGTTGTATTGAAACTAGAAAGTTAATAGTTGTAGTGGTATACAGATCGCCATGTGCTGATCTTAATCTAGTGGTATTTTTGAATAAATTAGAGCTATGTTTAGAAACGTTGACAAATAAAAGTAAATTACCTAAAGACATAATAGTATGTGGAGATTTTAATGTTCACTTTTCAACATTAGATGATAGTGGTAGTAATCAGAGCTCTACACTCGTAGATTTACAAGAGTGCTATGGCCTTAAAAGAAAAATTTTTGATGTAACAAGATTGACTAGTAATACACATTCTTGTATAGATAACATTTTTACAAACATAGATGTTTTAGATACACGCGTAATACAGGGTGTAACATCCGATCACTTTGCACAATATATAATGACAAATAATTTACATGGTTCTACTGTTACAAATTCCGACTTTTATTATGTAAAAAAAAGAATAATTAATGAAAACTCGATTGGACTTCTTAAATTAGGTATCTGTAATGAATTTATTAATTGTGAGTTTACTAGCTTTAAGGATTTTTTCGTGCCATTTTTAAGGGTATTGAATGGTATTATGCCTATAAAAACATTACGTAAAAAAACAAGTAAGTCGTTTAATGATTGGGCGACTTTAGGTTTAAGAATTTCACAATCACGTATGAAAAATCTGTACCGGCTATTATCTATTACTAACGATGGAAATTTAAGGATATATTTAGGTCACTATAGTAAAATTTTTAAGAAATGCTGCTTTATGGCAAAACGTATTGATATACGGGACAAAGTCATTAACGCTAAAAATATTATAAAATCAACTTGGACTATTATTAGACAAGAAACTGGAAAGGGATGTATGAGTCTCAAATCAATAGAAAATATAACAGGTTTTCAAAATGAAACTCTTACATCACCTTTGGAAATCGCTAACCATTTTAATGACTTTTTCGCCCAAATAGCTTCTACTTTGACTAAAGACCTTGTCAAGTCAGAAATTGAATCCATTAAATATATCAATAAATTTGCAACACCCAATTCTAATTCATTTATACTTAAGGACATTACCCCTATTTGTGTTATCAAAATTATTGATCAATTAAAATGTAAGAGCTCGAATGATCTTTGGGACGTGTCTACACTAATTATTAAGAAAATAAAAAACGAAATAGCATTGCCTTTGGCAATAGTATTGAATAAATGTATACATAGTGGTAACTTTCCAGATGACCTTAAAATAGCTAAAGTTATTCCATTGTACAAGAAAGGCTCTCATTGTGTCGCTAATAATTATAGACCTATTTCTCTTTTACCAGTGTTCAGTAAGATCTTTGAGAAATATATTGCAAATGAATTGTACTTATTCATCGAAACACACAAAATCATAAACAATAGGCAATTTGGATTTCAGAGAAATAAGAATACTGGTCAGGCAATAGCTTCCTTGCTTGAGAGAATCTTATGGGATTTAGATGGAAGTAAGTGTACATACGGCCTTTTCTGTGATTTGTCGAAGGCTTTTGACTGTGTCAGCCATGGGATTCTCTTGCTTAAGCTAAAGCATTATGGTATCAAAAACAGAGAACTATCCATATTTAGGTCATATTTAGAAAATAGGAAACAAATCTTAGAATGCAATGGACAAAGGTCAAAAGCAAACAATATTGCTATGGGAGTACCACAGGGGTCTATCTTAGGCCCACTTTTGTTCATCCTATATATAAATGACATTGTAGTTTGTACTGAAAACGAAATGGATATGGTACTCTTTGCTGACGATACAACTATAGTAGTAAGTGATAAAAACAAAAATGACTTTAGTGTGAAATTGGATAAGCTTATATATAATATTAAGAAATGGTTTGATGCTAATAATTTATTGCTAAATGTAGAAAAAACTAATATAGTAAGATTTTTTTTAGGACATGGACATAGTAATAATGATGAAATAGTTAGGAATACAATTGATAAACATTTTATGACAACTCTTGACCACATAAAATTTTTAGGTTTAGTTATTGACAGTAAATTAATCTGGATTAAGCACATTGACACCACCGCTAGTAGACTAAAGTCAGCAGTATACGCAATAAAAACAATAAGACAACTTAGTGACATAAAAACTGCGAAAATAGTGTATCATGCCTATTTTCACTCCATAATGGTGTACGGAATACTTGCCTGGGGAAACGCATCGCAGTCTAATAAAATTTTCATATTGCAAAAGAGAGCAATTCGTTCCATTTTGCAAATGAAGAACTTGGAATCTTGCAGGCTTAAATTTAAACAGCTAGAAATTATGACGATGACCGGAGAATACATTTTTCAGAATCTAATGTTTGTTAAACTGAACTTGGATAAATTTAGCTTAAAATGTGACATTCATAATTGTAATACTAGAAATAAATATAATATTTGTATTCCAAAGCATAGACTAACTAAAGTTGGAAGTAGCTTTTTATGTGTAAGTATTAAACTATTCAATAAATTGACCCATGCACTGCAACAGTCTAATCCTATTGAGTTTAGTGTAAAGGTTAGAAATATGTTATTAGGAAAATCCTACTATTCTCTGGACGAAGCACTCGCTGATGACCTAAATGTACAATGAAATGTATTATCTATTATTTAATGACTTGTTTTGTTTATTTTTTATTTTATTTTTATAAAAATTGTGTTAATCTAATCTATTTATTTTTATTACCAAATTGGATATTTTAAATATTAGATTATACCTAAATTATTGTATTTACCTACTCTAATGACTTTTCCAAGTGTACTATTTTGTATCTGAATGGAATAAATTATTTTGATTTTGATTTTGATTTTGTAAATATAGGTATAAGGTTAACTAAATAATATAGGTACTTAGGTAGGTAAGTTAGATACTGACTGATACCTATGCACAAAACAAATATTAGTACAGTTCAGCGTCAATAAGATGTATATGTCACCGGAAAATAACAAGATCCGAAAGTTTATAAATTTCCTAGGAAATTTATAAACTTTCGTATGATTCTAAACGAGAGATAAATTGTATTATTTTACGCCCACAATTTCGCAAATTTATCAATTTGCGACGGTCTTTGGTAAATTTATAAACTAACGGATATCCATTCGTAAGATTCTAAACGGTTCGACCAATTACAGAAGAGCTTTCAATTTTACGCTTCTTTAAAATACGGCAAATAACACACTGCTCTCTGATTGGTCGAGGTTCGATGACCTACCTAACATTAGATCGAAAAACAAATACAAAATTTCTGGCGCTTCGGCGGCCGCTGCCGCGGCACGCTCGCTACGCTCGCTCGCCTCGCGCGTAGTTTTTCACTAACCTAACATAACCTAACCTACTCATTTCGATCTAAGCGGATGTCACTTATTCATTAGATTGAAATCAGTAGTTTAGGTTATGTTAGAACACGTGACTTATTCAACCAATCAGAGCGCACATGGCGTTTGGTTATTGCTTACTTATTATTTTACGCGTGACATCGGTAAGTTTATCAATTTGCGAAATTGTGGGCGTAAAATAATACAATTTATCTCTCGTTTAGAATCCTACGAAAGTTTATAAGTTTCCTAGGAAATTTATAAACTTTCGTATTTTATATATTTTATTATCTTCCGGTGACATATACAAATCGTAATTTTCAAAATATTATTTGTAGGTACAATAGGAATAAAATAAATAGTAGCCGCGTATAAATTTTAAGAGCACTGTTGGTCTTGTGGTAGGTAGTAACCACATCTACTGATCGTAAGGTTAGGGGTTCGACGAAACCAGTGATGCCTTACTGGATTTTTCTATTAGAAAAAATATGACGTGTGCAATGCTCATAAACGGTAAAGGAAAACATCGTAAGGAAACCGGCATGTTTTAAAACTAAAAATTTGAAGGACGTTGTGCCATTTACCATTGGGTCTTCGTGGTGGAATAAGACCCAATCACTCTCGCTCTAGAGTAGGTAACAGTAGATCAACAATGCTCCAGTTACTATTTAATGTATAGCTGTTTACATTTTTGGAATAAACTGTTTGATAACACTATTTTTTCTGAAAATGGTACATGATTTTGACACAAGTTGATGCAAACAGCTAATTAAAGGCAAATTAAAACAGCTATAACTGCTAAGGCTGTTTACCTTTTTATGAAATCTATTACCATGACATTTTTTTTAATATTACGATTTGTATAGATAGATACATCTTAGTAAGTAAGTAAGTAAGTTCGTATGAGTCAGTGGCCAACTCTGGTGACAGAGTTTCTAAGCGATTACATCTTAGTAACGCTGACTGTACTACAAAGAAATTCTCGAAATTTTACTTGAGTAGAGAAAAAAAAATCAGCTCGGAACAAGTCGTGGAGCGTTCCACTTCCATAGTTTTTAATATACTAGATACGTAAGTCGTAAGAGTAGTAGAGTTAGACTACCACCATACCTATTTCTGCCGCCAAGCAGTAATGCTCGCATTGTTGTGTTCCGGTGTGAAGGGTATGGTTTCCGGTGAAATTACTGGCACATGCGGCTTTCAATCTTAGCCTCAAGGTGGCAACCCGCGAGTGATACCTCTGGTATTGCAAGCGTCCATAGGCTACGGTAACCGCTTACCATCTTGTGGGCCGTACGCTTGGTTGCCACTTCAGTTGTATAAAAAAAAAACGTTTTTTTTAGGTTAAAAATATAAAACTACCTACATTAAAAATGCAGTTCCTGTAATATTAGAATATTACTAAGTACTTAGGTATACCTTTTGATAAAAGAGAATGTACTACTTCATAGAATAACTTTGTTGCAGGAAACAAATATGGCTTCTTTACCAGTCTTCGAAAATATAGAGAAATTCTATGAAAATTCCAAAGAAATCCATCTCACACAACAAGTCAATGATACCGAGAAAACATCAAGTTGCTATGCTAATACGAAAAAAAAAATTCTAAGCATCACTCCGTACGATGAAGCTCTCAACCGAAGCAAAGATTCAAAATACATGACGTGGATCCGGGATTGGGAGAGGAGTGTTGGATTCGTCACTCCCATTTTGTGGGGCAACACTTTTTTTTTTATAGCGTTACATCTAGTTTGCATCATATGGTTTAAAGAAATTGTTATTGATTCACCTAAATGGCAGAGCATTGTCTTTGGTAAGTTTTGTACCTAACGAAGCTAAAAGAAGTGGAAAGTTGCTGCTGAGGTTTTCCCTGGAGACTACAGTATGGGGTTCTTCAAAAAAGAAGTTTTGAAATTTTTAAAGGGTCGGCAACGCGCGAGTGATTCCTCTGGTATTACAAGCGTCCATAGGCTACGGTAACCACTTAATATCAGGTGATCCGTAAGCTTGTTTGCCACTTTTTTTTTTTAAAAGTACGGGAGCGCCTTATCTCATCACCTGAGGCCTTAGTGTAAATAAACGAATAATAAACCATTATTTATTGAAGTATCTACCTAATATATTTTAGTGATGTTAAATCTTTATTATTTAACTATTGGTACTGCATCAGGTATTTCATTAATAGTACATTATGGTACTAGTGTGTAACATTGGTGATTACCGCTGAGGCGCCATTGAGACCCGAGCCGTAGGCGAGACTTATAAATTGGGTTTTAAATAAGTTACACTCAACCCGTTATAATGAGAGCTTTTCGATTCAAGATTTTAAAAAAAAGTAGTTCCGATTGCTTTGACAGATGGCGCTATCTGCTCTACTGCCATACTGGGAAAGGTTATCAAAACAAGAAAAAAGTTGGTAACTCCGTTTTTGTTTCGTCTCGTGTCAAGCGGAAGGTTGTGGGTTCATGTCCTAATTGAGGCAAAATAATTTAACTCCAGTACGACCAAAGTTAATGTACTACGTAGTACGTACTATGACTTTGACGCCAGCCAGAGGTATGACAGACAGTGACAGCAGGAGCAACCAATGTCGAATTCCCTACATCCACAAATTAAAAGAAGAAGAAGAATTCCCTACACATTCACCATAGCTCACCAAACGTAGTGCTTACATTCTCTTGGGCTCGCCAGTTGAGCTACCGCCATCTAAATAGACAGCTTTTTTTTAATAACTTGAGACGAAAACCCCTAATTGGAGTAAATAAATAAAATAAATAGATAATAGGTCATCGTTTGTACAATTGGCAAGATATACCTGAGATCTCTGTTTTTTTACCCAACGATATTGCGTGGGGTGATTAATTGGGGTTCATGTTACATAACGCTTTTATTGTTAGATAGTGACTATTATTAAGATGATGATGATTTTTATTTTAGCGGTCTTCATGGGCTTAGTTGCTGGGTTTGGCGTGACTGGCGGCGCTCACCGGTATTGGTGCCATCGCTCATATAAAGCCAAGTGGCCGCTGCAGATCATTCTACTAGGATGCTACTCAATAGCTGGACAGGTTCGATTTTCTTACGATCCCTAAATACATTTGTAACTATTTAAATATTATCCAATTCCAACCGTGCGCTGCATCATGACATCCTTTTCTTGTTACTACTGCTGGGACACTGAACTACTCTCGAGCGAGAGTAGTAGGGTCATATTCCACCACGCGGACCCAATGCGGATTGATGAATTCAAATTAAAACAAATCAAATCAAGCAGCATTATGTCTTTTGAATTTGTAGTAATTGGACATGCCGGTCTCGAATAGAAAAATCCGTGCACTACCGTAGGCTCTACTTGACCCAATCTGCGTGAAATTGTCGAGGTCGACAGTCCGATCGGTCAAGAGGTTTATTCAGATATTGGGGTCCAAGAGGGTGTAAATAAATAAAATAAAATCAATCATGGCGAAGACAAGCGTTAGTGGCCCTTATTGAATCTTTTTATTCTAAAAAAGAAATCCGATTCTACCACAAATCACAAGTCCTACACCACAAAATAATTCATTTAAAATACAAAAAAAAAATAAGTACCGAACTACCTACACACTTAAAAATTTATGCCTCACTTTATAATAGTAGGTACATTATAGTATAAAACCGAGTCGTTTCCGCTGTAAGTCCCTCTGTAGGTACTATATTATGTACTGTATGTATTACCTATGCTTAGATCTTATATACTACGCAACGGATCTAAATGCTGTTTTCATCAATAGTCTAATACTCATTGTAGTTATTTACTAGGTCACTATGAATACCAAAGTAATCTACGGCGCAACCACTGCTACGCCGCGCCGCCCCGTCTCGTAGAGTTCTCTACGGAGTCACGAAAGTAATTTGAATTGGCGTAAGCCACTGGCTACGCCATTGTAGAAGCCTCTACGAGATCATCTAGTACCAACGCGTTGGTACTAGATGATCTCGTAGATAGTGTGTGTGCCGTAGATAGTGTGTGTGCCGCCGTGGCTACGTTGCAACGTAGCCACGGCGACACTATCGTAGAGGGCCTATTAATAGAAAAAAATATCTAAATACTTAGACAAATAGAAATAATAATACTACAACTTATAAATACATATTATTTTTAATAGGTAACCTACTAATATTTTCATTGGCAGAACACAATTTACGAATGGGTCAGAGATCACCGCGTCCATCACAAGTTCTCGGAAACCACAGCGGACCCCCATGATGCGAATCGAGGGTTTTGGTTCTCACATATCGGTTGGCTTATGATGAAGAAACACCCGGACGTTATCAGAGAGGGATACAAGATGGACATGAGTGATATTGAAAACGATGAACTTGTTAAATTTCACACACGGTAGGTGAACTGTTCACGTTGTATCGAATACCACCCTGAGGGATTAACCTTAGGTACAGTTGCAGGAAAAGCGATATATCGTGGCAGCTTTCGTCCTATTTTTACTATTCGTGTCTTGTCACCAACATTTTATATACCTACGTTGTAGGTACAGCGAATTACGATAATACTATTGCCACGATTATCGTTTGTCCCTTTCAAGAGTAGACCCTCAGGTCGCCGTCGTTCGAGCTCGTGGGATGCAAGATCTGTTACGCGCTTCAGGCGCTTCTGGGACTGGTGTTATACAAAAATCCGTTATGAATGAATTAATGCTACACACGCTACGATTAGGCTCGGTACTGTTCCAACTAAACCGTCTGATCGTAGCTATTAGGTTGTACCTACGTAACGTGTGTGCCGTACACGAGTGTACCTAGCTACACTAGCTCGTTTGGACAGACAGTTACTATATTTTTTTATTGTTAGGTACATGCTTGGACTTAGACTTGGAAGTATTATTTTAAAACTTAATTGCCCGTGAACCACATAAGTTATAGCTAATATAATTAATATAATATAATGTTATAGCTGTATCTAATTTTACTGTTTTTCAGGCATTGTACCCTCTTCAGAATATTATTCTGCTTCGTCTTGCCCTCTCTGCCGCCGCTCGCGTGGGGCGAGAGTTTAAAAGTAGCGGTGATGTCGCAAGCTGTCTTTCGCTACATAATAACTCTTCACGCGACATGGTCCGTGAATAGCTTCGCACATCTGTGGGGCAGCAAGCCATTCGATCGGTAAGTTTCCCGAGTTTCCGTGTCCCGAGATCGAGAGCGCGGGCTCGATTATCGATTCTTGCACCATCATCGGGAGGACTAAACATATAGGGTAGGTAGTTAGTTACACATTCTGAAGCGATGTTTTGCCATTCCAATTCTTTGTTTATGGCGTCTGTGGGAATAACCCTATTTTTGAACTTGCATAAAAGTGCACAAACCATGTAGGTACCTACTATCTACTTAGAATAGTAACCAACCATGTAGCAGTAACCGTTAATTTAGACGCTCGCGCGTGAAGGCCGCGAGCGCGTCCCCTCCCCCACATGCGAAAAAAATGGCGGCTTTGTTTACACAAGCATGCCCAGAATCGTCCTAGGACGAATTAAAGTTCCTGGAATCCAGCTACACCTAGAATGATGCCTACTCCGAGTTAAAGTAGGTAAGGTATAACCTCATATCTGTTTTCCAGACACATCATGCCAAGCGAGAACCTCGGCGTCTCCTTCTTTTCGTTGGGTGAAGGCTGGCACAACTATCACCACACATTCCCATGGGACTATAAAGCGTCAGAACTGGGCATGCCTTTCAATACAACAACATCATTACTGGATCTATTCGCGAGAATCGGCTGGGCGTATGATCTGAAGGCCGCTTCCACGGCACTGGTTAGGGAAGTGGCGAAAAATAGAGGAGATGTCTGCTGTAAGAAACTAGCGTGAACAGTGAATAAAATAAGGTTTATAAATATGGTTAGGTATAAGTAGGTCATAATAACATGTTATGGACCTATGAGTAGGTGCTGAGTGTATCTGATTGAAGTTAATTGCGTTCGATAATGGCGCTGTTCGGGTTTCCGATAAGCAGTTTAGACTGTAAACTGCCTATATATGCTCTAAAGTTTAGAGCATCAAAGATTTTCACACTAGCAGTATTCGAAACGGTCGGCCTAGTGGTCATGGCTCAATACAGACACAAGTTCTAATTTCATCTGTTTGAGAAAAAATTGAAACGCATTTGGATATAGAAATTAAATTGATGTAAAAAAAAACTCTCTATTAAAAGTCTTTCAACTTATTTATTTTTTAAATAAAATTTAGAGACTCGAATATAATACCTATAAATTGAACAAAACGAGCTAACAAACAATAAAAACTACACGTTACGTCGTCGGTCGCCTAACACACGTCACACGACTTTTTTGACGTGATAATAGTAGATACATTATGGTACTAGTGTGTAACATTGGTGATTACCGCTGGCTCGGGTCTTAAGATAGCCGAGGACGGTAATCATCAATACACACGTGTATCATACGACGTTTTTCAACACACTTGTGAATAAAATAACAAAAAAAAAACTATAACTCACTAGTGAGTTATAGGAATGAAAAAGTCATAGTTTGAATAAGGGTGTCATTATGTGCCTAATTGCGATGACCATAGAGCCACTTTATAAGCAAGTGTGTTAAAAAAATCTATTATTTTTGCCTTTGCCTTCTATTATTATTCTAATTATTCTACTATCATTTTGTACATAACTGTTGCACAGAACAGATATAAGGCAGACCCAAAAATAACGTAATGTAGCCATTAGTAATAATTTTACATTATTATATTTCAGCGGTTTCTCACTGACTTCAAAAAAGGATGTTATCAATTGTACCTACCTGTATGTATATCTATTATATTTTTTTGTATGATTGTTATGCGATTTCTCAGCCAATTAAGAATTGATTTTGATGATTCTTTTTTGTTTGATAGGTAATACTTCAGAATAGATCCCATTTTAAGTTGATCGAAATCGGTTTAGTACTTCATGAATGAATCATAAAAAACATGTCATTGTCAATACATTAACTACATCGTCGCGTCTCGTACTTGTAACCACAATCTGCCAAAACATTTTTTTAGCTTGAAGTCGTTTTTTGTGTTTCCAAAAATTAATTATTATTTCTTGTAAGCTTTAATTCTATTTTTATTATAAAATAATTACATGTTACAGTTATTTTTAAAGAAATTAGATACCTACTTACGTGAAATACTGACGTCTATTACTTTTCTACACTACCTGTATGTCACCTACATTTTTTGTAAGACGATTTAGAAGAAAAATGCCATGCATGCAACTACATGAATTGATACTACATGAACTACCACACAACTATATGAAGGAACAGTTATGCAGAATATAATGCATGCAATGCATGTGTGTCCAAGAGAATGTAAGATGTGTGTAGTCTGCACGACAAACGTGATCAAATCGAATTTTAAACAAGAACAAAGACATCATTTATGTAAACATCATCTAATTCGGTTGCATTGCATTGCAATCGATTATACTAGGTTTCAATCAAAAACTGACGTAATTTTATTGTATGACAGCCAGGTTGAGGTTATTTTGTATTCGCTATCGCCTGCCTGTTGTTGCATCCGGCTGTCTCTTTCAAACCTGCAGTGCATAGCCTTCTTCAAATCTCTGTTAGCTTAATGTGTTTTCTAAAAATCGATTGTTGGTCTTTGTTCTTTGACTTATCGAATAACAAGGAAAGACTACTTAGCAAGTCACTAAAATGTTTTTTTTTTATGAAAAAAGGGATGTGTTTGTTAAGACATAGTTGAATTAAGAAAAGATTATATAGTTTCAAATGTGTTCAATGCATTCTGCGGTGACAATTTTTTATAAAATAATGTGGGTTTTGTAACATATTAAATAAAAAACGAAATATAATCAACTGCCCTACACATTATATATACATTACCTATATGCACTCATAATCTAAACATCCCTACCTACCTTGAGTTGAACCATTTATAGTAAGTAGATGATGGATTATTTTGAAATTGATTGTTGTAAAAAAAATATTATTTGTATAAGCAAGCACTAGCATATTTTTTTTGTAACAGACACATTTTCATAACAAAAACAATGTGAGTGCCAATACAATCATGGTATTACATAGACACGTTTCAACTAGTAGTAGTCTAATCTAAAGCCACAATGGAGTATAAAATGTCCCATGACACCTCCACAGCAAACAACAATAATATTAACAATATCTTTTTACACAACATGATACAAGATAATGTAGACAGTCCAGTGGCATCACACAATATAATCTTGTGACACCTGTTCCTTTAACAAGTGTTTTAACTCTGGTAAGAACAAGTCAGTCTATGAAAGCATTTAGTTCCAACTGTAAATAATAATACTTTACATAGGGAGTGACAAGTTATTCAGTCTTCAATCAATGTAAACATATCATGCTTAGGCTTCACACCATTCCCTATTTCAGTAAATTTAGATTCCTTGAAAGACCTTGGAGATTCATCCTTTGAATTCTTTCTCTTTAAGCTGATTACTTTATTAGAATACACCCCATCAGTAGTGTCTTGACACGTTGATACTTTTCGTCGTTTTGGTTTTGTAACTATAAAGTCAAAATCTGTGGAATCCTCATCTAAACCGGAGTAGGAAGGAACTATGCGTCCGCTTCTTGTGGACCGCATCGGCTGAATTAGTGTTGATTCTTCTACTATTTGAATTGGAGGAGGCCAAGATGCAAAAAATCTAGATTGCCGAGCCTGTTGGTAGCTATTGATTGACATGAGTTTGATGTAGACTGCTAATGTGTGTGCTTTCTCTGTGTTTGTCAGTGTTTCTGAGAACAAGCTCCATGGCATGCGTCTGTCCGAGACATCAACATAGCGTCGTTTTAACGCTTTTGTTGGTGGACCATCAGTAGTATCCATGGCTATAGGCTGTGGACAACCAATAACACTTTATTTAGCAGTTAGCATGGCACACTTGCCAATAAATAAATCATTAGTGTTTATTGTGTGGCGTTAAATAAATATTTTTCTATTCTATTCTAAATAAAGGCTACCTGTTTTATAAATATTATGTTTTTGGTGTCTATATTAACAATAATATTGAACAATTTGTAAATAATATTCTACTTTGCTGACTATACTCTATAGATAGTCAAACTCAAAATGCAATATATTTTACTAACATTGAACTGACAGGTGAATCATCTGGTAGCAGGGTTGAAAAACATTTTAGGGCTGTGCTAGTTCTATTTAAATGTAGTATTAGATGACAGATTATTAGGTGTCTAATTAATTCATCATCTTCAATTTGATTCATTATCAGTTTTTACCATCTATAATAATATAATAAAGAGGAAAGATTTGTATGTATAAGATTAGTAGAGTTCTCTGTGATAGAGCTCGTCCGGGGAAGGACTACCACCATACCTATTTCTGCCACAAAGCAGTAATGCTTGCTTTGCTGCGTTCTGGTGTGAAGGGTATAGTTTCCGGTAAAATTACTGGCACATGAAGGCTTTCGATCTGAGCCTCAAGGTGGCAACCCGCGAGTGATACCTCTGGTATTGAAAGCGTCCATAGGCTGCGGTAACCGCTTACCATCTTGTGGGCCGTACGCTTGGTTGCCACTTCAGTTGTATAAAAAAAATGTTTGTAATGAATAAACATAAAAACTACTGGTTCGATTTCAAAGATTCATCATTAGAACATTAAACCTGAGTAGCATAGGCTATAGGGTCATTCCGTGTCAAACGCTACCACGCCAAGTTTTTTAAAGTACTTCTTTTTACATAAATAGCTGCTCAAGTAAGCCTAATTACATTGAATCATATGAATTGACTGAAAATTTAAACATAAAATATTTTGTTACTAATTTTTTCTTGTGTTGAAGTATGAGAAAATACTTGCCCGGTGGTAGAGATTTTAGAGCTAAAAATGATAACGCTGTATAACTATTAAGACATTACTTGTCTGAGCTAATTATGCGTCACTTTGAGTAGTGATACACAAACTGCTTGGTAAACGTAACATTTTCTGTAAATAAGTAAGTTTTCCTTTGTTTATAGTATTTTAATATAGGGGAAATCGCATGTTACACCCGTTACGGAAATAAGGTAAAAGTTTAATCTGTAGCTTTGCTGTTGCACTAACAGCTTCATGGCTTTGGGAGAGTAAGGGTATGTTTGCAAACAAATGGCCAATGTCTTAGATTTTATACTGAACTTTGTAAATAACGATAATTTCGCTAGTCAAATTGCGTTACGCGCGTTACGTAACGGGTGTAACACTGTTTTGAAGAGGCTTTACAGGTGCAAAAAATAGCTTTTAGGTAACTTTGAAACCGGATTGGGTCTTTCTATATAGGCATATTGTTAGTAACCCCGGTTTTAGTAATATTTCGTGACAATTTGTTTTTTTTTTTTTATGGCAAATATAAGGTTTAGTTGCTATTATAATTTATTAACTTTAGTTGCTTGTTTTGTTGTGTGTTATGGTTAAGGCTTTTAATAATATTATTTGAAAATATTATTAAAATTTTATCGGGTATAGTGAAAAAAAAAAGGGTCCGCGCATACCACAATTTAGATCACAATGTTGGTATTATTGAAAGGTAACCCGTAAATTAAACTTTTTATTACATTACGTGAGTTCCTACATCATTTGGTTTGTTTTTTGTTTCAATATGTTCTAAAAATTATAGATATTTTGTTTCACATTCGTACGCGTTACGCCCATTACAAAAGCTTGTTACGCCCGTTACGCACAAATATTTAAGTAAATTTTAAATTATCGCATAATTTTATTCAATAACTTGACGATCAATGTGGCGCGGTGGGCGAAAGTCCGCCTGCGACGCGGAGGTTGCGGGTTCGATTCCCGCCTTGGGACAAATGTTTGTAGGATCTGCAAATATTTGTTCTGGGTGTTCTGGGTGTTATCTATGTATAATAAAAAATATCTATCTATGTATTGTAATGTAATAAATATATATCAGTCATCTAATACCCATAATACAGCTCTGTCTTACCTTGGGCTAGCTAGATGATGCTGTGTGGATTGTCCAGCATTATTTTTAATATGTATTGTAGATGGTGGGTTATTAATCTGGCTACAGCACAGCGTTAATTTTTATTTATTATTATAAAACAAGGTTAATTAGCAGATTTCCGAAAAAATCATGTGCCATCCGGAAATGAGAGATAAAATCAAGTAAACTATGAATAAAGAAAACTATGAAACTTATAGAAAACTAAAATTAATATTAAATTAATATAAGCTAAAAGGTGATTGATACAGTTATAAAACTTATGTGCTTCCCTAATAAAACATTCTTAAATTAGCGGTTGAAAGTGTACAACCTGTTACACCCGTTACAAGGAATGACCCTATAGTTTATGTCCACCTGTGCAAAGCCGGACAGGACGCTAGTTAGATCGATAAATATATATATGCTACTCAAGTATAATGTTTACTCACTGTCTACCAGGCAACCATGAATGGACCAAACTGAAATAACAAGTGAAGGGGGATTTTGGTGTGGTGTGATAAATAATAGCTAGCATATTATTACACACATACTTATTATAATAGTAGGTATACATAAATAGACTTATAAATAGTTACCTACCTACTTATAAAGTTGGAAGTTCCTAATAAAATTATGCTAAATTAAGATTTAAAATATGCTCTTTGTAATTAATAGTATATAGTTTGAACTGCTATTCTTAATTCCGAATCAGTTAAAAAAGTAACAAAATGTTGGCTACCCAGAAATACAACAAGAGGAGGAAACCAGCTGAGTTTTGCTTGAGTTTGGCTAGAGTATTACACTAGGTTCTATCTGAATATGACAGCATCTTAAATTGTACCTTTGTAGTTTTTTCTCTAGTTAATTCTTCCTCATTGCTTGTTGCTTTAGAGTTGTTCAAAGCTTTGAGAAGATCATTCATTTCTTCTTTGGTCAGGTTGTCTTCATCTAATCCGAACTCTGTGGATTTTGCAAAATTGGTTGTTACGTACCTAAGAATAGCAAACTAAAACAAACAACACCAAACACTGCCCAACATATTTGGGTTTAAAATTTATTTATTTTATGAATGTTTGAATTTATAATGAAATAAATAAGACAATAAAATTATTGTTTAAAATCTCATTATCTAAAGGTCATGATTGATTAATTTCGGGGTTCATTGACCGACTTTTAGTTCTTACTATTATCAGGTCAATCAGTAATAGTAGGTACCTACATATCTAGTATGTATTCTTGAGGTATTCTTCGTTGATGTAATTGACTTGCCGTTGTTTTCATCTTCTTTCTATTAAATAATGATCCCGAATGCTTACAAGAACTTACCAGACAGCTGACTTTTCATATTCCGTGTCTCGGAATCACAGCTATCGTCCGATGAAATATTATTATCCATTTTGGTTTGCAGGCAAAAACAATAAACACGAATTATATAAAAACAGCCTATCTTGCAATCCTTTGTACAATCAAGGCATCATGATAGCGGAAAACGTACAGTGAAAGTGAGACATGTAAGAATCGTATTTTGCGGGCTTTGTTTTTGCAAATTCTCGAGAAATTCTCTGTTTTGGTCTTTGGTTAGTTTCTTCCCAAGAGAATGTAAGCACTACGTTTAGTTTCTTTTCTTCCATTCCAAGGTTTTCCACGTAGTGCTTACATTCTCTTGGGGTTTTCCAAGGGAATAAATACACTACGTATGATTATTGATTACTTCACTCTATTTATTTATGGCACAATTAATTACGGATAAAAATTTCGGTGTGTCTATACAAAATTACGGTGAATCTGCTAAACCCTCAGACAGAGTTCTAATTTGTCTGAGGCTAAACCTAAAGTGTATCGTGCGTGTGTAATTTTTTACGAAAAAAAAAACAACTCTATCCAAAAAGGCCAAATGTTTTTTATAAATAATAAAAACAAATTACGGATGGGCAATGGTATTGCAACAAAGAATTTGTAGTATAAAAATATATAATATATAAAGTCATAGGATAGCAGGCAATTTTTTCTAAAGTCTGATACACAATGGTGATACCATAGAAAAAAAATACTTTCTTTTTGTCATGGAACTATTTTATTGTTGTTGTTAGAAACTGAATGGAACCTAATAATAGCTATTTATTTATTCTAATTTCTACTCGGCTTCAATCTGTTGATTCTGTTGATTTCTCTTGGCAGATATTAGGTTTGATTCTGATTAGTTCTACAAGCGAAACCACGCAGGTACAAGTAGGTACGATCCAAATGTTTTGCTTTTCTGAGATACACAAAATGTTACGTTGTTTGTTTGTTTGTTTTGATGAATTCGTCACTTTTCATCAAAACTTTTGCAACTTGCATTAATGCTAGGAGGTTGATTATTTTAAGCATGATTGTTTATTACAACTCATTGAGATTAGTTTCCAAAAAAAAATCTTAGAAAAATCCCCCAAATACATACTGGGCACTGGATGTCGGCTCTCATTAACCCCCATGCTGAACTCATTTGTTATATTAGCTAGGGTAAATGAATGAGTTATTTGCCGGCAGTAGTCAATGGCCACTTCATACTCAAACACTTCTTATAAGCTATTGATCAAGGAACATAACTATCCTACTGATGCTAAGTACGATATCTCCCTTCATTCTAGAGAATAGTTTACATATTTAGCTTAAATATTTGTGCCGATTTGTACCACCTTTCGAATAATTTCGTATAAAAAAATCATAATTGATTGACAATCGGCAATACGGCTACTATGGTGGGGTTTAGTTGTGAAAACGGTAAGGATTGTGTTTGACTACAATCATCCTATCTTTGTAGTTGATCGTTATTTCGTTACTATTTAAGTTATTTTATCTTAATTTAAATGTGTTTTATTCGTTTTTTACTTTAAAACATTAAATTATGGTATGGCCAATAACAGAAACTAAAAAACCTAAGTTTTAAGTTACTGGCCATACATGCACATTACCGCCAGTAACCTACGAATCCAATTTATATTCTGTCAAATTTGGCGAAAATGGCCTTATTCCAAGTAATGCAAAAAGTGGAACCTTACTCTGCAATATTAAAAAAAAACAACTTAGATTAGTTTTTTTTGGTCAATCGGTACAATGCAAAATTTTTACTCAATCTAACTGCTGAAGAGAAAAGCATAACATGGCCAGTTGAGTAACAACCGAATGCAAAGATCAGTTCAAGATCCGATTATTTGAAAAAAACTTGTGCCAGAACCAATACTAATTCATTTTGTTTGGTGACTTTAATACAAGGGCTTCGAAAAGTTCGTTTAAACCAGAGCTAAGAACTCGATAATTATGTTCCTTGTATTTCTTAAAAAAAAAATATAATCTGCCGTTTCGTAAAAAATGCAATGGCCAATAACTGAAACATGCCAGTAACTAGTTTTAGGGTGCCAGTAACACAATTTTGTTTTGAATGAATATAAAAATTTTAAAAACAATGTTAATTATTTTTATTGTTATTAAAATTATATTAGAACTTTTCCCGTCTCCATTATCACCATAAAAACATCATTTGGATGACGCATAAAGAAACTATAGCAATTTAAATTGACAAAGATGCTTGGGGGGGCCAATAACTGGTGCTTTTACCCTAGCTTCTGCCAACCGACCACATCACTAATTAGTTCTAGGTATAAAGTATAATTATTAATTGATTGTTGTAAACTTTTATTATGTACCTATGGACTTGTGTCTGAAATATATTTTATTTACTCGGATACCTCTGGATCCGAGGAATCCGATATTTTTTATTGACGTCTATGTTTGGACTACATGCCGAAACCGACAGTTAAAGTTGCCCGTGAAAGCCTCTGAAGAACGAAAGCGCTCAGATGACAAAAACACCATTAGCATCTAGCTAAGCTATGGCTGCTTAAGTAGATACCTAGGTACTGCAATACTAAGTAAAAAACATAGAATAAATCTTGAAACCATTTTATTTAAAAAAATATACAAAACGAGATAAATCCTTAACCATTATTCTGACCTGTAGATAAGACATTTGGACCATAAATTTTTCAAAAACATCTCTAGCTAAGTACACATTTTATTAAACACCACTACCTCTGATTCTATTATATCATAATAATAAAATTATTCTATCGAAATAAAACAGTAGTAGTAAGAGTAGTAATTTAATGTAGATACAGACCAAGCAAGAAAAGGACCTGATTTTGATGTTTTTCATTAACTAGTTTAGGGCATAGTTAGTAAACACAATTTTGAATAAAAATATTTTTAAAGGCAAGAATATTATTACATAATCATAGTAAACTAATGAGCAACCATATTTTCATAAATAATTTTTGTATATTAGTTTGTAAGCCTTTACATGATATTTTATATATAATATCAGATGTTATTTGATCTTTTGAAAAATATTTATATAGTTGTACCTACATATTATATGCAATCTTAAATTGTAAATAAGTAATAAAAGTTAAACTGTGTGGTACTGACGGAATGGTTACATGAGCTGTCTAAATCACATAAAACTATCACATCAACATACAAACACTTTTATATTATTTTTATTTTTATCACAAGTAAAAACCCAGAGATTTTCAACATTAAGACACCTGAGACTTGCTCAAAGTTACATGAAAAACAGCCTAGTAATATTATTGAAAGATCAACAAAGGCACTTGATAGTTTTTATCACAATATAAAAACCATAACATTTATTATTACTTTATTTTAAATTTAAAGTTCACATTCATATTAATTTATAACTAATTTTGTTTCACTTACATAGCTACAGTCAAACAGGAATCTTTGTCAAAAGAATAAACATGTAATTAGTATTTATTTACTCTTACAGTTTTTCAGAATTATACATTTCTATCCTATTTCCTACGGTAAATAAACCTAATATAAACACCTGTCTTATTTCCCTATACTAAATTACTGTCGTTGTCGTTTGTTGTCTGTTGTATTTTAGAGCGATTATATACCGAAGCGGAGCGGAGGGGAGCATGGAATTGTGTCAAAATTGCGCGAAATTAACGTGATGCAATAATTTTTGACGCAGTTTTCATTATGTTCCATTCTATTGATTCACGGCGAGCGATTCCGCTTCGTCCTGCTTCGGTAAATGATCACTTATAAACGGAATACAATTTCAGAACATTTTGCTTGGCAAAAGTTTATCATCAGAAAAAGTTTTGTCACAAAGTGAATTTACATTACCAAAAGCAACAACACATTTTGGTGTAGTCATTGTAGATTACTTTACTGTATTATTCAAACCAAATTCAGCCTTATTAAGCACGTCCTGCAACTATTCAATATTAATCATAATTTGTGCACTATTTCTTTCAAACGACACTGACTCTTACTCTTAACACTATACAAGTTCTAAATTAGCTTATCTCGTCGACTTGAGCTTCCAACGCAGGAAAAGGAAAGCAGATATACGGAGGACCACGAATATTAAACAGAGAGCGGCGATGTCGAGGGTGAAGTCGGCGTCAGTCATATCGAGCTCTTCTAGAGTGGTGAGCGGGTTTTTGAAGTGGCAGTAAGTCTGGAATAGAAATAACATTTTTAGAAATAGAAAACAGTTACAGTTTTCTTTGCAAGATTGAACAAAGTTGTCTAGTAAAATTATGTATATTACTATTTAATGATTACTAACGATTCGCCTTGAGGCAATTTAAGCCCTATCGTGACAGCATTCTAATGTTCCCACTGCTGGGACACTGGCCTACTCTCAGGCGAGAGTGATTGGGTCTTAATCCACTACGCGGACCCAATGCGGATTGGTGGATGGCACATGTCTTTCGAATTTTTAGTTCTTGGACATGCCGGTTTCCTCACGATGTTTTCCTTCACCGTATGAGAGCACTGGCATTGCGCACATAAATTTTTTCGAACAGAAAAATCCATTGGTGCACGACCGGGTTTGAACCCACGCCCTTAGGATCGGAAGGCGTGGTCACTACCACTAGACCACCGGTGCTCTATAAAGATAAAAAAATAAATAATGCTGAACAATCCACACAGCATCATCTAGCCCCAAGCTAAGCTGAGTTTGTAGTTTGTATATACTTAATACAATCATGATAGCCTTCTAATGTTCCCACTGCTGGGACACTGGCCTACTCTCAGGCGAGAGTGATGACTTAATACAATACAATACATAAATACAAATTTTTTATACAACATAGAAAAATACCCAGAACACTCGGAACAAATACTTGCAAAACATTGCGCGCTACTAAGATAATTCGATAGTGTGATTGATTATAGGATTATTATATAAGTTTATTAGTAAATATGATACCTGGTGGCACTGCAGTTTGGGCCTGTCAAAGGAGTAGGTAGCTAACGCAGTGCCCTCGAAGCCGTATCTGATGTAAGAGAGATAAGTGATCCAGCGCAGATACACAGGGATCGCGTTGAACGATACGAAGAAACCACTGAACAGCAGGAAGGGCACCGACATCACAGGCGCGAGAAAAACACCGTTCTGTAGAGGATACAAAAAAAATATAAGTAACCACCGACTGATAACCTTTACTTTACCTTTAGTTTTATCATTTAAAAACCGCATTTAAATCTTCACCCATTTAAGAGGTACTGTGCCACAGACAGGAACACAGACACACACATTAGCGGTCCAACTAATAACACCTTTCTTTTCGCGTCATCAGGATAACAGTAAAGTACAGAAATAATATAGTAAAAAAAACTAATAATTTGTGGTGGGCGGCCTTATTGCTAATAGCAATCTCTTCCAGCCTGTATGTAAGTTCATCAGTCACAAACTCATCATCATCATCATATCATGTAATAGACGTCCCCACTGATGGACATATAGGCCTCCCCCAAGAGACTTCTCTTTCACTGCACCACGAAGTATTTGGGAATCAGACTGCGACGTCAGCAGGTTCTAAATGAGACTTATTTCTAGCTTTATAAAGTGTTAATTCACCTGAACGTTCATAGCGGCACCGACGACAAGACCGACGCTCTGCGCCACGAAGGATATAAGAAGGCACGAGGACAGGAACATTGCGAATCGGGACCAGACCGGCGGCTGTGACGTCAGCAGATACACTATCACCACGTAGATCACGCAGAATATCGTCTGGGGAGACACAAGATGAATTAGTTTGTTCAACTTTAAATCCACTAACATTATTATCATCGTCAGCTATTAAAAAAGTAAGTGCGTATGAGTCAGTGGCCAACTCTGGTGATTGAGTTTTTAGGCCGACCGAAGGCCTATTAGCTAATGTGTTTTATATCTATCGTCTTTGTTCATTGACATTCACAAGTACTTAGCTAGCCACTTATGTTATGAATAACCACTGTATTTATATTAATTTTATAAAAATAATTAGCCTATGCCTATGTATTCCTGACTAGAGCTCATTTCACAATAATCTAGAAAGTGTCATGTAAGCTTGTCAATTAGTTAGCTGATATAACTATCTTTGTCTGCCAGACACCGTTTCACGCGATATTAATGATTTTAGTGATATTGGCTACTCAGAATTTAACCCGATACTTACTAAACGATGGTGAAATAGGCCCTTATTAGGATAACTTACCTGGAACGGTATGTCAGAAACCGTGATAGCGAGATAGTAGGACCGCAGCGAATACCATCTGTTGAAATGTTCTTTCACTAGCACCGGCATTTCGAGAGGAACTGAAACAAAATTAAGCAATTATTAACCTTCAAATTGAAGGTCTCTACTTAGTAAAACCTTTTTGTTCTGCGCTCATCTGTGATCAGTCTCTAGACAACACCCCGGACACTCTCAATAAAATGTATAAAACCAACGCATCGCAATCATCACATGCATGGATTGTGTACGTAAACTGTGCCGTTGCATGTGTGCCATGGTTGGCCCCACTCAATTATAGCAAGAGCGAGATAGCACACTATCGCTCGTGCTGGCATGCGCGTGCTTGGACCTACACAAAGTCAAAATAAACACATGCCTATTAGCCCTTAGTTTCAGTGCCGGCAAACTCGCGACCGAGGTGCGGTAAGTAAAAACGGTGGGAGGTAGGGAGTGGCCATTCTGTACGTAGTACTAATATCTGTTCTGTGCTTCAGAATATGAGTAGGTTTGCAGTCGATTTCCTCTAGTGAACAAAGCGAGTACCTAATTCTAACAACACTTCGTGACTGACAAGGTTATCAAAAACAGATATAGGTACTCACAGCTAAGTATAGTGATGGTCATAGATGTGTACATGAGGAAGAGCATATTGAAGAACAGGAAGCCGAGGTTGGAGAGCACTTTGGAGCCATCGTTGCCGATGTCGTAGTACAGAGCGCCGATTAAGAAGCCGACCAGAATGTGCGCGAACAGACGCAGGTACATGAGAGTCTGGGGAAAGAACACAACATTATATCGCATTTGTCATCCATCGAAACACATCGATCGGTCGAATAACGATAAAATAAGACGCTCTTACGGCGGTGGTGCTAAGTTGTTATTTTCTACAAGAGCTTGTTATGGAATTTATGTTACATAGTACCTATACAAATTCCTTGGGACTTGTACTTTAAAATCATCTTTCATCACAACAGACCCTTTTTTATTTATGGCATCTGTCAATTTATTTAAACAATTTTGCCAGTGTCAAGTAATTTTTAACTTTTTAGTTTCGTAGTATTTCAAATATCCAGCTTCAAAAAAAATTATAGACAAACAAAACGAAACACGACAAATCATTGTGCAATAGAATTGCAATGACAGTTGCGTAACCTTATTTGTCTGCTCTGGAAAACGAAATGTAGGACAGCCTCCCACTCGATAGACCGATGACATTAAAGCGGTCGCAAGAAGTCGGTGAATGGTGATGTCTCAAAATCGGTCGTCATGGCGCTCTTTGGGGGAGGCCTATGTCCAGCAGTGGACGTCTATCGGCTGATATGATGATAATTATGATGATGATTTGTCTGCTCGAAGTAGATTAATACGTGGTCTAGGACCATTGGTACGCCATAACCCAGGACCATAATCCTAGTTTGGGTACCAATGTTGTCCATCAAGGAAATACATCTTATACTCAAGCCTTAAAAAGTCAGATTGTCAACTTATGTGTAGTGTATGTTATGTCAATAAATTTCAATTTCAATTTCAATTGAATGACCATTAAATAAAATAATAAATAAATAATGCACACAGCATCATCTATCTCACACACACTCACATCCACACCCAACACCTTGGCGCGTAACGCGACCGGCACATACTGCACACCTACTACATACCTACCTTCATTTTTTTCTTTCCCGAGTATTTTATACATCTTACGATAATAATATCCGCCAACAGTTACGAATTGATAATACAAAAATTAGAAATAAGTTTAGTATTCTAGTGTATAATTATTGCTCCTTATATCATAGTACCTTAGTTTGTGGATCTTCGAGTTTATTCGTTTCAAACATACAAAAGTGCAATTTCTTTCCACTTTTTAATAATAGTGTAAAATATTTATTTATAAAAAATAAAATAAACGCTCATCTATCAGATAGCTAGCTAAGTATTGTTTTAGTTGTTAAACATAAGTCAGTATCTTGTTTTTATGTCAACTCACTGTAGTCACGTCAAAAAAATGTATAAGCTATACTACCTAGTACCTACATAAAAGTTCCATGAGTCACGCACGCTCATTCTACACAATTAAACATTAACATTAAAATTAAAATTTAGTACCTAAGTTAATTTAAGTCTCTTTTAAGTGAAATGTAAATTTCTTAAGAGAAATAATAAATACTCTTTAAACCGAAACCGAAACCGATCTAGCCCAAGGTAAACTGCTGTTAAACAGAGCTGTATTATGGGTACTAGATGACTGATATATACTTAATACAATACAATACATAGATAGATATTTTTTTATTATTTATAGAAAATACCCAGAACACCCGGAACAAATATTTGTAGATCGTACAAACATTTGACCCGAGGCGGGAATCGAACCCGCAACCTCCGCGTCGCAGGCGGACCTGCGCCCGCTGCGCCACATCGGTCGTCAAACCATTGAATGAACCTTGGAAATTAAATTGGAAACCAATATTCAATCTGTTGTAGTTTTCACGGCATACCCAGTCACGCCTGCTGAAGAGCAACGTCCGCTTGAGCACCACCCAGAACTGCGAGAGCTCCGAGGTCGCGTACCGCCGCGGGGACACCGCGGCGTCGCCGAGCAGCGCCACTTCCGCGTTGTCCTGCTTCTCTGCCTCGTGGATCTGTACTACTAGAGGTTCACCTGGAAATTATGACATTTTTTTTATTAATAAGACTCAATTATTATTTTTTATACTACTAAAGTGGCAACCAAGCGTACGGCCCACTTGATGATAAGCGGTTACCGTAGCATATATACGCTTGCAACATCCTAAATAAATAAATAAAATAAATAAAAACTTTATTGAGGACACAATTTGCATGGTAGTTTTTCATACTTAACATACATCATTATAAAACAGTTCTATAAATGGCGGTCTTATCGCAAATAGCGATTTCTTCCAGACAACTCTTACTCTCTCTCTCTCTCTCTCTCTCTCTTCCTGACTATTTATCCCACATGGCGGTGGGATCAGCCTTTCTACAATTCTTCTAACTAAACCTAATATTAATAACTAATCATAGATATAACTTGCGTGTTACACCCTGAGACGAAAGTCTCATGTGCCTGTAATTTCACCAGAAACCATACTCTTCGAACCGGAACACAGCAATGCGAGCATTACTGCTTCGCTGCAGAAATATGTATGGTGGTAGTCCTTCCCCAGACGGGCTCTATCACAAAAAACTCTACTACTCTCAGCCATTTGAACCCAATCTTAATCTTTCATCATGACAGCCTTCTAAAAACTAAATATTTTCTTATACTTATTCTAATGTTTCCACTATTGGGACAATGGCCTCATCATCATCATCATCATCAGCCCACATTAGTCCACAGCTGGACATAGGCCTCCCCCAATACGTAGAATATTTATTACACTGGCCTACTCTCTTAGAAACTTAGCAATTTATCAAACACAAATTCGTCATGTGAATAAATGCCTTTTTATTTTATTTTTTTATGTCAGTTGGCTATCTCAGTTGTTAATGAAATAATTGAAGCATAGTCAGGGCAAAATTGTGGCAAGCCCGGCCACAGACGCCACAAATTAAAAGAAGAAGAAAAAGCATAGTCAGCACCTTGACTAAACATAACTGGGTCACAATCACAATGCAAAACCGGAGCTAAGCACAACAAACACAAACAGGAAACATGATAATGTTTAAACTTTGAACTCTGCTATCTAAGCTAATGGCGCAATCAGAAGGGCAATTCCCGTAATGTAAAATAGTCATAATCAAGTTCCAATCTCGTCTCGATGTCGTTATATGTCACAAATGGTATTCTTGTTAACAAAATCACAAGGTAATTATGACACTATTGAAATGTGTACGAAGAACAATTGAACGAAGGGTAAATCGGTATTCTGCTAGCCTAAACAACTGACATATCTTCCTTGTTAAAAACGTCAAAATTGAGTTTGAAGGTTGACCGAAAGTAGTCTGTCGCGAGATGGTCACGAGATTATACTAAAATCTAAAGCGGACAAGATACAAATTTTTAGTCAATTTATAATTAAATCTCGATTCGGTTAAGTTTTTTTTTCGATCGCAGGTAAATACGAGAATTGCCCTTCAGTTAGGGCATTGCTGCGTGTGACAAATGAAGGTTGTACCGAGATCATTCAGTGTTAGATATTTAATAGATTTCTTCCTAATTTATACCAATTTTTCAGTGTTAGAGATATTTAATAGATTCCTTCCTATTTTATATTATACCAACTATGAACCTTTATTTCGTCAAAGAAAAAGTTGCCTAACATCTACATGGATTTAAAGCTGCTTTTGCTTGCCACATTTCTTGAGTTACCTTATGATGAAACTTTGGCTCAATAATCATTGGTTTACTCAATAATCATTATTGTTTAGATTTGAAGGGCACTGCAGCAAGTGAAAAGATATCTTTTAGTATAGTTTAGACATCTGAGGCTTTATTACACTTAAGTTACTATAATTATATTTATATAATAATATAATATAATAATATAGAGTAGTAGAGTTCATGTGATAGAGCTCGTCCGGGAAAGGACTACCACCATACCTATTTCTGACGCCAAGCATTAATGCTCGCATTGCTGTGTTTCGGTTCGAAGGGTATGGTTTCCGGTGAAAATACAGGCACATGAGACTTTCGATCTACGTCTCAGGGTGGCAACCCTTGAGTGATACCTCTGGTATTGCAAGCGCCCATAGGCTGCGGTAACCGCTTACCCTGTACGCTTGGTTACCACTTTAGAAGTATAAAAAAAAAACAGTTTTCAAAAGTTTTAGTAATGCATATTTGATTCATATATATTTTTGCTCAAATATTTTATTTATTTTTTATTCTTAAAGATTTGGGTGAGGACTGCAACTTCATAAAAAAAACTCAAAATGTAGCTATTAAGGTTGCTTTTACCTTGCCGCATCTCATACCTTTAGCAATCTCACTGGCGGCGAACTGTAGAATTCCGTTCTGCAGATTGTTCCCGTGGCCGTTGCTTCCGTTCGTGGCTTCCTTGAACTTCTCCTGCACTTGAGACAGGTCGTTTTTGTTCCATTCTTTAGAGTTGATGGATACCTCCATGTCTTTCTTATTGTTGTAGTTCGGCACGGTGTCGGGAAAAGGCTGGCCGTTTCTGGAAGTAAATATGTAATTTAATTTCGTGTTACCAATTAATTATATAATAGTAATAGCACTTTATTGAGGATACAATGTGGTACAAAAATTACATAGGTCTTTATGTATGATCATCTCAATCACGCAATTAAAAAAAGCAAAAACGCAATCCGCAACTAGGAAATCCGTAGAAAAACCAAGGTCACCGACATAACTCTCAGAATATGTAAGTTGAAGTGGTAGTAGGCAGGTCAAAAAGTACTGTATTATCTATTAAGTAAGTTTTACTTTAGAAAAGCTTGTACTATAGGAAACAGTTAACTGATAGATTTTGTTTTATTAAATCAAACTTAAATATAAAACACCCAGACCCAGATCATACAAACATGTGTCCCGCAGCCGGGATCAAACCCGCAACCTCTCGCTTCTCAACGTGGTCGCCGCGCTACCGAGGTCGTCAAACAAGCAAGTGAACTGCTTAATGTTATTTTTCAACACACTTGCTTATAAAGTGGCTCTATGGTCATCGCAATTATGAGTTTTTTTGTTATTTTATTCACAAGTGTGTTGAAAAATGTCGTATGATACACGTGTGTATTGATGATTACTGTCCTCGGATATCTTAAGACCCTCGCCTACGGCTCGGGCCTCAATGGCGCCTCAGCGGTAATCACCAATGTTACACACTAGTACCATAATGTACTGTTACACATTTACTTATTTTATTTATGACATCCTCACACAATATTTTACTAGTCTGTTCTCACAGGGTTTAATGGCTGAGAGAGATGGTTTCGGCATAATACCAGCGTCTGCTGCTAAAACAGTAGACATTAATGCTGAGTCGAGGCCATTTTGCTGCTGTAGCACACATTCATCATTTTACTGTGTTTTTCTTCATTGTTGTTTCGATTTATGTTTTCATTTTGTACTCCTTTTTATTTTCTCTTTACCGTATCTTTTGTTTTTAAATCATTATATGTGTGTTATATAGTAAATATAGGGCACGCTAAGCAGTCGGTTGCGGCTTTTGCAAAGTTGTTAGGCAATGACAGAGGCCTTCGGGCGGCCTAGAAACTCTGTCACCAGAGTTGGCCACTGACTCATACGAACTTACTTACTTAAGTAGTAAATATAAACGTATGTCTATGTCTAACTGACCTGATATCGTTCTTGCCATTCTCGATCGCTCGCACCAGCTTGCCGGTGTTATCTCCGTACTCGCCGCACGACACCTCGATGATGAACGACGCAGGGTTGTGGTACGAAGGACACTCCAGGTTAAGACTTCCGAGCCATTCCACTGAAATACATAAACGTTATTATAACAAAGCTAGCTGACCCGGCTTATTTTTTTTGGCAATTTTTCTATAATTTATCACCGTTTAAACTTTCTCGACTCCTGCAAACACTGCATCATACTTAATTACGATTTTCATTAATAGATCAAGTCAAACCATGTTATCCTTACCCAAATGTTTCAATACCTGAAGATTACTTTTTGAATTATTAAAATCGGACGATCACATTCTAATCATCTATCTATCTAATCAAGATCACATTTTAAAAGTTACCTAACGAGTTTTAAAATTTCAATCTAAACAATTATATAATAACTGTAGTAATAAATTTTGGCGTACATTTTACACAACATCTTGCCCCAAAATAAGCAAAGCTTGTACCATGGAAACCAGATAACCGATTTATATATACGATGATAATAAGAGGAACTTCATATAAAATTATCAAAGAAGTTACAGCGGAGTGGATACCGTTGAACGGAAAACGACCAGAGATGTTAAGACGAGATCGATACCTGGAAGATCGGTCCACAGTAGCTCAAAATAGAGATGATTGGAGAGAAGAAAGAGAGGCCTTTGCCCTGCAGTGAAACACCACAGGCTCTTAATAATAATAATAAAGTTGTAACGTTTATTTTTCGAGTAAACTGATAAGTACCGATAATGTTGCATCAAAAAAGACATGTAGCCGGTCGGTCGATGAATGATGACTGCTCATCTGCTCAAAAGCAAGACCGTTCGTCATTGTATTAACTGGCTGATGATGATGACAACCTTCTTAGCAAATTAAGTTTAAGTTTGCAATATATAAAAGTAGTTTTTGCGCAGGTCTTAATCTATTTCATAATATCAGGTTCCAGTTTTTTATCCCCAACCTGAATACCAACAGGTTTCTTTCACATGTTTTTAATAAACATTACATTATGAAACATTATGATTCAAAGTATTTAATAAGAAGCCGGCGAACCAGTCTACGTTTTACAATAATTTGTGCGCTATTAAAAACTTTAGAGGTCAAAAAGTTTAGAGAAAATGCAAAACAAATACATATATACAATTATGTACATACCTATAATAGCGGTCATTCTTACACAACCAGTCTGTCTAGTGTCAAACAAAGCAAAGCTTGTTCTATGGACACCAGAAAACTGATACAGTTCATTGAATGCTGGTGTCCATAGAACAAGCTTTGATCAGTTTTTATGGATCAACGAAGTTAAAAGTACTGTTCGGCGTATTTGGATGGATGAACGCCAGAGCAAATTTCAACTGAGCGCTTCCGTGCTTCAAGCAGTCAGCCCCGGCTTTTTCAAAGTTGTTAGGCCACGACAGAAGCCTTCGTGCGGCCTATTAACTCCGTCACCAGAGTTGGCAAATGACTGATAGGAGCTTACTCTTTCTGTCGTTTACTAAGTGTAGTTATAATTTGGACACCTTGTGCGTAACACTGACTACAACTTGATCAGTTTTTATGGTTTTGATTTTGTTGTAGAGCAAGTTGTACGTCCTTGAACAGCTAGTTTTGATCTTCGTGTGTGATTGGCTTTATTAGCAAAAACTAGTTTCTAACTCAAACATATCATTATTTTTCCTCTGCTGTGACTTCCTAAATGTAATTTGAATAAATTTAGTATTCATTAATAAAAATCGGTCGTACCTGCATAATCTGTCTACATAGTATAAAACAAATTCGCTTCTCGAAGTCTGCCCCTTTGTATGCATGCACAGAACAAATATTAGTACTACATACAGAATGGCCACTCCCTACCTCCCACCGGTTTTACTTATCTCACCCGGTCGCAAGTTTGCCGGCACTGAAGCTAAGGGCTATAAGGCACGCGTTTATTTTGATTTTGTGTAGATCCAAGCGCGCGCATGCCAGAGCGAGCGAAAGTGTGCTTCTCGCTCTTTCAATAGTTGGGTGGGGACAACCATGACACTCACACATACAACAGCACCGTTTACGTACACAAACTATGCGTGTGGTGATTGGGACGTGTTTGCTTTATACATTTTATTGAGTGTCCGGGGTGTGATGTATGTTCGCTTACATCTTTTAAACTACGCAACGGATTTTAATGCGGTTTTCATATATATTTATTATATTATAAATATTTATTTAGGGAAAGACGGCGAGAATCAACTTCGTTTTATACTATGTAAAGATAAAGATGTGGCAAACAAATGTGTCTAAATTTACTTGCTTACCCAGTCGGCCTGTGCTACCCTGGTAGACGCATTGTCCTTCCGCGAGTGTATACAAATGATCAAACATTTCGAACAGGCGCGCCGACGGCTGGTGAATGGTGCAGATGATAGTTCGTCCTCCTCTCGCGAGCGTCTTCAGGAGTGATATGCATTGGAAGCACGATGAGCTGTCCAGACCTAGGAAAAAGTATAACGTCCGCCATATTGAAATTGCTAGTGTTCTCAAACGGTGAAGAAAAAAATCTTGATTAAACCGGCATGTGCCATTCACCAATCGGCATTGGGTCCGCGTGGTGGATTATGAGTTGACCCAATCACTTGAGAGTAGGCCAGTGTCCCGAAAATTGGAACATTAGAATGCTGTCATAATAATAATGATAATATTAAAATTGTGACTTCAACTACCTTAGACGGGTTAAAATTTTACGGCTATGCCACATAGTAAGAAAGTACTTTTTTCAAAGGTTTTAGAACAGGAACTTATTATGTTTGCTTTAACCGGAAATCGAACCGAAGCAACAAAAAACAGAACATTATGTTTTTGGTAGGTATATTTAAATCTAATAAAGTATTTCCTTTTATGTGATACTTAACTGATAAAACACTATAAAAACAAGTAACCTTATTGACTTTAAAGCTATTGAAGCAATCATTCTGTTTTTTCAATTTATAACTATCAAATACCTGAAGTGGGTTCATCGAAGAACATGATAGGCGGGTTGTTTACAAGCTCCAATGCGATGGAGAGTCGTTTTTTCTGACCTCCAGACAAGTTGGACGTCATCGTCTTGTGGTGTTCTGATAAGCCAAGCGTTTCGAGAATTTCTTGGATCTGGAAAAAAAATCTTCATACAAAAACGACAGATAGAAAGAAGTGTACAGTCAGCAAAAATGTGGTCTACCACCCTGTGGTTGAGGTTCATTTGAACGTCATTATACAACAAGGTTGTTTTTTTTTTAATACTATTATGACTTCACACTACGTCATAAATTGTGCGTCTCTTCACTCCGTTATAAAAGTAAACCTTAGCGATAGTTAGATTTTACAGAAACTTTTGTCAAAACTGGTAGACCATGCACTTTCTTTGCTGACGTACCAGCGGACGGATCATGTAACTACTCTGTCTGCACTTTACTGTCTCATATACATTTTTTGTATAATGTTCTGTGATACTGAGTGCAACTTGCAGACCTTTTAAATAAAAAGAAATTAGTGCAAGACTGAAATCGTAAAATATTGGGTGCGATTTTATTTTGGTATTATCTTTAAAAATTAGCATAATTGACATGTTTATTGTAGTTTACTTACTACTTCCTCCTTATCAGCTCTGGACGTGGTACTAGGCAGTTTCAGCGAGGTGGCCACCGCCATGGCTTCTTCTACGGACAAGTTTCCATGCAGCTGATTATCCTGCATGATGTAGCATGATAGTTTCCTGAACGAGGAAAGATTCCGCTCCAAACCGTTTACTGTGATGCTACCTTCCATTCCTGATGTCCTGGTAAAGGAAAAGGGCCTTATTCACAATCGAATTTTAAACCTTTGTTAGATCTTGTCTTTCTTTATCAGACGGAAGGACAATGTTTAGCAAGCTTGCTTTCCAATGACGAATTTTAAAAATTTAGGGCACAGAGGTTTTGAAGCTATAAATAACGTAATATTATAAATAATCTTATTTTAACGTAACGTAAAAATAAGGTAATATAAATAAAAATAACGAATACGATTAGGATTAGCCTGTTGTATCTCACTGTTGGGCAAAAGTATCTATAAATAAATACTTAAATAATAAATCTACGGATATCATCGTTTATAAAGTTGTTTCTGTATTCAAATGTTCTGAATAAATATATTTGTATTTTGTAAAAGAACCTTAGTGATCATAAAAAGAACTGATGACACGATGAGAAAAAGAGAAAGTTATAACTTCATATTTTAGAGAGTTACATAATACGTGAGATAGCTACATAAGTGTACATTAATGTGAACCAGACATCCACTGTTCGTTTCACTAAAATCATCTTAAAGAGGTTGATAGTAGAGGGCCCGAATCGAAGGGTGTTATTTGTTTGTAAACAACTCGATTGATACTTTTCCATCCAATCGTAATTTACTGATAGTCCTTATTCCTGACACACTTACAAATTCATATAATTATACTAATAGCAGTCGTAGTCTGTGTAATTCTATAAGTTTACCATTATCTAATCGGTAATTTATGTTTTTATAGTGCTAACCATCACACTTTGGGAATACTAAAGATTATAATATCCAAAAAAAATATTGGCGGGATTTGGACTCGCAACCTCCGCTTGATACGCGGGTGCTCTACCAATTGAGCTATCGAGACATATCATTATAACCGCTATCTAAATGATTATTTATGTTTTTTTTTACTAACAGCTTGCCCGGGTAGGATATGATTAGACATATAAGTTATAGTTGAGTATAATTAAAATAATTGTGTAATAATTATGAATTTCAAGTTTATTATTTCAATATAGTCGTCTTCCGGCTGATAATGATCAGCTTAAACCAAGTTTACAACAACCATTGTTTACACAGAAACGTAATAGAACTTACCTATATAGCATATTCACACTTAAAATAAGTCAGTTTTTGATTGAAACCTAGTAAAATCGATTGCAACTGAATTATATAATAGGCCCTCTGAAAACATTAGAAATACGCATCACGTAATACAGATCACATAATCGTCATCATCAACCTACACTGGTGGCTTTGTATGTATGTTTGTTCGAGCATATCTTACTTCCGCTCTGCATGTGGTAGGTCGATAGGTCGTACTTGAGTTTACTGGATAATACGGGTTCATCAAACAAGAGGTTGGTAAAATACAAGACTCCGTAAAGAGCAAAATAATTAAAGTTACAAATACTCTAGTTCACGCTATCGATGCGACTAGAAGTGTTTCTAGTTCAGACAGGCATCATTGCTATTGCTTAGGCACAATACATTACCATACCAATAAGTTAGACGGGTGTAGTCAAAAGCAATTCCAAACGAAATTGAATTCTTCCTTATGTAGTGACAGCGTTTATGTGATTCATTTAAAAAACGGGTGTTTTCACGTACTTACCGGTATTTGTAGGTACTATGGAAATCAGATATTAACCGATATACCAATGGAACACATATTTGAAGATTTTGCAAACATTTGAAGCCCGCAGCGGAAATCGAACGCCACCTCTCGCTTCCCAACCGGGCACTCACCCACTGCGCCACCAAGGTTGTTAATGATTTCCTACTTCGAAGCAAAATATTTTAATTCGCTAAAGAATCAACTTTAATTTTGAATATCATCAGGGTTATTTTAATTACTATTTTTGGTATTGTAGGCATGAAGCATTACCTTTGCAAAAAACTACCTACGAAGGTCAGTTGTTCGTTGAACGGTCACCTTTACATTTACGTGTTTTTCAATATCAATACATTTGAAATAATGTAATACAAGTGAGCAATAATGTTGCAATTAATGTCATATTACTGATTGCAATCTGTATGTAACTGGACCCAGCAATATAGTAATAAGTAATAACACTTAGGAAACGCATCGAACCGTGTGTTCTAAATTATTAAGGGGAAAGTGCCCACCAAGGAGTTATGGCCGCGTAACGCAGGTAAGGATTCTGATTTCCCATTTAAGTTTCATATTTATCGGAACATTTGCATTTGTCAATAAACTAGCGATCCGCATGGGCTTCGCATGGGTGTGATGATGATGATGATGCGTAGATTACCTTGTGAGAGAGTTTAAACTAGTTTATTATTATTATTATAGTTTAAATTTAAACGATCCAAGTGTATACATAGAGGTACATACTGAACAGATAGAGGGACAGTCGGGGCGGGGAGCGACTTTGTTTTATACTATGTAGAGATGTTAAACGTTGTTATAGTGCGGAAACTATAATATAAAGCCAAGAAATAATTATGCTCGAAGAGCCAAGAACAATCATTATATTTTGAAAATTTGTCATTGGTTTATTGATTATTCTCATCGTTATATTTGTCACTGTCTCTTCGTCAGTATTAATTATACCCATGCATGGCAATATAAAAAAATTGCAGACATGAATTATACGTATTTTTGCGAAATAACGCGGTGACTGCCTAACAGCAAACGATATTGTAATACAACGCCTACCTCCACTGCAAGACGATTAACCATAAGAATTATGATTCTTGATAATGTAAGTTTGGTTTATAAGAGCTCGATAAAAAATGTTTACAAAACTTTAATTGAGCTGTTGTTTTCCACATCGGAATTCACGTTTATCCTGTTATTATTTTTTGTATTTAGCAAATTGTGTACTAGGTACCCATTTTACTGTCAAATATCTCTTTTGCCCGGTCACATTATTCCAGTCTAGTAATCCAGCGAATTAGTTATGTCCAGTGCTGTACTGGATTGTACAGGGTGGTCCAAACATAGACGTCCCCATGAAACATAGATTTTCTTAATGTTATTTTTGAGAATGTTTGGTTGGAACGTTCGCAACAGATTAAAAAAAAAGTTGAATTTTCAACATTAAATTAAAAATCAAAAGATTTTTAAAATCAAATCAAATTATTTATTTACCAAAAGAAAAATAAATACAATAGTTTACTGGCACAAGGGCTAGCCTATAACGCGGGAGACCGATTAAATTATATTACTTATTATGTGTGGGTGTATAATAATATTATGTGAAGTGTATGTAAAGGTGTGAGAGATTATGTATTTTGTGTGTAAGGGAAAGTGTGGGAAAGGGGATTGAGGAGAAAAAAAGGAGTAAAAGGGCACGGATGATTGACAATGAACAAACAAAATAAAAAATAACGAGTCAAGAAACAATAAAGCAACAAAAAACCATATTCCATGGTTTGTAAGTGTTCTTGAAAACTTAACTCAACTCAACTTGAAAAAAATACTTCGAATAAAACTGATCGTACCTGTACCAATTCGGATGAAAACGGGCCGGGTGAAAACGGGACTGGGGGAGAACGAAACTAACCCAGATTTCTGACGGTCGCGCTGTGGTCTGGAGCCTTATTCGCTATGACCAAACGCGGGCTCGTTACGATATCTGCGTGGAATCGTTGTCGACGAGCCACGTTTTAGGGCTTGTCTGACTGTTTTTAAAAGTTAATCTAATTGATAGCGAAACTATCGCTATTGAAACAACACAGATACGGAAAATCATTTTACAATTCCACACCATGGCACGTATAGAACACGTTACTAAGTTACACGTTATTGGTAAGGAATCTCCTATGTCATAGCGAATAAGCCCCCTGAAGTATGTAAATACTAAAGCCATTTTGCATTATTTCTACCATAATGAAGATAATAAAACAATTCGTTTTACATTGGCTTTTACGGGAGACAGCCTCTAAATATGGTTAATATGACCTATACCCGCCACCTTTACTGGCGAGGTTACTGCTTGACGTCAAAGCGGCATTGTACCTTAATCACTTACCTACTTGTTTTTTAAGTTACAAAACTATTCTTGATGCCATGTCAGTATACAACTGGTTATCTCAATTTACAAATGTGTTATGAATAATGATTTAAAAATAATTAATTTAATATAAATTATACCTCATTAGGGTTCTGTGCTGGGCATAGACAAGAAACTGTTAAACATATAGTTAAAATATTATGTTAAATCCAAGCTAATTACGTAATTTCAGAGGTTACGACAGACAGCATGATTGATTAACAAACCTACATCTAAACATTTCAAATATCTTAACAAAATTTCGCATTTGAGTACAGTGTAGGATTTTGTTTAGGTGTACAATACACTGCTTATCATTTGCGCATAAGTCTCTGTACCTACTTAGGTATTATACAAACAACATACGACCTATCACCCACGACATAGACTTGAATAATAAACAAAGTAATAGCTGTTAATTGGCTACGAAATAGCTGTTCAAATGATATTTATTACCTTGAAAACTTAGGACCTTTTTAAAACTCTCGATAAAGAATACAGTCTATCCTCCTTGTCAATTTAGGTCAATTACCAGAGATGACAACAGGTTAACTTACAGATTATTATATAGATTATTTAGATAAAAGATTATTATTATATCAATTACGGTTTCTTTTTCAGTTGTTACTTTATTGTTAGGCTCATAAATTGTAGATACAAAATAGATTCGTAATGCAACCGAACAACGAACGACCCAATTTCAGCTACTGATAAATGTACTACACAGAATAGGTATACCTACGTACTATACTATCACAATTACCATTTGCGCTAATATGAACTCTTTGCTTCATGGTTCTTAGTAATTGTACGATAAGGTGATTTCCATTTTCATTCGACGCGTTAAAATTCAGAAGATCTAAGAAACGCGACTTTGTTTTATACAATTAGTTAGATACATATAATTAGTCCTTACCTACTAATATTTAGCCTAAGAGAATGAAAAGGTACAACGTATAGTCATCGAACAGTTAAAGAAAAATTAACTTGTCTGAGGATTTAGGGTACAAATCTGTACCTTAAAACCCTAAACACGAACTTGATCGTATTAAAACGTATCACTGCAAATTTCTTGCTTATTATCAACCTTGAACGTAGCAACATCCAACTTTTTGCGGTATATAATTGGATGGCAAATTGCACAACCTACACCTTTTCGAGACGACCAATCAAAAGGTTCAGTTCAGAAGTGTCACTGTAAAATAGGGCATTTCCTGTTTGTTGTTAATTTTAAGCGGAAGCTACCGCTGACCTTTGAGCAGATGACTCGTCGAGATAATTATTTGTGATTTTGTTTTTCCAGACACAACGACACGAAATACATGAGGTATGTACAATTAAATTAACTTTTTAGGTACTATTAGGTTCAAAACCGGTCGCGCTCGCGCATGAGCATCAATGAAATAGAATAGACTCGAACAGAATAGAATATTTAAGTATTATTAAAAAGAGGAACACAGTTATATTTTTTAAAATTAACTAATAAAGTAAGGTTGAGTATTATTATTAGTCAAAATAATTAAAAAATATTTACTTACCCTTATAGGTATGTTAAAGGTCCTAATTTAGATAATATTGTTCCTCTCTCGGTTAATGTATTTTCAAACGGTAAGTAAGAAGATAATCGTGAGGAAACTAAAAATTCAAAAGACATGCGCTATCCACTAATCTGCATTGAATCCGCGTGGTGGATTATGACCACATCACTCTTGCTCAAGAGTAGGCAAGTACCCTAACAGTAGGATATGAACATTATATGGCTGACCGTAACATTAATATAATATAATTACGATTAAAGAAGACGCAGGGTCTATTATTATCTAGCTGGCTATTAGGCTACTTGACACTTACTCAAAGATGATAAAAGAAGCACTGAGTAACTAAAATATAATAATATCCTACAAATGTATTCCATAAATGAGATGAATGAATTATACTAAACACGTGCTTGAATAAAACAAATATACTTAGTCAAAAATCTACGACCTTAATTAATTATTATGAACATAGAAACATTATCCGTATAACCTAAGAATTGCCAGGAATGTCATTACATGATAACTTAATTCGAAACCTACCCAAATTAATATAAATATTACCGGATTTTTTTCTTCCTAGAATGTCTTGATCAGTGCAAGCAAGGCTGATTACGGAATTCCTCCACTGACGCAGTTTTGTATGACTTCTTGAACTTTCACATAATATAGTAGGTACCGGATGACTACTGTATTTATATTGAATTGTTTGGTTATAATATATAATATAATATATAATAAGCTTGTAAAATGTCGACCGGAAAAAGATAATATTTTGTCCATTTTGGGTAAATCACTATGCCTTATTTTATTCGAACGGTAAGCGTAACCTACTTTACCTAAAGGTTAATTTGGATCATAAACTAAATCGATTTTAATTGAGTAAACGTTATTTTATTTGTTCGTAGTTTTAAGTCGTCATCAGCTTCAATGTTAGTAAACCTGAACTTAATAAATAAATAAATAATGCTGGACAATCCACACAGCATCATCTAGCCCCAAGCTAAGCAGAGCTTGTGTTATAGTACTAGATGACTTGCTATAAACCAGGTTTATACTTACTTGTATCCAGTGAGTATATTGAGGAGGGTCGACTTTCCTGCGCCTGATGGTCCCATTATGGCGGTCAGCTCTCCAGAGCGGAGTCGGCCAGAGACCGACTTCAATATTGTTTTCACATCTATAGAACAAATAATAAAAAATTTAATATAACTTCTAAGCCAAATAAATACCAAATCATCACAATAGCTTTCTGCCAGAACAGACTGGGAAAATGACAAGGTAAACAAGAGTGTCGGATACAGAACAAAAACAGATCAATTGTTATGCGACTTCGGTAGTCCATACAGTTTTACCCCTGTTGCCTTAGATGGTCAAGTCTGTTCCGATTTTCGGTACCTCGGTTCAGTAGTAGGTAAAAAAGGATGGTGAAATTGATCGGAATGTAAAATGTAGAACAAATGCTCGATGGTGAAATGGCGACAGGTAACAGGAACTACGTGTGGTCTAAAAATGCCCCTTAAACTTAAGGGGAATATTTACAAAACGATCATAAGGCCTGTCGTATTGTATGGATCTGAGTGTTGGGCCACCAAGGGAACGGATGAAAAAAGCGTGCATGTGGCGGAGATGCGAATGATGAGATGGATGTGTGAAGTGACGGGAGTGGATAAAATAAGGAATGAGTATAGATAGATAGATAGATTGAAAACTCTTTATTGTACACCACAAAAGAAAAATAAAAACAGAAAAATAATAATTACATACAATGTTTAACAGTGAAGTACAATGGGCGGCCTTATCGCTGTGAGCGATTTCTTCCAGGCAACCTTTGGATGGACAGAAACTAGTTAGAATGAAATGGGACGGTGCCAAAACAAAAAGAGAAGAATAAATAATTATTTACATAAAGTGCATAAGATAATAAATTTACTATATAAGAGGAGGAGGAGTATAATATAAGAAAAAGTCTGAAAGTGGCGCCAGTAACGGAGAAAATGAGGAGTAACAGGTAAGCGTGGTAAGCGCATGTTATGAGGAGGGTTAATGTCATCTGACGAAAAGAGAAAAAAGATATGAATGTGGATGGATATGTAATAGGTAGAGGTAGGCAAAGAAAAGATGGATGGATTGTGTGAAAGATGATATAAGTATGAAAGGAGTTAGTACTGAGATCACGGGTGATAAAGAGAAATGGAAGAAAGGAACATGTTGTGCCGACCCCACATAACGTGGGAAAAACCACATTGAACTGTCTAGGTTGAATATTTTACCTTAAGGAAGTGGTCAAGTCACACAAACAGTTCGTTCGTTCGTTCATTCGTATGAGTCAGTGGCCAACTCTAGTGACAGAGTTTCTAAGCCGCCCGAAGGCCTCTGTCATGGCCTAACAACTTTGAAAAAGCCGGGACCGACTGCTTAACGTGCCCTCCGAAGCAAAAACACAAACAGTTAGACATACCAATGCTTGCCACTAACTAAAAGTAGCCTCTATTTTTACGAAAGACAGTCCTACAACGAAAAATATGCAGGTAGATACATTCTCTTTTTTTTTGAAGCTCAATGACAATATCAAGGTTAAAACGAGTTATTAGACTTTCTCCATGGCAGAGGTACTACCTTTAAATATTTTGAAACAAGGCAAGTTTTATTAATGTAGAGAACAAGATATTATAAAAAGACTAAAATAAAAACAATGCAAGGAATTACTACAAAAAATAAAAAAAATACCTATGCCAGAACAGAAGTGATGACCACATGCGTGTAATCCAGATATTATCCTAAATACCTAACATTGTAGTGATATGAAATTGATCTTATGTTACTTAACCTACCTATTTTTAAACACTTTTATATTGTACCTATGCTTATCTAAATTTTCTAAATGTTTGTAATATTGGAATCTTTCATCCTTATTTTAATCTTTCTTTCATATTCTTTGTATAATATTATATGAGTACTTTTTAATTTATGTTACTTACATAAAAGTACTTACTTTAATTAGGTACTTGATAAGTTCATTTTTACTAGTAATAAGTTGCCTGGCTAATACCGCATGCTGTGATACCCTATAATTACGGGAACATTAGGCTTAATACCTTTGGAGTTTATGTTTTTAATGAGTAGTGTAAACCTGTGTTGGGTGTCCTATTTTTATAAAATAAATAAAAATAAGTAATCGTATACAATAATATATTTTGAAGCAAGGCAAATAAAATCAATGTAAGGAATGACTACAGAAAAAAAAACATACATGACGACTGTAGGTACAACAAGTATAGCTACATTACACTCCTATACTTATAAAATGTATTTAAGAATTTATACAACTTGGTATTTACTTGTGCTAAGATTAGAATATGCAAATTAAAAGAGCGACTGAGGTTTTTAACTTCACCAAAACTATCGTTGTAATGTTAAAACCATTAAAAAACTATGACGTCACTAAAATAGTTAAAATAGATTTATAATAGTGTTGTAGTGTTTGCAGTCTCAAATTACAGAGTTTTTGACTAGTGACTTTTTGAGGTCAAAGTGTTCACATTAAAATGTGACATACTACATTATTTAGCATTTTTGAAAACTTAATTCCTTGTTTTGAATAAACTCTTTGTTCTGTTAAACATTAGTCATCCTACCTAAGTCAAAGTCCTTTTTGCATTATTCATTGAACATTATCTAGAAAGATAAGAGTAGGTAGATACAGAGTATATTGTTTGGACTCAATAAACTACCGGAAAAGTAGGAACAATATTTTAAATTGATTCCTCCTTACTGCTTATTTTGTTACCATAGAACCTACAGAAATAATAGAATTAGTAGCACGTGAGATGTGCACTGTGCAACGTGCACCTCATCATTTCTACTAATAGTTTTTGTAGCTAGCTCACATAATTGAATTATAACTAGATCATTTTTAATTCAATATCTTACATCTTAGTTTTCTCCACAGGTGTATATGTATTTATGTATCATGTATTTGTGCCAATAATACCATGATAACAATCAAATTATTGGATTAAAATAATAAAGTAAAGTTTAATACAAAGATGCGAACTGTAGCTTAGTTTGAAATCAAATTTAGGAGCTGATTTACGCTCTTAAAATTATAGAAGTGCTTATCAAAATTCTCTCTATCAAAGATTTCCTTGACAATTATAGCGATAAGAACAACCTTTTGTTATCGATATATGATTATATGTATCTCTTACTAGTTGATTTTATAAAAATACATCAGTAATATTTGCATTACACAATTGATATTATCTATTAACAGGTAGGATTTAGTGTCACATATAGTGATAAAAGAAAGAAGACACGTGACATTTTATATGTTTCATTCACAGGAATAAATAACAACAAAATAGAAGCGCATGTTATAATGGCATGAATCTCTCTACCTACACACCAATGGGTTTAGTTTATAAGGTAAATTAAGAGAGATACATTTATCAAAACTTTCTGCGACTTTGTTTGCGCATCCATTAATTCTTATGACTTTGCAAAAATATTGCCCCCAATGGCAGGTATAATTGAAGGTGTTAAATTTTTTCCATATAAAATGCTAATCTTGTATAAATATATATTTTATTAATATAAATAAATAGATATATATAAATACATTAGACATGAAACTCGTTTAATACTAAGGCAAGACAATAATAAAACTGATAAATCTATAAATATGTATAGATTTTGTGCAAAACGTTCATTCAACTTGTGCAAATGTATGTTGCAATCAACCACTAAGCTAAGAAGCATACACAAATATTACCAAATATGTAGTAGGTAGTAGGTACCTATGGTAATTTGTGTCTATGCACAAGATATTTCATGAGATGTTTTCGTCATTGACCTAGTGTGATGTCACACCACAACTGCTTAAAAAAATGTATTTTCATCGAATTTATGCGGACTATAAAATATTTATTTTATATATCCAATCCGCATTAGGTCTGCGTCGTTGATTAAGATGAAATGGGAGCCAAAGTAGCGTTTTGACGTGTTTCGACTACACGGAATATCACTTTTACGGACATCAAAACAAGAAAATGTCACATTATTTTAATTGATAATTATAATTGCAAATACAAGTTAGGATTATGTCACCTGAAACACGAATGCCTTAATTTGGTCCGATAAAAAAAAATTACGAAGTTGCCGCAAAATCAATATTTTTGTACAGATAAACTGGTTTTATTCGATTGTCATTATAGATATTTGAATTAGAATTTCTCTGTTCCCTAACAAATATTTAATTGGATTATGGGATTACTTTAATTTGTGTTAGCTACGCTCCCATGCAGGGCTTGGAATACCGGTATTTTCATATACCGGTTCGACTGACCTTGACGTGGTACCGGTACATCTTTGGTATCGTTATAAATTATACCGGTACTTTTTTAGAACCGGTATAATTAGACCTAGTGTGGTATCGGTACTTTCATCAGTATCGTTACTAAAATACCGGTATTTTAATAAGTATCGGTAAAATTACCGGTGTTATACACGTAAAGTATCGGTTTCAAGAATTCAATTTTGTGCAAGCGAGAGAGAAAACTTATTAGAAAAACCGCGGGCTCGCAGTGGTTTTTCAAAATATTACACACAATTCGTTTTTGATCGTCCCATCTTTTATTGTAGAACAAACATTGTTCGCCAAAACCTATAAAATACCCCCCTCTTCGGGCTTGTACGGACGTTATGTTACATCGTGTATATACGAGTGACGATATAGAAGCACAGTAATAGAAGACAATATTTAATTCAAAATGATTAGCAAAAAATCCATAAACATACTTTATCCAAGGATATAACGAACTCGTCATCAAAAAGTATAGTAATAGAGATGTCACCATCATAATACCTTCCATTTCCCAGTTATTAGCAATTATAGTGGAAGAACCAATTTACTTGCTTGCCTGCAATTTAAAAACGTACCTGGGTATGCCCGTTTCCTTTGCAATTTCATTAATGGCTGGCTAGCTACGTAAGGAACTAGAAGGTCTTCAACATAACTCATGCGTGCTAGTAATCTTTATAACTAGCAATGCAAGACCCTAAAATCCCTAATTTAAAATACTATGCTGTTTTTAGGTTAGGAACAAATAATAAAATGGCTTGGTTCACAAATCCCCTTTAATAATCCCCTGCAAAGGCATGACCGAGATTCCTTAGAAGCATAAAAACGATTTCTAAACAGAGTCATGCAATATAAGCTGAGCACGTGTCAACATCAGCTTTTGCCAATCCGTCCAAGAGTGCGTCACGCGAAGCACAACATAATTATACAACAGTTAGTAGAACACAATTTATGCTATATTTACTACAATCCCATCCATACTATACAGTACATACTATATAACGAGAAACAAACAAAGTACAATTAACTAAACATAACATACAGGTACCTACCTACCTAGCCTACATAGTGGTGAAGTGATTGTAGGTACTTAGTGAGCGCGTATAATGACGGTAGTAGGTACATGGTGATATACATACTACAACTTTATTATTTCGTTTTGTTGTCTCACTGGCTCACACAAGTCACACAATACTTTTGTGTTTAAAACTCAACTTAGTGACATTTTCACTTAGGTAGGTACTAACATTTTCGATTGTGTGAAATTACAGTGGTCAAGCACTGACTTTATCTATAGTTCAACAATTTCTTTAAAGGAATAAAACGGAATCTGTTAAGAGGCCTTTCCAAGATTTAGCGATATAATTTGTGAAGTTCTTCTGATGTATCTTGAGTAACATGTAGTTAACAGTTAGATCGTTTTCTACCTTCAATACCTAGAGTACGAGTAGACTATAATGACCAACGGCTTAGACCTTGACTTGGACAACAAGGATATACAATTGCATGAACAGATAATTGCACTGAGTAGAACGAGTATCTAGTTGTAAGAAAAATATGGTGGGATATTTTATTTGGAATCAATCGCTATCGCCAACTACTAGAGTTGGCAACTGACTCATAGGAACTTACTTTACTACTGTAAGTGGCGTTATAACTTACCTTTTTTCCCGAAATTCTGGTACCTAGGTACTTACCTACCAATACCAATGTCCTTGAAAGTACTATGTATATATATCCTGTACCATAACTATGCCCATGGTTGCATTGCATGTTGGTTGATATTTTAATAGTGTTTAAATTATAGTAAATAGGATGTTTCTGCTCAATTAGATAGATACTTAAACTGAAAACCCTTTATCGTACACCACACGAAAACAAGAAAATAAAAGCCTAAAAACTATAAAATTGCAGAAGCACATTGGGTCCGGTCCTATCGCCAAAGGCGATCTCTTTCAAAGAAACTTAGGATGGACAGAGACGGGGCGGTTATGACTGATGTGATGAATAATGTTAATTTTATATCCGTACCGAAAATCCTAAGAGTAACACAGATTCAGTCATCCTGCCCTGCCGATTGCGTAACTCGGTTTCAATCCGATTTCAATCAGCGAACTGTCAATAAGCTATCATCTATACTAATATTATAAAGAGAGAAGATTTGTATGTTTGTATTTTTGTTTGTTACGAATAAACTCATAAACTCCTGGTTCGATTTCAAAAATTCTTTCCCCATTAGAATGCTATATTATCCCTAAGTAACATAGGCTATATTTTATTTTAGAAAATAATAGGGATCCCTACTAAAACTTCAATAATGTAACCCAAGGTGTAAAAAAAATTGCCATAAAATGTCTTTCATCGCATGCGCTGCGGAAACTATTGATGATAGAACAAAAAAATGTTCTACAATATTAAAGAACATATATTGATATCTACAAAAAAGTAAGTGATACCATATGTCCAACCAATTGTAGTTATGTAACTATAACTACTTTTTTACATTTTAAATGTCGACCAAAATCAGACCATGTATTATTACCTTTATATTAATCCTTATCCAAATAAATCATTTCATATTCAAGACTGTGTCAATACCTGTAGATAACTGTTTGAATTATTGAAATCACACATTCCATTCAAAAGTTATGACGAATTATAAAAATGACAATCTAAACAAAATACTATGCAAGCCCGCGCGCGCGCCCGTGGCCAGAGAGGGGCGTGCACATGAACTATGAAATAGGTAGCCTCGCGGCTAAAACGTGCGGTCGGCTCCTACCTTATGAATGACTAGCGACCCGCCCCGGCTTCGCACGGGTGCTTAAGTTTATTGCACCCTTGCGAAGCCGGGACGAGCCGCTAGTATTTATATAAAATACGTCAGTTTTTGATTGAAACCAAGTGAAATCGATTGCAACCGAATTACACAATCGGGGAGCTGATGAAAATGTTTGCTAAAATGTTGTTCTTTTAGTCCGAAATAATTTTTAAATTTATCAGTGAATTCAGTTCCTACTATCTTTGCTAGGTACCGTTTAAACATAAATCGTCGCTAATCCATGCTTGAACTAGAGATATAAACTTGCTTGTAAAAAAGTACAGTTAGATGCCAAAAGGCACTTTCCAAAACTACAAGTAATTTCACGGCATGACCACACGACCGAACAAGTGATGTTTATGCGACCTACCTGCACTGTTTCTTTACAACTTTTAAATACATTGCCCGGAGGTTAAACAACTATTTAGCCAATTTTTATAGATAAACTAGAGTGTTCCAGCAACAAAAAGTTGGACTTGAATTTTTTATTTATTAAACATATAACATACATAAAGCGTTTCCGGATATTCTCAAATTTCATAAAATGCAGGACTACCACCATACCTATTTCTGCCGCCAAGCAGTAATGCTCGCATTGCTGTGTTCCGGTTCGAACGGTATGGTTTCCGGTGAAATTACAGGCACATGAGACTTACCATCTAACGTCTCAGGGTGGTAACACGCAAGTGATATCTATGATGTTGCAATCTTACATAGGCTACGGTAACCGCTGACCATCAAGTGGGCCGTACGCTTGGTTACCACTTTAGTAGTATAAAAAAAAACATTATACATTTTTTTTTATACAACTGAAGTGGCAACCAAGCGTACGGCCCACAAGATGGTAAGCGGATACCGCAGCCTATGGACGCTTGCAATACCAGAGGTATCACTCGCGGGTTGCCACCTTGAGGCTAAGATCGAAAGCCTCATGTGCCAGTAATTTCACCGGAAAACATACCATACATGTAGATTTTACATGGGAATAATAATTATTCTCTTATAGCACATATTTTTTCTCCTACTATTTTTTATGCATTTTTATTTTTCATTTTTATGCATGCATTGTATGCATTAATTTGTATGCATGTTTCTTTCGTATAATCTGTGATAGACTAAGAAAGGCGGCGGCAATTAAGGGTTTCTTAATTTCCTACGGAACCTTGCCATCTCACTAAACCTCACTCGTGGTCAAACACGCACCTAAACGGTAGATCATTTAGATAAATTCGCAAACAAAATATAGAGGAAGTAGAACTTGAAATCTGCACAAACAAGTAGGTACTTCATGCTAAATTATTTTAAACAAAAAACAAAGCTATTATCAATACCGGTTAACCACGTCAATAAGACGCAGGCTAACGTTTTAGCTTATTAAAATCTATCCGAACTCTCGAGTATAAATCGCTAAAGGAAATACATAAAGGTCGAGACTATGACAACCGTCTCGGTAATTTAATTCCAATCCGGTTCTTCGGTCGCCGCTATTCAATGCGAATATTTACGCGGTTAAAATTGACGTCGAGCGCTCATTTTTAAACTTAATTCCCTTGCAGAAATGGCAGTTAACTATTATAGTTAATTGGTTACCTAGTTGATCGTAATAGAGCAAAATAATATTTTTCTGGCACACGTCGACCTTGCTTGGAACTGTCGTCGAAGGAACAACGCTTCTCTCGGATCCCTGCATTCGTGCTTATCGCCGTGCTCACTAAGTACCTAGTTAGTTCTCAAGCTAAATATTTTTTTAAATATCCTAACATTACATTGCGGTCATTCTAAAGATTTTAAATAAAGCTTACCATTAGAAAATATTATTTTATACACATTTGGATTAGAGATAGATTTAGAGCGAGTTTACTCAACAGGACTATTTTAGTTAGGTACTTGCTATTCACGACTTCAAACTCCGCTACTCAATCAGAAAAAATAAGATTGCTGTTACTTACTGCTTTTCCTTCCTTCCTGCACCTTGTAAGTAAGATCTGTGAAAGCCAAGTCCACTGGTGGTCGCTTAGGAAGGTGCGTCAATGTCTTATGCTGTGCCGGTGTGATGGTCACCTTTAGACTTCCTTTCCTGGAGGAGATAAACGGTTTAGTATCCACGGTTCCCGCAAGGGACACTTCTTTGTCCACTTTCATTTTGTTAGCACACAATGACTTTCCGAGCACTGCACTACGTGAACGTCACAAAGAGCTGGTTGAGGAGACGCGCGATTGGCAACACATCTACGCGCGCACTGACGCCCGTCGAGTCCACAGAACGTAGAGTGTTTCACAGTTCGAACAAATGAAGTCTATGAAGAAACGAGCAACGATAAGAAGACAGGGACGGATAATGCAATGTAGCGAGTGCGTGATGATTAGGACATAGGTAGGTAACTACTTTGCGTGAACTTAGCACTCTTGTTTATGGGTATTTTGTGTACTTACCTACGTGGAGTTTGGAACTGACTTGGGAATTTTTTAAAATCGTAGCGGATAACGTATTTAAATGCAAAGGGGAGTTTAAAAGATCAAGGAATCGTATTTTTAGGGGCTAATTATATTAAATTGCAGCACAAACAAGGTATAGTGTACTGGCAGACAGTGTCAGTTTTATAGGCTTTCAAGCTAGGTACTTACTTGACACTTACTAACTGTAACAGATGCCCTTAATATTTTTTCTATCTATTTATGTAATAAGCTATTTCATACAGACTGTACGTACATAATTTCTACCTCCTTTTATCTATTTAACCGATGTGGCGCAGCGGGCGCAGGTCCGCCTGCGACGCCGCCTGCGACGCGAAGGTAGGGGCTTCAATACCCGCCTCGGATCAATTTTTTTTTATACAAATGAAGTGGCTACCAAGCGTACGGCCCACAAGATGGTAAGCGGTTACTGCAGCCTATGGACGCTTGCAATACCAGAGGTATCACTCGCGGGTTGCCACCTTGAGGCATAGATTGAAGGCCTCATGTGCCAGTAATTTCATCGGAAACCATACCCTTCACACTGGAATACAGCACTGCAAGCATTACTGCTTTGCATCAGAAATAGGTATGGTGGTAGTACTTCCCCGGACATGTTCTATCACAAAGAACTCTGCTACTCTAAAATTTGTAATGTTTGTATGATCTACAAATATTTTTGTTTTAGGTGTTCTGGGTATTTTCTATGTATAATAAAAAATATCTATAAGTATTGTATTGTATTAAGTATATCAGTCATCTAGTACCCATAACACAGCTCTGCTTACCTTGGGGTAGATGATGCTGTGTGGATTGTGTCCAGCATTATTATATTATTTATGACAATAAGAAGTCATGTTATTACAAATTAAATGTCATGTTTTCTTATCTTCACTGGAATGAACTTATAGCCAACAAATGAGCAGAAAGTAAATAGGTAAGTTAAAGTAATCCATCATCTTACTTACTTAACATCAACAAAAACAGGTGATACATTGTGGCCCACCTTGGGACCAATTTTTGTACAATCTGCAAATATTTATTCCGGATGTTCTGGGTATTTTCTTTGTAAGTACCTACATATAATAAAATATATTGATCGTGTATTGAGTATAACAGTCATTTAGTATCCATGACACAAGCTCTGCTTAGCTTTAGACTAGATGATGTTATGTGGATTATTCAGTTTTTTTTTATTTATGCTAGTTGACCCAGAGCAGTTTCGCTCGCGTTGTTTTTTCTGTAATTTTTCCATAATTTCTCTTTGTTCAACTTTCGATAACATTACAATATAGTGTCGAAATACCTAAGACAACATTGAGAAAATATTGAAACTTAATTTGACTATTTTACATTACAGGAATTGCCTTTCAGATATTAGTACTATGAGAGATGTTCAACAGTGTGATGATAACACAATGTGTACCTAAACATTTTTTACATCGGACTCTCGCCAAAGATTCTAGAGCAGTGCAGGGTTTTCTGAGCATGTAAAATCACATGACTGCATTTTTAGTGGTAGGTAATTACTTAACATTATACCTACATAATGTATGCAGTGGAGGTGTAGGTGGGTAGGTAATACCTACTATTATACGTATGTACCTTTTAGAAACTTTGTTCAGATTTAGGTCATAACATTAGCATGTTTTTAATGACGTTGGCTGCTTTTAAAATGATTTTAGTTAAATAGATCATAAAGGTTAAAGGTTCACGTATTATGTACCTACCTAAACTTATTACAACTACAATGTACTTATTTCCAACGACGTTGCAAAATATTTTCTACTAAGTAGTGAACAAAAGAATTCGAAATGAAATGAAAATTAAACATTTAGCCTACCTTAAATTGTTGAGAATATGAACATTATCCATTTCAACAAGGTATATGCATCACCAAATATAAATTATTGAAGGAAAGCGGTCAAACCAAACAAAAACATAAAAAAATCAGCAGTAGAATAGAATGGAACGAACAATAAATCCCAAGAGAATGTAAGCACTACGTTTAAATCAATCTATCCTTATTGTGAATCTAGGATGAATCTATCCATCTTGCTTGAATCACAATCCTCGACAGGGGTGTTAGATGGCCACTCGGAAATCCATGTACCTATTAATAGTCATAAGTATTCATATTCATATTCATATTTATCTAGTGCTTCATGTTAGTATAGGTACATAGGATCTTAAAATTATTTTTCTCGCAACATGAGCCCTGCTGGAGCACTACAATAATTTTAACTTAATTATGGGGTTTTCGTCTCAAGTTATTAGCTGTCTATTTAGATGGCGGTAGCTTAACTGGCGAGCTAAGATTTAATCTGAGCATTCTAAGTATTCCTATAAGGTGTAAAAACATTGCTCTATTAAAAATATTTTAATAAAATTAATAAAGTGTCTTTTTCTATAGTTTTTTGTCATGGGTACTTCGCAAATGCATGAAGGAAATAAAGTAAGTACTTCATCTCATCATCGGTAAGATTGTGATGTCATTTAGTTCATTAAAACAAAACATAACTGAATCAACTGAATTGATTTTTTTAATATACCTAAGTAGCAATATTTAGCAAAATCAGCAATGAAATACGTAAGCAACTACTAATACGGCTGTTCTTATTTGCCTCACTCCTAACTTCCAACAGAAAAATTGACCGATACAAGTAGGTATCGATACTTTTATTTATTTGTTTATTTATTATTAGTATGAATGAATCACTTTCATGTACCTACTTAGGTAATAAACGGAGTAATATAATAAGCAATAACTTATAACAACACAGTTAAAATATCTGCCTTGTGATTGGGCATTTATCGGGCATAAAAGGACATAATATAACGGGCACATACTCAATATGCCCTGTAAATGCCCGGCATAAACCCATCACTAGTAGGTGTATCGATACCTCGTGACCGATAAGGTATCGAGTAAAAGTATCAATATCCAGGTGGTATCGTTACATCCCTAAACACACACATCAGATTCGTTTGTTTTGTTTACCCTACTTGACTGACACTGGCAAAATTAAACAGACAGACAGCACTAAAAAAAAGTTTTAGCCCCTAGGAATCCTAGGATTCGTTTCATTCAGTTCGGTCCAAAAGAATGTAAGCACTACGTTTAAGTTCGGTGCCGGTGGGTGGTATTCAGGGTTGGAATTCGTACTACAGTAGTAGTATTTGTACTACAATTTCATGCTTCGTACTACTTTCTACCCATACCTAAGGGTAGTACGCTAAAATACTACAGTTTCATCACTCGTAGAAATTACCAAAAATTAAGAAAATGTTTAATGGGTTGGTAAGGTTTGCTCCTTTTTTTTTCTTTTTTTTTTGCCCAATGTGCCCATTGGGTTGCTTCTTTTTCTGTCTGAATAAACTTTGTCATTTGTCATTGTCATTGTCAACTACAATAACAGATTATAAATAATCGTAAATACTCATTATATTCCGTGTTTTTTTTTTAATGATAATGTTAGAAACTTTTTTAATCAAAAAGTAATCAAAAAAAAGAAGAGAAAATATTGGCTAAGTTAATGATGGTTTTAATGATTTGATGTACGTTTTAGATGAATTTATAAAGTGTACTACAGTTTTCTTAGAAATACTACTATTTTATGGTTTTTGTACTACAGTCTTCATCGGGCTTAAATCCAACCCTGGTGGTACTATAAAGTCATTACATTATTCTAGGGTTTCATTCAGCCTTCCTTCAGGTACGAAATGCGAGCGGGCGAGCCAAACAATTAATAAACAAACATCAATCAACAGTGATAAACAAACACAATGTGCATGTGATACGACGGTTAATACTATGAAAGTTACTGTAAAAAGTATGTGGTTATACATAATTACAACCTTCGACGTGTTTGCACTTACCATTGTTTTTAAAATTTAAAAATAATATTTGGCGTAGGTTGGACGGGAGTAGCGACGTGGCGCTGGGTGGCAAATGACGACAATTGCGGTATTTGTCGTATGCCGTTTGATAGCTGCTGCCCAGACTGCAAACTGCCAGGAGACGATTGCCCCTTGGTGTGGGGTGCCTGTTCCCACTGCTTCCACATACACTGTATCGTAAAGTGGCTCCATTCGCAACCGCAGCAACAGTGCCCTATGTGCAGGCAGGACTGGAAGTTCAACAATAAGTGAAAACAGCTTTGAAGGTAGCTAAATAAAATCTACAGTAATATTAAGAAGAGGAAAGATTTGTATTTTTGTTTGTTATATATAAACTCAAAAACTACTGGTTTGATTTCAAATTTTTTTTTACAATTTGAATGCTATATTATCCCTGAGGCTATTTTTATTACTAGCAACCTGACACGGCTTCGCATGGGTGCTCAAGTTTATTGCAGCTAAGTTTAAGTTTAAGCGCGATGCAAGAGGGGCACCACTGACAGCCCTAGGGGACCGTGGAGCCCCTTGGCATGCATCGAGGCTGGCCACCGGGGATGGTTTAGTGAGTCGTCGAGTCCGATAACCTCACACACCCCAGTCGTACCCTTATGCGACGGGATGTCTGGATGCAAATTCCTCCCCCTTAACAAAAAAAAAAAAAAAGGTTGCTAGTAAATAATATAACTAATAAACCAGCAGTGGCCTACTTGATGATAAATGGTTAGAGAGGAGACACTAGAGCTGAATTTGTAAGTACAGAATCTTTTTAGATTTTCTACATCTATTGATTTCATATTCTAGTATTCAATCCAGACAGTTCATAATAAATTCATAATATTTATTCATATTTATTTATTCCTTCGTATCAACAGATTGTTGGCATTATGACCTCCTTGGAGCAGTGTGACTGGTTGAAAAGCTATTCCAGCTTAAAGCTGCTCCAGCTCCAATAGTTGTGTTATCATACCATACTTACATCATGTACTTGTAGGTTCAGATACCCATCAGATGGAATCCTAGTTTAGCCTCAAGGTTTTATACATGTTATATGACTATTGTATGTGTTATGTATGTTACATCATTCATCCATTAGCCCAAAGGTGCAAGCAAGCAAATTCATAAACATTATGATGATGATGTCGTCGAAAAAACTCCATGTAGGTATATTCAATTTCTAGTATTCTATGAGATATAATTGTTTTTAGAATGTTTGTCGGAATGTCTGAAACAGATAAAAACAATTTTGGAGGTGTTTTCTAAGATTGTTCCTAGAAAAAACCCTCATATAAAGTCATGCATAAACATCTGCTTGTCTGTAATTAAAATAAAAAAATAATTATTGGCAGACATTTCACTACACACAGCACTAGCCCCAAACTAAAAAAAGCTTTTCTTTGTTTTACATAATAATATGGAAAGCACATAACAGTAGATTTTTTTTTTTGCATGTTTTACACACATTATACTAAAGCTATTCTATTATAATTGTAGAATCAATACAGTTGATAATTAAAATGTTTTATTAATGAATTACTGCATCTTTCGAAAGCTACTTGTTTGTAAACAATAACTCCACCGTAACATTTTGATTACCGCGAAACAATAGGTCATGGAGTGAGTAGGTAGGTAACTACTTTCGAAATTGCAATCCAAACAATAGAGTCGCGAGTTCCGCGCCGCGGTAGTCGCTATTGCGTTCATTCTCATAGTAAACAATCGCTTTTACATTATTAAACTTCGGGTCAATTCATTGTTCGCCAGTAACCACCTACCTATAACCATAGTGCATTCAGTAAAATACGGTAATGCAGTAATAAGTGGAGGGTGTTGCGGCGGCGAGGCTTAGCATGTACCTTGGACATGACAAACGAAGCGAGACCCACCGGTGCGGCGGCAACCGGCGAGCAAGTGCAGAGCGTGTAGCGTGCGATGGTACGACGCGACGCGACGCGGTGACGAGTTCCTGGCCAAGTGAGTGGCCAGTCAGTGAGGACCGCGCGCCCGCCGCGACGCACGTCTCAGTCTACGCAAGGAGCGGTCGCGATCGCGCGCTCGGTGTCGGTGTAACGTGCTCCGTATACTATAACCCTTCTTATAGTATTGTACGAGTGACGGTTCGCATTCAGCATGCTGATGGTACAGAGTAACGCCCAACCGATGAAGAGCAACAAATTGAAAGGTCCACCTCCTGTGCCTCCGCGACCCAACCAAAGCGTGGTTGCGGAGGCTCTCGCAAAAACTAGGAAGGCGGTCGCCGATTCCAAGGCAAACTTCACAAAGTCGCGGGCGTTTTCCAAACGGGAGCAGACCATCACTCCAAGGAGTAAAACTTTAGAAAGAGCGAACACTGCAAATCCGCCTGTGGTATCGCCTAAACAAAACGGTTTGGCGCGTGTGAAATCTTTCATCCGAGATGTTATCAGCGACCGCAGCTCCTCCTCTGACGAAAGGAAGTCAAGTGGTCAAAACTCAAGAAGGAGTTCTAGTGACAGTAATTCAATACCGGCCCCAGCTTCTACCAAAAGATCCAACGAATCTCTCAATTCCAAAGCTGTTAAAACTTGCAGACAAATATTAGTAAGATCTCTTTCGACCTCAAACAAGTTAGATCAAGATTCAAAATGTAAAGTTTCGAAATCGTCTAGTTTTGCAGAGAAGACGTTGCCATTGCGAAAAGCACCACCGCCTCCTCTATCACCGAAACCTAAGCTTAAACCAATGAAGCCATTACCTTTACCTGTACAGAAAAAAAATATAGTAAATAGTCATGAACACAAGACCAGAGTGGACATAAATCCTTACTATTCACGACAAGTAGACGTGAGTCCATATTCTTCGCCAATTGACGCGAAGCCACCGCAAAGTCCACTATCCGAGGCGCCCTATGCTTCGGTAGACGAAGTACAAGAGTTCGATGATAGATTACGGAATAGCCCGTCAAAGGAAGTTAATAATGTTGTATGTCCATCAAGCCCACAGATCAATCCTGTCAGCCCAAAATATGATGAAAAAATTAGTGATAACACCAATTCCTTAGAAAGAAAAACGTCTCGAGTCACGGAACTATTGATTTCTGAAATTCTAGCGAGTAGAAACAACAATAATAAAGATGAAGCTAATACTGTTATAGATAAAGGCAAGGGTTCCGAGAACCTTAGTAATGGGGACGACTCGCCCGAGATCTTGATGATGAGGGATATGAATAATCATGAGATGTTGATTTATGAACTGCAGACGATGCGGTCACAGTCGAATGTGCCGGAAACTTTGGACACAAGGGAGTGTGAAGACATAAATGGGCAATGTGATTCTGAGGATTCGGAGCCGAATGATGCGGTATCATCGGTGAACAGTGGGAATACGGACGACGGGTATGATCAGGCATATGCTTACATACTCGACGTTGACCTTAAATTTAGGTAAGCCGGTTTCCTGTTTTTTTTATATAGGTTTGTTACCATTGCTAGGTCACGGAATATTATGGCTGCCGGAATCGTAGTTCTGTTTTATGGTATAAAACAGAACTACGATTCCGGTGAATTTGGAGAAAATAAGATTTATTTTGACGCAGGTTGAATGTGTAGACCACTTTTCCGAATGAAATAGGATTTTAATAGCAGTCAAATGAAAGAGGAATAAAGCATACTTATAAGCAGTCGCTATTTAAAACTCCAGTTTCGTCATAAATAGGTACACATTGAATTTTGTCGCAACTAAACACAAGTCAAATTAAAATAATTATCCTAGTTCCAATGAATTTTCAAATTGCCTTGTTCTCAATGTTTTTAATTTGAGCCACAAGCCAACCATAAAAAATCCTGTTTGAATACTAGGTATGTGTAGGTAGATGCAGAGTAGTTACACAGCCCGACAGGTGCTTAGTTTTCATTATAATAGGCAGACTAGAATGTCACCTTGGAATATGACTGGCATCATTAAGACCCAGTTTGGTCTACAATCTAGGAACATTAATATTAACTGAGAGCCCTAGTAGTCTAGTGGTAGTGACGGAAAACATCGTGGGGAGTCATACAAAAGAAATATCACAATTGATACACAATATACTTTTCTAACAACTCTAAAAATCGAAAATATTGCCAGTTCATCTACCAATCCGCATTCAATTCGCGAAGTGGATTAAACCCGAATCACTCTCGCTCCAGACTAGGCCAGTTTAACAGCAGAGTGAGAACATTAGAAGACTGGCATGACGATGAAGCGAAATCGAAAACTTATGCTTATGTAAAAAAGTTATTAGCATTTTGAATGCATTAGTTCTAAAGTCTCCGATTCTCCTCAACAATTATCGATAGGTTGTCTAGGGTCATACATAATAAATCGTCTAAATATACAAACATACGCAAAAACCTGAAAAACACTCGAGCAGTAATTATAATTACATAGACAAGGAAATGTACAGCAAACAAAAAAAAGTTATGCTTGGTTCCGATTACTTTTATTATATCCGACATGTTGAAAAACTATAGCACCTATGTTTATTTATACAAAGTAGGTAGGTATGGCATGTATGAATAGTTGTAGTAATTCTATGTGCACTTGAACTATGTAGTATTTAAACAAGAACTAATATTATGTTCTGGGCTTGAACTCAAAATAATCTCTTTCGAAAAACTTTAAACCCGTATAACGCTAATATCTTTGAGACACGTGACCTAACACGTGAGGGGTTTTCAACGAGCCTATCAGCCGGTTATCACTTTATCTCGGTAAGCCAGGATGCGGTATCCACTTTCACCTATTTTCTATGCTTAAAAGACATTTATGTATAATTGCTTTTAACTATTCTTATATTTTTTGATTTATACATTTTACGGTATTTCCTGTGCAATAGTTTAGATTAGAATATGAAAAATGTTTGTTTTTGATTAATGCCTATTAATATTTTGACGAACTCAGTGGTAAAATGGGCAAGTGCCCGAGAAGCGGGAGATTGCGAAAATTTTTTTTCATGATCTTTAAATATTTGTTCTGGTTCTGGGTGTTGTGGTAATTATTGTATCAGTAGTTTTTGATACCTACACGGCACGCACGACACAGAATCGTGTGACCGTGAGGTCAGCAGAGGACTATGTATATTGGACTGTTGTGTGTATGATTATTCCTAATTTCTAGGCCTAAAAATCCTAGGTGCACTGTCGACTTTAATTCATATTATCGATGATCCACCTCACCCACCGCTACCGGTGTATGTAGGGAACATTTGCAAAACATCAAAGCAAAATGAGATATTTTGCAGATTTAGACAGATACACAATTTCACTAAGTATTTTATTAGACAGTTTGAGATGGAGATCAATGGAGATTGGTCGCTAACAGAGTTATGTAATTACCCTGCTGGTTCCTATAGTAGGTACAAGCTTTGCTTAGTTTAGGGCTAAATGGCGCTGTGTAAAAATGACAGTTTTTTTCTAAAATCAATTTGACATGGCAATTCTTGCAGGTACTAGGTGTCCCATACCTTATTTAGACGGGCTATTATTATTTAGTACTAAATAATATGTATTACACTTATCGTACATACATAAACATAAATTCAAGATTTCTGATCCGAAATAAATAACTAATAATATTAGAGCCATTATGTTTTTGTCAATTTTGGTCCTTTGATTTTTGATTTGGAGTTTTCCCTGGTTTAGTTTAGAAAAAAGGAATCCCCTCATCAACCTATCTTAGTCCACTGCTGGACTTAGGTCTATAAAAACGAATTAAGTAAAAGAAAATAATCTATGAATGAAAACTGCACCAACACTGGGCGTCAATTGGACTGCATAATATACCTCAGCTACAAACTACAAATTTGTTACAGGTTACGTAAGCAGTTCCGCGCGATCTCCACGATGTCTTTACAGGGTATGCCGCCCCTACCGAAGAGCCTAAGCGGTTTCACGGAAGGCGAGCCGGAGCCCGAGTCGCCTGCTGGGCCTGACGCCAAGCCGCCCACTGATCTTGACTCGCAGCTCATCTACTTGAAAAAGGAAATGGTAAATATCTCAAGATACAATGCCCTATCGCAGGACTTATTTAACGGACTTATTGGAAGAGGGTGGCTTATTTTGTTGTGTTCATTTAATGTGTAGGGGTGCATAAAGAAATATATTTCCGATATTCAAGTACCAAAGGACGCAACGGGAAGAAATTAGCGTAATAAAGAGTCATCACAGTCAAAGCAGCGGAACGTTTCACTTATATAGCTCATAGAACTGTTCACTGTCGTTTTAAAATGGCAGTAAATGGGGCATGAGCGGCGATGACGAAACGCAATGAAGTTGTAGTTGCAGTCCATGCTACATGTCCTTGCATCTTACGCTAGCACCTGCCGTTGCTTTTTTTATATTAATACGAAAAAGCTTGATACATAAACTCGTTCTAACAACAGTAAATAATCGAGTAATTACATAATACACCTGCTAAACCTAGAATTCCGAATTATGGCTTCGACAAATTATATGGGTTTTAAAATGGTGCCTGTCGAAATTCGTTCTATTTTCTAACTATAAATCTCTCATTTACTTTCTACTACACTCGTTAAACCAAAAATAGTTATTGCATAAAAACTAAAGTCATGACACCTAAAATAGAATGACGCCCCTTCCTAACATGGTAACATGGAATTCAATAATAGTAGCTGCCACGAGCGCAATTCAAAAAACAGATGTTAATACATTTGAGCTTATCGCCCGTAATCGTTATGTCGGGAATCGAGAACGTTTACGTGTTTCCTTCCAGCATACGTTTGCCAGGAAACAAGATTGAACATCCCAATTTACTTTTATGTTTTCTCTGTGTTTTGTATCACTCGGAATTTGGCTTCAACACGTTTTATCAAATCTTATTTTGTTTTGTTTTACTACCTGTTTCTTATTGCGTAGTCCGCCCGATCTACCGCTCTGCTACTTCTGTCACGAGTTTTCCTTTCATACCTATATCACATGTCATTTTACTCGTACATGACTTTACATGCAAATTAATAAAATATAAGCTATACCAGTTCTCTCATACGGTGAAGGAAAACATCGTGAGGAAACCGGCATGTCCAAGAACTAAAAATTCGAAAGACATGTGCCATCCGCCAATCCGCATTGGGTCCGCGTGGTGGATTAAGACCCAATCACTCTCGCCTGAGAGTAGGCCAGTGTCCCAGCAGTGGGAACATTAGAAGGCTGTCATGATATACCAGTTAGTTGCGAGTCCGCATAATACATTTTACACGAAGTAGTTACATTGCTAAAGAGTAGGTAAGTACAACGCTAATTAATGTTTCGTCACTAAACTATTAGATAAAATACAGATTGTTGTCACCATTTGTATTCAATATCACTTCTTTCTTGCACCTTGCGGTAGAGATAATGACAATCACTATCTGTATGAGCATACGGTGATCAATTCGTAAGTGCACCTCAAGGCGTTGAAAATAAAGATAACTTTTGTCTGGGAGTTTGGATGACAATGATGCAAAAACGCGTGTAATAGCAATGTACCACGTAAAGGCCATTCCTTGTGGCATGTTTAATTGACACGACATTGCATTCTTAGTGGCACAGCGACTCGCTATGGATATTCGTCTAGACTAATTATTTGACGTCATATCCTTTCGTCAAGTTGCGGTTTTTAACCAACTTTATATAACTACTTAACTACCTACATGTTTTTATTCGTTTATGTGAATTGCTCGGTGGTCCTACATCCGGCTTCTCACGTCTTCACGAGTGCACTTTTAACGTAATCAAACAAAATACGATTACGATTCTTTCACTTTTACCAATATTTCGCAATTTTGCACTAAATAATGCACTCTAAAATTCTATATTATCACCATCCTTGAACTTTCTGACTGAGCTTATTCCGGCCTAGTATCATCAAATAAATAAAGAAATCTTTAAAACATTGTTATATGTACCTTACCTATTTAAATAGGGTTATGGATATCCTAATAATGTTATAAATGGACATATATCACTCTCCACGTTTACTGACACGCCATAAGATAGTCAGCGTATAATTTTATAACCTTACGAAATATAGGTGCTGTGCTACACCATGACTCGCGCTAGTTTATATAATAAGTACTTTCTTTTACATATATTCGCAATTCGAATTAGCCAAGTTAATCAAAATGTTTCAATATTTAGATATTCAGACCATCCCTACCAAGTTTCCCTATGTTGATTTCGGATCCATTTTCGTCATTTAAATTAAAGTGTCCATAGCGGAAAATACTTTGCTTATTTTATTATACGGCGTTTGAACTAAGAATTGCATCATAATAATTCAATAGACAGAGTATAAAATAACAGGTTGTAAATTAAATTATCAGTTGTTCTCAGCCTTGAAGACCTTGTAATGATTTGCGTCCTACGCGAAACGGCCGTACTGGGCGTAGTAGTATGTCTACTATCATACTGGCTGACTCTATTGTGCGTCTTGGGAAATCAACTGTTTACAAACAAAGCAATCTTGTGATTCGAATCGAAGTCCCTATGCTAGAACCGTAAAACATATCCCACCAAAAACATTTTTATGTAAAATGTTGCCAAGACGAGACTATTGATTCGCACTGTTAAAAAGTTATCAGATCACATGTAGAGCCATGTACTTTACAAGCTCTACATTTCGGTCGCAATATGTGGCTTGGACGCTCATATCTGACACAACGTATCAGCATTCAGCAATTTCATATATAACGTGGTAATGCTGCCAGATTCAATATTCAAATCGTTTTTTTATTTTGATTTGGATCAGTTAAGCTGTCCATCCATATTTCGTTTGTAAGGATCTATAAAAGCATCAACTGTTTCATATGTATTTTGTATACTTACCTATGTAATGATGTAGATTTTTGACCGAGCTAGCGAAGTGTCTCTGTTTTTAGGTGGCAAAATTTGCTTTTGTCTGTCAGTTTGTTATTACTCCTCTACAGGTCGAATTTTACAACCATTCTGGACGAAATTTGGTAAACCAGGTTTCACAACTATATAAAATGTTTTTATCTGATTGGAGGGTTACTTCCTTAAATAAAGGGACAAAAAGGGGCTACTGGTTATCTCCGCCTTTTAAGATCCGATTCCGATTTTATTTGAAAGGTAGTAACTTTAAATTGGTCTCATAAAAGTTTGATGAGGATCTTCGACGTAATGAGCAGCATAGCTCCTCAAAATGCAGTAAATTGTTCACTGTTAAAAGTTTGTTCTAGCGAGTTTTTCTGTTCGCAGAACTACTAAATTTGGTTTGGGGTAAACAGGCCCTTTTCCCTCAAAAAGTATCATTACAACCTATCAAACCTGGTTTGCTAACTTTTGGTTAGGTAAAATTACATTTTATAAATAGATTAGATTAGATATTAAACCTAAACCTACTGACATGTAGTCATAAAAATTACAACTTCTTAACTGCATATTTATATAATTCCGGTTAGTTTAGTATACCATCTCGTAAGACATGTATCGGTGTCGTAATCTTGTTTGCATTCATTAAATGTCTTCTCTTTTGCGTGGGTGAAGAATCCATGCCATTGGGAGTCCCGTTTTCTTTGGGCCTTAATTCATCGTACATATTATTCTACTTCATACTTCTATAAATAAATGTAGAAATAAATACCTCTTAATAATAATAATAATAAAGCCTTTTTATTTCCCATCACCTAAGTTTTACATTTTTGTCTTAATACTAAGTATAATTATGAAATTTCACTTCTAATCTTACACTTTTTCTTTTCGTTATTTCAATATTTTATTTCTATATGATACCAGTGTTTGTTTCATTCTATTCTTCTATTTATGCATATATCTTCAGATTTGTTTTATTGGATAGGAACCCCTATTTGGGTATAGGCCTCCTCCAGTTTGATCCAGTGGTTTTTGAGTAATGGCTAGAGATTGTTCTCTGTTTTTTACTGGAGGGTTTGGGTCATTTTCCCCCACGGGGACCAGCCGGCTTGGGGGAGTGTTTATCTTGGTTGTTTGCTGCAGGTTTGTATCATGTTTGTTAATGTTGTTGTTCCGGTTCTAAATGCACTGTAGTTGCTATAAATTGTTCTTTTCTCTTATTGAGTTTGATCTGGCACGCGCCATATACTCGTATGCATTTGTAGTGTTTGCTTTCTTTGGGGCTACGTACGCGGATTTTTCTGTCTGTGCTGTACTGGTACTGGGCGAAGACGATGGATCCCTTTTCCTTTTTTCCCGATTTGCATCTGTCTGGTTCTTGACTACAAGTTTATCTACTTTTAAGTAAGCTATGTTGCCTTTTTTCCGTTCTTCTTCAACTTTGGGTTGTAATGCTTTGCGTGCTTCAAGTATTTCTTTTGTGTAGTCTTCCTTTACATATATGCCTGTAGGTAGTTTACTTTTGGATCTCATTATTTCAGTTTTCCTCCAGTAAGATACAAGTGAAATTAAAATTGGTCGCGGGACACTTTTCATTTTTCCAATTCTAAAGGCGTTCATAATTTCGTGTTCTTGCAGGTTTAATCCAAGGAAACCGTTAAGAGTTTCAATTAGGTTTTTCACCAAACTAAACTCTTCTGGATTGCCCTCCTTTATTCCGAAGAGCAATATATTGTTTTTCTTTTTAGCCATTTCCAATCCTTTCATTTTCTCCTTTAGTTCTTTTACTTCGTTTTTAAGTTGTTTGTTTTCATCGTCCAGCCTTTTAAATCGTTCATCAATTTGTTGCACTACATTACTTGTTACTGCTTCCGTTATAGTTATCGTCTGTTGTTTCATTTGCTCTTGAATTTTTTCGAATAATATTTGCATTTGGTTTTCCATAGTTTACAGCACAATATTCTTGTTATTTTATATATGCCAATTTTAAAGGTAATTTTAATAATAGTAGCTGGCAGTCCTGATATAATCGTCACTTTTGAAATTCTTGCGGTGGCAACACTATCTGTCAAAAATTAGTTCCCACAGTTGTCTGCCCTGGGTGCGAATTGTTTACTTTGAACTTCACTCTGAACTTATTTTGAGGTTATCTTTCTTGGAAAAAAATAACACTTTGCCACTGAATGTAAGAATGTTGTGGTGTTAATATTATTATAGAATGTCCCTAAGTGTCTTGAGTTGTGATACTGCTAACTTCTAGCACTGGATGCACATGAATAGTAAGATAAAAGTGAATTTTATATAAGAGCAAATGGACAAACGTCTAGTTACTTTGACACCGGAACCGGAACCTAATACCTCTTACAGACCTTATAATTTCATTTACGCGTGAATAACATATAAATAATAAATTACTGTGTGCAGCTTCTTTATCCTCTATTACTATTTTCCTATGACCATCTTGATTTGCCCAATTTGGAAGGTTATGAAAGCTTCTATCTGGACATCCAAAACGGGCTTCGGCCACTTTCTACGTGGCTTCTTTTGTACTAGAGCGTCTTCCCACGCAATTGTTCTGTAGATAGACGTGTTACAAGTGTTTGTACAATTTACATACAAGATGTTTATCTGAATTTTCAGATAGTTGGTTATGTGGTAACTAACATGGGGCGTTGATTTGTTTTTAGTAAAAAATATTTACATTATCTAATCCAGATAATAACCAGTTTCTGTTACAAAAGAAGAAATAATGTTCAATATTATATTCTGCTGTATACTAAACTTTCTTTGACTTTAGGAAAAGTACCAACTTCTATAAAATTCATTCGTTTCTTTCTATTGTAGGTACCTATTAATTAAACTCGTGCCCCCCTAAGCTCTTGTAAAATGCTCTCGTAATCGTAACAGCATGATTGACGCGATGATCGGAATAACCGCCCGCATTGTCTAATGTCACTAGGTCTACAATCACATCCGTGTTGGCAATCGTGAAGGAACCGATAATAGCTTTTCTATTACTGCTTTACGATTACCGACTCACTAGACGAGCCATGTTAAGACACCACCACGATTAGGTTTTTATTACAAAGCCATCTGAACGTTTTTGTTTGCATAGAAGACAATATGGCCTAGTCCTTCAATGAGGTGTAAATCCAAAACCAGTGATACGGTTTATAAATTTAAATAGACTAGGTAGTTGGCAGCTTTTGTAAATAAAGCCACAAAGTTGAATTGTTCAAATAATAAGCACTTTCACCACCACCTCTTTAGCAAGGGTTAGTGTCAAAATCCCCTTTGAAGGGGATTTTGGGAATTTTAGTTGTAGCAAGTGATATTACTGGGCGAAAGAGACTTAACAACAATGTCTCGGGGTGATAAGCGCAGTGCAGTGCCACGCAAACACTTAAAAACTTATTGTCTTGTCACTTGCTAATATATAAAAAAAAATACCAATGAGGAGCACTATATGCCAACAGTATAATTCAGACTATGTTGAATATACTTTTGTCACTGCTTACTACTAAATCACGAGTTATTAGGAATAAAATTAAAAATCAATACTTTATGCAAAGACAAACGTATATCAATCAACAGGTATTACTATAAGCACTTTTCAATTAAAATTAAATGGGCCATGCTGCCATGCTAAATATTATAATAACTATTAGTAGACCATGTCGCGCGCTGGAGGCACGCGCGTGCTTTTATTTATAGCTGGAGCGACACCCGGGGGCGTGTTACGTCACCCTAACTGGATTAGTCCAAAACTAAATAAATCCAATAAGAGTTGACGCTTGATCGTACTAAGCACCCACCAATACGGGCAAATCTGTCTGTCAATGTAATTAAAAGTAATTGCTTTATTATCATACCATCTGAATGTAATTTGTTGTGAAATATATATAAAAAGTCAAACGTGGTCTTTAGTTGTTGATTTTTAATAGTTTTAACAGCACTGCGCCACGTCAGTATATTTTATACAAATGTGATTATCTTGTTATTGCATTATCTTAGTAAATATGTGTTTATCATTGATCAATTTTATTTGGTTATGTACCAGTAACATACCTTTGCTAAATTAATTGACTAAACCTTATCACTGAATAATTTTATTTGTGTAATAGTTAGTACACATTTATTGGATTCTGGAAATCAGTTAACATAAATTTGATTTTAGTCTTCTCTCTATGTAAAACTGAGAATTAGGTCGTAAACATGTTTTAGTCTCAAACATGCCACGTGTTCTAAACGGTGTATGATTTTCGTAACAAATGAAATCTTATATAACAAATGCGGACTCTTAGCGGCTACAACATCACATCATACAAATATACTTTATCCTAAAGCTTTTGTAGAGTTGTTTGATGACATTTGGCCGGATCTTTTGCCGCGTCGACTATAAATAACGGAGTCGACGAGGCATTAACTAAAACAAGCTGTTTAAACTCATGTCCATTATAAAAAGACGTGCCTCGTTCGTCGGCGTTCACTTCTCTACACTACTTTACCTACATTGTTTTTTGTCAACGAAAGATACGAACGGTTGCTTTTAAATGCAACGATGCATTGCACTATGTTTAACAACTTTCTTAAGCTGGAAAAGTTATTTGATTAGGTACTCTTTTAAGTTTCGTATCAGCAGCTATACATAGAACGCTATTGTTTAGGTCATTTGTTCTACATTTCGTACTGATTGTATGCCACTTATTGCGGTTCGCTATCAGCTAGAGCAATCAAACACTTATGCGATCCAATATTTTATATTGTTTCACAATCAATATCGTCGGCCGCAAGTACGACTCGTATAGATTGATCCAAATTGGCTAATAGCCACATTGCTTTTGAAGTAGTACATCATAAATAATAGTGTCAACGGTCACGAATAGTTCTGAATGAAAGTCCATCGACCTCGGGTGACATAACCACATACCTACCTCATTGGATTACCTAGTGACAAGTTACTCGTAGTATGCATCAATTACATGTTACTCTCTTTGGCTGTTAGGATTATAATTGGATACCACTTCCAGTCGTCGAGTATGTAGTTCCCTCTTCCCGATAAATTAATTTTGATTTGCACTCACACCATCAAGCAAATGTCGAATGGTGTCTTTGTTTTCATACATTTTGTAGAATTCTCGAAATGAACCCTTGCTAGGTCAAACTTTAACTTTCTGATTATTAGGTACGAAACCTGTTTTCCATAAACGAGTTGGCAATTCCGTGGCAGACTTGCATCCATCACAATTACGTTGTTATTCTAAAACTGGTATTATCTAGCCCACGTGTGATTTTACCTTGCAGGTTGTTAGTTGACTTATAACATTCGACGAATAATTTTATTCATTTGTACAGTTGCATCACTGCGGTATGCGGTATCTTAGGTAAGCTTTGTATGAATATAATAAAGCTATTTTGACTAGGTGCCAGGAAACTCTGTTGGGGTTAATTTAAACTGTGATAAATTCTGGAATTTACAATTTTACCTATATTAGTAGCATATTATAAATTATATAGCAAATAAATAACGCAGACGAAAGAGACTACAATCAGTGCGTGTTGCAAGTGATGACTTATGGCACTGCGACGTGGTTGCTAACTATTGGTCTCATTAACAAGCTCAAAGTGGCTCTACGAGCTATTGAAGAGCTATCCTAGAACTTTCACTACGCGACCGAATCCTTAACGAGAAATCCGTATAAGAACCAAGGTCACCGACATACACACATCAACATTGTCTAGGGATATTCAACATTTTGTTGATTTTTACAAAAACTGAAATTAATTTTTTTAATATTTTTTATTATTAATAGGCTTTTATTATTATTAATAAACATCACAAAATAAAGATTCTTGCCATACCTAGTCTTCTAAAGATATTATTTTCAGTTTTTGTAAAAATCAACAAAATGTTGAATATCCCTAGACAATGTTGATGTGTGTAGATCTTAAGCCGGCAGTACATACTTGGCCAAGGGTTGGGCCAACATTTTGGACACCAATTGTCGCTGTTTACACACTTGGCTAAGGGTTGCGCCAGCATGTTTTACCAAGATATTTATCGTATGCCAAATTGTCGCTGTTGTTTACCGATCATATTGCATTGGCTTTTTATAAATTGTAGAACCTTATTGCTTGTCTAACTCCACAACGAAGAAAGTAAAAATTAATTTGTGAATTACACTCACGTGCGATACTACTTTATTAGAACGAACAGAATATAACCTGTGTAATCCTATTTTGGCCTTATTTTAAGTATAATTTTTATAAAATGTTTGTAGTAATACGCTGTTGAATTACCTAAATAAATAAAAAATAAAAATAAAAAATGGGCGCACTGTTGAATGTGTAAACACTGTTGGCGGAGCGCGCCAAGATCCTTTGATGTTTGCACGAAAAACCGACACTTTAGTTGGCCGGTCAACATTGGTCGCCAGCTACCAACACGCAAAAGCAGTCACCAACAGACTTCCTTGTCACCAACATAATCTCTGCACGCTGTACCAATATGTTGGCCCAACTTCTTGGCCAACCCTTGGACTTTAGAATAAGCAAAGCAAGTGGAAGTGGCAGTGGGCACGTCAAACCAATAACAATAACCGCTGGGAAATAAACATTCCCGAATGGCGATCGTGAACTGGAAAATGAAAAATACGCCCCCACATACACAAGATGGAACAATGACATTAAAGCGGTCGCAGGAAGTCGAAAATTGGTCATACTGCACTATTTGGGAGAGGCCTATGTCTAGCAGTGAACGTCTTTTGACTGATAAAACGATGATGATTAAATAACGCAGTCTGTATCAGTTCTCTTCGTATGCTGTGGCCAACAGTGTGTAGGCCACCCGAAGGCTTCATTTGCTGAAGATTTAGTTGACTCAATAAGAAACGACTAAGCTACGTCAGGAATGCTTCCTTTGTGATTTAAATTATTTGAGTTATCACGATCACTTATTACCTATATACCTACCGCTGTTAGCTACTGTTTGGAAAGAAATTATTATGGTGAAAGCGTCAGCTGAACTGGATATTTGGGTGGGCGTAATCCATTTTATGTTGCAAATAGAAATGTCAAAGTAATCACAATATTAATGTCGGCGTGTATTCTATATTATGTTTTCTACCATAATATCCTGTTAGAAATCTGGAGATTTAAAGTTTGAGACTTTATCAGAGCGATTAAATAAGATTTCTTGTTCTAATTTCTCTGAGATGCTCCATGCGTGATCACCGCATTATTATTAGATATTTTTTCCACGCTGGTAATGATACGTTATAGCGTAAGATTCTATCACCAATTTTGTCCAAAGCGCATGATCGATGACGTGCAACCGTCACGCACCACGCCGTCTCCGGAGTCCGGACGCATCACGGAGCACGGCATGAATACTTTCACATGTATTTTTTTAACAATTTCACCTACATTTAGATCAATAATTCAGTTATAATGTATATATTTCAATTTGATGAACATTTTCTTTGAGATGTAATGTAACACATTTTTGCACGGTATTAGCTCTGACTAAAATTAAGCCGAAGTAAATTTGACCATTACTAATTGACCTGCAAAGGCTACGAACTAAGCATACTCCAGTAGGACTCCTAATAATCCTGGTTTAGTAATGCTATGCCATTTCCTGGTGTACCTTAGGTGTAACTTAAATTTCTTAATATGCAATCATTCAAATTCAAGTCATGCACCAACTATGTCATATAGGTATTTGTACTAGCTTCTGTTCGCAACTTCGCTCGCGAGGTAGGTAAGTATCTCTAAATAAAAAGTAGCATATAATGCAGGTCGTCGTCTATTAATTATTCCAACTAAACTCCAGCCGGTAGAGCGTGAATGGCCACAAACATACAAACATACAAACATCCAAATATCTGATTTACAATGTTTTAACAGGATGTAAAGAATCCAAAAATAGTTAATTATTAATCGTCATCATATCAGCCGATAGACGTCCACTGCTGGACATACGCCTCCCCCCAAAGAGCACCATGACGATCGATTTTGAGCCTTCACTATCCACCGACTTCCTGCGACCGCTTTAATGTCATCAGTCCACCGAGTGGAGCCCCTCTCCGCTACTAAAATTCCGTCCCGTAGGTACTACACTTCGTTTTCCAGTTCGAAATCACACTAATATTATAAATGCGAAAGTTAATAGGAGATTTGGAGTTGGTTTGGATGTTTGTTCCTCTAAAACTCGACAACCAATGAATCGATTTGGCCGAAAACATAGATAGATTAATGACTGGGAATATTACATAACTTTTTAGCCCGGAAAAAAAACCGTTCCTGAGTTCCACGCGAATTAAGTCGCGGGCCATATGGATAAATATTGGCGGACAGCACCTATTACCTATTCAAATGCTACTTTAAGTTTAAAGCGAACGGGTAAAAATTTATATTAGCTGGATACTAAATTCATAAAGAAACGTGTTTATTACAGATTCCTATTTTCTATCTGGGTTAATTGTATGCTACCTGTGGCTTATGGCGATGTTGCTTCGTCCGTTGCATAAGCGCCTCTGTAGGCAAGTCAAGGCAGTGAAGGCAGTCTGCTAATCATGGATGATACCACTGTTTTCTTTACATCACTGTTGATGTTAGATAATGGAATTGAAATGTATTATTATTTTAACAACTTATTAGACCAAGCTTTACAACAAATATATTGTGAATTTGCTGTAATGTCTTTAAAGCTTCGCCTATTTACATTCACTTCTCTTGACGTTGTGTATTGGGTATAAAATAATATCTATTTAGTTCTTGTATTTAGTAAGATTGTCGTAATTTGCTATTCTGCATCATTGATTATTATGTATAAACTTTTATTTTACATATTTAGACTGGTTACCTTACAAAGTAACAAATTTAAATCCAAAGGTATTACAATGTGCAGCCATATCGCTTAGTATCGATCTTTTCCAGGCAACCTATTTACGACTATATTTATCTCAACGGTAAGGCTAAGGCCCGTATTCAAGAATTGAGTGTGAAACGTGACTCTTTTCGATTTTCGATCGATTTGACAAAATTATTCATGAAGAACTGTCAATAATCTATCCTCGCTCGAGTATCGTTTTGAGCTTGAGTTTCGATCTTGAATGGACCTGAGTATGGATTTTGTATAATCTGCTTGCCAAATTAATTTATTTTCCAATGTCTGATAGTAAATTTACTATTTTAAATTTAGAATTTATTCAATCTTCTTAATCTAAACTTATACAGTCTTCTTCAAACAATGAGTCAGACAAAAACATCAATTAATTGACGGTTAAAGAGGATCCAGTTCCAATTCTCTAATTAAACATTGTCTACTTTAGTGTATTTTTCATCGGTTAGTTTATTTACAAACTAGTAGTCCTTTCCAGCTACGCGCGGGTGCAATAAAACCGCACCCGTGCGAAGCCGGAGGGGTCGATAGTAATAAATATAGCCTATGTTACTCAAGGCAGCTGTAGCATTCTAATGGTGAAAGAGTTTTTGAAATCGTACCTGTTGTTTTTGAGTTTATTCGTAACAAACAAAAGTACAAATCTTTTCTCTTTATTATATTAGTAGAGATAATTTGACTAGTCACTACATACAGCAGGACGCTACCGGTAAACTGACATAATTTATAATAAATAATATTAGCGTTTATAGTCTGATGCAATACTTTTCGCAAAAACTGTCATTATTGGTTTTCATTACCCTTCCTACAATATAATGATGGGATTCATGTTTTGTTAGCTACCATAATGCAATATATCAACGTCGCTTTGTAGGAAACATTTAGCCAAGCCTTCCCTAATGGCCCATTCAAGTCTTCTCTTTCATTCGCTTGCTCAACGTGACTCACGACTTTGTATAAGCATGCACTTACTATCAAAACTAAGTTCTACACGTGTCTTGGCTGACTAACATACTATGCTTTCTACATAGTTAGTAGGTTGTATTGTAAGTAATAACAATCTTTGTGTGGACTATTTTATACTGATTTCTAGGACTTTGTAATTTAAATCCTTATATTGCATTTGAATTTATCGCGAAGTTTATATTTCACTACTTCGCTCGTTTTTGACTCGTATTCGTGCTAGAGTTGTATGATTATTGTTTACACTATTGGCGGCGAAGCAATTGCAAGCCGGCATGGTTCCGTGAAGTAAGGTCACGTGAAAGTTTAAACGGACGGATGTCAGCAGTTCACGCTGTTCAAAATTCGCTTAAACATTCTGAGAGTCACTTGAAAACGTACCTGCTTTAATGAAACCAGGTCGAAAAGACGCACGATAGGCCAAGAAATTACATGAAACTGCGACTACTTAAAAACGAGATTTTTTATGCTTATTATAGGTTTTCGGTTTCATTTGTATTTGTTTTCGAATGCATGTACATTATCGTACTTTTTGTACCTACCACTTTATTTTTAATTACGTGCGCTAAGTACTACGGCATGCGCTTCAGGTCCGAGAGCACGGCATGTAATTAAGTACTAGGTACATAATAAACATTCTCGTTTCTACTCATTGAATAGGCAATTCTTTTGTTTAATATTCGGCCCTGAAGCAAACATCGCAGAAACATTTATCAGTAGTGCAGTAAATAATACTTCACCTGTTTTTGATATAAAACTCCTTTAGCGGAATGGTGAAATATTTACTGAGAGGTATCGTGACGTGAGAAGGCTATTGTTTGTATTCCGTCATTGCGTTCACCAGAGCACGACGGAAGGCCTCAAGATCCAAGACCATTATGTTGACTCAGTCGTGGTAATTTAACAGATCTCCAGCGCAGCAAAAGTTATCTAGTTTTTATACATTATTACAAAACAAACGCATACAAAACCTCACAAGTCACTTCGCCTATTATATCAGTGTATATCTGTTCATTTCCTTTGACCGCTGATTCTAGATACAACACAGCGCCCTTGCAAAAACTATGGCGCATTGTTCCATGCCTAAGCCACAGTAGAAACTCGTTTGGTATCAAGTTTCGTACGTCGTCGTTCATCTTCTGCCTGAGACATGTTAGATTTTGAACTACGCTTATGCCAGGAAAAGTGAATTGAGTACCGGATTCGTGAAGACTTTTGCCTGGGTTTCATACTCCAAATACTACAAGTTCCTTCTTCAAACATTCATTGTGAACATAAATTAATTATGCGAACTATTATTATCATTTTACTACGTCTCCGGGCGTTCGCGAGTCGCGACTGGGTACGATAACGTTGGCTCGGTACGGCCGGCGCAGCGCGGCGCGGCATGCGGCATCGGCATAATATAAACGGATCATAAAATGAGTCATACATACATAGTCGACCTTCCTTTCCAGCGTCTAAATTTGCACTACCATACCAGCTACGTATACGCCTAGGCAGACTTACAAGTTTTAATTGATTTTCGGCCAAAATTTGCTTTAAAACTGCTTTATCGTTTCTTTTTATTTTATTATACAAGGTATTTCATCATTCGTTCATAATATTTAAGGAATAGGTTCCACACACAATAAAACAAATACATGTTACAAACATAATATAGTATATATAGTAGAGTTCTCTGTGATAAAGCTCGTCCGGGGAAGGACTACCACCATACCTATTTCTGCCGCCAAGCAGTAATGCACGCATTGCTGTGATCCGGTGTGAAGGGTATGGTTTCCGGTGAAATTACTGGCACATGAGGCTTTCGATCTTAGCCTCAAAGTGGCAGGCAACCCGCGAGTGGGTATTACAAGCGTCCATAGGCTGCGGTAACCGCTTACCATTTTGTGGGCCGTACGCTTGGTTGCCACTTCAGTTGTATAAAAAAAATGTTTTAACATTTTGCCTTAAAAATCTCGAGTAAGTACATAAATCGATTACGTTTTTCTAGTCAATTGTCGTACGAACAAATACACCCTGTACCATTATATGTATGAATAGCTATTACCTACTTAATTTATTCCGATTTGGGTACATTTCGATTTATGGTGTTTGTTCACGAATTCACGATCTAACTACTTTATACTACTATATACTACTTTTATTGGTTTTTGTGAAATTTGATTGACCTCGCTTACATTTAACACGACATATTGAATGAATAATTTTATTAATTGATTCACACTACACTCTTCATGACAGCAAAGCAACTGTCTGTCTGAGATGACTGACATAATTAGTCATCTCTAGAGATTCTTGAGGTTGCATACTATTATAGATTTACCTATATAGGTAATAAATCTGGAAAATTCGCATTTTTGTAAGTACATTATCTTTTACAATCTCACTTTCATAGGATAAAATTTAGTCGTTCATCGACACCTGTGTCGACACTCCTTGTGCTATTTTAACTGAGGTCGACTTGACTCAAACTCACGTCGACCCAATCGGAGTCGCGCATAGAATATGAAATGTGTTTTCGTATAGGTACCACAGTTCGTATCATCAGGAGCTTTACGTTGTTGTACATTATAATATGTAGGTATAAGTAAATACTACTATCACTTACATTCTCTGGCAGGTTTTATGCTCATTCTCTGTCTATGTTTTCCTATCCTTCATTTAAATTCTTAATACAATTTGAAAACGCCTTCATAGTAAATATTTTAAGCACCAACATGGTATTGTATGTCACTTAATTCTTTGTTGCTTTTAATCATGGCTGTGTCTGACACGTCGTGTTCCTTATTGTATTTACTTTCATAGCGCTTTTTATTACACACACGTGTCGAAAATAACTCTTTTATGTCCCTCCTAAAAATTGTTGTCAAGTTGTCACATTTTTCATACTTTAACGTAGACAGTAAACCATCCCTCCGAATGATGGATGGCCACTGTACCTATGCAAATAAAACCCACGCCGCGATCGGTCGTTGACTTTGGTGTTTCATTTCCGATAGTCATCCATGTGGGTAGAGCATCGTTTTGGAAACCTACGCACTAGTGTGGCACTAGCCACCGGCTTCCATTTTTGTACCAACCAGCCTGCTGTCTGTAGACTGTATGGTATCACATCTCTAAAACATAATAATATGTCCAGCAATATTTATTTATTGTTATAAAATATAGCCTATGTTACTCAGGGAATTATCCCATAGATATTATATCATATAGAATGCTAGGTACATGAGTACCTACCATATTTAACTAATAATATAATATTTTTGAAACCGGACCAGTAGGTAGTTTTTGAGTTTACTCGTAACATACAAAAATACAAAACTATTTTCTATACCTAAGTATAATATTAATAGGTAGGTAGGTATTCTTATAGATAAATACAGGTGCATTAGCATCGATTACAGAGAATATCTAAAATAGCTTCTTGCTTGAGTCATAATTCAAACATAACTCAGATCAATCGGCGAATTTGAAACCAGGACCAGACGCAAGTGCATTTGCTAGCAAACATAAAGAATATTAATAATTATACTTACTAAAATCTGATTAAATAAACGACGCGACGACGCCGACGTAATCGACCAACATTCGAGATAGGTAGGTAACTTACCTCTACCTACTAAATTGGCTCCGTATTAACTTATCTGAATTTTTTGTATTCCGACAATCCCACGAATTGCAAATCTGACTGATGATTCACATGGTCAGCCATATTTGTTTACAGCAACCTCGTGGCCGACGCGTTATTATGATTCAGCAAGTAGATTATGATAAGTTATTTATTTACAAGCTTCAGCCTCAAGGTAATGAACAGTGTTCTTAGAAGGGTTTGTCTGACTTTTGTTTGAGTTTATATTATCCTTAGCGCGAAATCTGAGTAGACATCAAAATCATTCTTGGCGAATGAAGTAATTTTGTGTTTAGGCAAGTTAGAACAGTTGCGCTATTCGACGTCCTCATTTTGTGCGGACAACGAACGGTCATTGGCATCCAAAACCACTTGTTTTATTCATTTTATTGGTTTATTTATAAGTTTGTTACATTGTTTCGAAAACACCTTGAATATGCTGCTAAAGTTACATGACAGTGCCCTGCGCATCCTACCTACTACTAATATTTTAGTAATTTCCCCAAAATTTCCTACTACTTATTATAACCTCAGTTGATGTGCAAAAGAGTAGTAGAGTTCTTTGTTAAAGAGTAGTAGAGTTCTTTGTGATAGAGCTCGTCCGGGGAAGGACTACCACCATACCTATTTCTGCCGCCAAGCAGTAATGCTCGCATTGCTGTGTTCCGGTTCGAAGGGTATGGTTTCCGGTGAAATTACAGGCACATGAGACTAACCATCTAACGTCTCAGGGTGGTAACACGCAAGTGATATCTATGATGTTGCATGCGTACATAGGCTACGGTAACTGCTGACCATCAAGTGGGCCGTACGCTTGGTTACCACTTTAGTAGAATAAAAAAAAAAAAAAAAAAGAAGAAACCATAGAACAATTAATTTTTAGAAAAAGAAAACAAAAACCGACTTCAAGCAAAAAAAATGTTTTCGCAGATTGTGGTGATACCTACGCGACGTAGAATTATTGTCATTTGTCAGGTTTTTTATGATTTATTCATAAAGTACTGAACAGATTTCGATAAAATTTACATGAGACCTACTTCTTAAGTACCTACCTACTTATCAAACAAAAAAACCATCAAAATCAATTATTATTAATCATTATTGAATATATTTTCAATTAGATAGGTATATTTCTGAAGCTCAAAAGGTCTCTTTTATTGTATTAATTATATATTATTACATACATTACAATATTTTATTTTGCCTAGAACGAACTAAAGCATTTTCCCTTATGTGGGCAGAAATAAGTAAATACAAAAAGGTCGGAAGTTCCATGTCACGCGTTATATTTACAAGAGAAAATTAGAACTGTTTGAATAGCTCTACGAGTATCTAGGTATAACATCCGACCGAGTTATTGAGCATTGCACCTGCAGTTCAGGATTGCCATAATAGTAATTCAGTAAATAATTGGCCACGTAATAAGGTGCAGCTTTGTCTCGAAATGTATAAAAAAAAAGGATGAGCAGCTGTACCTACTGCAAGCGTTCGACCTGCATGCAGTCGGTCCAACTCGTGCGTAATACAGTGTGTGCAAAGCTGTGTTATACCTAGTAACTCAATGCTTCATAAATATTTTATTAGTACTGCAAGTATATATCAAGAATATAACCCTCTCATTTAAAACTAGCGGTCCGTCCTATGTTCGCACGTGTGAACATAAAATAATAGCATAAGTTAGTCAGGGATAATGTAGCATTCTAATGGTGAAAGATTTTTTTATCGAACTAGTCGTTTTTGAGTTTATTCTTACAAACAACAATACAAAAATACAAATCTTCTCTCTCTAAAATATTAGTACCTAATTAATACCTATTGGTGGCTAAGTTTACTTTTCCTAATTACTTTCGTCCTTTCTTTTTTTTAATTACAGCTAGTTTCCAATGCCTTTTATTTTGCAATAATAATCCAGTCTTTTTTTAAGTGCAGTTTTTACAATGTCCGTCCGTCCGTATGTGTCCGTTCCTTTCACATTGTAAGCAGCTTTGCGCCAACTTGGTGTTCCGTTCAAAATCACGTTTGTCCTTTATGGGTTTGTTGATTGAGGAATTAGGACCTACATCTAGCTAGAACCTTGCAAGTTATTTTTATGCCTATCTGGGTATACAGTAATTGTATAAACTAAATCATAGTACATAGATAGCTATAAAACCTAATTGACAGATGGTACTAGTGGACAAATATGGTGGAAAACGGGGATTAGATTAGAGCGAGTACCCGTGGGTTAACTGGTCTCACGGTACTGATCAGTTTTTTAACGGCTTCGTGTAATAACTGTACCTCACTTCACCGTACTTCGGTATGTCCAATAGGCCCTTTTGTGTCATGTGGGTAAATGCATCTAACGGCTTCCAACACTAACTATTCGTAGTCATGCATATGTCGTCGCACGCAGTGGCCTACATAAATGGTAACTGCCAGGCTGCCAGCGGATCTCGGATATCGTGAAGTTAGCCGTTTCGATGGGCAATGGAGCTTTTTCGAACTAAATTGCCTTTGCGCATCACACACGGCTAACTACACGACATGACAGCCGAGATCCGCTGGTAGTACAATACCTCCGGTTTCTCGTGATTTAAGAAAATAGAAAACTTTTTGAATTGATTTTATTTGTTAAAACGGTCATCAGACAGAGATTAGACAGACAGACATACAGTAAGACAAACGGACAATAAAGTAAAAAAAAAGGGCAATAAAGCGATTCTACTTAATTGTGTTATCGGCTCCGAACCGCGCCTCGCCCACTATATAAAATGCTACCAACCGAGTAGTAAGGTACGGAACGTAAATAAATAAAAATAATGATACCTTCTTCCGGCCCTATTATGAATTAACATATCTCGAAATCTCCAGAGACGTATTGAATTCAAATTACCACAAACGAAACGACAAGACAAGACACGTGGGTGCCGGCGGTGGCGCCAGGCTTCGCTTGTAAATACACATGTTACCGGTGTACGCAGTTCCGTGGAAAGTTGAGAGATAATTTGTTGATTAGGTAATGATTATTTTATCAAAAAAAGTGGTAAAACAATAAAGTTACTACCAACCACGACAGCGTTTTTTTTTTGTAACATCTTCAAAACCAGCGATTGGTGATAGATTCGATAAAGATAAATATCACTGTACAAGTAATATAGCCAATAACAAAGGTAAGTTACATGACAATAAAAGTGGGTTTTTTCAATTGGCGCCACCAGAAGATTTTGTAATTAACGCAAAAATTACATTCTATAGTTAGTTAATGTGTGTTGTTTTTCAAAATTAAACTATAGTAGAAATATGAACTCTTTGTTGTCTGAAATAAAATATGTTTATTTATTGTAATCTGCGTGAGACTATTTTCTTTTTTATATTTTTCATCATCATACCACCCTTATACGACCACTACCGATCTCTCCCAAAGAGTGCTATGGCTTTCACCATCCACCGACTTCCTGTAGACGCAGTCCACCGAGTGTCTATATTTGAATCTACTTACATTTAATTCTTCTATGCAAATTTTTGTAATGTAGTGGTCCAATGCAATTTATTTATTATCCTTGAAAAGTCCCTCAAAACTCTAACGAATTTCAAAGTTTTTTGGTCGTTTCATACCAATTTTAATGTAGTTTTCGATTCATTTCAAGCAAAACTTTGACTACATTATTTGATTTTTAAAATTTGAACACTATATAATTATATGTTGAACATAACCGCTATATCGGTATACCCCATCTGAATACCTATCTATAGATTACATTTCAATCGAACTTGTAATTTCGAAATGAATCTACGATTTTAGGTTCACCGTGTGGTTTTAAAGTGGCTAGTTCGCTAGATCTGTTGTTAACTTGTTTTGTTACAGTATTCCAACTACATAAAAGAGGTGCATTGTTCTAGCTAGAGCATGCACCGGACGTACGATGCACTAATCGGGAATTCCTTTGAACTGTGGTTGTTGTAACAACAGCTGCCGCAGTTGTTGATGTTGGCGCTTTTGATTACCCTCCAGGAAACTATCAACTTTTCATAGCTTTCATATTTAAAATATGAAAGCTATGAAAATATCTTTTTGGAACTATAATATTATTATAGTGTTTACAAGTTACCCAAGTATCAATCGACAGCAGCCAAGATTTTACTTAATTATGTATTGTGGTAGGTAGATATAAGAAGGTAGATAGTACCTACCGATCGATGTTGATATTTTAATAGAGCATTTCGCTTCGAACTGAGATCGCGATGTCCAAATCATGCATTTATCTATAGACATGTTAAATATTGGGTTAGTGTCAAAACATTCTGTGATAGACATTTTATGCAGTTTTTATTATATGCATTTTCAAAACTATAAATATACATGTACTTACTTATATTTATATTTTAAAAAATGCATATAAGGAAAATTTGTACATACAAAGCCATACCGCCTAAATTGCCAACGAAACATCGTTCGCTTAATTTGCTCGATCAACAATCAAAATATTTTTATAATCAAAAAATCAAAATCAAAATGTATTTATTTTGGAACAAAAAACTTATAGTACAATAACAACACAAGAAGAACGATAATATCCGCGGAAGCTTAACACTGTGTCGCGAACACTAACGCCCACCTCCAAATATTTCAGGATCCAAATAAATAAACAAGAGATAGGTACAATACAAATATAAAGACGTTAAGCTACAAAATAAGTATGAATGTGTGCTGGTGTTAATGAGTATGTGAGGGTGTGTGGGTGTGTGGGAGGGTGAGTGTGTGAGTGTGTGGGAGTGTGTATGTGGATTTCCTTGTTCCTCCTAGTCTCGTAAGAGTCTAGTTATCACAGCGGGAAATCCAACAGTGTGTATGTGTGTGTGTGTGTGTGTGTGTGTGTAGGGTATGTGTGAGGGTGTATAAGTAGGTACATTATTAAAAAAAACTTTCACCTAGGTATTAGTATCCTCAGAGGCTTTCTAAATGATGCGATTGTGGATGTGTTGATATAAAAAGTAATAAATACCTTACCTATTACCTAAAAACCAAACCGTCTTACCATATCTGGGGTGAGTGTATCTTCTAATTTAATTTTACGGTAGGTATGTAGTGACCACTCGCGACCCCTTTGTAATAAAAGTAAATTATGATGTTTATAGGGCTTTACTAAGTTGAATGATAGATTAGATAAAGCACTTATTGTTTATGTTATGACTCTGAGACACGCCTCATATACATCAAAATCTATAAAAGACGTTGAGCGAAAGCTGAAATTTCATGTAAGGGTATAGTTAGGTCCCTTTTTTGAGTTATTTATATGTTTTTAAAACACGGTTATCGGCATGTTTTTGTAAATTTCTTGGCATAAATGTAAATACACGATCCATTTGGTCTTAGCAATATAATATTATTGTATTTTCCCTGTTCTAATCCAAACCACAGTCCAATCCAAACCCATGTCTTGTCTTGTCATCTCAAGCGAGCCGTTAACATCAAAATTAGAATCATAGCTCCCGGTTCGAATGAGAAAATGCCTAAAAATATTTATTTTGAGCTCTTTAACGTATCGTAGATAATACCTATCATTCAGTTAAATTTATTTTTATGGTAAGTATATTCTAAATTGCATTCCATTGTGTGCAGTTGTTAGAATCTGAATATAAAGTGGCTGAATTGGTTCTAAGAGCTCAAGTACTTGGCACAATAAAATCAATTGATTTTAGCGTCCTAGATAGTAGTACCTAGTACGCAGTGTATTCAGGATGTTTGTTACCCATTGAATCGATTCAATCCATCTATAAAAGTCTAGTCAGAGAAACACTTATTATAATGTTGTGATTATGTTGACGTTACTTAAAACTTTGGATAGAAATTGCATAGGTAGGTAGGTGGTACTTAATTAGATTTTTCTTCATATTTCATTATTTTAGGAAAAGGAGTTGTTCCACGTAGTATGGAGCCGGGCCTTGGTCTTTTGTAAGGGTCTAGATAGTTAGATAATCATTAAAAAAACCATTTATCACTGTTTATTTATTTTATTTTGGCTTCTTTCATAACCTTAAGTATGTTTATCTTTGTGAAGGAGTGCAACACAATGCAAAACAACATGGCGGGTTTAACGAACAACTGGGTTGTTAGGTACTGTCAAAGTCAAGATGCGTCACGATCATTGGCTAATAGCTGTCATGGCGGACCTCTAGTGTTCCCGTTTTAGGGAACTCAACACAAAAAAACATTTTTCCTTCAGAACTTGTTTGTCTACCTACTTAAAAATAAAATTGTTTGTTGTAACTGCTAGTCTTATATTTTTATCTAATTTTTCTATGGTGTTATAAAGACCTAGGCCACTTTGAAATTGGTCCTTTAAAAACAACTCTCATCGATCATACGCATACGTTTGTAATATGTAGATATCTATAGAGAAACGAGATCTAACACTTAACATAACATATTACCTACTTTTATATACCTACATTGTAATTTGAATAAATCTTACTCATACAAAATGTTACTGCAAAAATGTAGTAGTATGTAGTTTCTCTTATTTCATCGACTGATTGTGTGACAAGTGATAGTAGGTAATTAATCGGATGCAAGCTCATGTTTGCGCGTCTCCACCGGCGCATGATGTCCACTTTCCCTCTTTTCCCAAACATTCTTTGTAGGAATGTTAACAATGATAATTTAACCGTCACACTGATCGGTTGCCACTTCATCATCACATCTTTTTGTCATTACATACTGTTGAGTAAGGATTTAATTAATCCGTTGGGTATCACTTTTCATCAGCATCTGTAGATGCACGCGCTTTGTTTGCTGTTTCTCATTGGGTAACACAAATCGGTCTTTGTTGTTTTGTTTCGTTTAGTTTCGTGACGTCAATTGCACATCAAGCTTTCTTTATTTCATGTTTGTTAATGTTTATGAGCTTTGTTCATAAACATAGTAGGTACCTAACTATAAGTTAAACCTCCATCATGTGTCTTTCAAATCTGTCATCCTCTTTCCAGAATGTTAAGGAAAGACAATATTTAGCTAGCCGCTAAAATGACAGTTTCCTTTAAAAATAAGGGCCTGAGAGTGCTACTAAAGCAAAGTCAAGTTCAATTTAACTGGGATCGCTTTATTCGCCTAGGTACCTAGTTTAATGTATTCAAACACCTTGCCAAGTTGTATTGCAACTAATGGGGAGGCAAATTAGAAATTCCAATTTGTGAGCGTACAATCGTTATTTTACTAAATTGTTTATTTAGTCTTTACAGCCTTTCGCTTTAAAAGTTTTAACTGTACCTAGATGAAATAAAACCATCTGCAACGAAACATTTCAAGCCGCTACAGTTCCTATTCAAATATGTCCTGTAGGCCAACCATGAACATTTTCGTCACATAATTCCTCAATTAGTTCCAAAGACGACACATGACAGTGAGTGATCTAACTTGTATGAAACTTCATCAAAACGCGAACGTACAGGTACACAGGTAACAGGTTGCCACTGCTTCGGTTTTAGTTCGTGTTTCTTTCGACTCCGAAGTTACGGACGAAATTGTTCATGGTTGGCCTGCTGAGTGCCTAGATTTGTTTTAGGATTGCTTATCTAAAATTATCTGCGTACCTTGGTACAGCTAAATCATATGTCTGCCCGCGCGCCCTACATCTCGGCGTGATCAGACCGCATTCCTATACAACGCAATCAACCAGAACGACTGCGCGGATATGACGTCTTTCAGCAATATCGTATAGCAAATTAAATGTCCTCCACGCTAAATCCCCATTATTACCCGGCCTGCCTATACTACAGTCGTGGTTTGGATTTGAAAGTTAAGGTTATTATGAAGTTTCGAAGAAAATTGTCTTGTGGTGATAGGTATTTGTAATAAATTTAATAAGTAGATAACCTAATAATAGAATGAGTAGCTAGTGCACCAGATACACCATATTTATTTTTCTATTTCTTTAATACCTACATAATTATAATAGCCACATACATAAAAACAAAGCTCTATAAAAAATCAGGAACTTCTACTACCTTTGCCTGTGTAGAAGCTATTCGGCAATGTCTTCTATGCAATAACTATTCTTTCACTTCGAATCGATGCTTCTTTTTTTAAGTTTCTATTGACACCATCTAGTTTGGTTAACTGGGACTGATTTAAATACGCTTTCAAGCTACGTTTATAGATACGCAATTCGCATTACTTATCAATAATTGGCTGAGATGAGATACTATAGTTGCAGGTTTGATTACCTACTGCAACAGAGCAAGTGTATGCTGAAGCAAGTGTATGATCTCTCTCCCTCTCTACTGATTTGTATTTTTCTCATTTTCAGAATACCTAAGTAATATAATATACTTATAATAATATTTTGCAATACACAACAAAGAACCATAATGTAAGGCTTTGATGCCGTCAGCAATTTTAACCCGGTATATAGGTACGAGCTCTTACTGCTCTAAAAAGTCTTGAGTTTAGAATTGCATTATGAGCTTAGTAGCAATCCGGATCCAACCCCACAACATGCTTGTTTCGTGTGTATAAAATATAGGCTAGGTCTACGCTGCTAGGTGGTGTTTATTCATGAAGTCTCACTTTACCATTGTATTCGATTTCAGGCGAGTCTCCGTCAGCTAGACCTGTCTCTGCTGTCTGAGCTTTGGTCGCTCAGCGAGGCCATGGCGTCGTGGCGACGGCAGCTCGAGCGAGGCCCGCGCCTACGCCCCGCACCGCCGCCGCCGCCCCCGCCGCACTATCTCCGCACATAGCGCAATAGGTGAAGAAAACCATAGTGCAATTGAGAAAACTATAGTGGATTGGAGAAATCCAAGTGGAATAGACTATCAAAGTAGAGTGACCGTAGTTGAGTGGAATAGACCCTAATGGAATGGTGAAAATCATAGTGGAGTTGAAGAAACCCTAGTAAAGTGAAATAAAACAGCATAGTGCAGTGGTAGATAGCAGACTTTGAATAATTTATGACAGAGTTAGCAGCCCAAAAGCTATATTGTTCGTGTCATGCAGAGTAACCTGCATTTGCTTCTGATTATCATAGCTAAAATCTAGTAGGTATTATAAATCTATAATAAACTAAACCTGTTTCTTCACTCGCACCTTAGCATTGTGCAGCATAAGATTATGAGATTAAACCGCTGCTGTGACGAAACAGCAAGGAATTTTTATACTACGAGTTTATAAATTCCTTGCGAAAATCCAGTTGTTCAAAGAGTTGATTTTATCTGAATATATCACAAAATTAATCCTTCATGTTGTGTTGTGTTAATCATGCGTTGCTTGCTGTCACTGTCCAATTATAGAAAACGATCTATAAAAAAAGTATGAATACAGATTGAGAATATTGGAACAATTTTTCTTTGCCATCTAGAACTATAAGGTCCCTCCCTGGGCGGTAGGAGGTACTCTAAGCTCTCATAATTTATTAGCAAGTTTTTTTTTTAATTTGCTAGTTTAATAACAGCGGATAGTTTGCGTAATGTTTATAAGCATTTTATTTGATAAATATAATGGTAAGACTACCACTCTGCAGTAGGTTGGTACATAAACTGCATGCAGATATAAAATTGACAACACTAGGTTCATGATCAGATATTATTATTATATTATGCCTATTATTTAGGTAAGTAGGTCCAGATTGAATTTTTCTTATTAAGTATTGTGTGGACTGTATCTTAAAAAATAATTCTATTCTATGTGCCTAGTTTATAAGTTAAAAATATAAAATACCTACAGTCTGGTTTTTTTTTTATGAAAGGTTTACGATTCGAGATTTAAAAAAAAAAGTTGTTCCGATTGCTTTGACAGATGGCGCTATCTGCCCTACTGCCATACTGGGAAAGGTTATCAAACAAGAAAAAAGTTGGTAACTCCGTTTTTATTTCGTCTCGTGTCAAGCGGAAGGTTGTGGGTGCATGTCCTGCTTGAGGCAAAATAATTTAACTCCAGTACGACCAAAGTTAATGTACTACGTAGTACGTACTATGAATTTGACACCAGCCAGAGGTATGACAGACAGTGACAGCAGGAGCAACCAATGTTGAATTCCCTACACAGAAGAATTCCCTACACATTCACCATTGCTCGCCAAACGTAGTGCTTACATTCTCTTGAGCTACCGCCATGTAAATAGACAGCTTTTTATATAATAACTTGAGACGAAAACCCCTTATTCAAGTCGGAAAAGGTAAACAAACAAATTAATGTGACATTGTCAATGTCACATTTTGTATAAGTACATATCACAGAAAAGCAAAACGTTTGGATCGATAATACTTGTATCTGCGCGGTTTCCCTTGTGGTACTAATCAGAATCAGACCTACTATAAATTAACAGAGATCAACAGAAGCAACAGATTAAAGCCGAGTAGAATAGTGTCAGTCATGTTATGTCTCAGAATAATAGTACGGCCTGCGAGTTGACAGCTATAGGGATGATCCATATTTAATAAACATAGTTATCGATGTAAGTAGTAGTAATTAATATTAACGGTAAAATTTATCGAAAGGAAAACATCGATATCCAAAATATCGAGATATTAGGTGGTAAGACGTTTTATAGTGATCCATATGATTTAGAACTTTCATTAATACTTCATTTCGGAACAGTGCACGCACGTGTTCTTTTTTCCGCCGCGGCGGGAACGCACTGGGTGTAATGGGACATTTGTCTCAGATCCTCCATTGTCTTACTGTTTTGACATTGTTGATGTCGACAGACATTGTGAAAATTGTGGTAAACTCAGCCACAGACGCCACAAATTAAAAGAAGAAGAAAATGTTTCAAGTGGTTACCACTTGTATATAACGTTGGAAAAGGCTTAAATGAAGCTATTCAGTGTGACATTCTAATTTAGTCTGCATTCCGGTAAATAAAAACTACAGAAATAATTTCACTTATTTTATTTTATATTTATCTAGGAATTTTATGATTAAAGAGATGTACCTAATGAGAGGTTTTCGATTCGAGATTTAAAAAAAAAGTAGTTCCGATTGCTTTGACAGATGGCGCTATCTGCCCTACTGCCATACTGGGAAAGGTTATCAAAACAGAAAAAAAGTTGGTAACTCCGTTTTTGTTTCGTCTCGTGTCAAGCGGAAACTTGTGGGTTCATGTCCTGCTTGATGGAAAATAATTTAACTCCAGTACTAATAAAGTTAATGTACTACGTAGTACGTACTATGACTTTGACACCAGCCAGAGGAATGACAGACAGTTACAGCTGGAGTAACCAATTTTGAATTCCCTACAGGATTGTCTTTGGCTATCTTGTCAAAACGACATGGGTCTTCCCCTTTTTAATTATTTTTCTCGTGTTATTTTTAGTTTTATTGCATAAATTTGGTGGCAGTTTATCCAATTTAACTTGTTTACTTAGCACAAGTGTTAGTAATTGAAATGGAGGGGTAATGTTGGTTGGTAATTTAGTCAAAGACTTTCCAGGAGAATTTTGAAAGAAAAGTCATCGTTTCTTTCCAAATTTCGTTTGTTTACGTTGCTAAGCGACAATCAAACTAATACACTTGACACTGGCAAAATTGTGGCAAACTAGCCACAGAGGCCATAAAAGAAAAGAAGAAGAAGAAGAATTCCCTACACATTCACCATAGCTCGCCAAACGTAGTGCTTACATTCTCTTGGGCTCGCCAGTTGAGCTACCGCCATCTAAATAGACAGCTTTTTTTTTAATAACTTGAGACGAAACCCCATATTGAAAATTTTTATTACGTATTCGGGAAAAAAAAACTTTATATTTGAACCACCCTGTATCTTCTTGTGTCTACCTAGTGTCTTCGAACAAAATTTTTAGTAGAATACTTAAAATAAGAATAATAGCGTGAAGGGTCAATAGTTTCGATAGGACTATCGACTATTAAGACTGATTTTTAAGTCGACAGTGTCACAATAGTAGGTATTCGCACAACACTAGTCAGGACCACATAACAATTTTGTTTTTATTATTTATTTCATCACATTGAAAGGAATAGGTACTTAAAGAAATATGATTGGTTTTTTACGTCTTTACCCAACGGAAACTGCCATGAAAATTCGTTTTTCATGGCAAACCTAGGTGTACGCTAATAGCCACAAATGTCGCACTTACCTAGTGGTAGGACCCACCAATATGGACTCTTGTGGGTGGGTAGCACAGCAGTGCCAGATATTCTACCTCCAAGCAGTAGTGTGCAAGAATTACTGTGTTTAGGTTTGAAGGGCACTGTAGCAAGTGAAATTACTGGGCGAAAGAGACTTAAAGTCTTGGGGTGATGAGCGCAGTGCAGTGCCACGCAGCATGACGCTCGTGACGTAGCTAACTAAATTGTTCCTAACAGATCAACGAAGCTATGTACTGTTCCGCGTAGTCACCATTTGGATGGGTGACCGACAGTGGCAATTTTAACTGAGCGCTCCCGTGCTTCGGAGGGCACGTTAAGCAGCCGGTCCCGGCTTTTTTAAAGTTGTTAGGTCATGACAGAGGCCTTCGGGCGGCATAAAAACTGTCACCAGAGTTGGCCGCTGCCTCATACGAACTTACTTAGGTACTCTAGTGCCACACAGAACTTTAGAAATTCTGATATGGTCAGGCGTGGCGCTTATCATCAGGCGGGCGACTGCCGGCGACGTGATGCTCTTGATAGTCTTGTCACTTACTAACATAAAAAAAAAACTTAACTTTTCCAGGTGCTTTGTTTACTGGCGAAATTGTGGCAAATATGCCACAGAGTCCATAAACGAAGAAGAAGAAGAACTTTGATCACAGTTACAGACAAACGTAGGTACAGAGGAGCCATATAAATAAAAGAAGAAGAAAACTCTTCTGGCCTTATAGTATGATTTACATCGAGTCAGTAGCAAAGTCAGTACTGACCGGCCTGATAGACTCGCGTACTGACCCTTTGTATAGATCTCTCAACGGATCTCGGCCGTCGTGAATTTAGCCGTTTCGATGCGCAATGGAACTTTTTCAAAATAAATTGTCTTTGCGCATCACAAACGGCTAACTTCACGGAAGCCTAGATCCGCTGTGCGAACTATAAACAGAGAAATTCAGTTCTCAAAGTCAGCACCTCAGCACTGACTTCATTTGAAGTCAGTCACTGACCAAATGTAAATAGCACCTATAATTAGTTTCGCGCCTGTCTGTTTGTTTGTTTCTTTGTTTGACTGACTGAATTGTGTGTTTGTGATTGTACACTGCCTGCGCTGCTGATTACGTTCTCCTTTTTTTGATTTAGATTTACTTACGTAAAATAATAAAAAAATCTGTAAATTCGGCTGTACATAACAAGTTTTGCTATAGAGACGAATGTTTGTCTTTAAAGTGATTAAGTAATATTTTCAACCTATGTCAGAAACTTCAATACAAACAAGTCAAGCTAAAGAAGAGCTACCGCCGTCTAAGATCCCCGACTCTGTAAAGGTATATATTTTTTTAGCATTCCTTGAGCTAGTAGGTGCAAGCAACTTCGAGCACCATTTATTAATAATCTATATAATACCCGACATATTTATCTTCAATCAAAGATGCTAAACACCTGTAAGCTCTATTAAGAGCTCTTGGTGCAACAATCAATTTGTAAGTTTTGTATGAAAACAGTTCACAATTGAGCAGCAATGCATGCAATAAAGCTCACTGTAAGGCAATAATCAGTCTTCTAAGCCTGGGAGTTACAGTAATGACCAGAGTAATTTTTTTTACTATCAGTTTTAAGCAGGTAAGTTTATTCTACCTATCTACATTCTGATTTGTACATGCAAACATTATTCAAGTATGGAATCCTATGGTAGGTGCCTGAAGGCAGGTTAAAATCAGTTTATAAAAAAGCAAATTTCCGTTATTAAAAATAACAAAAATTTTGCAGCCCTAAAGTTTTATTAATATACTCTTGTTTATGTAACTTACGTAGGTACTTAGTTTATTTAGCCTTATTTAAAAATGTAAATGTAACTACTTAGCACTACTATTTAGTAATTTTGGAACTTGGTTTTATCAATGTGAGGAGGGCGTTGGTTCTCGCGACACAGTATTTTACTTCTGCGTTTACCATCGTTTTTCATTGTTAATGTATCACTTGTTATATATTCCAAATAAAGATATTTGATTTGATTTGATTTGATTAATTCTATTTCAGAAAATAATATCAATGGAGAAAGAGAATGAAAACAACTCAAGGAAATCCAGAATTGATCTCAATGCCTTGCCAACTCGTCAATACCTGGATCAAACAGTTGTGCCTATACTTCTGCAGGGATTATCTGCACTAGCTAAGGAAAGGCCCCCAGACCCCATAAACTACTTGGCAGCTTACCTCCTAAAGAACAAGAATACATTTGACAATAGCACTGCGGGATCCAACAACAATGCCCCTGCAAACCCACAAACATAATGACTAGGTTATTTAAAGAGAATAACATGCATAGCATTGAGGGTATTGCTCAATTGCTGTAAAGAATTCAAAACGTTTTACCAATGTGCCTATCTCACAAAGTTGCTAATATAATTCTGAAACTTCTTATTATATTGCAGAAAGTATGAAAAGCTGATCATAATGTTTCTTGAGTATTTTAAACAATTTATTCAATACTATCAATGGTAGTGTTAATTAAATGAAAACGATAAATAACTTCACATCACAACAATTAATCAGTAAAATATTTTTTATAGAAAATTTACTCATTTTCTAAATTTACTGTCGGCAAACCTACAACTGAGAATTTGTGCCCAAAAGCAATAAATAGAAGTAAGAATGTGACTGTTTTGTAGAATTCATTAATGATCTTGTGTCTGACTGAACAAAGTGTGCATGCATGTTTTTTCTCTATTAGGTAATTTAGTTGGGTTTATTCAGACTGTTTTGAAAGAAAAGGTTAGAATAGTATGTTCACACTTCTAAGCAGCTGGATAAATACCTGCCATTGATGTTCATACTACTGTATTGGCTTATGCAGGAGAGTTGCTAAGGTTTTTAGAAAACAAGTATGGTTATGTTGTAGTTTAGTTTAGTTAATCTTACTTAGCACCAATGCATACCATCAGTGCAGTCTGACAAACCTTAAAATATGAAATGTATGCTTAGTTGGTAATCAATTTACGATTTTTCCTTATTAAGCCAATAATAAGAAATAAGTACGTAGGTACCTATGTTGAATGTAGAAGTAATTTTATTTTGCTATTTTATAATAAAATAGTTGTAAGGCAATGTGGTGGATTTTTCTCAGACTTTTAGTTGTAGGACTTGTAGGTAAGCTATACCTGGAAATGGAGAAAGTGGGCTTTTTGTCCAGAAATCACCTTTGCACCCCTGCAAGCACAAGCGAAATCCCCTGTGATGATCCCCATCATCACAGGGGATTTCGCTTGTAAACAATGAAAAAACTAGTAGATACACAATCACAATATTATTATGTACCTATGAGTATAATGAATCAAACATCTTTTTGCTCTGTCTCTTCCAAGAACTTCTGCCTATGCATCAACCAGGAGTCGTTATCATCTCCTGCTTCATACTCGGGTTCTACAGAGGCCGGTTCGAACCGCAGGACATCGGTTTCGATGCTCTCGTCCGTGAGTGAGGGGACAGAGTCATGGACGGGCAGCGGCACCGGCTCCGGGGGTAGGAACTCTGCCATGTACGCGGTGACGTTGCGAGCACGCCACACCGCTATCTTACCTGTGGGACGCAGGAATTGTTACCTCTAGAAAGATTACTGCTAAGCTTTGCTGTCAACTAAATTTTTGAGGACAAGAACGCAAAAGCGTTAGTGACTTGTAAGATCTCGATGACAAGCGCCTTCTTAAAAAGAACCGTCCTAAGCCTTCCTATACATACACTTACAATTCTTTAGGTCAGTTGCATTGTGCGCCCTGTAACAGGATCTTCAAAACTAAATTTGGGTTTGCGAGTCATCTACGCTCTCATGTCCGGAGCTAACAGGGTTCGCCGTTGACGGATACGTCAAGGAGGACATCATCATCATCACGTAAGGACTCGCTAGGGGGCACGGCTCACATTCTTCTCGATTGCATAGTTTTGATTGACAGTCGTATAAAAAAACGGCGTGGATTCGAACCCGGGCTGCATCAATGGATTTTTCTATTTTAAAAAATACATGCGCAATGCTCTCAAACTGACTGGCTGATTATGATGATGATTACCTATCTTATCTGAAAATATATAGTAAGACAACTCGGTAAAACTACCTACTTTATATGTCATAAAACGAATATGCCATATCCAGAATCTGTCTTACCTATTTAAGATCATTGAACCTGACAAACTCATGGAATAAGTTCCACACATAAAAAAAAAAACATATACTTTTTTTTTGTACGTAATTGTACTTAATAATTAGTAATCCTTGTTAGAAATCGAAAAGGCAGCGCTCGGCACGTGTCAGTGACCCGCGGGTCAATAACCCGCGCTCCTTGACCTGCGCGTGTCAATGACCCGCTACGGGGCGCGCACACTCGAATATTTCATTATTACGCCGTTAACTCGATTCTCAACAATGATAAATAATAATTGAGCAGAAAAACGTAATCGATTTTTATTTGTTTACTTGGGATTTTTAACACAAAATATACAATAAATATATATATAGGTACACATATATTTTTTTTACGTGTGGAACCTATCCCTTAAGTTTGTCAGGTTGATAATGAATGACCCTGTATAGCAACACATAACTTATTTGTAGTGAATGCTAAAAAGACATGTGGCTCTCCCACCTAACATACTTCTTTTGCAAAGGCTGAAGTTAGGTATCTAATTACCTATTGTTCTGGTTGATGTGAACAACGCTTTGTGTTCAATGTCAATCCCACAATCTTTGTGAAACATCAGATCCTTCTTACCCGCTCGACCGCTCTCACCAATTCGTATCCCCTCCCTGCCAACGCTTTTTACAATAGTGCCGGAGCCGAAACTTCTAGTGGCTTAACTCCGTCTCCAAAGTTGGAGCACTAGTTCATTGCACGAATTGACCTTTTTCATGTAGTAGGTAGGTAGGTACCCTAAATACCTAGGTAATATATCTCACCCAAAGTCTCGTCGACCTCAATCTCTTCTTCCCCTCCTTCCTCTTGCTGCTCCTTTAGATCTTTATCGTCCTTCTCCTCTTCCCCTTCGCCAAACTCCTCCAAAGTCGGGTCTTTGATCAGCAGATAGAAGCCATGCTGCATGCAATTAGTATCGAACACGAAGCACCCAGGGCCTTTAGGCTTTCCCTTCAACCAGGAGCCGTGGTAACGCACACGCGGGTAGATGATCTGCCCTGGCCCTTCGATGACTCCCTCTACCCAGGTGCCCATGAATTTGACTTGAAATTCAGCGAAGAAGTAAGTTCCTAGGCCGTGTCTCCTGCCTTGAATTAAAAACCAGTGAATAGAAACGTTTTTTAAATGCATGTGTATTTAGGTAGAAACCTTTCTACCTAAATACATGCATTTAAAAAACGTAATTAGGTAAGGTACTTCTACTAGTACTAGTAGGTTAGGTAGTACTACTTAACTCAGTCTCACAGTATTGGGTGGGACCTAAGTAAATTGTTTCATGTGATTACAGAGGCCTACCTACCCTTGAACCAGGCACCTTCGTAGATGTCTCCATTTGGGTAGTAATAAGCACCAAAACCTTGTTTAAGGTCATGGCGCCAGTCCCCTTCGTAGCGCGATCCGTCTGGGTACAACATCTGTCCGACACCGTATTTCATGGCTCTGCGCCATTCACCTGAAATTTAGAGAAGCTTCGTTCGACCTTCTATTCTAGGCAAAGATTTTAATTTACACTAACTAGGTATTGTGTACCATAGCAGAATCATGCATCAAAAGTAGTTTATGGGTGTGTTTCCACCAGAGATGTGTGAGGATGTGTAGCGAGAAATATTATGTTTGTTAGGAACTTTCCTAGCCTCGCTCTGCCTATCACACACACTACACACTACACATCCTCGACCGCTCAGCGGCCTAACACTTCTCCGGTGGAAACATTCACACCGTTTTTCAGCCTCGCTACACATCCTCGCACCACCCAGCTGCCTCGCACATCTCTAATGGAAACGCAGCCTAAGCATCACAGGTTTTACGTACCAGTTAAATGAAAGCTTTGGAAAAAATACATTTTTTACTAGGCTAGGACTTTGTCTGAAGCTAGGACATACCTTCATACCGAGCGCCGTTCTTAAAAACATAGAGTCCTTTGCTATTCCTCATACCGCGGCAGTAGCATCCCTGGTAGAAGTCACCGTTAGGAAGAACCGCCCACCCCTCACCATGGCGCTCGCCCTCTGCACTGCGACCTCCTACATAAATCTAGGGAGCAGCAATTATTTATGATAACAAGCCTCATCGCAAATATTTCTCTATCCTCATCGCTATAAGTAATAAATAATTTTATTGCGTACTCCAATTGTGTCTTCATCCTCTCCTTTTTCACCTTTTTCCTCGGCCATGTCTCGCTGAGCGTGAACCAATCAAGGAATTTATAAGTACTAATACGTAGTACTTGTTAGTTACATGGAACCAATTTGTTTATAAAATCTAACTTTTTATAAATGAAAATTTTGGCACTTTCGTGCAAGGAACAATACAATATTATCCTTACGGATTTCGGGTAGGTACTTTCGTACTTTTGACAATCATCCGAATCACACCACAGAGTACCATCGTTTTACCATGACACCAAGGAATTTTTAAGTAAACAACTCATAATTGATAGATTCAGGCGTTACTTTGCGGAAATCCATTACAAGATAAAAAACAGACGAAAAATCTCTCTTTGGCTCTAGCGCCGACACGGAGCAACACGTCTGCCGGAGAACAAATCGAGGGTCCTGTGGAGTTAACTGTGGTAACTCTGTGACCTCATTAGTTAGAGGGTTAAGCGGAATAGTACTAGAGATTTTTCGTCTGTTTTGTATCTTATACAACTCATCTTATATTATCGTACCTAACTTACTGTCTGTCTAAATCTCCGTCTGATGACCGTTTTTTTAACAAATTCACAAGATTCTAAAAGTTCACTATCTTCTAAAATCATGAGATGATGATGATGATGATCAATTCTTTTACGTCCATGATTTTAGCTAGATATGTAATATTTAATGTATGGTACCTTATTACACCTACTACTTCCCTGTTAGGGGTCATGGCTTGAACGGCTATTTGGGTCATTAGGTTAAGCTGACGTTTTGAAGTTATTTAGAAGCTCTTCTCCTTGAGCGTCCCCCGCGACCGCGTTCGACGGTTGCTCCACTAGTACTTTTTCTATTTAGATTCGTATTTCTAGCATTTTTAATTCTTGTTAAAAAATAAAACAAAGCCAATTTTTTAATAACACAGCGTGCAAACACATATTTATTTCAATAAATTAATCACATAATCACTGAAGCAAAGGCAGGCATTCATTCGTGAGTTCGTTTTGATAATATCGATAAGTTTGTAGTTAGGTAGGGTCAAGGAGGCAACGGTGGCTCAATCGGACACAGTGACTCATTCATGTTACTACCCGAAAGAAGTGCTCGATATTGCTCTCGTTGTCACACAATACAAGCGTGTGAACCCCAAACACGGTCTAACCAATCGGTCGGCAGGTCAAGCGCCATACGGCGGTGTTACAGTGTGTAAATTACTTTTTGACTTAAGTTTCTTTTGTTTTCATACATCAGGTTGTGATAATTTGTATTGCCTTTTATATTTTCCAATTACTTGGTACTTTAGTCTTCTCATTCATGCAGTTGTTTAACGTAATTATTATTTGACTCGAATGCTGCGATCAAATATTTTCAAAATGGCATAGTCGTACACAGTGGTTCAATTTTAAGAAGTACACAGTGACTCTAAGTATATAATATTATTTTCCGATTGATTTTATTTTTCCTACCATTTCTTAATGTTCTAACTAGAGTTGACAAGACTGAACCATTGCGCAATTATTTTAATTGTTTTTTTTTTCAACCCATATTGTCCCACTGCTGGGCAAAGTCTCCCCCAAATCCTTCCATCTGTCTCGATCTTTAGCAATCTCCCACCACTCCATCTCAAACACATCAAGGTCGTCCCGCCAGCGCTTCCGCAGCCGACCTTCCTCCGTCTCCGTCGCCTTCCATCCTCAGGCAGCCATGGTGTGATCGTGTGGGCCCACTTTTCAGGGTGCATTCTACTAACGTGGCCCGCCCAGTCCCACTTAAGCTTAGCTGTTTTGTTCCCTACATCGGCAATGCCAGTCATTGAACGTAGCATAGTGTTTCTCACTCGGTCGATGCGTTTCAGCCGAGGACGCTACGTTCTATTGCCCTCTGGTAAATCTTGAGTCTGGACTTCTGCAACTCGGTCAGCGACCATGTCTGCGCACCGTAGGTTAGGACGGGCAGGATACACATGTCGATAAGTTGGCGCTTTAATGTTATAGGAAGTTCGCCCTTCATGTGCACCTTCATAGACCAGTAGCTCTTCCAGGCGTTCTCGATCCGGCGATCGATCTCCTTAGCTTGCCTGTTTTCGAAGCTCGCTAACTGGCCCAAGTAAGTGTATTCACCTACTACGACCCTACGTTTCGTGCTGTTAGACATGACCTGTGTTTTCGACCGGTTTATTAGTCCAACCTCAAGACTTGCCATGCTTAGTTCTTCTAGCATTTTTTACAGTTCTTGTGCTGTTGGGGCAAACAAAACGATGTCGTCAGCAAAACGCAAGTTAGTCAGGCGTTTGTCTCCGACTATATTTTCTTTTGTTGTCCAGGAGTCTGCTAACGTTTTGAAAACCTCTTCGAGAGCGCTTGTGAAGAGTATGGGGGAGAGTGGGTCACCTTGTTTTACACCCTTTTGTATTTTGAATGATGGACCAGTGGTATGTAATTTGATGTTAGCAGTGCTTTGGATGTAAACTATCTTAATTAAATCTATGTAGGTTTTTTCTATTTGCTGACTGTGAAGAGATTTAAATATCGCAGAGTGTTTTAGGCTATCGAAAGCCTTTGCATAGTCTACAAAAGCTATATGGAGAGGTTTATGGTACTCATTATATTTTTCGATGACTTGGTTTAATGTGTGCGAATGATCTACGGTGGAGAATGAAGGGCGAAAACCTGCTTGTTCAGGTGGTTGGTATTGGTGCAGCCGACCCTTTATACGATTTTGAATAGCTTTAATAAAAGATTTATATATATATATGCGAAACCAGGCTAATTCGTCTATAATTGCCTATTAGAGACTTATCTCCCTTCTTATGGAGGAGGACAATATTGGCGTGGCACATTTGAGAGGGGATTTGTCCTGTTTCTAAAATGGAAATAAATAAGTTAGTGATATGAGGTAGAAGAGTGCGCGAACCTATTTTAAGTTTTATTTTTGTAAAATTTAAAGAAAAAACGCGTCTTTGATGCATCTCTTAGTTTAAAAAATATAGTTAGTATAATACTAAAATCACGGTGTACTACAGGGGTTGAGTCACTGTATACACCTAGGTGTACACAGTGGCTCAATTCTCGATGTTTAGTTTTTGCCCTCTCATTTTACTTTAGTAATATTTAGTGTAATTATAATAATGCAGTATTGAACTAGAATACCTAACTAACGATCTATGCATGTTTCAGATAAATCCAATAATAATTTTCAGAATTTTTAGCCATTTGAAAAAATCAGAGCCACTGTAGCCTCCTTGACCACTGTAGCCTCCTTGACCCTACCTACTTAAATATTTGTAAAAACTGAGTGTTAAGAGTGAATAATAACTGACTAGAAACTACGTTATAGCAGTCCTCAGCACATATTTTTGATTGCAGGTACCTAAGTACTCGTAATTGAAAGATTGTGAATTTGTGATTTCACACACAATCGAGTGTCAACTTCGGCGATATTATGAATAAGTACCTACATAATTTTTTCTCACATGAAATCACAGACAAAAATCATTATCAGTTGGTAGGTTTGTTTTGTTGTATCAAGAGTCAAGACTACCAACTTAAGTACTACGTACCTACATAAGTAAGTACATGTACCTAGGCACTTTAGTAAAGATTTTATAGCCTCGTCTTCTAGGTTTCTAAATGAATCTAAATTTATTAAGATTAACTTATTATAATTATGATTAATATTTATAGAATATCGAATTTCCTGGGAAAATTAACGTAACTTATGGTAAGTAAGGTAATTAGAAACTAAGAACCGTTACATTAATGAGAAGTTACAAATGTATAATTAGTATCTATTTTGTACTTCTTTAGGATCTTTGAATTGTACCTAAGTTCTACGGCAAGATGGGTCACAATTTTTTAAGCCCTTTTCTACAAACTACAGTTATGTTGGTTTATAAACGGGGTCGACGCTTAAATCCGTTCTGTAGGTCACGGCATAAGACATCGAGGCGTTCGCAATGACCTCAATCAAGTCGAATTCCAAACAAACAACTTGATTCGCTAGAACAAGTTCATTAATTTCCTTTTGAACGTGTACATTTACATGAAGGTATCAACGCGGTGGATGAGCTTGTTGCGAGGGTGCTTCTTCTAGTTTACCCCAAACAACGTTGCACATCTCTCTGACAAGAGCTTGCTCGCCGGTGTCTAGGTCAGGTGCTGGGCGGCGCCGCTCTTGTTCGACGCTCTCTCTTACTTCCAACACCTGAAGCGCCCGAACCACAGCTTCCGGTCGCTCGGTTGGTCCACTATTAACACCCTTTTCCGCTTCCAATCTCCGAACTTTTTGCTCCAAGTCTCGCACATACTGCACCGTGCGCTCAGCGAGTTGGGGGTGGGGCAGCGGCACGGGCGGCGCGGGTGCGGCTCTCGGCCCTTCCTCCACGTTGGTGCTGCTGCTGCTGCCATCGCCGTCATCCCGCAACCTGCCTGAAGGACGACCGCAGTTCATACACGTGCCTCGTTCACGTTCCTCAACCAAATACAACCACAGCTCCTTCAGTTCTAAGTTATCGCTAATCAACTCTTGCTGCTTCTCATCCAACTCCCTCAGTTTATTTTGGTACGCAGATACCTCTTGGCGCATCACTGACGCTGTGTACCTTCCAAAACGCTGCCATTCCCGAGCGAGTTTTCTACCCTTCTGTCGATCGTCGTCCAGAAAACAGCATAAATCTCGAAGCTCTTGATTATCCTCGCTCAACTTTCGGTTCTCTTCCTTGAGTGCTTTTATTTCGTCTATAAGCGCCTGGACTTGCCTCCGCTGGTCCGTGGAGGCGCGTGGCGCGTCAGGGTCTACACGTTTCGTGAATTTCAGCATGTCAGGTGATCTTCTGTGGGCCTGTTCCTCTTCAATGTTGCGAAGAGCACGCTGCGTGTCGTCGGCACTCCGCGCGCGCGTCACTGGCTCTTCGGACTCGTGAACGATAGCTTTCGTTACAACTTCCCCTGGTTGTTGACGTAACACACGTATCGCTCCTGGCGGTAGAGGGTATCCTACGGGACCAGGATAGCCCTGCGGATACTTCCCGTAGGGGATTGATCCTCCGGGGTAAGGGCCGGGTAGGGCGGCGCGGGCGCCCTGCGGATATTGCAATTTACTTAGATCGATAGGCTTGCCGACATACGGCGGCTTGAACTCTTTGGCAGTCGAGTCAACAGTGGCTAGTTTTGGGCCACCTGCGGCAGCCGGGGGCGGATGATAGCGCGGTGGAAAGTTGACCGGTTCCGGGCCCTGTTTACCTAGTTGTTGTTGTTTCTGTTTGTTGAACTGGCCCGCGTTTTGGTTGATTGACATTGTCGTTGGGGGCCTATTCTCTCGAGGTCATCTGCTTATCTGGTGCATCACTGCAAGATTTCAGAATTTATTTCTTAATCCTTACTTAGATCGTGTTCGTTCGAAAGCCGCGGCCGCATAAGTTCAACGAATGTCGCTTGAATGAATGGAGGAGGGGAACGCCGCCGCCGGCTGCGTAGGCTGTGGACCGTGGCATTCGCGCAATTATCTCTAAGTACGTGATTCTGCAGGCAACTTGAGCACTGAACACTTTAGTCACTTATTAACCCTCGACACGTATTCTTATTGAAAGTTTTATATATTCCATAAAGGTGAATCGATATTGTTGTTATTTTGATGAATCAGATTTGGTAGTTGCACAAGGAGAAACGCGGACGCGCGCGGGGCGCAAGGTTCTGACTGGCGGGCGGCGGCGGCGGCGCATGGCATGGCGGACGGCGCGAAGGCTTTAGCGCTCTACCTGGCAGAAGCTCTCGCGTCTCGCTCTACACCCGCTATCTCACCTGTGTGCACACACGGAAACAAGCATCTGTAGTAAGCTAGTAAGTTCTTTGCTATGTTAATTAACTAGGTAGGTATTTCGCAGTTTCGCATGAAATAAGGTAGGTATCGGGCTTATCCGTAGCTTAATAATTCGCGAGTTTTTCGAATTAGATTAAATTTTACAATTCGAAAAATTTGGGAAATCAGGTAGGTACGTATATAGGCTTGTTTTTTCTGGTATGTGTGCTCAAACGGTGAAGAAAAACACCATGCAAACATCAGTTATTTGAGCCCAAAATAAGTTTTTATAATTTTTAGAATGTAAGGTAAGTTAAGTTAAGTTTAGAATGTAAGGTACCTTACACTTACCTATTACTTAATCAAATTAAAGACAGTTGTACGACTATCCGTTTTACGTTTGTCTTAAATAATACCTGCTTAGTACTTAGAATTATTCTAAGCCAGCATAGGTTTTATTTTAAAAGTCCCCTGAAGATTAAAAAAATATAAAAATAATTGACGACCTCGGTGGCATCAATGGCGCAATTATCCAGCTGGGTAGCCAGAGGTTGGAGGGGTTTGATTCTGCCGCTGCGGAACATATTTTATTAGCGTAGGTAAGTAGATACCTGGTGTTTTTGTTTTGGAAAAACTACTACCTACTTACCTAACCTACCTATTTATTGCTGATATAATTATAATTATACATTATTGGATTCATTTTTGGTATTATATTACCTACTTAGATAAATGAATCGTTTTGAGAGCTACCTTACGTAGGTAAATAATTATTAAGTAACGAAATTATGTAATAGCAAGTGTGGATATAAACTATTCTTTGCATGTACAGCACACACATTGCAGATTGAACAGCGCCTTCTGTAAATAAAGTTACAATCAGCTTCGCGAAGACGAACATACAGCTCTGACGGTTTAACAAGGCCGCTTCGAAGTTAATTACCTACTAAGTTTGGACGTTTGGACCATATAATTTTTTTTTAAATTAGGCCAGATTAGTTTCAGATTCAGGATGGATGGTCCAGAGTTTAGATAGAATATAGGCCGCACAGCTAAAAAAACCAAAGTAAACAAAGCTTTTTGAATGAGCAGGTAGGGTGGGTTTAGCTTGGTAGGTAGGTACCTAATTATAATCGGTTGGTTTGTTGATTTAACTATGTTGGTAATGGGTAAACACTGTCGATTCTGTTGTAACATTTTCTAAACTTAACTTACTAAAATTGTTGCCGTCCTCTTCCAATGAATTAAAATACAAAGGACCGCGATAATTTTAGTTAGCTAAGATTAGAAAATGCTACAACAGAATAGCCTCCAATACCCAAAACTTATGAACCTCTTTTAAGCATTGAACGTTCCTAAGCTTATGGGCTTTTCAGCATTTTCGCGCACGTTCTATTAAACGCTTACATTGCATGCACGTGACTTATCAATGGATTTGAATTACATGGATCCTATAGACAGCTTACATATATAAGGTCATTCATTATCAACCTGACAAACTTAAGGGGTAGGTTCCACACATAAAAAAAAAAAATACTTGTACTTTTTTTTTTTTTTCTAAACGTTTTTTTTTTATAAAACAAAAAAAAAATTACGTAATTCTGCTTTATAATTAGTTATCCTTGTTAGAAATCGAAAAGGCAGCGCTCGGCACGTGTTAGTGACCCGCGCGTCAATGAACTGCGGGTCACTAACCCGCGCGTCCTTGACCTGCGCGTGTCCTTGATCCGCTACGGGGCGCGCACACTCGAATATTTCATTATTACGTCGCTTAACTCGATTCCCACCAATGATAAATAATAATTGAGCGGAAAAACGTAATCGATTTTTTTTTGTTTACTTGTGATTTTTAAGACAAAACATACATTAAAAAAAAAAAATAGGTACATATATTTTTTTTTAGGTGTGGAACCTACCCCTTAAGTTTGTCAGGTTGATAATGAATGACCCTGTATTACACTTTCACGATAATTCTATGCGAATTCCGTGTTCACTGACGCAGTGTAACCTGCACCGGTACCTCGTATACGGTCAGCCACACGTACGGTTTGCAAATTAGTCAAAGCCATGCTGTGCTTCGATGGCACTCGGCCCCTCCTGTCCTGACTCCTTTCTGCGCCAGTAGCAAAGTGGTGAGCGTGACGCGAGGATGCGTGGACTAACTCTGCACCTGTGCCTGGTAGCGATTGCGCTTGTCCAAGGTAGGTTGCATGTTTACTTACGGTTACGATGAACAAATGATTTGTAACCAATTATTCACCTGACTATCTACTAAAAAAAAGAAAAATTAATCACATGATTATTATGTAACTACCTAATATCAGATACTTACGTATTTCATTTCATTTCATTTTATTTCATCCTTTGACAAATTACAAGTATGTACTTGGATATGTCAAAATACAATATTACACTTTAAATATTAATTACATGTCAATATAAACAGCAATAAAATTATAAATTATAATTATTTATTAAAACCGCAGTGTAGAAAAGATTAGACGACCGATGTGGCGCGGCAGGCGAAGGTCCGCCTGCGACGCGGAGGTTGCGGGTTTAATTCCTGCCTCGGGACAAATGTATGTTCTGGGTATTTTCTATGTAAGTACTTATAATAAGTAAGTAAGTTCGTATGAGTCAGTAGTTATAATAAAAATATGAATCTATGTATTGTATAGTATTAAATATACAGGGTGGCCCATTCAAATCGGTCAGTATGGGAAAGTCTGAAACTGTAAGACATACGAAGATTTGTTCTTAGGAACCATGTCACCGATTTCGATAAAAAGAAAAACTGCATTCATACAATTAAAAAAAAAGTGTACCCAACTGGGGAATCGAACCCGGTTGTTTTGAAAAAATAAACTTACACTATTTCTATTCAGATATCGTTTGTGTAGGTCTTAAGCAGTAAATATCTCTAAAAAACATAATGTCTAAAATGAATAAAATGCATTTTTTTCACATACTTTAATTTATCATAGTAGGTGTTCAAAGTGACCACCGTTACAATATTCAGCAAGTTCAGGCATGTAAAATTGTCTCTATGGTTGTTTGTACCTCTCTACTTGTTACATACACCGTGTTATGTATCATGTGGCATTGGCATTGCATTAAACGTTTAAGGAAGTTTTGTTATCTACAGTAATATTATTATCTATTATTGCAACTGCTTACTTCTATTAATCAAACACTAACAATCAATTGAAAAGCCCACTTAAAGTAAGTATGTAGATGTTGTAGATACAGAGACGTGTTAAACCTCATTTGAAAATGGAACGTGTCGGTGTGACTGGCCGAATAGCGATACAAAAAAAAAGAAAAAAAAACTTGAGTGTCAAATGTTTAGGCGGGAACTGAAAATTAAGATCAATGCTTCGGTATTTTTGTGTCGTTCGCTGTGTGGTTGGGAAAATGCGTTTTACAAATTCTGAGGCACTTTGATTTATTGGAAGCTTACTTTAAAAACGATAAAAATTGCTCCCGTGCACTACATTGGTACCATATCAAATATCCGACACGTATTTTACCTACCCGTAAGATATTCATCATATTTACTGCTTAAGATACACAAACGATATCTGAATAGAAATAGTGTAAGTTTATTTTTTCAAAACAACCGGGTTCGATTCCCCAGTTGGGTACACTTTTTTTTTAATTGTATGAATGCAGTTTTTCTTTTTATCGAAATCGGTGACATGGTTCCTAAGAACAAATCTTCGTATGTCTTACAGTTTCAGACTTTCCCATACTGACCGATTTGAATGGGCCACCCTGTATATCAGTCATCTAGCACCACAACACATGCATAACTCGGGCTAGATGATGCTGTGTGGATTGTCCAGCATTATTTCTGCCGTCGAGCAGTGATTTTTTTTTTTGCATTTCTTTTTCGGTCGAATGTTATGGTGTCTGAGGATATTACCGGCACTATCTAAGTATTTTTATCTTCGTCTTCAGAGTGCCCAGAGCCCCAGAGTGAGTGGGTGCGATACTCAGCAGGTATTGCAAGCATCCATAATATGGCTACGGTAACCCTTTGTCAAGCCCTTATCATTAGTCCAAATATTATGTTTGTTTGCCTCTTACTATAGCATTAAAAAAAAAACACCTCATCATCATCATCATCATTTCAGCCTGGTATCACCCAATGCTGGGAATTAGGCCTCCTTTCACTTATGCCATTCTTCTCGGTCCTGTGCAGTTCTAAGCCAGGGTTTTCCAGCGACTTTTTTAGATGTCATCGACCATACGCGCTGTTGGACGACCCGGATTTTTCGGCCTGTCCTTGGCCACCATTCAGCCAAGGCTTTTCCCCTATGTACATATATATATGTACATATAAAATATATATATAAATATAAAAATAAATATATAAATATATATACATATATATATGTATATATATTTTAAATGTACATATAAAAAAACACCTATGCCTAATTAAGTAACGCTGATAAAACAATATCTGATTTCAGTATTCAAATGCATTCACAGGCATTCACTCATGGAAGTTTCATACCAATTTAGAAATGTATACCTGTTCCAAGGGTGGCCAAGGCCTATTAGGTAGGTACATCTTGTCTTGTAATACTGCTTACGCCACTACTATTCACCAATACCACAGACAGAACAGATATTAAATTAGTCAATACGCAAACACACGGCCACCTTTACATTCGCTCGGCCTGTGTCAATGTCAAATATAGTGTGTAAAATATCACAGAAGTTAAAAATATTTATCGAAAACAATAAGTTAGGACGGCTAAACATCCTTTGATTGACCGGCCGGTAAATACTATTTTATTCAACACCTTTAGATGGCGTTGCGCGATAAGAGCAATGGTAGTCTAGTGATAGTGAGTGACCCCTCCTTCGCCTTCGTAAGTTCAAACCCGGTCGTGCACCAATAAATTTTTCTATTCGAAAAAAATTTCTATTCGAAAAATTTTCGTGCGCAATGCCAATGCTCATACGGTGAAGGAAAACATCGTGAGGAAACCGGTGGCATGTCCAAGAACTAAAAATTCAAAAGACATTGTTAACCGCATTGGGTCCGCGTGGTGGATTTAAGAGTCAATCACTCTTGCTCGAGAGTAGGCCAGTGTCCCAACAGTGGGTACATTAAAAAAAGACTGTCATGATGAGATGACGACCAACGGAGTGTAAATAATAAATTCCACCGATGTTACAGCTTCCCAACCTGAACGTAGCTTGCCCGAAAATGCTGCCAAACCCAACCGTCCAGCAAAACCCGATCGTCCATCAAAGCCTGAGCGTCACCCTATCAAAGAAGCGCTGCTTTTGAACAATGACGCCTTCTCTAACGTGACCTTCGAGGACTGCATCTGGAGGCGCGATCGCGAACCCTGCCCCGATCCTGACGTCACTCTACACCTGTACACGGAGACTGAACCTGTCAAGAATGTGGTAAAATTATGTTCTTCAGCTGGATCTTATTTGTCGTGTCCTTCAATTCTAGATGCCCTTTTTGCTGTTATGTATGATGAATTGATGATTATATTTATCGGAAACGTCGGAAACCGCATCAGTTGCCGCTACGTTACCGATAAACTCGTAACGGGTTACGGGTCTGCCTGTTTATCAATACCTACCTCTTTGGCAGTGCTGCTCAGATGTTTAGTGTTTATACAAAATTATTTTTATAAAGATGAGTAACGTGAATGTGAAACTTTCGATTATTACCTCTACGTGCCTTTACATACTTAGCTAAAAAAATTTTGCATAGGTAAGATGATTCTTTGTTTAATGTGTTCTCACGTTCTACTACTTATGTATTCTTTCTTGCACATTTATTGTAAGGAAATCTGCAAATTATTGGGAAATTGAAGAGAAAGGAATTAAAATGAGAATTACCTACCACAAGGTAAGAACTTATTCATAGAAACATAGAGGGAATCAATACCATATTAGATATATATATACATAGATACCAATTGTATTTATTAAGGCCACCAAACTAGCAAGTAGAATGCGACTACCGCTAGTCGTCCTCGCGGTCACTCCTTCACCTTCGTTACTTCATAATTAGGTATTGCATGCACATACGCAACCCACCATTGAAGTTGCGTGGAAGACATTTTTGGAAAACTGGGTGAACTGTATCTACATACAATTAGGACAAAAGCACACTGACTCACTATCAACTAGGTACCTACTAGATAGCTGTTGCCCGCAACTTCGTTCGCGTAATATAAGTATAAACCTTCCTCTTGAAACACTCTGAAGTGCCCTACCACCAGACCAGATACTTACAAAATATAAAAATAGTACCTGAGAATATTTATTAATTCTGTTAATTTTTTTTTCGTCACCAGAGTTAGCCACTTATTATGGAATTGAATTCGTAGACAACTCCTTACAAAAGACTTCAACGCGCTGCTGTTGCTTTGCTTGTAGCGTGCCATGAGTGCACAGCACGAAAACTTAAAAATATGTGTTTTATAAACCTCAACACGCCTATGGACTGTTCTTGAATATAGGACAAAACAATATTTATAGGGACAATAGAAAATTACGGAAGTACCTACCTAAAGTGAAATCTTAGGCTCTTTTTTCTGATGTTTTACTTAGCATTTTTTGGTACTACTTAGACTTTGATTTGTGCATTACATAACAGGTAGATCTATACAGTGAAGACTGGCTCCGGCAGAGCACCTGGGACCCGGCGCATGAGACCATCCTGCTCATCCATGGCTACGCTGGAGGTGACGACACGCTGCCAATCACAGTGCTAAGAGACGGTCAGTTATGTTTATTATTGTAGTAGGTATAGTGGATTAATTTGAAGATACTAAGAGATATCCATCGTATGCAAGAAGAGCCATAAATCTGTCAACATTTTTAATAAATCTAACTTTCGTTTATTACACAGTCTTTAAATTTAAATAGGAAAGTTAGTTGGCACGTTTTCCGCATAATTTTCCATGTTTCTCAAAGCTGGATAAGTGAAAGTGATTGGTATGCATATTGCACTTGACAACGAAATTACAGCGTCGTCGTCGTCTAGGTTTTTTAGTACCAACTTGTCACCTTGTACTTCTAAGCTTTCTCCTGGAGTCAACGACCCGTTGCAGAAATGTGTATCACTGAGAATTATTGCAGAATGTGTGAATCGTGGATGCATCGTGAATGCAGGTTGCCGCATGCCGTTGCGATAGGAGTTGCAAGTTGCGCAAGGGCAGACACGGTTTAGGGATTTTACATTGCCCTAGTACTTAATTCATATTACAATTAATTTAAGTATAGGTATTAGCGGTACCGCGCTTTTTATTTTATTTTATTTATTTGGTCTACCAACAATTGTAACAATATTTCATACACAACATACAATACTTAAACTTACACTAGTATTAGTGTAAGTTTATTTATTATTATATATTTATTATCCATAGCTAATTGCACAATCAATTAAAGGTAGACACTGCATGCAAAAATATGTAACGGAGTAACAAATTCTAAACTACAAAATAACAAATTAACTATAATATAACACAAGCAGATGTTTAATTATGTAAACAAAGTAAACAAAAAAGACGGGCCAAATCAGTTTGGTAAGTTCTGGATCAAGTGTTGACGAAACTTATTTAAATTGACATTAAAAATATCTATGGTGTTGCAGTTATTCAAGGCTCTGCAGAGCCGAGGTATGGGGGAGTTGCTACCTAAGACTGTAGAACGAAACGGTGGTACAAGTGCTTGTATTGGCTGACGGGGCATTTTTCGAGGGATTCTATAATGTAACATGTTTAAAAGGGGGGGGGGCAATCAATCAGGTTATTTAAAATTTTGTATATAAAAATTACGTCTATTTGTGCTCTACGTTTTTCGAGAGATGAAATGTTGAAGTGTGTCAGCCTTTCTGAGTATGCTGCTTTTTTTTTAGCAATTCTGGCTGCGTAGGCTAAATGCCACAGAAATCTTTTTTGTATGCGCTCGATTCTTAATATATGGGAAGCATAGTGAGGTCTCCAGACAGTAGAACAATATTCAAGAATACTACGAACCAAGGTATTGTACAAAAGTATTTTGGTTTTAGGTTTCCTAAAAACTTTTGCATTTCTGATAACAAAACCCAAAGTTTTTGATGCCCTTTTAATTACATTTTCCATATGAGGAACAAACGTCATTTTTTTATCTAAAGTAAAGCCGAGATCTGTAATGAGGTCGAGTTCGCGTATCAACATGCCTCCTATTGTGTACTTTGACCTTGTTACTATATGTTTTCGGGTAAAATTTATGTAAAAACATTTTTCAACGTTGATATCCATCTTGTTTGCACTACACCATTCATCCAATCTATCTAAGTCACTTTGCAGCAAGGAAACATCTTGGTCGGAATTGATTACGCGTGAGATTTTAAGGTCATCGGCGAATAAAAATGGTATAGAATAATGAAGGCAAGTAGGAATGTCATTAATAAAAAAATTAAACAGAATGGGGCCTAGGTGTAACCCTTGAGGGCACTTCGTTCGTTCGCTACCGCATGATACCAAAATCATGTTAAGTACCTACCTAACCTACGCCAAAAAATACCTAGTACCACCTACCTACCTACGCATTCGTGGTAGGTAGGTTAGGTACCTACAGCAGCTGTAGGTAGGCGTCATCAGCTGCTGATGACGCATTGCTTAGAGCGCTCGTGACGTGCCTGGCTAAGTTGATATGAACAGATCAACGAAGTTAAGCACTGTTCCGCGTAGTCATCATTTGGATGGGTGACCGCCAGTGGCAATTTCAACTGAGCGCTCCCGTGCTTCGGAGGGCACGATAAGCAGTCGGTCCCGGTTTTTCAAAGTTGTTAGGCCATGACAGAGGCGTTCGGGCGGCCTAGAAACTCTGTCTCCAGAGTTGGCCACTGACTCAACTCATTTAAACTTACCCGACTCGTGGTTTTTGCCATTTTATTTCTAAGCAATGTTATTTGATCCAGCATACATTCGGCGCGGAGGCTACAATGTCTTCATGCTGGACTGGGGCAAGCTCTGCCAGCCGCCGTGCTATGTGGCTGCCGTCCACAACCTGAGGCCAGCGGCGAGATGCGCTGCCGAGGCGCTGGGTTCCTTACGAAAAGCAGGACTCCGGCCGGATAGGCTCACGTGTGTCGGCCACTCGTTAGGAGCTCACATGTGTGGCATTATTGCGAACTATTTAACCTTCCGGCTTAATAGGATCATTGGTAAGCAGGTAGATATACTACCTTATCCACCTCCTTAGGTAGAATCGACAGCTCTTACTGGTGTCCATCCATAATTCATAGACGAAAAAAAAATCTCGTGAGTTTTTCTATTCAAAATTCTCGAGACGAGAGCGAGTTTAGGTATACTTGAGTTGATGGCTTGGCTGCTAATGAGTAAAAAATATATATAATAAGTAACTCGACAAATATCGTAGCTCAACTTAGATTATATAATAATTTAAGAAGAAATAATTTAAGAGTAGTAGAGTTCTCTGTGATAGAGCTCGTCCGGGGAAGGACTACCACCATACCTATTTCTGCCGCCAAGCAGTAATGCTTGCATTGCTGTGTTCCGGTTCGAAGGGTATAGTTTCTGGTGAAATTACTGACACATGAGGCTTTCGATCTTAGCCTCAAGGTGGCAACCCGCGAGTGATACCTCTGGTATTGCCAGCGTGCATAGGCTGCGGTAACCGCTTACCATCTTGTGGGCCGTACGCTTGGTTGCCACTTCAGTTGTATAAAAAAAAATGTCGGTGACAATTTAATTCAGAGCATTCACGGGCATAAACTGTCACGATATATCGCCAGGTTTAGACCCAGCCCGGCCGCTGATTCGATCGGCCCCAGCACTTCGCCTAGATCCAGGCGATGCGCGGGCTGTCCACGTGCTGCATACCAATGCTGGGCGGTATGGCGAAGCGGCTAGATTGGGACACGCTGATTTCTGCCTAAATGGAGGACGCAGTCAGCCTTTTTGTGAGGACACGCCTAGTAAGTTTCTTTGCGCTTTCTGTATTTTTTAGTTTTCGGACATAATATATCCATTAGTCTCATTAATATCATTAATCATACTAAGCAGTTCCTCTGAGCTACGCAGGATATTACTAAAACGTTGTACAGGGACGAGTTTGCCCGTGTGCCAATGTTAGTTTCAGGTTGTTAAAAAAATAAAGCTAAATGAAAATTAACATTCTACCACATATTTAGACACTGTTTAGCGTTAGCGTCGGTCGTAGAAATTATTACAACACAAACGCGCGAGAGAATTCGCGGCTAATTAGTTTTTTCTAAAATTACATGTTTCTAAGACGTAGGTAGGTATCAGTAGCCAAATCACAAAGACTGACTTTTTTCGCCTTATAAAATTGTGATGGTACTGTCCAGATGAAGCACTGTGCAGCCACATCTGGTCGATCTGCTACCAGGCGGAGAGCCTGTTCAGTCCGCGCTCAGCGGCGCCGTGCGGGCGGCGCTGCTCCGTGCGCGTACCGCCCGCGCGCGCCTCGGCGCTGCCCGTGCTGCTGGGCCAGCCGGCCCCGATGACGTGAGTGCATGCTGCATAAATACCTATCTAATCTTACTTGTACCAGGCCAGGCGCACTCCACACTTAGGCTTGAAGCTACAACAAGTGCATCGGCGCGGCGGGCCACTACTGTGTACTCTATTCATTTGGATACCGCACGCCAGGCAAAATAGCAGAGCAAACTCAGCTACAGATGCCATTAATAAAAGAAGAAATAGCAGGGCACGCTAATCTCTCGATCCCAGCTAATCTACAGTATCTAGGTACTGTCAGTTACCCACGGTAATTTAGTCTAAACAAATGATAAACTATGTTTCGCAGAGCATCCGGTGCGTACTGCGTAGAAGACTTCGCGGCTCCGTTCTGCCCGCACACTACGGGGCTTGCGAGCGGCGACGAGCGCTGCTGCCTCGACGCACAGTACCAAGCCGCCGCCTCGACCGAGCGCACCAACAAACGACCGCGCCCGCTAGTCAGACTTCGCCAGATACGGGTCAGGAATGGCGACAAAGATTAGAAGCTATCTATTGCTTCCAACAAAATAAGTTCTCAGGTTGTGCTCGGGGCGTACTAACAAAGGAAAATACGAGTATAGTTCTCACGGCGGATCTCGGCCGTCGTGAAATTAGCCGTTTCGATGCGCAATGGAGCTTTTTCAAACTAAATTGTCTTTGCGCATCACAAACGGCTAACTTCACGGAAGCCTAAATCCGCTGTGCGAACTATAGGTACTTACATGGTACTAACGTAATCATACAAAATTATTCTTAAATTATTTTTTTTAATATGACTACCTTGTAAAGAGTTTACGTTACCAATGCGACTTCCCCAGATGCGGGAATAAATACTCGAGGGGTATTTCACATTGATTTCAATCACAAACTTTCTGTTCTGTGATTTCAATAGATTATATTATTAAAGACGTAGACTTGCATAGGTTTGGTCGAACGCCGCGACGCCGCCTTTATTTTAAGTTCTTTCGAACTTTTACTTAAAATGTTGTAAATTCTGTAAAGCTCAGCTGAACATTTTGTGCAAATGTTTGAGCAAGCGATTTAGAATATAAAAAAAAAATGTTCTGCTAAAACCAGATGAGCCAAAGATTCATACTTTAAATAAATTATGAAAAATCGGATTTTACTCTTTTATTCCACTTACCCATAAAGAATCTTATAACAGAAGCTATTCCCTTAAAACTTGTTTCATGCATGGATCTAATCACCTCGACCTTGGTTTCATGCGAATACGAGACATTTTTGGACTTTCAAATTATAGACCACAAACAATATTATTTCCTATAGAGTGAAACAAAAAATTATCTTAGAGAATACAATTTATTTGCCTAAATTCTTAAAATTAAAATACCTACTCAACATACCTACGATAAAATTTACAGCTTTAGAGTAATCGTAAAGGTCTGTTTTAAAAAATTTCAATAAAAAATTTGAATTGAATTTGAAAGTGTACTGCATTAACATCTTCGTGATAATGACTTATTAAAGCAAAGTATGCCAAACATTATTTGAAATTATTATAATAAACAATATAGGTATAGTTCTCACGGCGGATCTCGGCCGTCGTGAAGTTAGCCGTTTCGATGCGCAATGGAGCTTTTTCAAACTAAATTGTCTTAGCGCATCGTGTGATCCGCCGAGATAACTATACCTATATTGTTTATTATAATAATTTCAAATAATGGTTGGCATACACAACGCACATAATTAGGTGCAGGTGCCTTTTGATTCTAACGTTTTTCACTGATTTTACAAAATATTTGAGTTGGCCACACTTTTTATTTCAAAACCATATTTAACCTCTAGGAACTTCGAGACTGGTACTCAAGATAGACTATCACACGTGATGTCGCTATGAGTATACGCTATGGTACCCTCACGGTCAGCTCTTGCCAGCCATCAGCAGAGAGAGTAGAGCCTGTTTCTCTTTCTCCTTCTTCCTGACTACATCTAGAGAGCGGTGCTTCCACGTACTCTTGCGCAGTTTAATAGGCCGGCTGCCAACGTAACGACCTGATAAAAAAAAATAAGTTCATGGTCAGCGACCAACTCTGATGACGGAATTTATAGGAATCATCATGATCATGATCATGATCATGATCATGATCACGATCATCATCATCATCAGCCCCCTAGAATACCTCCATAAACGACGGGGTGTAATATTAAAATACTTTTCGTATAATTTTTTACTTGATTAGGAAATAGCAGAAGAAAGCAGCAGAAAGTCTAAATGTAGTAAGAGGACAACTTTGTCAAGTTACATACATCTCCAATACCAACCCAGTACCACAGAACAGATATTAGTACTACATACAATAAAAGTTGATTGCAACGCGTTTGCTTCATACATTTAATTGAGAGTGTCCTGGGAGTGCCAGTACCACAGATTGTAAAGTACTATGAACTTGATTTGAAATTATCTTTATCTTTATCTTATGTATGAAGACAAGGTGCTACCTATCCTTAGCACTTAATAATACTGTTCTTTATGAGTTATTGCGCACTTTATGTTTAGTCATTAAAGAGTCACTTTGCAGCGCAGAACCTAGAGCTCGAAGGGTAATAAATTGCTCCTAAAGTATGTATGCACAAATAAATTTCAGAAATTCTATCAGGATGCAGCGGGAAGATGAAGTTTGTTGAAATAAACCTCAACGCGGACAAAATCGCGGGCCGCTCTACTAATATTATACGTATACAAAACTCTCTTACCGTCCATTTCCTTCATGGCCTTGATGAAATCGCCCGGATCCTTGAAGCTGACGAAGCCGAAGCCCTTGCTCTTATTGGTGCGTTTGTCACGAATTACTTTGGCGCGCTGGAATGACGTGTACTTTGCGAATGTTCGGATCTGTATATGAAGATAAAGATTTTGTAAATTGTTTTTTTCATCATATACTAGCGAATTTATTAAACTATACATATAAACGTTTCCCTTGAATCACTCTATTGATGAAAACTACAGTAAGAGTACATAAGGGACAGACGGCGGGATAAGCGACTTCGTTTTTTATCATAATACTAGCAGACCCGGCGCGGTTTCACTCGCGTTTTTTTTTTAGCCAATTTTTACACCCTATATATTTTCTCACCGTTTAAACCTTCCCTGAACTTTTACAAACATTTCAAGACTAAAGTTAGCCAAATCGTTCCAGCCGTTCTCGAGACTCGAGACGTTTTAGCGAGACTAACGCGCAGCTATTCATTTTTATACATAAGATTTGCGCTCACGACCGACGTAACTGGCTAAGTTGTTCCCAGATCAACAAAGTCAAGCACAGTTCCGCAAGTCACCATTTGAATGGGTATCTCCACCAATTTCAATAGCGATTACCTTTTGGATAACACATTAAGCTGTCGATCCTGTTTTTTTCCATTTATAATTTTGAGAATAGTGCTCATGAGTTTGGTAGAATTAAAGAGATTGTAGATAGAGTAAACTATAATACCAGTAATTCATCAGTGACGTCATTGCCGAGATCCCCGCAGAACATGCGAAAGTCATCATCAGGCCAGTCCAATAGAGTCACGTCTTCCCAAACTTGACCACCGGCTGTTCTCACCACCTGAGATAGGATATACTAGTCAGACACCCGAGTTGCTTCGCGTTGACGACCTCGTGTCTCAGGTCACGCCCGTCTCCTGTCTTTTCTATGTTTGGCAATAGGACGCAGACGAGTAAGCGTCATAGCGCGTTGTGTGTGATGTTTTGCGTCGCGACGCTTCTACACATTTTGTATGAAAAGGGCACCGCATCCTCGTCTTACGTTTTTTCTGTGTAGCCAGCCACTAAGTCTCAACTCAATTATTTATAAAAACTATATACAATATAAAAACGTTATAAACAATGGTAATTATTTTTCTTGTTATTAAAATGATAATAGAACTTTTCCAGGCTCTATTAGCACCAGAAAAACATCATTTGGATGACGCATAAAGAAACTATAGCAATTTCCGGATATAGACATTTATTTCCCATAAAGAATGTTACATTCACTTACATCAACAAGTGTTCAAGACAACTTGTTTTGTTGTTGCTGTTGTTGTTTAAATAAAAATAAAAATAAATGCTACTATCTAATAAAGCTAGCCCATAAGTTTCTGTTTTCAAATAAATAAAAAATAACATGAGAAAAAAAACTTAATTAGGTACATAATAAGTGCTTAAAATATTTTATAAAGCGTATTGAGTGACAAGAAAATAATACTTGGGGGTAGACCTGACTACGAACTACACTACATTGCGAGCGCACCACGCATTACACAGATTTAGCGACCGCTGGAAGTGGCACGGGAGCATCGAACGTTATGACCTAAGATGTTAATCTTATCAATTTAATCTTATTGACCAAGGTGCTTATGGTGCCAATAACTGGGCTGAGCTTTTACCCTATCATGCATTGTATTTCTGCTGTATTATTAGCATTGCATTGTCTCGTTTACAGTGAGTACTGAATGTTGTAGAGATTATTACAAGTGTAGCATACCTTTCTGTTCTTCTTCTCCTTCTTGGGTTTCCCTGTGGGCTCGGTCTGGGAGATGAGCGGCGGCGGCGGCGGCTGCGGAAGCGCGGCCGGCGCGGGCGGTGCGGGCTCCGGCGCCGACTCCACCGGGGGCGGGGCTAGCGGGGCTTCTCGTTTCTGTAATTCATATCAAATTATACATCTATGGCCTTATTAGCTGCGGCCTGGGTTCGGTTTAACAGTTTTTTACTCCATAGGAAACCGGAATAAAAAAATAGACTAATATAAAACTGCACAACACTTCCTTAGTAACAGAGTGGCCCATAACTGGAATTATCTTCCAGAAGAAGTAACTTCGTATGAGGCCAACTCCGGTGACCGAGTTTCTAGGCCACCTGAAGAAGAAGAAAGAAAAAGTGGATATTGCCACCTCGATAAACTCATTCAAGAATAAATGTTGATTGTTTTTAATGTTAACAATTATATGTATACAATCAAGTTTAATAGAATCAGTGTATTTAGGTGAACTTTACTTTTTAACACTGTGACATAGACACATCAGCGAAAGCTGCTCTGAATATTAGGTTGGGGAAAAAGTCTTTTCGCATTATAGTATGTATGAACTTTTAATAAAATCTCTTTGGCTATACTATTTGTATCTGGCTGGTTTTGGTATCATTAAAAGTTTAAATTTTAAAGAACATAATTCCAAATTCAAATTGGGAAAATGTGTGATTTTTATTTGTTTTTCGTACTGTCAAAATGATAAATTTTACTGCAAAGAAGGTAAAAATGCAACGCAAGCCGCGAATTAAATTTGCGATGTTTACGGACCTAATGCAGAGTCTGTGAGAGTAGCACAAATTTGTTTTAAGCGTTTTCAATCCGGAAATTTTGATGTCAAAGATGCACGTCGCTCTGGTCGCCATATTACGGATAAAATGAATGCCATTTTTGAAAAAGTGGAGCAATATCATTAGTTACGACGTAGCTGAAGAACTGGGAATTGACCACAAAACAGTTTTGACACATTTGAAAAAAACTGGGTAAACAAAAAAGCTCGATATTTGGGTACCTCACGAGTTCACTGAAAGAAACCTAATGAACCGTGTACTCATTTGTGATTCTTTATTACGACGTAATGAAACCGAACCATTTTTGAAGAAGCTGATAACTGGTGATGAAAAGTGGATCACGTACGACAACAACGTGCGAAAAAGGTCGTGGTCAAAGGCCGGTCAGGCTTCACAGACTGTGGCGAAACCCGGGTTAACTCGCAACAAGGTGATGCTGTGTGTGTGGTGGGATTGGAAGGGCATTATTCATTATGAGCTGTTACCACCAGGCAGGACCATCGATTCTGAACTCTACTGCGAACAACTGATGAGATTAAAGCAAGAAGTTGAGAGAAAGCGGCCGGAATTAATCAACAGAAGGGGTGTGATTTTTCATCATGATAACGCTAGACCTCACACATCTTTAGCCACTCAGCAAAAATTAAGAGAGTTTGGCTGGGAGGTGTTAATGCATCCGCCGTATAGTCCTGACCTTGAACCTTCAGATTTCCAGCTGTTTCAGTCTCTTCAGAATTCTTTAGGCAGTGTCAGGTTAACATCACGAGAGGACTGCCAAAACCACTTGTCGCGGTATTTTGATCAGAAGCCCCAAAATTTCTATAGCAATGGGATCATGTCCCTACCTACAAGATGGCAAAAAGTTATCGAACAAAATGGTACCTACATACTTTAGTTAATGTAAATAAACTATATTAAAAAATGTTTTGAATTTTCTTAAAAAATGTGAAGAAACTTTTTCCTCAACCTATTATATTATTAAAATAAATAAAATAATGCCTGTGCCAAATTAAGATTCATAAACATACTCCTTAAACCACTGTTAGCTAATATGTCTCGATCTCGGCATCTTTAGATACACTATCCTCTTCCACATAAGGCTGCCTGGCACTCACTCTGCCTCTCTCCAGATCAAAAAGCGTGCTACTAATGTGTGTTGCGGAATAAACAGCTTCCATCAAGATGATAAATCTAATCTGTACTAACAATTAATATAAAGAAATGCTTTTAAACAGCAACAAATAATCAAGTGGTTTAGTTTCTATTCTGTCTTTTTACACTGGTTAAGTCAACATTTATAATCATGTTATAAAACATGTGAAAAAAGTATTTACCCGTTTTCTTTCATGTCTCTCTTTTTTCTCCTCATCCTCTACTTTTGGCTTCTTATAGAGTTTTGGAGCAGCAGACAATACCACAGGCTGTGGTGCTGGTGGGGCAGGTGGGGGTGGGATTAGCTGCGGGCCTGGCATGCCCGGCCGGAGGAATGGCATGGGCTGGAAATCATGATGGCTAGGTGGACCTGGGTGCCCAGGGTATCCAGGTGGGCGGAGACGTTGTACCTGTAAATTAATTACTCAGTTTCAATTACAATATTAACAGTGTTTAGCAGTGACAGATTTGAACTAAATTTTAAAGTTAAATGCTGTTAGTTATAATGGTGAAATTGGCTCTAGAGCTTATAAATTATATTTTTATGTATGCTTGTTCAGTAATTGCTCATAACCTTCTTAAACAGCATATCAAATCAGCAGATACCTACTTTGATGATTAACTGTCAACAATTTTATCAATTGAAACTCTAGCTAGAGTCAATGAGGTTAATCAAGTTGTTAACTAGGCCGAAACACCTTGTAATATCTTGATGTCAAAAATATGTTTGTTCATACTTGCTGAGGCACCATGATACTGGGCGGCGGCGGCGGCGGGGGCATGGCCGGGTACATCATTGAGGTAATCTGAGCTTGTTGGAACTGAGCCATTGGGGCAGACTCTAGTCTTTGCTGAATGGCTCCATACGTGCCAGCCCCTATCACCGGTCGAATAAGACCGGCAGCGGCCGCTGCCTCGGTTCCAGATATTTCTGCTTCAAACCTAAAGTTTTTTTATAACAAAGTTGATTACAGCTGTTCTAAACTATACTCAGCTGCTGACTCGAACTAAACTGGGTATTACCTTGACATTTCATCTTGCATTTGCTGGAATTTATTTGCGTTCTCCATGGTGCTCCTCGATGCTTAACCTTAAAGCAGTCCAACCAAAAGATTACGTAGCAAAATATTCGACAACTCTTCAACAAGAATTGGTTTCCAAGATACGTACAAATTCACACATTTTGGCAGTTATTATTAGGCCAGGACAGGTACCACCTCTAAAAAAATATTTTAATGAAAGAGAGGCGAGCTAATAAATTATTTTATTTTCCAGGACGGACTGCTGACGTGACGTCACATCCATCACTGACAGTGACAAACGCAGACGGGCGGGCGACGCCGACGACTACTTTCGCGAACTTTTTCATTTCAAGATGGCGGCGGTCTGCTGCGAAAGCTGTCAAAAGGTACATATGTCAAAGTCAGCAATTATGGGTTTTTTTTTTTGCGAGTGAGTGGTCGCCTTTGCGAACGAGTCGCTAAAACCATATCTATTGTACTCTATAGATATGTGGGCTCTGTGGCCCTCAGATTAATGAATAAGCGAGCAAGATAACTATGATAATCGAGATTGGCAGAATTGTGACAACTAAGCCACAGACGCCATCAACAAAGAAGTTAAGTGAAGATAACTCTGCGCGCGAGTGATAGCCAAGGAACCTTCTTATAAATATCCCTGCCAGCATTCTTAATCACTTTATGATATTGATGGAGATTACATAATACGCAATATAAAAAAGCACATTATTAACACAGCACTCTATTGACACCTCACCTAAATAATGTTGTATCCAACTACCAACCTATATTAAATCCAAGACCCAAGAGATTAAAAGCACTACGAACGACATCTATAACTTTAAATTGACTCTGTGTTGCTACGTTGATGCGTTAGCATCCTAGTAGTCTGTGCTACGTTGTTTGCAAAGAGTAAAATGTAAATGGAAAGGAAGGAAAGTTGTTTGTGAGCGTAGTGCTTACATTCTCTTGGGACAGAGGCGCGTTTTGGTAACAACAATAACAATAGCCTAACATTATTTTTTATTAACGTGAGGTGCAGAAAATTAATCTGAAAATGATTGAAGAAAATAATAACAACACACTATGGTGTGGTAATCTAGCGGACCAAGTCACTGAGGAACTCCTTTACGAACTGTTTCTGCAGGTCAGCATACCAGAAAATGAAGAGACATTGCCACCAAATAACTACCTACCCGAATTTTCAGCAACTTTATATTTTTACAGGCTGGACCACTTGAAAAAGTAAGAATAGCAAAGGAACGGGACGGTCGCCAAAAGAGTTTTGCGTTCATAACGTATTGCCATGAAGTTTCAATTCCGTACGCGATAAAGTTATTTCATGGAACCTCCCTTTTCAATAAAGCGTTAATACTAACATTCCGCGGACGCATGCCATTCCTGCCACCGCCAATTAGATGTCATGGACCTGACACCATCAATCTGCAGTCTCATGAAATGGAACAGTTCGCAAACATGGCCCAAAAACTGAACAATGAAGTTTTGGGGCCAGTTCTTGCACCCAGACAGACTTATGAACCTAACAAACTAGTGTTAGCGAGTTTACAGGGTAACTGGTCCCACAGGCATCATCCATACCAGCCTAAAGACAAACATAGATCCAGGCCCCACGAAACTGAGTACAGAAACAATCAGAGGCTTGAGCCTAAAAAACAAAGTTGGAATGGCAGAAGAAACAACAGAAGAGGTTATCGTGATTAGGATAAAATCCTTTTATTATTGTTTATCATAAGGATTTTGGATAGTTATCTTCCAAACACGAGAAAAAATACCTATATTTTGTATTGGTTAAAATATTGTGTGGAATGTGCAATTCTTGAAAAACATAGATAATTTTTATAAAATTTATTGAAATATTTACTGATGATATTCACTGATGTTCATTATTGATACCTATGTCATCCAAAAAGTTTCTAAAAACCCCCTGTAATAAAAATATTTTGTGTTAACTAAAATTGATATTCATAAAACCTAAAAAATATTCATAGATTTCACACTTACTAGTTTTGTCTTGTATTTGTATAATACATAGCCCACAATTTCATAAACAAAGGCCATTGATACCATGTAAAAAATAAGGGAAATCAGCTTTTCATCCAGGTCAAATAACTGAGACTCTAATATTTTGTAAATGAGGTAAGTGCCTAGTACAGCCCGGACAAACAGGAACATCATGAGATATACCACCTCTACTATGAAAAATGCTGTGGTTTTATCATAGCCCTCATCTCTGAGAAACCTGTAAGTAAATAAGATAAAATAATCGGGGTATTTTGGGATAGGAATCTGAATCTGAGGAATCTAAGTTTTTGTCATAATAGCAAGGAAAAATCAACCTTGTTGTTTCATGACATTCAAATGAACCTCAACCATAGGGTGGTAAACCACATTTTTTGATTGCTGACTGTACATAAAATAAAATATTCATGCGAGTAGGTACCTACCTTTTTTTAATACATTATGTGTTAAAACTCTAGTCTCGATAAAGTTCATCTAGTTAATTATTATTAGTTAAAATCCTTGTTCCTACAAGCATATAACTACACATACATATACACTACGACATATTATGCCGGCGGGTATTCCGGCAATGGGCCACATAACAGATATTAGTACTTAGTACGCGGCAAAAACCCAGTGGCATACTATGCCATATCTATACACTAACCACCGAGTTTGTAGTAGAGGATTGGTGATCTCCAGCATAGCCAGGGTACAAGCAAATGTGCATCCAGTATAGTCCTTATGCATGTAGATCGTTATAGCGGCAAGTGCGCTCGAATGGTGACATAGCATGAGCACACTCTCCGACCAATAGATCAGGCACCAGAGAAGGTCGAAAGCGAAGTAGCCCCATGACCACACCATCAGGGCATAGTGACATGTCGATATTTTCACTGTGAATTTAAAAAATCGTCGGGTCGTGTTCGCGTAGCCGTAGCTACCCCGTCCGTCGGCGCTGCTACGGTGTGGCTACGGCACAGAATAGATATTAGTACGCTACGGTGCCGATGCGCGGGGCGTGTGCACGTAGCCGCTACGCAGAGATCTTGTAAGCTCGTACAGTGCTTAGAGTCAGAGGTAGCGTGTAACATAAGTCGTAAGTAGGTAACGTACGATCATTATGTACCTAATCATTAGTGTAGGTAGGTACCTTATTTACTAGCATAGATAATAGTTAGGTATGTAGATACTTCTATATAGGTATAACTTCACGAAAGCTGGCCGTAGGTTAGGTAGTAAAATAAAATCACTGTCGTTTAATTTTTCTAAATGTGAAACAGCAATCCGCTGCTGGTTTTCCAAAGAAAAAAGATAAGTTGGCAAGGAAGGAATATCTATTGTCCAGATAGAATAGAATAGAAAAATATTTAGATAATGTTGGTTTGGAGGTAGGTACAGGTAGGTACTCACTGGTGAGGCGACATGGCGTCAGGTTAGTGACGCCGCACTGTAACAGGCCAGCTACAGTCGCGACGCTGCCGTGCAGCAGCGTCACCAGCCGCGAGCACCACTCGGGGCCCCGCTCCGGCCACGACGCCGCGCTCTGCAGGTACAGCCCGCTCCAGAATAGGAACGACACCAGTTTCACCAGCGACGCAGGCGACAACTCTTGACCGAAACAATTACTTCCAATAGCCATTCAGAAAGTGTGCCATTTTGTAACCGGAAATTAAACTTAAATTATTCGTGGTTTGAAGTTCCGCTGCGGCACATTTTCTATTCTTTTTGAGGTATGTTTCGGTAAGTAATTTTGCTATTAGCTTATAAGTAGTACTAAATTAATTGTTTTTGGATGGTCATGACTTTGCAAGATTGACACTATTGACAATAGGTAATAGGTACATAATAGGGTAAGGTTAATATATATTAGTTCCATGGGTATATAAAAGAACCTTGCAATCGATTTCACTTGGTTTCAATCAAAAACTGACGTTATATTTTGTATGGAATGTGAAAGCATATTGACAGTTCGCAGATTGAAACCGAGTTACGCGATCCCAGTACCTACTTGCAGTTATTTCTTGGGTACCCTATCTTTAAGCACCAAATAATGTTTTATGGTTTTAATGGAGGCAGGAAAAGATATAATAACACTTTAATAACAAGAAAAATAATTAACATTGTTTAAAAAGTTTTTACATTTATATAAATTAAAACATGTCGTTTTGATTAGTTCCTGGCACCTAAGAACCGGTTTCTGGCATGTTTCGCTTCAATTCCTGGCCATAGCATTTTTTACAAGCAAGGTAGGTAGGTAAGTATGTACCTCTATGTTACTTCCTATCGTAGTAGGTATATCTAATATTTATACGATTTTATTATAATATGGGTATTTAAATAAAGATATTATGTTAGAAAATTATACCCGTGAAAATATGTTATTTCCTAGGTAGTACTATTTATTTTACGATTCGTCAACTCACACCAGTTGAGACAAGATTTATGGTGTGAGTTGACGAACGACTGAAATAGGCAATACCTAATCATATACCTTGTTGGATCCTTAGAATAATAACACGGTTGGATCAAGTTGCTAACTTTGGGAATCTTCACCCTAATATCTTTGAATATTTCAGGAGTCCCTGAAAGTTTTTAGGAATACTTAAAAACCATGGACCTTAAGTAATAAACCATAATCTTCCATTTAAAAATATACTCCTCTCCATCCAAAGGTTGTCTGGCAGAGATCGCTTACCTAGCAATAAGACCGCCCATTGTACGTATACATTTTGTTTTATCTTGTAGTCTTTAGTTTTAGTTATTAAGTTTGGTTTCATTCATTCATTCATAAGTTTTTTTATTTTTAATTTAATGTTGAAAATTCAACTATAACTCTCTCAAACACAAATTCATCACTTTTCATCAAAACTTTTGTAACTTGCACTAATGTTAGGAAGTTGATTATTTTATGCATGATTGTACAACTCAATAAGATTATTCGAAGAGTCCGACCAAACATTCTCAAGTAAAAAATCATAACTAAAAAAATAAATCGGAGAACATACATGGGGTATTTTCGGATACCTACCCCTGGATCTGAGGAATCTAATTTTTTCTTAATGACGTATTTGTTTGGACTACCCTATTCTTTTAGATAAAAATTCATTGCTGTGCTTTAGTTTCGCTAAAACTCGAGAACGGCTGAACCGATTTGGCTAATTTTGGTCTTGTTGAAATGAGTTCAGGGAAGGTTTAAAATTAAATGGTGATAAAATATAGAAAAATAGCGAATAAAAAATTACGCAAGTGAAACTGCGCGGGTCAGCCTAGCGTTTGTAATAAAATTGAAGAAAATAATTAAGTTATCAAGACAGACAAAACTTTATTTTCATAAAATTTAAATACTTAGACAAGATTTTTCTCTAATCTATGGGATAACTAAACAACGGCGTTTACAATTCGATATTATTGGGGTAAATTTTAAGAAATCTTTGTATAAAAATACCTTTCGCACGTATCAGTCAAGTTAAACAAATCGTTGTAATCTATGTACAATATTAATCAAGCGACGATAAAGTAATGTCACTAAATTGAAATATATAAAAAAAAATGTATAAAATCTAAAATCATAAGCAAACAATGTAAACGATACCGACAAACACCTCCTAGGTGGGCCGGACAAGTTACCAGTCGTAAGTCTCACATAAAACGTGACACAACGAATCACACCATCATCAGTCCAGAGTCCTAGCGGTACCGCAGCTTGTCGACTAGCTTCTCGATGGAGCGGTAGCGCGTCGGCGGCATCGCCTCCTTCAGCAGCGGGTGGAAGCGCGCGTCCTCCGAGAGCGCGAGGCACAGGTCGCGCGCGTGCAGCCGCGCCTCTGCGCTCGCGTCACCGAGCAGCTCGCCCGCAGCCCGGAGCAGTGCCGCGCGCGCCTCGCCCGGCAGCGCCAACGCCCGCGCCGCGCCCGCGCGCCGCACCAGCTGCGCCAGCGCCGCTGCCGCCGCCGCGCGCACAGGCCCCGCGCGGTGTCCGGCGCCGCGCCGGCATAGCGCCAGCGCCGCGCGCGCGCTCCCGCCGCCACACGCCACCCGCGCCAGCGCGTCGCCCGCATCCGCGCGCAGAAACCGGTTCGCGTCTGCGCAGCGCTCCAGCAGAGCACTCGCCGCCTCCTCCAGCTCCGGCTCGAGCGCGCGCCCGCGGTGCTCGAACAGAGCGCCGAGTGTGCGGCAGGCGGCGCGCGCCACGCGCGACCGCAGCGAGCGCACGTGCGACGCGGTGGTGCGTGCGGCGCCGCGCCACGCGGTCGGCGAGGCGCGCGCCAGCGTGTCCGCGGCGAGGCGCTCGGTCTCCACGAGGCCGGCGAGGATCGCCTCCCAGTCCTCGTGCCGCGCGGGCACGGTGCACTCGGCGAGCGCGCCGCGCACGTCGCGGGTGCCGCGCGGCGCGTGCGCAGGGGACTCGGCTAGCGGCGCAGGCGCCGCGGACGGCGGACGCGTGTCGCCGGCCGGAGAGGCACCGCGTGACGAGCGATCGCTCCCGGCGGACTCCCCGCTGGCGGAGTGCCGGCCTGAGGTCCCGCTTTTTGCGCTCGTTCCCGACTTTTGCGACGCGAGGTCGCCGAAGCTGGGGGCCTCGCTCCTCGTCGGCGATTCCTCGGGATTACCGGCGCTCACCGGCGACCGGGTCGACCTCTCCGAATAGTCCTCGATGCAAATCGAAGGTGACGCGTGTGAGGAGGGTGACCGTCGAGGAGACGGAGACCGTTCGGCGGCCGGGCTATCCGGGGCGGTTTCGTTTGCGACCGCTTCCTTATCATCCTGGGCGGGCTCGGTCGTTGCAACGTTTTGCACGGTATCCTTGGAGTCTTTTTCGTCGCAAACCACAGCGTTGTTCGATTCCCTGTAAACAAAAACACGATCGGTGCATTATCGCATCACGGCAACAAACGGCTCACGCTAATCGGGCCGCGCCGGGAGAACCGGGAGGTTACCAGGCGAGCGGCGGTAGGTCGGCGACGAGGTCGAGCTTGAGGTCGGAGGGGTGCGCGGCACCGGCGGCGGGAGAAGGCGAGACGGCGGCGCGGCGCGGGCAGCAGCACAGCCGCAGCATGCCGTGTGCCGCCGAGGCGCCTCCGCGACTGACACCCGCGCGGGTAGCGAGCACGCCTCGCCCTCGCCCTCGCCCTCGCCGCTACCCACTCGCGGGGCAACTCTGCCACCTACTCAATCAATTCTACCTAACCGATATGTTAAAAGGCTCACTATCTATAATAAGCTACCTGCATAATGATAATAGAAAACGTCTTCCTTATTGATCGATAGCACCACAGAGCTATAAGTAAAGATGTGCTTTTTTAAATTTCAACCAAATTAAGCCAACCTATTGTGTTTGTATATAAATAGAATGTTCTTAGGTCAAACGTTTTTCTAGAACCCACTAAAATACCCTAAGCGTTCTAATAAATGCTCAATAAATGTTAATCAGGCGAAAAGTGGAGCGATTCAGTGATAACAAAAATGGGTCGTCTCGAGCGGAGTCCGTCGTTCATAAACGCCCCTGAATCAAGTAGGCCAATAAATATACTTTCTAAATGTAGGTTAGTGGTGCTAGTGGCACGCCATTACCTCTTACAATACACGTGACGGTCATGTACTAATGTTGTAGTACATCGATGTTTTAATAGTAAATGGAATGGATGTCTTGACAAAACTATGAAACAGAAGTTACAAGTTGAAACGCTTACATTAATTCTAATTGAAACCAAGCAAACTCATCATTAGCATTTTTTCCAATTTACTATAAATAGTTCAGATGCGTCGGCGTCGTGTCGGTCGGTGAGATTAGACTGAGGTAGGTAGTCAGTAGTCAGTAGTCAGGTAGGTATGTACTTTATTTTGTGTCAAGTCAAACACTAATTAAAAACACTACACACTATTCAAAGCGTGAAGTAAGTATCTAAGGCTCTTAACTTAGGCTTAAGGCTAATAAGTAACATATTTTATTTTTCAGAGAGCCACTTCAAAATCGTTTCACGGCTGTTCATTTACTTAGGGACTACCTACTTGACTAGTGACGTCGTAAAAGACCTTTTCTTGGAAACTTAAACCTGACACATGTACCTACCCACCCATAGGTAAAGTGATATTATCGATTAGTGTTAGTCACAGGGGTGCTTGACTCCCTGTGTGGGTGTAGCTTTTATGCTCCGTAATTGTATTGAATTTACATAGATTGCTATCGAATCAATGGTCAAAAAAATCAAATCAAAATTAGGCTGAATTATTACTGATTGAGGATATGATAAATTAAAATCAAGCAATCTGAAGAAAATATTTTTCTTTCTGTAAAGGTATTTACATTCCATATAGTACCACATGAAAAATGTGACCTGTAGATGAGAACAGCCGGGCAGACTGACTGACTGACTGACGCACAAAATAATTTTTGGCCAATCTCGAAACTGAGACGCTTCGCAGGTAGTACAGGACAGGCTATACTTATTATACCATATTAATTTACAAACTTACCTATCACTCAGAGGAATTGGAGAAAGCTGCTTCATCAGATATTCCTTTCCGAGTTGCAATGTACCTGTTAATGAAGCAGTGAAAAATAAATAAAATTATGGTTATGTACCTAACTAAAAGACTTTCCGCCTTTGCCCTTTGTGGGAAAATATAGTAAGAAGGGTGACAGATGGACAGAGCTGGGTGACAGATGGGAACAATCCTTATATTATGTAGGTACCTTTATAAAAAACATTTATCAATTGAAACCTGAGGGTCTACTCCGGCTGACAAATGCGATATATCGTGCGTGACAATTCTCGCATATGTATGACCGTGAATGCTCTTGTCCCGTCTAACTACGGTATTCGCAACGAATGCACGATTACTGTCCGTCGATTTGAAGAGTAGACTCTCTGTATCATCATCGAGATAGGTACTGACTTGGTAATGGTGCAGAGTCTGGCAAAGGGCGGAGTCGCCTCGGAGGGGCCGGTGCTACTGGGGGCGGAGTCGATCTAGCTCGTCTTCTCACTGGCACGGGCAGCTGAGAGCTTCTGCGCTCGGACCATGCAAACAGACAGCTTACAGTAAAGTCCTCTCATTTTTTATATCACTAAAGTGGCAACCAAGCGTACGGCCTACTTGATGGTAAACGGTTACCTATGTACGCATGCAACATCATATCACTTGCGTGTTACCACCCTGAGACGTTAGATGGAAAATCTCATGTGCCTGTAATTTCACCGGAAACCATACCCTTCAAACCGAAACAGCGATGCTCTAGCTAGCATTACAAAAATAAAATAAAAAAATAAAAATAAAAATACTGCTTGGCGGCAGAAATAGGTATGGTAGTTCTTCCCGGACGAAATTCATTTCACGCGATCATGAATGGAATGACTGCTATAGTATTTCTAACTAACGTATTCAGGTAACTAACATAATTTTATTCAGTGAATAAAGAGTTCAATATCTACTAAATCCTCTTCCACCACTTATAGTAAATTGTTTAAAGGGGATTTTTTTTATTTTTGTTAATTAAAACCGCGGCTAAATTCAGTTTTAAAAGGATTTTAAGAAAAAGAATATTTTTAAAGTACTCTTATAAATCATCTTCGCAGGGGATTTGTATAATCTTAAATTAAATGGCTGTGTGTAAAATGTAAACCAATATTTTTATTTTTTATTTATTTAGGATATTCTGTGCATCATTCACCTCGCTATGAAGCTGGGTTTAATGTTCTCCAAAGGTCTGTTCAGCCGTTCTCTTAACTGGAATTAAAACATCTTGCTTAAAATAGAATCAAACCTGAGTGCACATCTTTACATAAGTAGTTTACAACAAAGTCGCTTCCCATACCAGTTCCCGCCGTCTAGTCTGTTCCTACGCACTACGCAACTATGCAGCTACGCAACGGTTTTCATCATAATATATTTATATCTGCTGGGCTATTACGCAACTCAGTAGCAATCCGATTTCAATCAGCAATCATTAAACAGATGAAAAATCTGACCATTCCACGATATAGATCGGGGCTCATGTTGAAACAATTTGTATGTTAATGGACTTCCGCAAAGTAACTAGAAGTTTCACAACTGTTGTGCTTACTTTGATGCAGAAGCCATCTGCCCTCGCGGTTCCTGCCAGCCTCCTTCGCACTGCGGAGAGCACGGAGGCTGGACCCGCCGCCCTCGCCAAACATAAAGTAGCGCGGAGCTGGGCGCTCTGCACTCTGTCCGCATCATCTGATTCCTAATGGTAGGTTATACGTCTATATTAATATCACAAAAAAAGGGCAATGTGTACGCTTCATTAACAAAGTCCCAAGTGACATGCAAAATGTATCAATTGGCAAATTTAAAAACTTTATTAAACAAAAACTGTCTCAAAAAGCTTATTATAATATAACCGATTATTTAAATGATAAAAAAAGCTTGGGAAGAATCATGCCAAAGAAAAAGTGATAGGAACCCAGCCGGTGTTGTTGCCAGTTCTTTTACGGCACGGGCGCGTTGGATCTGGCGTCCTAGCTTGTAAGACGTTTCAAAGTGATCCTTGTGATTCAAATTAATAAACGACTTTTGATTTTGATTTCTAAGAAAAGTGATAGATGATTTTATAGAGCAAAAACTGCTGGTCCGATTTCAAATATTCTTTTACCATTAGAATGTTAATATAACCCTGATTAACATAGGCTAACTAACAAGGTCCCGCTAATACTAGTTAAATCTAGATAAATATTTTGGCATACTACCCATAATCCCGGAATCAATAGTAGTAGGTAGGTATTTTTAATAGCAATAAATTATAGCAATAATAAACGTAATAAGTTTGGTGCTAAGGTCACGTAGGTACTATAACAAATAGCTGATGGAATCGTTAAATATCTTTACATAAACTCATTGCTTAAATATCGAGACTACAATATGTAACAAGTACCTACCTACTTACTTGTTATTATTCTTGTGTTAAACCTTCTCTTTTTTGTCTCTTCTGTTCTGTTCATAAAGTACTTGAAAGAAGAAACAGAATAATACCTCACTCACTCCAATCATAGTGGGATCAAAAATGAGATCGACGAGGTGATGCAGCGCTAGCCTCTGAAGCAGCGCATGCGGTAATGCCGCTGGGAGAGGCTCCCGAGCCATCCTGGACACAAGGGATGGGAGCAACTGCCTCGCGCAGTCGCTACTCACTGCTCGAATCAAAGCGCACACTGCACCTTCGGCTGGTGCCTTCGCTGCTGTTACCTGGATCAATTAGAAGATTTACGATCGATTTTTCTGTTGCATCAAATCTGGCAACTATCCAAATGGATATCTATACTATACATTAGCGTTTAGTTGAATTTAATTCGTTTTCAGTAGTTTAAGTATGTGTTATAGCAAGAACACTACACACATGTTTTTATCACTAATCAGAAACCACCATGATTATTATGCATAACCCTTATCTATGCATGTAATTGTAAGTTGTAACCGATACGCACCTCATCGCTGAGAGCCCACATGTGCTTGACAAGCGATAAAGCAGCTGGCTCTACCTTTCTTACGTTGTCAGCTTCAAGCAGGGCACTGTGAAGGTGGTCGGCTGCCTTTACCACGGCAATCCAGTTCTCCTATTCACAAACATTATCTTGAGAAGAAAAGAATTTACACTCCAAGAACTGAGATGAGACGTTTTAAAAATGATTGGTAACGAGTACGATTTTAGAGTAAAATGTAAGTCTCCTGTAAAGATTACCGTGTTATGCAGTTGGTCGACAACATGCTGCGGGATTATGCCCAGCTCCTCCCAGTCGTATTGTGCTCGCAGCGGCGTGGGAGCCCTGGGAGAGCGCAGATCCTCCCGCGGGGGAGGTGAAGACGCGAGGACGCTCAACACGAATCTACAAATAAATAGCCTAGGTACAGGCAACACCTTGATGCTAAAAATGCAATGCTAAGGCCTAGCTAATTTGATTCATGATTGCCTATTGGCAGCCTACGTCTTTGAAACTAAGCACTAAGTTACTTACTTAGAAGCTAAGCATAAACTTACATGTAACGTATGTACCTATACGTTATAATATTCGTCAAAACTTTTTGGAGAGCAAAATGGAGGGAACTGCATCTATCAACGGTTAAACTGTGCTAGTTACCTACTCTTTTTTTATGTGAAAACGAATTTTAACACTACAAAATTGGTGAAGAGTCAAATTTAGTGTTTGGTGTTGTTGAAAAAGCTTTAGTGAAACGACCGAATATAATAAAAAATGAACACCGATGATCACCACCGGTGGTCTAGTGGTAGTGACCCTTCCGATCCTAAGGTCGTGGGTTCAAACCCGGTCGTGCACCAATGGATTTTTCTGTTCGAAAAATTTATGTGCGCAATGCCAGTGCTCTCATACGGTGAAGGAAAACATCGTGAGGAAACCGGCATGTCCAAGAACTAAAAATTCGAAAGACATGTGCCATCCACCAATCCGCATTGGGTCCGCGTGGTGGAATAAGACCCAATCACTCTCGCCTGAGAGTAGGCCAGTGTCCCAGCAGTGGGAACATTAGAAGGTTGTCATGATGATGATGATAATAAAAAATAGAATATATCCTGTAATATTAGTAGTAATATAGAGACTTGGAGATCCCTAGCTTACGTTATTAGGTACTAAAAACTTACTCATCTTGATCCAATTGCACTTTAGTAAGTTGTCGGCGAGGAGACACCACAGGACTGCGCTGAAGATTGTGCAGCACCTCCACTTCCCTGTGAGGCGGCACAGGACTCGATGCCAGCTGCGGCGATCGAACTTCCGATATCGTCAACGCGAATCCGGAAAACTCTTTCGATTTACCATGAGGCTCTCCGTTTTTAGACCTAAAGTAATCGTACAACTCACTTAGAGACTTTGATTTTAATTTCACTTTGTTGTATTTGGATAAGTATTCTTGTTTATTAGATTTGTTTAGTATTACTGGGAGTGGAATACTGCTCTTTTTATTTTGGGACGTATTTTGAAACTCTTTTTCTGTTTCAGAATACTTCATTTGAATTGTTTTGTTTACTGTCACTTTTTGAACGGGTTTTTGTATTTCGTCTGTCTTCACTACCTTATTTAGTTTCACATCGTCTTCGCTGGTTATTAAATTATCGCTATCAGGAGTTCTTATTTTAACACTTTCTCCGCCAAAACGCACTCTCTTTACCACAACATCAGTGTCTTCGGAGTCTCCATCACTGTATTTCAGCATATTTTGATCAGAACTATCGTAACCATCTTCACTTCCAGTCTGTCTCTCAGATTCTGATTCAGTTTCTTCTAAAACAGTCATTGTAATTGCAGTATCCGAGTCGAACTTGATTTCTGTTTCAATAATAACTTTAGCAAAATTGTTATTGTAATATGAATATGGTCCGTAAGATTCTTCCGATGAAGAATCTATTGGAACAGGCATTGTGTTATTGAGAAGTCGATTTACCTTGATAAGCGGTTGGTTGTTGTTGTTATGATAAATCGTTTTTCTTGGGGCGAAGTAAACATCCAAAGAATCTTCATCGTAATTTTCACACAAATTTCTGTACTTTTCTTGTATTTTTAAATCTAATCTCGATACAGACATCGAATATTCCTTGGGCCCGCATACTTTGCGGAGCTTCATCATGGCTCGGTGCGCTACATCTCTATGCACAGGGTCGAAGAGTTTCTCTCCGAGTATTTGAAACACTGGAAACATGTCCAGAGAAAGATATCTTCTTTTTAATATACCCATCACAGACGGAATCGATAAGATCAACCCTGTGATTACGTTCATTTTAACGTCAATGCCAGCGGAATGGGGTCGTATGTTGTGATAGTAGCACTTGTCGAGAATCGCTCTTGCAGCGCACTCAGCGTCTTCGCAATGCGTGCAGAATACCTTTAAGGCGTCCAGTGCCGCTTTCCGAACATTGGGGGAACCGTGCCCCAAGTTGTCGACGACTTGGTCAAATGGGAACGCGAGTGCATTGCCAGATAGGGGCAGGAGATCGGCAAGGACTCGTAGCGCGTGGAGTCGCACCTCCCACTCGGGATGGGTTAGCCGATCTCTAATTGCGACGTAGAGGAGTTCCACATCCAGGTCTGGGGGTAAGGCACGGGCTCGTAATACTCGGTCCCAGAGCGGAGCGAGCGGCGGCGGCGGCGTCTCCGGCAGTTGCATGGCGCCGAAGTGAGGCTCGCCGCCGGCTCGCGTGGCCGCGCGCCCGCCTAGATCCGCACAACTGGGTTAATGATCGGACGGTAAGGCACGCCGCCCGCCGCCGCCGCCCCTGACCAATCGATGAAAACACACGAGTACCCCTACTTTATAATAGGCAAACATGTACTCTTCTACCCTTACACGATGCGACTGCCTAGTGCCCATATAATATACATAAAGTAAAGTAGGTACGGTAGGTAGGCTGGCATATTAGTAGTAGTACTATTCTAGGTACCATAGGTACCTTTACCTACCTGTTATAGGAACTAAGAAAGTAGTGGTACCTACCTAGTTTGGTATTGTAATTACGGGTAACTACCATCCATCATCCAACTCCATTAGTTCTCTAGGACTATTTACTATTTACCTCCTAGGTTTTTACACATCCCTTCGTTTTTTATCTACCTTACCTAGGTAAGGTACCTACCTACTTACCTACGACTATTCTGTAATTCTGGGTATTCTTTAAATCTTAAAATAAGTAGGTAAGTACCTACTTGTAACCTAAAGTTTTAAGTAGAGTTCTTTATGATAGAGCTCGTCCGGGGAAGGACTACCACCATACCTATTTCTGCCGCCAAGCAGTAATGCTCGCATTGCTGTGTTCCAGTGTGAAGGGTATGGTTTCCGGTGAAATTACTTTCGATCTTAGCCTCAAGGTGGCAACCCGCGAGTGATACCTCTGGTATGGTATTGCAAGCGTCCATAGGCTGCGGTAACCGCTTACCACCTTGTGGGCCGTAAGCTCGGTTGCCACATCAGTTGTATAAAAAAAAAACCTACCTTGTCATTACAAAAACGAATGTTACAATCTGCTGACGGCTGTTACTTATTTATATAAAGTAGATTTTTTTATAAAAACCAACTAGACATGTGCGCCGATCCCATTTGGATCGGCGGCGGCGTCCGACGTCAAAATCGTCGGCGGCGGCGGCGTCATCGGCGTAATCGGCGTGGGTAGCCAAAATTTAATAAAAACTCGAATAAACTTATCTATATTTAAAAAATTACGTAATGCGGCGCAATTTGTTAAAAATCTTAACCAAACTAAGGTGATACGACCCAATCAAGCACGAGCAACAATTTTTTTGATAAATTATTGTAACTGATGTCATCTTGACTGCCATAACCACTTGGAACTGCGTCGGCCTCAGAATGAACAGTCAACAAACATGTCTAAGGCAAGGTTTCTTCTCAGTCGAACACTGTTGACAGAGTGGTCGTGGTTATGTACCTGGGCCTAAACTATTCTAGTTAGATTAAGTAGCGGATACGTCTCTACTCAGCTTTGTTAGCAGCTTGGTGAGAACATTTGGTCATGTTAGAATGTGTGATGGATTTTATGAGGTCAGACCATTGGGTGGGAAAACGACCACGTGCTCTCTTGCCTTCCATTCTGCCTTGAACTATTAGTAGACGTTTCATTGAGTTTTCGTTGCGGGTTACATGTCCAAAAAACTTAAGTATTTGTATTTGGACAGTCGACGATAACCTTTCCTTAATCTTAAGTTCTTGTAAAATCGACACATTGGTACAATGTGCGGTCCAGGGGATCCTTATAAACGTCTCCAGCACCAAATCTTCATGAATCGATTTTCTTTCGCTCCTTCAGTCTCAACGTCCATGTCTCAGCACCATACAGAAAGATTGGAAAGACCAGGGTTCTCATGAGTCTAACTTACGTACGTAGTTTTTATTATTCTCTGATCCTTTCTTTCTTAGCTTTCCACAGCAGATCGGGTCACTGCATAACGTCTTCAGATTTTGTTTTCACTACTTGAGGCATTAGCAATGATAGATGCCCAGATAGATGTAGTTCTGGACTACGCCGCAACACTCATAATGCTCTTGACATTTGGTTGGTTTTTTCAACCCCGTCTACTATCATTATTTTGGTCTTATCACGATTAATAGCCAGACCATAGCGTAAGCTATGCAATTCCAAGCATTGTAAGAGTTCCTTCATGTCTTCTCTGGTTGATGTAAGAAAAGTGATGTCCATGCTGACATAGCGCAAGATATTATACAGTAACGGAGAAAAGATACGCCCTGTCTAACACCAGCTTTAAAGCTGTCGGAGTTTATTCAATCAACTCGGATCGCTGCTGTGCCGTCTTCTAACAATATTCTAATAGAGAACGTTAGGTGGTCTGGTACTCCCAATAGAGCCAGTGCTTCCCATAGCTTTATCTTTTTTGATTTCAAAGGCTTTGCGAAAGTCTACGAAGCATATGAACAGTGGGATGTTAAATTCTCGACCTATTTTTATAATAGTAGTATGAAATCGCAATCTCAGGTAATAAGTATCATAGCAATCTGTTGTTGATGATAATGTAGGAGCACCTTACTACCGTGGGATGTCAGTGAAATAAGCCTGTAGGCTTACTTTTACAGGTCTCTTTTGTGCGACGGTATAAAAAGAGAGCTCGACCAGTTTTTTGGTCATTATCCCCCCATATAGCTCCAAGGCAAGGTTATGACAAATCATCTGTCACACATAGCTAATATTGTTGTAAACAATCACAGGATAGAACTAGTATATGAGTACTAGTAGTACTACTAGTCTATAAAATAAAACGACTGTTTTTCATGAACTGACTGAAACAACTGATTTATTCATAAAGAACACTGCCAGTACAGATGGCGCTATTAGTCTCTAAAGTAGATCGTATATCAGGTATTTTGTCTATTTTCAACATTCCCACTCAAAATACCTTCTAAAATAAAGATTACCTACTCTTAATACCTTTAGACTTTTTGTCATTAAATCTGCTGGCATATCTGCTGTACATAAAACCATAACATCAGGCTTTTTTCTTGCTCTTACTCGGACTCATTTCCATTTCGATAGCCTCCTCAATTTGGTATTATAAGTTTCGTTATTAACATTTTTAGTGGATATGAAATAATCTCCCTTGCTATTGTTCTCTATAGCATTTCCCACTAAATTTTGCATTCAATCCAACAGTGACCGCACTGTTTACATTTTGAAGCATCTCACATTTTGTTTATTTATGACAGATGTTGACTTTTGTTTTCCTGGCATTCCATCTTTTCCAAAAAAAGTTTGTTGCGATTATTCATAACGGAAACATGCCAATGCATTTGTCACATCGTCGTCATCAATTTTCCCGGATCCATGTCCATCAATTTCGTTTTCATGACATACCATATATTCCAAAACCCGTTCCTGCCAACTTCTGACCTCGACAATCCGAGTTACATAACATGTCATCGATGTGCAGTTTTAGTCGAATACATATTAGATATCTCGATTCCGCCACTGGTAAATCCTGAGTCATCAAACAGCATCTTCAACGACTTCAACTTTTCACACAACTCCTTCGATATACTGACATTCTCTACGTCAACGTCGGATCGATTGTCAAAATATACCTAGCTTTTGTTTTCGCATCATCTGCGGCTCCTGGCACTTTTCCAGACTCATGATCCTGCTGATCAAGCCCTCCAAGAAACCAGAAAATTCTCCGCTGCGAAACACCACTTCTTTGGTACTGGTACCTGACAAGATAGTTAGATGGTAGCCATGGCAACGGTCGTCAATATAAAAAAAAACAGTTCAAAAAATAAATTTCTTCACAGCAAAAAATAATAGCTTCAGTCTAATTGTAAAATACTGTTACTGTCCATCACACTCACATAGTATTGGTGATAATTCTGACTAACTATTTACACAACTGAAAAATTTTGTACGCTGGATCCCATAACCTAAAATAAAACGACTGATTTTCATGAACTGACTGAAACAACTGATTTATTCATAAAGAACACTGCCAGTACAGATGGCGCTATTAGTCTCTAAAGTAGATCGTATATCAGGTATTTTGTCTATTTTCAACATATGTGTATCTTGGTCATAGTTTATCTTTCGGCCCTGGCTCCCAAACCAAAGAACCTCGCCTTGCTCTTAACTTGCTCCCAAATCGTCAGTGTTAAAAATGCCTAAAGATGGTGAGTGGTAGCTGGTTGTCGTCGAACCCACGAGCTAGATGATTGGTACTTCTCTCGAAAACTCAGCAGCGAAATGAGCCTATATTTTCAGCTTAAAGTCTGCAGCTCTCTTTACACCAAAATAATAAGCCTTTCTTGTCGTGAACGTGTGATTTCAAATAAGTTCAGTACAATTTTATTGAAAACAATATCATGACATGAGCTAAAAAGCTCACGAAGTCTTTTTAAGTAGATGTAATGAAAACAAACAACAACAGCGGATTGTAAACTTACCTAAATGACGTACTCACACAAAACTATGTTTCTCAGAACACTTCTAGCATTAATAAAATACTGTAAACATAGCCATTAAATGACTACGTTAGATAACTATACGAGTAAAAAATACAAGGTCACGCCGATTTCACGCCGGTCAAAGCATCGGCGGCGGCGGCGTGGCCGAAATCATCGGCGGCGTGCGCCACGCCGATCGGCGCACACCCCTAGAACCTACTTACCTATCTACCTATTCGATTTGTGTCTGCCTAGTGACTATTCGCGAGCCGCACGCGCGCGATCACCGGTGGTCTAGTGGTAGTGACCCCCCTTTTCGATTCGAAAGACATGTGTCATCCCATCCACCAATCCGCATTGGGTCCGCGTGTCACTCTCGCCCGAGAGTCGCCGGCCAGTGTCCCAACAGTGGGAACATTAGAAGGCTGTCATGATGATGATGATGATGACGCGCGCGACCAACCACTATGCTAGCAGCAAAGACATTGAGAATAAACTTATTATTATTATATTTGTTTATATGCTCCAAGGCTTTACCTGGTGGTAGGTAGGACTCTTCAGCAAGATTCCGTCTTGGTGGGTACCACCGCAGTGTCAGATATTCTACCTCCAAGCAGTAGTGTGCAAGCATTAAGAAAGACCAAGGATATCATACAATGGGGTGTGAAGCGCTACCTTGCTGTCACTCAGTTTTATACTAGCACAGAAGGTATAGTCCTAAATGCCAATTCTAAGTTTACATAACTTGATACTCTTTGTTTTATAATACTCGCAAAAATGGTTGTAAAACCAAAATCGCTTTTTATACTTACTATTGTAGTTTGCCAATTCTAGTGTAGCTTGAGCAAAAGTACCTACCACTACTACTTTTTTTTTTTTAGTCTCGAATCGGAAACGTCTCATTAAGCTGACGTATTTATATTAGGTACCTATCCTAATTAATTAAGTCTTGTAAACTAGGTGTATCTATACTCTCTTTTTATAATTATCACTGTATGTAAGCTATTAGTTAAGTTTAGTTTAAGTTATTGTAAGGCAAACAATTTTCCTGATTAATAAATTATCTTTATCTTTATCTTTATCTTTATCTTATTACTGTGTTTAGGTTTGAAGGGCACTGTAGCAAGTGAAATTACTGGGCGAAAGAGACTTAACGACAATGTCTCGGGGTGATAAGCGCAGTGTCCGTAATAGTCAGGCGTGGTGCTTAACATCAGGTGGGGTGGGCGCCTTGATGGTCTTGTCCCTTGCTGACATAAAAAAAAAGGCTAGCAGGTAGGTACCTACTAAATCCTTAGTGCACGAGTAAGTTCTTAGTAGCATAGCAGTAAACCATTGTAGGTATTTGTTTTTTCATTTGGTAAATAAATAATTTGAATTAGAAAAAATAAGTCGTTCAAGGTAGTGTAGTACCTTACCACAGAGACCTTACCTCTTCCTTACCTTGCCGGCAGGTAGGTACAGTCAGTAGCAATAAGATTAGGTAGGTTTAAAAATATCTCGTGCTACAAGGTACTATAAAAATCTATACAGATAGGGCTCCTCCAAACTTAGGTAACCTTTAAATCGTGTCAAAATCACGTACCTACCCATTTTCAGGAAAAAAATGTCGTCACACCATTTTTCCAAAAAAATATAAACAGCCATAAAAAAACAGATCGAAACCGGTCGTGCACTAAGGATTTTTCAGTTAAAAAAAAAATATGTATGCCATGCAGTAGGTACTCTTGAAGGGTGAAGGAAAACTTCGTGAAAAAAATTCGAAAGACATGCAGCAGGTTTCGAGCACAGTGCAAAGAGTAAAATATATATGCACAGTGTCGCACAGCCCCGCCAAGTTATACTTGTGGCCTGCCCATTGGGCGATAAAAAATAATTAAACTTGTGGCACTGTAGATGTAGTGTCAAAATCCCATTTGAAGCTTCAAGCTCAAACCAAGTCATAAAAAAAAATCAGTCATACACATAATTGTTCGTAGTACCATTATTCGCTTAAAGCAATGCAATGCAATACCATCTCACATCACACTGATAGATGCTGATGACTTTGTTTAACTAGTCTGAGTGTGAATGTGATGGACTGATTGACTGATGGTACAGACAGTTGGCAACACACACTGGTTTTTTTTTAGCTATGTTGATTTGTTGTTTGTGATTTTCAACAAGGAGTTTTGTTTGTGTCAACCAACTGTGAAGCGCGCTATATGTTTTGTTTATTTCCTTCTTTATAATAAAAGAGCGTTATTAAATTGATAGTAATGAAATTACAATGAAACAAAAGAATCCTTGTAGCAATCAAGATATACTTACCGTACCTAGTGTGTTGCGAGTTTAGATTATAATAATGGATAGATAATGCCTAGTTTTACGACAAGATGAAATTATTGGAGATAATATTAATGATAACAACGTGCTTCGATGTTCGTGTGACTCTCGGACAAAACGATAACTGCACAAGAACTAACAACCGCGGGGACATCAAGGTATGTCTTCGGAAGTTATCAGACATTTTGGCCAGCAGATTCGGCGACATAATCGTAAATGAACTCGACACAAAATACAATGCTCACTTTGAAATACCCAATTCCTACAAGGTGAGTCGATACTTGACGTCAGACACTGAAACATTAGCCAGCATTGTTGATAAACTAACCTACAAGCTCTTATCAGCTAAGAACATACTCAAAGATGTGAGAAATGTAATCAATGACAACAGTACTCCATCGTTTACTCATCCCTGTCCATTCAACTCCATTCACAAGTCAATATATATAAAGAGTTTTGACGAAGAATACTTGAAATCATCTGATATCAAATCTCAAAAAACACACCATAAAGATCTCAAAATTAAAAGACAATATTTTCTTTCTCACATGGACTATGCAACGGACAGAGATTGCTCATCAATGCCTCATTCTAATTTAAGATACTTGTATCACAAAGTTGTACATCCAGATAATAAACTTGTAGTTTTTATAATGGATAATAGCATGAATACAGACTCTTTCCTGCACGCTGTAGACATTGTTAAAGAAACTGTTTATGCATTACAAGACACAGATTTGATTGCTTTAAAGATTACCAACATGACAGATTTTGTAAAATTTGAAGATACTTGCAGTAATGGTGGAATTTCAAATTTAGGAAATGCTACCGATAGCAATAAACTTCTGTTGAAAGACTATTTATCATCAGTGGATGTATCATCCTCAAATATCTTGCCGTTGGCCATAAACAAGGAGCTAAAGAAATTACTGCAGCAGCAGAATTTGCCAAAACACAAACTTTTTATCTTCTTGACAGATACTAAAGTATTGGAAAATGAAACCCTGTTGAAGCTGTTTCCATTTACTGAAAGTAAAGAGGCAGGTTTAATATTTGCTATTGGATTAATTAATGTGAACAAAGTTGATAAAAATTGTTCGTTGGGTATCTTGCATATAGACAAGTGGCATAATCACTCTAATAATCATTCTGTAATGAGGCTTCACATCAATGACACCGGAGTCGTCGGCCAAGTGGCTTCAGCATTTATTTCCCTACTGCCTGGCAAGTATACTAGTACTGATATAAAAGTAGAAGGCCCAGTGTGGGAAGCCACAGAAAGAGACTTCATGGTTTCTCTTGTTCTTCCAACTCTTAGTGGTGTAATCGGTCTTGATTTGTATTGGTCAGATTTAGCTGAAGATATAACATATTTCAAAGGTAACAATAAGAAAAGAGCTTTTGTCATGGATTTCTCAGGGCGAGTTTTGATGCACACATATTTTCCAAGACCGGAGACCACATCTGACAAAATAAAATTTACTAACATTGATGGTATTGAAAGTCATAACTTTACTAAAATTGTTATGCCAGAAATCATGGCAAAAGCATCTGGTAATATAAGCGTAACTGAACAAAATTCTACAAAAAACATAATGTATACCTGGAAGTGGGTTCAGAATCTCTATGTTGTCTGCATAGCATCAGAAGAATTAATAGGACAAAGAACATTTAATAAAACTAACATTTTTTTTACTAAAAGCAGTAAAGAAATACTTTTTCATAGACTAGATTTATTCCCTCCAAAAAGTGGAAAAATGTGTCGTCATTTCAAACAGATAGCTACTATTGACCAAGGTACAGTCTACTTGAGTCCTTCCAGCTTTCAGTCACCATTTACCTATCTCTATGACATGGGTGATGGTCAAGAAGCTATCACATACATGAAAAATTATTTGGCCTATTTGAAAAGTGTAGCACATGGCTTACTATCTAATCCTGGTCTGAAACAAGAGATTCAATTAGATGTTGGGTTTTTACATTCCCTTTTATCATTTTACAAGAGGCAACATTTGCAAGGAGCCTATTCTAAATATATAGTTAGAAGATATGCAGTGACTGAGAGTGGAGTGCTTGTCATGTTTCCAGGTACGGTACTTGAGTATGATTATGAGCCAATTAGAAGACCCTGGTATACCTATGCCATGGACAATCCCGGAAAAATAATCTTAACACCCCCTAACTTGGATGTAGGTGGAGCTGGATATGTTGTTTCTATTTCGTATGCTGTAAAAAGCTCTGATTATCCCACCATGGTAGTATCCATGGATGTCACAATGGGTTTCCTTTATAAACTGTTGATCGACAGTATGCCGCTTTGCGCAATGTCGTATGCCAAATGCTTCATCATGAACAATCGAGGGTATTTGGTTTCTCATCCTGGACTAATGGATCCAAATAGCTCTGGTCCCATAGAACAACAACATATAACTCACAAAGAATCCATGATTGCCATGGATATGTTAAATCACAAGGGGTTTGTTACAAAAAGACTATGCAACAACTTCTATGACAGAACAATTCAGAGATTCTATGAATTTAATACCTCATTGCCTAATGTACTTTCTAATGTTGTATCTGGAGATCACTGCGTCCACTACTATATTGCGACCATCCCGGGCACTAATGCATTTGTCGGCTTGGTGAACGCATCGTGCAGCGTCGGCGCTTTCTGTCCCTGTAGCATGGTCGACCGCCTCTGCCTCAACTGTAATCGCATGGAACAAACCGAATGCGAATGTCCATGTGAATGCAGTTCTGAGCTGTATGAATGTCCGAACGTTAATGTTTCGGAAGCTAATCAAGAAACTTCTCTTTGTGGGATGATGCTAGAAAACAATAATCATAAGTCTCATTATTTTCATAACTTCGCTGAAAATTTGAAGTCTTGTTTCGATTTCCAATGTGAAAGTTACTTTTCTCATTCTTCCTGTTTAGGAGTGTTGGGTTGTGAGTGGTGTCAGATAGACGCAGATGGGCACACACTCCTCACTGCTCCGTTTTGCACTTCTCAGTCGACTTGTTTCAATGGTGTTCTAGGTGCTGTGACTCCTTATGGTGAAGGCACTTTTGGCCAGGTCAATAGAGATGCCTTCGGAAGCTATTCAACGATAGGACCTATAGCAGGATGTATAGTGACGGTTAGCCTAATCATTGCTGTAGCGATATACTGTTACAAGCAAAATGTGACAACAGCTAGTTGCCACAACTTGTATGTTGACGGGCCGGCAGAAACGTGGCACGACGCTGATGTGCAAATGAGCCACATGCAGTCTGACGATCCGCACGATCAATCCGGTCAAGATAAACTGCTTCCTGCCATGGAAATAGAAGCTCCGATTTCACCATATAGAGTGGTAACTGGTTACAGGAGAGCTCACACGGCAAATGGTTCCGACCATGGTTACTCGACCATGACCCCTCATGAAGATTCTGAGGCTACTGGTTTCTCTGTCAATGATCCTATCATATTATCAGATGACACCAGGTCTGACATAAGCTGTCCTCTTCCAGCTAAAATAAAGCCGAGGTTAATAGCAGCTGACTTAAGTGTAACTATTCTGCCTTGTGGTAAAAACAGTGTTTTAGCGCCTGTAACTGTACATAGACACATGGAAGCATCGTAAAAACATATAATCTACCTCCTACATTAATAAAATATATTTTAAGCTGGATTACATAAGGTGTTGTTAAGTAATTTGCTTGCCTATTATTGTTTAGTATGAATGTTAAATGAATGTTTTAATGTTTTGTATATCTTAATTTGTCATTCTACCTATTTCATTGGTGCTCATTTTATCATAATCTAATAGCTACTGCTACCTACTACTTGGTTTTGAGATGTATTATTTTTTTAGTATTACCGTGACGCAACCTAATTAATGTACAAAAGTACCGATCGTATGTTATTTTAAGTGTGTAATATATCATTTAAATCCAGTTTAATGAAATACAAATATTTTTAAGGGTTACTAGCAAATGACTTGCCCAGAGCTGTTGTACTTAGCATAGACATTCTAGTTATTTAAAAATCGACGCAATAATACAAGGTATTTAAAATACTTACTTAACTACTGTAACTTAAGTACTTAAATAAGTACCTACCTTCATTTATATGATATACTTAATACACCCTAACTATGGGTTAAAATCAGGTCGTAAAGTACAGGTTCTTTTTATATAATTATTATGTACCTACTTGACATTTTTTACATTTACTAACTTAAGTCTATTTAAGAAAATATGTGCCAGTGCCTACTGTATTATTAATTTAAGCTACTAATATTTAAGACTGATTTTCTTTGATGGTTGCATTTAATTTGTATTTGATGTAAGTAATAGAATTAATGATTTGTAAAACCTGGTTTTATTTAATTTACCTACTACACTTTGATTTTGGATAAAAGTTTCAAAATTGGATATTAAGTAACAAAACAAAAAAGTAAGCTGTTTTATTATTTATTAATATTTTAGCATCGTTTAGTAATAATAATAATAATAAATAAATAATGCTGGACAATCCACACAGCATCATCTAGCCCCAAGATAAGCTACTGTTAAACAGAGCTGTGTTATGGTACTAGATGACTGATATATACTTAATACAATACAATACATAGATAGATATTTTTTATTATATATAGAGAATACCCAGAACACCCGGAACAAATATTTGTAGATCGTACAAACATTTGACCCGAGGCGGGAATCGAACCCGCAACCTCCGCGTCGCAGGCGGACCTGCGCCCGCTGCGCCACATCGGTCGTCAAAACTTGTATCATAACTTGTTATCGTTTGCTTTATACTTTCGCATTATTACTATAATCTTTGAAGGCATCTCTTCAATCCCGGGGAATGGTTGCGCTGAATCAAAGCTGCGTACTTATAACTAAACGCTTTTTTGGACTGTCATATTCTTATTCCTCCATCCCGCTCTTGCACGAAACCTCTCGCATAAGTGCGAGCGAGTTCATCGCTGAAACTTCGCCTAACCCGCCGCCCGTCGCGCTTGTTCACCGGCAGTACAATAATGGCTACCAAACCTACGAATATCGTGTCTGCGCCCGCTTAATACAAATACAATTAATGTCTGTGCTGAAATCACTGGGAAACCCTCCACACCCTGCAGTTTAGAAAAAAAGGTACCGTGCAGTCCTTCCCTTTCGAAAACTGTCTCTAACCCAACTTGTTCACAGTTTTTGAAAATCATCCCGCCTATTATGTACAGTCCATTAAAATTAGCATCATCCGCATATTCATTATGAGTTATAATTAAAAAAAGGACCTTTTCATGATTTTAGTAGATATCACTAGAACACTGACGTACAGGTTGCTGATAGAAATCAGATTACAACTGGAAAACTACTTAATAACTCAGATGTTCGTTAAACCCGCCATGTTGTTTTGCATTGTGTTACACTCCTTCACAAAGATAAACTTTCTTAAGATTATAAAAGAAGCCGAAATAAAATAAATAAACAGTGTTAAACGGTTTCTTTAATGATTATCTGATCATCTAGACACCTACAAAGGGCCCGGCTCCATACTGCGTGAAACAACTCCTTTAAACTTTATCGTCCTTAAACAAGATTGATGTAACCAACTTTATCCTATATACTTCTATCTCTCTTACACACCGCCAAAAAAGATGCAATATTTCGTAAAAGTCAAACCTAGTCTTCTTCTTTTGTTTTATGGCCTCTGTGGCTAGTTTGCCACAATTTTGCCAGTGTCAAGTGTATTAGTTTGATTGTCGCTTAGCAACGTAAACAAACGAAATTTGGAAAATAACGATGACTTTTCTTTCAAAATTCTCCTGGAAAGTCTTTGACTAAATTACCAACCAACATTACCCCTCCATTTCAATTACTTACACTTGTGCTAAGTAAACAAGTTAAATTGTATAAACTGCCACCAAATTTACGCAATAAAACTTAAAATAACACGAGAAAAATAATTAAAATGGGAAGACCCATGTCGTTTTGACAAGATAGCCAAAGACAATCCTAAAACTCGTCAAACCTAGTTGAACACGTTGAACTTGTTATGACATTTTGAATCAAGTATTTATTGTTGCCAGAATGTACGATTTTCGTACTATTTATGACTTGATCGTACTTTTAGGTCAGTCAATCAAAATTATTATAATATTGTAGTAGGTATTAAGAATTGGATGCAATGGGCATTGTACCTACACCCCCATGGTATTATATTGCATTATGTAGATGCCTACTACATGTGTCAAAGTTCTGTAATAATATGATGCTCTATTCTATTTATACAAAATAAGTAGGAGTAACTACTATTATAGTAAGTACTAAGTACTACCTTTTACAAACTACTTTTTAAACATGTTCTTAAGTTTACCTGGAATCAATATATCAGTACTATACTAGGCTAGGCTAGGCTAGGGTTTACTCGTCGAAGCGGATGTGCGTGTGCGTGGGCTGGGGCGAGGCGGGCTGCGTGGGCGGGTTCGGAGCGGGAGGCACGCGCGCCGCCAGACGGCTGCGGCCGCGCGGTCGCCGCGCCGCGCGTGCGCACTCGGCGCGCGCCCACTGCTCCGCCTGCTCCGCGCTGCTCAGCAGTCTGGTGCAGTTGCTGCTGTTGCTGCAGTACTGTAAACGATTACATCCAGTATAAATGGCTGTGCCCTTGAGTGACCCACTTTGTTAGAAGGATGCATTAGCAACTTACATCTTTAGCAGCGTTTGCAGAATCAAACCGGATGATGACATCGGCTTGACCTTCCTTCACATCTACATGCAACGCGTGAATGTTACTCCTTAGCTGTAAATCGATATAATAGCAATATTTAATCATGTTAAATTAAAGTAAGTAAGTTCGTATGAGCCAGTGGGATAGAACACTGTGACAGAGTTTTTAGGCCGCCTGAAGGCCTTTGTCATTTAGTGTAGTTTAATGTTGTAATTAAAATTAAATTTATTTACACTAGATTTAACATTACAGACATTACCCCACAATGCGGTAATTCATTTTCGCAGTCACACACAATCAAGTTTATAGCAATAATGCTTGAATTTACTGATATTGTTCATTGCATTGCTGTGTTCTGGTGTGAAGGGTATGGTTTCCGGTGAAATTACTGGCACATGAGGCTTTCGATCTATGCCTCAAGGTGGCAACCCGCGAGTCATACCTCTGGTATTGCAAGCGTCCATAGGCTGCGGTAATCGCTTACCATCTTGTGGGCCGTACGCTTGGTTGCCACTTCAGTTGTATTAAAAAAAATATATATTTATATTGAGACAAGTGCATTACCATGCGCTTGGTGAGTCTGACATCAAAGGTTGGTTCTGGTAAAATTTCTTTCACAAACACATCAGGAATTTTCTCCAATTTGGAATCTGACTTGGAGTCTTCTGCTTCTGATGATGGAATTGCTGGAATATATTTTTTTTCTAAATAAACATTCATTTACCATCATCAATTTGTATCATTACCATCAAGTGTGTACACGCAATAGACTACAGTAATTCGAAATTCCGAGGATTATTTCTGATCTGACACCTAACTTTCCTTAGTGGATGGATACCGGGCGGAAATACAATATTATGTTAAAATGAACTTATTCATTTCAGCTTGTGCATTTTAGATATGACCATTGCAAAAAGGCACCATCTGATAAGGTGGTAACTGATAGATAGGATAACTAAAATTACTTATGTCTACATAGAGTGTGACAATAGTTTTTATGTAGCTAAATCATCTTTCTTTTGACGAGCTTGTTCTTTTTTGACATTAGCTTGTACTAAGTTTGTATGAGTCAGTGACCAACTCTGAGTTTTTAGGCCGCCTGAAGGCCTCTGTCATGGCCTAACAACTTGGAAAAAGCGGGACCGACTGCTTAACTTGCCATCCGAATCACGGGAGCGCTCAGTTGAAATTGCAACTGGCGGTCACCCACAAATAGTGACTACGCAGAACAGCGCTTTACTTGTTGATCTGTTAAGAACAACTTAGCCAGCTACGTCACAAGCTCTCCATTAATAACTAAGGACACAATACAATAGAGCGGCAGGCAGGCTACGAAATTTTATATTTTTTTAATATAGGCCTATATTGTTCTACTGCAGGGGCAAAGGACACCCCCCACCCTTCCCTTTTTTTCCAGTTTTCTCTGTCCCTTGCTGCAGTGGGCGAGTCTGGTTGATGCACATCCAAGTCGTACCGTCAGAGTGAGAAGCAAGCTACGAAAGAATGCAAAAAAAAACAACACCTGTATCAAAAGATGGCGCTGCCACCGGGGGTATGATCGGATATGCGGGTATGATCGGATACGCGTGCTTTTGGTCTCGCCAGTTTTGTTTCATTTCCTTCATGTACTGGCGCTGCAGATTCAGGTACTTGTTGCGCAACGCTTTCCACTCCGCTTTCGGTAGTATCTGCATGCCCCATAGAACACCTGTGAATATGATAAATACCAAGATAAAGGTAGACTAGAGGAAGAACCAATCTTAATATTTATGAGGGCCTTACTAATAATTTATACATTATACCTCTGTTGGCTAATGTCTTTCAAATCGTCTTTCTTCATAGACATAACGAGTGACAAGGGAAGATAATACTTTGCAAGCAATCCGGACCAATACGCTGGATTCTCAAGGCGCTAAAATTACAGTTTCTCCTAAGAATCGATGAACAGCCAAATCGGTAGAAGTAAGTTCGTATTAATGGTCATTGGTCACGTTTACAGTTCACCACAGTTCCTTTAGATATTAAGAACTGGAGGATCGGGTTATTCCCGCTCACTACCACGATTTGTTCCCACTGGGATTTTTTTTCGTTCGCCCCTACAGGAAGTTTTAGTAATGTATGTCCTCTCTAAAATAGTATCAAGATTATTTTGAAACCCCAGTTCCCAAAGTCTATATTAGTCCCAGACTTTTAGCTCATCTGGGATGAGGATTATGTTTTCTCAAATGAATTTTACAGGGGTGCACAAGGTATGAATGAAAATAATTAATTTTTAGAAAGAAACGAAAACCGACTCCAAGACTATATTATACAGGTGAGTTTACAGCCCTTACAGGGTTCATGTACCTGACAAAAAAACATTGTATTACTAAGACCTTATACAAAATTGTTACATGATGCAATAAATTGAAATTGAAATTGAAATTGTTTTATTTCAGGGCCGCTCAGGGAAAATCTGAAACCGTGGGTTATCGAAAAGTCATGTTAGGAGTTACGCGCTTGATTTAAAAAAAATAAGTTCTGAATTTAAAAAAGTAAACATTTATTTACAGTTACTGTGAAAAAGTGAGTTTGTGAAATCATTTTTTTTTTGCATTTTCGGCTTCTTTGTTTGATAACAAATAAATAAATGTACAATGACTATGCCCCTAAAGTTGTTGGTTTCTAAATTGAAAATTTATAAATTCAACTTTGTTAATGAAGAGCAACGACATACGATTATCATTGACTTTTTAAATAATATAAGAAAACTTGGTTTAAGAAGCATTTTCCCACGCTTAAAGTGACCTTTCTTCAGGACCTAATAATGATATTTCAGAAACTTCACTAAAGTCGATACCTGTATCGCCATCTATTGATATTTTTATGAACAATTTTGCCTTGAAATGTGTCCCCCCCACGGACGTTGCTATGCCACAACGCGCCATAGCCTGTGCCATAGCGCAATAGGTAATTAGTCACAGAAACCGATGTAAAACTCGTTATCTATTCCATCCAGGTACCTGTCAAATTTTTGAGATTTTGTAAAACAAGCAAATAACTGAGTTTTTCTCATATTCCGGAGCGCGCGGGCGGCGTCAGAAGAGCCACGGTGAAGCGCATTCCAATTTCAACTATAATTCAACAATGTTACGTTTGAAATAAAAAGTCTAAGCGTCTATGCTAAAGTTTGATATTTCGATCACCACAACCTGGTGATAGATTTAGTTATTGACCCGTTATTTATGATTTATTCAAAGAGTACTGAACCAATTTCGATAAAATTTAAATGGACCTACACTGAAGCCCAACATCACCCCTATGACACCTATATAAAAAAAATCATCAAAATATTTTTTTAATTAGCAGAGGAGTCACGTAACACATAAACACACAACAACATACAGTTGATTTAATAACTCCTTCTTTTTTGAAGCCGGTTAAAAAATCCAGATATAATGAAGTAAGTGTGGAGCATACCTTTTAGTGCTTCCGTTTTTTCCAAAGCTCCTTTATTCTTTTCTTTAGTATGTTTTCTGGTTTTCTTTTTTCTCGGAGTGTTTGGATCGCTAGGCCCTTCATCATGACTAGTGATATCTTCTTTTGATTCGGATAGTGGTACTTTTTCCTGTACAAAAGTATTTAAGACATGCCTTATAAATCAAATGACAATTATTATGTAAGCTGGTTAATGTACTGCTTATTAATTTTACTTTTAAATGACAATAAGCTAAGCATTTATTAAATAGCAAGAATTATGCCTAAAAAGTGATATGAGCAGGCCAGTGTTGCTGAAAGATCTTTTACAGCATGGGCGCGTTAGAACTGGCGTAAATTACTAAATTCACCTAGCTTTTAAGACATTTTCAAAGTGATCCTTGTGATTTAATCAATCAAATATTTTGACTTTGCCTTTAAAATATTATCTTTGTGTATGGTACTTTTTATACCAATCACAAACATAGCTAAATAACATCACTTTATCATTGCTAGACGACAAGTGGACAGTGCTGTGACTAGCTACTAGTTTAGGTATAACTTTTGTATGAGAGCAGAATGTATGAGAGAGTTGTCAGATTATAATCTGGCTTACCTCTGTTGGTGTAGTGGTAGTGCTAGTGATGCTTTTATTTTCATCCTGAAAAAGTCAAATAAGTACATTTAAGAGCCCTATCCTTGACAATCCTTGAATTTTCTTGTAGCCCGTGAAGCCCGTGAAGAAAATAAAAACAAATAAAAGGTTTATCCCTTAAAATTTAAGTCAACAGAACAAATATTAATTAACTCAAGACACAACTGATTAAAAAAATAATTAGTATCGCACGTTTCGTAAAATGAGCAATTCCAGTCAACTTTCGATCATGTTTTCTATAAAATAACAAAGTCTAACATATTTCCAAAAATGCAATTATAATAATCACCGTTTTAAAATTTAAGTGAACAGAGTAAATACGACATGTTAGTTCAATATTTTTGAAAAAAGACGGTCTAAAAAACGCGTACTTTTCCCAATTTTACTCTCGTGATTTCTGCTAAAGTAAGGAGTTTACAATAAAAATACATAAGTTTTTATTAAATAAATACAACAAAGAAAATAGTCTAATAGCATTGACTTTTTTTAATACAAATATTTTCAAAATCACACCTTAGCGCACTTATAATCATATTGATCGAAGCACCGACTCTCAAACCGCGCTGAGCGCTTATGGAGGGAGGACGTATCGCTCCTCGTCGCGCGCACTATTACTTATACTATATAAAGATACATTCAGGCGAACTTCATGAATTATATCGCTAAATCTTGGAAAGGCCTCTTAACATTCAAATAATTAAGAGATGGAAAATAGTAAAAATTAAACAGTTTACTTACACTTGGGGTATCAACTTTCTTCTCACTATCAGAATCTTGGCCAAGCTTCAATTCCAGTCCTTTTGCAGGTCTCTTTTCTTTGTTTTTCTTTTTTTTCTTTGGTGGCTCATATTCTTCCTTTATAGATTCTTTGCTATAGTTAGTACTGAGGGTATTATCAACAGAGAACATTTTGACTGATGACAGTTCCTCTGGGGGCATGCAAGTAGGTAACTTGCAACCCATTTCAGTGAATGCTCTTAGACACTTTTGAGCATCTTCTGGTTTTGCAAATTCTATGAATGCAAATCCCTAGAATATACAGATAGTTAGATAGTTTTTGAAATGCAACCACTTTGTGTGTATGATAATAAAAAGCACTTTTATTTGTTCAAAACTTGTGAAAATATAGGGTGTAGAAAACCAGACATTGGCACTGACCTTTATGGTTTTAGAGTTTTTAAATGTGGGTAAGGATATGTAGGCAACATGTCCATAATCAGAAAATACTTGCTGCAGCCACTCCCTAGTGGCAGATGATGGAATTGATTCAACATAGACAGTTCTCTCATCTGCATCGTATGGTTGGACTGGCAATTTGCGCTTCACCTTTACAAGAGAAACAAAATATATGTAAATTTTGTTTTATATTTTATTTTATATAAAAACAGTATGTCCTAAAAAACACAATAACTACTTGAAAAACTAAATACCATTATAATTAACCTAATGTATTATTTACTATACTCTAGTCAAACTCAATATGCAATATTTAATAACATTGAACTGACAGGTGAATCAGCTGGTAGCAGGGGTGAAACACATTTTTAGGGCTGTGCTTGTTCTATTCAAAAGTAGTATTAGATGGCAGATTATCAGGAGTCTAAGTAATTAATCATCATCATTATTAGTTTTTACTATAAAGGCTAATATTAAAGAGAAAAGATTTGTATGTTTGTAACAAATAAACTCAAATCTATTGGTCCTATTTCAAAGATTCTTTCACCATTAGGTCATTATCCCTGAGTAACTTAAGTCCACCTATGCAAAAATGGGACTGGCCATTAGTGAAATATAAACATGTTACACCCAGTTCAATAAAGCTGCTAAATTAATATTATGCTCTTTGTATGGATAGTGTATGTATAGTTTGTAGCGCTATTCTTAATTTCACGATCATAGTTAAAAAAGTAAACAAACAAACAATTATTAATTTATTCATGTTTAGCATTCCAGTTTACCTAGAGTTTTTTTATTGGAAAATGTTTTTTCCTGATTAAGTAATAATTTATTTATTACTTACTTTGGTTCTGTCTTCCGATAATTCTAACAAAGTGGAATGCTTCATAGCCTTTGCAATATCATTCAAATCCTGTGTTATAGTGCGTATTTTGTTGAACTTCTGAAACAACTCCAGAGGAACCCATGGATCATTTTTCACAAGATCACCCAAAAATCTATCTTTACTCAAGTTAGCCTCACTAAAATAAAACTCCATTTGCCTAAGAATATTGTCGTAAAGTTGTTTTTTGCGATGACGGATACGTTTTCTAGGGCTGTGTTCATGTTTAGCCTCTTGTTCGACAGTTTCTTCGGCGATGTTGGCGTCCGGCATTGCAATTCCAGTAAAACAATTTAATACTCGTCAACTTTTCTTTCTCGCACAAACTAAACGTAAACTGTCAAGAGAATGTAAGCACTACGATAAACTGGAGAGAATTTACGCACTGAACTGAACTGACTGACTGAACTGAAGTTAACTGACTGAACCCACTGAAATAAAAAGCGTAGTGCACAGTGTTGCCATATTCTAATTCGATTAATCTGAATCGGAAAGTCAAAAAATCTGTATAAAACCTGTATGAGAACAAAAAGCTATCTATATAAGTTTAAAATCTGAAACTTAAAGGAATATCAATCAGCTACTTGCATGTCATGCACATCAATTAATACAGCTAGGTCATGCCATGCATGACAGCACGTAAGGCATGTCATGCCGCATGATCGTCTAGCACCGCTTAGTGCCATTACCGCTTATTACCATGGGACTAATATGTACTGTACAAACGTTTATAAATTATAAACAAAGTCACAGAGTAAATTGATATACCAAAACCAACTAACCCATGGCTACTAGTATTATGTTATCTGTGCCATGGCCATGGTGCGCCCGCCACGCCATCCAGTTGGGCAAGGATGTTAGATGGCCACTCGGAAATAAATAAATAAATAATAAATAAATAAATAATGCTGGAAAATCCACACAGCATCATCTAGCCCCAAGGTAAGCTGCTGTTAAACAGAGCTGTGTTTATGGGTACTAGATGACTGTAATATACTTAATTAATACAATACAATACAATACCTACCTTTATAGATATTTTTTATTATACAGGGTGGTCCAAACATAGACGTCAATAAGAAAAATTTAGATTCCCCTGATTCTGGGTATCCGAAAATACCCCATGTATGTTGCTCGATTTGTCGTATTTTTCGAGTTATGATTTTTTTATCTTTTTTTTGAGAATGTTTCAAAGTGATAAAAAAAAAATTTTTGGAAGACATTTTTTTTGTAAAATAATCTCAATGAGTTGTAGAACCATGCATAAAATAATCAACGTCCTAGCATTAGTGCAAGTTTCAAAAGTTTTGATGAAAAGTGACGAATTTGTGTTTTAGAAAGTCAAAGTTGAATTTTCAACATAATCTTAAAAATCAAAAAACCATAATCCATGGTTTGTAAGTGTTCTTAAAAGCTTTCAAGGACTCTAAGCTTTCATAATACCACATAAAATTGCACTTGAAAATTGCACTGTTCAACTTCTTTTTCTGCATTCTAAAAGTCTCTTGTCGAATATGATTAAAAACATGAATCAATACTTTACACAACAGTTAGCTGGCATATTTACTACGAACATTTACAAGATACCTAAAAATCACTACACTTTAATTTAGTAAAGGTAACTTGTATAATATCGAGTCATTGCGAACTGTAAGTACTTGGCTTATCAATGCAACATATATATGGTCATTCATTATCAACCTGACAAACTTAAGGGGTACAACAACAACTAAGTAGGTTCCACACATAAAAAAAATACTTGTACTTTTTTTTTTCTAAACGTTTTTTTTTATATTTGAAAAAAAAAAATACGTTATTCTGCTTAATAATTAGTTATCCTTGTTAGAAATCGAAAAGGCAGCGCTCGGCAAGTGTCAGTGACCCGCGCGTCAATGAACCGCGGGTCAATAACCCACGCGTCCTTGACCTGCGCGTGTCCTTGACCCGCTTCGGGGCGCGCACAGTCGAATATTTCATTATTACGTCGCTTAACTCGATTCCCAACAATGATAATTAATAATTGAGCGGAAAAACGTACTCGATTTTTTTTTGTTTACTTGGGATTTTTAAAACAAAATATACATAAAAAATAATTATAGGTACATATATTTTTTTTTTAATGTGTGGAACCTATCCCTTAAGTTTGTCAGGTTGATAATGAATGACCCTGTATATATATATTTTTTATACAACTGTAGTGGCAACCAAGCGTACGGCCCACAAGATGGTAAGCGGTTACCGCAGCCTATGGACGCTTGTAATAACAGAGGTATCACTCGCGACTTGCCACCTTGAGGCTAAGATCGAAAGCCTCATGTGCCAGTAATTTCACCGGAAACCATACCCTTCACACCGGAACACAGCAATGCGAGCATTAAGGCTTGGCGGCAGAAATAGGTATTTATTATGGAATACACATAGTCTTTTAACAAAATATAGTTCCGTTAATAAATTCTCGAACACTTCGTTCTAGTCACCGACTATATCAATATGGCTGCCTGCTTAAGGTTTGAGCACATTATGTCGGGCCGCAGCGGGGCGGAGCGGGCTGCAGCCCAGCGCAAAATGCTTACCTAGCACATTAGAGGCGGGCCGGGTCGCAGTGCATTGACGGATTTTGAGTACACTATACTGTATACATGATGGATAGCTCTGACGAAGAAATTTCCTTTTTTTTTGCTTGCTGCTATAGCGCACTGTTGACGGGGCGCAGCGGGGCGGGGCGGGCCGCATCGCACAGATGCAAATCCGCCTCGCAATAATGCGAGCTGCTGCAGCCCATTGTGCGATAATTCATACAAATTGTATTCAAGTTATCTGAGCGGATTATTGCGCTCCGCCCCGACACGCTGCGACCCGGCATAATGTGCTCGGTCCTTTACCGAACCCCGTCTCAGTTACCCTTTCTTCTCGTCTCCGGCCTTGGTTATTTCCACGTATATGGAGCGCCGTTATACTCAATATTCCCTTTTTTTTTAACAACTTGTTATAGATTTTCTTATTATTATTATTTTATAATTTTTTTATTTTATTATTATGGATCACCAACGAAAGATACACAGGCATACAAATTTTTAAATTACAAAGTACTCAGGTCAGGTGCTCTCTGAATTAGAGGTGACCACATCATGCATAAAAATAAAAGTTATTGTGACAAAAATAAAGATATTCAAACATGAAGAGATAATATTGGCTAAAAGAGTTGTTTCACGTAGTATGGAGCCGGACCTAGGTCATTTGTAGGGGTCTAGATAAATAAATAATCATTAAAGAAACCATTTATCACTGTTTATTTAGTTTATTTTGGCTTCTTGCATAATCTTATGTACGTTTATCTTTGTGAAGGAGTGCAACACAATGCAAAAAGGTACTGTCAAAGTCAAGATGCGTCACGATCATTGGCTAATAGCTGTCATGGCGGACCTCCAGTGTTCCCGTTTTAGGAAACTCAACACAACAAACATTTTTCATATAGAACTTTGTTTGTCTACATAAAAATAAAATTGTATTATAATGTTAGTTTTATATTTTTTTCCAATTTGTCTATGGTGTTACTAAGACCTAGGCCACTATGAAATTGGTTCTTAGTGTTGGTTTTAATGATTATAGTACGTTTTAGATGATTTTTTAAAGTGTGCTACAGTTTTCATATACTACCAGTAAGGTTTTTTTACTACAATTATTATTGTTAATTTAGATGCAAAGATTTTTTAGATGTTATTAAGTTATGTCACAAACAACCTAATTTTGGTATATTTGTTTTTTATAAAGAAGAGTTACTTCTTTTTAGTTTTTAGTGGTTGCTATGGTTTATTTAGCAAATCTTTATAAAATATACTTATGTAAATAGTTAGGTAGAGAGAGACTCGTGTCGCAGTTAACTGCTGCTACTGCTCCTCGTAGGATACACTGAAAACCAGCGCTACTGTACAGTACAGACACATTATTCCGTAAGGATAGTTATGTTCCTTGCACATCATGTCCGTAGCATATGCGGAGTGCCTCTTTTCTTCACAATTGTTTAGTTTTAATTTGTATTGTTATTTTTATGTTTATTGTGTGGCGCAAAATAAATATTTTTCTATTTCTATTTCTACAGCTTTCATCGTACTAAATCCAACCCCGCCGACAAGACAAACGTCAGTCCATCCGTCAGTCAGTCAGTCTTTCTGTTGTCAGTCAACACGTAAGTTCTAATTCTACAGCTGCTACTCAAAACGCAATCATTCCTCCTAGCAAAGCAAAGCAACACTCTCTGTCTGTGCTCACTACACACACACGCAGCACAATCCAGGCGAGATCGAGAGTAGAATCGCGTGTTTTTTGACGTCCTGTCCGAATTTTCGGGTGTCGGTTAGTCGGTTTGTCTGTCTATCGACTGTAACGACGGGATACGTGGGAAAAATCCTAGTCAGTAGTCGCTAAAGATAGTTAGCAGGTGCTATTTAAATATTAGCTACCTAGATCGTTTGTTATTGAATGGATATTGATTTCGTATCGCGGCTTCGCGGGTCGTCCGTCTCATGATCTCATCTGCCATTCAGCTAATGGTCTCCAACACAGCTGAGCGTGTGCTGTTGTTAGAACTTAATCGTGCTCAGTGAGAAAGATGATGGCTGTAATGAGCAGCAGTGCCATTACCGCGTAATCTCAGTTATTGTTCACAATGACTGCTACTTCACGATCGGCAAGGCTCAGCTGGAAGCCTATAGAGGTGCCCAAAGCCTTGCAGGATGGAGAGAAATTCATCAAGTGGGATGAGGTAAAGCAATTTTAAATATTTCTTAGTACGAGGTATTAAATATTTTACTTTTTCTAATAAACCTCATATTAAAAAATTCAATCTCAGTAGTTAACTACAAAAAATTTTTAGAGTGGGACTACTTTAGACATAGTTTGCAGTTTCAAACTATGATGCAGTTTGAAGTTGACTGAATAATAATAATTTTGTAGTCTATAAAATGTCAAGTTGTTATGACATAAATTCTGTAAAAACTAGTAAATAAGCAAGTACTATTTGAATGTATTTGTTGAACATTTAACTTAAAATCACATATTAGCAGAACTTTAGATTGAATAACCTACCTACACATTTTGATTTATACAGTAATAAGTAAAGGGTCATTCCCTGTAACGGGTGTAACAGGTTGTACGCTTTCAACTGCTTATTTAAGATTGTTTTATAAGGTAAGAATATAAGTTTTATAACTTTACCTTATAGCTTATATTAATTGAATATTAATTTTAGTTTTCTATAAGTTTCATAGTTTTTGAGAAAATATCTCTAACTTCCGGATGGCGCGTGATTTTTTCGGAAATCTGGGAATTAGCCTTGTTTTATAAATAAAAATTATTGTTGTGCTGTAGCCAGATTAATAACCCACTATCTACAATATCTATTGAATAAAAACAGACGATAATTTAAAATTTACGTAAATATTTGTGCGTAACGGGCGTAACGCGTACGAATGTAAACAAAAAATCTTTAATTTTTAGAACATATTGAAACAAAAAACAAAATAAATGATGTAGGTACTCACGTAATGTAATAAAAAGTTTAATTTACGGACGTTTTTTTTTTCACTGGACCCTATAAAAAATTTAATAATATTTTCAAATAATATTATTAAGTAAAAGTCATTACACCATAACACCCAATAAGCAACCAAAGTTAAATAATAGGAACTAAAACTTATATTTGCCATAAAAATACAAAAATTTAAAAAATCCAAATTGTTACGAAATATTATTGCTTCAAAACAGTGTTACACTCGTTACGTAACGGGCGTAACGCAATTTGATTAGCGAAATTATCGTTATTTACAAAGTTCAATATAAAATCTAAGACATTGGCCATTTGTTTGCAAACATACCCTTACTCTCCCAAAGCCATGAAGCTGTCAGTGCAACAGCAAAGCTACAGATTAAACTTTTACCTTATTTCCGTAACGGGTGCAACATGCGATTTCCCCTATTTTAAAGTACTATAAACAAAGGAAAACTTACTTATTGACAGAAAATTTTACGTTTACCAAGCAGTTTGTGTATCACTACTCAAAGTGACGCAAAGTTAGCTCAGACAAGTAATGTCTTAATAGTTTTACAGCGCTATAATTTTTAGCTCTAATATCTCTACCATCTGGCAAGTATTTTCTCATACTTCAATACAAGAAAAAAATTGTACCAAAATATTTTATGTTAAAATTTTAGTCAATTTATATGATTCAATGTAATTAGGCTTCCTTGAGCAGCTATTTATGTAAAAAAAAAATACTTTAAAAAACTTGGCGTGGTAGCGTTTGACACGGAATGACCCTAAAGTAAAATCTTATGCCTATAATGTAAAAACATTTTCATCTTAATGTAAGTGTTAGTAGGTAGGTACCTAAAAAAATAAATAAGTATTAAATAGGAATAGTTTGTGCAAACACCACATAATTATAATTTGTTCCACATATTGTGGATATTGTTGTCATCATAACAGCCTTCTAATGTTCCCACTGTTGGGACACTGGCCTACTTTCCTATTTCCTTCACTGTATGAGAGCACTGGCATTGTGCACATAAATTATCAAACAGAAAAATCCATTAGTGCACGACCAGGTTTGAACCAGGTTATTATTATTAAACTTAAAAAATCTGCTGTAGTAGTACCTACCTAATAGATACTATACAGAATTCTTGCTTAACAGGATTCAGGCATGGGCTTGCCAGTTACTCTCCGGGTGGACCCCAAGGGTTTCTTCCTTTTCTGGACAGATCAGAACATGGAGGTGGAGCTACTGGATATTGCCACCATCCGAGATGTGAGGACCGGAGGTCATGCTAAAGTGCCTAAGGTAAGGAAGCATGTGGATTGATCTTTAAATAGTGTTTTCTTTTTTTTGGTACCTTAGTGTTGCGTTAATGGTGATTGATGCTGTGGCGTTTGCCGATTAAATGTATGCGTACGACTCGTCATCGAGTTGCGTCGCTCGTGCCTGCAATTCATTCGGTCGGGGCGAGCAAGTCAGACGGTCGTGTCGGCACGTGCTTAAAACAATAACAATCGTTTATATTGAATCCCCATTCCCTTTCCTGTAAGATACGAGGGGAACCTCAAAGTTGCATATGCAATAGGATGAGAACTCAAAAGTTAATCAGGTAAAAAATTAAATCTACCTAGACCAGTTACAGTACCTATGCTCAACAAGAGGAACATACTTTAGAAACAGTGTAACAATAGTTTCTAAAATGTGTAATGAGAAAATATTGTCAATAATATTTTATATAAGTACCCACCTACCTAGATACTTATTTATACATTCAGACAGCAGCACATTTATGCGCTAGCTCAGAGAAATCTCAATGTCTTTGTGCACTAACAAACTTTACTACATATTTTGGTATTTTACTGTACTACTTGTACAAATGGTACCAGTTGCAGAACAGAAATATCATGTTTCTCACTCAACTACACCAATGAACAAATAACTAATTATTATTCTTCTTATTTAGAGGATATTATTTTAATTAATTATTTTAAGCTTTAAATATTTAAATGTGATCAGTAGTAGACACAGTTACAAAATAATGGTTCATAGTAAACTAGCTATTGCCCGCGGCTTCATATGCATTATTATGTATTTTTTTTAATCACATTTTGATGGGTGACCACCAGTGGCAATTTCAACTGAGCGCTCCCGTGCTTCGGAGGGCACGTTAAGCAGTCGGTCCCGGCTTTTACAAAGTGGTTAGGCCATGACAGAGTGGTACTTAAGATGTGGTAATTCGATTTAATTTTAATTTTTATTAATTTATATATAATTATACTAATATTATAAAGAAAAAAGATTTGTATTTTTGTATATTTGTTTGTTACGAATAAACTGAAAAGCTACAGGTGCGTTTTCAAAAATTCTACAATATCCCTGAGTAACATAGGCTACATCTATTAGCGACACGCACAGGTGCTTCAGTTTACATTGCACCCGTGCGAAGCTGGGCCAGGTCGCCAGTTTTTTATATTATTATTTAAAGAACAAAGCATTATGTGACGACTTGCCAGTGCAAAGTTTTCAAGAACTACAATAGGGCCTTCGATCCCGTAAAGGTCGTGTTGTCGTGTCGTATTGGTTGGTGTTACGTTGATCCGCGAAGGGCCTTAGGGTAGCTAGCAGAATGATTCGTGTGCTTATGGTACTGGCAGTTGGCCAAGTATTCTAGTTTGACTTTGAAAGCTAAACAAGAGAAAGAGCTTGTGAGCTTTCTTTGGCTAACGTAAACCGAAACCAGCTAAAGATAAAATATTTGAAGAGATAAAAAGTAACCTATCTTGACCTAAACCTAGATAATACATTTACCTACATATCTATCCTCCTACAATACATATACCTACTTAGGTAGGTATTTGTCTATTTTTATTTATCCTATAGTATTCGGTTTGCTAAAATAAACAAACATCTAATAACGACGAATTCATATGTCGTGAATTTACGTAAGCATCTGCACTGCAATAAGCATGATCTAATATCATCAAACCAAGGCATCAAAACGAAGAAGTCACTAGAAATTTTTTATTTTCTAAGTTTACGTGCTGTCACTTTTGATACAATACATGTTACGTGATAAGAAACCATATATACATCATCATAGCGCTATTATGGAACTGCGGTCCGTGGCGAGGAAATTACAGGGTGTGGTGGTCTGTAATTCAGTTAGCACAAGCGGTTTCCCTCACCCCCCTCACCGAGTCTCCCGTCACACCGGTCGTGGAAATTCTATCTGTATTTCAAGACACGTTAGGGGTAGCATTTTATGATGAGGATTTATTGTTTTGATAAATATGCAGGCTCTCCAACTCAAAACGTGTAAGATAACCAACTTGATGATTCATGAAATCCAGATTCCTAACTTTGATGCTGTGAACCTGGTTTACGTAGCATTACTGTTTGTCTCGATGATACGAGTGAATGATTGATTGACCCCGGTTCTTTAAATGTTGTCTTTGTATGTGTGATCTTCGAGATTTCGCAGATCTCGATTAAAAAAACCTTCTAAAAACCTGGACAAAAATAATACGATCTAATAGAGATCTATTGACATTTATCGTTTGCTAATGATAAAGCTGTTACGTACCTACCTCCAACAAAATAAGCTGATAAATAAATGACGAATCACAATAAAACCTTGACCACATATTGACACGCGAGCGTAACCACAATGAAAGGTTAAACCACAAAAATTATACTCAGTGCTTATTAAATAGCAATCTAGGTATAATTTTGTGTGGTTTTATAATATTATGTCAGGCCGGTGGTGGTGTGGGAGGTGGGACCCATACCCAACGTACCAGCCTTTTTCACTCTACGGACTACCTATGGATGAATGCGTCTTACCTTTGTCTATGGATGGGTGCCCCTATTGCCCCTATTATAGGTGATTTCATTATTAGTTCATAATATTCAAGGAAATAGGTTCCACAAACGAAAAAATGTATCTTTAATTAAAATTTTGTTTTACAAATCTCGAGTAAATCGATAAAGTTTATTTGATCAATTATTACAAGATAAACTTATCTGATCGAAATTATTTTTCGTGTGTGGAATAGGTCCTAAACAATTACCTACACCTAAAGGTGATAATTTGAGATAGGGCATCATGGCATCATGGGTTATATTATATTGCGTGAATGGCAGCTTTACAGGTAACGACCCCTTACTTATGCAGACATTTCCACCTTCACCACACACAGCTGTTGGGCCATGACAGAGGCCTTCGGGCGGCCTAGAAACTCTGACTCATAGGAACTTACTTTACTTACCACACTCAGGCTAAGAAAAAATGCTACAAAAAAACTAGATTTATTATTTATTATCACACCCACATTGTAATACCTAATAGCTAATACCCTGTAAAAGTAACAGGCTTCTAGTTTTATCCACAACGAAGTTATATTATAGGGACTATAGGGGGTCGAAAATGACCTGTTTCGAGAAAAGGATGGTACGGCCGCTTGCTCGACTTGACAGGGGCACTGTCGTGCCCCCAGAATAGTGCATTGTAATACACACAGCGAAAATGGCCTGATAATATCGACTAATATTGAGTGAGTTGCGAGCGATATGGTACGGCAATTAGGGGTTTTCGATTCGAGATTTTAAAAAAAAAGTAGTTCCGATTGCTTTGACAGATGGCGCTATCTGCCCTACTGCCATACTGGGAAAGGTTATTAAAACAAGAAAAAAGTTGGTAACTTCGTTTTTGTTTCGTCTCGTGTCAAGCGGAGGGTTGTGGGTTCATGTCCTGCTTGAGGCAAAATAATTTAACTCCAGTACGACCAAAGTTAATGTACTACGTAGTACGTACTATGACTTTGCCATAGTACGTACTACGTAGTACATTAACTTACACCTTAACTTACACACTTACGTACACCAGCCAGAGGTATGACAGACAGTGACAGCAGGAGCAACCAATGTTGAATTCCTTACACATTCACCATAGCTCGCCAAACGTAGTGCTTACATTCTCTTGGGCTCGCCAGTTGAGCTACCGCCATCTAAATAGTCAGCTTTTTTTTTAATAACTTGAGATGAAAAGGCCTCATTGGCTTGGTATACAAATACCCTTAGTTAGATAATACATGCGAAGAGGATTTCTGTACTTTTTGTCTAAAAATCCCCCTACAATCGAATTTAGCTGCGGCAGGTTATTATTACACAAAACGTCTCATAATCCCCTTACCATTTACTTGACGTTGGTGAAAGAGGATTTAACTCGAGTCTTAGCTGTCCGTTCCAGATTAGATTTTATACCTGTATTGCTTAGAATAATCTGCTAAGCTGTATTGTATGTTTCCCGGCCATGCAGCTGTTCACAGCTGTGTCACACACACACACACACACACACACACACACTACGTACCTACTGTGTGAACCATTGCACGCGATAATCATAATGTATTTAGGTATGTGGATCTCTGAGGTACCCAAGTATCTAATGTATTGTCTGTGATACTTGATTTGATACCACCATATTTTTATTAACGACTAGCGACCCGCCCCGGCTTCGCACGGGTGCCTTCCTCTTGAATCACTTTATCTATTGATGAAAACGCACTAATCGCGTATTTTAAAAGATCTTAGCGTACGTACATAACATAGGTACATACAGAACAGAGGGCAAAGGGCGCGCGGCGTGAAGCGACTTTGTTTTATACTATGCAAAGATTGCCATTACGCTACCTACTGCTAGTTTATAAAGACGATGGGCAAGAGCTAGTATTAAAACATCGACGAAGTCCATTGTAATGGTTATTAAAGGGCATCAACTAAGGCATTGTTAGTTTCTCGTAAACTGCCTTGATATCGAGTAAGTACGTAGGTACGTACTACTTACCTATTATTAAATTACATAGATTTAAACCAACAGTAGGCAGGCAGGTTCAAACGAGCTCTTATTACATTTGGGTTTTATTAATCGAGTATACTGAAACGACATTTTTGTGAAAACAATGAAAGAATATGTAGGTTTTTATTAACTGAGACTACATGAACGAAGTTCTGTCGTGTAAAACTAAAGAACAGTCGCGATGGCGTGTGCCATGGCTGACAGCGGCCTAGGTGACATCATCATCATTCGCAAATCAATCCCATACGTTATCTTTTGCTTCACGCTCACTTGCTATTTGTTTCGCACTGCTACTTTTCAATAAGCAGCTTAAGCACCAGGGTAGGTAGGGCATAATTATTTCTGTTGTTTGACGAGCGATGTGGCGCGGCGGACAAAAGTCCGCCTCCGACGCGGAGGTTGCGTGTTTGATTCCCGCCACGGGACGAACATTTGTACGATCTGCAAATATTTGTTCCGGCTGTTCTGGGCATTTTCTATGTAGATGATGCGGTGTGGATTGTCCAGCATTATTTATATAGGGTATTTCATTATTAGTGCGCGATATTCAAGGAATATGTTCCACACACAAAAAAAAATATTATTTTTTTCTGATTTTTTTTTATAAAAAAAAAATTATGTAATTCTGCTTAATCATTAGTTATCCTACGAGCACTGGTGGTCTAGTGGTAGTGACCCCGCCTTCCGATCCTAAGGTCGTGGGTTCGAATCCGGTCGTGCACCAATCGATTTTTCACTACGAAAAATTTATGTGCGCAATGCCAGTGCTCTCATACGGTGAAGGAAAACATCGTGAGGAAACCGGCATGTCCAAGAACAAAAAATTCGAAAGACATGTGGCATCCACCAATCCGCATTGGGTCCGCGTGGTGGATTAAAACCTAATCACTCTCGCTTGAGAGTAGGCCAGTGTCCCAGTAGTGGGAACATTAGAAGGCTGTCATGATGATTAGTTATTCTTGTTAGAAATCGAAAGAGCAGCGCTCGGCACGTGTCAGTGACCCGCGCGTCAATGAACCGCGGGTTAATAACCCGCGCGTCCTTGACCTGCGCGTGTCAATGACCCGCTACGGGGCGCGCACACTCGAATATTTCATTATTACGCCGCTTATCTCGATTTCCAACAATGATAAATAGTAATTGAGCAGAAAAACGTAATCGTTTTTTTTTTGTTTACTTGGAATTAAAACAATACATACAAAATATACATAAAAAAAAATAGGTACATATATTTTTTTATTGATTTGTGGAACCTTGTTCCTTGAATATCGCACACTAACAATCAAAGACCCTGATAATTATTTATTTTTGTAATTACAGCCAATTCGTCCGCTCTTACTTGCTCTCCAATTCTAGAACGTTCTGCCAAAGACACAGAACAGATATTAGTACGTTATGCTTTTGTAATTACGACTAGCTATTGCCCACGACTTCGTTCGCGTGGAACTCGGGATCCGTAATTTTTTCCGGGATAAAAAGTAGGTAGCTTATGTCCTATTCCCGGTCATTATCTAAGTTTTAAATTTCAGCCAAATCCCACTGGTACCATTCTCCCATTTGTACCATTTTACCTCTGGTACCATTAAATTCTAGAAAACAAAGTCGCAAGCGTTGATATTGATAGTTGGCAGTTTTTGTAATTTTTACGATTAAATAGTCAAAATTATCTTAGATTTTCCATTAAAATTTACATTTATAAAATATACAAATTACAAAAGCGAACTATAGGAGATGAAAACTATAGGAGAATCCATCATAAAATGTAACATCAAAACCCCAATGATCAAAACGAATAATTCACGCGCACTTAGGAATTCTGTTCAAAGTAGCAAGGTAATTAGTTCTGAGAATAGCTTAGGAATTAGGAATAACGTACTGTTTTCGTGCTTAAACGTAACAAGATCTAAAGATATCCTAAAGATCAAACCCTTGACTCATGTATGTGCATAGCTTACCGTTTTACGAATGTACTCTAATCCCTATCAGATTCGTCGCACGCAATGTGCTGCTACGGTCGGTAGTATGTAAGAGGCAATGCTTTGAGTGTCTAATAGATATCTGGGCTATTTTTGCTAGTTTTTAGTATTAACAGATTACACACTGGTTACAGTCTAGTTTTTATTTTTTTTAATGCTCACGAGGTCACAGATCTGCTCTGCTCACCATATCCAACAAGATTTACTCTACCCGGGGTTTGATTGTGGAACGTTTCCATATGCGTCATGATGCAGCATTTGCAGCTCAATAATGCTAGCAAACTGAATAAAAAAGCTGGACAATCCACACAGCTGACAGCATCATATAGCCCGAATCTAAGCAGAGCTTGTGTTATGGGCGGGTACTAGATTAAATGACTGATATATAATACTAGCCGATCTGCCCCAGCTTCGCGCGGGTGCAATGAAACCGCACCCGTGCAAAGCCGGGGCGGGTCGCTAGTAATAAATATACCCTATGTTACTCAGGGATAATGTAGCATTCTAATGGTGAAAGAATTTTTGAAATCGGATTAGTAGTTTTTGAGTTTTTATTCGTAACAAACAAAAATACAAAAATACAAATATTCTCTCTTTATAATATTAGTATAGACTACATGTATGTTTTTTAATATAGGTACATAGAAAATACCCAGAACATACTTTACAGGCAATACATGTATGGTAAAAGCACTGGTGGTCTTATAGTAGTAACCCCGCTTCCCGATCCTTAATTAGGTCGTGGGTTTAAAATCGGTCGTGCACCAATAAATATTTTTATTCGAAAAATGCCATTGTTGCCATTTTGAAAGTAGGCCAGTGTCCAAACAGTGAGAGTATTAGAAGGTTAACCTAGATAAATTAGCGGCTGATATTACGTTGCGTTTATTCTAAAGAGATTTATTAAATAATTCATCCATTACAATCTCAACAATTTCTAAAGATTACGAAGCAATATTGTACTTATCGATCTTCAATAGAAGAAGCTGTAATCAACGGTTGCCTCAATACGTCTTGGCGCCCGACTGGCCACTCAGCCCTAGACAACTCATTTGGTCTCAACTCTCAATCCACCCTCCACTAAATTGAAAAACCTATTAGCTTCGCGCTGAAGTTGCGCCTCATTCGAACTCTCAAGTGCTTGAAGTGCGAGATTAAAAAAAAGTAAATGGATTTTGAGTCAGTAAAACGTTGTCGGGTCAGTCAGTATTGACTTATATATTCTCACGTACTGACCCTTTGTAAACAGAGAAAGTCAGTTCTCAAAGTCAGCACAGCACTGACTTCATTTGAAGTCGGTCACTGATCTGATGTAAATCGCATTTTAGTTCCACGACATATCGTTGGAAAACTTGGAAACTTTGCGACTATACATTAGTACAATTACAAATTTTCTTCCTGTAACTGTGCTGTAACTTGCTAACGACCGTCTAGAACATTGCCAAGTTTTGGAAGACGGTCACGGTCTCAAATTAGAGTCTCACTATTTCATGATAATTTATCAGATTGAGTTCATGAACTTTAGCCGATATTAAAAAAAAGCTATCACTCGCGGGCGCGGGTGATCACCCTGAGATGGAAAGTCTCATTATGTGCCGAAACCATACCCTTCAAACCATCACAGCAACGCAAGGATGACTGCCTAGCAGCGGAAATGGATAATGGTGTACTTACCCGGACGAGCTCTATCAAAAAGAACTTTACATAGCATAAAACTTACAAGCTACAGTGAAAAGAACAACGAGAAAACATTACCTAATACTTGCATTTAGTTAAATATAGTTCAAAATCAGCTAACAAGATTTGAACTAAACAAAAACTTGTACAATCTTAAAACAGTAGAAGTTAAAAGTTTGTAAACACAGACATAATAAAACACACAGTCATGACGAGAAGTTGATCTAACCAGTTACTTGACCTGTATGCGGTGGGATTCAATTTCACCTTCTGAATTTTAATAGAACTCTAGTAAATATCCGTTACTGTGGAACCCGAGAAAACCTCCCCAGTGAAATATCTGCCAATATCAAGTAAACAAAAGCGTTATTGACCTTTACATGCTATTTATATTGGTAGACCAGGTACTACGACTTACGTTCCTGTTTTAGATAGGTAGGTGTACGTACGTACTCGTACATTACCCCGATGCGCTTCCGTCGCCTTTATTATTTTAGCTGTGAAGAATGTTCGGTGCGCTAAAATTACCGCCCAGCCGATCGTTATCGATTCCCTGTCAAGCACTAATTTTAGAAAACCTGCTACAATATTGTATATTAATAATGGTTGCGCGGAAACCCGGTTCGTGACGAATACAGCCACAGTGGCGCAAATATAATGACGAGATTACTTATTTAGCACATTCAGCTTCGGAAATTCTGGTTAATTTTTTATCATGCAAATTTTGTCATCATCTGATTATTTCATTATTTGAATGAATGAAATATTTATTTGATTATTATTTGGTTTGGAAAAAACCTTATTAAGTAATCTTACGTCTTTATACTTTTACAGTGTTTACTTTATGGAGTTTGTTTGTATAATAATTAATGCGTACGCCTGTTTCTCGCAAAGTAGATATAATTTATTTTTATTTTATGTGTTTTCCTATATCAATTTAGCAAACAGAGAATCGCTCTCTCTGAGAGATTTTATGATGGGCTGCGGAGATCACCGCAAATTAATTTTTAGTTAGATTTTCAGTTCTCATTCAGGCCTGGCGGAGTATTTTGCAATTTATAAAAGTAAATAGACTTAATACAACATTAGGTTTACCGCACCGCTTTAGTACATTAAATATGAATTTATTATAATAGTTTACAGCGCTTGTAGTTGTAGCTTGGACGCGTGGTCTAACAAAAACAACGTGGAGTTGATCTGATGATGAAGTCAAGAACTCCTCATTGAATAACAGCAAAATACTTATACGTATATGGTCTTATTATAATCAGATTGAATAGCTTGCTTATATTAATTCAGGCCGACCACGAACAACATCACGTACTGAAACATGAACATGGACGAAAACACAGTAAGTGGCAAACCTACCTATCTGATAAATGCTTGATAAAAGCTTGTTTCGAAAAATATTTTTCAACAAAAAACTTATTACACTTTGTCTGCGTAAGTTTTGTTTAGCACGCTCTTTATTGGAGCAAGGTTGATAAGGTTTACTGCATGATTATGTGCTTCCGCCATCATGTCCCCGCGTTGCGGGTTCTGTGTGGGACATCCCTGATTAAATCTGGGATTCTGTTGATACATTGCTATGTGATAACAGGTAGCGATTTTAAATATTTCACTGATCTGGACCTCGTATTAGTGTATGTCCAAACTTCCTAGCCGCTTACAGTAGGTACAAGTAAAATGCAGGTACATATATAGAATAACGTGTCACTATCTGCTAATGTGTATAGTTCGCACAGCGGGTCTAGGCTTCCGTGAAGTTAGCCGTTTGTGATGCGCAAAGACAATTTAGTTTGAAAAAGCTCCATTGCGCATCGAAACGGCTAATTTCACGTCGCGACGGCCGAGATCCGTTGTGAGAACTATAAGTACGCCAACCTTTTTTTATCTTGTAGAACATTTCTGAGGTAAAGCTAAGGCAACGCTAGTCCTATTACATGACGCACTGTCATCCACAAAGCGAGGCATGCTCGCTTCGCTCGCACGCCTCGCACTAGTTTATTACTAGCCTAACAATTTTTAATCTTATACTGCTTAGATCGAAATGAGTAGTTTAGGTTAGTGGAAAACGCCAGAAATTTAGTATTATAAATAAATAAATAAATATAAATAAATAAGGTAAGCTACTGTTAAACAGAGCTGTGTTATGGGTACCAGATGACTGATATATACTAAAGTGAAACAGTTTCTAACATATACTTTACAATGTAGAGTTTATGTCATTATAATTAGAATGGTACGATCATTATAATCAATTTATCGTTCTCCTTGATGACGTAACTTAACTTTAATAGGTAAACCCTTGTAATATAAGGTTTCCTAAATGAAGCTTAAATTGGAATTGGGATAGTGTTCCATAGAGCTTAAACTATAACTAAACTAAGCACAGAAGCGGATGTGACTCGAATACAGCAACTAAATAAATTACATCTAATTGATAAAATAGACAAGTTTGAGCGAGACTGACAACTGAGGGTTCTTTATTGTATAAGATAAGACTCAGCTCGATATCTTGACTATAACAACTTCCAATCCGTAAATTATTTCAAAGTCGCAGGTAGAGATGCCATTTTGAGTTTCAGACACTTTTTCTTACAAACTTCATCAACCCATTTTAGGGGTAATTATTGTAATAAGTAAAAACATAGATGGCTCTGCTTTTACCTATTCATAGACACATTTTATCTTTTTCCTACATTCTAACAATCCATATGGATTGAACACGGAATATAATTCTTCACTCATGCTTACGATCTGTAGAGGTTGAGATTACTTAGGCGTGGAATGCTTGATGCATTCTACTTGAGTGATTTGATTGAACATAACATGCACACGTTCTGGGGTCATCGCCTGCCCATTACTGTTTTAATTTGATGACATTTACTATGGGACCTGTGAGATACCTTATTTCGCGTTTGTGTGTTATACTTTGAAATTTAAAGTATGCGTAAATATGCCGCTTACTAATTCATGAATAACTTATTGATCACAAGCTGATTGCAGTTGAGAGAGGACACAGCTTGATTTTATTTTTTATTAATATACCTACTATTTTGATCGTCTGTTATCAATATCAATACTATTATAAGAATCTTTGTCCTAATTAAATGATGACAACGCACAGCCTAACCTAAACCACTGGTCGTAGAGACTTAAATTTTTTAGGGTATATCCATCTTGGTGCGTAGGGGTGTACTAAGAAGGGATTTATTGAAATTCAACCCCTGATTTGATCCCTTTTCACTCACTTAAAGCGTTTCTATGAAAAATCGTATTCCTGGTACTTTCAGACTTAAAACTTGGCAATAACATTCTTCAATAAATTTGATAAAAGTTGGTATTAAAATATTTTCAAAACTACCCCTAAAGCGGGGTGTAGAAGGTATTAAAGTTTGCATTAAAAATTTGTAACGCGTCGTACGATTTGTTTCAAACTTAGTATTAAAACAAACTTACTAAAATTATTTTTTTCCAAACTACCCCTAACATCGTGTAGTTTCAAAATCCCCTTAAAAGGGATTTCCCAAGGTGGATTATGGGACTAACCCGATGTAGGTGTAAAAGTTTGTACTCTAACGCGTCATGCTATTTGTTTGAAACTTGAAGGTATATTCTTCACGGCAAGTCATAAAAATATGTAAGTTAATGGTACCAATGGGAAAAGGGGTGCCAGTGGGAAAATGGTACCAATAAAAAAATGGCACCAGTAGTAAAATAGTGCCAGTGGGAAAATCGTACAAGTGGGAAAATGGTACCATTAGGAAAAAAATGGCACCAGCGGAAAATGACACTAGTGGAAAAATGGTATCAGTAGGAAAAAATATACCAGTGGAAAAATGATACAGCCAGCCAAATGTTTTTTTATTATAAAAAAAATACTTTGTAGGTATTTGATACTAATAACTACTTACTAATGCGTATGAAGTCGTGCGCAACAGTTAGTTTCAGATAAGATTGAGTTGGTCACACACAGACGACAGACGATATCCTGTCGGATAATGTAAAAACAAAAATTACTGCTGTTTGAAGTCCTACTCTACGGTTTATTGCTACCTTCGTTATTTTTTGTACACATTAATTCGAAATAAGACAACCAAAAGGCTGCCGAGATATACTCAAACGTTGTTCTAGACTCCAATTTGTCGTGAGAGCCTTTCGACTTTTCCGATAAACTGGTATTATTGCTCAGGTGAAAATATTGTTATTGCTGTATTATAAAAAAAATTCTTTTCTCAAATAAATTTATACCAATGAGACTACTTTGTTCCCATTTTTTCAGAAATGGAATTCATGATGTAGGCAGCAGAATCAAAAGGAAATTGAATTGTACCAACCCAGGTCGTAAAATTTCGCTTAACTAATTAATATAATAACTCTAGCTCTTTGAAAACGGTTGCTACAGTCAAGCGTTGTTATTCATTATCAGTATCACCATCATGACATCACACATGTCCATTCCACTGCTGGGCACAGTCCTAATGTAATTAATGTTTTTTTATCCAATTGTCATTTTAATTTCTCATTTAAAAGATTGTATACGTGTAAGTATAGGTACTTCAATAGAATCCAAACTCGTAGAAATGTACATGATTTAAATCTGACTGACCCACAAAATGTGCTCGCTCAAAATATCTGCGACGTGCTTACGTAGTTTGGTGACCTACCTATCTGCTTTTAAATCAGGCTGGGGAAATCGATAGATTCTATCGAATATGAGCTCGCTCGGTTAAATTTTTCGCTAATGGGAAGACATACGCCCTGGAGCGCAGTGGATTTAACGAACACGACGTCATTATCTGAATGGGATAATTTTATTGTCTAATACGTTTTTTAACTAATTAATCCGAAAAACAGGAGGGCACGGTAAGCTGTAGATCCCACTTTTTTCAAAGTGGTTAGGCCATGAAGGGCCTACTCTGTCACCAGAGTTGGCGACTGACTCATACGAACTTACTTATAAGTTATAAGTAACATTATGATTTTGTCCCCAGGATCAGAAAATTCGGAACGTGGTACTCATCGGATCTCAGGGTTCCCTCGAAGAAAAAACTGTCACTGTCTGTCACGGAGCTGACTTTGTGAACATTACATTCATAAATTTTTGCTGTACTAGGAAGGAAATCGCACAGGTCAGTTATTCATTATACAGTTAATAATATTACTAACCTATTACTGAATATCTTCTGAGTTCTGATGTCCGCTGTATACCTATAGGTTCTCTTTTTTTTTTTACGACCGCACTCACTGAAAGTAGAAGTTTATGTCCAACTAGATACCTATAACGCCCCGCGTCTTTGTCCTCGCTGACTTTTTTATTGCAAACTTTTTCCCATTGCGTTGTTTTGAGCGAACTTCTTTCTTAGTGCAACTCTAAACATTTGACCTGAAAATTTTAAGTTTCTAGGGCTTGTTAGCGGTGCGTTGATTGTTTGTTAGTCAGTCGGTCAGTTACTCAGTTAGTCAGTCAATCAGTCAGTAACGTAACGAAACGATATTTTATATTATAGACTGTTCTAATAAATAATTCATTCCAACTTTAATAGTAGTAGAGATCCACCATAAAAAAATTAAAACAATTTTACGCGATAGATTCCCACCAGACATTAAGAGTCCGTTCCAAGATCCAGCGCTGTCAAGTTTAGGTATTTACGGGCGCGCGACGCGAGGCTCTACGTGTGCGCGGCTCACCGTTGTGTGCGTTAGTAACTTACACAACTAAGTAAAGGACAAATACATTTGATCCTTTGTCATGTCGACTGGGTGATTATGTTTAAAAATAGGTGTCTACTGCATACTCTTATGTTCCTACCTAACTCTACTTGTTGAACAGATAATGACGTGAATAAAAATAGGTAGGTAGGTATACATATTAAATATATATGTAAGTACCTACCTACTTACTTTTTTTTATTAAAACCTAGGTACCTACTCTAGCTAGGTTAGGTACCTACTTACCTATTATTATGACTGGGGACCACACGCTCTTTTCCTACCTACTCTCAGTTTTGTCCTCAAACAGGAACCATTACATGGTAGGTAGGTAGGTAGGTAATACCCTGTAGTACCTATTTCTGCTGCCAAGCAGTAATGCTCGCGTCTGTGCTCTAGTTCGATGCTCTAGTTCGATGGGTATGGTTTCCGGTGAAATTACAAGCACATGATACCTACCTACTTTTGATTGTATTAGCGCGTGTAGCGCGCGGCTACCATACAGGCAGGGCTGGGGTTGGAGAGTACTAATACCTGTTCTGTGGTTAGAGGTACAAATAAGGGTGACTTGATGAAAGTGCCCGCGCGGCACTTTGCGGCTAATTTGAAATCACACTAACAGTAAGTACCTAGGTAGTTACCTAAAACTATTTATCTCGACGAGACGAGACGAGATAAAATAGTTTGAAGCGTATACATTGAAAATTGATTGAAGCCTGCCAGGGCGGCAGCATAGTAAATAAGTGCGGTTGAAAAGCGCGAGTGCTATAGCCACCGTACTATGCGAGCGGAGCAATATAAACTTTCGGGGAACTGTGATAGAGCTTGGAATCGCTGGTAGTCCAATTCTTGAGAGAGTGCAGTTTTAGTCATGGTCATGAAATATTTGAGTTAGTGTTTTTCATTACCTACCTACCTATTTTATGATGCGCTTGATAAAAACAAAATCGTACTGATTATTATCTAAGTACCTACTAATGTTTTACAATACACATGCCATAATTTATGATTTGGAAGAACACATAAACCAGGTAGGTACGCGAACGGATGCTAGTAATAATTTAATTAATCTGGTATGATGATGTATGATATCTAATTATTTAAAACGTGTAACATAATGTACCTATAATCCCGAAAGGGGGGTATTCCACCCATGCACGTGAACACTTTGACGGTGCAAAAATTGAATTAGTATATCGTATTTAAAAAGTCCAATTAGTAAGTAAGTATTCATTTCATTTACCTACGCATACAGTACGCATTTCATGAAGGATAACTTTGAAATTTCAAAAGTCATAGTGCATAAAAGAGTATTAGAGTTCATTGTGATAGAGCTCGTCCGGGGAAGGACTACCACCATACCTATTTCTGAAGCCAAGCAGTAATGCTCGCATTGCTGTGTTCCGGTGTGAAGGGTATGGTTTCCGGTGAAATTACTGGCACATGAGGCGTTCGATCTTAGCTTCAAGGTGGCAACCCGCGAGTGATACTTCTGGTATCACAAGCGTCCATAGGCTGCGGTAACCGCTTACCATCTTGTGGGCCGTACGCATGGTTGCCACTTAAGTTGTATAAAAAAAAAGTAATTGAAATAACATTGGGGGTATTTTTTTTTTTTTTTATCGAGAATAGACCTTCGTTTGACCACGATCTCGCCTGGTAGAAAGCGATGATGTGGCCGACGCTGGAGCACGAAGGTCTATGAGACACCTATTCACTCTAGCCTTGAAGAGGCCCGGATTGTAATTGTCAGGAAAAACAGAAAACGGCAGAGTATTCCACACCTTGGCAGTTCGCATAATAAATGTTGAGCTGTAACGCTTGGTGCGAATGGGTGGTATGCTGACAAGGTACGGGTGGTACTGCGCCGTACGTCTACTACTCCTTTGATGAAAAGGAGATGGTGGGATAAGATCATGCAGTTCCTGGGCACATTCACCGAAATGCAATCTGTAGAAGATAGATAGGCACGCAACTTTGCGGTGGTGCTCGAGACTCTGGAACTACGGCCGCAACTTGTTGCTCACCCACAAGTCTCAAAGCCCTTCGCTCAATCGAGTCTAAGACAGCTGGTGTTGAGCTGAACCATCCCATAGGTGGCAGCAATACTCCATACCTGACCGGACTTGTGCTTTGTATAGAGTGAAAAGCTGTCCAGATCAAAAGCTGTCAGAGTATTCCACAGATCTTGCCAAATTTTGGCAAGACCTGTGAATACCCCCTTTTCGGGCATAGAGGGACATTAGGTTACACCATGTACTTATACAGGGTGTAAAAAGACTTCTACCGTGATTAATCAGGTGTGAAAGATCAGACCATGATTCTGAAAATATTTAGCGGAAAAAACGCAAAAAATAATGTTGTCTTGTTTACGTCCTTTTCGTTTTTTTCTAGTTTCATACACATAGTACAACAAAATAAGATCATAACTTTATAATTATCTCTAGTCGTTTTTTTACACGCTGTGTATTTTGTATCTTGAGTATTTTCTTTTTCTAATAAGTAGGTAACCTCATAATAATTATGAATTTTTTACTTGCAAAAATAAATAAACAAGAACAGTTTGACTGTACTTTCATAAGGTTATTTTACACTAAAACAAAAAATCAAATAACCCCTCATCTGTGTCGCAGACTATTTATATAAACAGAGTATTTATTAAACGTATTTATTAAAACGCAATATTATGTTGGTTTCTTGAAGAAACCTAAACGTTGGAAAATATTATCGAGGACACGAAAAAAACCTTTGCTTAGTGGATTTTAATATACTGATTACAGATAACTATCAACTTGTATTATGCAATATTTTATTACTTCATCCGAAATAACTGTGTCATAATCATCCGTATCATCGATCATTTCATCATCTTTCTCCTGAACTAATCCAATATTGTTATGGTGAATAAATCCACTGTCGTTCTCATAAACCATTCCATCATTGTTCTCATGAATAATCAATCTATCGACGTTTTCATTTGTCAATATGCGCACATTTTCTGTGGCTATAGAGTTCACAGTATCAGGGGCCAAGAGTCTGTAATACAAGTAGCATTTTATAAAGGAACATTCGTTTTATAATTCTACAGAAATGTTAGGTACAATATCTGAAATTCCGAAAATTTGGAAGTGATCGGAGGTCACTACAGCTTTTAAGTGCATTGGGCACTCACTAGACCAAGAATGAATGGGGAAGCTCAGCTGTGGTTTATGGGCTTTGGATGATGATCCATATTTTTTTTGTGAAGTTGATATAAACTTTATTGAACTACAAAGGTTTCACCAAAGTGCTACTACTTCTACAGCGAACTATTATCGAAAAGTACATAACAAATAAATTGAAAATAAAAAAAAAAGTTTCAATATGTTTTTCAAACCTTTTTTTTCTTTTAACGCAACCGAATTTTTCGGAATAATCTGAAAGTTACAAACATAAATATGTTATTATTTACGTAATTACATAATTTCACAACGAAATAGACAATTATTTTCATATATATCCATTATATTATTACATTTTCATTTATATCCATTATACCAACTGCTTTGTACTTTATTGAAAGAAGTACTTATGTATATTAATATTTTATGCTATAGGTATGTTACTACTTGATGCACTACTATGCTATACTTTTTTTGCTTTTATTGCTTTACTATCTACATAGTGAGTACTTTCAACCGCCCGCTGAGGGTAAAATCTAAACGACAAAATTTTTCCATATCTATAGCCGTTTTTTTTTTATACAACTGTTGTGGCAACCAAGCGTACGGCCTACAAGATGGTAAGCGGTTACCGCAGCCTATGGACGCTTGCAATACCAGAGAGGTATCACTTGCGGGTTGCCACCTTGAGGCTAAGAACGCCTCTTGTGCCAGTAATTTCACCGGAAACCATACCCTTCACACCGGAACACAGTAATGCGAGCATTACTGCTTGGCGGTAGAAATAGGTATGGTGGTAGTCCTTCCCCGGACGAGCTCTATCACAGAGAACTCTACTACTCTTAAACCGTTTAGATTTTACTCACAAAGGGCGTTCGAGAGTAGGTATTTACTTCATACACGGTGTATCATAATGTCCCTATAAACTCGAAAAGAGGCTATTCCACAGGTCTTGGTGAACAATGTTTTTTCAACGACTTTTGACGACGTCGATTTTTTATTCATAAATTAATAATAAATAAATTATCTGTGTAAACTCCAAGTTAATTAATAATGTTACATTAATTTTTGTAAGGTAATGAATGAATTACGAATTTATGATGTACCTATTCAACTTTTGCACACGTCAAAGTATACACGAGGACGACGTGTATTATACGTGCTTCGGCGGGATATCCCCCTTTCGGGTTTATGGGGACATTTTGTTACCTAAACGTCTATGATACTAGATCATACCGTACCATACCGTCGTGCTTATGTTTTTTTTAAACTAACTAAGTAAGTGTTCTCATTCATTCTACCATACCATACACCATCATAAAACAAAACATACCATACCATAACCTATGTATTATTCCAAGACATAAATATGTATTTTCTATTAGATTCAAAAGAAATTGAGGCTATCTACTTATACAACTGCTTCATCTATCCTGTCAATAATTTTATTAGTACCTAGGTAAGTACATAGGGAGGGTGATACTTACATAAGTTGTTACTTTGGTAGGTAAGTCTAATAATAATTAAATAGGTAGGTAGGTACCTACTAGTAAGTATATAATAATAAATAAATACCTACCTACATGATTTACGGGAAAGAGACCCCAGCTAGTGAAAAAAAACGGGTTTGACCCGAGTTTGTCATTCCGTGGTCGTTTCTATGTTTACATTTTTTTACATAGAATTTGGCCGGAGCACTGGTGTTCTAGTGGTAGTGAGTGACCCTGTCTTGTGATCAAGGCGCAGGCCAGATAGAAGACGCGCGGGCGCGCGGGGGCGCGCCCCGCCATCGGCCAGCGCACATTATTCTTCTATCTGTTTTGCACCACGTCCCTCTCCCTCTCCTATATTTTGTATGAAGTGGTGCGGCGCGCCCGCCCGATGCGCGCCGGTCGCTTTTTTCTGGCTTGCGCCACAGAGTTGCGCTGCGCTTCGAACCGACCGACGACCATAAGGTCGTGGGTTTGAAGACGGTTGGTCGCACACCAATGGATTTTTTTATTTGTAATAATAATGTGCGCAATGCCATCAGATCAAAGAGGCGATTCAAAGTTTTGATTTTATCAAGAGTTAGCGAGCTCGGTAAGTGCAAATAATAACATACCATAACCTGTGACAATAGAGTCCAAATTTGAAAGACAACCTAAGTCCAGCGGTGCTGGAATGACATTGAATTTAATTGTCTATCTTTACCTACTTACCATAAAAAGATAAAAACCATATATAGATAAAAACTTAGAATCGCTTCTCAATGATCTATCTCACACGGTGAAGAAAAACATCGTGAGGAAACCAGTAGGTACGTACCTATGTCTAAAAACTAACATTCGAATAACGTGTTATTCATTATACCTATCGGTACTTGTATAGTTACGGTAGGTTCATTATTTTGCATACCTACCTACAGATACACCTACCTGTACTTATATAAAGTTGGTACCAGCTCTCTAGTTAGTAAATCGATAAATGCAATTGTATCGCAAATAGAAAAGTAGGTACCTACTTATTTCATTTCAAATTCCTAGGTATCTATTTGCAGAACACGCAAACATAATAACCACTGCAAGAATCGAACCCGCACTTCATGCGTCTCAACTGGACACTCGCCAGCCACGTCACCGAGATCGTCAAAGTAGGTCTGGTAAGTTTAGTTTAGGTCTAGTGTCTACCTACTTAGTAGGTAGCTAGATTGTGTAAGTACCTATGGTATAGGTACCCATATACGTAGGGACATCCGTGCCGTTTGTAAGCTTACGTAAAACAATTTACCTAGTACCTGATCTAGGTCACAGAGCCTAGGTACTTTGACGATCTTGGTGGCGTGGCTGGCAAGTATTCAGCTGAGCAGCTGAACTGAGCTGAGATGCAAGAAGTGCGGGTTCGAATTCTGCAGTGGTAAAAATGTTTACGTGTCCTGCAAACACCTAGGAACTTACTAGGAACTTGAAATGAAATAAATACTTTTACTTGACACGTAATTGCTTCTTCTGTCTGGGTCTTGTATTACCATGGTAAATAAAAAAATAAATAAATAATGCTTGACAATCCACACAGCATCATCTAGCTAGCCCAAGGTAAGACAGAGCTGTATTATGGGTACTAGATGACTGATATATATTTATTACAATACAATACATAGATAGATATTTTTTATTATACATAGAAAACACCCAGAACACCCGGAATAAATATTTGCAGATCCTACAAACATTTGTCCTAAGGCGGGAATCGAACCCGCAACCTCCGCGTCGCAGGCGGACCTTCGCCCACCGCGCCACATTGGTAGGTTGGTACTAGAGTTTCTGATACCCACGATTTAGCTACTAAGTAGGTACGTAGGTAGGTATCTGTATCTAGGTAGAAATTTTACCTACTACTTAGTGCTAGATTATGTACCTACCACGAAGAAGGTAATTTTAATAATGTCATAAAAGTTTACTACTAATAATACTATGTATTACTACTATGTACTACTACTAACATTCTAAGCTACTTACTCGTATCACTAGTTCTCTAGAACCAGTGTGGTTTACTACTTACATTATTATATCATAGGTACTTACTTAGAGATTTAACTATCACGGATCAAAACCACACGATCGCTTTATAATTTGTATAAGCTCCCTATGATTATACGTAACAGCTCGCGCGACAAACAGCGATACGTCCTCCCTCCACGAGCGCTTAGCGCGTAGTGAGAGCAGCCGCGTTTTGCATCAAGCTATAAAGTGGATTCGGAGGATTCTTTAAAAAATCGTATAAAAATAAATTAAAACTTTTAGACCATTTTTAAAATTTTATTTTGTAAATAAATATCAAAACTTTAATGTAGTAGGTATATTTTTATTATAAACTTTCTAATTTCGAAGAAACAACGAGCGTAAAATTGGGAAAAGTACGCGTTTTTAGACCTTTTTTTTTTCAAAAATATTGAACTAAGGTGATGTTTTTTACCTACTTACTTAAATTTTAAAACTATGATTATTTGAATTACATTTTTGGAAATATGTTAGACCTTGTTGTTTCATAGATATCATGATCGAAAGTTGACTGAAAATGCTCATTTTACGAAAATGTGCGTTACTAATTATTTTTTTAATCAGTTGTGTTTTGAGTTTATTAATATTTGTCCTACTTACTTAAATTTTAAGGGATGAAGCTTTAATATGTTTTTATTTTCGTTAAAATATCTCCAACACACGAGCCACAATCGTGTTCGATCTTCACGGGCTATCATGGATAGGATTCTTAAGAGAATTAAAGGAGGGAAATTGCACAGGTAAGCCGCTAACTCGCAAAGTAGGTCAATCAATGCTGCCGCGTCTGCATGATTAACTGGATTTTTCAGGCCACTTATTTGTATGTCTGTTTACAGTTTCATCTCCTTGCGATATTATGTTGACTATAAATGTAGTTTTTTGAAATATTCATCGATATTTTTATTAAAGTTTGAGGCCATTTGTATGTTTGTTTGTCTTTGTAGCTTTGGAATGGGTGCTCCGATTTCAATGCGGTTTTATTTTTTTTCATTTATTTTCATACTTATTCCAACCAATTTTTTATTTGGAAATTAAACATTACAGTAGGTAGGTACTTATAAAATTATCAATTCTATTATTAAATTTAAGAAAAAAAAACAATGATAATTTAAGAAAATTTAAGACTTAAACTTGACAAAAACCGTTTGATACACTGGATTTTAATCGCAATTTTAATCACTGCGTTAAATCATCTCAACCCTGGTTGAAAATGTACTTCGTGTAGTACCTCCGTACTCTACTCAAAATTATTATTATTCAGTACATTACATACATACTCTATACCTTTAAATTTGTGAACTCAGTGTTGTTATCTATCTTCCACCTTATTTTTTTAAATTACATGGGCCCGAATACTTAAAATGCGGCTCTACCACAGAACTCTACTACGAGACCTCTCAAACAGTAATTAATACACTCTCGTATATTTAACTGACGTTTCATTATTAATAAAAACTAAGCATCTGCCATCTTTTAAACCGTGATCACGCTTACTTAGCACACCGCGGAACAATAGCGTCGCCTAACAAATAGCTTCGCACACGCTCTAGTTATACACACTAAAGGTATTGTATTGAAACCACGATGTTTGATATTCGTGCTCAGCGGAGCGCGGCGAATCCGCCTCGTGGTCGTTCCGGATTAAAACTTTTCTATTTTATTCATTCAAGCGAAGTGCGGACCGCCCCAGTTTGAAACGAATCTGGATCGGGCTAGGCGCTTTATTGTTCGGCTATTCATTGCATGTAATATGACTAGGCTCAGCCTTGGATTCAGATTTTTTTAAGAGCGCTATGTTGTAGACTTACCCCCTTATTCATAAATGGTACTTAGCGGCTCTCTAAATATTGTCTTTCCTTGTCATTCCCACGTCTATCAACATAGACGATGACAGATTGGAAAGACACATCAGCTAATAGAGATTTATATTATGAAAATGAAGAAGGGTCTATGAGCACAGAATAAGATCGTCCGGGGAAGGACTACCACCATACCTATTTCTGCCGCCAAGCAGTAATGCTCGCATTGCTGTGTTCCGGTGTGAAGGGTATGGTTTCCGGTGAAATTACTGGCACATGAGGCTTTCGATCTTAGCCTCAAGGTGGCAACCCGCGAGTGATACCTCTGGTATTGCAAGCGTCCATAGGCTGCGGTAACCGCTTACCATCTTGTGGGCCGTACGCTTGGTTGCTACTTCAGTTGTATAAAAAAAAAAAAAAAAGCTATAAGTTGCAAAATTTACCTACGGTACATACTTTTACATTTTCTGAAATATATATTTTTTATTATTATTACTAAATTCTATTGTGAGCTAGAACTGATTTAAATCAGGTAGCGAACAGTACGTTAGTGCTCTTTTACGCTGTATTGCCAATACAATCTAACTATCATCATCGTTTGCTTCGGCTGATAGTTCAGAGATTTTCAATAATGCTGTGCTCGACGTTGCTATTGTTTCAATTTGCTCCAGAAACATTGAAGCGAGTTCGTACCTATTACCTAGTATGAAAAGAAAAGGCGATTCAGTTTGTTTCAATAAGAGATTTTACAATAGAAACAAGACAGTCACGAACTTCAATTTTAGTTTTTATGATCCTATTTTCTACGTTTATATTGTGGCTTTATGCATAAAGTAGAGTAGGGTGTGTTTTGTTTGAGTAATGATCGTTCGTTTCCTCTATGTGGATGTTTTCCTATTTGCGTATATGGGCGCAGGAGCGGCTGGAGCACGCCTCGCACGTCACTTACTCGCTCCTCCTATACCAGATCCGTTATTAGGAAGAATATTCGCAATATTATTGTGTTTTCTAAATGATATATCAGATTCCTTCGATATATAAACACGATAGTTCTTCAAGTATAATAGTGTCTACTATAATAGTACATACTACCTAGACAGACTTTTTTATATTGCTTCTGTAATTATCAACAATCTCACACTTTATCGTATTATATTAACACATAAATCTACATCATGGCACGGATAGATTTGTTGTTTTTAACTCTTCTCACGTATGTTCTGAACATGTTGCTTTAGAGTTTCATAAAATATTATTTTACAATTAAATGGTTTTAAAGTTTAAAGCCACTGTGATAGAGTAGGTATTTTGATAATGGTTCGGATTCAGTTCCGGCAGGTCAAGGTTTTTAGGCGCCAGCAGCGTACATATTTTATTTGGTTATGATGATTATTACCTTCACGCACTAGTGCAATGTGTAGGACACTACCTTGATTTTGTATACATATTTTTTTGAGTGATGGCAAAGTGTATGTTAGTGATCGATCCTATTACTGTGTTATTATTGTTATAGGCTTTGTTTTGCTCTACTTTACAATAAATTACAGCTCTACACTTCTACCTGAGATGAGAACAATTGACTAGGGTCAATGTGAAAAAAATCTATAAGCAGTAGATTGTAGACCGAGTGACAGGCAGGTATTTTTGTAAAGGCGGGTGTTGAACCCAGAGTGAAGTGAATGCAGAAGCAAAATACATCGAGGGATTCAACCTGAGACTAGAATATACTTGCGCGGACCTTCATACGAAAATGTAAACTAACAGTTTTGTTAAATTTTTTGTAGAATAAAGCGATTTCATTTTATGGAAATTTTTAAAAATGTTTTCCTTGAGTACATTCTTCTACACAACTCATGTCAGCAACAATAAAATGTATCAATATTGTCTAATGAAAAAGGGGCGACACCGGCATAATTTAAAATAATTATAATGACAAAAATTTAAATTAGCTTTAGCTTTCTCGTGAGCTGACCACTTGACAGAATAAATTCTGTAGTGTAGTGGTTCTTTTGCAGTATTTTTTACAAAACTAAATAGTTAGGTCGAACATTCAACCGGCTGAAGCCTGCTGATGATAATACGAGTGCCCAAGCCATAAATACAATGTATATGGACCGTAAACATAATGGGCTCTTAGCAAAGTCTAACCAAGCTTTTATTAAAACACCTAAGTTAGCAAACTTCATCAGCGTAAAGTTTCTATTGTCCTCGTATTTCTAAGCGACTTGCACGGCGCTAAAGCTTTGTAAACTTTGTAGCCCCATGGTTTATGGTTTACAAATAGGTACTGTCTGTACCGAATCATCAACGTATAAATAGATATACAGTGGTGGCCATATAATTAAGAACGCTGATATAAAGGGAAGATTTTTTCCAACTAAGATGCAAAACTAATTGTATGCATTTGTTTTTATTTCTCTCGGTATCGTAAAACATTTCCATATTACCACTGTATTCATTGATACACATGATTGGCTAGAAATCAATAGGCAAACTTTTTACACTACTTTTAAACAAAGTATTCCTTATTACTGGCTGGTCACGTAATTAAGAACGCTAAGTAGTTTATACCTTTATTCAAATTTAAATAGAGAACAGTCAGTCGATTTGTTACTGTTTGTATAATTTTGGCGCAATTACGTGCTGTAAAAGATTAAAGGCGATTGCTTCTTTAGAAAAAACAATGGGAAAAAATAAAAGTTGTGATAAATCTACAAGGGAAGTAATAATAAAACTTCGCCGGAAGAATTGGTCTTATAAAAAGATAGCCGACCATCTGCAATGCTCAAAAACGATGGTTTTCCACGCTGTAAAGCATTTTGCTACGTATCAAACTACTTCGAATGTTCCACGTGTACCTAAACAGAGAAAAACAACTCCTCGAGATGACCGAAACATCGTTCGTATGGCAAAACAAAATCCTTTTAAAGGGTCCAATGAGCTTAGAAAAGAATATTTTGGTGAAAACAACTTTTCAGCAATCTCAGCACGCACTATTCGAAGACGTTTGGTAGAAGAAAAATTGCACGGTAGGATAGCAAGAAAGGTACCCATGTTAAAACTTTGCCACAGGCAAGCCCGGCTTGCATTTGCGAGAAAGTATGAAAACTGGACTGTGCAACAGTGGAAAAATGTACTTTTTTCCGAGGAGACGAAAATAAACAGAGTATGTTCTGATGGAAAACGATATGTACGACGTCCCCCGAATACAGCATTCGACCCAAAGTACACGAAAGTTACATTAAAGCACGGTGGTGGAAATGTGAAAATTTGGGGTTGCTTTTCTGGACATGGTGTAGGAACTGTAAAGTTGATAGAAGGTAACATGGATCAGTTCCAATACAAAAATATACTGGAAGAAACAATGTTGCCATACGCTGAAGACGTTCTACCGGTCATTTGGACATTCCAGCATGACAATGATCCAAAGCACACTGCACGCACCGTAAAGGAATTTCTTACAGCGCAATTAGTTTCTGTCTTAGACTGGCCTGCTAACAGTCCAGATCTAAACCCAATAGAGAATCTGTGGTTTGAAGTAAAGAAAAAGGTTTCAAATACAAAGTGTGGAAATTTAAGAGAGCTGTATGACGTTTTTTTAGAAGAATGGAACTCTATTTCTCTTGCGAAATGTCAAAAATTAATAGAGTCAATGCCTCGCCGGTGTAAAGCTGTAATTAAAAGCCGTGGATATGCTATTAACTATTAATTTTAGTTAAATATTTCTTTTTATGTTTCCTGTGCTACATAATATTGTGATTTTTTAAATCTAAGTGTCATACAAAACAATTCCCGAGCAGTTAAATAAATCGTTCTTAATTATTTGTCCAGTTTCAGTACTATTTGAATGTGTTACTTTGATAAAATCAATAAAATGTGCAAAAAATAGTTAGCGATTTCATACTTTATTCTTAAGTCAGGTTGCTCTATTAATGTGACTATTATATAACATAAATAGTTGCTTCTCAAAAGGTACACATCTCTGAGTATGATACGATTTAAATAAAAAACTTCTAGAACTTCAAATCGTTCTTAATTATATGACCACAACTGTATATAACATATAGGGTCTGGATGATGCTGTGTGAATTGTCCAGCATTATTTATTATTTATATTATAAACAACTGGTCCTATTCCACAAAAAAAAATCTCGTCCGGGAATCATCTGGGGTTTAACTAAACTCAACCTAAGATCGAGTTGATCAAAAAACAAAGTCATTTATTTTGTTTAGATTTATATTTTTGAACTTTTTATATCTTTTGAATTGAATGTCCGATTTCAATCATTCAAAAAGTAATCTATAGGTATTGAATCAGTCTTGAATACGAAATAATTTATTTGGATAAGGATTAATATAAAGGTATGGATAACATGGTCTGATGTTGGTCGGCATTTCTATCAACTTTTAAAATTTAAAAAAGAAGTTATAGTTATAGACTGAAGTTCGCCTGCATGTATCTATATATAGTACTAGCAGGCCGTCCCAGCTTCGCGCGGGTGCAATGAAACCGCACCCGTGCGAAGACGGGGCGAGTCGCTTGTAATAAATATAACCTATGTTACGCAGGGATTATGTAGCATTTTAATGGTGAAAGAATTTTTAAAATCGGCTTAGTAGTTTTTGAGTTTATTCGTAACAAATAAAAATACAAAAATACAAATCTTCTCTCTTTATAATATTATTATAGATAAGTAGCGCGTAGTGATAGCGCGCGCCGCGCGACGAGGAGTGATACGTCCTCCCTCCATAAGCGCTCAGCGCGGTTTAAGAGTCGATGTTTATTTATCTATTTTTTTTGTTGTATTTATTTAATAAATGCTTAAACTTTAATTTAGTAGGTGTATTTGTATTGTAAACTCCCTACTTTAGCAGAAATAACAAGCGTACAATTGGGAAAGTACGCGTTTTTTAGACCTTCTTTTTAAAAAAAAAATTATCTAACTTGATCTTTTTTCTGTGATTATTTTAATTGAATTTTTGGAAATATGTTAGACTTTGTTATTCCATAGAAAACATGATCGAAAGTTGACTGGAAATGCTCATTTTACGAAACGTGCTAATTATTTTTTTAATCAGTTGTGTCTTGAGTTAATTAATATTTGTTCAGTATGTTTTAAGGGATAAAGCTTTTATTTGTTTTTATTTTCGTTAAAATGTCATATAGTAGGACATATAGTATCGCTGAGTATCGCTATTAGCGATAAGACCGCCCATTGTACCACTTATAAGTTCTATTTTTACTCTTGTCTCTACTATTTTTCTTAGGTGTATGTACAATAAAGATTATATTCTATTCTATTCTACCTTAAAAAATAAAGCTTGGTGACTATAATTATTTTTCATTACTCATACTCTGAAAGTAGGTCTGAAGTTGTCTGAAGTTGCTGAAAGTAATACTCCCTAGGGAGAATCGCTTTCAACTGACAGCTGTCAAATTATATTAAATTAAATAGTTCTATTTTCACATTTCTATTGAACCATGTTCCAACTTTCTATACAGCCACGATGTAAAATTGAAATAACATAAAGTTAAGTATTGATTAAAGAATATATAATTTTTTAATATCAATTTCTTTAAAATAACATAGATTTGGGCAAAACATTTACCATTTTTTCAATGATAAAAATGAAAAATAATGGCTGAATAAGCTGGCTGGCCACAGCAAAAAAAAACAAAATAGGCGGGAAAGCGGCGATCAGATCTTCATTTGTATTTTCGAGTTGTAGAGTTTTGTTTATACTTCCGTATAGCAGATATTTGTATAAAATGAGTTTTAGAAAAATTAGAAAGAGTCTCTAGCTAATTCATGTTTTTATTTTTACTTTCCTTCTATTTGTAATGAAAAGCACAGTGTTTACCTCGGGTTAAAGACTTATTTAGTCCCTCGAACTATCCGTCTCGGGACTAAATAAGTTACTTTCACTCCTAGGGTAACAAAAATGTACTATTGTATGAATTCAGGTTGATATCTTTAGCCAATCCTATCGGGATTAAAATGTCAAGTAAATAAAATGTTAAGCGACATATTTTGCTCTGGATACCTAATAGACTATTTACAGTGTACATTTTACACAATTTTACAATGTAGTAGGTACAATATCTGTTCTGTGACAATGTCTAAAAGTAACATTTTGTTGACAGATGTGGACAGAGGAGCTATTTACGCTGGCATACAATTTAAACCAGACCAACAACCCCACGGTAAAGTTTTTGGAAAAGCTACACACCAAGATCGTCTTGAAAGCTGACAAATCCGGAAAGATTTTTGTGAAAAAGTAAGAACTTAACAGTATTATACGTAGACATTTTGGAAATATTTTAGACCTATTTACTTTTGCACATTAACTCGTGCGTTCCATGAATTCGTACCATATTAATAGCCATAAGGCATGTCGGATACGTCAAGGTTTTTTATACAAATATTTGGTTTCAAGGCAGTCGGTTCTCTTTATCCTTCACAGTTTGAGCAAGTAATGAACGCACTCTGGCGTCTAATGATGACGGATCTTTTGGTGTATGGAAAAATATTACTTCTTCGTTATTATGCATATTCGCAAACAAATGAAATAAATCAGAACATGGTACTCGTTATGTAATAGACCTACTGTAAACATAATTCAGATTTTTACTACGCCCTAACAATCAAATCTATCATGTTTTATAGCTTGACCGGTACTTTTACGGTTTTACGCGGTAAAAGCCAATAACCTAATGGAGGTGTACCTATCTTAGAAACTATATCATTACATTATTCAAGGCGTGAAATATGAAATGTAGGTATCTACAAGATAAACAATAAACAATTTTACATAGATTCGATTAGTAAGACAAGTGAGCATAGTATTAATTAGCACGCTACTCAAGTTTGAAATGATATATTCCAGTTGACGAAAATATTTATGAATTAAATTGGAATTCTTCAAATTCTGAATGAATCAGAACACTGTGGACAAAGAAATGTAAACATGTTGAGAATAAAGATGAATGGTGCCAAAAAACAAGTCAGTAACTTTGCATTGCGCTATAAAAAGACACCGTAAATCAGTTTTAGGGCGCTTACACATGTGATTTAAATGCTAGTTCCTCGTACTATCGAGCTACCTAACTACTATCAAGTCAGTTTGTGATGTGTCTGTCAAACAATCATCATCTATAATGTTTTTGATTTAATAAAGTGGAATAAACAGAGCATTTACATTACAATACCTAAGCTTTTATTAAAATAAAGTTTAGCAAAGTTAATGCGATTTCTGGATGTAAACGTTTTTGTTGCTTAACTTAATATTTTTTGAAAGATTAGGTAGATGTACTTACCTTATTATAATCTATAGTGTGTTTATTTTTTTGAATTATTTAATTATTTTTTGTTTAATCATTTAGCCGGCCAGACGCCCCGCTTTGCAACACAGTCCTTCAATTTAAACTCTAAATAGTTTCTAAAAATTGGAAAGCTTACATTTAGAACTTATTATGAGAATAAGCTAAAGACCGTTACAAACGATCTATGGATAGCTAAACTGAGCTTTGGCTCAGTTTGCTACTACAAGACAGATGCGTTCCCAACATGCTGGCAGCATAGCCACGTTGGAAAAGTGACCAGTGTTGTAGATCTTAAATTAAAAGTAAGCGATACTCCGAGTTCTGACTTGGCTTTGGATCAAAAGCTTGTATCATCATGGTTCTTACCTTTGTAATCACGCTCAATAGATTGTGTGTGATGACTCTGAGCCAGTTTATCTGTACCTATTATGAAATATTTTCCATGATTAGCTAGCTGTACTAAAAGATTAGCACCTCAATAGACTGACGAGCTCATTATTTATAGGAGGTGTGCCCATAGAATACTTAATGGCTGTCACGAACTAATGCTAATGTTTACAAACTGTATTGTGCCTAATCAGCCTAATGGATGTTGTTTCATGAAGTTCTTTTTGTTTCTTCTTTTAATATATAAGAGCATTATGTTTATGAAAAAATGTCCCACTACTCATCACATGTGACATGTGTAAACGTATATAACGTTCGACTATGGTGATAAAGTCACTGCGCGTCATCTATTATAATTTTACAACTACGTCAATCATATAGGTAACAAGGGAAACAAACTGTGTAACAACATAATAAGATTGCAATCTTATGCCCTGTCTGTCTCAGGATGTAATTTGTTTCGCATACAACCTTCGCATCGCAGAATATTCAACAAAATTTGTTACCTATTTGTGCTAAATGTCCAGGTGCTCTTGAAAATGATACTTACGTGAAGATTTGATTGTTTGTTTGTTTGCATTGAAAGGCTCGGAAATTATGGACCGATTTGAAAAATTTTTTCACCGTTGGGAAGCAACAATATCCCCGGGTGACATTCAGTGATCCGGCCCGGCGGCGGCGGCATCGCACGGGTGCTTTTGTTTTCATTGAACCCGTGCGAAGCCGGGGCAGGTCGCTAGTTTAGTTATAAAAAGGTCCAATATGTTTCGGTGAAAATATAACAGGTATATTGACAGAGTGATATTAGATCTCCAAACCAATTTTGTATAATCTTTGTGTAATATAATTATGTTTTTCTGACAGGGCCTAATATTGGAAATATCATCACAAAATTTGATAGGTCTATCGAGATTTGCTAGTAAGATTATGACTTATTTAGGCAGATAACTTGTTAAGATATCAGTATTCTATAGTAATAGAGGTTATAAATACTCTGAGATTTTATACAATCAGGTTTACCCATTACTAAAAATAATATTGTTTCTAATTGTTTCGCAGCATTGTCCGGGTTTTTGCTCAAAACAAGGAGGATAAGAAGCGGGTGGAGAAAGCTCTGAGCGAGTCTGGACTTCCAACCGGAAAGACTGACACCATCAGCCAGTCCAAGTTTCAGTTTGAAGACTTCTTCGCTTTCTACAAGAGCCTCACTCAACGATCTGAAGTGCAAAAAATATTTAACAATTTGTAAGTACTTTCAACTACTTGAATTCCTCCTTACGTAACAAGATTTTAACTCAGTTACATTGTTGTCTGTGTAGTTGGTTTTCGTTCGTCCTTGTTTGCGAACTTCGACGCTCGTAACTTAATTTCATGGTGAGATAGTATTCCTTAGTTTCATGGCAGGCAGACTGGTTGACTAGGTTAATATGATAAATCAAGACAATATCTGCCTTGGCAAACATTTACGCCTATTTTTGCTTCTGTACGCGTAGCAGAATTTTTCAGAAATCATAAAATAAATAAAACAAACTACATAGGAGGTAGGTACCTAGTATCTATGATGTTATTTCTCTGCAAGTCTTGTATAATAATCATCTATAATAAATATCTTGTAAGTGTAGTAGAGTTCTCTGTAATAGAGCTCGTTCAGGGAAGGACTACCATCATACCTATTTCTGCCGCCAAGCAATAATGCTCGCATTGCTGTGTTCCGGTGTGTAGGGTATGGTTTCCGGTGAAATTACTGGCACATAGGCTTTCGATCATAGCCTCAAGGTGGCAACCCGCGAGTGATACCTCTGGTTTTGCAAGCGTCCATAGGCTGCGGTAACCGCTTACCATCTTGTGGGCCGTACGCTTGGTTGCCACTTCAGTTGTATAAAAAAAAACATATATATTCTTTATAATGAGACAGATTATCAGTTCTGTAATATCAAGTGCAGAAACGCAAAGTAGTTAGCAAAAATGTCCTTGTTTCTTTCAGATTTGATTTTTTTTAATTGCATTAAACGTAGAACGACTACATCAAATAAACAAAAACACACATGCGTCGAACTAGAACTACGAACATGATATCTTTATTATGCGTTGGAGTCACAAATTGACACTATTTAGTGCTTATGAGTTCACGGGTTCAAATGGCATGGCGGGGGCAATTTATTATAATTGCCCGGATTGTGAGGGCAGATACTTTGTCGCCTGTTAGGCTGGCTTGTAAATCACACAATAAAAACAGATTTGGTGATAAATTTACTTTTTGAGAAGAGTTTATAACAATACATATGGGTAACAATACTTTTTTATTGCGTTTTGGTTTTCATCCAATCCAAAATCTAAAAAATTTAAATCCAATGAAAATTATCTGACAACAACTGAAACGTATTATTATATTACTGCGGGAATCCTAGAATTTCATGACAACTTAGCTGATCCTAGATTTTCCGATGATAGTTTTATTTTAAAAACAATAACCATTTTACAGAAGTTAAATTAACCAAAAAATTCACTATAATTGCTTTATTCTTGTAAATTTAAAAAGCCGAGAAACGCCTGATCTATTTGTTATTATTCGTGTCTAAATAACACGCCTCTATTCAGTACCTAACTAAATGTTTAATGTAAACAAGCACTTTTATGTTTGGACTTTAGACCATTCGTATTACGGTATTTATTGCTCGTAGTTGCATTGAAATCTTGTTTTGACTTTTTACAAGAGTGAACCCGACAACCCCATCCAAAACGGTTTTTAAAGCATTTTTTGTTGATTACTAATAAATAATGCTGGACAATCTACACAGCATCATCTAGCCCTAAGCTAAGCAGAGCTCGAGTTATGGGTACTAGATGATTGATATCTTCTTATATTATATATAAAAATGAATCGCTCTGCGCTAGTCTCGCTAAAGCTCGAGAACGGCTGGATCGATTTGGCTAATATTGGTCTTGAAATGTTTGTAAAAGTCAAGGAAAAGTTAAAACGGTGAGAAAATATATAGGGTGTAAAAATATGATAAAAAAAATAACGCGAGTAAAACCGCGCCGAGTCTACTAGTACTTAATACAATACAATAACTGCCTACAATAAGAAAATACCCAGAACACCCTGAACAAATATTTACAGAACGTACAAACATTTGTCCCAAGGCAGGAATCGAACCATCTTGCATCGCAGGCAGACCTTCGCCCGCCGCGCCACATCATAAAACACTAATACGGTTTAGCTTAGCCTAGCTAGATGATTGACTGCTGGTAAAAGATGTTTAGCGACTAGACTACCTTCGAGTTCAAGAGAGCAGCAAGACCATTGAGAGTCGCCTCGATACCAATCGTCATCGCATTTTATGGGGATCCATGAGCTTCTACCTGAAGTAGGCCATTTGTTACAGAACGGCCGGCAAACCGCATCTATCCGCAACCCAGCTAGTGGATTTCCTAAATGTTGTGCAGAGAGATCCGCGATTGAATGAAATCCTGCACCCCTACGCTGATCTGCAAAGAGCTAAAGATTTGATCTCGGCGTACGAGCACAATAAGTATCATCAGCAGCGATCGCAGCTCACTTTCGACGGATTTTTGAGGTATTTTGACGATGTGCTAAATCATGTTTTTCATCACCTAGTTAGAATATTTTTCTGTGACCTAGCATTAATACGTTTTTTTTTAAATGGATTAATACGTTTCAAAATTATCTTTGTGATATGATAGAATCAAGGGATTTTTGACTTTGACTTTGACATGCTAAATGTACTGAAGTGCATAATAATAAAATCGATTCTTTTTTTATTAATAATTATATGGGTACTGGGTACAGTACAGTACAGACAGACAGACAGACAGACGTATCTCGTTGGGGAGACTGTTTTGTAAGTGGTAGTTTGTTGTGATGATAGTAATCTAAATGAAAGTGTGAATGATGTGACTAGAACGAAAATGACAGGCTAAGGGGCTGGCCACATAGATAAGACGTAAGACGAGAACACGTCGCGGACGCGGCGCCTCCTTCAACATGTATAGACGGGTCGCGAAGCTTATTTAGCAAAGACGGGGCGCAGACACGGCCTTTACTCATCCTCGTCCTATTGCTAAACATATAGAAAAAACGGAATACGGGCACAAAACCAGGAATGAACACGGGGAGCCGAATTAAAAACAACAATGCCAGCTCTTGCGACGCTGCTGCGCCGTCGCGTCTATGCCCCGTCTTTTCTACGTTTGTAAAGGTCACGTCCGCGCCCCGTCCACGCCCTGTCTGCGACGCGTCCTTGTCTTACGTCTTATCTATGTAGCCAGTCCCTAACGTAGCTCTTGACCGGCATGTAGATAACTTCAGGCATGAATGATGGATAATGGATGGTACACAAACAATGTTACTTTGTTTGATATTTGCTACAGAAAAGGGGTACCTATAGCAAACATGTCACACGATATTTTTCTTCGGTAAGTAAACAAAACGTGAAACACAATTTCAAACTTATTCGCTCCAAGTTACCCCAGCTTTACAGAAGTATGACAAAGTTTCACTTGTTTTGTTTATTTAAAAGCCAAATATTTGACTTGGCAGCTGAAATTTTAGAATTGTTTTCTAATTTGAGGAATAACAAAGGGTCGCTAATCGCTAAAGGACATTTTGTCACTTTGTGGTTTTGTCCTGACGAAGGGTCAACGCCATAAATAAGTTATGTGAAAGGTCAACTCTAATGTGGGATTATTCCGCCTGTTTTTTTAGCCATGTTTTAACTCAAATATAATTTTATCCTGACTATTTTTCGGGACCCGAGCTTTTCTGGCCTATAAACACGAACCTACAATAGCCATATGAGCTCTTACTAAACTTGACGCTAGTGGAGGACCGGTTCCTACCCTCGTATTGTATTACACCAATGTTCATTCAACCTTAGGTCGATAAGATTGTAGTTTTCGATAATTAATAATGGAGTATTGGTCCATAGCGTATTTTTATTGCGAGATATTTTCCATGATATAATTTATGTGAGTTTTGTTTTTTACTGATATTTCGGTACAGTTGCATGAACGGCTAACGACTGTATCTCAATCCATGGTAAACATCCCGTCTATAGTTAAAATTTTTGTTGTAGATTCCTAATGTCGGAAGACAACCCAATGGTGGCATCTAACAAGCTAGATCTATCGGATGACATGGATCAACCAATGTCGCATTACTTCATAAACAGTTCGCACAACACCTACCTCACGGGACATCAGATCACGGGCAAGTCAAGCGTGGAAATCTACCGACAAAGTCTGCTCGCCGGTTGCAGGTATGTTTATTCAATTTTTCCCAGGTACTGTTCTAAGCTACGCTCACGTGGTGTACACATATAAAAATCTCATTTTGTGTTATTTAAGTTCCGAATTGATATCTATTGTTAATTTTGTCCAAATCGTTAAGAAGCTTCCGGCGTGAATGGAATTAAGTGGAAATTGCGAGCTGATGAAATTTAGCCATCTACCACTAATACTAGGTATTTGTTGTTTTGTTCAAAATAAAATTTTTTATATAATCGAGACGTAAAAAAAAAATTAACAGACGAAATTTATCAAAAATATAATTACAAGTGACTTCCTTGTGGAAGTTACTTGTAATTATATTTTGTACAAGTGAAATTAAATATAATCTCAACGAATTTACACCATAAAACTCAAAATAACACGAGAAAAACAATTAAAATGGAAGAACCTTTGTCAAAGTGGCCACAGTTATTTTTAACCGGCCCTTTTTTCAACTACCGAAAACTGGGGGGGGGTGCAATCAGACCATGATTCTGAAAATATTTAGCATAAACGCAAAAAATAATGTTGACTTGTCTGAGTCCTTTTTATTTTTTCTAGTTACATACACATAGTAGGTACAATATAATAAGACCACATCAATCTAATTATCTCATTCATAAAAGCAAAAATCCAAATTTTCTCTCTGTCTGTTGTTCAATGAATATACCATTCTAGGTTATACGTTTATTTGTAAAACCCTAACTAAGTGTTCTGAGGTAACGGCGCATTCCACCACGTGGCACTGTGCTATTAGTGGATGTCACGTCTTCTAACTCAGCTGCCACGGGTCACATCGATTGCCTTGTATTTACCTTCACACTGAGACTGGTGATGTGCCGGTGAGTTCTTATCGATGTAACATAACACTATAGTAGTTGGCTTCGAACTGAGATATTGCGATGTCCGAATCATAAAACAATACAATATACCAAATCCCAAATAAAAACATCTGTGTGGTGTAAAACTTAGCAAACCGCATCGATTGCGCGATGTAGATATGTATACAATATTACCTAAAAATAAGAAGTCATAAACTCTAAATCACGTTATCGGCACTAATTTGTATAAAAAAATCACCGTTGCGGCCCCAATGAGTTTTTAATCGCATATCCATCAATTATCATGCTATCGAGTATCGGAGTTATCGAATATCACAGCCCGCCCTAATTGATGACTGGCCGATGGAAATACTAAATGTAAATATTTGAGAAACACTAGATTATAATCATGAAGTGAAGTTGCTTTTAAACATTTGTTTATTTTTTGTTCGTCTTTATAGGGTTATACAAACTTAACGGATCGATGTTTAAAATTCATGCTACCTGAGGTGAAATACAACTTCTAGATTAATAGTGACTCGCTCCGGCTTTGCACGGGTGTCTAACTTATATGTATAAACTTTCCTGTTCGAAAATCGCATTAAAATTTATCTAAGCGTACATACATACATAAGGTACTTGGGAAAGACAGACGGCGGAAAGCGACTTTGTTTTATGTAAAGATTTATTTATAAATCAATCAAATCTTCGCGCTTTACGACTTCAATAACTAATCTAAAAATTATTTTCAGATTAGTTATTGAATATATAAGGTTCATTATCAACCTGACAAACTTAAGGGATAGGTTCCACAGATAAAAAAAAATACTTGTTTTTTTTTCTAAACATTTAATTTTTAAATAAAAAAAAAAAAACATAATTCTGCTTAATAATTAGTTATCCTTGTTAGAAATCGAAAAGGCAGCGCTCGGCACGTGTCAGTGATCCGCGCGTCAATGAACCGCGGGTCAATAACCCGCGCGTCTAATACCTGCGCGTCCTTGACCTGCGCGTGTCAATGACCCGCTACGGGGCGCGAACACTCGAATAACGAACCTATCCCTTAAGTTTATCAGGTTGATAATGAATGACCCTGTATAGCTGGTCGATTTAATTATTGCTCTAAATGTACCTATAGGAAAACCGTGATATCCACGCAGAGACAACTACCCCGACTTCTAATCCAAAGGTCGTGGGTTCAAAAATCTCTCAGTTTTAACTGTGATAATATAATACAATTATTATAACTGTGAGTCGAATCTAAAATCTAAAGACTAGCGTATTGTATGAAAGCTAATTGCATTGAAGTCACTGTATGTACAGAATGATTTTTATGTTTATGAATGTTAGTGTTTATTATTGGCCGTTAATGTGATTGACGGATGTTTATTTTCTACTTAATTACGACGCAGCAGTTAAACCAATTTGGATGATACTTGAATTGAATAGGTATAGTTTTTTACCTGAAATAGAATATTGATTTTTATTCATGTGCTTAGCTTACCACGCGAGTGAAACCGCACACAAAAGCTAATTAATTATATTGTTATGATACGATGTGCCTATTATTTTTATAAATACTAATTACATAATGTAGTTTCAAAATATCGGTGCATAACGTAATTTACATCAAATCGTGTCTAGACTGTTTTGAAGTCATTAAGATCGCTATACAACTTTACAGAGTCATTTGACTGTGTTTCAATGCCAAGAAACAAAACAAATACCTATGTATACAGTAAATAGGCTAAGAAAATATTCTACTGACTGATCAAAATACACTTTAATAATATTATACTTTATCAATATGAATCATTGGAAAGCTCAAGTGAGTTTGTCAACACGCCTGATCATTTACAGTTGCAGTGTCACCCAAAGCTTTGAGTTTTAAAGTCTTTGGGCACTGCACTGCGCTTTTCACATCAAGACCGATATTTGTTTTAAATTAAGTATGTGATGTGCGATAACTTTAATAATATTTTAATGTCCAGATGCGTTGAACTGGACTTCTGGAACGGCCGAACGGAGGAGCCAGTGATAGTGCACGGCTATACCTTCGTGCCAGAAATAAGCGCCAAAGAAGTGCTCGAAGCGATTGCCGAAAGCGCTTTTAAGACCTCCGACTATCCTGTGGTACTGAGCTTTGAGAACCACTGTAACCCTCGGCAACAAGCGAAGATAGCTAACTACTGTCGAGATATATTCGGAGATATGTTGCTGGATAAAGCGCTTGATAGTCATCCCTTGGAACCCGGTAAGTTTTGTATCAATACAATTTTCTTATACATACCTACATTATATCATGCATATTTAAGGCATGCTAAGTGATGACTGGTTTTTAAAAAGTGTTCTATTGTGTACAAAAGTATTGTATGATATGCAAAAAATAACTTATTGTTACAGAAATTAATATTTAAGAATTTAAAAAAAACTATTTTGAATCTTAAAATTCATCAAAACGCGCAGTCAAGACGACGTCTGACAAAGAAAACATGTTTTGACAGTTTTAGGGTGCTTCTACTTTTAGACAAAAATTGAATAGTGAAGTAAATAAATTGAACAGCTAATTTAATGCACTAAATAGTTAGGTCAGTTCATTGGTTCACTTCCTACAACGCCACAGGCGCAGTTCCGATTTATAGATCGGCATTTTTCCAAACCGTGCAAAATGAACAGAAAATACTCTTTTGAACGACGCCGACGCCGACGCCGAATCGAAATGTCGTTTTCTGAAACGGTAGTTTTAAAAGTGCATGACATTTGTTGGTAATCATATTTTTAACTGAGTGTAGTAAAATATTAATAACCAACATATTGAGCTACATATTATGTATTGAGCTGATAAGTTTACTGATCTGATCTGTAACAGCACTGGAGACGAGTGGAGAGAGTGAATTTGGCAATTGCCAAATTCACTCCGTCGCCAGTGCTCTTATTTAATATTTATGTTTTGAAATTAGGAGAAATTATTTGTCAGACGGTAGTGATGTCATAGTTCAGTTTTCAATGTAGAATGTTTAAAGGTTTAAAAATTCTTCAAATATTGTTTGATGCCACTAATTGGTTCTCTGACCAAGATGTTTTATTTTGCTCTGATTGGTGTTCCACCTATCATGGCGGATTGCTTCATTTCGTACGTTTATTTAATTAAAAACATTGTCAATCTTGCATCTAATATAAAAATAAAAAATAATACGGTTTTTATATTCCATGAATCCTTTTTGATAGGCGAACACAATTTTATTGATTCTTGATTACTGTCATCATGCCTATTTCAAAGTTTGGAAACCGAAAAGAAAGGTCACCAACCCGAAACGGTTTTTTGATGTTCTTCTTCCTGTTCATAACCAGAAATATTTCCATCAGTCATCAGTCATCACCATTATAAGAAGGCTTACATTCTAATGTTTCCATGCTTGGGACAACAGACTACGCTCGAGAGAGAGTGATTGGGTCATAAATTTACAACGCGGACCCAATACGTATTAGTGGATAACACATTGTCTTTAAGATTTTTGGTTCTTGGACATACCGGTTTCCTTACGATGTTTTCCTGCGTCACAATTTCGACAGAAATATTGTTACGTTCTACGCAACTTGTTTCGGAACCACAACAATAGGATCAGAAAACAGATTCACGAGTAGGATAAAAAAAACCACATAATAATATTCTTTCAAGTCGTCTTTGTTCGGATTCTCTTTTATTTTCTAAGCGACGAACTAGTAAATATCAGATCGCGATGTTGACATAACACAGAGCTCTATGAATAAATTACATTAAGTACCCGCTACGTCAGGGCGAATATTTGTAAGAAAATACGTTACTACAAAAAGGTTTAAAACATTGCTTTGATCTATTTCCTGGGATCGACAAAAAAAAAATTATTACGCATTGCACGTCTTTAAACTTGAGAATTATGTGTGCATACTAAGAGCCTTTATTCTTAAACATACTTTAAACCTCTGTTAATGCCTCTGCTAATATGTCTTTTATATCTATCATCGCCTTTGTTTATGTTTATTTACATAAGATTGATAAGGGAAGACAATACTTAGCTAGTCGCTGAAATGGCTGTTTTTTTTTATAATAGCTGGCATAAGCATAAATAACAATCCAAAACTTTGCAATCTGTTTGGCTTTAGTAGAGCAACATTAGCCCAATAATAATATCTGTTCTGTGTCAACATGACAAAGTGTTGTAGAATTTCCACTATGACAAAAATAGTTGAAGCCTAACTTCCTTCGGCAACTGAGTATTTTAAAGAATTTTGTATAGTAATAATATTTGACAACAAAAATCTCCGATTCTGATCTCGGGTCTACAATGTATTTAGGTCGTTTTCTTGCGAGTTGTGGCGATGAAATCATTTATTCGGATACCTAATATCCACCAGTAAATATATTTAGATTTCTTAAGGATACCTAACATTAAATAAAATTTGCTAGGATTTTTCGAAAATTCAGAATTTAAGGAAAGTTATTTCACTAACGCAACGGGAATTTACTGATAGTTCAATCTGTTTGCATTAGCCAAGAACCAGGTTACCTTTGACGCAAGAACGAGACAGTTTGTTTTTACTTCGTTATCTACTAGATATTATTGATGCGTTCAAATACTCCGACAAAATGTTTGTAGGATAATCCTACTCTGTGTCTAAACGCTGTTATTTCGAACCGATGGTTGTGCTCAATAGCCCTAGCATGAACATAAAATCGATCATAATAATATATCGTAACATAATCGTACTGTCAGCTGTCAATTTTCATATGAGATTTCGTACAGCGTTGTTGTTTCGTCTATACTAATATTATAAAGAGGAAATAATTTTTGATGTTTGTAATGAATAGGCTCTGAAACTACTGGCGGTCCAGTAGTTTCAGAGCCTATTCATTACAATTATTTTGTCTGTTTAAAACATAGATAATGACCGGGAATAGGACATGCCTATGTCCTATTCCCGGTCATTATCTTTTCGATTACTATCCTTACTATCCCGGAAAAAGTACGGTTCCCGAGTTCCACGCGAATGAAATCGCGGGCAACAGCTAGTTTGTCATAAAATGAACATTAAAAATATCTTACGAATTGACAGTTACATTAGCAATATCGAAAGCGATGGGATAGTAAATAGAGGCATTCCTTGTAGCGCACCCTGTTCATGCTACACTACAGGCTACTGAAAGATCTCTCTTTCCCGAGAGCGCGTCTTTTCGCGTGAGATATTGTGTTTACGCGTTACGGCGAAATGAAAATGAACTAATTTCCATTGTGTACTAAACACGCGCTAATGCGTATCTTACATTAAACAACTGTTGGGATTATGTTGGATTAGATTTATAATACGGGTAGAGCTTAATTTGCATTCGGCTTTCATCAGTGGCTTCTACAATAATCCTCCTTCGTGAATTACCCGCCAATTATTGAGAAACTTCAAAAAAAAGCTAGGAACCCTGCCGAGTTTGTTGTCAGGTTCTTCTAGGCTGGGGCGCGTGGAAGTAGCGTAAATTCACCTAACTTTAAGACGTATCAAAATTATCCTTGTAATATGATTGAATAAATATATTTTTTACTTTACTTTGCACAAGAAAATAATGTATCTCTCAAAATATTATTGTTTCTGTCATGATAAAATGAACGAATAAACTCTTTTCACAAAGTAACAAAGTTTGTTGAACTAAAAAAGCTTTACTAATATAATAAGAAATTCAAACAAACTCTTATCAAGTTAACAGACACGCAGAGTCAATCCTATTTTACCTAAGTAAATCTCTTTAGATGGCTCATAATCCCACTATAATATTATAAATGGGACAATCTGTGTGTGTATGTCTGTTACCACGTATCTCCGTGACGACTTAACCGATTGTGTTGAATTTGAAATGTAGATGGCGGTCCAACGGTTAGTTTCTAGATCCAACGGTTAAGGCTCTGAGTTGTATGTCAGTATGTCACCAATTTTATAATACATAATTATTATTGATAATCCTCGCTCTGTAATAACAAGTTACGAACTATATTCCAAACAATCTTATCGAAAACGGTAGTTAAAAAAGGTAGTAATAACTGAGGTTGGCAGGGTGCAAATGTTTTAGCTTATAGCCCACTTTTTGTACACTTCTCTGTTCGTGCATAAATAAATAGTTAAACTTTTTACCGGTAAGTAGTATTGATGTTGTTGGTATAGCTTAGTTACAACTATTATTCTACTAGCTGTGCCCTGCGGTGTCACCCGTCGAAAATGTCGAATTTCATTCTTGCAGTAGTTTGAGCGTCAAGAAGAAGTAACAAACTAACAACAACACGCCACATCCTCTCGCGCAAACTTTCACATTTATAATATTAGCGTTGATCGTTTTATTCAGGAGGAGAAATGCCCCCGCCATCGTTCCTCCGGAACAAGATTATAATAAAGAATAAGAAGAAGCATCATCATCACCACAAGGCGGAAGAGTCACTGGTTTTCGAGGAAAGCGAGCAGAGATTGGAGCCGATAACGCAGGGGAATGGGGAAATACCAAATGCTGTGGTAGGTACACTGTTATATACAATATATATACATATAAGGTTTATAATTAAAAAAAAAATTACGTAATTCTGCTTAATAATTAGTTATCCTTGTTAGAAATCGAAATGACAGGCTCGGCACGTGTCAGTGACCCGCGCGTCAATGAACCGCAGGTCAATAACCCGCGCGTCCTTGACCTGCGCGTGTCCTTGAACCGCTACGGGGCGCGCACACTCGAATATTTTATTATTACGTCGCTTAACTCGATTCCCAACAATGATAAATAATAATTGAGCGGAAAAACGTAATCGTTTTTTTTTGTTTACTTAAGATTTTTAAGACAAAATCTACATTAAAAAAAAAATAGGTACATTTTTTTTTTTATGTGTGGAACCTATCCCTTAAGTTTGTCAGGTTGATAATGAATGACCCTGTATATGCCTCATTCAGGTCCTTCTGTCTCATAACTCAGTTTTTTCCGTTTCTTAACTGCTAGACTTATTTTCATCCTAATCTTTGTGTAAAGACAGATGAGACCCCCATTTAAAAATATCATGGTCATATCTACAAACGGGCAATTTTTTTTTACTTTCTGAAGATAATATAGAGATACAATTAATAAACAGTGACGTCATCGTCAAAAAATACGTATTTCACTTACCAACTCATTGTTTTGAAGGAAAACACTGTTAGAAACACCTGATACTAAAATTACTAAGATTTACTGCACCAATACGCCATCGATCGATTCACACTTCCAATCATGTTTGCACGTTTTGAGGAAGCGTGTGGGGATCAAAGATCTAAACTCTACCACATTGTGTAGGTACTGTTACAGTACGTTAATAATTGTACGTTTATCCTAATATCGTTGATAGACGCAGAAATTTTCGTAAAACACCTACGCACAGTTAATATAGGTGTTTTTTGTAATATACTTACTAATAGATTTTTAAATGTAAACTCGTCTATTAATCACGGCAATTTTGATAAGACGAGAACATAAATTATGTATGGTAGCACTTTATAGTCTAGCTATAATCACAAGGAACTTACTACATAATCACAGAACTGATATTAGTACTACGTACAGAATGGCCACTCCCTACCTACCACCGGTTTTACTTACCTCACCAGGTAGCAAGTTTGCCGGCACCTTTTTGCCTTGGTTTTGTGTAGGCCAAGCGCGCGCATGCCAGAGCGAGCGAAAGTGTGTTTCTCGCTCTTGACATAGTTGGGTGAGGACAACCATGACACGCACACATATAACAGCACTGTTTATGTACACAAACTATGCGAGTGGTGATTGCGACGTGTTTGCTTCATACATTTTATTGAGAGTGTCCGGGGTGTGACATAATATCAGATGTATTTGTATTAACCGATAAAAATATTCGTTGCGTCTGACATTTTGGTATTCAGTGTTATTCAGTGGCCTAGTCGATTATTAGCGTTGCCAAGTCTAGGCTAAGACGCCAGCGCCGGTTGTTACAAGCTTTACAATTCTGTATTTTTCTATTACTAGCTAACCCGCGCGTTTTCACACGCATTATTTTTCCATATTATATCATCGTTTAAACCTTCCCTGGATTCCTACAAATATTTCAAGACAAAAAAATAATAATTAACCAATCAGGAAAATTAACCAAATCGGTTTAGCCGTTCGTTGTCGAATTTTAGCGAGACTAACGCACAGCAATTACTTTTTATATATAAGAGTCTAGCGATCTGCCCGGCATCGCACGGTTGCTTAAACTATACGTATAAACCTTCCACTGGAATCACTATATCTTTTAATGAAAACCACATTCAAATCCTATTTATTGATGAAACCCGCATTAAAATCCGTTGCGTAATTAAAAAAACCTAAGCGTACATTCAGAGGGACAGACGGCGGGAAGAAAGAAATTGTAAAGAATATTTTTACCAAAGGAGTGCTCGTGAAGTAGCTGGCTAAGTTATTCTTAACAGATGAACGAAGTTAAGCACTGTTCCGCGTAGTCATCATTTGGATGGGTGACCGCCAGTGGCAATTTCGACTGAGCGCTCCCGTACTTCGGAGGGCATGTTAAGCAGTCGGTCCCGGCTTTTTTCAAACTTGTTAGGCCATGACAAAGGTCTTCGGGCGGTCTAGAAATTCTGTCACCAGAGTTGGCCACTGACTCATACGAACTTACTTACCAAAGGTGATGCGTCGCGGCTCGAAGGAATCTATAGAGTCGTCATCTTCGGAGAGTTCGTCCGGAGAGGAGGAGGCGGAGGGTGGCGTCGAGGGGGCGGGGGGCGTAGCGGGCGCGGGGGACGAGGCGCGCGAGACGCACGCCGCCGCCGAGATTTCCGCGCTCGTCAACTACGTACAGCCAGTCCACTTCTCCTCCTTCGAGAGTGCAGAGAGTGAGTATAGAGTCATCATCATCATCATCATCCATTTTACCTGGTGGTAGCACTCTTCAGCAAGAGTCCGTCTAGGTGGGAGGTTGCGGGTTCGATTTCCGCCTCGGGTCAAATGTTTGTACGATCTACAAATATTTGTTTCGGGTGTTCTGGGTATTTTTTATATATAATAACAAAATATCTATCTTTGTGTTGTATTGTATTAAGTATATATCAGTCATCTAGTACCCATAATACAGCTCTGTTTAACAGCAGCTTACCTTGGGGCTAGACGATGCTGTGTGGATTGTCCAGCAAAAAAAAAATACTGGGTGAAAGAGACAACAATGTCTCGGGGTGATAAGCGCAGTGCAGTGCCACGCAAACACTTAAAAACCTTAAGCTTTAGGTGGCACTGCATCTGTAATCAGGCGGTCCGGTCGTCCGGCGGTTGTCCGGTCACTTGCAGACATAAAAAAATAACCACAGCCCGACTTCACCTACGGCTGGGTATAGGCCTCCCTTAGTTTGTGCCATATATCGCGATCCTGTGCTAATTTTATCTACTTACGGTGATGACAGGGGGAGTAAGGCGACAACCGAGTGGTGACCGAGAGATGGGTAGGCACACAATACACGATACAAACAACAAAAATCATTATTATATCTAAAATACAGTTTTGATCTGGTTTGTACCATAACTTTTGGGCGCATATAAAAACAAAATTAATATTGTTGAGTATACAATAGACATTTTAACAGTTTGCTTGAATACCAAATTACACATAAAATAAATAAAAGCAAACAATAAACCTAAAATCTATCTACTTACCTAGTTAATTTTATTTAAATAGTTTAATTGATTATATTTCATTAGTCATAATACTTTTAGAGTTTCTCCTGAGGGAGCAGTGCCGAGCGGAGTTTATCAAAGTCTACAGTCAAGAAAAGCAAACAATAAACCTAAAATCTATCTACTTACCTAGTTAATTTTATTTAAAATAATTTAATTATTTATATTTCATTAATCATAATACTTTTAGAGTTTCTCCTGAGGGAGCAGTGCCGAGCGGAGTTTATTAAATTCTACAGTCTACGAACACACAAACACTCTACAGTCCTCGCCTGATGAAGAAACTTTGACCTTTAATTTATATTCTTTAAATGCGAGTTTTCAAAAAAATCCTCGTACCTCTACACAGTATAAAGATAAACTCTTCAAACTTCAAGATTCTAGGACCAGCGGTTTAGACACTGCATTGTAGGTCAGCATGTCATCAGAATAAAAAAGGTTTTCGTGACTGAATAACAGATCAACGTACAGCCGTAAAAAAAACCATTATGTTCTATAAACATGTGGAGGGTACATTGCTCTCTAGAGTCAGGGGTGCACTAAGAAAGGTATTCCCGGTATTAAATTCAACTAAAGGACGCAGTAGGAAGATTAAGTTTGTATAAAAAACTTAACTTAACTGAATCATTTCTTCATTAATTCAGAAAAGAACCGTTTCTACGAGATGTCGTCGTTTGACGAGAAGCAAGCCACCACACTGCTGAAGGAGCGACCCATCGAGTTCGTGAACTACAACAAGAGTCAGCTATCGCGCGTCTACCCGGCCGGCACGCGGTTTGACTCGTCCAACTTTATGCCGCAAGTAAGTGCTCCTGTGGCTTAGTTGTCACAATTCTGCCAGTGTCTCAGTACACATGTTCATGGGTACCAGTAAATACAAAATAAAAACAAAGTAAAGTACAAAATATCGTAAATGTAGAAGTACCCAGCAGTAGAGAGTATCATTTACTTACATACATCTAACAAAGCAGTGATACGAAAATAACATTAGAAACTAGAATAAAACTAGAAACTCTCTCACCAGAGTTGGCCACTAAGTAAGTTCAAACGAGTCAGTGGCCAATTCTGGTGGCAGAGTTTTTTGGCCGCCCGAAGGCCTCTGTCATAGCCTAACAACTTTGAAAAAGCTGGGACCGACTGCTTAACGTGCCCTCCGAAGCACATGAGTGCTCAGTTGAAATTGCCACTGGCGCTCACCCATCCAAATGGTAACTACGCGGAACAGTGCTTAACTTGTTGATCTGTTAGGAACAACTTAGCCAGCTACGTCACGAACGCTCCAGTTTTCAGAGTTTCCAGAGTTGGCCACTGACTCATACGAACTTACTTACTTTAGGATAACTTTTCAGGTATTCTGGAACGCGGGCTGTCAGCTAGTCGCGCTCAACTATCAGACGTTGGATCTCGCGATGCAGCTCAATCTCGGCACGTTCGAGTACAACCGCCGCTGCGGGTACTTGCTCAAGCCGGAATTCATGCGGAGAAAGGTAAGCCTTTTTATTGACCGAGCGAGCGAAGCGTCCCAGTTTCAAGATTGGCCAAAAATGCTTTTGTTTGTCAGTCAGTCTGTCCTGCTGTTCTTGCCTACAGGTCGCATTTATCAACCAATCTGGTTGAAACTTGGTATACAGGTTCTATGACTTTATAGAATTTGATTGTCGTCGGGGATTTTTGATAGGGGGCGTACTTTCTCCAAAAAGGGACGAAAAGGGAGCTGCTGGATATCTCCGCCTAATGTAATTTGATGGTTTTTAATATATTTTATTTTAAAGTAAGTAACTTTAAGTTCGTCTGATATTTGGTGAAGATCAGATGAGGATCTTCAGCGCAAAATAGTTCCTCAAAATGCAGTATGCTGTTTACTTTCAAAGTTCACTTTACAAGTTTGTGTTTCTAGTAATTAATCGTTTTATGCTATAGAGACATGAGGGGGGGGGATCTTCCTTTCGGGGTAAAGAAACATAATTTCTTAAATTCAGTTCAAAAAGGGCGGAAGAGAAAATTTTACATCTTGTCTTTTTCAACAACTTTGTTCACGTTCACTAGCTAGAGAGTTCTACTAGAAAATTCTTCGAAAAATCGCCACATGAGGCAAAGGGTGACCTGACATAAATGTTTGGTTTCGTTTATTTTAAACCTTAATTCTCGCAAACCCGACAAAAATAAATATCTGAAAGCCACTACTAATATTTTATTACAGATCCCTAAGATCCCGGTATTCCAAAGTTTAAATTTTCGCTTTCGTTTCTCAGGATCGCCGCTTAGATCCGTTTGCAGAAAGCACAGTGGACGGTATTATCGCCGGTTCGCTCACCATCACCGTCCTATCTGCCCAGCTACTGACAGACAAGCGGTGCGGGACGTACGTGGAAGTGGACATGTTCGGACTACCAGCCGACACTGTCCGCAAGAAGTTCCGCACTAGGGTCGCGCCCAACAACGGCATCAACCCAGTTTATGGAGAGGAGCCTTTCGTCTTCAAGAAGGTACAGTACGTCTGTCATTTACATCATAAAGTTTTGTCTGATCAAGTACTGACAAACAAGCAGTGGCGTTGCCGTACGTGGAAGAAGACATGTTCGAACTACCAGCCACTATTCGCAAGAAATCTCAACAATCAACTTAGTTTATCGTGAAAAGCAAATATTAATTCGAGTAATACTACTTTTGCCCACAAGTCGTAAGTAAAACTTGTAAACATTAGTAAAACTTTCTTTGAATGCCGTGGTATATTGTTATGTTATATTTCGGTTGTTAGTGAATATAATACAATGACTTCTTAACACATTTTATTTCACACCCTCAAGTTCGGTGTGTATTGTAAACATCAGAAGAATATTATTAGACTATTCAATAGTTTTATTGTTTGCAAAGTCATGAAACTTTGAAAGTTGCAGACGGGAAGCAATTAGCCTTGGCTCGATTCGTTATTTATATTTGTTTCGCAGCTGTGAATTCAAATCTTGGCGCGAATGCAAATGTATCATACGAATGTTTTCTCTATAAATATTGGGTATTTCGGCAATTAAGAGGGATAGATATTTATAATAGTGTAAGTGACAAAACAGTTTTTTTATCTAACTACAAGTTAATTAAACAACCAATCGAAAAAGATCAAACTTAAAGATAAATACTCGTAGCTCTAGGTTTCTTGACAAAACAAATATCACAAAAATATAAAGATAAAATTTGAAATGTTTAACTAAGAAACTTGTGATGTGGGTGCTTGGAGTGAGGTTTAGACGGCGCGTGAAATGGTTTTTTTTTACATTTACAATTTGTTCAATGGCAATATGGAATATATTTGACTGTGTAGTATTAAGAATACCATGCCGTTATCTATGGCTATTGGTAAGGCAACATTTGTTTTCGAAAACATTAGTAAATCGACGTTTTATAGACCAGTATCGTTTGGTACTCTTGAGTAGCGTTGCAGTATTTGAGCGTAAGTGTTCCATCATTATCAGACATTGAAGTGGTCGCAGGAAGTCGGATGGTGAAAGCTCCAAATTGGGCGTCATGTCTTTGGGAGAAGCCTATGTCCAGCAGTGGACGTCTATCGGATGATATGTTGATGTTTCATCAAGAATGGCTGCGTTGCTTACAGGTGGTCCTGCCGGAGCTAGCGATGATCCGCGTGGCGGCGCACGAGGACAACGGCCGGCTGCTGGGGCACCGCGTGCTGCCCGTGGTGGGGCTCTGCCCCGGCTACCGGCACGTCAACTTGCGCACCGAGCTCGGCCAGCCGCTGCCGGCGAGCGTACTACTGCACGTTGTTGTCAAGGTGACTTCTAAACTGTTTCGTTGTTGACAAGGTGACTTCTAAACTGTTTCGTTGTTGACAAGGTGACTTATTAACTGTTTCGTTGTTGACAAGGTGACTTATTAACTGTTTCGTTGTTGACGAGGTGACTTTTAAACTGTTTCGTTATTAACAAGGTCACTTCTTAACTGTTTAACCGCTTTGAACTACGATCGTACCAATAAAACATCTGCAGTGGTTGCAACGAAGACCTTGGGGCTACCCATGTTGTTGATTTAATAAAACCACAAGGATCACTTTGGATTGTCTTACTAAATAGGTAAATGGTGTTTGCGCCGAAACGATTAAGAATCGACATAAAAACATGCCTTTTTCTATTATATCTTGAAACTGCATTGTAAAGTACTAGATAAAAAAATAAAGTACTATTAAAAACTTTAAGCTCTGGGTGGCACTGCATCTGTTATGGTCAGGCGTGGTGCTTATAATCAGGCGCGCGACTTGATCGTCTTGTCGTCTGACATAAAATAAATAAAAACATAAAATTCGTGTTTTCTCTAATAATAATATTTTTTTAGACACCCTTTCGTATTCGGCAGTCGTCTTTTTACACGCTGTATAGGATGGAGAAGCATTATCTAATACGTAGTTTTGTTGATAAATGTTGTCAGGATTACGTGCCGGACGGCTTGTCGGAATGGGCGGAGGCGCTCGCTAACCCCATCAAATACCAAAGCGAGCTGGACAAGCGCGAGCACCAGCTGGCCGTGCTCACGGAGGACACGGACGCGCCGCCTGCGCCCGCCTCCGCCTCCGCGCCCGCACCCGCGCCCGCGCCCGCGTACACTGTCGCGGACACTACACCAGTAAGTACAGGGCGAGTTGATTAATAGTGATCAAAAAAATTGTTCCGAGACAAATTACAGTCGAGCATAATATGAATACAAATACAAATCAGTTTATTGTTAAAATAAATAGTAAGTATACAAGATGCACTCAACATGTGAAATTTGGCAAATGGAGTAGACTCAGCACTAATTCTGCGCTAACAAGGTGCAGGGCTAGTTATCAGCAAAAGCTCGAAATTAGGTGGTAATATACATACATATCACCTGGTGGTAGAACTCTTCAGCGAGAGTTAGTCATGGTAGGTACCACAGCAGTGCCAGATATTACGCTGTTACTTTGAATATTTTGATTACTAAACTCGGCTTTGATTGAGGGTGAATCCTGCGATAAAAAATTAAAAAAAAATATATATATATAACTTGGTATTTTCATTCACTTTCTAACGTTTCAAAGTAGGCCATGAAGAGGCTTTCGGGCGACCTAAAAACTCTGTCCAAAGTTGGCCACTTACTTACTTACTTTTTATCTTCATCCACAGTCAAGACCGGACAACGGAGAGAGCTGTAGTCCGCTGAAGGTAGCCATGAATGAAACGGCAAAATTGATTGAAAGCGAGTCGGTTACTATCGCGCCCGCTACTCTTTCTGTCAACAATAAGAACTCAAAAGGTAAATCATTACAAATGGGATGACCCAACAGGGTTAACTTTTTGTTAAAATGGCGCCCAACATGAGGCAATGTAGCGCATACATGGCTGCTTGACTAAAAAACACAGTTAAAACGCCTGAGTGCGAAGCGAGAAAATGGTGTAAGAACTCATTAATGACGATTTGAAAACGTAATGAAGTTTCGGTACGCCGGCCGGGTCGGTTGGGCCGATGGTTTAAAATTACCCATGCTGAACTGGCTGTGTTTTGGTTAACAGTCAGTTGGTACCGAAACGATTTTATTTCAAATTAAAATCAAATTCAAAATATGATTATTCAATAAAGTCCTCAATATTCAATAAAGACAATCTCGGTGGCGCGTTGAGCAAATGCCCGGTTGAGAAACGAGAACTTGCGGGTTCGATCTCTGGTGCGTGACGTATATTAATGTTTACATGACCTGCAAATATTTGCGGGTCTGGGAGTTTGTATGTTTTAGTAGTTATGTATTTACAAATAAGTATATTGTGTATACTATCAGTTATCTGGTTCCCAAAGTACAACTTTGAGGCTATTAGGTAGCGCTGTATAAAAAAAACATACAGTCAAATTAATTACCTCCTTTTTGTCGGTTGAAAATGTCCGCCATTGTGTTTACAGATACCAAACCAGATGACACCAAAACGAATGGCAGCTCCGATGAATCACTGGAAGATACACTAGAATCACTGCTCTCTTTGAAAGTAGTTCGCGAAAAACGCACAGAACTCGCGCGCAAATTAGACGCGCTCCGTCGGAAATACGACAAAGAACGGCGGCCAACCTCTGCCAAGTTTTACGTCAGCAACCGGCTGGTAAAGCGACTGTCCAATAAGAATATGTAAGGATATTATTATTCTTGTCTATTAAATGAGATCAAATTTATTTATTTATTTACCAAAAGAAAAGCAAATACAATGATTTAATGGAAGTCCCCGCACTAGGGATAGCCTGTATCGCGGGAGACCGGTACCTACTTTATAGAAGAGATAGATTTTACAAAAAAATCTCTTAAATTCTATGGGCCTTAATTTTTCTTTTCTATGTATAATATAATATATATCGTTTACTTCTTTTAATCCATTGCTAAACCTCCTCTTAACTAATCTTCTCTTAAGCAGTGTTTAACTTTTCTTTACCTATAAACGCCGCTTATCTGCTGATTAGTTAAGCAATACAGATAAAACAATGTTTTGTTTATGACTAAAATACTATGTCTAACATTCAAAGTTCATAACGTTCATAACCTTCGTTATACTCCCGTGCCACTTCCATCGGTGGTTATATCTGTGTAATGCGTGGTGCTGGTGCGCCCCCAATTTAGTGTAGTTCGTAGTCATTTCTACTCCCAAAGCTTTGTGTTATTTTTTCTTGTCTTTTAATACGCCTTTAATCATTGAAGTACTAAATATTAAATATTTCTAATGTAAGTGTAACATTCTTTTCAACACACTTGCTTATAAAGTGGATCTATGGTCATCGCAATTAGGCACCCATAATCAAACTATGACTTTCCATTGCTATAACTCACTAGTGAGTTATTGATTTTTTTTTGTTATTTTATTATGAGTTTTTTTTGTTATTTTATTCACAAGTGTGATGAAAAACGTCGTATGATACACGTGTGTATTGATGATTACCGTCCTCGGCTATCTTAAGACTCAATGGCGCCTCAGCGGAAATCACCAATGTTACACACTAGTACCATAATATACTATTACCATCATTGAAGATGATATTACCATCTATCGAAGTCAATGCATGTGTGATAAAATTAATGGTTTCTTTCATCATTATTTCGTGATTGAACTCGGAGGTTAGTTAGCTTCGCGTGTATGGTTGCATTAGATTTATACAAAACTAGCTGTTGTCTCCGTTCGCGTGGAACACGGAAATCGTATTTTTTTTTCAATCTAAGTACATTACATACAAAGGGACAGACGGCAGTAAGATACTTTGTTTGATACTATTTAATGATTATGAATAAAGCTCAAAGTTTATAACTGACTAGCAGTCCGTCCCGGCTTCGCATGCGGTTTCATTGGGGCGGTTCGCTAGTAATAAATATAGCCTATGTTACTCAGGGATAATGAAGCATTCTAATGGTGAAAGAATTTTTGAAATCGGACCATATGTTTTTGAGTTTATTCGTAACAAATAAAAATACAAATCTTCTCTCATTATAATATTTATTAGTATAGACTAGCTGTTGCCAGCGACTTGGTCGCGTGTCTCGGGTCGTGTTATATTCCGGAATCAATGTAGCGTATGTATGTGTGTATTTCATTCACAGCAGTAAATTGAAATTGGGATTGGGTCGGAATTGTCATTGGATTCAAGAGTAACGCACCTGTTCGGCATACAAAAAAAAAAACAGTATGTTATTGTTTCAACATTGCTATAAAAGCTTGTGGACCACATACCTTATACCACCACAAGCTGTGGTTACCCCCCTGTTACCTGTATCAGTTTGTTCGGCAGCGGCGAGGGCGCGGGGCAGACGGGCGAGGAGGGGGCCGGCGGCGTCGGCGGGGAGGCGGCGCGTGCCGAACGTGAACTGCGTCTGCGCTACCACCACGCCATCTACGCCGCGCTGGAGAAACACGTGCGGAACGATCAACAGCACCAGATGAAGACCCTCACAGTTAGTACAACGCACCGCTTAGTTATAATAATTATATAAGTTTAAGTTTATTTATTTCCACAATAAACAATGTCTTTTAACTAATACAAATAATAATAATAAATGTTTATTCTCAGAAAAAGGTTTACAAAATATGTTTTAACAGAAAAGTTTACAAATTATTGTTCCTACTTAATAGGTTCATAATTCTTATGTAGCTAAAAAACAAACAATATACTTGGCACATAAACCTTTTTATAGAGTCTACGCTACGCATTGATTCCTCGCTCTAACTAAGAAAACTTGTATTGTAGCCACAAGGGATCCTTGCTTCGGCTAGTTACATAGTTTAGGCTCAACTTACAAAGTAGGTTTGTTAGCACAAGTTTGTTAGGTTCAACAAACCTGTAACAAACTTGTAAAAAAATCAAAGGTGTAAAAAGTAATGCCAGCCGTGATCCCACACGAGGATTTGTGGTATACCTACCTACCCTCAAGTATGTTGCTAGGTACATTCTATAATACTACGTGTAAGCGTCTCAATAAACCAGTTGTGCATCAGTCACCGTGTTGTCACTTGCTCCCGTAATTAGATCCCAATACACCGCAGGATTCCCCTATGATATAATAATAGCAATTTATTGAGGAATATTGTTTTATTCTTTGTTTTTATTTAATTTCAGGATCTTTTGGATGTAGAAAAAAAGGACATCTTAAACAGATTAGCCACCACGAGGAAAGAGGATGTTAAAATGTTAATTAAGAAAAACAGGGATAAGGACGAAATTCTTAGAATAAAGAGAGAAATCCACTCTCAGGTGAGTCAAGGTTTTGCAACCCTTCTGTTTTAAATTATTTTTGTTTAAAACTGACGACGAATATGCTTAGCTCTTAGCTAGACTCTTTGAAATAAAATTAAAAAATATAAAAAATAATTTTTAAATTGCACGTTTCTGCTCACCCTTCCTAAATGAACTCAATACATAGTATAAAATAAAGTAGCCTTCTGTTTTTTTGTAGTACGTATGTATGTACGCTTAGATCTTTAAACTACGATTTTAATTCGGTTTTCATCAATAGGTAGAGTGATTCAAGAGGAAGGTTTATACGTAATATAAATACCTGGTGGTAGGACTCTTCAGCAAGAGTCCGTCTAGGTGGGTACCAACGCAGGGTCAGATATTCTACCTCCAAGCAGTAGTTTGCACGCATTACTGTGTTTAGGTTTGAAGGGCACTGTAGCAAGTGAAATTACTGGGCGAAAGAGACTCAACAATAATGTCTCGGGGTGATAAGCGCAGTGCAGTGCCACGCAAACACTTAAAAACTTTAAGCTTTGGGTGGCAATGCATCTGTAATAGTCAGGCGTGGTGCTTATTATCAGGAGAGCGCCTAGATTGTCTTGTCACTTGCTGACATAAAAAATAATAATAAAATAAGCACCCGTGCAAAGCCGGGGAGGATCGCTAGTAGAGTATAGTTGAAGTGTAATGTTTGTTGTGCAGAGCGTGGAGCGCGGCGTGGGCGAGTGCGCGCGCCTGCAGCAGAGCTACGCGCGGCGACGCGAGCAGCTCGCGCGCGCTCACGAGCGCCTGCTTACGCTGCTGCAGAAACACCGCGACCAGGTCACTCATTAACAATTTTTTATTTAATTACATTATATTTTATACATAGTCGCAGAACAGATATTAGTACTACGCACAGAATGGCTACTCCGTACCTCCCACCGGTTTTACGCACCCCCCCGGTCGAGAGTTTGCCGGCACAACACGGCAACTTTCGCCGGAACTGAAGCTGACGAAGCATCGTCGGCATGGGATAGACGTCGGCGTGAAGCGATCGAAGGGTATATAGTTTCCAGTGTAATTACAGGCACATGAGCCTTTTGATCTACGTCTCAGAGTGGCACCACACACGAAAGTGATATCTCCGATGTTGCAAGCGTACTACATAGGCTACGGCAACCGCTTACCATCAAGTGGGCTTTGGCCCAAGCGTACGCGCTTGGTTGGTATAAAAAAATCCTAATATTTTTATTCAATAAAATAACATGGATTTCTTGGTGAATTTACGCCTTTTACACGCGCCCCAGCCTAGAAGAATCTTGCAGTGAATTCGGCTGGGTTAATAATTAAATTTCAATTTCATTTCATGTTTGTATTCCAGGAGCTTCTAGAGCTGGAGAGGATGTGTGGTGGCGCGCCCGAAGGTTAAGGAACTCCGCAATGTGTTCCGCCTCACTCTATTGGCGCTACAGACACATGTTGGCTCTTGGCTCTTCGGCAGTGGATGCCGAGCGAACGCCGAGGCTCTTGCGACCCGGTACGTACGCGACTCCACGTCTTATAATTTTCTTTAGGAATCTGTGATATTAACGCCTAAGGAGCGCGCCGATGCCGCGGCCCACGGCTGTATTCTACGTTAGTAATCTCACTAGTTTAGTTCGGAATGGAGATCTGTTGGTACATCTCGTGTGATGACGTTAATGTGCTAATTGTATGCAAACGCCCCTTCAGTATGATAAGGATATTGTATTTCTCGTTAGAAATGTGTCGAAAGTCGTTAACTGCATTTAAATTAGTCGATAGAATCGTATAGTTATTAACGCTTCGACGGTTATGCTAGTCACCGCGCATTGTTATACCGATACCGGAATGAAAAGGCTTTGAATGCAAGTCTTATTGCGGTATGTTAAAGTTTACATTTGAATCATGAGTTAGCAACCTCGTAACGTCTACATATCTAACGCGATGCCATTGAATTTCAACTAACGATACGTACACGATTATTTCGTACAAACTATCTACGTTGGTTCTTCCTAATACTGATTCGTAGGACTAATTTAATTGAAATAATAAAAAAATTGTTCTTATGATGGTTATTCCAAATTTTCTGGTTAGTGATTCATTAGTTTCTTTGAGGAACAGTTCTACAGACATAATGTAAAAATGATTATAAATACACATAATATAGTATATTTTAAATCTCGTTAAATTACATGTTATCAACAAGTATATCCATTGCACAGATTTAATTTATATAAGTAAACAAACTGTTTAATGCGTATAAGTAGTATTTGTGTAATGATTATTTTATGTTCATTGTGGGATGTAGAAAAAAAATATTGTTATAAATTACCGTAATAGGTTGTAGAATAACATTCCAACTAGTTTTTGAATTTACATAAAATTAATATTTCGGAATGGCAATTGTTAATGATAGTGTCCTAAAGATATCTTTCTTGTGTCATACTAATTTAATGTCTTTTGTAAATTTAAATAATCTAACTGAAACTAGTTAATCTCAAAAAATCTGTAACTTCCATTAGTGATACAAACTCAGATCGCCGTTTACACGCTACGATTTTACAGAAACAAATCTTAGTTATTTTTAATTTTATAATAATTCTTCCTGGTGCACTCATTTTTTACGTGCAAACCAGTACGTAGCGTGCCAACGAGAAGTTTGAAATGTTACTTAACAATGTAGATTTTAAAATATGAACACCATTGTTTAAAAATAATGATTAAAATGTATTATTTATCTTGTAGTTATAATTCAGACAGATTTTAGAGCTTATTGCATTTGCCGACGGAATTTGGTATTTTTAAAGCGACACTGCCAAAGTTAGAATAACGATTTGTGTGGTGTATGTTTTTTGCTTTCAAATCGAAAGTGGTTTATGTAATGATCGAGAACATTCGTATGCGTCTGGCTTACAAAGAATGAATGGACATAAACTACAAAATGCGAACTTAAAAATAAAAACTAAATTGTGTACAACGTAAATTTCAAAATATATAAAAGGCTTTTGTGGCTGACTGACAGATCAACGCACAGCCTAGACCTAGATAGTCTTAGAAACATGAAATTTGGAGGTATTACACGAGGCGCACCTAGCTAAAGCGCACCTAAGTACTTCCACATAGCGCACCAGCTTAGGTGCGCTTCATTCGGTAGGTATACATGTCAAGTTTTTATTCCTCGTAGCGCACCAATGATAATGTAGGCTCTAGTGATGTGGTTGTTTTTCTTCTGTTACATGACATGTAACCAGCCCAGACAACAAATCGGAGGTTTATTACATTTTAAATGACAGCTGTCATAATGTTGGAGAGTACATTGCTCTCATGGTGTAGGGGTGCACTAAGAAATGAATTCCCGAAATTCAACTTCTAGAGGGCGCAGCGGGAAGATGAAGTTTGTCTAAAAGACTTAACGGACAAAGTCACAGGGTTCTTCACTAGTACTATAGTCATACGTAATATCAATACATAATACTAACGATATTCGAATGTTGGAGTCTGTAAATAAAAGTTTTATTCATACCTTTTCAATAATTACATTGGGATATTAATAGCATGTTGTATGGGATTCGATTTATATTTTCAATAAACCAATCTTTCAGAAGAATAGTCTGGTTCAGAGTACACTAAGCTGGTTACAATAAACATGATACATACAAAAATAAATTCTCAACATTACAAGCTATACGAATGCTCTCGATCAACAATCATGAAGTTTTTCCCTAACACGCATTAAAGTAACTCGACAAATGATAATATTTTATCTAGCAGTTGTAACTAGTTACGGGTTTAGTTTTTCTAACAAGGCTTTAAAAACGGCTGTAAATAGTGTTTCTACCTTTCTATGGTGCTTCCTACGTTTAAGCTCAAATTACTTAAGTATATAAAATTGTAAAAATCTTACTGTTTGTTTCTGTTAAATCTTTCGTCATTTTAGTTTTAAACTTATAGTTTTATAATAAGAGATACATATCCATTTGGTTAGCGCTTGTTCTCAAACCCGTTACTAAGTTCATTCTGCACAAAATATGTCCGTAGTCACGAAAAATAGTAGTTAAATAATCAACAAAATATAGTGTGTCTTATTATAAAAAAGATTGTACCTAATAGGTACCTATTACGCTGGATATTTCTACAAAAAATAATATTCCATTTAGGTATTTACCTATATCATTATTACAAAATGTTTCATGAAAGTTATAAATGTATAGTTATTATGATATAGCAATACTGAGTTTCGGAACGGAATCCGTCTTTGATTTTCATAACGAAATCTTGCAATAAGTTAGAATTATTTTCCAATATTCATAGATGTAAGGTTGAAAGTGCGTTCATTTTGAAATACTGAATGTAACAAAATTACACTTAAAAAGTTTCATGCAATCACCTAGCTTTTGTTTGGTGTATTTGAATTGAATTAGAAAATATAAAAAAATAAAGACTTAACCAGCACTCGGTGCCAGTATATTAGGTACGGAATCTTTCTTATATCTGTTTGATGTAGTAGTACATGTTTCAGGGCATGTATATATTTAGTACGATCGATCGGATTCTATAACGGACAACATGCATTTTGTTAGTCCATGTTTATTTATTACAATTTGAACGCGTTTTGCAACAAACGAGCAATAATAACTTATTATCTTGACCAGAAGTAATTGCACTCACCGTTTTAAAATATGAAAACGTATTTCTAATGAAACATAGCGTTTACATATTAATTAGGTACATTAAAATACAGTTTCGTATTAAATATTTTAATATCTTGTCCTTTACTTGCCTTAAAAACTTTTTCTGACGTTATTTACTTCTAGATGCCATATTATATGCTGTATATTTATTAGATGAAGGTTTTGTGTATACTTAAGTATATTAATATGCTCTATTCTTTTAAGTGCCATACGTTCTTGTTGACCTTATTTTTTACGTCTGGGTTATTTACGTCATACATACAAGAAGTGTAATGATAGGTAAATAATTCTGACTGTAAAATAAAACGAATGAAAATCTAAAACAGGGAACCTTAACCTATGTATCTCTTCTAATATAATATTTATCGATCTATCTATGTAGTTTAAAACTTGAACCTTACAGTTAAATTATACCTAATAATGTCGGTGTTTAGATGATTATCTTTTAATATAATCTAGGATCCAATTTGAGCCTTGTAATTACTTGTTAGTTTAGCTTGTGTGGCTGAAGTAAGTTTAAACTAAATAATATTATTATGCTAACTAATTTTAGTAGTTTTAAATTTCGAATAATACTTATAACTAATTGATTGAGAGCTTTTGTGTAATGTTTTTGTGATTTGTATGAGTGTGTGACACTATTGTCTTGGTTTAACACTCTAACTTACATTCAGATACGTTTATAATGATTCAAAGTTACAACAGTTCTTAAATATATACACATCAGTCCGTTAATCATTAGAATATTTTTGGGATCTGTTAGCTCATTTCGGAGTAGATATTTCAGTATTTATAACATAAAGGTAGCGTTATTCTACTATCCGACTAGTATCGTATATCTTAGCGTAAATCCGTTTTTGGCATTGTTATTCCCTCGTTGACACCAAATTAGTTTAGGGGTAGTTTTATGGTTCGTCTAACTTGTAGATCTACAGTTATGTAATGTCACGACTTGTTCTTGCCTTTTGTATCTTGTCTGACTAATGTTTAGGATATCGTGGTCGTAATCGTATGTAATTTTAGAATATATAACCGTTTCTGAGTAACATAATAAGGCCCAATGATCTTCCTAGATTACCATTGATACTGTGCACAACATAACAACGTAAATCAAGTTTGTCAAAGCAAAGTAAGTTGCCAATAACGTATATTTCCTTACGTTGGTTGTAGTCCCGCGATCTGTACCGGTAGGCTAAGGGCCTTATTTATAAAATAAATTGTAATTTAGCGGCTTGCTAAGTATTGTCTTTCCTTGACATTTTTATGTGAATGAACAAAGACGATGAGAGATTTGAAAATCACTTAATAGAGGTGTATATTATTATTATGAATAAGGCCCTAAGAAGTAGGTAACACATTTATTATGTACACTAAACATGGGCTGAGTTAACGGCTATTATCCATTACAAAGTCGCTACACTGTCTCAAAGTAGCTATCAAAAGTTATAATTCGTGTTTCGGTCTACCTTTGCGTTTGCAATATAAAACACGTAGGAATAATATGATTTTTGCATTACAGTTTGTTTTATTGTGATAGATGTTGCCAACTGCAGCTTCGAAACGATTTAAAATGTTCGGAGATTAATCCGTAGGGTCTTCTGAGTGCTTCGCACGAACAACTCGTTTGACAGTCGTAAACGTAAACGTATCGTCCAGCTTAAAGAGGCTTATACCCAGCAGTGGTAGATCGCATCCAAGTCTTACACCCTATTTTTTCCATGTCCGAATTTCGGTGTTTCTTATTTTATCTTCATAGAAGGTACTTCACTCCTTTAGCCCTTTGTGCAACTTTCATTCGTTGCACAGTTTCTTTAGTGAGCGTTCATGTTTCGGCTCCATATGTTAGAGTTGTCACTGGCGAATATCGTCGCTTAGCATAAAGAAACTGTTACTACAGCAAAACCTTTCCAGAGCACAAAATATATGTTTCTGATAATGGAATAGTTTCTTGATCTACTTTTAACCGTCGCACGTCACTGGTTGTGAATATAAAGAGAATATTTTTAGATTTATCAGTGCAGTCGGCTTATTTAGTCGGCCATTAATTATCTCAATAATTATTAATTATCTAATAACTAACTAATAATTTCATAATTTTTCTATAAGTTGTCAAGTTGTCAGTCCTACAAAGTTGATCGGTTTGAAAAAATAATTTTTTGCTCGAAAAAAATATTGTGCTGTGTTGCACGCTATTAGGCCTGGAAACATAAAAAAATATATAAAATATATTTATTCTTATAACTTTGTAAAACCTTTGCTAAAACACCATTTTTCGTTTAAAGTAGATTTTTTTTTTCTTTGACAGTTTAGTTTTCTATGAATTTAAAGATAGTCTGGCTATAACTTGTAGATCATATTTTTCTGTAAAATCTACTATCTTAAATCATTACCCTCATATTCATTTTTAATATTGTCCGAAGAATCAAAGGTATTTTGTGAGCGAGAAAAAAGCGTTCTCTCTTCTATTGTGCCATTTTTTAATGGCACAATAATAATGGCACAACTTTATTAAAAATTACTTATAACTACACATGCATTTACAAATTAACGTTGCGTGTTTTTGAATAGTTCTAATGGAAATTAAAGATCTGCCAGAGTATTTTACAATTATTTTTTTATTACAATAGATAAGTTATTTTTATGTATTTATTAAATCTTTAGTTAAAGACATTAATGGTTAGTATATTTAATTACAAAAATGTTTGGACCTGAGTTTTGTAAAATAGTTATTGATTTTATGTTAAGGTACTTAACTATTCTGCGAATAACTAGTTACGGAAAATAGTGCCCACTCGAGTTTGGTCGAATCCAACCTAAGTAATACCTATTTTAGTAGCACTTATTCAATATTAGCAATGATCTGTTATATTAAGTTTTGTAGTAAAAATAATTATATTTTACGCTATGTTTAGAGCACAAAACGTATTTTTTTTATTGAAATTTGTCATATTATTATTGTAGTAAAAGTACACCAACACAAGCATACATTATGTAACTCATCATCATGAAATAAATAACTACCAAGAAAACGAATAATTAGTTAATTTGAACAGTCGTTTATCCGTCTCGTTATGTTTGAATGTGATGTGTCGGTGAACTTTATGTTCGATGGTTATAAAGACGATTATAATAAACAAGTCCTTCCCACATCTCTCAGGATTATTTTGTCTCCTGTTAAAATAGATGGCCGTATTAATACAATAAATTATTGTTGCTTTGTTCGTAGGTGATTGATTTTACTTATCTGATTAAATTATAAGTGTAGGTATCAATAATGTAAAACATGTAAGTACTTACTTACTTGTTTCATAATAAAACTATAACTATTTATCCGGGCGGCTTCTTTTCAAATGGTCTAGTCATTTTATTCCTCCGTGTTGATCGAAACATGAAAATATGCCTGTATTGGTAGACAATAAGGTATCTACCTATAATAATGTAATAATCAATACACACATGTTAAGATTAATCTTATATTATTATTAAAATTGATGTCTGTTCTTTGAATTGTTTTATTTTCGGGACTATAATAGATAAAGAAAATACATCTTCTAGGGTTGACGTACTTATAGCTTATAGACCTTGTTATTGACCGAGCGAGCGAAGCGAGCGGAAAATGTATGCTTTAAGTCTGGTAAAATTTGCTTTCCTATGTCAATTTGTTGTTACTTCTGTACAGGTCGTACTTTATAATCGATCTGAACAAAACTTGGTATATACCTACCTACCTGCAGGTTTTACGACAACTAGAGTTTATGTCGTCCGAGATTTTTGATAGGAATTAAAGAGTACTAACTCCAAAGGGACCTAAGGGATATCCCCGTCTTATGAGATTTGATTTCGATGGTTCTATTTAAAAGGTAAGTAACTTTGAGTTGCTCTCATAAAAAATTGGTGAAGCTCTGATGATGAGATTAGCTCCTATAAATATATTGCAGTGTATTGCTCTCTTAAAAGTATTTGCTCGCGAGGTCCACTATTCGCAGAACTACAAATTGTATATAATAGCCGTGAACCCAATACAACATCAAACACCAAGTGACGTGACTTGACAACCACAGCAAATGGTTCTATTAGTACCATGGAACTAATAGTACTACATTAGTATCACACACAGTATCGGTAAATAACCAAAGGCTATCGGTTTATTGGCTGAGGTTTAGTGTAAGTAAGTAGTATTTCTGCGTCGGTTGTCAAATCACGGCACTTTGGTGATGCCTTTGTATGGACGAGCTAAGCTATCACTTGGGCTATCACTATCAATCAATCATTCAATACATAGTATATTAGAATCTTTGTCCTGACTCCTGATTGACTGATGACAACGCACAGCGTAAACCGCTGGTCATAGAGACTTGAAATTTTTAGGTATACCCATCTTGGTGCGTAGGGTGAAGGGATTTATTTAAAACAAATAGGGAGTGAAAAGGGGTAATTTTTTTTATAAAGAATTGTATTCCAAGTACAAACATGAAACTTGGCATTATTATCAATTTGATAAAAGTTGGTATTTAAATATTTTCTATAGTTTGTATAAGTAGAAGTTAAAGTTTGTATGGGAACTTTATAACGCGTCGTGCGATTTGTTTGAAACTTCACGGCAAATAATAAAAGTATGTACTAAGTTATTGGTACCATTGGGAAAAAAAATTGAAATTGTATTAAAAATTGAATTGGATTAAAAATTGAAATTGAAATTGATGAATTGATGGGAAAAGGGGTACCATTGGGAATAAAGTTTTTCATGAGTATAATAAAGGTCTTTAAACCGAAAATGACAGTGGAAAAATGGCACCAGTGGAGAAACGGTACAACTAGGAAAATGGTACCAGCGTGCAAATTAAAGCTGAGGGAAAAAGGTACCAGTAGAAAAAGAGGTACCAGTGATAAAATCATCCAGCTAGCAAGCCAGCCAGGCAGTTAGCCATTATTAATATTTTTATTTTATATAAAATCTTTGTAGGTAACTACTTACTAATGCTTACGAAGCCACAGCTAGTCTTTATTATAATCATTTAGCATTCTTAGAAAGAAAGAGGGAAAATAATTTTATTTGTGACGAGCATATAGAAATAGCACTTAATACAGAGTAGGTACGAGTACATCATACAAACCTAATGATTAATATAACAATCAGAAAACAAAGATTTTTACAAATTCTTTCCATTATTAAAAAGAGGTAGAGACATCGAGGTAACGTCATTCGAGGTAGAGTACGGTACCCGACCTAAACCAACCACCATTGTTACCTTGCCTTGTTACATAATATAGGTACTCTGTGATTATGACGTTGAAGAAGTTGAAGTTGAAGTTGGACAGAAGTAATTTTGACTTCTTTAGTATTATAAATAAATAAATAAAAATTATTTATTTCAGAACAAGTATCCATATTTTTTACAACTTAACTAGGTAATAATAAAAGTAATTGTATTGGACAAAAGCACACTCAGCGGCAAGTGTAAGTTGCCAGAACTGAGTGCACCCCTGTCCAATGGCGTATAAAGCAGCCGTCCAACCTGTCGGCCACCACGGACAGGAGGGTGTTATAGAGTTATATATTATTATAGTTATTTATATTATAGAGTCGCGTTGACTTCTTTTGACCTCCTTTCAGAACGAATCACAGCTGGTGGATAACAATGTACCACAGCCACATACGGGTACGATAACGTTTCTTGTTCTGTGAATCTGAAATGCTCGAAGGCAAAATTGTGGCAAACTCAGTCGCAGTTCACAGACGCCATAAGTAAAAGAAGAAGAGGCAATGCCCGAAATGCATGAGTAAAATCAAAATGTCATGAAAAAAATATTAAATATTACCATAAATTAACCGAACCAAACAAAATTGTTTAAAAATCTAAATGTATTCAAAACTGCCGAGGGAAACTTTTGATATTCTTCTAAAACTAAAACCTTAATTTTGGGTTCAAATCAACAAGTTAACCTACAATGTTCCGCCAAGCATACCGAAAAATTATCTCTGCATCTTCGTCGCTGATACAGCTAAGAGCTAGTTATCAAAACTTCGTAATGTCAGACGCATTGGCACAAGTTGAAAGGGAATGTGAGAAGTACTGTCCTGTGCCAAGATTTCCGCCGCAAAAGGTAAGCTGTTCCTATTTGTTATTTATTTGATTTATTATAAGATCGGTTCCCGCGGTATTTGCAGTCTGTGTCTGTGTTGTTGGTGGTCTTTTATTATCAACAGTTCCACTCATAAAAAAATACTTGAACTACCTTTTTTTATACATTTTGTGTTATATAGTCAAAGATTTTGTGTTTTAAAAATCTCTCCGGTAAGTAAACGTACCCACATGAATTTTTTTTTTGCTTGTGTTGGAACCTATTCTTTGAATATTATGCAAATAATGAAACAGCACTGTATCTACTATTTGCCTTTATTGGTTTCCTATTCATAATACATTCATCGCGTGCAATCTCCTGTGGCGAGAACTAGATACGTGCCTATACATATAACTTATCACGTATCTATTTCAAGGATTAGGTATATAGACTTGTGGCTAGACTCGGTAGAGCCTTGTTCACGACAATTGGAGTCGAGGGGATTAAGTTACATTAGGTACCTCACTTAGTGTCTGTCTTTTCTTCGGTAGTGTTGGAGCCGGAGCAAAATTGTACTGGATTTTTTAAGACTGAACATTCACCTACGTTTATCACACTAAGTGTCCTGAATTGTAATCAAACCCACATAGGTACAGCGCAAAAAACAGAATTACCTTCTACCAACTGTGCTGTGAGTCCAGTCAATGTTTCTACATAACCTGTTATCTATATTAAAGCTCTAGGTATAAGAGTGCATCGCATCGCATCTTCTATAGACATACGTGTTTTCTCGGTTCGCTACAAACCCTGGGTTTCACACAAAAGGATACATTTACGCTCTGTATAAATCAGTTTCTTCCAGGTGTGTGTTATAGGAGCAGGCAGCGACGTCGGTCGTATTGCCTCTTTGTTTCTGAAACAGCAGAAAGTCGTAAAGGTTCTGGCTCTTTACGACGACGTCCCTGAGCGATTCGTGATGGGTGTGGCAAATGACCTGGCACACATCGACACAAGCACTGAAATTGAGGCGTACCAGGGTCGGGTGTTCCTCAAGCATGCCCTAGATGTAAGACCTTTTCTAACTGAAGTAATAGTAGTTAGATTAAATAAAAAATTAACTAGTGTTACTTATAGTTTTTTTTGTTTGTTATATTTATAGTTTTCAATAAAAATAAAAAAAATGGGTAGGCATGGTCAAAAACAGAAATGACCTAAGGAAAGGATTTTGCTACGGGCACCATGAAATCTTAACTTTTATAAACCGAATACATTAACACTTATAAAAGTCCTTTGAAATTAACGTAGATTGATGAATATTAATATAAGAGTCTTTCATAGGATTCAGACGTAGTACTGATCTGTGGTGGCTGCTACTCTTTGCCGCCTTGCTGCTTCACACAGGACCGAGATTTGTTCTTCCAAAACATGCAGTTCGTACGTACGGTCGCTCTCGCGTGCGCGCAGTTCTGCCCGCAAGCTATCATAGCGATACAAACCCCACCGGTGGATTGCAACTTCACGCTGATCAAACATGTTAGTTTTCTATTTCTACTCATAATACTGACAGCGAAGTGAGAGCTCACACGCAGACGTCGAGTTCAAGACTCGATAGTCTGGCAACTCGACTCGAATACCGATGTATTCTACAAGATCCATTTTGGTGATTGTGCGCAGGATCTTCACGACCTTATCCCTCCATCCCCTTTCTACCACCGGACTAATAGGCGTACGGCAGCTAACCACCCGTATCTGGTCGACATCCCACCATGCCGAACCAAACGCTTTTCATCTTCTTTTCTCATTAGCACGAGTAAAGAATGGAACTCCTTGCCGTGGTCTGTTTTTCCGGACCAGTACAATTTAGGAGTCTTCAGGGCTAGAGTGAATTAGATTATCAATCGTGTCTTCGAGGTCCGACCTGTTAAATTAGCCTACAGGGGCACTTTTGCATGCCCTATCTGTACGTAATTTTCATGTGTTCCAATATAAAGTAGGTAGTTATAACCTTTTTAAATAAAAACGCTCTTATACTTCAGTAATACCTACCTATCTTATGTACTGTACGTTGTAGACGTTGAAAATGGGAAGAGTGTACGACAAACGTCGCCTGCTAGGCGTGAATGCCATCAACGCTATGAGAGCTAACCAGCTGTTCTGCTCCATTACTGGGGCTGACCCTCGCGGCGCCAGCATCCCCGTCATCTGTGGCACAGGTCGTTGCACCAGGGTTCCCGTATTCTCAGCTGGAAAAGCTGGTAACTTTCCTCAGGTGAGGGTAATTTTTATCTTAGGTAAGTAAGTGTTATAAATAAAAAAAAAACTCTTTTTCTTTCAAACTTCACATTTTACTTTATTATTATTCAAAGTTCTGTGCTTTATATTATATTCGTAAACACAACGTATATTATGTCTGTACCTATTGTTTTAGACACAAGTAGACTGCTTGACACGGTTGGTTCGGGAAGCAGATGATATTATTTGCAAAGTAAAGAGCAACAATGAACAAGGACACCTTTCGATTGGATTCTCTACCGCTAGATTTGTTGTCAATTTAATGAAAGGTAACTTTAGATAACTTTAGAATAGAAGATAACTTTAGAACATCACACTATCACATAACACTATCACACTAATATAATAAATGCGAAAGTTAGGATGTTTGTATGGATGTTTGTTCCTCTATTACTCGACAACCAATGAATCGATTTGTCTGAAATTAAAATATAGATAGATAATGACCGGGATTAAGACATAGGACAATTTATCCCGAAAAAAAGTACGGTTCCCGAGTTCCACGCGATCGAAGTCGCGGGCAACACCTAGTATAAACATAAACCTTACTACCTCTGATTTAGTTACTCGTCCCTGAAATAATATCTGAGTGCTCATTCCTTAGGTCTCTTTGAAAAGCGAACGTTCATTGACAGCGCTCTGGTAGAGCAAGGAGACCCTGAAAAATGTTTTAACATGAAAATCTGCGCTACTCCAGTCACAGTCGGTAAGGGCGGAGTTGTGGAGTACGCCATACCGACTCTAAATGAATCTGAAACCAAGTTATTGGATCTTTGCAAGTAAGTTCCTCGTAAAATATCACAGTGGTCTTAACGGCTTTCGCTCAGTCTACAAAATTTTGCTACTCTTTCCATCCTGTGTGCGGTCCAGTGTCTTCAGTGGGTATACTTGAATTTTAATTCTATAGCAGTTATTTTAGGGTGGGATCTATATAGCCTGCCTGTTGCCACTGCAACTTTATTAATAATATTCATCTCTCCATAGCCAGCCGTAGTACACAACAGCTAAAAAAAATATTATTCATATTTTCATGATGAACTGTCGTGTCATATTTAGAATTAGCTTAATTATGTCGTCTATCTATAATATATGTATATCTACTATATTCCGCGATATAGGCAGCCCATTTCAAATTCAGAACCCGTTCGTGTCATTGGCTTTTGGTTGATTGCCCCCCCTGCTCGAGGTCATTGAACGGCTTTAGGTGAGCTAATTGACTGTGTGAATGATACAGTGTGTCGTTTCTAGATGTGACCTAGAAGACATGTTGAACCTGGGCCGGTGCTACGCGGTAGGAGACGAGTATTATCTGCACCCTTGTAAAGTTTGTCCTTGTTGCATCTACCCGCCGTGCCGGACATGCAATCCCTGTAGCTCAAAAAACGACGAAAAGTGATACAGCGACTCAAGCACCTAATCGTGATCAAGATTTATGCAAGTTATGCTAACATCAGTTTTGAAAATATTTTTCGATTAAAAGTTATGGACCAAGGGTGATGCTACGCGCTTATGTCTAGAGATAATTAATCATTCCTTAAAGTAAAATGTATTACTTGAAACAGATGTCGAACCAACTCTAATTAAAGATCAATATTAAGTAGTACCTAGGTACAGTATTAGGTCTAGAATTCATGAGAAAAGTATAAAAGATTTTTTTTCTGAAGATTAATGAGAATTTGTCAATATTTATACGTGTATGATAAGAACCTGAACGTATGTATGAATGAATCCGCATTGATAGTATTAAATAACTTATAAAATAATTTTAATTTTTAACCTGGAATAAAACTTTATTTATTTATTTATTTAACCGACTTCTTAAAATGAGCCTACAGCTCAGTGCCCCATATATTGGTCACGACGAAATAACTCCACACGTCCGTGCCCCATATACAGTGGTGGCCATACTGGCCACCACTATATTTGGTGGACGACTGCTACCAAAGTGCTTAATTATTTCAAAATCTTGGGTAAAAAAAAGTTGTGATCCATCTACCCGGATAACGATTCTGGCACTATATGAACGTGATAGGTCCTATACAAAAAGATGGGAGTGCCCTGTCTGATGCGTTAGCATCCTAGTAGTCTGATTCGGATATATTCATGACGTTCGGTAGGACAGGAAAGAAGTAAGCGGGAAGGGGGAAACTGTTATCTCTAATGTGAGCCATAGATTATGAAGGCTAGGATTTTTGTTCCCAGATCACCGACCGTGGTGTGAACGAAGCATCATTTTTTGTCGTATCCGTTAGAACGGGTACAGTAAATACGGTGACTATGTGTGACCGGCTGTAAGTCACCCCCTTGATCGCGTAACTTGGTTTCAATCTGATTTGAATCAGCGAACTGTCATTAAGCTGTCACATTCATACAAAATACGTCAGTTTTTGATTGAAACCAAGTGAAATCGTTTCATTGATCGTCAATCATTTCAAAGTACGCAATCGGAGGGCAGTGGCCGGTATGGCCTATGTTTATAGATAACATAGAGTTGCCCATTTTACAATATCTAAAATTGACAACATTTTATTTTTACAGGAAAACATTAGTACCTAGATATTTAAATAAGAATATTACCCGTTTTCATGAGTAGGTACATAGTGTGTAACATCACGTGAGTTCGGTTGTTCCCCTTGGTAGGTAGGTACATAGGGTGGTAAGCACGTGGCTTTTAACGCGGCCCCGATTCGCATCACGCGAATATTTGCACGTGCGAAATGGCTTCTTGTCCGGATCTTTTTGGTATACCTAATATGCAACTAGAGTTCATTTAATATATTCTTGATAATAAAACTGTGTTAATTATTAGAATTGGTTCTTAGGCTAGCTTTTGGTAAGTTAGCAAGTATTTGACATTTGTTTGTTTACCTTTTCCGACTTGAATTAAAAACAAGACTTCGGTATACCTACGAATGAAAATGAACCAAATGTGTAATGGCAATGCAAAACCTTACAGTATCTACCCCAGAATGTGACAAAATATTTACCCAAAATTTAAATGGTTATCTTACTTATCAAACATGAATATCTGAACAAAACTATGCCGAAACAATGGTTTTTTAAATAGTTTCACTGTCTTGGCTAGAATTAAAATTTATCGCTCATTATTTTAGCATAAAATAGTTCCCTATCAAAAAGAAAGATTTTTTTTCTGTTATCATATCACCATTGTTTACCTTTTCCGACTTGAATTAATAACCAGACTATAGGTAAGCAATCATCAACAACCATTTTATTGAAATGAAATATATTATTAAGCCTAAACCACTGGACCTAGGGACCCTGAAATTAATTTGGAGAGGTTTTCTTTTAGGCAGAAACGAGATTTTAGGAGACTTTTGAGTCAACTTTTAGAACGCCAAAATAAAAGCAAAACGTAATTATTCTAATTATATGTAAAGTTTCATAAACTCCCTTTTATTTATGTTATTTGTAAAAAAATAATCGTTGATCCATTTGATTGGTAGGTAGGTACTTTTCCTCCATGTGGCATAGCCGTGGGACGCACTGTACCTAATACGTAAATTCAGCTTATTATTTATCTCTATAACAAGGCGCTAATTATCTGGGTTAAATATTCATATCTCGTACTGTCTTTGATCTCATAACAATAATTGGAACGTGTAGAACAACTTGAAAGATGCCGATGATAGAGCAAAATGCACGGGAATATTAAGCCTAAACCTCATGGTTGAATAATGGGCAAAAAAAATCATAAAAACTACCTCTGTGTCTGTAGCAAAATGTACTTTCGGTATTTCACAGATATTGCGATATTTCTAAATGAACTGCGAAATAGGAGCCGATCACGTTTCTACAGAGTAAATCTGTAGAAAGAAACGTGAGATTGTGGAATTCACAAAGTAGTACAAAGTTCTTTTTCTTATTCGCAATATTGTTTCTTCGCCAGCAAATCAACTATGTTGGCTTCTATTTTCAAACTTCCTTTCAACAAGTGGTAGGTAAACCTACGTATCTAAAATTATTTAAGTATAACCACTTTTCTTGTTGATTTCACAATTGTATTTTCTGAGTGTGGTAAAAAATCTTACAAAACTTACCTACTTTGTCCTTTTTACGATCATGTTGCCTCCAGCGTGAAAAGTTATTTTTACAACGATGTCATACCTATTTCTATTTAACCGTGCTTTAACGCGTTCTATGCTGTCGAAGTACCTAGGTAAATTCGAGATTTGACGAAATAAGAAGTAAGTTTGTACCTACCTAAATTGGCATGCGCTATTCGTACCTCAAAAATGTACCTACTTACAAAAAAAAACATTTAGTAGGTATATTTTTAAGTAACAACTAGGTAGGTACTGAAAAAAGACCAAAATACCTATTGCAAGCAATAGCAATAACTAGGTTTTAAAAACGTGTTACGATTTATTTGATAAAAAAACGTGACTTAAATAGGTACGTACCTACGTATACATACATCGTTAGTCGTAAGCATAGCATGTCGTACGTAAGTGCTTACTGAAACTCCCGAGAGACGATATCGATATTGAACTTGTGTCGCGGGCGGCCTCGGGTCGAAGGTCAGGAGAAGGGCCTTCATTCAGGGATTACCCGCATGTGACTGCCACCAGGCGAAAGCGACAAGCTGTATGCGTACCTGCAAACATTTTGATCTGGCTAAGACTATGATCATAAATAAAACGCCAAAAATACTTTGGCAGGATTGGGGCTATACCGCTATCGACTGGTCGTCAGAGCCTTGTCTGTTACCGCAGGATGTACCGCGGGCAGGTGTAGGTTGACTATTGGAGCTTGAGATGCTAAGTTGCTCCTTACATCTCACCTGACTCAAATGAAAGGTATTTTTGAGACCTTCTTTTTTGATGATAGCTGTCAAACTTCAAAGGGCTATATCTCGGGATCTACTCATTCTAGACTAGCCGCACGATATGATGATGATGATGATGATTGGGGCGCCTACCCGCTTCCGCGAATAAAAAACTAAACCAAATGCTTCCAACAGATTGTGGTGATACGAGGCGATGTAGTTATTGATACGTTTTTTTATGATTTATACAAAATTTACTGAACCGATTTGGATAAAATTTATATGGGACCACCTCTGAAGTAGGTATTACTTATTAAACAAAAAAAGAATCATTTAAATATTTTTTATAGCTGGCGGACAACTCAACAAAACTTTTGCTAGGTTACCTTTAGCAAAAACAAACCAAAACGTCATCTGTGTACTTAATAATATTAATATTTATTTTTGTTGATTTTTTCAAAAAAATATTTAATTTCGATAACATTTTATGGGACCACCTTAAACATTAAACAAAACTGTATTGACTGTACTGAAAATGGGCGGAACAATCTCGTCAAGATACAAATAAAAGATACAGTTGAATTGGTAACCACTTCCTTATTACTGGAATAGGCACTATTCTCCGAATAAATCGTGCTTATTTATTTGCGAGTAAACTTGACAGTTTACTTGTATTTGGATATTATGGAGATGGTGGTCGAATCCACCAGGCTTTTAAAGTCAGCGTCATCGTTCCTCGCGTGCTCCGTCCGTATCACCTTCCCTTCATCATCATCATCATTATAATATCAGCCGATAGACGTCCACTGCTGGACATAGGCCTCCCCCGAAACCTACCCTTAGGCTTGTGCAGTTGCTTGTGCCTAGGTATATTCTCTTGGCTAGGAATTGTGGGGGTTCTCATCACTGTCCGCTAGAGCTTTTGACTTGACAGTGAAAACTCGCCAGGAATTCAATTTCAACGATCAATGTCAGGATCACGAACTATAGACTATAACGAAGTATTTATACCTACCTTTATCTTTAAAATACAATATTTGCAAATACCCACTGAAAACCTTTTTTGTTTTATTTTATACGAGCTGACCGTTTTTTTCAGTTTGTAGGTATGCTATCCCACAGAAACAGTATTTTTTCCGGGTTAAAAGTAGCCTAGGTATGTGTTTTTCCACAACTAAAGACAGTTTTAAATTTTATCACAATCGGTACTGTCGTGACGGAGACACGAGATATTGGTATCTAGGACTAGCTGACCCGCGCGGTTTCACTCGCGCAATTTTTCCATATTTTCTCATCGTTTAAACCTTTCCTGGACTTTACAAATATTTCAAAACCAAAATTAGCCAAATCGGTCCGGCTGTTCCAGACCGAATTCAAAATAAAAAAAAAAATCTAAAGATTGTGGAGTACACGAGCGAGGATGTAGTTGGTTATTTTTGTTTTCATAGTTTTAACCATCACTCTAGGGGAATACTAAAGCTACTAAGCTTTGAGCTATCGGCGCTTCGAGCCGAAGACATCCCAATGATTATTACGTCCATACGAGATATGTCTCGATAGCTCAATTGGTAGAGCGCCTGCGTATCAAGCGGTGGTTGCTGGTTTAAATCCCGCTTGAGGCAAAATAATTTTTGAGGATGTAGTTTTTGACACGTTTTGTATGATATTTTTAAAAAAGTAGGTACTAAAACTAATTTTGATAAAATCCATATGGGATCCTCCTCTGCTCTGAATACCTATCAAGCAAATTTAGTCATCAAAATCAATTCTAATAAAACTGGCGGAGAAATCGCGTAACAAACATATAGTTGAATTGATAACCTCTTCCTTTTTAAAAGTCTGTTATAAATAAAGTGGAAGTTGGCAAAACAGAATGAACTAAAGGCTTTAACCAGCTGTGCAAAGTGCGACGGTCGGCGGCGGTTAAGGTCAGCGCATGTACTCTTACTTGTAGGTACTTGTGTTTACTAAGGGAGACCGCTGCCGCCTCCATCCCCCAGTCACCCTCTCAGTACCATTCCGACCCAACTCGCCGCGACCTACGCTTGTACGCAATTAAATAGTCATTTATTTATTCTGAATTTCTTTTTAATATTATTATGAAATTAAAATAATCTAGAAAAGTGACTGGAAATTGTGTTTTTTATAAGTTCAATTGTGAAGTTCTTAGAAGGTGAGTCTTTATTTCATTTGATTTAATAAATTTTGCTAGTTAGGAAAGTAGAGGAAAGTACCTGCTATGGTTTTATAAAATGGTGCCGAACTTGGTTGTCTTTCTAATTCTTACTTTAGTTAAGTTTATAAACCTTTTTTTTGAAAATAAAACATTATTTTTACATTATTATTATTTGTTACTAGCGATTCGTTAGTCATACAAAAGGTAGAGCCGACCTCACGTTTTACATATTTTTAAATCTCGTCCTAACTTTTAAATGGAATGAAATAGGACAGATTTCAATAATTCAAACAGTTATCTACAGGTATTGAAACAGTCTTGAATACGAAATAATTTATTTGGATAATGATTGATATAAAGGTTGAAAAACATGATCTGATTTAGGTCGACATTAGATTGTCCAACTACTGTAGTTATCTATGTAAGTATATAACTTCTTTTTTACATTTTATAAGTTGATAGAAATGCCGACCAAAATCAGATCATGTTTTACAAAAATGACAGCGATACCATGTCGTGTGGCTGACTTTTTTGTAGATATCAATTTTTCTTTATTAGGTATTGTAGTACATTTTTTTGTTCTATCACCAATAGTTTCCGCAGCGTATGCGATGAAAGACATTTTATAGCTCAATTTTAGACCGATTTGCCTAATTTGGTCTTGAAATAATAATCCAGGGAAGGTTTAAACGCTGAGAAATTATAGAAAAATCACGAAAAAAATAACGCGAGTGAAACCGCGCGGGTCAGCTAGTATAATATGTGGTGTGTTGTGTATGTATGTGGTATAAAAAAAAGGTGTTTCTAAGGGCAATCATAACTACTGCAACAATGCGTTGTTCAAAAATTGAAAACTAATAGTTTTATATTACCTTTAGTTTTAGTTTACGATGGCTGTATTTCAAAAGAAGCTTTACCCGAACTGCGACTCTAGCGTATGGCTTCGCTCGTGTGAGAAGGAAGTTGATAAGCCCTTGGAAGGCAAGATTACTGGTACGTTCCTCTTAAATTGAAAAAAAACCTGGGTAATAAAAATATATTTTGAACCAATCACATTTTTTTTCTTACATACAAAGACAAGAATGTTCGAAGCTTACATATAAAAATTGGACTAGCTCCCATTATTAGTTAACTATACCTGCATAGGTATCTTCTTAAATAATATTGCTATAATGGTGTGTCAGGAATAAAAGTTTTATTTTTTCTTCTGTTCTGTGACAATCTACAAATAAAACAATACTAACTATAATTTCAGGGTCATTTAAAATTAAACTAGTAATTAGTTCTCGGAACAGAAGAACTAGCAAGCACAAACTTTTTAAAAGTGAGCAATTTACTGCATTTTGAGGAGCTAATATTCTGATATCACGTTGAAGATTCGCAACGATCTTATAGAATAGAATAGAAATAGAAAAATATTTATTTAACGCCACACAATTAACATAAAAATAAAAATAACAATACAAATTAAAACTTAACTAAACTTACAGATGAGACTTACCTAAAGTACTGTTGTACTATCTACAGTAACCTTTCAAATAAAAAAAAAATAGAATCTTATAAGGCTGAGATATCCAGTACCTAACCCCCTTTTCGCCGTTTTTTGGAGGAAGACTCCAAAAAATATAAATAAATAAATTTTAATTATAAATTCCCGACGAAAAAAAGATTCTAAAAAGTCATTCAACCTGCATACCTAATTTCAACGATTAGTTAAAAAATGCGACCTGTATGTAGGCGAGAACAGCCGGACAGACAAAATCATTTGTGACCATTTTGAAATTTGCGCTTCGGGCTCGCTTCGCTCGTTCGGTCTTGAGAGGCAATGACAATAATAATTTATATAATACGACCGATATAATTTTTGGGTTTCTATTTGTACATCGTGTACTTACTAAATTAAATTATGAAATGGAAAGCAATGAATAATGTGTGAGTGAACGTGTGCTAAGAGCACATTTTCACATAGGTACTTAGAGTATTTCGAAGTTTTTGTTTTACCTTGATCTCAAGATGAATGTAAAAGGCTCTCAACACTATTAATGATGTTGTTGTAGATTACACCTTTGTAGTTTCTGATAACCACGCATCCCACGACATGGGGTGTCCTCCTAGATAAGGCTTATTTATTTAAGTGACTTTTGGCGCTGGCGTGGCAAGTTCTGTATACCTAACCTATTTATCTATAAACTTCCAGGAGAGATACCATTATGGCTAAAGGGCACGTTACTGCGCAATGGACCGGGGTCCCTGAAAGTGGGATCCATGCGATTTCAACATATCTTTGACAGCTCAGCTCTTTTGCATAGGTAAGACACATAGTTTTTATAGGTACATAATTTTTTATTTTGAATTTTAGTTTTTTCAAATGTGTGTGAGTATAATATGTTTAAGTCAATTGATAGATTCAGGCGTGACTTTGCGGAAATCAATTACATAAAGATAGTGAATAATATGATAAAATGTTCTACAAAGTCATTTCGGCCGTTCGCTTCAATTGGATATACCTACTTAGGTAGTACATGTTTTCATTAATATTTTTCATAATTATTACTATGCATAATTAATATTCATGCATTCAGAGCGAGACAAGCAAGGTCGTTAGCTCAGAATACGTAATTTAAATTTATTTATACATATAAAAAAAAATTGCCAAAATAAATAATAGGTAACTTATACAAAATGCTTATACAAACTTAATTAGATCGGTTTGTACAATTAGGCAAGTGGCTAATTTGGCTATTTGACTTAGCACTCATTTTGCGCAAACAAGGTCTACGCAGGGCTGGTTTTCAGTCTACCCTCTTATCTTATTTTGATCTTTTTTATAAACTGTTATGTCTGTGGCTCCTAAGATTCGCAATCCTCGATGGCACTGTAACATACCAGTGTCGTTTCCTGCGCACGAACACTTTGAAGAAAAACCGCGCAGCCAACAGAATCGTCATCACGGAGTTTGGGACCAAATCCGTTCCGGATCCGTGCCACACTATTTTTGACAGGTAGGTACTTTTTAATTTTTATAAAACTTAAGTGGCAACCAAGCGTACGGCCCACTTGATTGTAAGCGGTTACCGTAGCCTATGTACGCTTGCGACATCATAGATATCACTTGCGTGTTACCACCCTGAGACGTTAGATGGAGCATTACTGCTTGGCGGCAGAAATAGGTGCGGTGGTAGTTCTACCCCGGACGAGCTTTATCACAAAGAACTCTACTACTCTTAAATTGGCAAGGCGTCAGAAGTTAGACCTAGGTTGTATACAATATTGCTTATTGATTTTTGTATGGTGTTTAATATAAACAAATATTTGCAGGGTGGCTGCAATATTCAAGCCAGGTGAATCCATGTCCGACAACGCTATGATTTCTGTGTACCCCTTTGGGGATGAAATATACGCCTTCACGGAAGGACCAGTTATTCACAGGTAGGTTATAATATAATAATAGGCTGGGGAAAAAGTTTCTTCGCATTTTTTAAGAAAATTCAAAACATTTTTTAATATAGTTTATTCACATTTAACTAAAGTATGCAGGTACCATTTTGTTCGATAACTTTTTGTAATCTTGTAGGAAGGGACATGATCCCATTGCTATAGAAATTTGGGGGCTTCTGATCAAAATACCGCGACAAGTGGTTTTCAGTTTCAGTGGTGGCAGTCCTCTCGTGATGTTAACCTGACACTGCCTAAAGAATTCTGAAGAGACCGAAACAGGTGGAAATCTGAAGGTGCAAGGTCAGGACTGACGGATGCATTAACACCTCCCAGCCAAACTCTCTTAATTTTTGCTGAGTGGCTAAAGATGAGTTCTAGCGTTATCATGATGAAAAACCACACCCCTTCTGTTGATTAATTCCGGCCGCTTTCTCTCAACTTCTTGCTTTAATTTCATCAGTTGTTCGCAGTAGAGTTCAGAATCGATGGTCCTGCCCGGTGGTAACAGCTCAAAATGAATAATGCCCTTCCAATCCCACCACAACACACAGCATCACCTTGTTGCGAGTTAACCCGGGTTTCGCCACAGTCTGTGAAGCGTGACCGGCCTTTGACCACGACCTTTTTCGCACGTTGTTGTCGTACGTGATCCACTTTTTATTCACCAGTTATCAGCTTCTTCAAAAATGGTTCGGTTTCATTACGTCTTAATAAAGAATCACAATTTTTCAAATGTGCCAAAACTGTTTTGTGGTCATCTCCCAGTACATCAGCTACGTCGTAACTACTGATATACCGATCTTGCTCCACTTTTTCAAAAATGGCAACATTTTATCCGTAATAGGGTGACCAGAGCGACGTGCATCTTTATGCACGTCGCTCAAAGGACATCAAAATTTCCGGATTGAAAACGCTTAAACCAAATTTGTGCTACTCTCACAGACACTGCATTAGGAACCATAAACATCGCAAATTTTTTTTACGGCTTGCGTTGCATTTTTTTTGTATGTGTGTGTTCATTTTTGTAGTAAAATTTAAAAATGTATCGAATTTCTTCATTAGATTCTTCGAGATCTTGACAGTACGAAAAACAAATAAAAATCACACATTTTCCTAATTTGAATTTCAATTCAATTCAATTCATTTATTTTATGCTCCATGTACAATGTATTCAGCTTAGGTGTAACTTAATGATAATGCTGTAGGTGAGTACATGGACCCTGTAAGGGCGTTGCAAGTTAGTTATAGGTAATACAAGGTATTTGTCCAAATTGTCATGGTTAGGTAAGTAAATAAATGTCAAAATAAAATAAAATTGTGTCAAGTAATGTCAAGTAAAAGCGCGATTATTATTAATTTAGACAAGTGTACCCACCTATCTACACGAAGTTGTCAATCATGTCAAGGGTAAGTAGTACCTATGTCAAAATTCATCAAAATTTATCAGAATTGAATTCTTCAATTGAATAATACGCTTTTTTTAATAACAATGTCTTAAGATTTCTTATAAATATCGTGTTTTTTTCTTCTTTTTTTAGACTTTCAGGTATTTTATTATAAATTTTTATGAGCCGATAACTGGGACTTTTACCAATTGTTTGCAATGTGGACGTGGGAAGGATTAATTTGTTTTTATTTCGTCTATTATAATTGATGTGAATTTCTGCATTAGATTTAAATAAATGTCTGTTGTTCCTAACAAATAACACAGCTTGTAGGATATATATAGATGGTAATGTTAGTATTTCTTTTTGTATGAAGTGGGGTCTACAGCTATCTCGCTTCTTTATATTCATCAAGATTCTTATGCATTTTTTCTGCATGATAAACAATTTGTTGTAGTCAACACTTTCGCTCCACAGGATAGTGGCGTAATTGAGCCAGGCATAAGCGTACGCGTAATATGCGGTGAGGGCCGTCTCATAATCAGTGTTAGATTTCAAAATGCTAAGCGCGTAAACAAATCGTGATAATTTTGTTTTTATCTTTTGAACGTGAGATTTCCAATTTAGTACTGTATCTAGTGTTATACCTAAAAGATTAAATTCGTCAGTTTGTTCTATACTAAGGTTCTGTGAAAGTAGGTCAAGGTTAAGTGCAGTGCGTTGATGTGTCCTAAATTGTACGAGTTTAGTTTTAATTAAATTTATTTCTAAGTTGTGGTCTTGTAGCCATTTTACACAATCATGAAAAGTGTTCGTTATGTAAGTGTAGTCAATATTCAGAGTGCTACCAAAAAGGATAGATACATCATCCGCAAAAAGAATGCACGTGCTATTTATTGATTTAGGTAAGTCATTTATATACAATAGAAATAATGTACATCCGAGTACACTTCCTTGTGGTATTGAGCTATTTATTGTTTTAATGTCTGATATCATATTTTTTAATCGACTCGTGTCTTCGTCATAGTAATCTAATTGGACAAATTGTTTTCTATCTTTAAGGTAGGACTGTAGCCAGTTATACGCCGCTCCTCTAATCCCGCAACCGTACAGTTTCTGTAGTAGAATTTTGTGACAAACTTTGTCATACGCTTTTGACATGTCGAGGAATAGTCCGATTGCATATTTCCTATCGTTAATTATATTATATATTTCCTGGACATAATTAAAAACTGCTAAAGTAGTTGAGCGTTTCTTTCTGAAGCCATATTGTTGATTATTTAAAATATTGTATTTTTCAACAAAATCGTGTACTCTGTTCGCCATTGCTTTTTCAAATACTTTTGACATTGTAGACAAAAGAGCTATAGGCCTATAGCTACTAGCTATATCTTGTTTGCCGCCTTTTTTAAAAATGGGTCTTATTTTTGCCTCCTTAAGTTTATCCGGGAAAGTTCCTTCGTCAAACGATTGGTTGATTAGGGTAGTTATCGGGTCCGCAAGTATATGGTCGCATTGTTTGATTAAGGTGGGGGGAATATCATCCGCTCCACAGCTAAGTTTATTTTTCAAAGTTTTTATAATTCCTAATACTTCTCGCTGAGAAACCGGTCTTAGGTACATTGAGTTAATTGCCGGAGTGCATACCGGGTGTCCAGATGCTCTCGCCGTACCATAAGCATTAGACTCGCCGACTGATGCAAAATGGTCATTAAATGCGTTAGTTACTGAGCGTGGAGAACTACATTTTATATTATTTACTGATAATACTATATTTTTATGTGGTTTTGTCTGTTGCTTTGAATCGGTGATACTTTTAATAGTGCTCCACATTGTTTTAGTTTTGTTTTGAGAGAGGCGCATTTTGTTTATGTAATTTAGTTTTTTTGATTTTTTAATGCATTTTTTAAGTAGTTTGTTGTAATTTTTATAGTATTTTTTTAAGGTTTTACTGCTTGATTGGCTCAACAGAATTTTTAATGTTCTTTTATTTTTGCAGGATATTTTTAATCCAGTTGTAAGGTAGGTATTGTAACAATTATTTTTTATTTTTATTTGTTTCTTAGGTACGTGTTCATTCATTATTTTTAGTACAGTGTCTTCGAATAATTCATAGTTTTTGTTAATGTTATTATTGTGTTTTATGATGTTATTCCAATCAATTTTACATAAATTTGTTTTAAATTTGGAATTATGTTCTTTAAAATTTAAACTTTTAATGATTCCAAAACCAGCCAGATAGTATAGCCAAAGAGATTTTATTACAAGTTCATACATACTATAATGCGAAAAGACTTTTTCCCCAACCTAATATTTTACCTAATGAAACCTAGGTATTACATTTGGCGATGAGCTCGAACTACGAGTAAGGGCTCTGTTAACAGAAAGTCCCACAGATTAATAAAAAAAAAACAATATGCCTACTGTATTGTGGTTTCAGAGTGGATCCAGTTACTCTTGACACGATAGAGCGGAAGAATCTAATGGATAACCTGGCGCTAGTCAATCACACATCTCATCCACACGTTATGCCCAATGGTAGGTGTTTCACAAATAATAGATCTAATCAAGTATTCCGCTGAATGGTTTATAGGGAGAACACGTTTTTATTCTAAAGTGGCTAAAGGTTTTATAATGCAGAGAAACTTTCAGTAACCTCACAACTCTGAACTTTGAAATTCAAACAATCTTTGTGACACAAGGAAATATTTGACTAAGAATTCAAATTTTTTAATCCTTAAATAAGAAGATTAATGTAAGTAAAAAAAAGGGGGGTAACTCCAATTAATTCTATAGGACTGTGACGTCATAGAACTGTTAAAACTTTTTTTATAACGATTGCAACAAAAACTGTCTTATTTGTTCTATAGAACTAATAATACCCTGTGAAGCAGCTGATGCTGATACGAAGTGGTTAGTTTTAGCGGTCAAGAATAATATCTGACGGACTCTACTCTATTTAATAATAGTCATAATAGTAGAAACCCTCAGCGTGATTGTCCGTTTTGTTTAATTTTTTTTATGTTGTCTGTGCTAGTGCGTGCGTGTGTGAACTTAATTCACTCTATTTTCAACTATTTTAGGTGATGTTTACAATGTTGGAATGTCAGTACAGAAAGGCTCTCTGCGACACGTCGTTGTGAAATTCCCGTACACTGAAAAAGGTATGAATGCTGTGCCATATAGTAAAGGTGCGCACGCATCGCCTATGAAGTTTATAGGCACATTTACTTAATGTAAACTAATTTTTAGGTGATATGTTTGAAAAGGCACATATTGTGGGCAGCTTGAAACCGCGGTGGCCTTTACATCCCGCATACATGCACACTTTTGGTAAGTAATTCATAGAACGCGTCAGACTCAGATCGGCTCGTCAGTGAAAGGTCTCGTTTTAGTGCAAGCAGTGGTACACTTTGGCACTTTACTTTTTGGGGAAATAGTAAATCTCTTGCAACATTCGTGCGCTTGCGTGCGTGTAAGCACATGCTGTTTACGCACGCGCACATACTTGGATAGTTTTTAGGCTATCAAGGGAAACTTTGAATTGAATGATACTTGATTGAGGGAAACTTTGAATTGAATGATTGAATGATCGGTCTATGCGTTCTATGTCTATAATGAAACAAATTTGTACGACTTTTGTTACTTGGCCGATAATTATTATTACCTACCATAATATTTTATGATTGCAGGTATAACTGAAAACTACTTTGTAATAGTCGAACAGCCCCTCACAGTGTCACTATTGGGCGTTCTTCAAAACCAGCTATCTAATGAACCGCTGGCCAGCAGTTTGATGTGGTATCCTAAACATGGGGTGAGCTACACCTTTCTATAACATTTCTAGAAAACAAAGTAAATTTGGTGCAAAGTAAATATATAAACACTTAATTTTGCGTTGTGGTGTTAGTGCATCCTTAAACTAAAGTAACATTACATACTTGCTGCGCCCCGCGATGTTACCCGCGTGTTAACGTGACGCAGACGCAGACAATCTGCGCTAGATAGTTGATTTTATCACTTACATTTTGTGTATGTTAGTCTATAAAGTATATATTTCTATGGGCCGTAGAATAAGTAATTAAGATCCTCACAAATGTTGCCTGAAATAATACTTATGTAATTAATTAATTTAAAAACAGTAGGTAACTGTTAGCCTCAGAATGGCTGGTTGCCCAGAGCATCTGCCGAGTGTATTATACTCAACTTTTTCACGTAAAAAAATGCTATAAGTATTTGAAAATAAACTCACCAGCCATTCTGACGTCAGGATGGTTTGTTGCCTTTTTGTTTAGAATAAAGGAAGCCGGTTTTCTAGAAGTTTGTAGTACCAATAATTGCTAACTATTTGCTAGTAATAAAAATACTATGTTGTATTAGTTATCTGGTTCCCATAGCTTTGCTAAGTTTGGGATTAGTCTGCGCTGAGTAAATATGTCCGTCATTATTTATTTATTATTGACCGAGCGAGCGAATCGAGCGAAGCTTATCAGTTTCGAGATTGGCTAAAAATGCTTTTGGATGTCAGTTTGTCCGGTCTTTTTGTGTTCTCGCCTACAGGTCGCCTTTTCAACCAATCTGGTTGAAACTTGGTATACAGGTTTTATGACTTTATAAAAGTTGATTGTCGTCGGGGATTTTTGATAGGGGGCGTACTTTCTCTTAAAAAAGGGTAAAAAGTGGGCTGTTTAATATCTCCGCCTAATGTGATTTGATTTCGATGATTTTTATTTTATTTGAAAGGTTATAAGTATTAACTTTAAGTATGTCTGATATTTGGTGAAGACCTGATGAGGATCTTCAGCGTGATGAGCAAAATAGTTCCTCAAAATGCAGTATGTTGCTCACTTTACAAATTTGTGCTTGCGAGGTCTACTGTTGCGAGGAGAACTGCTAGTTTATAAATACTTGCAGACCCACATAGTCCTGATCAGCAGAAAGGACGGCAAGGAAAGCAAACGTTACACAACCTCCACGCTATTCTTCTTACACATCATCAACTGCTACGAACAAAACGGAAAACTGCTGCTAGACCTCTGCTGTTATAAGGACGCGAAGGCTTTGGACGCCATGTATGTGAAAGCTATTGAGGTGAGAAACAAAATATCTAGCTTAACTTCAGTTAGATCCTCGACGCTAGCCTTTTTGATTTCAAACGTAGGTAACTTTGTTGAATTCAAGTTGAAATAGAAATGTGTTTCGCCGTGGAATTTTGACAGCCGCACGTCAAAGGGTCAAGAATAAGAGACACAAATTAAAAGAAGAAGAATAAGAGAAAAATTCGATACTTTTTGTAAACAACGGTTATTTTTAATGTAGGTCACACGATGTTTTTGCCAGAGATATATGTTGGGTTTTATTTACGTAATTATTATTAATTTCAGACGATGCAAAGCAACGCAGATTACGCTGAATGGTTCCGAGGAAGGCCTAAGAGGCTGGTGCTGCCGCTGGACGCCCCTAGACTGACCGAAGTGAAGCCCCGACCGCTGGTAGACTTGGGCTGTGAAACTCCTAGGATTCACTACGACTTGCATAACGGTACATAAAACATTGCATGTCATGTCAGTATGTATCAAATTCAAAATTCGAACTACATATATTCGTTTGTTTTTGTATACATACGTTCACAAAATTATTACTTTACACTGGCAAAATTGTTTCTAAAGACAGACTGCCATTAAAAAAAGACTTCGACTCCGCAATATTTGCACTTTATAATGTACGTGTGTTTTGAAGATACAAATAAATGATTTATCTATCTATCTATCTATCAATAAATTAAAAAAAGAAGAATCTCATATCTCTAGGAACTGAAGATATCTTAGCCATACCTTAACCACAGAACAGTCAACAGATATTAGTACGTATAGTTCTCTCGGCGGATCTAGGCTTCCGTGAAGTTAGCCGTTTCGATGCGCAATGGAGCTTTTTATAACTAAATTGTCTTTGCGCATCACAAACGGCTAACTACACGGAAGCCTAGATCCGCCGAGAGAACTATACCTAAACATACATTTTAATTGTTACAGGCCGCCCTTACAGATACTTCTACGCAATGAGCTCAGATGTGGATTCTGATAACCCTGGAACGGTGCGTACCTACCTTTACCACGGCTTTCAAATTACTGCCTGGTATTTAAAATAACGGGATATCTCACGTAGTATCCAATCGGTGAAAAGGCACCGTCAGTGTTTCGGCTCGATTTTATGGGCCTTACCTATAAACGCGGTTTAAATTTAGTCAGTGGATTAGCAATTGCTAAACTTATGATTAGTGAAATTCTTACAGTTGAAACCCGATTTAGCGTTGTTTTGGTAGTTTAACACTGTCAAAGTATAAGGTATTTGTAACAGAGCTATAGTATTCTTTATTATTTTCATTCTTACTATATATAATGATAATGAATGACCTTATATACCTATCAGATGGCCGGTTTTTTTACTCGTAGGTAACCGTTTGTCAAAATGAAACTGAAAATTGGGTGCTCACTGGGTGAATTTCAACCATTGGTTGCGTTCATAACCTACTGACCAAAGAACCGGGCTAAGTTGGGTAGCTAATTCGAACTTAATTTACCTTTTTTATACTCAGATAATCAAAGTGAACACAGAAACAGCAGAGACGAAAACGTGGTGCGAAACGAACTGCTATCCAAGTGAACCTATTTTCGTACCCTCGCCAGACGCAAAGGTAACATTTAGTTATTTTTTAATAGCTGAACCGCGAGGTTTCACTCTTGTTATTTTTACTCAAAAGTATTTTAAGATAGCCAATTTAGTCCAGCCGTTTTCGACTTTTAGTGAGACTAACGAACAGCAATTAATTTACATTTTTACAAACGGGTGTTTTCACGTACCGGTATATCGGTGAAGAGGTACCGACACTGTTTCGACTCAATTTCGAGAGTCTTCATCAGGGTTGAGTGACACGGCGCAGTGCATATCGCGAAGCGGAGGAAGACGATCCATGATCCAAATAACTGATTTTTAGGTATTTCACGCTCAGATTTTTATATTGGAAAGAAGTAAAAATGATCTTGGTTTAGATATTCATTCTTAGACGTTCTTAGCTTGCTTGTCACCTCGTTACAGATATTAGTAGTACTAAGTACGTACAAAATTCATGTGGTGTTTTTTTTTTTTTATGTCAGCAAGTGACAAGACAATCAAAGCGCCCACCTGATGTTAAGCACCACGCCTGACTATTACAGATGCAGTGCCACCCAAAGCTTAAAGTTTTTTAGTGTTGGCGCGACACTGCACTGCGCTTATCACCCCGAGACATTGTTGTTAAGTCTCTTTCGCCCAGTAATTTCACTTGTAATTGCGACGCGTTTGTTTCATACCATTTTATTGAGTGTCCAGGGTGTGACCTCGTGCTGAAATAGAATTTCCTTTCCAGGAGGAAGATGATGGAGTTTTACTGAGTGCACTGGTGTGGGGCGGCTTCAAGGACTGTGAAGTAGCGCTGCTGGTTCTCGACGCGAGGTCTATGAAAGAGGTCGGACGCGCGCATTTCCACACCCAGTCTCCGGCGCCAAAGTGCCTGCATGGTTGGTATTTGCCCGATCATAACAAGTAGGCCGCATATTTTAGGAACATCTCAAAAGATTTAGTTGCAATTGTACTACCTACCTGTTTAGTTACTGTTGGGTATTGGGTATTTTTACCACTTATTAAAAATAATAAGGGTAATAATAACTCATAATCATAAGTAGCTAGGTACCGTGAATTGAAAGGTGACATATTAATAACCCGCACCCGCGTTCTGTGTGTGTTGCGTTTTAGTATTAAGTGTTGCCATAAAACTATTTAACTTAGCAAAAAGGCATCTATACATGGATAAAGTAGACTAGAAGGCCTTTGTTTATCATTTAGTCTCGAAAAATGGAAGGTGGCATAGTCATGTTTCGCGGGCCGCGGCAAAGTGGGCAGATCTCACGGTACTATAAACTTCTGGTACCTACCTAGCAAAAATGTGCTAGAAAAAAAACTAAATAAGTGGAGAAGACGATCACGTTTGTTGGTCAATAACGATATTTTTTCTCAAACCTACTGTTTTAGTAAATATTCTTATATATTAAAGAATTCATTAAAACACGTTATTTTGTGCCCAGAACCATTCAATTAAATCAATTTGTGTTCTTATTCTTATATGTAATATTGTGCATAGATACATTATTTATGCTACTGCAGAATATTTGTACTTATATTATGACTGCAATTATATGAACGCGACCGTAGTAATATTTAGTTGTACCTACTTACACGTAAACAAATAGTTCGTAGTTAACACATAAATATTAAATTTAGTTTCTCAATATTTTCATAAGATTATGTATACATACATACTATATTGTTTAGTAATTAATTATTATTATTCTACGTAATACGTACTTAGGTATATTCAAAATAAATCTCGGCACAAAATAAAAACGAATATTATATTATTTATTTATTTCTTTATAAAATCCTTGCATATAAAAAATTATAGTTAAGTGTATTATATTGTAGATAGAAAAGAGTACATAACTTAAAACTAGCTACGCCCTGCGGCTATGCTGAGTTCTGTACCTACCAACGTACCTTATTTATCTATGCTATCCAGGAACCTTAACATTATCCGGAATAAAATTTGACCTATACACATAGGTAGATAGGAATAGACACCTATTCCAAAGGAGGATGACTTTGATTGGGGAATTTATTTTTGAACAGGGAATACACAAGTGATGATTGATTCATTCATGTTCTAACCCAACCAACTTAGCAGAATAATCCCACAACTCCTTACCATTACTTTCACTCGCTGCCTTCCACTTAATGAGACGAGTAGAACAGTCAACAAAGTATTTACCAGATACCTTCTCACATTCTTCTGCGACAGCCAAATAGATTACAGTCTGTGCGCCTTCTTCTGCTGATCGACTGTACATGAGCGTCCAGCACCAGAAAAAAAATTTCAGAACGTGCGGTATGTCTCGAGAAATACCAGTCATGATCACTCCTGGGTGCACCGCGTTCGCCACCACTCCTGAACCCCGCAATCTCCTCGAAAGCTCAATTGAAAACATCAACATGCATAACTTGCTGTTGCAATAAGCAAACGTATTATTGTTAAAATAACCCCTTTCGTTTATTGTGTTCGGGTTGAAGTGGCCGAGGTAATGCAGTATAGAACTGAGGTTTATGATCCTGCTGGGCTGCGATTTTTTCAGCAATGGTAGCAAGAGCTGTGTCAGTAAAAAGTGCCCATAGTAGTTGACCTGCATCGGCAGTATAACTTCGTTTTCGGTGTACGTGTCTGCGAATCCGTAAATTCCGGCGTTGTTAATCAAAACATCTAGTCTGTCTTCAGTCTTGATGATATTCGCGGCGAATTGCTGCACCGACTTAAAGGATGATAAGTCTAGATGTTGGTAAACGACGTTGTTGTTGCCGGTCTGGGTTACGATGCAGGCCTGCGCGGCGGTCCCGCGGCCTCTGTCTCTGCAGGCGAGGATCACGCGAGCGCCTCTCCTCGCTAAATCCTTAGCGGTGTAGAAGCCGATCCCGGAGTTCGCCCCAGTCACTATCACCACCTTACCCTTCATGGACACTTTTGACTTGCATTTTTTAATACTGAATCTTAAATAAATACAAAAAAATATTACTAAAACAAGTAGTATTACAAAAATGATTAAAATATTGACGAGTGTCATGGCGTGGCCTTATAATGCTATATACAATAAGACTGGTGGTTCTTAGTAAATAAATGCTAGTAACCGGTAACACGCTGCCTTATTAAAATTCTAAACCCGGCACAAAATGTTTTCAAAATACCTATGTCATATTACCGTGACCTTGATATATGAATAGGAAATAGTTGTTATAATAAATGCCGATCAACCTCGGAGCGCTACTAGGAGGTAGGTAGGTACTCTTATAAAATACGGAACAAATATTAAGACTTGAATATCGGGAATTCCTTTCCCAGTAACCTCTTGCAGTTTAAAAGATAATTTTAAGTCAAATTCAAATAATTTATCGCCATTTGTGTTGTTAAACAGACAGTTACATTTACACCATACAATAATTGCAAGCAAGAATTGCCTTATCAAATCAATTTTCGAACATTTTTGTTCCAACATTAATTTGAGAAGGCAATTCTTGCATGCAAAAATAAAATGACATGCTATTTATTATTTATGGCTAACATAATAAGCACCTACCTACATACCTATCTACTCTTTAATGGTACCTATTTAAGTAATAATTCAATTAATCGTATGGTATACTTTACATAGCAAACAATGATGAGTAGGTACCTACCCACACCACTAATATTAAGTGGACAAACACCGCTCCTACGTTAGATATTACCAGAAAGAACACTAGTAGATAGATAACCATTAGTGGTCCAACTGTACTCAAAGTTACTGTGCTCCCAAAATGGAATATTTATTATTCAAATAACAAACTGTTTGTTAGTAAACTTTTGAAAATGTTTGACCTCTCCGAAAATGATTTAAAACTTTGGTCGGAATTCAATGAAAAAATACTAAACGAAGAGTCCACATGGGTGAGAATACTTTACGGGGTGATCATATCAATAATTTTTGTGATCGGCATGATCGGAAACATCCTGACCTGCGTCGTCATCTATTCCGACAAGAGCATGCACACCGCCACTAACTACTACCTGCTCCACCTAGCCGTGTCGGACATGATCGCAACGCTGGCTATTCTAATAGAAATCAAAGATCATTTTATGGCAGACAAAAAAATATTCCATTACGATTACGACGACCTGACATGCAAAGTGCATTTCTTTTTGGTGATCGCTCTGTGGAATCACGGTATCCTGGTGATGACTGCTCTAGCTGTGGAGAGATACATAGCGATTTGTTACCCTATGGTCCTGAAGGCTTCGCCGGTGTGGTGTAGGGTGGGAAAGGTGATCGTGTTCATTTGGGTCGTGGCGCTCGTTGAGTCAGTGCCTGAGCTGTGGACAGTGGGCCTGACGAAGACTCCTAAGGCCAACTTCTGCTTTATTCTGCCGACATACCGAGCGCGGATAGTGAACGGAGTTCTGGCTTTGTTCACGTTCATTATACCGCTGGGGACTATGCTGTTCGTGTATACGATGATAGCCTATAAGATGCAAAAGATGCAACAGGAGAGCAGTGGCAGGGACAAAGTGTTTAATCATCGGGATAATAGAAGTAAAGTAAACAAGCTTATTGGTAAGTACCTTCAACTCTGCCTTTTCTAACAGAAATATTATAAACGTATTACTATATGTTTACCTGCAATTAAACAGTATTTATCCCACGGAAACCAAGGATTTTCCGGGATAAAAAGTAGCTAATGTGCTATTCCAGACTATAATCTATGCTTGTGTCACATTTCATACAGATCCGTTCAGCCGTTCTGGCGTGATACTCCCACAAACATACAAACATTCAAACATCCAAACTTCCAACCTATCTCCTTTATAATATAGTTAGATGGTAGAGCACCCTCGTATCTAGCAAAAAGGTTCAGGTTCAAGTTACGCACCATAAAAAAAATCGTTCTAGCAGGTTTATAGTGTGTTTATAGTTTGTAGTTGTCATTGATTGATGTTGTGATTGATTTATATGATTAGTTATTTTTTTTGTTCAGTAGCACTGACGCTGTCGTTTCTCGTGTGCTGGGTTCCGTTCTTCAGCGTGCGTCTCCTCATATTCGCTCTGGATCTAAAGCAGATCATCAGCTTGGATAAAGTAAGAATAAAATCGTCTGTTTTTTCTGAAATCCGGGCCTCTTCAAGGCTAGAATGAACACACATGCAGGTGTCTTATATATATATCTTATATATGTATAGACCATCGTGCTCCTCCGTCGGCCACATCATCGCACACCACCAGGTGATATCGTGACCAAACGAAGGTCTCATCATGATTTTAAAAAAAATTGTATGCTTCGCCATGAGTGTATTAGAAGAAAGCGTACTATAATAAATATATAACCACAGAACAGATATTAGTACTACCTATTACTAACAAGTCTTCACTAACTGACGCAAACAGAGTTTGTGTTGTTTGTGTTTATGTAGACAAACAAATACCTAAATAAATTGAAAAAAAAAAAACCGATTTAAAACTAAAAAAAAAATTACGACGAATGTGGTGATACGAGACGATGTAGAATAGAATAGAATAGAATAAACTTTGTATCTAATGACATTGTTATATGATTTATTCAAAAAGTACTGGACCGATTTCAATAAAATTTATATGTACTAACTCTACCTATCAAACAAAAAAATCATCAAAATCCATTCAAAATAAAATTGGCGGATAAATACAAATATATCTTTATTCGGAACAATTTGAAATGATGAAATGAAATCTAGGCAAGGTATGGCAACCTCTGGGACCCTAAGTACCTATCTCCTTTGAACGAAGTTCCAATCGTTCGGTATTGGATAGTATTAGAATATGATATTTCGTACTTTTGAGTGCAATAGAGCCACATTCACCCATGTTCAAAAATTAAACAGCAGTAAATTTGAATTGGATTCAAATTGGGATTAGATCAGAATTGTCATTTTTTTTTCAGGTCCGAGGTTTTCGCGTACGAGTGTGGTACGATTATTTAAATGTCATGATAAGATGTGATGTGTGGGATAATCACAGTCAGTACCTACACATTCTAGTCCTACATTATATTAGGTCTACATAAATATTGATGTTTCAGTGGTGGGGCGCTTTGTCAAAGTTCTCCTCAATCAACTGCTGGTTCAGTGCTGTGCTCAACCCGCTACTTTTCAGCCTCATGTCCACTAAGTTCCGAAAAGCATTAAAGGTAAAATCAGAGAAAACATCTTTGTTTCTGAATAAGCAGCACAATGTAATGACTATTTTGATGGTATCCTGTCTTGCTACGCATACCTTCCTACCCTAGCGGTAGGGTCATTAAAAGAACTGATCATTTTATTAAGGAAAAATTTCTCTATATTCTACACTAGCTGATCTGCCCCAGCTTCGCACGGGTGCTATAAAAATTCAAGCACCCTTGCGAAGCCGGGGCAGGTCGCTAGTAATAAATATAGCCTATGTTACTCAGGGATAATTTAGCATTCTAATAGTGTAATATTTTTTGAAATAGGACCGGTTTTTGAGTTAAAATCAAATCTTCTCTCTTTAAAATATTAGTATCGATTTTGTCTGCCACCTTCTTTATGAAAATGTGCTCAGTATTATGCTTTTATATTAGCATAGCTATAAACATTTTGGTCAAAAAAACTTAAACAGAAAAAAAACAAGCAAAGTCTATCAAATCACCATTAATTTAACTCCTTTTAACTTAATCGGAACTTTCAGACGATTTGATTCGATGGTTGTACTGATTACAACAGGAAAAGCGAAATAAATCTTTTTAGATAAGTAGGTAGGTAGGCCTACTTATCTAACATACCTACTTATTACTAAGCGCGCTGCAAATAAGTGTTTTTACTTACAGACTTTATGGAAAAGAATAACCAATCGGAGGAATCATTTCAAAACTCACAGTACATCAATGGTACGAGTATAAATCCCGCGCCCCGCCTCCCGGTCGGTTTGCTAGGACCGGAGAGCTTGCAACGTCGCGAGAAGCGCTATGAATACCGGTATTTTTGAGCAAAGTATCGATACTTCAAAAGTATCGATACTCAAAAATAACGAAACGAAAGTACCGTTGCTACCGCTATAATACCGGTATTATTGGTACCGGTATCAAGCCCTGGTAACAAGTAGTCACAAAAGTTATAGATTGTTACTTCATGTTATTGTGTTGCATAATTTTGCACCAAAAAAGCAAGAGCGGTGTGAATGCACCACTATACCTACATCTTTTGTAGAAGGGCTCTTCATATGTTTTTTGTTTCATAAATGAAGGTACCTGGGAAGTATTTATTTACAGAACCAAAATATAAATATGTACCTACACAGTTACAGTACCTTTACCAAATACATATGGTATAAAACATATTATTTCGAGATCTTTTCGAGATTACCTACCTATCTGGGAATCAGAGCGTCATAAGTAGGTAATGTTTGCGAATTTATAAAGACTTGTGTACATAGATAACACACCAAAGAGTTAAAAAGATAAGATACTTATGGGAAACAGTTCAATATTTGATTCAAATATTTGTAAATACCTTGCTTACTCTATGTTCTTCTTTTAAAAAAGCGATAGGAACCCAGCCGGTGTTGTTGCCAGTTCTTTTACGGCACGGGCGCGTTGGAACTGGCGTAAATTTTCCTAACTTGTAAGACGTTTCAAAGTGATCCTTGGGATTCAACTAAATAAAGCACTTTTGACTTTGACTTTTGTTTGTTTGGCTTCTGCGGCTGTTTCCAATAATTTTGCCATTATCTATGTTCTGTCTACATAGTTTCATTTCAATATCAGATTTAATGATTTGATTGAATGAGTTAGGTTAGGTTTCATTTAATTTCATCTCATTAAATTTCATTTTCATTTCATATCAATAAAAAAAATCTACTGAAGACTTGGCTGTATGGGCATAGTTCCCTTTGCCTACCAGAATGGGTGAAGAAAAAAAAACTGCTTATATTCTACGGTTGGCGCAATTTTTCAGAAATTTTATTTGCGAGTTTAGTTGTTTGTTGCACAAAATGAGTAATTTCGACCCTATAGTTAGTTGAGTTTATTGTGTTTTTATTATTTTATTAAATTGCTTCACTTTTTCGCAACTGTATTAAAAATAGTCGTTCAGTACATGTGCGGAACCGTCATTGCAACTTGTTCCGACTGTCAACCCTCGCCTTCGGCTGCGCCTCGGCTCGGGTAGACATTTGTCGGAACTCTTTGCAATGACAGCCTTTCCGCACTTGTAATGAAATGTACATATTTATGGATTCCTCTGGCGGAAGCGCACGTAGACGGGGTCCCTAGTCCTGAGCACGAGGTCGCACGTGAACACGAGCTGGTCGGGCGTGGTGACCGGCTCCAGACGGAACCGGCGCAGCAAGCCAGACATCACCGTCTTCATCTCGAGGATCGCGAACTTTTGACCTACGGAAACAAATATTTAACCAAAAGATTCTAATATAATACAATAAGTACCTCATAGCCTTTCGTACAGTGTCGTGGGTTTGAGAACTACAAAAAGCTGTGGCACAACACCTGAAGTCCTCAGACCAAATATCGTATATCATTCCAAACATTTGTTATGCAGTGGAAATCGAAACCAGTCGCGTCCTTCCAACCTTAGCGGCATTTGGCATCACAAAACAACTCGTAAAAAATGCATGTACAGTCAGCAAAAAAAGGGATCTACCACCCTACGGTTGAGGTTCATTTGAACGTCATGGAACAACAAGGTTGGTTTTTCCTTGCAATACTATGACAGTTCTGGTTTCAATACACTTGTCAGAAATATATTATTTTCAGTTGCAAAAAGTTTTTATCAAAAAAGATCATCTGGTGTTACCTAATTGAAGGGAATATTTTATTATTGCAAAATGTGTAATAGCATTGATAATAAAAGTCATCATGACAGCTTTCTAATGTTCCCACTGCTGGGACATTGGCCTACTCTCGAGCGAGAGTAATTCGGTCTTAATCTACCACGCGGACCTAATGCTGATTGGTGGATGGCTCATGTCTTTCGATGCGTGATGGATTAAGACCCAATCACTCTCGCTCGAGAGTAGGCAAGTGTCTCAGCAGTGGAAACACTAGAAGGCTGCCATGATGATGATGACATGTCTTTCGAATTTTTAGTTATTAGACATCACGATGTTTTCTTTCACCGTATGAGAGCACTGGCGTTGCGCACCCACCACGCAAAAACCATTGGTGCACGACCGGGTTTGAACCCGCAACCTCAGGGTTGGAAGGCGGGGTTACTACCACTAGACTACCAGTGCTGATAATAAAGGTCAAACTAACATGACTTTAAATTTTAATGTTTGGCATCTCAGGTATAGGTCTCACAACGGATCTCTGCCGTAGTGAAATTAGCCGTTTCGATGCGCAATGGAGCTTTTTCAAACTAAATTGTCTTTGCGCATCACAAACGGCTAACTTCACGGAAGCCTAGATCCGCCGAGAGAAATATAACAGACAATACGTCGTCATAAATAGTGCATCTCTCGGAGTGACGTTTACTTAACTCTGTTTACTTTTATAACGGAGTGACCATTAGAAAAGTAAACCTTAGCGATAGTTAGATTTACCAGCAGTTTTGACAAAAGTTTCTGTAAAATCTAACCATTTTCTTTGCTGACTGACTTAATTGTACGTTCACAAAAAATGATTCAGAGGCTCAAATTCATATGAATTTTATCTGACCTATGCAGTTCCGTGGTCCAGCACTGAAAGGGACGTACGCGTACGGATGCCTCTTGGCAATGTTCTCCGGTAAAAATCGCTCAGGAATGAACTTCTCAGGCTCCGGGTACAAGTCCGCTCGTCGGTGCACGTCAAATATGTGTATCGCCGTCACCGTGTCCGCTGGCACTTTGTACCCACCTAAAAGCCACATAACCCTTGTAATTCAGATGAGGATTGGTAGACCTTAATTTCTATAGAAACCTTAACTTACTAAGTTCAACTTCCTCGGCGATGTACCTGGCTATGAAGGGCACGCTCGGATACAGCCTCAGGGACTCCTTGATACAGCACTCGAGGTACTTCATGCTGGCCAGGTCTTCCACATTCGGACAGCGGACGGAATCTCCAAAAATACGCTCTTGTTCTTCGTAAATTAGATTCTGGAATTATTATAAAAATTGCAGAAGTAATAGTCATTACCTATTTATGTTTAACATCCAAACATTCAATTATTCGCATTTATAATATTAGTTAGTAAGTAAGTTCGTATGAGCTTAAAAACCTTACCAGGTTATTATATAAATATTATATTACACTGCATTTTTTAGGTTAGTTTTTTTAATTGCAACTGACTTCAAAGAAGGAGGTTATCAATTCGACTGTATGTTTTTTTTGTATGTTTGTTATTGTTACGCGATTTCTTTTTTTGTTTCATAGGTACTTCCTAGTCCTATTTAAATTTTTTCGAAATCGGTTTAGTACTTTATGAATAAGTCATTAAAAAACGTGTCAATAACTAGGGTAAAAGCACTAGTTACTGGCACCTTAAGCACCTTGGTCAATTCAAATTGCTATAGTTTCTGTACGCGTCATCCAAATGATGTTTTTATGGTGCTAATGGAGACGGAAAAAGTTCTAATATCATTTTAAAAACAATAGAAATAATTAACATTGTTTATAAAGTTTTTATATTCATTCAAATAAAAATTGTGTTACTGGCACCCCAGAATTAGTTACTGGCATGTTCCGTTTCAGTTATTGGCCGTAGCATTTTTTACGAAACATGGCAGATTATAGTAATTTTTTTTAAGAAATACAAGGAACATAATTATCGAGTTCTTAGCTCTGGTATAAACGAATTTTTCGAAGCCCTTGTATAAATAATTAAAGTATAAAGTTCACCAAACAAAGTTAATTAGTATCGGTTTCGGCACAAGTTTATTTCAGGTGCATGCGGTGGTTACTCAACTGGCCATCTATGCTGTGCTCTTCAGCAAAACGTCAGTTTGAGTTAAAATTTTGTATTGAACCGATTGACCAAAAACTAACTAAGTCGTTTTTATTTATTATTGCGGAGTAAGGTTCCACTCGTTCGCATTACTTGGAAGAAGGCCATTTTCGCCAAATTTGACAAATTATAAATTAAATTCGTAGGTGACTGGCGGTGATGTACATGTATGGTCAGTAACTTAAAACTTAGTTTTTTTCGTTTCTGTTATTGGCTATACCATAATTTAATGTTTTAAAGTAAAAAAATAATAAAATACATTTAAATTAAGATAAAATAACTTAAATAGTAACGAAATAACGATCAACTACAGAGATACGAGGTATGAGACAAGTTTCATTCGAATTGTAGTCAAACACAATCCCTAGCCTTTTCACAACAAAACCCCATCATAGTAGCCGGATTGCCGATTGTCAATCAATTATGTTTTTTTTATACGAAATTATTCGAAAGGTGGTACAAATTAGCACAAATATTAAAGCTAAATATGTAAACTATTCTCTAGAATGAAGAGAGACATCGTACTTAGCATCAGTAGCTTTTAGGAAGTGTTTGAGTATGAAGTAGCCAATAACTACTTCCAGCCAATAACTCATTCATTTACCCCTACATCGTCGCGTACAACTACTATCTGCTGAAACATTTTTTAGGTTGAAAACAAAAACTGTTTTGTTTTTAAATTAATTATACAGTAATAAAGTGCTCATGGAGACTATTGTCTCTACCTACCTGTACTTCATTCTCATTGGCAATTCTCATTATCATAAAACAAAGTGCCGTTGCTGTTGTATCGTGGCCCTGCAATATAAAATAGTTATTCATAGAACTATGTCGCGTATGGGCGGGCGGTTGTTAAAAAATTGTATGTAATTATTATTTTTCTGTTTAAATTTTTCTTTTGGGGTGAACAATAAAGAGTTTTTATTGATCTATCTATGTATGCAAGAATTGCCGACACTCCACAGACCTACATAGGTCACCCCCCTTAAGTCCTCACCTCAAACAAGAAAGTGTCAACTTCTTCCCTAATTCCCTCTTCATCAATCGTTCCCTTCTTTTCCTGATCAATCAGCAAGTCTAACATTGCCAACCTGCTCTTCTTTCCGTAGACCTCGTCATCCACGCTCCAGTTTTCTATTTTATTTAAATGCACATACTCCTTACGCTCCTGGATAACCTGAGTTGTAAATTTGTGGAGATCTGCCACCGCTTTCTTCTGGATGTAAGCGGCTTTGGTCAGGTTAAACATAATGTTCAGGTAGAGCCATGTCCTGGTCAGGCGGTATACGATGCATTTACCGATGATGAAGAGTCCTTGGAAATATTTGTTTGTGACTGAAACTATGTCTTCGTCCATCGTGGTGCCTAGCGATGTTTCTGTGAAACCAAACTTGTATAAATATTTTACATACCTAATAAAAAAAAACATACCTCGATATTGAAATAGCAGTTATAGTCCTTACCACACATAATTCTTAAGGTGTGCTTGGAAACCAAAGGCATTAGATCCGTCTGATCTCTCTTGGCCTCTACTTGCAGCTGTCCCAGGAACTCGTCGGTTTGCTCGTTAAAGGTTCGGCAAAACTTCTTGAGAATGTTAAAATGGAAAGCAGGAGTCAGAAGTTTTCGTCTATGGTGCCACTTTTCACCTATAACAAAATACTTACTATCATGTGTAAATGAGGATAACGTGAACGTGAACAAGGAGCTTACCATTGTTTAAGAGCAATCCTTTACCAAGCCAAGGTTCCATGAGAGTGTATGGCATCCGTTTCTCATTGAATTTTACTTGTGACAGCAATACCTACAAAAACTCACTAAGTACACAATTTACAGGAAATCTGGATTTTCGCTGGATCATCTCTAGAAATACAGGCATAAGACCCATAAATGACTACCAGTTTCTTAAGGAAAGTCAAACAGAATTTTACTATCGGTCGTAGCAAATCGCTACGAAGGCGTGTAGCAGTTCTACGAATACGCGTAGGAAAAATATATTCAAAGCTCAATTGATCGGAGCTTTGGTGCCTTGACCGATACAGTTTGGATGGTCGATAGCGATGTGGAGTGAACGACAGACAAGGTTTATAGATATGTTTGTGTTTTCGTACCTCTACGTCTGCTGGTTCGTAAACATTGATGGCGCGCAGGTGAAAAGCTTGCAGTTTGCTCAGGTGGCCATACTCTTTGTGCATATTCCTCAAGTATTTGAACAATACATCTAAAGAAACATATGATAGGAATATGTTATTTTACAGTTTCAAGTTGATAAAAAACAAGATTTTTTAGTTCGAAATATTTTTTATAAGTACAAATCTTGTGCTCTTTTGGTAAAAATAATTATGAAAATGTTATGTTCTTTTATTTTACAATTTGCATAAATGACGATCTCTTCCGGTTGACTTACCGGGTTGCAGGACCAGATCGAAGGTGTTTCCGAAAATGGGCAGAGTCGTGGGCCCTGGAATCTTGTGAATCAGCCGTCCTCCATACGAGAAGCGGTATAACAAACTCATAAGAACTACTATTGAAAATATGAAAATCATGAAAAGCACAGACATTATAATATGCTTTTGACCACCACTTTTAAAGAGTCGATGCACTCGACTGAGCATATATTGAGCCAGTTTATTGACTGTAGTAACATCGATAATAAGGCCAGAGTTCTATTCTGTGCCCAGAGGTAGGTACTTATGTAACTATCTTCATTAAAAGCGTGCTCATTAAAACTCACTTGCACACAAAGATTTCTAAAGCTTGTGCATTACCACTTTGCCTCTGCCAACGCTAGATCTTTTTATGCATTCAACGTTAGAGACTTCTTTGTATAAAAAAAGTGGCAAAAAGCAGAGTTTTTTTTTTAATACAACTGAAGTGACAACCAAGCGTACGGCCCACAAGATGGTAAGTGGTTACCGCAGCCTATGGACCTATGGACCTATGGCCTATGGTAGTCCTTCCCCGAACTAGCTTTATCACAGAGAACTCTACTACTCTTATTGTAACTCTCTTATTTTGTTTGTACCTAGGTACCTACGAAGCTTAGGTTTTTAATACCTAGAATGTGACTTAAGTAGCTAGCTTCTTCGCTTGCCCATCAATATAATATCTCACTAGGTAGGTATATAAAATTTACTGGCAGTCAACGCACAGCCTACACGCCTGAAATTTAAAGGTTTCTCTCTTCTGTTTCGGAATCCACACGGTGTGACAGCACAACTCCACAGTACCTAACACCCATATTCTATGACGATTCCTCAAGAATTCCTCGACTCGACTCAATCTCACTCAAATAAATCCGTATTCTGTCAAACTCAAGGTACGTTTAAACCTACCTTGAGTCGAGTGGAGGAAGATTCGAGGAAACTTCTTAGAATATGGGTGTAAGTTGTCATTGTAGCTAACGCAGCGCATGCGTTTGCGTTAGATCCACCTGGAGGAGCTTTAAAGCTTTAGAACGGTTTTAACTACGTACCTAGTAATTGTCACAAAGTTTTTATTATAAAGATTTAAAGTTAACATGACCCAGACCAATACTATTTGAGCTGTCGCAAATGCAACATGATTAGATATTTTATTTATTATTTGTTTGTTATCAAAGGGTTGATAACCTCAATGAACTATTTGCGTAACATTATTGCGTAGTTTATCATTACAATATCTACTTAAACAGGTAGGTAGCTAAGTTCCTTGTTAATTATGTATGACACTCTATCTAACCGACCTAAGTATTATTTATGAGTGTATCGAACTTAAAACATGTAAAATGACACTAATTATGATTGACTACTACCACTGTTACTATAGTGCATATAAATTGTTTAGCATGTCGCCCAGAGCTTCACTTTGCTATCAACCAATATTACTAAATAAATTTCGAAGTCATGTGCGTCGTTTGCTAGGTATCTGTTCTGTACAATAACGTCATAGATATTTTCACTTTTATTGTTCATTCATGGTATTATAATCTTATGGATTCCTCTGGCGGAAGCGCACGTAGACGGGGTCCCTAGTCCTGAGCACGAGGTCGCACGTGAACACGAGCTGGTCGGGCGTGGTGACCGGCTCCAGACGGAACCGGCGCAGCAAGCCAGACATCACCGTCTTCATCTCGAGGATCGCGAACTTTTGACCTAAGGAAACAAATATTTAACGTTTCCACATTTCTTCTTTAGTCGTTTCGCGAGATGACAAAAACGATAACTTAAACTTAAATAGATAAGAATATTTTGACGTATAGTATAACCATAACATTTCTATATGGCTAAAAGGCTAGGGGCCCCGCGCAGACATTTGATATGGGCCCCGCGCTGGCACCGATCGTTAGGCTCCCAAAAGATGGTGATGGTAAATCTCAAGGTTTATTGTTTCTTGGCGCTTACTTTCAGTCGAATTATCAGCAGTGGCAAAAATTGCAGGTTATACGAGAAAGAATATCTAACAACGTAATTATAAAATGATGGACCCCGACCAACCTATACAGTTCCTTGGTCCAGCACTGAAGGGAATATACGCGTATGGATGTCTCTTGGCAATGTTCTCTGGCAAGAAACGCTCTGGAATGAACCTCTCAGGGTCCGGGTATAGGTCCGCTCGTCGGTGCACATCGAAAATGTGAACGTTGCATATTGATTTCGCTGGGACTTTGTAACCACCTGCAAAATTACATTTACATTATGCTTAAATGCGAAACCTTTTTTTTGCCTTTTCTTTGTTTGTGTCACAACTACGTATGATGTATGATAACTAATATGATTTAAGTATCTTAAAAAAACCTAAAAAACAGACTAGTGTAACTCTTACTACTCGGAATTAACTCGGAAATATATTAATTTATTATTTTGCAACTTACTTAGTTCAACTTCCTCGGTGATGTATCTTGCTATGAAAGGCACGCTCGGATACAGCCTCATGGACTCCTTGATGCAGCACTCGAGGTACTTCATGCTGGCCAGGTCTTCCACATTCGGAGAGCGGCTAGAACCCCCGAAAATACGCTCTTGTTCTTCGTAAATTAGATTCTGGGAAAATAAACATTCGTTCGTTCGTTCGTATGAGTCAGTTGCCAACTCTGGTGACAGAGTTTCTAGGCCGCCCGAAGGCCTTTGTCATGGCCTAAACTAAAAATTTAATTAAAAAACACATTTACTTATTATTGTATTTTTTAGCTTAAGTATATTGTCCCACTTCAGGGTAAAGGCCACCCTCCCTTTTTCCAGTTTTCTCTATCCCTTGCTGCAGTGGGCCAGTCTGGTTGATGTACATCCAATTCGTCACGCGCCATCTCCGTGCTGGTTTGCCGCGCGAACGTCTTGCGTTAGGCACCCATTCAACAGTGATTTTAGCCCATAGATCGTCAGACATACGGCAGACGTGGCCGGCCCGGATTTACTTAATAAGTTCTTAAATATTTGTAAGGTCTTTTTTATGTTATCTACCTGTATTTTAGTCTCGTTGGCTATTCTCATTATCATGAAACAAAGTGCCGTGGCTGTTGTATCGTGGCCCTGTAAAACAAAATTATTAAATTGAATTTCTAAGTCTTACTCAATGCTTATTGATTAGTGGCATGTTAGATACACCACAAATATTTACCTCAAACAAGAAAGTGTCTACTTCTTCCCTAATTCCCTCTTCATCAATCATTCCCTTCTTTTCCTGATCAAGCAGTAAGTCTAACATTGCCAACTTGCTTCTTTTACCGTAGACCTCGTCATCTACGTTCCAGTTTTCTATTTTATTTAATTGCACAAACTCCTTACGCTCCTGGATAATCTGAGTTGTAAACTTGTGGAGATCTGCCACTGCTTTCTTCTGAACGTAAGCGGTTTTGGCCAGGTTGAACATAAAGTCGAGGTAAAGCCATGTTCTGGCTATTCGATGAGCAATGCATTTGCCAATGATAAAGAGTCCTTGGAAATATTTATCAGTGACTGAAACTATGTCTTCATACATTGTGGTGCCCAACGATGTTTCTGCAAACAAACGATTAGGTAAAAAGCCATTGGTAAATACCTTAAGCATTGGCATTGTGCACCATTATTTTTCGAACAGAAAAATCTATTGGTGCACGACCGGGGTTGCGCCCACGACCTTAGGATCGGAAGGCGAGGTACCACTAGACCGATGCTTATGATGATGAGATACCTTGAATTCAAAAAAAATATGAATGTTTTACCTTAATAAATAAGTAGTGAAGAATTCTTACCACACATAATTCTGAGGGTGTGCTTGGAAACTAAAGGCATAAGATCCGTCTTGTCCCTATTCGTCTCTCCTTGCAGCTGTTCCATAAACTCGTCGGTCTGCTCGATAAAGGTTCGACAAAACTTCTTGAGAATGTTGAAATGGAAAGCAGGAGTCAGTAGTTTTCGCCTGCGGTGCCACTTATCACCTGACAATAAAACAGATAGTACCTACCTGATGATGATGGGCAGATAAATCTAGATAAACGTAGACTTATAAACCCAATAAAGGAATCGTGTTGAAATTGCTGTTTGTTATCTTTGCGAGAAAATATCTTAGGGTGGATTCGATGAACTTCTGGACTAACTATTTTGCGGAATAAGAAATGTCAAATACCTACAAGTAAACTGACAGTTTACTTGCGAATAACTACGATTTGTCGCAGAATAGTGTATAGATGAGTTTGGTCGAAGTTAACTTAGTCCGGCTAAATTTACTTAAATTACGTTAGGTTAGGTTAGTTTGTTGGGATGCTGACCGACTTTAGATTGAAAGTTGGGTCATAAAATTTTGCAGGACTATTTACAGGATATTTTATTAAAATCTTGGATCGTTTTCCAAACGGACAGATTGTGAAGACCTGTGATTATATTCTCTTGTAATGTATAGGAGTTAGTCAAATGATTAAGTAGGTAGGTACTATAAAAGCTTACCATTGTTTGTGAGCAATCCTTTACCTAGCCATGGCTCTATGAATGAGTATGGGATCCATTTCTCGTTGAATTTCATCTGTGACAACAATACCTGAAAGAAGATACATTGGGTTCTGCTGTATAATAATAATAATAATGCTGGACAATCCACACATCATCATCTAGCCCCAAATTAAGCAGAACTTGTATACTGGGCACTAGATGATTGATAAACTTAATACAATACATAGATAGATATTTTTTTATTATACATATTAAATACCCAGAACACCCGGAATTAACATTTTGATTATGTATCACAATTTACTAAAATTGTTGCCGTCCAAAAGAAAACATGAATTAAAATACAAATGAGAACCGACTCCATTATTACTAAGCTATCTTTAACCTGAGACTATTTAACTTTACGAATTTTGAATGTCTGGCCAAATTAAAGTTGGTGCGAGTATAGGTATCTTCAACATAATTATTATTATCAATAATAATATTTAATATTAAAATTATAATACTTAGAGCTTTTCCTATAAAAACCTGCCTTTCAATTCTGCCAAGAACTTTACGCATAAAGCATCGCTCGTAGTAATGCTACGAGTGCTTGTAGCATCACTACTAAAGCGCGTAGCAAACATGTCGAGCTAACTAAACTAACTAATTAGGACGGCCACATACTGCACAGCAATGAGCGACTAGCAAGACTGGTGGTACCTCTATATCTGCAGGTTCGTAAACGTTGATGCCGCGCAGGTGAAAGGCTTGCAGTTTGTTCAAACTACCGTGCTCTCTGTAAATTTTCCTCAAAAACTTGAACAATGCATCTGTAATATTAAGTTTTTTTTTATATGTGACACCCAAAGCTTTAAAGTTTTAAAGTTCTGCGTGGCATTGCACTGTGCCATCGTCCTTAGATATTATCATTAAGTATCTTTCGCCCAGTGATTTCACTTGCTACTTACAGAATATCTGACACTGCGGTGGTACCCACCAAGACGGACTCTTGCTTAAGAAGCCAGGCCAGGTAGGTATGCAACTTGTAATCTTGACATAAATTTTACAATTTGATATTAAGTACCTGCACCACTGAAAGTAGAGGCTTATAATGGAATACATCTTACCGGGATTCAGAGCCAAATCAAAGGTGTTTCCAAGGATAGGCAGGGGCTTAGGCCCTGGGATTTTATGAACCAATCGTCCTCCATACGAGAAGCGGTAGAACAAACTTATTAGAACTACTGCAGAAACAATTGAAATTATAAAAAGGACAATCATTTTGGTATCTTGTTCATCAATGAATTACCACCTCAAGAGCCCTCCGCTCGACAGAGCAGCTTGTGCCGAATGAAATGGATTAATAATATAGAATAGTACGATTGTTAAATTGATATTGACACGGGTATACAATGAACTCAGTTTTTGTTTGTAGATAAGTAGGGCAAAGAGCTGATAAATTGTACTAATTTGAAGTAGGTACTTAAGTATAACATATTAGCTAGCAACTAGCGGAGCCCGTGGCGCGGTTTCGGCGGCGCGGTCAAATTTGACTGGATACTGACTAGGTATATCCGATACTGACCGTATATTATACAGTATACAGTTCGTACAAAAAATTCAAACAATCTTTAATCGCCTTACAGTTATCAAAATAATCGTACAACGGCAGATAAGTAGGTACGAGTCATAATAATAATAATATTATATCTTATTAGTCATTTATTGATAATAGATATTTTAAGTCAAATTACAGCGATAAAAATGACAAAATCTATGAGTTAATTTATAAATAATAATAACTACACACAATAAAATTGGATAAATTACTAGGGTCTGAATGCCATGCATTCATCATAGCTGTAGAAGGTTTGCTCAATAAGCCAGCGTTTCAATTTGTTTTTGAACACAGTGATGCTAAGAGCCTGCTTAATGTTGTCAGGCAGCTTGTTGTACACAGCCGGACCCATAACATGCGTTAGTCTTGACGACTTCGTAACTTGACGACTTAGAAGGCTGATCGTGATGATGATGACGATGATGTTGTTGTTGGTGATGATGAAACAAAATTACTAACTTTACAATCAGAACATAGGCGAACCAAATAGAAGACTGGTCAAGGTTGCTGCTTGTTAATACGCTCGATAGTAAATCTAATAATATACTCTGATAGAAAAAGTAAATAAGATAAATCATGTTTTTTTTACGAAATGATGTCGGGGCGATAACATAATTATAATAGTTATTTTGTAAGACTTCCTGTTCCCACATTAAACTTACCTATACTACTATTATACTTACTAATATTTTGAATTTGTAGCAGTATAGCGATAGGTAATTACTACATAAAAAGATTAGGAATACAATACAAATGTTTTTATTGCGTTTCTAAAAGATAGTTTACAATGTTAACAGTGATAAAATCTCCTTTTAAGTACTAAACAAGTACTTGTCATAGGAGATTTTGCTCTTGCTTAGGTCTATTATAGATTTAATGTAGACAGTGATGTAGCTAATTAAAACATTAAAAAGAAAGAAAAAGAGTTAGAAAATAGAGTGTAGGATGTAGGATAGGAATAATATAAAAATAATACTTTATTACAAAATCACAATTTCCCCGTTTCGATTAACTCCTTCACTTTGAACTTCTGTATCTTTCCTGAGGTGGTTTTGGGAAAATCGTCTATCGTTTTCAATAACCTCGGCATTTTGTATCGCGCTATGTGTCCCGCGCAGTGTTTGGTGAGGTCGCCGAGAGCCACGGTGGCGCCATCTTTGAGTCTCAGCACTGCACACAGCTCTTCCCCTAGTCTCTCGTCTGGTACTCCCACTACCTATAATAAAGTAGAACGTAGTAGCATACAGGGTCCTACATTATTAGTGCATAATATTCAAGGAATAGGTTCCACACACGAACAAAAATACATTTTATAATTACGCTCCGCGTCTTGATTTCCAACAATGATAACTAATAATTGACCAGATTAACTTTAACGATTTACTCGAGATTTTTAACACAAAAGTAAAAAAAGGTAAGTAGGTACCTACATGAGTTTTTTTGTGTGTGGAATCTATTCCTTGAATATTAAAAGCACTAATAATGATGCATGAATAAAACCCTGTATTAATAATTGTCTTTAATTGTCTTCAGTAGGTACCTAACCTACTGGTTAGTTAAGTTCGTGAGTGTAACTGGCCAACTCTAGTCACGGAGTTTAGAGACTAGCCTGTCTCTAACTCTTATAAGTAAGTAGGTACAGTTACTACTCGGCATCCATAACAATAGTAAGGTTCATGCCCAAAAGCCATAGGAACACAGCCGGTGTTGTTGCCAGTTCTTGTACAGCACGGGCGCGTCGGAATTGGAGTAAATTTAACTTTGTAAGACGATTCAAAGTGATCCTTGTGATTTTATTAAATGGTCTTTCAAATTTAAAGTTCAAACCTGATCGTGCTACAATTATTTTTTTCATTCGAAAAATGTATGTGCGCAATGCCCTGCTCATAAAGAGGGTAAAACATCATTAGAAAACTAGCTTACCTACCAAAAACTTTAAGTAAAAAAAAGTAATAACTAAGATAGTTCAGTGAACTCTTTAAAAATACTGTAGGAAGTCATTGGGTAGAAAATAACTAAAACAGTCCAGTGAACTCTTCCAAAACAAACTTGATAAACTAATAATAACAGTGCACTGATAACATATAGGTACTTATACACTTAAGCCTAATAACTTGCCAGTGTAAGTAATAACAATAATCTTTTTCTCTTGTATCATCTCTTCTTCTCTTCCTACTTCCTACCCTACTCCTACTAAAATATAAATGCGAAACTCTGTGTGTGTATGTTTGTTACCACGTATCTCCGAGACGACTAAACCGACTGTGATTAAATTTAGAATGCAGATGGTATAAGTTCTGGAATAACACTTAAATTTTTTATCCCGGAAAAAAATACTGTTCCTGTGGGATAGTATATAAACTGAAAAACCTCGCGGGTATTAATAAAATGAATTGCCAGGGAATTAAATATGTAAAACGAGCTGAGCCAATAAACGAAACCGCAAGGGTCGAATTTTGGTAGTTCAAGAGCAGAGGCGCTGTAAAAAATCCCATACAAATTAACAGCTGGACGATACGTTAACGTTTTCGATTGTCAAACGAGTTCTTCGTGATTCGCCCTCTGCATTTTTTTTACCTGGCTCTCAATAATGTCTGGGTGTGTGTTCAGTACGTCTTCTATTTCTTTGGGAGCGATGTTCTCGCCTCCCCTCACGATGATGTCCTTCAGTCTGCCCACGATGCGACCATATCCATCTTTGCTTATTGTAAATTTGTCTCTGAAAATGTAAAAGTAAGCCTAATAATAATAACTAAAATAAAAACAAGATTGTAAGTGTAGGCACAAAACTTAAACTAAAAAAATGCTTCGATCTTAATATCGAGATACGAGAGAATCAACTTCGATGTCGAATCTAGGTTGCTTACCCAGTGTAGACCCAGCCGTCCTTGTCAATGGTTTGCCTGGTTTTCTCCGGCTCGTCCCAGTAGCAGATCATGGTGTTGTATCCGCGAGTCAACAGCTCGCCTGGGCTTCCGAATGGTACCATTTCTCCTTTCTCATCTACCACCTTTGGAAGCGAATATATATTAAAAAATGTTAATTTTATACTTTTTTTACAACAATTTTCAATTAGATAAATAGGTACTTATTTGTAAAATATTTGATGCTTAAGCACTTATTTAGACATTGCTATGGTTATCATAATGTTATCATAATGGCCGTAAAATATAATAAATACGCGTTCATTGAATATGCACCAAACCTCTGTGACCTCACCGAACACCAAATATTGTAAGGGGGGGGAGTCCTATTTTACAATAAAAGTTGCTTTCTCTAATTTAATTAAGTACTTCGCACACGTCACTATTAGGCAGAAGCTAAGGTGTGAGGTTCAGGTTCGCTTTATGCTTTATGTAATAATAGAATTTACAATTAAACAATCTTTATTTTAATAGAATATAGATTTTTTAACAAATTCTATAATACACTGAGTTAACTAGTCAAAATTAGAACAAAGCAGCAAGAGCAAGTTTATTTTTACAACGTTTTTGATGTTCAAACTAAATAGGCAGGTCTTATGAAAATATGCAGTACGAACTTTGACTTCGATGTGATCCGTGATGTAGCCGACGGTCTCTGCGACCAGGTCTATACTGTCTCCAGGGAGGGAGTGGAACACACCGGCTGTGGTCTCCGATAATCCGTATAGAGCCTGCAAACGACATATTATGTTAAAACTTATAAAACTTTAATAAAATTACTTACTTTATTTAAGATATATGCTTTAAAACGTAAAAATATCAGCCATATATTATATAGACCACACGAACGATCTTTATATAGCTCAATTGATTTAGATCACTACCAGATGAAAAGGCTCCCTATAGCTGAATGGCAATGCTAATGTGTTGAGCCAGATATGAACCAGTTTTTGGGTTACGCGTCGCTTTGACCAGGCCTGGTAAAAACTTAAAAAAGCAGTGAACCAGGACCTAAAGTCTCGACTCTATAAGGCTCAAGTATGTATATGCTTTATTGAGACCAGTCTATTTGCAATGTGTGGCATTCTTTAACACGAGTTACATTAACATAGTGTGGACAAAAAGATTAAAAAACTGACACCCAGCTGGTTCACCTTGACTAATCACTATTCACCAGAGTTGGCCACTGACTCATACGAACGAACGAACAAACCATGACTAAGTCACACATAACATAATGAGTATACTAACGTTCATGTGCCTCTAAATATCGCGGGTGAAATAAGGGCGGCAGATCATGCGCCTCATTCAAAAACATTGAGGGAGCACCTGGAATTAATGACCATCTGGAACAGTATGACTCCGCTGGGAACAGTTACCTTGACCGAGTGTACGTTCATGTGTCTATGAATGTCGCGGACGAGATGAGGACGGCAGATCGTGCACCAGAGCGCTTCAGCTCTGTCAATATATCCACATACATTGTAGATGTACCTTTTTTTTTTTTAACGATAGGAAAATTCTTTACGCATTCCCCTCGGCTCGGGGGAATCGGGGGGATATGTCGGACTCACCAGAATGATGGCATACCGACTAAAAAACTATCGGGGTTCTAACATAACGCTCTGTACCTAGGCTGTGGGAGAGCACTAACAATCTTCCGTAGCATAGACACCGTTTGCCCTTTACAAGCACCACCAATAAATTGAAGCATGCTTCTCACCTACGTCTCACTTATGAGAGGCACGCGGAACCTCCACGCGCACCGCCTCGAGGATTATAGGAGTACCTGGGACCATCTGGAACATTATAATTCCACTGGGAGCAGTTACCTTGACAGAGTGTACGTTCATATGCCTCTGAATGTCGCGGATAAGATGCGGGCTGCAAGGTGCACCGGCCGCAAGCGCCGCGCGCATGCCAGCTGGTCTTTCTCCTCGTCGCTTCATCTCCGACAATAAGTCCACGTACATTGTGGGAGTGCCTGTGATTATTGAACATCTGGAATAGCAAAGTAAGTAAGTAAGTTCGTATGAGTCAGTGGCCAACTCTGATGACAGAGTTTCTAGGCCGCCCGAAGGCCTAACAACTTTGAAAAGCCGCTCCGAAGCACGGGAACGCTGAGTTGAAATTGCCACTGGCGGTCACCCATCCAAATGATGACTACGCGGAACAGTGCGTTACGAGCGCTCGAATAGTACTAATATCCTATGTATTTTGAAAAGTACTAACTATTTCGATTTAGAGCTTGACTCTGAAAACGATTTATATTTTGAAATTACAACTGTCCAAATCGAATTTAATGTTTGTTATAAAATTTCTTACACCAAAAATAGGATAAACTATTTAGGTTATTCAAAATGTTGACACAGTAGTGATTTACTGGTTTCTGTGTTAGTTTTCACTGTGTTACAGAAAGACAGTTGACAAAGACAGTTAGAATTGTTATTCGAGATGTAACCGTATCCACCCTTAAAGAGAGACTATACAGAAATTTATTTTAAAAAAGGTGCAGCATATATTATATAATACTTAATACCTATCCAAAAATAATATTTATTTGCCAGGAACATGGGTAGAAACTCTTTAAAATTTTAATGTCTAAATCAGTTAGTTTGCCGAAATTAGCCGATAGCGAATTCCCGCAGGACAACTATACAAGTGTTTGAATAGTAGTTTAGTTTAGTTTAGTTTACTAGTAGGTCCTTACATATAGCTAAATAAATCGTAAACTCACTTTTCAGATAAAAGTGCATCAATGTTAGCGTTGAGATTGTACGTTGGAGCAGTCAGCAGCATGCTAGAGCCGTGTCTCAGCGCTGACAGGGAAGTTATTATCGACCCTAGAGCGTGGAAAAGCGGGACCTGAAATAGAAGTAAAAAAAAAAAAAATTTTTTTCGATAATAATGAAAGCACTCACTTTTAGGAGGTATTGAAAGACTGAAAAAGTAAGTAAGTTCGTACTAGTACTCATGAGTCAGTGGCCAAATCTGGTGACAGAGTTTATAAGCCTAATTAATTAAAAGACTATAATAATAGAACGACCTTTTTGTAAATACATACCCATACATAGACACACTCAGACCCGGAGCAAATATTTGCAGATTATGCAAACATTGTCCCGCAGCGGGGAACGAACATCCTCTAGGATAGTTATTATTATATTTTTCGCTTCAAAGGGGATTTTTTTTGTGTTAAAATCACCTTTTTTTATATACAACTGAAGTGGCAACAAAGCGTACGGCCCACAAGATGGTAAGCGGTTACCGCAGCCTATGGACGCTTGCAATACCAAAGGTATCACTCGCGGGTTGCCACCTTGAGATCGAAAGCCTTATGTGCCAGTAATTTCACCGGAAACCATACCCTTCGCACCGGAACACAGTAATGCGAGCATTACTGCTTTGCGGCAGAAATAGGTATGGTAGTCCTTCCCCGGACGACCTCTATCACAGAGAACTCTACTACTCTTACCTTCAGTCCGAGCTTCTAGCTCCAAAGGGGTTTTTGACACTAACCCAATGTTCATCATCATGACAGCCTTCTAATATTCATGCTGGGACATTGACCTATTCTCGAGCAAGAGTGATGTGAGGATCAAATGTTATCAATGATCACTATCATTTATATACCTATTAGCATTAAAATAAAAAAAGAGCTTCCAACTACCTGCATGAGTGTGCATGAGTGAATACCCTGCATGCGTACTCTGAATCTCAATACTCAATACTTCAGTGGTAACAGTCCGACAATCAGTCGCGTCAAAAGTCGATCGACTGGTGCGCGACCGTATTTTAGACACGTGTTTTGTCTATAGAAAACAATACGACACTGACCTGTACACAAACATTCTGGTGTCCCTGGTTCATCTCGTTCCGTACGCCGCAAAAGTACGTATTGTTTACAACTCCGATGTGAGAGTCCAGTGCAGCCTTTGGTTCTCCTAAAACCAACTCATCAGTCTTTTACAGATTGAGAACACTTTGTTATGACTATAGAAAACATTTTCTTATTCGGAAATATTGTTGATATCTCAAAATTTCCGAAAAAGTAGTTTTTCTGAAAATCGTGATTTTTTTTCAAATAAAAATCACAATGTTGTTATATTATAAAAACTGTCAGTATCCTGTAAAAGTACCTATAATTAAGTTCGTATGAGTCAGTGACCCACTTGATGACGGATGTACCCTGTGTCTACACCAAAGCACAGAACAGATATTTATATATTACTAGCAGTCCGTTCCAGCTTCGCGCGGATGCAATGAAACCACACCCGTGCGAAGCCAGGACGAATCGCTGGTAATAAATATAGCCTATGTTACTCAGGGATAATGTAGCATTCTAATGGTGAAAGATTTTTTAAATCGGACCAGTAGTTTTTGAGTTAACTCGTAACAAACAAAAATACAAATCTCTCCTTATAATATTAGTATAGACTAGCTGACCCGACGCGGTTTCACTCGCGTTATTTTTTCGCAATTTTTCCATAATTTCTCACCGTTTAAACCTTTCCTAGACTCCAACAAATATTTCAAGACCAAAATTAACCAAATCGGCCGTTCTCGAGTTTTAGCGAGACTAACGCACAGCAATTCATTTTAATTTATGAAGAAGATTACACCAAAATCTACACCTAATGGACGCACTTACCAGTTGTTCCAGATGTAAGGTGTATGAGACAACCTTCCTCTGGCTTCACTTCGCTTCCGTACTTCGATATCTCACTCCTGTTCCGGTAGTCCTTGACTAGGGAGCTATAATCAAATGTTCCGCTGAAAAGTTCAAAGAATAATAAATGTTATAAATTTTGTAGGTAGATATAGTTCGCACGGCGGATCTAGGCTTCCGTGAAGTTAGCCGATTGTGATGCGCAAAGGCAATTTAATTTGAAAAAGCTCCATTGCGCATCGAAACGGCTAACTTCACGACGGCGACGGCCGAGATCCGTCGTGAGAACTATACTAACATATTTATTGGAATTTAAAATCATTTTTTTTTATATTGGCATACAGCGAGACATGGCGGGTTCAATTCTCGCTTCGGGACAAACACCTGCATTTATATGTATACAAAATAAAATTTACATTAACAAAAAAAAAGTAACTGTTATTATAGCCAAGGTCTATCGATTTCCTTGAGGCTAGTAAATGAGACGACTTCCTATACCAAACATTGCAAATGCAGTATATCGTAAACCGCTGGGGCGGCGCGTGGAACTGGCGTAAATTCACCTAGCTAATAATCATTGTGATTTTATTGAATAAATATATTTTTACTTTTTACTTATCTACTTACTTACTATCTCAGTTAAAAATGCGTGAGCGTGACTGATATCAATATACTTTCATAATTTTATGAAGCATGTGGTCACATAAATCAGTATATTCTATAGTACCTAGTTCGTAAGGAAGGGGAGTTGTATATTTTATTAAATACATTTATGCATGGTAGAAAGACTTTAATCTTTAAAGATACTTACCCACTTAGTTCATGTACTTATTAGTATTTATGGCCAACATAATAACTCTTATGAGTTTTATTTTATCTTTACTGGTACCAATAGTTACATGTTATCGCTACTTATATTGGTATCTATAGGCATTTTTTCTAGTGAAAATTCTAATTTTATTAGGAATACAAAAACTCACACACAGTAGAAATTTCACGGCTATGGATACCAGTGTAAGAGGCCTTTATAAAAATGCTTCGTCGGGCTAAAAGTTATTTATACTTTTTATTTCATTTTGTTTACCTAGTACTAGGTACGAGTATTTTGTTCTTAGCACTGGATTTCCTTTTCCGATCTTATAAGGTCTTGAGATCAAAACCGGTCGTGAGAAAAAATATGTGCTCAATCTAAATGCTCTCAAACGTAGAAGGAAGAAGAAACATCGTGAGGAAACCCGACATGTCCAAGAACTAAAAACTCGAAAGGCTATTGGTTGATGGCACATGTCTTTGTCATGTTAATGACAATATGACAAAGACATGTGCCATCAACTAATCCGCATTATGTTCACATGGTAGATCATGGATTATAACCAGTATTAGGGCAGGACTGGGCAGGACCACAGAGTAGGGCAGTGTCGCAGCAGTAGATAGGAAACCAGCTGCTGTTGTTGCCAGTTCTTTTAGGGCATGGGCGCGTTGGAACTAGTGTAAATTTTTCTAGCTTGTAAGACGTTATTAAGTGATTCTTGTGATTGGGACCATTAGATGGCTATCGTGATTGTTATTCTGTACGTAGGTACTTACTCTAGCTTTTCCTTGCCAGCGTTAATAACAGATATCAAACTGGGGAATTCCTTCGAATTAATTTTTCCAGGTTTGCTGCCATGTAATTCTGGGATAATCTTTTCTAAAGTGTCATAATAATTTGTCTTCAATGTCTCCCCGATAAACAGACTTTTTAACTGCGTTTTCCGTATGCAGAAACTTATCTCGTTTTTCTCGTAAGCTGGGTTGATAAGCACCTGAAACCTTCTTTATTTATTTATTGGTTGGAAAAGATATGAGCATATATGTTATCATTTTATGAAGCTAATTGCATTACCAATTTATACGATGGTCACAAACACATCATATCTGATTATGTGCAACGGTAATAATATGCATATCAATATGATAATCATGTAATTGTATAGTTCGTAAGGTGTACACAGTGTACTGTACACCTTAAGAATGAATTCATTAATTTCTGGTTATCTGTTTTAATTCTTAATTCAAAAAGGGCGAATAATATTTGTTTTGACGTCGTCCCGCGTTTAGGTGTAATTGAGCATTGTCTCTTAACCTCTTTTGGATTTAAAGCAGCTCAGTTCTAGCATCTTCGATGCTATTATAGATGGTGCCCGTGATGGAGAGCAGGACCCTATACCTCCTTTAACCCTATTAACCCTATAACCCAAGAGTTCTCTCCCGTCGAAATGAATGTATATGGACAACATCACACTTACCGATATGAGTCCAGCTCTGGCCGCGGCCACGATGGCAACTATCCAGGACACGCTGTTGTGCGACCACAGACCGAATCTGTCTCCTTTCACCAGACCTTGATCACGAAGCGCGCAGCCGAGAGAATCCGCCTAAAGTAACAAAAACGTTGAAAGCTAAAATAAAAGAGTATTTATTTATTGAAGAACCAACAATTTTGTTAACACCTCTATTCGTTTGATGTCTAGTTAGTTATTGAACTAATGTATCCAAAATACAAACTCAACATTGAAAACCAAAACTTAGCTGCCAAATCTAAAATTACATAAATATCTAAACATCATGAATGTAACTAATTACTGTCAGGCAACACGTGCTCGTGTTAGATATTTATGTAATTTTAGATTTGGCAGCTAAGTTTTGGTTTTCATTGTTGAGTTTGTATTTAAGGGTGATAAATGTCCGAATCTGCCAGTAGACGAATCTACAATATCCAGAATCTGTCCTAAACAGAATCTGCCCTAAATCAAGTATCTAAACCGAACAAAGGGTATAAAGGATAGGTACTTTAGAAAGTAATGTGTATAAAACATTCTAAAGTCAATCAAAATCTATTAATATAATATATAAATCGGTACAACCAATGGAGCGTTCCCTCCCATACTCGATAACGACCGACGACGGGCCTTACCATGACCTGCCTCTGTAAGGATAGTTATGTTCCTTGGGCGCGAGCGGTCTTGAACAAGTATTGGAATATGACATTTCGTACTTTTGAGTGCAAACCTAGCGCCAAATTCAACCTAGTTTTTATAAAAAAATTGACAGCAGTAAATTGAAATTGGAATTGGATCAGAATTGTCATTGGATTCAAGAGCAAGACACCAGAGGCCTTCAATCTCAATCCCAATTTTAATACAATTCTAATAAATTTATTGCTGTTATTTTGTACTCTTGGAAACGAGTTTGAATTTGGTGCTAGGTAGGAGCACAGATAACATAATACGTAGAAGGTTACCTGTGCAGGCACAGGTAACCTCTCCGGTAGACCGTAGCGCTTACTTCACGATGATGCGTGACACGACATAGAAAAAATTTAACTATGACACAAGCAAAAATCACCTGCCTGAGTGAGTAGCTCCTCATACGTTATGCTGATCCCCTCGTGCAGTGACTTCACTGCGACTCTACCAGGGTACTTCTCTGCCGTCTCCGCTATCACATCGCCGAGAGTTGCGATGGTCAGCGGCTCGGACCCAGGGTTGTGCAGGTAGCTGGCCGATTGTATCGGGCGTGCCCATCTGGAATAGAATAAATATAAGCAGAAATATAGGCTAGAAATTATATGTTGCAATTTAAAATTATAAGAACACCTAATTTACCCCTTAAATAATTATTTAGCCACCAGTTAGTTTAGTAGTTAGTTTAGGCATCTTCACACTGATGAACAGAGTGCTTAGCCCAAAAAAACTCGTTTGACAATCGTAAATGTAAACGTATCGTACAGCTGTCAATTTGTATAGGATTTTTAATAGCGCCTCTTTAGTGCGCTATATGAATTGCCAAAATTCCATACAAATTGACAGCTGGACGATACGTTTACGTTTACCATTGTCACACGAGTTTTTCGTGCTAAGCACTCAGTAGCCAAAATGAATACGATACCTAAATGATATTATAAAATTAGTTGGTCTATAGCTTATTAGTATTTCAAGATAAAATACTTCTAGTGGCCCACTTTTAAAAAAATTACAAAAGAAGTGGTAGGTATGTACATCAAAAGATCTTAGAGATCTCAAAAATGCCTGCCCCCCTAGCATGGCGATTTAATCTCTACTCTACAGTAGAATATACAAACACAGTTTCTTGTCTTCTGATTTTCTCTTTCGCGCGAGCATGGCGTTACAGAAGATAAGCCCTAGAAAAAGTTTCTTCGTAGACAAGCTTTCTCTATATCAACGGGAACGAAACCACCCAAGAGATTAAAAGCACTACGCGAAACCACTCTTTGCGTTCCGTTACTAACAAAACATGACATAAGACTAATAAAATTGGTCCCAATTCCGTAAAACGAAACGTTTTATGTTGACAGTATTCTAGTAATCACATTGACAGATATAATCATGTGATATGAAGGCATTTTTTTCGCGGAGAATAAATTGAAAATTTACCTCAAACTCATTTTTAATTACACAATTATTCATAGTTTATTATTTAATAAACAAGAGATAATAATAATGATCTTTTTATAACCATATTACTAAAAAAACGCAGAGATAAAAGCTTGTCTAGGTCTCAGGAGATGTAGACAGTTTCCGAAGAAATGTTTCTATTCTCGAATGTCAAAAATAGAGAAAATTGAACGCCATGCTCGCATTTGTAGACTCATCTCTAGGGTAGAATAGAAAAGTTTCTTTCCGCTCATTCTTTCCATAGCCATGCTCGGGACCGAAGAAATATTTCTACACTCTACACTTACCTGTCATTTTTCTCTACTCTACACTAGACAAAATCGTTGTCTACGCTGGGCATGCTAGCCCCGCTGCTGGCGTATTTAAATATAAAATGTTTTTTTTTATTAATTGTGTTTATCTATACACATATGATCTTCCTTATCTTTTGTGGCTTACTCATAAGCACTAAACAAATTATTTTAGGATACCTACTTATTACATTCGATGGTCTTTCGAAGTCACCTTTGGTTATTTTTCGTTTGTTTATACATAACGTTACCCTTTTGTTAAAGCTTATTAATATTGGAGAATAACATGTCAAACATCAGTCATCCATCATCATGATACTTGTATTGTTATTATCATCAGGTGGAGTTACAAAGCAAATGCACAAACCTGGTAGTTTTCACAGAACACTTCAATCTTGTCCAACAAAGCGTTGCACTCTTATTCCACATAATAATAATGAGTATTGACCATGAGTATTGACCATGCGTCGACACCGAGCCAAAACCTGTATCACACTAACGTAATGTAAGCTATTATCTTGAATTCATGTTTACATTATCAATTAGGTAGAGAAACCAGGGGCATGAATGGGACGCGGGGTAAGATGGGGCTTACTACGAGTAAACAGACTATGTGGCAGCAAAACGATTTAGCCAATAGTAGAAATAGAATAGTAAGTAATAGAAATAGAGCCACGACAAAAGTAAACAAGAGTAACATGTATGTAGATGCATTATTTTATTGTCCACAAACAATAATTGGTTATACATAAACGAAAATTATTATAATACTGATGTGCCGGCAATAAAATTTAGATGAATATAGTGTAAGGTAAAGGCACTTATTTGGGCGGTATTTTCACCAAAACTCGAATGGACATCAAAAATTAAGCATTTACTAAACCTTTCTGAAAGTTGGGCTTCATTTATCAGAAGCTTTATTGTTTTTACTCTTGAAATATACTAAAAGTCGGGGTAAGATGGAGTTTGACTATTATGTGTTCATTTGTATTTAAAATTAAATTAAATATGAAAAAGGTGTGAGGCCCCATAATCCGATTTAAAAATCCTTACTGCGATGTATGTAGTTCCTGTCTCCGAATCAAAGACGTTGAGAATAATCTCGAAGCTCCGAATGTACAAAATGCAAAAGGAAATGGTACAAAGAATGATACAAGGTGTACAAAAAATCAACTACCTATTTATTCACTTTGGGTTAATTGAAACGTTATAAAATCTAACAGCCTTACAAATAAATAAATGCAGTGCCTGATTAAGCCAGCGCGGGGCCCGTAGCAAATGCCCGTGCGGGGCCCCTAGCTAAGGGCGGATCCAGCCTTTGAGTCACAGGAGGAGGGGTGCATTCTGCCTGGACAGGCTCCAAAATACAAAATTTAGAAACAGTATCTTATTAGTGGTTATTAAATTTAACAAAATAAAGTCATCTTTTGTATCATCTCGCTCGCTAAACGATAAAAGAAAAACATGGAGGAATGCCAGACCGGTTAAGCGGGTCTTCTGGCATTGACGCTCTAAATATTTTAAATTATGAGCTTTTGAACTGAATTTACTTAGAAAGATCAACGCCGAGTGTAGCGAGCCGCGAAAAATTTTAGCTAAATATTTTAAATTTTATGAGCTTATCAACTCAATTTACGTTAGTAGTTCTCAATATAATTTTCAACTCAATTTACTATAGAGCTTGTACACAAAACTGCGAATCAGTGCGATGCGAATTCGCAACGCAGAAAACTGCAGCACGTATTACTGTGGTGCGATTTCGTGTGGCAAGGCGTCTACCTTCCATTCCACGATTCGGATGACCATTCCTTCGCATGTTATTGCGATGCCTCGTGCAAGCTCGTAGATTTTTACGATGTGACGTTGCGTCGTAGTTTTTTGCACAAGCCCTTAGTCGTCTGTAATATACAGTTTAACGGCGAGTGGAGCGAACTACAAAAATTTTTAGCTCGATATCTTAAATATCATAATTCTAATTGAACTCTTATCTGTAAAACCTGTATCACACTAACGTAATGTAAGCTATTATCTTGAAATCATGTTTACATTATCAATTAGGTAGAGAAACCAAGGGCATGAATGGGACGCGGGGTAAGATGGGGCTTACATAAGTCCATCCTCAACCAAGTGAACATCAAAACCAGACTTTCCACCGTTTGCTATCAACGAGTCCTAAGCTACTTTGGTCATATCGCCCGGAGATAACTTGATACCTAATATCGACAAGCTGGTTGTACTAGGGAAGATACAAGGGAAGAGACCACGCGGTCGATCACCTAGCCGCTGGTCAGACCAAGTCAAGACACTAACGGGACTTCCGGTAACTACCGCCCTGAGACAAGCCGAGAACAGAGTAGCGTGGAAACAGCTTGTTAATATCTCTATTAAAGCATTTCAAGACTTGCACGACCTTCAGTAAAAAAGAATGCGAAGAGAAAGAGAATCAGCAAATAGGTTTGCATAAACTGCAAATATCTATGCATGATTAACAAATGTTTGCATAATAAGCAAATACGTTTGCATAATTATCAAATGTTTGCATAAACTGCAAATATGTTTGCATGATTAGCAAATAATGTTTGCATAATAGGCGAATAGGTTTCAAATAAAATATCAAATATTTTATATATTTTATTTGTTCCATAACTGTTAAGGATAACTGTATTACAGATAAGTTTTATTAGATACTAATTTAACATGTTCATTGCATTTTACAATCCTTGCTTTGTACTTATTGTAAAGCTATTGGATCGCTGCTCCCAATAGTCCTTCAAGCGGACCACGGTCAAAGCATAATATTCTTTCAGTATCTGATCTTGGTGGCGGCGGTGGAATCGAGGCCGCGGCTGCCCTCCTCCCCTTTTCCCCTCCCCGCGAACCCTCCCCCTCCGGAAGCGGCGTGGAGCGCACGCGACGTCCCCCTGGCGACGAGCCATGCAAATTCCCCGACCTCTTGAGCTCGCCACGATATAATCAGGGTGGAAATGCGTTCCATGTGTGGTTCCTAAACAAGGTCGCAGCGCAGGGTGAAGGGTCCGTATACTACAACAGTTAATCTATTTTCTTATGCAAATTTTTTAGACGATAGTGCGAGTCTGTGGTAATTTGAAATTGATATTTACTTTTCACTTTGTTGTCTTCATGGCATTATTATAACTCATGACCTTGTGGCAAGCTTTGAAATAACCAGTGGGTAGTTAATGTATCAAGTATACAATGGAGAAAGACCAAGAATTTACAATATCAATTTGCTAAGTTAGAACCACATGTCATGACAATATGAGGTTTCGCAGACACGTCCGCTAATAATGATAGTTGTTGTTTTGTCAAATTAGTGTAGAACGCTCGGTTCATTCGCTTTGTTTTCTTAGCCCCTGATTAGTAGATACTAATATCTGTTCTGTGTTAGTAGCTAATTGTTCTCCTTAGACCCTGAAAGGAAGATACTGGACCCTGAAAGGAGGGTTTGGTGGTAGGACTCTTCAGCAAGAGTCCGTCTTAGTTAGTTATAGTTTAGTATTTGTAAAGTAACGGGAAGTCGAGAATTGACATTTGCGTCTCAGCCGGACACGTATCAGGCACACAGCGTCGTTTTGGTGGCTCTTTAGTCAATCATCCCGCTTTGTTGAGATTTGAAATTGCATGTGCCAATTAGAGTACCTACATTCGTTATAATCTATGAATTCCTCGCCAAAGCCAAGTGTATCAATAACTCTAATCAGTTTTCATTATGACCGAACTTTCACTAATGAAATGTCTATTATACAAGTATAAGGTCCGCTAGCTAGCATTTGTCACAGATCAAACAAACTTGAATAAAGGAAAGGTGAGTTCTTGTATTGAAAGTAATTGAATCCATATTGCAAATTGGTATGGCGGCATTTGAAAACATTTTTAGTAAGTTACGCTAAATTAAACCTTTTTATTTAACTTGTGGGTGTCATCGATATTTAAAACATAATAATTTCAAGAATACTTTCTTCTATATAATAAATATTTTGGACACAAACTGCTTTGTGTCCAAAATATTTTTTAAAGTCAGAAGAAATAAACAAAAAGTCATTTGGAGACACTTTACGATAGTCCCCACCAAAAAATGGGCCAAATGCACGGGACAAGTTGAGACATCGCCCGCGAGTTTGTTTGTAAATCCAAGCAGGCTTCGGGCTCGCGTTTATTTACTCCAATCATGCAAGAAGTCGGCTAGAGCGGAGCTACGCAACGTGCCGCAGTCATGCTCCGCCCGCCCAACGAGGAACACGAACCATGTACCGCGACCGAGTAGTGCTACACCGTGACACTGCTATGTGACTATGTCGCAAGCTGCCGGCAAGAAAGGCGGCAAGGGCCCGCCTAAGAAGAACGCGAACACTGACGATGACAAGACGCCGACAGCGAAGGCGCCCGAAGACAAGGATGAGACCTCTTCCAACAACGGCGACAAGAAAGAGGTTAAGGAAAATAATGGCACAGAAGTTGCCACTGTCGGTGGCTTGGTCAAGCCGCCGAGTGCTGGAGTCAACGTTCGAGAAGTGGCCGGCAGGATCCTGGTGCTGGCACAGAAGGGGGAATGGCCCGCCGTGGAGCAGACCCTCAAGGTCTTGGAGAAGCTGGTGGCAGCAGGTGGCGAGGACGCCGTGTCAGTGCCGATGGCCGGCATCCTAGATCCGGTAAGTGTGCTTTGGTGATGCCGTCGTGAAGGTTAAATGAGTTGTGGCTTGGCTAGACAGCGATGGGAGCTGGCGTGGCGCCCACCCAGTGCGCATACCTTGAATGCTTTTGAAATTAACGTGTTTATTTTCTTACTGTTAGCAACAGGAATTCAGGGAAATGAACTTACAGGCGATACAATAAGTGTTATGTTTGATTGGCAATGTCCTCTTGCATAGTTTCAGAACACGAAGGGAAAAGTTTAGGCAAAACGTTAACTTAATCGGTTCAAGTTTGTAACATTAGATTATTAATTCTGTTTTAGGCCAGGCAAAAGAAGTTGTTCGGCAATTTAATTTCATTTAATATAACGGGTTGTTAATATTTGGTTGAAATGAAGCTTAAAAGCATCTTTTAAAAATCTGAATGTAGTTTCTAGTACAAGATACATTTCCTTTAACAATGTTGGATGCCATGAGGACCGCCGGTAGTCAGTGCATCACCATGTTCCAAGGAATTTAGAATCAAGAGTAATAGAATTCCAGTTTTTGTTTTGTAGTTTTTATATTGGCCAACTCTGGTGACGAGTTAATAGGCCGCCTGAACGGCCTGAAGGCCTCCGTTATGGCCTAACCGTCCGTCCCGTTGTAGACTAAAATTTGATGAAGTGCGTGCGCGCGCACATTCATCGGTACATCTTTAAACCATTTGAAAACTTTTTTGAGCAAATGTAAACAAACATACACACACACACACCCACACACAGACTTTCTCATTTATTATTAGTAGGAAGTAGGATAGGATGACTACATTAGATACCTAAGTAGTTACCTACAAATACTATAAAATTGACCTAAATGAGTCTATCTCACAGACAGTATAAAATAATGTCGCTGCCCGCCATCTGTCCCTCTGTATGTATATATTGTACCTATGTATTTGTATTTACGCTTAGATTTTTTTACATCAATAGCATTGACAAGAATTATGGTTTGAGTTGACGAACGACTCATTTATACGTATATTTTGCGATGGAAGTCTCGGGCAATTGCTAGTTAAGCAATAAACTGAAACTGAAACCTATTTCTGCAAACAAGCTGCACCTACCAAATGCTCGCGTTTTTGGTGCAAATATAACGATTGTTGGTAAAATTACTGGCTCATATATGGCCTGTACTTTCCATCTTTATGTCTCAAGGTAACCGGGTGCAATGCCACTTAGAGCACGACGAAGCACGTAGTCGATAAGACCATACGAACAGGTATTATAGTAGTTGTCTGACCGCTCCGACGATAAGCGAGAAGCGAGCAGCGAAAATCGCTAAGCGAGTATTATCTTTGACAGCTCTTGTCGCTCAGTGACATAAGCGAGTTCTCACCGGCGCGGCAGCAGTGTGAACAGTCGGCGATCAACTATTAATATATCCATCTCCTTTGTTTACATGGAATGTATTATCTATTGTTCGCTTCTTGAGCGTGAAAATCGCCGATGGTTAGTTGCTTTCTCGCCGGGGCGGCGGTCACACACCTGATTATACCGACTATAAAGAGCGAACTCGCTGACAGAACCGTCATCTGAATAACATCAAAAAAAAAATTCGAGTCCTTTGCATTGATTGTTTTTGTGATAGAAACAAGATAAGACTAAAAGCTTCGATAACGAAAAGGTGCCTAACAGAGGGCTTATTATGTAATTCGGTTGCAATCAGCACTAGGTTTCGATCAAAAACTGACGTATTTTGGAGTCGTTCTACAACTGGTATCGAAACCACTGGTACCAAATGTTATGAGTTTGCGAAACACAAAAATTATATTATTTCTGTTTTGAAACTGGTACCATTTTTACAAGGTATTTTAGTACAGTCAAAGACCAAACTACTGTTATATATGGTATGAAAATTAACTTAGAGATTGCTGATTGAAATAGGATTGCAACTGAGTAGCGTAATAGACCAGCAGATTGTGGTGGACAATCTGATAGATAATTATTTATTTTGGTAATAAAAAATATTATACAAAACTAGGTGGCCCGCGTGGTCTCACTCGCGTTATTTTTTTCAACTTACACAAATATTACAAATACCCTGAACAAATAATACAAATAAGAGCAAAATTAGCCAAAAAAGAAGAAGAGGATAAGTGAAAATGATACGCGCGGTGCGTGGGAACCCGAGAACCGCGGGAATATTATTAAACTACTTCGTTTTCCAGTTTGCAGTCGCCATTCGTAAACCCCAGTGGTTATCGGTTCGTTTATTGTAAATCTATAATAATAATATTTATAATATAATTTATATATAACATTTATACTATAATAATAATTATTTGATTGGTAAATAGTATTAACTCTACTGTTATAAAATATTTTCAGGTGGTTAGAATTCGATTACGGGTTGCCAATGAAAATAATATATAAAAATGAAAACCGTTGAAAGTAATTTCACGACGATAGCATAAAATCACGGAAAAGAAACCTTAAGACCAAAATAATATCAGTAACGAAAAACTTCTTAATTTATTTGTTTATCAGATTAAAGTATTTGTATTGATTACTTACTTTACTTCTAACAGGTTTTTGAATAGGTTATCAGGTATTAGCAATTTTGATAAAATATCATACCTACGCACTTACTTACTTACTTCTTAAATTGGAAAAAAATATAAGACTAGCAGTAACAAACAATTTTATTTTTAAGTAGACAAACAAATGTCTAAAGAATAAATGTTTATTGTGTTGAGTTTTATAAAACGGGAACACTAAAGGTCCACCATGACAGTTATTAGTAATGATCACGTGACGCATCTTGACTTTGACAGCACCTAATAACACAGTTGTTCGTTAAGCCCGCCATGTTGTTTTGCATTGTGTTGCACTCCTTCACAAAAATAAACGTACTTTATATTATGAAATAAGTCAAAATAAAATAAATAAACAGTGATAAACGGTTTCTTTAATGATTATCTAATTATCTAGACCCCTACAAAGGACCAGGGTCTGGCTCTATACTGCGTGAAACAACTCCTTTGCATAACATTTGCATTCTGTAAGAACAGCGAGTTTATATTGGTTTTGCCTCTTCGACAACTACTTAAAAAATCTGTGTTGGACCATTGAAGCTTATTATAATTACTATATTTAATAATATTGTTCTGAGCTTATCATCTAAGATTATGCCTAAGAAAATTGTGGTGTATTTTTGGATAGTCTTTATTTATTTAACACTAGCACGCGACTTCGTTTGCAAAGAACTCTGGAACCGTGTTTTTCCGGAATAAAAAGTAGCCATGTCCTCTTCCCGGTCATTAATCTATGTTTTAAATTTCAGCCAAATCGGTTCAGTGGTTTTTGAAATACTTAATATAGAGTACAAACAACCAAACGAACATCCAAACTTTCGCATTTAGGTACTTTTAATAATAAAATAATAATAAATGCATGATTGGGTATAAAATGAATGGATTTTAGGTCTAACATTGTTTAATAATAAATTGTTTACGTTGAACCATTATACAACTTCATGGATTGTATTGTTGCTGCCATAATTCCTGTAAAACGATAACTAAATAAAAAGTCCAAGAAGTTGACAAAAAATGTTTTATAAAGAAGGGAGTCAGACTGTATGTTCGATATCTTGGCAACGATCGCGTGCCAGGCTGCGTCTCACTCATCTTTCCACGTTTTTACTGCTTATGGGGGGAGCATGGATCGATCATGCTACCCATGTATGATTTGTTTTGATATTTTACCGGTGATATAATGCTAATTTTATTATATTCCACAGCGTATACCTACAGCGTTTTATATAATACACTCTTTGTCGGTAAATTACTATCAAAGCTCAAAAAGATTCATCATCGTATCAAATCCTTACATAGTATAAAATCCCGCCGTCTTTAAGTATGTATGTATTACGCACTAGGTACGCAACGGAATTTAATGCGGTTTTCATAAATAGATAGAGTAGTTCAAGAGGCTGGTTTGTAGCACCCGGGCAAATCCGGGGCGGGTCTGCTAGTAAAATAATAATTAACATTTTTATACAGCGCCTGCGCCGCGACGTCTAGCCCTATAAGCTTAAGGGCTATGATGCTACGCCGTAGCCGTTGTAGCCTTTTCGTTAAGACTATGTCTACGAATATACAGTCAGTCGTATAGATGCCCATCACGATACAGATTTTTATCTAGTTTGGGCGTTACAGGTAAACCAAAATTGCACCATTTGTTCAGCAAATCAAATTAATAATCAAGTCAAGTAGTAACACTAAATTTTATATTTATTAGTTTATTATTATATATCTACAATTTTTAAAGTTCTAAATAAGTAGGTATAAGTAATTTTAATGTGTTTTTTTCTCTAGGTTCAATTTAGATCATAAGTACCTATCTAACTACCTATTGTAAACCCTATACTGTATTACTTTTAAAATCCTAAACTACTTTAAGTCAACTTTTTTTTTCGTATATATTTTTAATAGTTGTATTAAAAATATTGAAATATATATATATATATTTTTATACAACTGAAGTGGCAACCAAGCGTACGGCCCACAAGATGGTAAGCGATTACCGCAGCCTATGGACGCTTGCAATAACAGAGGTATCACTCGCGGGTTGCCATCTTGAGGCTAAGATCAAAAGCCTCATGTGCCAGTAATTTCACCGGAAACCATACCCTTCACACCGGAATACAGCAATGCTCACATTACTGCTTGGCGGCAGAAATAGGTATGGTGGTAGTCCTTCCCCGGACGAGCTCTATCACAGAGAACTCTACTACTGTTTTCACTTCTGTATTAAACTTTACAAAATCACTAATTTATGTGTGTTTGCTTGACAAAAGCCGCTGATTTTCAGTCCACGTTGCTGCTCTTTTTGAAAGCAGTCTCGTAAATTTTTTTTTTAAATGTGGAAAGTAGGTAGGTAGTTATTTATTGCTGAATCACTCTTACACTAAAACTACTCCCCGGACGAGCTCTATCACAAAGAACTCTACTACTCTTAAGTTGTTCCACACTTTGCTTTAAAAATACCAAATAATATAAAAACGTGGGTATCTCGCACAACACGCTTTACGAGAACTTTTCTTCCCAATACGTGCAAGTTGTGGAATGAGTTTCCTTCCGCTGTCTTTCCGCTGAGCTATATTGGCCCATATTGGCCGCTTTAAGGGAAATATAAAAAGAGTCATTCAGGGCAGGCAACGCATCAACTGTACTTCTGGTGTTGTTGATGTCAATGGGCGACGCCCTGTTTGCCTCCAAATGACATAAAAAAAAAAAAAAAACGCATGTGTAATTTGATCATAATTGTTGTACCTCTCATAACTTTAAAATATCCAATGAATTACGTATCAACAAAAACTTTCTATCGCTAATTTCACCATGGACATCTAATCGATGCCCTTTTTTGGAAGGTAGACTTAGGATTACTTTTCAACGTCACGAGCTCAAAAAACCTAAAAATTTTACGCCATTCAAGAATTTTATATTTTTAGCGGGGTTGCTATTGGTTCGCGCGTGCCTAGATTGAGTACAGTACAGTTTAGTTAAGTGAGTACAGTGGGTACAGTCGTTCAGTACAACGACGCAAGTTTTAGGTACTTCTTCACACTTGCGATACCAGAGAGGTATCACTCACGCGTTGCCACTCTTAGACGAAGATCGAAAGTCTCATGTGCCTGTAATTTCACCGGAAACCATACCCTTTGAACCGGAACTCAGCAATGCGAGCATTACTGCTTAGTGGCAGAAAGGGTGGTAATACTTCCCCGGACGAGCTCTATCACAAATAACTCTACTACTTTATTCTATAATTGCTACATTTCGGTTAAACGATGACCTGCTGCTTTTTTTTATAAAATCTGCAGACTAAGTCTTATGTTTGGTAAAAAATAGCATATAATAAGTAGCTTGAAGAAATAAATCTTGAGCAGGTAGCCATTCGGGTGGCGTGTGCCAAGTGTGTCAGACGGTCATACTAACAACTGTTATGGTCGATTTGATGTATTTCCCAGTCTTGTAAACGTCGATATGGTTCACCAGAAATTATTTTGTGCTTTGGAATGCTGTATTTTTATAGCTGCTACTGGTGGTAATTACAAGGTTTATGTTTATGCAGATTACCAAATAGCGACAACGTAGGAGTAGACGTACGAAATATTATGAAAACATTTGGTGTGAGAAGCCGTGCTCAAAAAGTGATGTTTTAAAGGGTTTTTTATTCATAATCAATTCTCACTGTTGGGAAAAGCGGAAATAAAGTATTCACCCCAAAATAAACGCTAAATAACAGCAAGCTTAGCAGTCTATCCTCGACAAAGCGCCTCCGATGCTTATCTGACAGACAATACGACTCCAAAACTGACCATGACTCCCACAAAATAAGCGTTCATTTCCGGCCGAGGTTCCCTACGGCCTACATAATTTCGGGTTTCAATCGAATATGAGCCGCGAAGTGACCGTTTCTGTGTCAAGGGTAGAAGGCAAGGAGTTTTGCGTGCTCGGCTGGTTGTTACTCGGTAATCGATGGGAGATTTTCGACCTTGGCTTTACGGCACCATCCTTGAGAATTGCTGACCTGTCTAATGTTATGAAGGCCAGTGCTGAATGTTTAGCTAGAGATCATTGAGGTAGAGAGCTCCGACTGAAGTACCAGAGGTTCCCGTCTAACATGATCTCTGCATCATCATGACCAACCTTCTAATATTCTCACTGTTATGACACTAGTCTACTTGCGATTGAGAGTGATTGAGTCTTAATCTACCTCGCGGACCTAATGCAATTATGGTGGTTGACCTTATTATTATTTGTCTATAGATTTTTCAGGATGTGAGGATGACGGTTTCTTCACGATCGATGTTTTCCTTCGCCGTTTGATAGCACTGGCAGTGTGCAATAAAAATGTCTAGTGATCCACAATCGGATTCAAAGCCTTTCGACCTGAGACCGGGTCACTCTCACTAGACTATTGTGCTCTACCATTATACAGCCAGTGTTCTGACATAGTCTACTATTATTTCATGATTCCATTGCATCATAGTAAACCACGGGACATGACAGTAGTAAGTTATGAAAAAATCCACTGTTTTAAAATTTGCATCAACAACTTACGCTACAACTTCAGCGTGAAACACCTTCCAATTTCTACATTAACTCAGCAAAGCTATGATTTAAGTTGAAAATGCAAACGCCATCGTGCTACTAATTAATCTGAAGAAATGAAGACTTTGTGGTAGGTAGATAGATACCTAGATATTTAGCAGGGCAATTTTTTTTTATTAATTGTAAAAGGCAGATGCGGTTAAATTTAACGCACAATTTGGTAGACAAACTGAATTTAATATATCCTGAGCACTCATTAAATGAAGTTGCAAATAGACTTCAATGTTCTGCGGGCAATGTCAGACGATCGGAGGGTAGTTATGCATGCAAAGAGCCTTCCTAGTGTACTTTTTTGAAAAGAATATATTTTTTTAATCAAATCCATGTACCTACATAGAGTGAATTTTACAGAGTTAGTCGATTCGTTAGTTGCGGATTCTAACCAAATAAACTCAATGGCATAGATATCGTAAAAATATTTACCACTTTTCCCATTATACAACGTGCCGTGTTTACTAACACACAGGGTATATGTACTACTAACTTAAAGCTACCTTAGACCTAAGCTGTAGTAATGTACATATTGGCAATCAATAAATCTATAAATCTTTAAATCTATGTATTTCACCATGAAGTATATAATACGGGTTCCCACCAATCCGAAATTCATTATTCTCTAAATTTAAATTTTCATAAGAATATTTAATATGCTACACTGTTTCTTAAATACACTACAGTATTCAGTAGTAAATAGTTGCCTTCAAATTACTTGTTCTATAGATATTTTATTTTAGCGTGTTAATAATTCAACTGCAGCTAAAATTTTAAGTGTTTTAGTTATTTTGATTTACTGGCAGAATTTAAGTATCTTGGCAAAGAGGTTGGAATGCCACGATTAATTTTGAAAACGTTTACAGATATTAACATACCTACGGACGGAAACCAGCTTGTTAGCGGCCTTATTCTACCTTATTATTATTTAAATGTTACGCCAGACGCCAGTACATTGTTCACAGCTTAGTAGTATCTAATTTGTAGGTATATTACCGCAGGTAGGTAACTACCTCTACAAAGCCTTTTTGAAAAAAAAACACACCGTCATCATCATGACAGCCTTCTAACGTTCCCACTGGCACTGCTGGGATACTGGCCTACTCTAAGCGATAGTTCGTTCGTTCGTGTGAGTCAGTGGCCAACTCTGGTTACGGAGTTTCTAGGCCGCCCGAAGGCCTCTGTCATGACCTAACAACTTTGAAAAAGCCGGGACCGACTGCTTAACGTGCCCTCCGAAGCACGGGAGCGCTCAGTTGAAATTGCCACTGGCGGTCACCCATCCAAATGATGACCCCGCGGAACAGTGCTTAACTTCGTTGATCTGTTAAGAACAACTTTAGCGATAGTGATTGGGTATTGGTGGTTTTTAATGTAATATAATGAGTAAGTTCGATTTTCGTAGCATGTATCTTATAGTTAAGTAAGTTGGCACCTACCTACACATTAATCAATTTCATGAGCTGACAAGCTTTAAAGCTATTTTTTATGTAGGTAGATCTATGATGATAAGTTGCAACGTTGGCAGTTTGCCAAGAAACGCTTGTAAAATGCAGTTTATTTGGACTTTTATAGCTACTAGTATTCTTGGGGGCTCAAGAAGGGTAAGTTAAGAATCATCAACCATCCGAAATTTATAAAATACCTACTTAAGTTATTTACAATACAGGGTTTAAATACTCAAAACATGTAGAATATTATTAATATCAGCAAAGCAGTTTATTATTTATGACACATAGGTAGGTAGGTATAAGGTACCTACCTATTTAGTTATTAAAATGTATGGGCGAAATCAAGGGCTGAAGAAACAGTAAGTTCTTACATAAAAAATAATATAGGCAGGTAAGTACATTCAAGTTGTAATTTTAAGTTGCAATTTGAAGCCTACTTCTACTGAAAAATTATCAAATATTTACATAACGACAAATCGAAAAACATGTATAATTCGCACGGCGGATCTAGGCTTCCGTGAAGTTAGCTGTTTGTGATGCGCAAAGACAATTTAATTTGAATAAGCTCCATTGCGCATCGAACTTTACGAGGGCCGAGATCCGCCGTGGGAACTATACCTATATCTGGAAAAGTTTATATTTATATTTGGTTCTACGTGAAAAAGGATGTCGTTGATGTCTTTTGTAGGGAATTGGGCACGGCTATCTGTTTGACACTGGTGTGCTCACACGATGACGCACCGTGAGCCGCAGCGCAGGTCGGCCGCTGCGGCTTTATTTCCGCTCGGTGCTCTGGGAGGGGACAATCTAGCATTGTACTTAAGTGATTATAAAAGCTTACTTTAGTTATTCTAGATGATAATAACAAATAATAAGCTTGAGGTCAGCAACACGATTTTTTTTTACCAACGTACCTAATAAGTAAGCCTATTTATATAATATATCATAATTACAGCTATCGATCGATAGATATTGTGTAGAATCCGTAATATTATCTAAAGTTTACTAATATATAAAAAAATATATATTACCATACTATTCACCGGGCGGGGCGCGCGGCCAACGCGGAAGTAAAAGAAACCTTCACAGTGCGTGGTACGCGATTTGGTCTATAAACCAGATTCCTAATTATTTGATTCTAAACACATCAATAAGTTTGTATCATTTATGTTTTTTTTTATTAGTATGTAGTAGGCAACTGCCCAAAATAATCATGATGCAATTTCAGTTTATTCGGTCAATAGAAGTCCTTCATTCAGCTAAAAAGCACACGCGAGCCGTGACCTTAGTAGCGTAGGTATAGCAGGTACAGTCAGTCAAAAATAACAAGAGAGACTGAACTTTCATGATGTTTAGTAACACCTGCTGATACTAAACTTTTAAAATAGAATACTATTGTGAATGGTCATAAACAAGCTCCAGCCCCCATTAACAACCGATGGACCTGGGCGGCGGCGATTCTTTAAGCAAACTTATGACAGATCGTAAACAAAACGCAACTAAGCCGCAGAGACTAAACTGTACAGTAGCTGGTTATCAAATTCTGTTATTTGACAACCGATGGAATTTGTTAATGAGCAAAAAACAAACTGCAATCGAAACTAAACAGCTGAAACCAAGTAGTGCGTCAATCGTTGTCTGTTCAGTTTTCAGTAGGTACATCAAGAAAAACAAAAACGTGAGCATAATGCATGAAAAATATTTTTTTGTTCTTTTACCGAGCACCGCACCGGTCTAAATCCGGTAAATTAACATTCGGATGTCTCGGTCGATCTGCCGATGACAACACGTGTACGTTACTCACAGGTTTGTAAAACTTAGTCACTCGCCGGGTCACAAATTAACGTAGGTGTAGGCTTAGCTAGAGGTAGGGTAGCAGACCCGAACTTTTAGTTTCAGCTACTAAAACTGCATTACTAAGACCTAAGCCGAAAACCTGAAACCTGTTTCGTTCATAGTAGGTAGTTACAAAAAACTTTTAAAAATAAAATTAAACAATTAAGTACTTACCTAAAATACTACACATAATCATTTGCCAAATCGATAAACTAGAACAACTTAATAATTATTTTACATGAGTATTGTCAATTTTGCCAAAATACTATTTATTTTTTACACAATTAAACAAAAACATTTTCCTTACAACCAATCATGTATTGTATACGACAATAATTTCATTATTATTTCCCCGGCAGCAAGTTTCTATAACAAAAAGTAAAACTCAGTGGGTCTTGTCTGCGCCCTAGAAGTCTCCACTCCACATACAATCATCACAATCTTAATCGCTGGTCAAGAAACTAATAGCTAAGTCGTGGAGCTAGGAATATCTGAAACAACGGATTGGCCACCACTTTACGAGTAGGTAAGTATTAGTAGGTATGTATGTATAGGTATGGTCAACACTATTCTGAATCATACAAGTGCTTACACTACACAAGTTGAGACCGGACATGACTTTGCAATGCGGGCGCCGGCCCATCGACTTGTTCGATGAGTATTAATGTGGAGTTTAATCGACTAAAAGCCTTTGCCGGATATTGCAAAGTTCGTTGAAGGAAATAAGCAAAAAGCAGGGTTGAGTAAATTAGAAAGCTATTATGAGTAATCGTGGGTTTCGAAATATTGTTAATTCATTAGTGTGGGCTGATTAAAACGATACCTCAAATCTAGGAACTGCCCTATGTCTGGCTACTTTAGTGTTAACTTTATTTTAGGCCTTAATAATGTAAAAGCAAACAAGTAAACAGCATATTCATCAATATTAGATAGGCAAGTATCTACTTTTAATTATTAATTAATAAACTGTAGAGGAAAGAAACCAAATATGTAATACCGTTTTGTTTTTTGGGCATAAGTTTAGAAAACAAATATTAAAAATGTATAACTTTTGGTTGTAATATGATATTTGCGCTTTACTTAGTTATTACTAAGTAAAGTAATACACAGTAAGTACAGTAATGTAGACAATAGTCTACAGTTGCCACGTTGAATGGCAATGCTGATACGTTGAGCCAGATATGAACCAGCCTTTGGATCACGCGTCGCTTCGACCAGACGCCCGGAAAGAATTTTGAAAACGCGGTGAGCCCCGGTACCCCACGGACCCAGGGTCTCCACTCCAAAAGGCTCAAATATGTAGGCTCTATCTAGACCGGCATATTTGCGCCTTTTGGTGTTCTCTGCACAATCTGCCGCCGCGCCAGCCCTAACTGATGTCCCCGACAGATGTGATGCGGCTAAGGTGTCGACGCATGTCGCGTCCCACACCAAAGGCCTACCCATCTCCCAAGGGACAAGAGTCATACCGTCAGGCCGTTTGCCATCATCACGCACCAAACCGTTCGGTTCCAGAACGGCTGGTACGTTGACACTATGTATTTACTTATCTAACATGAATATCTGATCAAAACTATGCCAAAATCATCTATTTTAATTAGTTTTACAAGCCTTGGCTAGAATAAAAAAATCTTACTCATTAATTTAGCGTAGCCTAACATAGTTCCCTATCAAAAAGAAAGTATTTTTTTTATAGTATCACCATTTTCCTTTACCTTTTCCGAATTAAATTAAAAACCAGACATCCAAAATCAACCTTTAGGTACTTTAATTAGAATCTTCAGAAACTGTGCTCAATAATTATGAAATTAACTTATATTTTTGCGAAGAACCTTAAAAGCAGGTGTCAAACCTTAAAAGTAGGTGTCAAACCTTAAAAGCAGGTGTCAAACTCTGCACTAGCGCAATCATCTGAATCGTCTTTCCATTTTGGTTGTTTGCCTTTCATCCTTTCTCCTCCTTTCCTCCTTTTTTTTTCTTTGATCTTTTCGTTCATTATTCTTAATTATATTCTACGAGGTCACTCTGCATTATGGAATAGTCCATATTTGGACCCCATGACCTTTCCATATTTGGCATTTCTAAGTAATTTAAACTTATATTCTACTCATTAAACTAAAACTATAAAATGCCTGTAAAACTTTTGAACAAACATCTTTAAAATAAGCAATGAACACAACACTATCTGCATTACATTAGAAAAAATCCTGAATATTTACGTAGGTACACGAAAAATGTTTTCTCACAGCGACAAAACAAAACGCTCTCACAGCGGATAAAAAACTCGCTCGACTTCGACATCGCAATCCACGCGTGTATAGAGTGTATGGAGGAGATAGACTATCACAGCTCCTTGCATTTAGGAGTCTTGGTTTGCGATTAATGTCGATATTCCAAATTAGGATTACTTTTCCATATTTGGTTACTTTCCTGTACTTGAACAACACTTCAATCGAAAGTTAATTGCATGTTCTAGTTAAACAAACCCAGTAAAAATAAATGAAACAAAAAAAAAACTAAACTTGATTAAAAATGGTAACAAACAAGACTATGAACCTTCGTAGAATCCACAAACGAATGCAAATGTATTCCAAAATAATAACTGTTATAGAAGGTGCCCTTAATAACCCATACCGCCATTACTACGCCAAGCCCAGTGCAAATAATTTTAATGTAAGGTGCGCCAAAATACTAGGAAATAAAGGAAATGTGATTATGCTATAAATTATCTTCAACACATTGTTAACAGTTTTTTTTTCAGATTCGATCAAACAATAAAAGTATTGTCATTTCAGTGTGAATAAATAGTACATGTTTTTCACGTGCCAGGCGTTAGTGCAGTGTAACACGTATTTGAGTACGTCTATTCTCAAATGATTTTATAAGGCGATAAAATAGTTCGGTTAAAATTGCTTGATTGCGTAGTTCGTTTATATTTATTTCGTTGATTTTACCCATAACCCTGCTCTGTATTTAGGTAAATTTAAGCTACAAATTGTGTGTCAGATCATTATACAATGATTATGAGGTCACGCTCGAGAACCTTAATAATTGTTGAAGTGCTTTTCTACCTTTTTTAAGTGTCGACAAGTGTGACCGAACAAGTTATAAGCGGTGAGCTTTTTCACAGAATTACTCGTACCTGCCAGACTAGCATGAAGAAAGACAAATAATATTTTGTTAAACAAAACTGTAATATTTCTCTACATTTCCACAGGAAAAAACCGGAGACAACCGATGTAGGTATTAAGGTTTTTTAATCCTCGACTAAAAAAAGAGAGGGGCTGTTATAAGCTTAAAACTATGGCCTCCATCCATATTCGTAAAATAAATTGTGATTTTCCGTTTATTTTTATGTCATTAGTGATAATCAAACGGACCGCCAACGTTGTGGGAAGACGTTAGACGGGAGGTGTGCGGGAAGAACGAGCGAGTGCAGGTCCCCAAAGAGATCGAATCACGAAAAGCTAGATTTACAAACGTAAACGTGTCGTCCACCTAAATATTATAGAACTTTTAGCAACGTCTCTTAAGTACGTAAAATGAATTACTAAAATCCCATACAAGTGCTGGACGATACGTTTACCTTTACGTTTGTCAAACGAGTTTTTCCTTATTAACCATGTGTGTCTAATAAGTTAACTATTTTTTTAACAAAAGAGCACATTGCTTAATAACTTATTAGATTCATTAAAACGTTTATCTATACTAATATTATAAAGAGAGAATATTTGTATTTTTATATGTTTGTTTGTTACGAATATAAACTCAAAAACTACTGGTCCGATTTAAAAAATTCTTTAACCATCAAAATGCTACATTATCCCTGAGTAACATAGGCTATATTTATTACTGGCAATCAGCCCCGGCTTCACACGGGTGCGGTTTCGTTGCACCCGCGCGAAGTTGGAACGGACTGCTAGTCTTTAAGGTAGTAATTTCCAACCAACGGCGGATTTCATATGATTTGCTTTTCAAAATAGCTCCGAAATGGCACGGATTTAAATTCTGAAAAAAATATATTATATGTCATTTAACTTTGTGATCAGTTGATTTCGGCCGTTCGATACACGATTACTTACATTTGGCTGCATCAAAAAAAATCGCAAATAAAGGTCTAAATTTTTATTTTTACCAGTTTTATTTAAACTTTAGCAGGTTTAGTACAATAAAACTTACACCAAAATAAACCTTATCGAAAATACATCAAAAACCTTATCGCATTATATCGTAATAAACACGTGGCGCTCAATGTGCGGGGGCTGAGGTAGCGCTAAATACCTAAACTACCCGGTAAGCCTCGCCTTAAATAAACACACACATTTAACTATAGACCCTCATGCTCATGATTTACACCATACACCAAGGTTGAACTATTTATCAACACGAAACTTCAGAATAATTTGCAAAGTTTTCGTCAATATAACTATTATTTCATGGCGAAAGTTTTGTAATTGTTACGACTAGCTAGCTTCTATTTGCAGCTTCATTCACATGGTAATTGAAGTTACTGTAACTATGCCAGCCTAGTTAATATGCTATTCCACTACAATTTTATCGTAACCCTGGAAGAGTCCTATAACTGGCATTCCACACTTTTAGTAAAGATCTTTTTAATAGGAATCAAAGAAAACAACTTATAGGTAAGGTACTTTTAATGTTTGTATACTGCACACATTATTTAAAAATGTTTTTGTGCGCATTAGCGAATTTTCTTTAAAAACAAAGATCTCGCTATGCTTGTATGAAATACAACTTTGTTCAGAAAAATTAACATTTCTTTTAGTGCTTCAAAAAAATTCAACAAATTTTTGAATTTCTGTTATTTTAATTCAATATTTTTGGCGCCGACAGTGGCATATTGCAGCAGTGTGCAAGCATTACTGTGTTTAGGTTTGAAGGGCACTGTAGCAAGTGAAATTACTGGGCGAAAGAGACTGAACAACAATGTCTCGGGGTGATAAGCGCAGTGCAGTGCCACGCAAACACTTAGAAACTTTAAGCTTTGGCACTGCATCTGTTATAGTCAGGCGTGGTGCTTAACATCAGGCGGGCGTCTTGATTGTTTGTCACTTGCTGACATAAATAAAAAATAACTTAGCTGCAACTTTTTTATTACGATCACAGGTCAAGACCGAGGGTCTTCAACTGAGTCATGTAACACATAATGCTTATCAAATTATTCTAGCCGATTAATCAAGGTCGTTCCAGCCTGAATTTGGCAGATTTGTAACAGACTGTCACATTTAAATCGAAGGCAATCACACCACTTTATCTAAACAATAAACTACGCCACTGATGATGATGTATGGTGTTTGTTTCAGACAACAGGCATGACACCACTGATGTACGCCGTCAAGGACAACCGGACTTCGTTCGTGGAGCGGCTAATCGAGCTCGGCTCCGACGTCGGCGCTAGGAACAATGTGAGTCACAGTAAGCTACTTCATTTATCGCAGTAAGCTTAGGTCCCATAATACAATAATGATTCTGTAATCAGACCAGAGGCCTTAACCTGGAATCCAATGATAATAATTGCGATGCAATCCTAATTTCAATGCAATTGTAATTTACTGCTGTGTTTGTGATTTTGGTCTTAGACAACTTCAATTCCAATCGGAATTTAGTTCACTCAATATCCACGTTATTAATTTGGTGCTAGATTTGGATTCAAGACTTTGAATATTATGACGACCCATCTCCCCAAGGCTAGAGTAAGAAATCGTGAGCTTTCCTCCCCTCCCGTAAATAGTCAAACAAAGCTACAAGGATATTAGAATCACTTTTTGCAACTTCCAATTTCGCCTAATTGTTTTATCAGGAATTTCCCACGATAGTCAAAGTGTAAAAAAAAAATTTTTACATCACTAACTAGTATCGCTAGTCAGTATTATGGGAATGAGTAGGAATATCTCTCCCTGGTATGCCTTGCGACAATGTCATTGACCCAACGCGCAGTTTATTGTTAGAAAGGCTCAATCTACCAGCCAAATATTTTATATCGTAGGTACCTATATGAAACATGACCTACTCTCGAAGTGGTCATCAGGTACACGAAATCAAGCCCACGTCACAGATGGGATGGCCGATAGCTGCCCTCACCTGCGATTTATGCTCATGACTAATAAGCCATTTACCAAAATAGCTTTAGCCTACTTACTTAGTCATTGTGACTTAGTTACTTGTTACTTGTAACTGAGTGGTATTTAGTAACTTGTAAACTCGGTTTTTCAGGCTTCTGAGCACAAAGAGCTCATTATTCGGTGACAACTTTGTTTTTTCAACCATCACATGCATAGTCCTGATTCCCCGCTAGGACTCCCTATGCAAGTAGGTAGGTATCAAAAAACTACAAGCACATGGTCCCATAACACCCAAACCTTGAACAAACATTTGCAAAGTATGCAAATATTTGTCTCGCAGCGGAAATTAAACCAGCAAGCTCTCGCTTCTCAACCAAGCACTCGACCACCACGCTACCGAGGTCGTTGAATAATTATACCTAAAAACAGCTATCACATGAATCATTCTAAGTTATTTTCAAATATTAGTAAAAGTCATCGTCCTAAGGACCGTTACATTAACTCGACTAGTCACCACTCTGTGACCATTCTTCAAACACGCAACAGAAAAATTACGCAAATATCACGTCCATAAAATTACTAGATTCATAGAAATCACCACAGACTATTAACGAATTCAGTACATATGATTTAGTTCTTCATCTGAAGCTTTGGAGTAAGCCAAGATTCTTTGGACCAAATCTATACTAATACTTATACTAATACTAAATCTATACTAGCATTATAAAGATAGAAATCTTATATTTTTGTATTTTTGCTTGTTACGAATAAACTCAAAATCTACTCGTCTTATTTCAAAAATTCTATCACCATTAGAAAGCTACATTATGCCTGAGTAACATAGGTTATATTTATTACTAGCGACCCGCTCCGGCTTCGCATAGGTGCGGTTTCATTGTACCCGTGCGAAGCTGGGACGGACGCTAGTAAAGAGAAAAGATTAATATTTGAGTTTGTAACTAATAATAAACTCCAAAACTACTAGTCCCTATGCAATAATTCTTTCATAATTAGAATGTTACATTACCCCTGAGTAACATAGGCTATATTTTACATCCACCCGTGCGAAGCCGGGACGAGCCGCTAGTCATTAATACATGACCAACAGCTCGTAGCTTGCTCGTAGCGAGCCTCTACGCGCGTAGCAGAATGTATTATATAAATGTAACTGATGAAAAGCAGTAAATTTCAAACGGAGCCAACAAAGTCTTTACTTGTTTTATTTATATGGATGACTTGCGGTATGTGCAAGCTTATTAACTCAGACGTTTCCTAGTTAATTTACAAGGGTGCGGGGCGTGAAACATAAATGGCTCTAGTACGCCGTGTGAAAAATTTTTTTTTGCTCTACATAAATATTTGTATGATAACTGAATCAGCACTAATTTAATTAAGCAGTTCTTTTTTAGATTTTTAAAAATTAAATTACAAATATACTTAAAATGGTAAACATAGAAAGCGTTACATATAGTGAGAGTTATAATTACAGTTTACATTGCAAAAACGGGCATTAATAAAACATTTTCTTGTACAGGTAGAGTAATGAAACTTGCTATGTAGGCAGTAATCATGTCTGAGAAGGTAGGGAAGGGCACGCGAGCCGTCCGCGCTAACATGTGTAGGCAGAGCCGTTGCTAGTCCTAATGCCCAGAGGGTCTACTCTTGCTGACAAAGGCGATATATCGTCACAGTTTTCGTAGTTCAGCCTATGTCGGTGAATGCTCTGAACTTAGTTGTCACTTACATAATATTCCGAGTAGAGCAAAACAAAACTCGGAATAAGTTTTTAAATTAAAACATTAAAAAGCTTAATTATTGGTATTTTTTATTACCTTGTGATGCAAAACCAAATAATAAGATAAGATAAGATAAGATAAGATAATTTATTTATCAAAAAAGTGGTTTGCCATATACAATAAACTTTGCTTACAATAAAATGATGGTTAGGTATATTTATTATTACTAGGTAACTTTTTTTTTTTTATATAATAGTAAAAGCTCTTTACCAAAAGCTAGTACCAAACAATCACCTTTTTTTAAAAACTAAATAACTAAATTAAATGTTTCACAAAATAACAATTTTACAAAAATATAATCTAATAGCCACCGGCCGGGGCTTCACTCGCGTAGCTCATACACAATAAGTAGCCTATTCTTCCTCTGATTTTAAATGAATTTCAAATATGCAAAGTTTTTTTAAAACTTTTAAACACTTTGAACTTTGAAACACTTTGCACAGACACTTTGGCATCCTGCTAATATTATAAATGCGAAAATGTGTGTGGGTGTGTGTGAATGTTTATTACCACGTATCTCTGTGACGACTTAGCCAATTGTGATAAAATTTGAAATGTAGATGGTTTAAGTTCTGGAATAACACATAGGCTACTTTTTATCCTGGCTGTAACTGTAGGATGGCATAAAAACTGAAAAACCGCGAGTGATACTACGTGGGTCAGATCATGTATAATATAAGTATACACTTTTGAATAACCACACTGTCATATCAATCACTGCATTAGTAGGTACACACCCTGGCCTATCATGATTTGGTTTTGCGAGTAAAACAGATGAATGAGTTAATCAATGAAAAATACTTTATTGTACACCGAAAATAAAACTTTAAAAACAATTTATAGATTAGGTACAATGGGTGGTCATAACGCTTGAAAGCAAATAGCGAACCGAAGTAGGTATTATAAATCTTAGCCCCTGCTCATCTGAACAGCCCCTTGCAAGTACTGCAACGGTGTTGAATGAAGCCATATTATTAAAAGACTATTTTTAAGTTCTCGAAGGCATGCGAGTAGATTAATAGGGTGCAAAAACATTGTTTATTCTACTATCTTCGCTTTAAAATTAAAATGAAAATAGAAAGTACCAATCGTTGACCAACTCGAGCATTTAAGAATCAACGTAGGTATTGCTTATTTTTAGGACAACTACAATGTGCTCCACATATCGGCGATGTACTCGAGAGAAGACATTGTCAAACTCCTGCTGTCCAAAAGAGGAGTTGATCCTTTTGCAACTGGAGGGGTAAGAGTTTTCTGATATTAACCCCGTTACTTTGAGCATGTTTCTTTTCACTTTTTATTTACTTTGATAGTTTAGATGTTGCCACTTAGATCTTGCTTGACAAAGCGATTGTTTTTTTATGTCAGCAAATGACGAGACTGTTAAGTCGTTCGCCCGATCATAACAGTAGCAGTGTCACTCAAAGTTCTACGTGGCGTGACGTAGTTATTAAGTCTCTTTCGCCCAGTAATTTTACTTGCTATAGTACCCTTTAAACCTATACACGATTGCACAATGCACACTACTTGCTTAGAGGCAGAATATCTGGCACTGCGGTAGCGAACAAGACTAGGACTGAACTAGGACTCTTGCTGAAGAGTCCTAGTTCATCATTATCATTTCCCTGCCCTTTTTCCCACGTTATGTGGTCGGCACAACATGTTCCCTTCTTCCATTTATCTCTATCACTCGTCATCTCAGTACTCACTTCTTTCTTACTCATGTTATCTTTCACACAATCCATCCATCTTTTCTTTGGCCTACCTTTATTTTTTTCTTTTTATTTTTTACCTCTACCTATATAACCTTCCACATTCATATCTAACACTCTTCTCGTCAGATGACATTTGTCCCTCTTCATAACATGCCCATACCACGCTAACCTATTACTCCTTATTTTCCCCGTCACTGGTGCCACTTTCAGACTTCCTTTAATGTACTCATTCTTCTCGTCACTCCACACATCCATCTTATCATTCGCATCTCCGCCTCATGCACTCTTTTCTCATCCGTTGGTGGCCCAACACTCAGAACAGATAAAATATGTGTATTGTTTCATACTAATGGTAGATTCGACCAACTTTTGGAATTACTATTCCGCGGAATAAGAAATGTCAAATACAAGAAAACTGTCAGTTTACTCACAAATAACTACTATTTACTCAGAGAATAGCGCTTATTCGAGTTTGGTCGAATCCAACCTAAAGTGGCAACCATGCGTACAACCCACTACTAAGTGTATGTTCAACAGAGCCGGCAACAAACGGCTGTTCACGTGGTAGCGAGCAGACAGACCGGCACCGCTACCAGTATACTGCGAGCACTCCTCGCCGCAGCAGGGAAAGATATTCGATTACGAGTTGATGGAGTAAGTTCTTTCGCTTAATACATATTAGGTGATATTACGGCACAGAACACAGAACAGATTTAGTAATACGTGTATATATATATATTTGTATATAGTTAGCGATAAAAATGACATCACGAATGGTTTTCTCTCAAATTCCCTAACTTCTCTGCAACTATTATTATCTCTTCAAATTAAGTACTTCTTTGAAGTCCTAAAATTAAGTACGCCATCTAGGTGGCGCTGGGTAAAAATGTCGGCTAATTGTTCTTATTATTATTATTCTTATTTTATACCACTGAGTGGCAACCAAGCGTACGGGCCATTTGATGGTAGGCAGTTACCGTAGCCTATGTACGCTTAAAACATCAGAGAAATAACTTGCGTGTTGCCACCCTGATACGTAGGTACTTAGAGCAAAAGACTCATGTGCCTGTAACTTGACCGGAATGACCGGACCATACTACGGACATATACTCTTCGAACAGGAACACATATTCAATGCGAGCATTACTGCTTGGCGGCAGCCCTATCCCGGACGAGCTCTATCACAAAGCTATGTTATTATTAATATTTAAGGGTTTAATTTTTTATCTCTCACAGGGCAAGGTAGTTACGTATCTTGCGGGCTTTTGGCGAAAAAAAAATCGTTGCGATTGGATAAAAACTTGCGGACAAGGCGGCAAGTGTTTAGAATGACAGATTTTTGAAGCTGGATAAAACTTACTTTGTGTATTCACAAACCAAAGTTTACTAAGGTTTGAAGACTAGTGTATAAGCTATACGGAATAACGCCTGTAGATATGAAGAGTATGGGTATGGTTTTATCATTATAACTGATAAAGTACATTGTTAATGCATTAAATGTCTTGTTCGGGAAATAAAACATTAAAAAAAATTTAACTCTATAAGGTTATTAAGTGAGAGATAAAAAAGCATAATCGATGTGACAAAGCAGTTTGGAATGGTTCAAATACTTTGCCGTATCATTGTGGACAACGTTAGGTCAACAACATCTATAACCTTTGATTTTAAACTTTGCTTATCTCTATTTTATGAGTTTTGCAAGAATATTATTCATGCAAAATATGAAATTGAAAATCAAACATCAGCCTTCTACGATCAGTCATAAATAGCACAGTAAATAGTATGCTTTATCGTATACGTTATAGAGTTTTGATTGGCGGGCGAGTAGTGGATGCACGCTCGCGTGCAGCCGCTGTCACCTGGCACCGCCATCCTCCGCCCGTGATTCAGGAACTACCCCCATCCCCCTAAAATACAAACTGTAAACAAAACCCGCAGTTCACACTGAACTCTGAAAAAATTCTACGCGCATAAACTAATAAAACTTCGCAATGGGGTTAATCATTAACAGACGCAACACGCGTTAATCAGACAGTCTGTAATTATTTTGAAATTTTCTGTTATTTCTAGCGAAACATAACCTCGCCCGATGTTTTAAGGACCTTCCGATGGTGGTACCGAACCACCCCATACGAATAGAAACTAGCTAATTATCCGCGAGCTTTAGTCGCCGAGTAAAAGTCACCGCGAATTTACAATGCAAATCACACTGCTGAATATTAGTTGGGAGTTATAACGTCAGCGCTGAAATTTCAAAATTACTAATTTTAATACCGTAAGTCTCAGTCGGTCTTTTGGCGCGCCTAGAGGAAGGCGGCGATACCATGGCCTCCCGCCGATTCGTGTCTATAAATTAATATCAATGGAGGATCAAGTACGTATTGAAATCTTCCACTGCGACGATCTAGACTTTAAAGACAAAAAGGCGTTGTAAATTCGCATCGGAAATACAGTGTGGCACGGCATCCGATCGATAGTACATTTCGAAGATTGCACATAGTCGGATATTGTCTGCAGTGTCATGGGTCGGAGGGTATTTGTGCAGTAGCATGGAGCGGATCGCGCGAGCTGTTCGTGCTTAGCGAGTGTCCGCGTCGAGTGTCCGCGTCGGCTCGGGATGGCCGAGGGCGGAAAAGAGCCGCCCCCGAAGAGCGCGAACCAGGGATCTCGCTCAATCGACGGCCGCAGTCCGCCCGCTAACCTGCAGGTCAAAGACCTGCAGAAACTCGACATCAGCTTCATAGAGCTGAACAAAGAGCGCGCGAGGCAAAAGGAGTGGAAAAAGCTAATTCGCGACATTGCGGTGTTCCAGAGGGGGAAGATTCCGCTGCTGCTGGCAGTGGAGGCCGGCAACCAATCCATGGTCCGCGAGCTGCTCAGCGCGCAGACTGCAGAACAGTTAAAGGTAAAACTTTAACTCCTTTTATTTACTTACTTCCTAAAATACTTTTCCAAGCAATAACCATTCAGAGACTACACGGATTATTCACGAATTTTTTTTTTAATCTCATGGTTTTTTTTATTCTTTACCTTTGAACATTAATATACATACATATATAGTTCATGCGTCAGTGCTCAGCCCAGTAAATTCCAAGACACCATGGTGCCACACAAGACGTACCTGTTCAATGGAACCATCCTCACTTTTTTAATTATTACTAGGTGCCGCAAGCGGTTTCGCTTGCGTGGTAGTACCTACTAGGATAAAAAGCTGCCATAGCATGCAACTTTAGGTGTTTCCTTACCCGCCAGCGGTATGCATTAAAGCTTCTGATACGGAGCGCATGGCGAATCATATGCCTTATTATTCAGGCAACAATTATTCCCTGTCGCATTTCATGTCATTGTTTTCAACCAATGAGGTGGGGATACTTCAAGCCATGCCTTAGACAAGTTTATGTTCTGTGGTTAGGCCGTGTGTGTTCCACAGGCTTCGACCCCGGCTGGAGACACCGCGCTGCACCTGGCGGCGAGGAGACGCGACGTGGACATGGCCAGGATACTGGTGGACTACGGAGCGGCGGTGGACGCCACCAACGGAGCGGGCCAGACGTCTCTGCACATAGCGGCCGCTGAAGGAGACGAGCCCTTGGTCAAATACTTCTATGGAGTACGCGCCAACGCTGCCATAGCTGACAATGAAGGTAGAAATTTGACTCGTTGGAATAGGTAACTCTTTTTAGAACAGACATAACCATCAGATGAACCAAGGTTTATACAAAAACGCAAGAGACAACCGATGTTTCGATTTGCAAGTGAACTTAGTGGTAATTTAGGTTTCCTATGTTTTAAGAACACAAGAGTTGATTGAGGTGACCCTTTTCACAAATTTATATTGTATTCATAGAGATCAATATACCACCCTTCAAGTAAACGGAAGTTAAGCCAGCATTTAGTCCCAAAATTACCAATGCTAATTTTTGTTATGCAAAGTAGGAAGTAGATGAATTATGAGGTGACCGAGAATTCCGAGCCTCTATTACCAATGCTTTGGAATGCAGAAACACCTGTGAATATAAAGACAAGCTTATTTGAGAATGATTTGAGTTGTTTTAAAGATTATTAAAAGTTTCTATATTATACTAGTTTTATACATGTAGAGAACACCAAAAAAATCGAAATAATAAGAAACGTCGATCGAAAAAATGCCATAACCATCTTTGAGTCGTTTGTCATCTTGTCAAGACAAACGAGTACAGGCTTTTTCACTAACAAACATAACGCATTACATTCAAACGTTTCAGACCGAACACCGATGCACTTGGCAGCAGAAAACGGTCACGCGGCGATCATCGAGCTGCTCGCTGACAAGTTCAAAGCGTCTATATTTGAGCGGACGAAAGACGGAAGCACGCTGATGCACATAGCCTCGCTCAACGGACACGCTGACTGTGCCATGATGCTGTTCAAGAAAGGCGTTTATCTCCACATGCCTAATAAGGTGAACTTTACAACTAAAAGCATGCGTCATAGTGGCTAGCCTCGTTATAATTAAAGCCCTTCATCATGGCTTAACCTATGTTATAGTCAGCTCACCGTTAAGCGTACCCTCCAGATCACGGGTGTAAATGCTAATAGTAGTAATTTATCAAAATTAATGTTAATAAACATGCCTGCCTGCATTCTTAGCTGATTAACTGATCAGCTAAGAATGCAGGCATCAGTCATGTTTTTGACACCTGCCACCTGTTTACCGCGCAAACCCTGCGACATAAGCGCTTCATGCTCCGCTTTTCAGGGACAGTGACGGATGTTTTCACCAAAATGAATATTACGTGGTTCAAATTCTGCCAGGCATTTCATTATATAGACTTCCGAAATCCGAACAAACATGGTATTTTATAAAAGTTGTCAGCTGTTACTTTTGGTAAGGTTTGGTTAAAACGCCTGAATTAAAAGAAAAGCAAGATTCAACTCAAACGCCTTTTATTTTTAAATAAACAGTAAAATGTAGCACTTAATATTTTTTTTTATATTCAGTTGAAACCCATTTGAAGACGCACCCTGTACTGCGTTCGTGAAAAAAGGATATAAATAAGAAGTTGTTTAAAGCTCTATTATCTATCCTTACATTTTAATATTTGCAGCTATCCAAGACAGTATCAATAAATAAGTTAATAATGGAAATTGCTACAAATCTTACCTTGGTTTATAGTAGGTAAGTACTCTACACTAAGCTTCTGCACGGAACCATTTTATAGGATTGCGTGTTTTGGTTTTATAAAACAATGCATACGGCGCCCAATGAAATTGTAAGACTCGACCTTAGCCTTATTTTACAATTAGCGACAACTTGTGTTCTGACGTTCTTAGTAAAAAGTAAAAAAAATATATGTGTGTTAGATGCTTCGATAGATACTGCATGACGAATCGTTTTTTTGTGTCTGGTAAACGTACACAACACAATATTCTGATGAATCATAATATCTAAGGCCTTACATAATTGTATGCTGACACTTTTAAAAGAGCTCTGAAAGTATTTTTTTGTTATAATCATTAGAAACCCAAGCGTTTTGTAAATCACAAACAAATAAACCCTTACGTGTCGCTCGGTTATATGAATACATTTTATAAGCCACCACCAACAAGTAAACCTTATGTCGTACATAAAAGTAGAATACTTTTTTTTTACAAAAGACATCAACGCGCTTAAATGCTTACTGGCCACAACTTACTCATTGCCAGTCGCCCGCGGTGACAACACAAGTTCTAAGAATATAATATTTTTATCAATATTCTCTATTACTTTATAAAATGCTTGCCGACATACTGACCTACAACGCACAGCTTAAACCGCTGGATCTACGAGTAGATAGTTGAATCTAGAAGTCTATATATCTCTCATATAGTGCAGGGGTGCAATAAGAAACGAATTTCCAAAGGGACGTTTCACTAGTTAGTCGTAAACAAGAAAAATGTAATATTTTAGGATGGAGCTCGCAGCATCCACACAGCGGCGCGTTACGGACACGTCGGCATCATAAACACATTACTGCAGAAAGGAGAAAGCGTCGATGTCACTACAAACGTAAGCTATCAAGTTATACGTAGTACTTAATTAGTTCCATGGCTATCAAAAATATCTAACAGCGCGTTGCGTTACGTCGCCGCGTCGTCGCAATAACGCAATTACGCATTATATGCCACGACGACGAGATGATACGACGCATGTTACGACGCAATGCAAGAGAGCGACGAAAAATGTCGTGCTCGCACATTTAGTTTGTTTCTCTAGCAGTGGAACAAGGTCCTATCTGACGTCGCAACGAAGCTCCCATCGCATAATGAGGCATGTTATTATAAAATATATGTAAAACGACGCAACATTGACGCTGGCGATGTTGCAACAAAAGATGGCATTCTTTGAAGGAGGTCTACGTCTAACAGTGGATATCACCTGCCTGTTGATGATAATAATTATTCTTTCACCAGGTCACCAAGACCTTAGTGTTATCATTCTTCAGACTACCTATTCTTTCTATTTCCAGGACAACTACACAGCTCTCCACATAGCGGTAGAGTCTTGCAAGCCAGCTGTAGTGGAGACCCTGCTGGGATACGGCGCTGACGTTCACGTGAGAGGGGGCAAACAACGAGAGACGGCATTACACATAGCTGCAAGGATACCTGATGGTGTGAATAGTTGCCAATACCTATAGCTACATAGTTACCATTATCATTTACCATTCCGCATTGGAACCGCGTAGACCAGTTCCCAGTGGTGAAGAAAACATTTGATCATAATGATGCATTATTATCTTTTTTATAGGTGACAAATGTGCGCTGATGTTGTTAAAATCTGGAGCGGGGCCAAACAAAGCAACAGAAAATGGCATGACCCCAGTTCACGTAGCAGCCAAATATGGTAATCTGGAGACAATGATCCTTCTTTTGGAGGATGGTGGTGATCCTTTAAAGAAAACCAAGGTAACTCAAAGTTTATAAAAATATTTTGATTAGGATAAGTTACGTTGAAGTAACTAATAATTCATAATTTTTACAGAGTGGTGAGACCCCTCTACACATGGCGTGTAGAAGCTGTAAACCGGATATTGTACGGCATTTAGTAGTATTCGTCAAAGAGCACAACAGTGAAGCCCTTGCTAGGAATTATATTGATTCCGTCGACGAAGACGGCGCCAGCGCACTTCACTACGCCTGCAAAATAACCAAAGAAGAAGTCAAAATTCCTTCTGCGGATAGAGAAGTCGTCAAACTACTCATTGAAAACGGAGCAGATGTTTCACTTCAAACAAACAAAAGTCAGGAAACGGCCTTCCACTTCTGCGCCGTCGCAGGCAACAATGACGTCATGACAGAGATGATTACGCAAATATCGGCAGCTGACGTCAGCAAAGCACTGAACAAACAAAACTCGATAGGGTGGACGCCTTTGCTTATAGCCTGCTACAGAGGACACATGGAACTAATCAGCACGCTACTTACAAACCATGCGAGAGTCGACGTGTTCGATGTTGAAGGCCGATCCGCTTTGCATCTAGCTGCCGAACATGGTTTTCTTCAAGTTTGCGACTCATTGCTTACTAATAAAGCATTCATAAATTCTAAAGCCAGAAACGGCAGGACAGCTCTACATTTGGCAGCAATGAACGGTTACGCGCATTTAGTCAAGTTTTTAATAAGAGATCACAACGCAATGATCGATGTTTTAACTTTAAAAAAACAGACGCCATTGCATCTTGCTGCAGCCAGTGGACAAATAGAAGTTTGCAAGCTTTTACTCGAACTGGGAGCTAATATTGACGCTACAGATGAATTGGGTCAAAAACCTATACACGCGGCCGCGCAGAATAATTACTCCGAAGTGGTTCAGTTGTTTCTTCAGCAGCACCCAAACCTGGTTATGGCGACAACAAAAGATGGGAACACTTGTGCTCACATAGCTGCTATTCAGGGTTCAGTAAAAGTGATCGAAGAGTTGATGAAGTTTGATCGGACCGGTGTGATTTCCGCTCGGAATAAGTTGAATGAATCGACGCCATTACAGTTGGCTGCGGAAGGGGGGCATGCGGATGTTGTAAGAACTTTAGTGAGGGCTGGTGCGTCTTGTACAGAAGAGAATAGGGCCGGTTTGACTGCTGTGCATTTAGCCGCGGAACACGGCCACACAAACGTATTGGATGTTATGCGATCAACAAACACGCTAAGGATATCAAGTAAAAAGTTAGGATTAACACCGCTGCATATAGCGGCCTACTATGGTCAAGCAGGTAATGTAACGAACTGTAGTCTTTTTTATTTACAATTCTTCATTTAATGTGATAGACATCTCAGTTACGTTCTTCGCTTTCAGAAACTGTTCGAGAATTGCTATCTCAAGTAGCAGGAACGGTGAAGTCTGAAGCTCCCACAGGAGTGTCCTTAGTGCCAGTACTGGGAGCAGAGTCAGGGTTAACTCCTCTACATCTGGCTGCATACAATGGCAATGAAAACGTTGTACGGTTACTCTTAAACTCAGCGGGAGTTCAAGCAGATGCTGCCACTAATGAAAATGTAAGCATAAGCTAAAATGGAAAGCCACGTCATATAAAGAGTTGTAGTCAACTTTACTTAACTAAACTTAAAATTTTATTTCAGGGCTATAATCCTCTTCATTTGGCATGTTTCGGAGGGCACATGTCTATAGTCGGTCTTTTATTAAGTAGATCAGCAGAATTACTACAAAGCACAGATAGGCACGGCAAAACAGGTCTTCATATAGCTGCCACATACGGTCACTACCAGATGGTGGAAGTCTTGCTCGGCCAAGGAGCAGAAATAAACGCAACAGACAAAAATGGATGGACACCACTTCATTGTGCTGCGAAAGCTGGTCATCTTAACGTTGTGAAATTATTATGCGAATCCGGAGCATCACCCAAAAGTGAAACAAACTTAAACTGTGCACCGATTTGGTTTGCCGCTTCTGAAAACCACAACGACGTCCTTGAGTATTTATTGCATAAGGAACATGACACGCAATCGCTTATGGATGATAAAAGATTCGTGTACAACCTTATGGTGTGTTCTAAGAACCACAATAACATACCAATCGAGGAATTTGTTTTGGTATCACCCGCGCCGGTCGATACAGCTGCTAAGCTATCTAATATTTACATCAATTTATCCACTAAGGTAAACGACCATTGACTCATAGTTACACGCCGATGACTCTTTAAAACTGCGATATTAATATTCATAATGTATTGTGTTCCTAAATAGGAAAAGGAGCGTGCCAAAGATCTTATAGCAGCGGGGAAACAATGCGAGGCGATGGCCACGGAGCTGCTAGCGCTGGCCGCGGGCGCGGACTCCGCCGGACATATCCTCACCGCCACCGATAACAGAAATATTGAGTTTTTAGACGTCCTTATCGAAAATGAGCAAAAGGAAGTAATATCCCACACCGTCGTTCAGAGATATCTTCAGGTAAAAAATAGGTAACTTCATTATAATAACGCAATCTGAAACTTTAAATAAACGATGTTTGTAATCATACTTTGTTCGTTTCAGGAACTCTGGAGAGGGAGTCTGAATTGGAGTGGCATTAAAATAATGTTCCTTTTTGTCGCATTCATATTTTGTCCACCAGTCTGGGTGGTATTTTCTCTTCCATTAGGCCATAAATATAATAAGGTTCCAATAATTAAGTTTATGTCGTATTTGACCTCTCACATTTACCTCATGGTATTATTATCTCTTGTCGCCATAACCCCTATTTATAATTCTATTTTTAGGGAAAGTCTAGTGCCTAGGTGGTATGAGTGGACGCTACTCATTTTTCTAAGCGGTCTTCTTTTATTTGAGTTAACTAATCCTAGTGATAAGTCGGGGTTGGGGTGGATTAAAATAGCAGTATTATTATTTGGCATGATCGGGGTAGCAACACATATCGTGGGCTGGATATTCGTCCTGCCGAAATACTGGCCGACGCTCATGTATTGTCGAAATCAGTGCTTTGCGCTAGCCTTTCTGTTAGCGTGTGTACAAATATTAGATTTTCTATCTTTCCACCATCTGTTCGGCCCATGGGCCATCATCATAGGAGACCTCATGAAGGATCTCGGCAGGTTTCTTGCTGTACTAGCTATATTTGTATTTGGATTCTCCATGCACATAGTCGCCTTGAACCAGCCTTTCAGAAACATAAACAAAGCTGAAGACAATAAATATGCAAGGACAGCAAGAAGAAAATTGTTTTCAGACGGTGAGTGTGACTCTAACTTACTATTTCTTTAACATACCTATATACCTATATTTTTATTTATTATTGTTTATTTAATATACAATACTTTTATCATTATCATCATATTATTATAAGTAGTTGGTTTCAGTAGTTTTCGACAGTCTATTTTAAATGACAAGTTCTAATACAACTAACCTTCATACTAAATAGAAAACCTTCGAACCAAACGACAAAGTACAGTCGAAGCCCAATGGCTGAATACAGTATCTGGGGAATCGTACAGGAGGAAACAGGGACCATCAGGGCGTAAGTCCGTGTTGTGGAAATGAAAATATCAATGTTTACACAAACTACGTCTCTCTCATACGATGATCGCATTATATCTCGATGTGCTTGTTTTTTTTTTTAAATTTTTGTTTGAACCAACCATGCATCCGCTTGCAGGCTTGAATGTTTACCGTCACATCGAGAATGTTATCATCGTTGATAATAATTTGACTTACATTTAGATAAATGTTAACACCGACATGAATGAGGAATGTGGGCTCTGTACCATACAAACTTCACGCCAATTCGTTTTAGGTTTAAGTTAGACATTAAAAATCGCACAATGCATTTTCTGCATCCGCAATGGCTTTTACGAAGTGGGTGGGTGGTTTCCAGATGTGGTTGCAGGAGTTGCGTTGCGTGTCACTACCTACCTAGTTTAGTGGAATGAGTGGCCGACTCACCGCATTCAGTGGAGCAAGGTTTGATTTGCGCATGCGCGGCTTGGTTGTCCGAGGGCTGACGCTCACGCCGGTCTCGAGGTACCTATTGTTTTATGGTTTTATGTTTTGGATATCGTTTGGCTGTTTGTCGTCGATCTGGCGCCTGATGCGTCCAGCCGTCCACGCTGTTGGTGTGCAGGCACACGCCTAGCGTAGAAAGGGTTGATTGATTCTAATATCTAATATTGTTTTATAATAATAATGGATAACTGAAACATTATTTTTATTGCTTGATAATATTTCAGTAAGTTTATAAATTCCGTAGCAAAGTTAAGCTGTAAGTTATCAATCTTCCCAGTTTTGAGCGTATTTTTAGTCGTCTTAGATAGCTGTTAGAGAGAAGTTAACGCAAGGGTAAATTGATGAAAACCACATTTTCTTGTTTTAAATTTATATTTTCATATTTATGAAAATTAGATTAATGTAGGTTCCGAAAATGTATCAAAGTACCCTTACGCCTTCACATTTTGGAAGTAGAAGAAAGAACGAGGTCCATTTGAGTGTTGTCTTCTAGCGACTCTGTCACCGGTCGAGGCGTTCGAGAAATTGTTCTTCGCCCTTTTCGGCCAGATAACGTTATCAGACCTGAACTACATCTCCAGCGCGCGCCCCTCCTGGACCCAAAACCTGTTCAAGTTCGTGTTCGGAGCCTACTTGCTGATGTCTGTCGTGGTGCTCATGTCGCTCCTGATTGCGATGATGTCGGACACTTACCAACGTATACAGGTAACTACGTGTCCAAAAAGTAAAATTTTGTTCACAGTTACCATGAATCCGCTATTTTCCTTCGAGCTGCTGTTCTTCGCTGTGTTTGGTCAAACCACTACAGAACAAACGAGGGTGCATCGCAACGATAGTAACACACAGCCTGGTTGGACAAACTACCTGTTCAAAATAGTGTTCGGAATATACATGTTGGTGTCGGTAGTGGTGCTAATCAACCTACTCATCGCTATGATGTCAGACACTTACCAGAGGATACAGGTAATCGTGGATCGGCTAAACATTACCTAAACGCTGAGTATACAAACGAATATTGTAATTTTACCACTTCTTATTTGTACCTAGTTAAATAAAATATATTTCAAAATAGTTCTTACTACTTTAAAACAGTTTCTATTGAGTTTCTAATTCAAATTCAAATTTAAAATAGTTTTATTAAAAAAATCACCAGGATCACTTTCGTCTTAAAACTACTCAGGTGAATTTACGCCAGTTCCACGCGTCTCAGTCTAGAATCTAACAATAAACTTCCTAGCTTTTTTCGATTATCTATCACTATTCATCATAGGGCTCCAGTGTGGTGCTAATCAAACTATAGTCTGGTTTTTAATTCAATTCGGAAAAGGTAAACAATGGTGATAACAATGGTGATAGAAAAAAATACTTTCTTTTTGATATGAAACTCTTGATTGGGACTCTCTCAAACACAAATTTGTCACTTTTGATCAAAACTTTTGTCGCTCGCTCTAAGAGTTCATGGTAGGGGGGCTGTATATAAAAATGAATTGCTGTGCATTAGTCTCGCTAAAACTCGTGAACGGATAGATTTGGCTGATTTTGGTCTTGAAATATTTGCAGGAGTCCAGGGAATGTTTAAACGTTGAGAAAATGTGGAAAAATGCGAAAAAAATAACCGGAGTGAAACTGCACGGGTTAGCTAGTTATATAAAAAAACCGCAATAAAATCTGTTGCGTTGTTTAAAAGCAGAAAGATAGACGGCGGTTATAAGCGACTTTGTTTTATACTATTTTATAGAGAACAATAGTACCTATTTACTAATGACTACTTATAAATAAAACACAAAACACATGTTATGTATGATTTACATTGATTCAGTGCTGACTCCAAATTCGAGCAAAGTCAGTGCTGACCCGCTATTGACCTAATGTGTACGCTGTCAGGTCAGTACTGACTTCAATATTCTCGCCTTCCTACTGACCTTTTGTAAACAGAGAAAGTCAGACGTCATTTGGAGTATGTCACTGACCCAATGTAAGTCGCACTTTAAAATTATAACATCATGTTGCTATTTCAGGCTCAATCCGACATAGAGTGGAAGTATGGCTTGTCGAAGTTGATCCGCAACATGCACAGGACTACCACAGCACCATCACCGCTTAACTTGGTCACCACTTGGCTCATGTGGCTCATCCACAGGTGTAAGGTAATGACTTTGAAATTAAACTTATTTTAACAGTCTGTCTGTGTCTGTAGACGCGGCCTTTAGCGCATACCATGGGTATGTTTCGTCGAATTTGGAATACGGGTTTATATTGTGGGGCAATGATAATAATGATATTGATAAAGCCTTTAAAGTGCAGAAAAAATGTGTACGAGCTATTTGTGGTGCATGGAGTATTGACAGCTGCAAAGCGGTTTCGTAATCATTTAGTGACCTGCATGTACATAAGAGACGTATGTTTATTCATCAAACAATATTCCCATTACTTCAGAAAACATAGAGGTTCTTGTAAAGCAAACAAGGCTCAAAAATAGACTGTATGTACCTCCATATCGGCTAGAACTTGTCAAACGCAATGTTAATTATCACGCCATTACGATATTCAACAAATTGCCAAATGAGTTTAAGGACCTACCTATAATTTTATTTAAAACAAAGATAAAAAGTTGGTTGTTAACTTACTTACAGGAACGTGTTTCGAAAAAGAAGCGTCCAAGCTTAGTGCACATGATTGGACTTCAAAGGCAAGACCAAATGAGCGCCCGGTCCAAGGCTGGAGCAAAGTGGCTTTCCAAAGTTAAAAGGGGGCAGGTTGTTCCCAAAGGTAAGTTTTGCGTTAATTTGCTATTTATTTGTTTATCCTTATAGCATAATAAACATAAACATACCTCCACAGACTCAACTCGCTTGTCAGTGGTTCACCTGAGTCCGATAGGCTCCCAGCTTAGTTTCAACAACGCTACAAAGATTGAAAACGTTGTCGATTGGGAGCTTATAGCCAAGAAGTACAGAGCTCTGATGAGAGATGAACCAGAAGAGTCTAGCTCTAAAGAAAGTGAAGTGGACACTGCTGATGAAGAATTGGAACTGATACCGAACAACATATCCGCACCACCTTGAAATAATGAGTTGTATATTATTATGGTAACTGTTGTAAACCTAAATATTGGATTTAGGCACACACCTTATGAATCACTACCAGAAAAGAATATTGATATACAATTTACTACGGTTCTTCCAATTTTAAGAGAGTATATTCCCTTCCATTATATTTATTCCAGGGCATGCAAATAATTATCACCGATGTTGCCATAGAGTAAATTATTTTATTTTATTTATTAAGGCCACGCCAACAGTACACATAACAAACACAAAAAAATAACATTACAAACTTACTTACTATGAAATGTGTGCCAATTACAGGCATGCACATTTATCATAATCTATTTTGAACAAACGGGCATGGTTATTGTTTTAATGCTGACTGACCGTAGGCTGGACTGTACGATTACTGTAAATTATATATATTACTTACATAGAATACCAATATTAGAAATAATTTACAGACGTAAATTTTTTATGTAAGATTTGCAAAATCGTTAACTCCAAAGACCTCCAACCAAACTTTCAAGTACCTACTTATATGAACTTATATTACCGCGTTTATTTATAAGTCGATTGAGGGTTCATTTCAACTCTTCAGCTGCACTTTCACTATTTATTTGAAACCAAGACGTTCCCAATAATTAATAATTTAATATTATCAAAAACATGTGTTTTGCAAAACAAAGAAAATAAGGTACTTACCTATAACTTAACACAGGTGTTTTTATTCGAGACGAGACAATTCTTTAGATTACCTATTTTATTTACAATGCGGCGACGGACACTTTTAAATAATATGCAAATATTATGACCAACATTCTGAAGAGGAAATTGTAAATGATTTTACCCATTTAAAAGGTTTAAAATGTTTACCCATCAATCACTGATATTAAAAGCGTATAGGTATGTAGGTCCTTAAACTACTTACTTAAATATTACTTACAATCACGCCTCAATACTATTGCTTACTTTGTGTCAATACGCAGTCGATATCAGCACCGTTCATTCGTTTGTTTACGACACCGATTTACATAATATATAGGGTGAAAGACCCTATATATTATTAGCGCATAATCAAGAAATAGGTTCCACACAAAAAATTATTGTACCTTTTTACATTTTCTGTTAAAAATCTCGAGTAAAAGTTTATCTGATATTATACTATTCCTTGAATATTATGCGCTGACTATTATCAATTTATCACAGAGTCTATTATTACTGAGAATCAACGCACCTAAAGCCTAAACCGTCAGACCTCTTTTCTAAAGTGTATGGGACACATTCAAAATTTCATTACGAAAGGCATTCCTGAAATTCAACTCCTAACGCCGCAGCAGGAAGAAGTTTGCGTGAATTGTAGTAAGTATTCAGATTTTGTCAGCCTTTGTATATCGACGCGGTATTTCAATATATAGTATTTTTAAAATCCAAATAAAATACAAATCAACAATCACTAACGATATATCTGTAAAAGTTTTATAATATCCCAATTTTTTACGATCCTCTTCGTGGGACTTGAACCCACAACCTTGCGCTTGATACGCTTTGAATATTTGAGTTATGTCTTGCTTGAGTCTCGTTAAGTTGAATTGTTTTTAGGATATTATAAAACTTAAGTGTTCCCTTAACGTGGTGCATAATGTACCTATTCCTAAATTAACGTTACCTATAAAGATATACCTAAGCTCTTTAGAAGACAGACTTTTAAAACAGCTGAGTTTAATATCTGAATGCGCCATTAATCGATTCGACTGTGTGGCTGTGGCATCGTATTTTTATATCAAAAATGTTTGCGTAGAACAAAATAAAAGTAGCGCAAAGATAAGTAAATAATATGTAAGTTAAGTACTAATTATAGGACATCGAAGGGCGTAGTAAGTGTTTACACTTATTATTTTTTCATAGAACATTATTTAGTAATTTAAGATTAATCTATTCATAATATTTTTATAAGGTAACTGTGTTGTGTAATTAAATTAAAATATTGTCAAATAAAACCGGTTTGATTTTGTACATGTATGTTATTTAGATTTCCCGAAAAATGTTGTGAATAATGTGCGATTTCTCTGCCAATTAAGAATTAATTTTGATGATACTCTTTTGTTTGATAAATAATACTTCAGAAGTAGTCCCATTAAAATTTTATCAAAATTGGTTCAGTACTTTTTGAATAAATCATAAAACGTGGCAATAACTACATCACCTCGCTCGTATCACCACAATAAATAAATAAATAAATAATAATTAATTATGCTGGACAATTCACACAGCATCATCTAGCTCCAAGCTAAGCAGAGCGTGTTATGGGAAGTTAGGTACTACCTAGATGACTGTTTTTTTTTATACAACTGAAGTGGCGATCAAGCGTACGGCCCACAAGATGGTAAGCGGTTACCGCAGCCTATGGACGCTTTCAATACCAGAGGTATCACTCGCGGGTTGCCACCTTGAGGCTAAGATCGAAAGCCTCGTGTGCCAGTAAATTCACCGGAAACCATACCCTTCACACCGGAACACAGCAATGCGAGCATTACTGCTTTGCGGCAGAAATAGGTATGGTGATAGTCCTTCCCCGGACGAGCTCTATCACAGAGAACTCTACTACAAAATGTAAGTTGTATGTTGTATGATATACTTCATACAACATACATAGAATATATATTTTTTATTATACATAGAAAATACCCAGAACACCCGAAACAAATATTTGAAGATTGTACAAACATTTGTCCCAAGGCGGGAATCGAAACCACAACCTCCTGCATTGCAGGCGTACCTTCGCCCGCCGCGACACATCAGTCGTCGTTATACCTAATGCAGAATTCAAATCAAATCAAAAGTGCTTTATTAAGTAAAATCACAAGGATCACTTTGAAACGGTTCCAACGCGCCCATACCGTGCGTAGTCACAGATATTAGTACTAAGTACAGAATGGCCACTCTATACCTCCCACCGGTTTAACTTACCCCACCCCTGCCTGCCAGAGTGAGCGAAAGTGTGCTATCTCGCTCTTGCTATAGTTGGGTGGGGACAACCATGACAGTCACACATAAACAGCACCATTTACGTACACAAACTATGCGTGTGGTGATTTTGACGAGTTTGCTTCATACATTTTATTGAGAGTGTCCGGGGTCACAAAACTAAAATATTAGTATACTACATACAGAATGGCCACTCCCTTCTTCCTACCGGTTTTACATACCTCACGAGTTTGCCGGCAACTTTAAGCCAGCTAAGAGCTAAGGCACGCGTTTATTTTGATTTTGTGTAGCTCCAAGCTCGCGCATGCCAGCGCGAGCGAAAGTGTGCTATTTCCCATGACACTCACACATACAACGGCACCGTTTACGTACACAAACCATGCATGTGGTGATTGCGACGCGTTTGCTTCATATATTTTATTAAGTGTGTCCGGGGTGTGGTACTGTCAATGTTGATTTCTTTGAACTGTCTCTAAGTGATTCTCTGGGGCCCATCTCCACAAGGTCTAGGCCTAGCTTTGTATCTATTATTCTTATATTAGTTTTGTTTTGTTTTACATTAGGTACTCGTAGTTCGAAACTAATGCATTTCGTTCTATTTTCATTTAATAATAAGTTGTTTACATTAAACCAACCGACAACTTTTCAGATTGCATTGTCTACTTCGTCAAAATTAGTCTTTTGTCGCTTAAATAAAAGTGACGTGTCATCAGCAAACAGTACAATCTCATGATCATTCTTTACAAGCTGGGTAGATCATTTATGTATATTAAAAACAAGAATGGCCTGAGTATTGATCCTTGCGGTACACCAATTGTTACCACTGATCCCGGAGAACGCTTTCCATTTACGTCAACTCTTTGTATTCTATCACGTAGGTATGAAGTCAGAAGGTCTAGAGCAGCACCCCTGACTCCATAGTGTTGTTATTTTCTCATGAATGTTTCATGATGCACTGGTGGGCTAGTAGTGATGACTCCGCCTTCCGATCGGTCGTGAGTTCAAACCCGGTCGTGCACCAATTTCTGTTCGAAAAATGTATGTGCGCAATGCCAGTGCTCTCATACGGTGAAGGAAAACATCGTGAGGAAACCGAAATTTTAATGACATGTGCCATCTACCAATCCGCATTGGGTCCCTGTGGTGGATTAAGACCCAATCACTCTCGCCCGAAAGTAGGCCAGTGTCCCAATAGTGGGAACATTAAAAGGCTGCTGAAGTTGATAAAATTTATTTAAGTCATTTGATTGGTACATCATGAAACATCATGGCAGCCTGGGAGGAATCGCAAGATTCCTTAGGCATTTTTTGCGATTTAAGCATCTTGCGATTCCTCCCAGGCTTCATAATATGTGATATCAACTCAACACCGGCATCAGTGGTTCAGCGACCTCTTGTAAACCAGAATTGTTTACTATCAAGTAGTTTTCATATTATTAAATTATATTCATATTTAAATGTCTTTGTAACTGAATAAGAATAAGTTTTTCAAAATTTTTACAATAATATGTAGGCAATATTGTTTTTTTTTTATGTCAGCAAGTGACAGGACAATCAAGGCTCACCTGATGTTAAGCCACCACGCCTGACTATTACAGATGCAGTGCCACCCAAAGCTTAAAGTTTTAAGTGTTTGCGTGGCACTGCACTGCGCTTATCACCCCGAGACATTGTTGTTAAGTCTCTTTCGACCAGTAATTTGACTTGCTACAGTGCCCTTCAAACCTAAACATAGTAATGCTTGCACACTACTGCTTGGAGGTAGAATATCTGACACTGTGGTGGTACCCACCAAGACGGACTCTTGCTGAAGAGTCCTACCACCAGGTGATATAGGCCGAAAGTTACCAGGGTCAGAATGACTACCTGATTTGAAAAGGGCTATCTTGCTATGTTTCATTAAATCAAGAAACACACCACAGTCAATACATTGGATAAATATAAAAGCTAGGTCAATGATCAATGAATGATTTTACAAAACGCTAACAGACATGCCCTAGAGATCAGTGGTTTTTTTACATTTATCAGTTTAAATGCTTTGATAAAATTATTATTATGAATATTTGGTAAAATCATTATTATGAATATTTAATTTACATCAATGAAATATTTGTTAGGGATCAATAAAGAGAAATTCTAATTCAAATATCTTTAATGACAATCGAATAAAACCACTTTATCTGTAAAAAAATATTGATTTTGCGACAACGGCACAATTTTTTTTTTATCGGCCATCGTGTTTCGGGTGGCGTAATCCTATAACTTGTATTTGCAATTATAATTATCAATTAAAATAATGTAAAATTTTCTTGTTTTGATGTCCATAAAGGTGATATTCCGTGTAGTCAAAACACGTTTTTTTTTTTTTTTATATATATAATTTAGAGACAAACAGGCTGACGGCCTGCCTGATGGTAAGCAGTTACCGTCGCCTATTGACCTCAGCAATACCAGAAGTACTGCTGAAGCGTTGCCTGCCTTGTAGGACCTTTTTTATATTTTTTTTGAAGCTGTTCATATTGTACGACAGCGTCAAAACATTGTGGATTTGTGGCACATAACTTTTTAGCAATGACTCTGCAATTATGTGAGAATTTATTAGTTTATTTATAAACTTTACTTATTTAATTATAAACTTATTTTTTAAACATTATTTATTTATTTATAAAGTTGCACTCTAAAAGCAACTCGCATTCAATGTGGAATTAACGCATAATACCTAGTGTGTGCAATGCTAATGAATGTCTCATATTGTCATGAAGCTTGCCAGCTGTTAATACATGTTATTGTAAACGTATGCTTGTGCATGTTTCGAAGACTGACTAAATAACCTTTGAACAGTCTATTTATCTCTATTCTATTATTATAAGTGACAATTATAACATAACTAGCCGTAGCCCGCGACTTCGTTCGCGTGGAACTTGTGAACAGTTATTTTTTCCGTAAGCCTATGTCCTATTCTCGGTCATTATCTATATGTTGTAAATTTCAGCCTGATCGCTTCAGTGGTTGTCGAGTTATAGAGAAACAAACATCCTAACTTTCGCATTCGAGTGATATACAGGGTCTTTCATTATCAACATGACAAAAAGGAATAGGTTCCACACACATACCTTTTTTTTAAAATCTCGAGTAAATCGATTACGCATTGCTGGTCAATTATTAGTTTATCCTTGATGGAAATCGAAAGGGCAGCGCGCGTCAATAACCCACTCGTCAATGACCCGCTATGGGCCGCGCGCGCTCGAATATTTTATTATTACGCCGCCTGTCTTGATTTTCAACAATAATAAATAATATTTGTTCAGAAAAACGTAATCGAAACGATGTAGGTACTTGAGATTTTTAAGAAAACATTACTTATAGAAAAAAATTAAAAAATATACCATAATTTAGTTGGTATAAAACTTAAAAACTTTTTGTGTGTGGAAACTATTCCTATACTGCATATGTTACTTACATATGCAGTATAGGAATAGTTTCCTATAAATATAAAATATCGGATAAAGCTTCCGACGTCTGCCTCTTCAGTCTGTCCCTATACATTTATACATTTTGTATGAAAACGAATTTTATGATTTTTAAGTGTTCCGACAACTTGACCCATTGTTATTTTCCATTCACCATTTTTTTTTTTACCTTTTTTGTTAAATCAAAATCAAGCCTCAAATAATACCTATTTCTGCCGCCAAGCAGTATTGCTCGCATTGCTGTGTTCCGGTTCGAAGGGTATAGTTTCCGGTGAAATTACAGGCACATGAGACTTACCATCTAACGTCTCAGGGTGGTAACACGCAAGTGATATCTATGATGTTTCATGCGTACATAGGCTACGGTAACCGCTGACCATCATTAAAAAAAAACTAGTAGCTCCTGACAACATTTTTCCATAGCCATAGCCGTTTAGATTTCACCCTCAGATGGCGGGAGAGTGAGAGTACTTCACTCTGTAATCTGTATATTACTAGGATTGTGAATCTTTAGTTTGTATAATCTACTAGCTGTTGCCAGTGACTTCGCTCACGTGGAACTCAGAACCGTTATTTTTACCGGGATAAAAAGGAGCACGGTCGTTATATATACCTATCCTATGTTTTAAATTTTACCCAAATCGGTTCAGTAGTTGTCTAGTTATCCATCCATCTACAACCAAACAAACATCCAAACTTTCGCATTCATAATATTAGTGTGAAGTGTGATAGCGTGATGAATCTTGGTCCTGACTGACTGACAGACAACGCACAGCCTAAACCGCTGGTCGTAAAGACTTGACATTTTGAGGGTTATCCTCCTTGGTGCGTAGGGTTGGTTATAAGAAGATTTTTATTTGAAGTTCAACCTTTAAAGGGGTGAAGAGAAGCACAAACGTTTGTATGAAAAATCGTATTCTTGGTATTACAGTCAGTTATCTCTAAAACGGTGTAGGTGTAGAGGGTGTTAAATTTTGTATGGTAGCTTTGTAACGCGTCGTGCGATTTGTTTGAAACTTAGTATAGGTCTCACAACGGATCTCGGCCGTAGTGAAATTAGCCGTTTCGATGCGCAATGGAGCTTTTTCAAACTAAATTGTCTTTGCGCATCACAAACGGCTAACTTCACGGAAGAATAGATCCGCTGTGCGAACTATATATTCTTCACGGCAAGTAATAAAAGTATGTACTAAATTAATGGTACCAGTGGGAAAATGGTATCAGTGAGAAAAGAGATACCAGTAGGAAAATGGTACCAGTAAGAAAATAGTGTCAGTGGGAAAATGGTACTAGTGGGAAAATGGTACTAGTGGGAAAATGGTATAAGTGGGAAAAAGTAATAATTGGGGAAACTGTAAAACTGATAAAATGGTCAAAGTCGGATATCGGTACCAGTAGGAAAAGGTGTACAAGTGGGAAAATTGTACCAATAACAAAATGGTATTAGTAGGAAAATGGCACTAGCGGGAAATGGCACCAGTGGGAAAATAGTACCAGTAGGAAAAGGGGTACCAGTGGGAAAATGATACAGCCAACCAGTTAGCAAACCAGCCAGCTAGCCAGTCAGCCACTATAGCCATTGTTCTCATTATTATATATTTAAAAAAATAATTTGTAGGAATAGTAATTTATTTAAAATAATTTGTTCGAAATCACGACTCGACATTTATTTGCACAATGACCGACACTGAAATAGGCGTTCGTATAACACTGCCTGATCGCCTTCCTCAATCGCCTTTTTGCCTTCCAAACTCAGTTCGCAGCCGAACGTAGTATTGGAAGCATGGCGCGCAATATCAGAAAATTGGGATCGCCCTTGCCACAACTGCAGCTGTAAATGAAATGGAAAAAAGGAAATGTAATCTTGCATTCGTTTGAATTTTTATCGTTTAAAAATCTTAAAAAAACAGACCTCAAATATCGACACGTGTTTCATCCCTCCACGGGACATCATCAGGACCATCCTTGTTCTCCGGCAGACGTGTTGCTCCGTCGAGCGCTGGATCCAAAGTGATAAGGGGTTAAAATTAACTGTATTAGAAAATTTTGAAATTATTAAACATAACACTTCAAATTATACACTGTTGCACGAGTTAAACATGTCCTTTCCGCGGTTTTTTTTAGAGATTTTTCGTCTGTTTTTTATCTTGTTGATTTTCGCAAAGTATATAACGCCTGAATCTATCAATTATTTTTATCGTATCTTGATTGTGGATTTTTTTTATAAATTTAAATTGAAATACTGTATCTACACCCATACGCACCAAGTCAGATAAACCTTAAAATGTCAAGTCTCTACGACCAGCGGTTTAGGCTGTGCGTTGTCTGTCAGTCAGTCAGTCAGGACAAAGATTCTTTTAATAATAGACTATCTGTTGCCCGCGACTTCGTACGCATTAGCTCAATTAGTAAAATGTTTATACCACCCTAAACTATAAAAACGCTTCAAAGAAGATGTGGAATAATAGTTTGGCATGGTAAGCAGGTATGGATGGATGGAAATGTTAGACAACGTATTAAAAAGAGTTGGTTAGGCTAAACCGAGGGAAATTCTTTATTACCTAATTTGGTGAACTTCTGGCTTAGAGCTGCTGGCTTTATCATATTAATTAAATAAAACACGTATGCAAATATAAGTAAATAAGCAAAGGCTATAAAAAGGGTGGAACAAATAAATACAAATTATAACTGTCAAGTATGTTAGCCATCTGGGGCCTCATAACGATATTAGGTAAGTGAGTAAATTAATTATTTTGCTAGCATATTTAAAAAAAATATTTTTTACTATATTTTCTTTGTATGATGTTTAATCATAAGATATTTGTGTATATAGGATTTGTTTTCAGATAGGTGGGAAAGATCTTATAGGGAAAATTCTGTTTGCTTAAATAATAAACTCCCAGTAAATGCAACTAAGTTCAAGAGTAGTAGAGTTCTCTGTAATAGAGCTCGTCCGGGGAAGGACTACCATCATACCTATTACTGCCGCCAAGCAGTAATGCTCGCATTGCTGTGTTTCGGTGTGAAGGGTATGGTTTCCGGTGAAATTACTGGCACATGAGGCTTTCGATCTTAGCTTCAAGGTGGTGTTACCTCTGGTATTGCAAGCGTCCATAGGCTGCGGTAACCACTTACTATCTTGTGGGCCGTACGCTTGGTTGCAACTTCAGTTGTATAAAAAAAAAAACTAACTTTCGATACGTAAATTTAAAACCTATATAAAGGATAATCTCATAAAGATAGCGTACTACACTATATGATTATGAAGACCGATGTGGCGCAACGGGCGCAGGTCCGCCTGCGACGCGGAGGTTGCGGGTTCGATCCCGCCTCTGGTCAAATGTTTGTACGATCTACCAATATTTGTTCCGGGTGTTCTGGATATTTTCTATGTATAATAAAAAATATCTACCTATGTATTGTATTGTATTAAGTATACATCAGTCACCTAGTACCCATAACACAGCTCTGTTTCTTCTTCACGATGTTTTCCTTCACCCTCTAAGAGTACTGCCATAGCTACATCATTTTTTTAACAGGAAAATCCTGTAGTGCATGACCGGTTTCGATCCTACGATTTTTTTAATGCTTTTTAATTATTATTTTTTTAAATGGCGTGATGACATTATTTTTCTGAAAATGGTTACATGATTTTGACACGAGTTAGGGTTACATAATTTCGGAGCTCTTAGCTGTTTACATTTTTAAGAAAACTTGTACCACGACATATTTTTGAAAATTACGATTTGCATTACACCTTATTGCTGCGTAAAGCTCCTGTGTGGTCTGTCTGTCTTTTCATCTTCTTACAGTATTTTTATTCGACGACCGATATGGCGGCGCGGCGAGCGAAGGTCGGCCTGCGACGCAGGAGGTTGCGGGTTCGATTCCTGCCTTTGGACAAATGTTTGTACGATCTGCAAATATTTGTTACACGAGTGTTCTGGGTATTTTCTATGTACTTTTAATAAAAAATATCTATCTATTTATTGTATTCTTCTTGTATTGTATAACCTAACACAAGCTCAGCTTAGCTTGGGGCTAGATGATGTTGTGTGGATTGTCTAGCATTATTATAATGATGAGGATCATCGAAAAAATAGCTAGGAACCCAGCCGAGTTTAATTGTTGCCAGATTCTTCTAAACTGGGGCGCGCGGAACTGGCGTAAATTTCAAAATGATTCTTGAGATTTTATTGAATAAATATATTGGTTGATATTGACATGGTGTATTATGTAGAGGAGAAGGTGGTAACGTGGCCCCCCACTTTATTTTTGACTTCTAAAAAAATATATACTTGCATGAGAAATCAGATTAATACCTCATAGCGTTCCTTATTCATCTGCCTACACATAATATAAGGTGAAATAAATGAAACTATCATAAATTAATCAAAAATCTATGTATTCTCAAGAAATGCAAAATTGGCATCTTGAGATTAGGTGAGGGTTATATGGCCCCCATATTATAGCCCTCCCTATATGGCCCCCTTTATGGGCCATATTAAATTTATTAAGCTTATCGACAGAAGTAGCAGATGTAGTATTCGCCTTCAGGACCTGCACAGTCGATGTGAGACCATAAATTGCAGCTCATGCACTGAATACACTGTTCTCCACGTTCATCGCTAAAATAATTCGCGTCACAAAATATGCAGGGCGTGTCTGAGGTACCCGGTATGCCAGCTGTTTTGAAAACAATATAATTTATTATAAACAATATAATTAAAACGATTAAAAACAATATAATTTAATTAGGACATATTACTCATACATGTTATATGACTCATAAATGGGCCATAATTAAGGCACTGTGAGGGGGCCAAATTAAAAATACTACATAATCTAAAAACAACCCCAGTAAATATTAATATACAAAATGTTTTATCAATTTACCTTTAAAATCCTGTTGGAAAATGTATATCAAACACAACGTGTAAATCGCTAAAGCTAAAAGTCCGTATTTTCCAAAAAAAACAATTACATGAAGCGCACTGACAAAAACTTTACCTGCGCGTGTTTACTACTTGTTTCTAAAACAAAAGATGGGGATGCCCCCAGGTGGATTGATTGATAATTATATATGACAGGTCACTCGTGCCTTAGAATAATAACACGGAGAACCGAAGTACGTGCACGCAAATAGTAATCCTTAAAACGGTGACTGAATAGTCGCCGTAGGGCAATCGGCTCGTCAGTCGTTAACAAGGAACATAACTATCCTGTCGTCAATGTCAAGTGTTCGTGCGCACATCTAACACAATTTTAATTAAAAATGGTGTATTTTGTGGTGAAAAGCGGCTGTAACACCACAAATAAAGGCTGACAAGGTCACATTTTACCGGTAAATACTAACTATCAACTTGTATTCTTACGATAAACATTCATCAAAATATAAAAAATATTCGTCATTTTGAGAGACGCCATTGAAACTAATACAAAGCCAGCACAGAACTAGATCGAGATATATTTGACGTCACGAGTGTATTTTAGTGATGGGAAATATAAGCCGCGCGAAATCGAAAAGCATCGAAAAGCATCGATTAGCACTTTTATGATTAGGCGAACTTTTTGCAAATTTTTATAGTGGGTGTTATGAAACCTTCCAGAAAAATTTCCGCAAAGTTTTGCGAGATAGCGTTTTTCTATTTATGAAATATCAAGGGGGACCAATATATCTGCAGGGGCCACGTTACCACCTTCTCCTCTACCTATTACCCTATTACCTATGTCGATTTAAATCTATGTAGAATAAAGTCTGCCTGCGCCATGTAAACTTGCAGAGCCTTCTTCTATAAATGGTTTGTATCCTATTAATTAGGTAAGTATCTTTGTTTTTTCAGGAATAGCACAGGCACACGATGGTGCACAAATGGTTTTATATTGGTAAGTATGTCCAGCTGCTAGTAAGGAACATGATTTTAATTTCTTCGATGAGTTGAATGAGAGGCAGAATCTTCGTAATATAGGGTATTTTTTTATTAGTGCATACTATTCAAAGAATATGTTCCACACACAAAAAAAATACATGTACCCACAGAATTATATTTAAGTAGAATGAGTTCGTCGAATTGTATGGAAACCGAGCGTGTAACATTTTGCGTATTTGTATTTTACACACAAATGTATTTTTGTGATGAGAAACATAAGCCGCGCGAAAATAATTGATTTAAAAGCATCAATAAGCACACGGCAAACCGATTCTAGGCACTGGCATACCACCACACCGCCCCCGGTTGGGAGCAGACTGAGTTTCGCGGCGAGTAAAGAGGTTCTCAGCCCTTACTTAGCCCGTTTTTTCGGCACGCGAGGTACATACACTCACTCATTCTACTCAAATATAGTTCTGTGCATGTACCCAATGAATTTTCAAAAAAGGGGAAGTATTCAGTATTCAGTATGGGTTAGTTCTGCTATGCACGATTCCCGCTATGCTCGGATTTAAAATCAGTATTCATTTATTTATTGCAGTGTTACATGGTTAAGTGTTAGATTAGGAACACAATGAACCCTATTTAGGGTACAGCAACAGTTTGGAGTAGAAGCGGACCGATATTTATAGATTTAATTTGTGTAGGTACAAATTATAACAATAGATATTCAATTAATAGACAAACTAATAGATTATAAATTGATTTAAGTATGCGCGTTACGTAAAAAAAAAGTATTACGTTATCGATTTAATTCAACAATTTAGACAAGAAAAGAACAAGTTACGTCAAACGTTAACTTTATTATTTTATTGTTTTATTCTGTTTCCTTGTTTAATATAGGTCAATAAGCAATTTTACTGCAGTACCATTAGAAGATGCTTCAAAACTACCTTTCGACATAAAATGTGATACATGGTTGTTTTGCCATGGTTTAAATGGATCGTTGGACAAAAATACCTCACAAGAAGTTCTAAAGGGTATGATTAAAGAAAAAGAAAAGAGCGGCGTATGTATCAATGTAATGGCTATGAACTGGACCAAGGAAGCTAGCATCGGTAATGCATCTAGCGAGTTGGAGATCAAAGCGGCGTATGGGTTTGTCGTGCAAAGAAGTTTGTTGGTAAGTTTTTTGCTGATCTACAATCAGATATGTTTCCAAGCGCTGAAAGTAAGTAGATGAATAATAGACATAGGTATTCATATTTTAATTACCAGCTAATTAGTCTTGTGCTTCTGTCCTACGTATATATACCTACGTAGGTAGGTCAGAAGCTAATTACTATTAATTAGCTGGTTTTTTGAAGCGCTTCTGCTTCAAGTTCAGGCAAAATGTGCTTTCCTCTGTCCACAGAATATATTTCTGTGCCTCTGTCAGTTTGTTGGTATGTACCTACCTACTCTTCTACATGAGGTACAAAAGGGCAAAAAGAGGGCTACTGGATATCTCCTGAAGTCGCCTAGGTGTTATGAGATTGTTGTAGTAGTTGGGAGATGGGTCGTAGATATGGATATAAAAAGAAACAATTAGAAAATATAAACTTGACTTGTTATTCAGAGTACGAGGCAGACATTACAGCGTAGAAAATACAGAGTATTAATGCAGTGTTGCCAACTTATCACAAATAAAAATTACCACAGATAATAAAACATATTATAATATATGTTTGTTGGATTGCCAACCGCTCCTTCTTATTAGAACCATAATCAGGGTTCTAATAAGAAGTTCTAATAGGCTGACCATGTATTTTTGAGTATGTCTAATAGTACTTCCAATGGATTAACAGATATCGGCCATTTTGTGATGCGAAAACCACTCTTCGAAAGGTGAAAACATATCGTGAGGAAACCAACATGTCCAGGAACTAATTAAAGAAATCTATCCGTTTGGGACCGGCGCGGTATTTTACCGTCAGAGAGTAAAAGTATAATAAGTGCAGTTTCATTGTATCCCATATAATAAATAAATAAAGTGCTACATTAAAGTCTACCTACTGTTCGCAGAACTATTGGGTTATAAGCTGAAGTTATAAGAGATGCAAGACACGCTTGACATTGCAAGAAAGACACTTTGGTGAAATTCACAGTATCAGAACAACACTACTTAAAAACTATTTTGTTTATAAATCTATAGGATGGTAAAAGATAACGGAACTATAAAAGGCAATCTATACTAATATTAATAATAATATAATATTAGCCCCCCAAAGCCCAACCCTTCGTCCGTGCTAAACATCTAAGCCACGTGGGGGGCGGACACTTGCAATAAAATAACTAAGCAAGTCACTAACAGGGCAATGGCAAACCCATCAATATGGACAGTCGTAAAAGTAAAGTAAGTATATGGTCGCTTCCCGGGGGCGATCGCCGGGGCGCGTCTGGAGCCGATGCTGGGCGCTACAGCATGCAAGCCATCGGTGGCGAGGGTAATGGGCGGTCCTCTTCCGGGGAACCCGAACAATGTGAGTCCAACAGGAGGTATATCCTACGACCACTGACTAGAAGTCGGAGCACATCTCGAACCGGCACTGTCCAGCGTAGCAGGACGACACGTAATGAAGAAGTTATGCGGCTTGCTTCTATTGAGGAGAGAAGCCAAGATAGCCGAACAGATAGGGCAGAAGAGGCTCAGGATGCCCTTTCATCTTTATCCTCACCTACATCTCTCTTTCCATCTCTTCCGTCTTCTCCTCCTTCATACTTGAACTTTCACTCTGAAACTTCTTCCTATATTTCTCCTTCGCCGAAATTTTTGGCTGTACCTGGTCAACCCAGAAAACTGTTAGAACAATCGAAAGACACACAGGACATCAATACTAGAAAAGCTAGTCTGGCTGAGGATGTTTCGCAGGAGGCTTCGGTCACACAGCCTGCGACCACCAAAGCTGGTAAACCAAGAGTGCGCATGAAGTGGGATGCTGAAATTAATACTTTCATCATGCGCACATATTTTTACGTAACTAACTTAGAAACAGATAAGACCATGTATTGTAAGAAACTTTTTGATCAGTTCAAAATAAGTTATCCAAATTTTAAAATAACATCTCAGAGAATTGCTGATCATAGAAGAGTTATTGTTCGGAATAAACTGCTTTCAGAAGACGAAATTAATAAAATAAAACAGGAAGTAGTAGAACAACTTAAACAAGAAGAGGAAATAAATAGAATTTTGCCTATATCATCACAGTTAGTAGAAAATTACAGTAGCACGTCCGCATCTTTAGATTTTCCTACAACTACAACTCTTCCCAGCCAAATGACATCTTTAAATATACAAGAGTCACCCTACGAATCAAACCAAATAACGGTCCCAAATAATTTAGATCCACAAACATTGGATTTTACCGATACTTCGTGTTTAGATCCGACAGCGGACAATTACATCCATGAGTTACTAAATCAATTTCAAACTGCTCTTCATTTGTACTCGGATACTGATCCAACTTATAGGCCTTAGAGAAAAAAAAAAAAACCTATATAAAATTGTTTACGCTTTCAACCAAGAGATACTTAGTCGATTTTTCACCTCTGATTCTAATCTTGCACACATACACACACTAGTATACTGGTAGTGCTTTGGTAATTTCAACAAAATTAGGATACAAAATATCAACTAAACAGAACATACAACCGAAAAGATCAAAAATAGAAAAACCGTCGTGGCAGATTAGACTAGAAAACGACATCCAAAAACTTCGTGCTGACATTGGTAGGCTTACACAACATATTAACAACAATAGCAAATTTAGTAAAAAAGATCAATTTAATTTTTGAAAAATACAAAGTTCACTCTACTCATGTAAATGACGATAGAAGACCAGAGGAATTCTTGGATACACTTAAGCAAAAGCTTACTCTTAAATCCCAAAGACTAGCACGTTATAAAAAAGAATGATTTACCCACAGAAGAACACAGAACTTAAAAACTACTGGGCCGATATTTGGAAAAATGAAAAGGAAAACAATGAGCAAGCTTACTGTATTAAAATAGAGGAAAACAATGCAGAGGCACTAGAACAGATGGAATTTACAGCAGTATCAAAGTCAGACATAGAACCAACTACAAAAAAAATTAAGAACTGGAAAGCTGCAGGCATTGACGGAGTACACATTTTTTGGTATAAAAAATTTTGTGTGCTTCATGAAACACTAGGAAAAATAATTTCTAATATCATCATGGGATCTGAAGAACTGAGCACCGGTGGTCTAGTGGTAGTGACCCCACCTTCCGATCCTAAGGTCGTGGGTTCAAACCCGGTCGTGCACCAATGGATTTTTCTGTTCGAAAAATTTATGTGCGCAATGCCAGTGCTCTCATACGGTGAAGGAAAACATCGTGAGGAAACCGGCATGTCCAAGAACTAAAAATTCGAAAGACATGTGCCATCCACCAATCCGCATTGGGTCCGCATGGTGGATTAAGACCCAATCACTCTCGCCTGAGAGTAGGCCAGTGTCCCAGCAGTGGGAACATTAGAAGGCTGTCATGATGAACACGTAATAACGTACTTGTTAAAGACAAAAGGGATGCAGACAGAACCATAAAGGATGCAAAGAACAGTTAATAATCAATTCAACAATGTATGTAAAAGATCCCTTCATTCTAAAAAATTGTTTAAAGCAATCAACACCTACGCCATTCCAGTGCTAACTTACTCCTTTGGGATAGTTAAATGGTCTTTTACCGATATAAAAAAACTTGAAACAAAAACTAGAACCACACTAACTAAACATAACTATTTACATCCAAAATCTGCTATAGAAAGAATGAGATTAGACAGGACAAAAGGTAGAAGGGGTCTTATAGATCTTCAAAATCTTTGGGTAGGCCAAATTCAAAACTTGCGAACATTTTTTTATGAAAAATCTCTGATAAAAATTTCACTCCAATAAACTTTAACGATAAAGAACTGCAATTTAAAACTTCAAATGAAAATGAAAAGGAAAAAACTACTAGATTTTTATTCCCAGAAACAGAAGGTTTCATGGTTGCAATCCAAGAGCAGGTAATAAACACGCGAAACTACAAAAAGTTTATCCTCAAAAGCCCTGACAGCCAAAATGATAAATGTAGAATGTGCTATAAACAACCTGAAACCATCCAACACATTACTAGTGCCTTTTTTTTTTGTTATTAACGCGGAGTAATCTGCAAACAGACATCCTTTCGCATGAGGGTGCGAACAGGGGTGTGTGAGGTTGTCCGACTAAAAAAACGTCGGACGACTCACTAAACCTCTTCGGTTGCCAGCCTTGTTTGGGTCAAAGAGATCCCCGAACTCCTAGGATCTCTGGGGTTCCCCTCTCACAAACTTGCTGCGGCCGCAGCCCATCCCGGGAGTGGCAAAACACTCCGGCACATCCTCGGATGCGACGGCAGGAACACGCAACTATGTTACTGCCGCCCTCCCTGGGTTTGAGTTGAAAACCCTTTTTTTTTGCAGCTTGCTGCGCTCGCCATTGAACTACATATTACAGGCTGCTAACTTAAATTGAGTTGAAAATCTCATCAAAATGTCTGATAAGTATCCAATTTTTTTAGCGGGTCGCTGCGCTCGCCGTTGAGTAGAATATTACAGACTGCTAACTTAAAATGAGTTAAAAAACTCATAACAATTTTAGATATTTACGCAGATTTTTTTCGCGGCTCGCTACGCCCGCCGTTCGACTGTGATGCATTCGAAACTACTAGCGTAAATTTTAAAAAAAGTTAAAAACCTGATTTTTTTCGGGGCTCGCTGCGCTTGCCGTTGAACTAGGTACATATAAATTGGGTTGAAAAGCGTAATTTGAGTTGATAAATCATAAAAATGTAAGATATTTACAGAATTTTTCGCGGCTTGCTGCGCTCGCCTTACAGTGTGAACGAATTCAAGGTTACAAACGTAAATTGAGTTGAAAATCTCATACAAACGGAAATATGGACAGAATTAAAATTATTTAACCATAAAATATTATTTCTAAATATTGTAATTTTAGGTCTATCCTGGCAGAACTTTGAGTATGTGACCCCCCCCTCCACTCAAAGGCTGGATCCGCCCTTGCCAAAAACTTGCAATCAAACACAAAATCATCATAAAAAATTACTACCCTACTACAAATATATTCCTAAACCTGTGTTAGAGAATGACTCTTATAGAATTTATTTTGACAGAGCGATACTGACAGACAAGACCACACATTTCAATAGACCCGATCTAACCCTCTTAGATAAAAGTAATAACACGGCTCTATTAATTGACATTGCTATACCCAACACACCTACAGAGCACCATTGCTGAGAAACTGTCCAAATATGTTGATTTAAAGAACGAAATCACTCGCATGTGGCGCCTCAACAAGGTTTCTATAGTCCCAATAGTATTGTCCTCTACAGGTGTAATTCCAAAACAACTATTTCAATCTCTTGCCTTATTAGATCTTCCTAAACATACGTATGCTCTTCTCCAGAAAGCCGCTATTTTAAACACCTGCAGAATTGTTAAAAAATTTTGACAAACGGACCTTCATAATGAAGGTTCATTTGGACATAATTAAGTAGACAATGATATGCACTTGGCTTAGGCCCGTGCACTTCAGTTAATCCGGTTTCTAGTAAACCGAGTAGATTAAAATCTAAAAAATAATAATAATAATATTATAAAGAGAAGATTTGTATGTTTGTATTTTTGTATTTTTGTTTGTTACGAATAAACTCAAAAACTACTGGTTCGATTTCAAAAATTATTTTACCATTAGAATTCTTCATTATTCCTGAGTAACATAGGCAATATTTCATTTTAGATAATAATAGGGATCCCTACTAAAACTTCAATAATGTAACTCAAAGTGTAAAAAAAATTTCTAAAAAATGTCTTTCATCGCATGCACTGCGGAAACTATTGATAATAGAACAAAAAAAATGTTCTACAATATTATAGAACATATTAATATCTACAAAAAAAGTCAGCAATACCATATGTCCAACTATTGTAGTTATGTAACTATAACTACTTTTTTACATTTTAAAAGTTAATAGAAATGCCGACCAAAATCAGACCATGTATTCCATACCTTTATATTAATCCTTATCCAAATAAATCATATTCAAGACTGTTTCAATACCTGTAGATAACTGTTTGAATTATTGAAATCAGACATTCCATTCAAAAGTTATGACGCATTTTAAAAATGTCAATCTAAACAAAATACTATGCAAGCCCGCGCCCGCGCCCGTGGCCAGAGAGGGGCGTGCACATGAACTATGAAATAGGTAGTCGCGCGGCTAAAACGTGCGGTCGGCTCCTACCTTTAGAATGACTAGCGACCCGCCCCGGCTTCGCGTGGGTGCTTAAGTTTTTATTGCACCCGTGCAAAGCCGGGACGGGAGTAACTAAATATGTAGGAATACGACACCTGACATGCACAGTCCTACCAGTTATTACTCTGTGGTCCTACACAGGCCTCTGAATAACTGCAACCCGTAGGTAGGTATTAACGCTATAGGCGCTATATTATGAGCCAAAGTGATTCTAATTATAAAATATATTTCAGGTTGCGAAGACAGCTAGTATTGCGATAGCAGATATGGTCAAAAACTGTAAGTTTGACATAAAGAAGTTGATTTTGATTGGATTCTCGCTAGGAGCTCACCTATGTGGAAATATTGGCAGATACCTTATATCACTGGGCTTAACAATTTTTCGGTAAGCGACTTGGCTTCACCTAAAAATAACTCAAGGGCAAGTGCGTTCTTTTACGTGGCAACCAAGCAGTTTTAGCCAAAGACCCGAAATTGAGGGTAGGCGTAATTGTAACTCCTAAGAGATCGAGGTGATCTTCTCCAGATACCAGTACATCTCGGAAAATAGGAATTAGGAGTCTTGGAGAAACTTACTTTTTTTCGCTGAGAAAAGACATGCTTGAGTTTTTAAGGCGTTGAACTTGACCAGGAATCTCCCCAATCGGATACAGCTTTGAGAGTCAAGTTCAGATTTAATTTATCTGTGTCAAGTAAAATGTTTTATGAAATAAACACGTATGCGCGGTTTGTTTCGAAATACAGATAGGTACGATGCTAGTGGGCGGCTTAAAGATTTCGATGCCCACAGCGGCAGCGAATATCTACCTACCTATCCTGTATTTTTTTTTTCAGACTTATTGGTTTAGATCCATCAACCACGAGATTTTTGGGTCTTCCTTTCTTTACTCCAGTGAATAGAAACTGCGCGTACTTTGTGGCACTGTTTCACGCATCCATCACATACGGCACGACGGATGTCTCTGGACATATTGATGTTTACCCAAACTGTAACAAACCTGTGCAGCCAGGGTGTCTAACAGGAACTTACCCTTTTTTCAGTCCAGAAGGTAGTACAATAAACCGCTAACTGCCAACCCGTCAACCTACATAAAAAAGTCATTTGAAACACTTTATTTACGAGATTCTACTTTTACTTTACCTGATTGGATACCTATATTAGGTACCTATCTGTGATAAAACGATACTTGTTGCACTGGTGGTCTAGCTAGTGGTAGTGACCCCGCCTTCTGAATCTTCTGATCCTAAGGCAGTGAGTTAAAATCCGGTCGTGCACTTTTCGGATTTTTCTATTCGAAAAATTTATGTGCACAATGCCAGGCTCTCATACGGTGAAGGAAAACATCGCGAGGAAACCGGCATGTCCAAGAACTAAAAATTGGAAAGACATGTGCCATCCACCAATCCGCATTAGTTCCGCGTGGTGGATTAAAACCCAATCACTCTCGCTTGAGAGTAGGCCAGTATCCCAGCAGTGGGAACATTAGAAGGCTGTCATGATGATGATGACCTATCTACGAGTAGTAGTTATGTGCCTCGGCAATTTTAGTGTTTTTAAACTAAATGCGGCCACATATACAGAAGTACACCTATATCACTACTGTGTGGGTTCACTATATTGTATGCGACCAACATCCAGCCACATCCAGCCATTTATTACCTACCAACTTAGTAATACGACCGATGTGGAGCAGCGGGCGCAGGTCCGCAGGTCTGTGTCCGCCTGCGACGCGGAGGTTACGGGTTCGATTCCCGCCTCTGGTCAAACGTTTGTACGATCTACAAATATTTGTCCCGGGTGTTCTGGGTATTTTCTATATATAATAAAAAATATCTATCTATGTATTGTATTGTAAGTATACAGTGTTATTCATTATCAACCCAACAAACTTAAGGGATAGGTTCCACACATAAAAAAAAAATATGTATCTATATATATATTTTTTTTAATGTATATTTTGTCTTAAAAATCCCAAGTAAACAAAAAAAATCGATTTAAGGTTTAAAAAAATATAGGTACATATTTTTTTTTTTTTGTGGAACCTATTCCTTAAGTTTGTCAGGTTGATAATGAATGACCCTGTTTTTCAGTCACCCATAAACAAACACAGCTCTGTTTAATAGCAGCTTACCTTGGGGCTAGATGATGCTGTATGGATTGTCCAGCATTATTTATTTATTATTATTATTATTGTAAAAAAAAAGTAAACGTCATTTATAGGTCATTTTTATAGGATTATAGAGTATAATACGCAATTATTATTTTCCAGATATGTGCAGCCACATTTTCGCCGCACGTCAAATACCAGAAATGGTGAGTCAAAACAACAATCTGGTGGCTGTCAAGGCAGACAGCTGCGATGCATGGGTGAAAGCTGCAGGTGACTCTACAGATACCATCACTGTTGGAATTAATACTAATACAACGTAAGTTTTTAAAGTACTACGTTTTTGACATACTTACATTTACAAAGGCTTCTTTTTTTCTTTTATTTTTTTATCAAAAACGTTTAAAAACTAACCTTTTACAAAAATTCAGCGATTTTTCGCTTGTTCTATTACTAAAATGGTAACCAAGCGTAAGGCCCACTTAATGGTAAGCGGTCGTAGCCACAGAACTAGATCTGTAGTCGTAGCCTATGTATCTACGCTTGCAACATCAGAGATATCGAAAGCCTCTGTGCCTGTAATTTCACCGGAAACCACACTCTTTAAACCGAAACACAGCAATGCTCGCATTGCTGCTTGGCGGCAGATATAATGTTAGCAGGCTGTTACTGTAGAATTTAAGGTTGCCATTCGTCCCGATACGTCGGGACATGTCACCGTTATGAACAGTGGGGTCCCGACGTCCCGACAAGCTCTAAAGTGTCCCGACATACATAATCGAGTCGCGCCGCGCAGGACGCGCAAGCAGGGATTATTCCCATCTGTCACCTAGTTTTGTCACCTCGAGGTGACAGATCACCCTGTCAATAATGAGAACGAGAGGATATAAACTTCTGTCACCCGTCACTAACAGGGAGAAACAGACCTGTTTCCTGCATGTCTTCCAATTAAAAAAAATATTTAACAATGTACATAAAGCTGTTTTGAAATTATAGGTAGGTACACTGGGTACCGTTTACATTTAAAATTTAAATAAAAATCAGAGGAAGGGAAGTGTTTTTGATATATAAATAGGTACAATAATTTACACAATAAATTATTGAGGTACTTAATCATCACACCAGATACACAGTTAATAATAGTTGGTTGATAAGGATAAGACACAAATTAAATAAAAAGCTAGGCAGGAAAACAATAAATACTTAGGTAAATCTATCAATGATTACATCATTTTGTTCTCAAACATGCATGATCTAATAGCCATAGATAGATATTTTACCTGGTGGTAGGACTCTTCAGCAAAAGTCCGTCTTGGTGGGTACCACCGCAGTGTCAGATATTCTACCTCCAAGCAGTGGCGTGCAAGCATTACTGTGTTTAGGTTTGAAGGGCACTGTAGCAAGTGAAATTACTGGCCGAAAGAGACTTAAAAACAATGTCTCGGGGTGATAAGCGCAGTGCAGTGCTACGCAAACACTTAAAAACTTTTAAGCTTTGGGTGGCACTGCATCTGTAATAGTCAGGCGTGGTGCTTAATATCAGGTGGGCGCCTTGATTGTCCTGTCACTTGCTGACATAAAAACAAAAGCACAGCTAATAGCTTTTCACTGGTCGTCCTTGATAAGCGCGGTTATTACATCTTAGTCTGTAGAGGTAGTTAGGAAGTCATTATACTTCCCTAGTTAAAGTTAGTTTATTTTACGATTGCTAGCCTGGTGACATTTATTTCTAAAAAGTAAGTAAATTCGTGTGAGTCAGTGGCCAACTCTGGTGGCAGAGTTTTTAAGCCGCCCAAAGGCCTCTGTCATGCATGGCTTAATAACTTTGAACAAGCTGGAACCGACTGCTTAACGTGCCATTCAAAGCACGGGAGCGCTCAGTTGAAATTGAATGTTGAACTGTGATTTTTTGGAAGACAGATGAAAATAATTATTTAAATGGAAACAGCAGCTGTATTAAGTATACAATTCATGAATGTTTATATTATACATGAATAAAGGTGATTATAAATCAAAACTACATATTTTTGCTTTTACACCTTTTTTCCTAAATTTCAAAATAATAATCCCATAAATTTAAATAATTAAAAAAAAAAATAATAAGAGTAGTAGTGACTGATAGTTTGGCAATATGTAATTTTGTCTATTGTAATACTACCTAAACAGATTGAATGTACATAACACAGCTTTTTTTAATTGAAGGTCAAGCAGGAATTAACATCACCGGTCACTAACAGGGAGACATGGTCTATGTCATCATGTATCTCTAGCTAGATAGCTAGAGATACATCAGATGTGTATGACATAGTTATACATACTACTTACCTGGAATTTTTTTCCATGATTTCTGTTACATGCTGAAACAAAAAATGACCCAATTTTTAAATGCCCCGACGACGGGGCCTTGGGGATTTATGGCAACCGTTGTATGTGTATATTAATAATACCTTTAGATAACTTAATAATACCTTTAGATACCTGAGTAGGTAGGTACTGAATGCAAATGTGAAAGTTTCTTAATATCTGATATTTTATTTGCAGCGCTCGCGGTTTATACTATATGCGTACAGGCAGTACACCACCGTGCGGGTTAGGGGCGGCAGGCTTGCTGCCATCCTAAGACGTGAAGTAAATATTAGCATGAAATTTTTGTGTCAGCAAATAACAGCATCTTGCGTTGCGCGTCGTAGCTGAACGAGCAGACTGCCCCTTAATGTGGCAGCTGATTCAGCTCCATTCTCAATTATAATAGGCATCGTGACAGCAACCAAGAATCGCTACGTATATACATAAAATATGTCTTCACCATATGAAAAAACATTCAAGGAATATACAGGGTGCTCCAAACATAGACAACAAGAAAAATTTTGATTCCCTAAATTCAGGGGTATCCAAAAATACCCCTGTATGTTCCGCGATTTTTAAAATGTTTATGATTTTTTAAATGCTTTTTTTGAGAAGATTTGGTCGAAACCGGTCCTTACCCGTGGTCCACCTTTCTAGTTCACCTACCACACATTTTTTTTCCCGTGGTTCACCCAGGTGGACTAAAGGTGGACCACGGGCAAATTAATTTTGGTCCTTACCCGTGGTCCACCTTGCACTTGCACCAGGTGTACCACAGGAAAAAAAACCCTGTAGTTCACCTCATTATTCGTTTTCAAAAATGGGTCATGGTTCACCTGAAAATATCTACCTACATTAGACTCGTATCACACATTTGACACATTTTTAGTTTTGATGACAGCTGTCAATTTGACATCAGTTATAATGATAGGTACTTTTGTTGACCTTTATTTTTGATGACAGCTGTCAAACTTCACTACAACTACACCTGGGTGTACTACCAGTCCACTTTGGACTGGTAAGGACTAAAATTAATTTGCCCGTTGTTCACCTTTAGTCCACCTGGGTGAACCATGGAAAAAAAAATGTGCCCGTGGTACACCAAGGTGAACTATAAAGGTGGACCACAGGGAAGAACCGGTCGAAACGTTTGAAACTGATAAAAAAAAATGGCTGTCCAATAAAAAAACAAAATATTAAAACTTAATTTAGGTAGTTAGATTTTTTATTTTTATTTCAGCAATTTTTGGGTGTCACTGTAGCTATGGTCAGGCGTAAAGCGTTTTTTTTAATTAGAGAGCCATTTGCAGATTATTTTAAGGCATTTCCTATCCTATTTAGCCTTACGAATGACAAAATAGGCAATAAACATTTACTTGGATCAAGTTAATTCAAGTTGCTAGCTTTGAGAATCTTCAAGTTAGTATCTTTAAAGGCCGATTTCAGCAAAAAAATGCTAGGAAGTTGATTATTTTATGCAGGATTGTACAACTCACTGAGATTGTTTTACAAGAAAAATGTTAGAAAATAACCTCTAAATTTTTTTTTTATCAGTTTTAAACTTTTACCTAACATTCTCAAAAAAAAAAACGAAAAATCGGGGAACATACATGGGGTATTTTTTTTCGGAAACCCCTGAATCTGGGGAATCTAAATTTTTCTTATTGACGTCTATGTTTGGACCACCTTGTATAAAAACCAAACCATATTCCTTTACATTAGATGCGAGGTTGATAGTATTTTTTTTTAAATAAAACTACAAAATACAGCAATCCGCTATAAAGGATCGTTCAAACTAACGCGGCGACGCGAAAGCGGAGCGAAAGCGGACTTTGCGAACGCTGTGTTGCCGCGTCGCGGTTACGTTTGGTGTGCAAGGCGCCATTGCTAAGCCTTTGCAGCGTCCGCCGCGCGGCTGACGCTTCCGCTCCGCTTTCGCGTTGCCCGCGCCGTGTTGGTTTGAACGATCCTCAATAGGTTGAACACCAATTAGAGCATTTTGGTTCTCTGATTGGTAGTATCAAACAAAATTGCAGAATTTTGAACCTTATTGCTAAAATTTTTGATTGAAAACTTAACTATGACGTCATTACTGTTATTGCTCAAAAACGTGTTTTTTTTACTACTAAACTATTAATTTCTGGAATATTATGTTATTTTTTGCATAAAGAGTCGATACTTTTGAACACAATAAAACAGTTTTTCAAAATCAGTCATCATGCCTATTGTATTTAAGGTGTATACATATAGCGGCTGATTGGCCTCCAAATAAGTTATTAGTCTTATTCTTATTCTCTTAGTCTTATCTCCTCTTAGAGGAATCAGTTTTATGTGCTCAAAAAAATACATGTCATTCATTGTCATTTTATTTGCAGTGTACATTCAAAAAAGTTGTACCTGTTTACTTACTATGTGAAAAAAAATAACAAAGTGCAGCTTTTTTCGACTGAAAATTTGATTCAACTTCTATACGACATAAATTTTGTCATTTTTCTTTCACTTAAATGTCGGCAAAGACCTTCAACTTGTACATTTGATGCTGTGATGCGACGGTTTTTTACGTGGCAATTAATTATTTTAAATTTTTTTGGTGGTATTAATGGGTGTTACCCTTCGAAGGTGGTCGCGCGGGTGACGGGAGGCAGTGTAACACCGACGGTCGTACGGGAAGGTTGTGCTCGTCTGCCTGGCGCGCTTACATATTTTGCTCCTCGGTTGGTGCGGGGCCGAAACGATACGCCCATTTGTTCAAGGTCATCGGCTACAGTTAGCACCGTTATAATTTTATATTTGAATTATCATTTCTACTAACAAGATTGTCATTATTAGATATTATATTTAGTAACTATGGACATTTTTTCTGAAATAAATAGATTTTGATTTGAAATAGGTATGTTTTTATTTATTTACTAGTACACTTGCGTTATTTTATTTTAGCAAGTTTTTACACCTTGTATATTTTCTAAGCGTTTAAACCTTCCCTGGACTCCTACAAACATTTAATTACCAAAATTAGCCAAATCGGTTCAGCCGTTGTCGAATTTTAGCGAGACTAACGCACAGCAATTCATTTTTATATACAAGATTAGTTAGCCTCTAACGCCCGAATACAGAGAGCGGGCGCGGGCCCTCGGCGGCCCCGCCGCGCCCTGCCCCGGCCGCGGGTGTATTTTGTTTAATTTGTATGGACGACAAGGATGACAACACACTGAACGGGAGTATTACTCTGTGACGCGAGCGCGGGTCCGGCGGGTCTGAGTCGTGTCAGTGTGTTGTCATCCTTTTCGTCCATACAAATTAAACAAAATACACCCGCGAGGGGCCCACAACGTACACGGCCCGACCCGCGCCCGCTCTCTGTGTGTGTTGCGCTTATTGACATGACGTTTTTGACATTTATCTATAGGTACGATTTAAAAAACTAACGACCTCACGATCTTAAATATTGATATAGCGTTTGAGTATTCAGGCACAGACTGATTATAATTCAGGCATGATATAAGGTAGGTAGGGTACCTACTTTTTATCTATATTTTAGGTATTCTTTAAAAAACTTTAGGTACTGTTTTTACCTACCTGAAATAAATGCTATTATTATGATTATGTAACCATTGAAAAAGTCCGAAGAGAGGGAGAGGACACCATAACTCTAAATTCGGGCCATCTCTTCTATTACCTACCGAGAAGGCGACCAAACCTCTCAAGGTGGCATCGGGTTTCTGGTCCATAGGTCCCTCGCTGACAACGTCACTGAAGTATCCAGTGTGTCGACCAGGGTGGCATACTTGATAATCAAACTGACCGATAGGTATTCTTATACACACACCACCACTAAGGCTCATTTTAACATTATCATGTTTCGTTCATGTTCATTCGTAATGTGATCTTATAAAATAAAACTCAGATTATCCGACGAATCATCTATTATTTTATACAAATTCCATCAGGTTATGGGACCAGTGCGTTTTTACTGTGATTGTACCTATTTAATTTTGATCTCAAGAAAAATTTTAGCAAAAACACGGTTGGGGTGTAGCAAACGGGGCATTTTTCACGAAAAATTACATACCTAATTAACGTATAAATTTTATGATGTCATCGGATAGGTCTTGCCGAGAAATGAAACTTTAGTGACCTCTAAGTTCAATGACCTCGGAGCTAGCGATCAAAATGTATCCTTCATTTCTTTTGCTGCCAACCCCGACATGGATCGGTTAGGTTCGAAATGTATGCCGAAAGCCAGACGCTACACAGAAAGCGCGGCCGCCGCGCCGCGAAGCCCGACCGCAAGACCGACACGGGGACAGAAGATAGTAGTGCAATAAAATAGTGCGGGAGCCAGAAGCTCAGGGAGGTTCTGAGAGTGGTTTGTTCACACGAGTTTGAGGTGAAGCGAGGGGGGAGGTGGCGAGCGAAGCGAGCCGGCGACCTCCGTAGCGCACCCAAGGACTCTTAGGGGCGACCGTCTAGAGCTTCTGCCGGGAGCCCACACGGAGTCCAAAACAGAGTACCTCGACTTATATAGGTAAGGTTCAAAATGAGTGACAGAACCGATGGTGCGTGACACCCCTTGAAACGGCCAGTCCGTGGGATATCAACGTTTTTTTAACTTCTGCAGGTACGGCATTGACCATGACCTTGAGGTCAAGGGTCAATGACCTCATAAGTGACCCGTCGTGGTTCCCTCACCCTAATACTCCCGCATCCCCACCTCTGCCGATAGTGAGTTAGGGCGAGGTTTTTGTCAAAATTTTTCTAAAATTCCTATTTTTCCATAGCGCCCCGTTTGCTACACTCTGACCCGAAAGAGCAAACAGAACTTTAATGGAGAAAGCAAGATGCATGTTACAAGATGCTCGTCTAAATAAACAGTTCTGTTATTGTAAATCGTAATTTAATTGTTGTAAAGTATCTTTCCACTGATAAAATGCCCGCTGACATTTTCACAAAACCGCTGGTTAAGAAGTTTAAAAAATGTGTATCAATTGAATTTATAGATTTTTTAAGCTAGCGCGATGTGGTATATAAGTAGTAGGGTATGTGTTTGAGGTATGTGCGCGATGTGTTCGATGGGGTTTTTAGATGTTTAAATTGATGTAACTATTTTTATTTTTATATTATGTTAGGAAAGGACATAGATTTAATTTATACTTTAGCAGGCAGGTATAAGTTTGTTATAGGACGAGGTCAGCATCGTGCTGATCTGCAAATCCGATTTTAGCGAAGAGGATATTTGCAGTGGCAAGGCGCTCCTCTTCCAGTCACTCGGCAAGGCCGACCGAATGCCGTCCCGGCGGAGGGACGGAGGCGAGAATAGTCTCTAGGATATTATCACCCTGCTAAAGGAGACCGACCCAGACGACGTGCCTGACTTCGTCGCGAAGGAGCTGCGGAAGCTACCTAGCGTCACCCATGAGCACGTCGACGTAGTCAGGCTTGCTAAAGACATAAGATCGTTGAAAGCGAGCCTGGCCGATGTACTGTTGAAACTGGAGGAGTCGCAGAACACCATAGGTGAACTTCGTGCCGAGGTCGCATCACTGCGTGACGCCGCATCGGTGTCATCGGCTTCAGCTTCAAAAGTAAATTCACGACGTCGAGCGTTGAATAACGTGTCGGTGACATCTTTCGAGTCAGCGATATTCGAAGCGTCGCCGCCGGCCGCTGCTGACTTCAGCTCAGCATCGCGCTCCACCCTCCCGCCGCCCCGCGCCTCACTGCACCCGGGGCCGCCGTCCCCTGCGCCCGCGCCCTCCCCGGAGAGCGCGTACGCTGCCGTTGTCGCCAGCCGCCCGCTGCCCGCTGCGGCCCCACGGCCTGCGCCGGCGACACGCCACCAGAAACCTCAAAAGGCACAGGAAAACGATGAGGGCTTCATCAGGGTTGAGAAGAGAAAAAAGAAGGTGCCCCATCGTCGTAACCAGTGCGGAACCGCACCGACCGGACCGAATCATTTGCTGCGTCCCGCTTTACCTGCGACGCTCCTTTACGTGTCCCGACTGCACTTCGCCACTCAGGCTACTGATCTGGTGGAGTATATAAAGTTGAAATCCAACTTCATATCGAGGGTGGAGAAGTTGCATTCGCGCAACGACGTGAGTTTTAACTCATTTGCTGTGCGAGTACCAACTTCGAATCTCGCCCTCTTTATGAAGGAAGAATTCTGGCCGAAGGGTATCGTATTTCGGCGATTTCGTGGAAGGCTTCCTGACACCCCCCACTTCCACCCGCGCGCGGCACGTCGCGTCTCACTGTGCCTAATAAATAGTTTAGTTTTAATATTATAAAATATGTATTCTTAGTTTTAAGGTATTTATTTATATGGGCCGTAGAATAAGTATTTTACACCTGTAAATTTTCTAATGTTGCCTGAAATAAAGTTATATTATTATTATTATAGCAAAACGCCAATTTATAAATTAATTAATAATGAGTTGTTTTTTAGTTAGTTTTGTATGATACAATATCCTATATATCCTCGATAGAGCTCGTCCGGGGAAGGACTACCACCATACCTATTTCTGCCGCCAAGCAGTAATGCTCGCATCGCTGTGTTCCGGTGTGAAGGGTATGGTTTCCAGTGAAATTACTAGCACATGAGGCTTTCGATCTTAGCCTCAAGGTGGCAACCCGCGAGTGATACCTCTGGTATTGCAAGCGTCCATAGGCTGCGGTAACCGCTTACCATCTTGTGGGCCGTACGCTTGGTTGCCACGTCAGTGGTATAAAAAAAAAAACATGTGTTAGGTATTAGAGTACCTAGTATGCTTACCTAGTAATATTATATAGATTTGTATAGCCACAGGGCAGGTGTTAGAAATACCTTCGTGGTGAAAAAAGTAGAGCTTTGTCTTTGGTATGCGAATAAATATGACAATGAGCTGTCTTGTTCATGTCCCCGTTTTGTAATGTGATTATATAAAATAAAACTCAGATTATCCTAAGAATCATTTATTATTTTATACAAATTCCATCAGGACCTACAACAGATGCTGCCTAGCTACTGCTTCACGACGTATCGGCCTGGGAATGAACTTAGATAAAACTAAAATTATGATCAACGATCGTATTACCCCAGAGCCGTTACCGTCACCGAAACGCCACTTGAAGTTGTGCAGGAATATGTCTACCTAGGGCAGATTTTGCAGTTGGGTAGACACAACTTTAAGAAAGAGCTAAACCGGAGAATACAGCTAGGCTGGGCAGCGTTTGGGAAACTCTGTCAAGTCTTTTCGTCGCGCATCCCTCAAAGCCTGAAGACCAAAGTCTTCAACCAGTGCGTCCTACCAGTGATGACCTATGCTGCTGAAAAGTGGATACTTACGGTAGGGCTGGTTCACAAGTTGAAAGTCGCTCAGCGAGCTATGGAGAGAGCTATGCTCGGTATCTCTCTGAAGGATAGAATCAGAAATAAGATCATCCGACAGAGAACCATGGTGGTCAACATAGCTCAAAGGATAAGCAAGCTGAAGTGGCAGTGGGCTGGTCATTATATGCCGTAGAACCGATGGACGCTGGGGCAAACGTGTTTTAGAGTAGAGACCGCGCTTAGGCAAGCGTAGTGTAGGACGCCCTCCGGCTAGATGGAGCGATGACTTGCGCAATGTAGCTGGCAGAAAGTGGTTGAGGAAAGCCGAAGATCGAGCTCAGTGGCGCGCATTGGGAGAGTCCTACGTCCAGCAGTGGACTGCAATAGGTTGATGATGATGATAAACCATTAAAAAAAAAAGTAAGTAAGTTCATATGAGTCAGTGGCCAACTCTGGTGACAGAGTTTCTAGGCCGCCCGTGAAATGTATTATCATAATAAGATATTTTCTAATGTTCCCACAGCTGGGTCAACGCACCGGCTTTCAAACGCTAACCGATTGCGGGTTGGAGGATGACGTGTCTTTCGAATGTTTAGTTCTTGGACATACCCGTTTCCTCACGATGTTTTAATCACTGTTATAGAGCACTGCCATTGCACATTTTTTTTTCTAATAGAAAAATAATGTAGCACGGGTACGACCGGTTTCGAAGCCACAATCGTAGGATCAGTAGACGTAATTACAGAAAACCGTCAACAGAATTCCAGTACTTAGCAGAATCTAACATTTTTGGAATTGATAATAAACAGTCAAAATTTCACGAATCCATAATTATAAGAATTCAAGATTCTAGGAAGGACAACCCAGGGGATTTGCTTGTATTTTTTGTAGTTGGACTAATGATACAGTGGTGTATTATTTTTACAACTAGTTGAACTACTCAGTTGAACTACTGTATCGGAGGCTTCCCGAAAGGCGTACTGCCTCCGAAAATGCCTTTGAAGAGTTTGTTGCCTCCCGTCCAGCAGATTTTTACAAGAAGGGCATCAATAAACTGCCAATGCGTTGGCAAAGATGCGTCGAATGCATGAATAATATAATAAAAAAGTTAAAAAAATTTGTACTTCACTTATTTCATACAAAACGGCAATTTCATAGGTAAAGACCTAATATAAACATACCGACCGCTATTACTCTTTAGCATCTCTACTTATGATTAATGTAATGATACGAAATTACTTAAAATTATCCCCATTTTGATATATCCGTGATCCTGTTGACGTATTTTGACGAAAATACTTTTTTTTTTACTGTTTACTTATTTTATAAAGAAATTATTCTTTTAGTAGCCTTATCGCAAATTTTGGTGAACTTCTGGCTTTCTTTAGGTGTTGGCTTTATCATTTAATTAAACAAAACACCTATGCAAATAAGTCAAGAAGCGAGGCTATAAGAAAGGTGGAAGAAATAAATAGGAATTATTAACTGTAAAGTATGTTGGCCATGTGGGGCTTTATAGCGATATTAGGTAAGTTAATAAATTAATTATTTTACGAGCATTATTTTTTTTTACAATGAGTGCTTAATTTGTTTTTTTGGTAGGTAACACACATAGTGCACTCTGAGGAGTATCTGAGTATCCAGAATAAAATAAGATTGTAATGATGACGTGTAGGTAATCATATAATAGAGAGGGACCTGTTCTTATCTGGTCTGTGCTTCAGATAGACATTTCACATTGTGTGTTTTGTAGAACAAAATCTGTCTGCGCCCTTGTAAACTTTACAGCTATGTAATCTGTATTTTTTTCAGGAATAGCACATGTGGTAGATGGTGCATACATGAGATTATATAATAAGAAGTAAGTTGTCCAGCTAGTAAGGAACATGGTTGTTGAATGAGAGGCCGAATTTTCGTTATTTCGGTACCTATTCATAGTATGGAACGGCCCTCCACTCGATGGACTGATGACATTAAAGCGGTCGCAGGAAGTCGGTAGATGGTGAAAGCTCAGAATCGGTCGTCATGGCGCTCTAGCGTTCCCGTGCTTCGTAGGGCACATTAAGTAATCGGTTCCGGCTTTTTCAAAGTTTTTAGGCCATCGCAGAGGCCTTCGGGCGGCCTAGAAGATCTGTCACCAGAGTTGGCCACTGACTCATACGAACTTACTTACCTACTTACTTTGGGAGAGGCCTATGTCCAGCGGTGGACGTCTATCGGCTGATATGATGATGATGATGATGGTGATTCGGTATTCGGAATAATATATTCGGCCTGACTTCTCTGGTGCGGGCGGGCGGTGGGCGAGTGCCCGGTTGTGCACTGCACTAAACAGCATAAAAACAACAAAGCATCATGAGAGGACGGGATATTTGACGAGCTACTGAAAGCGGGTGTAACACCGGCCGGAGTCCTTCAGAAGCTTTTAATTTCGTTAGATATGAATGAGGGTGCAATGCAACGCCAGAGGCGTAGAACAGTAGCGTAGGTAGTGGTTCTGTTCTCTAATTAAGAAATATGACAGCCAGCACAATCTTGAAGAATTATAGACCCATTTCGCTTCTGAGCCACGTCTATATGCTGTTTTCTAGAGTACTTAACCAATCAACTCGCTCACGAGCGAGTACGAGTAAGTTTGACTGTTTCTTATTTACCTCCCGAACTCTTGCTGAAAAGGTAGACGAAACGAAGCACTTACCTACCACGAAGTTTTATGTACCTAAGTACGTAAAGTAAAAGTTTATTTATTTCCACAAAAAACAATGCCTTACAACTAATTGAGACTATTATTAGGTATATTGTATCAATCAATCTGTTTCCTTGTTTTTAACCTAGCTCAGCAAGCCAATATGATTCACTACCGTTACAAAATGCTGCAAGATTACAATACGACATAAAATGTATTACATTCATGTACACCCATGGCATAAATGGATCGATGGACGGAAATGTCTCACTAAATGTTGTTGAGGGTATGCTTAGAGAACAACGTTACAGAAATATAAATGGTGGCGTATGTATCAATATAATGGCTATAGACTGGTCCAAGGAGGCTAGCCTCGGTGATGCATCTAGCGAGTTGGAGATCCAAACGGGGTATGGGTTTGGTGTGGCAAGAAGTATGTTGGTAAGTTTTTGCTGCTCTACAATCAGGTTTTTTTTCAGGCTCTGCAGGTACGTAGATGAATAATAGAGCTATAGGTCAAAAGCGCAAGACTAATTTGTTGGTTTGTGAGTGAAGGAAGCGTTTTTGCTTCAAGTCTGGCAAAATGTGCTTTGTCAGTTTGTTGGTACTCATCTTCTACAGGTTGTATTTTACAACTGATCCAGACAAAAGTCAGTAGGTAAATAGGTATACAAGGTTTTACGACTATAGATTTATCGTCGAGGATTTTTGATATTACAGTTTGTTCCCACAGCTGGGACCTTCCCTTAAGCGAGAGTGTTTGGGTCTTACCGCGCACCCAAAGAAGATTGGTGGGTGGCACATGTATATGTCTTTCGAAATTTTACTTCTTGGACGTGCCGGATGAATTGATATAGGTACTTATCACCGTAAAGATTGGAACACTTCCTACAAAAAGGGGTAAAAAGAGGGCTATCCGCATACACATATCCGCGTTATTAGATCCAATTTCGATGGTTTTTTTATATCTACCTTTGTTGGTCTCATAACAGTTTCGTGAAGATCTGATGAGAATCATAAGAGTGATGATGAGATAGCGCCTCGAAATGCAGTAAATTACTCACTAAGATTTCTACTTGATAGGTACCTACTTATATCAGTTAGCTAAACAACTAAACCCATGAACTTTTCAGTGGCTATAAGTATATTACGTGAAATCCACAGTATCAGAACAACACCTAAAATTATCAAAACTATTTTGTTTATAAATCTACTGCCTAGGATGCTCAAAGATAACTTTTACGGCATAGGTAAGTAGGTCCTATATAAGTTTTTTAATATCCCAAAAATGTTTCGACTCAAGCGGAACTATAAAAGGCAATTTATAACTAAGTACTTAATTGAATAGGTAGGATAGGAATACGACACCTGCACATGCACATGCCTACACAGGCCTCTGAATAACTGCAACCCGTAGGTAGGTACCTAGACCTATTGGTGCTGGCTGTACCTATGAGCTAAAAATATTCTAATGAAAAAATATATTTCAGGTTTCGAAGACAGCGAGTATTGCGATAGCAGATATGGTCAGAAATTTTAAGTTTGACATAAAGAAGTTGATTTTGTTGGGATTCTCGCTAGGAGCTCACTTATTTGGAAATATTGGCAGATACCTTATATTACTGGGCTTAAAAATTTTTCGGTAAGTGCCCTTACCTATAAAATAACTCGAACACGAAATTAATATTTATTCAAGATTTTCGTCTAAATTTTTAACTTTTTTATGACAGCAACTGATAAGACCGTGAAGTGAAGACCGGCCTCGATTCCACTAACATGTACTTATCTACAATACAACGGTTGACGTTGGCGTACCAGTAGTAGGTACTTGGTTTCAGCTGTACTTTAGTTTCAAGCACAGTTTGTTTTTTGCTCAATAACAAATTCCATCGCTAGAAAACACGATAGCAATGGTTGTTTCTGCGATCTGTCAAATGAAAAATATAAACAACAACACAGTACAGCCACTACAATTTAGAAAAATACGGTACATCATTTAAAATTGAAAAAGGACTAAAACAGGGTGATCCTCTATCGTCTCGCCTAAGCTTTTCGCACTCTTGAGGAAATTTTAAGGAGCTTAAGTCTACTCTGGGATTCGAGACGAAAGGCATTAACATATTTAAGGATATGTTTTTTTTATTATTGTTAATTTATTCCGATGGATTGTCTGGGAAGAAATTTTGGATTGGCTGGGACTAAACCTTTATAAGGAAATGATTTATTATCTATATTATAGGAAGAAAGTACTATAGCCGTCGCAGCATACTTACTGTATATACTTTTACCCTAAATATATTTTTTTCAGTATCCTCGGCCTTGATCCATCAGTCACGAGATTTATCGGTTTTCCCTTCTTTCCTCCACTGGATCGCAGCTGCGCGGAATTCGTGGAGCAGTTTCACACATCCACCACCTACGGCACGACGGACGCCCTTGGGCATATTAATGTTTACCCAAACTGTAACAAACCTGTGCAGTCAGGGTGTCCAATAGGACCCAACCCTTTTTTCAGTCCAGAAGGTATCTAGTATAATAAATCATTGATTGTGTCGAGGTATGGTATAAGTTCTCAAAGAGGCTCAGTTTTTCATGTTTTCAAAATATTGTTAGATTGCTTATTCCCTAGTAGTTCTAGTTCAACAAATCCTACGTGACATTATATCATGTTTAGGTACTTTGGGAAGAAATCACTCCTATAAAATCACAAATGGAAATTTCTTCTAACTTGGAAAGAATAAGGGGTTTTCGTCTAAAGTTATTAAAAAAAAAGCTGTCCTATTTAGATGGCGGTAGCTTAACTGGCGAGCCCAAGATAATGTAAGCACTACGTTTGGCGAGCTATGGTGAATGTGTGGGGAATTCAACATTGGTTGCTCCTGCTGTCACTGTCTGTCATACCACTGGCTGGTGTCAAAGTCATAGTACGTACTACGTAGTACATTAACTTTGGTCGTACTGGAGTTAAATTATTTTGCCTCAAGCAGGACATGAGCCCACAACCTTCCGCTTGACACGAGACGAAACAAAAACGGAGTTACCAACTTTTTTCTTGTTTTGATAACCTTTCCCAGTATGGCAGTAGGGCAGATAGCGACATCTGTCAAAGCAATCGGAACTACTGATCGAAAACCCCTCATTGAAAATACGTTCCTCCTCTAAAATTAGTCAAATACAAATTTGTCAAAATACAATTTTATTCCGATTCAATTAAATTCCTAAATAAATTCTTTGACCGAGGAACGAGCCAGCCCTTTGTCATGTCACAGAGTGGCGTCACATAAAAGTAATTTTTATTCGGTACTTACACTTATTTACGAGATTCGACTCTTAGGCTGCGTTTCCACCAGAGATGTGCGAGGCAGCTGAGCGGTACGAGGATGTGTAGCTTGGCTGTGAAACGGTGTGAGTTTTCCACCGGAAATATTTTGATTCTATAGGTTTCTATATGTCAAAGATTCTCGCACATTTCTGGTAGAAACGCAGCCTTACCCTTGCTCAGTGATTGCTTAATTACCTATCTACAGTACGATAATAAGCGCAACACACACAGAAAGCAGGCGCGGGTCGGGACGGGTCCGTCGCGTCGGGTATATTTTGTTTAATTTGTATGGACGGACAAGGATGACATCACACTGACACGACCCGACCCGCGCGCGCGTTCACTGTGTTGTCATTCTTGTCGTCCATATACAAATTAAGCAAAATTCACCCGCGGCGAGCCCGTCCCGCTTTGGCAATTTTAGTGTTTTCGATTTTTACTAAATGCCACCACACCAGCCACACGCGCCTCATCAGTCAACTTACAAGCTATAGTTGGTAATAATTATACCTAGTGGGCGTATAAATAAATAAATAAATAAATAAATAAATAAATAAATAAATAAATAAATAAATAAATAAATAAATAAATAAATAAATAAATAAATAAATAAATAAATAAATAAATAAATAAATAAATAAATAAATAAATAAATAAATAAATAAATAAATAAATAAATAAATAAATAAATAAATAAATAAATAAATAAATAAATAATGTTGGACAATCCACACAGCATCATCTAGCCCCAAGCTAAGCAGAGCTTACTTGTGTTATGGGTACTGATATACTTAATATAATACAATACACAGATGTATATTTTTTATTACAAGTAAGTACCTACCTACATAAAAAAATACCCAGAACACCCGGAAAAAAATGATTGCAGGGCGGGAATCGAACCCGCAACCACCTGCTTCGCAGGCCGACCTTCGCCAGCCGCACCTTATCAGTCGTCATATTAGTACTAATGAGTAATTTTATAATTTCCAGATTTATGCAACCACAATTTCGCCGCACTTCAAATACCAGAAATGGTGAGCGAAAACAACAATCTGGTGGCTGTCAAGGCAGACAGCTGCGATGCATGGGTGAATGGAGCAGGTGACTCTACAAATACCATCACTGTTGGTATTGATACTAATCCAACGTAAGTTTTAAAAGTAAATCTACGTTTTTGACATATTCGAAAAAAATATTTGCCCAATCCCAGTGCTCCAATCCGGAAACTAGCATATTATCTAAAAAATAAAAATTCAATAGACTCTGAATGCGTTATCTCCAATCCCCATTGGATCCGCATGATAGATTATATGAAATTATTTTACCAGAATTTACTTTCGAAAGTATGCCAGTGTCCCTCCCAGTTGAAAGACTTTAGAAGGCTGTTACCACAGGCTGTTACCACAGGCTGTTACTGTACAGTAGAAATTCAGAACATTCAGATTTCTCAGAACAGGATTATACATAACTTGTCTTGTAGATACATATGTAATGCTCACTAATGTAATTTGTAAAATAACTAGTTGCCCGCAACTTTGTTCGCGTGGAACTCGGGAACCGTAATTTTTTCCGGGATAAAAAGTAACCATGTCCTATTTCAGTCATCATCTATGTATGTTTTAAATTTCATCTACTTAGATGGAATTTAAAACAGTTAGAAACCGGTTCAGTGGTTGTCGAGTTATAGACAAACATCCATTCAAACATTTACACGTCCAAATATCCAAAGAAACATCGAAACTTTTGCATTTATAATATTAGTGTGATTGTGTGAAAGTTCCGTAATCTCTGATGTTTTATTTGCAGCGCTCGCGGTAAATACTATATGCGTACAGGTAGTACACCACCGTGCGGGTTAGGGGCGGCAGGCTTGCTGCCATCCTAAGACTTGAAGTACTTAGACAACCGTCACAGAGTCCTTAAAAAAATGTTTGTGTCACCAGATAGTTGTCTTTATTTTCTATGTATGCCTCTAAGGTTATTGGTTATATAGTATTAATAGTATTATTTAAGTGTTTTAATTTTTATCTCTTGTAGGGCGAGGTATTTACGTTTCTTGCGGGCTTTTTATTATTATTTTGTAATAATCAAGATAAACCTACCTACTAAAAAAATAATTATCAAATAATGTTTTGGATTTACATCACCTTATCCATTTATTCACTGCAAGGTATACTAGGTATTGCGTTTTTATAATCCCACTCTATGATCCTACCCTCACACCTTTATACACCCTTTCACTCACCATTACACACTTTCTTACTCACCCACATACCCTCACCTTTACATAGATACACCCTACACACACACGCTGTGGATTTCCCGCTGTGATAACCAGTCTCTTATGAGACTGGGAGGAACAAGGAAATCCACATGCACCCAACACACACACACTCTCACTTTCATACATAGGTACACACACACTATTTTTGCACCTATCAACACATCCACCAACTCACCCATAACACACTGTTATTAAAAATGTCTAGTACTTAGTTATAGAATAGTTTCTTATATATACCTACTATAGTAAGTACCTAGTTTAACTACTTTTTATTTTTAACAGCAATGGTATATCTTACTAATTTACTATATATACATTGGATTGTTAACATAATAAGCCTTAACATAAGCTTAGATCTGCTGTTTTCGCGGAGTGGGGCCTGGTGACCTGTAATACGGGTTCTTAACGAACCTAATTCAGGCACAGTCTTTCACAAAGTAATATATCATCAGACTGGCACTACTGTATACTGCACTAAGATTACCTTGTGAAAGTGAATAAATGAATTTTATTTTATTTATTTATTATTTTATTAGATATCGCAAAAACACGCAAAATGTAGATTAGTCAGTATTAAAATCTTATAACCTATGAGTTGTGAATAGCTCTTAGCTTCAGCGCTCGAAAGACAGCCTACGAACTCGCGATCAGGGTGAGGTAAGTAAATAAGGTGGGAGGTGGGGAGTGGCCATTCTGTACGTAGTACTAATCATTATCTGTTCTGTGCTTTAGGTTTATGACCTTGAAACTTGACATGGACGTATAGGGCGTTACTGTTGTGGCGTTACATATGTTTCTTAACTCATTGAATTTATATGACTGATTTAATTAGACTTAGTAAAGGCCCATTTACACCATACAATAATTGCATGCAAGAATTGCCTAATCAAATTGATTTTGGAACAAAAATATTCGAAAATGAATTTGATAAGGCAATTCTTGCATGGAATTATTGTATGGTGTAAATGGGCCATAATAGTAACATCAACGGCCGGCGCGTCAATGATTGCGCAACTGCATTTGAATTGAATGAAAACCTATTTGATCAACCTTTGATACAATGGCCGCCATAGATGTTCAAGTAATTAGATCAAACAGGCTGGTTCAAACTGGTTCAAATTCATATCGATTTGATTACTCATTTGATCAAAGAAGTTCTTTCACGCAGTATTTTGCCACAGACGACTTACCAACATCTATCGCGGCCATAATAAAAGACTTTTTACACTGTCGTACAAGGGTTATTCCCGCTCTAGGGACGAGACGGGGGGAGTCTCTTCTTCTTTTAATTTGTGGCGTCCGTCCAGCGTCCCGACTAAGTGACAGACATAAAATGTTCCTTCTACAATGTCACTGTTACTTAGTTAGTCGGGATGACTGATCGGCTGACCGTGTCGTCTACGCGGGTTGAGACCAACAAACTTGGTGTGGATAGCAACTAAGTCATTAAATAGGTACTGAAATATATTAAAGGTATTTTGGAGGAGCAATAAAACAGCGTGAATCAGTAACAGATCTAATGCCAGCTTTCTTAATGACGGTACCTACGTATTACAATTTCTAAACTACATTGAGTATTTCTGGCTTAACACCACAGGTACATGGTTGGATGGAAATCAACATTTAGTTGCCAACTTGGTCTGGTTGGCAACTAAACCTTCATGGTTGGATGTCATGTTTTTATCATTGAGGACGCTGCTGGTTTGTGACCGTGTAGAACGCCTTTAACCTCTTTTTCAACAAGTTTATTTAAATCACTAATGATAAGCAGTTGAATTACATTAACCCAAAAATTTACTAAATGGATATGACGTATTCACTAGAAATATAAAATATTATTTTATTTTAAATTACCCGTTTCTTTCAAGATATACCCTCTCTAGGTGGATTTTTTCGTAAAAGGTAAATCTGGGGGCACGGTAGTGGCCCCGCCAAGACGAGCCAAGCGAAGCGCAAGGTCAGGACACTACCTACCTTTACCGGGATATGTCAAATAGTGGACTCAAATACTTTAGATTTTATTGGTACCTATCTACAAAACCCTGATTTCGTCTGACTGACTCACTCACTCACTCACTGATTATCATCAAAATTCTTAGGGTACTTCCCGAAGTCCTAGAAAGCTGTATGGTGTGTAAGCTAGTATTAGTACACAAACAACAAAAATATTCTAAATCTTGGAACTTTTATGAGAATTCAGATCTACGTCTCAGGTGGCAACGCGCAAGTGATATCTCTGATGTTGCAAGCGTTCATAGGCTACGGTGACCGCTTACCATCAAGTGGGCCGTACGCTTTGTTGCTCCTTAGGTGATATAAAAAAAAAGTATGATGGTGGTAGTCCTTCGCCGGACGAGCTCTATCACAAAGAACTCTACTACTCTTAAAAAGAACTCTACTAGGTACTCTTCTACTTCGTATATTTTGTTTACCCCTTTTTAATATCTACTTATAGTTTTCTCAGCTTTAATATGGGCTTGACAATAATAAAGTGCTAGTTCTAAGTACCTCGGTATACCACACAATTCATTTTGAAAACACTAGCTAGAATATAATTTGAAACTTTCAACTAACCGCGTGTTTATTCGCTTTTGCGGTTGTCATAAAAGATGTTTTTTTATGTCAGCAAATAACGAGTATGCATACCTAACTATAACAGCTGTAGTGTCACTCAAATTTGCGTGGCACTGCACTGCGCTCCCCGCCCCGGGACATTGTTGTTAAGTCTCTTTCGTCCAGCAGTTTCACTTGCTGCAGTGCCCTTTATATCTAAACACAGTGTTTGCACACTAGGTACCTACTGTTTGGAGGCAGAATCTTTGGGACTGCGGTGGTATCCACCAAGACGGACTCTTGCTCAAAAGTCCTACCACCAGGACCTCAGCCCTTTTTAAGCTTTTAATGACGTTCTAATATCCAAATTCTTCACCTTTTATTACATTCTAACGCAACACACAATCAATAAAGTAGCGTGCGTCAAATTCAAAATCAGAATCCTCTTTTGACGAGCTGTACCTATTATAAAAAAAATAGTATAGGTGTATCCACGCTTAAATGCACCGTCCCTCTCGCATCTCGTATCATTATACCTACTCGTATTAGAGTATCTGCGTAATGTGTATAGGTATTACTCTGTGGTATAGGTACTTTCAGATAAGTATTTCTGATCTGCGCTGTGCAGGTATGCGTTCATTGTTTTTTTTTTTATAGGTACAACTGAAGTGGCAATGGCAACCAAGCATACGGCCCACAAGATGGTAAGCGGTTAACGCAGCCTATGGACGCTTGCAATGCCAGAGATATGGTTGCCACCTTGAGGCTAAGATCGAAAGCCTCATGGTGTCAGTAATTTCACCGGAAATCATACCGTTCACACCGGAACACAGCAATGCGATGCGAGCATTACTGCTTGGCGGCAGAATTAGGTCTGGTGGTAGTCCTTCCCCGGACGAGCTCTATCACAGAGAACACTACTACTCTTAATTAGATAGAAAGCCATATTGACAGATATATACCTATAGGCTCAGTCCTAGATACCTAAAGATACCTAAAGATAACCTTACCGTATCTTCATAGTGTGTGATACGCTTAGCGTATTACGCTTTATGCATGCATATTACTCAAATGCTATGGTCGTCGAACGTTATCAAGTCAGTTCGCTCCTGAACGCAGCGTAAACAGTAAACAATTGGAAAAATTTACGCACGGTCTCCGGACGCGTCCTTTAAAAGTTACCAACTCTACCTACAAATACCTACTAGTGATACCTATAACAATAAAACTAATAAAATAGTTGTACTTTTTTGTAAAGAATATTATTTATTCAGTGTTTTTTTTATTGACTACAAAATAAATATGTGTAGTGAAATACCGACCCTATTTGGGTTATGTATACTCGTTTTAATATGTGAGTTTTATATTATTCAAATAGATACCTACCTACTTACATTCTTAGTTAAATTCTTAGTAAACTTAATTAGTTTTTTTTAAACTTAAATTAAATAAATCAGTGGAATGGTTTCCAGCATTCAGAGTTCATCATGGCACGAGTCTGTCAATGCCCATCATTGAAAGTAGTCTAATAAAAATAGAGGTATTCCCGCAATCTGCAGTTTTCTAGTGCATACTTTTTATTCCCAAAACTGCACATAATTTGTGTTGTAAAATAGTAACACTACAAATTAGTTTAAAAAAATTTTATTAAACTCAAGTTATAATTTTAGGGTTGAATTGAACCTAATGAATCACAGACAAAATCAATTAGTCTTAATTTTTTACAGGTTTTACACAAACCGCAGGAGGCGCTTGGTTACGTTGTTATAAAGGGTAAGCAGATCATTTTTTGAAGGTCAATCGTAATTTAATAATTGCTTATTACATTTATGTACGCGTATAATCCTAAATGAAAATGTATCGAGGAAAAGTAAAGATATAAGTACTTATATAAGAACCTGCAGAAAAATCTACCGCGCAAATATATTATAATCACATCACACTAATCACTCTAAGTAGGTACAAGACTTACCTATATTTTAAATGCGAAAACATAGTTTTTTAAAAAACAAGCTGTAGGTAAGGTACTTATAAAATTTCTGAGTTTTTATGGTGATGGTTTTAAAATAACTACATGAGAACCGAAAGCTGATCAAAATAAATCCAACTTATATACATATAAGAAGTTCCCTCTGTACACACTGTTCATAACAAGTTCACAAAACATTCTTAAGATTTATAGTTATACTTGGGTTTTTTTTTAATTTCTTCAATAGGTATCTAATTTTCATTAATTGTTTATGCGAGCTCATAATATCGTCCAATCCAATGGCTATTGCGAAGCATCATTACGCCAAGGTCACCAGAAGTAGAACCAGGGCGACAGTTGTATAATCAAAACAACGTAATAACCGCTTTCTTGTATAGGTATTGTACAAGAAAGCTGTTAGTGCGGATAATGTTTAACGCAACATTTATAAGATAATTGTAACAAAAACGAGTATAATATGATCGGCCATGTATTTTTTTTTTATACTTACATCTGAAGTGGCATGGCAACCAAGGTAGGTACGGCCCAGATGATGGTAAGCGGTTACCGCAACCTATGGACACTACCAGAAGAGGTCTCACTCGCGGGTTGCCACCTTGAGGCCAAGATCGAAAGCCTCGCATGTGCCAGTAATTTCACCACTTTACTTTGCCGTAATTTTGATAATTATGACAAAGTACCTAAAGTTAAGTTTTTCTCAGAGGAGTGTAAAGTCTTTGGTTGTTTATTTATTTTTAGTGTTTTATGGCCATGTGTTTGCTCTGTAAATAAAGTTATGTTACCTACTTATACAATATTAGGTGACCATCAATTATAGGTATTTCTCCACTGATAGAAAATATGAAGGTCTGTTGGCCACTGACTCATACGAATTTGTTTAAGTAATTTGATAGAAAATAATAATAAGTTTACATTCTACAAATAAAATAAAAAGTAGGTACCTGACAAAGACTGAAAATAAATCATCTTTAAAGAGACATCATGTTTCAAATTTATTATTTTTATAAATTATCATATTATCTGCAAAAATTATAACAGTTGAGTAATAAAAGCAATTAATAATGACGACCGATGTGGCGCAGCGGGCGCAGGTCCGCCTGCGACGCAGAGGTTGCGGGTTCGATTCCCGCCTTGGGACAAATGTTTGTACGATCTACAAATATTTGTTCCGGGTGTTCTGGGTATTTTCTATATTTAATAAAAAATATCTATCTATGTATTGTATTGTATTAAATATATATCAGTCATCTAGTACCCATAATACAGCTCTGTTTAACAGTAGCTTATTTTGGGGCTAGATGATGCTGTGTGGATTGTCCAGCATTATTTATTTATTATTTATTTAATGATACAAATGTGATCAACATGAACGGCTCTAGAAAAGATCCTTGTGGCAATCCATCAGGGACAACCAATTAACTAGAGATATCAGGTAAGTATCATACTACCTTAGGTACTACTAGGCAAGATACCTACCTACATCTCTCTCTACATCTATATTTCCTCGTAGGCTAGCTGCACTACGACTTGCAATCGTATTTTTAATAATAAGAATCAAGTTATCACATGTGTCTTGTCTTGGTAGTTCAGATATAGGTAAATGGAATGAAAACCTTTGAGTCACACATAGAAAATATTGTATGGCAATAAAATTTTACAACTACGTCTTCAGTAGCAAGGAAATAATCAAACATACCAATCAATGCTGGTACTATTGTCCAACACGTGTGCGAACGTGTTACTAGATGTTAGAGACGTGTGGAACAGGCATAAATTACTAGCAAGTACATCGAGTACGTTATACAAAGTGATACTTTTGAATGAATGAATGAAAATTCTTTATTGTACTTACACCAAGCTTAATAACTAAAACTAAAGACTACAAGATAAAACAAAATGTATACGTACAATGGGCGGTCTTATCGCTAGGTAAGCGATCTCTGCCAGACAACCTTTGGATTACAACATTTGTTATTGTTATTGAATAAAACTCTGAGATACTTAAAAAAAAAAAAACGAAACGCAGCCAAATGGAAAAACATAACTTTGCGACATGCTATGCATGCTTAATGCTTACCTACTTATCATTATCAATTAACATCATTCTACGGGTGTCAGACAATGGATAAACAAAGTATTTGTATTGTGTAAGTGTTTGTATACTTGCTACTAATTATTCGGAATTTGTTTTTTAATGTTTTTTAATTTAGTGCGCTTTATATTCTGTAGAATTTTGTCAAAACAAAGTAATCGACATTGCGAGCGCTTACGTTATATCTCCAAGGTTCTTGAAAGGTTCTGATACGATTTTTTCTCACTATGTATCAAAAGTGGCTAAATCATACCCGTTCTACTTAGATACAGATGGATGAGCATACAAACAACTATGATTGTAGCACTACGCCATATCCTAGAAGTACCTAGACTTTAATTGCTCGTACTTGCATTGCCGCCTGGATATTGCAGTTGAACAGAAGGTTAGATTAGAAAATGTGTTCATTTCTGTTGGGCAAGACGAAAAGTATTATCTATACCCAGTCAGTTCCTAATGCTTAATTTAATTAACCTAATTTGTGTAAGGTAACGTACTCAAAGAGCGCAATACGTTGGTTGGTCTAAATAAATAAACCCAATGTTTAGTATGTAACTGAGGTAATTACTTGTAACTCACAATACGAAAACTCATCTAAGCTAAATACTGAACACAGCACAATACTTTTGGAACAAAGTGCAAGGCGAGGCGACATTAGTATCGTTGAGTTCAATTGACGTACATTTTAGACGACTCTTTATTGTTTTACGTATATTTTCAGGTCACTAGAAAGCTATTCAGCGACCCCACTAAACCAACAGCTGCCAAAATTCTTCACATCTTGTCTAGACCCTACTTTGCCCACTATAATATACACGTTTGGCTACCGAGGAAGATCAAACGGCCCGGCGACTAGAGCTGTACTCGAAGCTTACATAAAGAGGAAAAAAAGAAACGTTCTTCTTCTTGATTGGGAGGAAGAGGCGAAGAGTGGTGTGCTTGGCATACCAATAGGGTACGCTTTTCATGCGGTGCCGAATGCTAAAAAGGTAATCATCGTTATCTTACTCACGCCAATACGCAATATATTGGGTTAGTGTCAAAATTCTCTTTGAAGCTTCAAGCTCAGTCTAAAGGGGATTTAGACACAAAATCCCAAAATTCCCTTTGAAGGTAAATCTCATTTACAATTCTGTGAAATGTTTCAATAAAATACCTAGATTATTGAATTACTATTTACTTCAATAGTATAATTTCCCTTTGAAGAGAAAATCATAATTTTAATGCTATTCTGATTTTTCATAAAAAAATCTTAGTTCCTAACTAAAATGCAGATTTATTTTAAAAAACCACAGTATATTATGTATATTCCATCACAAAGGGATCTAACAATGAGGTAGGTGGCATTAATCAACAACTGGCTACAGATATTTTTTTTCTTTTATTTAAATAGATAGGCAACTTTACTGTAAATTGTTGACTGGACATTAATATTTCTGTTGGTCAGACTCTACAAACAGAGATATGGGCATCGGTTCAGTAATACAAATAAACATCGTAATCCAATTAAGTTTTGATGACAACACTGCAGGTTGGCGTTGAAATGGGCGAGGCGCTAATGAGGCTCCACCAAGCTGGTCTAAACATGGAAAACGTCCATCTCATGGGGCATTCATTGGGAGCTCATATTATGTGCTTCGCTGGCAAGAAGACCAGGGAAATGGGTCACGTCATGCCCAGGTAAATAATGATGCATCAGTATTTAACAGCGTAAACGCGGATTATTCCCATCTGTCACTGTTTTGCAATAAGGTCGCACATTAACTTTTTTGAAAAGTGCAATCGGTCAGTAAACGTCAGTAACGGTGAGATAAAACTTTTTCAACTAATATTCTATCTGTTTCCCCGTCATTACTAGTGGGACAGATAGACTTATTATGTCCCGCTATCTGTGTCGATTTTCCTAACACACTTTACTTTGACTGAACTGAAGTACGTTTTGATAAAGAACGTGCGTCGGGTTGAAAACTAAAAATAAGTAATTTGTATTATGTTTCGTTACTTTCTAATTATGGTTTTTAAACCAACAACGGTAACATGCAGTACAGTACAGATGACCTTACGATGCGTAAGTTACGCATTAAAGTTAGTGTAGACGCGTTTCTTTGAAAAATTATTCCGGGAAATAAAATAAAATTGATAAACCGCCGCTAATAGGAATCGTTTGAAAAGGTCCTACACAGTTAGGGCATAGGTATGCTTAAAAAATCCTGTAATAACACTTTTCAGAATCACCGGCCTTGACCCAGCTCGGGCACTCTTCGAAGGCACCTTCGCGGTCCAAAGCGGCCTGGACCGCACTTGCGCCAGATTCGTGGACATCATCCACACCGACCCCGGCGGCTACGGCACTTCCACTGCCACCGGAACAGTGGACATCTGGCCTAACTACGGCTCAAAGCCCCAGCCAGGCTGTCCTACTGGAGATTTCGATATGTTTACTCCTGAAGGTACACCCTTAAAAGCTCTAGAAGTCTAGAGAAGAATAAGAGAGTTAGAAATAGAATTGCTCACCCATTCCTTTTTCAAGCATTACGAATCACCTAATCAAGAATATCTATCATTATGACCATCCTTTATTTGCACTCTTTGCAGATTAGTAGATTAAACTGTGGACCAAAAAAAGACAAGAAGGCCACTTACACTAGGTAGGTACTAGGTACTATGTAGATAAATGTCCTTACCTAAAAGTTATTAAATTAAATGGTCGAATGGTTGAAGTCACGGTTTTCGGTCACAAACGGCCGTGACGAATTGACGATGCACAAATCAATTCATGACTCTTATTATGTATCGCCCATTCTATCTACCTCAAGGCTTTTTATCTAATAAGCCATTTATCATTCTATTTTCAATTTGTCCTGTTCTTGAGGAAAATAAACGATTGGTAGTCTATTAGTACGTCTATGTCTTCCGGTTCAATGTTAAAGTGGACGTGGTCAAACTGATAAGAACCAGAATTAACTATTTAAGTTTGTTTATTATAGTAAACTAGTAGACCCGGCGTGGTTTCACTCGCGTTATTTCTTTTGCAATTTTTCCATAATTTCTCACCGTTCAAACCTTCCTGCCATGAATGTTTGATGAATTCAATAACTATTAATTTTACGGTACAAATTTTTGACAATTCAGTTTAGGTCCTAATTTGAATCGCTCTAAGATTTCATGGTATGGGGGCTGGACTCCTATAAACATTTTAAGGACCAAATTAGCCAAATCGGTTCAGCTGTTCTCGACTTTTAGCGAGCCTAACGCACAGCAATTCATTTTTATTTATAAGATAATATTCAGGATACAGATTCTACACATTTTCTTATATCACATTTTGTGGTAAAAATTTCTGAGTAAGTTAATCGATAATAGTACATTATGGTACTAGTGTGTAACATTGGTGATTACCGCTGAGGCGCCATTGAGACCCGAGCCGTAGGCGAGAGTCTTAAGATAGCCGAGGATGGTAATCATCAATACACTACACACGTGTATCATACGACGTTTTTCAACACAATTGTGAATAAAATAACAAAAAAAACTCATAATAAAATAACAAAAAAAATCTATAACTCACTATCAATGAAAAAGTCATAATTTAATTAGGGGTGTCATTCTGTGCCTAATTGCGATGACCATAGAGCCACTTTATAAGCAAGTGTGTTGAAAAGTATAGTTACGGTCAATTATTGGTTTGCGCGCCACCTGTCAATCAAGTAAGGGCTAGAGAGGTTTGTACGATTGCCTTTTCAGACGGCTGAAATATTTTGGCAGTCGACAAATGTATTGCTTGAAAATAAATCTTTAAATGGAACAAAAAATTATTGACGACCGATGTGGCGCAGTGTCCGCCTGCGACACGGAGGTTGCGGGCTCGATTCCCGCCTCGGGTCAAATGTTTGTACGATCTACAAATATTTGTTCCGGGTGTTCTGGGTATTTTCTATATATAATAAAAAATATCTATCTATATATTGTATTGTATTAAGTAATATATCAGTCATCTAGTACCCATAACACAGCTCTGTTTAACAGCAGCTTACCTTGGGGCTAGATGATGCTGCGTGGATTGTCCAGCATTATTTATATTTTTATTTATATTGAGACATAAAAATTATAGTAACGTTAAAATTAAATTGTGTAATAATTATGGCCCGGCCCTATAAGTATTCGCAGTAATGAACAACCCTACAGGGTTTAGGGATAAATTATTTTACATAGCAAGCGAAGTTCAAAATAAGATCATGGCACCCAAACATTTTAGGCGCCTTGGCCGGAGGACTACACACAAGCCTTGAGCTCACAATGTCAGGTCACGCTCGGTAATGATAAGATTGCAATTATAACTATTAAATCTACCTCTATAAACCCACAGAATTTGTCAGTAGACCTTGAGCTTCTTTTTGTTGGTAGGTCACACAATGAGTAGATTTACTAATCTCTAAGCCTTACAAATAAACGTGGTATTAAGTCGTTCCTTGAAATAAACTAAGAATAATAATAAACATAGGCATTCTTAATTTATTCTCAGGAATAACTTTATGCGTGATATAAAGTTATTCCTTATAAACTTATTTGTAAGGCTGGAATAAAACTATTTAAATCTCTAGCTATTAGATTAGTAACTGTTAGCTGTTATGGCGAATTATTTCAGAGGATAGAAGTAACACGCTGACTTGGTATTATTTATTATAGCGAATAATATATCCTAATAATACAGGGTTTCTATGGATAAACCGAATCAAACTAATACTAATACGATGCTCCGATTTCAATGCGTATTTTTTTCATATAAAAGCTTTACCACATGACTCTTAGCTATATTGAAGGAAAAAAATTTCGATTGACCGCGCGTGTCATCGCGATCAAACTATCGTAACGCGAAGCGCTCTTGACTTGAGTTGAGTCTGCGCTAAGTCTAACTAAGTTGAGCCTGCCCCCCTACCATGAACTCTTATAGCGATTCAAATGAAGACCTAAACTACTAAGAGTTCATGGTAGGGGGGCAGGCTCAACTTAGTTAGACTTAGCGCAGACTCAACTCAGGTCAAGAGCTGGCTGAAGACATGGCTGAACTCAACAAACAATAAGCCCCACTCAACTTAGCGTAACAGCATTGCAAGAATTTGCCACTAGCGGCGGTCGGTCACCCATCTAAATAATGACAAGGCAGACCGAACTAAGCTGGGATGCGATCGTGAACGAAATCGCGGGCACAGCTAGACAATAATAAAAAACGCGAGTTACCCTGACCTCTTTTTGTTTGCTTATACCATATTATATAATATACTTAAATAAAGTTATCTGTTCACCATTGACGGCAACGTAGAGTAGAGCGAGCGAGACGACAAGACTTATGATACTTTTGTATTTATCACTAAAATGTTAGAGGCATAAACTTAGGTGCAACAACAAATTCCACTTTTCATCAAAACTTTTGTTACTTGCACTAATGCTAAGAAGTTTATTATTTTATGCATGATTGTACAACTCATTAAATTATTTTACGAGAAAAAATCGTGGAAAAAATCTCCAAAAATGTTTTTATCAATTTCAAACCGTCCGACCAAACATTCTCAAAAAAACATTAAACTCTGTCACCACCAACAGAGTTGGCCACTGACTCAAATACGAACTTTTTTTTTCAAGATTTCAAGATTTCAAGATATTTATTTGCATAAATACTTACTTTTTAGTACGACAATATTATTCTCTGACTTTTTTCCAGAAATATATCCCGATGTCGAAAATGGATCAATAGTAAACAAAAGTATATCAGCACACCCAGCTAATGATACAATATTGATAAAGCCTTTAAAACGGCACAGTAAGTTATAACGTGACCGACGCAATTCAACGCTTCTTTATGGACGCTTGCGCAGCCTGAGATATTTGCAAAATCGTATTAAAAAACAGCTTGTTTCTATCCGCGTTTTAACTAATTAGCAAAAAATAAATCTGTCTAAGACCAGTCAGAAGTCTGAGCATTTTCTATTGTGTACAAAACAGACATTTTTTTTGTTTTATATCTCAAACAGCTTCAATTAGATTTTTTTGCAATTAAATTCTGACTTAATTGTTGTAGTACCTACTCACTATTGCTACCCACGAATCCGGGAATCTAAAAAAATTACAACTTTTCATACGTAGCTACATAAATCATAATATTTCCTTGAATTATCATTAATAATTACCTGAAATTACGAATCAGATTCTAAATCACAAAACGACCATTTAGTTGGTGAATTATATTATAATGATCTGCGTAGTAACTATTAATTCATATTCAAATTACACCTGTTTGACAGTTTTCTATAAAGATTGTGTCCCGGTCACCCGCAATACACGGCGGACAAAGCTACGTATTTTCTATACATATGTTAACATTATTATAATGCCTAACCTTGCCTAATTATTATATTGTCTCGAATATGCTGCAGATTGCAGAAGCTTTTAGGCAGTTTCTTACATAAAAGATTTTTAGATAACAATTCCGCTTAGAAGTAAAGTAAGTAAGTAACAGAATCAATAAGCTTATGCAGATCAAGTTTTATAAAAATCGTCTTAAATAGCTTGTTGCGGGTTGCCAGTTGCCAAAACTATGAGATAAAAATTGCCACATCTGCACAGCGCCTATTGCGTAGGCTGAAATTAATCGTAAAATTTTGAGCGATTCGGCTTTGAAGGTATGCGACCAACATCGACAGGCGGGCAGGGTACGCTGACGCCTGTCTCATTCAACTAATCTTTAAAAAAATCTACTATTCCAGACCTTTGCAGTCACGACAGAGCGTGGCGGTACTACGTAGAGGCCATATCCTCCCCCACAGCCTTTCCATCAATCGCAGCTTCTGACTACGATAGCTGGATAGCCGAAGAAGACAAGACAAACACCAGAATTTACTTGGGCGATCTTACAAACACTAGGTACTACTTAATATCTAAGTTTTCGAAAATTATATACCTATCTACATCTAGCAAATGTACAGCGGTACTACAGGCGATACTGGAATAATACAATACATACATAGATAGATATTTATTTATACATAGAAAATACCAAGAACACCCGGAACAAATATTTTCAGATCGTACAAGCATTGGTCCTAAGACGGGAATCGAACCCGCAACCACCTGCGTCGCATGTGGACCTTCGCCAGCCGCGCTACATCGGTCGTCAATATGATAATTATGATAACACAATTTTCTCACGCTTAGTTTCGGCTCACATTCGTCCTTAGGTTATCGGATTAGGTTTTGTGTAAAAAGGTTTTATAAGGTTTTTTTTTATTTCCTACAGGACCCAGGGGAACTTCTACTTGACGACAAACTCTAAAAGCGACTTCGGTAAGGGTCCCGAGGGAATGAAACCGATAAAACGGGAAGCAACGAATGAAGGAAACACTACCAGCCTAACCAAACTACTCATAAACCTGAGATGATATACGAAAAGTACTGTCAAATATATTATATTAACTACCAAAAGAACTATCAGAGACTATGCGAGAATATTTTATAGTGGATAGTGTTTTATGTAAATACGTATAGAGATGTGATTATTTGATCAATGTTAATAATAATACAGCTATAAAGGCAGGTTTTTTTACTCGTAGTTAGTTACTTTAGTCGCTAGCCATTTATGAATAAGGCTCTAAACTAGCTAGACTTTATAGCTAGATTCAGCATAAGGATGATTTAATAAATTAATGTTTTATAATAATAATAGCGACACTTTTTAAAACTAGATAATTTCTTGTATACTCTGCATTTATTTTATAAAATATAATTTTATTTACAATCAATACCAATCATAATATTCATATTTAAAATTATATTAATTACTTCATTCAGTTATGTATCAATATTTATTTACAATACAATACTCAAATTTAATGACACTGCACTGCTAAAACACAGCGTTATTTACAATTTTTACACAACACTAATACAAAATTATTATAATAATATTTTGTCAATATTTCATATTTTTTAAAATGCATAAGTACTTCATTAATTTTAATTATTGAATACATCATAATAACAATAATGCTTTACGATCGATACGCGTAAGTAGCAAAACGTCCAATAGCGCGAATCGTCCAACTAGCAATATGTCTTAGAGCTATTTATTGCTAGTCCTGCGTTTAGAGGTATTGCTAGTTGGATGACTACCAAGACAAGGTAGCAAGACACTTTTATGATAAGACCCTGTTTGGGTATGTTTATAACGTAAGTTATTTTAAACAAGATAAAAAATAAACTCATTTTATTTTACGCTTCACTGAATTCGTTCATTAGTTTAACTGTTTTATTTGAAAATGTATTGATTTTATTATATCGATTATTTTATAAGTTGCAAAAACAGGTGTTCAACTAGCTCGCGCCACGCCTGAGCAGTTGCAGTGACACCGTAAGCTTTAAATTCTTAAGTTTCGCGTGGCACTGCACTGCGCTTACCACTTCGAGATTTTTCAGGGAGCAATTTCACTTGCTGGAGTGTCTTTCTAATCTAATTATCTCTCTAATTACAAAATCTTGCACACTACTAGGAGCTTTACTCTTGAATCCAAACAATTTCGATCCAATCTCAATTTCAATCCAATTCTTATTTACTAATGTATTTGTAATTTTGGGAAAGGATTAGAAAATTTCAATTCTCTCAATAATGTTGATTTAGTTCTCTCAATATCCACATTATTGAGATTAATTTGGCGTTAGGTTTGAACTCGATTCGGTTAAAAAATATATTTTGGAAGCGCGGCTGGATACTTCAGTCAGTGACTAGTTTTTAGTAAAAATATCGTATAGAAAATCAACAACTTTGTGAATATCTCCATTTACATAATATAATGATGCATTTTTAAAACGTTATCTGCATAATTTATACAATAGGAGCCGAGCCCGTCACAGATACCTGCATACCTGCACCTTACAGTGCTAAGTCGGCGAAGTGTTGTAAAACCTTTTCATAGTGCCGTCGATGTCCACTAAAGCGTTCCGGACGTCGTGCGTCGCGCCGCTGATCGTGTCGAATGTGCCCGCCAGCCGGTCTATAGCTCGCGCCTGTAACATCGTACAATACTTAAGGCGCAGGCCAGATAGAAGCGGCGAGGACGAGGGCGCGCGATCACCACCTCTTTTATCTGTTTTGCACCAAGACCCTCTCTTACATTTTGTATGAAAGTATAGTTCTCACAACGGATCTCGGCCGTCGTGAAATTAGCCGTTTCGATGCGCAATGGAGCTATTTCAAACTAAATTGTCTTTGCGCAGCACAAACGGCTAACTTCACGGAAGCCTAGATCCGCTGTGGGAACTATACATCAATACTCAACACTTAATTATTGCTTCTAATGGTAGGTTTATTACAGTTGTTACATTTTAGGTGGTAGTTTCACATAAGAACCCTGTAAAAGGGTCTATGACAACATGCAAACAGGCCGAAGTTTAAATAAGTAGGAATTAATTTAGGTTAATAAAGTTGTTAGCATTCATTCTCAGTAAGTAGATTTTTTTGGAAAAAAATCATTAAAAAGGGGTCGAGCGAGACGCCACGCCGCAAAAAAAAATTACATTAATATTTATTTGAATATAAAAAGTTTCACTTAAAAACTGGCATTATGAAATAAATTGTAACTTATACTTTGCAAAAATTTAGAAAACAAAAGTTTAAGGTACCTCTAACTGTATGAACTTTTCTTTGTATAATAAAAGCGTTGCAATCATCGATATACTAAATCTGATTATACGGGCTATTCCCAGTAGTCTTACCGGTTGAACTACTGGGAATTTTCTTCCCAACAGACTTAATGGTAGTAAGACTTTGCTGGTGTCATTTGTTTCTCATTAGTTTAGAGAGCACTGATAAAATGTCATGCACTCAGACTTCTAAGATACTGTTGTATGGAGAGGCCACACTACAAACAACATATTTTATGTCCACAAGTGCGATACTTCAAGTTGTGCGCCATGCTTGACAATGAACGTATAAAATATGGCTCTCTGTATAAAAATAATCTTATTATAGAAATGAATTGCTGTTGGTTACCCTAAAACTCAAAAACAGCTGGACAGTTTTGCTAATAAAATTTTAGTCTTGAAACGAGTAAAATAACGCGATTGAAACCGCACGAGTCAGCTAGTAATAAATAATAAAAAAATATTTCCCTGCACAAAAGGTTCCTTAGAAATATTTAAATAATGTATGTATATAACGACGAGAGACGTGGCGCGGTGGGCGAAGTCCGCTTGCGAGGCAGGAGGTTTTGGGTTCGATTCCAGCCTTGGAACAAATGTTTTTACGATCTGCAAATATTTGTTCCGGGTGTTCTGGGTCTTTTCTATGTATAATAAAAAATATCTAGCTATGTGTTGTATTGTATTAAGTATATCAGTCATCTAGTACCCATAACACAAGCTCTGCTTAGCTTGGGGCTAGATGTTGCAATGCTGTGTGGATTGTTCAGCATTATTTATTTATTTATTACTAGTTGACCCGGCGCGGTTTCACTCGCGTTATTTTTTTCGCAATTTTTTTACAATTTCTTCCGTTTAAACCTTCCCTGGACGCCTAAATATTTCAAGACCAAAATCAGTTCAGCTCAAATCGGTCCAGCCATTGTCGAGTATTAGCGAGCCTAACGCACAGCAATTCATTTTTATATATAAGAAGATAAAGATAAAGTATTTTTAATACCTGTATATGGGATGCCTCTGCTAATCTCTCCATGGCTTGCGCGTTCACAGCAGACGCCTGAGCCAACTGAGACAATGCCGATGCCTGGTCACTCATCACTTTTACCTGAACATAAAAATAAAATTTAGAAGGTCCTAACTATTTATTAATATAAATTTTGTTATGTAAGCTGTTGGCGTCCCTATTCTAAATAAATAAATAATAGCATAGCTTATTCATTTCGACACTGGCATGGCGAGCAAGTGCAAGGCAAGTGCTTATTCAGCAAGTGCTCGCCATCGTTCACAACACCATCGAAGATGCTGGAACATTGCTGCCATCAACCATTATTTCAAGTTGGGCAGGGTGGGAGTCAGGTTAGCAGGGGGAAATTTCACAATACAGACCAATGCGGGACGTTTTTGCAGATTTTATTCCCTTAAATAGAATAACGATACGTTTACATTAGCGACTGTCAAACGAGTTTTTCACATGAGCACATGATCTTAAAGTCTAAGTCTAATTTGAATTGCCCTGGCTTTACACCTTGATTGGTAGTCTTAACATTAGTGTGATATGAGAAACATAGTGTCACACAAAGGTTTTAAGGCAATATAGATTATAAATAAACATTGGCGTACATTTAATACAACGCCATCTAGCCCCAAACAATCTTTTAGTAAATAAATTCTTACCAGTTTCTCCATAATCGCAGACTGCCGGTCTTCAACGTCCACGGTCTCATCATTATCATCCTCTGTTTCTTTTAATGCCAACACTGGGTCATCTTCAACGTGGTTGTTGTCTATGCTGTCTTCATTGAAGAAGGTTTCTTCAAGATAGTGTGTCTCTTGTTTTACAGATCCACTGCGATGCTCTAAAACAGTAAAGATAGTGTTTTAATATTCATGTCTGCATGACCTGGTGGGTAACCACAAGCTCAAAAGCAATACTGAAACAATGTTAGACTGACATTTCTGCGTACAAAAAAAAAACAGTGTAATATTATTTTAATGTTGCTTTATTACAGACTCGCATTTTTAATATTAAGTGTGATTAGTAGGATTTGTAACTGCTGTTTTGGTAAACGTTTTCGATATTGAATACTAGGCTTCGCCGGCGCCGCGCCGGTGCTACAAAAGGTATACCTAAGCACCAAATTTTTCTGCTTTTACAGTTTTAAGAGACAATAATAATGATCAACTCACTGGTATCATTAGCTAGGAATAGATCCCATATCTTCTTTTCAATGTTGGAACACAGGTTGTTGGGATCCACACCATTAGACACCACCTTGGATCTCACCGTTGATTTCTTATCTGCCCAGTACTGAAAAGATTTTTTCTGGTTTTATATTGAATAATTAATACACAGTAAAACCACAATTTTATTTTTGATATGTTTTTTAGAAGTCATGTTAATGAATTTTTTAAAGTTTTAACTGTATTTCTTTCAGCTGTATTCATAGAACTACATTGTGTTAAGGAGGTGGGTGTTGATGCTGTTACACAGTTTTTAACTTTTACAGACTCATCATTCAATCTGTCATCCAACTCAAGCACTAACTGTGTGTGTAATAAATTTATCTTTATCTTATTTTAAGGGCTGAGATACCTTTATATTTTCATTAAATAAATACATAGGTACAGTAAAATTCATATTGTGAAAAGTGTTAACTTACCTTAATCCAAGATTTCATAGGTCTAGTAGGACCTGAGATACAGTTCACAATCCTTGTCAGTTTGAACCAGAGTTTTTTACTCTCGTCCCTGCCTTCAAGTCCTCTCAGCTGCCCCAGGCCGAGAGCTGGGTGTTTCTCCATGAAATCCACAATAGCCATCACCTGCTCTAAACTTGGCCGAGACTGGAATATCAAAAATTAGGTAGGTACATTTTACTTATTACAGTAGGATTGTAGAACATGCTGAAATTAAATTAACTACCTTCTTTAACTTGATTTACATAAGTACATACCTATAAGGCTTTGACTATAATTTAGAAATCTGTGATAGTAGGTATGTATGTAGTATGTATGTAATAGGTACCTTTATGTCTGTTAATGCAAATCAATTTTGTAAGAAAATATTATTATCGTAGGTAGGTTAAATTGAATACAACGATGTAGAAGTTTTCACGATACCTAGGTACTTTTAGCAGTCGTTATCGAGAAATTAGAATCACATCGAGTTTCTATGCTAAAGTCAATTTAGGAAAATAAGATGCTAGTTTCTTTGCGAATCGAGATACTCACGGCTATTGAGCGGTCCGTCATATTGAATCGTTTTTTAAATACAAATAAATCACAACTTTTCCCAGAAATAATAAAAAATATACATTTCTTTTCACGAAAAGTCGATGAGTCGATGGCAACAAAACACAATGACAACCATTAGTTGGGGCGTTGACTACTAATACTAACCGAAGATTATATTACCTAGCTAGCAGGGTTGGATTTAAGCCCGATGAAAACTGCAGTACAAAAACCATAAAATAGTAGTATTTCTAAGAAAACTGTAGTACACTTTATAAAATCATCTAAAACGTACTTATAATCTTAAAAACTTCATAAAAACCAACACTTAGCCAATATTTTCTCTTATTCTTTTTTTATAGTACTTTTTGATTATAAAAGTTTCCAACAATAACCAAAAGTTGTTCAAAAAATGAAAAAAAAAACACGAAATATAATGAGTATTTACGATTATTTATAATCTGTTATTGTAGTTGACAATGACATTGACAAATGACAAAGTTTATTCAGACAGAAAAAGAAGCAAACCTTCCAACCCATCAAACTTTTTCTTAATTTTTGGTTATTTCTACGCATGATGAAACTGTAGTATTTTAGCGTACTACCCTTAGGTATAGGTATAGTACTTACTACCCTTAGTAAGTAGTACGAATCATTAAATTGTAGTACAAATACTACTACTGTAGTACGAATTCCAACCCTGCTAGCTAGCTACTAACTAAAGTATCAAAGTATGATTTACATTGAGTCAGTAACAAAGTCAGTGCTGACTCCAAATTCGAGCAAAGTCACTGCTGACCCGCTACTGACTTAATGTAAACGCTGTTGGGTCAGTTAAACAAACTTTTTTTTCCTTTATGTCACAGATACAAAGCATAACACGTACGCAATACAAAAACCGTTCCAGTGAAACAGCAGTATCCACAAGAGCTCATTCCAGTTGTTTACATTATATTCCTTGCTTTTATCTTATGGAATTTTTCAAACTCGTAACACAGAATATTTTATAGTTTGTATGAAAATGGAACCACTGAGTAGGCGATTTTTTGCCATCTATCGCTGAGTGTCACGCTAAAAATATGAGATGTTAGGCTAGAAATAAAAATAAAAGGTGTTAATAGGCTATTTCACTCAAGATTTTGTTTTTATTATAGTTAAAATAGCGTTTAACCAGCGATGGCTACGTAGAACGCCACATCTCCAGTTCAGCGTTGCCAGAACGTGGTACTATTTTATGACCCCAACCGACTATTTTTTGCGGATTGCTACGCTCGCTGATATACTTACCTATTATATTCTGTAGCCCATAATGCATTGTTATATGATGCAATAAATAAAAATTGAAAATTTCCATTTTTATTTATTTTTCTATGGTGTTACCAAGGTCCTTTTGTCTCAAATCGCACCGTCTATGTCAAAAATGAAAGCAAAACCAACTACGGGCTTCCATAAGAATCGTCACTGCACATAGTATTTTTTGGCTACTATACGCAGTGACGATTTGGCAACTTGTCTGAGCCTATCGGGCATCCCAATTAATGGCTGGCTGACTCCCAAGAGAATATAAGAACCACGTGCTGACTCGCTGACTCACTGATTCACAAGGGATTTGTACTACAGTGGTTGTATTTGTACTACTATTTCATGCTTTGTACTACGTACTACTCATACCTAGGAATAGTACGCTAAAATATTACAGTATTCACTGCGAATCAAACCAAAACAAAAAAAGTTTATTAAGTTGACTATAAAGAAAGAAAGAAAAGACGTTTATTTCAACTTGGTTACTCCTTCTTCTTCTGTAGTCCATGGATGCTTTTTATCTAACAACTAAACTTAGGCCATTAGCTGGTGTTCTTGGTATTTTCTATTTTCTAATAAAAAATATCTATTTATGTATTGTATTGTATTATGCAGTCACCTAGTACCCATAACACAAGTGCTGTTTAGCTTGGGGCTAGATGATACTGTGTGGATTGTCTAGCATTACTTAGATATTTTTTTTTTTTTATTCCTACCACAGATTAATAATGACCCCACTGAGGATTTTTGTGAAAATTCTTAGGATGATACGAAACTTCTAATCAAGAAATAATAAATAACCTTTAAGAAAAGCTAATTTGGTTTAATTAATTTACTAAACTGGTGTTGATTTGATTAATTAGGTACCTACATTTAACTTTAAATTTATGATAGTGTACTATTTTTATTTTTGAAATACTACTACTATAAGAAATACTATTTTAAGATTTTTGTACTATCGTTTTCATCATACCTAAATCTAATCCTGCTGTGCTGGCTGACACGGCTTGTCTAAACGTAGTGCTTACATTCTCTTGGGGCTTGTCCTTGTTGTAGTGCATAAATTCCTTCCTGCTCGTGCTCGTTTCGTTTCGTTTCTTAATTTCGTTGTTTTGAGGACGTTGCGGATTTCGTTCGACTACGTTTACATTTTTAGATGTAAATTTAAATCATTAAATAAATTCATTATTATAAAAATTTATAATATTGGATGTCTTCTGTAATGTTGTGGTTATTAAATTGAATTGAATTGTATTTACACACACTTGTATGATAGCAAAAATATTATTGATGGTGTAAATAAATAATTAATAGTGTAAAGAGGCATAAATAATTGATTGTGTTTTTAGCGATGTGCAAATAGGATACCTACATAGGTAGGTAGGTACCTAACCTACTCTGAAAAGATCTCAAGAATGGCTAATTCTGTGAACATATCAATTGAGGCTCCTATAGAAAACCAAATTCAAGAAATAACCTATGATGGACAGGAAATATATCAAGCGTGAGTTTTTTCTTTATTACTATACATGTCCTGACAGATAGTAATTTCATTACTTACTTAATCTTATCCACACACTTCAGGATTCCTTGTGTCATGGAGATCTAAATAAAAGTTACTACTACTACATGATAGTTCAGACTTCCAATATTGTTTTAAGCACTGCCTCCAAGAATCGAAGAACCCCCTTCTCATGTCCCAGCTCGACACTCACTGTATAAATCATTGCCTATACATAAAATCTTTGTACTGACTTGTTATGTACTGATTGATTGATTATTAATGCATAGTGATAAGTCCCAAAGACCTTAAATTTAAAGGGTGTACTAAAAAATAATTCTTGTAATTCAACACCTAGAACAAGTTTGTATGAAAGAAAACCTCAATGCTGATCAAGAAGTCAAGGGGTGTTCCCTAGTGATTTTATAAAGTTTCCTATCATAAAGCATAATTTCTTTTAGAGTTCTAATAAATGGTTCTTTTCTTATTCCAGGCCTCTTTCTATGTCAGAAAACCTCAGCCGTCTGGCCCAAAAAATAGATTTTTCCAAATCAGAAGATGAGTTCTGCAATGTCAAAAAGGAGGGAGAAAGTAGCTCTGATACTAAGTCTGAGGATGATAAAGAGCCCGGGTACCAATCAAGTCTGTGGCCCTGGGACTCTGTAAGAAATAAACTGAGGAATGCCTTGACTGAAGTCAGTGTTTTAGCTGATGTTTTATCTATTGCTAAAGAAAAAAGGTATATGGTAAGTTTCTCACACAATCTATATCAGTTTTATGAAAATAACAATAACTAAGAGCCTTATTCACAGGTACTTTAAACCTCTGTTAGCTAATGTGTTTTGGAAATTTAACATTGTCCTTGTTCATTATGTATATTACAAGGAAAGACAATACTAGCAAGCCACTAAAGTTTTAATTTTTTTTATGAAAATGGGCACATATGTATTCCAGCAGTTATCTGGTTTCCATAGTACAAGCTTTGTTTAGTTTGGGGCTAGAAGGCGCTGTGTAAAAACTTCTGAAAATATTAATATGAAGATGTATATGTGAAACGAAACACTAAGTACTTCTAAACATGGTTCATTTTATTCTATAATTTGCAGGTATTAGATCCGGTTCAACCAGGTGAAATTGAAAGTCGACCTATGGTTCAAGTATATGGCAGAAAAAAGGCATTGGCAGCAGCTGCTGCAGTTCTCCAAGCTGGAGTAGACCGTCTCCGAGCCAGTGAAACCATGAGAATGACTCGGAACATGCCAGACTTTCACATAGATCTTTTAAGATTAAGACAGAACTGGAGATTAAAGAAAATTTCTAACACCATTGTTGGTGATCTGAGTTATCGAACTGCAGGATCCAAGTTTAGTCAAACTGGAGTTTTTGAGGTAAGTTTGACCTAGATCTTTATCATTACATTGTATATATCATATCCATCCAAATGTTGTCTGGATTACGCTATTTAGCTCTACAAGACCACCCATTGTAATTAGTATTATTTTATTGTGGTTTGCAATAAAGTATTTCTATCTAACTAACAAAGTTGCTTGCCGCCTTCGTCTGTCCCTCTGTATGTATGTATAATTGAAGACCCGTGCAATGCCGGGGTAGGTTGCTAAATTTATAAACTTCAGAATGAAAAAAAATTGGTCTTTACTTTTGGTCAATTTTGCCGTAGGTACTGAAAGTGTCAAAATTAGATAATTATATTTCTGTAATGACGATTGCAGGTATCGAAAGCTCCTGAAGAACAAATAGTGCAAGCTATGAGCGTGAGTGGCGGCGGGCCCGCACCCTCTGCTTTGCGAGTCACCGTCCCGCCTGAGTTACAAGGCGTCGCTTTCATCTCGGTACTGTGCCAAAAAGGTATTCATCTACAAATATCTGAAACTTTATTTATTACAGTACCATGTTATTTGTCAACTCACAAAATATACAATAGTACTAGTAACTAGCAGTTTTGCAAAACATGTGTGTGCGCAATGCCAGTGCTTTCATAAGGTAAAGGAAAACAGGGTCCGCGTGGTGGATTAAGACCCAATTATTCTCGCCCGAGAGTAGGCCAGTGTCCCAACAGTGAGAACATAAGAAGGCTCTCATGATGCATATTGATTCCAAACTTATAATCCCCAGAGCAGGAAGACGTGGTCTCCATGACCCTTAACTCATCTGCTCTGAACTGCCCGGACGCCATCCCCAACGAGGGTGTGATCTTGAACAGCCACGACCGACTGCTTAATGTGCCATTAATGACTTTTACAAGCTGGTTTAAATCAAATTAATAAAAAGACGATTCCAACCTTATAATCCCCAGAGCAGGAAGACGTGGTCTCCATGACCTTAAACTCGTCTGCTCTGAACTGCCCTGGCGCCATCCCCGGCGAGGGTGTGGAACAGCATTGGCAGCAGAAGCTGGAGGCTGCTCAGAACGTTCTGTTCTGCAAGGAGCTGTTCGCGCGACTCGCGGCCGAGGCGGTGCAACTAGACGCCTCTATACCTCATATGGTGGTGGGAAACCATATCATGGCTACGGTAGGTTTATTTTTTACTTTTTAACTAACTGTTGCCCGCGATTTTGTTTGTGTGAAACTCGAGAACCGTACTTTTATTTGTTCTATTCCTGGTTTGTTATCTATCTGTCCAAATCGGTTCAGTGGTTATCGAACTAAATAGGAACTAAATTCTATCTAAATAAATTAATTTTTTCTATAATTTAATAAGCGACTGGTATACAACACCATCCTCAAACCTGTATGGACTTACGGGGTACAAATATGGAGCACTACCTGCAAATCCAACCGCGCCATTATACAGCGAGCCCAAAACAAAATCCTAAGAACTCTAGTCAATGCCCCATGGTTCACAACAAACGATGAGATACATGAGTACCTGGAAGTCCCTACAGTGGACGAAGAAATAAAATTGAGAGGAAGCAAATACTTGGGTCGCCTGAAAAGTCACACTAACCCACTTGCAAGGGCACTCATAGATAACCCGAGTACCACATGCCGCTTGAAAAGAAGCCACATCCTGGACAACCTCCAATAATGAGGGAAGAAGGACTAATGAGCCCGGATCCCAAACGCCAGAGAAACATCCAACTCATCCGCTTATAGTCCACCAACTGATCGCGGATAATCAGAACAGAAAAAAAAAAAAAAAAAATGTGATGTGATTTTTTATGATGAGCAAAACGAGGGGTCACGTCAATCGCCTGTTTGAGCATTATTGAGTCTCTTTCACCCAGTAATTTCACTTGTTACAGTACCTTACTTCTAAATTTTCAAGCCTCTCTTACTTTTTTATACCACTAAAGTGGCTACCAAGCGTACGGCCCACTTGATGGTAAGTGGTTACCATAGCCTATGTATGCTTGCAATATCAGAGATAGTACTTGCGCTTTGCCACCTTGAAACAGATCTAAAGTCTAACCTGCCTATAATTTCACTGTAACACAGCAATGTTGCAGCAATTAGGTAGGGTTGTCGTTTTTCCCAGGACAAGCTCTATCACAAAGAATTCTACTACTCTATTCCTATTTACATAAAACAGGTCAAGACTATTTGATTGTTTTAGGTTTTGCCTGGCATCCAGTTACTAATAGGACTGCGACATAACAATGGACAGAAAGACAATTCAAATACTGAAAACGTCAAAGTAAGTTTCTTTATAATAATAGACGACCAATGTGGCGCGGCGGGTGAAGGTCCGCCTGCGACGCAGGAGGTTGCGGGTTCGATTCCGGCCTTGGAACAAATATTTGATTTACTCTGCGAATAGTGCTTATTCGACCAAACTCGTCGAATCCAACCTAAGTCTACTTAATTTCACAAAATGTTCTGGTTACAAATAAAAATCATTTCATTTTTCATATCATTTAATTTAATTGATAGATTCAGGCGTTACTTTGCGGAAATCCATTACAAAACAAAAAACAGACAAAAAATCTCTAGTACTATTCCGCTTAACCTTTTAACTGATGAGGTCACACAGTTACCACCGTTAACCTCAAAAGAAAAATATCGACACGTGTTTCATCCCTCCACGGGACATCCTCAAGACCATCGACTTGTTCTCCGGCAGACGTGTTGCTCCGTCGAGCGCTGGAGCCAAAAGTTTGGCTCCAGCGCTCGACGGAGCAACACGTCAGGCGATGGTCCTGAGGATGTCCCGTGGAGGGATGAAACACGTGTCGATATTTTTCTTTTGAGGTCGAGCGCTGGAGCCAAAAGTTTGGCTCCAGCGCTCGACGGAGCAACACGTCTGCCGGAGAACAAGTCGATGGTCCTGAGGATGTCCCGTGGAGGGATAAAACACGTGTCGATATTTTTCTTTTGAGGTTAACTGTGGTAACTGTGTGACCTCATCAGTTAAAAGGTTAAGCGGAATAGTACTAGAGATTTTTCGTCTGTTTTTTGTTTTATCATTTAATTTCACAGTACAAAAATATATATGGCTGTATGCTTGTTAGCCACTTTGGAAATGTCAGTTTCATAAGGGCATGTATCGACAGCCGGAGGTTGCAGCGGCAGGCAAGGCTGACCACGACCACGTGCTCGAACATTCTCTGCATCAGCTGCTGCGCGCCGTGCATCACGCGAACACGCACCACCCCTTCCCGCACCCCGCCACCGGACCCCTCGGACCCTCCAAGCGGCGCTGCTTAGCTGGTAAAGCTTTTATTTTTTACGATAGGAAAATGCTTTAAGTTTAAGGTGCGAGTAGTAATAATAAGCAATGCTGGACAATCCACACAGGATGCTGTGTGGATTGTCCAGCATTATTTATTTATTACTTTATTTTATACACCCTTATTCTGCGAATAAATCATTCATTCATTCATACTAGATGATAAATCTACCCCCAAGATAAGCAGAGCTTGTGTTATGGGTACTAGATGACTGATATACTAAATACAATACGATTATTTCGAAATGAAAATAAAATGAAAATTCCTCTTTAGGGCCAATGGCAGCTGACCGTTACGAATTGTTGGATATGAGCAAGGAGCAATCCCTGTTGGAGCAGATCATCCAACAAGCGCAGCATTTCTTCATGCGGCGACGCAGCGAGTACGTGCTTGATACCATCGCCAAAGAAGTATGTACTACCTACTGTTTTTTAATCTTACTATAATAAAGTAAGTAAGTTCGTATGAGTCAGTGGCCAACTCTTGTGACATAGTTTTTTGACCGCCCAAATGCCTCTCATGGCCTAACAAGTGTCGAATCTTACTATGATTTCCCACTAATGGGGACAGATTGGCCCCATTCTTTCACTTGTGGAAAATAAAAGATACACAAGCTATAAAAGTAGCACCTAACACAAATACTGCATTATAAACTGGATTTTGCTACAATTTAAGTTATTTCACACTGTGTGACTGCTATTTTCTAGTACATTATATTTTTCTCTAGGTAAAGGACCCCCTAATCGTGTCGCATTGGAATGCACTGAATAGCCCAACACAATCTTGTGTTAAAATCAATATTATGGCATATGGGTAAGCTACTTTAGTTTTTCTAAGAGTATTCATTTATTTTTATTGCAATCATAATGTTACTTATGAACCCTATTATGGGTACAGTAACAGTTTGGAGTAGATGCAGACTGATTTTTATGAGAATGTAGAGAAAAAATAGTCTTATTTTCTAATAAAATACACACAGCACGCTCTACTAAAAAAAATATTTGGAAAACAAATAGAAAAAAAATTAATAGGTGTTACTTAGACTTTTTTGATGTGTGTAAATTTTTGCCTACTCACTCGTAGAGATAAACATTTATCTAGCTAGAGAATGTAGTGAACATTTTTGCCTACTCTCTAGCAGACAAAAACTTTTGGCTACTCAGTTGGACGTTTTTAGTTTTGTTTTTGTTTCACTCAATATCAGGAGTTCTGAAGCTTTAGTAAAGGGTGTCCATAAGAGGTTGGATTTCAGTTTGCTTTTAAGATGCTAATGTTGCGTGCACGGTTGAACGACGAATGTCCATGCCAGCTACTTATTCCTGAAAAATAAACAGCAACTTTAAAATCACCCTTAGGTTTTTAAGCATATACTCAAATGCGACTTTAGGAAATGCTGTTTAAATTTAGACATCGTTTAAATTTATGCACTGTCCAGTCAGCGTCAAGTTAATGTGAGCATCTAAAGTAGTTAAAATAATCTGAAAAACATAAAAACAATTTGATATACGCAGTTTGAATCATCATATTGCTTTAATGTTTTTCAGATCATTTTGACGCTTAATCACTGGATAATAATAACAAACAGTGACAGCTAATTTTGAACAATGTGTAAACATCGGTTCTTTAAGGACGTTATTAAAAAGTTAGTAGTAAGTATTTTCAAATATTTTCAGATATGACGCAGTTTGCCGAACGTCCCTCGTAGTCCATGTCGGCGAGAAAACACTTAAATGCATCTGCCGAGACGGGAAAGTGCGGCATTTGTCGTACGAACTGCAGGAGCTCAGAGATCTCATTTATTGTCAGGTAAACTTATTGAGAACCTTAGGAGCAGTGGTCTAGTGTTCTAGTGACCCGGCCTTTCGATCCTAAGGTCGTGAGTTCAAACCCGGTCGTGCACCAATGGTTTTTTCTGTTTGAAAAATGTATGTGCGTAATGCCAGTTCTTGAGAGCACTGGCATTACAGTTCGTTCGTTCGTTATGGTGAAGGAAAACATCGTGAGGAAACCGGCATGTCCAAGAACTAAAAATTCGAAAGACATGTGTCATCCACCAAACCGCATTGTATCCGGTGGTGGATTAAGACCCAATCACTCTAGCCCGAAAGTAGGCTAGTGTCTCAACAGTGGGAACATTAGAAGGCTGTCATGGTGAAACTTATTGAATGTTGAAGCAGTAGACACTACACATAGCACCACTACACATAGGAGCACTAGTGACGTAGCCGGCTAAGTTATTCTTAACAGATCAACGAAGCCTTTAGTGCGTCTACATAACCAAGTTTTGTAACCAGCTAGGATTTTTTTTCTTACTTCGTAACCCAGTTACGAACTAAGAATAATTTTTGTGTTTCTGTTACGAACCAATAATACAATTCTGTGTTCTGCTATTTGCAATTTCAACTGAGCGCACCCGTGCTTTGGAGGGCACGTTAAGCAGTAGGTCCCGGGTTTTTCAAAGTTGTTAAGTCATGACTGAGGCCTTTGAGCGACCTAAAAACTCTCGTCACCTGAGGTGCCACTGACTCATACGAACTTACTTTTTATAGCACCATTGAGACGTTCTTTTTTACGTTTGTGGTTGTCTCACTCTAAACTATTTAGTAAATACTAGCGGTCCTCCTCTTGAATTACTATCTATTGCTGAAAATCGCATTAAAATCCGTTGCGTATTTTAAAAGATCTAGGCGTATATTCGTAGAGACGTAAGGAAGTAAGAGCAGTGATGGTCCCCACCTTCGGATCATAAGGTCGTGGGTTCGAACCCAGCTGTGCACCAATGTATTTTTCTATTCGAAAAATTTATGCGCAATGCCAGTGTCATACGATGAAGAAAAATATCGCGAGAAAACCGGCATGTCCAAGAACTAAAAAATTCGAAAGACGTACCATCCACCAATCCGCACTGGGTCCGCGTAGTGGAATTACTCGAAAGAGTAGGCCAGTGTCCCAGCTGTGGGAACATTAGGTGGCTATCTTGGTGAAATAAGTAATACTGCGTTGATGATTTCGAAAACCGGCTTTTCATACAATCTTAACTTTTGATTCATTTTGCAAGCAATTTGCGTTTAGAACTAATTTTTATAATCAGATATGGTAAGTATATTGATGTATAGCGTCGATTTTTCAAATGTATAATTTTTTTAGAAAATCAGTTAAACAAAACATGTGTACTTATGTAAATGTAACCAGTTATTATTTATATCAATACCTACCATAACATCATCATAATTTCATTCTTATAAACTTGTAAATTCAAGATGAAATGAAAAGCTAAGCGTTCAGCTATGTTTTTGACCTGTAAGAAATTACTATTGACTATTGACAAGTCTAAGCATAACGCTCATGAAGTATAGGTAGGTACCTAAATTAGTTAGGTTTAAACCACGACGACCTTACCACGCAAAACGGGTTAACCGATTCAGTGCGGTGTCATTTTTTGCAAACTTTTGCGCCTGGCGGCGAACAAATATTTCGTGGCTCCTCTGAGGCGCCAAGCGCCAGGAACATTCATGGCTCCTCTCGAGCGCCACCCGCCATGAAGTGTAATTTATCGCTTTTTCGTCTGTTTCCATGTGTTTTTCTTTTAGTCGCGACCCAACAGCGAACGTAAGCGGTTTAATAGTTCATTTCAAGTGTTTAGAAGTGATTATCTATGTGTACAAACCGAAATAGAAGGTAAGAGACTTATTTTTATCAGGTGTTGTAAACCTTGTGGTATTTTTTGGCTCGATTGATTGATCAATTCATTTTCGTTTTATTGTCGAACGGGATATTACCATGCTAGGGATAGTACTATAAAATAAGTACATTAGCATTATACATATAACGCTAATGTACTTATTTTATAGTATTTTATAAACAAATTAACATTGTATTAATTGTAACTTTTGAATGAAATATCTGATTCGAACAAATCAATCAAAAAGGTATCTAATTGAACACGAAATGATATATTTGGATAAAGTTTCTTTTGAGTTGGATAGTTCCCACTGACACTCTTTTAAATAAAATGATAAAAAAGTTTTACCTAGTTGGACAATTTCGACACAATATGGCATTGCGAATCTTTTTCTACGTTTTTATAAAACCAATTTAAGACGAATTATACCCTGTGTAGTTGGATAATGCTTGATGTTTAGTACTATAGATAAATAGAGTAATATAGTTATAGATTAATATAATACCTAAATAATATATTTCGATTTGTTCTAGGATTTTCTAGAAAAAGAAAATATATACCCGAGTCTGAAATTGAAACGCAATGCGACGACGATGACGAGTTTGTCGAAAAGACTTGTTTCCAACAGAATTCCCAGACTTTTGATATATGGAAACCTAATGAAGACACACCTGAGTCTGAAATTGAAACGCAATGCGACGACGATGACGAGTTTATCGAAAATACTTGTTTCCAACAGAATTCCCAGACTTTTTGTATGCTCTATGATTGGTACGCGTCTCACTCATACGACGTTGACGAGAGAGATGGAAGATCTCCTGTCTTGCTTGTTTGCAGCGTTTAGCCGTTTGTTTTATTAAAATTTGAATTGTTGGATCTAAGAAGTGTTTGATGTTTTTGTCAGATTGTTTAGCTGAATTGTTAAATTGAATAATAGCATTCGCTGAAAAATATCTACGTTTGTGAGTTAATTATATTACTGTAAGTTAGAAGATTTTGGTGGTGTTGGCGTTTTTTATTTATTTGAAGCACGTGGGTGCAATTGCTTCTGAGCAAATTTACAAATAAAGTTTAATGTTTCATACCCAGAGACACAAACAAATCATATAAATACTTGCAAGTATGTTCTAAAGACTTTTATCCGCTAATAGCGAATTTCTCTGATTATAACATCATCGCCGATCTTCTAAAAAAGTAAGGCCTTGTTTCATTACTCCTAAGATATAAAGGAATTTATTATTAACGGTTATTAAAAGATAATCTGATATTGACATGATTATAAGGTAGTAGTAGTAGTAGGAAAATGTTTACAACTCCTGAAGTGTGTGTTTTCATGCAATTTCCTAAAACGAACACTGTAATCGTAAAATGCGTGACAAATAAAGACACTTTCATTCAGGGGAAACCCCCGAAAAATGACATTTTATCATAGTTTTACAGGTAAACATTTTGGCTCCTCTCGGGCGCCACACGCCATTCAGAGAAGATATTCATGGTTCCTCTGCGGCGCCATCCGCACGGAATCGGTTAACAAAGTTTTATTATCTAAAACAGAAAACTTCTCACTCAAGTATTCCCTCGCAGTTTATTCATTTATAAAACCTTGACGTCATCGTGTGATGCCCGCCGCGCCTGCCAGGCCCCATATAGGTACTTACGTCGACGTACTGATTACTAATTAAATGTACCCCTTGCAAGAAGTATTTATTTTAACATGACTAATATTTAATGGCCAGATAAATCTTTACAAACATGATAGAAACGTTGCGTTACAGACTAACTGGCTGACTTTTGTGTAGGGATGCACTAAGCAATTCTAGAAACATTCCTTTCCCGCTGCATTCTCTAGAACGTGCAGCAGAATAAGTTTATATCTAATCAACTGGTATTACCCACTGCTTAGTAAAGGCCTGTATCACGCTACTCTTAATGGTTTTGTGCTAGTTGCATCCATCGTTCTTCCGCTGCCCTCACAATATCGTCCATAATCGGCAGACCTAATGGTCTGCCTCTCGGCCACCATTCTGTGACTGCACTGGTTCATCGGTGGTATTCTTGCCTTGCCAAGTTTAGTGCCCCGCCCATCTCCACCTAAGCAGTGCCTGCATCCTCCTGCAGACCTTACTGCGTCGTAGACTCTCGACATTTGGTATACAGTCCACGAGATGGATTCCTAGCATGGTCCGGCTTTTTGAGCAACACTTATGGTGCACATGTGTCCATTAGTGAGCGGCCAGGTTTCAGCTCCGTTAGTGAGAATAAGTTGAAATTAAAATAAACTCAACGCGGGGCTTAAACTGGTATGTATTTTATATAGATTAAAGCAAGAAAGTCAATATCCTTCCTTGGATTAAAGCTTGAGGATTTCACCATTCTAACAGAACAGCGCGTCGCGCCTTTACATTATCTCGTTACCGTCAAGATGGCTGGTTACCTAAAGCGTTAGGCACTGAGTGTATATTTTTTAATGTGTGTATATTAAATTATAAATTGCTACTATTTGCTACCTTTTCTAAGTATTGCTACCTTAGAAATTTAAAAAATAAACTGACCATTCTGACATCAGGATGGTAGGTTTTTAGGCGCCGATTATCTAGAAGACTAAATAATACCAATAATTGCAACCATATTGCTACTTTCACGAATTATTTCAGCTGTTTTATCTAGGTAGGTACATTTATAGTTGACGCGTTACTTTACTAAACCTTAGCCTAGGTAGCAAATAGTAGCGATTTGGTTGCAATTATTTTAAAATATAACTAGATGGCGCTACTACTAGTTGACCATTTCTTTAGCACTCTCTTTCCCTTTAGCTTCGGATTCAATCGCATCACAAAAAAAATAGTAATAGTTACCAACAGAATAAGATCTGCTTTTAAGTTTTTTTTCTAAATTGCTTTAAAAAATGCATTGTTTTTAATTACTATAGATTATAGTCATCCCTGCATGCGTCTTATGGCGGATATAGACATGTCTGACGTGTCATGTTCTGTTATTATGGGCTCAAATATGGACCTACGTGTTATGAATGTTAGAAATACATTTGTCTGAAAGGTTACTGTCAATTTATATTTTGTCCAACAGATATACCAGCACCAGATGACAGCAGTGCAAGCTGTAGGCAGATGCATGGGCTGGCAACTCCTCGCCAGCAGCTCTCACTTGGGCTCCGGTCCAGTGGAACCGCTGGGCAACGCCTCATCTTGTCTGCTAGCGTCTCCGACAGGTATGTAATCTTCTGACTTTACAATATACTTCTATAGGAAATATTAAACTTGCTTGGTTTGGGTGTAGTGAATTTTTTTCTTGAATTAATTCCTCCACCATATTGCTACTGCAGTATGCAATTTTTTTTTCATTCCCACAGTACCACGAGAGCATTGCGACTCCAATGAGATAATGAGCTTGTCTTCATGACATCAATCTTCTCATTCCCAGACACGAAACATGTCAACTATTTTATCCAGGTTGTTATTTTAATAAGCTATGCATTTACAACCACTTTTTGTTTTCTAGGTGACAGAATGATAGCAATCAGATGTGAACCTTCAGTTGGAATACAAGTCTTCATCGCTCAATCACCAAGAAAAGACTTCTTTGCCAGTGAACTTGTTCAAGATAAGAAATGGGAGAATCTCGGAGGAGCTTTCAAAGAAATCAAATTAGACAAAATGGAAGGCAAAAACTTTCTGAACAAAATGGAACTACTCATGGCATGCCTCAGCAGCCCATCATAAGTTAATTTATTACTTTATTCTAGCAATAAGAATTTGTTTAACTAATAAAATCATACAATGGAAGTCGATAAATCTTTTATTTAATTAGACATGAAACTTATTTAAATTAATTTAGGTAGAATGTTAATTTTACACTGAAGATTGTTCTCATTTTCATCACATGATGAATGCAGTTGATCGAAGATCAAAATTTCCAAGGAACTGAAATGAAATAAAGTCGCATTGTAGATAGTTCTGGAACCAACCATTTCTTTTGGTTATCTAACATGTGTAATCCAATCCAAGGTTTATTCAATTGCCACATGCTTTTTAATAAACTATTGAATAGTTTATCTAATGTCCATACCAGTTATGAACATTGAACCTTGTCAGGTACAAACTGGGGACTTAATCAGTATAGATCTTTTAGTGGTGGGTTTTATAGATGTAGATTTCTTACGCTCAAATACTGAAACGCCATTTGAATATTTGAAATCAGATGAACTGTTGTATCAGATGTAGTCAGCTTTCATTAGCACTTTGTAAAATGTTAAAAACTTATCACTTAAAGACTTGATTAGTTGAGTAGCGTAGCAGTATTTGGGTGTCGGACCAGCAGTTTTGAGGTTATAGTGCATTATTTGGACACTATAAGTATGAAATGTATTGAGATTTTTGATTATTTATGTAAATTATTAATGATAATCAAGTGCAAAACAAGTATTCAACAATGGTAATAATGTCTGTTGAATTTTCATGGGAGTCTCAGCATTCACAATGTCATGGTATTAATTTTAACGGCAGTGTGGTTGATTTAGGTTATGTCGTTGTTATGAATAATCAACAGAAATAGCCTGGTCTTCAAATAGCATACAAATTTAAATGGTTGTCACTCATATGTAAATAAATACCTGCCATGCAAATTATTTTACAATAAAATAACCAAAAGAATATCAGATCCCTGCCCAGTGCTTAGAGTGTGAGTGAGTTACAATAATAACTTTATGTTTATGCACTGAATTCAATTAGCAGCATGTTGTTTTAAATTTAGGCTTATTAAAGTTATAGTTTGAAAATTGTAAATTAAAAGGACAGAAATCCTTTAAGTTTAATTTTCATAATCAAGATAATCAATACTTTGGTGACATTTCAAACTAAATACAATAATAAATAATATGTGCAAATTACCTCTAATTCCTTGATGCATCAACAGAACTCTTCCTAGCATTAACCCCCAGTATTTGCTAATGAATTTCAACACTTGGAAGGCTTCAGATAACGATAACACTAACCTAAACCTAGCAATAAATTAAGACTAAATCAGTAGCGTGAGTGAGGGGATCTAGAACGGAAGTTGCCGCCACCACCGCCGCCACCACCGCCGCCGCCGCCGCCGCCGCCGCCACCGGAGCCATAACTGTCTCCTCCGTTACGATTATAGGGTCGGCCGCCACCACCGCCATAGGAGTTGAACGATCTGTTTCCGCCACCCCCAGACTGGCCACCGAACGACCGACCTCTGAAACCGCCGCCGCCGCCGCCACCACCGCGACCCCCTCTGAAGCCACCACCGCCGCCTCCGCCGCCACCACCCCGACGAGGTCCGTCTCGCCTTCTAGAGATCTCAACTTTGAGAGTCGCTCCTAACAACTCGAAACCGTTCATAGCGCTACACGCATCTTCAGCCTCCTGCAAGTTTTCGAATTCAATAAACGCAAAACCGGGGGGATTAAGTGCTACCCAAACAGAGTTCAGTTTGCCGTATTTGTCAAACTCTCGCTCCAAGTCTTCTTTCTTGATGCCTTCCACTAGGCCGCCCACGTACACCCGTGTGCCGCCGTTAGAACTCATGATTGTATTGAACTTTCTGAAAATATGATACAGTGTTCACTTTCGGATATTTTATTTACATTTCCGTTTAATGCATGTTTGATTCAGTACCGACACACGCAATAGAAATGCAAACGAAACTAGATAAATAAATACAAAGAATTTTATGAGAAAACAAGATGTCGCCGCTTGGTGCCACGCATGACGCCACACTTGTTTAATGATTATCAAAAGCCCTGATGGATAAAACTTACGCGTTTTTATCGTGCGATGTTGTTTCCACTTCAAAATGAATAAAAAATGGTTTAAAACTAAGGAATTACATTAATTTTAACTAAAAATTGCATAAAACTAGGTCAACGAGCTCTCACTCCACGCGAGAGTGAGTGAAGAAGAACGTATAATCGATTGAATGAACGAATGCAATGCTATGTGTAAAGCCGGAGACGCAGAAAAAGTATTGATTTGAGGAAATAGAGTTGCCAACGATCAGAGCAATAAACTTGTTATTTTCTGGGAAAATTTATTTGGAGTCAAACGCTGTCCGGTCAGCACTGACTTCAATATTCTTGCATACTGACCCTTTGTAAACAAAGCAAGTCATTTCTCGAAGTCAGTATTGACCCAATAATAAATAGTATCAAGAATAAATCTTACTTGACTCACACACAAACACTAAGGCATTTTTTTTTTATACCACCAAGGTACAGCCCACCTGATGTTAAGTAGTTACCGTAGCCTATGGACGCTTGCAATACTAGAGGTATCACTCGCGCGTTGCAAACCCTTTAAGAATTTTAAAACACCCTTTTTGAAGAAGGAACCCAATACTGTAGTCTCCAGGGAAAACCTCAGCAGGGAGATCATTTCACAGCCTAAGTGTTCGCGGGAGGAAGTTCCTCTGAAACCTTACGGTGCGCGACCAACCTGGCTCTAGAGTGTGTGGAAGGATCCCTTGCCGATGGCGAGCGGTGCGATGGTAAAAAGTAGCTGGTGGCATCATGTCAAACAATTCTTCAGAACACACCCCATTATACAAGCGGTAGAACACTCAAAGAGAGGCAAAGTCTCTCCTCAGGCTTAAGGGCTCAATACTGCTTGAGAGTTTGGGATTGTCGACAATTCTCAATACTCGTCTTTGAACCGAGTCAAGAGGTCCTAGCTGGTATCCAGGTGCTCCAGCCCTAAGGTGACAGCAGTACTCCATGTGAGGCTGGACTTGCGACATGTAAAGAAGCAGTCTTTGCCCCGCACTAAAGTACGGCTTTGCCCTGTTAAGCACACCTTTCTGGATGCCAGTTTGACCTTGCCTTCTATATTATGACTACGGGACTGAACATCGCTAGAGATGTCGATACCCAGAATCCCAATACTCTTAGAGATAGTAAGTGGTGTTTCTTGGAATTGTAGAGCTACAGTAAATAGGGTTTTCTTAGCAGTGAACGCGCACGCTTGTGTCTTCGTTGGGTTAAACTGAACCAGGTTTTGCCTTCCCCAATCGGAAACTCTGGTTAACGTACCCTCGACAGAAGACACAAGTTGTCTTCGTTTCTCCTCAACAATGTGACGAGGGATGTTAGCACGGTCCCTATAGAAAGTATCTCCAGTGCTGTCGTCTGCATAGCATTGAATGTCATCGATAGACAACATATTATTAATATGCAGTAAAAGCAGCGTGGGGACAATACGGAGCCTTGCGGGACACCAGCATTAATGACCATGCTATCGGAGCTACTACCGTCAACTACAGCTTTTATGCTTCTGCCGGACAAAAAGCAAGTGACCCATTTGCACAAACCCTCGGACAGTCCATAGCATGGCAACTTCGAAAGAAGACCCCGATGCCAGATCCGATCAAAGGCCTTTGCTATATCTAGGCTTACAGCCAATGCCTCACCTTGACTCTCAATGGCCCGAGCCCATTCTAATGGTTGTTGCTCGTGTTTAGGTACTCGTCACTCGTTAGAGACCTAACGAGTTTGCTAAAGCTTAGAATGGGGGTTCAATCCACTCTTCCCACCACCCGTGCTCGCAAACTAACCTCTTTCGAACTGTAAACGTCGAATACAGTAATAAAATTAGTCAGCCATTGGTGCCATCGCCAGTTGGCTCAGCGTAGTAAAGTAGGGGGACGTAACGTCGCGTCGTATCAAAAATTGACGCATAAATTAACCGACAGTGAAAAATTTGATTGATTCAAGGGTTTGATAAGATTGATGGAAGGATTTTTTTTTTCTTTAACCTATTGTGTCCTACTGCTGAGCAAAGTTCTCCCCCAATTCCTTCCATCTATCTCTGTCCTTGGCAATATCCCACCAGTCTACATCAAAAACGTCAAGGTCATCACGCCAGCGCTTTCGCGGCCGACCCCTACGTCGCCTTCCATCCTCAGGCAGCCATGGTGTTACTTCATGAGCCCACTTTTCTGGATACATTCTGCTAACGTGGCCTGCCCAGTCCCACTTAAGCCTGGCTGTCTTGTACCCTACATCAGCAATCCCAGTTATTGAACGCAGCATGGTGTTCCTCACTCGGTCGATGCGTTTAAACCGAGGACGCTACGTTCCATTGCCCTTTGGCAATGGAAGGTCACCCTTCATGTGCACCTTCATGGACCAGTAGCTCTTCCAGGCGTTCTCGATCCGGCGATCGATTTCCATATCTTGCCTGTTTTCGAAGCTCGCTAGCTGGCCCAAGTAAGTGTATTCATTAAAGGAAGGATTGATAATCAAAAATAATGTTTATGGGATACTCATCACCAAAAATCATCGAATCAAAGATAAGCGTACAGCATCTTTGAAAAAAGAAAATCTCAGCAAATAAATTTAATAGAAGAATTTATACCATAATAGAAGTTAAAAATAGAATGAAAGCCATTTCTAATATCCATACCCATTTCTGCCGCCAAGCAGTAATGTTTGCATTGCTGTGTTCCGGTTCGAAGGGTATGGGTTCCGATGAAGTTACAAGCACATGAGACTTTGTCTAGCCTTCGTCTCGGGTGGCAACGCACAAGTGTTATCTCTTGTGCGTTATGTTGCAAGCGTACATATGCTACGGTGACCGTATACCATCAAGTACGCTTAGTTACCACTTAAAATTAGTTAAAATATGGCATCCATAAGTAAGTAAGTTCGCATGAGTCAGTGGCATCCCTAAAAAAAATCAATGAATGAACAATCAAATTAACAATACAGATAAAAAATAATGTTGCCAACACCAAAAACATTTTCTACAAACGGCAACTGATGTTAGGTACTTTCGTACGTTGGCCTGCCTATTGAGCGCATCTATCAATGAGTTTCCTTTTATTGGTTAGGGGTATTTATTATGTTGAATTTCGACCAAACTCGAGTAAGCACTATTCGTAGATTATCTTACCTAGATAACTGAGAGTAAAATGACATATTACTTGTATTTGAGATTTCTCATTCCCTAGAGACTAGTTATTCCAGAAGTTAGTCGAATCCACACTTATCTTATTATTATTTTTGACAATGCCCCTCTGTTGCATAATTTAAGAAAAAAGTGAAGGACACCACCACGATTCGACCAAACTCGATTAAGCACTATTCGTAGAATAAATCGTAGTTATCTGGGAGTACGCTGATGTTTTACTTGTATTTGACATTTCTTATTCCCCAGAATAGTTATTCCAGAACTTGGTCGAAGTCACACATAGTGAAGTCAGAATAAATACACGCACTCATCGAGTACCTATTTGCCCTAATTTAGGGTAATTCCTCGATGCACGCAATAATACTACTATAAATTAATGGCCGCCATAGACGTTCCAGTGCGCAGTGGTTTGATTATTTAAGCTAGTTTAGACTCTGTGGCAAAACTTACTCGACGAACGTCTTTTTATGGCGGTGTCGTACGACCTCAGACAAATTAGAACTAATAGAGCGAAGGTATGGTACTGACTGACACACATGCACAATAAAAACATGAATGCATGCCACTTCATGCATTTATAGAAAGTAAGATCGAATGAGTTAGTGGCTGACTCTGGTTACAGATTTTTTAGGCCGTCCGAAGCCTAACAACTTTAAAAATGCAGGGACCGACTGCTTAACGGGCCCTCCTCCGAATCACGGGCACACCCCGGACACTCTCAATAAAAAGTATAAAGCAAACGCGTCGCAATCACCACATGCATGGTTTGTGTACGTAAACGGTAACGTTGTATTGTATGTTTTAGTGTCATGGTTGGCCCCACCCTATTATAGCAAAAGCGAGATAGCACACCGTCGTCGTCGCTCGCGCTGGCATGCACACTCTTTGACCTACATAAAATCAAAATAAACAAGTGCCTTAGCCCTTTGCTGTGTGTACGCTTCTTTAACAAAGTCCCAAGCGACATACAAAATTTATCAATTGTCAAATTTAAAAACTTAATTAAACAAAATCTGTCTCAAAAAGCTTATTATAAAACAACCGATTACCTAGATGATAAAAAAGCTTGGGACGAATGTGCTCCAACTCTACTTGGAATCCATAACAATAGCAAGGGTCATGCCAAAAAAGCGATAGGAACCCAGCCGGTGTTGTTGCCAGTTCTTTTACGGCATGGGCGCGTTGGAACTGGTGTAAATTTTCCTAGCTTGTAAGACGTTTCAAAGTGATCCTTGTGATTCTACTGAATAAATAATTTTTTATTTTGATTTTGATTTTTGCTTCAGTGCCGGCGAAAGGTGCCGTGTGGTGCCGGCAAACTCGCAACCAGGGTGAGGTAAGTAAAACTGGTGGGAGGTAGGGAGTGACCATTCTGTACTTACTAAATATATCTATTCTGTGGCACGGGACAGCTCTGTTAAAATTGCCACTGGCGGCGGTCACCCATTCATAATAATCAAATGGTGACTACGCGAAACAGTGCTTATCTTAATATATCTTTTCGTCACAATAGTTTAGTTTTAATTTGATTTGTTATTTTTATTTTATTGTGTGGCGTTAAATAAATATTTTTCTATTCTATTCTTTCCTATTCTATCTTCGTTGATCTGTTAGGAACAACTTAGCCAGTGCCAGCGTTCCATTCCTAGTACCTATTTAATAAGCATGCATAATTCAAGCATGCTAAAAATCAACAGTTGGTCGTAAGAATTTCGAGCGTCTACCATCATTATTTAGTTGCCAATAAAACTCAACATTTAAATTATAAGCTATTTTTAACATGCTTATAAAAGTGTGCTTATTAATGAGCATGTGTGTCAGTAGTTACGATAGGTAGAGTGGGCTGAGAAGGCTTCGGGGAAGGCTTCAGGATAGTTAATATGTTCCTTGAAGGCTTCGTTCGACCGAACCGACCGACGACTCTGACGCGGTGACGCGACGCGACACGGATTTACGGACCGAACGAGCGAGCGAGACGGTCGATCGAGTCGAATATAGCCGAGTTTAGTCGAGCGAGAGTGAAAGAGGGGAGGGAGGAAAAAACAAGTATACATACATACTTACATAGATAGTAAGTAACAAATAAACCGGCCAAACGACTTTGTTCAACGGTCGCGCTCGCGCTATAGCGCGTATTCCTTCGTTTCCACCGTTTCTGTTTGCCCCACCTTTGTTTTATTATGTAGGTAGATAATATTGAACTCGAAGACTGACAAACTGCAAAGTGCACTCCTCTAACAAATCTCTAAGATACAGTGAAATATCATAAAAATGTAGAACCTATAAAATGTTTGAATAGTTGGTGCAAAAGGTTGCATTTATGTACCTATGCAGTACAGTACAGGTGAAGAACGTTACATACTAAAAGTGAAATGGATATTTTTGTATGCAGTTAGTGAATCATGGAATACTCAAAGGATATGGGCATACAAAAGAAACACAGTCAGTTCGGCGACACCAAATACAAGTGGCGGACAATGTTAATGCTCTATGTTATTAGTTTGTGTTTATGTAGTGGACAAGAGTTGATGGAAACGGATCCTTATTTGGTAAACAAGAGTGCTGGCCTGACAGAGCTGTCTGGAGGCGTGCTGGCTGGAGGACGAACTGTGTGGAAGCGCGAGGGTGCACCCTACCTCCTCCGGGATGACCTCTTGATAGAACGAGATGCAGAGCTGGTGGTGGAGCCAGGAGTGGAAGTGAGGTTCTCACCCATGATCGGCATCACAGTGCGTGGAAAGCTAGTAGCTATTGTAAGTTTAATATTATTGCTAATAGGTTTGTTGCTAGGTAGGTTTACCTATTTATGTAATTAATTTTTAGAAAAAACAAAAACCTAATGTAGGTAGGGTACCTATCTAAACTAAAAAAAATGTTTCGATTCTTTTATTTTTTGGTTTTCATCAAGGGTTTTGAATTGATAGATTGTGGTGATATTAGAGGATGACACGTTTTTATGATTAGGTAGGTATATAGTTATGTAGGTAGGTAATTTAAAAAGTGTTTTCTTTAAACTATTTTCAATAAAAAGAATATGGGATCACCTCTGAAATATTACTAGGTAGGTAGGTACCTACCTACTTAATCAAACAAAAAGAATGATCAAAATCAGTTCTATATCAAAATCGCGTAACAACCATTAAAAAAATCATCATCATTGTTAGCATCCTTTTTTTAAGTCGGTTAAAATAAAGATAAGGAGGCCCAATTTTTAAACCAACCTTGTGTAAGCCTAGCGAACGTAGGGTAATGTACCGTAGGTACCTAACTACCTACTGTACTACATAATTGTATTCTAGTAGGTAAGATAGGAAAGGAACACGAATCAGCTTCTTGTGTCACGGGTTCATCAAACTAGTGCAGTGTGGTGAAAAGACAAGACATTTTGAAAAGATGTGAAAGGGGCTCCTTTTTGTGCACTCATTTAACTTCACGCGAAATACCTAAGTACCGCGATTCACGGAATCGCGGTGTATCGAAGTGAAGTGAGAGCGAGAGCTAGATCATTCGAAAGTGTGAATAGTGGTAAAAAGTGAATTTTCTGACTTTCAATTCAACCCTTTAAAGTTACTCTTCCACTATTTAAAAGAAAATGGGATAATGACGTCATCAAAACCGGTTCTGAAGCTACACAAAAAGGCATTCTCAAGGGTCCATCACAGATAAAAAATTACGTGTCTTAGGTAGGGTAATTGCGCCAGTTTTCGACCAGTAAACTGACTTCTCAGATTTATTGTACCGAAATCTGTTTTCTTTCGTAACTATTTTAAATTAAATATTTTTTCATTATAAGTATTCCAAACGTAGGTAGTAAGGTCCCTATATAACTCTATAATGATAAGTATACATGAATACAATATAGAATGTAAAGACTGATAGAAAACTTAAAATCTAGTTTTCAACCTGGTCCCTAATTTTTGAACACTCATAGAAAAGTAATTTGAAAGCTAAAATAGCTAATTTTTCATGATTTCACTTAAATAAACTGTATACAAATTAATAATAGGTAAATAAATACAAATATATATCTATACTTATAAACTAATATTATAAAGAGAGAAGATTTGTATTTTTGTATTTTTGTTTGTTACGAATAAACTCAAAAACAACTGGTCTGATTTCAAAAATTATTTCACCATTAGAATGCTACATTATCCCTTAGTAACATAGGCTATATTTTATTTTGAAAAATAATGGGGATCCCTACTAAAACTTCAATAATGTAACCCAAGGTGTAAAAAAATTAGCCATAAAATGTCTTTTATCGCATGCGCTGCGGAAACTATTGATGAGAGAACTAAAAAAATGTTCTACAATATTAAAGAACATATTGATATCTACAAAAAAGTCAGCGATATCATAAGTCCAACTATTGTAGTTATGTAACTATAAATTCTTTTTTACATTTTAAAAGTTGATAGAAACGCCGTCCAAAATCAGTCCATGGTTTCTATACCTTTATAAAATAAATCATTTTGTATTCAAGACTGTTTCAATACCTGTAGATAACTGTTTCAATTATTGAAACCAGACATTCTATTCAAAAGTTATGACGAATTATAAAAATGACAATCTAAACAAAATACTAAAAACGCCCGCGCGCGCGCGCCGTGACCAGAGAGAGGGGCATGCAGTGCACATCTATGAAATAGGTAGCCGCGCGGCTAAGACGTGCGGTCGGCTCCTACCTTATGAATGACTAGCGACCCGCCCCGGCTTCGCACGGGTGCTTAAGTTTTAATTGCACCCGTGCGAAGCCGGGACGAGCCGCTAGTTATAAATACACTAAGCGACCTGCCCCGGCTTAGCAGTTCGCATTACGTACCTATATAAACCCAAAGACATTTGTTTAAATGTTCGAAGTCTAAACCGTACTTAGCCCTACCTACGCTACGTACTTATCTCACTTTCGTAAAACAGCATGGAGATAATCGGTTTTGGACAAAGCAAAAATTTCTGTGCTCGATGTTGTAAACTGTGTGACATAGGTAACCTACTACCTTACATACCTATCTACCTAGGTATAGAAAGCAGAGGACCCATACCTAGGCATTCCTATTCTGTGACCTAGGTAGGTACCTACCTATACCTACTACTTTGTGGATAAGTTAGATACATAGGCACAGATATTTTAGAACCTACTAGGGACTTAGGTATAGTATAGTTAGGTATTGTTTGTAGGTAAAATACCTTCTCTAAGTAGTACTGATATATTATAATGTTCAAAATATATCGCCTTGGTTTAAAAGAATCAACAGTTGCAGTGTCTGTCACCCAAAGCTTTAAGTTTTAAAGTTTTGTGTGGCACTGCACTGTACTCATCACCCCGAGACGTTGCTCTCTTTCGCCCAGCAGTTTCACTTGCTGCAGTGCCTCTTACTTTAAACTTAAACACAGTGTTTGCACACTAGGTACCTACCTACTGCTTGGAGGCAGAATCTCTACTGCGGTGATACCCTACCCACCAAGACGGACTCTTGCCACAGCTCTTGCTAAAGAGTCCTATCCTACCACCTACATACTTAAGTATTTCCAATAATAACTTGCTTGATGTGATAATGAGCCATAAATACCTAAATGGCTAAGTACTTACCTATTTGCACCTAAAAACCAAAAATAAACACAAATATCGATCACGCTTTCCCTGCGAATGCTATCTAGCACTTGATAAATTCCACGTCTTGCTGATACGGAAGTACCTACTACCTACCTACAAACATTGATAAAGCACACCCATTCAAAGTGATATCGATTTGTTCACCTGTTAAAAGTGTGCTGATTCTAAATATTTACCGCAAACAAACATTGCAAAAAATAAATAACCTACAATGAATGAATGAATGAATGAATGAAATGAATGAAAACTTTTTATTGTACAATGTACACCTTACAACTAGATTAACAATAAGAATGAAAGACTACAAAAAACAAAGACAATGTACAATGGGCGGTCTTATCGCTAAGTAAGCGATCTCTTCCAGACAACCTTTGGATGGAGAGGAGCCTCAATTAAACTGAAGATTGGTCGGGGTGCACTGAATAACAATTTTGAACAACATGTAAAAGGGAAAGCATAAAAGTAACAATTATTTACATTGATAATACATGTACATAATAATAAACTACATACACTTAAACATATAAATATAAATAAATAATTACAATAAAAAAATACATATAAGATGCCATAAAATACTAAATACATACCATAAATATAATACATAATCATTCTATTAGTTACATATTATACCAAAACATCAAAACCATTCATTACGATACATTAGCAATATAAAAGTCTTTGATCCGAGCTTTGAATACATCAGATGACGAGGATTGCCTTATGGAAACCGGCAAGGCGTTCCATAAGCGGACAGCTTGGACAGAGAAGGAATCCGCATAGAAACTAGTTCTATGCAGAGGAGTTTTAAGTAGGAGGTTTTCTGAGGATCGAAGAGTTCGAGAATTCTCACAGTGGAGGAACTTGAAACGGTCCTTCAGATAACCGGGAATGGAAGGATTACGAAGGATATTAAAAAGGAATGAATGCAATACTTAGTACAATCTACCTGTGATTCATTCTGTACTCACCTGATGATTGAATTTAAGGATAACTACTCTAGGTAGGTAGGTACTAGGTACCTATTCCCCAGAAAAAAATAACAAATTAATACTACTGGTAGGTAGGTACACATAATATCTATTTGGTGTTCTAACTCAAAAGAAAAAAAAAGCTCAAAGTCGCCCAACGAGCTATGGAAAGAGCTATGCTGGAAGTTTCACTACGCGATCGAATCCGCAATGAGGAAATCCGTAGAAGAACCAAGGTCACCGACATAGCTCTTAGAATTAGTAAGCTGAAGTGGCAATGGGCAGGCCATATAGCACGCAGAACCGATAACCGTTGGGGAATAAAGGTTCTCGAGTGGCGACCACGAACTGGAAAACGAAGTGTAGGACGGCCCTCCACTCGATGGACCGATGACATTAAAGCGGTCGCAGGAAGTCGGTGGATGGTGAAGGCCCAAAATCGGTCGTCATGGCGCTCTTTGGGGGAGGCCTATGTCCAGCAGTGGACGTCTATCGGCTGATATGATGATGATGATGATGATGACTCAAAAGAACTGAAGTAGTTACCTACTATGTAATAAGTAAATAGATAGGTAACTACTACTAATAACTACCTCGAAGCACAGTTTTTATAGAAACCTTTACCTAGGTACTGTCAGTAGGTGTACCTTATTAGTACGTATAACTAACCTAGGTAGGTGGTTATAAAAACGAATAGGCCTATACCTAGGTACTTACTCGTTTATATAATATTAATATTCTCATTTATAGGAAGTAAGTATACAAGTCACCATATTTTTTTCGTTTTTTTTCGCTTAATATTTTCAGAATCATGGTCTGATTGCCCCCCTGTCTGTTTTCGGTAGTAGTCATTTTACACTCTGCATTTTTTATTTTTTTTCTACATCATTTAATACAAGTCTCAATTGGGTACCTACTTTTTAGATTTCTGTGTGTGACTGAAGTACCTAACCTACCTACCCTACCTAGTCACCTAATTGGATTCCGAAAAACTTATAATAAGTCAAGCTACAAGCAGCAATCTACTTAGTGAGCCCTTAACTAATCTAATTTTCATATTAGCCAATGGTTCGAATGAGTCATAACATAAAAAAATAATTACTGACGCAGCTGACGCTAACGAAGACAGCACTCGCCGGCTGTTCTTGAATCCCGCAATCTTGACCCTATCCGACCATCCTGACCCGAAGACCCCGCATCGGAGCCACATAATTCAATCAGACAGTCAGTCCTATAATCCTATTGGACTCCTTACCACAGAACATAATAAGAATAGTATCCTTACTATAATGAGATATTTGCGGGTGTAAAATAAAATAAAAATAAATCCGATGAGGTGCAGATCAGATTTGGTACTACTGTATAGTACCACAGGAATAGAACAGTTTTCAGAGTTGATTGATTGGACAACCCTAATGCTATAAGAATGTGAAGCACAATATTCTTAGCGGAATGGATGAATAGAACAAGAAATTTTATATAAGTACGGTAATATTTGTAGAAGAACTCAAATAGGATTTAGCGGATGTGTATGAGAGTCCTTCTTAGTTATTACAGTAAAGTTATATTCAAAAATCTAACGTTTATTTTTCACATCATCTGCCATTACATTTCCATTAGGGTTAGCCATCAGCGCGGCATAAGCGATTTCAAATTCAATGGAATGTAGGCTTTCCAAAGGTTCCTTGAGGCTTTTACAGGCAATAACAATTATTCTACTTCTAATTAGTGAAATTTCTATTCTCCCACGATATTCGAACTTGTTAAGCGACAAAGAACGGTACCTACCTAAATCAACAATGAAACAGTCACTCTTAATAGCAAAAGCGTGATCTTATTAAGAAAGTAGATCATTAGGTACTTATTAGTTACAGACGTACAATTAGTAGAAATGTTAGCCAAAAACGCAAGTTTCAGGAATTTCGCTAATTAGGTAGTATGAATAACATCCAACGGCAACATTAATAATTCGAACACACCAATCAATGACAATTTTTTTTGGAGCTTAAGTTAGGTGTAAGTTACTTGATTATTATCAAACGATCATTTTTTTAATGTCTTTGCACAGAAGTTATAAGGACAGAGAACTGATAGTAACTTTCACTAACACTAATCAGATAAGTAGGTAGGGTCATTGTGACAGATTAGCAAGATGCCCAACTATCGGCAATTTTATCAATATAAAATATTCACTTGACATTTACTGAAATGGTTTTTGAAGGTTCCACATAATATGATTAAGATATATAAAAAAAAATTAAAACTTAAAAGACTTAATTTTAAATATTTTTTTATTAAGAAACAAGGCGATATGCTAGTTTACGGCCGCTTTTGTCAGTATACGTCCAGACCCCTACCTAGTTTACGACCACAAGGTCTGTAATGCACAATTTACTCTGACCATATATTTTACATATACTAATTATATTTTATTTTTAGCTTAGGTATTACTTAATTTAATCAACTTTAAAATTATTAATTAGAAACAAAACAATCATATCAACATGTTTTAAACGGCCGCTAACTGAAGTTGGGTTGGGAATGTTTGGGGACCAAATTTATTTTTTATACTGTTTTTATTAATAACCTGGTGGTCGCAAGCCAAACAGCTATTAAACAAATATAAAATAAAACACAAAACTAACCCTTGGTTATTATTAATAAGTAGTAATAAAGTAAAATAAAATTTGGAACCAAGCAGTCAGTTTGCGACCACATGGCCGTAAAGTCAAATGATATAAATAATTATATTTTAGTACGCGACCACTCAATATTTTACATGTTTTTGTGTATTATCCTTAAAAATTGCGCAAATGCGTTTAAGCAGCACGTGCTCACAAAAAAAATTGTAATTGTTTGAACGGGTTCACGCGACGAGTGCGGGTGCCGAAACGTGCTAGAATTTGTTCAAATTCGGGTAATAAATAAATAAATAATAGCGCAATGACCCTACATAGAAAGATACCTACAATATTAACAACCAATCCCTGCAAAATTATAGGACTGAATCATGAGATATAATATAGGTAGGTACCTACCTAGACCCACCTTACGCAACGTAAGTTTCACGCAACGCAAAGTATACTATCCTAAGTACTACCTCCTACCTATGTAGCAAGTAAGTATTAAGTATAATACTTATATTACATTATAATAGCCATGCCCACAAATAACAGGTAGCTACGAAATATTTGTAATTTAAGCAGCGACTACCTATAGGTAGACCTACGTTTTGTATAGGTACCTATGTATTATCAACGCCATTGATATTTTATGTAAGTAGGTAGGTACTAGGTAGGTAGGTAGTTACCTAGGTACTTACTAAAAACAAGACGCGTTTTTAATACATCGTATCAAATTGTGTCAAGATCTAAGGATGAGATACCAGTTGATACCAGTCACCGAGTGAAACACAATGTCGCTTGACGTAGGTAGGTATATAGGTAACTGTCCCTAGCACACTCATTGTGTAAGAAAAGTTGCTTACAGCACCTGCCTCTTCACAAAATGGTTAATGACCTGTTATCGTAAAAGTTTAGGTAGGTAGGTAGGTGTGTACTCCAATTCTACATACTTAGTAGTAACAGTAACCGAAAAAGTTAGCTGCGCTTTACTGGTCCATAACCTCAGATAATTGTAACCTTGGAACCGAATGGCGCCTTCAACTTAGTCTAAGACTTTAAGTAAGCAGTACCTACTCAATAATAAAATCAATAAAAATGCTTTGAAATTATGCTCTAACTACATGTAGTTAACTATAGTATAGTTATAGTATAGGAACTTGCCTAGTAGGTAGTACACTACACATTGCATAAAAAAACACAATCAATGTTTTGTCCTGTAAAAAAGTAGCCCATCATAAGCTCTTGCAGTTCACAAATTCACAATGCTCAATAGATTGCGATTGCGCCACACCTGACTCACAGTCACTTATTTAGCTAACTAGTAATTTTAGTAGCTAGGTTCTATAATAAGTAAACTATGTCGCAGATTGTTATGCTTTCGAAACAACCATGGAAGAAGAAAGCGTTGGAAGTTATAATAACGGCTGCACTGCAATGTAATGTTGTGGTAGGAAGACGTGCTTAGCCAATATAAACTCGCTAATCGCTGATCAAAAGACCTGCTGAATGGAGATAATTGCAAAAATACGGGCTGATGACTCCAGTTACGTAGTTTTTCAACTATCAGAGACTGACATCCTAAAATCACAGACTACAGCAGCCGAATGACTCAATCGTACATGTATGTGTAATGAATGTGTCACCTGATAAATAACACACACGTAAAAAATATGTAGGTACCTACCTACCTAACCTACCTACTATTACTTCCGTTAATGTTTAGATTGTTCATATCAGCTTCCGAGCATCCGCTGCGGCTGCGTGTGATGATGATACGACTATTATTATACATATGTATATTATTGCGTTGGGTCTATTTCATTTTCATTGCGCTTTTTGTTACGGTTTGGTCCATAATTTTTTTTATCATGAAAGAATATTAATTTAAAAGAGTGCGAAAACCATTGGCATTATTTTGCTTTTTAATTCTAATGGCATTAGGTATGTTTGAAGGCTAAAACATTGTTTTCGAACTGATAGTATTAAGTTGACAAATACCGATCTATGATTTGGGTTGTTGATCCCATTATATCGAACGGTTTTGGTGCTAACTGACCAATTACAGTATTACGGAATCGTGAAAAAACGGAGGCTCTTTAGACCACTGAGACAGAAAAACCGAGTCGAAACGTGACGAACGCTTTCTTTAGTGTTTAATTTTATTTTTGTGACATTTAGAGTAACATCAAAGTACAAAACATAGCTACTTTGACTAACATACTTACAGTTATAGTTCGCACAGCGGATCTAGGCTTCCGTGAAGTTAGCCGTTTGTGATGCGCAAAGACAATTTAGTTTGAAAAAACTCCATTGCGCATCGAAACGGCTAATTTCATGACGGCCGAGATCCGTTGGATCTAGGCTTCCGTGAAGTTAGCCGTTTGTGATGCGCAAAGACAATTTAGTTTGAAAAAGCTCCATTGCGCATCGAAACGGCTAATTTCACGACGGCCGAGATCCATTGTGAGAACTATACACTTCGGGCACAGTTTAGAGGACATATTTGGTTTAGAGCTTATGGCAAATGCTTTAGGTGTTATTAAAATAATAACTTAGGAAAGATAAACAAGCATGGGATCGATGCAACTCTTACATATTGGTTGAAAAATTACGACCCATATTAATATGCGAGAACATAATACTGACTGATAGACAAGTAAAAGTTTTTTTTGGCCAATTTCGAAACTGAGACGCTTCGCTCGCTTGGCTACTCTACCTACCTATCTGCCTACTGCATTATACAGTAGCCTTGATGCAAAAGGTAACTGGACTGATACATCGTGTTAGTGCACAGACCCTACCTACTGTCAGTACTAAGTGTTCTATTATAAAGTCCCTATGGTTGAAATAAAAATTGAATTGAGTAGTTAGGTAGGTACGTACCTACTGGATTTGTAAAGGATAATCGTCTAGATGACTATAAATACATTTAAGATAATATGTACCTACTATGCTCATGAAAAAGAAGATCATGTAATCGTGCTTGAAATTAATGACCAGTTTTCGATACGAGATTTAAAAAAAAAAAGTAGTTCCGATTGCTTTGACAGATGGCGCTATCTGCCCTACTGCCATACTGAGAAAGGTTATCAAAACAAGAAAAATGTTGGTAAATCCGTTTTTGTTTCGTCTCGTGTCCAGCTGAAAGTTCATGTCCTTCTTGAGGCATAATAATTCAACTCCATTTCGATCAAAGTTAACTGTAGATTTTTTGATATCCATCCCACTCACCACCAGATACTCGACCATGCCTTATTTTTTTCTGACTCATCGCGTCACCATAAAGCGGAACGTGAGACCTTGCAAATCAATGATCCTAGCTTAGACCATTCCACTTTTAGATAGGAAACCGGTTCGCCCACCCACACGATGTCATCAAACTACATTAAAATCGTGAATCACATATTTTTCCTTGAAAGTGTTTTCTATTACTTGAAAGATGAGGTTGGTAACAAACAATGTCAATTACCCACTGCTTTTAAATTTTCCGTAGGTACGATTTGTTTTGGCTCTACTTTCGTAAAAATTAGTAATAACAGGGTGGTAATCATAGCGCGGAAACATCAGCACAACATCAGCAGAGTTCATTGTCTCTAATATCGGTCGGTGCCGTCTCGTCACGGGCCCTGCTGCGTCAGTTCACGCATGTACCGGAGCTTCGAACCGTGGCACCTGCTTCAGAAAATTGATACCTACCCAGGAGTACGGCAACATTAAAACGGTACACCACACTACAAACATCCAGACCAGACCACTATTAAATAATTTTGGAAATAGTCACGATTATTATAATGCAAGTAGTGTTCGTATTAGTATAGTACTCTCGACGGATCTCGGCCATTATGAAGTTAGCCGTTTCGATGCGCAATGGAGCTTTTTCGAACTAAATTGTCTTTGCGCATCACAAACGGCTGACTTCACGATGGCCGAGATCCGTCCAGAGAACTTATGCTTACTTCGTATACTTAGGTACTCAACTCTGTAGTGTTATTGGGAGAAAAATTTGAATATCGAACGACCATTAACGAAGCTAACAATTGCAAAAATTGTATTGTGGTCTGTCGGATCGGATGTTTCTAAAACTGCAGACAATACAATTCACCTTCCATTGTAATTAAGCTAAATTTCCATTGGCACGATACGAATTGATTTTGCACGATTCCGATTCGAATAGGTAGTCTTTCTCTTGCAAAACTTACGAGACCGATTGAATAGGTAACTGAGACTGACTCTTTCGTTTTTATTTTAGAACGTGCATTGCAAAAGATTGAGACATTGAGACTAATAATTGAGACGTCTGCTGTGCTGCACTACCAGTACCAGCAGCTGCAGTGCAGGCTGACACGGTTGCGCAACCCACGTGTTTGTTTCTCGTTTGATCATAACTGTGTATAGGTAGTAGAATTCGAAACAAATTCAGTGTTTCAAATTAAAAGTCTTCACTCTTATATCTCGGTTGATTGATCTCTTTGTTTTAGACTACGACTTTTACATCATCCATGTTGTCATTATTCTATTCAAGTACTTAATTAAATAAATCTAGGTATTTTATTGAAATATTTCACAGAAATAGTAAATGAGATTTACCCTTCAAAGATTTTGAGATTTTTTGTGTGGATTTTGACACAAAAAAAATTTGACTGAGCTTGAAGCATGACACTTAACAGTTGAAAGTCTCGCTTTTAAGGAGGCAAGCTTGCTTTTCATTACCTTTCTTACTTCCCGAAGGCTCGTCGTGTGTTGTGCGTGGTAGACGACATACTGTATAGCCGTATAGGGTCTTTGATTACTATTAAAGGAATAAGAAAATACATGTTCTCTTCTATTTTTTTAACATTTTGTCTGAAAAATCTCGAGTAAATCGATTACGTTTTTCTGGTCAATTATTAATTATCCTTGTAGGAAATCGAAAGGGTAGCGCGTGCGCGGCGTATGTTAATGACCCGCGCGTCAATTACTTGCGCGTGTATAACCGCTATGGAGCGTAGTACCATGGTGTAAATAGTAAGTAAATAAATACATGATATAATGCTGGACAATCCACACAGCATCATCTAGCCCCAAGGTAAGCTGCTGTTAAACAGAGCTGTGTTATGGGTAGGGTACTAGATGACTGTACAATACCTTAGATAGATATTTTTTATTATATTATAGAAAATACCCAGAACACCCGGAACAAATATTTGTAGATCGTACAAACATTTGACCCGCGGCGGGAATCGAACCCGCAACCTCCGCGTCGCAGGCGGACCTGCGCCCGCTGCGCCACATCGGTCGTCAAAGTAAATAATAGTACCTAATTACTATCTACTATGAGTAAGTATACGGATAGATAAAAAATATTAATTATGTATTGGTATAATTTTTTTGATAAAAAGCAAAGAATTTTTGATATCAGTGGTAGAGTAGGTAGTATTTATTTTTTCTGTAGTTATAAATTTTATTATGGTTGTGGCATGGTTGTCGCCGTTGTCGGTCGGTAGTCGGTGCTTATACCAATAACAATCATGGCCATTATACATTATCGTTATAAGTACTTATACTATGTATAATTGTTCGTTACCAGCTGTTGTAACTTGTAACAACAGAAAAAAATAGAATCATTGCTGTTATTACCTAGGGATATTCGCAGACATTTAGATCGAATTCTACCTAAAATAAAATCTACATACAGAATATCAGGTATAAAGATACCTAGAGCTAGAGAGTACTTATACCAGTTCCACACCCCGGACACTCTCAATAAAATGTATGAAGCAAACACGACGCAATCACCACACGCATAGTTTGTGTACGTAAACGGTGCTGTTGTATGTGTGAGTGTCATGGTTGTCCCCACCCAACTACAGCTAGAGCGAGAAGCACACTTTCGCTCGTTCTGGCATGCGCGCGCTTGAACCTACACCAAATCAAAATAAAAGCGTGCCATAACCCTTAGCTTCAGTGCCGGTACTAGTATTATGTTATCTGTGGTGCCGGCAAGGAACCAGCAAACTTTCGACCGGGGTGGGGTAAGTAAAACCGGTGGGAGGTAGGAAGTGGCCATTCTGTACGTAGTACTAATATCTGTTCTGTGCCTAAAGGCCCGCCTAGATGTAGTTCCGTTTAAAAAACCCATGAAATCCGCAAGCTTTGACGATAATACTGAAATCTTTGTCCGCAAGATATAAATACCGTACCACAATTACTAAATACAAATGAAAGACTCGCAAAAGTCGACATTTAGGTACGGGGATATGGTAGGTAAGGTACCATCGTTTCGCTCTGTTTGCTATAATGAAAAGAAAAGCGTGACAAAATATACTAGTTACCACCAAACGACGAAATGTACAAAAGCCACCGAATTCACCAAACATGTTTCTGTCAGTTCGGTGACAGAACCGATCTGCTGAGTGCTTAGCACGAAAAACTCGTTTGACAATCGTAAACGTAAACGTAAACTAAGCACTCCGGAAGCTAAATGCCATCATCGAAGGCCATCACTAAAAAAAAAACCTATGTTAAATCTAAGTTTAGGTGTCCTGTGTGTCTTTCAGATCTATCATCGTCTTTGTTTATTGATATAAAAATGACAAGGAAAGACCTTAATACCTAGGGGCCTACTTATGAAGATACTAGAATGACTGTTACTTTTCTTTCTTGATTGATTGATTTAACAGATGTTTTATTATTATTACATATATTATATTATTTTTCACGTAAGTACCTACCTACATATGAGTTTATTTTTAGTTGGTTTAACTTTTTACTATAAAGATTTTATACAAGGCCTGTTTGTTTTCTAATCCTAAGATGTTTCTTAAATAATGCTCAGTGTTTCTTTAGTCACATTACTTCTTGCAAAGACTGTGTCGGTCTTCACAAAAGTTGGGTTAACAACCTGGTAACGCACAGCACGATGCTTCTCGTCGTGATCGTGATCCACGGTGGGTCCTCTATATAGTACATAGCAGTAACTTAGTAAGTAAAGTACCTACACTACCTGGGTAGGTATGGTAAGTTCCTTTATTACCCAGCAATTACCTGTGATTAGCTAGCTAGGAACATAATTACTACCTCAATAATTGCTTGGACACGGCCTTATTATAATAAAAAGCGGATTAGTCCACTAGGTTTGATAAACTTGACCTATTTCAGAAACAAACGCTAAAACACACGACACTGTATTGATTACTAATAATCAAAGATTTCTAGACATGTAGGTACCTACCTATAAAGTCAAAGCTAATAATTGTCAGCTCAATCAAACTAAACTGTTGACGCACATCCACTAGCTACATGAACTAGCAAGCTTGTGCTGCTCAACATAGTACATGCATTGGGTATAGATAGATAGACACATAGATTCAGTGCCTAGCTTAGTAAAAAAAACGTACATACCTTCAACAGCTCGACTAAACACTAAAAAAACACAATTGCATCCTATTTACCGCAGCCTTAGTATTTATTAAGCAGCTATTCTTGCAATATTCCATTCCAACGGATATCATTGCATGACTGACTTCACAATAATAGCCAAAATAATTTATATGAGAACAATGAATAGATCTTTGACTAAAGACATATATAAATCTTTGGAATAGATACCTATATAGTGGCGATAAACTTACCCAAGAGAAAATAAAAAATCATTTAATATCTTTCACAAGGTAATCTTAGTCCAGTTTACATTAAATTAAATCAAATCAAATACATTTATTGCTGTCATATGGTACATTATGTAGTTGTTACAGAATAAGTAGTATCACACATGAACCCTGTTATTAGGGTATTGCAACATGGAGAAAGGCCGAGGTTTATGCATTCGGTATTTATATTAAAAAAGTAGATAGATAGGTAAGTATGTCATGAATTGAATGATAATGTTGGTACCTAATAATAAATAAAATTGTTAGTGACGTAGTAGTAGTCATAATAATAGCTTATAAAATTAGTATTCATGCAAAACTGATCATTTATATATATATATTTGATTTGATTAATGTTAATATGTATTACAGTAGTGCCAGAGAAGGTAAAAACTTAAATGCAAACTTGTGTAGGCTGTTTTGAGGTATTTGGTTCTTTTGTTTTTTACTTTAGGCCTTCTAAGGAAATAGGACAAAAGGTTATTTATTATTTTATTATAATTTACCTATTTATTTATTTAGGTAGGTACTACTTTAATTAAATCGGACATCAATTCTAATTATATTAATTAAAGATTACTTAAGTAGGTATAGATAATTTTCTGATTTATTACGCGCCGTACGTCTCGATTTGTATCAATATCAAATTTCGTGATATTTAGAGAAGATAGAACGTGCCTATCGCATTTTGTTACAAAAACCGAGGTAGAACCACAGTAATAGAACTCACTATCTAATCTAAGTATATAGTACCTGGACCTACCTATAATACTGTTTGATGCTTTTAGAATATAATATTTCACTTAGACGGGCCCTACATTTACAAAAATATTGCGCAATACAAATGATCGTCTAGGGTTAGTATTGTGGAAGTATTGAAGTTTGCGCAATGATTGAACGAAAGTTTGAGTGTGGAGTGTGGTTTGAGCGAGTTTAATTTTTATTGCACCATATTATCATTGCACCGTGTAGGATCTGTATTGCGCAATATTTTTTAGTCTGTGCGTCGCCTTGACGAGGATCGGACCATGCTCGTGGGTATATAATTGCCTTTTCATGTAGCAGTCTTTCGACCAGCGACGTATTTTATTTTTATTTTTTGCCACAAGTAGCAACATTATAGCTGCAGCCAAGTCTTGGTCTGACATCTTGTTTACGGAACAGTTCCGTTTGATCCTGCTCACGCGAAAAGATTGACGCTTAAGAGTCGTCAATGATTGCGTCAAAATAATAATTGATCGTTTGAGTGAGAAGGGCGATTCAATCATATTGCGCAATAAAAATATTGTGCAAACTTATTGTAGGTCCGCCATAAAACCACGATTTTAAAGAAAATCTAAATAGTAACTACAGGTAAAAAAGAATTTCAACCAATTTCATCAACCTACATAGCTAAACAAAGACATTAGGATTTTTCTATAGATAATAGTAGTAAAATATAGTACCTATATCTTTATCTATAGGTAGTAAAGATATCAGATTGGTTTGCTGCTAGCAATATTGCGTGTACAAGTACAGACAGACCCTGCTTAGCCACAGAGGCATAGCTACAGGGAATCCAGACATAGCTAAGCTAAGAATAAATTACGGAGCTCTACTCGATCGTCTACGGATAGATAAATAATAAATTTCCTCGGTGGCGCAGTGGACGAGTCCTTGGTTGAGAAGCGAGGGGTTGCGGGTTCAATCCGCGCTCCGGGACAAATATTATTCTGCCAGTTATCTGGTTCCCATAGTGCATAGTAGGTACAAGCTTTGCTTAGTTTTGGCACAGAACAGATATTAGTACTACGTAGTTTTGGCACGTTTTGGGCTAGATGGCTGGCATTTTGTAATAAAAGAAATGTCAGTACCTAAGCATTATTGTCCGCATTTTAGTTTTCAGGCATACGGTAAATAGGATGCAAAAGCTCCGCGCGTTCTCAAGGACAGAATAGGTATTGAATTTTTTTTTTATAATTCCTCTTTCCTGTTTTATCAAACACAGACATACCTACTAGGTATGTGCGGCTTTATCCTTGATTCTTTCCTTATTCAGGAGAACTGTGCCTTCCAATTAGGTACTTACCGTGTCTTTACTACCTATACCCATATATTTATTATACCTTATTGTCTTTTAAAGTACTCGTAGGTATGTTGTGTAAGTATGTTAGTATCAGTTGTTTGTGATTCCACGGATACCGTGCGTGGTGCGTGCATTCCTTGAACACAGGAAGCCAAGTGATTATTCAAATGATGGTAGGTAGGTGGTGTAAAATGTCTACCTACCAACTTTAGAATAACAACAATTCTAAGACTACCAATAAATCATTCCCTTCCTATTCATAGATAAGTGTACCTAGTAGGTAAGGTACCTACCTACTACTAAAGACATTAAGAATAATCTGTTTTTTTATGTGTAATTCTGCTTTGTTTATATGTTCAAAGACTACCTTACATTTACATAACTATGTTCTAGGTACTTACTAAATTTATAAATCCGAAAGTTTGGATATTTTGTATGTTTTTGTTTCCTTACCTACAGGTATTAGGTAGTAAGTATTCCTACCTACCTAGGTATTATTTTTTATCATGAATAGAAACGTGCAAGAAATATCAATAGTTCGCGGTCGCGGTCATTGTAGGTAGGGACTAGGGAGGTACCTACCTACCTATAGTTTGACCATTTTGGAACCGTTTCTGGCTCAATGGCACACCCAGCATTGGCAAAGAATTTAAAATAGTGGTATCAATCAACAAATAACCTCTAGTTAGTCTTTCCATTGCTGACATGCTAATAATATTTACCTATTCGCACACATTATAGGTACCTAACCAAGGAAGTTTTCCTTGTACCTAACCTACCTACCCACCTAGCAGAAGTAAAAGTATCTATTTAAGTTTGTAACAAAAGCTGCAATGCAAGGACCTGGCAAACCACTCCCCTCGCGTGTCCCCCACGCGAAATGCGACACACCTGTGTGTGTGTGTCAGTTCAAATGATCTTTGAATAAATCAAACAAAAAATACTGTATAGTTCGCACGGCGGATCTCGGCCGTAGTAAAGTTAGCCGTTTCGATGCGCAATGGAGCTTATTCGAACAAAATTGTCTTTGCGCATCACAAATGGCTAACTTCACGGAAGCCTAGATCCGCCGTGCGAACTATACCTTACTCAATACCTAACCTTGTTTCCAACAGTTTCCGTGCACCCAAAGCACAGATCTGATATTAATTAGTAGGTACTACACATACCCAAAGTAGACATTCATCGTCGTACGTCAATAAGTTGATTGCTGAACTCAGTGGAACCAGAGTCGGTGCACGGTTCATGGCGTCAGCATGAACAACATCAGTTATGCTGACGATATGGTTCTACTGAGTGCATCGATCAACGCGCTCCGACGGCTGATGTGTGTATGTGAGAAGTATTCGGTGAGCCATGGGCTTAGGTACAATGTCAAAAAGAGTGAGCTTATGCTTTTTAAAGCTGGTAATAAAAGCTACTCTGTTCCGCCAGTAAAACTCGAGGGAGCTCCTCCTGGGTTAAAAAGTTTAAGTACCTGGGCCACTGGCTCACTGAAGACTTGTCAGATGACATGGACATGGAGAGGGAACGCAGGGCGTTGTCATTGAGGAGCAATATGTTGGCTCGCAGATTAGCACGTTGTACAGCGTCAATAAAAATAACTCTCTTTAAAGCGTATTGTACATCTTTCTACACGTGCAGTTTGTGGGCTAAATATACACAGAATTCCTACAATGCCCTGCGAATCCAATACAACAATGGTTTTTGAATGCTGTTGAGGCTGCCGCGGTATTGTAGCGCATCAGGGATGTTCGCAGACGCGCGCACTGATGACTTCTTTGCAATAATGCGACAAAGAACTGCGTCCCTGATGAGCCGCTTGCGTGGGAGCATCAACAGCCTTCTAACTGTTGTTGTGGAGGACCTCTCCTCATGTTACATGAGGCACTGGCATAGGGTACTTGCGCCGATCTCTCGCCTAGTCTCCAAGTAATTTTATTTTATGTTAAATGTTATGAATTGAATTTATTAAATTGTGTGCTTACTAATATAGCTATAAGGTTTTGTACTACTAACCTAATATGGATAATTTTTACGAAATGGTCTGAAATATTTTTTTTATATATTTATTTATTAAGTATTTATTAATTATGTTATGTTTGCATTTATATACTTTTAACAGAAAATCAAAACGGCAAAAAAATACACTGAGTTCAATTTCAGTACCTACCTAACACTTTTTTTACTCAACTCGCTCTGGGTCGTAGAGATTTAAAATTTTTAGGGTCCGTCTTGGTGCCTAGGGGTGTGATACTAAGACGGTTTTTTTTTTAATTCAATTATATTATTATGAGGATGAAAAGAGATAAAAACGTTTGTATGAAAAATCGTATTCCTGGTAAGTAGAAGTACTTACAAACTGCCTACCTCTTTAGAATGAAAGTAAAAAAGAAAAAGAAGACAGTAGAATGTTTTGATATATATTTTGATTTTGACTAATGCTGAAAACAAAGAGGTAAATAGTCAAAGGCTAAAAAATAAATAAAATATTTGCTTTTGGGAAAAAAAAAATGTGATATTTAGTCTGTAGCTAACAATGGTATTTACCACAGAGTAATAGTATTACTAAGAAAAGAGGTACCAGTGAAAAATAATCCAGCTAGCAAGCCGGCCAGCCAGTTAGCCATTAGCCTTATAGTTTTTAAGTACTATTATTTTTTTTTATTGAAAAAAATACTCTGCAGGTCTACTTACTAATGTGTAGTACCTACGAATTACGAAGTCGTGGGCAACAGCTAGTTCTCTATATTAGATGAGTAGAAGATGGCAGGCATGTAGGTACATAAACTACCTACACAGTACCAGTACACACACTACCTACACAATTTCACACAATTTACTAAGTTTGGTTCTTTAGGTCTGGGTGTGTTGTGATTGTGATGGCATTGGGCATTTACATTTTCAAATAACACATTCCCCGTCATTGATCACGTCGAACGTCTCCCGATTATGGTAATACAATTTTAACGACATTCTCTAAACCATTTAGCAATGGTGTTGCCCAGTAGATCGTGACGGCATGAATGGGGTGGGTGAAAAGGCAGGAAGCCAGAAGTGCAAGGGCACTGTGACGTAGGCTGCGCTGGCCGGGGCAGCTCTAGGTGTAGGTAGGTAGTGTCGTGTCATAATCATTGGAATTTATTACCTGACATAGTTACTTTATTCTTTTTTGGTATAGGTACCTAGGTAGGTACTTACCCTCTTTGAAATATTCAGCAATCTGAATTGTTTACGCAGACGCGCTGGCCGTCTCTATTCTTCTTTCAATAGTTGCACATAGCAGTACTGCTATGTGCAAAATGAGATCAGTCAGTAGACGCTGGTTTTATTTATCAGCATCACCATAAACTAATAGACGTTATAGTTATAATTACCTATATCTAAACGTTTTTTTTCAACAGAACAAGTGGACTTACATTAAAATTACAATTTGACATTTATGAGCACAAGTTAACATAATAATATGTAATATACCACTTTATATATCCCACCTTAGGTAAGATAAAACAGCTGGCCTTAGGTAAGATTTCTGGCGCATCGGCGGCCGCTGCCGCGGCACGCTCGCTACGCTCGCTCGCCTCGCGCGTAGTTTTTCACTAAGCTAACATAACCTAAACTACTGATTTCGATCTAATAATTGAGTGACACCCGCTTAGATCGTAATGAGTAGATTAGGTTATGTTAGCAAGAAGAATACCTATATACAGGAGGATAAATACGTGTTACTGAGCATAGGAATGGGACTACGAGAAACAGTTCTCCCTTGTGGTCCCATTAATGGGACAAAATCCTGGGACCACGAGAAAACAGCGGATAAAACCTGTGTTGTGGGAAGATAGTCTCCTTTCTCCATGTCCAATAAAAAAGTACCTACGTCTACTGCTCCTAGAAAGATCTGTGTGACCTAAATTAAATTTTATTGCGCAATTTCAGAGTCTCTATTTATTTAAACGTTTACCCTTATTAACATGTAGGTACCTATCTACTAGAAAGTATTCCGTAGTAACATTGTTTTTACTATATTACAGGGTACCCCCGACAGTGGGATAACGTTTACCAGTACTGAAGATCCAGTGAAGGCGTCCAAAACAATCCCAGCTCTCCGACTAGTAGATGGGCCCTCGATCCTCATTGGAAGAGTGCAACTCTTACACCGGGGACAATGGCGATCAGTATGCTCAAACTCGAGAAAGTAAGTAAGATAGTTTTTCGTATCATAAATTGTAGGAACAATATTGATACGATATTGAAAATGATACCTACTGTGTCAGAGTTTTCGTTCTGAATGTTTGCCGATGACTCATGCTTGGTAAATTATACTTACGATTTTTTGCAAGGAAGTTTTGCATCGCCGTACTGTAATAAGTAGACGAGTGAAAGTAAGAATGATGTAATGAATATTTATTTTTAATTTTTTCAGTTGGACGATCAATGATATGGAAACAGCGTGCAGGCAACTCGGTTTCGTGGGGGGATCTTTCTACAACTGGATGGATCGACAACCAGGACGAAAACCTCGTCTACTTTTCGAAGAGCCAGGTTGTAAAGGTACAGAACACGATCTTTTCCAATGCGATTGGAACTCGAGGCAATTTGGCTCAGGCGTCTGTGACTATCACCCAGATCTCGGCATTCAATGTCTACCTCATCACGACATCAACGAATTACGAACAACTGGACGACACTGGCGAGGAATAAGCTTTGAAAATGCTGTTTATGAAAGAATACTCACTTCAGGCAACACGCTTTATGTTCCAACTTCAATGTCTAGGTTCGTTCACGTCTCTATAACAAATGCAGGTTTAGGAAGAGATAACAACGCTACTAGTGCTTTGGACATAATAGGAGTTCCACCGGTTATGGAAGACATTGAAGTATCAAACTCTGCATTCAACGCGATAAATGTGACGTCACCCAACGCTCCCATAGTTATTAACAACTGCACGATACAAAACAATAGAGGTTACGGTGTCTATGTGAATTCTACGTACGGCATGACAAAGATTGAGAACTGTTCCATCCACGATAATGGTGGAGATGGGGTCAAATATGTGGTACATGAAATGAATATGGACGAAAGATTCGATAGAAGAGAAGTATTTGACCTATGTACCCTTGCGTCTACTCCTAGTCAAACTTTTCCTATACAAATGTCTATTGAACAATCCAGATACTCTAATATGGAAAGAGACTGTCATCAGAAGTTTTACACTAGATCAGAACACGTATTAACCTTGAGTTTTGTCAAATTATTAACAAACCAAAATAATACTGGTGAAATATTTGTTTACGATGGCCCAACGACCGATGATAGACTTTTACTTATGCTGCATATAAGAAATCATTCACGTCCGCAAAGCGTCACATCCACAAGAAATAGAATGTACGTGCGATTCCGCGCAAATACCAGAACAGATATAACTGGATTTCTAAGACTGACCTCGGGCACAAGTAAAACCTACGATTTAAATGTAACCGACACGATTATATCAGATAACAATGGTAGAGGTGTAGTAATTGAAAACCTTAGATCTCAAATTCACATACACAGAACTTCCATTTCAAACAATAATCATGTTGCTGGACTCCAAGTTTTAGGCGGAGCTGGGGATATAAACGTTACAGAAAGCAGAATATCTTTTAATCAGGGAGACGGCATCAACGTTACTGTAACAGGTGGAAACAGAAACATTTCAAGGAGCATACTCAGTTCAAACCAAGGGTATGGAATAGCAGTGTGGATAAATAATACTCAAGAAACTGAATACATACCAATTAATCAAACTACGACTATTGAATACTCCGAAATATTTAAAAACTTAGATGTGGGTATTTTACATGGTAATTTTTGTGGTGATAGCTGGGTAAATATCACAGGGAATTGGTTTAATACCAGTATGGAAAGCACAATAGAACTATCTACATGCTGGAGATTAAACAATCCAATAAGATTGCTCAATTTGCAAGTTGGTCACAATAGATTTTATCAGAACTTAAAAGTGCCTTTAAAAATTCAACCTGCTCTGAATGTGGCAGGGAAAATTGAATATAATTATTTCGAACACGGGAACTATGGTGCTATTGTAATACTTAACAGGATTAAAGGAAAGCATATTGAAGAATTCGAAATCCTCCCTGCAAACTTTAAAATACAGCACAATTACTTTTTTGTGAATCGAGGACCGTTTGTGGTCAATCTCGGTTTATCGCCTTACAGTGATATGCAATACATATTATTCTCAAGAAATTACCTACGTGATAATAAAATAAGAGAACCATTTGAACCATTGGAAGGAATCTCGTCACGGCTTACCCCCAGAAGTAGAGTAGCAGCATCTATAGTGTTATCATCAAGTAATATAGATGTTTTCAGAAATATTATAAACAACCCAGAAGCTCAATATGAAATCGGTTCTCACGTAGAAGACCAAAGCAAAACCCTGAATTGCACGTACAATTGGCTTGGATTTGGCGAGGAAGAAAAATTATACAACAGATTATTCCACCGAAAAGATAGGTATAATTTGGCAAGAATTGTTTACATGCCTTACTTGCTCCATAGCAGCAACCCTGGTGCTACACAAATTAATTACAACTCTTTGTACGTTCCACAATTTAACGTTCCAGGCACTTTCGTGGTTGGGGGTGAGGTAGAAGGTATCGAAATACTGAAACAAGGTGAATATGACGTGAATAAAGATATAAATATTCGTCCTGGTGGTAAACTTGTACTACAACCTGGGGTTACACTGAAATTCCCACCAGCCGTAGGCATTATGGTTGCAGGAAAACTGGAAGCTAGAGGCAAGCGACCTAATGATATCACCTTTACTTTGAAAGAAGAAGTGGTTATGTCTAATGAAAGTTTCTATGAAACGGACCCAAACGTTGAGCCTACAACCCCTGGTTATTCTGAACCTTTAGTTCCCATAAGACTCTTAGGAGGAAGAACTCAGCACGAAGGAAGACTGCAAGTTAGGATTGATGAAAAATGGGGAACAGTGTGCAATTATAAATGGAATATTATTAATGCTGCTCTTGTTTGCAATCAACTAGGATTAGTTCTTAACCCAGATGATTGGTTTTTGGAACCAAATGAGATTCCTAGCGCCGGCACAACCGAAGATATTTTTTTATCCAACGTAGAATGTACAGAATTTGACAATGATTTTACAAAATGCAAAGCCGAAACGAACGATCAATTTGAAAATTCATGTACTCACGAAAACGACGTTGGTATCAGATGCTATGAAACAAGTTGGGCTGGCGTTAGATTCAGCGTGATTGCTGAAAGAACTGATTTACAATATATCACTATTGAAAAAGCCGGTTTATTAGATTACTCTTCAAATATTTTTAAACCGGCTCTTCAAATAGATTTTGCAAGACATAGTCTGGAAAGTGTAAAAATTACAAACAACTACCATGACGGTCTAGGAATTTTATATACAGATTTATATGGTGCTGATGCAATAAACACCGTTCGCAATTCAGAATTCAGCAATAACAAAGGCAGTGGCATTAGCTTCAAACAGTTGGGTCTTAAAGTATACGGATCAGTGATTGAGAATAACAAAATAGCAGGGATTTCTCATAACCCTCATTTAACCGGACCCCAGCAGAGAGAAATAGCGGGATGGTTTAATTTAGAACCTGGATTTAATTTGGATGAGTCCCGTTATTTGCCGATAATGATACCAGAATATGAAACTGATATAAGCTTGGGTAATGGTGAAACTAGACATTTGGTTTTCACGAAATACTATGGCGAGTCAGTCAAGAAAAACTACAATATTAAATGCAATCCCAGCTACGTACTAGGACTCCAACTTTTAAATCCTATACACAACTTTTCGACTGAAAACATATGCATTTACGATTCTCAGAATATCAATGAAGGTAGTGCAAAATGGTGCTTGAACCGTGACTTATCTACATTCCCTACAACCAGTAGTAGCTTTGCAGTCGTTCTAACTTATGAGAGCGGAAAAGCAGCTCTGGGTGGTGTTGTCTTAGTAGTCAGTACTATTATTGCTCCTGTTCAAAATTTAAGAAATAGAATCGTCAAGGGTCCAGTTCCAACTTTACAAGTGGTCAATTCAAAAATAAAAGATAACACAAAAGGAATAAAAGCTTCATACTATAACAGATATTTGAATGAGCTTGGAGATCACTTTCTACGAAAGGCAAACGAGAGTATCAAGATTTTCAACTGTGAGATTACATACAATATAGAAGAAGCCATTTATATCAATACTCCTTTCTGGGATATTCATGAAAGCAATATAACAGAAATCACTATTATGGTTAACAACAGTTTGATTACAGACAATGGAAAGGGTATATACCATTTTGCTAGAGATCTCCGAAGCTCAAACAATTTATATCACTACATTCTACAAGATAATACCATAGAAAGGAACAAAAATGGTGGTTTCGATGTAAGTTTACCTTACGTGTGGCAATACAATGAAAACTTTACTCATTCAGTGTACATGTTCAACAACACTTGGCGCAATAATATGAATTTCGGATTTGTTGTTGATGGACATTTCGCTGAGTTAAATATCACCAAAAACGTTTTCACTGACAATTTTTGTAAGAATGGGTTGTTATCCTTACAAGGAATGGAAAAAAAGATGAAGATTGATGGTAACGTAATAGAGAGAAACAGTGGCAACTTCATGATTAAATTTAACATGGACAGTCAAAGTGAAGTCATGGGTCTTGTATACGCTGTATTTGTTTACAATCAAGTGAAAAATAATAAACAAATGAGTCATCTAACCCGTGGGTTGCTGGTTCGGAGTATGGAACCAACTTACGTTGCAGGTTTCAAAGGAATACAAAAAGTGAAAATGAGCAGAAATCTATTTGGGAATAATGCACTAGAATACACATTGCTCGCAGGCATAAAAACAGCAAAAATCAACAACTTGTTAGATGTGACTGAAAATTGGTGGGGAAGTATTGTCGAAAAAGAAATCAAGAACCAGATATTTGATTTTGATGACTGGAATAATCATGCTGTAGCGACATATTTACCATATTTATTAGAAGATCATTTTGACTCTAGTGTGTCTGTTACTTTCAGTCCTGAAATATCCATAGATGTAAACGAACTTGGAGGAAGACTGATATCGAACCTCGCCTTGGAACCTAGAATTGATCCTTATGTAGTTAAGTCAGATATAACTGTCATGCCTGAAGTAACTTTCCTTATAAACCCTGGCGTTGTCATGGAATTTGCACCAAATGTTGGAATTCTTGTTATGGGTACTCTTCAAGCTATAGGACATAGCCAAATGCCAATTATAATGAAGCCAATGTCACCAGCAAGCAGTATTGAAATAAATAGGATAGATAAAAGAGAAATCGGTCAGTATGGCGCGCGTCATCGCAAACACAAACGACAATTAGAATCAATGATTTTGCACTATTCAATAAGACTTTGCCCTGGAAGAAACTGCTCGATCAGTGATACTATCATAGAAAGAAATAACGAAGGTTTCTTAGAATATTATAACAAAACAACACTTCAGTGGGTTCCTATGTGCGACAATCGTTTTACAGAAAGGAATGCTCAAGTCGTTTGCAGAGAGTTAGGTTTTGACCCAATCAACGTATTCTTTTCTTATGATCGTCGTGTTGAATACCACAGCAATTCTCTATCACGAGTTTGGTCCTGGCCAGAACCATTGCAATGCGTGGGCACAGAGGAACAGTATGAAGACTGTCCAATCAGATTAAATGGACAACTATATGGTCATAGACATGAATGTAAATGGGATTCACAATTTGTTTTCATTCACTGTGGCACACGAAATTTAGAAGAGTCTTATGATTATTGGGGTGGAATAAGATTCGCAAATCCCGAATTCGAGTATTCTCTATACGAGCACAGAATTCACGATCATCACACCCACGAAACAGTGAGAAAAATTGAAAGTCAATTAAGACACGTGCAAATAATTGGCGCTGGTATACTCCACAATGAGAAATCCCCGGCTATTCAAGCTATAATAAAAAATCCGTTGATTCAAAATGTTAACATAAGCAATTGTGCTCATCATGGAATAAATTTGGTCTCTCCTACGGATACCATTAACATAATGTTCAACTCTGTAAATGACATACTAGGTGAAGGGATAAGCGCAATATCGCTAAATGGAGAAGGCAGAGAATCAGACGAATCTAGCTTTACACCTTTGAAAGACTTGAATCTGCCATACCACTTGTTCTCCTTGGTTGATATCTGTGATAGTAGTAAAATGATCGTAATCGAAGAGAGAGTGCTACTTTACTACAAGTACGACAATAATCCCGTTAACTGTGTTAAGATTTTTAAAAGCATGTATAGAGTAAAGCCTTTAGGGTTTCGTCTACTGCAATTTAACCTTTTCAATCACACCAAAAACTATGGCAAACGTGATTCCTTGTCTTTGTACGATGGCGACATCTATAACATCACAGCACCAATGATTGGGTATTTGGAGAATAGTTCTCCTGAAGAGAAGAAGCTTTTCAAATCATATGGGCCTAGTTTGAGTGTGAAACTGTTTGCTAATGGCGCATCTTCAAATCATGGCTTCATTGCTGAGGTTGTCACGTTACCGATATCTGCAATTGGATTAAGTAAGTAGACCATAACATGTATGTGTATCACATACCTAGTTGATTATAGCACACCCGAAACAATAAAATATAATAACTTAATCATGATTTCTTCAGATCGTGACGTTCAGCACAATATATCACATAGTGAATTCATAAAGAACCGTGATGGAGCCATTTCATACCAATCTGTTGGTGAGGTCAATCCTCTGCTGGCGATAACAAGGAATGAAATCAAAGATAACTGTCTCAAGCTTTATGGGAACTTCACTTCTTGCGAATCTGCTGTGAAAATCGATGTGCAGAATACGCAGACGTTGGTGTTTCGAGTAAGTTTAGCGTGTTTTCTTGCCAGTTTTTATTTAACTGACACAAATAACATCATTACTTGCCTTACTCTTCCAGAATAACTTGGTCCAAAACAATGTTGGTGGCTTATTGGTCCGGTCTGACTCGAGAGGATCAGCTACGTCTCTTCGCGGCTGGATCCACAATAACCTTTTCTTTGCCAATCACGATTTGCCCAGTCTGAAAGTTGAAGGTCGCCAATCGACTCCATACCAAGAAGTCACAATATTCCGTAATTATTTTACCCGGAATCGCGTCCGATATCATGACGTCATCGTTCTTCGCCAAGTGGTATCTGCTTTCAACTATAACTACGTCCACGATAACACCGGCCAAAGGATTCTCGAGGTCTCCGGTTTTGACAAAGTTAGGATGCCCATCTATCAGACCACTTCGCACAATGGTTTTTACAAGTAAGTAAAAGCAGTTCAATTAGAAAAAAACAAATAAGTTTGCTACGTTAGGCACTTGATGTGTGCTTAAAATGATCATGTCATCAAATATACGTAAGCACTAAGTACCTACTAACAACCAATTTGGTATGATTTTAGAAACTTCGCTTTGGATCGCGAAGGTCGAGCCACCGTTGTAGCTGGAACAGCTGGCCAGAGCTATGTTGATAACATATTTTTCAACCCAGACAACGATTATGAAATGATTACTATCAATAAATCAATGTGAGTATCCGCTTCAACAATTTTATGTAAAATAGTAAACAAAGCTGAAGAACCATTTTATGAAATAACAATCATTGGCTTTTACATCTATTGTAGATACTACAGGATTCATGCACGTTATATTAATCTATGGTCTAAAATTTAGAACTCGCTCAACCAATTCCATTACTAGTAATGATTTAGATTTTAATTTATAAAAATTGGAAGCATTATTCACCTTTCATATCTAACTACTTAAGTAATTTAATTGATATTGTACTTAACTAAACTGCATGTTTTTGTTGCATGATTGCCCCGGGGGAACCATAGCTTTGTTGACTTTAATACTGATACTGACTACTCGAGGTAAGATTATATTCTACTTGTATTTCGACCAATGTGGCGCGGTGGGCGAAGGTCCGCCTGCGACGCGGAGGTTGCGGGTTCGATTCCCGCCTTGGGACAAATGTTTGTAGGATCTGCAAATATTTGTTCCGGGTGTTCTGGGTGTTTTCTATGTATAATAAAAAAATATCTATCTGTGTATTGTATTGTATTAAATATATATCAGTCATCTAGTACCCATAATACAGCTCTGTCTAACAGCAGCTTACCTTGGGCTAGATGATGCTGTGTGGATTGTCCAGCATTATTTATTTATTTATTTATTTATTTAACAAAACCTTTAAAAGCCTAAGCCAATTTTTAGATCTCATCATTTTTCGTAATCTTCAGCACATTAGAAAGTTGGCGAACAAGAATCGACGCAAAGCATAACTATTGGAGCTACAACGAGAGTATCGCCGTTTCTGGTCGAATCCGTGACCAGTCAGACAACCCTCTGTTCCTTGAAGTGGACTACAGACCGTTTTATATGAACAACTTGACTATCCTGGATGGGGGGAAGTGTCCGCCTGGTTGGGATGCGGTGGCAGGCACCTGTTATATGTATGTGGGAGCGCCAATGACCTATGAGGAAGCAAGACAATTCTGTCTGGTAAGATATTTTTTTTTGTCTAAGTTTGTATAACTTTATGACGACGAACAGTTCGTCGTGTTTATCAATTCAGCCGTGTTTTCTACCTTTTTATTACAACAGAGACCATTGCCGCACCCAGCCGCACCAAAATTTGTTACTGAAAACATATATTTTTTTAGTAATGACATAAGTACAACTAAATACCTAGATTTTTCGATTTACTCATGTATTTCAACAGATTTAAAGTTCGTCCTCTTTTACAGTCGGACAACGCGTCAATGCCATACGTATCCGGCAACTACCCAGCCCTTTACCAGTTCATTCAGAAACAGAACCAGTGGTACCAGTACGGAGACAGGGTGTGGGTCAACCACATCGACTACGTGACCCAGTGCACTTCCTTCGCCTTTTCTAGTGTCGATATTACGGACTGTAACCAGAAGAACGCGTTTATTTGTGAGATTGGTTAGTAACAGCTATTGTAAACTGTAGGTACTAGTTGTTTTTAATAAAACTGACTCAGGCTTCGGCTAACCCATTACCCATTTATCTTTTAGATCCAAAAATAATGATAGATCCGATGTCTTGGCGAGGAGATACGCTAGCCGTGGCCTTTATCGGAGTGTTGGCTGCTATGGTGGTGCTCGTAGCAGCTGCCCTGGTTTGCTGGTACTCCAAGTCTAAGCACAGGTAAACAATAATAGGTACTAAACCAGAAGTATTATGCAGCGAACGAACATTTATTTGCGTACCTAAATTAGATTTTGGTAAGGTTTACACAGGGCTGTGTTCTTGGTTAAATATTATTGTCGATTACCAGAAAATCGGAAGTCAAAATAAACCAGTTCTATATATTTTTTTTTATTTTTTTTTAAATAAAATAAATTGTATTGTATTCTATTGTTTTTTTATAAAGACAGTTAACATTTCTAAACAAGCTTGGGTGGGTTGTGTTCTAGGTCTCTTGCTTAATATTGTCGCTCATCATTATTTTGCTTATCTAGGCACATCCAAAGATTAGAACGTCGAAACTCGATCCGTCAATCTCTGCATTCTGTACGATCCATCGGCAGCATCAATGGAGGCTTTCCAGAAAACACCTATCGGAGGAAAATGAATCAAATGGTAACTTATAGACATAGACATATTTTTATTTGCTGTTAAGACACACACATATAGTACAAACATAATGAAAGAAGAAAATCAGAGATTAGTTACAGCAAAAATATCCTGCAGTCATGTATTTGTGTGCCACAAAGGCAAATAGGCATACTTATTTACCTACATAACTAGTTTTTATTCAATAATGAGTTGTCGACCAAAGAAGTTATCTTCTAAATACTTTATTCTATTTGCAGAGCACACGTTCAACCGAAACACTAACAAAAGGATCAGATTACAGAAAGATGCTCGCATCCACAACCTCCATGGAATCTATGGAGAAGAGTCAATTCAACTCCTCAATCGAAGACACCCAAAGCTTCGATATTTACGAAGCGCATAATCCAAACGCGAACATCATCCCACTTAAACATAGCACTTTTATAAAGAAACCAGCATCACCTGAATATTCAGTGCCACAGAACAACAGTAAGTTAAACTTATCATTCAGAAATGAAGGTTACAGAGACATGTCTTCTGGGCCAGGAAGCGAAGCCCCGTCGTTATCAACAGTAATGACTGAGGAAATACCCATTATTCACCACCCCGGGGGCGTGAGATCACCTCATGACGATGACACACTTTCTCCAAACAGCGACTCACAGTATTTCAACTCCGATACACTACCTCTACGGAATTTAGATAGGTCTGATGATGCGTTAGCGTTCAAGCGGGAGTTGGAAAACGAAGGGAAAGTGTATGGTAGTTCAAATTATGGAGGACAGCCGAAGCTATCCTTCCTGATGGAGCTGAGGTCGAAGATGCCGGATCAGCCGCACGTGGGCGCTGTGCCGACTACAACCTTCGGCCAAAGGGATAATGTTGCAGGTAAATGCTTATTGTATTTTGTACAATCGTATATTATTTAGTAGTTCTGCGAACAGTAGACCTCACAAGCACGAACTTTTAAAAGTGAGCAATTCACTGCAATTTGAGGAGATATTCAAGCAAAATACATCGCATTCGTAAAGGCCAACTCGGACGTGTCGGACGAGACGCAAGAGGTTGCCTGATCTACAAATATTTGCTCAGTGTCTGCGTTACCACTAAGATATCGAATGCTAGATACCCGTAGACTTCGTTAACCACGTCGTTACAGGTAATGGTTGTGTGTGTTCCTAAAAAACGCACTTTAGTAGCAACGATGTTGCCAATATTGCCAAACAAATCGTACGTGCGTGTCTTTAACTCATCAACATTTTTTTACGCAAAGTTTCGTTCATTACTTTGTTTTGTTATTTTACAGAACGTCAACAGTATTACGAAGCCAACTTACCAACCCCACCAGTATATTCAAGTCCATACGACAACACCATATCTGAAAATATACCAAGCTACGATTCCAGTCCCCGAGATCTTTCTAGAGAGTTTGATGACTCGCCTTTACCGGAGTTACAGTATCACAGATCCAAGTCAGAAGCATTGCTAGAAACAAATTTTGAATTCGACGATTCTGAATCGAGTCCGCTTCCATTGACTGAAGCGAGTCGCTCTCATAGTCAACCTTTAGAAACTGCTATGTAAATCATTCCACGTGTAAGCCATTAAAATAATTATTATTGTGATCAATAATTGTGTCTTACAGTAGCCTGTGGTTCTAAACGTTAGTTAGGAAAATTTGCGAAACTACCTTCTACTCTAAAGGTGTGTAAATGGCCAAAAACACCTCCATTCGTAACAAAATAATTTAATAAGATTAGTAGGATAATAGGTAGACAACCAATAAAAAGACTGAATTACGAATGTCTTGTATGATTGCGTTATTGTAAACTTCCTTGAGACGAGTTCTTGCATTTATTTGAAAATATTTGTATACTTATACCTATTTTCCAAAGGGGTACCTTCAACCATGGTAGGTACCACAAAAGTGCAATTAGAAGTATCTATATTTTTATTAAGTATTTTAACAAAGGAAATTAAATCTAAATTCTTAGAAAAATGAAATAGTGTAAGATTAAGATTATAATATTTTCATCGTATGCACGATCTCATTATAATATTATACATAATATTGTCATATACTTAATTAAATGAAGTTAAAATATTATGTTCTGAATTCTTTAACTTAATTTTTCAAAATTTTGTGCTGCAATAAATACATTACCTAGTAATACATATTTTGTGTTTGTGTAAGTATAAATTTAGGTACGCAAGTAGGTATATTTTATTTTTATATTATATTAAGTACCTATGTAATACATTAAGTAGGTACCTAGTTAGGTAGGTACTTAATCTTAGAATTTAATTCTTTGTTTTATATCTTATAACTTTTAATTAACTTTTGTAATTAATTATTAGGTAAGTATACTTAAATAAACGTTTTTTAATTAAGGTAGGTAATGTTAACTCTTAAAATTTTATTTCTACATATTTATTTACTGTTTTATACAAATTATCAATTATCATAGTAATATACATACATATAATATAGGTTAGGTACCTACCTAATTAAACTAATGTACAATTGTCCGTCCTTATTAATTAAGAAACAACTCATGTAAGTATAGACTTTGATCTTGCAAGACATGGTTAAAATCATGGTACCTGTAGGTACACAACGCACCATATTACGAAACTTCATAATAAAATGATGTATATGAATAAATTCTCTATTATTGCTATTACTTTATTATATTTTATATGGTTGTTACCTACATAATTTTTATACAATCTCGAAAGTGAGGGTTTTCATCAGATCTTGGCGAACAAAGTTTGTCCTACGACTTTTGAAATTTCAAAGTTTTTTATGCATGAAAAGCATCCTAAACCAAAACTTTCCGTGTGTGATAAGTTGGAAGATTCACGGTGGAATTCGGTGCTTTTAACTAATATGCCAAAATTTAGTGCTCAATTAGTGCTAATTAGTGCCACCACAGAGGAGCGCTCGTGACGTAGCTGGCTAAGTTGTTCTTAACAGATCAACGAAGTTAAGCACTGTTCCGCGGGGTCATCATTTGGATGGGTGACCGCCAGTGGCAATTTCAACTGACCGCTCCCGTGCTTCGGAGGGCACGTTAAGCAGTCGGTCCCGGCTTTTTCAAAGTTGTTAGGCCATGACAGAGGCCTTCGGGCGGCCTAGAAACTATGTCACCAGAGTTGGCCACTGACTCATACGAACGAACGAACGAAGTACCACTATAATTTCAGAGTCGTAATGATTTATATACCAAAATTTAGTGTTGAATTAGTGCTAATTAGTGCTCAAAGCACACCGAATTAGTGCCGCTATATCTTCGGAGATATTTAGTTACCTACCTATACACTGAGGCTTTCAACTTGACGTTTTGGTTCTGACCAAACGGCAGCTTCTTAAGAAACATGAGTTATGTATGCCAAAATTTAGTGCTGAATTAGTGCCCGATATACCAAAAAAAAAACCAGATTAGAAGAGAAGAGATTGATTCATCGTATATTTGAGCCAAAAAATCAATGTTATACTTTTCATATCCGTACCGGTGAGTCTAAACGCCATCTAGTGGCGCTCACACTGACTTAATTAAATGTAGTAGAAGTCTGATGAGACAGGAGCAGTGAGTGACCTGTGAGTGTATGTGTGACAGCCCGTAGAGTGCAGTTGATGAGGAGCCCGCAAAGTATGGAAAGTAGCGCCATATGTCGGAAAAGCAGCGAGAATTTGTTTGTCGTATACTCTTTGTTCGTATCGTACCTCTTCTTCTTCTTCTTTTCTTTTATGGCCTCTGTGGCTAGTTTGCTACAATTTTGCAAGTGTCAAGTGTATTATATTGATTGTCGCTTAGCAACTTAGACAAACGAAATTTGGAAAGAAACGATGACTTTTCTTTCAAAATTCTCTTGGAAAGTCTTTGACTAAATTACCAACCAACATCACCCCTCCATTTCAATTACTTACACTTGTGCTAAGTAAACAAGTTAAATTGGATCAACTGCCACCAAATTTACGCAATAAAACTTAAATTAACACGTGAAAAATAATTAAAATTGGAAGACCCATGTCGTTTTGACAAGATAGCCAAAGACAATCCGTATCGTACCTCAATACTTTGGAAATATATTTTAGGAAAGTTTATTACGTTTTGACAAAGACAATAAGAATAATTTGTGTTTATTCTCGAAGCGTTTTGAATCGTTCAATGTAAAAAATATGCTGGACCAGAGGATTAAAGTTGAAGTTAAGCATTATAAAAAGCTAAAAAGTATGCTAAAATAAAACTTCTCAAGTAATGTATTGTGTTTTTTTAGTTAGTAAAATATATAATTAGGTAGTTAAATAAACAGGCAGGTGTCTAGCGGCGTGGGTTGGGCGGTACCTACCCTACCTACTGTGGTTTCACTAAGCAAAGCATGTCTATGTGGATCTATGAAATGCAAGCACGCATAGACAAGACAAGGTTCACCGCTAAATCACCAGATAGCGCTACTTTCCATAGACTGCATGAAATGAAGACACGAGCGCACTCTATCTATTTAGATTCGATCATAGTTTACTTTACTTATGTTTATTTATTTGATCGACCCGTTTGTTCCTTGTTGGTTGTAGCATACATAAATAACATTTGTATAAAATGAATACCACTGGTTCTATAAACAACGATGCTAATACAGAATCCGTTGAGAACGAGGAAGAAATAATTGACGACAGTGAAGAAAGGGAGTTGGTTACTGATTCATGTTCGACGAAGGTCTTGGAAACAGCTGACGAGCCTCGGGATCGATATCGCATTGTTTACTTTTTGTTTCTGCTTTTTGGAGTCACATCTCTTGTGCCCTATAACTTTTTGATTACTGCTAACGAGGTAAGTAGTTAAACAGTTTGTTTCAAAAAATTTAGTTAAACTATTAAAACATTGATTAGTTTTAACTCGTTTCTTAGCTGCAGTTAATCTTTCTAAATAGGTACCACTTATTTACTTTTACTTCAATATTTACTTACTTAAGTCTTTGCATCCAATCATTAAACCTTTGATATAAAACCTATTGTACTTATCTGGGATACCACCAGCCTAGTGATGCAAGTTTAGCAGTTTAGCGGAGCAGTCGTGACTTAGCTGGCTAAGTTACTGTTGTTCCTAACAGCCATGAACTCATAAAGCTATTCAAATAAAGACCTAAACTAGGTGACTGCATGTGGCAATTTCAACTGAGCGCTCCCGAGCTTTGGAGGGCACGTTAAGCAGTCAGTCCCAGCTTTTTCAAAGTTGTTATGCCATGAATGAGGCCTTCGGGCAGCTTAAAAACTCTGTCACCAGAGTTGGCCACTGACTCCATACGAACTTGCTTAGGTACTTTAGCAGGATTATGTTTTTTTTTTTATAGAGTAGCTTTTCTTGGTTTTCTTCAGGTGTGTAACAAAATGAAAATTTATTATTCCAAGTCACAAACTAAAATAAAAAAATCTAAATACTTACACCTAACATACCTACCTTATAGGCACCAAAAAGTTAAACATCAATTAAACCCAACTACCATGCATCATAATCTAGATAAGTACTTGATAATGCTTTCAATGGTAATCAATGGTTTTTCTTTACATTTTAGTATTGGATGTTCAAATTCCGAGAGGTCCATCCAAACAACACAGTGCTACTGCCTCGTAAGACTCAGTTCCAAGCGGAGTTCACATCATATCTCAATGTAGCAATTGCTATTCCTAACTTGTTGTTCCTAGTTGCTAACTCCATGTATGGCCATATGTAAGTGTTACACCATGTATATTCTGTGTTGTTAAATCATAGTTAAACTATACAAATATTTAGACAAAACAACAATTAAATAAGTGTAATGAAAGATGTTGATCAAAGTCAATATTTGTATTATTTAATACAAGCTGACCCATGCTGCTTCACACACAACAGTTTGAAAATTCTGGAGAGTTTGAATGGATAATGGTGTTGATGTGCCTAAGGGTTAGTTTAGCTTGCAGTAATGCTAGTAAATGTTTTATCCAAAACTCAAAATTACATTCAACAAATGGTTAAGTATAAATAGCAAAATCTCAATGTTATTTTAACTTCCAGAGTATCAATCAAAATCAGATTGCAAGTTGCCATGACAGTTGTCACCATAGCATTAATTGTCATCACTGCACTTGTCCAAGTAGACACTGATGAATGGCAAAATGGATTCTTCGTCATAACCATGATGACTGTGGTTGTTATGACAGGTAAAGTTATATTTATTTTATGTCCTTGTAGGTCAAGTTCTAATGCAAAGCAAACCTACCTAGTAGTAGTAGTAGTAAGCACCTACCTACCTACTGACAAAGAAGTGGTTGTGATGTAGCTGGGTATGAGTGGTTCATAACAGATTAACAAAGTTAAGCACTGACTATTCACCATTTGGATGGATGACCCCCAGTCAAATCACGGACACTCAATAAAATGTATGAAGCAAACGCGCCGCAATCACCACATGCATGGTTTGTATCCGTAAACAGTGCCGTTGTATGTGTGAGTGTCATGGCCCCACCCAATTATAGCAAGAGCGAGATAGCATACTTTCGCTCGCGCTGGCATGCGCGCGCCGGTTGGACCTACACAAAGTCAAAATAAACGCGTGCCTAATAGCCCTTAGTTTCAGTACCGGCAAACTCGCGACCGTGGTTAGACAAGACAAGTAGGAAACTATTAAAGTTGATTACATAGAAACCATCAGAAAAATTATACAGCCTAAAAAGATTCAAAACGACAACGAAATTTTCTAACGAAGCGTTTCGTAACTGGTGTTCATACAAATTATAGTTTTATAATAATAATTGCGTAAATAAATACTAACCTTGTTAGTTGCATTATGGTCACAGAAAGTACCTACCTACTTATAGTCCACGGTATATAAAAACGGAACTAATTGGCACGTGTGTATACGAGTAGATGTTCCATTCCTTTATCAGGAGAGTTGCTATTTGATATAATAAGGTCATTCATTATCAACCTGACAAACTTAAGGGGTACTTTTTTTTTCCTATACGTTTTTTTTATATTTAAAAAAAAGTTACGTAATTCTGTCTGCTTAATAATTAGTTATCCTTGTTAGAAATCGAAAAGGCAGCGCTCGGCACGTGTCAGTGACCCGCGCGTCCTTTACCTGCGCGTGTCCTTGACCCGCTACGGGGCGCGCACACTCGAATATTTCATTATTACGTCGCTTAACTCGATTCCCAACAATTGTGTAGGTACATAATAGGTATGCCTTGATTGTAAAATTGCAGTTAGAATATTACGAAGCATAGGAAGTAGTTAAAATTCGATATCCAATAGAACTGGAAAAATGGGAGAATATAGTCTTTGCTCTACAGTGAAACAATACCTAGGCTGAAAATAGTTCAATACTTTTCAAACCATTGAGTGGTACTTAAAAAGTCCTTTGGTTCATTTGATTGGTCTTGACTTCCTTTGACCAGTTTACCTCATAAACTACCTACCCGTTTATTAACCTACTAGCTGACACCCGAAGCTTTGTTTGCGGGGTACACACCATTATTATTATTATTAGAAAAGCCTATGTTCTTCCCTTACTTATACCAAATTGCATCTAAATCAGTTCAGTTGCCTAGTCGTGAAAACGTGTGAGACAGAGTAACTTTTACCTAGACTAAAAGTATAGATTTTGTCATTTTATTAGTTCTACTTTTATCTATTTAGAAATAGAAGATCGTATGTCTCACGTTTGACTCTTTGTCTTGCATTAGTCAGCGACCTAATAAGGCTGGTAAACATGCAGCGCGGTCAAATGCTATCTTGTTTATCTCTGTTCATTAGAACATAGATAAACATACTGCAAACATAAGTTATGGTAAGATATTCAACAAGTATGTATGATTCGGGTACTTACTTACCTATAGGGCGAAAATCACGTAAGTAAGTACCTACCCGAATCACACATACTTACGCATTGCTTAAATACAATTTAAATTTTTGGCATGCACCTCTTCAGTTTATGTTATTAAAATTATCTCATTTAAATTATTAGGTACCTAATTATTCTTTTAAACTGCCACCGAATTTATGCAATAAAACTTACAATAACACGATAAAAACAATTCAAATGGGTTTAATTAGAGCTCTTTTGACTTTAACGTAAACAAACTGTTCCAGCCGCCTGCGCGATATTCATCGGTGGGCTAGTGGGTATCGCGAGCCGTTTCCCGCAGGAGTACATGTCCGCTGTGGTCAGCGGGCAGTCCCTAGGAGGGATCATAGCGGCCATCGCCCAGATCATTTCACTCGCCTTCAAGATATCGCCTCAGCACAGCGCGTTGATATACTTCATCATCGCGGATGTTATGGTCATCACCTCCCTGGTTTCCTTCGTGATGCTCTATAGATTTGACTTCTTCACTCATCATATGCTCAAAGGTAATTCGTTTTTTCTTCATACAAAACTTGATCGTTATTATTTATTCTGTGCTACTGCATCCTTTTGTATTTCGGAAACTCATTTAGTGCACTACCTACTATAATTTTAGAAATTTAGATTCAGTCAGTCAGTAACGCAACGCTTTTATAGCTATATTTTATATCTACAGGAGCCGATGGAAGCGTGATAATAATACCTACCAAAGTTGTCACTTGTGCGTTCCAAGACAAACGTTAAAAATGTCTCATGTGCCTGTGATTTCACCAACCACCACAACCACCAGGGTATGGTTTCTGGTGAAATAACAGGCACATGAGAGTCTACGTCTCAAGGTGGCAACGCGCAAGTAATATCTCTGATGTTGCAAGCGCACATAGGCAACGGTAACCGTTTACCATCAAGTGGGCCGTGAGATTGGTTGCCACTTTAACAGTCTAAAAAAATCATCTAATGTTTAACCCACACAGACAATATTTAATTTTTTTAAATATTTTTTTTGTGAAGGGTGTGGAGTGGCATCCAACAGGCACAGAGACGCGTCCATGGTATCGATCGTGAAGAAGATATGGGTGTATGGGTTCAGCATTTACGCCGTGTTCGCTATCAGTATGGCGGTGTACCCAGCCGTCACGGTACTGGTCGAGTCGCATCCCATCACCCAGGGAACGGATTGGAATAGTAAGTTTATTAAGTTTAACATTAAAGTTCCAAACAGATCAAACAGACATCCTACACTGTTAGCAATACCATTTAGTTTAACTAATTATAGACAAAACTCCTATTTTAGCAGAGCAGTATTGTATTTAATAACTTGGCTGATGTCTCTAAACTTGACTTATTTGACTTGACTGCAAAGTTTCAAGGATTAAAAACATTTTAGTTGCAATATGCGAAAACCTTTAAATGGTCCTATAGCTGTATTTAACGACTGTTTGTTTTCCTGTGAAAAAAAAACTAGGACTTCAGTCCGGTTTTGAGACTAGTTGGTATCTAAAACGACCATCATAAAATACTTTTTATGTTCTCCAAAAAGAAGACTATTTAAAGTCGTCGGTTCATTTATCCACCTTTATGATGTTCAAGGTGGAATATGCAGTTTATTAGTACGAACTATATAAATAAAGCCAGTAGCTCTTGTTTTCCATTATGACTTTTTATTTTTATTACTATCGAACTACGACAAAACGTAATAAATAATTAGAATAAAGATTGTTGCTTTATAAGTGCGTGTGTAATTTTTTTTTATTTCTTTTACAGAGATTTACTTTGTGCCTGTTGTCAATTATTTGATTTTCAACTGCGGGGACTATTCTGGTCGTCTCGCGGCTGGGTTTCTGTTGAGAGTAAGCATCGATTTACATTACCTAATTAGCTGACCCGCGCGGTTTCACTCGCGCTATTTTTTCATATATTCTCATCAACTTTTCTTGGACTCCTAAATATTTCAACACCAAAATTAGCGAAATCAGCCCAGCTGTTGTCAAGTTTTAGCGATACTAACGAACAGTAATTCATTTAATTGCTGCTGTAAATAAGACATTTAGAAAATATTATTAACAGAATTTATTTATCTACTTCAGATTGTCTTTTATTTGAAAATGTACCCAGTGCTTTTGTATGTAAATTTTGTACGTCCTTGTGTTTGTGGTCCTAATTAAACGTACTAAAAGTCTCGCATGAATAAACTAAAACTTTTTATTGTTTTCGACATTTTATATGTATGTATAAGGTTATTCATTATCAACCTGACAAACTTAAGGGATAGGTTCCACACATAAAAAAAAATACTTGTACTTTTTTTTTCTAAACATTTTTTTTATATTAAAAAAAATAAATTACGTAATTCTGCCTAATAATTAGTTATCCTTGTTAGAAATCGAAAAGGCAGCGCTCGGCACATGTCAGTGACCCGCGCGTCAATGAACCGCGGGTCAATAACCCGCGCGTACTTGACCTGTGCGTGTCAATGACCCGCTACGGGGCGCGCACACTCGAATATTTCATTATTACGCCGCTTAACTCGATTCCCAACAATGATAAATAATAATTGCAGAAAAACGTAATGGATTTTTTTTTGTTTACTTGGGATTTTTAAGACAAAATATACTTAAAAAAAAAAAGTATAGGTACATATATAATTTTTTTTATGTGTGGAACCTATCCCTTAAGTTTGTCAGGTTGATAATGAATGACCCTGTATGTATATCTAGCTTTATCTTGGTATGAAAAATATATCTTAGAGGTATATGCAGCCCATGATATTACTTACCTGTATATTTGATAGGTAAAACAAGGAATATTAATACTCCTTATATACCAGAGTAAAAACAAATAACTAAATTAGTTAAGTAGTAATGCTTGTTAGACGTTAATGAGACCCTTTCCTTGTTTTTTACTGATAAGTTTAATGTTATCGTAGTTAGTAATTAGATATACGTAAATTATAAACATTAACACGTGTTATTTACACTAAAAAAGCCGGACGCGATAAGCATTAGCATTAGGTACTTTAACCATTAGCTCCACATTTTCCTACTTGAGTAGGTACTATACAAATATGTGACCTGTAAGTAAATGGATCAAGTAAAGTAGATGAAATATGACCAATAAATCCAGGATACCACCTTCATTTTCCAAACAAAAGACAACAATGTTCTGATTTTTTTTATATAACTGAAGTGGCAATCAAGCGTATCAATCTATGGACGCTTGCAATACCAGAGGTATCACTCGCGGGTTGCCACCTTGAGGCTAAGATCGAAAGCCTCATGTGCCAGTAATTTCACCGGAAACCATACCCTTCACACCGGAACACAGCAATGCGAGCATTACTGCTTGGCGGCAGAAATAGGTGTGGTAGTCCTTCCCCGGACGAGCTCTATCACAAAAAACTCTACTACTCATAAAAATAAAACTACTAATAATGCTAATAACAATGGGCTGACGGTTTGTGATTTTTTGACGTTCTCATTTTACCCGCGCACAATCCTGTACGCGCAAGACCTAATAGGTTAATTTTCCAGACTCACGATAATTTTCCAGACAGTAAATTATTTTTTCAATGGGAATAGAATAATTTTCTATTGTCTAGTCCGGATCTTAGACGATAGATATCTGATATCCCACCATCTGTTCCAGCCCACGAGCCAATGGATAATAGCAGGGGCGAGCATCCTCAGGATCGTCGGGGTGCCAATGCTGATGCTTTGCAACGCGCAGCCGCGGAAGCACCTGCCCATACTGTTCCCCTGGGACTACGAGTACATCATCATCATGATCATCTTTGCCTTCACCAACGGATACCTCACTAATCTTGTCATGGTGCACGCAACTAGGTAAGTATAGTGTTCAATTCATTTATTTACCTACCCTTACTCTTGAACGCGATCAGTATTGGACAAGTATTGGAATATGACATTTTGTACTTTTGACAGCAAACCTAGCACCAAATTCAACCTTGTACAAAAATAGTACAAAAATTTGGCAGCAGTAAATAAAAATTGGGATTGGATCGGAATGAGAGGTTTTCGATTAGAGATTAAAAACAAAAAGTAGTTACGATTGCTTTGACAGATGGCGCTATCTGCCATACTGGGTAAGGTTATCAAAACAAGAAATAAGTTGGTAACTCCGTTTTTGTTTCGCCTCGTGTCAAGCGGAAAGTTGTGGGTTCATGTCCTGCTTGAGGCAAAATAATTTAACTCCAGTACGACCAAATTTAATGTACTACGTAGTACGTACTATGACTTTGACACCAGCCAGAGGTATGACAAACAGTGACAGCAGGAGCAACCAATGTTGAATTCCCTACACATTCACCATAGCTCGCCAAACGTAGTGCTTACATTCTCTTGGGCTCGCCAGTTGAGCTACCGCCATCTAAATAGACAGCCTTTTTTTTTAATAACTTGAGACGAAAACTCTCATTGTCATTGGATTCAAGAGTAGGGCACCGAATAGGTAGTGACGACAATTTCGTTCGTCACACTGAGTAGTTATAAGCGTAATTTCAGTTCAGCCTCAGTGCCCTTCAAACCTAAACACAATAAAATGTAGGTTATATTTGGAAATAAGTTATAATTTTTAGATGTGCTGTGTTTTGTAATTTTTTAAAATTAATTCAAGTTTTGGCTATTAAGAATTAGAAACTTATCTCTCTGAGTATACAAACATAATATTATTTTCAGTCAGATACGATCAACAGGATTATAATTAATTTATTGAAAAAAAAAACAAAAACCGACTCCAAACTAAAAGAATAATTCGGCAGATTGTGATGATTCGAGGCGACACGTTTTGATCTATTCAAGACCTACCAAACAAAAAAAAAGAAACATCGAAATTAAATTACAGTCGATTAATTAACCTCCTTTTTTGAAGTCGTTTTGAACCTAAACAAGTTCATCATCATCATCATGACAGCCTTCTAATGTTCCCACTGCTGGGACACTGGCCTACTCTCGAGCGAGAGTTATTGGGTCTTCTTAATCCATCACGCGGATCCAATGCGGATTGGTGAACCTAAGCGTTATACTTTATTTATTTATGGTTATTTTATTCCAGAGCGGTGGAGATGCACGAAAGAGAGAAGGCTTCGTCCGTGATAGCGACGATGCTTAGCGTTGGCAACACCGTGGGAGCTGCTATCGGCATGATGCTCGTACGACTACTATAAAAGCTATTAACCAATAACAAGAGTCTGTTACAAAAGAGTACTATCTTTAACCAATCAATCCATTTGGATTCTTATGTCAACGACATAAAAGTTACCTGGCGAAGGTTCTATTTTTAATGAACAGATCATCAAGACATGTTATGCTGGCACATCACTTATTTGCTCAAATATTTGCGTTATTTCATGAATACAAACTAAACTTTTATAGTATAATACAGAGTTGATTTTGTATTGCAAAAATTTGAGCAAATATGCCAAGTGAAGTGCCAGCATTATCTATAAGTATTTGACAATTATCGATCGGCTGGGTAAAAACTTATTTAGCTGACCGCGCGCTGTTTTTAGTAAATAAAATAAATACCAAGCAATTATCAGCATTGAACAAAATATGTGATGTATTTGTTAAGTATCATTCATAATCGGTACTAAATAAACGTAGTAAATACAACATCATGTAAAAATATTTTATTGCTTAATAGAAAAAAAATATCATCTATAAAAGTTGACTAAAATTTTATGGAGTTTATCGAAGCGTTTAGGCGTAGAATGTCTTATTTGCAAAATGTCCAATGGCCACAAAATACAACAATTTAAGAATTAAAAAGAAAGTGATACCGTATTTATGTAGATAGAATGATTGTATTAGTACCAAATAACTGATTTTACATACATAGACCGCACTGTTAAATATAAAAGGTTTTGCAGATAAAACAATATTAAATATAAATATTAGGCAAAGAATTGTCCTAATATTCCTGCAAAGAATACTCAATACTATAATTTAGGATAGTACTTAACTACATTCCATTTTAATATCTGCTCCGATTAGGTTCATAAAGTAGGTATTTGTTTACTTACCTATTATTTGAAAAAGTGCTTTTAGCCAGTTTTTAAGAAAAATGGCATGTGATCTCAATGTCAAGTAGATGGTGCATCTTGGATTTTATGTTAGTAATAAGTAATAATATTTAGTGGGTACTGTTCTTAATGCCATTATACGTTTTCGTATATGATTTTGTAATATTTACCTATATTTTTGTACCTGATATTAAGTTTTGACTATAGGTGGAACGGGGTATTAGGAACTAAGGAAGTGATCTAATTTTGAATGACAACTCTTAGTAGTAGTGTCACTGCTATTTTTTCCCGTGGCACTACCGATGCACTCACGGCTCAGAACAGGGGGTTGATCACATAACTCTGTTAGCGACCAATCTCCATTGATCTCCATCTCAAACTGTTTAATAAGACAGTTCGACCATAGCTCTACTGAGGTGATCAACCCGCAGATATAGTACATTACTAAGCAATACGTACTCACGGGAAATAAGCAATAGTACAACTGGTGTGCCAAGCAGTTGTTACGATGGATAAACGGGAATTTTGCAATACGTCTTGATATTAGCTTAGTGCTTAGGCTTTTTAGCTTATCATGTTCAGTTCAACCAAACTAATGTGTAACCATTAATTAATATGTACTTATCGTAAAAATGTAATCCAATTTGTGTGTTAGTTAGGTATATTAATTATGTTGTTTGTTAGTCATATTTTATAAATAAATTGCTAATGATAATGCTGGTTTTTTTTTGTTGAGCGGTTCAACCCGTGTGACAAAATAGGTGTAGCCGTGTTCTAAGATTATAAAACGGTTCGTTTTGATTACCTGATTAAGTTTTAAGTTTAAAACTTCTCATAATTCAAATTAATTTCTAGTCATTTAAGTATAGAAGCTAAAACAATTTTTATTGAACTGCATGTCGTGACGATGTGCTAGAGATGCTTTGGTGTGGTGTAGGAAATAATAATACACAATAATCATATTTTGATAACTCAGTCAGTTTATTACAATTTATATGTCACGTAAAAAAAACAATCACAATTTATAAACTATAACTAATTTAGCATGACACAAGAGCATAAGTATAGTATGCATCATCATAATTTTAGAGTTGCCCTCAAAAACGTGAAAACATCATTGACCACACATTGAGTGTTAGGCACCATCACTTGATTAAAATATTTTTTTAAATAAGCCAATTTAATAAAAAAAAAAAAACTACTTAGAAGTTATGATTTTGCAATGCCCTAAAACACTACTCTTTCAAAAGCAGCTTCATTCTATCAATATGTAATAAAAATTACGTAATTATACTTATTTATTAACGATGTAGCATTATCAATTGGAAAATTTAAAAACTTAATTAAACAAAAACTGTCTCAAAAAGCTTAGGTACTATAAAATAACCGATTACCTAGATGATAAAAAAGCTTGGGACGATTGTGCTCTAACTCTACTCGGCATCCATAACAATAGCAAGGATCATGGCAAAAAAGCGAACCCAACCGGTGTTGTTACCAGTTCTTTTACGGCATGGGCGCGCGTTGGAACTGGTGGAAATTTTCCTAGCTTGTAAGACGTTTCAAAATGATCCTTGTGATTTTATTGAAATAAATAATTTTTGATTTTGATTTTGTTACATTTGGACCAGCTCATAAGCACCGTAGACAGCGGTATTCTCCACAGAAGAATAGAAACAAGTAGTAATACTTTATTTTCACAAAAAAAACTGCCCATTTCTGGTCGAAGTGTACACACACACTACCATTACGAAATAATTATATTTACATTTATTACGTACTTATAAACGTATTCGTCAAATCCATTTTGAAATTGATTTAAAGAAAACAGCAGGCATCATTTTGATATAGACAGGTATCTATTTTAGTAGATACCTACCAGATGTTTTATACGTAATTTACATGGTAATGAAGACGTCGATAGTTTCATGCAATATCACTAGCTAGATCGATGTTTATTTCAAAAAGTGTTAACCCTTTTGAGGGATTAGAAACCTTGTGACTATTCAAGAAAGTGTCTTAGTTCAATAATCATGAATATTTAATAAGTATATAATTATGTATTACATAAAATATCACGGAATAAACATTTAAAACAGTCCTGAAACGCATGGCTTGAGCAACAAATTTAATAGATAATGAGCACAATAAAATATATTTTAAATTGTATTAAATTTTATAGTTAAATCAGAATTTTGGTTGTTACCCAAACTTTATCTAAGTAGGTACTTGCTTAATTTTTTTTTTATTTAGATATGAATTCACTAAAAATATTTTTCATTTCGCGTTATTACCTGAACCCTGAACTGTTTAATGTTAAGTCCTTACCTCCTTAATTTCAACATCATTTTATAAATATATAAGTAAGTACTTACTACAGAACTAATATTAAATATAGTTCTTACCTGAATTTTATTTACATGTTGAAAATAAATTAAATAATTTAATAAAACATAATATATACCTATTGTATAAAATACTTTTGTGTAGATATTATTTATATTTTTATTATTCTACTGACACAACGCCAGCAGCTTGCATTATTTTATTTTGACTCTATCTATCAGTAAGACGAATGTTTTAAAAATGTACAATGCAACTATATGTTGACATTGTTTATATAGCATTACCCCCTGGAGCCTAATTCTACTAATATAATTTAGCAACTTACATTAGCATGATCGAGTTTTGACACTACCATTATGGCAAAACTGTAAATAATCAACAACGAGACGACGACCTAACACATTTTTATGAATGCCATATTATATCGCAAATAATTTTGATCCCAAAATATAAGTATTAAAACTTAAACCTCTCGACGAAGTAAACCTAAATGCCAAGATGACACGAGTATAATTTTAGTGAAATCCAGTTAAAAAATTCAGTTCTGATCATAATAATGTAGATAACTATATACCCTCGTTTTCAAAATCCACAATGATCAGGCGACATTAAAAACTCAGACATATTAACCATAGTAAAAACTTATGACCAACAGATGGTTCCTTAAACCATGGTTAAACTGTATTTGTTTGTGTAATAGACACCTTGGTGGCCATTAGATGCTCAATAATTGATTGATGGATTTCATCAATCTGAATGACGTCTAGTCTAATGGCTACCACGATTCAGTATCAGTCAAAACTTGTCTTAGATTTCATCATCATCATCAGTTGTCGCTTAGTGTCAACTTGGTATAGTTTCAGGTCATCAAGCATCATCTGTTCCGGGGCGTGACCACGTCGGCGCCTTGCCGCGCGAACCGGAACATTCCGTTAGAGATCGCGACCACAGGCGAGAATAGCCGTAGCGGGTACTCACTGGAAATTAAACGAACATACATTTTAGAAGTTTATTTGAAAGGACATCTGCATAATTCTAATAATAAGTAACTGACATCAATGCACCCTAAACCGTAAGTTTATAGACCGAAATTTCGAAGATGTGTCTTCCTTTTCATGTGTAAGTAATTCCCGAAATTAAACTTCTGGAGTACACAGCGGAAAGATGAATTAATTTGTATAATAAAGTAAGTACTGACAATCGCGGTGCGTTCCTCCAATCCAATAATACTTTCTATAAATGCATTAGCAAATTCTTACTTGCATATAATTATAACGGATCTTTACATAGTGAACAAAGTTGTCTGTCTCTAAATACGTTCAAAGATGTTCGCTTAAACGCAACGGATTTTAATGCGGTTTTGATCAATGGATAGTGTTTTAAGAGGATGGTTTATACGTATACTACGCGAACGAGTCAAGGGCAACAGCTAGTACTTATTTATGCAAATAAATATCTTGAATCTAGTACTTTATAGCACTAGGCTTAACACATTTTTCATTTGTCTATTAAAATGTAGTTGTTATAAAAAAAAACTCACCTTCCTATAACGGGTGTAGCTTCATTCCCGCTCAGTATAAAAACAGGAAAGAATATTGAGAAAACGCAACCACTGAAAAAAAATAAAAAGCTTTCAGTCTTAAGTATTAACAAACAAACAAACATAAACATTATTCCACACCAGGATTACTTGTGTGGTGGCACAGAACAGGCATCCGTGAAGTTAGCCGTTTCGATGCGCAATGGAGCTTTTTCTATCTAAATTGTCTTTGCGCATCACAAACGGCCAACGATTAATAGATTTTAATGCGGTTTTCAGCAACAGATAGAGTGATTCAAGAGGAAGGTTTATACATAATTTAAGCACCCGTGCGAAGCCGGGGCGGGTCGCTAGTGTATAATGAAAAATATCTATCTATGTGCATTGTATTAAGTATATCAGTCATCTAGTACCCATAACACAAGCTCTGCTTAGCTTGGGGTTAGATTGTGTTGTGTGGATTTGGACAAACCATTAGCATTATTTATAAATTTAATATCTAATTGTCATGTCCTGCTTATTATTATCATTACGTGAGATTCGAGTGATTACGATAGCCTTGTAATGTTGAACTTAGGACTCATTTCAATTAGCGATCAACATGTCATCGTATTACACTTACAGCACTTGTGTCAGATGTAGACGATGAGAAACCACTTACGAATGAATTTTTATTAATGTTAAATTAAATTACCTATGTTTTTTTCTATGCTTTATGCATAAACTGAACTTTTTTAATCTCAGCAAATGACGTCAGTCAAGGTCTTCTATAAGAGTAGGTATTTGTACTTAAACGAGTACATAGGACATGTGAACCTTGCACAGCAGTTTAAATTCAATATACAATTATCTTACCTTATGATATATGATTGTGGTATCTGCGTGAGCACGGCCAATGGAAGCCCAAAGCCGAGGAAATAAGGCCAGTTGCTCTCAATGAACGTTAACCGCTTGTGTAGCTCCCATCCCATGTTGAACCATTTGTACTCAAACGAGTACAGAGAGTAGAGGAGACACATGTGAACTAGGCACAGAAGCTCGCCAATGTATGTTATAGGGAGCATGTTGACTAACATACTCTGGAAGTGATAGAAAAATGTTTCAGTTGCATTCAAAAGTTAAACAAACATGTACAGCCAAGATTCAAATTATATGCATCGGTTTGTACGATTATGCAATCAAACAAATGTCGGATTGTAAAAAAAAATGTATTAGAAAAATCAAAATCATAAAAATGTTTTTTTTTAAACAAATATACCATACCGAAGGATAAGAAAATAAATGGTGGTTGAGCCACAAAAAAAACAAAGTTTTTAGGATAATATAATATGCAAACCAAATTTTTTGAATGGGCAGGATTACAACTTATGTTGTCTAGGGCCGGCAAACGCCAACACACAACTAGTGAGATTCACAACTAGTGAATCTGTACCTAATAAAATTGAATCTAAGTTAACTGTATCAGTCAGTATGAACTATTAGTTCATTTAATATGATTAAAGACGAGCAGGTTTCGTTGATGTGTTTATGTCACAGTGTTGGAATTGAAAGTAGGTATTGTCTTTGTTTAGGTTTGGTTCACTTTTTTAAGCACTGATTTTTTGTTTTTTAGCCAGTCATCGAGTTTGTTATTAAATGAGTTAATGGAGGTGGCAGAACTTTTTCTGGTAACATGTTCCAGTTTTGAACTAACCTGGACTAAAAACAATGCTTGCACCAACAAACTAAACAATGAGTCAGCAATAATTTTACTGACACTTGACATGAACTGTGGTCTTCCTCTTCTATGTCTATATGCAGAGTCTGCAATATCCTGAAAAAGAAAAAAACTACATCATTAGCAGGCTCTTTGCAGATCATTGTACTAAGTAAGTTCGTATGAGTTAGTGGCCCACTCTGATGGCAGTGGTCATTGTACTGTAAATGAAATAATTACATTATTTTTGTCTGTATACATCATTATGATAACCATATTATTATATAGCGTGAGGTTGAAGTCAATAAAGTAGACCATGGTACTTGTAGTTTCTAGTACCAACTAGTTTGATTCAGGATAATGCATATTAAAAGTTTTAAAATGCTTTTTTGAACTGATAGCCCAAAAAACTTTATTCTACTTATTTTGGAAGTAAAAGTAGAATTGAATTCAGTTGTGTAACTTACACATAATGTAAGTACATAAATGATGTCCTAAAAGTGGGAATAGTATTGAACCTGAACAATATTTTGTTCTAAGTTTTGAAGTTCTAGTTTAGCTTCAAGGTGGCAACCCGCGAGTGATACCTCTGGTATTGCAAGCCTCCATAGGCTGCGGTAACCGCTTACCATCTTGTGGGCCGTACGCTTGGTTGCCACTTCAGTTGAATAAAAAAAAAAAATCTTCTTTGTTGTGTTTGTTTTCTTGAACTGTTTTTTTTCTTGTACTTTAAATTAGCTCTACCTATTCCAATTACTGGTGATAGCAGCAAAACAGTTCTAGTGTTATGTAGTGTTAGGACTGTTTGAGAGACTGTTGGGTGTGCTAAGCTAATTTTTGTTTATATACAAGCTATCGCCCACGACTTCGTTCACTTGGGACTCGGGAACCATACATTTTTCCATGATAAAAAGTAGCCATGTTTTAAATTTCAGCCAAAATGGTTAAATGGTTGTCGAGTTATAGAGGAACAAACATCCAAACTTTCGCATTTATAATATTAGTGTGTTAGGAGTGATTTAAATATTTTCTAGACTGACCTGAAACCACAAGCTGTTTACTAGTTTGCTCAACAGGAACAATGGAAGAACCCAAATCATCCGGAATGTCATTGACAAGAATGGTTGCATCCAAGCCCATACATTATGTGCCACTCCAGGGTCATGGCCAAATACTATTGTTACCAAGTACTTCACACCTGGCAATAACGCATACTCAAATACAAGTATGCTGAGAAGGAATATGCAGCCATTGAGGATGCATGATTGTAACACTCGAGTAAGTACTTTAGATTCCCTGCAAAATAAATTAGTTTGTATATGAAACATCAGCAAACCCTGATAGTAATACATTAAATTGCTATGTATTTATTTATATGCCCACACACTATTTTAAATATGAATAAACTTATTTGGACAAAATTAAAACTTACTGTTGCACTTTGGGCACCTGTTTTATCTTCTGTTTGGAAGTTTCATCTATTTTTGGCGACCGACTAAGGGCACGTTCATTGATTTCCTTATCTAAATACAGAAGCACAGTCACACCTCGTAAACTGTCTATGAAACCTTTGATCAGTGACACGGAAAAATTCTGAAAAGATGTAATTTATTCAAAGCAATGAACAATAACATTACGAACAGATGTTGCTTTACAACTTACTCTTATGCTCTCCATTCTATGATGGTTCTACTATTTGCTTCTATTTTTATGAGGTCTAGAGAGAACTAATCGACACCATTATTTTTGTAGATTTCTAAGATTAAAAGTACACAAAATTCGGAATTTTTATTTTTATACTCTACTACCCAATAAAGTACACAACCAAATCAACAATCAAAATTAGTGTTGTTCGGAAAGGTAGTGATTTGGTTTTGGTTATCGATAGTATCGTGCGTGATAATATATCGTGGCCCTGAAAATCAGTCACACACTATCGATAGTCCTATCGAAACTATCAACCTTTCACTATACTATCGATAGTATTTGTCAAATGTTGATAACAATACCATCGACTAAGTTCAAAACGAATGTCAAATTTTCACTATCGATACCATCGATAGTATTGACAGTGTCGAGTAAGATCAATAGTTTCGATAAGACTATTGCGTTATCTATCATAAATAATATATTTTTCAACGTTAACTATCGATAGCGAAACTATCGCTATAGCAACAACACTGTTCAAGATTTCTTGACATTGACATAAAACTTGTCAGAATTGACGTTGACTTTTTACAATCCGAGGTGCGTGTACGTGCGTGCGCACAACTTGTTTTCTTCATAAAAACATACAAGTTTCTGGTCTGGCGCATACTTTTTGATCATGAACTGCAGCTGTTCTGTCAATGTCAAAATAGTAATATTTGTCTATATCAGTAACGTCACATAAAAAAAAAATAAAAAAAAAATTGACAGATGTCAGTGTCAGATGCCATAAATAAAAATAAATAATTTTCTGGGAACTGGATAATTGATGTGTTGGAATTTATTTTATTTACGTACCTTGAATTACTTAATATAATTACAATAAATAATTGGCAATAATGACTACGTTCGATGCAAAATATGATGTAAGTGTCATGTTTTTTTAATGAATAGGCACCTATATTATTAGATTTTTTTGGATTTACCATATTACACAGGTAAGTACTTACTTACCTGAAAAATAAATTACAATATTCAATAAGTGGTCAATGTGAGTGGCCAATCCAACAAATGATAAAAGTACTCTATTATAAGTACATATTGATAAAAAAAAATCTCCAACAAGTAGGTAGGTACCTACCTTTTGTTTTGAATATTGCTCATAAACATAGTAAAGAAGACCTATAATCATTTCAGATGTATCCTGCTGGAGATGTTGGGACTGTAGAAGGAGAGATGAACATTCCATCCAGTGGCGGAACCCCTGGAAACACTATGGAGTTTAACACACTTGATGAACCAATTAAAGAAACATTTGTAAGTAAATACAACTTGAACCTCTATTTAGTGACCTTTTTTGATTTATATAATCATAGCTTTCTAATCATTTGGATATTACAAGAAATTTTGTAGTACCTAAGTGTTTTGATTTTTAGAAAAACACAACTTTGGTTACATTATAAATAATATATATTTTTTAATTTAATTGCTGCAATAAAATGATCATACATGTCTATGTTTAGGTATTCTATCAGTTTTCTGGTTACTATAGCACAGCTTTGCTTTTTTGGGGCTAGGTAGTGCTGTGTAAAAATGTCCGATAATATTTATTTAATCAATAAACCCCACCTTCAAAATTTCATACCAACTTATTGTATGTGTAATTTCATACAATAAGTTGTAATCAAGCAGTAATGAAATAATATTTCTCTAACCATTTTTAATGTCAATATTGTTAAAAAGCTAGTTAGTGGTAGGTGCCCAAATGCTTGGGACACCTGAAGGGCTGTTTTGTAATTACTTGCAATCAATTTCACTAATTTTATTCAATAACCGCTATACCTATTATTATTTGGTTGGTTTACATGGCAGCTTATTTACAGGTTGCTGGTTGAAATCGGATTTCAACTGTTAGTTACAAAATAGCCCTGGGCCTTATAGAACAGAATTTATGGTGTAAAAAATGCTTAGATACTTGGACTTGTGATTTGGTTTTGGTATTTGGATTTGTAGTATGGGTTTTTTTTCCTATTCTGTGGTTTAGATTTAGGTATAGCCTAAACCAGTCGCTTATAAATAACCTAATTCTAGAATCTTAGCTCATATTAGATCTTATGAGTCTTAATCTTGATATTTTTGTCATTTTTAGATGCGAGATTTGAGAGCTGTTGGAAACAAATTTTATCATGTACTCATCCCTAGAGAAAAAAGTAGTTTATTGAAAGAATGTGAGTTTTTATGCTTTATTTACAAAATAGCTTCTTTATTTTACCTTCACCATACTAGCCACCCTAGTATTTTTGCTACAATAAACCAGAAAGGAAAAGCTGAAAGCTTTTTATATTCCATATATACCTAATCTTTTGATAACTATAATTTTTTTACTAACTATAATTTTTCTCTTCAAATTTTCTTTATTTTGATTGTTGACTAAACATTTCAGGGGATCTGTGGGGCCCATTGTTACTCTGCACACTCATGGCCACTATACTTCAGGGCTCGGCCGAGAGAGCAGACAACACCAATGATGGTGGACCAGAGTTTGCTGAGGTGTTTGTACTGGTGTGGATTGGTGCCGCTATTGTAACAATAAACTCAAAACTTTTAGGTGGAAATATGTAAGTTTTAATAAAAAATCTCATAATCAATCTTCCCTAACCTATGTGACATGCAAAAGGAGTTGTTTCACGCAGTATGGAGCCAGGCCCAAACATCAAAACTTTATCATTTATAATTTTAGTGTGATTGTGTGACGTGTGTGATGTGATAGTGTGATGAATAATAAGATAAATGTTCTGTCATTCCAGCTCGTTTTTCCAGTCAGTATGCGTCCTGGGTTACTGCCTGTTCCCCATAGCGGTGTCGCTGGTGGCGTGCCGCATTATACTGTTCAGCACACAGAACACGTTCCTCTTCTTCCTGAGGCTTGTCATATCTATGGTGGGCTTCGTCTGGGCTACTTTTGGTAAGTCATATCATAAAACCTGTATAAAAGAATATACAGGGTGGTCCAAAATAGACGTCAATAAGAAAAAAATATATTTCTCAGATCTCAGAAAATACCCCTGGCAGTGACAGCCAAAAATTGCTAATATAAAAAAAATACCTAACTAAACTAAGTTTTAATATTCATTTATTTTAATTTGAGAACCATTTGCATATTATTTTAAGGCATTTCCTATCTTATTTAGCCTTAAAAATGACTTGATAGGCAATAATCATTTACTTGGATCAAGTTAATCCAAGGTGCTTACTTTAAGAATCCTCACCTTAGTATCTTTAAAGGCTGATTTTAGCAAATAATAGCCTTTTTTTGTAGTAATATTAAAGCTTAGAGTCCTTGAAAGTTTTTAAAAACACTTGCAAACCATGGATTATGGTTTTTTGACTTTGACTCTCTCAAACACAAATTCGTCACTTTTCATCAAAACTTTTGTAACTTGCACTAATGCTAGGAAGTTTATTATTTTATGCATGATTGTTCAACTCGTTGAAATGATTAAAAAAAAAAATGGGATAAAAACCTCCAAAAATTTTTTTTATCAGTTTCAAACATTCCGACCAAACATTCGCAAAAAAGAAAAATTAAAAATCATAACTCTAAAAAAAATATCGGGGAACATTCATGAGATATTTTCGGAGGACTGAATTTGAGGAATATAATTTTTTCTTATTGACATCTATGTTTGGATCACCTGTATAGTCTAATCTATTTCGAAGATAGATCTGTAATGTTATTTTTTGTATGTTTGTTGTGCGTACTGTTGCCATTGCTTAAAAAAAATATAGGCCCTCCGAAGGCCTTCATGGCCTAACTGCTGTAATAGCTGGTCAGACCCATAGCATGACCCAATACAATTAACGAATGCTCTAAATGTGCATCGTCAAATAAGCACTAGATCATAAGAGTAGTAGAGTTCTCTGTGATAGAGCTCGTCCGGGGAAGGACTACCACCATACCTATTTCTGCCGCAAAGCAGTAATGCTCGCATTGCTGTGTTCCGGTGTGAAGGGTATGGTTTCCGGTGAAATTACTGGCACATGACGCTTTTGATCTATGCCTCAAGGTGGCAGCCCGCAAGTGATACCTCTGGTATTGTAAGCGTCCATAGGCTGCGGTAACCGCTTACCATCTTGTGGGCCGTACGCTTGGTTGCCACTTCAGTTGTATAAAAAAAAAAAAAAATGTTGCCATCTTGCCCCAAACTAAGCAAAGCTTGTACTATTGAACCACCAGGTATAGAATACACATTGGAAACATTTTGTAGTGTTGAGAGTAGTATGTTTAAAACTAGAAGAATTGAATTTTAATCAAGTAGGTAAGTTAGATTTTGTTATTTATTCACGTTTTTTCAAAAAGCAATGCAAGACTTCTTGGTAGAATTCATTGTATGGTCTGAGCTGTTTTCTTAAGATTACGATCAGTTTCTCAAAATAGGGCTTAACCATTATATCAATTCAATCAAATTATATCAATATTATATAATTTTATAATGACTAGTAGACCCGGCGCGGTTTCACTAGCGTTATTTTTTTTAGCAAATTTTTACACCCTGTATATTTTTCTCAGCGTTTAAACCTTCCCTGAACTTTGACAAACATTTCAAGACCAAAATTAGCCAAATCGGTCCAGCCGTTCTCGAGTTTTAGCGAGACTAATGCACAGCAATTCATTTTTATATATAAGATAATAAGTATATGATATTAAAAATGATATTAAAATACTAAAAAGCGTAAGCATGCACAGAAATAAGTAAGTTTTTTTCTGCAGCGGCGACAAAATTCTTGGGCGACAGTCAACCTGATGGCAAGAAGGCGCTCGCAGTCTACCCAATATGTCTGTTCTATTTCATTCTGTCGTGGTTAGTGGTCTCACACAGCAACGTTTAGATCCACATTGTGATATTGACTTTAGTGCTGCACTCGGTCTTTCGACGACTCATTAGATGGTAAAAAGATTACATTAGCGGAATAGATAGAATTTCGTACAATGACCCCTGACTACTTATATCTGTTACTCGCGGTTGAGAGTGCGACGGTATTTGTGCGTCAGATAAAAATAAGAGGTTAGGGGTCATTGTACGAAATTATTGCTTCTCGCCGTCTGTTCGTTGTTGCGTCTAACGCTGGTATCCATAGAGGTGGTCTTATCTCACCCCCGTGAGTGAGTTCACGACAATTGTATACACAAAGGTATGACACGGTGGCGTTGTGAAGTTAGCTGTAGGTATAAGACGCAAAATCACGTAGCTTCATTGCTACGATAAGCTCCTGTGAAATCTGACGTGACGGCGACCTTAAATGTTGCCGTTCTTTATTTAACTGCTTTTTTTTCTTTCTTCTTGGATTTATTTACCTGTTGTATCAGCGTCAAATGGCAACATTTCAAAAGTTTATCAGTTCAAGTATGCAGCATTGATTATCCTTGCTACCACAAATATGTTGATTCGTGAAAATAGCTTAAGTGTTATAATTCTATGATAATATTCAAAAAATTTAAGAGTCAAAATATACCTATTTATTTAAGTATCTGTGTAGTCCATTTGTGAATTTATAGTCTACTATTGTACTTATATATGAATTTAAACATTTTAATGAGCAAATAGATAAATCGAGTTCGGCCATTAGTTTAAGTGTGAATAAATGAATGTTAGATTAATTTAAACCATATTTTACTATTATATGCCAGTATTTACTTCAGCGTAACAAATAGTCAGCTCTTTTCCAATATATTGTTACGGCACAATCAACATTCCGCGAAATCGAGGATTTTGTACATATTTATTAAAAGGCTATTTTACGTCCATTGTGGTTTTATTGATAAAACAATATGCATCGAATTGAGAAGTGTTTAGTTAAAATTAGAGATGTCCTTGTAGTGCCATGGATACCCACCGTCCTTTACAAACTGCCAATTAACTATTATACTAGTAACGAGTTATTATTACGCATGCTGTTTTCGCAAGAATAATAAAAAATGTGCAATTATAATTACCTACTTAAAAAGCATTTTGTTGGTTGGGCTAGACATGGCAATACAATGCATAGGATTACACTATGTCAACATTATTCTGTTAGAACCTTTACATTGTGACTACGGCAAACGTTACAATAAGGTACATTACTAATTTTATTGTGGCAACGACGTTACATTGTGGTTGTAGACCCACTCACCTAGATTGTGGCACCAAAGTAGACTAGTAACTTACATTATCACTACACTTGTTACATTATTTTATTTACATTTCTTTTTATCTATGAATTGTATAACTTGATAAAGAAACAATAAGTGATACTGTTTACTTTATGCAGTGTAGCAATTCAGTAATCCAAAATAATTTGTGCTTTTTAGTTTTGTGATTATTTTAAAAAAGTTTCTAATCTTTACGTATTATAATTATAATCTAGTTTAGACAACTAATAAGACTAAGCTTTTACCTACAGTCATAAATAAATATATGTATAAGATGCGGTTGGTTTTACCAAATGCATTAACGTAATTAGCAGCACATTTTAGATATTATAAGCACAAAATTTAAATTAGCAAAGTGTGGTTCAATTTGTTATATGTGTCGCGCTGTAAATAATTTAGAAGTCGTAGAATACCACTGTAAAATATATATTATATGTTAACAATGGACTTAGCTTTATGGAATGTTTAGAGCATGATACAATACAATTATGAACTATATTGAATTATATTCAAGTAGTTAGATATTAAATACAATAATCTGTAAATGAAAACTATAAAAAGCTCAATGTTTGTTGCATAGACACAGACTTGGTGCAAAAAATCAGCTAAGAATATCAAAATGCTTCTAAAAATTATTGGTGGTGTTGCTAATGTTTAGATTCTACTAGCATTATCACCTATAAATAATATTCAAATTCCATGTTGAAAAACTAGTATTAGTGCTATTCCTAAAACATTTAATAATTTCGAGCTGCAAGCGTTTCTTATATAGACTTTGGTAACTTTTTTGACCGTATTCGGTCTAGAGAGTCTTAATTCGATTCCGAGCCGCTGGAGGCCTTATCCGGGGTGCGGGGAGGGGAGGGCTTAGGGGACGTCTTCACTGGCTGGTAAGACATGTGCGTCTGTATCGTGTCTCTGGCTTTTCTCGCGCTTTTATACGTGAGTGAGTTAGCTCTGGGCTTGCGCCTGGAGAAGTGTCGCTCGACCCATTTGAGCATGGCTAGTACCGAGTCCGTGGACGACAGACGTCTCTCAGCGGATGTCTTGGTGATGTGAGATGATGCGATGCGGAACGTGGCAGCCATACCTTTGAGGGCCTGTAAATAATATCAGATTATCAACTGTTATGTTTCATCGAGCAAAGAAGGAAGAGTTATCGCTGGTTTGTCTTTGGGTGAGTGTATTTAGCTAGACTTACAAAGTAACCGAAGAAAAGGATGAGTTTTTTATCATGTGAGGTTATAATATATGGTTTTTTATCAATTAAACCATGACTTTGAATGTTTGATTCTCCTTTTTACTGGGCATTCTTCAGAATGTTTTCCTTTGCCGATATAGACAAAATGTTCTGCACATAAATATTTGAGTGAAGTAGTTGTCAAAGTACCGTTAAGTTACCAGGTTTCGAACCCGCATCTATTAGGTCCGCCACCAGTGGTAGGTGTACTAACCATTTAGCTCCTGATTTGATAGTAGATGAGGAATGATATTTACCAGCATAGCGTCTTCGTCGGTGACGTCATCTCCAGCGTAAATGATCCTAATTCTCTCGCTCCAGTCCAACCCGAATGCTGTCCTCAGAATGTAGATCGAAGCTCGACCTGTAGACGAGATTAGTGAGTTAATGTTTAATGTTTAATGTTTAATGTTTTCACATTACAATATTACGTACCTACCGAATAAAATAGGCTTAGAGCAGTTGCTCAGAAGTCCAGAACGCTGGCCTGACGAGGTGTCAAATAGCTGGAGACTGTTGTAGATAGATACTCGTAGTTACAATATTAATGTTATGGTTATACGATCCTCAACTTTAGTTCGACAACCAAGGCGCGTGGCGACAGGCGTTTCGCGGTTGTGGAACGTGATGATAACCTGTGGACTATTTTATGTAACTCTGCACTGTTTGATACAACAACCTCATTTATTTTTTGCAAAATGTTCTGGAATACGGAGTGCAGGCTTGCATAGTTAGATCAAATAGACCCCTGGTTGCGCATATTATGAATGATTCAGTTACCTTTGTCCCACTGCATAGGCGGGCTCGCCTACGGTGCACAGTGCGCAGGCGCGGGCGTGAAGCCGGCCGGCAGGAGATGTTTCCTTATCTGCACCGCCAGGGCGCGTGACGACGAGCGTCCAGCGGTTGTGGAAAGTGATGGTGACGTGGTTACACACAGTATGAATGCTTCAATTACCTTTGTCCCACTGGACGGGCGGGCGCGCCTCCAGTGCGCAGTGCGCAGGCGCGGGCGTGAAGCCGGCCGCCGTGATGAGCTTACGCGCCTGCTCCGCCAGCGCGGCGCGCTTCGCGACCGGAGTCTCGCGGAAGTGGAACGTGAGGAGTGCGCCTTTGTTCTCCACCCAGGCGCCATCTTTGCACACCTGCGATAACGTACGTTTGCCGTCACTCAATGCAACGAATACCTTTCCTATACTTTTGACCGGAATTGAATTAGACTACGGCACAAGATCGTGGGGTGAAAATATTATAAAGAAACCAGCAGTAGGACAACATACGGTTGAAAACTATAGATTCTTCCCAGCATAACATATTAGTTAGTGCTTTAGGAAAGGCTTTAGGTCAAGCACTACGGTACTAGAATCTACCGATATTCTACAACTATTTAAATACCTTCCTCCAATGGGAATCTAAATCCGTTCTTATGACAGCTGACTTGCTAAGACGAAAAGGTTAAATTCTCTCTGGGCAGAGAACAGATATAAGTATTCAAATTCACAATTAGAACAAATATTCTAGTAAGTACTATAGTAAGATATGTTGTTATTTCTGCGGATTTTTGCGGTCCGAGCCAGAGAGTCAATGGCCAACTCTGTGACAAAGTCAATAAATCCTAATTATTGGGTTTAGGAGCATGACTTTAGTGTGTTTGTTTTAATGTATATGAACAGATTCGTGTGACTCCGTGGTTCACAGTTCTTACCTGTTCCTGCAGCGACTTGAGCAGTTCGACAACCTTGCCCTGCAGTTCCATGGGCATGGGGTGAACAAACTTGCTGCCATCTGGGTGCAGGATCTCCAAGCCGTGGTTACCTGCGTATGTGATGCCTTCGATGCCCACCTGGTGAAGGACGTTTATGTGAGTTAACTTCTATCTATATTATATCTATTGATGTGTATATATCGTTCCATATATTGTTTACCAACTTTTAGGAATAGGCCACAGGCCTCCTCTTTATCAATCTATTCTTTTCGATACTGAGCCAATTAAATCCATCGTCTTCAAATATGATTTGCGCCTACCCGAGCTGGTTTGGTATGACGTCTTCCACCGTCCGTGTCAAACCGGATAGAATACAAAATGGTGCCCAAATAATGCTCAACGTTCTAGAGATAGACGGTCCGATGAAAGAATGTCATCGTCGAGATAACCGATTAAGACTCGCCTCATTACCGAAAATAGTGACGTAATAAGAGAAGGCTTGTCCGAATCTACACCCAACGTAAGCGTAGGTTCGAGAACACAATAAACTGTTGCATCACTGACGTCGTAGGCAAGTTGACGTTCGAATCTGTTCTGCTCTAATTATATCAAAACATTTGATGAGGATACTAACGCAAATTTTCAGATAGTAGCGTGTCGTTCAACGGTTCGTAAATGAGGTTATCGATTGTTTATCATGCCGCGAATATGTGACCTCTAGACCCGGAGTTTCTCGAATCGTATAATTCATTCTATTTTAGCAGGGTCCAGTTATATCCTTACTTAACAGTAGTATAACATAAACAGAAAATCGAATCGTAGAACAAAAGATTTATATTTAGTAGATTAATGGCCAACGCACATTGGGGCGGCCTGGCAAGTAAAAATCCCTTGCCATGCCATCCCAATGTGCGTTGGCCATAATAATAAAGTGCCAACAAGGAGGCAGATTAAACGATCACAATCGTCCAGAGGAAAGACACATCACACTCACCCACATACCCACCCTACACACACCCACCCTCACACCAACACGGACACACTCTCACTACATACATATACACCACTACACTTACATAACTAATGGCTCGGTTCTGGCTACATTTAATTTTCTATTCATTATCTTATATTTTATAAGTATATTATGATAAAATGGAACATAATATCTCTGTACATGGACGTTAATAGCTGCATCACAGTCACATTTGTAGACTACTGTAGTTGTTATCGTACTTGAATATTCTTTGTTTGTTTTTGTTCCTAATAAAGCATTTTTTATTTTGATTATGCACTACTTATTCACTTATTACTTATTATCCTGTACGTTAACGTATCGTCCAGCTGTCAATTTGTATGTGATTTTTAATAGCGCCTCTTTAGTGCGTAAAATGAAGTACAATAATCCCATACAAATTGACTGCTGGACGATATGTTAACGTTTACGATTGTCAAAAGCATTATCCCGGATGAGCCTCACAGGTAGGGCTTGATACCGGTACCAATAATACCGGTATTATAGCGGTAGTAACGGTACCTTTGTTTCGTTATTTTTGAGTATCGATATTTTTGAAGTATCGATACTTTGCTCAAAAATACCGGTATTCATAGCGGTTCTCGCGACGTTTCAAGCTCTCCGGTCCTAGCAAACCGACCGGGGCGCGGGGCGGGCGCGCGTTCTTGCCAGCTTGTGCATGTTTCGCATGCGGATCATTTGCAAAGCGCACTCTTTGGCACACTCATATAAAGAGAGTTTCGATGATTGTGGTGCACGCACGTTTCACCTAAATGAAATATAAAAGATACTTATTTTTCACGGATTTTAAGCGCGCGTGCATACAGAAGTGTCGGTATCTATTACTAAACTAAAACAACAAACACAAAAACCGCTGCGAGCCCGCGGTTTTTCTAATAAGTTTTCTCTCTCGCTTGCACAAAATTGAATTCTTGATACCGATACTTTACGTGTATAACACCGGTAATTTTACCGATACTTATTGAAAATACCGGCATTTTAGTAACGATACTGATGAAAGTACCGATACCACACTAGGTCTAATTATACCGGTTCTAAAAAATACTGGTATAATTTATATCGATACCAAAGATGTACCGGTACCACGTCAAGGTCAGTCGAATCGGTATATGAAAATACCGGTATTCCAAGCCCTGCTCACAGGTGATAGATGGACCTTGATTATAAGTTCAGTTAAAAAGACGTAACATTAGATTTTAGAAAGACTTTACACAGATTTTACCTAGAGACTTCTAAAACTATCGTGAATTAGACTTGTTACCATTCGTTTCAATTACCCTTAGAAAAACCTTTCGAAATTGTATCGAAACAATGTCGTTGCTACACTAACATACCGTGAAAAATCCCGTTTTTTTATAATGAGAGTTAGAAAGACTGTTGGTGAATCTAACTGAATACCCAGTAGTAACACGTTTAATTATGTTTACATTATTTGTGCAAATAAAATTTATTTAAACGTATTGCGAGAGTAAATATTACGTAATACAAACATGATCACGTACCAAACCGGGTTAACACAATTATCAAGGAGGTACCCGTGTGTACATAAAATAGTATAAATATTTTGTTCAAAATAATGATAATATCTGTCAAAGTTCATTAGATAGCTGAGACCTTGTTATTGCACGGCCGCTAGATGGAATACTTGTTTTCCTGCGTAACGTTAACCTACGAGGAATCTGTTGTTTATGAAATTTATGATAGGTATATTATTTTTTGCCAATTACTCTGTTTTATCGAACCCGCCCCGTCTGGGTGTCGCATGGGTGCTATAAACCTTTCTCTTGAATTACTCCTATTGATGAAAACCACATTATACTCCGTTGCGTAGTTTAAAAGATCTAAGCGTACATTACATAATACATACAAGGGGACAGACAAACGGCGGGAAGCGACTTTATTTTGTATTATGTATAAATGTTTATTTATCTATTAAAACAATTTAAACACTTGTTTTTATACAATTTTGTTGTGTAGCACTAATACCTAAATATTGGTAGTGTAGGTAGCTTGTAACGTGTTCAACCCATGCTCTTCAAACTGTAAAAGGTTATCTGGTTTCATTTTAGAATCAGCGGAATAAGCCATTATTATTGACGAAAAAAATTGTTGACGCTTTTCATGAAGAAGATAATGAGTATAATCAGTTATACTCAGTTCACATTACGGTCACGTGTAAGAGGTCTTTTCCTACAAGTGATAACATTCCGTCTCTACAAACTGAAAGAGTTGCTTGTTTTATTTATAAAGTTAGGTCACTTTCAATAGCTGGGTTATGATACTTATTATGGTTTCTGCACCAGCCTACTTATAAGTTGTCTTAATATTTTTAAATGTTTTCATCCGACAACCAACGCACCGTTTATATAAAACGTGTATCTATTTGCTACCTACATACCCACATGGTAATAATGTTCATTTTCTCTTCCTTATCAACCCATTTTATCACCCAAACTACCAGCTAGAACCTAAGTTAGTAACAAATAAAATGTACTATGATTGTAGTAATTAGGTACCTATATTTTTGGCACAATAAACTATTTCATTTCATTTTCATTTCATTTCATTTCATTTCATAAAGTTAGGTCACTTTCAATAGCTGGGTTATGATACTTATTATGGTTTCTGCACCAGCCTACTTATAAGTTGTCTTAATATTTTTAAATGTTTTCCATAAATAATTAAATTTCTCTTAAACTAACAGCCGTATGTATGGTAGGCCTCTATTATTTTAGTCATCTTGATTTTAGTGAAACGCAGGCGTTCGAATGAAATTATTTCCTAAAACTCACACTGCACAACTCTCTCTAGGTTCAGTTTTAGAAATCCATTTGATCTAGCTATAGACTCACCTTGGTATCCCTAGAATAGAAAAAACGAAACCAGAACTAATAAAGGGAGCCATCAAAGAGGTGTGTAATGACATCTTTGATGACATTATTGAGTTTAAGACTAGTAACGTAACAGTTTTATAATAGTAGACATTAATTTAGCTCGTCGTTTTTGACAAAGCCTCACAAAAAGGAAAAGAAAATCTCACCATCTTTTTAACGTTGTCGACGTTTCTTCCAGATATGATAGCTATGTTCACATCCGACATGTTTGAAAGCCTTTGCAGGGTGTGTTTGGTCTCCATTGGAAGCGTGGCCAGGTCTGGATGGGGTGCGATAGGGGCTAGTGTACCATCGTAGTCGAGGAGTAGGGCCAGCTTTTGCGTGTAGCCAATGTATCTGGAATTTAAACATTTTAATTGAACACTTTGGGTGTTCGATGGAGACCTTTGCCCAGCAGTGGGAAGAAATAGTTAAAAAAAATAACACATGGTGGCAACTTCTGATTGTTGGAAAAAGTATCTACCTCTAACGGAATTATCATTACCGATGTTGACGCATCGGCAATGATAACTAGAATGCATAATTTTCAGTAATAAGCACTGTATATATTATTTTTGGCACAAAGGTTATTTCATATTGGCAATGAGGCATTCTTAATCTAGTTTTGTTCATAGTAAAAAAGCATGTAGTACTTACTTGGAAAGGTATTCATCAAAGTCGTCAATAGTGAAGGGCTGCATTGAGGTGGCTCCGATATCATCAGCTTCTTCTTCCAAAGAGTCCATAGCTTTTAGAAACGCCTTCATCCAGCTATCCACGTCGTTAAGTTGCTCTCTTCGCCTGAGGTGGTTCATTCGGACTGTCCTTTCGTCTTCTGGCATTATGAGAGCCCTAAAAAGCAGAAATTAATTTGGTTAGTAAAATAATTCTGGTACCTTATTAAGTACCTACCTCAATCTCAGATACCAAAGAAGTTTTACCAAAACCCAAATAAATAATAGGTCCATTGTGTGTATAATTCCAGGAAGAATAACAACGATTTTTGCATATCCTAAATACTGACTTGGTATGCACCTATTTAATATACCAACATACCTGTGAATCACTTCTGCTGCATCATCTAACTCGTATGGATTGCATATGAGAGCTTCGTGCATCATCTCTCCAGCACCAGCAAATGGAGACACGATCAGCACTCCCGGAGGCTTGTTGATCTGACACGCCACGAACTCCTTCGCGACCAGGTTCATACCGTCTCTTAGTGGTGTGACGAGAGCAACAGCCGCGTCGCGGTAGAAAGCAGCCAGCTCATCTTGACCCACGCATCCGTATATATACCTGGAAAAACATTCCTCGGTCAATGTCCACGCAATAACTATACTTTAAATAATAAAATCTCAATTTGCAATCTTTATCACCTTATTGGTGACCAGTTAGGAGTTGTAAAACTGCCATTTATCCTTCCAACTAGCTGATCCATTTCCTCCTTTAAGTCTTGGTACTCCTTTACATCTGTTCTTGAGGGTACTGAGATTTGTAGAAGAACAACCTTCTCGATATGCTCTGGGTGTTTCTGCAGCAGCCTTTCGAATGCTTTTAGTCTGTGCACTAAGCCTTTGGTGTAATCCAGTCTATCAACTCCTAATATTACTTTCTGGTTGGGTGTAGTGAGCACTGGTTTCGCGTTCTGTGCCAGTTGCACGAATCTGTCGAAGGGTACTCCGATGGGCAGAGGACGAATGCAAATGGTGCGACCTCCCAATTCGACTAAAAGGTTTTTTCTGTCAACACGACAACCTAGATTTCTTTGGCAGCAGTCAATGAAGTTTAAGCAGTAGTCTGTAATGTGGAATCCGACCATGTCACAACCTGCGAAGAAAACCTTAGTTATTCGATTGAAATCTGTAGCTTAACAAAGAGGAGAAAAACGGCATTTCATGCAACAACTTACCAAGTATACCTTGAAGAACTTCATCTGACCATGGGAAGAGTCGGAAGATATCCCACGGAGGGAAGGGAATATGTAGAAAGAATGCGAGTTTGCATTTTAAGTCATCTTCTTCAGCTCGCTGCAGAAAGTACATATAAAATATTTTATTCATTAATTTTCGATTGCGTGCGTACGGCGACGATGAGTCCATCCAATGAGTGTTTCAAACATGGTTTGACATTCATCTTTTACAAACCTGTCTAATCCAATTAGCAGCTAACATAAGATGGTAATCGTGGACCCACACGATTGGTGCAGTGCCTCCGTTCTTATGCTTCGTCTCCTCATTCTTTAGCAGCTTGAGAGCGTGGATAGTCTTCTCAGCGAACTCCTCGTTGATCTTGATGTAGGCCCGCCAGTGGTCAGCGATGAAGGTGGCTCGGTCGGGCATGGAGTGGAACAGGGGCCAGAAGGTGCCGTTACAGCAACCATTGTAGTAGCTGTCGAAGAGCTTTGGCTCAGCACGGATGGGTACGATCTGCAAAGAATTTTAATATTTGTTTACGTATCACCGTTTTCTAAAGACTGTTTTCTAGTTAAAAATCAAAGAAATACGAGCAATGATAAACATACTTTATCCTGAAGATTATTGAGTCGTTTACCTACTCATTTTAATACAATGACTAATTCAATAAGATCATGATATGAAATTGTAGAATCTTATTCATAATCTTATTTAAAACCTCTGTTAGATAATGTATCTTTCTTATTTATCATTTGAAATTTTCTGTAATCCTAATTTTCTCAACAAATAAACGTGTTTTAATTATTAGCTATAGGTCAAATATATAGTAATTATTGGCTTAGTACATTTCAATTACAAGCAATAAATGAATATACTTAAACAGTAAAGTATCTGCTGTGATCTAGGTATTATCTAAATTGCAAATATTTCGCAATAAAGTTAAGCTTTATAAGCTCAGTAAATATGTAATTACTAAGATATAATTCATTCAGACGTACGAAAAGGCCGCTATCTTACAATTTCTTATCAGATGTCTTAAAGGAAAAGTACGGTGTGTCATTTACATGAAATGCTATAAAACACTTCACCTAATGGAAACAAATAAAGACAGACTCACAAGTAATCTGACCCTGCCCGGATATATCTGTATGAAAATCTTTAGCTATTTAACCAAATAGATTGTCCTAATAATACCATGATAAGCTTACCTGCATTTATTACGAATACATTATGTAGAACATGTTCTACATGTAATTAGAGACGTGTTTATAATCGAAGGATACACCATTATGTTTGTCCCGTATCTACATTAGTAGGTAAGTACATAATAGCAGTGTGTACAACCGTTAACTGAATATTGATTTTAGCTTATGGACAGAATCTAATATTAGAAAGAAGTAAACCCAGGTGGAACGCAAATTCGTATAAACACGAGCTCGACCTATCGACTGTGTTCACGATACCAACACGTGTGTTGTGAAGGTCGGGCACATCTCGTAACAAACTGTTACGTACCTACTTACCTAATAGTGAAGTTTAATTTTATTTATTTAATTCAGAGCAAAACATTGCGGAAAATAAAGCATTTTAGAAGGTACAACAATATACGCTAACAGTCTCATGCCAGGGTTCTGCAAGTTGTACTACGCATTTCGGGCAATTGACTAAATTTAAATCCTAAACAAAAACACCCGTTTTGGGTACTGCTTTAATAAGGTTGGGTTTTGCGTTCAAATTAAAGAAAAATATTTTATGGTAAAGAGCAGGAAACTATACAGGAAAATATACGTAAAAAACATTAGCTGCTTCAAGCAAACAAAAAATACCTTACGCAGTTTTTTTTATGATTTCGTACCTTCTTTGAAAGCAGTCCAGACGTGGGAGCCTTGTCTTTAGGGTCTGATTCCGGGATCTTTTCATTGGGGTCGTCAAGGTGAATGCCAGGCCAGCCGACCCATATGCCATTCCCACGTATAACTACAGGTGCTACGGCTGTCACCAGGCCTCCAGCGCTGTTGGAGATTTTTATTAAAATAATTTCAGTTGATTTTTAGATCATCCATTAAAAAGATTTTATAGAAATGTATGTGAAGCAAATGAGGCCAAAAATCAATCAATAACGACTACCGGTAGGTCTTGAGAATCACAAATAGTAGGACAGCATAGCGTAAAGATTGAACGCAGCTCAAAAATACCAGCATTTATCCTATCTAAGAGCTGCAGTGCTTACCATAAACATTTTGCTCTATAGTTGGATTACATTACACATTATCGACGAACTTGATCGAAACTAGTTTCTTTTACGCAAAATAACGTAAAAAAATTGATGCTTATTTGCTCCGATATGATGTCTAAAAATAATTCGCTTTACTACTATGTGCTACATAGCGAATATTCAAGTCCAAGGTCTTTGTGATGCCAGGTATACGTACAAAATATTTTGAATTCGCTATCAAAATAAAATTAATAACAAAGCTCTGCTATAATTTCATGATTGACATGATCTCATTTAGTTTTATTACTTACTGAATGCAATAATTATGTACATTGATGTCATTACATTTATGACAAGAGAGGTATGAGACACCTGTTGTTGTTGTTGTCGAACACACAAAAACTTCGGGAAATCCTTTTTAGCATAGTTCTAGAATTCAAGACAAAGGGGCCTATGTAGTGTCTATGAAATTATGTTTTTCGAGCTTTACTATGCAATAAACTGACTATTTTATGTTTTATATTTAGGTGTGTCAGGATCGTAGCAAGTGGAAATCCGTGGTCTCTGCCTACCCCTACGGGATACAGGCGTGATTTTATGTGTGTATGTATGTAATTGCGCGCTTATGATCTCCCAAATCTGATGACCTTGTTCAATCGGTTTGTTTATTATGGTCATTAGGTGTTTACAATGTTATTTACTAACCTGGCTTTCCTCTCCAATTCACCAGCCTCATTTCTTCTGAGAATGAAGGGTAATCTGTTAGAAACAACGATCATGCTTCCTTTGCTGTTGCACGCCGACCTACAAACACCGACACTGTCCTCCGATTCACTCATGTTTACTTACTATTCAAGAACGTTCGTTCACACGACCAATCACAGCGTTGCCGGCAAGGCACGCATGCGCGAATTCGTAAGAGGGAAAAATTTAAATGATTGTGTTGTTACACGGATACATTGGTCATCGAAGTATTTGTGTCCCCGTGCAGATGTCTAAAGAAATTAAATAGAATACATCATCGACGGAGATCCAAGACGTACTGCTTCTTTTGTGTGCGTCTATCGCCTTTATAGACTTGGTCGTTGCGTCGCAGAAGGGCGAGGAGGCCGTGTGCGCGTCGCTCGGCGCGGAGGTCCGAGCGTCACCGCGGGTTATCAGCTGACCCAACCATCTAGCTACTAGAGTCATCTCATCTCTGTGCTTGGACTAGCGAACTTTTGCTTTGATGTGATGATATGCGGCTCGCAAATTAATTCTGAAATGACGCTTCTATAAAACTTTAAATCGAGATTCAATCGGCATAGGAACACATCACAACATTTTTAGTACCTACCTAAGTAATTATGTAGCTCAGAACTGTGGGCAGGATGAAGAAATTTTTGGTCAATTAAAATGTAATTTACTTATATTTTTTCTTCCTGTGAGTGAACCTAACAATAATATTATTTTGGTTAGTTATCAGCCAAATATTGAACTTAGTTGGTCACTACATGTACCTACTCATAACAATGATATAGCAATATAATAATGTAGGTACCATTAGGTACAACGGTAGAGGTCAAAAAATCTGCAGTTAATAAAGAAATATTTTTATAAAAACTACCTACTGTATGTTAGCTTAAACCTACTTTAGACTCTAGTAGGTATAACAACTTAGAAAGGGATAAAAAAAGAGTTCAACTAAGCGTAAAAGTGGAATTTGCATCTCTATGGAAAAGGTGGGCAGATTAGATGAGTACCCAAATCTGCTAAAATACACGTCCAATAAGTCACAGCTGATGTTAATAGTATAAAAGAATATTGAAGCATCCAACGAGAATACGAGTTTTTTTATTGACTGCACGTTTGATCTATGGTATCACAACGCCAACGCCCAAACGAGTTTTTAATATGTTCAGATAGACAACTCTCAATAATTGTACATAAACTTAAAGAATTTGCCGTTATTCAAGAAAACGCCCATTTAAACCAACGTTGTTTACTTAACACAAACAGATCAAACAAAGTTGACTACCGTAGTTGCCCTAATTACTGATCCATTTACGATTAATTGGCGTTCGCATTTCAATGAATTAACTACCAAGAAACACCACGCACGTCGATTGAAAAAACTGCTATTCAGAGTGTTTGTTTATATACGATTTCAATAAAGGTCGGGGGTTCTATATTAAGGGATGTAGTCCCTACTACATGTACTACATGTACTTACTTGTATGTCACGATGACTTCGTAATGGCTGGTCCGATTTGTATGGATTTTTCGTAGCTGTTTGGAGGATAATCCCGCGGTGTAGTGTACCATTCATAATTTATCTTCGTAAGATGATTAAAGAAATTTAAACTTGACAAAAACTGCATCATTTTGAACCATGACATGAAAGACAAAACTACACCTAAAATAGGTAGGTAAATATTTTTTGAGAGCTCTCAATGCTCTCAAAAATACTTCCTTTATAACCTCTACCTTGTTCAAAGAAAACAATAAAAAAATAATATTTAGTGCTACGCACAAAGGCGGTACTGTTTTTTTAAAGATAAAATTATACTATCTCTGGGCATAGATACTACGGATGCACTTATTAAAATAAATCCAGAAACACGCATTTGAAAAGAATCTATATAGCAAGCTGTTATGTTATGACGCGCGTTATCTCCGTATGATCAGAAGGAATAGTTTTCCCGCATTTTCACGGAAGGGGGGGGTGTCGGGAGCGTGCAGAGTGCGTGTAGCGCACGCGCACGTCACGTGTCGCGTGCCTGACCTAAACACGAGTCGATGAATGAACGGTGCGCTGCCCAGTGCACGCTACTATGCATGCCTTGTGAGGAAATGGCTTGTTATTCAGACATAGGTAGTGACCTCACTAACCCAAATAAGTATTACTTTACTCACCTATTTTCTTCGGTTCGGTTGATTCCTCCTTGTACAAATTTTAAATTTTTATAGGAAAAACGTATTTAAAAGTAGTTTAAAAGTTATAATTAGGTTTTACACTAAGGTTTTACATATTATAAATTTCATCCACTGTGAATGGGCCATTTACATTCTATTCTTGCATGCAATGTTATGATTGTATGGTGCATACATATATATGTGAGCCTTCATGTTAGTATCATCTACTAATTTAAATAAATAATAAATAATGTATCTAGTAATGAAATAAACTAAAATAAATAAATAAAATAACCATTTTATATATTATAATTAGGTGATGGTATAGGTCTAAAAGAAACTAATCAAATGAAAGGTAAACTTCTATGATCCTAATGATGAATTACCTTTACATTGTAGGTACTCTCAATCATGACGATTAAGTTGATCAAGTGGAAGATGCAATATTAATAACAACTTAAGTCACACATTAGCTAATTACCGAGAAATTATTTGTTTATAAACATAATTAATAGGTAAGTGCCAGTGTTTACCATACTTATGTGAACTTGACCTACCAGGCCCTGCACCCTCTGTACGTTTTCCCTTTGCCATGATCTACATAGATGATCTTATCTAAGTTATACAACATCATCGTCAAATCGGTACAATCTTATTAAATATCGTTCGGTGCACGAAGTTTATTTCAAAGTTTTATGCCATTATTCATAAAAAAACTGTCATGCATGTCAGCTTGCTAAGTATACGTATTGCTTTTCCTTTCCTTTTCATTCTATTCTTATGAACAAAGGCGTTGATCGATTAATCAGAAGCTAACAGAAGTTAAAATAAGTTTATGTTCTCCATTCATTTTGGTTATTTATGTATTTGGTAAAAAACATACCTCAACCTCAATTACGTAGTTTGTCATACCAACGATGTGATTATGATTAGCCACGAAACAATATCCACAATAGGATATGTAAGACACGGCTTGTTTTATTTTATAACATCAATGGAAAAACGCAGTAGGTACTGCGCAGAACAAATTCTATGGAAATATGAACGAGGTTTTTCCTCTTGCAACACTTAGAGCCGTGCCACTAATTTGCTCTCAGTGATAAACTGTAAACTGTTTAGAAATATTTGAAGATTTCCAGAATTCAAAAGAAACACGGTAATAAAACTCTTGTCCAGCTGTGTTGACATACAAACAAGCAGTTTTTCTCACAAACTTTGAGGTGAGGCCTAGATATTTTTCTATTAGTGTTCAATATCCGTAGTAATGTTTTCTTATTTCGATACTGTTAGCTTTGATATTTTTGTACGAACGGAACCCCGACTGCGCGAACCTAACTCACTTTTGGCCGGGTAATATATAAAGATAAGTAAAGTATGCATACTTACTACAATAATTTTATACTCAAAAGTGTCTGGCTTACTTACAGATGTCGGTATGGTAGATGACGGTATTACAGATGATTTTGGGATCACGTATATTTTACTCTATGGTGCACGTTTAGGTATGTGAGTGTCCTAAATTCATGGTTATAATACTAGTATGAATAAGGTTCTTAGTTCATTTTTCTCGATAAAACATCGAAAAGAATGGTAAAACATGTTCTAAAAACCAGTCTTTTATTAAAAAGGATAGTTAAATAAAAGAAAACGCGTCTTTTAATATGCTCTATCATCCGTAGTACAGTCTACTCACAAGACATAATGCATGCATGCTATAGGCGATTGAGGGCCACATCAAAATCATAGCCTTGAAATCATTATTGTAGGTAGGTACCACATTAACATAATACCTTACGTTACTTATAAAACACTCAATACTTTGTGTATATTATCTAACTGAGCGGCTCGCCAGACAAATTATTATCATTTGGTTCAAGGTGATGTGATATTGACAGACTTAGCAGAACTCATGCAGAGCCAAGCTTTTAAAACGCCCTTACTTCACAAACTCACTCTTTGTCAATATATAAAAATATTAAAACCATAATCCATGGTTTGTGGGTGTTCTTTAAAACATGTGCTACTCAATAGACATTATTTTCTGAAATCGGCCTTCAATTATTATTTGAATCAAATAAAGATAAAGATAAAGATATTTATTTTCAAAGATGTAGGTATAGTTCTCACGGCGGATCTCGGCCGTCGTAAATTTAGCCGTTTCGATGCGCAATGAAGATTTTTCAAACTAAATTGTCTTTGCGCATCACAAACGGCTAACTTCACGGAAGCCTAGATCCGCCGTGCGAACTATACAATTTCTTTGTAACATACCCTAAAGCTACATATTAGATCCTAGATATAATCTAATACTACGACCTTGAATATTGCTCGCGAAGTAGGTACATAACATAGCGGTAGGTCATTAGAAATAGTTACAGAACCTTACCCTCCGTGCTAGATTTAAATGAGTGACGGCAGGGTAGTGATCCAACCTCCTAATTAACTGAGAGCTCTATTTGCAACTGAAATTGGTAATGATTGCCTTTTTTGTCAAAAAGCTATCTAAGATAAAAATGCCTTAGAATAACCTGCAGTATATTTTATCACTTTCAAACGTTCCGACTAACCATCATCATCATCATATCAGCCGATAGACGTCCACTGCTGGACATAGGCCTCCCCCAAAGAGCGCCATGACGACCGATTTTGGGCCTTCACCATCCACCGACTTCCTGCGACCGCTTTAATGTCATCGGTCCATCGAGTGGGGGGCCGTCCTACACTTCGTTTTCCAGTTCGTGGTCGCCACTCGAGAACCTTTATTCCCCAACGGTTATCGGTTCTGCGAGCTATATGGCCTGCCCATTGCCACTTCAACTTACTAATTCTAAGAGCTATGTCGGTGACCTTGGTTCTTCTACGGATTTCCTCATTGCGGATTCGATCGCGTAGTGAAACTCCCAGCATAGCTCTTTCCATAGCTCGTTGGGCGACTTTGAGCTTTTGAACGAGACCTATAGTTAGCGACCACGTTTCAGTGCCATAAGTCATCACTGGCAACACGCACTGATTATAGACTTTCTTGAGGCTCTGCGGTATCTGTGACGAGAAAATATGCCGTAACTTCCCGAACGCTGCCCATCCGAGTTGGATTCGTCGGCTGACCTCTTTATCGAAGTTGGACCTACCTAGCTGAATCACCTGTCCTAAATAGACGTAGTGGTCAACAACGTCGATGATATCGTTCCCAACATGTACCGGCACGGGTGCAACATGAGCGTTTGACATGATATTTGTCTTGCCCATGTTCATTTTGAGACCCACCTGTTGAGAGACGGTATTGAGGTCTCTGAGCATAGTGCCAAGGTCTTCCAGCGACTCCGCCATGATGACTATATCATCGGCAAATCGAAGGTGAGTGATGTGTTCGCCATTGATGTTGATGCCATACCCGTTCCAGTGCAGAAGCTTAAAAACATCTTCCAATGCAGAGGTGAACAGTTTCGGAGAAATAACATCTCCCTGTCTCACCCCCTTTTGCAATTGGATAGAGTTCTTGCGACTAACCATAGTAAAAAAAAAGTTTAAAAAAATCATAACTCGAAAAATACAAAAAATCGGGGAACATACGAGTAGGTATTTTTGGATACACCTGGATCTGAGGAACCTAATTTTTTATTTTGACGTCTCTCTTCTATCTTTAGACCATCCCGTATATGTTCGACGCCGCTATAGGACAAATGTATTTTTAATGTAATTTTAAGAGTAGTAGAGTTCTCTGTGATAGAGCTCGTCCGGGGAAGGACTACCACCATACCTATTTCTGCCGCCAAGCTAGCATTGCTGTGTTCCGGTGTGAAGGGTATGGTTTCCGGTGAAATTACTGGCACATGAGGCTTTCGATCTATGCCTCAAGGTGGCAACCCGCGAGTGATACCTCTGGTATTGCAAGCGTCCATAGACTGCGGTAACCGCTTACCATCTTGTGGGCCGTACGCTTGGTTGCCACTTCAGTTGTATAAAAAAAAAATGTTTGCATGCATATTTGCAAATATTTGTTCCTGGTCTGGGTGTTTTCTTTAAAAAAATGTATAGATATAACTCTATTCTATCAGATAATTGGTTCAGTTGCCATGGTACAAGCTTTGCTTAGTTTGGGGCTAGATTATAACTTTTTTTTTATAATTAATTGTTCCAACAAAAAGTTACAATAATTATATAAGAGTAAACTAGAAAATGTTATAATAGATCGATGGCATTGTGTAATGCGTCCGCCTATGTTCACTATTAATAATGTAATATTGATTTGTGATATCTAAAGAAGACAGTATTTGTAAGGTAGGCGTTACCCTTTGCGTACCAAAGATAATTTTAATATCAAATACTCTGGTAGCTTCGAGGTTGTCACGAGAAAGGGGCATTGCTTCTTAAACGTAAGCAGATAATTTTATCATTATGTATTAAAATAAATTTAATAATTGCAATTGATTAAACTGTTTACGAGAACCTTTGTTCTTGATCATTTGAAGTTAATTGTTTTTGTTTACACTAAAATGCAAATTGCTCTTTCACTGAATTAAACCTATAGTAGAAGTAATTAGTCGACATCTTCGCTTCAAAATCCGTATATCGCTTGGTAAGTTTCTGTATGCCAAGAAACTACAAATTGTATATATGTATTGTAGGTAGTGGTAAGTGTCATGTAGTAGGTATTTATTGTTACATTATATCAAGAAACTCGATATTTATACCGAACTTTGTATTTTTAGTAGTTAGTAACACAGGATCACACTGCAAATGTTTAACCAATATAATAATAATATTGCCAGATTTTTATTACACATCACTACGTAGCTTAGTTTGGTTTTTAAACTAAGCACAGCTTGTATTAATGTTTCGTATGCGACACCTTTAGGTATTCGGGATTTTTAGGGGTTTATGATAAACTCGTTTTATATTTTTTAAATGGTCGCCGTTGTTATAAAGCGATTACAAAGCGATTATGGTAAAAAATTAATTGTTGGAGCGTAGTTTTATTTTCGTTACACGGTCGAACATTATTCGGTCGAAACGTCACTTACCCCAATTTTCCAATTTTGTGCTTACGAAACTATACTTAAGAGATATTACGAAATAGTTATTTATTATCTTCTTCTTTATATATAAAAATGAATTGCTGTGCGTTAGGCTCGCTAAAACTAGACAACGGCTGGACCGATTTGGCTGATTTTGGTCTTGAAATGGTTGTAGCGATCCAGGGAAGGTTTAAACGGTGAGAAGTTATGGAAAAATTGCAAAAAAGAAAAACGCGAGTGAAACCGCGCCGGGGTTAGCTAGTTTTATATATTTTCAGAGAACACTGCAGTGTATCACTTTTAGTTACTGTGATAGATATTATCAGGCGGTCAATCTGAGTTAAATTAGGGCTGATTCAGGCAGGCCTACGAACAAAGCATTTATTCGTAGAGGCAAGAGGCAGGCCTGTGATGGCCATGGCATACGTGTGTTGTCATAACATTATAGCTTTCTTTCTCAAAGCCATAATGCGAATCTACGCCAGGCCGGCAATTTTTATAATGTTTTTCTAACATGACGTGAAATTTTGAGCTGAGTACGGTAATAAAATAATTTAGGTAAAGATACTTAACCGAGACACATAATATGAACACTAACACTTTAATTTGGAGCCATAATTTAAAAGTACTGTCAATTGATAGGCAGCTACTTATTCCAACTAGGTTCTATGCTCTTTTACGGACAAATCGACTTTTGACCATCTTGCTATTAATTTTCAGAATACATAAACCAAGGGTTTATAGGTAGGTAGGTAGGTAGGTAAGGTAGGTACTTGGTAAACTCCAGCCAGTGTCAAATAACTTATGAGACAGTTGGAAACACAGCAATACAGGCCTTCAAACCTACTGTTTCAAGATAAACGTAAGTGTTGTATGTGTCTCATGCAAAGTAGTACTTATATGCTTCAAGTTCAAAGGCCCAACACGAGACAATGATAAAACTAATCCGTAAACAGGACCTTGTTTCCCGCGCATCTAAGATACATTACGAGTGACGCACGGAATCACGTCGTTATGATCTGACTATGCATGATATCAATTAAAAACCTATTTAATAGGATTTATATACATAGTACCTGCATATTTTTAATATAGGCTCTTGGACTAGACTTGGCTTTGTTCTGAGAAACACCCGAGACTTTGGCAGTAACAGTGCGGCTTCTGTTTGGGGCTCTAGTGCGGAGCAAGCTAGAGTCAAGCAGTTCCATCTGGAACCAAAACGAAAGTACGTACGCACTGTTGCTGGAGGTTTAGAAGGCGTTTCTCAGGTCCCAGTACAAGCGAGAATTTGGATATTACCCATATCCAACCAGGTTACAATTCCCTATATTTTTAAATATACATTTAAAAATATAGGGAATTGTATATATTTACATTATAACACAGTATATTTACCCCAATATATTTACATTATAACAAAGTTGTTCACTTAAACAGCAGTTTAATTAATTAAGATTGCTATGTCTTTACTAAGTTTACCTGGTGGTAGGACTCTTCAGCATGAGTCCGTCTTGGTGGGTACCACTGCAGTGTCAGATATTCTACCTCCAAGCAGTAGTGTGCAAGCATTACTGTGTTTAGGTTTGAAGGGCACTGTAGCGTCTGTAGCAAGTGAAATTACTGGGCGAAAAATACGTAACAACAATGTCTCGGGGTGATAAGCGCAGTGCAGTGCCACGCAAACCCTTAAAAACTTTAAGCTTTGGGTGGCACTGCATCTGTTATAGTCAGGCGTGGTGCTTAACATCAGGTGGGCGCTTTGATTGTCTTGTCAATTGCTGATATATTTAAAAAAAAGTATAAAAAGTAAAATTAAATATGCCTACTTTCTATGTTCTAAGTATTTTTATTCACGAGTTCGCTCGTACAATGTTATTTTTGTACAAACTTTCGACTGATATTTTGGAACAAATAAAATAATTAAAAAAAAAATTAGGTATTATCAAATTATTATTAAAACAGGAGGTATTTACTAGAGTATCATATTAAGTTTAAACTGGATTTTATTGGAAAGAGACAGATTCGTCTCGTTCTAAGTAGATGTACCTACACAACAGACATATTTTATCGATGCAAAGACACACTAACACATGAACCAGCGGTTACAGTAACCATCGGTTAAATTGTCAGCTAATGTATGGTTTTTCGTTAACGAGAATCTGGTAGCATAATAGTATAGCTACTATACTATATTGCGGTGGTAAACAAAGTCAAATAAGTCAAGTCATTTATCAGTTTTATCATGACCTTTTACGGATATTGAAAATATAATTATTATCAATTCTTAGAATTGAATATTGTAAAGTAGTTTTTAAATTCATCTTTATGATTTTTATTTCGCGACGTTGCTAGTATCATAGCAAATTGCTATGGTTGCTATTAGAAAATTTTAAATCTATTTTGACCAGTAGCGCAACTTGCTATGGCTATTACAATAATATATCAAGTTTTCAAGCCAGTCTAACTAGTTCTGGCTACATAAACGGCATTGTCCTGCAGGTCATTCACATCACAGTACATCTCATTAAATGTAACCCAACTGGAAAAACGTTCTTCTTGAGTAGCACAGTGAGTTATTTAGACTGTTAGCTTTGATATAAAGTGGTATGACAAATTGGTTACTAAAACAATATGTCCCTTGCTTTTGATGTCCATTACATACGTGTGGGACCTAACCAAAACCCTTCAAGGTTTTTGGTTAAGATATTTGTCCGAGGTCAAGATAGTGCCATTGCAGCAGTTGAATAAACCATGATGGCGGATGAACTGCGTTCGTAAGCTCGTAGGCCTCGTAGCATTCGAAGCAATCATCGTAGCACTTGTTTTAAGTCTGTTGTGTGCGAGTTGTTTTCTAATGCATTTTTACCACTTAGTAGCGCATAAACTCCAACCATTTCAAGGGGTGCTATAGGAAAACGACAGCAGACATCCCCTATATAACGCTGTTCCTGCCAATAAGCGATTAAAAAGCCGCAAGAGCTTTCTATGTTTAACCTCTTATTCTTTGGGTAATGCAAATGAAGACCGACTTGCATTATGAAAGGCAAAACACGCCCCACCCCCAGACTACGTTGCTCCTGCAGAAAAACTACCCCCAGGCTAACTATCTATCCTGGCCAGTGTTGAAGACCCTCAACAGGCTAAGAACACAAGTTGGTCGGTGCAGGAGTAATCTTAGCAAATGGGGCATGATCGACGAACGACTTGAATTAAAAACCGGAGAAATGGGGTTGTCTTTGGCTATCTTGTCAAAACGACATGGGTCCTCCCATTTTAATTATTTTTCTTGTGTTTTTTAAGTTTTATTGTGTAAATTTGGTGGCAGTTTTCCAATTTAACTTATTTACTTAGCACAAGTGTAAGTAATTGAAATGGAGTGGTAATGTTGGTTGGTAATTTAGTCAAAGACTTTCCAAAGAAGGGAATTTTGAAAGAAAAGTCACCAAGTTATTTCTAAATTTCGTTTGTTTACGTTGCTAAGCGACAATCAAACTAATACACTTGACACTGGCAAAATTGTGGCAAATAAGCCACAGAGTTTATGGACAAAGAAGAAGAAGAAGAATTAAAAACCATACTATAGACGATTATATATCAATTTGAGCCACAGACGCTACAAATTAAAAGAAGAAGAATCAATTTGACGCTGACTAAACATAATTTACTTATGAAAAAACCTCTTGAATTATTTAATTATTTATTTTAATAACTCTTATCTAGCGTCTGCTTCTTCAGTACTTACAATGTGTGCTGGTACCAGGTATAGTAGACTAACATTAGTTTTGGGGTGTACCCTTACGATAAAATAAAACACAAGCTTGTAATAAAATAAAAAAGTGTATTTACATTTACCTCTAACACATTCTATGTATCTGTTGTATTTTTTACCTATTCCTTATTCTAGTTTTACCTGTATAAAAACTTGGAATAATTATTTATTATAACTTACACTCCTTTTAATTTATGGCGTCTGTGATAACTTACACAGAATATTGTGTAGGTTAGTTCTGCCGACGGATCTCTGCCACCGTGAATTCGTAAACGTTTTGACAGTTAGGGTGCTGCCACTTTAAAAAATAATAATAATAGTGAAGTAAAGAAAAAGAAAAGCTAATTTAATGAACTAAATAATTGAGTCAGTTTCTTTGGTTCACTTCCATACAACGCCACAAGCGCAGTTCGGAAGAAGACGGTTACATTTTTTTTTTATACATCTGAAGTGGCAACCAAGCGTACGGCCCACAAGATGGTAAGCGGTTACCGCAGCCTATGTACGCTTGCAATACCAGGGGTATCACTCGCATGTTACCACCCTGAGACGTTAGATTGAAAGTCTCATGTGCCTGTAATTTCACCGGGAACCATACCCTTCGAACCGGGACACAGCAATGCGAGCATTACTGCTTTGCGGCAGAAATAGGTATGGTGGTAGTACTTCCCCGGACGAGCTCTATCACAAAGAACTCTACTACTCTTACATCGGGGCATTCCGATTTATAGATCGGCATTTTTCCAAACTCTGCAACTGCTGCAAGTTCTATTAGGAATGACGCCGACGAATAGAAATGTCGTTTTCTAAACCGGTGATAGTTCGAAAAGTGTACTTATGACATGTGGTTGGTAATAATACTTTTAATCTTAGTGCGAAATATTTATAACCAACTATATTGAGCTATATTGAGCTGATAAGTATACAGTTCATTTACTGATCTTCTGTTCACGAAAACAATTATTGCACGCTTACACCATGTTTCTTGATCGGTTACCGTCATTAAATAATATCATTAAATACAATATTAACTAAATTTATATATTACCTATATCAAGAGTTTTACATATTTTAATTTTATTTTGTCCCCATGAATACCGAAAGCATATAATTCTTACTAACCTACCAAATAATGCCCTTTTCTACCTCACTAATCATTTTGTACGATACGTACAGTCAGCAAAAAATGTGGTCTACCACCCTAAGGTTGAGATTTGTTTGAACGTTATAGATTATTTGACACAGATTTTTTTGTCAAAAGTGATAGATCACTTTCTTTGTTGACTGTACCTGTGGTCTGATACATAATCGTAGGTACTACAAACCTCTGCTAACTTGGCAATAAATCTGTCGTCATCTTTGTTCAATGACAGTTTCTTTTATGAATACCTAAGGTTTGTAAGTTCGTTACTACCTATAAAATTAATTAAAAACCTAATTGAGCAATACAGTGCTACATAACTAAATGCTACACCATTTTGTAGCTATAAAGCACATTAAAACTGTGTACATCATTCCTACATTACACGTAGGTACTTTTGTATTCAACATAACTTGTCAACTTTACTAAAAACTACTAAAACATCGCTTAATTATAAATATTCTAATTCAAGATAAAATGCTTTAGAATAAAAACAGAATAATATAATAATTCAATATTATTATTATACCACTGACTACCTTAAGCTTTCCGTAAGTTACAACAAAGATAATCCGTCGAGTTCTAAGTAGGTAGGTATATAACTATATATCTATCAAAGGTTACACCAACCAACATTGAGTATAGTATTGTTTTCGAAGGCAACCTTACCAAATGCACAAACGTTATAATTTTTATCAAATGGAAATAGTTTGAAACATTATCACAGTTTTGTTACGTTTATCTAGGACCCACATAGTTTTGGTTTTTTTTTCTGTAACAGCCTTTTCCTTTTCCAACAAAAAATTCAAATCAAAATCTCCATCACTGTTTATGTAATTAAGTTCTTATTCAGTTATTCTTTATTGTTTTTTTATCGGACAGCGTTGAGTTTCCACTTGAGGAGTAGGAAGGCTGCGGTTCTCAGGATGACCAATGTGATAGAGAGAGCCAGCACATCCCACCAGAACATATCGGGGGACATCGCTACCTCGGCCAAAAACTGACGGGGGTGCCTGAAAACACATGAATGATGTTTTATGTTGTGTATCCATATCCATTTTTTTTTTGTATAACTAATATCCTAAATTGTATATTTGCTAAATTTTGTAGTAAAACTACAAGATGAAATATAAGTTACTAGCTGCGCCCCGAAAAAGTAGCCTATATAATATGCTATTCCAGAACATAATCTTTATTATAATGCTTGTACCAAACATATAGATTTGTTCAGTCGTTTGGGCGTGATGCTTTCACAAACATATACCATCCAAACTTTCCCCTTTAAAATATTGAGAAGATACCAAAAACTATGGTCCAATTCACATAGACACTACTTACTCCTACGAACAAACAGTGTTCGTAGTACTTACTCATTACTACAAAATATAAAAACGAAGCAACGTAAAACTTACTTGTAATGGCAGTACTCGGCTTGATTGCAGTCTAGGATAGGACGATCTAGTCCATAGATAGCTCCAATAAATCCTTCCAGGCCATACCTTAGGTAAGACACATAGGACCCCCAGTATAAGTACCAAGGCAGATCGCTTAGGGTCACTCCGAAACCGGCGAACATCATCATAGGCACTGAGAGAGTAGGGCCGAGGAATGTGCCGTTCTGAAAAGAGATTATGAGTTGTTATGTAGGATTTGGTGAAGCAAAACTTCGTGAAAAATCCAGCACATTCAAGGACTAAGCAAACCATGACAGACATGTGCCATCTACCGACCCGCATCGTTTCTGCCCCTATGGAGAATTAAGATTCTCTCTCACTCAAGATTAACAGTTGGAACATTAGAAGACTGATCAGGATGTGTCAGAGCTCTTAGTGGATAATGAACGCCAGTTCCTTATTATACTGAAAAGCATTATTTAGCACATCTCAAAGGCTAAACAACAAATGGATTACTCACGACTACGTTTAAAGCAGCGCCGATCATGAGTCCGACGCTTTGCGCCACTAGCACCGTGTAGAAGGAAATGGCGAAGAACATGAGGAACCTTACGATGTCCAGAGGCTGTGATGACATGGTGTACACAATCACAGTAAAAATGGCACAAGATACTATCTGAAACCGAAAGAAAAACAATATCAATAAGTAGTCTCATACAAGAAAGTGCCTAACAGGCTATGTAATAGGTATAAAACTTTTGCGTAAAAATATTTGACACTCACCGATACTGGCAGGTCGACAAGTGTGATTGAGATGTAATAGGAACCCAATGAGTACCATCTGTTGAAATGCTCCTTTGATAAAATAGACATCTCTGATGGGACTGAAAAAAAAACCAAAACCACTTTTAAAATAATTAAGAAAAAACACACACAAAACGAGTGCCTGTTCGATTTACATTGATCCATTCGGAAGCACGAATTTTCTAAATTTTTAGCAAGAAACTTTATTGGCACGTGAATATAATAAAGATTCTGATCAACTTACACGTGAGAATAGTCAACATCATGGGTGACATCATATGATGCATCAAAATAGCAAACAGCAGGTTGTAGTTCTCCAGCACCCGAGAACCCTCGTTGCCTGCGTTGATGAACAAGCTTCCTAACATAAAGCCGACGAGGACGTTGACGATCAATCGAAGATGGGTCATGGTCTGGAAAAGTAGATATTATGATAATGCTGGACAATCCACACATCACCATCTAGCAGACTAGAGTAGGGTAGTGCTAGATGACTGACATACTTAATGCAATCGTTCGTTCGTTCGTTCGTTCGTATGAGTCAGTGGCCAACTCAACTTAATGCAATACAATACATAGATAGATATTTTTTATTATACATAGGTACCCAGAACACCCGGTACAAATATTTATAGATGGACAAACATTTGTTCCCAGGCGGGAATCAAACCCGCAACCTCCAGCGACCTTCGCCCGCCGCGCCACATCGGTCGTCAAGTTACTCGATCTTTGTTTTGGTACTACAAGATGCGATAGGAATAGTGAAATCAAATTTACGGGAACCATGCCTTTGCTACTATTTATATTATAATATATTAAATTATTAAATTCCGTGCCTCTTTTCAAATGTTAAAAAAAAACTTACCGCATCTCGTTTTGCCTTCATAAACCCTCGCCTGATAAGCACGGATCTCTGATTAAACTGCGACGTCTCCTCGGCTCCGGCCGACAACGGATCTTGTTCTCTCATGACGCTGAGTGGGTATTGCTTTCGCAGCTGTTCCATGCTGGGGATGATGTCGCCGTCCTCGAAGTAGTCAAGCGATTTGCCGTTCTCTGCCTTTGTACTGAGTGTTTGGATTTTGTCTTCGCCATATTCTCCACATGCCAGCTCGATAACTGTAAAACGAAAATGTGAACTACAGTGTAAAGACTTATCTTTTTTTTATAACACTAAAGTGGCAAACAAGCGTACGGTCCACTTGATGGTCAGCGGTTATTGTAGCCTATGTACGCATGCAACATCATAGATATCACTTGCGTGTTACCCCCTGAGATGTTAGATGGAAAGTTTCATGTGCCTGTAATTTCACCGGAAACCATACTCTTCGAACCGGAACACAGCAATGCGAGCAATACTGTTTGGCGGCGAAATAGGTATGGTGGTAATCCATACCCGGACGAGCTATATCACAAAAAACGCTTATAAAAACGAAAATATTAGATGTAATACGGTTGCAATCCATTTCACTATGTTTAGGTAAAACCAAAACTGCCTATTTTGTTTGAATTAAAATGATGTCATAATGACAAGTAGTAAACTGAAACTAGATTGCAACACGGTTGCGTAATAGCTTTGCTGGTCTTTGTATGTAGACTGGCAAACTGAATGATTAGTTTAAAAACTTACTGTAATCAGCCGGGTTATGGTAAATAGGGCACGGTACGCCTGCCTGTTCCAAATAAGGCACGAGGTTTTTGGTGGTGCCCTGGTAGAGGCACTGTCCAGCTGCCAGCACGTACACCTGATCGAACAGCGCGAAGAGAGAGGCAGACGGCTGGTGGATGGTGCACACGATGGTACGACCTTGGTGCGCTAGGTTCTGACACAACTTCACCACTTGAGAGCAGGATGCGCTGTCTAACCCTCTGGAATTTAAAAAAGACAGTTTAAGCTCGAACCCTGCGTATCAGGACAAACAACTAAATAGATTTACCTACAAAGATAACTTCAGAATCTAGTGCCTATATTTTTTACAGATCTCAAGAAGCCCAGCCGTCATATTGTGTTTGTAATTTCAGCACACGACTTCGAAATGTTGATTTAAGAACTTACCGGTTCATCATCATGATTTCAATCATTGCATCGTTGTGGCACAAAATAATATTGGAAATTGGAAGAACTTTATAATCAAGTACTTTATGGATTACTTCAGGAGCAAAGACGATACGAGGTTGTACATATCTACATAATGTGGAACGAGGCCGCTTTTAATGTTCGTTGTTGAACCGTGGTAATACATTACCTACTCGCTTAGACTATTTATCTAGGTATTTGTCTAGATTATGGATAGATAAGTAACTACTAATAGAAATCCGCATTAGAATGGTCAAAGCAAGGACGTCCTACCCTAATGTAAATGTAACATGTATGTAAATGTAACTTGTGTGTACAAAGTGTTCAAAGTTCGTGATGAGGTTGTTTTTCTCCTTATCTTGAGGGTCTGGAACTGTCAAGCTAAGGTAAAACCTGTTATCATTTTTGATGGCAAGAACACAACTAAACAAAAACAAATTAACACTAGCAAGCAAGAGCAAACGAACAGCCGGTCAGCTTTGCTAGCATGAGCCCCGTAGGTAATGATTTTCTTCAGGTTTCTCTACGAAAGTGTAAAATAAATTACAGTTTTCTTCAGAAAAATCTCATTTTAGTCTACTATTCTGTAGAGAAAACTGAAGAAAACCGTTGTCTACGGTATAATCGGTGCTCAGAAGATTGTTTATTTGTTTATGTTAGATTTTACCTTGTATTCGGTAAAACGTTTGTTCGGTAAAACACCGATTACTCTTACTTTTTGAGTTCTCGGTAAGTAAGTAAGTACCGTACCTACGTGACATCGAAGTTGAAGAAAAGTTTTTTTTTTTTTCTGTTTCATTCTTTTGACGATCTGAAGTGAAATTTGTTTTTAGACTAACTTACGTTGTAGGTTCGTCCAGGAACATGATGAGAGGGTTGTTGATCAGCTCCAGCGCTATGGAGAGACGCTTCTTCTGTCCACCAGAGAGCATAGAGCTGCGCGTGTTGATGTGCTCGTAAAGGCCCAAGTTTGTAAGGATATCTTCGATCTGAAGTTATAAAAAATAAGAATCAGAAAAAATAAAGTACATTGACAGGAAATATTTCATCTTGATCAGGAAATTTTATTTAGTACTACTCCTACCATCAAAGATGGCGTTACAATGTACCAGAAAAAAACTTCAGAAACGTATTTTCTAAAGTCCTTTTAAAAACAATTTTTTGTTTTTCAAAATTAGGCGTGATTGTAAAATTAGGTGTACATTGTAACATAACATAGCATATTTTTTATGAGTGCATAAAATCGCAAGTATTAAAATTATCCTTGTAAACGCAAACTTATAAACACATTAAAATACTGTTTTAGATGAAGTATTATCACTCGTTTTTTTATCATCGATACAATAATCTACTGGCACAACACAATGCAGAATCTAAGCCGCTGGTTCTAGAAACTTGTAATTTTATCCAGTAAGTACCTAAGTGCACGTAGGCAGCTTTAATACTGGCATAAGTATCTAAGCAAAAATGGCTTTGGTACCTTCTAATTTACCTATATTTTGCGGGTCGATTCTCGTAATATTTGCAGTACCAGTACAGGTGGAAAATACAACGTTTATAAAATCATCCATCATCGTCATATAATTCAAATACTTAGGTATTTGATAAAAGAGTTGCTCTAAAATTTACTAGCAAGAAATAACTCTAGTTGTGGAAGCCTAAAGACTAATACTAAAATAGCCCAACAACCGACTTATAAGGGTCCATTGGTAATAGTTTAATTATTAATCAAAAGGAACCCAGTGCAGCGAGATCCGAAAGGTTTTATATATTTTTTGGTGCTTATTATAACAAGGAATGGGCAGCATCTCCTGAGGATCGATTACCGATACTGCGATCACAAATCCGCCTGCCAAGCGTGGTGATTTTGGCCAACCCCCCCAATTGGGGGAGGCCTATGTCTACAGTGGACGTCTATCGGCTGATATGATGATAATAAATAATATCTAGTGATTTTCAAGTAACACACCACTTCTCCTTTATCATATACATCAAGTGTGGTGGGCAGCTTGAGGTCAGCAGCCAACGCCATGTTCTCCCCCACTGTCAGCAGGCCCTGCAGCCGGTCGTCCTGTTGAATGTAGCACGACATCTTCTTGAACCTTTCTGGAATTTGTAAATAACACTGTAAATTATAAATGCGAAAGTAAGTGATAGTGATGAAAGTGGATATTAGGATGGATATTTGTTCATCTATAACTCAATAACCATTGGACCGATTTAGCTGAAATTTAAAACATATTAGGTAGCTAAATAATAGGACACATCAATTTTTATTCCGGAAAAAAGTAGATACGGTTCCCGAGTTCCACGCAAATGAAGTCGCGGGCAACAGCTAACAATCTTACATGATTTATTTGCAGAAAACATCAGAAGGACTGACTGAATGAATCTGCCTAAAAGATTACCTAGCGTGGCATTTTATTATTTCGTCGCATGTATTTCGCAATTAGTATTTCGGTTAAAAGTTTTTGACAAAATAAATAATTACCTACTCATTATACGCGTTCATCCAGCAATAAGTAACTAATCTGCTGTAGGTTCGATTCCCACATAAAATACCAGATGCAAAACAAACAGTTGAACACAAAAGAGAATTTTGTTCTGTGTGTTCATTCAATTAGCTAATAAGCATTGTTCCGCGGAATCATCACTATGATAATTTTGAACACCCTGACTGCTCATATAAATTTGAAACTATAAGTAAAAAGATATTTTGAACACCTTGGGTGCTATAGTTTTTAAAACTATCATGGTTATTAACATAGATTTCACTTAAAACGGGATATTTACCATGATTTGTGAGTTTTATTGATTCCCGATATTTCGGCGCAGTTACATGCACCATGATCACGGGAGAACTGAAGTCTTTGCGGGTAGCTCTTATAACTATTGACAGACAAATCTGTCCACCCTCTTTCTTAGTCTTTTATTGCGACCGATACTACCATCGGTTTCATTCTCACACACAACTCGATTTCGACACACGACACTAACAGTATCAGGGCGCACAGACGGTACCACCGGTTTTTGTCTCCTACACATTCTCACCACAGGATTCCAGACTCCAGACAATTTAAAACCATCTTCTCGATTGAAATTCCTGTGTTTAGTAATCTCGATAGCCTCTTGAACCATTCTTGGTATGTAATGGCGTTCTGTCGAGATTACTTGTGGATTGTGTAGTTCAATCCAGTGATTCGAACCCGATTCCAAAATGTGTTCTGCTACGGCTGACTTTTGTATGTCAATGTTCTTGATCGCCCTGATGTGTTCCTTCACTCGACAAGCTATCGTACGTTTTGTTTGACCAATATATGAACTCCCACAGCTACAGTCAATCTTATACACTCCTGGTTTTTCCAGTGGAAAACTATCTTTTGGTGACCGCAGGTAGTGTGAGATCTTCTTTAGAGGAGTAAAGATGGTTTTAACGGACAATTTGCCTAGGACTTTAGCAATTTTGTCCGTAACTCCTCTGATATACGGTAGAAAAGCTGGCTTTCTTTCTACTCTGCATCTTTGGGGTTTTGGCTTGGTTCTAGATGGAAACGTTCGAAGCTTGTATCCGTTCTTACGTAAAACTTTCTCGACATGCACTAACTCTCCTCCTATGTGCTCATCATCACACAAATCGAATGCTCGGTTAGTGAGCGAGGTTACAACGGAATCGAGGTGCCGCGGATGGTGGTGAGAGTTAGCATGCAGATACCGGTCCGTATGCGTAGGTTTGTGGTTTGCGGATGAGGTCACAAAGTTTTTGTTGCGTCCTCGTAACATCCAGCCGCCCAAACTGTATGGTTTACCTAAAGTGCACAAGCAGAATGCTCCCTTGCGACCAATTGTGAGTCAAATAGACTCACCCACATATGATTTAGCGAAGCATGTGGCGGGAGTGCTACAACCTACAGTGGGATTTACATCGTCTTTTGTAAAAGACTCTCGCCATTTTATACAGACACTGAAGCAGGTAGAGGTATGTGAGAATGAGACAATGGTTAGTTTTGATGTTGAGTCTCTCTTCACAAATGTCCCCATAGCTGACTGTATAAAAGTAATAGAGGCGACAATACTGAAAAACGGTATCCCTGCAGAGTATGCCAGAATGTTACAACATATTCTCTCTACCAACTATTTTATATATAGGGGAAACTATTATCTCCAAATAGACGGTGTAGCAATGGGAAGTCCGGTTGCTCCCGTAGTGGCAAACATTTGGATGGAGTATTTTGAGAGCTTGGCTATTTCCACTGCCCCTTTACCTGTTAAGTTGTGGAAGAGGTATGTAGATGACGTTTATTGTATTTTGGAAGGGAAGCAACGGGAGATTGAAATTCTTTTGGCACACCTTAATGGAGTACACAGTAAGATGAAATTTACATATGAAATGGAAGACGACCGTCGTTTGGCGTTTCTAGACGTATCGGTACAGGTTCGAGAAGATGGTAGTTTAGGCCACTCTGTTTACCGCAAACCTACGCATACGGACCGGTATCTGCATGCTAACTCTCACCACCATCCGCGGCACCTCGATTCCGTTGTAACCTCGCTCACTAACCGAGCATTCGATTTGTGTGATGATGAGCACATAGAAGGAGAGTTAGTGCATGTCGAGAAAGTTTTACGTAAGAACGGATACAAGCTTCGAACGTTTCCATCTAGAACCAAGCCAAAACCCCAAAGATGCAGAGTAGAAAGAAAGCCAGCTTTTCTACCGTATATCAGAGGAGTTACGGACAAAATTGCTAAAGTCCTAGGCAAATTGTCCGTTAAAACCATCTTTACTCCTCTAAAGAAGATCTCACACTACCTGCGGTCACCAAAAGATAGTTTTCCACTGGAAAAACCAGGAGTGTATAAGATTGACTGTAGCTGTGGGAGTTCATATATTGGTCAAACAAAACGTACGATAGCTTGTCGAGTGAAGGAACACATCAGGGCGATCAAGAACATTGACATACAAAAGTCAGCCGTAGCAGAACACATTTTGGAATCGGGTTCGAATCACTGGATTGAACTACACAATCCACAAGTAATCTCGACAGAACGCCATTACATACCAAGAATGGTTCAAGAGGCTATCGAGATTACTAAACACAGGAATTTCAATCGAGAAGATGGTTTTAAATTGTCTGGAGTCTGGAATCCTGTGGTGAGAATGTGTAGGAGACAAAAACCGGTGGTACCGTCTGTGCGCCCTGATACTGTTAGTGTCGTGTGTCGAAATCGAGTTGTGTGTGAGAATGAAACCGATGGTAGTATCGGTCGCAATAAAAGACTAAGAAAGAGGGTGGACAGATTTGTCTGTCAATAGTTATAAGAGCTACCCGCAAAGACTTCAGTTCTCCCGTGATCATGGTGCATGTAACTGCGCCGAAATATCGGGAATCAATAAAACTCACAAATCATGGTAAATATCCCGTTTTAAGTGAAATCTACCTTGGGTGCTTTGCAACAATATGATGATTCGATCAAACTGCGTATATCAAATTGATTTCTTCTTCTTTTATTTATGGCGTCTGTGGCTGAGTTTGCCACAATTTTGCCATCAAATTGATTTTACGTTTTTTTCAGATCATTTTGACTAGACTCTAGACGTTTATATCAATTTGACGCTGACAGTACTTAATATTAAATTAGTATCTAGTGCGATGCCATTTTTTATTACAACCACGCTAATAAAAGGCTTGCTCATACTAAACCTGTTTTCTGCAGGTACATGGCCTAACGGGTAATAATAAAATTTGTTCGTATAATTAATGTAAACTTCTCATTTTGCAATACTCTGGCTTTGGTATCTTTGTTCGTGTATCGTTTGACTCGTCAAATGACGAGTCATTCTCGTAAAGACTAAGATTTTTCTACATACTTATTTGGTTCTGTTCTGACTTCTGACTCACTCAACGACGCCGTTATAAATCTAAAGTCTCATGTGCCTGTCATTTCACCGGAAACCTTATACCCTTCGAACTGGAACACAGCAATGCGCTAAGGTGGTAATCCTTCCCCGGACGAGCTTTATCACAAAAAACTTAAATGAGTACCTAAATTACTTTTGTTTCAAAATAAATTCCTAGAAATAAATCTGGAGGCTGTACGAAATTGACTAAGTTAAATTCAAGTGTAGCCTTAGTAAAATACTTCGTTGTTATGTATGAATTACATTTAGTCAGTAGCAAAGTCAGTGCTGACTCAATTCGAGCAAAGTCAGTGATGGAGTGCAACCACATAATAAGTTGATCTCGACCGCACCGTTCAGGGCCGCAGAGCCGCAGGGCCTTGACTGCGCACGTGCTCTACTTTAAAATTATTGAGATGCTATTGGTAGACCAGTGATATAGAGATAGTGAGTGACCCTCTGGCCTACCATGAAAATGTTTGTCCATCACTTCGGAACAGAACGAAACGCGAACGAAATAAGAAAGGATAAACCCGGAAAAAACATTATTTTAAGGGAAAAACGAAACGAAGCACTTAGCTTTTTTTTATATGTTTCTTACAATTTCTGTCTTTGGACCTATTTCGTTCATTCATGGTACGAATATTGCACGAAATTTCTGCCCGAAGGTGGCCGAAGATGACGCTTTGCTAGAGGTGTTTTTATTAAAATAAAGCTTAATGAGTATTAGCGAGTCATAAACTTTTATAATTATCTACTAACATCACCTTGATCTCGGCTAAGGTCTATATGAGGAAGAAATCCGGAAGTTTCGATAACCCAGCGTAATAATATGGCCAAACAAAGGTATAACCTCGTAGTTGTTTGCCGCGAAACTCTGTAGGTACCTAAGTTCCTTAACAAAGTCTTCGTAAATAATAGAAAACAAAAACACACAGACAAATGTAAGCACAAAATTTAACAACTCGTATGTAAATGAAGGTGGAGTTTTCGTAATTTGCGAAGCAAGCAAATCGTCTCCGCTTCGGGTAGGGCCTTACTGAGGTCTGGCAAAATTTGCTTTCGTCTCTCAGTATCTGATTCCTTTACATGGGGTAACCACGAGCAAATATCAATATTGAAATAATATTACTTTGTATGCCGAAATGGCAGTCTACCATTGTTTGAATATTGCTTTTGAGCTGGTGGTACCCACCCACCTGGTCGTATTTTACAACCAAACTGTACGAAACTTAGTAAGTAGGTAATTTAACTAAAAAAACTTGTGCCATCAACTCCGGTGGCTTGGTAGCTGACTAATACATAAAATGAAATGAAATAATTCTGGGGTGGATGGCATTGATATTTTTACAACTGTTGTATCTGTTCCGGTGCTGGCCCAGTATAATATACAGACTAATATACTAAACCGAACCGAACAGCATTGCGAGCATTAACTGCTTGATGAAAGAAATGGGTATGGTGGAATAACTTGCCAGATGAAACTCTACCTAACACAAAAAACTCTACTTACCTACTACTATTTTTTGACGACCGATGTGGCGCAGCGGGCGTATTTCCGCCTGCGACGCGGAGGTTGCGGATTCGATTACCGTCTCGGGTCAAATGCTTGTACGATCTGCAAATATTTGTTCCGGGTGTTCTGGGTATTTTCTATATATAATAAAAAAATTCTATCTATGTAATGTGATATCTATGTATGTATATATCAGTCATCTAGTACCCATAACACAGCTCTGTTTAACAGCATCTTACCTTGGGGCTAGATGATGCTGTGTGGATTGTCCAGCATTATTTATTTATTTATTTACTATTAGATATTTTTATCTGCGCAGTCATCATAATTTTACAATCTCCCTACCTAAGTACTTCAGAAAACCAGAGCTCAAGTTCTTATGTAATTTAGACAGATGATTGATGCATGCAGTAAATAATCCGGTCGAACCTGTTTGCATGGAAGTCACCGTTCCGGATAAGCACGCCACACCACCTCACCTCTACGAGCAAAGTCGTAGAAATTTATCAACAGGATCAGTTACCCGATTCAAGGTCAACTGATCCCGCGGGATAAGTTCGAGCGGGATGAGTTGACTAAAGAGCCGTGTAGCGAGCGCCACATAAACAGCAGTGCTCCACTTCTGCGGCCACATACCTTGTAATATCTGTCACTCAGGAGAGTTATGGCCTATTTCACGAATTTCGAAGTAAACTGTTATTAGGCTAAAATTGGTTAGACTTAGGTATGACTGTCGCACCGAACTGTTACTGGCAGTCATACGCATATATTGGTTATCGGGGAATTAGCCTACTTTACTCTTATGATGGTGAAAGAAGCCCTTACTATATTAGCGAAACAAACAATCATGTTAGCCTTGACTTCAATGACTCGAACTTTGGTCTCCGAGTCTCGACAGGATTCAACTCTAAGCTACATTACCTAATAAGCTACGGATTAGCATTAATTGCAGATTTTCTTTTGATAATGTTCCTTGTGATTGTGACAGAGCTCGTCCAGGAAATACTACCACTATACCTATTTCTGGCGCCAAGCTGTAATGCTTGCATTGGTGTTTGTATCAAAATAGTTTTGCTAACTTATTGATCTGGATCTCCTACGATATTTCAAGATGATTTCTACTTCGATGTCTAGGTAAAAATAACTAGTTTTTTAATTGGAGGTCTAAGAAGAGAGAAGATTTGTATATAGTATTTTTGTTTTTTTACGAATAAACTCAAAACTACTGGTCCGATTTCAAAAATTCATTCACCATTAGAATGCTAGGTACATTATCCCTGAGTATTATAGGCTATATCTATTACTAGCGACCCGACACCGGCTTGTGCTAAATTTTAAGGGATGAAACTTTTATATATTAGGTATGTTTTGTTTTTATTTTCGTTAAAATATCTCCAACACACGAGCCACAATCGTGTTCGATCTTCACGGGCTCCAAGAAAATTCATGGATAGTTGTCATTGCACCCGTGCGTGCTGGGGCAAATTTTGAAATAAATTGCAATTATTCGTTTGGCGTTGTGTGTGTGTGTGTGTGTGTGGGATACTTACTCATGATCCTTCCTCTGCCATTGATGAAGACGGCTCCACCGACGCCAGTGATGCGGTACCCTGAGAGCACGTCCAGGAGCGTGGACTTGCCGGCGCCGGAGGGGCCCATGATTGCGATCAGCTGCTTCGGCCGCAGTCGTCCGTGGACGCCATGGAGGATCTGCTTGCTGCCTGAAATAAAAAAATAACGATAAGAATGTAAAAAACGATGTAAAGATGAAAAATACGTAATGATAATATTCATGCAGCGGGCGCAGGTCCGCCTGCGTCGCGGAGGTTCCGGGTTCGATTCCCGCCTCGGGTCAAATGTTTGTACGATCTACAAATATTTGTCCCGGGTGTTCTGGTACATGCACTTCCTCGACGATTCGTCAGAAAAACACAATAATTAAAAATAAAGCTATAGTAACCTACTAAAATTATCAGGTTAATTGACACAAAAAAAAAATTGCTATACCTACCTATTGGCATTGGTGTTGGGACTACAACATAAGTTTTAGCTTGTTAGCTTCATTGTGAATTTGTGAAGCACAGTCAAGGTAATCGTTCGTAAAGGTAATGGAACTATTTTATTCACAAAAAAAAATTGCTATAGGTACCTACCTATTGGCATTGGTATTGGGACTACAACATAAGTTTTAGCTTGTTAGCTTCATTGTGAATTTGTGAAGCACAGTCAAGGTAATCGTTCGTAAAGGTAATGGAACTAATAAGTACAGGGTGTCCGGTGGCAGAAATAAGTTTATAAAAGTTAATAAAACAAATGCTATAAAACATATTCTTTAATTAATGAGTTTTATTTAAACAATAATATTGCGGATTTCATGTTCTAAAAATAACATCGTCTAAATGCCGTCCACTTAAACGCACTCACTGTTTGAACCGGAAACGACGATTTCACGGCGAATATTTTCTTTCAAATGCGCGATCGACTGAGGGTTATTAGCGTACACTTTGTTTGTGAGGTACCCCTACAAAATAAAGTGCTTATGGTCCAAATCTGGGGATCTTGGTGGCCATGGGATGTCCCCAAAGCGACTGATTTGTTTTTGCGGGAAATGTCCACGAAGCAAATTCATGGACGTTCTAGCGATGTGCGGCGTGGCCACAACTTTCTGAAAACACGTGTGCGACGAGATGTGTGTAAGAAGGATGTGCTCACACATTATGTAAAAAATTATCTGTGATCATGTGCCTATAATTGTCTCTATTCAAAATTATTGCTTGTCCTCTGAAATTTTAAATGTGGTATTATCTTTCCTTGTCATTCCTATGTCAATGAACAAAGATTATGAACAGATTTAAAAGACACATTAGCTAACAGAGGTTTAAAGAATAAGGCCCTTAGAACCTTTGACTTAGAAATCTTTGCTTAGAACACATAAAGACCTTAAATATTTGCTCTGAGCTAGAACATATTTCATGAGCATATTTTTTAACAAAAACTCTTACCACTAAAGAAACGAGCCGTTTCATAATAGGATGATAAACAGACCTACGGCAGCTAACCCTCAAGTGCATGCTGAGGGCACAGCGTTGACGTCAGCAGAGGTTATCGGGGTCTCGCGCGGAAACTGCGAAGGATCAGGGGGCAACTTGTAAACAGCTATTTGTTATTATTATCAACTGCTGGCACTTAATTCAGGAGATTATTAACACATGAGTACAACATAGTTCCATTATTTTCACCAAGCAAGGGCTTAGACACTCGATCGTTCGTTCACACTATAGGTACTTACTAGGTACTCTTTTGCCGTTTTTCTATCATCATTATTCATCATGCAGACGAATGTTAGCATAATTTGAAAACTTGGAATCAGGAATCAAGCAGCTCCTTTAACTTTTGAGATGGTTACGGATTATGCACCAACACATTAATCTTTAAAACCAGCATTATTTGCCTGATGTACAAGTCTGGGTTTATTTAAACTACTGATACCGACATGTTTGCTTTTCGTTTGTGGACGCAGATGATGCAAAAAGGCTACTTTACCTTATAAAGGCGCTTTGCCACGGGTCCTTGTCTATTAATTTTCCTTTTTTTTGAAAGATGGATGCAAATTATGTGTTTGATTATACTTGTATCCCCGTATGGTATCGACGCGTGTCCTAAAAGTAAAACCCACAGAACTAGTAAAACCGCTAGGTGTGGATGGGATGGATGGCGTGGTGTACGATACTTTTACCTACTTTCTTTAATTAGCTTTCAGGATCCAGTGTTTGCGTTTCCACCAGAGATGTGCGAGAATGTGTAGCGACTAGCGAGGGATGTATTTGTTAGGAACCACTTTATTAAGAAATCTAAAAATAATTTAAAATCACTTCATTTACCTAGCCTCGCTCTGCCCAGCTTTAATGAAGTGATTGTATTGGTTCCTAGCAAACATCTCTCGCTACATGTCCTCGCTCACCTCTGGTGGAAACGCGACCTTAGAAGCCTTAGGGCTCTCTAAGGCCGCGTTTAATATTTACGCGTAAATTAATAGATATTGCATTTAACGTGATGATACGAGTTTGGAGTCAGCACTGACTTTGCTACTACCTCAATGTAAATCATACATTACCACCATGCATGTATAATAGGTAGGTAACCGTTTTATTTAGCTTGACCTGTTGAGCTTGAGCTTGAGCTTGAGCGAAGTTAATAGAGTTCAACATTATTTGAACAACTCTAAATTTGTATAAATTATCAAAACTGTTTGAATAAATTTGAAAAGTCAAAAAATTATAAAGCTGTTGCCCGCGACTATGTTCGCGTGGAATTTAGGAACGGTACTTTTTTTGGGATAAAAAGCCCATGTCTTATTCCCGGTCTATCTAACCTTATCTTTACAGCCAGCAGCAGTTTAAATTTTTAGTAGAGTTCTTTGTGATAGAGCTCGTCCGGGGAAGAACTACCAACCACCAATAGGTACTCTACCTATTTCTGCCGCCAAGCAGTAATGCTCGCATTGCTGTCGGTCGGAAACCGTACGTTTGTACGGTTCCCGAGTTCGACGCGAACGATGTTTTATTTCAATGCCGTACAAAATTAAGTAGTAGACTACACGATTTTTAATTTTTTTTATTTATTTTAGGCACACAATACACGATAGATCTAAAATACAGTTTTGATCTGGTTTGTAACATAAACTTTTGAGCGCACAGAAAACAATACATTTAAATACGCTCTGTAATAATGTATTGTTTAACATTTAAAAACGTGTTTTACATGTAAATTAGTACTGTGTCTAATGAATTAATTGGCTTTGTAAACAAAAACATAGTGAATAAGAATAATTTGTTAATATTCTCGAAGGTGCCTCTGCACAATTATATCAAATTAAACCTTCCCATAGCAAATAACAACAGCTACTTAAGTATTCTACACGCACGATCGGCAGTTTTGCACGAGAACATGTGTTTTCATTTGACCACAGGTTAACCACTAGTTAGTACTAGCACTCCACAGAATCATTAGCTGTTAGTATTCGAACAATAGCCAAGTGTTCCGGGAGTCAATGTATGCTAAAACACCTTTGTTAGAGCATCGTCCTATATCCAAACACGACATTCTGTGACTCATTGTTCCAATGTTTTCTGCCTCTTTGTTGACACATTTATATATTTTTTTTCTTGGACATGCATGAGTTACTTCGAAGAATCTTCTTCGTATTTATATTTTTACTCGCTGCCGCCCGCGGCTTCGTTTGGTGCTACATCTTAGTAGGTACTGTACTATTTTAAATGCGAAAGTTTGGAAGTTTTGTAGGTATTTGTTACTCAATCACACCAGAGCAGCTGAACAGATCTGGATAAAATTTGGCACAGAGATAAATTATAGTCTGGATTAGCGAATACTTTTTAAACCTGGAAAAATGTACGGTTCTTGTATACACACTAGGTAAGTAGGTGTAATAAAAACTCTACGCGAACGAAATCGCAGGCAACAGCTAGCGTTTACATTAAAAGTACCTGCTTTATGACCTTTTCTAGGGTCCAAGGTATCTTTGTACGAAATTTTATGAAAATCATGAAAACGTAAGAGACAGAGTTAAGTGGTACTACTACCTATTTAAATTCTTTTAGGTACGCTTAATTTAATTTCATGCAAATACTGAGAATGGGCAATGAGGGCAAAAGCTTGAGTGGTTTTGCAAACTTTATCGTGTCATTGAACCACTGACGTCATCTATCAGCTGATAGCTTCCGAAAGTGGGTCACATTGGTTCCGAGGATGTGACGACAGTGGGAACTGACGAGTCATCGCATCTTGTCGTAAGTGTTGTTAGCTGTTGTATTTTTTACTGTATCATCAACTACATCATCGAGTTTGTTGCCAGATTCTTATAAATATGCTGAGGTGCGTGGAACTGGCGTAAATTCAGACGTAAATGATCCTTGTGAATGTGATATGATTGAATAAATATATTTTTTACTTTACTTTACTTTACTATTGATAGTTAAGCCCACTGCTGGGTTAGAAGCTACTCTATCAACACCATCCAAAAGATCTATTGTTGTTTTTATGCATTTAATTTGTTACAATTTTATCCAGAGGATAAATGAAACGAGTATAAATTTCAATCCACGTACCGAAGTCATCAAGCAATCAAGTCACTTTTAATAAGAACTTGTATTTTTATATAAACAATGGGCCCTTGGTTTTAGTTTCTCCTTAAACTTTCGTTCATCATACCTGGTACACTTTCGAGTGACACCTTTATAAAGTCAATGAGGTAATTTATTTTAATTTAATTTGGAGGACTTTGAACGTTATAAGCGTTCCGCTCCAAAAAAACGGAACGCCTGTGGTCTCCAGCGTCTGTCTGTGTGTGTGATTATTTCATTAATTTGAGTTTTTTTCTTACGTTAGCAAAAGACGAGAATGTCAAGTCGTTCGCCTGTGTTTTTTTATAAAAAAAATTACACAATAAAACTCAAAATAACACGAGAAAGGACCGTCGTACCGGCATGGCAAAAGGACCGAAGAAACTCCTAAAGTTTCTTCTTCTTCTTCTTTTAATTTGTGGCGTCTCTGTCATAGAGTTCCATTTCGGTTCTATGAAACTAGCATGTCCATAGCATGACTGAGTCAGACTGAGACACTAGCAGAATTGTGACAAATAAGCCACAGACGCCATAAACATGGAAGTAAAGTGATACCTCAGGGTATACGCCTGTGACGCTGTGAGTTTGTGACATGACTGTCTGACTGCTATTCCCGCAGAAAGCTCGTTCACACGTGCAGCATATCGGTAAAAAGGAACCGGAAACACACAATAAATGAAGAGGAAGTGCTACTCAAACTACTATGTACCTACTCACAGCCGACGAAACAAAAATGATCCTGTATTATACAATAACAAGTCAGAAAATTCTGTTGACGTTATAGTGACGTTATATTTGTTGCCGAGTTTAGTATATATAGTAAAGTACGAATATATTTATCAGTAAACTGAAATAAAAAAAAATGAAAAATATGTATTAATCTGTTTAAGAAAAATTGTAATAATCATAATGTTAATACTAGAAATAGAAATAAACTCGCTGTTCCCACAGTTAGGCCCACTAAGGTCAGTAAATCTTATAAAGGACAATGTGTACGCTAAAACGCACGCTTTGTTTGCAACGCCGATGTGGAGCAGCGGGCGTAGGTCCGCCTGCGACGCAGAGGTTGCGGGTTCGATTCCCGCCTCGGGACAAATGGTTGTACGATCTACAAATATTTGTTCCGGGTGTTCTGGGTATTTTCTATATATAATAAAAAATATCTATCTATGTATTGTATTGTATTAAATATATATCAGTCATCTAGTACCCATAATACAGCTCTGTTTAACAGTAGCTTACCTTGGGGCTAGATGATGCTGTGTGGATTGTCCAGCATTATTTATTTATTTATTTATTTATTGTTTTAAGAGTAGTAGAGTTCTTTGTGATAGAGCTCGTCCGGGGAAGGACTACCACCATACCTATTTCTGCCGTCAAGCAGTAATGCTCGCATTACTGTGTTCCGGTTCGAAGGGTATGGTTTCCGATGAAATTACAGGCACATGAGACTTACCATCTAAGGTCTCAGGGTGGTAACACGAAAGTGATATCTATGATGTTGCATGCGTACATAGGCTACGGTAACCGCTGACCATCAAGTGGGCCGTACGCTTGGTTACCACTTTAGTTGTATAAAAAAAAAAAACATACAAAATTTATCAATTGGCAAATATAAAAACTTAATTAAACATAAACTGTCTCAAAAAGGTTACTATAAAATAACCGATTACTTAGATGATAAAAAAGCTTGGGACGAATGTGCTCCAATCTACTCGGCATCCATAACGGCATAACAATAGCAAGGGCAACAATGCCAAAAAAGCTATAGGAACCGAGCCGGTGTTGTTGCCAGTTCTTTTACGGCATGGGCGCTTTGGAACTGGTGTAAATTTTCCTAGCTTGTAAGACGTTTCAAAGTGATCCTTGTGATTTTATTTAAATAAACCAATTTTGAATTTTGTAGATAATGTAATAAACGCTATAAAATAATTGGGTAGGTCTTAGCCAGGTAGGTACAGGTACCAGTCATCACGCCACTCTCTTCAATCTAGCTAGGGCACTGATAAGACAAAAAAGTAAAAACGTAGTCGTATCTAAAGAAACCCTTAGAGCTTGAGTTTACTAGCACTTAGCGAAAATTATTTACGTAGGTAGGTATAAAGGAGTAACACTTAGACAGCATGTAGGTAGGTAGGTCCCTACTTTTGGTTACTGATTACTTTTTAATTGAAATTCTAACGTATTTAATTGAATTCGGGTAATAATTGACACACGACGTAAGTAGAGATAAGGAAGTGGAGCAAGCGATGTCGCAACTCGCCCTTGGTAACGTAACGTAAACGTATCAGAGGCCGTATCTGGAATAATGCTTTTTGAAAATCGTAAACGTACCTATCATCCAGCTGTACATTATTATGGGATTTTTTACCGTAGCTAAAATGATACATAGACGAAAAAGTTATAGAAATTGACTGCTGGACGAAACGTTAACGTTTACGATTTTCAAAAGCATTACCTAATCTAGATACGGCCTCTGAGTCACTCACAAAAATTCCAAAATTACGCTCGTCTGTCTTTACAGTAAAAACTCTACAATTTTACGTGACAGGACTCGGGAAAGTATAGTTCGCACAGCGGATCTAGGCTTCCGTGAAGTTAGCCGTTTGTGATGCGCAAAGACAATTTAGTTTGAAAAAGCTCTATTGCGCATCGAAACGGCTAATTTCACTACGGCCGAAATCCGTTGTGAGATCTATACTTACTACCACTATACGTATTGTTTTGTTCCGTTTCGAAGGGTAGGATCCTTCATAAGTTCCTACCTATGGTTAGCGGTGAAGTTACTGAGACATGCTACTTTTCTTAGAAAAACAAAACGCTACTTTCGATTTACAAATCAGTGATGTCTTTCGAATTTTCAGTTCTTGGACATGCCGGTTTCCTCAAGATGTTTTCTTTTATCTTTTGAGAGCACATCGCATTGCGCAAATTAAGTAGAGCGATTTGGAAAACCCCATTTGCGCGCGATCGGAGTGCGAGGATGCATTGAGTCAGTGACTGACTCCAAATGAAGTAAGTGATGACTTTGAAAACTGACTTTCTCTGTTTACAAAGGGTTAGTGCGCGAGAATTTGAAGTCAGTAGTACTGACCCGATAGCGTTTACATTAGGTCAGTAGCGGGTCAGCACTTAATTCAATGTAAATCATACTTTAGTTTTCTCGCAATAAGACCTTTGTCCCTCCTGTGTGAAGGTACATACTGTTGTTATGAGAAATCAATTAGGTATTTAGAAACATAGTAATGACAACAACAAGCTAATCGTGAGTCCGAAGTCCCGCCCGGATACAATGGTTGCATTGCAATACGGGCTGATGATTAGCCAACAGCCATACAATAAAACTACTTAAATAATGCATAATAATTGATAATAATTAAGCAGGCTAGGTATCAAACTCAACAAGTTTTTAGTTCTCAGCTCATATAATATATGTATAAGATATTGAAAAGAAAAATCTTACCTGCCTGGGCCTTACCACAGAGGCCTATATACCGTATGTTCTAGGTATCTGTTATTCATGTACCCATAAAATAATCTAAGCATGTACTTAGCAATCCAGTGAGGTGTGATGTTTGTGAGCGAGCTTGGTCAATATTGAATCCGGTATACCTACTGGATATAAAAATATATATTAAAATCATGGAACTAATAAGTGCTACGTTACTTATAAATTCCTTGATTAATTAAAAAACTTTTTGGTAGAGTCAGAGAATTTTGTGAAATCTTCACCGATATACCGGTACGTGAAATGAAAACACTACTTTTTTAATGGTTAGGTAGGTACCTACAGTTTTATGGGCTTTGCTGCAAAGCTTTTTGGGGCGGTGGCGTTGGCGGTATGGTGTTTATGCTTGCGTTGTTTCTGTCAAGTGGGACGAAAGTCTGAAATCTTAGCACAAATTATGCTTCTAATGAATTGTTTGCGAGGTTTTGTTAATTTCATTTGTTTTCATATACTTATATATTATAGTAGGTAATAAAAATAAGCAGTTGGTAGGTACAAAACATAATAATGGTGTTGATATCATGATCCTTCTCACTTGCCTGATCAATTTTATTACACTTCATTTATACTAAGTTTAGAACATCGTGTCATTAAATTAATGTAATTTGACATCTGTGGTTTTGAGTGATCTTGATGCAGTGCAGTCAGATCAATGTATCTCATCTCATAGCTACTACTCGTGTTTCGAAACGCAACACTCACACTCCTCATGCTATTGTGTGTTGTTATAAAAGCTTAGTAGAATAATGCATTTACGCCAACCGTCAATAAGAATTATTTTATTACTTATCTATGTATAAACAGGGTCTTTCATTATTAGTTCAAGTAATAGGTTCCACGCGAAAAAAAATTCATGCACCTCTTTTTTACATGTTTAAAACCTCGAGTAAATTCATAAAGTTTATCTGGTCTATTATTAGTTATCCTTGTTGGAAATCGAAATAGCAGCGCGCGGCGCGTATCTATGACCCGCGCGTCAGTGACCTGTGCGTGCGTGTCAATTACCCCCCCATAACTGTTATGTAATATAAATATATATGTAATATAAATAATAAATAATAAAATCAGATAAACGTTTTATTAGAACCAAAATGTTTAGTTTTATTTAGTTTACAGTTTATCAAATTATCAAGTTGATTTTTGCCTGACTTGTTAACTCATTTTCGTAAGAACCTTGTTAAATTCAAATCTTCTCATAAAAAATAATTGCTGTGCGTTAGGCTCGCTAAAACTCGACAACGGCTGCACCAATTTGGCTAATTTTGGTCTTGAAATGTTCGTAGGAAATAAATAAATAATAAATAAATAATGTTGGACAATCCACACAGCATCATCTAGCCCCAAGGTAAGCTGCTGTTAAACAGAGCTGTATTATGGGTACTAGATGACTGATATATACTTAATACAATACAATACATAGATAGATATTTTTTTTATTGTGTGAAACCGAGTTAGGTCTGCTAGTTTCAAATAAAAAACAATGAGATCAGAATCAGACGTAATCCTACTAGGTAATAATATTATATATTATGCGAAAATCTGTGTGTATGTTTGATAATACCACGTATCTTCGTGACGACTTAACCGATTGTGATCAAATTTATAATTTAGATGGCCTTAGCCTTGAAATAACACATTATTAAGTTACTTTTTATCCCGAAAAAAAAATTACTCTTTCTGTGAACTAGCATAAAAATTGCAAAAATACGGGTGAACGCGGGTCAGCCCGTAAGTAAATAACCAATGAAAAGTCAATTCTCAGAGAGCAGTTCACATTACTAAGTATTAGTTCACATTTAGTATTTGAAATTTGAATCTGAGACAAACATCAGTTCGTTAAACAAAATGTTTTTGCGTAAGTTAGTGCAATGCGAACGCTATAGATAGATCTAATAGACAAAGTAGAGATAAATTACTCTAGTCGAAATCGGTCGAGTATGTAGTCCACTGATGCTGTATCACAGAACAGTTATTAGTTGGCTGTATGTAGTATGATTTTGTTAAGGCTTTGCGTACGTTAGCCTAGTCAAATGTCTACCAGCGCTGGGCAAGGGTTCTAAAGTTCAATCCATCATTATCAGATAGCCTTCTATCTAATGTTCCCACTGCTTTCTCTCAAGCGAGAGTGAGCTCAATTATTGCGAGTCAATATTTACTAAGTAGGTTGTACTAGCTGGAGAGCATTAGTACTAGTAGTATAATGTCTCAAGCCCGCGCCACGCGGCACCACTCATCCATCATACGGTAACCATAGTTATCAGTTAACATTACGGGGGAATATCCTCATTTTTCTTTACTGGTACTAAGTATACAAAGTTGTGTCACTTCTACAATCAATGGTACAAATCAATGGTACTTCTGACACAAAGGCGAATCAAAGTGCTTGCAAATAAACAGTTGGGTATTTCCTAATCGAACATACAATACAGATCACGTCCTGATAGTTAATAAGTACTATTTATTCCAAACCAAACTCATGGATATGAAAAGAAATATCAGATTTCATGTCCTGCTTGGCATTTACGTTTTTTAGTATACCAATGGGTGTATAAATTGCACGAAACAATATACAAACGCTGGGAGGGTTGTTGGCTAGGCATGTTTAATGTGATCGGTTAGGTCAAACCGTGAACCGTTTCGCGAGATCTATTAGGAAATACCTAAATAGGCCATATCATTTTATTATAACGAAAGGGGGACACTAATAGTAGAGGCTTGTTCCAAAACCAAAGTAAGTACCGGTTTCCCCTCACAAAAATAACATATTTGACCTTGCCTTGCCATGCTTGTTTTATAAGTAGCTGCTAATAAGTATTTGAGATAAAATATTTGTCAATTTTGCCATGCCAGTGTCATGAAGGAAATTACGGCGAAACCTTAAAAATCTAGGAAAGTCTTGGACCAATTTACAGACTCTTACCGTTTCAATCACCTAACTACTGCCACCTGTGCCAATACAGCGAGTCATATTGGATAAACTGGCACATTTTAACAACAAAACTCAAAATAACACGAGAAAAATAATTAAAATGGGAGGACCAATGTCGTATCCATTGGCAAAACGGTCGAAGAAACTCTAAATAATATCTACCTACATAAAGTCAAGTTAAACTGTTACTCTTGGTTAACTCTTTGTTTATTTTTTTACACAATTCTTAAAAAAAACGTTCTTTGTAATAATTGCCAACAAAAACAATTCAACCTTTGAATATTAATAACTACTAGTACCTAGCATTACACGTTATTAATACTTATTATGAGAATTTCAGTAACTTGGTTTTATTATCTAGATAACACGTGCAAGTATTGATAAGTAATATCTAAGTAGGTATTGAGCCACAAAATGTCTTTGTTTGAATTAATCCTGGAAAAAACAACATAACAAAGTTCATTCAAAAGGGTTCTCATGACCACTCGTGCCGTATCGTATCCAAATCATTTTTACTGAACTGACGTAAGCGCAAGGAGTGGGCCGCTTTACTCTGCCCGATGACGACTCGCGACGACGCGACGATCGAAATCGCGTTGAAAGTCAACCCCTTTACTTACACTCGTTCGTTCGTTCGTATGAGTCAGTGGCCAACTCTGGTGACAGAGTTTCTAAGCCGCCCGAAGGCCTCTGTCATGGCCTAACAACTTAGAAAAAGCCGGGACCGACTGCTTAACGTGCTTTCCAAAGCACGGGAGCGCTCAGTTGAAATTGCCACTGGCGGTCACCCATCCAAATGATGACCCCAGTGCTTAACTTCGTTGATCTGTTAAGAACAACTTAGCCAGCTACGTCACGAGCGCTCCTTACACTAATAAACCATTAGGTATGTGAAAACTTCTGCTTTATAATAAAGATATGCAAATATTTGTTCCGGGTCTGGGTGTATTCTTTGAAGTTCCAGTTCCAGAAGTATCCAGTGATACTCACGCACTTTGCCCACGCACAGAAAATTATTCACTTTGAAAGAAGTGAGCTCACACCATTCGCATCAGTCGACTTACTAGTTTTTTTTTAATATTCTGTCTTCTGCTTTATTTCATCCGTTCTGGCGTTACATATTAAGATATGTTTTTATCTAAACTTGTCGAAAAAGTCGAAAAAGCCCTATTCTCCGAATAAAACGTACTACTCGCGAGTAAACTGGCAGTTTAGGTACTAGTATTTGACATTTCTTACTCCGCGGAATAGTTATTCCAAAAGATGGTCGAATCCAGCCTTAGACAGCTAATAAATAGAATAATAGTTTAACTGTCGTCACAAGACTTGTTTTATAAACCAACTACTTATCCTAATATACTCCTAGCTTAATTATTTTTTGGTTATTTACTGCATAAAGGAAAAATAGTTATGGAGACTGGTTTGGAACTTTGTTATAAACACTTGTGGATAGTGTAACACGAAGCTAAAGCACATCGCAGTTCTAATGTTTTAAGGTTTGACATAATCATAAAGGGTGCCTAAAGGCCAAAGTCTTACCTAGTTCAAATTCTATCCTAGCCGCCCCCATGTAAATAAAAAAGAGGACGAGCGAGAGGCAAGTTTTTTCTTATCATTGATCCCAGAGGGAAATAGACGTGGGGGTGGGGATAACCCGTCTCGATTGAATTGCTTTTCCTGTGTGAATTTTTCTGTTTCTAATTTTGATTACAAAGTTATTAGCTATGAGAACCGCCACATCCATGACTGCCATAAAAAAAACGGCTGCTAAATGACGTACCTACTCGTACTTTTAAAGACTTGTGATGTTGTCTGAGTATACGGAAACGCGGTTTGCGAAAATTGATTTATTACACGCAATTAAATACTTTGATAATTTTTAAATGTCATGAACTACGAGTTATTTTCTAACGAGAAAAACGCTGTAGACGGATTATTCCCATCTGTCACCTAGTTTTGTCCCCATAAGATGGTTGTCTTAAGTTGTTAGAAAACTCTGGTCGTCCCTGTGTTAGTAACATACACAACAAAGATATTTCTGACTGCAAAAGAATATTTATTCCACTAAGGGTGTTGTAGTTATAAAATATAAAAATAGTACTTGTACTTTTGTTTCGTGAATAGATCGCACACAGTGTATCCTAGGATCCTTGGGTTGTGAGGTATAATAAATAGATGTTTTTTGTTTTGGTTTATCATTAGAATCGAATATAATATCATAAATATTAATGCAAGTATAGTAGCTACTATTTTTGAAGAAGTTTGTTACTCATAATACCTGGTAGCCCTACCTAAGTACCTAGTCGTAGTCATAGCATGGATGGTTAACGAACATTTATTGATAAGATGTGATATCATAGAATACCTATATAACATTTATATAGGTATGTATTTATTGCATCATTATTGGAATGAGCACGTGGACTTTGGCATCAGATAAGTAATTGTGATTCTTGTCTATGATCAACAAATTACCCAGATAAAGCGAGATCAAATCAGTTAAATAAAACTAGCAACAAATATAAGGTAACTTTCTATACTTTTTCTGGAAAATCGGCGCCCTTCATGCTAAACAAAGAGGCAACCAGCCATCTTGATGTCAGAATGGCTGGTCAGTATATTTCAGCATAATATATCAAAGACAGTTAGTAATTTTTGAATAGACCTACCTACTTAGAATAACAACACGCCTACCTACACAGCACTGTAAAAAACCCTGCTTAGATACAAATCATATAAGTATTAAAAGAAAATAAAAAAATATCGATAACATTTTGAGGTCGTTGTGACATTTTATGACAAGACTGATAAACTGATCTCTGATTAGTAGACCAAGGTATTAGGTATTCTGCGTACTCATTATACATCTATAAAATATAAGTTCGCAAGTTATTTATTATGTGCTTATTAAAAAAAAAACGTTTATGCGGATTTAGCTTCAGGCAGGTTAGTATAGAAAATTTTTGTTATTTAGAATTCAATTTTTTTTTATACCACTAAAGTGGCAACCATGGGTACGGCCCACTTGATGGTGCTTACCTTACCGTAGCCTGTGTACGCTTGCAACATCAAAGATATCACTTGCGTGTTACCAGAGACGTTAGATGGAAAATCTCATGTGCCTGTAATTTCACCGGAAACCATACCCTTCAAACAGGAACACAGCAATGTGAGCATTACTGCTAGGCGGCAGAACTATTTCTGCCGTCCGGGGTAAGACTTCCACGAGAAATCACAAAGAACTCTACTAATCATAAATTATAAATCACCACATTACACTACCTTTATGATAGGGTCGTCATCAATCGTAAGTTTAATTAAGGTTACAGACAGACTGCAGATTTTGTAAGTAATTTCTAATTAAATGCAATACTAATAATCACAAACGATGTTACTAAGGTCAGCCAGCTTGCACAAGAGTATTTAAACTGTAATTAACTTGCTAATAAAAATTAGAGTAGGTACTCTTAAGATCATGTTAGTATTAAGAGTTACCTAGTAGGTAAGGTAGTTATTAATTTAGTACTAACTTCAGATTACGATTTTTTATTTATGTGGCAGTAAACGAGCCATTGAAAATATTAGGCCTTCTATCATCAGTTTTTCTTCTGATCGAGTGTGACAATAGCAACAGCCAAATTAGGCATCAGAATCTGGGTCAAAACTGGTTTGCAAAATATTTACTACATAATAGGTACCTACCCAAAACAAAACAACCGATAACCATCCATAGAAACAGAGAAAGTAATCTTGAAAGCAAATGTTATTTATGTATTACCATATACAATACCTCCTTTAGGGTCATCATCACAAATGAGGCAACAATGGAGAGCAAACACCTCAAAAGGATCATACCTAGAAATAATATACTAAGATACAAACACAAGTAATTGTTGTTGTAAATTATTGTATTTTGCTATTTGTGCGATAACTTATGAACCTCTTGACACATGCTCTAAACTGGGTCAAATATTTGTTTTGCTAGCTAAAAATATATTTGGCTTGACTTTATCACTTTTCGTTTTGCGCTCAATTACGTTTAGTAAACCTATAAGAATACTTACAGGGAATAATGCATAAGCTGATATTTTATTCTGACAGTAAAAACTCACCTTTATTAATTCCTAATTTAACAGTACATGTGATGTTGGAGAAGTGTATGTCTACGGGGTCTGCGGAGGGCACTCTGGATAGACCCTGCGCTGCCGGCTCTGGGGTAGCTTGTGGGGGCTTGTGCAAGGCCACTGCTCTTGGCACCTCCTGAGGAGCCTGGGCAACCTGGTTGTACGTAACACTGCTAGAGTCCACAATTTGGGCACCGGCGAGCATCATCTTTGCGAAGTGCGTACACTGTTTTTATATGCACACGTGTGCTGCCTAGCGCGAGAAATGCGCGCGCGCCTTCGCTCGACTCGGCGCGAACTGGACTATCGGATCGGGTCTATCGGAACCCTTCCTTTGTCCGTTCTTGGTAAATAATTGCACTGTATTCGTATTTGTTACGTTGCATGTTAATTTGTAGATTGAGTTGGGACGATCGGTCGGCAGCGGTATCTCGCAGCGTGCGTTTGTGTGCGGAAAACGATACAAAGGGTATTGTTTGGCAACGCTGGCTGGTAGGTATTCTTTTCATGAAATATATTAAGACAAAGATGTCGCTCAGTCACACACTTCGCAGTTAGTTGTGACAAAGAAAATAAATTAGTTGAAACGAAATTAGTCTTCGTTTTATGGCCATACTACTAATGTAAGTAGTACTTAACTAACCTACTAATATCTGTTCTGTGCTATTAGTAAAGTAATCATTTAACAACATTATGGTTAGGTTTCTAAACTTTAGACTGTCCGTGTTATTTATTTTATACTTTTCGCTCGCTCTTGTATTTTTTGACGATAGTTTTGATAATGTTTTCTGTGTATTTAATATATAATATACTTACTAGCAGTCCGTCTAGTAAAAAATATAGCATATGTTACTAAAGCATTCTAATGGTGAAAGTTTTTTTTTTTATTTTTGAAAATCGGACGTAGGTAGTTCGTTATTCGTAACAAACAATATATATTCAAGTACCTAGTATATCCTATCTTCAAATATACCAAACTAATTTTTATTTTTATTTAATAACTGTTTTAAACATTGAATTGAAATAGTTTTTAACTACATTTTTCATATAGAGGGGTCCTTTGTTTATAGTGCATAATATTTTATTTTATTTTAACCATTTTCGAAAACAAATTTCCACTTAGAAGTACCTAAGAATAACTAAATTAAAACAAAATAGTGTTATGCAGAGCACTTTAAAAAAAAATAGATAAATATACATAATATGTATAATATATAAAATAAATAATTATAAAATATTATCTAACTACATACCTATCTACCAATTAGTCCACAACAATGAGACATATAAATATATAATATATAAAATAAATAGTTATAAAATATTATCTAACTACATACCTATCTACCAACTAGTCCTCAACAATGAGACATATAAATATATAATATATAAAATAAATAGTTATAAAATATTATCTAACTACATACCTATCTACCAATTAGTCCACAACAATGAGACATATAAATATATAATATATAAAATAAATAGTTATAAAATATTATCTAACTACATACCTATCTACCAATTAGTCCTCAACAATGAGACATATAAATATATAATATATAAAATAAATAGTTATAAAATATTATCTAACTACATACCTATCTACCAACTAGTCCTCATCCTCACCAATGAGACATAAATAAAGTTAGACCTACGTAATGAACTAGTATAATTTGTGTGCAAACCAATCTGCTCCAGCATGGGCGCATGGGTAAGCGTCAATGAACCGCGCGTCAATCACCCGCACGTGTAAATGACCCCCCATAACCCCTACGCTACTGCGCGCGCTTTAAAATTTTATTTTTATGCTACCCGTCTCGATTTCCAACAATGATAAATAATAATTAACCAGAAAAACATAATTGATAATCTATTTAGGTACTCGAAATTTTTAAGATCAAAATTGTTAAAAAAAAAGGTAGGTTACCTACCCTGCCGTGCTAAGGGGGTCAGCTGTAAGTGCATGTCTACTAGTTTCGAGAAAATAGCGTTTAAAGTTTTCTAAATGTTTTTGTCAATTACGTCTACACTGTAGACTCAACAGAATTAACTTTTTTTTACATCTGAAAAAAAATTATTACTTGAGAAAATGATTTAGTTTTTATATGAAAAATGAAATTCTGAATACAATTATTGCTAGATTAAAACATCAAAAAACTCGTTATGATGAGGAAGACTAGTGTATTTTACAGACGAATACTTAGAATGAGCATCGTAAGCAACACACATACCGCGCAGTAAAAGTACTTGTCTATTAAAATGCGCATCCTTAGTGTAATGCCATTATAAGTCTTTAATGCGATTAATATAAGTACTCTGTTAGTTTTATCAATGGAAGTTTATGATTATGTTCGTTTACAACTGTAATTATAAGAGACCCAAAATATGAATTGTATATTATGACGCTTAGCATTACTAAAAAAAGCCTATAAAGGCTTTATTTTAACTGTCAACGAGAAAATCTTGTCACGACGATTCCGAATATGATACTAACTCACTTTGGAAAAAGTGTTGCTTACGGCTGACCCCCTTACCCATTTTTTTTTTTGTGAGTTTACTTGTAGTAGTTATATAGTTAAACTTGCCAGCATGTGGACATTGAGACAGGATCTAACTCGAAAAACTATTAAAACGCATATTGCGGTCTGTGAATATTTGGTGCAGCACCTCTGCGGTTTGCAATACTTTCAAATTATGAGCGCGCGTAAATCATTGCAATTAGATTTTTATACCAATGAAATAAATGTCACTAGGGTAGTAAAATATAAAAAATACCTTAATTTATGTAAGTATGACCTTTTTTTTTGTTCTGGGTGTTCTGGGTATTTTCTATATATAATAAAAAATATTTATCTATGTATTGTATTGTATTGCATTAAATACCTATATATCAGTCATCTAGTACCCATAGTACCCATAACAGCTCCTTTTAACAGCAGCATTGCTTAAATCATCTTTTATAGATGGAAAAGGCCAATGATGATGATGATGATGATGATGACCTTTGTGCTAGATGATGCTGTGTTGATTGTCCAGCATTATTTATTTATTTATTTATTTATTACAAATCTGTGGTATGAGCCGGTTTAAAATGGGCGTGTGTTGTGGTATATTTTATTATTATTATAAATTCTAACATACTACCTACTTCAAGCCGGTTTGATGCGACATTTTTTTGCAGGCGCTATAATAATAACAGCAGGGCCTGTGTTGATTGTATAGGGATAGGCACACACAGCACATAATACGCATACTGGTGATCAATTAATGAATGGATTAGGTGAAGCTCGTGCGTTGTCATTTTGGTTATTTTGTGACAAAATAAGCTTATACTGGTAGGCTGTCATGATGATGGCGTTTTCGTTTACCGCTTGAGAGAATCCGCGAAGGTCTTTGGCTATCTTGTCAAAACGACATGAGTCCTCCCATTTTAATTATTTTTCTCGTGTTATTTTAAGTTTTATTGCGTAAATATGGTGGCAGTTTATCCAATTTAATTTGTTTACTTAGCACAAGTGTAATTAATTGAAATGTAGGGGTAATGTTGGTTGGTAATTTAGTCAAAGACTTTCCAAGGGAATTTTGAAAGAAAAGTCACCATTTCGTTTCAAATTTCGTTTGTTTACGTTGCTAAGCGACAATCAAACTAATACACTTGACACTGGCAAAATTGTGGCAAATAAGCCACAGAGTCCATAAAAAAGAAGAAGAGAGAATCCGCATTGGGTCCGCGTGGTAGATTATGAATATGATGTGTGGTGCAGGTTGAAGAAGCTCCTGTACAGCTAAGAAAAAGGTCACACAGCTTTTTTTGCAAGCTAAAGCAATTTTTTATACAAAAGACATCAACGCGCTGCTTTCTCGTAAAAAAAATATGTTACCTACTCATAAAATAACTAAAATTATTATGTACAATTTGCACAAATAAAATACTATTTCTATATTCAAAAATTAATAACAAGTAGGTAAGTAGGTACATGATATATTTTCTATGATACTTTGACTATCATATAAGTAGGTAAGGTACGTAAACAAAAAAAAAATATAACACGAATAAGTATAATGATAGCAGCTCTACATAATACTTACTGATCGCCTAATAGAAAACTTTGAGATATATTATTTTTCTGTATTGCTGGGTTCCTGAAACACAGTTTTTACGTTACTAGTTCGGGAACCTATGGATTCATTAACAATACTGCTTATTCCAGAAATCCCCAGTGATGATCCCCTGCTAAGGGGATTTCTCTATTACCTAATATTTTTGTGTCAAATAAATAAATATTAAGTACTAAGTAATTTTTTTTTTATACAACTGAAGTGCGGCCAAGCGTACGGCCCACAAGATGGTAAGCGGTTACCGCAGCCTATGGACGTTAGCAATATCAGAGTTATCACTCGCGGGTTGCCACCTTGAGGCTAAGATCGAAAGCCTCATGTGCCAGTAATTTCACCGGAAACCATACCCTTCACACCGGAACACAGCAATGCGAGCATTACTGAATTACATTATTATTGCTGTTGCCCTTTTCAAGGTCCAGCTGATCTAAAACAGTAGAAACCCTTGGTCTACGGTGCACTAGCTGGCTAGGCTGCATTGCTCTGGTCCGCATGATTTTTGAGGGTTGCATGTATTTAACCTACTTACGCTTTCATACTCTTTAAGTCTTCGGACTCGTAGGACTGAAAGAGTTTGGTAACGTATCGCATATTGCTATAACATTTATATTTTATTTCAGTGTGTGTTGCTATTAAACTACACAAGGCAAAATAATACCAAAGTAAACGATGTAGGTAAGCAAGTAATCTGCCAAGGGTAAATGATATTGGTCTGGCTGACGGAGAGCTGAGGCTGAGTCAATGCAATGCATTTTTGGCTGAGGAGATGTCTGACGATTTATATGTGCCACATCAAGGAAGTCTTGGGCCACATTGATAATAAATAAGTGCCCAAGTGCCCAACAATCGTCCGCACGTGGTAATCTACGTCAGTGCGGTATAACCACCACAGACAAAGACATGACTTTATGATTGTGACGAGGTGGATGTCAGATACGCACTTTTATCAAACTAGCCCACTGCAGCAAAAACAGAGAGAACTAAAAGGGGAGGATAGCTTTGACAATGAATTTATGGGCTAGATTTTTTTTTTATGTAAATCTATACTCTATACTAGAGAAGATTTGTATGTTTGTATTTTTGTATTTTTGTTTGTTACAAATAAACTCAAAAACTACTGGTTCGATTTCAAAAATTCTTTCACCATTAGAATGCTACATTATCCCTGAGTAACAGAGGTTATATTTTATTTTAGAAAATAATAGGGATCCCTACTAAAACTTCAATAATGTAACCCAAGGTGTAAAAAAAAAGAACTAATTGATATCTACAAAAAAGTCAGCGATTCGATACCATATGTCCAACTATTGTAGTTATGTAACTATTATAGCTACTTTTTTACATTTTAAAAGTTGATAGAAATGCCGACCAAAATCAGACCATGTATTCCATACCTCCAAATAAATATTTTCATATTCAAGACTGTTTCAATACCTGTAATAACTGTTTGAATTATTGAAATCACACATTCCATTCAAAAGTTATGACGAATTATTATAAAAAACTCAAATTAAACAAAATACTAAAAAAGCCCGCGCGCGCGCCGTGACCACAGAACGCGTGCACATGAACTATGAAATAGGTAGCCGCGCGGCTAAAACGTGCGGTCGGCTCCTACCTTATGAATGACTAGCGACCCACCCCGGCTTCGCACGGGTGCTTAAGTTTTTATTGCACCCGTGCGAAGCCGGGACGAGCCGCTAGTAAAAAATATACCTTTAATGATGAAAACCGCATTAATGTCCGTTGCATAGTTTAAAGGATCTGTACATAACTACATACAGAGACAGACAGGCAGATGGCGCGGGGCGGGAAGCGACTTGTTTTATACTATGTAGAGTTGTAGGATGTAGAAAATGTAGAAAACATGGGGAACGACTGTTGGCTGTAGGTAGGTATTAGCTCACTAACCTTAGCCCATAATGCTTCTGAGTATAAGTAATGAAATATTGATCTAGCTAGCTGAAACGGTGACCTTCACGCTCATATCACTGCAGTCGTTTCTAGTTGTTTGTTATTGTAGATCTATTCTACACGTGATCTAGCTGCATGTGACTTTACACTTGCAAGGACTTAAAGACCTAATCACACCATACATGTTTTTATACCATACATATCAATAAAATTACCAATGCAATGCATTTTTGTTCCAAAATGTTTCGGTCTTATTACAAGAAAATATGAAGTCCGAGAATCATCTGGGGTTTAACTAAACTCAACTAAATCAAGTTGATCAAAAAACAAAGTATTTAAACAAAATATTTAAAAGAATCTAAAATGCCAAAAAAATCCGCAGAATGACAATTTAACGTTTTAAAAACAGGTTTATTGGCATTCCACTGTCAAAAGTTAAATCCAGCAGTCCTTACTTCATCTCATTCTTATGTGACCTTTTTTGCACACCTTTTTGCTTTCATATTCAATAATTACAAAATTGTATTGAATATGAGCCAGGTGTTTTTACGTCTGAGGCGGGCCCTACACCTACAATAAGTTTGCACAATATTTTATTGCGCAATATGATTTAATCGCCCTTCTCACTCAAACGATCCATTATTTTAAATTTAAGCGATCCGAGGCTATTGGTGATATTGACAAAATATTAGTAAGTATTTTAATTTACAATATACACAGTTAGGTAAGTCTTCTCTCTGTGATATCTGTATCCGAAAGATGGGACTTTCCTATAATAAGCCTATAAACTTATAATAACGACATAAAGAAACGAAGTACGCGCACGCAAATTGTGATCATTTTTAGTGAGACTAGTTTGCCTCACTTGATTAAGCGACTCGCCATTCAATAATGTGAAGTCATCGTGCGCACGTCTCTCACAATTATAATGGTGAAAGGCTGCTGTAACACCACGTATATAATCATTAATCACGTATAATATAATAAGCCTCGCACGCAAACATAAATTGTTTTGAGAACACACTTCTTAAAATAATTTTGAATGAAACTATCATTCTACATGTTGTTATTCTAAGCCTATTATGTTCAAGCAAACAGATTTTTTGGGCAAGCTGGTAATGATGTCTTGATCTCGTAAAAGTCACATTGATGGAAACATGATTTGATTGTTCTTTTACGGCGATTCAGGATTGAATGATTATGATATTTATTGTACAGTACAACACGCAACAACTTGCTTGTATAGTGCAAATGGGTCTTTAAAATTTAATAAATAAAACAAATACTGCCCAACAGTCATCATAATATTACATTATGCGTCACTTGGATTGCATTGTAGAGGCTATTAATTTATTGGTATACGCGTACCATAGCGGCCTAGGAGATAAATACGGCTGGGGTAATCGGTATTGTTTTGGGTCTACGATGAATTTTGGGAAATACTGCGTTATTTGTTACACGTGCCTATACTATTTACTCGTATATGCAGTGTTCCCAAACCTAATTCAGATACTTACACATGAAAACAAATTGAATTACAACATTATCACACATCTATTTCCAAATTATACGAGTAGCTATCAAATAACAAATAAATCATTTTGTAAAATATAAATTAAATATATCGAAAAAAAGTTTTTTCTGCATGATTCGATTCTCATGTTGTTGAAACACTTTCACAAATTTTCAGTTGAATTTTGGTTTCTTTTAAAGTCCAAGTACTACCAAACAGGAAGACGATATTCTTTAAAGTTCAAATATCGAACAAAATGGATTCTTTGATATAATTATTTTCTGATGCCTGCCTTTTTTAGATTTCTCAGTCTACCTTTACACAATTTTGTATGAAAAGTAAAATTGTTTTTTTTTTCGATTCTCTGTCTCTGTAATAACAAACAAATTTAAGAATTTTTATAAAAGTTGTTTCTATTAGGTCCTTACATTATATGAAATTGGCGTTTAGTAATGGAGGAAACATAAAGTAGTTTTTTTTAATATATCGAAAAAGATGATATTCTGTTGAAACAAGGTCCGGGGAGTATGGTGGATGTCTTAGACATTCTAATAGAAGCTCCTCTAATTTTGTAGCCGTCTGTTGTGCAGTGTGTGGTCTAGCGTTCTCCTGATGCAGCAGTGGCCTAGAGCGATTGACCAGCCTCGGTTGTTTAGCAGCTAGCTTTTCCATTATGGTTTCCAGTTGCTGGCAATAGACATCCGCCGTAATCGTCTGGCCAAATTTAATAAAACTGTAGTGAACGACACCGGCACTAGTCAACCAAACGCTCACAAGTAATTTTTTTTTGAGTCAATTTTCACTTGGGACAGGATTTGGATGGTTCGCCAGGGTTCAGCTATTGCGATGAGCGTTTCCGATTATCGTACAGGATCCACTTTTAATTACAAGTAATGATTCGATTCAAAATCCCTTCATTATTGTGCCGGTTGAATAATGTAACGCTGCGTTACATTATTCGCGTCGACGGTCGTATAGTCGACGCGCGTTTGTCGGTTTGCTGCACTCAATTCATGAGGTACCTTTCAAGCTCTTTCACCGTCCCAATATATACGCTACTAGTGGATTAAAACAGTTTTATCACTAAAGCCTGCAGCTAAGCGTGGGTCCTCACCTGTAACATTTCAACGAGCCGTGGCTTGACGACATGACGCCGCGGCCACGAGCACAACGCTGCAAACACATGACACTGCAAAACGACACGATCTCAAAATGACACATTTTAAGATCGTGTCGTTTGCTTTTATCTAATGTTTGTTAAACTGAACTTGGATAAATTTAGCTTAAAATGTGACATTCATAATTGTAAATTACAATTTGTAATACTAGAAATAAATATAATATTTGTATTCTAAAGCATAGACTAACTAAAGTTTGAAGCTATTACAATTTTAAAACTTATTAAACTATTTAATAAATTAACCCATGAACTGCAACAGTCTAATCCATAGAGTTTAGTGTATTTTATTTTATTTTTATTTTATTTATTCGGGATAACAAACAGTTATACATTTATGGTTGAGTAAATGGTAGATATGAAACAGACTTAATTAACATATAACCAACAGCGTTATCCACAACTTACTATAAAATCTAGGTTGAAGAGATCTTGCTACTTGTTTTATAAAACTATGGTACCTGACCTACCTATCCATTTATCTATTTACCTACACATCCACAGGCACCGCGCGACCCAACCGCGGACCTCGCCGGAGTGCCCATCACTTCCTCACACAATTGTTCGTCCACCATTTCCAAATTCAGCTTCTCAAAAATAAACTAAATTTGGGAATACTAAACAAATCCAATAAAAAAATAATGATAAGCACTCCAGCGAAGTCCGCAGTCAAGTCGCACGGGCTGCACCCGTGTATGGCGTAGACACAATATAGGTACAATAGTAAGTTTCTTGTTAAGAATGAATGAACTAACAATAAAAAGGGAAATAAATAAAAACAGAATCATGAATTACCTAATCGCTAATAATACTACTAATAACAGTTTTCTTAAATTTACTTACGGAAAGTGCAAAGACGTCGATATCCTCAAATTGTATATTATAAGAATTTACGAGCTGATAAATAGGGGCGCGAACGCCAGCGTTAGTGCGGCAAGAGGTGGTAGCGAACAGTCGGCCAGCTCGTACTGCACGTCGGTGCACAGTCCGTGGAACACTATAACATATTTTATTCGTAAGTTGCGTGCAATCAAACCTATTATGACATATATTATAAAGCATCATGGCGCCCAGTAGCTTACGTCTCTGTTCCAGTGAAAGTAATTTATATTTGATTAACAGTTGTTTATATGGGAGATAACTTCGGGAACATCTGTAGTTAGTGATGCGTAAAAATCTTTTTTGTACTCTTTCTAATGAGTCAATGTACTTTTGATAGTGAGGGTTCCAGATCTGCGTTGCGTACTCTATCTGAGGTCTAACAAGGGCATTATATAAGTGTAGGTATGTGTTTGGTCTCTTGAAATATTTACTAATTCGAGTAATAAAGCCTAGCATTTGATAAGCTTTATTTATAATTTTATGTATATGTAGATCTAAATGTAGTTTTGAGTCAAGAATTATACCAAGGTCCCGCAGAGAGTCTATTTGATTTAGTAGTTCATTGCAGAGCCTATATTGAGAATGTAGAATATTGCGGTTTTTAGTAAAAGTTATAAAATTACATTTCGAAATATTGAGATGAAGTTTATTATTTGAACAATACGAAGTTAGGCGGTTAAGGTCTTGCTGAAGTAGGATACAATCATTGGAATTTGTTATTTGACGATATATTTTCAAATCATCTGCGTAAAGTAAGAAATTAGAATTTAGAAAGCATTGATGTATGTCATTTATAAATATTATAAATAAAAGAGGGCCTAAAATTGAACCCTGCGGGACACCTGATGTTATTTTGATCTCATCAGATTGTTGACCATGAATCACTACCTTTTGAGTACGGTTTGTAATATATGAAATAAACCAACGTAATAAGTCACCGCGAATCCCATTAAATGCAAGTTTGTTCAGGAGAATTTCATGGTCTACCTTGTCGAAGGCCTTTCGGAAGTCAGTGTATACTGCATGTGTTTGTAGACGTCTGTCCATGTTTTCGAAAAGGTAGTTTGTAAAAATCATTAAATTAGTACATGTTGACCTATGTCTAACGAACCCATGCTGCTCATTAATGATAGTATTATGTAAAATTGGGTGTAAAGGTTAGAAATATGTTATTGGAAAATCCTACTATTCTCTTGACGGAGCACTCACTGATGACCTAAATGTATTATCTATTATTTAATAACTTGGTTTTTTTTTAAATATATATAAATTGTGTTAATCTACTTATTTTTATTACGAAATTGGATATTTTAAATGTTAGATTATACCTAAATTATTGTATTTACCTACTCTAATGACTTTTCCAAGGTACTATTTTGTATCTGAGTGGAACAAATTATTTTGATTTGATTTGATTGACACGGTCCACACCTAGCGTAACAAGTACCGTAGCATGTTACGCAGCCACGGCTCGTTGAAATGTTACAGATGTGGACTCACCTTAACGTACGTAGTTTGCGATGGATCCGCTTCCACAATAGCTTCAATTCTTCATTATAAACTTTAGTCTCCGACCGTCCACGGGGTTTGTTCTGCAAGTCGAAATTTACAAAACGAAAACGTTAGAACCATAAACGCACTGTGTTTTCTTTTGCGACACCACCGCCAGAAACATCATTAATCCTTCGAGCCGTTTCTGCGGCACTGGTGCCATAATGGAACTCGTATTCGTAAATAACGCGATATTTCAAGTTTTCCATTTTGTAAACTGAGTGACGTAAAAAAAAAACAAAAAATGAATAAACAAATGAATTACGGTTTTCAAACCACAAAAGCATGAATAAATAGCTGTATAAATTTGAAATAAGGGGTTTTCGTCTCAAGTTATTTAAAAAAAAGCTGCCTATTGAGAATGTAAGCACTACGTTTGGCGAGCTATCGTGAATGTTTAGGGAATTCAACATTGGTTGCTCATGCTGTCACTGTCTGTCATACCTTTGGCTGGTGTCAAAGTCATAGTACGTACTACGTAGTACATTAACTTTGGTCGTACTAGAGTTAAATTATTTTGCCTCAAGCAGGACATGAACCCACAACCTTCCGCTTGAGTATGGCAGTAGGGCAAATAGCGCCATCTGCCAAAGCAATCGGAACTACTTTTTTTTTAAATCTGGAATCGAAAACTTCTCATTAGGATGCCAGACCAAAGAGGAGATATTTGAGATCAAACTGTTCAGTACGACAAAACGCCAATTTCATTATGTAAGGTCCTAATATTTTTATCAAAATCGAGTCCGTGACTCATATCAATATTTTTCCATAACTATAGCCGTTAAGGCTCTGGTAGGGTTACTGTCCATCCTACTGTCGATAATAATAATAAATTATTATATTATATATAATATTATGTATATCTCGTCACAAGAATAAAAAAATTGTGCGCATATGTCCTTAATATTCCAAAAACAGGTATAGCCGGCTGGCATGGCATGCCGCTAGGGCAGGTAACGAAACAGAAAGGAAAAATACACGCTAAACCGAAACTATTTTTAAATATAGGTAGGTAAGTACTTACTTATATTCGTAATCATAGGAAAACCAACAAAGCATTTACTATGCGTTCCCACAGTAAAATAAACTTTGGCATGATATTTTTTTTTATAAAATATTCCAATAGAGCTCTTACTAATTTGTTAGACTTCCAATAAATTATGAATGCGCCCTCAGTCCGATAGCGGCCACTCGCGAATCCGCACGGTGCATTGCGAGTCCTCCTTTCACGCTTGTGTTATGAAATAATAATAAACAATAACAATGGTAAAAATCATTACATAAACTGATCAGATAACACGTTGCATTCCCATTTTAAAACTTCAAGTTTTGAATATAACATATATTTAGTAATTGGCACGTTTTGTGCATCAATGCAATGACTTTATAGATATTGTAGTTTTTAATAAAATAAAGTGTGGTGAACCATGTCGAAGGTAGCCAAGTTTATCCTGAGCCACAAGCTTGGCGGCAAGGAGATAGACGCTACCGAATGCCGAATTTTGGAAGTGAACCTGCCAGCCAAGTCAACGGTCGATATAGAGTTCACTAACATCTCCATGTCAGTGTCGAAGGGATTCTCTTCACGAAGTAAGTGGCCTTTCTTAAAAAATATGTATTTGTTTATCCGTCAGCACGCATGACGGGGGCCTTAGGGCGGCCTATAAACTCCGTCACTAGCCAGGTCAACACCTGCAGAGAAACCTTTGCTCCTAATATCCCCTGTTTATGCAAGCTGGTTACTCTACAGTTATAACAAAATAATACTAAAATCGCATACACCGCTCCGATAAAAATGATAACTTATAACGTTTGTGTTATTTAAAGAGTTTTACTATGTAGAGGTTGTTTGTCTTATAGGGTTTCTCTGAGTATAAAATATAGAGATTACCATAAACATCATAGTTTTACCTTATACTAAGGCATCATAGTCTTAAAAGGTTTGTTTAGAGAACGGTATTTTAAACTATGCCATTTTCACCAGTATGCCAGTTTCACGCGCCCTAGATTTTTTTCAATGATCAAGCAACTCAGGCTGGTGCCAATGGAATCTATGGATAAGGTCGTGTTTAGAAATAGCTAGTGATGCATTAAATACTTACATCAATTTAAAACTCAATTGCGTTAGATGTGCTATTAACCAAATTTCTAATTAGGGCATTAGATAGCGTAAGTAGGTAATGACTAAAGAGTCAGACGTTTTACCCATTGTGAAATGTTGTGCGGGACATGACCATTGACCGCGGAGGTTTACCTAAACTAGTAGATCTCCGAGCAGAAGACCTCGCAAGCACAAACTTTCGCAAGGCATTTGGTTTAAAACAAAAACTATATAAATAAGTTATACCTACTTCCGTACATCCTAATGCTATTATTTTACGATTTAAGTAAAAATCCCAATGATTAACTTTGTTGTTTTGATTTTGTTACCTCAGCCTTTAGCACAATAAATGTTTTTGCCTATCTCAGTAAAAAATAATTAATATTCGAATGAACTCATTACACAACATAGGTAGCGTAACTTAACGGGTAAGTATATAAAATACGGGGTATCGATATATCGGATTTGGTTCTGTACTTTTTGAATCTTCTCTTGTATATAAAAATGAATTGCCATGCGTTAGGCTCACTAAAACTCGATAACGGCTGGACCGATTTGACTAATTTTAAAAACCGCGCCAGGTCATCTAGAAAATCATAAAATCACATCAATAACTAAGTACCATCATCCCTTCGTATCACCCACAGAAATCTGAATAAGTACGAGTAATATATTATTATTTAGATTTCTGTGGTATCACCACAACACAATCCATCGTAACATTTTTTTTAGTTTGGAGTCGGTTTTTGTTTTTTTATATTCAATAATTATTTATGTCAGCGAATAACGAGCTGGGCCTCGATTCTACTAATATACAACGGTGGACGTGCTACTTGGTTTCAGTCAGCTGTAGTTTAGTCACAGAACAGATATTAGTACTACCTAGTACTACGTATTGTATTTTGCTCAATAACGTAGTAAATAATGAGCCAATCGCACACACGCAACGGAAACGCAGCTGGATCAGTCTTCAAGTCGTTTACTTGGGAGGTAATGCTACTAATAAAATGATAGAAAATTGCAGTTGCATGATCGATTAACTGTGCAATCTACGGAATGCAACCGTAATTATGCTGTCATTGTATCAGTTTTTTCACCCAGTAATTTGACTTCCTATACAGTGCCCTTCAAACCTAACCACAGTAAAGTAATGTTTGGAGGCAGAACATCAGCACTTACCCACAAAGACAAACTTTTGCTGAAGAGTTAAAAATACTATGTGAAGTGGTGGTCAAAAGTAAAAACTGTAAACCTGCAATTCAAATGAGAATAAAAACAACTTGATATATCACAATTTTTTTGTGTTAAAAATTGAAAAGTTACAAGTTTTTAAATAATTCCATATATTTTAAGTACCTACCTATACGATTTTTACCAACGAATGATGACAGAAAATCAAAAAAAGACGGGTCGATGAAGCTGGCGGCCCCACCAGAATATCTTGTGATTCTGATTAGCAGTGCTAAAATAACCTCGGTGGTGCAGTGGACGAGTGCCCCGTTGAGAAGCGAGGGTTCCGCTGTGAGACAAATGTTTGCACGATCTGCAAGTATTTGTGAGTCGTTCTAAAACTGGTACCGGACGGTGAGAATTGAGAAACAACTAGAAAAACACTATTATTTCTGTTCTACAACTGGTACCATTTGTACAGTACAAGTGTGTTTTAGGACAGTCAAAGACCTGCGACCGGGTCAGGTAAGTAAAACCGGTGGGAGGTAGGGAGTGGCCATTCTGTACGTAGTACTAATATATGTCTCTCTGATCTCAATAGGCAAGGTTGGCATAAACTAAGAGAGGCCTATGTCACCTATGTTCAACATCGGGATGAGATGATGATGATAATGTTAATGAAGACTAACATGCGCGTGTTGAAGCAACCATTGTTGGTGATGAAAGAATGTTGACACGGTTTCCGGGTTAGACTCTGCTACGAAAGACGACGGTTTAGATGTTAGGTTGGTACCTACCCTACCTATTAGCATAAAATTATAAAAGCAAACACCAGACAACTGGTTTTTTTTATTTTTACGTAACTAGACTATGATCAATAATACTCATGGTCTTGGAACTTTATAATTATGTGCGGTCTGGTAATTGATGGCCTAGCTAGAGCTAGCATACTTAATGCTTGCCGATAACTTGACCTATATTCTAGTAAGCATCGATCGGCTAGATAACGCCTTTTGGGATCAAGAATGTCATTGGATATCGCTAAATACCAATGCAGTCACACTTTAAAATTATTATTACACAAAAGTGCACATGAAAATAAGGTCCGATTTGGAAAAGTTTTCTTAACTATCATGCATGAAAAGACCTACGTTTTCCGCATGGGGTCCGCGTGGATTAAGATGAAGACCCACCCAATCACTCTCACATTGGGAACATTAGAAGGCTGTCATGATGACCTACGTTTGACCACTATCTCGCCCTGTTGATAACGATGGACACGGTGGGAGCACGAAAGTCTAGAAGACACCTTTTCACCCTGTTCTTAAAGATGACCGGGATATGGTTTTCAGGAAAAACAGATGGCGGCATGCATAGACGAAAAATACTGGTAACGAGTACTTAATACAGTTATTTTTTTGTCAGTTTATACACAAAATAAAGAAGTAAAAAAACATATCGCACTCGCACCACGCAACAACCGACCAGAGTCACCCGCCAAGCGACAAAGGTCACAAGCTCGGTCAATATAATTAGTGACTTAGGTAAGTACCACGTGCAACGATTATCACTTAACATAGGGCTGTAGGTATTTGCTTATCAGTCAGGGTCGCTCTTTGACATTGTCACAGATACTTAGAACAACCCTGAAGGGCCATACTACTAACAAAGATTGCAATTTGCAAAGAATCGTAGTTGACTGGCTACTTTTCATCTGCTTTTAAGGTGTTTTCTTATTCTACTATTGAACAACGATCAAGCCACAGTTACATTTTAGATCGATCGAGTGTTTTGTTTAATTTGCCCATAATTTTTGGGTAAAAACCGAAACTAGATAGAACCAGAGTGCTTAGCACGAATTTGTTTGACAATCGTAAATGTACCTAAACGTATCCAGCTGTCAATCTGAGCTAAGTTTTAAGCTGAACGTCAAACAGCGACGCTAATTTTTGAAAGAGTGCAATTGCGCTATTACGTAACGTAACTTAAATAATATTTATTTTTTGTTTAGCTCGGACTGCGTAGAGCCATCAAACGCATTCCCATTAGATGGTTTTTTACAGGTAGGTTTAATAGGTAGGTTTAGGTTTAATTAATTTATCATTACTCGCCTCTCGTTCGGGCTATAAAATTGCTAATGTGCTCCTGGCATCAACACCATCATCGCGTGATCTGTTTGCTGACCGATGGCCGAATGTGTGTAGAAAATGTCTGAGGTTTTGTAAGATGATTGATTGTGTTAATTAATTCAATTCGTTAATTACCTATTGTTGTATTTATTTCTTATTTACATCTTTGTTTTATTGTTATTATTACCTACTGGTTTTGAGTTAATTAAGTTAATGCCTGTAATGCTATTTATTTAAAGTTTAAATAAATACTGAATACTAAATAAGTACCTACTAAATTACAGAAACACTAATATAATGCGTTGAATCTATGACAATTAAATACTTAGGCAAATTTAAACCATAGTTATTTACAAACAAAACGCATAAACGTATCTACATTAACCTTCTAACTTAACGATTTTAGATGCTAAATTATAAAAAAAATAACACACGAAGTCTCTTAATAAAACATATTTTTAGATTCGTTCGACAGGGCGATAAAGCTGCAAGAGTTAATAGACTTTCCATTGTTTTTTTCATTTAAAAGCAGAAAGAAACATTAACTATACCTAGAGTTCTAGGCTATACGAGGGTTTCAATTGCAGTAGGTAGATCTAAGTATGACTAGATTCGATCTATTATATTCAAAACAAGAAAACTGCGGCGCACGCTGGTATTTTAAAAATGAATTTTGATCGAGGCCCCGTAATTGCAGGAAAATAGTACGTCATCACAATGATATGGGTAATTTTAATAAAAAATAGATAATGTGGTTTAAAACTTGTATTTTAAACAGGATGGTAATTTAAGACGGGACAAAAAAAGAAGCATGACCGGTATAAGTTGCTTTTGCTACTTGCTACAGCAATGATTTTAACACAATATACTCTTTATTTATGGTTTTGAATGGTGTTTTTTATTTAGATAAATTTTAGTAAATCAATAAATAAACAATAAATATTAGCGGACATGTACTTATATTCTGCTACCAATCAACTGATGCCAACTAATCTGCGCTCGCGTCATTGAACGTAATAATCTATTTAAATATTGATCAATAATTTATCAATATTTGAATAGATAACGCTACATTATTATGTTGTAGGTAAGCTGTCATCAACTGTTCGGTGATTCATCATTATTAACACAGTTTGTCGTTTGTGTAGGTACCTACAATAATATTCATGGATGCATGTATTCAGAGTCAAATTCAAAGGGTTATTTCTCAATACGATTTCGGTAGGCTAGTTGACGTATATTTTACCTGAGACCATCAATTGAAAATTAACCGAATCGAGACTAATTAAATTAAATTAAATTCTTTGTACCTGGAATAGATATCTAGACTACGTCGGTATAACATAAATAATATAATATAATATAATCTATAGCAAATTTTGTTTAAATCTAATATTTCCGGTGTGCAGAGAGAGTACCTACTTTTTGATCACAAAAGATTTATTATTTTTAACTACTAAATATTAAATATGGTTTTTGTATGGAACAGAGTTTAAAAATAAAAAACAGAGTTTAAAAAAAAAAACTTAGATAATATTACAAGAATCAGCATCTAACAATACTTTTCAGTAATTAGATACAAGACATGTTTTAAGACTTAAAAGCCAGTGCTAGAATACAATACAAAGCAAAAGTGTTTCAATAAGTACACTAATGTTTCATTCAAACTGCTAAAACAATCTAAGTTATTTACCACCATATGGTAGTTACTTTTCACCATACCTAGGTAGAGAGAGATAGACCAGTCTAAAATGCACGCCCCACTACGATGGAGGCAAAGTGCCAACATTTTGTTGTCTGTATGAAAGTACCTACCTACCTACTTTAGGTAGGCAACAGGCCACAGAATAATAAAAATAGGAACAGCATTTTGCTTCCAATTATCTTCTCTTTAATATATTTTTTAGGGCTGTGTCAAGTATTCCTATAACCGATCACGCAAAATATTAACCGCTTACACGAATAAATAGAAATGTTTTTCTGATCTCTATGTACCTATCAGCTGATTTCTTGTTATTTTTATATCTCTAATTTCTGAATTGTTAAATGCTAAATACGTGAAACGTTACATTATATAAAATTATCTATTCTTTAGCGCAAGCTGCTAATTAAAGCGACGCGACGTCAGCTAAAAGATGAGGATAATAAGTTGTTTATATTTTTCCCTTTTATCCTCAGCTCATCGATAATGTTGCTTCAATTATGTGTATAGTAGGTTTATATACACCACGTCACCAGAGATGGCTACCGTCTCATACGAGCTAACTAGCTAACTGCATGGAACAACCTAAACAAATACATTTGGAGGAGAAAAGTTGCGTGATCAGTAGGACAAAAGAGAATTGACTAAAATAGTTTAGCTCTGAAGCACTCACTAGTAATTAAATTTTTAATAAACATGATCATGAATAAACATCAACGTTTTCAAATCTTATTTATACGTAGAGATCACTGTTAGCGATAAGGCCGCCCTTTGTTACTTATAAAATAAAGTGTACTTTTTTATTTTTTTGTGATGTCTTTATGGTGTATTCTGGTGTATCTTGTGGTGATCAATAAAGTGTTATCTCTATCTATAGGTACAGTAAGACTTAACAATATAGCCTAATAATGTACCTTATCTATTTTATACCAAAAATAGTATATTTACAATATAGGGTCATTCATTATTTACCTGACAAACTTAAAGAATAGGTTCCACACGTAAAAAAACACCTCGTAAGTACATGTTTTTTTTTTCAGTTTTTAACTTTTTTTAAGCTTTTTTTAAAATCTTAAGTAAATCGATTACGTTTTTCTAGTTAGTTATGAGTTATTCTTGTCAGAAATCAAAAAGGCAGCTCATGGCGCGTGTCAATGACCCCCGCGTCAATGAATAACCCACGCGTCAATGACGACGATTTACTCGAGAATTTGAGAAAATATACAGAAAAAAAAACATAAGTACATTTTTTTTTATTGATGTGTGGAATTTGTTCCTTAAGTTTGTCAAGTTGATAACGAATGACCCTGTATTTGTTGCATTGAAAAAAAACAATTTATATATTCGTCGAAAACGCCCCCCGTGCAAAACAAACCTGTTTTACCTAGGGAGATTGTGGCAAATAAGCCACAGAAGCCATAAACGAAGAAGAAAAAGAAGAAGCGATAATAATGGCAAGTAACGCGTTTTGTTCTATGAAAACATTAACCACAAGAATGTTACATCAACCACAAGAATGTTACATCAACCACAACAATGTTTGTAACATTTTCTGATTGTTCACTGTCACGTGACTTAATGCTTGTTTTTCCAAATTTATTTCTATAAATAACAATAATCTTTAAGTAATTATTGTGATAAATAGTTTTGTTTTTCCTATCTACATTAAATTAATTACTTAATAATAAGAAGCTCTAATCCATCCGATTTATTCTTAGTGGACACAAGCCTATTGTACCTATAAGTAGGTACCTAACCTACCTACCTGCCTACTCATTGTCCGCAAATTGCGTCAAGATTACCTAGCGATTTTTAATGCACATAATAGGTCAATTAAATGACAAAACAATAATAGGTACGTAATTGTGTCTCACGCATGTTTATTACAAAATGTGTCAAGAGACGCTAAAATGATGATTACCTAGAATAGTAAAAATGAATTGAATGAATGCATGAATTGAAATACATACTTACCTTTATTTTTGTATTCCTATCTGATGACATGATCAGAGGAAACTGATACGCGTGGTCAGACGAGCCTTGATCTGATACCTTATAAATCATATAATTAAATCACTTTACCGCTAATTTAAAAAAGCTTTTAATTTTTTAAGCAAAAAACTAGTAAAAGACACTTCAATATTAGTAGGTATAATAATCTACTTGGATTAGTGTACCTACGTGCACTGCCGTTTAGTTTCAATGGATGTGTTAGTGAACGCGTCACAAAAATACACGTGTGAGTGGACGGACAAGAGCATACCTATGTACTTCATACACATACACACATATACTGGGTCTTTTATTATTATTTAGTCTAAAATATTTAAGGAATAGGTTTTACCCATAAAAATATACATGTAATTTTTTTTATAATACTTACATTTCGTGTTAGAACCTCGAGTATATCAATAAAGTTTATCTGGTATTAGTTATCATTGTTGGAAATCGAGACGGAAACGCGCGGCGCGTGTCAATGCCATGAATTTTATAATACTACATTATCTAGATTCTTATAATCTTGCACTCATTAAAATATTCAAAAATCGAAACCACAAGCATTTTAAATGGGCTTACACCTCTTTCTCTAGATGTAAGCAGAGCCATCCCATTTTTCGATATTAGTTGAAAACAGTGTTAATAAAAATGTCCATTAATCTATATCTATAATAATCTATATCTATACTATAATATTATAAAGAGAGAAGATTTGTATGTTTGTATTTTTGTTTGTTACGAATAAACTCAAAAACTACTGGTTCGATTTCAAAAACTCTTTCACCATTAGAATGCTACATTATCCCTGAGTAACATAGGCTATATTTTATTATAGAAAATAATAAGGATCCCTACTAAAACTTTAATAATGTAACCCAAGGTGTAAAAAAAATGCCATAAAATGTCTTTCAGCGCATGCGCTGAAAGATTAGTAGAAGTAACTATTGATGATAGAACAAAAAAATGTTCTACAATATTAAAGAACATATTGATATCTACAAAAAAGTCAGCGATACCATATGTCCAACTATTTTAGTTATGTAACTAAAACTACTTTTTTACATTTTAAAAGTTGATAGAAACGCCGACCAAAATCAGACCATGTATTCCATATCTTTATATTAATCCTTATCCAAATAAATCATTTCATATTCAAGACAGTTTCAATACCTGTAATAACTGTTTGAATTATTGAAATTAGACATTCCATTCAAAAGTTATGACAAATTATAAAAATGTCAATCTAAACAAAATACTAAAAAAGCCCGCGCGCGCGCCGTGGCCAGAGAGGGGCGGGCACATGAACTATGAAATAGGTAGCCGCGCGGCTAAAACGTGCGGTCGGCTCCTATCCTACCTTAAGAATGACTAGCGACCCGCCCCGGCTTGCCGCACGGGTGCTTACGTTTTTATTGCACCCGTGCGAAGCTGGGACGAGCCGCTAGTTATTTATAAAAAAACATTGTTTGAAATTTCAGATAATACGTTGGTAAAAATCAGTTGCGTTTCCACCAGAAACTAGGTTTCATCAACAAACTCATAAGCTACATTTAATTAAAAGCAGTTTATTACGATTGCGTAGGTAGGTAGGTACTTCATTAAAAAACCAGAACCATTTTCTTATTAACCCGGTTTTTTAAAATTTACTATGCTATTAATTCTTGGGTCTTTAGAAATGTAGCAAACAAGGTAGGTAAAACCAACGTTGATACGATCAAGATCCGTTAACCTTATTCCTTGTGTGGACACACACCCAGACTTTCGCATTAATAATATTAGCAGGACTAAGAATAAATCTCAAGATTTTTAAGACAAAATGTAAAAAAAAGTACATGTTTTTTTTCGGGTACCTATTCCAGGAATATTTTGCACTAATAATGAAATACCCTGTATTGTTAATTAAACTACATGTTTGGCGTTTGACTTCAAACTAAAAAAAAATTCAATAGATTAAGGAGATACGATGTAGTTATTGACAGGTTTTTATGATATATTCAAAAATCACTAAACAAATTTCGATAAAATTTACATGGGACCACCTCTGATCCTATCACCTATCAACCGTTGGTGGAGAAATCGCGTCACAAACTTATACATACCATACTAAACTAAGGTTGGATTCGACCAAACTGTTCTCCGAATAAATAGTAGTTATTCGCGAGTAAACTGTCAGTTTACTTGTATTTGACATTTCTTATTCCGCGGAATAGGTATTCCAAAAGTTGGTCGAATCCAGCCTTAGTCGAATAACTTCAATCCTCTTTTGCGTGTATTGAAGTAGGTTAAAAATACATCTTCAACGTTTTACACGGTGTATGTAATATATAAATTATTACCCTAACTGATTGCCTACAGCGATACGTTCATTTAACAATCATTCTAATAACTACATGCGAATGCGAGGTGGTATTGTTACTTGCCACCGTTTATTAGAGTTAATAAGTATCATAGAAGTCACTTTAATTAATTGACATTTTAGTTTATTGGTTACAGACACGATCACAAGCCGTACAGCCGTAATGCACGTGATTTTGTGCCCTACACATGTCATTTTGTATGAACACCAAAATTATAATTTTTTTATGAAAAAAAACATAATAAGTTATTTAATAAAAACAAATCATTTTGTAAGAACTGTAATAAAAAAAAATCATAAAAGTCGTAAATTTTTCAAGAAAATAGATTTTTTGATTTACTTATTAATTTTGTTCATATTTTGTGCAAACAAATGTTTTAAAATAACTTGGGGTTTCAAAATGTTCTTGGAACACTTTAGAGCGCGCGCGCCCCGGTGAGGGGGGGGGGGTGCATTGACACGCCCGGGTCATTGACGCGCGTTTATTGAAACGTATCGCGCGCACGCAGCCCGTCTTTATAGACTATACGTTAACCGAACTCACTTCGATATAGTTACAATGACAGTGGTGATTCACGGGTGAGAGTTGAAAACTTGCAATCTGTGCTAATTCTGAACTTTTAGGGTGTTGTATAAAAGTACCTATCATGATAGATTTGGACCTTAATGCTAAACAATAGGTATTGTTCTTATTCCAGAAAAGAAAACCATTCTCAAAGATGTGTCAGGGCTCTTCAAGTCCGGTCAGCTGACAGCGATCATGGGTCCTTCTGGCGCTGGAAAATCTTCGTTGCTCAACGCTTTAACTGGATTCTCGTAAGAACTATCCAATTCAAACTATTGTAATAACAACCTAACATTAATAAGACTTTTTATTTAACTTAATTAACCAAAACACTACATGTATTTTTTTTGTGTGTGGAACCTATCCTTGGATATTATGCACGAATAATGAAAGACTCTGTATAATTATCTTATGAGTCGCTTTCATTAGCAATACGAATCTTACGACCAATGCGAATATCAAATACTAATCGATAAATACTAATAGGATACGATTTTTCTAGTGTTTTAATCTTTGACTATATAATATAGAAATATTTGGTTTTTAATAATGTTTCTCTTACAGGACACAAGGTGTTACCGGCACCATCCGCGCAGGCGACCGAATCTGCGATCTAAACAATTCAAACGCACTGAAGTCCTTGAGGGCTTACAGGAAAAAGTCCTGCTATATCCTTCAGGACGATCGGTTGAACGACCTCTTCAGCGTGCGCGAGCTTATGGAATTTGCAGCTGAGATGAAACTGGGTAACACTATCACCCAGGAACTGAAATCAAGCGTTGTAAGTAATCATTTGCAAGTTACAAAAAAAAAAGGTTTATTATTGTATTATATATATTTGTATTTACGTTTTTCGTTTTTCATTGAAAAATATGTTAACAATAGGTTGACAATAGGTACTTTTTAATGTCAAAACTACTGACACATGAACTTTCGTGAACTCATACAACGTTGCTGTGTGCCATGTTTAGAAAAACTCTTCCTCCCTATGATGGATGACTGTTTGAATGCTATAACCTAGTATTGTAGGTAATTTAAATGGTAAATTATAAAATATATTTTACACATTGTCAATCACACAAACTTTATCTAAGACAAAAAAAATTACCAGCGTTTGCAGCTTTACGTCACCACTCACCACAGAAAACGAGTAAGTACTTAATTACGTCATGTTAAAAATAAACCAATATACTTAGCTCAAGGAATTTATAAGTAGTACGGAAGTACATACTAGTTCCATGACTTGGATAAATTCTTCTTCTTTTTTTGTTTTAGGTACTTATCAATTTATGTATATAGACAATTTTTCCAGCGAAATGTAAATGGAAATCTTTCAAATTCTTCCATTTCCGGAAATGTTACCTTCAAAAAATTTTCATGAAGAGTTTTACTTCAATTACCTACACTTCTCGTAAGATTGAATAAACTTCCACCGAAATCACATCTAAAATCTAAAATAACAAACAATTAAAATTTCGAATGACACTTCCAGTAGGTAACTATATCTATGGCAAATATTTCTGTAAATGTCAAAGACCTACGTATGTCAAAATTTACTATAATCTTATTGGCATTGCATTATTCGTAGGTACTTACGTAGTAGCATTGCCCTTCCCCCCTTCCCCTCCCCCGTTTTTGCACGTACTTAGGTACCTAGTTCTTTACTATAATTGATACCTAGGCAAGTGGTCGTTTATGATCATCATAACTTAGTAACATTGTATCAGTTCAAGAACATCATTTATTCATTAGAAGCATTAAATTGTCATACCTACATTACATTATCTAGTTGTCTACCTAATATAAGTCGTAAGTAATATAAATAGGTAAGAGTACTGGTGGTCTAGCGGTAGTGAGTCCGACTTCCGATCCTAAGGTCGTGGGTTCATATCCGGACGTGCACCAATGGATTTTTCGCTACGAAAAATTATGTGCGCAATGCCAGTGCTCTCATACGGTGAAGGAAAACATCGTGAGGAAACCGGCATGTCCAAGAACAACCATCGAAAGACATGTGCCATCCACCAATCCGCATTGGGTCCGCCCAATCACTCTCGTTGGAGAGTAGGCCAGTGTCCCAGCAGTGGGAACATTAGAAGGCTGTCATGATGAGGTAACTAGGTACCTCCTGATCTCATTTTTCCTGTTTCCACATCAGATTAAAGTTTTGTTCAAAAATATCCATAATCGTTAATTGCGATTGAGTTTTTCTACTCAAAATTCATTTTTGTACAAGGAAAATTCTTTACCCAGGTCACAGACAATATATGCCAGAGTTAAATAATTTGTAATAAAAACCAGCACTATATTGGGTGGGATTAGCTTATTAGCCAATGCCAGTTTTTTTCTGAATCCGGCCTTAGAACAATTTAATTTGGTAGTTTAATCTACTCGTAGTTTATGTAGGAAGTAACCAATATAAAAAATCAAACTGTCATAACCACAGAGTTTTTTGTATCCATAAACTCAAGGTAATCGTGTAAAAATACTTTGCAGATCAAAGAAGTTCTTGCCAAGCTAGGGCTGTCCGGGACGATAGACACACGATGCGGAAACTTGTCCGGTGGTCAGAAAAAGCGGCTTTCTATCGCAGTTGAGCTAATTGACAACCCTCCTGTTGTCTTTTTAGACGAACCTACCACGTAAGCCTATGTTGAAATAAAAAAAAAACATCGTCTCAAAAAGTTATAATACTTAGGGGACCTAAATATTCTCACCAAATATTTATAATTGGAATTAAATCATACGCTAATGGCGGCCATACACACTACGGTCTACCGGAGCCATGCCTGCGCAGGTAACCTCTCCGTTAGACCGTAGCGTGTATGGCCGTCATAAGATTGAAGACTGCCAATGGGGCCAATATCATTGGGATGAGTTTAATCGACTTCAATGGCCTTGGCTTTACAGGGACGACGCGACGACGGGAAACGGTTAGGGCTTGGTGATTAGCGAAAGTTTCGAGAAAGCAAAGACATTATTTATTTATTATTATTACTCTTGTCTTAAAAGTTTTTTTTTTAATTTTAGTGGTCTCGACAGCCTTACCTCAATGCAATGTATGACGGTGCTGAAAAATCTAGCCCGTGACGGCCGCACCATCGTCTGCACAATACACCAGCCCCCTGCCTCTCTCTACTCGATGTTTGATCAGGTAATCGTAAAATAGGTACTTAAATTAACTTAAAGTTTACATCTCACTATTCTTTTTCGATCACTCTTCTCAGTTATTGCATTGCGCCTTCATTTATGATTGTTATTCGGTAATAGGTATCAATGAAAAATGTAGGCTACACTGAAAGCAGCGCTACAGACACATTATGTCTGCAGCACATGCTGAGTGGCTGCCTTTTTTTCGTCACAATAGTTAAGTTTTAATTTGTATTGTTATGTTAATTGTGTGGCGTTAAATCAATATTTTTATATTCTATTCTGTTCTATTCAATGATGATGCACTTGCACATAGCGTCGACAGCGTAGCAGCGTAACGACGTAGCTTTAGCAGCATATTATGCTAAAGCTACGTCGCTAGTCTAAGGTTCTTTCATGACTTTGTAAATCTCAATCAGCCCAGTAAGTGGCAACCGTAAAGCAGCATCCGGGCAAGTAGGGTGTTCTACTTACTTACCCTACTTGGCTTTTCACCCGCACCAAAACCGAATGCCCTACTGCAGAGGCAATTCAGTGGGGCATAATTTGGTAGGTCCCACCATATTCACATTGGTCCCGAGTATGATTCAGCATTCCACACTTGTCTATAGTGACCGCAACGCAACGCCGGTAGACAACGAAACTTGGGTAGGTATGACGACATTCATAAACATTGTGTTTTGCTGTGCAATGACCTTTCGAATGCTGGTGCTGAGCTTCCGGTTTGCGGCTATTAATATTTGTTTATCGGAAATCCCAACATTCCCGTGCAAAAGTAGCACTAACACTGCAAGGTACTGTGGCAAGACTGGCAAGGCAGCTTTGGCCGTGGATTGCCTTTCATTCTTATTCATGGATTGCCTTTAAGAGCGGCTAGTGAGTAGCGACGCGAGACGCCGGCGCCGCCGCTGCAAACCGCATTGCTCGAAAGGGTAGAGCTGCTAGAGTACCTAGCAGTTTAGTGCTGCTTTTGTATTATTGTGAAACAGCTCACAGTTCTAATCATGTATGATCTACATTTACCTACATCTATATTATATTTTGAAGGTCTACATTCTGGCTGAAGGCATGTGCATATACAACGGACCGAGCGGATATACAGTTCCATATCTTGCATCTTTGGGGCTGCAGTGTCCCAAGTACCATAACCCAGCAGATTACAGTAAGTTATAAATAGGTAATAATAATTTTAATATAATTATAATATACATATATTATAATAATAGTTATATATAATTTTAATGACGAATAATAAAATTAATATGTGACGGTTACAAAATATTTTTTATAACTACCTACTGTTGCAAATGGGAATGACCAGCCACTCTATGTAGAACTAAATAAACAAATAAAATATCGAGCAAACACTACTTGTTTACTTACATGAACTAACAAGCATTTTAGTTTTCAAACCGGCCATGATAAACCTGTAATTTTGAAGAAAGGTTTATGTTGTTTATTTATCGCCTTCGAAAAAGATCGTGTAACAAAAGGATCGAGAATTCGAGAATCCCGGCGCGGTGTGTCTGAATCTTCCGTTTCAGTTTTCGGGAGTACAGTCTTTAACACCCTGTATATCAATGACATTTAAAATATCAACGAAACAATTTAGGTAGGTATCTAAATATTTAAATTGCCTCGAGTAACTATTTCACTTCCGGTTTCCTTCGCAATATCTACATTATGAACTCTGAATGAAATAGAATCGTTATCAGCTGGTTTTATCATAAAACGTGCATAATTTGGTTTATTTTAATATAATACTTAATATTGCTTAATAATATACTAGGTAGTATATCTACAAAAGCTTTTAGTAGATATTATGTAGGTACCTCCTTTTTTAGTTCATACTAGCTGACCCGCACGATTCCTCTCGCGTTATTTTTTCCACCGTTTTAACCTTCCCTGGACTAGAACAAATATTTTAGGGGCAAAATTAGCCAAATTGATCCAGCCGTTCTTGGGAAGAGGACTTTTATAGGGGATTTTGACACTAACCTGGTTTAGCGAAACTAATTCATTTTTATATTAGGTACCTAATAGGTAGGTACTATAATGTAAAAGTTTGGCTCTAAAAAGTGGATCAAACTAAATAATATTATGTTCACAATAAACGACCCTAAGGCCAAACAAGTAGTTTTATAAGTTTGCATAGAATCGTTATTAAAATGTATAATTAATTCTTACTTGCATTTCAACGAGGTCAGAAAAGTTCTGTTTTACCTACTACTTTATTCATATTTTATTCATTCTTACTTACCTACATCTGTTATGTTAATTGTCCTTTTATAAAATTAATCCATTAAAGTTAGGTTTTCCTTTTAACTGTTGCTAATTACCCTCTTATTCATCGTTTTTTATACCTCATAGGTCAACAATAGACATCTACATCAATTAATAACTAAATGTTTTTGTTGCAGTTTTAGAAATTGCAAACGGAGAATATGGCAAATTCAACCAAACTCTTGCAGAAAAGTGCTCACAGTCAAAAGCGCCACCACTGCCTGTACCGGCTGTCCTCGACAACGAGAAGAGCGCTCTACCCGATAACAAAATAGCCGTTATTGTGAGAAGACCTCATGAACTCTACAAATTCGGAATTCTGTTTAGGCGATGTATTCTGCAGCAGTACAGAGACTGGGTAACTATTTATATGCTGAGTCACTACATACCTAGTATAAAACAAAGTCGCTTCCCGCTGTCGGTCTGTCTGTCCCTATGAAGGTATGCTTAAATCTTTAAAACTACGCTTTTGATGCGGTATTTTTATTAATTCTTCGTTTTCGTTTTTTTTAATAATTTTTAATGATTCGACCCGTGCAAAGCAGGGGCGCGTCGCTAGTTTTGCAATAAAGGAAAAGCCCCGTAGTGTAGCGACTTCAAATAACTAAATAATATGCCAAATATAACGTTGAAATATATGTTTGACGACCGATGTGGCGCAGCGGGCGCAGGTCCGCCTGCGACGCGGAGGTTGCGGGTTCTATTCCCGCCTTGGGTTAAATGTTTGTACAATCTACAAATATTGGTTCCGGGTGTTCTGGGTATTTTCTATATATAATAAAAAAGATCTATCTATGTATTGTATTAAGTATACAGAGTGATTTTTTTAAATGGGACAGTATGGGGAAATCCGAATCTAAAGGAGATAGAGGAAAAGTGTCTAAGGAGACATTAGGTGTTTTTTTATGTAAACAAATTTGGCTCGTTCAAATTTGTGGTCAAGCGTGAGTTGTTCTTAAAAAATGATAAAGTTGGTCAATTTTTTTTTTGACGCGGATCGACTCTGTTTCATGTAAGGATAATTTCATTGTTTGGAAAGAAAAAAATCTGAACAGCAGAAGTTGGTCAAATTTACTGAAAACTAATCTTCATACAGTTGGTTTATTACTTGAGTAAATGTTCGATGTGGCCGCCGTCTTGTCTTATGCAGGTACGAGCACGCTTCAAGACACTTCTAGTTGCATTTAACAGAGACTTATGGTGAATTGTGTTTAAAGTGTTGTAACAGCATCTTTTAATTCTTGTACGGAGTTGTATCGGGATACATAAATTCGACCCTTAAGGTAACTCCATAAGAAAAAATCTAATGGCGTTAAGTCGGGCGATCGTGGGGGCCACTTTATCGGCCCATATGTACCCATCCAACGGTTTGGAAACTGCTCGTCCAAACATAGTTTACTTGCCCTACTGTTGTGGGCTGGTGCACCATCTTGTTGGTAGATTATCTTACCAAAGTTCCTTAAGCTAATAGTCTCATCCACTAAATCTGCAGCCATGTTCAATATTTCCTGATATTTTTCACTATTTAGCGTTCCTTGGTAAATTTTGATAGCAAAAATTCTGTTATGTAATATCGCACACCAACAATTAAAAGAAAATCGGATTTGGTTGTGGGTTTCTGTAGTTCTTAGCGGATTTATTTTTGACCAGTAATGGTTATTTCTCCTGTTGTACATGCCATTGTTCGAAAAGTTGCATTCATCAGTCCAAATATAAAATTAGGAAAACATCTATTTCTAATAGTCTGAGCCACATACCAATTACAGAAATGTAACCTGCGGTCTTTATCTCCAGGTAGTAACGCTTGTACAAGTCGACCTTCTATGTAACACTTGTATTTATGAGCCTTCAATATCTTCCTTACAGTTGATTTATGAATACCGATAGTTTCAGCTGCTTCCCGTAACGAAGCTTTTGGGTATGCTTCAAAATATCCCAATACGGCAATAGTTATAAACTCACTATTGACTATTGTCGGCCTTTTACGCTTAGGCTTGAAACAGCCTTCCTGTCTTAGGTTCTTTATTAAACTATCAAATATCTTGCGATTCGGTACTACACGGTCAGGATAGCGTTCTTGATACCACTTAAGTGCATTATCTCTACTGCGATAATTAAGAAAATACGCCTCAATCAAATCAACTTTATGTGAATTAGTTAACGCCATGATGAATAAAATTACAAGCATGAACTGATTGGAAACAAAATAACAGCTGCAGAAATAACTTACGTTCCAAATTTGAATTTTTTTTTTTATAATTTCAAGACTATCGGTTGCCATGATGTTTACGAAGATTACAAAAAATGTTCTTCTCTTGAATCATCTGGAGCTCTTATCGATTATCAAAATTTAAAAATGGAATAATTTTAAATATTTTTTTACACGCCTAGGCACTTGTAACAATATTAAAAGGCGAATACTGCAACTGTATGAAGATTAGTTTTCAGTAAATTTGACCAACTTCTGCTGTTCAGATTTTTTTCTTTCCAAACAATGAAATTATCCTTACATGAAACAGAGTCGATCCGCGTCAAAAAAAAAATTGACCAACTTTATCATTTTTTAAGAACAACTCACGCTTGACCACAAATTTGCACGAGCCAAATTTGTTTACATAAAAAAACACCTAATGTCTCCTTAGACACTTTTCCTCTATCTCCTTTAGATTCGGATTTCCCCATACTGTCCCATTTAAAAAAATCACTCTGTATATTAGTCATCTAGTACCCATAATACAGCTCTGTCCAGTATTATTTATTATTTATTTTACTTTTTCATACTTAAAAAGAATGCCCAAGGCCTCCTACATTTTTAATATCTTGTGGTCGCTGACACGTTTTTCTTTTTCTTGTACCGGCTCTAAAATAGGTACTTCAAAGTCGTTAAAACTAATTGCATTTATCATCATCATAAAAGTGTGACACGACTTTGAGATGTAAGTATCAATTAAGTTTTTTAATAATCAACCGGTATTTCATCGGACCAATCAACTAATTTTGCTCATAATATTTCAATAGCACACATTAAATACTTTCCTAATAATAGGTGCCTATTATTTATAATAAGCGGCAAAATAGTAAGACAAAAAAGTTCATTACGACAACATTCAGTTACACCCAAACAATTTTGTTGTAGCGGAGTGCTCTGAAGAGGGCTGTTCGCGTAATTTATAACACGTAAGAATCACTTAGAAATAAGTTCAAAGAAATCGATAATATATTTAACAAAATCTTATGCATGTTCGCAAAAATATTAATCTGTAAAAGAAAAATAAAGATAGTCATAATACTAATGAAATATAAATAAATTAATTGTTCCCACAGTTAGGTTTTCAGTAAATCTTTTAAAGAGCAATGTGTCAAAGTCCCAAGCGATATACAAAATTTATCGATTGGCAAATTTAAAAACTTTATCATACAAAAACTCTCAAAAATCAAGTTTATTTTTGTATTCTGATTTTAAAAAGAAACTAAGGAAAACTGTTTTAGCAATATGTGAATCATTTTGGGTTTCAGTTCAGCAACACCCACGTCATTTTAAGTTTTAGACAGGTCTACCATTATACCGAAGCTTGGACCGAATTTCCTGAGCGAAGTATGTACCAATCGGTCCCGAAAACGACACGTAACCGAGAAATAAGTTGTAGGTATGAAACTTCGCGGTAGCAATTATGTGCTTCGTTTTTTCGTTCGCGTTTCGTTCAGTTCCGCAGTTAAAAAGATACCTACGACCTATGAAACTTCGCGGTAAGCGGACGCGTTCATCCGACAGCTTTCAAATTCCTTTTTCATTCGGAAAAGTATTCCACATTCAACTGGTGTCGTTTTGGAAGATTTAGGATTAAAAAATCGAACGTGTATTCATGAAGTACCTATACATTTTTTTATGGATAGGTAATACTTGTACCTAAACCTATCAATAGACCGACTCTGTGTTGTTCTGCAGACAGTCACCCATCTAAAGGTGATGCTCCACATGGTTATTGGCGTTCTCCTGGGGCTACTGTTCGAGAAGGCCGGCAGTGACGCTTCGAAGACGATCAGCAATCTAGGTTTCCTACTGGTTTCCGTGGTCTACCTGTGCTACACGTCGCTTATGCCTGCTGTGCTTAAATGTGAGTAAGGTACTATCTTTCACTAGCTGCGCCTTACGGTGTTACTTTTATCCCACGGGAACTCGGGATATACAATATAACCTGGGATCCGTTCAGTAGTTTGAGCGTGATGCTCTTACAAACACACAAACATCCAAATGTAACATGCATGATGACTGGTTTTGAAATACTGTTCTATTTTGTTCATAAGTATCGACTACCTATACTTATATAAAAAATAACTTATAATTCCAGTAATTAATGTTTTAGTAATAAAAAACTATTTTAATTTTAAATTTCAGGCCACAACGCGCCCAAGTCACGGCGTAGCAGTAGTGACGTCATAGTTCAGTTTTCAAAATTAAAAAAAAATAATTAAAATATAAAATTAAAATTTAAAGTTGGGTTCAAAGTTCTGCAATTTGTTAAATGCCACCAATCAGAGAACCAAGGTGCTCTGGTTGGTTCAACCTTCTTTGGCGGATTGCTGTATTTTCTAGTCTTTCTTATTTTTTTTAAACTAGTAAACCCGGCGCGGTTTCACTCGCGCAATTTTTTTTCCATGGTTTCTCACCGTTTAACCTTCCCTGGACTCTTACAAACATTTCAAGACCAAAGTTAGCCAAACTGATCAAGCCGTTCTCGAGTTTTAGCGAGCCTAACGCATAGCGATTTATTTTTATATTTAAGATAATAACAATCTTGCATCTAATTTAAAGAAATATGATTTTTATATTCCTTGCCTTTTTATCTAATATTAAATGATAAATTATATTTATTTGCACAAATACAAAATATGTCATGTAAATGGTCATAATTATAATTAAATTTCATAGTTCATTTATGTCCTACCAAAATCTTTGGCATGTAAATATCACTTTATCTTAAAATAGTAGGTACTACACAAAATTAAAAATGTCAAGAAAAATAACAATAAAAAAAATCAAAATATTATTATTAGTGTACAATGTCCCTATAGTTTAAAAAATCATTTATTGAATAGAAACATTTATCTATCAGGCATTTTTTCAATGTAATATAAAATAGGTTTCCCTTCAAATCTTTTAATCCTTTTTCTTAGGGTAAAGGCATAATTTTAGTGATTCTTGGTTACTCTCATCATGCCTGTGTGGCTTGCGGTAGCAAAATGACCTTACTAACTTGAGAAACTGTTAGTCAGACTAGCTCTAGCCCGCGGCTTAGTTTTCGCGCTGTCAGAATAAAAATAGAATGTCTCGATCAAAAACCTACTAACTACTTATATTTATTCCAAGTTTTAACCAAATCTATCTAGCCGTTACGGAGATAAGTAGGAATAAACAAACACACTTGACAAACTCTTGGATTTATTATTTGTGTGATTTAATTCTTTCTTAGAGAATAATCTGTGGTTGTATGTACCTAATAATACCATCACTAATGAATAAGGAGCGTGTTTTGTATGCGATGCCGTAGATAGGCCGTATAATTATGTTTTAAATAAAACAAGTTTGTACTTTACCAGCTATGTCAGTCCATATGTGGATAGCTCGTCATCGTTGCCTGCGAACTACTACCTAGTTTAATTATAGGTAGGTACAGACAGCTATCTAAGCTATCTATCTTTCATGATTAGTGCATAATACTTAAGGAATAGATTCTACAAAAAAAAAATTTGGAGAGGAGGAGAGTCCAGGGAGAGTTTTGTGGAGCAGGCAATCATTTCGGTGCAGAGCCGAGTTTACAAATCATGTCAAAATTACGCGAAATTACATTGTGTTTTTACTGTCCTTGATAATTCGTGGATTTTTTACTGATATTTTATTTTCAGTTCCATTGGAGTTGTCAGTATTAAAGAAGGAAAATTTCAACAACTGGTACAATTTGAAAACATACTACATTGCCACTCTCGTATCGGGAATGCCTATGCAGGTAAGCAATTTTAAAGCTTGTGAAGGTAGTAATAGTAATAGGCTTAGAAATAGAACCAAAATTTTTCCGTTCCAGGTTATCGAAACAGCCTTCCACAGAATGGCGTGTTCGGAATCAAATCTTACTGTGTAGTTTGTTTGTGTAGTCACCACCGGTGCTTTACTCTTGAAATTCAATCCCAATTTCAATTTACTGCTATCAATTTTTTGTATTCTTGAAAACAAGGTTGAATTTGGCTCTAGATTTGCACTCAAAAGTACGAAATGTCATATTCCTCCAATACTTTTACAATACCAATCGCGTTAAAGAGTAACGGGTCTGTATGAAAGGCACAAATAGATTGTATAAATTATAAGTACTTAGTCTGGAATAGGCTACTTTTAATCCGGAAAAAATGTTTAACTTGTTTAATGTTTAGCTTGTTTATTTTTTTACTATGTCTCAGCCAAATCGATTCAGTGGCTGTCGAGTTTTAAAGGAACAAACTTTTGCATATATATAATATTAGTGTGATGTGATAGTGTGATAATTTTAGTCTTACATAATAATCTGTGGTCTAACAACTTAACCTTTTTACAGGTGTGGTATAGTTTCGTATACTCCGTGCCATCGTATTTTATTTCGGGGCAACCTTTGGAGTGGTCCAGATTCCTGATGTTCGTGCTAGCGATGACCACAGTCACACTAACCGCTGATGCCTTCGGCAACGTCATCGGCACTTGTTTGAATCCAGTGGTAAGTACCTCAATACTTTTCTTCGTTTTTTTAGACCCTAAATTGAAGAAAACACTTTACACACGTAATTTTTTTTTTTAAAACCTATTTATTGCAAAAGCCAGTTTTTACAAATTTCAAAATCCTAGAAAGATATTTTGTCTGGCGTCTGGTTGCTGGTTGTTTGTTATTTTTGCCTGGGATATACATATGTGTAAGGTGACGCTGCAGTGTGTAATGTGGAACAGGTTTTTTTGGATGTAGAACACTTGCCTGCACCATCCTCTTAGCTTGGCCAGCCTAATCCTAATCCACGGGAGGTGCATAGTCAGTACGTGCGGGGCTGGCCAAGTAGCGGGTTATCTTTAGCTAGCTTCATTATTGTCTGTTGTTGATTGAGATTTTACTTCTTCAGCCTAGTGGAAATAAATCTTGTGAAGCTTTTTTGATGATGAAAATTGATAAATTATAGAAGTGTAACTGAAAAAAAAAATGAACAGAATAATGCTCGTAACTCTGTTTGCACTTTACCCACATGGCTGCTTTCTGCATAACACGGTCCTACGTTAACATGACACATGACAAATAAAGTTTACATTTCAAAGACAGCAGCGGTCCAGTACACGACCTTGAATTAGCTTATTCTATCTAAAATCCACCTATCCGCATTGGGTCCGTGGTGGATTCAAACTTTAAGCCCAATCACTCTCGAGAGTAGGCCAGTGTCCCAGCAGCAGTGGGAAGTGGGAACATTAGAAGACTGTCATAATAATATCTAAAAAAATGTCCTTTTTGCAGAACGGAACATTTATTGGGGCTGTGATGACGTGCGCTATGCTCCTCTTCGCCGGCTTCCTTGTCCTGTTCCAACACATGAGCGCCGTGATGCGAGTGGTGTCAAATGTATCATTCATCAAGTATTCGTACGAGGCAGTCGTGCTCTCCCTCTACTCGTACGGTAGACAGCCGATGGAGTGCCCTCCTAGCAATAGCTACTGTCATTTCAGGTAAGATCGACCTAATACTACCTACTATCAGACATTTAGTATTGCTTTTTATTAACATACTGTGTTTAGGTTTAAAGAGCATTGTAGCAAGTGAAATTACTGGGTGAAACCACAGATAACATAATATTAGGTGAAACTAAAATATAGAGACGTCTCGGGGGTAATGAGCGCAGTGCAGAGAGTAGCATATAATATGTACTAGGTACCTTGTATGTAATTAATGTAGGTACCCTACCATATAAAAAGAACAAAGGGAAGTAAGCGCGTTTATGTCTTTTGTATGGGTGGGATATGCATGGAAAATGCGAAATTCGAAATTCTAGTTTTTTTGGTAGATTTAGAATTTTCAATCTTTTGTTCACCAATGCTATCTTTAAGGTTAGTAATAAAGAAATATTATAATAAATGGCAAGACATATATTGGGTAGGTACCTGTATATTTAGGTAAGTACTTGACTAGAAAATATTTTTAAAACTACTGACCGTGGGGATTTTTATGTGCCAATACTCTTAGGGTAAAGGAAAACATCATTCGGAAACCGACCGACATGTCCAAGAACTAAAAAACCAAAAGACATGTGCCATGGATGGCATATTTTATCTGCGTGGTGTGTTAAGACCCAATCACTCTCACTCGAGAGTAGGCCAGTGTCCCAGCTATGGGAACATTAGTAGGCGGTCATGATGATGATGACTGTGGGGTAAATAATCATAATTCTTAGATTATATGTAGGTATGTACTACTTTTAACTCCAAAATTATAACTTCACGTTATTTTTCACGCTATTTGCAGAGTAAAAAAAGATTTATTTTATCGGGTCTGAGATTATTATTATTATTTTTTTTCGCTTAATGGGAAGGCTAAAGTCCTGAGACCATACCGCCTTTTCTTACGTTAATGTTTTTTCATAAGTTAAGGTTTAAAATTATACGTCTTTCGTGTTGGGGGTCTGAGAAAAATAAAAAACTTTGCTGACGTCGTTTTTTTTTCCACAGATACCCAAACAAACTGTTAAAGGAGTTCATGCTGAAGGAGGACAACTATTGGACAGACATTGCAGTATTAGGCGTAGAGCTACTTCTCTTGAGGATATTAGCATATTTTACCTTGAAACGAATTATAAAACAATCTTGAATTAATATTAGATGAATCAGCAAAATTGTGTAGGTAGTTAAGTGACGTACCTACAATCTAGAGAGGAGTCAGGTAGATAGTACTACATAATAAATCAACCGTTTTTTTCTAAAAGAAGGCTTACTTCTACTTAATTTTTTCTTAAACTATAATTATGTAGGTAGGTGCTTACCTCGCATTTAAGTAATGCAAGTAAATAGGTTCTACACTTGGGCAAAGCTAATAATAATAAATAAGTAAAAAAAATATTCTTGGTTTCTTTTTTTATTAGTTTATATTTACCTACCTGGTGCCACTATTTCTAAGTAAGTAAATAAAAAATAATGTCATCATTATGTACATTGTTTAGTTACCCATATATAAAAAAATAGTTGCTATAAGTAATTCATTTTAGATAGTAAAATAGTTCTGTGATACTTAATCATTATTACATAAGTAATATATTATAGCAAAAACAAACTCCTAGCCTTACATGTCGGACTGACCATATTAATATATTGTCCTCCCATCGTATCGATTATGGCGAAACCTTTGCAAACTCATCCCTATCATGAGCCCTGATGTGACTTGCCAGACCAAATTTAGTTTTAAAAATTCTATCACATAGCGAGCAGTAGGTAAAGCTGACCAGCACTATTGAAGGTGTAATTATAGTGTCGTTTTGGTCTTGCTTTATTCTGCGCTGTGAGTTCCACTCCTACCCAGGATAAGAGTTTCGGTGTTTCTGTATAGTAAGGAGGTATTTAAAAAAAGTATAGGTAGTATACTACCTATTCAGTGGGTTGGTGGATTGGTACGGTAATTTTTGGTCAAGTACGGTAACTTTTACGCTCGTATACGGTATCCCCACCAAATGTAGCTAGCAGCGGCAACACTGCTAAGGTAGACGTATTACGTATTACCAGGGTTAGAATTCGTACTACAGTAGTAGTATTTGTACTAAAATTTCATGCTTCGTACTTTTTTTTTCATGTTTCATCACGCGTAGAAATGATCAAAATAATGTAACATTACCTGCCAATCCAACTTAATTAAAAAAAAGTTAAATAAGTTGGAAAGGTTTGCTCCTTTTTCTGTCTAAATAAACTTTGTCATTGTCAACAATAATAAAAGTTTATAAATAATCGTAAATATTCATTAGTTAACATTTTTTTTGTTTTTTGAATAACTTTTGAATAATGTTGGAAACGTATTTCAAGTCAAGAAGTAATAAAAAAAGAAGAAAAGAAAATATTGTATAAGTAGTATTGGTTTTAAATAATTATGGTACGTTTTAGATCAATTTATAAAGTGTACTACAGTTTTCTTAGAAATACTACTATTTTATGATTTTTGTACTACAGTTTTCATCATACTTAAATCCAACCCTGCGTATTAGGTACGTAGTGCTTATATTCTCTCTGGAGTAGTGAACTCAAAAATCTCCTTTGGATTGGCATAATTTTATACTATAAGTATAATATATTAGAATGAAATTCGGATTTACGATGTGAGATGTGAGACAGATTTACTGTGTGACTACAAATCACAGAGATAAAGAGAAGGCACTTTCAACTTAATCGAAATGTATGTTCTATTTTCTAAACCAAATGTTTTTACTTAGTTGTACATTAGTGTATGTATTTTTTATTTAGTGTTTCCCTTGTATTTCCAGGCTGAAATATTTACTAATAGCTTGTATAGCTATTGAAGCAGTTACTCTGACTGAGGCCAGTTACTACGAGATCCTGGGGGTGTCCAAACAAGCGACATTACTAGAAATCAGACAGGCATACAAGAAACTGGCCATAAAACTTCATCCAGACAAAAATCCTGTAAGTTATTTATTTTATCATCATTATCACCTATTGCAGTCCACTGCTGGCCGTAGGTCTCTTCCAAAGTGCGCCACTGAGCCCAATTTGTGGATAATCTCAATCCTTCTTCTGACAACTACCTACAGTGTGTAAATCATTGGTTCATTTAGCTGGATGGCATCCTATGCTATAGAAAATGTTTGCCCCAGCGTCCTTTCAAAAGTATCTTAATTTAAAAATTAATTTATATCTCTGGCAAATACAGCAATTGACATTTTAGATAGATAGACAAAAAAACTTTTTACAATACTTGTTCATAATGCCTAAAAACCTATGTTAGGTTTATCTAGAGAGGGTTCTCGATAACATACAAAACAAAGTAATACATCTATATAGACAATATTAGGATATTAGTGTAAATTGAAAATTATTTAGTGGTGTTTAAACAGACAAATATATAATACCAAATTTATGTATGTAGGTAAGTATATTAAATTGAATATAAGTAATGGGTAGGTTAATCAATAAAAAAATTGAATCATGATTATCAGACATATTTTCAGTTTGAGGCTGAAGTTTCGTGCATGTTTAACCATGAATCACATTCTGCAATGTGAAATAAATTGTATGAAACTTGGCTTGAAATTGGTAGCTAAGTTCTTCATTTTTGTTTAGCTCTAAAGTTACAGTTACAGACATACATTTTATATAGACATACATACATGGTAAGCTAGCTGAACTTGATTTATAGATGTGTAATTTTTATGTTTACTGTCATTTTTATCTAACTTCCATGCATTGGAAGATTGTACTCTTGATCAAAAGTTAAGCTGTAGAGCAACACATCTTTAGGCACAATAGATTCTCTACAAAACATACTACTATTATCGGTTCTGTGACAAAACTGTTCCTATGCAAATTCATAATGCGGCTTAGCTTTGCATGCTAAGATATTTTTGGGAGGTGCAAAGTTTTTTATTGAGATCTTGCTCCATGCCATAAATAAATAAATATAAAGTTGTTTAATTTTAGGATGCCACTAATCAGGAGAGATTCTTAAAAGTCACTGAAGCCTATGAAACCCTGAAAGACCCTGACAAGAGACACAAGTATGACCTGTATGGATTGTTCCCCTCATACTCACGGAAGTATAATCACAAATCACAGGCTGAATATGACAACTTGTACTATAAGGGATTGTACCATGATGATCCATTTGTGGATACCATCTCAGGAAATAACTTTAGTAAGTTTGAAATACTATTTTTAAAACAATATATACTTTTTTCACTTCTAAAAAAGTCAATTAGACATTTATAGAAGTGAAATAAATATTATTTGTATCATATAATTAAGTTTTCTTTATTTTTAAAACAAATATTGTTTTTTATTCACCTTTAGAGTTTAAAAAAAAGCTATGAAACCTAAAATGATAAATAGATAAATTATCAAATAGAATGATTTATTAACACTAACTAAACATTTGATTTTGAAAATATATCAGTAATTTAATAATCAATGAAATAAGCCCAAAATTGAAAATATTGTGAGACCAGGAATGGAAATTATGGGATAAAACAATAAAACATCATACTTACAAACAAAATTGTGTCAATTATTTTCAGACGATTACATAAAGGATGGATTTTACTTCATAAATTTTTATTCACCATTCTGTCCACCATGTCAAAATCTGGCTGAGCATTGGAAGAAATTAGCTGAGGTTTTTAAAGGAGTTGTAAGTACCTAATACCTTTATTTCTCTGGATGTTAATTCAAAGGCGGTCTGGTAGTAGATATGTACATATTAATAAAAAAACAATTATATATTATCTACTTAAGTGCCAATTAATGTTTTTACAGGTTAATATTGGTGCTGTAAACTGCAAGTACCATAACTCATTCTGCTACAATTCAATGAAAATAAGCAGCTACCCTACTCTATTATATTTTCGTAATGTAAGTATTGGTACTAATTAATATAAGTACTTACTGTTTCATCATGAACTTTTTAAATGTTTCAACAGCTGGGATAAGAGCCTACTCTTGAGGTCTCACCACTAAGATCCAGGTTAAACATACTGCTTTAATATAAAAGGCATGATGACAGTAACCACAAATCATCCTCTTCAACATATGATTTTTTTTTTCAAGGAATATAATAAAAATATCTATTTAGGTAATGTATTAAGTATATCAGTCATCTACGGTTTTAGAAATTTATTTCTCAAAAAAGAATTACATTCTCTTGGATGAGAAACACATATTACATAAGTGTCTTACAAATAAGTACTGGTAGGTTAGCATAATAGTGCAGAACGGGAATAGGTAACTTAAAAATAAAATATTATATCAAGCATATATTGCATCAAGTCAGTCATCTAGTACTCATGCAAGCACTGCTTAGCTTGGAGCTATATAATGCTTTGTGGATTGTCCAGCATTGTTTATATATTCATTTTTTTTTATAAGAGCTTTTCAGGGTACTGCAGCAATTACCAATTAGGTACTGGGTAAAGTAAGTAAGTTCGTATGAACTTACCAACTCTGGTGACAGTGTTTCTAAGCCGCCCGAAGGCCTCTGTCATGGCCTACTAGGTACTGGGTGAAAACTTAATTATGTCTTGAGGTGACTAGCGCAATGCAGCGCCACGCGTTATACTGCAGCAATATTGATCAGGCTTGGGCGCTTATCAACAGAAGAGCGTTTTGATCATTTTGAATTGCTGACATAATAACAAAACATTCTTTGAGTATAAAAAAAAATATTTCTACATATTTTTTTAAATTTCAGGGTAAAAATGGCAACTTCGACTATTACCGTGGCGATCTCACTTTCGATGCCCTCGACGCGTTTCTGATGAATTACCTAAAAATCAGATTCCAACTTCCATTAATCACTGAGATACGAAGCGCAGATAAACCCATAGCATATGTACTAAAGCCTATTCTAATTGGAATTAATGCGCTGATGAGAATAGCTTTCCAGTTGGTATGCATTATCATATTTATCAATTAACATACAGACTAAAGTTGGATTCGACCAAACGCGAATGGGCACTTTTCTCCGAATAAATCGTAGTTATTTCACGAGAAAACTGACAGTTTTCTTGTATTTGACATTTCTTATTCCGCAGAATAGTTATTCCAGATGTTTGTCGAATCCACCCAAGACGCACCGATCAGAAACAACATTAAGCCGACCGTCTGAGACGTCTTAAGTGTTTTGCAAATCTGAATCTTATACAATAATTGTAACGGCCTACATCACAGAACTCTGGATCGGGGCGATGTCGCGTCGTATCTGATAGATCTAAACTAGTTGAAACAACCAGTTACCATATAAAATGTAGTGGGTTCTGACGCGTCCAGACCGGCGTAAGTCGCCCACGGCAACCTAATGTAATTCTAGCTTATTAAAGTAGGTACCCTTAATTTAGGCCCCAGCAGTTTTATTAAACTTCGACCATAACTTTTCATATATGCGCGCGCAGCCTTTCCCTAGTGACATATCAATTCGACAGCTCTATTACAAGACCGTGTGGCCTAATGGATAAGGCGTCGGACTTCGGATCCGAAGATTGCAGGTTCGAGTCCTGTCACGGTCGCTCTATGCGACTCTTTTTGTGTTTTGTACGTTTATTTTTAAAAAAATACTACAATATTGTACTCTATTTACCTGCCTTCCGATCCTATGGTCGCGGATTAAAAAACGGTTGTGCACCAACATAAAAAAATTATGTCCGCGAAGCCAGTGGCTCAAAAATTAAACAAAAAAATGCAAAAAAATTAATCATTTAATATTCTTACAGCGGTAAATGGGCATACAACCTATAATAATATGGATTACTACTATGCAAAATGTAGGCATTTGCCAAAAATATAATGTGTCGCGCTTCTGACTACCAGCCCCCATACCATGAACTCTTAGAGCGATTCAAATTAGTACCTAAACTGAATTCTCAAAAATTTTTATACCATAACTTTAATAATTATTAATTTCATGGTACACATTTTTTTGACAATTCAGTTTAGGTCCTAATTTGAATCGCTCTAAGAGTTCATGGTAGGGGGGCACTCTACAGTAACAGCTGCAAGAAGTTTTGAGTTTCTAGAAAAATTAACTATCTTACTTTAGTACATCTGTTGTGTGCCTCTACCGTGAATGAGATATTTTTTTTTTACAGGATGGTCTTGTCTCTGTGGAGGTAGTCGATACGTTTCACCTCAATGAAAAGGTCACGTCAAGCAATAGCGCTGCAGTCGTGTTAAAGTACAATGATACTAGTACAGATATCGAAATCACAGAGGAAAAAGAGCTACTGAAAGCAATCGTCAATCAACTGCCTAATGTTGACCTTATAGATCCTGTTAAACTACAGGTATATTTATATATAAATAGAGTGTTGAGAAGTGAAACAAAATGAGCATAGGAAAAGGTATGTTAAGATGATTTGGACATGGATGAAAGAAGATTTCTTTCGACATGGATGAAAGAAGATTCCTTTCGACATGGATGAAAGAAGGTTATACAAAACAATATAAATTCTATTCAATGCTATCGAACAAACAATCAATACGATCGACGACCGATGTGGCGCAGGCGGACCTGCCCGCCTGCGCTGCGGAGGTTGCGGGTTCGATTCCCGCCTCGGGACAAATGTTTGTACGATCTACAAATATTTGTACCGGGTGTTCTGGGTATTTTCTATATATAATAAAAAATATCTATCTATGTATTGTATTGTATAAAGTATATATCAGTCATCTAGTACCCATAATACAGCTCTGTATCTAGTACCCATAATACAGCTCTGTTTAACAGCAGCTTACCTTGGGGCCAGGTGATGCTGTGTGAATTGTCCAGCAAAAAAAAAAAACTATTTGAAATATATCAACATAATATCAGCATTGCCATTGAATGTGGCAATGCAGTCAGCATGTTGGGAATGCTTTTGTTTGGTAGTGATTTGGATCAGTTGAGCTATCTATAGATCGTTTGTAACGGTCTTTTGATGGCTTCACTGTTTAATATATTATTGTTTATTATTTTTATTTTTATTGTTTATCCAGAGTTGGCCACTGACTCATACGAACGAACTGTTTAATATGTATTTTGTATATATTGTAGGTAATGTAATTATGTACATATTTTAATTTGGTAATAAATGTTTGTTTGTTTTGAAATCACATTGAGTTTGTGTATTTCCAGACATATAGAACGAAATTACGAGCTGGATCCAGCACTCCACTGGTGATGTATTTCTCCACTGAAGAAAGCGACAGGCTTGAGTTCCATAAGAAGCAGATGTCTATGCCCGATATGCACTTTGGTACGCTTTTAATTTACGTTTTTTTTATTTAAAACAGCGCCCTCTAGCCCCAAACTAAGCAAAGCTGGTTTCTGGGTTTATACAAATTACGCCAGTTTTAAATTGATCAATTTATTAGTTAACCTTGTTGGAAATCGAAAGGGCAGCGCTAATCGATTATGATAATTATGACAGCTTATAACAGGTTTCAGATTGAAACTGAGTTACGTAATAGCCAACTGTTGGATAAAAGTTGATGAGACAGGCAGAGACAGGTTTTAAATATGTTCACTTAAGAACAACTTAGCTATGTCACGAGCGCTCCTTGAAAAACGTTACAGGTATATTGAACTGTGACGAATGGCTTGAGCTGTGTGGGGCTTTGCACGTGCACACGTGGCCGGCGTGGGGCGTGTTGAAGCGTGGCGGCGCGTACCAGCGCGTGGAGCCCGCCTCCATACCGCTAGCGCTAGCGGCGCAAGCCACCAACCTACACACGCTGTCCGTCTCGGAGTTTACCAGGATACTCGAGGCAGGTATGTGTCAAGTCCTTTTAGCAGTAGCCTGCTTCGGCTTCGCGCGGGTGCAATGATGATAATAATAATAATATTAATAAATCGTTTATTTCAGGGAACAAATAATTGAATATTACAAAAATATTGGCCCATATTTATAAATACTTTACAGACTAACATGTACATAAAAATATTAAATAATACGAGTCATCGACGCTCCGATGACACACGCGCGGTGTCGTTACAATGAACAGTGCAATTTCGAAAGTCAGTCGATTCGCCTTCTGAAACAACATTTTTAAGTAATACTAGCTCGTCCCGGCTTCGCACGGGTGCAATGAAAACTTAAGGACCGGTGCGAAGACGAAGCGGGTCGCTAGCAGGCAGGAGCCTACCGCGCGTTTTAGCCGCGCGGTTGGTAGTAATTTTTTTTGTTCTATCATCAATAGTTTCTGCAGCGCATGCGATTGAAGAAATTTTATGGCAATTTTTTTTACACATTGGGTTACATTATTGATGTTTTAGTAGAGATCCCTATATTTTCTAAAATAAAATATAGCCTATGTTACTCAGGGATAATGTAGCATTCTAATGGTGAAAGAATGTTTTAAATCGGATCAGTAGTTTTTGAGTTTGTTCGTAACAAACATAAATATAAAAATACAAATCTTCTCTCTTTATTATATTAGTATAGATAGAGAAGATTTGTATTTTTGTAGGTCTTATGTTTATTCCCCATCATCTAACTTTCATTTTGTATTTTCAGATAAAGGAATATGGGTTTTACGAGTAATTCCTTACAAGATGTCTAGGAATGATATCATCGAACCGTTCACACGCGCCAGTATTCACTTCAAAGATAGCAATATTCATGTGAGTGTGAACCATTAAATTTATTATATCATCATTATCATCATCCACAGCCTGACTTCACCCACTGCTGGCTATAGTCTTCCCTTATTATATCATACTTATTCATAAACATTAAAAATCTGACATGCTTAGCAAAAAAATTGACTTTAAAATTTATTGGCAGCTCCTGTTCACTGACTTTAGAGCGACAGGGCAGTCGTTAAAATGACGTTATAAAATGACAAGTGACTATGAATAGGAGTGTACATTTCTAACGTGTCATTCATTCAACGAACAAATAGATATAGTTGGTTTTGTTTTTATAGTGGTAACCATCACACTGAGGGAATGCTAAAGATAATGGGACTCGGTAGCTCAACTGGTAGAGCATCCGCGTATCAAGCGGAAGGTTGCGGATTCATTCCCGCCTGAGTTCAGAGTGGGTTTTATAATAAGTTGTTTTATTGTTATTGATATAAAATATGAAAGCAAAAGTTTGTGTGCGTGTTTGCTTGTTACTTCTTCACGCTCAAACAGCTGGGCGGATTTAGATTAAATTTGGCACAAAATTTACTTATACCACACCCCGGACACCCTCAATAAAATGTATGAAACAAATGCGTCGCAATCACCAAAAGCATGGTTTGTGTAACCGGTGCCTGTTATCAATATCAATAAATTTTATTTTTGAACATTTGCATATGTTCTAAATACTAAAAATGAACACTGAAAACTGCAGAAGTATAATACTGTATCGCAGTATCCAGAATGGTTGGCACCAATTATCGCAAAAGCGAGATAGCACGCTTTCGCTTGCGCGCAGTGGGAAGAGTGCACGCACCTACACAAAAACAAATAAACGCGTGCATAATAGCCCTTAGCTTCAGTGCCTGCAAAGTGCATGTGAAGTAAGGCAGGTGTCCGACCGCCGGCGAGCAAGCCACTAACTATCGGCGATTTTCACGCTCAAGAAACGTACAATAGATAATACATTCCGTGTAAACAAAAGAGATGCAAATATTAATAGATGATCGACGACTGTTCACGGTGCGCGGCGGCGAGAACTCGCTCTTGTCGCTCAGCTACAAACTATAGTAATAGTTTGTAGAAGAGCTATCAAAGTCAAAGTCAAAAATGATTTATTTCAATAAAATCACAAGGATCATTTTGAAACGTCTTAAAGCTAGGTGAATTTACGCCAGTTCCACGCGCCCCAGCCTAGAAGAATCTGGCAACAAACTCGGCTGGGTTCCTTGCTTTTTTTTGATGAAAGAAAATAAAAGAAAATACACGCTTAGCGATTCTCGCTGCTCGCTTCTCGCTCATCGCCGGCGGTCGGACAACTGCCTAAAACCGGTGGGGTAGGGAGTGGCCATACTGTACGCAGTACTAATATGTGTTCTGCACTAAACTTATACCTTTGATTAACACATAAGCTACTTTTTATCCCAAAAAAACTGAATGTTCCCGTGGGATGATAAAGACTGATTAACCGATGGTAACACCGCATGACGCACATTAAAAATCATAAGTTTAAATATGGTAAAAATTGTGTTTGTCTCACAAGAGTAGTAGAGTTCTTTGTGATAGAGCTGGTCCGGGGAAGGACTATCACCATACCTATTTCTGCCGCCAAGCAGTAATGCTCGCATTGCTGTGTTCCGGTTCGAAGGGTGTGGTTTCCGGTGAAATTACAGGCACAAGAGACTTTCCACCTAACGTCTCAGGGTGGTAAAACGCAGGTGATATCTATGATGTTGTATGCGTACATAGGCTACGGTAACCGCTGACCATCAAGTAGGCCGTACGCTTGGTTGCCACTTTAGTGGTATAAAAAAAAACATAATATTACGCTTTCCATAATTGGTTTTAAAGCTGATAATTCAATGAGCTATATTGTACCTTCCAGTTCGGGATAATGTCGTGCACGGCTCAAACGGAGCAGTACTGCCGACTCGTAACGTCGAACGAGCCCGCAGTCATGCTGCAGAACGGAACCAAGCGCGCCTTCTACTCGGACCGCGCGAGCGAACACGAACTCATTGACTTTATACTCGCTCTCAAGGATAGTGCAGGTACCGTTACCTTTATTTATAACTAGCGACCTGCACCGAATAAAGGTTCTCGAGTGGCGACCACGAACTGGAAAACGAAGTGTAGGACGGCCCCCCCACTCGATAGACCGATGACATTAAAGCGGTCGCAGGAAGTTGGTGGATGGTGAAGGCTCAAAATCGGTTGTCATGGCGCTCTTTGGGGGAGGCCTATGTCCAGCAGTGGACGTCTATCGGCTGATATGATGATGATGATGATGATGACCTGCCCCGGCTTCGCACGGATGCTATAAAATATTTTGAAGTATAGTCTAGATAACAAAAAACAAAAATTAATATAAATTAAACTCTCATCAAAATAATTATCTACAAAAAAACATGATTGAGCTACGTCAAACATTGGATTAGCCAACACACTGTTGCATAGTCTAACATAGAACATCAAATAATGTCTAAACCATAGAAATAAAAAATAGAAAAGCCTTGAATAACGTGCCAAAACACGATTATACGCACTCACGCAGTGATGTTTTCCACGGTCAACTAAGTCCACCGAATCATGACCTCTGCCTCTGCATGCCATACGTGTAATAAGCATAGCCGCAGGTCATAAGCTAGTGGAACGCATCACTTTGAACTGTACACACAAAATACATGTTGTCTCTCTTACTCCTAAGTAAAAAGCTGAACATTTGTTCTGTTTCAATCGAAATGGCAAGAACATCGTTTTCAGTGGGTTAAATAATCACGAAAAAACAAATTACGCTGAAATATCATACCTATAGAATATACACCTTTTAAATGCGCAGGACATTTAACGCCTATTTTCTACAAATTCTTCAGATGCGCATCAACGGTCCTTGTCTGGTAGTCGACTGATACGAATGGTGTGAGCTCACTCCTTTCACGATCGATCGGAGCACTGTCGGGCCCCCTATATCATTTCATTCGACACATACCATCAACCCGTAATAAAATTAATATTCTTTATTTACTCAGGCGACGTTACTGTTTTAATCAAAAAAGTACTATTTATATTTAGAAATGGAGCTAAGTGTGGAGCAAGTGCTGGAGATCGCGGACGTGTCGAGTAGAACTCACAGCTGGCTGGTGGCGCACATGCCGGCGCACTGTGGCCTAACCTGCGATCATCTCACTAAGCACTGGGTGAAGGTTTACACCAAGGTAACTCCACGGATAATCTTGTTACATTAACCAGAATATTGCACGCTCAACTAGAATGTCTTGCTATATATGTGACGACAATCTATTTTGTAACAACTACAAGACTGTTCTAGTTCAAAAAATATTGTAGTTGCAAATAATTGTGTGGTTATAAGCTTGGTTGCCACTTTTAGTTGCATAAAAAATTGTAACGTTTGTATTACACTAAAATACCTACAGCACAATCTCGGGCACGCGGGTGCGCTAAGCCGGAGAGTCAGTAATACGAGAGCCCACGGGCGAGGGTAGACAGTCGCGCTTGAACACACTGCCTGTTGGCGAGCCTGTGATATTAATACCTACTAGTGCTTATCCTATAAAGCTATCTACACAATTGGTCAGTGAATACTACATTTATGATACCTTAGCACAAATGAGCACCTCGGCGGCTTTTTTTAAAAACTACACAATTATTTAAAAAACTGTCGATTGGAATTGCGTTCGGGAGTTAAGGTACGCTACGCGTCCATTGGACCGTATAATAAATAAATAAATAAACAAATAATGCTGGACAATCCACACAGCATCATCTAGCCCCAAGGTAAGCTGCTATTAAACAGAGCTGTGTTACGGGTACTAGATGACTGATATATACTTAATACAATACAATACATAGATAGATATTTTTATTATATAAAGAAAATACCCAGAACACCCGGAACAAATATTTGTAGATCGTACAAACATTTGAGGCGGGAATCGAACACGCAACCTCAGCGTCGCAGGCGGACCTGCGCCCGCTGCGCCACATCGATCATCGTATGCCGGCATGCATAAGCAAAAAACCAATTGCGTGTCGTGCGGCCAGCGCAGACCAATGAAGGCTCCCCCCCCCCCACCCCCTTACATGGCGATTTGATCTTTACTCTACAGAGAATAGACAAGATTTTTTTTCGCGGAGAATATATTGCGGCTTAGAGACGCTGCAGACCTTACTACAGACTCACGCGAGAAGTATCGCCGAGAAGGCGCGATGTGGCTTTGCGAGCGAAGGTCCGCCTGTGATGTAGGATGTTGCGGGTTCGATTCCCCCCTGGAACAAATAACAGACAAAACATTTTGTTCCGGGTGCTCTGGGTATTTTCTATGTAGTATAAAAAAAATAATAAAAAAAACTATTCGGTCCGGGATTTTTCCTCAAATTCATTTTTCATTACTCATGTATTTATAGTTTATTATTTAACAAACAAGGGATAATATGATCGTTTTTAAAACAATATTACCTACTCAAGAAACGCAGTGATAAAAGCTTGTCTAGGTTTCAGGAGATGTTTCTATTCTCGAATGTTATTGTTTCTATTCTCGAATGTCAAAAAAAAGAAGAAAGAACTTTTGTCTATTCTACTGTAGAGTAGAGATGAAATCGCCATGCTAAGGGGGCAGGTGTAGCGTCCAATCACTTACAGGTTCCGTAACTTTTCCAGCTCCGTCCACTGGAGTTTGTACGTGTGGGTATTCTGAAATGCGACACAGACGCCGGCGGATTCTGCGCAAACATAAGAATACCAACTGCGAGGTTTTACCCACTTGCCTCGGCCCACCATTCTAGGTATTTCACATATACTTTTATGTATTACAATTTGCAAAAAGATGTATATTATACTAGCTGAACCGCGCGGTTTAACTCGCGTTATTTTTCCATATTTTTTAAACCTCCTACGAATATTTCAAGACCAAAATCAGTCGAATCGGTCGTCGTTGTCGAGTTTTAGCGAGACTAACGTACATCAATTAATTTTTATACATAAAGAAGATTATAAATGTATATTGTAATAATGTATTGTATCGTATCAGTTATCTGCTACAAGCTTGGCTTAGTTTGGGGCTAATAGCGTTGTGTGAAATGTCTGCCAATGGTGTCGATTCTATTGTAGCATTTTCTAACTTAGCTATTTAAAATTATAGAGATCCTTTGTATTTTATTTCATTAGAAAAGAACGGCAACAATTTAAGTTAGTTTAGTTTAGAAAATGTTACAATGTTCTATAACAAAATGTTTTATACTGAGAGAACAACTTATTTTGGTTTTGTTTCAGCGTAAACCTGCAACAGCTGGATGAAGCTGCTTACATGCTCGAGTGGGCGCTGGGACGCATCGATGAGTCTATGCAAATGCTAAACTGGCGCGATTTCACCAGATCTGTCATTGCAGAAGAGTTGAATCCAACAAGGTAATACTTACTACATTACTTTAATTATTAATAAATAATATTGCTGGACAATCCACACAGCATCATCTAGCCCCTAGCTAAGCAGAGCTTGTGGTATGGGTACTAGATGACTGATATACTTAATACAACACAATGCATAGATAGATATTTTTTTATCATTATATATGATACCCAAAACACCCGAAACAAATATTTGCAGATTGTACAAACATTAGTTTCAAGGTGGAAATCGAACACGCAACCTCCGCGTCGCAGGCGGACCTTCACCCGCCGCGCCACATCGGTCGTTATTATTTCATTACTTTTACGCACAGAAATGCTAATTCATGTATTATTAGTAATTACGTATGTGTGTATATGATAATATACCTAATAGGAGGACAGGGTAGAAGACCGTCGTCTCGACGTCGTCGACTCTCGTGGACCAACTGATGGGACAAAAAAGTAGGTCTATGAATGAACACACTCATTTATTAGTTTACTTTAGCGTGGTGGGCGAGTACTCGGCCCGGATGAGCCTCAAAAGGTGTGGATTTGCACTGCGGTACAAATGTTTGCATGGTCTGCAATGTTCATTGGCCTAGGTATCATTTGATACGACACAAATTCTAGAGTTTCTGTATTATGAGACTGTTTAGTATTGTTATTCATTTTATTGTTTTCGAATAAGGTCATGACAGAGGCTTTCGGGCGGCCTAAGAACTCACCGGAGTTGGCCACTGACTCACACCAACTTACTTTATTTTGTTGCAGTTCCGTGAAGCCGTGGTTGATCTACTTTCACTCACCGAAATGCTATCAATGTCACGAAATGTATCCAGATTTCGCCATCGCGGGCATTGTCAGTACTTTCTGCTTGTAACTTATAGCTAAGTAACGTTTAAATGGTTCCCTAGCAGGGTTGTACGCTCGGGTAACTAATGCTATAGCGACTAAACCAATAAGCCAAGCAAGTCGCAACGAATGACGACCTAGGTGGCGCCCGGTTGTTAAACGAGAGGTTGCTGGTTCAATCCCCTCTGCGGGACAAATTACAGTTATGGAAATTTGTATGAGATGCTACTAATTTGTATAGCGGTCGTATCATACGGAAAATAAACTACCAAAATTTTGCTCCGAAATAAATTTGATGAAGCAATTCTTGCATGCCATTATGGGCTTTTAGCATATTTTATGTAGTGATTTGTATTTTTATTATTTGTACACAAATCAAAACAAATGCTTTTGCAAACACTTTGCTCCGAGATCAATTCGACAAAGCCATTATTGCATGCTATTATTGAACTGTACAAATGGGCTTTTAGTTTGGGACTAGATAGCGCTGCGCTGTGTGAAATATCCGACAATATTAATGATTACATAACCTTGCAGAAGCTTAGAAACGCGGTGAAACTGGGTCGTGTGAACTGCCTCATGGAACGCGGTCTGTGCCAGCACGAGAGCATCGTCTCCTACCCCTCGCTGCGACTGTACATCACGCGCAGTGTCCTGCGCGTCAGCAGCGTCGTCACGATACAAGTCAGAGATCACAAGAGCGTGCTAGCCGATGTAAAGAAGCATTTAGAAGAGTATAGCGGAAATAGTTTCGCTGTTAGCGCGAAACATGACGAGTTCTAGTATGATAGATGGGTTTTAGATAAAGCAAGCCAAGTCGGGTTTTTTCATCTTTAGGGCAGCAGATCGATTTTGAAGGTATCATTGGAGATTGCTAACTGAATAACAACTTTTTAACACATTAATACAGCAAATATAAAAATAGTTTTACAACCCACCGCTGCCGTCATCAGTATTCGTGAAATTTTAACTCCTTGGTAGATCCTGCCAGTAGTTAATCTTAGGCAGTAAAACCATTTTGATTTGAATAAACTAGGTGAATATATTTCCCAGTTCAAACGCGTAAAAAGAATCTGGCAGCAGCAACAACAGCTGGGTTGCTATCGGTTTTTGGCAAGATCCTTGATATTGGTATGAGTTTATACACCTTCGTCCCAATCTTTGAAGTAATGAGATGTGGGCCACAGCAAGTTTTTGTTGAATTTTATGGATAGTAAGAGCGCAAATATATTGTAAGTTAAGGTGAATATGTAATAGAAGGATCTGTATATGCCAAAAGATATGTCTATATAATGCCATAAACTTGTTTATGTACTTTGAATCAGACATAATATGATTGAATTATAAAATTGTTTTAATCAGCTCTACGTAAGTAGTATTCCTAATATAAATAATCATTAATCAGCTGAGCATTTATAGTTTAACAATTATTTTATGTTTTACATTCTAATAGCAATTGTGATATAATTTAAGTTATTTTAAGAATCGTCAAAAAATCTCGAAATTCTACGCTTTTTAATGAAAATATTGATTTACTAATCATTAGTCAATAGTTATTATTATTATTACAATTTTAAATAATTAAAGGTAACTTTATTAATAAGTACTTATCAATTGAACAGAAAATAAATTCTATTAACCAAGTGTTGTTTTTGTTTACATTAAAATCTAAGAAACTTAATTTCACATAGCACACCATTAAATATAATCAGCTGATTGTATTAGTTAATAACAGGCATTTTCACCAGCAACATCTGAAATAGAAAATATTAGTCATACAATTGAGATTATAGGTTCTAAATAGTATTTTTCAGTAGATAGTTCAGGAGGGACTTACATCATTATTTCTATTGAGTTTTGCGTCTATGCATTCTTGATCAACGCTGCATGGCAGGAAGAAATCAATCAATTCAAACATGCCCTTGGAATCTAGCACCAGTCTGTCTTCACCCACTTCCAAATTCAGATCTTTAAACTCTACCTGGAAAGATAACTTAAAAATGTAGGTATATTGTCCATTTTTTTCAGGCACAGAATACATTCTAGAACTAGAGTATTTACTCGAGTCAAACATTCAGTAAAGTTGGTTGCAGCATTTATGTCGAACATTGCATAATTATGTATATCTACAGTGTAGATGCCAGAATATTTTTTATACCAAGCTGCCCACCACAATCAGAATGATTTTAATGCTAATACCACAAGCCCTACCCCGATATATTACTTGGCCTAACACTTACATTAGCTGGGATTTCAATCTCTGCTATCAAATACTTAATCTCCCCAATTGGAGGTTCTCGTCTCATCCTGTACAAGAGCTCTGGCTTCTTAGTAATAAACACAGGTTTTTCTCCTATTTCCTCAATAAGTGGTGCTTTCAAAGCACTTTCAGTAGTTTTAATATCTCTAAGCTGGATCCTGTGGGATTGTAATACACCAATCGACTTTCTATTCTTTAGAATAGTAGACCTTTGCACATCTAGTTCACATTGGTACTTATCCTGCAAGCCTTCAAAGACCACAGTCAGGAAAAATGTTTGAAAAAGGACATCCTTTTCAACTTTCTTGAAAAACTCTGAGTTTATAGCAACATCATAGACTGTGCATGATGTTCCAGATTTATCAGGTTCAGTTCTTCCTTCACCTATACTCATCGGAACTCTGTAACTGGAGGGATCAGAAGAGTTTAATATCTTCATGAGTTGTTCATTAGTGACATCCCGTGGACACGGTATAGTATCTGTTATACAAATGTTTACAAAGACTTTCTTGTTATCTGGCTTTGTGAGAGTTTTCACACAGAAACCTGAAAATAATAATCTCATGTTAGCTTTTGTTCTATAAATAAGCTATTCAAAATAATGAGTAGGTACCTAAATGTGACAATACTTGCATAACTCTGGAAAAATACATTATTATAAAAATAATAAGTTCTCATATATTCGCATAGTTCGCACAGCGGATCTAGGCTTCCGTGAAGTTAGTCGTTTGTGATGCGCAAAGACAATTTAGTTTGAAAAAGCTCTATTGCTCATCGAAACGGCTAACTTCACGACGGCCGAGATCCGTCGTGAGAACTATACTTTACTAATTAACCAGAGCATGTTGGATTATTAGGTAAATTAGAGTTTTATCAGTTTGAACCTACCTGGTACTGGTTTTACAAGTTTCCATGGTACAGTATCTACAGAAGCCAAAATTTTGTTGAATTCTTCAGCTGGAATGTCCTGTAAATAAATGACTGGTAAGATTTCAAATTGATTACTGCCGCCGGCCGCGCCGGCTCACAGTAGCACCAGCTGAGCTTATTATAGTATTTATTACCTTTATTATTCTCATATTTTGCTCCATTATCGAAGGGTCTACTTCTAACGATATAGATTTTTTAGACATCTTGTTATTTGGTTTCCAAGGAAATCGAAAAGCGAAGGAAATACCTATTAAATAGCGCCGCACATTTGATATTTTGGACCTAAAAAAGCAGCTAGTTAAAGAAAGAAAACAAACAGCTATTAAACTAAACTAAGTCAGCTACACACAACGCACACGCACAGAACAGACAGAACACAACACAACGCTTAATTATAAGATTTTTGACTTTTGTCAACTTTGACAAAAATGGCTGACTTGACAGTTTTTCTGTTCTGATTTTGACAATGACAGTGTTGTACTGACTACGGAGTTGGTCTGTAAAATCCATTGTCTTCGTACTGTTTCAACCCTGTCGACATTGACATATTGCAAAATTGTGGCAAACTCAGCCACAGACGCCACAAATTAAAAGAAGAACTGTAAAAAAATGGCGCGCCAGCTTTAGATATTTCTCCACGTTTCGATGCGTAATGTAGATTTTTCGCATCACAAACGGCTAACTTCACGATGGCCGAGATCCATCGAAAGAACCTACCTACCTACCTCTATTTATAAGCCCCCCCAACATGTAGACATTGACAGGCCCACCAAAATTATCGTACCTAGGTGGCTTCAACAGTCACATTAGGTGCAGGGAGTGCAGTAGAGAGTTGGGCAGCAGAAAACTTGACCATAATAATACACAACGCCAAACTACAAGCGTCCTTTAGTAGCTGCCGATGGCACCGTGGCTATAAACCTGACCTTAATCTTTGTCAGTGCTAATATCAGTGCTGTGTGCAAAAAATCTGTGTATCAGCCTATCCCTAGAACTCAGCACAACTATACCGTTGGTTGCAGTATCGAACCAGTAGTTTAGCCACAAGCAGCTCCTTTTAGACGTCGCTATCATTTTTCAAAAGCAAACTGGCAACTTTACTGCCCTGGATTCAAAGCTATATGACCTTGAGCTCGTGCCAAGCAACTATGAAAAGTTTACCTATCGATGCTGTGTGTGAACCGCATCTCGCCAACACATACCACGCGGATGCCGCACTGCATACATCCCTGGCTTGAATAGGGATACTGCTACTCTTCTTGCAGAATATTAAAGCTTGTATGATAATGATCCATTTTCCGAGGAAAAGTGGATGGAACTAGTAACCAGCATTGACATGACACACAACAGAAAAAAAGCATGGCATACTACCTATTCAAAAGTTATCAGATGACCCTCCTAATGCCAAAACCCCAGGACAAGTTACAGCCATCCAAGTCGCCTACTCCTCAACAGTAGGTAAATCACCTCACCGCCTATCAAACATAAAAAAGCTAATTGTTCATAACCTGGGAACAAACATCAGTAAACCACTCACACTTACTGAAATCATGCTAGGGATGAAAGTACTAAGCAATGCTTCAGTTTTCATTGCACCCGTGCGAAGCCGGGGCAGGTCGCTAGTTAAATTACTTCGAGATTAAAAACAAAAGATGCCGCGCTGGCGAACAAACGCAACGAAAACTTGAACCTGGAACACTAACACCCATATTCTAAGAAGTTTCCTCTAATCTTCCTCCACTCGACTCAAGGTAGTTTTAGACTTAGGTAGGTACCTACCTTGAGTTTGGCAATCATTTCCTCACCTCCGTTAGGGAAAACTTCTGAGTGGGAGTAAGTGGAGGAAAATTTTTGCAACTAACAATATGGATTTATTTGAGTGAGGTTGAGTCGAGTCGAGGAATGCATGAGGAATCGTCTTAGAATATGGGTGTAAGATTGCGTAAAAATAATGTTACCCCAGAGTCCCGTAGGGCCTAGGCCTACTGCTGCTGGTAGATAGTTCCTATAGAAAATGTGTAGGTAATAAGAAGGTAGATACAGTTGAAAGTTTACTACTACCTACGTGCACTCAACTTGAAACACGAGAATAACATAACAAATCTCAAAGTACCTACCTGAGTAGGTACGCTAGGTACCTACCTACTTAATAGGTACATAGGTAGAAAGTTTTCAAACTTACTACTAATACGTAGGTGGTGTAGATATTATAAATCTGAAACTATAGATAGGTATGTATCGGTTTTCTATATAAATATCTAATGCCTACCCTTAGCTCAAGCGTTTGCTTAGAAAAATGGGTCACTGGTTCGAGACGAATGCTCTGTCTAGATTATTCTTAATGTCTTTGTTAAATTATAAAAGAAAATACCAGCTGTATATTTTTGAAGTCATATAATATAATGATAAAAAGAAAATATATTGGTGAGGCAAATTATTATTCATAATGTAGGTAGCTTGTACATGTATACTATGCCTGCTTAGTTATCTACTTAATATTTTAGTTCAAAACCTATCTTAGATTATATTACACGCATCCAAACGGTTTACTCTAGGGCGGGCTAACTATAGACCGGTTTTTTAGCGAGTTGGTTATTTATGTCAGAATAGTTATACGTCAATTCTGCTAGGGTCACAGTCTGCGAGTCATCCTAAATTCTCGAAATTGACAGTGCTTTTTTCGATCATAATCACTATACCGAGTGCCGGAATATAGTTATGTGGTGACGGCCGAGCAACGGACAAGATTTGGAAATCACTCAGTCCATACAAAATATAATAATGGTTGACCAACACCCGGCCGACATTCGGCTCGGGCCCGGCACTGTCTACTGTGAGTCATCCTATTATCGCTAGTCAATATCAAAAACCGGCCCTAAGTTAACAGGCCTTCCTGGCAGCCTCCCTTCTTGCCAGCTAGCACCCGCCCCAGCCGAAATATCGGCTTTCTATAAAGAACTTTAGAACAAAATAATATCTTTGAAGAAATTGTGTCTACTCTTCCCTAAAGAAACCCGTTGGGTGCGTTGCTTAAGCTAGCCAGGCTGGTTGGTTGGTCGGAATCTACAAGTATTATCTGCTATAAGAATATTACTAGTGACTCATAATCATAACTCATAATCATAACTTCATAAGTCATTCCTAGCATGCAATCATAAAATATGCAAAACCGGCAGTTGTTTCAATAATCTTTGAAGGCACATAGTTTTTTGTTTATATTCAACTTAATCTCTCATATCCATATTTACATAACATTTCCAATATTAATAAAATGACTAAATAAAATCAATTTCCCAGTAACATCCATCACGCTATACAAAAAAACTACAAATAATTATAATTATATAATAAGCAATTTAACTAAAATAAACTTTAATAGGTTCATTCTTAACCCTAGTTCTTATAATGATTGGCATACAATGTATAGGTACCTCTGATTTTTCAGACATGTTAGTATGTTTTGGTTAGTAGATAACACAAGTATATTTTATTTATGTATGTAGTGTTATTATTATTAATTAGATTAACATGTACCTACTTACTATAATTTAAATTACAATAGATTGTATTTCAAAGTGAACGTGAAATTCCATGGCTCTTTACATATTTTAATAAACCATTATCACCCCATGTCTACTCGTATATTATGTACTTATATTAAAAAGAGGAAAGATTTCATTGTTTGTTTGTTTATTTGCATTGAATAGGCTCCGAAACAACTGGACCGATTTGAAAAATATTTTTCAGTTGGGAAGCTACACTATCCCCGGGTGACATAGGCTATATTTATTACTAGCGACCCGCCACGGCTTCGCACGGGTGCTTAGGTTTTCATTGCACCCGTGCGAAGCCGGGGCAGATCGTTATTAATAAATAAGGGAGCTGAGATTTGAATAATTATTTAATTAATTACATAAAAAACGTTAACTACCTTAGTTTATGTTTCTCTGTTACTAGCAGAATTAAATATATGTTGGTAAAAATTACCCCAAACAAACAAAAATACAGGTAATTTTAATTGTTTTAGAGTCGCCGATATGTTCTAAGTAATGGTAATTTGGTAGAAAGACAAACTAGGTAGACAATCATTGTCTTTTGACCACTATCTTAGGCATTCGTTTCGTCATACCTACGATTTTTCTTATTGCTGTAATAAGTCACATATATTCCCGAAACTGTATCTTTTAATAAGCAAAAGTCGCAAATATTTTGGCTAACACGCCGGACATGACATTATTCTCACATAAGGCACATGATAACATCTTAAAACAATGCTGTAAAATATTGCGAGGGATCTGGCCCCGATAAGACGCAAGCGCATAACTTTACACGCCAATTTTATATTATCTGGTAGAAATACACGGTGTAGTACCTATATAAAAGTACATTATTCTAGTTATGTGTAGAATTTAAATAAATCAGTAATTTATTTACCAACTGGCACTCATATTCAATAACATAGGCATTTTTTGTAATCATCATCATATCAGCCGATAGACGTCCACTGCTGGACATAGGCCTCCCCCAAAGAGCGCCATGACGACCGATTTTGGGCCTTCACCATCCACCGACTTCCTGCGACCACTTTAATGTCATCGGTCCATCAAGTGGGGTGCCGTACTACACTTCGTTTTCCAGTTCGTGGTCGCCACTCGAGAACCTTTATTCCCCAACGGTTATCGGTTCTGCGAGCTATATGGCCTGCCCATTGCCACTTCAACTTACTAATTCTAAGGCGGACCCTACACCTACAATAAGTTTGCACAATATTTTTATAGCGCAATATGATTGAATCGCCCTTCTCACTCAAACGATCAATTATTATTTTGACGCAATCATTGACGACTCATAAGCGTCAATCTTTTCGCGTGAGCAGGATCAAACGGAACTGTTCCGTGAACAAGATGTCAGGTCAAGACTTGGCTATAGTGTTGCTACTTGTGGCTAAAAATAAAAATAAAATACGTCGCTGGTCGAAAGACTGCTACATGAAAAGGCATAAATATACCCACAAGCATAGTCCGATTCTCGTCAAGGCGACGCACAGATTAAAAAATATTGCGCAATACAGATCCTACACGGTGCAATGATAATATGGTGCAATAAAAATTAAACTCTCTCTGCGCAAACTTCAATACTTCTACAATACTAACCCTAGACGATCATTTGTATTGCGCAATGTTATTGTAGGTGTAGGGCCCGCCTAAGAGCTATGTCGGTGAGCTATGTCGGCCTTGGTTCTTCTACGCATTTTTTGTATACCCAGGTAAGTGTGGAAGGCGCTCGTGCTGAAATACGGTCATTTACAGTACAGTAATGACTCATTACTGTACCGTCTAATTTGTATTTAGAAAATAGGTACTTTTACAACTTATAAAACAGGTTATTAAATCATGAAGACTATCTGTAAATAATAATGTGTTTTTAACCTAATCTGCAGTTAATAGGAAAAACTCTTAATAGTTTTTTCAGCTAGTAACGAAATACAAATAATTTGAAATAGCGATAGACAACTGTCTTACGAGAGTATAATATCTCGCTTCAATTAATTCCATTTCGTACTGTTATTGCCGATTGACGTAAGACTTATAAAAATCACAAATCTATATAGCTATATAAACCAACCAAAAAGCTTCGCTGAAACCGATGTCATCAACAGAACATTTTTATAGTAAGTCTATGTCATGTGTATGCAAGTCATTCGGTGTCATCTTCAGTAATAAACTAGTGTTCGACTGAGACGGTTGTTTTACCGTGCTGCATACACCTCACTGGCGACGAGGATGGGATCCTAACCCACGTGAGCAAAGCACATTGGAAACTAGTGGCGGCCCAGTAAGAACCTCTTGTCAAAAGGGACTGATTCCTTACTATAAAAACAGTACGTGATATCAGCGAAGCCACGCCCCCTTGGGGAGGTATTGGGGTCATTCTGAGTCGCTGCCCGATTCCGAGAGGCACAAGTCATCATTCAGCACATCTGTGAGAAGCGGTGGATTGCTATTGCCAGCGGTACCTGTAACAGAAAAAAGTCATTGAGAAATCAATGGTTTTGTTTTTATATCACAGTTGGCAAATCTCATACACTATGCTACTAATTTATCACAGAACAGATATTAGTACTACATACAAAGTGGCCAGTCCCTACCTCCCGCCGGTTTTACTTACCTCACCCCGGTCGCGAGTTTACCGGCACCTTACGCCGGCACTGAAGCTAAGGGCTATTAGGCACGCGTTTATTTTGATTTTATGTCCAAGCGCACGCATGCCAGCGCAAGCGAAAGTGTGCTATCTCGCTCTTGCTATAATAATTGGGTGAGGGCAACCATGACACTCACACATGCAATAGTCAATAGTAATTTATTGGTAATTTCTTACAGGTCAAAACATAGCTTAATGTGTTAATAATAGATAGGTATTTACATAATTATTATCATAAGTATATAAAACAATTTAAATTACCTGTATTGCGACTAATAATTTTAATGCTATCAATAATAATATTAAAATAGAAATAATAATTTTAAAAATAAATTCAAATATAAAATAAATTAGCTTAGCCTAGTTTTGTAGTACATAGGTACATACTACTACGGGATTCTTTATAAATGCTGCTGAGGGTCTGCTCGATCAGTCAATGTTTAGCTTTCCTTTTGAAGGAAATCAAACTATTAGCGGATGTTACGTTCTCCGGTAGCTTATTATACACCGTCGGACCCATAACGTGAGTTAGCCGTGACGACTTTTCCAAGGATCGAGGTATGGCCGCCAGCTTGCCCGCGTTATGTGTGTTACACGCATGCACAACGGTACTGTGTACGTACACAAACCAATGCAAGTATAGACTGCGACGCGTTTGCTTCAAACATTTTATTGAGTGTCCAGGGTGTGATTTTATACTTATACTTACTTATGTAGACACTAAAAACTGCAAATTTTTATGGCATCAGAGTCAAGTAAATTGTCAAAGCAGACAGACAAATAAAATTTTGAAAGATTTTTGTCATTTTTGCCATAATAAAAGTGTCAAAACTTTTTATTATTATCTCTCATTATTACCAATAGTATCAGGTCGGCTGAATGAGTGTTGGCCACCTTGCCCCTCCTAAAGTTATATTATTATATTATATAAGAGTAGTAGAGTTCTCTGTGATAGAGCTCGTCCGGGGAAGGACTACCACCATACCTATTTCTGCCGCCAAGCAGTAATGCTCGCATTGCTGTGTTCCGGTGTGAAGGGTATGGTTTCCGGTGAAATTACTGGCACATGAGGCTTTCGATCTTAGCCTCAAGGTGGCAACTCGAGTGATACCTCTGGTGATGCAAGCGTCCATAGGCTGCGGTAACCGCTTACCATCTTGTGGGCCGTACGCTTATTTGCCACTTCAGTTGTATAAAAAAAAAAAATTATAGTACAGATTTTAGTACTACTTACAAAATAATGGCTACTGCTACCCTACCACCGCGCCACTTTCATCGGCACTGAAGCTAAGTGCACGCACGCGTTTATTTTGTTTTTGAGCGCGTGAAGCATGCTATCTCGCTCTTGCGGTGATTAAGGCCAACCATGGCACACATATAAAGACACCGTTTACGAACACAAACTATGTATGTGCTGATATTGACGCGTTAATTTCATACATTTCATGTGTTTGGTTATCATCATGACAGCCCTCTAATGTTCCTACTGCTGGGACACTGACTTACTCTTAAGCGAGAGTTACTTATTGTATTGTATTGCATTGAGTACACATATATTGCACATAATTTTTTCGAATAGAAATATCCATTTGTGCACGGCCGGATTCGAACCCAGTGTGGTAGTGGGGACCATCATTTGACTCCACATAAATACCAATACTGCGTAATTTTTATTCTCACGACAGATCGACCAAATGCTACTACAACCTTATTCAGCTAGTTGCCGGAGTAACGGGTCACAGGCTCCGCCCCGCTAGTAGGTTATTGGGTGGCGTGATATTGGACTTGGCTACCGCGCTCCGCACCGCACACCCGCGACGCCTGCGCTGCGCATGCTCCCCGCGCCGCTGCCTCGCCCCTCAGCGGCCTACACACACTCGGCTTACCGCTACGCAACGAGACGCCCGCGCTCACCTTTGCTAGCTTTTTATACTGTCGCATATCTGTCTTTCAATTCTTCGCAATAAACGCATTTGTATGAACATTGTAAAGTTTAACCGCTTGTTTCTAGTTCCGTACACACGGCGAGGAGCCACGGTACCTACTCCCTAGGCCTGCTAAATGGTTATATTATATCACAAGAAAAAAACATCATTTGCACTAACCGTTAGGTAGAGTATGTGGTGCGCTGGTTTCATTATCATCGCTGTCGCTGCCGCTATCGGAATCGCTTCCGCTATCGCTTGAAGAACTCGATGAACTGTCATCTGCATTCTGTAAATCAATTAATAACTAAACTCGTTAGTAGGAAATTTGAAGACTTCGGTGGCGCGGTGGGCGAGTGTCTGGTTCATAAGCGCAAGATTGTATGTTCGATTTTCGCCACAAATGTTTACGGTTAAAAAATGTACATATAAGTATTCTATTAGTTATTTTTATTAGTTAACTGCTGTTTAAAACTATCCAGCAATATTTTTTAGTTATATAAAAAAATCCTCATACAATGTCTAATGTTCAGAGTGCTTAGCACGAAAAACTCGTTTGACAATCGTAAAGCTGCGTTTCCACAAGAGATGTGCGAGGATATGTTCATCAAAGCTGTCAGAGCGAGGTTAGGTAAATGAAGTGATTCTATTGGTTCCTAACAAATACATCCCCCGCTACACATCCTCGCACATCTCTGGTACATCTCAGCCTAAACGCAACGTATCGTCCAGCTGTAAATTTTTATGGAATTTAGGTAGTTCATTCAATTTAGGTAGCGCACTAAAGAGGCGCTGTTAAAAATCATATACAAATTGACAGCTGGACGATACGTTTACATTTACGATTGTCAAACGAGTTTTTCGTGATATGCACTCTCGAGCGATGCGTTCATATTAAAATTATGTCAGTGAGTGGTGCGGCTTGTACGACAGGACAATGTATTCTTACATGGTTAGCAGGAGGCGCGTGTGAGTTGACAGGTGGAGTGGCGTGAGATGGTGGCCTTTCTTGCATTGGCGGCCTTTCCTGCACGGGAGCGATGCGTTCAGGCACCATACGTTCAGGCGCGATACGTTCAGGAGCGATGCGCTCAGGAGCCATTCGTTCAGCGGCGATGCGTTCGTGACCCATGCGTTCAGGGGCCACACGTTCAGGGGCCACACGTTCAGGGGCCACACGTTCAGGGGCCATACGTTCAGGGGCCATACGTTCAGGGGCCACACGTTCAGGATAGCTACGTTCCGGGGGTGGTTGCCGCGGCGGTGCTGAGTAGCCTGCAATGGAAATATGAAAGAGCTACTAAAACGTAGAAATCCGTAGAACCACGGTCACAGTAGGCATGATGACTGATTTAGAAAAACTGTTCTATTGTGTTCAGATGTATACTTTATGCAAAAAATAACTTATTATTCCAGAAATTAATGGTTTAGTAGGTAGTAAAAAAGTGCAGTGCAGATCAAATTTGAATTTAAAATTCACGCCAAAACACGCCCAATTCAAATGTAAAATTTTTGCAATTAGGTTCAAAATTCTGTAACTTTTGTTTAACGCCACCAATCAGAGAACCAAGACAAGAAATTTCCTTTTCAATCTTTTATAGTGGATATTGTTCTGTGTGACACTGTGTTTGGGGAGGAGGGGAGGGAGGGATGTTGCATACCATTGTGGTGAGGGTGCGGCGCGGCGCCGGGGGAGGGGGAGGGCGCGAGCGGCGCCAGTGCGTCGTCCAGCCCTATCATCGGCAGCGACGCCAGCGTGCTGTTGCCGCCGCCCGACCAACTGCAACAGGGAACAAATATTGTAAATAGCCAGCTGTCCCGGCTTCGGTGTTCTGGATCTGGGTGCTTCTGTGTATTATAACTAAGTGGTATTTACGAAATATTAATCAATAATGCTGGACAATCCACACAGCACCATCTAGCCCCAAGCTAAGCAGATCTTGTGTTACAAGTACTAGATGACTAAAGTAAGTTTGTATGAGTCAGTGGCCAACTCTGGTGACAGAGTTTCTATGCCGCCCAAAAGCCTGTCATGGCCTAACAACTTTGAAAAAGCCTGGACCGACTGCTTAACGTGCCCTCCGAGCGCTCAGTTAAAATTGCCACTGGCGGTCACCCATCCAAACGATGACTACGAGGAACATTGCTTAACTTCGTTGATCTGTTAAGAACAACTTAGCCAGCTATGTCACGAGCGCTCCTGACTAGATGACTGATAAAAATAGAAAATACTGGAACAAATATTTGCAGATCATACAAACATTTCTCCCATTTGCAGATCACAAAAACATTTGTCCCAAGGCCGGAATCGAACCGGCAATCTCCTTCGCCCGCCGCGCCACACTATTATATGTAACACTTAGCCGGTTTCCATAGTACGAGATTTGCTTAGGCTAGAAGGCGCTGAGTAAAAATGTCAACGAACATCAGAACGCTGGTCATGTCAGGTAAGGGATACTTACGGCGCAGCCTGGGGCGGTGAGGTCTTAGCACGCACCGGCGAGCGGACCATGCTCTGCGGCTGCGGCGGCTTCTGCGGCGCCGCGCCGTTGAACCGGGATGGGTTGCTAGCCGGGACACCCGCGGGACCTGCCATTTACATACAAACAATCATAATCTATACTAATACTAGCCGATCTGCTTTTGCCTCAGCATCGCACGGGTGCAATGAAAACTTAAGAACCCGTGCAAAGCCGGGGCGGGTCACTGGCATTAAAAATAGCCTAATAATGTAGCATTCTAATGGTGAAAGAATATTTGAAATTGGATCAGTAGTTTTTGAGTTAATTAGTAACAAACAAAAATTTAAATCTTTATATTATAGGTAAAGAAGTATAGATTATAAACAGGAAAGATTTGTATTTTTTGGTACGTTTGTAACAAATAAACTCAAAAACAACTAGTCCAATTTAAAAAAATCTTTTACCATGAATGTTACATTATTCTGAGTAACATAGGCTAATAGACATAGACTATAGTCTGGAATAGAAATGAAATGAAATTCTTTATTGTCGAAGAAAGAGCTACAATCATTTAGTAGTAGGCGCTACAATTAAAACAACTCTTATAAACCTAAAAATTTTAATAGCGCGAGTATTCGGGCAGGTGGTATACAAAATATGAGCATTTGCTTACCTGGATTAGGGTTCACTCTTTTGTTGGTTGTGACGCGAGTTCGCGAGGTCGATCGCTGCGTTGTGTTGGTGAAGTCGGTGGTCACCGGGGTCAGGGGGCGGGGCTTCTGTGCTGATTCCTGCCTGTTAAAATAACCGTCACGTAGCTGGTTAAGTTGTTCTTAACAGATCAACGAAGTTAAAAATAAAATAAAAATAAAAATAGCCTTTATTTCCCTCTTAAAAAACATTTAGGTAATATCCATTCCATTTATGTAATTATATATAGATTTCACTTTATTCTTCTAATTTCATTATTAATGCATGTCTATTTATGTAGGTATTTCTTTATATTATTTTTATTCATTAATTATTATTCATTTTTCATTAATTAAATTGCCTGTTTCGTTTCATTGTGTTAATATGATAATCATTATGTGTCATTTTCATGAATGTCGAGGGCTATCCATTTCTGGATAAAGGCCTCCTCCATCTCTTGCCAGTATTTTCTATTTTGCGCTGCGCGCACCCAGTGTTTTCCTGCTATGGCAACAATGTCGTCGTTCCAGCGGCGGACAGGCCGACCGCGTTCTCTTTTTCCCTCGCGGGGCCACCAATGTAGTACTCTTTCACTCCATCTATTGTCATCTAATCTTGCGGTGTGACCTGCCCATTTCCATTTCAACCTTGCTGCCATTCGTCCTGCGTCTGTGAGCTTTGTTTTGGCTCGTATCTTAGAGCTTTTTATGCGATCGCGTAGCTTTAGGCCCACCATGCTTCGTTCTATGGCTCTTTGGAAAGATCTAAGCTTGATTTTGTTGTCCATTGTCAGAGCCCATGTTTGGCAGCCATAGAGCAGGGTTGGTAATATAGTGGAGTCCGCTAGTTTTTTCTTGATGCTTATTGCGAAACGCCCTTTAAATATTTCTTTTAATGACCAATATTTTTTCCATGCAAGTGCTGTTCTTCGTTCTATTTCTTTTTTAGTTCGGTCTGTGAAGCATATATTCTGGCCTAGGTAGATGTAGTTATCAACGTATTCTAGTCTTTGTTTGTTAACGTAGAGTGGTATTGGTTGTCCGTTTGTCATTGCTTTTGTCTTTTCGCAGTTCATTTTTAATCCACATTTCTGGCTTTCTTCATCTAAACTGGATATCATTTCCTGTAGTTGTGTATGGCTCTCTGATATTAAAATTATATCGTCGGCAAATCTTAAGTTAGACAGGTATTCGCCGTTTATATTGATGCCATAACGGTCCCACTTAAGTTTCTTAAATATGCTTTCTAGTAGAGCAATAAATAACTTGGGTGAGATCGTATCACCTTGACGAACGCCCTTCTCTATTCTAAATGACTCTCCTGGCTTCTCCAGCTTTACTCTAGCTACACAGTCCGTGTATATATTTTTTAGTATATTGGTATATTTTCTATGTATTCCTTGTTCATCCAGGGTTTTCCAAAGCTCTGTATGTTTAATAGAGTCAAAAGCCTTGCTATAGTCTATATACACTAAGTAGATGTCTTTTCCATATTCTGTGTATTTTTCTAGTATCTGCGTCAAGGTAAATATGTGGTCTACGGTTGAAAAACTTTTCCTGAAGCCAGCCTGTTCTCGGGTTTGGTTTTCTTCAATTGTTTTATTGATTCTATTTGATAACAATGCTGTAAATATTTTGTAGATGGTTGACAGTAAGCTTATAGGTCTGTAGTTATTTATGTTTTTAGGGTCGCCTTTTTTGTAGAGTAGTGTGATTGTGCAACTTTTCCATGTTGTTGGTATATATTCAGATATCAGTACTTGATTGTATAGGTTTGTCAGAACAGGATACATAGCTTCTCCAAATGCTTTTATGATGTCGTTAGTTATTTTATCTTCACCTGGGCTTTTATTGTCTTTCATTTTTTTAATGGCTGCTTGAATTTCTGATTGGAGAAAAGGTGGTACTTTTTCTATTGAAGAGATCTGATTTTGTGTTATTTGTTCTGTGTCTCTGCATTTTTTATAAAGTTCTTTGTAAAAATCTGTAGCTGTTTGTATGAGTTCTTGTCTAGACGTAATCAATTTGTTGTTTTTGTTTTCTTTGAGTTCCATAATCCACTTTGTTGATGTATCTAATTTTTTAAACGCTCTTTTACTTGACCCAGATATTTCTAGTTCTTTTTGTAGAGTATTCAGTCTTTGTTCTTTTTGGTTTTCTTTAAGTTGCTTTTTGATTTTTGTATACAGGTTCCTTAGCCTTTTTCTTTGTGCAAATGTTCTGCTGTTTAGTTTTTTAAGGCATTCTCTTTCTTTGATAAGTTTCATAACATAAGCTGTAAATATATCACTTCTTTCAAGCGTTTTTGGTATATTTCTTGGCAAGTTTTGTAAGCATTTCTGAATAGAGTTCGTTAAGTTTTGGTATGTGTCTTCTGGGTTGTGTCCTTGTATCTTTTCTTCTTGAAACATGTCTGTTAATGTCTCTTTTTCTATGGGTGTAAATAATTTTGTCTTCGGCTTGCAAAATCCAGTTCTGTTTCTCTTTTGTATTCCTTCTAATTTAATTTCACATCTTACTGGGCGGTGATCAGATGAGTAGTTAATATCTAGGACATTAACGTCCTTTACTATTAGAAAGTTTTTTGTGGTTATAAAGTCAATTTCATTTCTATATTTTCCGTTCGGAGTTTGCCAGGTCCATTTTTTTCTTATCGGTTTGTTGAATTTGGTGTTTATAATTGTAAGCTGGTTTTCATAACAGAATTCGATCAGTTTTTTGCCTCTTTCGTTTCGGGTTCCGTAGCCAAATTTTCCTAGGGCACTTTTGTCTTCTTCTAGTGGCATACCAATCTTAGCATTAAAGTCGCCCATCACGAAAGTATTTTTCCTTGTGTCTATCATAGCCCTTCTCAGATGTTTGTAAAATTGTTCTAGTTCATGATCTTTAGCTTTTTTAGTAGGGGCATATGCTTGTATGACTGTTAGATGGGACTTATCGAATTTCATATCCAGTCGTGCGACTCTGTCTGAGTGTGCAGTAAAATTTATTAGGTTTATTTTCAAGTATTTTTTTATCTTAAAACCAACACCGTTTCTCCCTTTTTGCTCTCCATTATTTAATATTAAGTAATCTCTATTTTCTTCTATCTGTTGTCCTGGTTTCTTGGTTTCGGAAAGTCCGATAATGTCCCATTTAATATTTTTAAGACTGTTTTCAAGTTGTATGATTCTCGTTTTTTCTACAAGGGATCTAACATTGTATGTAATAATGTATAGGCTTTCATTTTTTCGAGATGGAGGGTTGTGGTCATTTTCCCCCGCGGCGACCACCCGTGATGGGGGAGGGTGAGGAAAGAGGGATTCCTCATTCATTAATTGCTATTGACTATCGTTTAATTCAGTCGCTGACGTCAACGCCAGCATGGAGGTGCGAGATGTTGTATAGTAAGACGATATTTTATTTTTTTTGTGAGTTTGTTTGTTTGTTCCACTATTGCCTTTTTGGCTGTGCGCTTGGTATATTTCCGGAGGTGTTTGTGGTAGTGTTCGTTTGTTGTTTCGAACTACGGGTTGCCTTTTTTGTTCGTCCGGGTAAGGAGGCAGCACCACTAATTTATCATATTTGATAATTACTCTGTTTCCTTTTTCTTTTTCTATTTTAGCTTGCTCGTAGAGGGTTTTTCTTATTTCTAAGATTTTTGGTGGGAAGTCTTCTGAGATTGCGTATTTTGTATTTTTCAAGTTCTTCCATTGTTTTTGAATCTCTATTTTTCTTCTTAGAGTCGTAAGCGTTAAAATAACTGGTCTTATTTTATCCCCTCTTCTACCAATTCGTCTTAATGCTTGTACTTCTAGCATACTACAGTTCACTTTCATAGTTTCGTTTATGAAGCTCAGTGTTTTGTGAGCAAGATCATTGTATGACTGTTCTTCCTCTTCTAGCCCAAATATAACAATATTTCTTTGCCGTTGCGTCCTTTCAATCGTGTCAAGTCTTCGTTCTTGTATTTCGTTTGCGAATTCAAGGTTCTGTATCTTAATTTGAATGTTTCCGAACATTTCTTTTATGTTTGCGTTAATGTTCTTTGTAATATTTGTTTCCATTTCCTTGAGAGACGTTTTAGTCGCATTCACGTCGGCTTGTATTTGTAGGAACATTTCTCTAACTTCCTCCATACTTGGTAGGTAAGTAGGTACGGCAAAGGAGATTGTCGGATAATTTTATGATCTTGATTATTGGTGCCACCTATTGGAATTCTTTAGAACTAGTTCTCTTCTCAGATTTTTAATCTTGTTTTCGTTTCAACTCATCGATAGGCCCTCTGTTGGGTTTTGTTACTGAACTGTCGGGAACTGATGTTAGTCGCTGTCCACTACGCCATCTATACTGTGCTGACGTCGGTCTAGATAATTGGGTTTCCTATACCCAGCAGATAATATTTCAAGTTGTTTTTATTTCATTTGCAAAAAGTCATATTCCTTTGTGTGGTTTCGAACCAGCTTCCACTTTGTCGAATAGCGTGTATCCAGCAGCTTAGCTGTACCCACCAACGTAACAGTTACATCAGTCGACGAAATAGTGATACAGCTAGGACAGGATAAGTGACGTTTGTGATTGTTTTGCCAACACCGTCATTGGAAAAAGATTACACAAAACAACAAACAGTTTCACTATTATTTCGTAAAAATGGAAAAATAAGGGTTTATCTGACCTTGATGTTGTATTGTACGATTGTATTCCTGTTTTTCTTTAGTGTCCCTTCGCTGTTTTCATTTTGACTTTGATATTTGTAGAACTGTTAGTCCAGATTGATAATCCCTTTTCAGTTAAATTTTTCTTATATTTACGCACATTTGTTCCAGGAAAACATAACCACTTAGTTATTTCACGTTTATAGACATTTATTTATGCTTTTGGCACTGTTTTACGATCTTTTTCTATTTTTAAACTTATTTTTACTAAAGAGCTAGTGTTGACCGCGCGACTGCAACGCCCTCACGATCAACGAAGTTAAGCACTGTTTATTAACAACAAAATCAAAGTTTCACCACTCTAAAACTGGTGGTAGGACTCTTGAGTCCGTCTTGGTGGGTACCACTGCAGTGCCAGATATTCTGCCTCCAAGCAGTGTGCAAGTGTGTTACTGTGTTTAAGTTTGAAGGAGCGCTCGAGACGTAACTGGCTAAGTTGTTCTTAACAGATCAACGAATTTAACAATATTATAATGACAATACATTTACTGAGAACCGTAAAAATCGTCGTTTTGTGGAAGTTGAAACTAATCAAAACGAACAATGTACATACCTCGTCTTCTTAACCTGTATGTTGCTGGAGAGCTTCTCAAGCGTGACTTCGCCTGTAACTCGGTCTATAATGAGCACGCATTCTTTCGTGTACGGTCTCTGGCTGCCTTTAAACACGGTTTGCGGAACGCCAGCGCCATCTACGATCAAAACAGAATATCTCACAGTTACATAGTATCTTTACATAGTCACACTGTCACACCCCGGACACTCAATAAAATGTATGAAGCAAACGCATCGCAATCACCACATGCATGGTTTGTGTACGTAAACGGTGCTGTTGTATGTGTGAGTGTAAATTATAGCAAGAGCGAGGTAGCACACTTTTGCTCGCGCTGACCTACACAAAATCAAAATAAACGCGTGCTTATATATATATATTATATATATAGCCCTTAGCTTCAGTGCCGGCGAAAGGTGCCGTGTGGTGCCGGCTAACTCGCGACCGGAGTGGGGTAAGTAAAACCGGTGGAAGGTAGGGTAGTGAGTGGCCGTTCTGTATAGTTCGCACAGCGGATCTAGGCTTCCGTGAAGTTAGCCGTTTGTGATGCGCAAAGACAATTTAGTTTGAAAAAGCTCCATTGCGCATCGAAACGGCTAATTTCACTACGGTCGAGATCCCTAGGCTTCCGTGAAGTTAGCCGTTTGTGATGCGCAAAGACAATTCAGTTTGAAAAAGCTCCATTGCGCATCGAAACGGCTAATTTCACTACGGCCGAGATCCGTTGTGAGAACTATACTTTATTTTATACTCAGTAGAGATAAGAGCACTGGTAGGAAAAATGTAATTCTTATGTATGTCTATGTAGCAAAGACAGGCATGAGCTATAGTGTCAAATAACCAACCTGGAGCGCTTGTGACGTAGCTGGCTAAGTTGTTCTTAACAGATCAACGAAGTTAAGCACTGTTCCGCGTAGTCATTATTTGGATGGGTGACCGCCAGTGGCAAATTCAACTGAGCGCTCCCGTGCTTCGCAGGGCACGTTAAGCAGTCGGTCCTGGTTTTTTCAAAGTTGTTAGGCCAAGACAGGCCTTCAGGCGGCCTAGAAACTCTGTCACAGAGTTGGCCACCGACTCATACAAACTTACTTACCCAACCTGCAGTATTCAATTTCTGCTTACTTCATACAGCAAGTATAGTCTAAATACATAATTAACTGGCTCACCCAAATGAGGCACAGTGACGGTCACTTGATTGTTTGTGCCAACATCCACTGTGGCCATTTTGTTCACATCTACAGAAGCAGGCTTGAAGTCATCTAAAAGCAAAACATAAATAATCAATGAAATCTTTATTTTATAACTTATATTTTTACATAAACCAATAATTTAAATCAATGGTCTGCTCGAAAATGAAACTCGAAACCACTGCACATACCTACATTATTTTAATCTTATTTATAATAGTAGAGTTCTTTGTGATAGAGCTTGCCCAAAGAAGAACTATCACCATAGTACATATTTCTGCCGCCAAGCATGAATGCTCGCATTGTTATGTTCCGATTCAAAGGTTTCCAGTGAAATGACAGGCAGATTTTAGGTCTACATCTCAGGGTCAAATAATATCCTTGATGTTGCAAGTGTACATAGGCTATGGTAACCGCTTACTATCAAGTGGGCAGTATGCTTGGTTGCCAGTTTAGTGGTATAAAAATGTATATTTGAGCAGAGCTTTGAATTATATTCAGCAGTATTTAACCTGACCAACAGGGGGTTGTGCGATTAAGGTAATGACAACCAAATTACGGTCGCATGATAGAATTTTTACTATTACCATATGGCAAAAGTGTCTAAAACCTCAATGCAACTGTAATTTTTCCATCAATCTGTTAGATTCATTGTCCCTCTGGCTTACAAACACAATAACTTTTGTTCCTGGTTCTGGTTTCTTTATGAAGCTGTCTGATTTTGAAGGAACCACAAAGAACATTAAGAATAACCACCAAGGACTCTTATTATAATTTTGAAAGTTTGAATGATTCAATGTTTGTTTGTGGATCAATTGCACAATAATGGCAAAAACAACCAGTTTATAACAAGGCTAAATGGGTAGTGTTACCAAATTTTAGTTATTATAATATAATCACATAGTTATTACCTATTATAAACTAGTGTTAGTGTATAGCAATTAGATAATTAATGTTGGCTGGTATTAATCTCAGGTCTATTTAATTTTTACACAAGTCTAAATGCTGAGCTAAGCTAGAGTAAATTGACTAATTTAAGAAGAATAACAGAAAGAAAGAGAAAACTCTATTAAGATTAAATTTAAATAACCTAAGTAGCCTAAAACATTCAACTAATCATTAACATTATGTTAACAGCCTGTCTTTTAGATTGTCCAAAATTAATATTAAAGTATTAAACACTTTATATTAAATCACATGGTCATTTAGTTTGAAGATTCAAAATTATACAATAACATCACAAACTTTAGGAATTGTGGCATTCTCTTTCAAGGATAAACTGGTAAAAAATAGGTAACTTACACTTGATTGTGTGGTACTGGGAAGTCTTGTTGTTAGTGAAACTAGTTCCCAGCTTTAACTCCCTCACTTCATAGTTGAGGCTGTGTTTGTCCGCCATCGCAGTATATTATGCCATAAGTGTAGAATGTTCTGGAAGTTCTAATCAATGAGTCTACATTCAACAGGAGGTAGGTATTTACCACTTGGGTATTATTACCAGTGTAGGTACACATCACTGAAAGTAATTAATGGTAATGCAGCTTAAATATGTTATGTGCAGCTGCAAATTGTCTGTGTGTTATGTGCTTTAACAAAAAAACTGTTTCAAGAAAGAGACACAAGGTCATGCAAATATTTGTCCAACACCATGATTTATCTATTTAAATATATATAATATCTATGAACTATATTTCTATGAACTGAAATATTCCCATCACCACCTTATCTAGCCCACAAGTTAATGAATATAATTTCTAGTCTTTTCAGTAAGTTTGATAATTATAATAATTTATTAATTTATCCATAGACATATCCATCAAGAGACCCGTCCGACCGAGAGAACGAATACTCAGAACAAAAACAAACAATAGGCTTTTTTACCCCAAGTGTAATCTAACATTGACCAAAGGAAATGCATTCTGTATGGCAATTAAAATCTTTAATGCACTGCCTGATTGCTTTAAGGACCTTCCCTATAACAGACTAAAGGTTAAACTACATCAATGGATTCTAAAATGCTGTTTTTATTCAGTAAGCGATATTTTGACTATTGCAAAAGCAAAAATAACATAAACTTGTCTTAGATGTTTATGTACCTAATCATAATTTAATATACGCAAATTGACACAAATATTATGTAATGTTTTATTGTACTGTACTGACCAACTAATGTCTATTAAAAAAAAAAAATGTTTGCATGCCTATTTTTGAGGCAGAACATAATGATACCAGGCTACCTACTTAACCGATTCGTTGCTGATGGCACGACAGGCGTGTCATCAATGGTTTTAACTAGTGGCTTATGACACGATAGGCGTGTCATTTTTTCCTCGATTGTAACACCCTCAGATTAAGTTTTAGAAAAGTCTGCCCAGAACGAAACTATACAGATTTTCCACGTAGATTACGCCTGTTGTCTTAGCCTCTCAATATTGCGTGAATTCAACAGTTCCAGGGATTGACAACCTTTTTAAATTGCGTTCTTATGACACGATAGGCGTGTCAATACTGAATACTTTAGCCACCTCTCAAGGGGCGGACCTCGCGGCGCTTAAAGCGCTGGCGTGGCAGACCTCTGCAGTGAGCGTACGCTGAGCGTCCCAAAGTGGGACGCGCGACACGCGCGCGACATATTCGCAATTATCTCGTTAGAATACCTATTGACACCTTTATATATTTAGATTCTCCATGAAATTGTCTAGGGATTAGTAGATAAACATTCCGAAGTTAGGCTATGATAATTACACAAGGTTCGTGATAAGTACGAGAAAAAGTAAATTCCGAGGAGGGTTGTAAAATATGATGTATTTTGAAAAACCAATAATTTTTATGTACGGCAAGTCTTTTATTTTATACTTGGAATGTTTATCCGTACAATCAAAGTAAAAAACAATACCATTTTGCATCCATGCAAATCTATTATGGAGGGTACTGAATTAGTATTTTTATCGTCAATTTCTGTGCATGTACCACTGTTCTTAAATTTCTTTTGAGGCTTGTCATTTCCAACATCTGAGTATGATTGTGAGTTTTGTTCAAATATATAATTCAAAGTTTCTTCTTCATTTTCACATTGAGTTTCATCATTATCATAGTAAGTAAAGTAGGTCAATTTGACAATATAATCCGAACATTTCGTCGTTGTACTACTGCAACAAGTCACTAAGTGACATTTTTAGTAAAAGTTAGATAAAATATCAAAAAAGGTTTGAAACATCTGAAAAAGTAAAGTCACTTACCTTCCATTTCAGGAAAAACACTTAGTTAACCTCTTCAAAACCAATGTAATTAACGTATCGTGCCGTACACTCCCGTGGTTTGATTCCAACTAAACTTGAAACAAGTCTTGACCAGTAAAAAAGCAAAAAAAGCATGTAGTTTTATACACATGGCTGATGGCACGCTAAGCGTGCCATGGACTTCTATGGCGCTTGACACGCCAGTCGTGTCATAGAAAATTTGTTCACAGCCCTGGTGAAAAGTTTTTCAAAATGGGTGCAGCAACGAATCGGTTAACATCTAATGTAACTCGTTATGTTTTACTTATGTTTTGCGAATAAAATATCTTATATCATAGTGCCATGTACATACCATAGTGATAGGTAAGTCATACAATACAGAAAGAAAGTAATTAGTATTTAGTTTAAATTAGTAAGTTTGATAACTTTAGGGAATAATTTTATAGGTAGTAGGGCTTACAGATGCACCAATATAAATTAACTGTAAGTATAGTTTAACTTATTAAAATTAACTTAAGACAAACTTTAAAACAAAACCAAGAGTTTTAAAGTGATTCTAACAAATTACTTACGTATATAAGTTTTTGGGGAACCACATTATTGTTTTTTTAGAATTTTCTATAACTTACACACAAGTAAGAGTCAAACTACTATTTAGATTTTTCTTGCATATGTACGTAAGTAGTACAAACTTAGTTATCTGCCTCCTAATCATAACTTGCTTGAGTGATACTAGGTAGGTACTTAAGTACAGGTCTGAAGGGGTACCTACTTAGACACATAACAAACATATTTTGGACAAAACTATAGTTATCTTTGTAGGTATCAACAATTCTAGGTGCAGTCATACTTGAATGTTAAAATGACCCGTTATTTTATGATGAGAAAAAATAAAAAAGAAAGTTGAAATGAGTAAAATATGGCAAACAAATGGAAAGACGAACAACTATTTCACTTACCTTCGAATGGCTCTTTCAGGGTTATGTTGTAATCAGTGCTTGGAAATGGATATAAATGTACCCAATAAGAAGAAATGCAACAGCTAAATTATATTCATTGCACGAAAATGAACTTGCCTACAATTTTAATTCCCGAAAACTATTCCTTCTTTCGATGGTCCGACCGACCTAGATCTCATGACGTTTCATTTCACACCAAATTACCAACTCTCTCGCTTGTCGATCGATTACAATTAGTGAAGGGATAATACATTTTAAAAACGATAATTTATATTTATTTATCTACCGTTAGAACTAAATAAATAAGTAAAATAAAGTAGATACAATCTGACAATAGTTACAATTTAAATTAAATGATATTGTGATAAAATGTTTAAACTCATTACATGAATCCTTATGGCCAGCGCAGATTGGGACGCATGGCAAGAGATTTTGCCGTCAGTCAGCGCACACTAGCCGTCCAGATACCAGATACCGGTAGCACAGCCGGTAGTAAAAACCTAGGGTTGCTTATTTTCTTAGCTATAAAAATAATACTTATTAATAGTTACATATTATATAAATAAAACTGGAAAATCGACACAGCGTCATCTAGCCCCAAGTTAGGCAAAGCTTGTGTATATAAAAAAATGAAATAATGTAAATAATGACTGTGGATTCGTTGGTGATCCTTCATAATAAATAAAATAATAAATGACTGCATTAAATACAAAATACAATACAAAAATTATAAAGGGTCATTCAATAGCAACCTGACAAACTTAAGGGATAGGTTATGTGATAAGATAATATTATTTGCCGCACCTACAATTTATTTATTTATTTTTATTTTATTTATTAGGCAACGCCAACAGTACACATAGCAAACATTAAATAAACAACATTACAGCTTAAACACTATGATATGTGTGCCAATTACAGACATGCACAGCATTTTAAGTTTTAATTCTTATTGTTATTTTTATTTTTATGTTAATTGTGTGGCGTTAAATAAATATTTTTCTATTCTATTCTATTCTATTCTTTTCCATAAAATTACAGACAACAGCTAAAAAATTAAAAATACTTACAACTTACAACTAAAACGAGAACAAAAAAAAATATACCTGCATAAAATATATGTTAAGTAGGTATATAAAAAAATACAGACTAATAATAATTATGTAGGTAAACAAAACTATGAAGTTAGTAAGTTATGTAAGTAATGGGTTCATGGAGTTTGTGGTCTAGTTATGTACTCAATTATTAGATAAACTTCTTTGTGAGAATAACTGAAAAAAAAATATTTTGTTCAATGAAATAATCAAATACAATGAAGGTATCGATTGTAAAGTGAATCTAAGGCTGTCGCAACCCTAACCTTTTTTTTTATGAGTTCAATTTTTTTTATGGTGACATAATTATTAATGTCAATGTTAAAGTAAAGGTTGCTTATAGCGACAAGAAAGAACAAAGTTCCTCTGGTTCCTCCTTCATACTCACTGTTTATTTTGTATAATGGTTGGGCTCATGATTACGAGTTTTTGATCAAACTACAAAAACGTTACTTCTTTATCCGACTTCTTTTTTTTTTATTATACAACTGAAGTGGCAACCAAGCGGCCCACAAGATGGTAAGCGGTTACCGTAGCCTATGGACGCTTGCAATACCAGAGGTATCCCTCGCGGGTTGCCACCTCGAGGCTAAGATCGAATGCCTCATGTGCCAGTAATTTCACCGGAAACCATACCCTTCACACCGGAACACAGCAATGCGAGCATTACTGCTTGGCGGCAGAAATAGGTATGGTGGTAGTCCTTCCCCGGACGAGCTCTATCACAAAAACTTTACTTCAAAAAAGAATGTACAGAATGGCCACTCCCTACCTCCCACTGGTTCTACTTACCCCATCCCGGTCGCGATTTAGCCGGCACTCCACGGCATCATTTGCCGGTACCTACTAAAGTTAGGGGGCATGCGTTTATTTTGATGTTGTGTAGGTCCAAGCGCGCGCATACCAGCGCGAACGAAAGTGTGCTTGCTATAATTGGGTGAGGCCAGTTATGACACAACATACAACGGCACCTTTTTCGTACACAAACCATGCATGTGGTGCGGTGCGACGCGTTTGCGCTTCATACATTGACAGTAACCGGGGTGTGTTATTACTGTCACGCCTTGACTTGCCAACCGTCCCGTCCGTCGGTCGCGGCGAAACGTCAGCATACTTAAATGACAAATTCAAGTGGTAAATTCAAGGAACGTAACTATCCTGTGGTCAATAATAATTTAATATGATTTATAACCAATAGAGTTCACTCTACTAGTAGTTACTAGTGAAGTACGTCATTTTGTGCATGGCTACGTAACACATAAAAGTCATGCGTTAATTTAATTTTCAACTACAAGCACAGATCACCAATAACCGATAATCGTAACTTCTTTCCTAAAAATAAAGTCTTTATTTATGTATTTACTTATTTATTATTAGGGATCACCAACGAAAGATACACAGGCATACACATACTCAGGAGAGGTGACCACATCATGCACAGTGCGTAATATTCAAGTTCAACACAAAAAAACTACGTTTTTTTTAAAACATTTTGTCTGAAAAATCTCGAGTAAATCGATCACGTTTTCCTTGTTAAAAATCGTAAGGAGAGCGCGTGGCGCACGTCAATGACCCGCGCGTCAATGTCCTGCACGTGTCAATGACCCTCCTATTAACCACTACGGGGCTCGCGTGCTCGAATATTTTACGCGATTTCCAATAATGGTAAATAATACCAAATATACGTAATCGATTTAATCGAGATTTTTAAGAGAAAATATTAAAAATATATATTTTTATTGATGTGGGGAACCTGTTCTTTGAATATTGCGCACTAATAATCAAAGACCCTCTAAATAAAGTGTAAAAGTGTGTCTTAAGTTTCTTTAGAATTCTTACTATTTTTGTACTATCGCTTTCATCGTACTCAACCCAACCCAACCCTGCCTGTCTGTTCGTCCGTCTGTCTGCCTGCTTCTGCTCTTGCTCTTTGTCTCCAAGAGAATGTAAGCACTACGTTTACTTTGTCTCTTAGAAAGTATAAACACCATTCCCCAAGAGAATTTAAGCACTACGTTTAACCATTCCTTTTGTAAAATTGTTTATTTTTTGTGTTGTGAGATGAGAATTTATCAAACTAACTTCAAATTATCAACTACGTTATTCAACAATAGACTGCCTGCTGCTGATAGTTGTTATCTAAAAGTACTTATTTATGTACCTTCTGCCTTATATTATTATGGTACAGTTATAACAACGTTATACGACAACCCTCGACATTCGTTAGCGATATTTAAAGCGAAGGTGTATCAAAGCTGAAAAAACCATGTCTAACGCATCATCCAGTTATAAAAACCATTCTAAGAAGGGTAAGGAAAGTGGCAGAGATCGTGATAAAAACAAAACAATAGCTTCAGAGTCTGGCGGATCAAGTCAGTGTGGTACCCCGCCGCTTGTGGATAAGGTCAGTACTTTTGTTTAATATTAATGATTTTCTTGTAAGTATAAAAATTAACTTGGCGCTACAGTTTAATTGTACTTACTCCTAAAATCCAAGCAAATTACGTTTTCTCTAACCAGCCCTTTTATGTACCAAATGAGTATATGTATTGTGGCAAATTAATATATTTAACTTGAAAAAGCTGGGACCAACTGCTCAACATGCCCTCCAAAGCACGGGAGCGCTCAGTTGAAATTGCCACTGGCGGTCACCCATCCAAATGATGACTATGTGGAACAGTGCTTAACTTTGTTGATCTTTTAAGAACGCTATGAAGCTACATCACAAGCGCTTCTTTAAAATATTATAATTAAAGAATTATATAATGATATAACTTAGTAGTTACCTTGTGTATTTTATAAAAGTACTAGTAGACCTGGCGCGGTATCATTCGCCTTATTTTTTCTCAATTTTTCACAGTTTAAACAGGTAAATTGGTCCAGCTGTTGTCGAGTTTTAGCTAGCCTAATGCCCAGCAACTCAATTTTTATTTAAAAGATGTTTGTATATCTTTTGTTGGTGATCCCAACATAAAATAAAAAATCATAAATAAATCGGTAAAATCTTTCAGGATGGTTGTACTTCGCAGGGTAAATTTGCAGGAGTAGGGCCTGAATCTATTATCTGTATATCTGACCAAGTTGGAATAGAGATTACTGCTGAAGCAGCTACTAATCTAGCTGAAGATGTCAGTTATAAACTCCGACAGATGATTAATGTAAGTATATTATATATCATTACTAGCTGTGCCTTGCGATTAAACAGTTTATAATCCCACAGGTCCCGGGGTTAAATAATAAATAATGCTGGACAATCCACACAACATCATCTAGACCCAAGTTAAGCAGAGCTTGTGTTACCTAATACCCAATAGAAATACCTCTGTGCTAATACCTAATACTAGTACCTAATAGTATAGGGGTAATACCTAATACCTAATAGTGTAGATAAGTCTATACTATTAGATATATTATAACTAACTGAACAAAATCTATATGAAATTTGGCACAGGCAAAGATTATGGTCTGGAATAGCATATATGGCGACCGATGTGGCGCGGCGATCGAAGGTCCGCCTGTAACGCAGGAGGTTGCGAGTTCGATTCTCGCCTTGAAACAAATGTTTGTACGATCTGTAAATACTTGTTCTGGGTTTTCTAGGTATTTTCTATGTATAATAAAGAATATCTATCTATGTATTATATTATATTAAGTATATCAGTCAGTCACCCATAACACAAGCTCTGCTTAGCTTGGGGCTAAATGATGCTGTGTGGATTGTCCAGCATTATAAATTTATTTATTTTCTTCTTCTTCGTTTATGGACTCTGGCATATTTGCCACAATTTCGCCATGTCAAGTAGATGAGTTTGATTGTCGCATGGCAACGTAAACAAACATTTTGAAAGAAATGACGTCTTTCAAAATTCCCTGGGAAAGCCTTTGACTAAATTACAAACCAACATTACCATTTCATTTAAATTATTTACACTTGTGCTAAACAAACAAGTTAGTTTTTTTTTTATGTCAGCAAGTGACAAGACAATCAAGGCGCCTGATGTTAAGCACCACGCCTGAATATTACAGATGCATTGCCACCCAAAGCTTAATGTTTTTAAGTGTTTGCGTGGCACTGGACTGCGCATAACACCCCGAGACATTTTTGTTAAGTCTCTTTCACCCAGTAATTTCATTTGCTACAGTGCCCTTCAAACCTGAACACAGAAATGCTTGCTTACTACTGCTTGGAGATTAAATAAACTGCCACCTTTACGCAATAAAAATCAAAATAAAACGAGAAAAATTTTTTTGTTGTTCTGACAAGATAGCCAAAGACAATCTTTATTTATTTTAATAAGCAACCTATCAATAAGCCAAAGATTCAGGTATACAGGGTCATTAATTATCAACCTGACAAACTTAAGGGATAGGTTACACACATAAAAAAAAATGTTCAAAGCAATAAGCTAAAAAATAATAAAAAAAATAAAATAATTAATAAACTAATTCAACAAAATACATCAGTTTTTGACTTAAACTCTGTTGACTATTAGAGTTCTCTGTGATAGAGCTCGTCCGGGGATGGACTACCACCATACCTATTTCTGCCGCCAAGCAGTAATGCACGCATTGCTGTGTTCCGGTGTGAAGGGTATGGTTTCCGGTGAAATTACTGGCACATGAGGCTTTCGATCTTAGCCTCAAGGAGGCAGGCAACCCGCGAGTGGGTATTACAAGCGTCCATAGGCTGCGGTAATCGCTTACCATCTTGTGGGCCGCACGCTTGGTTGCCATATCAGTTGTCATGTCAGTTGTATAAAAAAAAAAAATATATTAAATAGTTTTTCTCTCATTATAAAGATTATACTGTCAGATTATTTAAATGTATTGTATTGTACTTTAAGACTATTGCACTTCAAAGTGAATTGACGAAAAAATCAAGAGTGGACACTTGGGATGTAAATACAGCACTAACTCGGGCGGATACAAGCTCTTCCCTATGCACAGCTGCTTCACACTTCTCACAAGTAGGAGAAGAGAAAATATACTCTCATGTGGTGAGTTGATCATTTAAATTGATCTGTTGTTAGCTTTTAGAACTGATGCTCCAATCTAGGGCCTTAGACTCTTCAACGCAATGTCCAATTTTCGTACTTTTGGAACAAGATTGAATTTGGTTTTCATGAAATGTCATACATATTCCAATACTTGTCCAATACTGATCAGTTCAAGAGTAAGACCCCTGGTCCGGTTAAACCAGGAGGACGATTGCTTAACATGGTTGCAATCCAATTTCAATCAGCGAACGCGAAAAGATTTAAGTAATGAAAGATATGAGCGTGTAGACTAGTCAAAATGATCTGAAAAACATAAAAGCAATTTAATATCCTCCTCCATTATTCGTATTCCTCATATCTGAGGGTCGTGACCACCTCCGTTCATGATCCTCTCTTTGACGATGGTACGCCATCTTGTTCTGTCCTTAGCTACATGCAGGGCATCGTAGACAGATGTGTCCAGTGTGGTGCGAATCTGATCGGACCAACGCATTGGGCTACGACCTCGCGACCTTTTTCCTTCCACCTTGCCAGTAACCACAAGTTTTTCAAGGTTATCTCCGTCCTTTCTGGCAATGTGTCCGAAGAAGTCCAGAATTCGCTTGAGGCAGGTTGACGATAGCCTCGTTGTAATTTTTATTTGACTTAGAATAGAAACGTTGGTTCGATGCGCAGTCCATGGTATTCTAAGCATTCTTCTCCAACACCACATCTCGAAAGCGTCTATGCGTTTGCGGTCTGAAGCTTTCAGCGTCCAAGTCTCAGCCCCATAGAAGAAAATTGAAAAGACCAACGACCGAACTAGCCTTATTTTCGTTCTTAAAGAGATGTTTCGATCTTTCCACGTTTTATGGAGCTGTGACATGGCATTCTTGGCCATTCCTATTCTTCTCCTGACATCAGTTTCACAAGACCCGTCTCTGCTGATGTTAGAACCTAGATAGATGAAGTTATCCACAGTTTGCAGATTAAGTGCACCAGTAATATTCAGCTTGTTTGCACGATCTATCACCATCATCTTTGTTTTAGATCTGTTTATGGATAAGCCAAGATCATTACTGACACGCTCCATTCTGTTCAAAAGCCTAACCATTTCATCTTCACTGGCGGCTAGAAGAGTCGTGTCATCAGCGTATCGGAGGTTGGTGAGCTTAACTCCTCCAACACGCACTCCTCCATCCCATTCGTTACATGTTAGCTTCATGATGAATTCGCCGTATGCATTAAATAGTACAGGTGACAGAATGCATCCCTGTCGTACGCCTTTTCCAAATTTGAAGGGACGGGATACCACTTTGTCAATCTTGACTACGCCTTCGCTACTGCAGTATAGCGTCTGGAGCAGTGCAGATAAATGATTCGGCACTCCTAGTTCAGCTAGTACTTTCCACAAGGAGTTCCAGTTGACGCAATCAAACGCTTTGCTGTAATCAACAAAACACATAACAACTGGTGTGTTGTATTCGTAGGCTTTTTCGATGACTTGCCTGACATTCAATATTTGTTCCCTTGTGCCCTTTCCCTTCACGAACCCCGCCTGCTCTTGCGGTATCTGCCAGTCCAGGTAATGACGGATGCGTTTATTCAGTATGTGAAGCAGAATTTTGCTGGCATGCGATATAAGAGCAAGGGTACGGTAGTTGTCACATTGTTTTGTTGAACCTTTTTTATGAAGCGGGAGTATAGTTGATTGCGTCCAATCCTCTGGCCATTCCCCAGTAACCCATACGTTATTGCAGATTGCGTGTAGCGCTTCAATGCCAAAATCGCCAAGGGCTTTAAGTACCTCAGCTGTTATTGAGTCCGGACCAGGCGCCTTTTCGCCTTTTAGCATTTTGAGAGCTGATGTTACTTCAGACAGAAGAATATCTGGTTCTAAATCAAGGTCATCCCAAGACTGAAGATCATTGGATGTTTGGGCGGATCTGTATAGCTCTTCACAGTAACAGCGCCATCTTTCGACAACCTCATCCAACTGATGCAAGAGTCGTCCATTGGCATCTTCAATCATCCAGGACTTCGGCTTAAATTTCCTGGAGAGAAAACGAACTTTCTTAAAAAGATCCCCAGTTTGGTATTTCAAGGCATGTTGCTCTATGTCACAGCAGATGTCTACAATTCGTTTATTTTTGTCTTCTTTGCAACACGTATCTATTTTACGGCAAAGTGTGGAATATTCTTGAAATACTTCTGGATTTTGAAGACCCTTGATTTTAAGGTCTTTTCTTAGCTGAATAAGGGTCCAAGTGCGATCTGAAATCCAGCCCGACCTTTTAGATTCCGTATTCATTGTCTTACGTTTACGCATATCATGCAATGTGTCGCACACAAGGGCTTTCAGATGTTGCCAGTGTAAATTCGCAGCAGGAAACTCAGTAGGTGTTTCTTTTAGTTTACTCTCCATGGCTCGCTGGAATACTATTCTCTCCTCTGGATCCAGATGTTTAGGATATGTAGGAGGCCTCGTCTTTTTTGCTTTTAGACGAAGCGCAAAACTTGCTACGAGTAGGTTGTGATCTGTGCCGCATTCAGCACCAGGAAACGTTTTCACATTGTGAACAGACGATCTCCAGCGGGTATTTATCATCATGAAATCAATTTGGTTTCTATACCTATCGCCTGGAGATTTCCATGTGTAGAGGCGCCTTGGGTGATGCTGAAAACATGTATTGAGTATGGTTAGTTTCCTGCTATTACAAAAATCCAAAAGCTTCTCTCCACGTTCGTTCCTGACACCGAGTCCAAATTTCCCTACGATTTCCCGAAGGTGGTCATCAGCTGTGGTGTTTCCGACCTTCGCATTCCAGTCTCCTATGACCATGGTTATCTGACGGTTTGGTATTTCATTCATTACTTCCTCTAGTTTCCCATAGAAATTATCCAATTCTTCTTCAGTGGATTGAGAAGTGGGAGCGTATATTTGGATAATATTCAGCGTACATGGCTTTGTGTCCATTTTAAGCGAAATAATGCGATCAGATACTGGATTGTATCCCAGAACGTGCCCGTTTAGTTTGGCTGGAATTAAAATTCCAACCCCACCCAAACTTGAGTCTTCCGAGCCCGAAAAGTACATGGTGTTGCCTGCTGTGGTTAAAAAATGCCCATTTCCGCGCATATGAGTTTCACTTAGACCCAGTATGTTGAGTTTATGACACTCCATCTCTTTCTCTACGATGCTTAGTTTACCTGGTTTCAGTAAGCCTCTTACATTCCAGGTGCTGATACGATGGTGGGCTCGTATAGTTCTTTTCTTAGTGGTGGTGGACAGTACTTTGCTGCCGCTTTTTTGTTCTCCATTATTAGGAGCTTCGGTAACCAATTTCACACCATCCGGCCCGGGTACCGAATGGCGCCGAGTGTTAGTCGGATCGTCCAACAAATCGCATTCTCTTTGGTTCGTATTCATGATAGGGTGGTTTTCTTGGGAAATAAACACGGTGGGTTCCCATGTCCTTCCGCGTCAGTGTTCTAGAGGTTATTTAACCCTCTCGGTTACTGAAACCCGCTTCATGTGCATGTATTGGCCATGGCATATCAGGTTATTTGCCGCCGCCTGAGACTCGGCGTTGACCTTTTACGGTAGGTTTGGTCTCCCCTGACCAACCCTCCTCCTTTTGCATCCGGGCTTGGGACCGGCAACGGCGGAGTTCAATTAGCAATTTAATATACGCAGTTCGAATTATCATATTGTTGTAAGCACCCATGATGTTCAAAAATATCTTACTACTCATTATTTCATATTTATATGAGCAGTCAGGGTGTTCAAAATTATCTTAGACATAGAAACATCCAGCACATGTTGCACAGATCATGCAAACTTTTATTTCGTAGTGTGGATCGAACCCGCAACCTCCCGCTTCTCAACCGGGCACTCGCCCACCGCGCCCCCGTCGTCAAATCAAATAAAACCTTATTTGTTAAAATGACGCGGACAGATTGTTATGTATTGTATTACATTGTAGATAGTTATTTTTTTATTTTACATAGAAAAAACCTAAAACAAACGGAACAAATATTTGTAGATCGTACAAACATTTGTCCCAAGGCGGGAACCGATCCCGCAAGCTCCTGCGTTGCAGGCGGACCTTCACCCGCCGCGCCACATCGGTCGTCAGTCGTCACTGTACAATATAAGTATTGTACCTACATCCTTGTTAAAGAAATAAATTGAAATATTATAATAGCATAATATTCTATTTTCATTCCAGGAAGAGTTAATCAATGTGTGTGATCTAGCGCTGGCTCCACAGATGTTTGTTTATGCCTCTAACCCCACCCTGACCACTGAATGGATCACCGATGAAAAAAACCAGAACCACAGCAGCATTCACAGCAGTAACATAAGCGTGCAATTACAGAACTATTACACTAAAGTAGCCAGATGTAAGTCATCATGGTCACGACAGCCCTCTAATGTTCCCACAGCTGGGACACTGGCCTACTCTCAAGCGAGAGTGATTGGGTCTTAATCCACCACGCGGACCTAATGCGGATTGGTGGATGGCAAATGTCTTTCGAATTTTTAGTTCTTGGACATGCCGGTTTCCTCATGACGTTTTCCTTCACCGTATGAAAGCACTGGCATTGCGCACGTACATTATTCGAATAGAAAAATCCATTGGTGCATGACCGGATTCGAACCCACGACCTTAGGATCGGAAGGCGGGGTCACTACTACTAGACCACCAGTGCTCGCAGATGTATGTAAGTCTAACATAATATTATATCACATTGGAGTTAACAGTAAATCTACACTAATAACCATCAAATCAAATCTACAGACATTAAAACTTTTGAACAATTGAGACATGTATTTCAAGATATTTCAAGATATTTATTTGCACAAATAAGTGTTACAAAAGGTCTTAAAAGTAATATGGCACTTAGAACTTATTCAGGCATTATATGTAGGCTATGCTGGGCTGGGCTGTAATCACGCTTGCCCGAAATAATCCTTGGGATATCTTCGGCTCGATGCGCCTATAGCTCAATTGGTAGAGCACCCGCGTATGAAGTAGAATGCTGTGGGTTCAAGTCCCGCTTGGAATTAAATAATTTTTGGCATACTTATGTCTTTTGATGTTTGTTGAAGTGTTTTGATTATTCAAAAAAGACAACATACTCAACGCGTCATTGTCACTTCTTTTCTGTGTTTACACCATCTCAAACAATAATAATGTGGATATTTCAAAAATTGTCTGTCAAAGGTTCCTTAAAATATTATATAAAATTCCTACTTTCCTTCCTGCCCAAAGTACAAAAAGTTTTATGACATTCTTAAATGTGGATATTTAAAAAATTGTCTAAGGTATTTTTTTATACCACCAATGTGGCAAACAAGTATACGGCCCACCTGATGTTAAATGGTTACCGTAGCCTATGGACGCTTGAAATATCGAAAGAATCACTCGCGCGTTGCCGACCCTTTAAAAATGTCAAAACTCCTTTTTTGAAGAACCCCATATAACAGGTAGGTAGGTACTTATATTTATGAAATCTTTATTCCAGCAATATTGAACCTCAGAAAGAAACCAAAAGAAGTAGCAGTGCGTGATCTGATGACAAACACTAGGATCGGACCAATATTCCCTAACCTCTTCAACTTAGCCGTGTTAGTGTTGAACGATGATAACTTGACCGCACTGAATGTGCCTGACAAAAAGCCTTTGCAATATAACGTATTGGATATGGTTGACGCTTTGTGTTCAAACCCTTGTAGTTCCGATACTAATATACAACAGCAGGTAATCATTATCTTATTTAATTTTACTACTTTCGATTCCCGCCTCGGAATAAACGTTTGTACGATATGCAAATATTTGCTCCGGGTGTTTTGGGTATTTTCTATGTATAATAAAAAATATCTATGTATTGTATTAATTATATCAGTCATCTAGTACCAATAACACAAGCTCTGCCTATCTTGGGGCTAGATGATGCTGTGTGGATTGTCCAGCATTATCTATTTACATATTAACAAGCAATTTAATAATATACAATACTTTATTAGAAGTTATACAGTTTATTTCACATGGGGCTGATGGATTTGGTATTTTATTGATTTAGTTTACAGTTACTTATCGTAAAATAAATTGTGGTTAATTATTTGTATTTTATAACTTTGACATTGCCGAATAAATTATGCAAAAAAGGAAAAACAGAAATGTGTCAGCACCCTTCCCATGTGAAATAAACTTTAATGAATGACATGTAACTATTAGGTGCATTTTATCACCATGGTTACATGTAATTTATTATTACTCTTCTCATCATTGGTATCATCATCAACTAACAACTTTCTAATGATCACACTGCTGAGACACTGGCCTACTCTTGAGCGAGAGTGATTGGGTCTTAAATTCTTAATCCACCACGCAGACCCAATGCGGATTGGTGGATGCCTGTCCTTCGAATTTTTAGTTCTTGGATATGCCGGTTTCCTCACGATGACGATGTTTGCCTTCATCGTATGGGAGCACTGGCATTGCGCACGTTAATTTTTCAAATAGAAAATTCCATTGGCGCACAACCGGGTTCGAACCCACGGCCTTAGGATCGGAAGGCGGGGTCACTACCACTAGACCACCAGTGCTCTACATATTAATTTTTTTTAAAGGTATAATAATAAATCAATTTATTATTATTACCGTAAGTACGTACCTACTTACTTTTTTTGTTTTATACTACTAAAGCGGCAACTTAGCGTACGGCCCACTTGACGGTATGCGGTTACCGTAGCATATGTAAGCTTGCAACACCAGAGATATCACTTGCGTTTTGCCACTCTGAGACGTAGATCTAAAGTCTCATGTGCCAGTAACTCTCCGGAAACCATACCTTTCGAACTGAAACACAGCAACGCGAGCAGAATGGTGTCAGAAATAGTTATGGTGGTACTCTTCTATAAAGGTATAAATAAATTTACCTGGTGGTAGGACTCTTCAGCAAGAGTTCGTCTTGGTGGGTACCACCGCAGTGCCATATATTCTGCCCTCAAGCCCTAGTGTGCAGCATTACGTGTTGAGGTTTGATGGCACTGTAGTAGGCGAAATATACTACTTCGAATAATAACTACTTCTCAGAGTGATGAGCGCAGTGCAGTGCCACGCAGAACTTTAAAAACTTTTACTTATTACTGCGGATGAGTGCACGATTCTCGATTAAACCTCGGCGGATTTCATATTAATAATAAATATAAAGAAATGAATGCATACATTAAGCATTTCTTTATAATTATACTAATATTAAATAGTTACACATAATTAAATTATCAACAATAGAGGATTTTTTTATAGACTGTATAAAATATAGATTGCAACAACCTTTTAACAAAATAAGGTTCTCTCTTCCCTTAGCTAAGCATTATATGTATGGTAAGTGACATTTGTTATGATATTTGCAATATTAACTGGATTTCGACTCGTCTAACTTTTATTTTCAGTTTCAAAGACTGTATCCTGTGATAGTTTCTAATATTCTCGGAAACGGATCGATAGCTGAAAAAATGGTTTATGTACTCACGAAAATCACACGAACATGGCCTGCTTTCGTTACAATAGGTAATACTGCACTCATTTTATAATTATTATGTGGTTCTAAGGTGTGGAAGGTTTTTTTAGTTAGTCTATGCAGTCCCACTGCTGGAGTTATACTAATATAATGTGAAACATACAAAACAAACATAAAATATTCAGGCCAAAGGCTTGCCAATTTTCAGCTAAAAGCCGAATCATAAATTTGTACTGGAATAAACTACCAGAATCAGTGATAAGTGCTCCTTCAGTGAACTCTTTCAAAAACAGACTTGATAAACATTATAAATTAGTGCACTGATAAGATATAAACGCATCAGCTTAATAGCTGCCAGTGTATTAACAAATAATAATAATATGTGCGAGCTTATGTGTTAAAAACGTATAATTTTCCAGGTAAAAGCATTCTTTTCGAATACTTATCCCAAAGCACGAAGGATCGCCTCACGGGCCCCATGGTCAGGTGCGTGATGGCGCTGGGCCGGCGGGCGCTCTACGACTGCCTCAACAGCGATGACAACCTTGTGCATTTGGACGATTGCCTAATGGCCGAAAAGTGGACACAGCAACAGGCTGACCTTCGAGGAACAATGTTGGTCAGTGTTTTTATACAATAGAAAGGATAACTAATAATTGACCGGAAAAACTTTATCGATTTACTCGGGATTTTTAACACAAAATGTACAAAAAGAGGTACATGTATATTTTCTTTTATAAGTGGATCCGATTCCTTGAATATTATGCGCTAATGATGGAATACCCTGTATAAGTTCCAGTTGAGGGTCGAGACCTAGCGTGTAAAAACAGATGTAGGACTCAGTATAATCTAATTTTAATACTAGATGGGGGAATAAGATCCTGCCTGACGTCCCGCGTTGGGGTGTATTGTGCGTTGTCCCCCTGCTAACCTGACCCCAGCCAGCCCAACTCTAGAACGTCTTTAGTTCGATGGCAGCACTGTTCAACAACTGGTTGACAGGTTATTTTTTCGCAAACAGTCGTCGAGTTTATTCTTGAATGTGTTTATCGAAGTGGCAGTAACCACTTCTTCTGGAAGCTGTTGCCAGTTATGTCGACCACCCTGTTACTGAGGAAGTGTTGTGCATTGCCAAAACATTACTGGACGTGTCAAGATTTTAGCTACAAAAGAAAAAAAATAAGAGTAATCTTAAAGATTAAACCATAATTTTCCCCACAGGATGTATCTACTGTCTTATTAAGAGCTGAACCCACTACTTATTGCGAAGACTATGTCGGGTGCGATTATGTTCTATACGAAATGCTTGGCGACTCAATAGAACCACGACGGATCATATTCCCTATATCAAGTAAGCTTTCGCAATATTATATGTGTCATCATAATCATAATCCACTGAGCCATAGAGCTAGTTATCTAGCATTATTTCTATTTGACAGAAGAAACCAGCGCAGACGACGCAGACAAAATGGCAGACGACAACGTCTCATTCGCCCACCGTTCCTATATCCGACGGCTGAAGATCAGACTCATACCCACCTCCCCGCGCGTTCGGAACGGTATCCACAAGGAAACAGTGTTCGAACCCACGAGATTCTCCACTGACAAGTGTGTGAGACTCAAAATAAAAAACTGCAGAAATTTTCACGTCCCGAGAAGATACCGCACGCCTTACGTGCACACTAGTCATTCGAACCAAGTGGTAGTAGCCAGTGGATGCTTGCAAAGGTTCAAGTATAAGTTAAATAAACCTAATCCACCTCCTTATCTTGGAGCGCTGTTGTTGTAAGCTGAATATCTACCATGAACTGGAACCTCAGTGAAATGCCCCGCGTATTGTGCGCGCTGACTTTTCCTGTATACTTCTTGCGTCAGCTGCGGGAGAGTCAGTGAAGGGAAAGTACCCTAAATATTGAAGTCAATGAACAATACTTTTTGATTAAATGTGGGTACCTACCTAAGTTAAACGATGAATAGTTGAATGAAAGATAAATTATGATTTTATTTATAAACTGTTTTCTTTAAAGTAGTTATAAGCAATGTGGGTTATAAGGTAGGTCGCTGTCAGCAAGCGAGGCGAGACGCGCACTCATCTATAGAAATTTGCTTCGGAGCTTGCTGTTAGCGATTTATCTAGCTATAAAACAGGGCTGATTCCTGTTTCTTTTTTGCCTTTTGATTCTAAACCCTGCGACGAGGTTTGACGATCGATAAATATGTAGGCACGAGCGTTACTAATTTCGTATAACTTTACTATCAGATAATATTAATGATCAATTTAATAGACCTCATTTTAGGATCCATTCAGATAGGTCGTAGACCAAACACATTTCAACTTCCTTGTCGTTTCAACATGTTTCATTTCGGGGGTTTCATGGAGCACGTCAGAGATCAAACCTCTGACGTGCTCCATGAAACCCCCCTCGCATTGACTATGTTTTTCCTGTGGATTAGGCTGACTGAACTGATGGAGGATAAGTAAGAGGATAGTGTAGGTAGGTGCTTTACGACTTGGAAAAGCCTACTTTATCTAATCCTTTTTTTTACGGTGGGAAAAAATGCATTACGCATCCTCCTCGATTCGGGGAGAATAGAAGGTGAATGTCGGGCTCTCCGTCCGTTACTAATAAGATATCAGTAATTGACAGTATACCGAATAAAGACCCACTGTATCTTATGCGCTCGCTCACCTTAGTGCTAATGCATCGTTGAACCACTCATCACCAGATGATGTGTGGTGTGACTCGACGCTGCATCCGCACTTGATAAAGCCACGGGGTCCCGGTCGGATTCTACCGCGAGACCACACAGATATTAGTACTACGTAGCGAGACTATAACTAATCCCGTCCCACTGCGTCACTTCTGTGGATAAAAAGAGCCCTTCAATCTATTACGTAGGTAGGTATATGTTGAGTAGGTAGGTAAGGTAAACCGGTCAAAAGTTCTGCGAGTCAAGGGTTTATTACACTCACATTGTGGTCTTTGCACCTATTTTCGTACCCATCGTACATAACCATCATAAAATTATATCACAGCTTTTGACGAGCATGCGTCAGTCACCGCAAGGGGTTTTATTGTCTTGGATAGGTAGAAACTCCTTCAGACTTCGCTCGTATTTGTTATGTTATGCAGAATGTTGCCAAGTTATAATATTTCTTATTGGGATTACCTACCTACTTTGCATAGTAATGGTGTGGTTTACTTATTTAGGTAGGAACCAAGGAATTTAGGTCTAAACTACGTAGGTAACTGGAAGGCTCACTGATAAATAAACCGCGGTCCTTAAGAGGCTAAATATTAAGGTGTCTCTTTCTATAGGGCGACCATAATTTAGGAACAAAACTGGTAAATTTTTTGAATCCGACAATTTATTGCACTAAAAATAATTCAATTTTATTTGAATTTTATAGTACAGTCAGAAATAGCATAATACTTGGGCAATACTTACACCTACTGAGAATATTGATCACTGTTTGAAAAACGGTAGATATTAATTAATACTATTGAATAAGAAATACATTTCTATCTTACTTTCTCTTGGTTGCTTGTTTATATTGCATGGAATGTAATATATTATGTATGTCAGCTCATTACTGTTTTATTAAATAAAAACCATTTTTTTTTAAAACCGTAGGTTGCTTTCCTAAAGATAAATGATCAAGATAAGATTCTGAATGGATTTGTTATACTTAGGTACTACTTGATTCTGACTTATAAATTAAACTTATAACTTTCCCAAGAAAGTAAGGTGCTGTGACGCTGTACGATTTGTTACTCAGTTGGCAAACAAAAAATGCAAGTTTATACAAAATCATTTTTTATATTATATTATATTATATTATTATATATTATATTTTTTTATATTATTTATAGAAACAAAAAAAAAACAATACCGTCTACCTACTAAATAATATATCTTGCGCATTTTCTGTCTTCTAACGACCTCCGATAATCTTTAAAGTCTTGTGCTTTCCACAAATTGTCAAATAGTTATGAGTTAAACTATAGCACACTTGGACAAGTTTCCAGAAATTTGCAATAGCTCCCTATATTATTTTTAAATTTTTTGTTAGCAGGCAATCTGTAACACAATAATTATTAAATAGCAAACATAAAAACGTCTAAAAATAAAACACTTACATTACAATGAATATCCTGAAACTTAATAAAATGAAATAAAATAGACACCCTTACACTCATCGGTTACAGTTGTGTGAAAGGGAGAAAGCGACTAAATAATGATGTCTAGACCGTTTTTGCATAAACCCATAAACCTAGATTGAATTATAAAAAAACGTTATGCGGTCATGATAAGGTTGAAAATCCTTTGTACTTTAAATGTCGAGTGAGCCTTTCAGTTAAATATTTTAAAACATCCTTGGTAGTAAGATATTTTGAACACCATGATGATTCGAACTGCGATTATCAAATCGCTTTTATGTATTTCAGATTATTTTGACTAGGTACTCTAGACGCTCATATCAATTTGACGCTGACTGTACCTACCTAGTTCAGGTTTAAGAATATTTATTTCTCAATAAGAATAACTTCACTTACATGAGAATTTCTTAAAACTAACGCATAACATTTGCTGGGCTTTCGTAGGTACACTAAATGTAATAAATACTAAAACTAAGATAAAACTACTTATACAAAACAAACAGATAAAATAAATTGTTAGTACCTAACAAATATGATTATTAAAATAATGACGGTAGGTAGTCTATAAATACTTAGCATAAAATCGAATATCGAACTACACAGAGTAAGCTCAACTGGAAGTGGCTTGAATGTTCTTAGTGCAAAAATGCGTCAGGTAAACAACTAAATATCCCGTTTATAGAGAAAATCAATTCGTTTTAGATATTATCTTGAAAACATGTGGTTGTATGGCGTCCACGTCGTCGGGACGGTCGAGACTTTAGTCGGATGAAGATAATATTTTGCGGTCAGGGTAAAAATAGAGAAAGCACCGTGAGAACGTTCAACTGGATTCGATCGATGCTCGCTGAACCTGATTATGCCATACAACTACAGTAGTGTACTTAGGGATGCATTTAGGTCATACCTACCTACCTACCCACTTACCCGTCATTTTTAAATTTACTTAGAGAGCGCGCCGACCATCACCTGTGGCGCCACGTGATGGTTTGCGGCGGACCCGTATTGTTCCAGTGCTTAGGAATTTATATGATTTCAAATAGTAAAATGGCGGTCACTAGTCTATATCTATAGGTACCACACAACTTCTGTGATCTATAGTAATAATACTTATTGAGAGAAGATTTGAATTTTTGTATTTTTGTTTGTTACTTAACTCAAAAACTACTGGTCCCATTTCAAATATTATTTCACCATTAGAATGCTACATTATCCCTGAGTAATATAGGCTATTTTTTATTTTAGAAATTAATAGTGATCCCTACTAAAGCATCAAGAATGTAACCCAAGTCAAGGTGTAAATAAATTGGCTATAAAATGTTTTTCATCGCATGCGCTGCGGAAACTATTGATGATAGAACAAAAAAATGTTCACATTCGATATCTACAAAAAAGCCAGCGATACCACTATACTACTTTTTTACATATTAAAAATTAAATTCATGCATGATGTGAAGATTTTTACAATTTTATAATATTATGTCACCAAGACTAAGAATTAATAACACATTCGATCTAAGTACTGTAATACCGTAAAAACTGTCATATTATAATTTTTCGTAATCTTAAAAAGTCACTCTAGATAAGTATGTAAAGAAAGAAAGAAAGTTTTAAATGTAGCTTTGATTTGAGCACTGCTACAATGTTTATTAGGTACCTAGTAGGTAAGTATAAGTAATCTATTTGAAACGACTTACCCGGCGCCAGACTCTATCAAAACACAGAGCTGATACAGTCTCATTTCAATAAATATATTAATTAGAATGGATTTTATCTTGCAATGAAGCCGTAAAATCAGCGAGTAAATGATTTCACCTTGTTAATTAAGAGCGAAGTTATTTATGTTTTCTTTATTGTTAAGTAACGTGTTATGGCTATTTCTGTAAATGTTGAGTTTTACCTACTTACGTGTTTTGTAACTTAAAAGTCAATGCTGCAATACCTGCTCGATTGCTTTGTTCCGGTTCGAAGTATATAGTTTCCGGTAAGGAATACTTAGACTTCCTTGGTTTTCGGTGAAATTACGGGCACATGATACTTTAGATCTACGTCTCAGAGTCGCAAAAAGTGATATCATTTATTCTGATGTTGCAGAGCGTAGGTACTAAGGCTACAGTAACCGCTAAACATTTAGCGGGCCGTACGCTTGGTTGCCACTAGGGCTTGCAAATATTCGAAAATTTAGATATTCGAATATTCGATTTTTTTCGGGTACTATTCGAATTATTCGAATATTATTCGAATAATAAAAAATAACTATGTTTTTTATATAATCACATCTGCTTTTATTCTTATGTGTTATTTGCCAAAACAAATTAAAATTAACAGATGGTTGTGAAGCCGTAACGAGGCATTGACGATTTACAGGCACAATCAACCACAAATTCTTAGTAAAAAAAACAGTCTTTAAAATCTAGGTGAATAGGTATTTTAACAACTTATTTTAACAGGTGCGACAGAGATAACAATATTTCTCGCTAGTACGACCCCACTATAATAATAAAGCAATTCGGGAGTTCCCCGAGTTACCCATACACGGCGACTCACAGAGCACGATAAAAACCTTACTTGCCATGTTGTTTACTCGAACGACGTTACCCACATTGTTTTATATAGTTTGTTACAATACACATCAGAGTATTTGAGTAGTGAGTTTGATAAAGATTATAATATCCCAAAAATTATTTTGCCTCAAGCGGGATTTGAACCCGCAACCACCGCTTGATACGCGGGCGCTCTACCAATTGAGCTATCGAGACATATCTCGCTTGGACGAAATAATCATTGGGATGTCTTCGGCTCGAAGCGCCGATAGCTCCACCTACAGGGGAAACGTTGCAGTTATCCAAGCCTGTTCAATGACTATTATGATTAATTTAAATTAATGATGGGATATTATAATCGTTAGTATTCCCTTAGTGTGATGGTTAACACTATAAAAACAAAAATAACCAAGTGAGTTTGATGTTTTTGTTTTTAATCGAATATTCGAATATTGCAATTTAAGTATTCGAATATTCAACCTAATATAATATTCGAATTATTCGAATATTCGAATATTCGAATGCAAGCCCTAGTTGCCACTATAGTGGTGAGTATATAAAAAAACTGATATGAGTATTACTTTAAAATAATTAAGTAAATACCATTGTTGATTATATGTTAATTTGTTGTGAAGTTATTTTGTTTATTTTTGCTGCCAAGTGTAGTTTTAATTAATAGCCAAATAAAAGTGTGTAAGTATAATAAGTAAGTACCTTTTATCTATTATTTTACTAACGCTTTTTTTAGTTGACTGTAGTGGTGCGAGTTGCAGAACGAGGAGTACCTATAGCTTTTTTAACGATTTGTCAACTTACACCAGTTGGGACAAGATTTATAGTGTGAGTTGACGAACGACTCTATGATTGATACACCTAGGTATGCCTTGCCTACCTCTTGAGCAAAAAGATTGCCGTCATGTTTTGTCATTGTCGCATCATATCGTGCGTGGTGGCGGTATCATAAAAGGTTTCACGCGTCTCGTGATACAATAATTATTATGACTAAGCCGAGGAAATAAACTAACATGCCTATTAAAATAATGCTTATTATGATTTATATCCATTAATAGCTGTGATATAATATTACAGTGTCATGGAGTGTGACGCAAGCTTGCTAGTAGGTAGGTACCTACCTAGATCTGTAGATCAATCTCGGCTTATAAATCTAATCTCAGATAAGTAGTACCTACTTATTGTAGTTTCAAAGCTCGCTTTTTGTGTATTGATACACTGTGTATCAGTATCACTAGATACATAGTATAAACAAAATCGCTTTCCGCTGTCTGTCTGTCCTTAAGTACCTATGCTTAAATTTTCAAAACTACGCAACGGATTTTGATGCGGTTTCCTTTAGTTATCAAGTTACTAAATTTGGGAATCTTCACCTTAGTATTTTTGAAGAACGATTTCAGCAAATAATAGCCTACTAAATTGCATTTTTTTTGTGTTATTATGAAAGCTTAGAGTCCCTGAATGTTTCTAAGAACGCTTACAAATCATGGATTATGTTTTTTAGAATTTATAATTTTATGTTGAAAATTCAATTGTGACACGAATTCGTCACTTTTCATAAAAAAAAAATACACCAATGCTAGGAAGTAGATTTTTATATTATGCTTGATTGTACAACTCATTGAGGTTATTTTTTGTTCGGACACCACCTATATGAGAAGCTAATTATTTATAAGTAATAAATAAGTAACTGTTTTCCAGCACAGGGGCATTTGCGTGTTTTACTCCGGCCGGTGCGGGCGCCGCTCTGGAGGCGGCCGGCGCGGCGGCGGCGGCAGTGGCCGTGTATTAGTCGTTCCCGTTATTAAACACCCTCCAGTGAAGTGTCGAATCATAATAGTTAGGTACACGAGTAACTAACTATTATGATTCGACACTTGACTTCACAAATACGGATTTAGGTAAGTAGTCTACTACCACCTACCAAACGACACAAAATATTATATATTTTTCAACACACTTGGTTATAAAGTGGCTCTATGGTCATCGCAATTAGGCACAGAATGACACCCATAATCAAACTATGACTTTTTCATTGCTATAACTCACTAGTGAGTTATATATTTTTTTTGTTATTTTTCAACACACTTGCTTTTATAGTGGCTCTATAGTCATTGCAATTAGGCACAGAATGACACCCATAATCAAACTATGACTTTTTCATTGCTATAACTCACTAGTGAGTTATAGATTTTTTTTTGTTATTTTATTATGTGTTTTTTTGTTATTTTATTCACAAGTGTGTAGAAAAACGTCGTATGATACACGTGTGTATTGATGATTACCGTCCTCGGCTATCTTAAGACCCTCGCCTACGGTGTGCCTACGGCTCGGGTCAAGCACTCACGCCCTACGAACAAAGAAAACATAAATTGAAACGGCCGCTTTTTTGAAGTTTTTTTTGATTTTGAAAACTATGCGTAGAATGACCCTCTTTCGGGATACCATACAACTATGGGGCACAATGTATAGGTAGTTAATTGTCGTAGAGTGAATGGCAAATCACTTGGAATAAAATATTGAAGTCAGTTTGTTACACATTTCGGTGTCATACAATTTGTTAAATTTAGTTCGTGTCTAGGCGCGGTGCGGGCTGCGCTTTGATGGATTATTAAAGGAAACTGATCACAATAATAGGCCTGCGCATGGTAACAAATAACACTATTAGATTATATTAATATTATTAACATACCTAAAGTCATATTTATGGTGGTACAAACATAGATGTCAAAAAGAAAAAAATATATTCCTCAGATCCAAGGGTATCCAAAAATACCCCATGTTACTTATTATGTTCCCCGATTTTTAGTATTTTTCGGGACATATTTTTTAACGTGTTTAACGTTTTTTTTTGAGAATGTTTGAACTTTTGAAAATCTGTTTCATTCAAAATGAAACAGATTTTTTAAGAACATACCCACAAACCATGGAGTAAATTAAAATCTAAAAACCTTCTACCTACATGTTGAAAATTCCATTTTGACTCTCTCAAAAAAAACACAAAGTCACTTTAGATCAAAACTTATGTAACTTGCACTAATGTTAGGAAATTGATTATTTTTTAGATGACTTCCTTGCAGGTTTTTTTACTTTTTGACGTCTTTGTTTTGACCACCTATGTAGTGTTACTTATTATAGGTACTTAGTAATAATCAATACGCTCTATAATCAAACTCTAAATCCATTAGATACATCTAGGGTTTCAGAGCTCATACTAAAATTAAATTAAAAAGGACTTGAAATCTTTTACAAAATTACTCAGTTATGTATCTATTACTTACTTTTAAACGATTTTTTGTTTTAATTTATTGATATAATGGTGGAATGTTATCTGATAACTTAATAGCTCACGAGCGAGATAACAGCGTCCGTTTAACACGTTTCTGTTACAAAATAAATCATGACGTGTTAAAATATACTTATTTATATTTAAATAATTACGTTACCGACTGACTGTCTGACAGACTGATAAATAACGTAGGTACAGCCTGAACAATTAGATATAATTTAGAGCGAGTGTTCCTTTTTTTTGATTTAGGTATACTTACTATTTTTTTTGTGTTTTTTTATTAGCATAACATAGACAGGAAAGTTTTTATATTCATTCAAATAAAAATTGTGTTACTGGCACCCCAGAATTAGTTACTGGCATATTTGGTTTCAGTTATTGGCCGAGCATTTTTTTACGAAACACGGCAGATTATAGTATTTTTTTTTAAGAAATACAAGGAACATAATTATCGAGGTCTTAGCGCTCTGATATAAACGAACTTTTCGAAGCCTTTGTATAAATAATTAAAGTATAAAGTTCACCAAACAAAATGTATTAGTATCGGTTTCGGCACAAGTTTATCTAAGGCAATCGGATCTTGAACTGATCTCTGCATGCGGTGGTTACTCAACTGGCCCTCTATGCTGTGCTCTTCAGCAAACGTCAGATTGAGTTTTTGCATTGAACCGATTGACCAAAAACTAACTAGGGTAAAAGCACCAGTTATTAGCTACTTAAGCGCCTTGGTCAATTTAAATTGGTATAGTTTCTTTAGGCGTCATCCAAATGATGTTTTTATGGTGTTAGTGGAGACGGAAAAAGTTCTAGTATCATTTTAATAACAATAAAAATAATTAACATTGCTTATAAAGTTATAATATTCATTCAAATAAAAATTGTGTTACTGGCACCCCAGAATTAGTTACTGTCATGTTTGGTTTCAGTTATTGGCTGTAGCATTTTTTACGAAACACAGCAGATTATAGTCATTTTTTTAAGAAATACAAGGAACATAATTATCGAGTTCTTAGCTCTGGTATAAACAAACATTTCGAAGCCCTTGTATAAATAATTACAGTATAAAGTTCACCAGACAAACTGAATTAGTATCGGTTTCGGCACAAGTTTATTTCAGGCCATCGGATCTTGAACTGATCTCTGCATGCGGTGGTTACTCAACTGGGCATTTATGCTGTGCTCTTCAGCAAACGTCAGATTGGCGGAAGAAGGCCATTTTCGCCAAATTTGACAAATTATAAATAGAATTCGTAGGTGACTGGCGGTGATGTACATGTATAGCCAGTAACTTAAAACTTAGTTTTTTTCGTTTCTGTTATTGGCTATACCATAATTTAATGTTTTAAAGTAAAAAAATAATAAAATACATTTAAATTTCATTCGAATTGTAGTCAAACACAATCCTTACCTTTTTCACAACAAAACCCTACCATTATTCGAAAGGTGGTACAAATCAGCACAAATATTAAAGCTAAATATGTAAACAATTCTCTAGAATGAAGGGAGATATCGTACTTAGCATCAGTATCTTTTAGGAAGTGTTTGAGTATGAAGTAGCCAATAACTACTGCCAGCCAATAACTCATTCATTTACCCCCATGTCAAAAGTTTTCAAAAAGTCAAGAGTTTTAATATGTTCGTAAGCTTAGAACAGAGAGAATTTAAGCACTACGTTTAGTTTAGAATATAAACTATTGTTGATAAAGTATAGTTGTATTAGTTGGTTTAGTTACGTTCAGCTGGTTAAGTCTAGACTTTTCCTAAATATGGATTTGCTAACAGTTGATAGAAGAAATGACTGCAGACTGTCAGAAAATCAAGCGAAAATGCTTGAAGCATTTATTTACTGTAAGCGATGGAAAGTAAGTAGGTATTTGGAATACGTCCATGCTGTGACTGTCAGCAGCCATTCACAAACTGTGAGTCTCTACCTGCCAGCAGAGGGTAAAGTATTGCCGAAACGAGTATCACTCATCGAAAAATTAGTATTTTACTCGATGTCTCCATTCAATATTTTGATGTGTGCACATATTTTTGTTACAAATCTAGATTATGACCGTAGTTTTGAATGTTTATTTTGCTGTGGTTGTAACGTGTTATGGGCATGATAATAAAAAAAATATTTTTTTGTATCAATCGATGATGAGTACCGGTTATTCAGCGTTCTATTGTATCTTGCTAGTTAATAAATTCCTATAATGAATGAGCTTAGCTTATATTACATACCTATGACCTAGGTTACGTTATCGGAAAACTTTGTTGCGAACCTACGTACTTAAGTACCTACCTACGTAAGAGTCATGATGGCCAACTCTGATGACGGAGTAGGTAGGTAAAAAGACTTTGTCATGGCCCGACTGCCCTCCGAATAGCCACAAGAGTAATATTACTCAATATTACTCTATGGAATAGCCTCCGAAGCACGGAAGCGCTCAGTTGAAATTGCCACTGGCGGCGGTCAGTCCAGTTACGTCGAGACTTCGAGAGCGCTTCTTTATAAATAACGATGAAGTAAAACATAATATTCTTGTTTACGATCTACATTTTCTTCTGTACCTTCTTGCGCACTTCAATACTTAGGTATAGGTCTCACAACGGATCTCGGCCGTAGTGAAATTAGCCGTTTCGATGCGCCATGGAGCTTTTTCAAAATAAATTGTCTTTGCGCATCACAAACGGCTAACTTCACGGAAGCCTAGATCCTCACAACGGATCTCGGCCGTAGTGAAATTAGCCGTTTCGATGCGCAATGGAGCTTTTTCAAAATAAATTGTCTTTGCGCATCACAAACGGCTAACTTCACGGAAGCCTAGATCCGCTGTGCGAACTATACCTACCTACTTCCCTCAATTTGGGATGTTACGTCATGTTACCCAAAGCTCAAATGACGTCACAATATAAAATCAGATAAATTCACTGTTGAATCATACCTATATTACATTAACATAACTGAACCGATATCAATGCGACCAAATTTTTTCTCGCCGTCCAAATTAGTAGTCCAAAAAACATTAGACAAAAAATAAGTATGCTCTCTTTTAAATTGGTACACGTGTTAAATGCCGTCATTTATGGAAGAAAAACAATGATGATATCATCGACAAAAATTGTTAACACTTAGTTATCTTAGCTCAAAGATTTGTCGATTGCGACACGCACACGCGTCATCTTTCCTATACCTACCTACCTACCTAGTTATTAACTTTAACCTCTGCAGGGATTTTTGAATTTTTCTACCCTTTGTAATTTTCGGTTTATAGTATACCTACCAACCTACCTACTATAATAAAACATTGCAAATTAAAATTAAATTGCAAATATTTGATGAGTTATAGAGACTTATTGAATAGCGATTACCAATAAATTCACTCACTGACCATCTAATAACTAACAAAAAAATTCTAATGTCAATGTACTCGTAGGTACTTATTATTAATTTTTTCTATTAACTTCTATTCTATAGAACAAGTAGGACAGTTTTCGTATCAACGCAATTTCAAAAGCAATTTTCTGGTCAAAAAAAGTTAACAGTTCTATGACGACACAGTCCTATAGAACTAAGTAATTGAAGTAGTAGGTACCCGTACATATTGGGAGCGGTATTAAAGAATATAGATTATTTAGCTAGATTCAACTTCGATAATCCAACTCGAATGGGCAGCGTTCGGTAAGTTACGGTATATTCATTCTCGTCACAGATACCGCAGAGCGTGTTTATTCTAAGCCTCTATGACAAAAGTCTATAATCAGTGCGTGTTGCCAGTAATGGCACTTTTATTTTTTTAAACAACTGAAGTGGCAACCAAGCGTACGGCCCACAAGATGGTAAGCGGTTACGCTTGCAATACCAGAGGTATCACTCGCGGGTTGCCACCTTGAGGCTAAGATCGAAAGCCTCATGTGCCAGTAATTTCACCGGAAACCATACCCTTCACACCGGAACACAGCAATGCGAGCATTACTGCTTGGCACTGAGAGTAGTCGTTATCTATTGGTCTTATTCAACAATTCAAAGTCGCTCAACGAGCTATGGAAAGAGCTACCTAATATGGTTGGAGTTTTAAGACGCAATCGAATCCGTACTAAGGAGATCCGTAGAAGAATCACGGTCACCGACATAGCTCTTAGAATAAGTAGGTACAGTCAGCAAAAAATGTGGTCTACCACCCTAAGGTTGAGATTCATTTGAACGTCATAGATTTCACCTGCTAAGTTGAAGTGGCAGTGGCACAAGAGTAATAGCAGTGTTCAGGTCATCATAGCTATAATACAGGGTCATTCATTATCAACATGACAAATTTAAGGTTCCACACATAAAAAAAAACAATGTAGGTACCTACCTGTTTTTTTTTCAGTATATTTTCTCTTAAAAATCTTGAGTATTATTGGAAATCGCGTAATAACAAATTATTCGAGCACGCGAGCTCCGTAGCGGTTATAGAGGGGTCATTGACACGCGCAGGTCATTGACGCGTGGGTTATTGATACGCGGTTCATTGATGCGCGTGTCATTGACAAGCTCCCCGCGCTCCCCCTTCGATTTCCAACAAGGATAATTAATAATTGATCAGAAAAACGTGTTCGATTTATTCGAGATTTTTCAGACAAAAAAAGTTGTAAAAAAAAGTACCTACATGATACTTTTTTTGTGTGTGGAACATATTCCTTGAATATTGCGCACTAATCAAAGACCGGTTCTGCGAGTTCGGAGTGGTCATCGGTTACCACGTAAAATAAAGTGTAGGGCAGCCCCCCACGCGATGATCCGATGACATTAAAGCGGTCGCAGGAAGTCGGTGGATGGTGAAGGCTCAAAATCGCTCGTCGTGGCGCTCTTTCGGGGAATTTATGTCCAGTGGATGTCTATCGGCTGATATGATGATGATGAATTATGCCCTATCAATATTTCAGGTTGATTATGCAGACTGCATATTAGTCAACACATCGACATCTGGCAGCACTGGTCTACGTCACGTAACGTAACACGTATTAATTATTAAATGATCAAGGGAGCTTTGCGATTATTATTATATCTTATATGTGAAGCTCGATTTTGAATTTCTCTAGATTGATACAAAATAGTTTGGTATTACAATACAAATCCCCTGCCCAGTATGTTGTGAATACTTAGACTATTCCTTTTAAAAATATGACTGTCTTTATAAATATCATTCAGGATTTCTTTGTTTGTACTTGAGTAGGTTAGTAGGTTCTTGAAAACTTACCTTACCATAAAATTAATTATGTATGTACCTTACCTTAAAAGTGAACGAGGTAAAGATTATAATAATATTGAAAAAAAAAACATAGCAGGTAGGTACCTAGTTACCAACTTAATGCCTTTACCCATTTATCTTAGTTTTGACTCAACAAGATAACCGTTATTTATTATGGTGATTAAATCCTGCTCCTACACTGCGTATTTAACTTATAATAATCAATCATTTAAGTGCTACTTGATTCAAGATAAGCAAAGCGCGACCAGTCAGTCACACACAGTTACCAGTAATATAATAATTAATAACATAATACAAACTTACCATAAGGGTGTGTCGCCCGCCATTAATCTAGTTTAAATTATTGACGAAAGAAAACAACTAGGTAAGGTAAGTAGGTACCTACTTGTGTAATCATACAGGTCCAAACATAGACGTCAATAAGAAAAAATAGATTCCTCAGATCCAGGAGTATCCGAAAATACCCCAGTGCCCCAATTTTTCGTATTTTTCGAGTTATGATTTATGTTTATTACGGAACGTTTGAAACTGATAAAACAAATTTGAGGATTTTTTCCAGATTTGTTTTTGTAAAATTAAGTATTTCAATGAGTTGTACCTACAATCATGCATAAAATAATTAACTGCCTAGCATTAGTGCAAGTTACAAATGTTTTGATGAAAAGTGACGAATTTGTGTTTGAGAAAGTCAAAGTTGAAAAAATCGAAAAACCAAATGTAGATCGGATTGCCGTTTTCCCGCCTATTTTGTTTTTTTTCTGTGGCCGGCCAGATAAATAATGGCTGAACCATTATTTTTCATTTTCATCATTGAAAAAATGGTAAATGTTTTGCCCAAATCTATGTTATTTTAAAGAAATTATTGAAACTAAATTACAATAAAGTTATTTAAAAAAAATCTTTATTCAATCAATACTTAACTTTATGTTATTTCAATTTTACATCGTACTGTCAGTTGAAAGCGATATTCCCTAGGGATAAAAAGTATTACCCTACTTTCAGAGTATGAGTACCTAATGAAAAATATTTATAAAAAATAAAAATATCTATTCTATGTAAAGCTCTACGCCTGACCATAGCTGCAGTGACACTAAAAACGACAACCATATTATTAGCATTTTCTCAAAACTTATTTTGTATAGCACCTAGCAAAAACTAGATAGGTGCACTCACCTGCTCTAAATATCTTTAATTTTCAGGGGTTTTTTAACTAATTTACGAGCAAAGCGAGCCGTAAAACATTTTGGGTATTGAACTTGTTGAACCGTGAAACACAGAGCAATTAGGTACTATATACACTCGCGACGCGGGTACACTAGTATTCTATGACTTTATATACCTAATAGATGTTGGTCATTTATTCTGCGCCCCTTCAAAGTCTGCGCCCAACATTCATGACTACACCAGTATGACTTTGTATAATAGTGTTGTTTGTAGTCATGGTCCGGTCATTTCTGCGCCCCCCAAGGTATGCACTCTGTGTCTGGGCACCGCCGGCGCCGGCACTGCTCTATTTACGGCATTGCTGAAAATAAGGAAAGGTTCTCAGAAACCTACCTCTGGTGCATGTCAAATTCGGGAAAGAAATTTTGAATATTATATTTTTACCAAGGCACTGTCATAATAACAAATCAATAAATAAACATAGGTGTAGATTGATAGACTGACCTCCATAAAATTAATAATAAACTTAATTTTAATATTTATTCTTGTTTTCCTTTTTATCTTCAGCAAGCTTAATTTAGTTGCAATATTCGAAAACTTATAAATGGTCTATAGCTGTATCTTTACATTACTAATGTTTTGTTTTTAATGATTGTTTGTTTTCCTGTGATATAAAAATAAAAATAAAATAAAATAATTCACGACACCCTTAGCGACGGTTGTGAGAGAGCGCGGGCGCATAAAATGGAAACGCATAGCAGAGATATACTCGTACATTCATACTCTACTTAGTGTTTTATAGGTGTGATGTATTTTAAAATCTATTTTTCAGCCAAAGGAGGATTGAGTGCATTAGACAGAAGCGCAAGTACGACGCAATTTGTAAAACCGGAATCCTTCGTCGCATTTAGAATGCTTTTGTAATGCTGCATGCCTGTGATTTGTTATGCTAAATCTAAGTGAGCATAAATGTCTTGACATAATGACACAGAAGAACAACTAAATTACTGGTATAATAATAACGTATGTTAGTAATGAATTAGTGAACGTGTAAAATACCGCAGACAATAATTATGCAGATGTAAAGGACCGAGGAACATCATCCGTCTATTTCTACACGTGATGCCCGTGTCCGATTCTAAAAACTACTTTGCAATGAAAATCCTCATTCTCTATCAGATAAAATAGTTCCAAGACCCATACACCTAGATAAGCTACATATCTCATTTAATTTTTAACTTGTAACAACACAATACCCAATTAGAAACCACGTCAATTGTCCATGTTAGGTAGGTAGATACTGCCAGTGATTGTGCCTGCGTCATTTTTAATTGATCAGTCCCTTTTAATCAAATTGAGCAAGTGTCATGCATGATGGTTGCCTAATAAATGAACTTGAAAACATTTTACCTGCTGGGCTAGCATATAGGAACTGTAGACAACGTATATCTACGAAAGTATAGAGAAAAATGTATTTCTTTCAAAGAAATGGTGATTTGATGGTAATAAGCCACTCGCACCAAATTACATCTATTTTAAGGCACGACAGAATAATAATTAACACGGCCAAGTAGGTCCGGAATAAGAGAAAAATTCAGTTATTTGCTGGTTTTACAAAACTAGACTATTAATAAAAAAACTGAATTTGTGACCGATTAAATAGTTATAACCTACCAGCTTTTTCAAAGGCCATGACAGAGGCCTTCAGGCGGCCTAAAAACTCCGTCACCAGAGTTGACTGACTGACTCCATACGAGCTGCTGCTGCTGTTACTCATCATAGTCGTAATCATCTTGAAATACCATAGGGTTCCTGAGATCCAGATCAAAACCTGCGGGAAACAACTAATATTTTTCATGTTTTCATCGAGCACTTTTAGATTATGAAGAAAAAAAGTAAAATTTTAATATTTCTTAAACATTTGACTTGAACCTGGAATAGTTACTGAGTTCTAATATATAGATTTTTGCGACTTTTATAGCGCTATGGCGCGTTCTTAGTTTGGTCACAACACCTAACATGTTTGGTGTAAAAATTAAGTTAGTATCTTATCTACTTAAGTAAGTACTTAAAATGTTTCTGTGTCAGACAAAAATGTGGCACAAAGCTTGCAAGCAATTAGTTCATTATTTCACGCCTCGCACCTAAGTATTAGATATCACGCGATCCTAAAAAACTCAGGGGAAATTGCAAGTTTTTTCTCACGCCGTTGCCGCGCGGATATCGTCGTGTAATATCTATAGGCAGCAGCAGCGGTCGTATACGTAACAGCAAACGATGAAAGATGATGAAAAACGCGCCTCTGTAGGCTCTGTAGCGCGGTAGCGCCGCGCTACAGAGCCTACAGAGGCGCGTAACAAAATCTGGCGCTACTTTAGTATCGCCACTTTAGCTGTTTTTGATTGTTTTTGACACACAATTGAAGTGTCGAGAATCATAAAACTGCACCTAATCCCATACTATAACCATTATGACGATGGAGTTCCAATTTCAAAGATCGTGGTGTACGACATGACCTTGAGTTAGACACTGTTTTTGGTTTTTCTAATTATAGGTACCTAATATACATAATTAACTATTATGACAGCGATCTTACTCATGGTACTGACCGAGCTGCATGGCACGGTGTGTGAAACTTGCAATCACCCTTCGGATATCTTAATTGGTTTCTTTCAATAACGGCTTCCATTGAAATTGGCCATCGAGTGTGCTTGATAGAATGGCAGACCATTAGACTAAATTTTGGAGTCCAGCAAAACGCTACCAAAGAACAGATTGACGCTACAGTAGTGCATAAGTTATCTGCAACAATAACCATGCTACTATTGTTTCAAAATAAAAGGCTATATTAATAAAATTATTTTATACATCATCATCAGCTGTACCTATCATTTCTTTTATTTAGGTTGGATAATCTAGGCTTAGTCCGGGATGTTCCGCCAGTTGAGCAACTGAGTCATGCATCGCCTGCTCGAATATACTTGGGATGACTTCGGCGCCGCCGATACCTACGTGTTGTAGTGCGTCGAATTAAGACTTATTTTAATACTTTTATATTTCCTTAATATGGTAAAAAAAAAAACAATACCTACTAACCATAACATAAAACATTTTGGTCTAATATTAAAAGTTATTTTTGGAACCTTTTGATTATTCGAATCCCGTAGTGCACCATTCGGTCTTCAGTTAGCATTCTGCATCTACGGGGTGCGGCGATGACTTGCACAACCGTGGGCATGCATTTTGGACATTTTCCTCAACTTAGAACTCAAAAAATATTATTTACTGAAAAAAGTCTTTTGTTATTGTAGTAAAGTTGGTTTTGGAGTCAAAGAATTATTTTTTTTCTCCTAAAAATATATATCATAAAAGTGATCATCGATAGTACGAGTATAATGCGGTTATCCGGTAGATGATTACCTCCTATTCATCCTTAAATACCACCAGGGCAACCACCGTCTATAATAAATCATTCCGCGCGTCGAATTTGGCCTGAACCGCGAAACTTCTACGAAGTATTTTACCACACTGCTTGCATGACACTGTTTTTTCGCATTCCTATCACGTCCGTACCTAAATTGTACCATTCAAAGGACAGAAAATAAAAGTGTTTTTAATCCTGTAGCGTTTGATCACCGACCATTTTTTATTGTGCTACGTGTGAATAATAAAGGAGTTATGTATGTCATAAGTTGTTAAACCTTCTTTGATTTATGCGTCTGGTAAACGGGCTTTACCTGGCGTTTAAGATTGTATTTGGCTTTTTTGAGATGGCTGATGTTGCGTTTTGTGGCGCCGCGTTGCCAGCTGAATGCTGATCAAAGGCTGACGACGGTGTAGCTTAGTTAGGTACCTATCAATTTACTTAGCTCACGCTTAGCGGTTAAATAACTAATCATTATTACGATTAACAATCGAACTTTTATTAGTACTGGGTACAGAAATAGATCCACTAAAAAATAATTTTTTTTATTTATATTTAAGTACGGATTGCACACTTTACAAAAGTAGAGTCGCCTAATTTATTTAGTCTGTTAAATGTGCCAAAATAAATAGCATTATATGGGTAAGTTAATAGGTTATGTAATAAGTGTACAGTACCATATCGTATGGCAGCATCCCTCAGTACGGGCGATGCGATGGCGAAATACCTAAGATAACTGTGGCAAAAGTATGATACTATAGGACGAGGCGAAATAAGATAAATATTACCATTATAATGACAATCGGCCATGTCACCCTACGGTGAGCTTATCGCTCAGCTTGTAGAGCTGTAGAGGCTTCATTATAGGTAGGTAACATTGATGTCGGCGCCGGCGCCCAACAGTCGCGCGCGGTACACATTGCTCTTTGACTGATTAAATGCTTTCTCGCATTCATTACTTGAGTTGAACACATGCATCGTATTCTGTAGGTAGGTGCAGTCATTCTTAATCAACTGATCCGGTGCTTTTATCAATTTGGTTTGTTTATTTTTAGATGTATGAATGCATATTGACTAGCATCCAGGCAAATATAGTTACGTTAATATTTACTACCTACTTACTTGAAAATAACCTATTTCATAGATAGAGGGTAGGTACATTCTTCAAAATAAAAATTCTTTAAAATGTTCTCTAAACTAGCGGTACATTTTTAATAGCAATAAATTGACATAAATTTGCTCAGAGCCTCAAAACATTATTTTTAGTGTAAGACAAAAGCGATGATATAAAATGAAATTTCCGTATAACGCATATTGAAATGTAAGTTAATATCAACAGATAATTTTCCTTTCCGAATAAATATTAATGAGGCTTTCGTCCTTGAATATATTTTTTCGATGCTTTTATCAAAAATGGAAGAGTAATACGGAAAGTGGACCATGGTTATCGCCTTTATTTAGATAATAAGAAAAAAAATATAACTACTAGTAACCATCCTAATTTTTTTACAAATTTACACAAATTCACTGAAGGCATGAGTTGATTTTATTTTTATTCGAATCAAGAATATGTTTAAAATGATATAATTCTTATATGCTCATGATCACATTAAAACGACGCGCGTGATATAATCTAAGAACCGCATAAAGAAGGCATGAATTCTGGGAAGCGTGCGGTGAGCTTTATTGAACACCTCAAAACGAATGCCTCCCTATATACAGAATGATTGTTTTTATTAAAAAAACTAGTAAACCCGGCGCGGTTCCCCGCCGATATTGCTTACCAAATAGTTACTATGCCTTCGATTTACAGTACACTTGCGGTAAAAAGTTATAATTTAGTTGGTCACTCGCGTTAATTTTTCCATAATTTCTCACTGCTTAAATCTTTCTCCCTGGACTCCTACAAACATTTCAAGACCAAAATTAGTCAAATCGGTCCAGCCGTTGTCGAGTTTCATTTTTATATGAAGAAGATAAAAGAAGATTCAGTACCTACAACATTAGATAGAAATAAGTTCGTATGAGTTAATGGCCAATCTTGACGGGGTTAATATGTCGCTAGAAGACCTCCATCGTCATGCCACTGCAGTAGTTATGGTCAGGCGTGTCACTTAACATCAAGCGAACGACTTGACTTAACTTGTGTGCTGGCTGGCATAAACAAAACATGAGTTATGTGCTAAGTAAGTACGAGTAAGTCTCGTATGAGTCAGTGGCAGATAAGTGAACAATGAATGTGTGAACAGGTGAATTTATTTTAATAGAAAAATAATTTGCATAAAAATCACACTAAATATAATCACACTAATCACACGAATCAAACTAATCACACTATAATATTATAAATGCGAAAGTTCGGATGTTTGGATGTTTGTTCCTCTATAACTCGACAACCACTTAACCGATTTGGCTGAAATTTTAAACTTAAATAGTTAATGACCGGGAATAGGAAATAGGTTACTTTTTATCCCGGAAAACAGTACGGTTTGGCCATGCAAACGAAGTCGCGGGCAACAGCTAGTAATCTATGAACATAAGATAAATTTAAAGCACACTGTATAACTTTTGTTATAGCCGGCATGTCTCTAAGGTTCGTTTTAATTCTTATGAACTAGCATTTTTTGACAGCGTGGGGCGGAGAAAAAAAAGTTTGAATGAATGTCGCATGAATGAAATTCCATTGGAGGAATGCTAAGCGCCGTAATACCATAAAAAGTTTTTTCTTTTTACGCTATACCAATTTTATTGATGCTTCAAAATAAGAAAATCATTGTATGTAGGTAATATAATTAAAATTATGAACCTATAATTACTACGTGAGAACGACACAATAATAAAATAAGAATAATAGTATCTATTAATATCAAAGTAATTTTTTACTGATACATCATTATTCAGGCAGCAAGAAAACCGGTGGCAGATGACTTCACCTTCCGCTCAGTTCAAAACTTAGCTAAGCTTCAGCTTAGCTTTAAAACTACCATAGATCCTGTATTTTAAATTATTTAATAAGGTCTCTGAAAGCAAATTTTATTATTTTTGATTGTTAATGTGGTTATTATAAGGTAATTGAAACTTCGAACCCACTCATTATTTCGTGAACTACGTTCGTAGAAGGTTCTATGGCACACAATGTTCTTTAGGCATTGTGGGAAGCACAAATGGGCGGAAATGTGTCGGTACAACCACAGAGTACAACGCACCATCTGGCGGCGCCTCACCGATCGTTTGGCGCCAAAATCTTTGCATAGGTGAGAAAATCTCACCGGATTCGAATCGATACGTTTTGATAAATCTTTTGTAAACGATTGCCTAGTCGTTGCAAGCTTCTGTGAGGCAATACGTATTTTTATTTAGAAAAAAAAACAGTATCTGAGTACCTATACCACAGATAACATAATACTAGTACTATACATAGAAAATACCCGGAACGCCCGGAACCAATATTTGTAGATCGTACAAACTTTTGTCTCAAGGCGGGAATCGACCTAATTCTAAGCTATACCAGTAACTAATACTTATCTGTTCCGTGGCTATGGCTATACCATCAAAATAGGATAATATAGAGACTTATTTCGCATAATAAAAAAAATATTGGCAAAGGTTTTTTACACAGTGCCATCTAGCCCCATATAAAAGGTAAGTAAATACTAAATACATAAGTATTTAAAAACATGTTTATGGTGTATTCTATCAGCTTAGTTTGAGGCTAGATGGCACTGTGTAAAAAACCTTTGCCAATATTTTTTTAAATTCTGTGATACATTATATTCATTTACATATATGTATTTATAAACATGTGTTATTATTGTGAATACCACAAATTGATAGTAGGTAAGGTACCCAGTCTTTTATCTTTCATTAGATATTCTTAATTCTATTATTGGCCAAACTATTATTTGAAAACCAGGTGTGTCGTTTCCACCAAAAACATAATCTCATGAACGTTTTATTCCTAAGTACCTGTACTTATTGTCACCAGTCTCTATAATCCACACCACGTGTGAACACAAAAAAGTAAGCTCTGTACTTATCGGGCAGTAGTAATTATTCTATGGTGGAGGCGCGGTGCGTGAGTCATCTCTCGTTCATTGAGCGGTGGTACCGGCGGGCGGTCCATGCAGGCGCGCTCGCACCGCACTCATTACCGCTTTGCCGGCCGGCCCTGCGCACACGCATAATACAGCGCGCTCGCGGACAATATACGCCGACGCACTGCTTACGAAATGATTGCTCTCATCTCGCGACACGATGTGAGTGCAGCCTCTTAGCCTACGACATCCGCTCCACCTGAGCCTACGCTATTCGTTCGTTTGTTAACTTAGGTACTTAATTTGTTTTAATGTTTCCAGATGGAGAACTCTAAATCTCACTTTTGGCTGGCGGCCGCCGCGCTATTGGCTACTAGCGGCTTCTGTGCCGGCGCCGGTGTTGGCAACAGGAAGCCTTTTACGCCGACCGACTCGATCCTGGATATCATCGATACAAAGCAAGTCGAACGATTCCTTGCCGATCGACGACGAGCTGAGCAGGCAACAGCATCTTCAACCTACATACATAGAAATGACCTCGGCGACGGTAGTTCCGAAGGTGGACTAGTGGTCTCTGCACCCGATCAGGACGATAACACCGAACTACCTCCAGGAATTGACTTTCGGAAAGTCCTCAAATCGTCCAAAAATGCATTGCTCGTTACCAAGAAAGAATACCTCAAAGAAGATTGGTGCAAAACAGAGCCACTTGTTCAAAAAATTCGAGAACCGGGCTGCCTGCCTACGACCGTGATTAACAAATTCTGCTACGGTCAGTGCAATTCATTCTACATCCCAAAAGGTCCGCGGCGTCGCGAGGACCGGCCGCAGAACGCGTTCAAGTCGTGCTCGTTCTGCCGGCCAAAAAACTTCACCTGGGTTACGGTGACGCTACGGTGTCCAGGGCAGAATCCTCCTTTTAGACGAAAGCGCGTGCAGAAAGTTAAACAGTGCAGGTGCTTATCTGTAGGAGTGAATTGATTGCGTTATAGTGTTGGACCCTCCGTAAAGAGGCGGTACGGCCGTCGCGGCTCGCGCCCGACGTGAGTGCTATGGAGCACTGGAGACAGGAGCAGATGCAGAAGAACCCTAGATACGGTGAGAACAGCCAGTCGTTCTTATTTTGCCATTTCAAGCGTCCACTTGTGTAGATACGGACAGTTAATAGATTTAGTGTGCTCGCATACGTCAATGGCGATGACGCAAGATGCATAGATTTGCCTGTATAGAATTAATTTTTAGAGCGGCTTCTGAGCAAGCTGTTTGTAAAAGCTTTAATTGATTTATATAAAAACAGTTAGTTTTATTGTAGTTTGAACCTATTATTTGACGTTTTAAGGTAACAACGGCTTAAAAGTCTGACACTGTTGATTCATGAAATGTGGTCAAATTAAGTATTTTTATTCGTAGCTTCAGAACCACAGACATGCTAGATCCATGTCTGTGTTCAGAACATTGTGTGATATTAGTTTTAGTGGTTAATAACTAGTGTTGACTTTACTAACTCGTTATGCTATAGCACATAACGTTACAGTAACTTTTTGTCATCTTGATTTCTGTGTTTTCGGAAATTTTTGGTTGTAACTCTTTTTATTTTTTTTTAAACACCTCAGAAAGTTATATCAATTGATGGATCGTATTGACGAGTTTTGTTTTGTATTAGTCTATTTGATAATCAGTAGTATCGGTAATTAAAATAAATAAATTACGATTTTTCTTAATTTTTTATTACCTTGAAATTAAATACAGGTAGTAGGTCTTACAATGTAGGTACGTACGTACCTACATTGTAAGTATGGAGTTGGTATTTGTGTGTATTATAGGTGTTTGAAAGATTTGTTATCAGGTATTTATAGATGGGCTTAACTTAAAGTACCCTGTACTTTTTCTACCTTTAAAATTAAGTATTGTGTCTAATATGATCTCCACGTCTTTTCTGTGAGTGTTGTAAATACCTACGATCGTCCCGATTTCCATTAAGGATGACTAATAATTTACCGAATAAACTATATCGATTTACTTGGGACTTTTAACAAAATATGTATAAAAAAGGTAGGTACCTACCTACTTGCATGTATTTTTTTAATGAATAATGAAAGACCCAGTATCAAGAAAATTTATTATAATTAGAAAAGAGCACTGGTGATCTAGTGGTAGTGACCCCGCCTTCCGATCCGAAGGTCGTGGATTCGAACCCAGTCGCGCACCAATGGCTCTATCTATTTGAAAAAATTATGTGCGCAATGCCAGTGCTCTTAAACAGTGAAGGAAAACATCGTTAGGAAACCGGCATAACAAAAAACAAACAAAAAAAAAATTTGCTGCACGTAAACAGCTACCCTAACATATAGAACTATGTGCTTGATGGATAGTGTCAAGTCGATCTGCATTAGGTCCGCGTGGTGGATTAAACCCCAATCACTTTATTTAGATTGAAGGCCAGTGTCTAACAGTGGAAACATTCTGATTCTGGAATCAGAATCAGATTATCTTTGTTGTATTGACATAGAGATAAAACTAAACTAAGTAGTTTTTGTTCATGACAAGCCTTAATGTTTCCACTGTCGGATAAGACAGAATCTACTGTCTTACAATTGGTTTGACAAACAGCAGTTAGTACCCAGCACTGCTACAATGATTTTAGCACGTCATGACGAATGGTAGAATGTCCCAAAGGCGGAAGATTCAGAAAATTCGGGTACCACTTGGGGCCACCACCGAATCAACCCCACGATTTTTCATAGTTTTCGAGCTATGCGTTTTTTCAGAATTTTTGAGAACAGAGTTAAAACAAGAAAATTAGTAAAGGTTTTTTCAAGTTTTTTTTTGAAACTTCTATCTATCTTCTCTATCTTCATAAGTTTTACTTTTATGCATAAAACAATTAGCTGCGTAGTTGCGATGAAAGTTATAAAAATATTAGCACAAAGTGAAAAATTTACATTCGACGAGTTATGACTTAAATTTTCGATTTTTAATTTAAAATCTAAACAGGTCACTTCATGGTTAAATAAATCTTTAAAATTCTCCATTAAGTACTACTTTTTTTTAATGATTATGAAAATTTAGAGTCTGAAGAAGAGCCGCTTAGGAACCATGGGGTCACCTGTTTAGATTTTTAATTAAAAGTGGATTTAAGTCGTAATTCCTAGCAATACCGCCTGAGACAGAACCTGAGTAGGTACTTTACTTATTAATAAAAATTTAAAGGAACGGTAACACAAATAAAACAACAATAAATATTACGCAGACATTTATTGTTGGATTAATATAATAGTAGTTTGTAATAACGACGAGCAATGAAGACCAAACGTCAGAGAAAATTGTTAATATACCTACTCATCATTATCTACGATAAAATACACAATCAGAAAACTATGGAATAAAATGATATGATATTATTATTTTAATCGCATCTAAGCGACACTAAAACTAAAGTACATACAGTAATGGAGCAGAAATGAAAGGATATTATGATAGATTAACTTTTATGTTTACATGGATCAATTTGGTTGCTTCATCCAAATTGAAAGGCAGAAGAGAACCGTGTATTTTCCCTTTACACACGAAACATTACAATCTAGGTTGAAAGTGTTGATAACAAGACATAATTAAATATGGCAAGTTTTTATTTATGATTTTATATAATTTAGATGAAAAAACTACCATACCTAAGTGAATAAAAAAGTTTTTATTTTACCTAAATCAGAAATAATATAAGTAGGTACCTACACAACACAGGGTCATTCAACATCGAACATCGTATTTTAGACACCAATAAGAATAATGTATAGACATAGAGTACCTATCAATTCTGTTACAATCTCACATGAGTCGTCTATTTAGCCATTTGAACACCTTTATCATAAGCCGTGCTTTTTGTTTTAAGTGAATGAATGAAAACGCCTATGTAAAGTTACAGCCTGTATATTTGTATTTTATACCTTTAAACTCATATATTTTAATATAATATAAAATAAAATAAAATAAAGATGATATTTATTACGTACCTTCCTACCTAGTACCTGCTAGTCTAATATACCTATTACATAAATAAATGCCGTAAAAACCATTATTTATATCTAAAATACACATTAACCTACACAAGAAAAGACATCAGATAGCCGGGTAAGTGTCTTAATCCCATTTGAAAATGGGAATTTTAGAGTCAAAATTCCGACTGGAAATGGAGAACAAACTTATGAGGTAACTTATTAGACTTTTTCTTTGTACAAAATTTGTAAGACATAAGTAATTCACCACCCAAGCTATCATAATCTGACAAAGCATTTCCAGTGACAAAATTATACTGCATGGTCACTAAACTAAACCATCATACTAAATAAATACATAATCTAACTGTGAGTACAGTAATTTACCTAATGACTTATTACTTATTATAATTACTTAAAATAACGATGTAATATTGATCACAGGCTCTTTTATATAACGTTTATTATAAGTATTTTACTGGAATGTTCGCTCGTTTGGATTATAAAATGTACATTTTATTACTTATCATATTACTTAATACCATTTAAAACACTATAAATGCAGCAGATTTTTTAAATACAAAACCATTTAAGTCTAAATAACATTATTCTATTTTAATGCAAAGGTCCCATTAGACACGTATTTTTTTACTAAATACATTCCTTAGTTTCCTTCCTTCAACTTCAGTTTTTTACATGATGAGAGATAAAAGTTTTCTTTTTTCTATATTAATAAAAGCATAGCTTTTATGATATTATATGACAAAGTATTTATTAAAAACCCAATAAAAGTTAGGATAATACATAATAATATAACATAATGGTCATTGCCGTAGAAATCAGTCGGCTCTCGTTCAAATTTCCGTTCGTTTACATGCGAAACCTCTACAAAAATATTTTAAAGGATTATAAAATAGGTAAACATTTTATTTGATTATAATTAGGAATTTATACACGAAAACAGTTTAATTTTTAATACAAGTAAATTATTGATATACAATATGAATACATTAAACACATAAATACTATGTCAAATATTTTCATATTAGATGTAGATATAATGTAACTTTAACGCATATCTATACAATATCTACATTTATTATCTAAAGATTAAGTAAAGAGGCAACTCTATTTTTTTTTGTCAAGAAATAAATGAACAGCAATTTAGAAGTTTACTCTCAGTGGCATTGTTTCTTAAAGATCATGGAGGAAAATACCCAGTCCCCAGAGCGTAACATAGTAACTGGAAAATTGTGATCAGACGGTGCGTCATTATATTCCAGTGCTTGTTATTGGAAAGTCCTATTACAGAAAATAACAATGTATATTTGATCTAATAACCCCCTTCCTTACTTAAACAGTAATAACTTAGTTTTACCAATTATAAAAAAATTAAAAAGTAAGATGTAATTAACACAGGTGAAAAAGAAGAGAGATTTTTTTTTTATATTTGACGAGAAATCAATTCACGAAAAGAGCTCCTATAACTATTCCAGTAGATAATAATATCTTTTTTTATGTCTACGAGAATAAATGTATGAGTTTCTGCGGTATTTACTATATATTACAATAACTTATTTACCCTTCGACTTTTATAATTAAGTGGCGCTCAATTGTAGTATTTTGTTATAATATTTACATTGTGTGTAGGATGCAGGTACATCCTTTTCTTTAAAATTATATTTTATTGTTTAATAATTATTTGCTAATAGGTACACATATATTTTTATAATAATTCTTATTATAAGTATTATGCGTATAAGTATGAACAAATTAGTTGCCATTTAATTGGGAGTGGTGCAAAATAAGCATACATACATACTATTTATATGTAAAGTAAAAACTTTGGTTTAAGGATAACTTCAATAATAAAATAATTAGTTATACAATACAAGTGTCAGCTTTATGATAACTTAAATTTTTAGGTCGTTGTATTCTTCACTGCTGAAGGTACCTGGTGCCTTTAGTGCCAAATATTATGAACGATGGGTTTTAAGGTACAATATAAAATTTACAGCTATTTTTTGTATAATACTCGTTTATGTGCATATAGAAAACATACACAATATAGTGAATAAACAAAACTATACCAAAATTTTGAGTGACTATTATTATTGTAAGTGATTGTACTTTTATTTTAGAGGTATATAACGGTTTTCATTTGTTTTCTACATATCGAATTATTTGTTTATTATTATGAGGTTTTTTTGCCAATTATATATACAACTAAGTTGAGGTCACTTTGTTATTCCAAATATTAATAGAGGTATGTTTATATAACAATAAAAGAGGTAGATACTTATTCGTTAGTTTTATTAATAATACTTGTCACTAACTCAGTTTTAAACATAGTATTAAGTACTTGGCTATTTATTTCTCATTTTTAAGTATTCTTTTTATATGCATACTTGGCTAAAATAATATTTATATTATATATGTGTTTGTATATTCTATAAGCCATTTATATTATTAATTACAAATAGGATTTAGTTCACGCAGGTAAGTAATAAAAATAAAGTCCTCATGGTCAATAAAAAAATTTGTGTTTGAATTAGTAGTTAAATATTTTGAACCGCTATGTTATGTGACTAGAATGTATAGAATTATAAATAACGAGTCTGGTAAAAGCAAAGGTAATGAAATATAAAAAAAAATAGAAGATGAAATAAAAGTGAAATAATATCTACTGGAATAACACACGGAAGAAGTCGCCTTGTTTTGATTATCTAAGTATTATGTTTAGCAGTCTGGTTTTGTTGTTTGAGGTAGGTAGAACTTCTTGGAAGATTTTTTGTATAATTTTGTTGCTTATTTAAATTTGTATCATGTTTACTATGATTAGTTTAACCAGAGCTGATGACTATCGAAGGTAGATATTATTAACCTATGCTTTTTTACAGATTACCGTATTCATATTATAATCATTTTTGTCTATACTTAGGTACCTAATACTAAGCTACGTTTTTTTTCTTGTTTTTATGTTATTTTGATATTTTCGGAAACGAATCTTATTTTATTGCTAAAAAAATATATATTTTGTATAAAAATAATTTATTAAGTAACTACCTATTCTTACATCTACTTACACTAACGTGATTTTTCACGTGCTAAAATTAGTGACTACGTTTTGACTAGATTCACTCGCCCGTTCCGGGAATAATGTACAAATTATTTGACTAGAACACTAGAATATACGACTCAAGAACTTCATAGTGCTTACCTATTTATTTTATACCAATTAGTTTACTAACAATATTTTTAGCATTAATAAAAATAATTTCTTTGTAGTAAGTAAAAATTGGTTAAAGAACCTTTTAAAGTAACTTTTAAAATTATTTATTTTGTAGGAAAGATTTGTATAAAAGTAATAAACTAAAGTAAAGAACGCCCTAAAATGTATCAAACGTTAAGCACTTATTTACTTACAATATTTAGTTTTAAGCATAAATATTATGACCACACTGTGCAGTTACTTATAAAACACTCTCAATCTCTTTAATCTTGAACATGGCAGTACTTTAATTGGTGAGCTGAGTTGTTTCAAAACACACAGTGTGGGTGAGATTGAAAAATGCTGTTCCCATGACATAATAAAGTTATTATGTTACTATTGCTAACCATGACGTATACCTACTAAAGCAGCTCTAAAAAAGTCTAAAATTACACCTTCTTATAAATAAGAAAAAAATATTAAAACAAGCTAAATAGAACTTAAATCTAGCGTGATGTACCCACATACTCCTTAGGTTTTGTGTTATTACATTACTGTGATTACTTATTAGATATGCTATAAATTTAAGTTTGGAAAAAATAAAATATTATTTTATTTATATTAAGTACATAGGTACCTACGTTAATATTAATATTTAATTATTATTAGTTATGATAATGTTTTTATTTATTTTTATTGTTATATATAAAAATATTTGTGACTGTCAATTTAGTATAATTATTACTACCGACTTTTTGTTCATAAGATACAAATTACTCTGCAACTCAATTAGTCTTGATCTTGAAATGAATATATTACATTATAATACTAACAGCTTACATCCAAAAACACATAAATTGCCAGCTTATAAGACGTGGCATACGCACGTGAAACTGGCGTCTCCTAGCTTTAAAATGTTTTAAAGTAACCATTGTAATAAAACTATTTTGAATTGGTATTTGAATTTCACTGTTAAGAATACTGGTTGCCTATAAGCAAACCAAGTAACTTAGACGTCTTGCACTTTAGGAGTGAGAATTGAAACGTAAAATGACGCCAGCAGAGGATGCAAAGACCCCAGTGGCAGATGCCTTAAACCTGTCTGCCACCCATTTTCTACCTCCGCCGCGTTTCATGACCCCACGCTCCTGATGTCAAACTCACAGGTTCAAAATGATGTCAAACTCAATGGTCTGAGTTATTTGGTTTGCCTAAAGGACGCAGGCTCCAAAGTAGATTGACTGCCGTCTGCCGTGCGGGTGGAGAACAGGAGAGGAGAGCAGGATGGAAAAAAAATGATCAAAAAAGTTTTCCAATTATTGACTTACTGATAGTTTTTGTTTCCAGATTATTTATTTTAAAACTGAAATATACTAGAACAACGATGTTATTTTTTTGATAATTGGCGCTAGAATTATTCACAAATCGGTTAAAAATATCCTTGGTATAAATTTATCTGTTAAACAAGCTATTCAACAAGCTTTCCTTTTTCTTGGGGATCGCTGTTAAAATAACAATATTCCACCTATTATTATTTATCTATCTTATTTTACTTTCTAACTATTCGCACACTAGCAAGCACTTAAACCATATCAGATGGTTTATTTAGCAACAATAAATGAAATTATTATTTGGTATATTTGTAAATTTTTTTACGAGGTTGTTAGTTATTATGCCTCTTTCGTCCAGCAATATCACTTGCCCTTCAAACTTAAAAAACATGAACTAAGCACTTGAAGGCAGATCTAAGATATCTATATTTGCAGTGACCACGGTACACACATTACGGCCAAAGCAAAATTAGTTTAATAAATGCTATTTTGTAATTATGATACCATTTAATTTAATTAGTAGGTACTTATTAATAAGTGATTCTACGATATCTCATGTCAATGAATTTTTTGATGAACTGTTTTTTAAATACTTAAGTAACCACTCTTGGAAAATATATTATTATATATAAATATTATGCTAGGTACTTATACATATTTTTTTTGTTTATTTACACTAAATTTTTTTTTAAATGTTTTATTTCGCATTTCAATTACCCTTGCTTTTATCAATTACTTCTATGCCAAAACTGTTAAAACGATGATATTATTACTATAGGTAAAATAAAAATGCGAAAGTATGGATGTTTGTTTGAATGTTTGGATGAATGTTTGTTCCTCTATAACTCGACAACCACAGAACCGATTTGGCTGAAATTTAAAACATAGATAGATAATAACCGGAAATTGCATAGCCTCTTTTATCCCGAAAAAAAGTATGGTTCCCGAGTTCCACGCAAACGAATACATGGGCAACAGCTAGTTATTGAAAATAACTATTTACAATTCAAGTAAATAAATACATACTAAATAAAGGCAAAAATATTTTTTCAGGTTTACGCAGATAAAAAAATACTTAGATGTTTATATATTTAAAATAAATATAGCCGAACCGAAAGTAATGAATTAATCGGTGGGTGACTCGGAAGATAGTGAGAGTAGGTATCAGTCATAGAAAAATGTAAAAAAGAATATCTTTTCCTTTTCTTCTTTTTTACCATTTCCTACTAGTGATACCCCCTGCCTGGAGTGCCTGGTGCCCGCCGAGCCCTGTAAGTACCAAAATTATTTATAGGTTTTAGATATTTCGGATTCAATTTATAATTGTTCAACCATTTGAAATTGAGCTAACGCAAATAAACACGGTTGCCAATACCAGTTGAAAATCTCTCTACGTTCTATTAAAAATAAGCTAATATAAAAGTACTATTTAATATATATATTTATATAGGAACTAGCTTAACATGCAAGAACAATTAAAATATTGTTGAATGTATGAAAAGTTTTGAACCCTAAAACCAAATATCTATATATACGAACATCTTATAATTTTAAGGAAGACGTTTGTTCAAAGGATTAAATGAAATTATTATATTTTTGATGTATTTTAAAATATTTGCTTACCAACTATTTATGTAATTATTTTATATTATTGCTCAGCTAACTTTTTTATTGCTATATGAATGGTTTCGTAGATAGATGATATAAATAAATGACTATAATATAATATATTTATTATACTATATTTTATATATTTGCGGATATAATAAATGTATATACATATAAACACAGTGCCATCAAGCCCTAAACTAAGTATAACTAGTAGGTACTAAAGGAACCAGATAATTGATGGAATACACAATTATATATTTTTTATAAATACTTACTTAAATAGATAAATAGAAATAACCAGACATATATTTGCATAATCTCTCAAATGTTTGTTCCACAGCGGAGATCGGACCTGCTACCTCTCGCTTTTTAAACCAGGCGCTCACCCTAAACGCCACCGAGGATGTCAATGTAAAAAATAATTAGTTAAACTGGCTAATACCATACAATCATACCATGTATGCCTTTCATAATATACTTGCGCCCTCTAAAATACATATTATGTACTAAGCAATACACCTATACCTATGTAGATAATAAAAAAAACTCACCCATGTAAAGAAGTGTTTGCAAGATATGAAAAGGCTTACTTAATGTGAGTCATCAACCAGTATGAAGGAGTTATTTTTATGGGTTTTTTAAAAGTTTGTTGCCAGATTCTTTTAAGGCTGGGCTGGGACACGTGGAACTGCATGGCATTAATTCACCTAGCTTTTGACGTTTCAAAATGATCTATGTGATAAAAAGATTTTGATTTTACTTTGAATTTTGATAGTAGGTATCTAAGTATTTATTTATTTTGAACTAACACTAAATAATTATGAACAGCGAATATAATTTAACTTGTTGTTTATTTTAAAAACTTACAGTAAATATTTTTATCTACTTGTTATCTTTGGTATGTCTCTAGCTTCAGTTTTATTATATGATACAATTTGACCTTAGCTTTATAACTACTTACCTATCCTTAATCGATGCCTATTAAATAAAATAAAATTACGCTCAAATATAATATATTTTAATATGCAGGTAGGTAGGTACTTAATCATATTCTATGAAAAGGGATAGATATAATTATATTTAGGTACTTTCAGATAATTAATAAAAGTAGTAAATAAAAAGGATCACAATAATATCTAGTTTTTATTAAATTAAATTAACCAATGTTGTGTAATGCTGGTAATTTGGGCAAATATCTCCTACTTTCAGTAATTATTTTCAGTTTGCTAAAGGCTGTCTGACAGTAAAACTTAATTCATAAACACGTAGGTACTACCTATTATCCTGAATGTGAGGTTGTAACAGAATTTTGTTATATATAAATACAAAAATAGTCACGAAGGGAAAAAACAGGAAACATTATTTCGTACCTATATCCCTCCGCGGCATTCATAGATAGACACTACAGGACCTATGTTCTAAAATAATGTATTTAGAAGGAGTTTACATCGAAACCTTTTTTGGCTGCAATCGGCAGTCGTTCTCCCGTCAGAAAAGGATTTATTTCAACCTGAAAAGCCGTGAATAAATGTATACATCTTCAAAAAACATTTAAAAAACTTTGTCTAAACTTTTTAGTTTGCTAATAATTTTGAAAATCTTTAAAGTAAGACTAGACTATAGGTACTTACATCTGGTAAATACTTCTTTGCGACCATGCTCTTGTGATGATCAGGGAAGCGCATATCCATGTCAGAGGGTGATTCCGGTGGGCAGCTGAACATATGCTCTCCATCGCACATGCATCGCTGGGAGAGCTGGTACTCGCGGCTAAATGCAGCTGTGTTCTCGAACTCGATAATGCAGCCCATGTCTTCTGTTTAAAATATTTAATTACCCGGTGTTCTGCTTATCTTTTAGGCCTTATTATGTAAGCAGATAAAACAAACTACTTATACCTGTGTACCCAACAGGGCAGGGATTGGGAGGGTTGCAATACGCCGGCAGAACAGCATCTGTCTTCACCAGCTGGTGGTTTGGGATTTCACCTGATGGCTGCAAGTGCTGCTCACCCTCGCCCGCACCACCTGTCATATACTGGTGGCCCCAAAGTGAACTGCTGGAGAATGGTGAGTATTAAGGAAGACTCTTGCAGTAGATCTATACTAATATTTTAAAGAGAGAAGATTTGTAATTTTGTTTGTAAATGATAAACTCAAAAACTACTGGTCCGATTTCAAAAATTCTTTTACCATTAGAATGCTACATTCTCCCTGAGTAACATAGGTCATATTTATTACTAGCAACCCGCCCCGGTTCGCACGGTTTAACCGTCAAACTGCAAGATTTAGCGCTAGTAAGGTCAGTTGAAGTGGCTTTGCGGCCATTTGTTTCCACTCAGGATGCCTGAATGTATTAAGTGAAGACAAAAGCAATCACTAAAATCAAAACAAAAGCATGTGAAATTACTGGGCGAAAGAGACTTAACATTAATGTCTCGGGGTGATAAGCGCAGTGCAGTGCCACGCAAACACAAAAACTTTAAGCTTTGGTACGTAGTACTAATATCTGTTCTGTAGCTTTGGGTGGCACTGCATCTGTTATAGTCAGGCGTGGTGCTTAACATCAGGCGGGCGTCTTGATTGTCTTGTCACTTACTGACATAAAAAAAAAGAATGTGAAAGAGGCATTTCTATACCTGTGCTGTAGGAACTCTCTGTCGCGCAGGCTCGGGCTGGGGTTCCCTTCAATGAGTGAGTCATAATCCAGCTGCTCGTTCTCTGACTCTTTGTTGGCGCGTGCCATTAAAGCCAGGTGACGGTCGCTAGACGGAAAACCTAAATATCCTGACGCCGCTGAGTCAAAGTCCTTGCCCATGCGTTCGACAACTTCACGAAGTAAAGCCTCCGTTAGAATATGATCCTGTTGAAAAGCGACCTTTTTAAACGATTTTTTTTCAGCCAAGGGTAAAGACGGTAGGTATTTGAGTATCATTGGATTGGGTAATTTCATAGTTTTTTTTTTTAAGGTTTTTAAGAAGCTTGACAGACAAACCCATTTTCAAGAAAGAGGTCATCCGTCAAGAATCACTCTATGAAATGAATAGTTTAACAGGGTTATTTTAATTTATTGGTCTGCATGGAAGAAATTGTAGTTTGTTTATATCTTGAAATAATTTAGAGCGTTTATGAACAAATACTACCCATCTTATTTTTATTTTATCTTAATAACTACAATCTGATTATAATAGCATAGGTATTCTTTGTAACATAATTATCGGTAAAAGAACGTTGTAGGTTGTCAATATTGTATGAATTACATAATGAAAAACTCACCTTTTCCCCAATAGAACCATGGGGGATAAAGCCCATGGTTCCGACCACGCTTATCGCCAAAAAAAGTACTTCGCGGAGGCCCATGTCGTATCTATAAGAAACAAGAAGAAATAATTATGTAACATTCATTGACCGAATTAGCAAAGCGACTCGAGTTCAGATTGGCAAAAAAATGCTTTTGTCTGTGAGTCAGTCTGCCTGTTCTCAGCTACAAATCACATTTTTCAACCGATCGATTGGAATTTGGTTTACAGGTTCTCTAGAATTTTTGTTGTCGGGGATTTTTTTATTGAAGGGGTTGGCCTAAACAGGGACAAAGGATTATGCATGGTTCTCTCCGTAATCTAGGTACCTACTTATCTGACAATTATTAATTAATAAATGGAGGTTCAGCGTGAGAGTGTGTATGAGTGTTGAGTGTGTATGAGTGATATTAAGTGTATGTGTATTACGTGTTGGGTATGAATATGTGATGACTTGAGGGTGAGGATGTGTTTTTATGTTTGAATGTGATAAATGAGCGTGTTTTAAACATTTTTAGTTAGGAGCTTTTCTATTTCTTCATATTTTTTCTCTTGCAGCCAGTCTTTGACGGTTATTTTGTTTATGTTTTGTCATGTCTTTTGTTTTTATTTTGGAGTTAAGTGCGTTATAAAAAACAGGGGCAGTATGAGCATAGTGCCTTTGTGCAAGAGATCTTTTGCAAGGTGGCACTGGGCACTTATCAATTCTCTTATTGGTTGTAGATAGGTATGGCACAGTCTCTTTGCAATACCTACGTATACTATTACTGATATATAGTTTTCTGACTTTCTTTTTCTGACTGACCCAAAGCTTAAAGTTTAGAAGTGTTTGCGTGACACTGCGTTTACCACCCCGAGACATTGTTGTTAAGTCTCTTTCGCCCAGTAATTTCACTTGCTACAGTGCCCTTAAAACCTAAACACAGTAATGCTCGCACACTACTGCTTGGAGGTAGAATATCTGACACTGCGGTGGTACCCACCAAGACGGACTCTTACTGAAGAGTCCTACCACCAAGTAAAATTACTGAGTACACACACAGAAATTACCGTACCACTGCAGCTGGCAAACGACTTGAACGTCTCGTCATTTGCATTGCAGACATAAAAAAAAACCGTTCCGTTTATTCAATGGTTTCAATAAAAACTTAGCGACAGCTTTGTATAAATAAATATGTATACATAAGTGTACATTTTTACTCAGCGCCATGTAGCCTCAAACTAAGTTAAATGAGAAATAAATAACTGATAGAGTAGGTGAAGTTAGAAACTCGATATTTTAAAAAAACGACTAATGCACATAAAGCAAATTTCAAAATAAGTTAATTCATTAGTAGACTCTTTTTTTGTTTCTAATTAACAATTTTGAATTTTGAATTTTGAATTTGACCCTCAAAATAAATATCACGAGTTTATGTAAGTAGTTTTTATTACGAAATGCTAAGCTAACCAAGGCTCTGATCCCGGCAATTAAGTAATTTTTAATTTTATCTTTAATTGTACTTATTTATTTTATTTGAAAAGATGTGTTAGGTTGGCAACACTACATTTCACGTCATGTCAATCATTAATAACCCAAGTCATTATTACTCGCATCGCATGTTAAAAAAATGTGATCATCAGAACGATATAAATCAAATTAAATTAAATGATACATGACATAACATTGTTTGGTGTTTTTTACACATGCTTCCATTTAGATACTATTGTATGGACAGTGTGTGGGTGTGCAAATAGAGATGCAATCAAAATGTTTTGACGGCGGCATCTTTTGTATCTAGATAGGATTTAGCATAAAATTAATATTTAATTGTTAAAGGGAACACTATTTATATACCAGCGGTTACTGTAACCATCAGATATTATGTCATTGAAATAAAGTAGTCATGGGGCGAGTCGGACCTTACAAATTAGTGTTCTGTGTTTCGGCCATAGAAAAATTACGACTGCGACAACTATATTTCTTACAAACATCTTATAAAATTTAATTAGACACTCTTGTTAAAACCAATTTTATGAGTTTTTTACCCTGTAGACTAAATATCGTTTTTTTTATGTAATTTGATTTGGTTTGTAAATACTTAAAAAATACCTACTATTCAAGATGGCTAAGTTACCTACTTTTAATATCAAACACTAGCACTGGTATAGATAGGAAGGCACTGGTATTTTATATTCGAAAAGGCATTCATTTTCAAATTACAGATGGCGGAGGCAACTTTTTGTTTTAATACATTGATACGGGTGTTATGTGTTACTTTCGAGGTTTCTCGGGGTGCTAATTACGAAATGTCATCCATTTCCATCCATCCATCCCAGATGGCGAATTATAATTTTATTTTTGTAGCGTTATAATGTTTAAGAAGGTGTATTTATCTAGAGGTCTATTCTAGTCTATTCTTAAATAAAACTGTTATTTTAGCGGCTCGTTATGTATGTCTTTCCTCGTCATTCATAAGACAATGAAAAAAAACGATAAAAGATTTGAAAGACACACTGGTTAACAGAGGCTTCTATTTAAATAGTATAATTATGAAGAAGGCCCTGAATATTTAGATAAACCAACATAATAACAATTAGAAATAATAATTTGTCAAAAGATTTCTTTAAAATAGTAATAATAAAATTCATACAAAACGCGATTATGCCACCAACGCGCAACGTAAACGTCAAAAAGTAAGTTTCATTTTAACTAGCTTTTGTATATAAGGTCATTCATTATCAAAATTTTACTTAATTCTGCTTAATAATTAGTTATCCTAGTTAGAAATCGAAAAGGCAGCGCTCGGCACGTGTCAGTGACCCGCGCGTCAATGAACCGCGGGTCAATAACCCGCGCGTCCTTGACCCGTTACGGGGCGCGCACACTCGAATATTTCATTATTACGTCGCTTAACTCGATTCCCAACAATTGTTTTGTCATAAAAAAATTTTTTAAGACAAAATATACATAAAAAAAATTAATTATAGGTACATATATTTTATTTTTAATGTGTGGTACCTATCCCTTATGTTTGTCAGGTTGATAATGAATGACTCTGTCTTGTGTATATCAAATTACATTTGATATTCAAATGTATCAGAAAGTACATTTTCCATGTACATTTTATTGGGCTGAGACTGAGGCTGGCTGAGACTTACTAATTTGAATATAAACTCTCACAACATTACTTGCGATTCATGTCAATAATGTACCAATGAGAGAAGGCATTACAAGACATTTGTACGCAAACAGCTAAGTGGTAGATAGTCCGGTTTGACCATATCTTCGGTAAACATGGACCAGACTTCCAGTGTTATATATAATCTGTGGTCTGGTGTGTAGGTAGCGTAGGTAGTATCAATGGCCTGCACTATCTGTCCATTCACTAACGCTCATTCAGCTTTCTAGCGTCAAAGAATATAGAAGTAGAGACAAATCTTTGCTCTTCCGCAAGATAAATGCAGCTTTATAACTAAAAAGTAATTTACATATAAAAGCATTGACATTGGGAACAGTTCAGTTCAGTACCTCACCTAGGAGTGTAGGTTCATAAACAACTCATAACAAAACTGTATGTACCTATCTCTTTTAAGCCACGATTCCAGAGACAATTTACAGAAAACCAATTTTATTCTAGTCGTGTCTGATTGTGTTCTAGCATACGTCAGCAAGAATATCTAAAATCTTCATAAATTTATTTTCATTAGAATTTTAAATACGCTCAGTAAGTGATTATTGAATATTTTATGACCCAGCGGGATAAACAAGTGGAGCGTCTCAGTTTCGAGAATGGACATAAAATTGGCTTTTGACTCTTCCTACAAGTCGCATTTTTTAAACGAAAGTTTGGCACACAAGTTTCTTCATCTATAAGGTCATTCATTATCAACCTGACAAACTTAAGGGATAGGTCCCACACATTAAAAAAAATACTTGTATTTTTTTTTCTAAACTTTTTTTTTAAATAAAAAAAAATTACGTAATTCTGCTTAATATGTGTCCGCGCGAGAGTGACCCGCGCGTCAATAAACCGCGGGTCAATAACCCGCGCGTCCTTGACCTGCGCGTGTCAATGACCCGCTACGGGGCGCGCACACTATAGGTACATTTTGTGTGGTACCTATCCCTTAAGTTTGTCAGGTTGATAATGAATGACCCTGTATAATTTTTTTAGTCGATCTTTATTATCGACATGGGAAGAAGTTTCCTGTAGCGTTACTTGTTAACGGATTCAATCAAGTTTGAGGTGTTACTGGTTATCTCCGTTATAAGAGATCCAATTTCGATGTCTTTTTATTATTTGAATTGCAGTTTTTTTATGTTAGTCTCATACAAATTTGGTGAAAATCTGATAAGAATATTCGGCATGCTGAGAAGAATAGCTCCTCCTAAATGTTTGTGCACGCGAGGTTTACGTTTGCAGAACTACTAGTTTTACAATTATTGCTGTCCGGAAAATTATCTGCTTATTCTATGGGCGGCGTCAGGTGCGCGGGCGCCGCGCGTGGGCGACATCTGTCAGCGCGTCCTCCCTCGCACGAGCCACTTGCACCTTCATCATTTTCAATGTCGCGCTATGCTTGTGCGGAGATAACATAAGTGCTTGCTGCCTAGAACAAGCAAGCTTACTATCGGTTGGACCACGAGTCGATAAAGTGCCACCTATCATATAATTCTTTTAGGTTGGTTGGTATGATATATTTTTTGGGATATTATAAGCTTTAGTATTCTCCTAGTGTGATGGTTAACTCTATAAAAACAAAAATAACTAATTGAATAAGCAATGCGACACCTCTCGTCATTGAACTAAATTAACTTTAGTCATTGAACAGGCTTGGATAACTGGAATCTTGCCCCTGTAGGTTGAGCTATCGGCGCTTCGAGCCGAAAACATCCCAATGATTATTTCGTCCAAGCGAGGTATGTCTCAATAGATCAATTGGTAGAGCGCCCGCGTATCAAGCGGTGGTTGTGGGTTCAAATCCCGCTTGAGGTAAAATAATTTTTGGGATATTATAAGCTAAGGTCAGACGACTTGACTTGTTTGTAGGATAGATAGCAAGGGTTCGAGAAAAATTTGTCAAGGAAACGAATATATTTTATGAAAATATTTAAATTACTGCGGTTTCGAGGAGCGCGTTGATGTCTAATATATGGTCAAAATAAAAGTCATTTTGCTTAAATTATTAAGAATGGACCTTGTCATAGATTAACACCTCGACGCTTGGGCTTTTTCATTTGAAACGTAACGTTGTTGAATTAAAGTTGAATTTGGAATGAGCTTCATTGTGGCGCTTCTGACGCCCGCGTGGTCCGAAATAAAAGAAAAACTTAGTTATTTGCTTGTCGTACAGCAGAGATTTGTAATTTTTAGAGTATATCGACTTTTTTAGGGTCTTGTTCTAACTAAAAAGGGATTTTTATGGGGTGAAAAAAAATAAAAACATTTGTATGAAAAATCGTTTTCCATATTCGTATAGAGGTGTTAAAGTTTGTATGGGAACTTTTGTAACTCGTCGTGCGATTTGTTTGAAACTTCACGGCAAGTACTTAAAGTTTGCATTAGGTTAATGGGAAACAGTGGGAAAATCGTAAGTATCATTGGGAAAATAGCCCAATATTGCGTATAAAGTCGTGGGCTCAGTCAGCTAGTTACATATAAGAGAGTAGATACAACACGAGGTAGGTTCTCGACACTTAAAAGCTTTTAACTGAGGCGGACGTTGCATAAAACTTACTACAACATACTGATTGGTATAATATCTACATGTTATTTTCCTAGTAGGATCATCTAGGCGCAGGCACATCTCGCAACTGGTTTTGCTGTGGGAGTACGAATGCAGGTTGCCTCAGTATAAATAAATATTGGCGGTCATTTTTTACACAACGCCATCTAGCCCCAATTAAGTAAAGCTTGTACAATGGGAACCAGATAACTGATAGAATACTTAAACACTTTTTTTATAAATACTTATTTTGTAATACATAGAAACACCCAGACCGGAATAAATATTTGCTTATCATGCAAACATTTATCCAGTAGCGGGGATCGACTCCGCAATCTCTCGCTTCTCAACCGGGCACTCACCCACCGCGCCATCGAGGTCGCCAAAGTATGTTTATCTTCTTTATTTCTTACTAGTGACTAGCGACTAGTGACCTACCCCGGTTTTGCACAGGTGCTTTAAATATACTAGGTACTTATAAACTTTCCTCTTGAAGCATTCTAAAAGTAAGTATTTTTTGCTAAAAGAATAGCCTTTTTCTATCAAAGTAAAAAGTTCTGTTTGTTTTTCTAAAAATGATTAATTCGTATTAAAATTGATGTTGATTAACTGATGATTGAATTAAGATTGATTCGTCATCGTTCCCCAATGATAAATCACCTCAGAGTAATAAACTAGCTCACCAACCCTAATCTTCCAGAAATTCAAAATGGCAGAGTCGCATCTTTTAGCACGCATGCGTGGAAAGTCATGTAAAAAGTTAGTTGAGAAAAAACTTGTTGTTTTCATGTCTACCATAAAACAGGTAGCAGGTAATCCGATTATCGAAAACAATCGATTTCGATAATAATTTCAAAAAATGGCTAAGAAAACTATCCTCACCCTTCTGCAGTAGCTGCGGAACTGGAACCAACTGGAACCACTTACAGATAAGTATGTTTGTATCGCCAAAAAAATTATTCTATGATCGTGTGTTGATTCATAGAAAGTGATAGTAATATAATTCAACGTTATGGGTAATAAATCACGGGTAGTATGCACCGATCTCGAACGGCAATTGACTATGCTCATTTGTATGCAGCCCTTGACAGAGCTAGGGAGAGCCACCCCATTTCCACCCCAGAGAGGGTAGATCCGGGGGTGCAGAAGGGTAGCGGGGTAACGGTAGTTCAACCCAGCTTTCTACAATAAGCTACCAACGAGGCCTAGATCAGATCGATGCGCTGTTTCTCATCACAGCGCAGGTCTAGAATATCGGTCGATACAGGTAGGTAGGAAAATGTGTGCTTTGACGGGAATTTATAAGGTACAGTTAGCTACACAGGTTTATCACTTTATAAGCCGGAAGCTGTAAATTCTACTAGTCCGCAGGTACAATTTTAGGTAAATAATACAAGTGCTACAAATGAGTACAGCTGGTATACCAGGACTCTTAAGCAAGAATCCGTCTTGGTGGGTACCACCGCAGTGCCAGATATTCTACCTTCAAGCAGTAGTGTGTCTAGGTTTAAAGGGCACTGTAGCAAGTAAAATTACTGTGCAAAAGAGACTTAACAACAATGTCTCGGGATGATAAGCGCAGTGCAGTGCCACGCTGAACTTAAAAAAATAAGCTTTGAGTGGCACTGCATCTGTTATGGACAGGCGTGGTCCTTAACATCAGACGGGCGACTTGACCGTCTTGTCACTTGCTGACATTAAAAAAATTACTAATTTAAAAATAAATGTTGAAGACTGTTGATAGTCACTATGAGAAAGAGAGGACCAGTAAATAGTTTATTCAAGATAATAAAAAGTAATAAACGGTCGCAATTTACACGGCTTGGTACGTACAAAAAGCAAGGAACTCAGCCTTGTTTGTTGTCTGGTTTTTCAATGCGAACGCGTAAATTCAACTATAGTTGGCACAACGATTTAAAAAAATCCTTTTGGTTTATTACTGTTTTGGAACCACCGATGAAATGGGTAAGGTTAAGGTCATTAGGTTTTATTTTATTTATTATTTGTTATGCCAACACTAGTACTACTCCGCTTAGCCTTTTAACCAATGAGGTCACACAGGTTGCTCCGTCAGACGTGTTGCTGGAGAGCGCTGGAGCCAAAGTCGCTCGACGGAGCAACACCGAACACGTCTGCCGGAGAACAAATCGATGGGCCTGATGATGTCCCGTGGAGGGATGAAACACGTGTCGATATTTTTCTTTTGAGGTTAATTGTGTTAACTGTGTGACCTCATTGGTTAAAAGGTTAAGCGGAGTAGCACTAGAGATTTTTCGTCTGTTTTTTATCTTGTAATGGATTTCCGCAAAGTAACGCCTGAATCTATCAACTACTTAGTTAGGTAATCAGAAAACGTGCTAAGCATAATATGAATAAAAATAAATAAATTAAATACTTCTAAAAATACTGCTGTTTATGACTGTACTATGCTAACTTTTTGTGTTGTGACTTGTAACACAGAATATAAGTTGTGATTATAAATGGAACGAAAGCTGAACCTAAAACACCGCACCGCAATAATACGCATATTCGTTGTGATGTGAATGCGTTCTCATTGCAATAGCCGTGCGTACCGGTACCGTGCGGGACCTACCGTGTTACCACGGTGTGTCATAGTCGAAATAACCAAACAACATAATAGCAAACCGAACCTGATTGATAATTTGAATTAAGTATATAGGAAAACCTAATAGCTCTGAGGTCCCCCTGCAAATTTACAAGGTAAACACCTTTGAAAAGTGATTTTTGACCTTGCGCGATGATAAAACGTGCTTTCAGTCCAAAGCAAAAATAAAATGTAGAGAAAGCATGTTGTGAATAATTATGAATAATGTTTTGTGATGAAAAAGGCGCAAACGTGCTCTGAATAGAAATTTGAAGTACTTAACTTATTCCTACTTACTTATCGATTTAGCTTTCAAACGCTCTGTTTCGTTCTATAAAAGTATAAGCTAATGCGCATGTGCTGAAAAAACCTCGGATCCGTGACGACGTGGTTCTATCACAAGGAGATACTTGTTGAAAGATTGTCAAAAGATAGATAGCCGACTTGTTGCTTCTGAGGTCGCCATGGATGGCAGGATATGTTCATAAGAAGGAGTGCTTCTTGTTTAAAACTACTGAAGGGTTCATAACATTATTATTAAACGGTTTTATGTAGCTTGACCGGTTTACTGGGGGGTCTTTAATTTTTTTCAATGTAAATGCTTTTTTTGCTTTTGAAGCCCGATGGCGCGGCGAGCGACTGTCCGCTTGCGTGAGGTTGCGGGTTCGATTCCCGCCTTGAAACAAAATGTTTGTACGATTTTCAAATATTTGTTCTTGGTATTCTGGATATTTTCTGTGTAAAATAAGAAATATATACTACTTATTGTGTTGTATTAAGTATATCAGTCATCTACTACCCATAACACAAGCTCTGCTTAACTTAGGGCTAGAATCTAGCCGCTAGATGATGCTGTGTGGATTGTCCAGCATTATTTGATTAAATTATTTACATAACTACTTAGGTTACGAATTTTTTTTACCTATTTTATTTCTATATCTTATTTTATTAAAGAATTTTTTATCTTACTGAACCCGTTAGTAAAATATTAGTTATTAGTTTTGCCAAACAAACGTTGTTTCTGTGGTGTTGACGAGTTCTCTTTCTGTTTGGGGACGCGAGATGTGTTTGATGCGTGTTAGAATGTTTTATTACAACTGGCAGAATATGGTATGTATATTATATTCAAATAAGCACAAAGTTTAAAATTATTATAAATTCGTTGGCAGATCGTTCGTTCGTTCGTATGAGTCAGTGGCCAACTCTGGCGACAGAGTTTCTAGGCCGAAAGCCTCTGTTATGGCCTAACAACTTTGAAAAAGCCGGGACCGACTGCTTAACATGCCCTCCGAAGCACGGGAGCGCTCAGTTGAAATTGCCACTGGCGGTCACTCATCCAAATGATGACCCCGCGGAACAATGCTTAACTTCGTTGATCTGTTAAGAACAACTTAGCTACTAACTAGCAACTTAGCTTAATAACTTAGCAGATGTGTCACAACTTTTACATAAGCTAATTCTTTAGTACAAAATTCACTTATTTTATGATTTAAATTAAGTAGGTATAAACAGTTTATACAAAAATTCTTCTAGGACAATATTTAAATACATTGTCAAAAAAAACGCATTTTAAGGAGAAATATGAAAATGAAGGTGAACTACTTATAGTTACGTAATGAAAAATCGACTTACATGTAGCTTGACCAAACTGGCAACAATTATGATTAATGCCACAGCCAGATACATACGAGATGGTTTCGGCAATTTAAAATGATTTTAGAGAAATTTCAATCAAACCGGAACGCGAAATTTTGTGTACTCACCAATTTGGTTACAGCGGATAAGTGAGCCCTCGGCGAAGTCAGGCTGGATCGATAGACTCGCGCATGCGTCGAAAGAAACCCACTGGGGTTACTACGCAGGCATTATGAACTTTGCCTTTTAGATATTATGTAGGAAATTTTCCACTGACTCTAGTGTTAGAAATGGGAACTTTCCGAAGGCTATAGTAGGTATAGACTCTATACCTCTACCTCTATGTATATCACATTACTCTATGTATGCCTGGTGCCTGGTAAGCCACGTGGCTACGTTTAATAACCGTGATTTTATGATCAACTAGGATTTTCATCAAATACTTAATCTAAGCTTTACTACATATAAAAAATCCTAAAAGTTCTGTTTTTTTACGAAGTTCTATGGTACAACATGTAGATTTTCTAGTTCGTCATAAAGGTATTGTAGTCCAAAAAATATAAATAAATAATAAATAATGCTGGACAATCCACACAGCATCATCTAGTCCCAAGGTGAGCTGCTGTTAAACAGAGCTGTATTATGGGTACTAGATGACTGATATATACTTAATACAATACAATACATAGATAGATATTTTTATTATATATAGAAAATACCACAGACATGAGCTAGATCCACGTCTGTGGAAAATACCCAGAACACCCGGAACAAACATTTGACCCGAGGCGGGAATCGAACCCGCAACCTCCGCGTCGCAGGCGGACTTGCGCCCGCTGCGCCACATCGGTCGTCAAAAAAAAAATACCTACTTACTTTTTTACGACGACCGATGTGGCGCAGCGGGCCCAGGTCCGCCTGCGACGCAGAGGTTGCGGGTTCGATTCCCGCCTCGGGACAAATGTTTGTACGATCTACAAATATTTGTTCCGGGTGTTCTGGGTATTTTCTATATATAATAAAAAATATCTATATAAGTATTGTATTGTATTAAATATATCATCATCAGTCATCTAGTACCCATAATACAGCTCTGTTTAACAGCAGCTTACTTTGGGGCTAAATGATGCTGTGTGGATTGTCCAGCATTATTATTATTATTATTATTATTTTTATTGCAAAAGTGCCTAAAGAAGTAAGTTTTTATGAGTCAGGCCAACTTTGGTGACATAAAGGCAAATTTTACACCCGGATTCGCTCTAAAATGTTCTATTATCAGGCATCAAAGTTAGTACATAAAACATTTGGGATCTCTGATAGGCGTTCTTATACAATCTTAATATTAATAAACCTGTTAATAGAGTAATATTATAATTTATTCTAACGCCATCTATCCGTTCGTACTCTAACGAATAAAGCTACAGTATAGCTATGATTCGAGGTGATGGTCTAGCTTACATTGGTAGAACATTCCCGAGCAGGCAGAGACGTATGAATTTAGTTTCAACCATTCTTTCTAGATGGCATGATAGTAGAAATACGAGTAAGAATCACGGTGTTACCCGCGATTGAACAGTTACTTATCCTACGGGAACCAAATATTTTTCCGGGACAAAAAGTAGCCTGTGTATTCCAGACTATAATCTATGCCTGTGTCGACTTTCATGCTGATCCGTTCAGCCTTTCTGGCGTGATACTCATACAAACATACCAACATGCAAACTTTTTCTTAAAATACCTTTCTCTTTTAATTATCAATTTGATTAAATTATGTTTTTTGTATGTTTATTACGGGATTCCTACTCCTTTGGGTTAGTGTTGTCGCCCGTTGTCGTTGGTCGTACGCGTCAGCGTCGTCGGTCTCCCATGTCAGCGTTGTTCGACTTGTGTCAGGCAGCTGTGTCAAATATAGTACCCCAAGAGTATGTAAACACTACGTTTAATAGTACCTAAACGGGACGCATGGGATTGGCCTTAAATGAACTGCTGATTGTAACGTTAATTCTGGTTGATTCACAAACACAGTCCAATGCAACCTCTGTATTTTGACGACTAGGATTTTAATTGTTTCTATAATTAGAAAATAGTTATCATTAGCATTCTAATGTTCTCACTGCTCGGACTTTGGTCTATTCACAAGTGAGAGTCAATCGGTCTGAATCTACCGGACAGATTATTTGAGGATTGGTGGATGGCACAATATCTTTCGAATTTTTAGATCTTCAATATAAATATAATGCCGATTTCCTCTTTTTTTACTATAGGTAGGTCTCTTCTCTCTGGTACCTACTCTTCTCGGTCTTATAGTATTAGTCTAAAATATTTAAGGAATAAGTTTTTTAAAACAAAAAAAATATACTGTAAGGTATGTATTTTTTTTAAAGGTGTGTTAAAAATATCGAGTAAATTGATAAAGTTTATATGGTCATCTATAAGTTATCCTTGTTGGAAATCGAGAAGGAAGCGCACGGAGCGTGCAAATGTTTTTTTTTTAAACAGCGTATCAATATTATATTAAATATTTAATTTTTAATTCATATATTTTTTTACATAAACAAGTTATTTAAGTGTGTAGATTGTACTTACCCCACCCACCCTTATTTACTGTATTGTGTGTCTTGCTCAATGTACTAAACTTAATCCTAAGTTACGCTAAAAGCATCATTATGTAAAATAGTACAATATCGTCAAAAGTTGCTGAGTCTTGGAATCCCAGTTTCGGAAACAATCGAAATAATGTTCTCGAGATCAAGGATATTGCTTCAACTTTGACAGTAAAACGAAATGTGATCAGCATTTTATTTATTAAACCGGTTACTAAAGGTATGTACCCAATATATAGGTATGTTTCTATGCTCAGTTGATTCAGAGGCATGGACGTCCAAGTACGGGGGCTCCGTCAAAAGGGGACTCTGTCTTATAGGATCCGATTTCGATGGTTTTTTTTATATTTGAAAATTTTTATTTTAGGTTGGTCTCATAAAAATTTGGTGAAGATCTGATGAGGATGCAGAATCGCTAAAACCTCACGTTGAAACGTTTGTGCTTCCGAGGTCTTTTGTTCGGAGTACTACTAGTTTAAATTGTACCTACTATCTATATTTTATGAGTTTTACAAAAAATGTATATCTTAGTATGAAAATGACGTTTTCATAGCGTAATGACACAAAGTATCGTCATTTCGATTGGTCACATGTTTGTGATGCACGTGTCATTTACTCAACTACAGCCGGTAGTAGAGCCAAGGACATTGTGGAAAATGTTTTTGCGTTGAGCACAACACTTTATCAGGAACACAAAACGCAAAACTTGTACTAGCAAGTATTAGGTATGTTATCTGTGACTGTAAATAGGTAATTTTACAGTACAAGATTTGCAGTTTGTGTTGCCGTGTAGAAGAGTCTTTAGAACGCGGGGTCAGCTTTACGACGACATTTTATATTTAAGGCGGAATACGAACCAAGCTTTGGCAGTTTCGTATGGCAATGCGGATTGGTGGATGGCACATGTCTTTCGAATTTTTAGTTCTTGGACATGCCGGTTTCCTCACGATGTTTTCCTTCACCGTATGAGAGCACTGGCATTGCGCACATAAATTTTTCGTAGCGAAAAATCCATTGGTGCACCGACTGGATTCGAACCCACGACCTTAGGATCGGAAAGCGGGGTCACTACCATTAGACCACCGGTGCTCTCCAAAGCAAGTGGCAGCTATTAAGTAGCTGTTTGTTATTCATTTTGATAAGAGATACAAGAGAGGTAGCGGGTTTGATCCCCGCTACGGAACAAATGTTTGTGTGATCTGCAAGTATTTGTTCCGGGTCCGCTACCATTTGATTTGCTCTGTGTGAAATGTCCGCCAATATTGATTTATTTATTTATTCAGAGTAAATAAATTCTCAATGTTTTTTTTCACATATACTACCACTGAGTAAAAGAAGAGAAGTAGCTGACTTGATTTATCTCTCCAAGCTGATTTCGGGTCAGATTGATTGTTCAGAGCTCATAGGTAAAATAATTGATAGATTCAGGCGTTACTTTGCGGAATCTCATAGGTAAACTTAATTTTTATGTCCCCATTAGGTCGCGGCGTAATAACCCAACATTTAAACTTGACTTTATTTCATCAAACTATCGCGGAAATTCATATTTGTGGAGAGTGTGTAATTTATACAAGTTTATTAAAGTGCATGATATTGATATTGACATATTTGAGTACAGTCATGCTAGACTGAGGAGCCTTCTTATAGTGGCGTTTTCTTCTCAGATGCTTAATTTCTTATTTCTTTTTTTTTGTTTGTATTTTTAGATATAATATCTTAGAATTTTTTATATGTAAGGTAAATATTCAGCTACCTATCCTATTTTGATTTTTCTAGATAAGTATCCAATTTTTTTTTTGTATTTGTTTGCACTTTGTTTTTGCTTAAAACTTAAGTTATTTTCTATGAGTGGAGACCTCTAATTGGCCACCTATTGTATAAGATGTTTTTGTTAAATTTTTATGTGCTGTTGGTTTTCCTTGAACATATAAATAAATAGTGCAATGTTCAACATAACAGTCATGTTCATTGTTTTGGTTCTGTACGCCACGGGCTAACCTACCAACAACGCTTATGTTTAGTTTATTACGATAAGAGTACTATTGTTATCATCTTAGAAAGGGTATTTAGTTATTCATCATGACAGCCTTCTAATGTTCCCACTGCTGGGACACTGGCCTACTCTCAGGCGAGAGTGATTGGGTCTTAATCCACCACGCGGACCCAATGCGGATTGGTGGATGGCACATGTCTTTCGAATTTTTAGTTCTTGGACATGCCGGTTTCCTCACGATGTTTTCCTTCACCGTATGAGAGCACTGGCATTGCGCACATAAATTTTTCGAACAGAAAAATCCATTGGTGCACGACCGGGTTTGAACCCACGACCTTAGGATCGGAAGGCGGGGTCACTACCACTAGACCACCGGTGCTCTCCTTTTTTTTAGTTATTAGTGCCCAATATTTAAGGAATATGTTCCACACACAAAATACATGTAGGTACTTTTAAAAAAAATATTTTGGCTAAAACCGATTACGTTTTTCTGGTCAGTTATTAAATATCCTTGTTAAAAATCGAAAGGGGAGCGCGTGGCGCATGTCAATGACCGGTGCGTCAACGAATCGCGTGTCAATAACCCGCGCGTCAATGACCTGCGCGTGTCAATCACCCCCTATAACCGCAACGGAGCGCACGTGCTCGAATATTTAATTATTGAAATGAATTGAAATGAATTGCTGTGCGTTAGGCTTGCTAAAACTCGACAACGGCTGGACCGATTTGGCTGATTTTGGTCTTGAAATGTTTGTACAAGTCCAGGAAAGGTTTAAACGGTAAGAAATTATGGAAAAATTTCGAAAAAAATAACGCGGGTGAAACCGCACCGGGTCTACTAGTATCTAATAATAATAATATTCAACCACTGATGGGTCTCCTCTTTAGCACATGTAGCATTTGTACATTATGTTCCCACCGTTTACACCATAATAATTATCATCTATAACCTAAGCTATATTTGTGGCTCAAAATAGTTTTTATTTCAAATAGATTTTAACCTAGATTAAAAAATGAGTATCAATTTTAAATGTTGCATTATCCTTTTCGAGGTTAAGCTCTTTCAGTTTGATGAGTCCCATACATTTCATTTTTGGCAACTGATGAAAGAGCCTGAAAATTAAAAGTGGATACCTATTGGTAAACTTTCGAGCTTTTGCGTCTTTTTTGTTTAATAAAAAAACAAAATTAATTCATTATTTGAGCGTGGTAGCGAGCAACGAGCTGGTGATTGTGACGCATGAATTTAACTATGAGAAAATGTCCTTTCAACCTTAGTAAAACCCATGCAAAATGTGAAATTGTCGTGTGAATATTTGGAGCGAACACTTGTGACAAGTGTGAACAAGTGCAGGCTTTCAGCAAATGTTGCCTTTTTAGTTGAGTGTTACCAAAAGTAGAAGCAGTAAAGGCGTGATTTTTTCGAGTAACAGCTGGCATTAATAACTGAAAAGTCACACATTACACGTGTATAATTCGTCATCTAAGTTACAAGGCGCAATTTTTTTTTGTAAAAACCTTCTTTCCACTACTAAGTATCATATACTTCTTGGTAAAGTTTTAGAATAAACTATATTCAATTATATTAACTTAGAATAATAGCACGGTAAATAAAAGTGTATAAAACAATGCATTTTCAAAAGCGGGTTTAAAATCACTCTCTATACGTATTGAATCAAGACCAATGAATATTGCCTGCGTTAAAAAATTCTAACTTTTATTTTATGAATACCTTCTGGCAACAAAATTAGGGTAATAGCACACCCGGATCCCATTTCGATCTGATTACGAGCTCAATTATAGACATTTCCATTCTCACGAGCCGGATAGGAAGCACTTGTAAAACTGTTCAAATATTGTGACTTTAAAAGAGAATTTTCATTAGTTTAATTTTTATTGTTCCATTTTGATGATTTATTGTGTTTAAGATACTGGTGTGGTAGGACTCTTCAGCAAGAGTGCGTCTTGTTGGGTACCACCGCAGTGCCAGATCAGATAATTAGGTTTATGTGACTTTCCTTCGAGTCCTAAATTCCACTCAACTATCATAAAATATTGTACGTTTTAATAAAAATACTGTAAAATTGAAAAAGTTTTGACGTTTGATCAAAACACTTCAGTCAAACGGTGGTACCTAGGGATTTATTTTTACGGAGATTTTGATAAGTTTATTTTTTACGTCAATATTTCAATAGAGTAAAATGAATAGGTAAGGTATACTTATAAGTAAGTTGAGCCATAGTCTTGTAACTAGGTATAATTATTTATAGTAAGTATTATATTTTTTGTAACTACAGATGAAAACGTCCTACCTAGTTTCTGTATACTTAATCGCAAATGAAGTCTCCACAATACAGGCATGATACGTGGAGATCATTATTAATGTCAGTCATCTCATCATCACTAATCATCGAACTAAGAGCCATTTTGTTGTAACTGAATAAACAAACAAGTAAAACATTGTATCCTTTCTAGTAGTCTAATATACTTTACACTTACTATACAGAGTTATTCATCAGGGGGTAAACAGGGTATATAAAAATCAATTTCCTTGAAAGTAAACGATTTTTTTGTTTTTTTTTTTGTTTCTATTTTTTTTTTATAATTTGATAACTTTATCCGACGTCTGTCCCTCAGTCTGCCCCTATACATTTTGTATGAAAACGAAAATATTTTTGAATGTGTTCCAACAACTTTAGACCCATTATTTTCCAGTAGGTATATGTTTGATATTAGGTACATAAAAAATCAAAGCAAAAAAAATATGTATATAATCAAAATATCAATTTTCTCGAAAAATAAACGTTTATTTTTATTTTTTTATTTAGGCGGCTTTTATTTTTATCAAAACCGACTCTTAATAACATCCTACTAATATTATAAATGCGAAAGTCTGTATGTTTGTGCGTGTATGTTTGTTATCTCCGTTACGACCAATTAGCATGAAATTTGATATGTAGATAGCTTAAGTCCTGGAATAACACATAGGCTACTTTTTACCCCGGTAAAATGAACTGTTCCTGTGGGATAGCATAGAACCTGCAAAAACGCGGGTGAAGCCGCGCGGGTCAGCTCGTAGCTCGTAGCTCATAACCATAATTACTTACCCTGTATATAGGAGGTTCTATAACATGTGATAGACATAAATTTGCGTGCGAAGGAACTGGACACGATACCATGAGAAAAAAAACTGCAGGTTTTTAGAAAAAAATTACGGGACTCGCGAATCGAACCAGTTTTTTTTCCACAACGCAAAATTAAAAACTTTCAGACGAACCTGAACAATATACTGCACTTAAACTTAAAACACAGGTTTGTCCAAGCTTGACGTTGATGTCAATAGTAATAATAACGGCATCCGCTGCAGAAACTATAGCTTTTTAGTACAAACTATGAATAATATCAGAGTGCGTAGCACGAAAAACTCGTTTGGCCATCGTAAATGTACCTAAACGTATCGTCCAGCTGTCAATTTGTATAAGTTTTTTAACAGCGCCTCTTTATGAACTTCCAAAATTCCATACAAATTGATTGCTGAACGATACGTTTACGTTTATGATTTTCAAACGAGTTTTACGTGCTGAGCACTCAGCTATGTAAGACATGCATATTTTAAGCAGTGCTAATCGGTCGTGATTACCTCGGGCGTCGATACTACTCTTTACCCGAACCACCCATTAGGGCTCCAAATCACATACTTATACCATAATTAGGATTACAAATCGCTCAACCAGTATCTTTCTAAACGTCTAGCCGCTACATTGCTGTGTACCTAAATAGAAGAGGTACAAACTAGCTGGTGATTCTTACATACACATCGAGGTTTTATATATTTTTCACCTCGACCTTATACTTTCTTTAGCTCGTTCAAATACAATATCATTAATATTTAAAAAAATGCGTTCAAAAGTAAACACATAATTTTAGTGATTCTGTCATCATGTCTAGGTACTACTTTTTTAAAACATTAGAATAAAAAAACAGTTCAAATAAAAAATGTATTGGTTCGGAACAGACTTTTATTTTTAGCAGTAGGTAAGTGGGTATTATCTTTAAAATTAAAAAAAAATTGGAGAGAACACAAACTACCTCTAACTGCCTGTGATTTTAATCCAAGGTGCGTGTTGTCTCAGTGCATGATTTGACTTAGCTCCTTATCTACTCGTAACTACACTATGACAAGTTGAACTAAAAAAAGGTACATTTTTCGCATCAGGAAATAAGAGCGGCCCTCGAGGTGAAATAAATTGTACAAACGGCATTAATAAACATTTGGTACCTACCTTGTCCTTTCCCAATTTACTCTCGCTCGCAATTGTCAATTTTTTTATTTCCATTTCAAATGTAAATCGAGTTACGAACTTCGTTTCAGCTTTTTGTCGAGGGTGACTTTCACGATTAGATACTTTGTGAGGTGTATGAATATCAAAAAAATATTCTGTGGCGCGTGCAAAAAGTATAAGTATTTTCTAAACTCATTACTAAATTCAAACGCTAAGATTATCAGTCTCGTGATCTCGTGTAAGTTTTTATTATTTCCTATGGAATAAAGCGTAAGCTATCTCTACTGAATTAGAGAGAGATTACCAACTAGCGCTTTTCACGGGTAAATCGATCGGTCAATCGGTTATTTAGCATGCTGACTGCATTCAGGGCAGTATAAATGTAGAAAATCATGTAGGTTGAATATTTAATCGACAATAATATGTAAATAAACATTCGTAACGTAAAATTAGTCAAAAGGTTGTTTACAAAATTACCGATCAAATAATCTGGCTGCGCTGAAACTGGCTACCCATTAGTAATATAAGCCGAGAGCTTTCAAAAATAAAACAAACCAGATCTAATCCCCATAATATTTTATGGATTTTTACTTCAAGTTACTTACGTAAGTCGGTACATGGACAGTTATGACAAAAGCGGCAACGCATTATTAAAATTAGACCCAAACAAAGTGAACACAAGGGGCTGGTTGAACATAATTACCGTGTTTTAGACGTGAACAGAAATGTGTGAAGCTCACAGAAGGACTCAGGCTTTTAAACGGTTTTCTTAAATGTTTATAAAGAGTTTTTTATTATTCATGCGTGGAAAGTCTCAAATTTTATACATAATCATTAATTATAATTTTGGACATGGATATATCCATATCACTCAATTTAATAAAATAGTAAAATTTTATGAATAGTTATTATACATACTCCGTAAGAAATAAATAATGTTTGGTAGCTATTGTTATTTTTAGTATTCCTTAGCATTCAAACACATTATATTTTACATCTGTCTTGGGATTTTTGCCTTCCGATCATAAGACGCTGAGTTAAAATGCAAGTGATCGTGAACGGTAAAGACGACTAACATGTTCAGGAACTAAAAATCGGAAAAACAGTGTCATCGACCAATCCGCATTGGGTTCACAAAGTGGATTATGATCGAATTACTCTTGCACGAGAGTCAGCCAGCAGTACCTATAGAAACTTTAGAAGGCTGACCATGATAGGTATTTAATTCTTTGTGTTCATGATAAACTAACACAATATTGTATGTTCGCAGTAAAAATTGGTTCATATTATACTTAACATTTAACTATGAGTAACATTTTTTCTATTTGTTTTCCAAATAAAATAGAGAGGATTGGCAGATGATTTCGCCACCAAGAAGTTCAAACACCTGCATCAAGCCCTGCCTTCAGAATCCAGCCCTGTAAGAAAAGTGTAACACAAATTACAAATGTTACCTGGCGTCGCGCAGTGACTCAACAGCACTCTCGTTGAGGACGTTTATTTAAAGGATGCCTTTGAAATACATACGTGCCTTTGACGCATGTCGCTTCAGCGTTTTTTGCTTTATGGCAATTCAATGCTCGTGCGTCTGAAAGTCTTCAACCATAATCACCTAAGTAATAAATGAATCGTTAGAGCCCGTTTTGCAATTCTACCAATACATAAGCGTTTATCTGAGTTATTGTATAGTAATTAGTGAATGTTATCTACGTGGATGAATAAAGATTCACCCACGTTTAACCACTTGAACGTTCAGTGGCTCAAAGTGCCACAAACGTTTACCCCCGCATACGTTCATGATACTGACGATCGCAATCAAATTACCGGCAAATTAATATAAAATTACCTTTACTGCAGTCAGTGTTCTCGACTTTCAAACTACGTCAATGCGCAGTTATCATAAATAAGTATATAAATTAAAAAACCGTAGCCCAACCCAAAGTAAATATAGGTAGGTAGGTACTCTATTACCAAACATGATATTGGAAAATAAGGGAAGTTGATGTAAGTAAATGAAAACAAAGTCACCATTTTAATTAGGTTAGAAAATTAAACTCGAACCTTCTGAGCCTGACGTAGTTATTAACCCGGGCCAACTAATTTACTTCCTGAAGGTTAGGTTAGCCTACCTTGTTTATTTTCTGGTTTTCTAGTAAGCGGCACCCGTCATAATAATGATGATCGAATGAGTTTTGGGGGACTTTAATTGAGGTCAAATTTTGCTAAATAATAAAATAAATAAATAATGCTGGTCAATCCACTCAGCATCATCTAGCCCCAAGGTAAGCTGCTGTTAAACAGAGCTGTGTTATGGGTACTAGATGACTGATATATACCTAAATACAATATAATACATAATTTTTTTTGATTTTAAATAGAAAATACCTTGAACACCCGGAACAAATATTTGTAGATCGTACAAACATTTGACCCGAGCCGGGAATCGAACCCGCAACCTCCGCGTCGCAGGCGGACCTGCGCCCGCTGCGCCACATCGTTCGTCAAAAATAATATGTTTATCTTTATTCAAAACAGTGCTCGCTTAAAAAAAGATCTTTGAAGTATGGGATCTGATGATGAGATCAGAATAAGATCAGTGGTTCCAAAAAGTTCTAAGTCAGCAAAAAATGTGGTCTACCACCCTAAGGTTGAGATTCATTTGAACGTCACTTTTTTCTTTGGTGACTGTACCGTTAGTCGTTAGTCGTTTCACAATGTATACCTGTCAATAGGTTAACCAAAAAGGCGTGAACCAAATCGTGGGCGCCTGCTTATAATAAACTAAACGTCGGAAAGGAGGAATAATTACGTTGATGGATTACGTTTTTACAAGAAAATATTTAAAAAAAAACAGAACTAGTCAATGAACAAGGACGATGGTAGATTTTAAAGACACTCGTTATCTAACAGAAGTTTGAAGTACGACTATGGCCATTAGGGTAGCCATAGACGTTCACATAATTTGACCAAACAGGCTGGTTCAATCTGTTTGATCAACTTGGCATGAATGTCTATTGCAAAATTTGATCAAAAATGAGCTATCAAATAGCTTGAATTTTCTTTCGTATTTTTTATTATTAAATTACTTGAAAGTCTATAGTGGTCATAAGTTGGGTCGTCTTCATCGCGCTAGCCTAACTTTTTCGTAACAGCAAGAAAAACTCGTCAATTCGTGATTTTTTGTCGGACTAATTTTGGGAAAAGTGACAAACCATTTTTTTTTCTCTCGTTTTATGAAGAATAAAAAGACTAGTAGAGCGAAACGAGCTCCTTTGAACACACTTCAAATTATAATAAAAAAAAACAATTTGATAAAATTCATCTATATTTGACATACCTTTATTTAGAACAGAGAGAGATTGAATCACAAAATTAAGAATTAATTGCCTAATATTTATTATATTTATTAGTCTACAGCCACAAGCGATAGAAAACCTGTTGTTGTTGATAAGTAAATTGTTTTATGTACAAATGCAGAAATAAAACTAGTCTTGTTCCTTGTTCGTGCCGAATGGATGCTGGTGAGTTTTGACGTATTTGTAAGCCACTAGATTGGAAGGGTCGGGAGCAGGTCAAGTATAACCCTCTCAACTTCTCAAGCCGAGTCCCGTGTGATCCCTCTCTAATGTGTAGACTTGACTAAAAATAAGGTCAGTATGCTGAAAATACGTAAATGTCATAAATCAAAATTTCAGACAGATTTCATAGACAACGTCTATGAGTCTAATCCAATTCTTCATTAGTGCATGTTTTCGTAGGTGTGTTTAAAGGGTGGATTCGACCAACTTTTGGAATAACTATTTCACGGAATAAGAAATGTCAAATACAAGTAATCTGTCAGTTTACTTGCGAATAACTAAGATTTACTCCACAGAACAGAAAAGTTTTTTCTGTTCTGTGATTTACTCGGAGAATAACACCTATTCGAGTTTGGTATCAAGGATTTGTAAACGATGTAGTAGGTACATTAGTTCTATAATAAATGACCAAATAGTCAAATGTCTGTAGTACCAATCTGTCAGAAAAAGGCTTTCAAGCTTTTCAACGCCTTTGCTCGCGACTCCGTTCTCGTGGCATTACTCTTTCTCGGGAGTACGGTTCCCGACCGTAGTTTTTCTGGAATAATTATTTTTATATTTAATATTTTTTAATATTTATTATTTATTATGTCCTATTCCCGGTCATTATTTATTTGTTTTAAGTTTCAGCTAAATCGGTTTAGTGATTATCGAGTTATATAGGTACAAACTCTCATCCAAACATCTAAGCTTTTACATTTATAATATCAATTAGTGTGATTATTGTGAATAGCGTGATAGTGTGATATGGGTTTTCATGTGTTTTCTAATTAGGAAACCTACTTCATTTCTTTTACTCAGTCCCGAGAAATTGTGTGGGATGAAGCTCTATATACATATAGTAAATCAGAATATTATTTGCTGGCTTCTTTGACTCCGTATATCACATTTTCCTATTAGGTATACTCCATTTTTAGAGCTTCTATTGCAAATGTTAATTCTGTAGGTACAGAACACATACTAGAGTTTACCTGGAGGTTATAATGCTTGTTATTTGTTTCATGATTGAATGTCATCGTGTGTTTTAATAGCATTTATTCTTGTGCAGAGACTGTTTAGTCACACTTTAAGTTTAGTTTACTGACCTAGTGTTTTCCGAAATAGTTAAAACAATAATTATGTAAATAAGTTTACAAAACTTGCCACACCTTTAGTGGTTTGTTTTAGATTGCGTGTTTGCATTAGGTATGTCTCTGGGTTAAAGTTTTATTATCATGATTGAAAGTGAAAGTCGATACACGCGAACTGACCAAATATTAGTCATTGAGAACTATCCATGAAATTGTTCATACTTTTTGTTGTTCGGAAACAAAATGCGAAAAAACTCATCGCTGGTGCCTTATCTTTGTTTTGTTTTAGTTAACATACACAGATTGGTGAGTACTTCTCTTTCACTGAGTAGCCTTGTAGATTTCAGAAACAGAGATGGCGATTTATTGTTTTCTTACGAGTGAGAAATACAGAGTTATAGATATTTTATAAAAACGCAAGCACTAAAAAACAGTGTGGAAAAATAAAACAAATTGTGTGCAAAACTCGATTTTATAGAATATTATTCAATTTAGTATAAATCGTGTTTTTAGTAAGCGTTTGATTAAATAAAGTGGTAACAATAACAATTGTATTACACGATGATAACAAACTAATGTTTCACAAACGTAACGTGTCATAAATACTTATGATCGAATTCTATCGAAGTCGAGTAGGATTACTAACTTCAAGTCCTACGTGCTCCAGGTTGCTGCCAAGTACAAGGACATGTTCCTTGAGTCGGACTTCTGGTCAACCGGAGTCGTATACCGTCGCTACAGGGAGGTGCGACTGACGAGAAATTCTTGACAATATTATTATATTATGTATAAAATATGTAGATAGATATTTGTAGTTTACTATTTTTTAATATTTATGTACTCTTAGTATTTTTTAGCCTTCTTTCGTCTGTGATACAGGTTCTCCTAGTTCAGGCATATCTAAATTTAATAAGCTCTATATGGAGTATAAGTTGCAATAAGTTTTACTAGCACTAAAAAATTAATAAAAGTTATTCTTATTCTTATGACTTGCTGTCGATTCGGACAAAATTTATTGGGACACAGTGTCCCAACTGACACTTTTTGATTTATTACCCATAGGGTGAACGAAGTAGCAAGTGTGAAAACTAGTACTAATTCTAATAATTATTTGAAAAGCATGTGCTGCAGACATAATGGTGTCTGTAGCGCTGGTTTTCAGTGTAGCCTACGAGTAGTAGTAGCAGCAGTTAGCTGCGACACGAGTCTCTTACTATCTAACAATTTACTTAGGTACATTTTATAATACATTTATACATTTTTATATTACATACAGATACTGCTTCAGTTCGAGAATCTTTATCTGTGATAGCACAAAGCACACGTCTTCTAAAATAAGATGTGAATGAGAGATTGTGTAGACTTAATACGTTGTGGTTCTACGAAACCACATTAACTTCTACATAAGCGTAGCTATGATGTAGCTACGACGGCTACGTCGCTTTGTGTATAAATTGCACAGACTTGCTGTATTGTGCTCAGTGCCAGCATTTTCTTGCATTCAACTGTGCGTAGTTAGGGTTGACACAATAAGAAAACAAAACAAATACATATATTTTTAAATTCATATTTCGTTTTGCATAAAAAAAAAAAATTGGTGAGGTGATTAATAAAACTTGCAAAATGCAATTTTAATTTTAGAATTTAATTTTTATCATTGCATTATTGTGGAACATTCATGTAAGTTCAATTTTAAAGATTAATTTAATTTAATTTAGTGCAATGTTCTTAGACATACATATACATTGACATTTTTTCCGTAACATTTAACAAACAATTCTTACATAAATAAATCGTGGTGATTAATTATTTAATAAATTGTTCCGCAACGAATTATGGAAAAAGCAGTGCTAGGAGTTGCACTTCGTATAGAATCCGTAACGAACGAAACCTTAAGAGTACCAAGGTCACAGACATTTATTTATTTTATTTTTATTTCTTAGAAAAACCAACAGCGGATACATCTTTATGTACTATCTTATGAGCTACATAGCTCTTAAAATAAGTAAATTTACTTACGGGCAACCCTGTATTATCACAAAAATATCTACCTAGGTAAGTATTGTTATTGTAAATTTCTTTATAGAACATTGCACTATGTTTCAGGAATGTTTCACAATAATGCAATAAAATATGAAATTCTAAAATAAGAAGTCTGCGGGTTCAAATCCCGCTTATCTTAGAAATCTTTTGCTATTTGCAAGTTTTAGTATTCTCCTTACCAAAGTATTTCTTTGAGTAAGCTACTGACAAAGTAAGGTAAAATCTAGCACTATCTGATTTCTGTGATGACGTGTGTGACCTTTGGTGAAAATCTTACTCAGCAGCTTCCAGCGTGAGACTCTAAAGATTACTTGCGTTCTTTGTGATAGCCGCTAAATTTTCCCTCCCCCCACCCATGCAGGTTATATAAAGTAAGCCATACACTCTACGGTCTACCGGAGAGGTTTGCCTGCACAGATCTACCGTATGTGAGTAGTGTCTACCGTATGGGAACGTTCCGGTGTACCTATTGCTAGACTGCCTTTCTGTTACGGTCCGGATTTGTATATTTTAATGTTTATTGACTTTCGATCTTGCGCCGGTTACCTACACATATTCAAAAAACTGCACAGGTCAATTTCCAAACGCACTCCGGTCTACCTGCGCAGGCATACCTGCACAGGTAGACTTCTCCATTGGACCGTTGTATGTGTAACCACCTTAAAAATAGATTTCATCTGTCTTAATCAAAAAGAGGTGTCAACATCGTCAGACCCAGACACGTTATTACCTTGCTTCTCCGTACGTGATAAAATATTTATGATATATTTTGATGACTTGTTTACGAAGAGAAAATGAATATTGTACTTTGCATTTTGTTCAATGTTTAAAAATTACGTCGTCTTGACGATAAAATATAACTTTATACCATAACGTTCGTCAAAGTTGTATTCAAAGAGCTTTAATCATTGTTAAACTACAAACCTCTGTTAGCTAATGTGTCCTTGTCCTATTAATTATCGTCCTTCTATGTTCATTGATAGTAGAATGATAAAGAAATACCTACAATATACTGCATATAGCAAGCCGATATATTATGACAGTTTATTTAATGAATAAAGCTCGAAACGTAAGAATTAGTTTTATTTATATCATAGAATGTCTGTCGATCTTCTTTAGGACTTTTGTGAGCATCAATACCTGAGCAAGAATATGCCAGGATTCAGGAGAATTAGTACTGAATGCCTTCGAAGCGAGGCGAGGGTTCCAATCTACGTTTACCTATTCGAGGATGCTGCGTATTGTATAGTAAAATAACGCTGATGCCCAGTAGAACAATAAAATTGGAAACTTAACTGATTGAATTACGAACAATAGTCCTAGTAGTTTAACAGTTTTATTTTTTTGGTTTTTACGGCATGTTTTTTTTTAAAACAAATATTTAAATTCTTGAGGATTTTTTTTAACTATATTGCATCAAAGTCAAACCTACTAAGGTTTTTTAGATGTATTTAAACAACTCTGTAACAACGTATATACCTATGTTAAATAAAATAAAATAAAATAAATAATTATTAGGTTTCTACGAAAAAGACGCCCTGGACGCCGCCGACTCGAACTACTCGATGGGCCGATGAATAATAATCAGAATAATCATTTTATTGGTAAATTATTAATTTATTAATTATGTTATTATGCCTATGTCCAGCAGGATTTGTCTCTACCATTCTTGAAACACATATACATATTTAAATTCTTTAGTCTATACCAAACGAGAATAGAAGTAAGTATAGAATCTAGATGATTTGAATAGATAATTAGTAGTATAGATAATTTGAACAAAATGTTATGCAAAATTATTGTGAAAGGCACAGCCAAGCACGAGTTTGTTTAACAATAAAATTCTTCAGTGTTGAATAAAAATTTTAAAATAAAAATGTCAAAAATCCGTGAGAATGATCGTAGCTAGTGGAAATCCGGTCGCTGGTATCTGCATACCCCTACGAAATACAGGCGTGATTTTATCGACAGAGCGAGCGAAAAGTCTTAGTTTCGAGTTTGGCCAATCAATGCTTTTATCCGTCTGAAGAACAGACATGGAACAGACCGACTGAGTCTGTTTGTTCCATGTCTGTTCTTGCCTACAGGTCGCATTTTTCAACCGATCTAACAAAAATATTTTGGATTCTGGTTGAAACTTGGTATACAAAACTATAATCTTAAGACCCAATCACTCTCGCCTGAGAGTAGGCCAGTGTCCCAGCAGTGGGAACATTAGAAGGCTGTCATGATGATGATGATACAAAACTATAAAGGTCATTATTATAGTTTTTTCTGTCGTCCGGGATTTTTGATTGGGGAGGTACTTCCTCTAAAAAGGGGCAAACAGGGAGTTACTGGACATCTCCGCTGAGATCCGATTTCGATGTTTTTTTATTTGAAAGGTATGTTTGGTGAATATCTTATGAGGGAGAATCAGCGTGATGAACAGAATAGCTCTTCAAAACTCAAAATACAATAAATTGCTCACTTTTAAAAGTTAGCGAGGTCTTCTGTCGCAGAGCGACTTAGATATCAGGTATGTAAATGAAAACTCGAACTTTTTCAATCACTTAGTACTATTACATCGGTAATATTTTACATGGCCAAGGTTTAAAAAAAAGCAATATATAAATAAATATTGGCGTTATAACAAAGTGATGAAAGAAACCTTTGACCAACAGACAAAAACCTTACAATATGCCATGACTGTAACTTGTCTACAAAAGGCATGTTTTGTTTACTATTTACAGACTAGTTTGATTTTTGGTATGAAATATAATTTCAGATTATAATATCCAACAAATTATTCACCTCAAGCGGGATTTGAACCAGTAACTCTTTCTTTAGTATTCCCTTAGTGTGATGGTTAACACGGAAGTTTGTTGTTTCAATTTACGTCAATGTCATATTTTATGTTTTGTATATTACGTCCACGCGAGACACACAGTCCTGTAGCTGGAACCAGCTATATACATGCACTTGCCAAATGACGTATGATAACGTATAGTCATTAACTACCCCAGTAGCTTGCAAAAGAGTTGGTGATCCTATCTCTTAGAAATAATAGTGACAATATTTTCAAAGGGTTATGCACAAATTGATAAATATAATAAAGAGCACAGTATGAAACATGCCTTACGACATAAAGATAGCCTAAAGTTATGACGGACTGGACCCTCCCAAGGATTAACTTATCATCACGGATCCCTAAACTTAAGCGGAGGAACTACTGACAGTTAATTTTATCTCCCAACAAGTGAAATAATTTATTTTATTTTATTTTTATTTTATAAAAATAGGACACCCAACACAGGTTTACACTACTCATTAAAAACATAAACTCCAAAGGTATTAAGCCTAGTGTTCCCGTAATTATAGGGTATCACAGCATGCGTTATTAGCGAAGCAACTTATTACTAATACAAATTAACTTTCATGTACCTAATTAAAATAAGTACTTATGTAAGTAACATAAATTAAAAAGTACTTATACAAAATTATACAAAGAATATGAAATAAAGTATAAGGCAAAATTTGAAAATGGCCTAAATAAGAATAACAGTTTCCAATATACAAACATTTAGAATATTTAAAATTTTGTGCGCTTGACAAGCCTATAAACTAACTTACGATCGTCATTATCCTTTTGCTTACGGAATTAGGCCGCGAATGGCATATCTATGGTTGACTTGAGTTGATTATCTGAATTTCACTAGAACATTAAAAATAAATGTAAAGTTATGCGAAAAATGTAATGCTACTTGTAAAGCTTACATGTACTTAAACAAGAGCTCACTCCTCGCCACTTTTATGTAACAAAACATAATAAAAAAAAAAACATTCAATCGTATTATTACTTCTTCTTATGAGTTTTAAAAAACACACTAGCTAAAAAACGTTGTATATATAAAATCGTACTTTTCTAGGATAAATCTACACTGGAAAATTGTACTAGGTTAAGTTATTTATCAAAAGAGAACTTTTAAAATTGAAAAAAAATTGACTAGAACATTAAATAATCATCACGAAATTCATTATTTTCGTAAGATATGCAAGTAGTAAGTTTTTTTTGAAATTAATTAAAGTCAGCAAGGTATAATTCTATTTTCATTATCATAATATTTTTTTACCATCTGTTTCATCAAAGTCATTGATTCCGTCCTAATAAGATTTATAGTTGAGTTGTTAATATTAATATAATTACTTACATAAGTAATTTAGTCGCTACAATTACGTCACTCATTATTACAGTGAGATTCTAATAGAATGTTCGTGTTAACGCTTATTACAATAATTACGTTTGCTGTTAAGATTGTTTCAATAATCATCATCACCATCATAATCATCTTAGCCGATAGTAATAGACGTCACTGCTCAATACCATAGTCATCCTTACTTTAAAATACAGTCTTTAATTTTGAGTTAGTATGTTTGTAAGACTCATGGTATAGCCTAACGAGTCATATAATTTAACATGATAATAGTAATTTATTGATAATAGATATTATACGTGCCCTCCAAATCACGGAAGCACTCAGATAAATTGCCACTGGCAGCGGTCACCTATCCAAATAATGACATTGCATAACTTCAATTAGCCAGCTATGCCGTAAGCGATTAAATAGTATTTTATTATCTTTATATTTTAAGTGAAGATGGGTCACGCGCGTTTCTTATTGCTTAGTTGACCACACTTTCCAAACCCATCCACTATTTAAATAGATCATCTTTAGGACTCGAGGACTATAACAACATTTTCCGTTCAAAGTCAACTTTAGGGATAGAATACACTCACCCAGCTTAGAGAACTTATATCAAAAGGCTCCGGGCTAAGCCGAACCCAACTCATTAACTTCAAAGAGCAATAAAACACTACAGCGACTGTTTCTCTTTAGGCGAATAAGCTTCCGAAGAGCCGGAAATATCAGATTCAACCTCTGGACGAAAAATGGAATATTTGTGAATTATTTTTCTAGACAAATAATTTAAAGATTGAAATCCACTAAATCTCAAGTCAGCATCGGGAATCGTTGCGTTAGTGACTGACTGACTAGGCAATAAACGCACAGCCTAAGACGTAAGTCGATACCTAAAATTTGGACGATATATATAGACACAATTTTAATTAATTTATTTGTTTATTTATTGACTATAAGTCATTTTTGTCAATCCTGCTTTATGATTGTTAGAAGTTGTTTGGGTCCGGGCACGGATTCTCCGACTGCCTGTAACCTCTGGAACGTCGATAAATGATCTGAACCGTGAGATTGGAACGGCCCAGCCACGCACACATATGGACCAACCTCCTCGTTAATCTTTGATAGTAGAAAAGTACCAATAAATAAATGATGAGATGGATCTGTGGTTTTCTCTATGTTACTTTGATACTTTGGGACAGATAGAAACTTTGTTTATACGTACCCAGTCCACCCACCCCTAACTACATAACAAAATAGTGTATTTATTAGTTATACTTTTTAATACACAGAGAAAAAGTGAGGAATACGATTGAAGTGCCCGTGATGTAACTGGTGCGATGTTTGGTACTGTTATCATTGGAAAGGATGGATGACCAGCAGTTCCATATGTGTTTTCAAGGCCTTAACCATCTTATTAAGATGATTCACAAAGTGTCGAGTGTTCTCTTGTTACCCACATTAGATGTGTGGAAGCATTCCTTGGTAACTAGTATCATATGCCTAAAGATGATTTTTCTTCTACTGTAACTGGATACGAATCCCCGGTTTTATATGCGGCCGAAAGTTGAAGTGCAGACGCTTGAAGCACTGCTTGGGACAGGTTGTGATAAAGTAGGCTTCCCCATTAAATAATATATGAGATTTAGTTTTGAGCGCTCGCCGCAAGCGATAACCGAAAGAAATTACCAAAGATTTTATTAGTCTCAAATCAGTCTCTGAATAATAATCCCCTACATATACTTCCTATTATGATTGTGCTCATTACATTGATTGCAGGCCCGGAAATGATCGGAGAGCAAACGTTTTTTCGTATTCAGTTTTCGTACGTATTATAAATAAAAATAATTAGTCCTTGTATTCTCTTTTATTCTTAAGTTATGAGCTTGTTTGTGTTTGCATGGATGGGGTTCGGCAGCGAGCCAAATAACAACAGGTGGGGATGTTCCGACAACGCTCTGATAAGCTCTTACCTTAATTGAAATGGGGGATTCAGTAGGGCAGTTTTGTCACGCCATTAGGGCATTGGTGTAGATAAGGTTTAGGCAATAGCTGTAGCACAACATTTAGCAAAATGAAGCAGAGACGCTTTGCTCGCACGCTCAGTGGAAAAATAATACATAATTTGTATTGATAACTGCCGCAAAAACTGAAATTCTTACGTAATAAGCCAAAGTCAAAGTCAAACTTAAAATAGTTTTATTCGTTAAAACCACATAAAAAAAAACAGCATAAAGTTCTAATAGGCAGTACATACACGCTACGCTTGATGAAAACATGCTAATAAAAAGTCGGAGAGGTCAGTTTATGTCGTGGGCCCATCTGTTTACAATATGTAAATTGCCAGAGAAGATTAGAGATGCCGCTTTTACTGCGATATTTAAAAGAACAATAAAAAAGTGGTTAATGAGGATGACATTCTACAGTATCAACGAATTAATTTAATTACCTGGGGACGCAATCGGTATTGGACAGGTATTGGAATATGCCATTTCGTACTTTTAGACAGCAAACGTAGTAGTTCCAAATTCAACCTTGTTTTCAAGAGTACACAAATTTTACAGCAGTAAATAGAAATTGGGATTGGAGCGGAATTGTCATTGGATTCAAGACGGCACCAGAGGCCTTATTCTTGAATCGGTATTGGACATGTATTGGAATATAACATTTCATAACTACCTACGCTAAATTCAACCGTGTTTCCAAGAGTACAAAAATTTGACAACAGTAAACTAGAATTGGATTGAAATTGGGATTGAGATTGCGTTGAAGAGTAAGGACCTCAGAGCTGTAGAATGCTATGAGATGCAGGAGGTTGCGGGTATGATTCCCGCCTTGAAACAAATATTAGAACGATCTGCAAATATTTAGGTCCGAGCGTTCTGGGTGTTTTCTATGTATAATAAAAATATCTATCTATGTCTTCGTCGTATTAGTAAGTATATCAGTCATCTACATAGTACCCATAACACAAGCTCTGCTTGGCTTGGGGCTAGATGATGCTGTGTCGATTGTCCAGCACTAACATGATTATCAATATTATTAATTATGTTTACATAATTACACACTAAGGGAATACTAAAGATTATAATATCCTAAATGTCATCCCGCTTGAGGCGAAATAATTTTTGAGATATTATTATCTTTATGCACTGGAGCACTGGTGGTCTAGTGGTAGTGACCCCGCCTTCCGATCCTAAGGTCTCCGGTTCAAATCCAGTCGTGTACCAATGGATTTTTTGCTACGAAATATGTATGTGTGCAATGCCAGTGCTCTCATACGGTGAAGGAAAACATCGTGAGGAAACCGGCATGTCCAAGAACTAAAAATTCGAAAGACATGTGCCATCCACCAATCCACATTGGGTCCGCGTGGTGGATTAAGACCCAATCACTCTCACTGGAGAGTAGGCCAGAGTCCCAGCAGTGGGAACATTAGAAGGCTGTCATGAATGAAATCTTTATGAATGTAATAATTGAAGAAACATTGCAATATATATAAAAACGGTACACGATCTCGGTAGCGAGTGCGCGGTTGAGAAGCGGTTGCTGATTCCATTCTCGCTGCGAAGTCTAGGTGATGTGGTACTAGTGATCGTAGTTTCTAATAGTGTGTAGCCAGGACTCTATAAGTGCCGGCTGGGAAACAGCTGTGACTGTTGGTTTGTTTAAGGTACATCACATTTTATCACAACACAACGCAATAAAAGCACAAACAAAATCCGTAGTAATTTACTTTTGTTACTGTTACACGGTTTATTTAATCTTATATTTACATAAAATTACTTTTACTTACATTTTTAAGGCTAAATCATTTAGTCCTAATATCGTTTGTACCCATAAGCAGATACTTTAAAAGCTCCTTTGAAGTTACTGCTGGGGCTTTTTTGTCCCTGTACCTACATCAAATAAAAAAAAAAGATAAAAAACAGACGAAAAATCTCTAGTACTATTCCGCTTAACCTTTTAACTAATGAGGTCACACAGTTACAACAGTTAACCTCAAAAGAAAAATATCGACACGTGTTTCATCCCTCCACGGGACATCCTCAGGACCATCGACTTGTTCTCCGGCAGACGTGTTGCTCCGTCGAGCGCTGGAGCCAAAGCTTTGGCTCCAGCGCGAGATTAACTGTGGTAACTGTGTGACCTCATAAGTTAAAAGGTTAAGCGGAATAGTACTAGAGATTTTTCGTATGTTTTTTATCTTGTAATAGATTTCCGCAAAGTAACGCCTGAATATATCAATTACCTGTACCTACTTAGTAGATTTTACAAAATTTTATCTAAATCTGAGGGACTCACAATCAATTTCACTGCATTTTAATCAAAAACTGACGTATTTCGTATGAATATGATTGCTTCTGATTCTGATTAAAACTGAGTTGGGTAGCTCATTATTAGACAGTAAAATTGCATGAATTTTGATTTCGCAGCAAAATGTCAAAGCATCCATCGATTTAACAAGGCAATTTTTAGGCAGCAGGTAGTATTTACCACTGAGAAGTTTTTTTTATAAGTACTTCGAGCTATATAGCTCCCAACCATGAGCAAGTTTTTCCGAGAAAACTCGTAAAGATTAACATAAAGACCTTTAGGTACCTATACAATAAAGATTGAAGACCATGATCTGCGCTGCCCGACACCGCGCGACGATATGAGTGGATATAAAGTAGTCAATATCTAAAGTAAGGGTTTATTAGATAGCAGTAATGGTTCAATATGTATTCTTTGTATAGATTTTAGTGGCAGAAAATCATCAAGACCTGCCAATATTCCTTATACTTTTCGGTATTATTTTTTTATGCGATTCATTTGATGTTAAAAGTATTTTACAGTGTTGTAGATTATAGTGCAATAGAACAATGATGAATAAGTAATATTCATATAACTCTCGTCTTATTTTCTTATAAGATTATATTGAGAGAATAAATAATAAATAGACACAACATTTTTATAATTAGGTACAAAGTTAGTATTCACCCCATTGCACCCATAAAATACTATTACACGATTAATTTATAAGAATTCAATGTCAAACAATGATGATGATTTTGAGTAGTAGAGCTCTTTGTAGAGCTCGTCCGGGCACAGAACCGGATAAATTAGTACTACGTACAGAATGGCTACTCCCTACCTCCCACCAGTTTTACTTACCCCACACCGGTCGCGAGTTTGCCGGTACCACACGGCACCTTTTGCCGGCACTGAAGGTATTAAAGGCTACTAAGCATGTGTTTATTTTGATTATGTGTAGGTCTAAGCGCGCGCTTGACAGCGCGAGCGAAAGTGAAACCTCGCTCTTACTATAATTGGGACAACACTGAGACTCTTACATACAACAGTACCGCTTACGTACACAAACTATGCGTATGGTGATTGCGACGTGTTAGCTTTAGACATTTTATTGAGAGTGTCTAGATTGTGGTCCGGGGAAGGACTTTACTTAGTAAAGTTCTAGTAGTAAAGTTACTACCACCATACCTATTTCTGGCGCCAAGCAGTAATTGCTGTGTTCCGGTTTAAAGGGTATGGTTTACGGTGAAATTACAGGCACATGAGACTTTAGATCTACTCCTCGATCTCTGACGATGCAGCGTTCGCTTGGTTACCACTCTAATGGTATAAAAGAAACAACCTCAATGACGTGGTGGGCGAATGCCAGGTTGCGGGATTCCCGTGGTGGAACAAATGCTTGAATGATCTGCTGAAATAAAATAAGTTCTGTGTTAAATATTATGTCTGCATAAATGATAAAAAATTACTTACAGTTAAAAAACAAAATATAATTATTTGCCTCCAGTTACTTCTTTATGACCGGTTAATATCAAAATGTCTGAAATACCTACCTAACAAGATTTAAACAGAGCTGGGATAAAACAAAAAGTTCAATTTGCGCTTTGAGCGAGCGATCCACTCGGCATTTTGTTATATCCGGTACGTTTCCGCGTTTTGAATAACTTGAGTTTTTTGTGTTGGGCTGTACGTTTTTTAAGTACCTACTTAAAGAGTCTAAGCTAATTTACAGCTTGTAAAAAACCGTTTGAAAAATACTTTGTAGCTACATAATTACTTTCTTATCAAATTAAAATTAATTTTGTATATTGTTATGGATAAAAATTATGAACCTGAGAACACAAATAATAATCAGCAGTATGTTTTAAAAATATAATAAAACTGTATTTTGTAAGCAATGTTTTAGCGACATTTTTATAATAAAAATACATACTAGATACCCGGATAGACAAATGTTATATTATTTATCTGTACATATGAAAACAGTGATTTTAAATATATTATAATAATAGTGAATATTTAATTTACTTATTTATTTCGGGGCTTTGATTCGTCAGAACCTTTATCAGGGCTGTAAAAAAGGTGTTTTATCTTTGCGAGTTTGTATTTAAGGGCCGCACAAAAAGTAGGCACAGAAAATGGAAGTTTGCAAGATAAAAAAAGTTTGAATTACAGTTTGATCTGTTTTGGATTTCCTATCCTCTTATGCTCACGAGATTGTACTACCTTTATGATAAATAACTACATTTTTTTTTATTTATCTATACGACTATTATCCATGTGTTTTTTATCTTCTGAAGTTCCAACTTCTGATTACCTATCTAAGAATACCTGCAAGATTATATCTATATTGTTTGTTAAATAAAACAACAAGCGGTCCGCGCAGTACATTATTTTTATTTTCGTAAAGAGATACAATTTTCACATTTATTTTGTATAGAGACACTTCACGCTATTCAGCTCGACTTTAGTCGAATAATAAACATTGATACACACAATATAAATATGTAGCTTATATCTATCATTACTTTACCTTGATATTAAGTCTTAGTTAGACAACACGAGACAAGTTTTGTAAAAAGAAAATCATTTTATGTAAGACAACTTTCATATAACTTTATCATTATGTAAATGGCATAAAAATATATACCAACTGTAGATCTTTGCTTGTTTTACTACACTGTTTTTCGTGACAAAAACCAAACATTGTTCTTTTTGTAAATTGTATAGATATAAGTAAAGGAAGATCAAAGATACTTGTGCTTTATACTTGTATGATTTATTTTATTTAGTAAGCTGAGATCTTTTTGAGATGACTCTCTAGTATTTCGTTATAAAGTGCCACATACTATGACGAAAACTACATATAAAGATAAAATAAGTACAAAAATTATTTAAATTAACTGGGATAATTATATTTTTACTAAAATTTCCTTAAGATTAACATCAAAGATTTTTATATTATTTGGATTTCTATTCGAAAGAATATAAATGGACGTCTAGGGAAAAATAATAATGTACAAAGAGAATAAATAATTGACTAGTTTTTAGTTCAAAGGCTAGGTAATTGCAAAGCGAACACCAAGAAGTATCGTTGAACGCTGCTGTCTATTGAATTTCATCTCTAATGATACGATATAAAATCTAACTTACTATAGGTACTTAAAGTTTATATAGAATGTATAGCAATAAGGAAGACATCGATAGCCTGCATGTATTACAATCATTACAATAGAAATTAATTAGCGTCAAGTGCATGTCCTACTGGCTGTTCCAATTATTTTATTAGTAAAATAAGTTGTTTAGCTTATTGGTTATTCTAATGTAAGTAAAGTAAAGTTTACTTATTTCATTGTTTAAAGAAACATAATTATGTGTAATGTAAAATGATATCAACAATATTCGACACTTTAAAATAGTTTGAGTTTAAATAATTAATGAAAAATGTGACTGTTACTATAGCTTTTTTTATTATTATTATTTACAATCGACTACAATTAATTATAGATGTAGAAACAACATTATCTAATTAGCTACTTACCAGTGTTACAGAGCCATGTAATATTAAACACTAGTTGGAATACATTAAATTAAACATAAACAAATTAAACATAAATTAATGGACAATGAAAACTGAATGGTTGGAAATACATAATACTCTGTGAATTAATTAAAGCTAAGCTTAACCGACCTCTTATTTCAATGAATTAATTGACTTCAGAATCAGTGTTGATTTTGTAAAATTCCTATGATAATCTTGCTATAAAATTTTGTCAGTTCAAGATAAACCGTGATATATATTGCAAAAATATTGTAACAACTATTTTGTAACTTAATCATGTATTTGATTATAACCGACAATAAAACTAATCTGTGAGTCTTAAACTTTTGTTTGTAAAGTCTTAGGTATGTTAATAAAAAAGAGAATAAGTTATTTATTGCTATCAGAAGAGTTAGCTTGTGCGGATTCTTTATTTAAATTTTATATAAAGCAATGTAGTATAATATTAGGTAAAGAAACTTAAAAATGTTAGATATTTGTGAACTAAAGCAGGTGCTTCAAATCAATTTTTATTAACTAAATGAACTCCAAAAAAAAATCACGTGAACAAAACGAAACTACAGTTAAGATTAAGGGTGAATTGCACTCACCCTGAGTAACGACTTTTAAATGATAATTAAAAACTTTAGAACTACTTGACGGTAAAAAAACAAATATATATCCGGCAAAACAATGTCACCAACTACGTCAGGCAACCACAAAAAAATAAAAACTCTGCATAAGTAACTTCTGAAAATAATACCTTGGTTTCCATTTTCTGAAAGCTGTAGCTAATACATTAGCACACGACCGTTATTTGTATCCTCGCGTTTTCACTGTAACTCCAAAGCAGCCAGACAAATTCTTATAATCCTTTCAAATTGCAAATGCCAACTTAATAATAAGAACATTCAACGCATTACTTACACTTTATCCAGGATCGTGTTTAAGCCACCATATTAGAAGTACACGAAGGAACATAAAATTGCGCTGCCAGCGCCAAACATGAGCTCCAGAAGTTAAACTGCTATTTGCTCGATACCAACTTGCAACTTGCTACGGCGCGGTGTGTCTAGAGCATTCTACATCATTCCAGCCTTAATGAAGATAATAATAGAGGGGTGAAAAGGTGTAAAAAAGTTTGTCTGAAAAATCGTATTACAAACTTGAAACTTGGCATTAACATTCTTCAATAAATTTGATAAAAGTTGGTATTAAATTATTTTCAAAACTACCCCTAAAACGGGGAGTAGAGGGTGATAAAGTTTGTATGGGGACTTTGTAACGCGTCGTCCGATTCGTTTGAATTTTAGAATTAATATTTTTCATAGCAAGTAGTAATGAAAGCACTAAATTTTATTTTTCCAAACTACCCCTAACCGGGTGTAGGGGTATAGGAACTTTGTAAGGTGTCGAGCAATTTGCTTGAAACTTTCGTCGTGGGAAACAGCTAGTCTTACTTAAAATGATTCATTTGTTAAGACAAATTAAATAACAATTGAAATGATTTGTGAAGATTTTGTTCACACTAAAATGACAGAAATGTATCCATATTATTTCATGTTTTGTTACAAAAACACGGAATACAGACCTTGTTTTTTAGATCAAACTGTATGGAAAATGTGAAGGTTCGAGTATAATGAAGTGAGTGTTTGTAAAGTGTTCGAATTTTGAATTAGATTTATAACTATATATCACATTTTATCCGCTTGCTATTTTTATTAGTTTCCAAACGATGGTCTCTCATTTTTGAAATTGGGAAGAAAAATATTTTGCGCACGCTGTTTTCATTATTTTCAGTTTGTCATTTCAATTTGATCACAATCTACTATCGCGTCGATCTCAAACCTCGGCGTATTTCAACGGGACAATATTTTTAAAAGCCTGGTCATATCAATAAATTGCAAGTCAAGCCTAGTTTATTCTGAGTTTATAATGTCTAAAACATCAATATTACCTACTTACATTGTTTATTATTGAAATTCAAAATTAAAAAGATAAAATCAGAAATTAATGTCTGCTGAACAGTAATTTTCAAATAAAATTAAATCAGCTTTTTAAATCTTACGATTTGTATGCTTTGTTATTGTGACATTAATGTTAGCAAGCTAATCATTTTAATGTTCTTGTGCAAGCCAAACTACATATTATTAAACAAATTAAGGTAAATAAAAAATATATCAGTAAATAGTTATATCTACTTAATAAAAATTACCTACTTAACAACAAAGCTTTGTAAATACCATAACAATGTTATGGTATTTACTTATCTAAATGCGTTACCTTGCCTCTAATGTTTAATATTTTTAGAATATTTTAGAATATCAACACTGATTGACATTGACATAATAGTTCACAGCACTTGTAAACTTAATTATAATTAACTTCACAATCACTACATGATATGTTTTTGTTACAAAGGGCTACCTACCTACATTAGAAGAACTAAAGCGACAAAAGTTTACTAAAGTACTGGTTACAATTTCAAAAATGAGAATTCAGTTCAGTTCAGTTGCTGACATAAAAAAAAGTGGCATTGCGCTGTTCGTTAATGCAGATAACCGTTGGGGTAAACAGGTTCTTAAGTGGAGACAGAGTTTAGGCATACGTAGTGTGCGCTCATTAGCTAATAAGTGAAGCGATGTCTTAGCAAAGGTGGCTAACAGAATATGGATTAGAAAAGCCAAACACCGGGCTCAGTGACTCCACTCAAAAGACGAATACCTTTTCTAAGATAAGATGTAATATACATCTATGTCATAGGAGTAACGTTTTATTAAATTATTTTTTTTCAATATGTTTCTTTTTGCCTGAACGCATAATTTCGTTAAAAAGAAGAATAAAAAAATTTATAATTATCATTAATGATAATATATTTTATGCGAAAAAAATACTTTCACATATTTGTCCTAATTTACATACATTAATGGAAAATATACTCGTATTCTGATCTAATGATGACATTATTTATATTAATACGTCTAATCAATGGAATGAAGATACCACACCATGTTTTTAGTCCTATCGCCAGGGTTTCCAGTGGGTCCATGTTTTATCCGCCATAATTAATTTATAGCGTATGTCAAATAACGGACACTGCAACGCTGGAGACTGTGGCATAGCACCTTTTTTGGCATTACACAATAATGGACTTGAACTCTAGCATTGGTTTAGGGGTTTCGGGTTATTACAGATCCCTAAATTTCTAGTTCAGTCTCACAATTGCGCATACATAAGTTCAACGACATATAACAGAATACACATACCTACTTTAATAAATACTTGTGTTCTAATTCATAATATTTTATTCTGCTACAAATAACATAAATTTGTGATTTATTTAGCGGGTCTTGTTTTAAGACCCGCTAAATAAATCTTTAGCTTGAAAGAATACTTTTACGATAACATGGTGCACTAATTTAGCAGTACATTTTTATATCAGTGTATTTAAAAATGTGCTCTACGTTAGATACGTAATAAACAACGTTGTTTTTAATAAAAATAAATTGAAAACATGAATAAACGAGTTCACCAATCATATAACCACGCATAATAAAAACGTTCACACAAATTAACTTCTTTATATGAAAATAATCATGATAATAATGATCATAATAATTAAATATTATTCAATCATTCAGTTTCATTTGGTAATGACACTGTAAGCTGTAGTTAAAACGTGGTGAACGTTGAAAAAGAATCGTTTTAGGCTTTCTATTTGATAAAAAAAGGTAATGGATGTTTCCCACGGCAGCATCCCGTTTAATAATTTATTTTAAGAACATGGTATATATTATTAAGTATAATAAAGCGCATGCTTATGTACCTACATCACTGACGTGGTATCACAAATTATGTTTAAAGTAAAGTTATGTTATTGAACATAATTTTCAGTATACAAAGTGAAGTGAGACCATATTTTGTTTTCTCTGAAAATATACTGTAAAGATGATAAAATATTCTCACTTTCAGAATACTGAATAGAATGTGAATACCCCTTCGACCGCAAAACTTTTCAATAGCATTCTGATGTTACAAAGATATCTGTCAACGTACCTATAATAGCTAACTGGTAATCACTTTATAACGATGTTGCTTGTAATAATGATAAGTACTACATCAATGCTTTAGCTGTTACGACACATTAATAGACACATCTAATTATACACATTATTTTTCAAAAACTGGAATAGCACAATAGTAAAAGTATCATAAGCTTACTGGAGATCCGTCTGGTTGTGGAGTTTATTTCTGGGCCGACTATTTTTACCGGAAGCTGTGTAGGCGCTGACTCAAGACGGACCACGTTCACTGAAACCAAGAGAAAGTACTTTCATAATTGAAATCAAAATACTAGAAAATTATATCTAGAATTACAGTCCATCATCCTATTACCACCAGAGATGATAGAACTGTGCTGCCAGCAATCAAAAGTCCGTTCTCATGTTCGGGAGTTGAGTTGGCTATGGAGAGGTTATCAAAAAATAAATTGAACCCGAATGACTAAATCAATGATCCCGAATAAACCCAAACGCTAGGCATCAGTGAAAGTCTTATACTTATTATACATAAACGATCTTAAATGTATTATGTACAGAACGTTCCACGGCTATGCCACATGAAGGGAAAGTATTACAGTAATCACACAAAGCACACTATCATATTACACTAATCAAGCTAATATTTTAAATGCAAAAGTTTGGATGTTTGGGTGGATGTTTGGTTCCTCTATAACTCGATAACCACTGAACCGATTTGGCTGAAATTTCAAACATAACATACATAAACATAACATATATAAACATTGACCGGGAATAGGACATAGACTACTTTTATTCCGGGAAAAGGTACCGTTCCCAAGTACCACGCGAACAAAGTCGCAAGCAACATCTAGTTTTAAATAAATTTAGGTAGAAAATTTACTGAAATAAGACATTAATTTGATTTTAAAAACTAATTTAAGTATGTTACTTCATAATCAGTAACCTATAAACACAATTAGAGAATATTAATAGAGATGATTAAGTAATGTGCATTTACAAAACTTAAGTAGGTACCTACTTACTTATAAGTACTTACTACAAGTACAAATTTAAAATCAGAAAGTAAAATCGTATATAAGCTGAATACTAGTACATCTTTGCAGAAAGTTAATTAAAAGTAGTAGAAAGTGCCAGCAAGCTGTAAATGTCTACTACATTAATATAAAACTTTTAAAATTACAGCAAGAAAGTTATATTTTTTAAAGTAGAAATTATCTCCTGACTTTTCACAACTTTCATTTTAGTGGGTTCTGCCCACGCCTTCGCTTGCGTGGTACCTAGATAAAAAGTAGCCTGATGTTATTCCAGGTTCAGAGCTATTACTATTCCAAGTTTGTCTGTCTGTTATCTATCATAATACTATTAAAATGACGGTCACATTTCTAAACAACTAAAGGATAAGCTTGTTATGGCCATTATAACGACGTCAATGGTCTAAAAATTATAGTGTCCTCAACCAAAGCTATGTCATCAGCGTCTTGGGGTCACTACAGGGGATTCTTTTAATAGGTCGTTATATTGAATGCATCGCATTTTAATACCTATCTTAGTTCCTTTAACTGCACATAAAAAGGATCTTAATACTTTTTTCTGTAAATAAATGTTGTGTAAGTAAATCAATCTTTGTAGCGTTGTGGGAAACTACCTGAGTTTCTTGGCTGAGACGTTAAAAGTTTGGAGTTTAGCTCCCGTGCCATTATATAAATAACAAAAGTTTACTTCTAGTAACCTTACAATTATTAAATTTAAAATGCTATCAGGAGTCTTTGAAATAAAATAAAAAGTCTTTAATTGGATTGCTAAGTTTATATGATAAAGTACCTAAAACACGAACGATATTGATATATTGCGTTAGATTCTACAACAAATTACCAGAACATGTTATTAGCCTCAATGAAAAACAATTTAAAAATCTAGTCAAAATACACTGCAAGAAAAAGCATTCTATACAATTGACGAATTTCTCTTAGATAAGGATACTTGGAATAATATTGTAAGCGCAGTGAGTGACCAATGATACTTAATGTAAATAGATATCTACATAGTTATTATGATTATTGTGTTTAGTTTAATTTCTTATAATTTTTTTTATGTTTATTAGGGGCATAGGTAATTAGATAATATTCATGTAGCTGTTAAGTTTTAAATTTAAATTTATCGTTTACAAAATTACTGATTTGACATTTCTAAGTGCATTGTAATTGTGCCTAATGAGAAATAAACGAATTGAATTGAATTACGAGTGAAAGGTTTTTACGTCAATTAATAATTCTAGCTAAATCTATCTTCGACAGTACTCGTACAGATGGTGAGTCTTGCTCGCACTGGTCTGTTTTAATTAGTATGTATTCTTACCGGCAACAGTGTGATTCTGGGCATCAAAAAAACCTTCCCCCAGAGTGTTATACCCAGGAATGGTGCTCAAGCACGTGATGTCCACGGTCTGGTTGGGATATAGCTGGAGGCTTGACAGTGGGTAGTGCAGTGACGACGTCGACAGGCTCAGCGGCATACCAAAATGATATCGATGATGCAGAGCTTGCGCACCATGCGGAACTGTTAATTTCTCGTCCACCTAAGCCAGGACAAAAAAGTAGTTATTATGTAGTAGGTACATAACGCTAATTAAATCAAATATTTATGCACTACGTGATAACATAATACTAGCAAGTGTACCTTTATAGAGAATGAGCGTCTTGGGCGGGTTGGGCGCTGGAAACTGCGACACAGTTTATTGTACTAAATGTATTTTCCACAGTTCATAGTTTTCAACAAATTTGACACTGCGATGGATCAAGACGAACTCTTGATGAAAATGTGTCTTAAAATCTATGCACATTTAAGACATTGTTAATGACGTCGTTCTGTTATTTAAAGCATTTTTTTTAAATGTAATTATTTATTCAGACAACTTAGTCCAGCAGTAGCAATTAATCATCATCATGACAGCCTTTTAATCTTCCCACTGCTGGGACACTGGCCTACTCTCAGGCGAGAGTGATTGGGTCTTAATCCACCACGCGGACCCAATGCGGATTGGTGGATGGCACATGTCTTTCGAATTTTTAATTCTTGGACATGCCGGTTTCCTCACGATGTTTTCCTTCACCGTATGAGAGCACTAGCATTGCGCACATAAATTAATGACATTACAAAATTATAAACACAAATTTTATACAATATATAACAAAATAAGATAATAAAAAGAAAATTTTAATCCCGAGCATGGATGTATTAATATGTCCATGATCCCGAACAAATAACATAAAATTATCTATGGGAAATTAATCTGTCAAACGTCAATTGGCGTCAACAGTCTTTATTGACAGCCTGATGGAATAATGGGCTTTGACCTTTACCGAATGAAATGATATTATGTCTGATATTGTCCGTTTCATAAATTTTGAAATAAATGGAACTGACTGTTAAAAAGGCGATGAGTCTACGACGGTACCGCGGTGTTACAAATAGCGTAGTCCTAAGCCCAAATTACCTAATGTGCTAACGGATACCAATATTGAGTATGGCAAGGAGTTTTTTATATTTACTGTAAAAAATCCTTGACGTATGGGGACCATGCTGACATTGCTGACCTTAATTTACTTTTAGAGAAATCATCATAACCAAAAAAGGCTTTAATGTTTGTGTTTTTTTAGCTGTTTGTATATGAAAATCATATCAAAGGCATTACTGGTCTCGATAGAGAATAAAGGTAGGATATTCAGGTTAAAGATATTTTTTATTCTCAAAAGAAATTTACATTTCACTTCATGAGATTACAACACTATTATAAAATATAAACAATTTTAACATACAGGTAAAAAACATAATAAGTGTGTAGTAAAAAACATAATAGCTGGTAGGGCAATTTGGAACAATCTCACGTTAATATTAATGTAATGTAGGCAGCCTGGAATGTAACGTTAAGTTTGGCTACAACCTTGATATAATGTGGTTTTTTAATTTTGTTTTAAAAGTACGAGCACTTTGAGAGTTTTTGATTTGTTTTGGCAGACTATTAAATATTTTCGCACCTTCAAAAATGATGCTCTTTTTACCATAGTTTGTGCGTACTTTAGATATATGAATATTATCTGCATTACGGAGTGCACGTTTTCCCTTTTGTCTATTTGTTTTGAATGTGGTTTGTATGTGAGTTTTGTTGTCTAGTATTTTCTTTATTAAAATACAGGTATTAAAACAGTATGTTTGGTGAATGTTTAAAAGTTTTGTTTCATTATATAGCTGTTTTGTAGGTGTTAAAAAATCATAGTTGAATAGCAGTTTAACAATTTTATTTTGGCTTATTTGAAGATTGTTTAGCGTTGTTTTATTGGCACTGCCCCATATTTCGATAAGGTAATCGAGATGGGGTTTCACTAATGTAAAGTAAATAGTGTATCGTACTGGTCGTGGAAGGCATCGCACACACCCGTATAATGATCCTAATAATGACGATAGCTTAGATCTTATTTTAGCTATGTGAGCCTTCCATGTGAGAGCTCCATCCAATATTAGTCCTAAGTATTTTTCCTCGGTTACTTCTTTTATATTATTATTGTCTATGGTTAAGGGAATGACGCTACCTATTTTTTTATTTTTAGCTTTGAAAATCATATAGGAAGTTTTAGATGTGTTAATAGTCAGCAAGTTACTCTGGAACCAGTTATTTATAGTGTTCAAATCTGTTTGAGCCCGTGGCATGATTTCATCTATTGAGTGCCCGAAGTAGAATATACAAGTATCGTCCGCGTAAAGTGATATTTCACCACACAATCTCAGCTCACAGATGTTATTGATGTAAATCAAGAAAAGAAGTGGTCCCAATATAGAACCCTGGGGGACGCCATACGTGATGGGTTGAGGAAGGCTTTCATATTGACCAATCTTAACTATTTGTTTTCGGTTTTCTAGGTAACTTTTAAAAATGTTCAATGCTTTACCAGTGATTCCTATGCTCGAGAGTTTTTTTAATAGTAGTGGGTGACTGACAGTGTCGAATGCTTTCTTTAAGTCTATGAAAATTCCTAATCCCAGTTTCTTTGCATCAATATTTGATTTTATTTTGGTTATTAAGTCTATTGTAGCAGATAAGGTGTTCGATTTGGGCCTAAAGCCGTATTGACGATTCGTTAAAAAGTTAATTTGTGTTAGGTAACAGTATAAGCGATTATATATTAATTTTTCGTAAACTTTGGATATCACTGGCAAGACAGAAATCGGACGGTAATTGCTGGGTTCAGTTTTCTTTCCAGATTTGTATACGGGTGTAACTTTTGCTATTTTTAGTTTGTCTGGAAATGTCCCTTGCTCAAAACAAAAATTTATACAGTGTGTAAGTTTAGTGATCAAATTAGTTTTTATACATTTAACCGCCTTGGTGGCAATACCGTCTATCCCGGTACTAGTATTACCGTCGAGGCGGTCAATTATACATGAAACCTCATCTTCACTGCACATATTCAGCGTTGATAACTCTTTATCTGTATCATTCCTATCAGTGAGTATGTACGTAGTGTTGATATGGAAGTTAAGTGGGATTTTGTTTGCCAGGTGTGATCCAACTGTTGCGAAGAATGTGTTGAATTTGTGACATATGTCATTGCCATCTGTAATATCTCCTATATCTGTTTCAAGTTTTGGTGGAACTGGGTCCGTTTTTATTTTATTTTTTGATACAATATCAATCAGTTTCCACATTTGTTTGGGATTATTTTTGCATTTATTAAAGGAGTCGTAATAGTAATTACTTTTGGTTTTAGCTATTAGTTCAGTTACATCGTTTCTTGTTTTAATGAATTGTTTTTTAAGTTCTTCATTATCCGGCTCTTTTTTTAAGTTATACCAAAGTATATTTCTATTATTAATGCTGTTGATTATATCTTTATTGATCCAGTCTTTTTGTGGGGGATTTTGTATTTTTGTTTTAGTAATCTTACTTTGTTTCAAAATAGTTTTGATAGATGTGTCTAGCCCAGAAAAGTCGTAATTGAGGTTTTTAGAAAACTCTATTTCACTCTTTCTCAACAAAAGGTTATAATCTATAGCTTCATATTTTACTTTCTGTGGTGGTTCAGGTTTAAACTTTTTCATTCCTAGAAGTATCTGCTTATGGTCCGCTAGAGCCGAGTCGTGTACACCAAACTGGAAACTTCTGTCTTTTAAATTAGAAATGACGTGGTCCAGGATCGATTTCGTGGTAGCTGTTGTACGTGTTGCATAGTCTTCATCTATTTTATTTAAAATAGTATAGCCAGCTTCTCGTATTGTATTCTTAAATATGTTAGTATCTTTTTCGTTTTGTAGCAAATTTAAGTTAAAGTCACCAAATATTAATGTCCTATTTCTCTGTTGTACTTGCGACTCAAAGTCTTGAAGAAATTTTTTTAAGTTTGTATCTCCAGGCTTGTATATGAGTCCAATGTCTAGTTTCAATTTGTCTAGAGTAACCCACAAATAGTTGTTACCGTTAGTGTAAATTTCTTCGCTAAGGCTGTGTTTCAGATCGTTATGTACGAAAATGGATGCCCCTCCACCTCTCTTGTCTGTTCTGTGATTATAATAATGGGTATAATCGGGTATTTGTATTCTGGTGGCTTCTTCTTCTGTTTTGATCCATGTTTCAGTTACTAAAATTAGATGTATGTGCGCATCAATTGATTTAATTATACATTTTAGTTCATCAAGTTTCCCAGGTCGGACAATGCTCCTAATATTGGTATAGAAGAAATTCATTGATTTGTGCAGTGTTTTGAGGTTGTCGAACGTTTTCATGACTTGGTATGTTATTTCTTGGCTATGTTCTTTCTCGGTGTTCGAGGTAGTTTGCTGATCTTGGGTAGGTGCTATTAGTTTTTTGACGAAGAAACTATTTTAGGACATCCCTTTATATATTTTATTATCAGGTCCTTTTCCCCATTCTCAAGTCTTCTAGTAAGCTCTCTCTTTAACTCCTTCATGTATGATTGTTGAGCTGGAGTCTGATCTGAGAAAACTTTTACAGCTTTGTTAGTAATCTTGTCTTTGTTCCTTAGTATTTCTTTTGCTATCTCAGACGAGCCTAGGTAGACTTTCATTGGACGATTCGCGTCCGGTTTATATTTGCCAAGTCTGGATGTTTTTGCTGTAGTAGGAGCATGTTCAGTAGTTTCGCTTATTATGTTCAATGCTTCGTTTTCATCATACGACCGCCTTCCTTCACCATTGGATCCATGTGGTTCAGCAACACCAATAATTATGATATTCTTCTCCCTAGCTGATCTTTCACTGATTTCACGTATTAATTCCTCGCGTGAACTTGTTGATTCCGTCGAACACGGTGGCGGACCAGACTTTATAATATTAACCTCTTTTTCTAAGTCCTTGACTTTCTGGTCGATCACAGTATTTTTGTTTTTTAAGTCATTGAACTCTATCATTATCTTGTTATGTTCAGCAGCCAGATAATCTGTTGTTGACTGAATATTGCCGATTTGATTTTTTATTTGGGAGATATCTTCACGCATAGACTCCATGTGTTTGTTTTGTGATGTCGTAAAGTCTTTTAGTAAGTCCATGATGTCACTCCGTAGATCAGACATATTTTTTTGGCAGTCACAATCCGTTCCTGAATGCAGAGGTGCTTTGCGTTTTCGCAATCCCTGGTATTTGCTTATTTCAGGCACTGCAGACGCCGAGGTAGTAGCGTGTGTAGGACTTGTGGGTTGGCTCATGTTTTTTTTTTTTTTTTTTTTTTTTCTTTTTATAGCTCAGTATATTGCGGAACGCTTATATTTCTACTTCGTTCACTCGCCGTTCGCCGGTTGAGTAACTTATAAGTGCAAAAAATATTTTCGGCGGCAAGATTCGATCCAGGGACGTTAGCGTTCTATGCTAATTTAATTCGAACTACATCCAACTTGGCTGTATGAGTCTTACAGAAATAGTCGAAATAGTTCTATGGCCTGCTTTATGATCGAATTGTTGCAGCTGATTGTTTCGTTTGCTATTAAAGTGTTAGCAATAATGACTCATAACAATCACAGATTTCACAAGTTGTTACAAATGTTTTGGTGAATTATCTTGCGTTTCTATTAAAATTGTCGCAAATGTTAAGTGTTACCTGTGTAATACGGTCACTGGTGCAAGTGCTAATCCGCTGGTTTGCTTTAGTCACAGAACTCAATATGAAATTGCCTTTTGTAATGATTCACTTTGTATTTTTTTGTTTCGACGTATCTTTGTCAGCTTATGCAGGTTACAGTTACAAACGTTATCACTTGATATATGACGTATTTCCAACAGAATTTGCGTTTATTTTTGAAGAAATTACCACTTATTATATTTTATTTGTAAATTGTTTCATTGTTTACATTACGTTGTCGTGTCCGCCATGACACATACCTAATAATATTATACTCAGGTAGAGGTAATAGGTTGTCGTTATTTTAGAAGTGTTGTTATTATAAATAGTTTAACTTTTATAAAACAGCTCGCTAAAAGCTGTGTGCTAAACTAGTACAAAAAAGGAGATTTTGATATTTGCACGGTGGGGGATGTCATGCATTTCGTATTATCACGCTGGTAAGCAATTTATAGTAAGTCATCATGACAGCCTTCTAATGTTCCCACTGCTGGGACACTGGCCTACTCTCAGGCGAGAGTGATTGGGTCTTAATCCACCACGCGGACCCAATGCGGATTGGTGGATGGCACATGTCTTTCGAATTTTTAGTTCTTGGACATGCCGGTTTCCTCTCGATGTTTTCCTTCACCGTATGAGAGTACTGGCATTGCGCACATAAATTTTTTGAACAGAAAAATCCATTGGTGCACGACCGGGTTTGAACCCACGACCTTAGGATCGGAAGGTGGGGTCACTACCACTAGACCACCGGTGCTCTATTATATTAATATATTATCTATTATATTTATTTATAGTAAGTAAGAAGCGGAAATGACGATATAAGGTAATTGTAATGTGTAATGTAATGCATCTGATTGATGATGATTACATCATGTACAGCTTTCTGATGTCTCAACTACTGGTCTACTGGCTTACTCTTGATCGACCCAATGCGGGTTGGTGTATTTTCATTGTTCCTTAGAAAATATTCTTTTTTCTATGTAATTGTGTGTGTCAAATAAAAGCATTTCATTTCATTTCGTTTTGGTGGTTGGCATTATGTCTTTCAACTGATTATATTATATATTGGACATACCGCTTTTCTAACGATTTGGGAGCACTGACATTGCGCAATTTTATTAATTAGAAAAATCGATTGATTCAATACCGGTTTTAACTATTTTTAAACTTATAAATCTAGGTTAATTATGACTTGCCTTAACGTTGTTAATAAACCAGTAGAGGTTGGGTGCGGGGTAGGCAGCGGCGCTCGAGCACGACGCTTCTAGGTAGTCGCTCGCTGAAAGCTTTTTATGCTTTATTTTCATCTTTGGACGGTGCTTCTGACGAACTGTGAAAAATTATACGGTCTAATGCTTCGTGCTTTACAAGGTGATTAGGTTAGGCGTGATAACTAGGGATAAGGCTCAGCAAAACCTAGTTAGGTCGTCTGTTTCAGCGAACCTGGGAAGGGCGGTAGCACAGGGGTAGTCCTGTGTTGCCGCAGTACTGCGAGGTGCTAGGTTGTGCTGTAGTGCTAACTTTTGTAAGCCCCGGGAAGTGCTCTGAGCGCTATGCGAGAGGGGCCCTAGGAGGCCGTGGAGCCCCTTGACATGCATCGAGGCTGGCCCCCGGTGATGGTTTAGTGAGTCGTCAAGTCCGACAACCTCACACACCCCCGTCGTACCTTTATGCGACGAGATGTCTAGATGCAGATTCCTCCCCGTGAACAAAAAAAAAGGTCGATGAAGAAATCTTTTGATGGCTAACTAGTTAACTAGCTAACTATTTTTATATACATATGGAAGTATATGGAAGTGATTCAGGGACAGCTTAGTTTGCGTTAACTGTTCATCATCTTTGCCTAAAATTACTAGAGTTATTTTAAAAATATCCGTAATTTTTTATTTAGGTTTCTAGGTATACTAATATAATAAAGAGAGAAGATTTGTATTTTTGAATTTTTGTTTGACGGATAAACTCAAAACTACTGGTCCGATTAAAAAATATATTTTACCATTAGTATGCTACATCATCCCTGAGTAACATGGTATATATTTATTACTAGCGACCCACCCCGGCTTGTGCAGGCAGTGGCAGTGCGGAACTGGGGCAGATCGGCTAGTATAAAATAAAATAATTGTTTTTACCCTTGTCGGTTGGAGTGATTCTCCTCGTTTCGATAATTTTTGTTCAAATCTAACGAACTTTTGTATAAAATCGTAAAGTTATATGAATAGATTACGCTGTCAACCAGCAAACTTACTTACCAATTACTGTTATTTCGTGCAGTTTTGAAACTTTTGAGTATAAAGGAGTTTCTAAAGCAATTTCGCAAGCGTACTGGCCGGCAGCCTGGAAACCCATCTTTTCCAGCGTCACCTTTGTAGGTGTGAGTTTTTGTAACTGTAACAATAAAGTTATTTATGTAAAAAGTTAAGAAAACTTACCATAAGACATGTTTAATTAAATAATTCTAAATATTTAAACAATGCAAATCGATTACGTAATTCTCGTTTCTAATATTAAAAACACCTGAATAGTTTAATCAAACGAAATGTAAATGTAAAATTTCTTTTCGAAGGGTTAATCCTGGTTTTATTAGGCAATGTATCTTAAATCCATAGAATTGTAAAAAAAGAATTGTAACTTAAAAAAAATAATCTATCCGGTGTATAACAATATATCAAACCCAAACGTTTAATTGGGTTAGTAATTCGGAACGAAATACTTGTACGGGCTCGGAACGCCTTGCACTTGGGACCGCTATTTGCTATAGGGACTTAATATGTTCGTTGATGTTTACATTACAACTGTACGTTGATATAAATTAACACGTGTTTGTATTAAAGAATAGTTTTAGTAATTTTCGAGAAATACTATAAAAACTGTGGCGCAGCGGGCGCATGTCCGCCTGCGACGCGGAGGTTGCGGGTTTGATTCCCGCCTCGGGTCAAATTTTTGTACGATCTACAAATATTTGTTTCGGATTTTCTATATATATAAAAAAAAATATCTATCTATGTATTGTATTGTATTAAGTATATTATATCAGTCATCTAGTACCCATAACACAGCTCTGTTTGACAGCAGCTTACCTTGGGGCAAGATGATGCTATGTGAATTGTCCAGCAGTATTTATTTATTTATATACCTGAATGCTTAGCACGAAAAACTCGTTACAAACACAACCGTAAACGTATAGTCCGGTGTCAATTTGTATGTCAATAACCAATTGTCAAACGAGTTTTTCGTGCTAAGCACTCTGTTATGAGAAAAACAGTCGTAAACGAAACTTTAAGTAGAAAAGCTCTAAATATAATAAATCTCAGTTAATCTCATTCCTTCTTTCACTTTATAAAATATCTATGACGACCACGGTGTCGCGGGGCCGAGTGCCCGCTTGGGAAACGAGAGGTTATGGGACAAAATAAATGTTTGCATAAATTATGTAAGTATTTTTTTCCGGGTTTGTGTGTATGTATTATAAACATTTAAAAAAATATATTAATGTGTGTTTACCAGTTATCTTGTTCCCATTATCAATGTCTGTCAGTATTTATTTAATTATATTTACTTATTTTCATGTTATTCGCTATCTCTGGCATTATTTTTATTGACGATTCGATTTAGTGGGATATCTCTTGATGAAGGTAATTTCAAAAAGTTACACTAACAGGAAAATACATGCAAAATCGTAGCACTAATAACAGTGCATTTCAAAATTTGAATAACACGCTGTTAACAGGACTCTATTTCCTCTTTCCGTACCTATACGAAAAAACTAATAAAAATTACCATAATGGAATATTTTGCCAGAAAAATGCGTTGTCTGTGCACTCTGTTTAAACAATGGTAGCAAGTTTATATGACTGAATTTTCATAGTCTCATTGTCAAAACATTGTGCATAGCTCCTGCGGTGAACTGAAATTTTATATTTATAAACATTATCTTATTTGGTTTCTGCTATATAAGGTCATTCATTATCAACCTGACAAACTTAAGGGATAGCTTCCACACATAAAAAAAAAAACTTGTACTTATTTTTTTTCTAAACATTTTATTTTTATATTTAAAAACATAAAAACATACAATGATAAATAATAACCAAATCGATTTTTTTTGTTTACTTGGGATTTTTAAGAAAAATATAAATAAAAAAAAAAATATTGGTACATATATTTTTTTTTATGTGTGGAACCTATCCCTTAAGTTTGTCAGGTTGATAATGAATGACCCTGTATACAGACTGCATGCAGGTGGATAATACAAGAGTGCAGAACAGCACTTGCATTAACATAACGACCCGTAATACCAAAACTGCAGTTTAACAAAACTCGGACCTTATTCTGCAACCGTGAAAGTGTTACAGATCATAATGATCAGCTGGTGGTTGCATCTGATTACATAAAAAGTGCTCAATCATTAATCATGGATCATTACTATTTTAAGAACATTAAGTTCTTGAGAAGTAAGTAAATTAACAAATGAAAATAAACTTTAATCACCCATTTCAATAAGGTTGGATTCGACCAAACTCGAATGAGCACTATTCGCAGAGTAAATCGTAGTTATTCGCGAGTAAACTGACAGTTTACTTGTAGGTATTTTATTTATCCGCAGTATAGTTCCAAATTCTTCCAATTCCAAAAGTTGCTCGAATTCAGCCTAAGTAGATCCATGCGTTTACATCAACATCGTTATCCTACTAATATTATAAATGTAAAAGTCTGTGTGGGTGTGTGTGCCAGTCAGCTTTGGAGATTTACTCTACCAAGGCCGTGTCCTTTGACTTCCCATTTAAACTTATCGGAAAACATACTTTCGTAATACGAATCGTCGACAATCTGGTGGTTTCGTCGTAGTAACTACCGTTTTATCATTGAACGATGTTTCTGAAAAAAGCGATCTATGACAAAAGATATTTTATTCAATCTATAAAAGAATTTCTTCTGTGAAGGGTATTTGGCACTTCATTCAGCTCATGCTAAAACCTTATGAAGCCTGGCTCGGTTCATTTTTTGTGAAGCTAGTGACAGCAAGTGACAAGACGATCAAGTCGTCCGCCTGATGTTAAGTACCACGCCTGACATAACAGATGCAGTGCCACCCAAAGCTTAAAGTTTTTAAGTTTTGCACTGGACTGCGCTCATGACCTCGAGATGTTGTTTAGTCTCTTTCGCCCAGTAATTTCACTTGCTACAGTGCCCTTCAAATCTAAACACAATAGGTAACGCTTGCACACAATTATACTGCTTGGAGGTAGAATATCTGGCACTGCGGTGGTTAACACCAGAATTCAATCTTGCTAAGGAGTCCTATACCACCAGGTAAAGTCCGAACCAGCCTTTATGATAGGATCCTATAAAGGTAATTAAAACTAGAAAACGATACTTTTCAACAGCTTATGCCGTTTTTTACTTCCAAAAAAAACCGGAAACCAAAAGCAGCATTACAGTATATATAGTATATAGCTAAGTATACGAGTAGAATTATTTCTACTCGTATATTTAGATGTATACCTAGTAAGTTTTAACTTACTAAAGTGTTTCCTACTAATTTTACCCAAGTTTAGAAATATCGCAGTCATAACGTGAGAAATGTAGATATTTCTTGCACCTGTCACACATTTATTTTTATTGAAATCTACGACTTAAACCTGCCTAGGTAAGGCATCAAGTGCTCTCGTTATAGAAAGAGTGGTTTGCGGTAGAAATTGGCTTGTGGAAGCGAATACACTCATCACACCGCTGCAAACGATACGGAAGCATGAAAGTGTGCTAGAAAATATTGAAATGTTTTTGCTCGCTTTGGTCAGTGTGTGATCGTTTTTAGGGTTCCGCACCTACCTCAACAGAAAAAAGGGATCCTCTTCTTCTTTCATACATTTTTAAAAGGGATCCTCAAGGTTACTTTGTGGTCAGTCTGTTTGTCAGTCGGTTTGTCAAGATTTTTTCTAAAGATATAATTTTTAAATAAATCCCGAACAGGTCTCTAAGTTTACAGTGTCTTTTTTATTTTAACAAGATGTACAAGTCAAGTACCAATACTCTTATTAATAATATAGGTACTTGGTTAACATTTAAGTAAAGTTGTTTAAATATTTAGACCTAAGCATAACATTAATATTCACTAAGCACTAGTTACAGACGATTTACTTTGAAAATAGCCTCCTTTGTTTTTTTTAACGTGAAACCGTTCATGCATACCTACTTATAATATTTAGTTGCCTATTGTAGGTATTCAGATATTCGTTTTCAAAATAATATAAAATACATTGCAGTCTTTTGTACATAGTTTTAAAAACAAGTAAGTATACGTGAATAACTAAATGTACAGTTTCAGTTTACAGCATTAGGTAAATTCACTTTGCAATCTGGTTGATGGTGGGATGGTAAAGTGTGGTACAAAAGTATGTTTGCGAGTAGCAAGTGCTCTAGCTTTGGATTAGTCGGGAATTCCCGGAACTAGGCCACGCTCGTAAGTTGGATGGAGAGCACACATATTGCCATTCCGATCCAAATACACGTAATAGTTTGAAACAGCAATAATAAATAATAGTTAGGTAGTTACATAATAATCATTGTTGAAATCATTCATTTATTTTTATTTATTTTTATACGATAAAATAATGGCCAGTTGCATAATAGGTATTAATTTGGCTCAAAACTGCAGTACCTACCTATCTATATAGTTTTTTAGATTCAATAAGCGGTAACATGTTAATAGTCATTAGTTTTAATTTTAGTTTAGTTATTAGTTTTTAAATACTGTTTGTTTCTTAAATAAACGAAAATAAAATAAATAAATATGCAAGGCTGTACCAGATGCATAATTAGATTACTTAATTTTTTACTTACGTCTATAGTAGCTCCAGTGAAGTTGTAAAACTCGTAAGGAGGGTCTCGTCCGTAAACATACTTCAAAATTCGTTGCTCACCTTTGAAGAATACAACCTGTAAAATAAGTCATGTTTTAATACACATTCTAAGCTCAAAAATAGTTAATGCATTCCGCTTAAACAAAAGATATTATGCATAGTTAATCGCCGGCTGTTTACAGCGCGCCGCGATCGGGAATAACCCAAACTTTCAGCTACAAACTAGTAATAGTTTACTACTGCGCGACAAGAGCTGTCAAAGATAACATTAGCGATACTCGCTCAGCGATTCTCGCTCTTCTATTCTTCTTCTTCTTTTAATTTGTGGCGTCTGTGGCCAGGTTTGACACAATTTTGCCAATGTCAATGTCGACAGGGTTTTCTCGCTATTCGTCGCGGGTGTATTTTGTTTAATTTGTATGCCATTCTGTCGTCGTTCTTTGGCAGTTGTCCGACCGCGGACGATGAGATGATGCGCACCATTAAAACAATGGTTTTAAAGCGGCTTGGATAGTAATATTATTTTGATTTGACGCAGTGGACATGTTCTCATAATACATAATTGACTAATAACAATCTATGGAAATTCTACAGGCATAAATTAAAATCAATGTCAACCGATATGGCGCGGCGGGCGATGGTCTGCCTGCGAGTTGCGTGCGACAAGAAGGTTTTGCGTTCGATTCCCGCCCTTTGGACAAATGTTTGTATGAAATGCAAATATTTCTACTGGGTGTTCTGGGTATATTTTCTATGCATAATGAAAATACTTAGGTATGTACTTGTATTGTATTATGTAAATCAATCATCTAAGATTTAGTACCCATAACACAACAAGCTTTGCTTAGCTTGAGGCTAGATGAAGCATAGGCATAGATTGTCCAGCATTATTCAATATTTTATTAATTATCAAAAACACTTTACACTCGCAACTTAAAGCAGACAAATGCCCTACTAATAGTTTTAACTACTAAAAAACATTTTTTTTTTTTTAAATCAACTCGTAGAAATAAAACAGTCTACTAAAACTGGTATTTATAATCAAAGTTTTTACAATATTTGAAATTTAAAAATTTTACTAGATTCACAAGAGTAAGTTCACGTCTATGGATACTAAGGTAAGTATTATAATTATACTCAGGTAAACAAAACGTGCAGAACGTGCAGTACTTAAACTAACAAAATGAAATGTTATGTACCCGTCCTCTGCGTCTTCATTAAGTACTCGCCTTCTCGGTATGCAATTATTGTTCCTAAACTGACTGTGGGATGTAAGTTGAAATTGAATTTAGTAAAGCTTCTAAGAGAACTACTCGTGGAGCGCTGAATCGATAGTTTTGTAATTGTAACCCAGAATAGAAACGTTCATTCATATTCAATTTAAACTATCATGAAACCGAACAATTCAATATGTTAGTTGGATAATATTTTTAGTCAGTACCCAGCTTAGTTTTGTGCTAGTAAAATATCAGATCGTCTCGTGGCGTAGCTGGCAAAGTGTTATGAGATCAAAGATTAACAAAGCTTTGTTTCGCGGGGTCATTATTTGGATGGGTGACTGCAGTGGCAATTTCAATTGTGCGCTTCCGTACTTAGGAAGGCACGAACATAGATTTTAAAGACACAATATTAGCTTTAACAGAGGTTTTTAATTCGTTTAAGAATAAGTGTTTACTTCAATTGTGTGTGGTGTCTACTCTGGCACCGGTTGTGATGTGAATTGCTATTGCTTTTTTTTAGCTTTTGCAATGAACTCGATAACAATTCATGAATAACGCCTGTTTAAGAGGATAAACAGTCTATGGCCGCAGAAAAAACTTTTCACGATCGGCTAATGTAGAGATCTAAAAGATCTCTAATCGGTCCGAATAGCCGGATCTGAATTGAAAATGTTTCGGTGTTTTTAGGTTCTGTCAAGGATTTTAAAATGCGCTCCCGATTCAAATCCGTACTGAAGGCAATCCGCCTAGAGCGGCCCCACGGGGCCGATTTAAGCGTTTAATATTGCATAAGCATTAGGGAACAGACCGTTTCAATTACTGAACTTTGCACTTTATTTACGTACTTTATTAATACGTTTTTATACTCGTAGGCGATAGAGAATACTATGGCGACACTTTACCATGAACTCGGGAAAGTGGCAGGATTATCAATTGAAACACTTCGAACATAAATCACTTGGTATATTCTGGATTACGTTACAGAACAGAATACAATATTTAGGTCTATGCCTCACGACGACTCAATAATGAACTAAACTCAATTTAATCTACCTCCCCACAACAAGTCTCTCTTTCCCTTCCCACAGTCGCTATTCTCGTGATCGGCTAAGGCGTTCGACAATCTCCGGTTGACGACGCCAAAGCCGATACCGGAAATTAAAAATTAATTATCAATAAAAAATAATGTTATATAAAATCATAAGTTAATGCCAAAAAATATTATTAAATTAAGATAAGATTTTACTAAATTATAACAACTCGGCCATCTGTCTAAAAACGAGTCCCATCGTTATGCTTAATGTAATTATGTCTTAACTATTAATATGGAAAAATAATAATAATAATAATTAAATAAATTATACAAAATAACGTTTACAAAAAGCATAATTATTAACTAATGACAAACAATATCTTTTAATACTCTAAATCCATTATAATCAATCTTAAAATTATCTTAAACACCAGCTAGTTCATGACTCTTACTAGGATGTATTAATTAGTGTAAATACCTTTATGGTGTGCCCGGTCCATGACACTGACCGTTACCGGCAAGCAACTACTGAGCCAGTCCATGACATTAACTAGCGCAATAATCACTTCATGAATCATGACATTGAAATGAAAAGCTTTTCCATGACATTGAAAAGCATTTATGACACTTTAGTTTACCTAATTAAGTACATGGATAAGTTATGGTATAATCATTAGGCGGTAATGAACATTCTTTGCAAAACGATACCTATAATAATTCTAGGGGTGATAGTGCTAAGAATTCTTTAGAACAATACAATTTATAAGCAATCCGAGTTGCTTCGGAGTGATTCATCATCTGTCGCGTCTCGGGAGGGATCGTTACCATCGGTTAAGTTACAAGGAAGTTCATTGTCATCTGTAGGGTTATGGGAAAATTCATTGTCATTAGTCTCATCTTGGGTAGATTCTCCATCGTCAGCTGACTCATCAGAACTCACAGGTTGTGTGACTGAAAGCCAGGGAAAAACTTTGTCAACTGCAACTACAGCTTCATAACGTTTACCTTTTTGTGTAATTGGTGTGTCCTCAACTACGTACCTATCATTTGGAAGTACCTTTTTGATTCGATACGGACCTCTACATTTGGGTTCGAGTTTCCTAGATTGACCTTCTATTCCAGCTACCGCACGAATTACTCTAACAAGGTCGCCCTCCTTGAAAACAACGCCCTTCTTTCGGCGTTTATCGAAAAGTTCTTTATCTTTTACCTGCTGTTCTCTGATCAGCTCACCAGCTTCGGACCTTATTTCTGACAGAGATATCGGAGTAGGAGAAACGGCATCTGATGTTATTTCGTTAAAAATACTTTGCGAAGGATTAGAAACAGTTCTACCAAATAATAGCTCAGTTGGAGTTTTCTTTGTTGTAGCATGCACGGTGGTGTTGATTCCTAATTGAATCTCTGGCAAGTGTTCGTCCCAGATTCCATTTGGTTTATCATGATTCATTGCACCAAGAGCGGCCAAAATAGTACGGTTATACCGTTCTACCTGGCCGTTTGCTCTGGGTGTTGATACCGCGTTTAGCACGTGTTTTATACCAGTAGTCTTAATGAAGCTTTTAAAAGCACCACTGGTAAAGCTTGTACCCTGGTCTGTGATGAGGCGATTAGGTGTCCCGAAATAGCTAATGTGATCACGCACAACTTTGATACTTGTCACAGATTTTGTATTACGCACGGCAGTCAGATTAACATATTTTGTAAATGCGTCGACAATCACTAAAATGTATGTGTTCCCTCGTTTAGTTTTAATGAATGGACCCAAATGATCCGCATGTATTGTGTGGAAAGGAATTTCTACTTTTGGGATCGGGTGTAATTCTCCAGGTTTTGCGCCACTAGGCAATTTGTGATGGGCGCATTCGATACATGCAGCTACGTACTTTTTAACAAAACGTCTCATTTTCGGGAACCAATAGTTAGCTTTTATACGCCCTAACGTCTTGTCATATCCAAAGTGACCTATGTCATCGTGGTTTGCTTTTAATAACTGCCATCTAGCACCACGAGGCACCAACCAGCGTGTTGTGGAGTTGTCAAGTACGCGATAGACGTGACCATTGACTAGCTTATAATTATTGAATATTTCAATAACCTCATTAGTTTTAGGATCTTTAAGTACTTCAGTTATTTTCTTTACTTCTTCATCTGACTGTTGATAGGTTGCTAGCCAATCGTCACTGCCTACAGTAAGTATATCTAATAGATGGTTGCACTCTACTTCGTCTGCGACAGGGCTTCTACTTAGAGCGTCCACGTGAGCCATCTTTTCACCCGCCCTATATTCTATGTCACAATCGTACTCTAGAAACTGCAACCACCAGCGAGCAATGCGTGGTACCAAATCGCGCTTAGTCAGTGTTGTACGAAGAGCATTACAGTCTGTAATAATTTTAAATCTTACCCCTAGTAAGTAAACCCTAAATTTGTTTAGCGAGGATATCACAGCGAGTGTCTCAAGCTCGTATGAATGCAGCTTCTGCTCATCTGGAGTCGTTTGCCTGCTATAGTAAGCAATAGATCTCATCATACCTGTGGAATCCTTCTGCATCAGGATTCCTGCAACACCGACTTTGCTGGCATCCGTATGAAGTTGGATTTCAGCTGCCGGATCATAGATTGCAAGCACTGGTCTCTCTACTAATACCTGTTTTAATTTGTTGAAGACATCAGATTCATTGACACCCCATCGCCACGGAACATCTTTCTTTAGTAGAGCCGTCAAGGGTTGCGCTATTAATGCAAAATCCTTGACGAATCTTCTAAAGAAACTTGCGAGTCCTATAAAACGTCTGACCTCATGAGCATTATTTGGAGGAGGGAATTCAGAAATTGCTCTTGTTTTCGCTGACCCAGGCCTCACACCTTCTGCACCTATTTCATACCCCAAGTAGTCTATTTCGTTGAAAAAGAAATTGCATTTGTTCAACTTTAGTGTTAGCCCACTTTGTGACATTAGCTTAAATACTTCTTCAAGACGATTCAGACCTTCCTCAAAAGATCTAGCCGGTATTAGTATATCATCCATATAAATAAGCGTAAACTCTTTAATGTGCGAACTTTGAACTATTTTGTTTATTGTCCGTTGAAACACAGAAGGCGCGTTCACTAATCCAAACGGCATTCTGTTATATTCATACTGGCCATCCGGGGTTACGAATGCAGTTTTGTCGCGAGATTTCTCTGCAATAGGGATCTGGTAGTAACCAGAAGCTAAGTCGAGGGTGATGAACAGCGTACTACCAGAGAGTCTATCGAGTTGGTCTTCAATCCTCGGCAAAGGATAGTGTTCACGCTTTGTTTTACGGTTTAACGCGCGATAGTCAACACATAACCTCTTTTCGCCGGACTTTTTGTTGACTAAGACTATCGGACTTGCGTAAGGGGAACTAGACTCTCTAATAATATCGCTGTCCAGCATCTCCTGGACCATGTCTTTTACGCGTTGACGCTCTGTGTACGGTAACCTATACGGACGATATACCACCGGTTCTGAATCCGTCAGTTCCAAAACCATCTCAGTAGCAGTTGTAAATCCTAAGTCTTTCAAGCTGGACGAAAATATATTTTTGTACTTACCAAGCAAGTGTAGTAGTCGATGTCTTTCAGCCTCTGATAGTGCATTTCCACAATTAATCGTGTTGTCAAAATTGTCTTCACTAATGTCAGCATAATTAATGTTTAATCTAGCACATACCGAATGACTCCTCGTGATTAGTTCTCCAGTTTTAAAGGTGAGTTCACGGAGACCTATATTTTGTATAAGAACGGTACCTGCACCTTCTTTCAACATGTATTCACCGGGTAACAAGTAATGCTCGCGATCGAAAACCTTTCTTACACTACCGTGGACATAAATTGTACCTGTATATCCACTAGAGCATATAACCGGAACTGGCTTGATCTCGTTAATCTCAAATGAGACTTCATGCACACAAACAAGGGGACATTTTACGGTATCACAATGTTCAGATTTCTGGAAGATGACGTCAGTACCGGTTTTTACAATTTTTATAGTACGTCTCTCTGTAAATGTATGACCTAATAAAAGAGGACAAGGTATAACATGATCATCAACAACCAGAATAGGAACGTTGTGCTCAGTGATTCCTTGTACTTCGACTGTAGCATACAATGATCCGACAGGAAGGTAAGTTATGCTACCTAATCCCTTTAACACAGGACCGTTGACCTCTTGCCACTGCAGCTGTAATCGCTTTGCTTCACTGAGTCGAATCAGGGTACCCTCACTACCTAAATCTACAATACAGCTCAATAGCTGACCGTTGATTTTAATTGGGATTTTGTATTTAAGGCTAGTGTTATAATCACTGTCTACTTTTAAAATATTCTTACTTTTCTCTTCAGCGGTAGTACCCTGCTTCGATTTAGGACAGTTGGCTGTTGTATGTCCTAGCAATTTACAGTTTGCGCAATGCAACTTAGGTTTTGGGCATCGATAAAAGGGATGCCCCTTTTCGTTACAGTTATAGCATGTCATGTTAGTACTTGTCTTTTGGGAATAGTTAGCAGTCTTATCATTTGTCTTGTCATTGTTCGATTGATTATTGCGTCTATCCTTATTTCTAACATTGTCAACGTTTCCTTTGTCTTGGCCTACTTTAATAGACTTTAAAAATTTTAGAACTTGTTCAGGCTCTGAAAATTCTGCACTTTGACCCCCAACTCTGACGTTTCGATCGTCAATACCTGCTAACAGACAGTCCACTGCGCGTTTGCCTGTGATGTCGCACCGGTTTAAAAGATTCATTTTTGAATAAAAGTACAAATCTAAAGGTTCTCCAAAACGTACTCTTTTACTTAGCATTTCGGACAACAATTCCGCGTAATTTTCCCGTGTCGGAAAGGATTCTTGCAATTTTACCTTCCATTCAGTCCAAGAATGGAGCAAGGAAGGCAAACCTTGATACCATGTCTTTGCTATACCTCCTAGCTTAGGCAACGCATAATGGACTACCTGTCTGTCGGTCCATCTATATATTTGAGCACATTCATCGACTTTATTAATCCATATATCTACAGTCTGTTCTTTATTTAACGGGTCAAATTCGGGTATTACGTTTAAAACGGGAAACTTGTCACTATCACCAGTAGACTTAAGATTTTGCATTACATCAAGAAACTTTTGGAAGAACAAACTCTGAACATCATTATCAACAGCATCATTATCTATATTAATTAATCTAGACTTATGGTTGTGTGGTACACCACGGGTGTTCGACCTAGACCTCGACCTCGCTGGAGGAGACTCTCTACGATCTCTAGAATTGTGATATCTTAAATGCTCACGTGACCCAGGTCGTTTTGATGTGGATCTTGATGATCTTCCTCGTGGGTGCCTTGAACGCGAGCGCCGATGTCTGGTGCGGTGCACGCACGGAGAGCGGGATCGTGCCCTTCCTCGTGACTGGCTGCGACTTTCTCTGGAACCAGAGCGTCGACCCCTCGCGCTTTTAGAACGCGTTCGGCGATGACTGACACGGCGCGTGTGTGGTGAGCGAGACCGCGTCCGGCCTCGTGACTTCCTTCGACTGCGAGCTTCTTCCTCAGCCGCACGTGTGACGCAGTGACTGGGTGTTACCACACTTCTGGACTTCGAACGTAAACGTCGATCTTTGTCCATGACGTAACCTCGGCAAAAGAAAATATACCCTATTAATAAAAACTGCTTTAAAAAAATGGTTAAACTTTTTAACCGAAGGTTCAACTTTTTAACCGAAGGTTTAACTATTTAACCGAAGGTTCAACTATTTAACCGAAGGTTCAACTATTTAACCGAAGGTTCAACTATTTAACCGAAGGTTCAACTATTTAACCGAAGGTTCAACTATTTAACTGAAAGTTCAACTATTTAACCGAAGGTTCAACTATTTAACCGAAGGTTCTACTATTTAACCGAAGGTTCTACTATTTAACCGAAGGTACAACTATTTAACAGAACGTTAAACTATTTAACTGAAGGTTCAACTATAAAGTTTAATTAGGCACATAATCACAGTTATACAAGAAATATACATTTAAAGATAGATATTCTGTTATACGCAAACGAACTAAGCATGACATATTGTAATGGTTAAATATACTGCCAAGAAAGTCCCTGCCAAGTATCCAAGTTATAAGTTGTCATTATTGATGATGCAAGGGAAATTCAGGTTGTATAGTTCTCACAGCGCTATCACTCACCACCATGCCATGTCTAAAATATTGACTTGAATACAAGTTTCAAAGAACTACAAGGGAGTGCTAATCAATATCTCTTACCACGGTATCTTGGCTTTTCTTTTTATTAATTACGGAATTAAACCAAGAGAGAAGGAGAAAAAAAAAAAAGTGTGGGTACTTTAAAAAAACGATGCATAACATAATGTCGCCGTTTGCAGCATTAAAAGACGAATGAAAATATGTGGGTACTTTACCGTCTTTACCGAATAAAAAAAACGATCACGACATAATGCTGTTTGCAGCAAGAGGAAAAAAAAAATATAATCACTTAGAAATACTCTTATTAAACAGGTTGGTACTCACGTTTCTTTTCCAATTTGTGGGCGTCACTGCTCAGATCCCACTTCTGAGCTATGGCGACACTTTACCATGAACTCGGGAAAGTGGCAGGATTATCAATTGAAACACTTCGAACATAAATCACTTGGTATATTCTGGATTACGTTACAGAACAGAATACAATATTTAGGTCTATGCCTCACGACGACTCAATAATGAACTAAACTCAATTTAATCTACCTCCCCACAACAAGTCTCTCTTTCCCTTCCCACAGTCGCTATTCTCGTGATCGGCTAAGGCGTTCGACAATCTCCGGTTGACGACGCCAAAGCCGATACCGGAAATTAAAAATTAATTATCAATAAAAAATAATGTTATATAAAATCATAAGTTAATGCCAAAAAATATTATTAAATTAAGATAAGATTTTACTAAATTATAACAATACCTACCCATGTATTTTGTGTTTTTGTCATGTAGTACGAGCAGTTCTTGCTAGCGACTCCGTCGGAAACTAGTGCTAATTAGCTAACCAGGATTATTGTCGTATTAATAATTATGTGCCTATTGGATGTTCTACTTTTATAGAAAAGCCGCTTGTAGTCGCTAAGCCTTCTGTTTAGTTAAAGCTCAACTTTCCAAGGTTCTGTAAAAGTGGAAAACGCGATAAAGTTGCGATAACACCGAAGCAGCCGCATTTTAATTAATTTATTACAAGCTAATCTAAAGTTAAAGGTTGCGTGACCAGGTCGATAGTTCTAAATATAAATCTAAGTAGAACAAAAAGTAAGAAAATAGGCATATAACTTCTAAAGGGTGTCACCGTGTTGCCTCTAATGATTGTAAAGTCTATGCTTCTGTAAAACTGAGCACAGTGAATTTGTACCGCGTGAATAAAATATTGTGAATCAAAGCTAATGATGTGTATGAATGGCCTGTACGCGCTTAACGAGATAAACCGAGTGAATGCCAACAAGCGAGAGCCAAGCAAACCGGTGTGGACGTTTTACCGATGACGAAAGAACGGAAAAGCTATGGCGTATATATCCTTTGGCTTGCTTTTGATAAAACAATACATCACTGGTTCGTTTGCTCTCGCTCTTGATGGCCTTTTGCTCGTTAGGTGAGAGTCCAGCCGTAAGATATTTTCAAAAATGAGCTTGGAGCTTGTGATTTTAGAACACAAAAGAAATAAAGCCTTTCTTTTCATTTTATCTTCTTCTCAAGCTGCAATTTATCGAGTCAACTCGACTGGACAATAATGCGATTAAAACTCTAGCTTCCACTTTGTTCTGAACGAACATGGTGAAAAGAGCATTAGATACAAGATGACAGAAAAAGTAGAGGACGCGGCACTTTACGAAGATAGATTATCTATTATCGACAATTTTAGGCCATCGTTACGTGTCAGCAAATGTTTTGCTAAGACCTTGCAGTTTTGACAATTTCATTTAGTTTTATGACTCACGTGTATTATTATACACGCGAGGTATTACGTATTTTTCTAGTATATTAAAAAATATTTTAGTGAATCACCGAATTTTTCTTTATGATTCTGGATTGTTTTATTCATGAGAAAAGAGACAAATGGCATAATTTGACGATCTCGGTGGAGAAGCAAGAGATAGCGGGTTTTATGTTTTTAGTATTGTTTTATATAATACATAATTAAAAACACAGCACTAGGATTCCCTATGCCATGAGTACAGCGAAAAAACACGAATACCGCGGTACAATGCCTAGAAAGAGCACCGGTGGTCTAGTGGTAGTGATCCCGCCTTCCGATCCTAAGGTCGTGGGTTGAAACCCGGTCGTGCACCAATGGATTTTTCTGTTCGTCAAATTTATGCGCAATGCCAGTGCTCTCATACGGTGAAGGAAAACATCACGAGGAAACCGGCATGTCCAAGAACTAAAAATTCGAAAGACATGTGCCATCCGCCAATCCGCATTGGGTCCGCGTGGTGGATTAAGACCCAATCACTCTCGCCTGAGAGTAGGCCAGTGTCCCAGCAGTGGGAACATTAGAAGGCTGTCATGATGATGATGCCTAGACCCGGAGCAAATATTTAGCTGATCATGCAAACTTTTTGTCTATCAGCAGCGGAACTTGAACCCGCGAGCTCTCACTTTTCAAACGGGCATCCGGCTCACTACGCCAGAGAGGTTGTCTTTTCAACTAACATAAGTCAAACAGAGTATATAAATAGTAAGGTTTCATTTTTACTTAAAGCTCATTGTATTGAGAAGCTCAAACGCCCACGCTCCAGAAACTTTAACAGGCACGTTTCTATCGATTCCTACATTTTCAGCTCAACTACCTACATACTGTCGCCCTAAACAGTGTTGCACGCAACAAGTTTATTAGGTTAAATGGCATTGCTTAAGGGTTTTTGAATTTAACAAATTGAATAGGTATAGTAAGTATAAAATATTAGGTTGGGGAAAAAGTTTCTTCGCATTTTTTAAGAAAATTCAAAACATTTTTTAATATAGTTTATTTACATTTAACTAAAGTATGTATGTACCATTTTGTTCGATAGCTTTTTGCCATCTTGTAGGTAGGAACATGATCCCATTGCTATAGAAATTTTGGGGCTTCTGATCAAAATACCGCGACAAGTGGTTTTGGCAGTCCTCTCATGATGTTAACCTGACACTGCCTAAAGAATTCTGAAGAGACCGAAACAGGTGGAAATCTGAAGGTGCAAGGTCAGGACTATACGGCGGAAGCATTAACACCTCCCAGCCAAACTCTCTTAATTTTTGCTGAGTGGCTAAAGATGTGTGAGGTCTAGCGTTATCATGATGAAAAACCACACCCCTTCTGTTGATTAATTCCGGCCGCTTTCTCTCAACTTCTTGCTTTAATCTCATCAGTTGTTCGCAGTACAGTTCAGAATCGATGGTCCTGCCTGGTGGTAACAGCTCATAATGAATAATGCCCTTCCAATCCCACCACACACACAGCATCACCTTGTTGCGAGTTAACCCGGGTTTCGCCACAGTCTGTGAAGCCTGGCCGGCCTTTGACCACTACCTTTTTCGCACGTTCTTGTCGTACGTGATCCGCTTTTCACCACCAGTTATCAGCTTCTTCAAAAATGGTTCGGTTTCATTACGTCGTAATAAAGAATCACAAATGAGTACACGGTTTACAATGAGGTTTCTTTCAGTGAGCTCGTGAGGTACCCAAATATCGAGTTTTTTTGTGTACCCAGTTTTTTTTCAAATGTGCCAAAACTGTTTTGTGGTCAATTACCAGTTCTTCAGCTACGTCGTAACTACTGACATGCCGATCTTGCTTCACTTTTGCAAAAATGGCATCCATTTTATCCGTAATAGGTCGACCAGAGCGACGTGCATCTTTGACATCAAAATTTCCGGATTGAAAACGCTTAAATCAAATTTGTGCTACTCTCACAGACACTGCATTAGGTCCATAAACATCGCAATTTTTTTTCGCGGCTTGCGTTGTATTTTTACCTTTTTTGTAGTAAAATTTTAAAATGTATCGAATTTCTTCATTAGATTCACTCATCTTGACAGTACTAAAAACAAATAAAAATCACACATTTTCCTAATTTGAATTTGGAATTATGTTCTTAAAATTTAAACTTTTAATGATACCAAAACCAGCCAGATACAAATAGTATAGCCAAAGAGATTTTATTACATGTTCATACATACTATAATGCGAAAAGACTTTTTTCCCAACCTAATATTATTGATCATCTGTTTGCAAAGTATTTCGTAACATATTTTAATGACTTTTGGCTTGACCATCTAAACTTAAAAGCTTGTTAAATAATTATGTTGCACAATGTAAAAAGTGAATCCTTCTATTTGCCCTGAAACAGCTATGCTAAAGGATTCATCATCATATTTTGTTCTGTTCTTGTTTATTTTATTTCTTTATGACCAGTTTTCTTATGTTTTCACTTCTAGGGTCACTGGCTTACTTTTAAGCGCGAGTGTTAAATAATAAAATAATAAATTTTAGTAAATTGTGTACTTTTAGTTATAAAGTTATGCATAATCGAATCGAATCGTCTTATATACTGTTGTTTATACAGTCATAATAGCTCAGAGAAAGCTTGTTGTTGTTATTACAGGGCTTTATGTAAATCAAGGCCTTTACTATGTTTATATTGTATAAAATATAACTTAGGTAAGTCGAGGGAAAACAATAGCGAAATTCTAATTCAAAACAGATAATAAGTTAATGCAGACGTCAGCCGAGCGATGCCGAGACAAATCACAAAGGTCAAATCATATTAGTCACGAGTCACGACGTTACGTTTTGGTTACATAATTAAAACTCGCAATACTGTTTTAGATCCGAAAGTGTTTATTAGTAGTCATAAACTGACAGACTGTATGTTTTTTATGTGCAGGTTTGTTGCGCGACGCCTACGCCAATAATGAATTGATTTTGGTGATTTTTTTTGTTTTGAATTTTTTATTGAAATCGCTTTAGTACTTTTTGTAATGAATCATGAAAAACATGTCAATAACTAAATCCTCTCGTATCACCACAGATCGAAACATTTATTTTAGTTTATAGTCGGTAAGTAAGTAAGCTCGTATGAGTCAAACTTTGGTGACAGAGTTTTTAGGCCACCCGAAGGCCTCTGTCATGGCCTAACAACTTTGAAAAACCGGGACCGACTGAAGAACGGGAGCGCTCAGTTGACATTGCCACTGGCGAAAACCCATCCAAATAGTTACTACGAAGAAAAGTAGAGTAGGTATATATTTTTTTTTTCTGTCAGCAAGTGACAAGACAATCAAGGTGCCCGCCTGATGTTAAGCACCACGCCTGACTATAACAGATGCAGTGTCACTCAAAGCTTACAGTTTTTAAGTGTTTGCGTGGCACTGCGCTTATCACGAGTAGTAGAGTTCTTTGTGATAGAGCTGGTCCGGGGAAGGACTACCACCATACCTATTTCTGCCGCCAAGCAGTAATGCTCGCATTGCTGTGTTCCGGTTTGAAGGGTATGGTTTCCGGTGAAATTACAGGCACATGACTTTCCATCTAACGTCTCAGAGTGGTAACACGCAAGTGATATCTATGATGTAGCATGCGTACATAGGCTACGGTAACCGCTGACCATCAAGTGGGCCGTACGCTTGGTTGCCACTTTAGTGGTATAAAATCATAAAAAAAAACCCCGTGACACTGTTATTGTTAAGTCTCTTTCGCCCAATAATTTCACTTGCTACAGTGCCCTTCAAACCTTAACACAGTAATGTTTACACACTACTGTTTGAAGGTAGAATATCTGACACCAAAACCGACTCTTGCTGAAGAGTTCTACCACCAAGTAAATCTAAATGTTAATTATTGAATAGCGTTAAGACGTACCTTGTACACAGACGTAGGGTCTGCGTTGTGGTCGCAGTGCAGTTCCGCGGAGTGGTGATGTAGCACGTACCTCGGCGCCCTTAACTCGACCCACACGTCCATGCCGCCCACTGCAACATACAACGCAGTTAAGCACTGTTCCGCGTAGTCATCATTTGGATGGGTGACCGCCAGTGGCAATTTCAACTAAGCACCCTTGTACTTCGGAGGGCACGTTAAGCAGTCGGTCCCGGCTTTTTAAAGTTATTAGGCCAAGACAGAGGCCTTCAGGCGGCCTAGAAATTCTGTCACCAGAGTTGGCTTCTGACTCATACGAACTTACTTGCTGCAACATACAAAACGTACTCTTTCACCATCTGCAGTCATCATAACCAGCTTTTTTATGTTTCTACTGCTAGGATGCTGGTCTACTCTCGAGCGAGAGTAATTGGGTCTCTATCTTTGCTAATATTTTAAAGAGAAAAGATTTGTATTTTTTGTTTGTTACGAATAAACTCAAAAACTACTAGTCCGATTTCAAAAACTCTTTCACCAATTAGAATGCTACATTATCCCTGAGTAATATACAATGCTTTATTTTATATCCACCCGTGCGAAGCCGGGACGAGCCGCTAGTCATTATTTGAAGATGTGATGATTATATGATTCGTGTTTTGGCCATTAGGTTTAGCTTATCTCTCCGAGTATAAATACATTTATTTTCAGGTTACTAAAGTCAACAAGATTTAAAAAAACGGGTTATTTGTTATTACTCATTTAAAATGGTTTTTTATGTTTTGCATTATCGTTTTCTGCTTTTTTTAACTGTTTTTCTACATACTAACATAATAACTCGTATGAGTACGTACGCACGGATCGTGGAGACAAACTTCGGAGCTTAAAGTTTGCATAAATTTTCCTTAGATACATATTCATTAGAGCTTGCTCATCGTTGACTGTCAAAGCTTTTAATGAGTCACATACCATATAGGCATTATCAGGTGGGTGCTTACTTGTAGTTTATTACCACGCGCTTTGGGCCTACAGGGAGAAGAGGGCTATATTTCACGCGAGCGCTCTACGCCACGAACTCCTGTGAATTTAATCTCTCGAATTCCTTCGCGCTAATCGTGCTAAACAAATGAAAACGAGAGGCAGCTCAGCTTCCCATAATAACAGACTATGATTACAATGAGAATGCCAAATTATTACCAAGAATGGTTTCTCTTAGCTACTGATATGATAAATGCGAATGTTTGGATGTCCAAGTGTTTGCTACTCATCATGACAGCCTTTTAATGTTCCCACTGCTAGGACACTAGCCTACTCTCAAGCAAGAGTGATTGGGTCTTAATCCACCACGCAGACCCAATGAAGATGTGGATGGCACGTCTTTTTTAATTTTTATTTCTTGGACATGCCAGTTTCCTCACGATGTTTTTCTTCACCGTATGAGACCATTGGCATTGCGCACATACATTTTTCGAAAAGAAAAATCTATTGGTGCAAGACTGGATTCGAACCCACGACCTACGGATCGAAAGGCGGGGTCACTGCCTAGACCATCAGAGTGCTTAGCACGAAAAACTCGTTTGACAATCGTAAATGTAAACGTATTGTTCAGTTGTCAATTTGTATAGAATTATAGTTTTTAAAACCATCATGGTTATTAACATAATTTTCACTTTAAACGGGATATTTACCATGATTTGTGAGTTTTATTGATTCCCGATATTTCGGCGCAGTTACAATATATAAAACTCACAAATCATGGTAAATATCCCGTTTTAAGTGAAAATTTTGTATAGAATTTTTGACAGCGCCTCACTAGCGCGTTAAATGAATTACCAAAATTCCATACAAATTGACAGCTGTACGATACGTTTGCGTTTACGATTGTCAAACGAGTTTTTCGTGCTAAGCACTCAGTGCTCTTTTCAGTTTGTTACTCCACAGGCTGGTCGTGTGAAAAGTTTATGAGTACGAGGATGAAACTTGACAAAGTTTTAAAAAATAGCTAATAAGTTATATTGAGCGTGGGAGCAACCAACGCGAGCGAAGCGTCTTAGTTTCGAGATGGGCCGAAAATGCTTTTGTTCGTCAGTCAGTAACCGCCTACAGTCTGCATTTTTGAACCAATATGGTTGAAACTTGGTAGGTATACAGTATATATTATTTAAGTTGGTCTCATAAAAATTTGATGAAGATCTGATGAGGATCTTCCGCGTGATAGCAGAATAGCTCTAAATGCAGTAAATTTCTCACTTTTAAAAGTTTGTGCTTGCAAGGTCTTCTGTTCGGAGAACTACTAATTTTAAACTTTGCTGTTAGGTTTAAAACAGAGTTAAAAACCAATTTTTGGATCGTTCTTCAATTGTTTTGGTTGAATTTTTCTATTGAAAACATAGTATCAAAATAATATTGTAAATGAAAATGTCCATAGTTCAAAACTCTATAACGACAGAACGAATTTGAATATAACTCGGAAGAGATAAGGACCTACATGACCTGACCCGGATTAACACATAGACTTTTAATCCTGATACCACGGGTACCGCAGGCGGCAACTAGTGATACATGACTCTATTGTTCACCAAACTAACACATAAAAATATTTGCCTAAAAACCACTGAACTGAATTTTTATGACATGACCGTTTTTGATCGGAAACAGACCAAATCGTAAAGCGTTGGACTATTTAATTTTTTTTAATCCTTGCATTAAAATAGGTCACAGGTTAGATTCCTGTTCGAGTCTGTAATTAAGTACATTTATTTTCTAAAACCATCCACCAATCCACATTGGGTCCGCGTAGTGGATTAAGACCCAATCACTCTTGTCCGAGAGTAGGCCAGTGTCCCAACAGTGGGAACATTAGAAGGCTGTCATGATGATTTACTAAAACTCAAAATGCAATAAACAGTTACGAGACAATATTAATTAATGCGAAAGAAATTATGGTAATGAATTCGTGCTAAGAAGCCGTACCTTGACACGAAAGTTACCGACCAATTTTCCTTAATCAATTTGATGAAAATGTTATTTTACGTGTCTAAATGTTAGGTATTTGGCAATTTTATTAAAAACACAAGTAGAATAATTAAACAGAAAACTTTACGGAAATTACATTCCACTTTTTAGCTCAGTCTTTTACCTTTTAGTTTTTAGTCTTTTCTTCGACGAATACGGTGGGCGAGTTTCCGAATGAGAAGCGATAGGTTGCGGTTTTGACTCCCGCTCGGGGACAAATTTTTGGTTGATCTGCAACTATTTGTTCCTGGACTAGGTGCTTATTAGGTATTATAAGTACCTACTTACATAATTCACAAAAAAACAGAAAAGTGGGATCTAGCTCGCTAGACGCATTTTTGGAGCTTCCGTTTTTTTTATTATTTTTTATAAGTCAGTCAGTTGTCAGCAAGTGGCAAGGTGATCAAGTCGCCCGCCTAATGTTCAGCATGCCTGACTCCACCAGATGCAGTGCCACCCAGCTTAAAGTTTTAAAGTTCTGTGTGGCACTACATTGCGCTCATCACCCTGAGACGTTGTTCGCCCAGTAATTTCACTTGCTACAGTAATGCTTGCACACTAGAATAGGTAGAATATTTTATCAACATCAGGCACTGCAGTGGTACCCACCAAAATGGACTTTTGCTGATGAGTCCTACCACCCAGGCGGTTCCGTACCTAATACTGAAGAAGATAGCTTGATTTTTTGATCGCACACTTTTAATCTGTAATTTCTCAGTGGCAAATCACCAGTGCAAAGCCAGGGCGCGTTCTCTAGTTAAAAAAAACAGTTTTGTTTTAAAGCAATTATTGAAAGTTAATATTATATCTTCAGCCATTCCTGAGAAAAAGGGTCTTGACAGACAGACAAACAACAAAGTGGTCCTATATGGGTTCCGTCTTTCCTCTTTAGGTACAGAACTCTATAAAAGTATATCCATGTATTCTACCAGTTAACTACTTCTCAAAGTACAAGCTTTGCTTAGTTTGGAGCTAGATGGCGCTGTGTAAAAATGTCCACCTATATTTAGTTATTTATTTATTTATCACCACGACCTTGATCAGATCCCACTACGACTAGTGACATAAAACAATTTCCTAGCAACATAAACTGAATTTTCAATGCACTGTAAAGGCGCGAGTAAACGTCGCGCAACAACGCGAGCCGAGCCTGGCTCCGCTCGTGATTCAGCGCGCCACGCGCTGTCCAAACAACTACGCTCGCCGCGGCTCGGCAAAGTTCGCACGATCCATCACTTGCCGGTTTTTTCGACACGGTGTGCGTTTGTTCGACACAACGCGATGTGTTCAAGCCGCATCTCCACGGACGGCTCGGCTCGCGTAGGATCGTGCTACCCCGCGTCGCTTAAACGAGCAGGCTTGCGTCCGAATTAAGCCGAGCCGCGCCTACACGGATGGTGCGGCGCGGTGCGGCTCGTGTTACAGCGCGCCGTTTAACTGCAGCTTTTTAATTAATGATTAAACAAACTTACCCTGTGCGTGAAGTTCTATCATAATTATACCAAGTGCTTAGTCTGAGAAAAGATTAGTACATTAGAATATATAAATGTTTCAAACGGACAAAACAAAACACAACTTCAAATAAAAACATCTGACTTGGAAACTCGTGGCAAGAAAATTGATTTCGTAAATCCAACCTTCGACAATTTCTTAACCGGCCACAACCAGGTATTTGATATGATCCCTTTAGTCTCCTTTCAAATCAACTTTGAACAAAAAGGATTGTTCAAGAAACCTTGGATTAACTTTAAGTAACAAAATGGAGAGATCTTAAACTTTGATTTAGTTAAGGATTTCCTTAAAGACAGTCCTTTCAGATGTTCAAGGTTTGGCTTTAGATGATTTCCCTGGGGATTCCGAAAATTTGAAGGCATGTATGTTGAAGCTTTAATAAGAACAAGCATTTATTGAACAAAATTGCCTAGTCTTTGCCTGTGTAAATATTTTTGTGGTTATTTATTAGAAATACCTACAGCCGTTTTAGTACAAAAAAACATAGGTAGGTACATGTAATAGCTATTGCGTGCGTGATATAGACAATTTGTTATTACGTCTCTACACGTCAATAACGTAGTGCGCTATAACAAGGAATGCCTCATTATTTCAAAAAGCAAAATACGCAAGTACCTACTTATCTATTACTTAAATCCTATTCTTCTTTCACCAATTGCAAAAAAAAGATATCAACTCGAACGTCTTGTTTCCAAACAAAATCATCAACCCACAGAATTTTGCTTCTCTTGTCTTGATTATTCAGAAGCTGTTTACGCCTCCTAACACTATGTCCTTACACTCTACAGCTATAACTACATTAATAAAAACACTGTCCATAACTAAATTGTTTGCATTTATGCGCATATTGAACTGGTTCTAGTCAAACAAAGCATGTCTGTTCTGAGCTCACAAAATAATTTTATTAAATAATACCAAAAGAAAAACTACTATAAAACTTATTAACTATGTACATATACACAGACAACTGTTTACATATTTAGTACGCCTCATGGGGGCAGAATTTAACGGTAAAAAGTAGCTTGAACGGTTACATTGCAATGTAACTGTTGAACGGGTAGAAGTGAAATAAATATAATATGGTTTATTTTACCCCATTATAAGCATTAGTAAACCTGTAGCATAACTTGCTTCTACTTTTTATCCTAGAGAAAATACTGACGCCGCACTAAAGAGGCGCTGTTAAATATCCTATACAAATTGACAGCTGGACGATACGTTTACATTTACGATTGTCAAGGTGAATGTCATTCAACCACAATATTGTGGCGTAAATGTAAACGTGTCGTCCAGCTGTCAATTTGTATAGGATTTTTAACAGCGCCTCTTTAGTGCGGCTTCAGTAATTTTTCTGGGATAAAAAGTAACCTCTGTGTTATTCCAGGACTTAAGCCATCTACATTCCAAATTTCATCACAATCGGTAATGTCATCACAGAGATACGTGGTAACAAACATACACACAGACTTTCGCATTTATAATAATACATAATTAACTTTAACAAATAAATACGTTCCAGCATTGTTCATCTGTGTCTGTCCGTGCGAGCTTTGTCTTATAAACCAAGATAGAATAAATAAATACGAAAATCAAGAGCAAGAGAAAAGTTACGAGGTATTTTTTTAAATTTTTTTTATATCGCATTTTTAGAGTGTTAGTCTTAGTTTAACTAATATCTGTTTATATGTTTATATATCATCTTGGCAAAAACTACTGAAGCAATCAAATTAAGTTATTGAAATTTAAGTGAAGCTTCCCTAGTTTTTACCTTTCTTTTTATCAAAAACTGAACAAGGCCTCTTCTATCTTTTAAATGATCCTCTCATTATATTTAAGTAATTTCCTTGCAAGCATGTGACTTGATAAGGCAAACAAACAAAGGTAAATTACAACCACGTAAGCAAACGGTACCAACTTCAAAGTTATAAAGGCCCTACGTGAGTAACCTACCCTCACTCAAGGGTTAATAGAAGGGGTGATGTTACCTCATACTAATGCTCTTGTTGGATCCTTGTTAGTTATTTTAATAGGTTTATAGTTTTGAGAAAATGAGCTACTGAAATTCGGGGAAAATTTTTTATTTAAATTTAAATATACGCGGAACGTCCGATTTTGTCCTCGCTGACTTTTATTGATGTAAAGACTCGATTTGTCAGATCTGGGCCCTTTTCTCTTAATATTATAATAAAAACCCGGTTTCGTCACTGACTCAATCACACTGATGATCCTGACAATTCTTAAGGGTACTTTCTGAAATTCTAGAAAGCTGAAATTTGGTATGTAAACTAGTATTAGTAGTAAACACAAACAATTTAAAAATTAAAAACTTTTACCAAAAAAAAAACCCCAAACCTTTAGCTCGTAATACCAGAGGATGGACGGTAGTTTGTATGAGACCTCCGCAATTTTGCTTACAAAAAAAAGAGAAATCCCACCAATCTGATTTGGCTTGGCATTACCACTTATACGACAAACAAACAGGGCCCATCGTATTGGCAACATTATGAAAGAGCGTTAGAAATTCGTAATAATTTGATATCCTTCAACTCAAGAAGACTTGACAACAGCCTCTAAAAACTACATTGCCCTAAGTTTTGTTATCCTCAAGTGTAAAAGCTTTTTGACTAGCTCCTTGAAAAACATTCCAATAGCCCAGTGGCTGTTGACTTAGCCAGGAGTTGTTTGCTTAAAGTCAAGTGGACCCGTAAACCGATAGAATGTAAATTTGGTTCTGTTTCGTTCAGCTCACGTAAATCACGAATCAAACTGGAATCAGGCAACGTTGTAAAACATTGGGAACAATATTCATGTGTACATGAATAGAATATTCAAATAAACTGTGTCCTGACCACAATTTAAAACTGGGCGGCGCTCATTCTATGAAGGGTATTGCAGTTATAGTATGAAGAACAACCTACCTAGTTTAGTTAAATAAATATTTGAATTTCATCTATTGTGAACCATAGTTTGCTTTGCAATGCAACCAGAAAAAGATTCCGTTTCGTTTTACGGAAACGGAAATTAATTCCTCGGACAATACTATTTCAGGTGCTTTTATTTATACAATTTTGAATTGAGGTTCTAAAAGTGAACTAAAAGTGAAAGGGTTTCGTATCTGTACAGCAAAAATGAAAACTTTGTGCGATCACTTTGTTGTCAGTATACCTGTCTGTCAAGACACTTTATCAAGTATTAGGTATCTACAGCTAAAGGCTGAACTTGAAATCAATACGTTTTCATAGAACAAAACGGGTTACTTGACATTATTAGACTTCTTCTTCTTCTTCTTCTTCGTTTATGGCTTCTGTGGCTTATTTGCCAGTTTGCCATTTCAAACAGTTTAGTTTTGCACGGGGCGTGTCGTCATTTTTTTTTTAATGCAAAACACACATTGTAAATACACTATTTATTCTAAAACAATAGGTTTTTGGTGTACATTAGATATTAAGGTATGCCTTAATATCTTATAGATATAAATTACAATATAGACAACTAGCCTATTTACCAGATTTGTAGAGGTCTTCGAAGTCAAGAAGTATAAATATTATAAATATCTAGCCCAGTTTATGTAATGCAATTTTATGCCCTATAGCATTTTTTTTTGAGTGTATACGTTTAGGTATTTAATTTTAATTGAAACTTTTTTTAAAGTTGTGTTTTGAGCAATTATTTCGGTCTTTAGAATTTTTAGAAATATTACAATAATCCTTATGCAAAACATCTAATTTTGCACTGATGACTACAAAGGATCTTGCACATTTCGTTTATGTAGGCAACGTAAAACACAATTTAATTGAATAGACAAACCTAACTGTTTAGCCTTTATGGAAAAGGGGTGCAGACAATGTTAATTTCAATTTGCGAACCATGCCCCTGGGTAAATTTGATTAAACTGTGTAAATTCTGTTTATTTACTGTATTTTTATATGGATAACGTTTTGAAGATTTTTTTGATTGTGAAATAACTTAATTCATTATTGGACGCCACGGAGTACTCGTAGATCTAAAATATGATTTTGTAAGTTCTTTCCTCACGGCTCGTACCAAAAAAAAATGTTTAGGGTTCTGCAAAACTGCAAATATATTTAATATATATTTATTTTTAGTACCTATAGTTATTGTGCATGTGCTTCAATAAGTTTTAACTTCTTTTCAAGTAATTTATAAGTGGGCCCTTAATCTAGCTAATATTTTATTAAGTAATATTTTTTTTCATTTTTTTATTTATTCTTAGGAAACGAAATCTGGTGGCGCTAATAGAGTATTTCGTAGCAAAACCACCATTTCATAACCGTGGCCACACTTCACAGGTTACTTTACTGCAGGTTGAATGGTCGCTGGCGCTAAACGTCCCTCAAGCGCATGTTGAGGCAACTACATAACACTATTTGTTGTTGGTTTACTTGGAAAAGTCATAAAAGCACTACGCTTGCCTCTTGTTAGTTAAGCGTACCACCGTACGTTACGAACCGGCCTTGGTTCTTAATGAATTATTTATCTGGATTTACAGTAAGAGTTCGTCTTGATGGGTTCCACTGCAATGCCAGATATTCTGCCTCCAAGCAGTAGTCTGCAAGCATTAGTGTTTTTAGGCATCTGTTCTGTTCTCTGACAGTTCTGTCATCTGTTCTGTGGTTTAGGTTTGGAGGGCACTGTAGCAAGTGAAATTACTTGGCGAAAAAGACAATAATGATATTTTACCCATTGGTAATGCTAGAGAGCAAATTGCAATTATCTTATGTATATTATGTATAATTTAAATGCCAAAGGGCATCACACTTTTTTAACCATTAATGGATACAATTTTTCTAAAGCATACCTACATAAATCAGTAACCTTTTGGAGAATCAAAACACACTTGTATTCAACGCACGTTCACATTGCTAATAAACATTACGACTGAAGTAAATTTTCACTTGGCTATATTTATTCCGAGTTTATAACCATTTTATTCGTGTCAAGCTTCTTGAATTAGGATTGGTGGTAAAACGAGAATAAAACTTGAATGTAAAAAAACCTAAAGTGAAAACGGAAAACGGTAGGAAGGTTTAAAATATTTTCTTTTAGGTATGCGAATTTTCTTGTAATTAACATTATAAATCTTCCTACAGTTACAGACTTGGCATAAAATTGCCTTGCTTGCTTGCTCAAAGCCTTCAAGAATTACTTTATAATAAGTCTTTTGTTGCATAATTTTTCCAAAAATCTTCTTAATTATTAAGAGATGTAATTATCATGCGACTGTAATTTAATTGGCACCTTTTAGTATCATGACAAAATCTTAAATTATTTAAGGGTTTTTAATATTCTGTTGAATAGAAAAAAACAGATGAAAATAATTGAGTAGTCAGTATAAAAATTACTGAGTATTATATTAAAAAAATATTATAATACCTTCATTTTGGTACGGCTAGTCTGGGATGAGATGACTGCGGCTTTTTAGTTTTAAACAGACTTTTTTTTTAACAAACAAGGAGGTGTTGTTTTTTTTGTATGTTTTTTATGCGACTTCTCCGTCGTCAGTGGCAATCAACTGAGAGTTTCCGTGCTTCGGAGGGCACGTTAACCTGTCGGTCACGGCTTTCAAACGGGCACGGGTTTCAAAGTTAGGCCATGTGGGCGCAGCAAGCAACTGAAAACTCTGTCACCAGTGTTGGCTGACTCATAATCATAATCATAATCATTTATTTAACGATACATGGATTACAGGAGGTGACATCATGTTTTATAAAAGTTCAGGCATGATCAGCTTTACAGCATGTTAATTTTTTGTAAGATTTGCACCTATGAATGAAACACAATTTTGATTTAAAACAGTCAAATACATAACAAAAATTAAATCCTGAGCGTGCATAGAGGTAAATGATACGAACTTACTTACTTTTTTCCGCCAATTATGAATTGATTTTGATAATTATTTTTTAGTTTTTAAAACTATCATGGTTACTAAAATAATTTTCACTGAAATCGGGATATTTATCATGTCATCACTTACCCTGATTTGTGAGTAGTTCTCCTATGATCATGGTGCATGTAACTGTGTCGAAATATCTTGTATCAATAAAACTCACAAATCATGGTAAATATCCCGTTTGTGAAAATTATGATTCTTGCTTTTGTTTGATAGGTGATATTTCAGAGATCCCATTAGCGACATGGATTCTGTATTTTGTAAATAAATCATTAAAAACGTAACAATAATCAATCCCTCGTATCACTACATTCCAATGAAACATTTTTCGTAGTTTGAAGTCAGTTACTGTTTTTTTTTTCCTAGCCTTGCCAGCTCTGGGCAAAGGCCTCCCCTGCATCCCTCCAAAAAATATTATTTCTGTATAAATTTCACCTGAACGTCGCGCCCCACCCTGACGCTTGCTGTTAGCGACATGCCTTATAATGTATTTTATACTTATAATGTATAATGTATTATGGCAGCAGACTGCTTGTCATAGAGTCAAAGTTCTTTCATCGTATTTTTTGGATTGGATCACATTCAGATCAATAAAACTTATTCTGTAATGTGCTACGCCAGCTCTACAAACTACGTGTGCTTTTATTCAGTGCTACGAATTCAAAGCGACGACGTGATGAGTCAAACGCAGACGTGCAAGGCTTGTAACACACGAGGAACAGGCACTGCTATTATTATTTAATGCCGCACGGCTGATGACTGGATTGTTGCTGTTATGTGGTTTGTACATCTAAGAAACGTGACTCTGAATATTTTCTTATATATCGCAACTTTTGCGAGCGTAAAGTGAAAATAGAACAACCAGTTTAATTTGCCAGTTATCTAGTCGTTTCACTTGATGCTTTATAGATCGGAAAACCGACTTAACTTGTAAATATTCAGACGATGCAATACAACACATTTGAGATTCGTGTCCGCCGCTCTGGGTCAAATCTGTCCTTTTTGTATTAAAAAAAAATGATGGGCAGATTATCGTTATACTCGTATTTAACTGTTTTGATCAAAATTGCTACGTTCAAAGCGCATGATTGCTAGACAAAAATTATACTGATTAAATATTCGCGGGCACGCGTATTCATCGCCTCGTGAGTTCATACCTAAGGTGAGTTACCTGTGTACGTGTAGTGTGCATGCATTCAGAATACTTAATAAGCTTAGTCAATATTCAAGAAGCAAGGTGTGAGAAATAAGGTGGCGTGGCCTTTGGGAATATTTAAAAGTAATTTTTGTAAGTATATTTATTATTGTTAGTATAAATATTATTTTGACAACCTCGTTTTTGCAGTGGGCACCGGCTCTCTCTTTAGAGTAAGAGGTTGCGTGTTCGATTCCCGCAGAGAGCATGCTTGCATGGTCCAAAATATTGATTCCAGGTCTGGGTGTTTTTTTTATATCAACAAGGTGGCAAACAAACATACGGCCCACCTGATGTTAAGTGGTTACTATATATACAGGGTCATTCATTATCAACCTGACAAACTTAAGGGATAGGTTCCGCACATAAAAAAAAATATATGTACCTATAATTTTTTATTTATTTAGATTTGATCTTTAAAAACCCAAGTAAACAAAAAAAAACCAATTACGTTTTTCTGCTCAATTATTATTTATCATTGTTGGGAATCATGTTAAGAAACGTAATAACGAAATATTCGAGTGTGCGCGCCTCGTATCGAGTCAAGGACACGCGCAGGTCAAGGACGCGCGGGTTATTAACCCGCCGTTCATTGACGCGCGGGTCACTGACAAGTGCCGAGCGCTGCCTTTTCGATTTCTAACAAAGATAACTAAATAATAAGCGTAATTTTTTTTTTAATATAAAAAAAAAATTTTAGAAAAAAAAAGTACAAGTATTTTTTTGTGGAACCTACCCCTTAAGTTTGTCAGGTTGATAATGAATAATCTTATATATATTATATTATTTTCTATGTATATATTATGTATACAAAGTGTAATTCTATCAAATAACTGGTTCCCATATACCTATACTCGTAATAAGCTTTGCTTAGTTTGAATCTAGATGGCGCTGCGGAAAAAAAAAACGCCCACCAATATATATTCATTAACTTTATAATGTACACGTAAAGTATTTGTGATAACACAATATATTGTGTATTTTGTGTATCTAATACAGGTTGTATAAAACAACTGCCACCAAAAACTGAGGGAGTGCGATCAGACCATGACTCTGAAAATATCAATATGCATGTTAATGAATCAACTGTAAACAAATAATGTATGAACAATTCCGTTTTTGAGTGATACATTATAACATAAAGCTAAGTGAGTAAACACAGGGTGTTAAATTCTGTAAAGCAATCTGCAGCGTAGGTCAAACCGTATATAATTTAACTTTATGTACGAGTATGACTGACGTTTGATTTGCCGTTTAATATGGTGATCGAAAATGAGACAAATGAGTGACGAAAATACAAGTATTTAATCAAAACTTACTACGCATGTCAATCTAATATTATATGAGCATTGCATGGTAATCTAGTGGCAGTGTCCCCGTCTTCCGATCCTAAGGCTGTGATTCGAACCCGGTCCACCAATGGATTTTTCTATTCAAACAGTTTATGTGCGCATGCAAGTGTTCAAACGTCGTGAGAAACTGGCATGTCCAAGAACTAAAAATTCGGAAGATATGGTGCTATTCACCAATCTACATTGAGTCCGCGTGATGGATTATGAACTAGGTACTACATAATCACTCTTTTTTTAAAATTTAATTCGAGATTGGCCAAAGATGCTTTTGTCTGTCGGTCACTCAGTCAGAGAGTTTATAATCGCCAGAGTGTGAATCACGAAAAACTTGTTTGACAATCGTAAACGTAGACGTATCGTCTAGCTGTCAAATTTGTATAGGATTTTGGTAGCTCATATTAGTTTGTGCTTGCCAGGAGGGCGATTCTCTTGCCATAGATAAATGGTCACATGTGATATAAATCGTCAAAACTGTCAAAAATGTATAGATATTTTTCTTCTCTTTTCTTTTTTTTTCTTTCTGGTCTTCTGTTCGAGAATGCTAGCAAAAAGCTGTTCGAGTTTAGTTACATTCTTTCTAATTAATTTCTTGAGTGATGAATTTTTAAAACAATCATGAGTTTTAGTTGCTTGAACGTGTAAAGGTTGCCTAAAACGGCAGTGTAGCGTGAGTTTCAAACATTAAGTCGTATCGGAGTATTTACATAAACACAGCATGCCCTTGTAACTTTCCCTAATCTCTATAGCGTGAAAATCTTTCCCTCGGTGGTCTTTAATGTAGCCATTTTCCAGATTTAACAGTATTACGAAAATTTATTGTCTCAGAAGCATCTTTTCTTCAGTGAATTAAAAGATTATTTTGTCAATTAGAAATGTAGACATTTGCTAAATTGTACGTATTTGTACGTTCAATTCAAATCAAATTCTAATATTTTTTTTTAGACGGGCAGGATTCGAACCCCGCTCTCTACCCTGGACCATAACCGATTCTAGTTCGGCTGTGAGTGTATATACAATATACAATACATTGTATGGAACATAATTTTATCGATAAAAATATTGCAAAAACCTGGTTAATTAAAAAGTTTTAAATATCAAAAGCAAGCTTCTAATAAATATTTTTGCGGATTCTAAACAAAAACCAGTGAGGCAAACCAATACCTACAATACTTAAGTAACTGAATCTTCTTGAAATTGCCTAAACTATTTGTTTATATAAGTTTTTATCACACAAGCAGACCAATGAAAATGGTGGCTGACGTTATGTTTGTGTAAAATTTTATCTCATCATGTCTAATTATTACTTGCTGTTTTTTTTCCCATTTCGTAAAGAGTGCAATAACCTGTTTCATCTCAATAACCATGCGCGCGAGCTAGCATGTGATAAAAGTATTTAATGCGTTACTCAGTGCCATTATTTAAACGGTTTTTCTTTTAAAAAAAATACTGGTGACTTTTAGTCCATTAAGGGTGGATTCGAGCAAAGTCGAATAGGCATTATTCTCCGAATGAATCGTAATTATTTGCGAGTAAACTGACTTTAACTTGTATTTGACATTAATTTTTCCGCAAAATAGTTGTTCTAGAAGTTCTTCGAATCAAGCCTAAGGTAACTTTATTAATCTAACTATACTCTGGTTTTGAGGCAAATAAAGAAACCCATAATACTATAATAATATAATAAAATTAGACCCATTTTTCCCCTTTATTGTTTTTGCGTCGAATTCTCATTTTGAGTACCTACCTACTTATTTAGGATCAGAGTTGGCTAGCTTACGAGTTCTCCTACTTTAGATAACTGAAACAGATTGCTCAGAGTTTTAGATCATGTTTATGAAACATCGAATAGGTATTACCAATAACTATTATTGCAGTGTGCGCTTGAGACGTCATGAGTTGACGTGAATATGTAAAGTAAGCAGATTTAAAATAAAAAGACTTAGCTTACCAGCTCCAGAAATAAATACTCTAAGGGTCCACCAAAGTAAATTACTGACAAACGACTGTGCATCTTGTAAAGGGAGAAGGACTCATTTAAAAGGTATACCTGCGGCTATTCAAAGACACGGTTCAAAGTAAACTTTGTAGATGTAATTACAGTAAGTAAACCCACGGGTAGAGTCAAGCCGTTTGTAAATCACTGTCAAATAATTGTACTGATTAGTTAGTATATAGTATACAGTAGTATTTTTGAGTAGGAATTAGGAATAAAACACACAAATGAATTTACCGATAATTCGATACAACATAAGGCGATATTTTCAAATATTATTTTCATGAAGCTAAGTCATCAGCTTTATAGCAGCAAATCCGTGCAAAATTTTTAAAGCAAACGCATAAGATATGTTCATCAATACAAAAATGTTTATACATTTTGGTTACTTATGGTAAACAAAACCTGGCAGATACCCGTTCGGTATCGGAAGTTTGCGAAGCGATCGAATGCAAGTAAAATTAATTAACTCCTCGTGCAGTGATGCAAGTATAAGCTAGGTAACTGGTTAATTGACTATTAACATTTATCTCGGTAGCACAATTACAATTTACAATAATGGTGAGCAATACTTGACATATAACTGATATTTATCTAAGAGCACATTATTCGTCTCTCTCTCGTTGTCTTTGAGGAGTCAAAATTGCGTTGCCGTCAGGCAAAACATTTCCATTGTGTTAATAAATAAATAATGCTGGACAATCCACACAGCATCATTTAGCCCCAAGCTAAGCAGAACTTGTGGTATGGGTACTTGGTGACAGATATACTTAATATTTTTGATATTTTTTTTGTTATACATAGAAAATATCCAGAACACCCGGAACAAGTACTTACAGATCGTAAAAACATTTGTTCCAAGGGAATTAAACCCGCAACGCTAATCTAAATAATATCCCGCGCTCTTCTTTTAAATGTCTTTACAAAAAAAGTTTTTTTCCATAAATTGCTTCTCAAAATAAATACCGTTATTTCACCGTTATTCTATGGATACCGTCACCTTAGCTCTTTCAGAAAGTTAAACCGATCGTTTGGTTGAATCAAACCACAGGTCTACCTCAGACAGATTTAACTGGAAACGCTCGACGGGTGCTACGAACGGCCCGGCCTGGAAGATAAATTGGGGGTAATTTTATCACCCATCCCTCCCAGAAAGTTCTGGGAAAACTCAAACTCGATAATGTAGAAGGAACTTTATAGATACGAGCTTTTTCGTTGTGAGATAAACATCTGTTTTAAAAATACAGGATTTTTTATTTAAGTACCTACCTGTTAGTAATTATTGTGAATGTATTTATCAAAATAAATGAAGAACAAATTAATTAATTTATTATTATTATTATCCTCTGATGATAACAATAATAAATTGTGTCCTGTGATATCCCATTGCAGAGCAAAAGTCTCAATGAGCGAGCGAAGCGTCTCAGTTTTGAGATTGGCCAGAAAAGCTTTTGTCTGTCGGTCAGTCAGTACCTATGTAATCGCCTATAGGTAGCGTTTTTCAACCAATCTGGTTAAAACTTAGTAATTGTTTTGTCGTTGGCAATTATGCATCGGGGTACTTCTTCCTGAAATGAGGCTGAATATCTCCGCTATATGTGATCCAATTTTTATTTTTTATTTGAAAGATTTTCTATAGTTTATTTTGATCTCGTAAAAATTTAGTAAAGATCTGATTAGGATCTTTCTCGTGATGAGCAAGATAGCTCTTTAAAATGTATATTGCTTACTTTGTGTGTGTTTGATGTGGCGCAGCGGGCGCAGGTCCGCCTGCGACGCGGAGGTTGCGGGTTTGATTCCTGCCTCGGGTCAAATGTTTGTACGATCTACAAATATTTGTACCGGGTGTTCTGGGTATTTTCTATATATAAGTTAAAAAAAATCATTTTCATTTCATTTCATTTATTAAGCCTTTTTTCGTTTTAGGCAAACATAGGCAAGTCAAATTGTACATTTTTAAGTTCTTATTCTAACATTATAATTAGTGTAGGTACCTGCTATGTTTGCAAATCAGAGAATGAACCAAACAAATATTCATTAATATGATAGAATGGATGCTGTTCTAAAAATATTTTAATTATGTTTCTCGAATTGGCTTAGAAGAAGCTTTGTCATTTCTAATGGGAGTTTGTTGTACATATCGAGCTTAGCACAGAAACCCTGCCTATACTTCAACAAGTCTTGTTCTTGGTACATGTAATTTTTTTTGTTTCGTGTACTATGCATGTTCATTTTCATAAGTAAATCGTCTTTTTGTGTATGTACTTCGCTAAGAGAATTAAATATGAATAGAGATACGACTGTTAATATTTTTGACTTCCTAAAATACGCTCTAACTGAAGTTAATCTGTGTAAACTGTATATAATTCTAATAGATCTCTTTTGGCAATTGAGAACTTTTTCAATCTGCGCAGCATTTCCCCATACTGTTATGGCATAACAAAATATCTATCTATGTATTGTATTGTATTAAGTATATATCAGTCATCTAGTACCCATAACACATACTCTGTTTAACAGCAGCTTACCTTGGGGCTAGATGATGCTGCGTGGATTGTCCAGCATTATTTATATATTATTTATTTTTACTTTAGAACGTCTTCAGTTCGGGATCTACGAGTAGGAACTATAAATAAACATTGGGGAACATATTTAATGATCAAATGAACTTACCTTGTACGTGAAGTTTGATCATTATTATATGACACTATAGTCTAAAATTTACTTGTTTGATTTAACTATCTGATTCATAATTAAAATTACATTAGTATATAACTATAGGTATATATAGAGTATTTAATTTTTAATACATTAGGGTCTGGCCACCCAGAAAAATATTACAAGGACGCGTCACCGACTGCTCCTTATATAGGTGTCAGCCACCAGGGAATTTGCTTCTACTAGGTGTAGTACAATATTACTTTTCATGAATACGGGAAATTAGCGTTTCTTATTTGACAGGGTGAGCTTGTGAGCTTTCAGATTAGCGAAACTCTTGAAATAAAGCTCTATATATACCTTCCCGTAACTAAAGCAAAACCTACACTCACGTGCTCGATGCAAACTTACCTCAAAGAGAGTCTTAATCTAATTTATTCCACGTCTGGTCCATTAATGGCCCTGTCCGTAATACTAATCCCGTTTCACTGGAATATAGCTTTTATAGTACAAGTAATACAAGTCCTGACTGAATCGGAGGCGCGTTATTGGTTAGAGACGAATTGACTTAAAATTTTGGAAGGTGTTCATAATATCATACTCACACGAACTTCTCCAGATGTGAATCAAATAGTTCAATTAGCTCTAATAATATGAAATGAGTTTATTATTATGATATACTTAGGTATTAAATGAGTTTATTAGTGATCCTACGACTGGTGATCTAGCTATTTCCAGTGACACCACCTTCTATCCTCAGGGGCCCAAACATGAACTCTTAGAGCGATTCAAATGATATAGTTGTCGGTTTGAAACCAACAACTTAGCGTAAGACTCATTGTGACGTTAGTATTAGAAACCAAGAGTGCCACGGAACCAATCACGTTTGATTCAGATTTCAATGCAGATCATGCAAACATTTGTCACGAAGCGGGGGTTAAGAACCCACATCTCTATCACCTCACCTGGACACTTGCCGACCGGCGTCGGCCGGCGCTGCGACGCGCGCTACCGAAGTCGTCAAACATGCACCGTATACCTACTTAGGAATAGTATCAGTAGACTATTTTACGCACCCAATATTATTCCCGATAAGTACATCACAAGTATGTACTGCACACGCTTGTACTCCATCTTGAACCTTGCTCACTTAATTCATTTGAAAATAATCACACATCACTATTTCACAGTTCCAGTCCACGCCCATTATCTGAAAAAGAAAATACCATTAGTGAGTCACTGTTACACTGGGGTGCGGTTCTTCAATAGAATATTTTTGGAAAAATACATTTTGAAATTGCTATTTATGTGTAGGTAAAGTCTGATATTACAAATGGTATAACTTATACATGACATAAGACTACTGTTATTTTTTCTTACTACTATTAGAATTAGACCATTCTCATATCGATAAAATAATTAGGTTATTTAATTATTATAAGTTCACTCTCCTAAATTTGAACAGGTTCTTTTACTTTTAAGTTTCATGCATACATCTTAGGTGATCCCACCTTAGAAACAGCAAGTGGCGTAGCAAAACGACCGAAACAGGAATACCTATTAAATCGATAGCCGTTAATACTATTTTCATTTAAAGAATAATTTACTATGCTATGATAAATTCGTTTGTCGGTTGCCGAGTTTATGGCGTTCTAAGCGAACCGCGACGCCCTGACGCAAACTTATTGGGGGTGAGTTGCACCATCTAACGTTAACGTCAATACGTTCGTTAAATCAGAGGTTTTGCTTAAAATGAGTTGCCCCATTCAAGAGTTGTTAAAATGACGTCTTGATTTAACGTTAACCGCTAACGATCGATTTTCGCTAGTTATTGTTAATGTTATTGTCAAATAGCTACGCTATCGAGCATATCAATTCTCTGACATTACGGTAACTGAAGATTTGGTGCACACCAGTCTGGAGTGTGATAAATTATGGCAGAAATTTACCGAAGCGAGAAACACGTGAAGTGAAAAATTGAACGGTAATATGTTTTAGTGGGACGTGTAGTGTTCGTGTGAAAAACAATGTGAGCACCCAATACGAATGTGTAAACGCAACACAATGCTACCTACCGATTCCATCAATTGAATGGAAATTAATTTTGTAAAAACAAACACTTGGTGGATAGTTTTTTTCCAATACCACGTTGGATAAATGAGTAATACCTACCAGATTTTTTTAACAAAATAGTATCATCGTTTTGTTCGTCTTTTAGTGGATATGTTGTTAAGGCACAAAACATGAGCTTACGAGGGTTTATTACTTAATTTAATGATGTTGACTGACTGAAAGCGACGACCTCTGTAGCGCAATTGATATACAAGAGGTTGCAGGTTCAATCCCCGCTGCTAGTCTGGGTGTTTACAGTTGTTATTACGTATTTTATCAATCAACTGGTTCCTACAATACAAATTTTGTTTGGTTGAGGACTAGATGGCGCAGCGTAAAAATGTTGCCCAATATTTATTTATGGCCATCCTGATGCGACCAATACAATATCCATTGGGTCCATCGAGTTAGGGGCCTTCCTACACTTACTAATGGTAACTTATGCCAAATTGTACACAGCCTAAGGATATGCCTTACATGGCACTGCATCCCGTCACCCATACACGTTTTTGTTTTAAAAATTTTAAGAAAACTGTCGAATAGATACAGAGCTCACTAATTGGTATCCTAAAAGTCCTATGTGCCTGTATTTTACCGGTATTTATTTTACCAGATATAGCGTCATAGAGTTCTCTACCATTCTCAAACTAACTTAACTCTGCAATGAAATCGTATATATTTTGCAAAGGATTTTTTTTTTGCAAATAACTATTTCTTACTATGTCGCCAGGACCTGTACAAATAAACAGCGCCACTCATCCTACAACACAACCATCTCAATCCAGCAATATCACAAAAGCCTTTTACTCACAAACATAACATACGAGAAAAGCGTAAAAGCAGGTAAGTACACGTTTGTGTAATACATGAGTAAGATAAAGTACCTACGTAACTTTTTACATATCCATCCAGATTCATTCAAATATTATGCAAAGTAAACATTCCCACCGCGTCACAAAGACTTGTTGAATAGGTACTCTCAGCAAACAACGTATGCAAAGTATATTCATATTTGTGCTCATGCCAACTCAGCGGAATCGAAAACTTGTTTTGAAAGATGATTAAAATGGTATTTCTTCTTTCCTTTTGATTTTTCTCATATTGTTTTATGGAGTTATAAAACAGAACTAAATAACTTGATAGCGTTCCTTAAAGTACCATTCAAATAAATTATAGTGACTTCTTTCCTACTTACAAAAACATAACTTATTAGTTAAGGTACTATGATGTTTGTGTTAGTTTGCTGTTTATAAATAAAAATAATGTACATAAAATATAATTACATACTAAAAAAAAAACAAAACTGACTTCAAACTATAACAAATGTTTCAGTGAATTGTGGTGATACGAGGGGATGTACGTCTAGTTAGTAACTTTTTTTGTTTATTAATTTAAAAAAAGACAAACTTATTTCGACACAGAAAAGTTTTAATATAAAAATTCTAATATTTTTACTAAATAATCACCGTGTACCAGTCCACGACTTTACTTTTTTAACTGATCAATACCCTAAATTGATGAGGAGAGTGGTGTGATGACTAGCTTTATTTATTTTTTTATTTATTTTATAGCGTTTAGTTCATAAAACTGTTTAACTTTAAAATATTTTTAATTCGATATTTTGTATTGAAAATAAATTTATGACGAGTAAGCTCAAAGTTATCTTTTACTATATTTTTTTTTCTAAAAGCTAAATTTCATAGGTTTAAGTCTTTGCAAAAAGTGGGCCTTAGAAGGCGCAAGTACCTTACTTTCTAAGTGAATAGTTTTATTTTTACAAATGAGCAGTAAGACCGTCACTTTATTTGCTCTAGATATTATTGATAAGTTCAAATGTAAGTGCTAAACTTACTTGGAAGTACAACATAATGAGGAAAGTTGGTGGTAATAGACAACTTGCCTTGTACGTCTATAATTAGGTTTTTTTTTTATAGTAGTAAGTGATAAGACAATCAAGGCGCCCACCTGATGTTAAGCACCTCGATTGACTATTACAGATGCAGTGCCACCCAAAGCTTAAAGTTTTTAAGTGTTTGCGTGGCACTGCACTGCGCTTATCATCCCGAGACATTGTTGTTAAGTCTCTTTCGCCCAGTAATTTCACTTGCTACAGTGGCCTTCAAACCTAAACACAGTAATGCTTGCACACTACTGCTTGGAGGTAGAATATCTGACACTGCGGTGCGGTGGTACCCACCAAGATGGACTCTCGCTGAAGAGTCCTACCACCAGGTAAATAGGTTGAATGGTTGAGGTAACTCTAGTCTATATAAATTATGTTGCTAGTTTTACTAGTTTCACCTACACCGTTTATTTAACAACGATAACTTTATTTCACTTAAGGTAACATTGAGAGTGAGTTCTTTGTGATAGTCGTCCGGGGAAAAACTAACACCATACGCCAAGTAGTAATTCTCGCATTGCTGTGTTCCGGTTTGAAGCACTTATTACAATGATACAAAGGTTATTCTCTTTTGATTTGTCGTATTTTTGTTGGCAGACAGATGTAGAACTTAATGAAGATATAACGTTTGTACTACGTGTGCCTACATTTGGTTTGATTGATGAAGCATCCCTGATCATCAATCTCAATTGCGCGGTTTGTAGATGGACAATTCACCGACAGAGTAAATGCATTTTTGTGTTAGTACTCGGTGCGGGCGATCCATTTGGCTCGAAATAATAAAAATATTATCATGTTGTAATAACTACAAATCTTAAATACTTGCAAAGCAACTCACCGATGCTTCGTTCACGTGGAGCATACTTACAAAAAAAAAGCCGTGTGTCTTTTTTCAAGGTATCTTCATACAATTTTTAAATCGGCTTCAAAAAAGGTTCTGCTGTATATTTTTGTACGTTTTCTCTTTTTAATTTAGATAGGTGTCCCACATAAATTTTATCGAAATTGGTTTAGTACTTTTTGAATACATATTTTTTTTTTATACAACTGAAGTGGCAACCAGGCGTACGGCCCACAAGATGGTAAGCGGTTACCGTAGCCTATGGACGCTTGCAATACCAGAGGTATCACTCGCGGGTTGCCACCTTGAGGCTAAGATCGAAAGCCTGAAGCTAAAGCTCTATCACAAAGAACTCTACTACTCTCAGAAGTTTGAAGTCGGTTATTGTTTAATGAAAAAAAATATTGCTATTTCTAAATATGTTATTGCGGTTAAACCATGAAGACGTTTTGTACTTTTACATTTAGTATAATGGGTATTATAGTATGAGCTCAGTCAAATAACTGGTGTCCCTTCCGTTCTCTATTTTTAAAATAATTGCTACTAGTATTGATTTTGGTAAAATATTCAGGTATTTCGATTGACACGATATAACAGTGATGAATGTTTGAATTGGTATTTTTGTAAGACTTTTAGTTTTAAAGATATGAACACTAGATAAATCTAATAGTCCTTGCTGAAAGCGACCTATGCGATTGCGAAAGAACATAGCCTCATATTTTAAAATTCGCATGTAATTATTATGATTCTATAGGTCAAATGTAGTATTTGAAAATTGATTTAATGACATTTGGATTTGTTTGATAGGCACATTATGAATAAGGTCAAAAGTCTTTTTAAAACTAATGACATAATAATATCATCATCACAGCCTTCTAATGTTCCCGCTTCTGGGACACTAACCTAAGTACTCTCGAGCGAGAATCTTAAATCTTAGAGAAGAGGACCATCACGTGGACCCAATGTGGATTGAAGGATGGCACTGTCTTTTGAATTACTAAATATTTTGGACATGCCGGTTTCCTCACAATGTTTTCTTTCACCGTATGAGAACTGGCATTTGACTCCGCACATACATTTTTCGAATATAAAAATATATTGTTGTACGCCCGTGTTCGAACCAACGACCCTAAGATCGGAAGGCCACTAGACCACTAGTGCTCTTAATAATAACGTGATACATAAAATATCACCAGTTAATAAACCAGTAATAAAACACCTACATAACACCAGAACACCCCAAAAGAAGATTCTTTAAAAGGGCCATAATATTCATATTCATACTTCAGACGTTACGTTAATATATCTTTGATATCTGTTATTCTTATTATGTTTGTTGAAGAATGACAAGGAAAAACAATACTTAACAAGCCGCTAATTACAAAAAATACAATTTAATTATGAATAAAGTACAATTAAATAAAATATATTTTATTCAATCTTCAATATCCCGCAGTCGTGCTACGGGGCGTAGCATTTCGTAGCACTTTGTTTTTTATGCGTCAGATTTTAGAAACATTTAAAATCATGAAGATATCTTTCCTTTTACAACACACCCAGCAGCCACATACATAGTCCTGACTCAACACTAGAACTCCCTGTGTCGTGGCTGTACTATGGTATATAATTCAAATATTATGTATAAATTGTAATAATTGTAAATAATGAGAACATTTCTCGTTTGAAAATCCCGTAGCGCAAATCACAACTTTTCGCTTATCAACTGCTATCATAAACTAGCTAACTTTGCTTACTGCAAATGATTTAAAAATAAAAGATTATGAACACGAGTACCTACTCGTGATCTGAAAAGTAAATACGTTTGACTTCACTTATTTGTTAGATTTGATATTGATTATCAAATGTATTATTTATATCATTCAATGCTAATTTCATGTCCCTTGATATAATGGCGATGCGATCTGGTGTATTCAAAAAAGTATTTGCTTGAGCTCCTTGTATAGAAAATAAAATGTTATACACTACCTACCTCTCTATAGCTAAACGGTGTTGGTGGCACAATAACACATTATTATGTTAAATTATCTGTATCTTTATGTATAATCTATTGTGTAACTGTTTATTTACCCAAATACATAAAATTAAATAAAAAAATCCAAGTGAAAATAGCAAACTATTCAAAATAGGTCAAGCTACGTCATAAAGTAGGCAAGCCTCAAGAAGTGAGAGCATCGCACGAATGATGGGTCAGGCATGCTTCGAATATACAAACACCGAAAACGAGAAAAAAATACGAGTAATACTAGAGAACGGGAAAAAGGTTTAAACCCCATTGGTACCAGAAGTGTTCAATTGTTTTTCATGCGAAAATAATTCAGATGTAGGCAATAATGTACATATACTTAAATATAAAAACCTTTAGGTACTTTAAATACGCCACATTTTAAGGTTATTTTTAAAACTAGCCTATTTTTGAAAAAAAAAGTATTGAAATAAATATAAATATATAAACTCTTGAACTAAGTATACATTTAATTTACAGACAATTAATGATAGTTTGTGTTACAGTTCGTATTTCAGAACTCAAGATTATGAAACTGGAGTTCTTTTTGTGACGGTTTTGTATCAAAAAATGGCAAAAAATTAAGATTTCAGCGTCTTTTGAATTTAAGCTTCGTTCTAATTACAAAACTTAAATTTTGTAAATGTCCGCAAGGAACGAAGATAAGTTAAGTTTGCTTCCATTTTTTTTTAAATTAAGTACTTAAAAACTCTTAAAACTATTTTTACCAGAATTTGTATCCCCGCCAAATCCAAAATAAACAATCCATTGAAATCGTATCAAAAACTATGTTCAACTTCACAATCATAAAAGTTAAACGATTGAATAAAAGTAATCGCTAAAGTAAGTACAAATGATAGCACAGAACCACCATTTACTCTGAGTTGCAATAACGACCTGTTGAAAAGGAATGTTGCGTCCCTTTTTGCTTTGTTCTATTCGTATTTTGCGTTTCGCTTGTTGCGTGGAAGGGTTCGCACGAAGCGTCCGCGCGGCTTCGCACCATGCTCTTCACTGGGGTATACGCGATCCATAGCGTTTGTACGCCCCCGCTCTTGAGTAAGTAGGACGGTAAATAGCTACGGACACCTGCCGTACAATGACGCACGCACGACAAAAGGATATTATCTCACCATACGACAACTAAAAGTAAATAGGTCAGAATACTGGAAAACTTATAAGAAAATTCATTAGGGAAACATAGGGGAAAACATAATAGTGCCGGTACCTGCCCTGGTGATATCAGGATTCTAGATTAATCATCAGGATTCTAAGCGTTAGACCCACAGAATATAGTTTTGTAGTTAGACCCGATGTTTGAAAATCGCTGATTGAGCAGCTTGATTGTTTAATAATTGAGTATTAATGATTTTATTATTCCGTTGTATCTAAATATAAGTACTAAAGACTAAAAAATGCATGTTTTTTCATCTAATTACCCAATAAATCGAGCTATGTATTTAGCTTAGTTTACTATAAATACAAGGAAATCGATGCCATTACCTTACCTAGTGAAATTAGAGTACCTTTCACAGGCATAAAGTCGGTGGTAGTTTATCTTTCTATGTCATTATTTTGTCATCATGTGACTCGCTTCGCTAGCAGCTCAAAAATAGTAGTAGTACCAACCAAGTAATTGCACCTAAGCTCGTTCTAGATTTCCCAAAGATGTCTCCGTTTATAATTACGTATATCGTCTGTATTATGATATTATACGGTCAGCCAGATAGCAAGCCAGCTAGCCTGTTAACTATAATTAGCCCCTATTTTTATTATTAAAAAAATACTAATACGTGCGAAGTCATGGGCAACAGCTAGTTATACTATATATTTATATAAATTATAGCTTTCCTTTTTTTATCCAGAATAAAATGTAACTACCTTGCTTATTCCAGTCGCGTAGGGAAATAGTACTGCCAGCGGAACTCGACTTGGCTGTCGTGAAGTTAGCCATTTATGAGGCGCAATGACAATTTAGTTCAAAAACAGTGTCAATAGGCATCGAACTACATTCACGACAGCCCAGATCCCTGGCAGTAGGTACTATACGAGTATGATTGCGAGTAAGTAAATATTTTCTTTCAAATCAATATCAGAATGAATCTCTTGAAGTATAGGTATTATAGGTATTTATTTAGATTTTCCGTCAAATTTCCGATTAATTTAAATCAACTCTGCCCAGCCCACATAACTAGTTCTGTGACTCTGCCAATGCAGCGTATGTATGTTCAGCAAACAAATAAAACAAGCAAAGGATGGGAATAGCACAGGATCGATTGGAGTGACATTTGAGGGTGGAGGCTAACTTATTTATAAGGGTCTTGGTATACTTGGTCCTAACCAGAGGCTAAGTTTAAAAAAAAATCATTTTTTGGAAACGATACATGTGAGGCGTTAAAAAAATATTGCATGCAGGTTCCTCATAGACATAATAAACTATAATATAAATCATCATCATCATCATCATAATCATCAACCTATTGCAGTCCACTGCTGGACGTAGGTCTCTCCCAATGCGCGCCACTGAGCCCGATCTTCGGCTTTCCTCAACCACTTTCTGCCAGCTACATTCCGCAAGTCATCGCTCCATCCAGCCGGAGGGCGTCCTACATTACGCTTGCCTAAGCGCGGTCTCCTCTCCACACGTTTGCCCCAGCGGCCGTCGGTTCTCCGGCATATATGACCAGCCCACTGCCACTTCAGCTTGCTTATCCTTTGAGCTATCTCGACCACCTTGGTTCTCTGTCGGATGATCTCATTTCTGATTCTATCCTTCAGAGAGAAACCGAGCATCTATGTTCGGTGATATAAATATTTCGGTAAAAAAATGGGTTTCCGCAGGTCATTGAAACAGTAATTGGTTTTAGACCTTTAGTGGTAATTTTTGATATAGGTACCTAATGTTTGATATTTGCGGGCCATAATAGAGTAGGTATGCTATGCCTGGTCCAGAACTATTAATATTAAAATTTTTATTTCGGTTTTGTGCCTTTGCGTTTGGACAGCGTGATTGATATAATGTCCAAACTTTCGGATTTATAATATTATAGTAGGACAGTTAGGATATTAGATATTAGTTATGGTGGTCTTAGTGGTAGTGACCCCTTTCCGATTTTAAGGTCATCCTAAGGGGGTTTGAATCCGGTCGTGCACCAATTGATTTTTTCCTACGAAAAATTTATGTGCGCAATGCCAGTGCTCTCATACGGTGAAGGAAAAGATCGTGAGGAAACCGCATGTCCAAGAACTAAAAATTCGAAAGACATGTGCCATCCACCATTCCGCGTGGTGGATTAAGACCCAATCACTCTCACTCGAGAGTAGGCCAGTGTCCCAGCAGTGGGAACAATAGAAGGCTGTGATAATGTTGATGATGATGATATTAGTTATTGCGGCATGACCCTTGTCATAATGACGTGACCTTTATAAGCACGTTGAATACTTTGCTCGTCTAGAGGATTCCACTACCTTTTTCTATTGAATCGGTGTTCTTGACGAGATGTAGGTACTCCACACGTATCATATAATATTGAAGATGATCCACAAGTTATGATAATGAGGGTAGAATTTCTATTCAAAGCACAATGTTTAGGTCTACAATTTGTTATAAGGGTATTTTGGAAAGTCGAACATTTTTGTGTTGTGCAACGAATTTATAGAGTATTCGAGTAATATAATAAATATCATAATAACGTAGATGGGTATAATAGTGCTGCGTCATCGAACTAGTTTTAGTTTTTAAGAGCCCCTAATAACTGTTATGTTTATGTTTAGCATTAGTATTTTGAACCTTATTACGCAAACTGTACCAAAACATTCTCACGCTACTTCAAAGACATTTTCAAACGAGTGTGTGGCAGCAACATTTTTGTGCGTGGGACACAATTTTACTGGAAAAACTGTTAAACTGTTGGAAAAATCAAACTATATTGAAAACCAGCTCTTTGAAATAAATTGAGAATACTAAAACAACACGCTATACAAGCTTGAACTTTGAGATTGTTTCTGCCCACTGTTTTTTTTACCATTATAGAATTAGAATGAGAAATCTAAGAGTCTTTTGTGGAAGGTTCGTGTTATTTTAGCGTTGCTGGTGCTAAGTGCCAAAACATAAATCAACAAAATCAGTAAGACTTTACTCAATAAAAAAAAAACTAAAGATTTACCCATGGTTCGGTCAGTGCTTATATTCTCTCTGGTTCGGGCTGAGAACAACTTTACCAAAATATTTTTTAAAGCCCTCGGGGCGTAGCTGATTTCTGACTTAGTTGTTCCTAACACAACTTTATCTGTGGTTAGTTCTTGTCACAGTCTGCGAGAGACGTTTTTGATTTAGCCAATATCTTAGCGCTACCGTAGTTCAGAAGGCATAGAAACGGCTTTAAAAAGGGTGCCTTTTTTTCTTATGCTTTCGGGCGCCCTTTTATCACTAGAGTTGTTAAACTCAGATATTTTTCATTATACCTGCTCGTAAGTGCTATGATTTAATCTTATTAGTAAGTATAAACAACAATGTAAGTAGTGGCCGTGTGAAAGGTTTCTGCAAATACGGCTCATTACCGCCTCTTTAGTGCGTAAAATGAGCTACCAAAACTAGACGATACGGTTACATTTATGATTGCCAAACGAGTTTTTCGGTGCTGATTGAGGTGCTGTATAAAATCTTATACCTACGACTTGACAGCGTTATTCTATTCAATAATTTAGGTATTTTATTGAAATATTTCATAGAATAGTAAATAAGAATTACCCTTCAGAGGGGATTTAGAGAATTTTTTGTTTCAAAATCCCCTTTAGACTGAGCTTGAGGCTTCAAAAGTGGATTTTGACACTAAAAAACTTCTTCAAGGGGGATTTTCAAAGGGGTTTTGACACTAACCCAAAATATTAGTCAGCAGCTAAAGTAAATTACAATCACACAGAACACAGGCGCGGGCCCGCGGCATATCCGCCGCGGGTTTTTTTTGTTGTATTTGTACTGACGTCAAGGATGACAACACACTGAGCGCGGGCGCGGGTCTGGTGAAGCGCGGCCGCCGTACCCGCGTTCAGTGTGCTGTAATCCTTGTCGTCCATACTAATAAAAAACACCCGCGGCGGATCTGACCCGATCCGCACCCCCTTCTCTGTGTGCGTTTCGCTTTAATGTTCTTTCTTGCATATCTATTGCGTGACGTTACTTACGGGGAAAAATGAAGGAGGTCTTCAAGTCGACGTGGTTTTTTTTCTATTACAAACGACATTAGAAAAATAGGTCTTGTTCGGTTTTACTACTTGCTTATAATAAATTAATCTAAGAGCTACTTTTTCTATTGGTAGTAGATACTTATATTCAGAATGTAAAGCGAATACACTACTTTCAGCTTGTCAGCGCAAAACTGAGAGCTCGTAACATCACGCGAGGCACCGTGTTCGCGGGCTCGTCTTCGCTTCAGGGCGCTGGAAAATTTCAATAATCCAATATCTTATGTCGAAGGAAGCCAAGTTTGCATACTATGTTATTGGACAGCTTTGGTGTTCCGTGTTAAATCAAAACAGAACCAAAAACCATATATTCAAATAGCTTTTAAAAGTAGACAATTATTGACCCGATTTGATAGTGTTTTAGCCAGGGACTGAATAACCGAAAAATTAAGCAACCTTTTCTTAACGGTATGACGACATACCGTTATATTCCGGTTACTCAAATATTTAAATACCTAAAAAATAGTGATACCGAAAAAAAACCGGTTTAAAAAGGTTTTTTTTTATACTACTGAAGTGGCAACCATGGTCGGCCCACAAGATGGTAAGCGGTTACCGCAGCCTATGGACGCTTGCAATACCAGAGATACTCGCGGGTTGCCACCTTGAGGCTAAGATCGAAAGCCTCATATTTACAGGTATTTTACGCGCCTATCAAGCAGGTATTTATCTAAACATTATATAATTAAAATACAAACTATTTCATGATATTTTGTTAAACACGCCGTTACAGAGCGCGTTCTAATATCGTCATGTTTCTAGGTTATCTGAAAACAAAATATTAAAATTAGATAGGTCTAAAAAATACTTCACTGGACCATGTTGCACAAAAACCTACAATTTAGTTATTTTCCCCATCGTCATAAATACGGGAGGAGGCCAATCCATCACCGTCGCAGGCAGCTCATCTCGTTAGCATAATGAATTAATGTCACTTGACAATTTGTATGTTCTTGTGATGCTAAATAGGGTTGAGATCAAAGACTGTGTTATATTTTGCATGTGTGAATTTTGGTTAGACTCAAATCCCAAAAGACTTACTATGTTACAACTTGCATGTGTTTGCCCACTTTGTATCTACATTTCTATCTGTTTTTTCAAAAGTTATTGCGATGCGTCGTTTAAGCTCGTACATATTTTGCAGTTTTGTGTACAAGTCCTCTAGTCGGTATGCAAAATAAAAATAAGAAAATATAAATATAAATAAAAATGAAATAGTTAGTATTTTATTATGACAGGTTATGCTAACCAAGAGTCTGACTCCACGGCTCACCCCGAGACTGAAGGGATGCGTTTTTTATATTTACAACTAAAGTGGCAACCAAGCGTACGACCCACTTGATGCTAAGCGGTCACCGTAGCCTACGTACGGTTGCGATATTAGATATATCACCTACGTGTTGCCATGCCACCCTGAGATGTAGATCATCATATGCTTGTAATTTCACCGGAAACCATACCCTTCGAACCGGAACACAGTAATGCGAACATTACTGCTTGCGGTAGAAATAGGTATGGTGGTAGTCCTTCTCCGGACGGGCTCTATCACAAAGAACACTACTAATCATAAATGCGTAATGAACCGTCAAAAACGCAAAGGCATAAAGATCAGGCTAGAAACAGTTTCTCTGGAAGATTCTGGAGAGCGATAACACCAAAACTTTTGGCCTTATCGCGTACTCTGGCTATTGTAATCTATTTTTGGGTAAGATAAAGAGGCATTAACTTTTGGGCAAAGGTTGTGCTCACAAAAGAACCAAGTTTCTATTTAAACAGAGTTGTTTCAGCATGATTTCAAACTTTCTTTCTAAAAATGGATATTATATGTGTCCTCGCGGTGTATAACTAGTACATTATGGTACTAGTGTGTAACATTCGTGATTACCGCTGTGGCGCCATTGGCGGTCTTAAGATAGCCGAGGACGGTAATCATCAATACACACGTGTGTCATACGACGTTTTTCAACACACTTGTGAATAAAATAACAAAAAAACTCATAATAAAATAACAAAAAAAAATCTATAACTCACTAGTGAGTTATAGCAATAAAAAGTCATAGTTTGATTATGGGTGTCATTCTGTGCCTAATTGCGATGACCATAGAGCCACTTTATAAGCAAGTGTGTTGAAAATGTATTAAACTATGTATTTATATTTAGATAATATACTTGTTTAACAATTATAACACATGATCTTTGAATCTGTTATGATTTTAAGCGACCATCTAAATAGCACTCTGAAAATTGATAGCTGTTTGTGCGATTTTGATATATTGAACATTATTCTATGCGACTCTACTAACTAATCGAATGCCCTCTGAGGGTAAAATCTAAACGGCTATAATTATAGGAATATGTTGTCTGGAGTCACGGGCATTTTGATAAAAATAAAAACTGCATATAAAAAAATAAAACAAATCGTTTTTTTTTCGAGAATATGTATTTCTTTTTACTTATTTTTTTTGCGTTGTTTTGATTCTCTATCTGATAACAAACAAATACTGGAAAATAATAAACTTACATGTCGAGTCACATCACTTGGTGCTTTTAAGAGTTCTAAGATAAAAAAAAACGGAGGAGGTTTTCAAGTCAATGCGTATATATATATACTAGCTGTTGCCTACGACTTCGTACACATTACGTAAGCAAGTACCTACTTAGTAATTTTTTTAATCAGCCAAATCGGTCCTGCCTTTGTCGAATTTTAGCGAGCTGAACGCACAGCAATCCATTTTTATATATAAGACTAGTAGACCCGGCGCGGTTTACTCGCGTTATTTTTTTACCTTTCCTGGACTCATACAAATGTTTCAAGACAAAAATCAGCTAATCGTTGTCGAGTTTTAGCGAGCCTAACGCACAGCAATTCATTTTCAAGCAAGGAGAAGAGAAGATTACTTTTCAGTTACTTTTTCGTTGGTTTAATTTTTTGTTATAAAGTTTTTATTGGAAAAAAATTCGGACTTCCGCACTGATTCTGTCGTGGTTCAGGCTAGCGTTATTTTGAACTGGCATTGGTTTTGTGTTTCTTGGCAACCAAAGTTAGTACCTCAAAAGTTAAAGTCAATTAAAGAAAATGTATATGCAAAGTCGCCTAACCAATGTTTTGTTTAGCTTTTCACAACTTGCCTCTGAAGTTGCGAAGATCAATGTAAACGGACCCTTTACATTTAGATTTTGAATTCCCAACTGAGCTTATTTGCCTTTCACTGTTTGAACCGCTGTGAATCAGTGAATTGAAGAATACGCGCAGGCTCACTTTGAATAAGTGTGTGGTTACAAGCTGTTTCGTGTTGATTTGCATAGATATATGTGTAATATTATTGATATATAAAGATATATAATGTCAGATTAAATCAGGTGGGCGCCTTGATTGTCTTGTCTTGCTTGGCTCAAAAATTTTACCGATCGACATCTTTCACACCGATCACTCTCTCACCTAACTTCTTATCGTCGTGCAAAGGAGGAACTTGCAACGTGACATTGGCGAAATTGTGGTCATCTTCACAAAGGCTACCTAACCAAGAATTGAATTGAATTGATTGTCTTGTCACTTGACATAAAAAAAGGGCACTGAAGCAAAGTGATTACTGGGCAAAAGAGACTAATCAACAACGTCTCGGGGTGATGAGCGCAGTGCAGTGCCACGCAGAATTTTAAAACTATAAGCTTTAGGTGGCACTGCAACTGTTATGGTCAGGCGTAGCGCTTAACAACAGACAAGAGAGTCTTGCATGGAACTACTGTCTTGTTACTTGATGACATAAAAAAAATTATAAAGTATTTTTTACCGACTTCAAAAAAGAGGAAACGTAATCAATTCAATTGTTAGCAGTCAAAGTCACACTCGTAACATAAACGAAATTAACAAATAAACCTTAATTTGTTAATTTCATTTCTATAACTATCAGCTTATGCTTATTTTTGTTTTAGTTTAAACTAAGCAAATACTTTTTTAGATCCTTGACTAAGCCCAAGGGTATCCATAGCCACCCAGTATTTTATATATTGTACTCCACAACAAAGCAACAACGACAATTACTCAAGGCATTCTACTGGTTACCAATAATATATCGTCAAAAGATCGTACAGCTTTCAATAGAGAACGATATGAATCACTGTCAAGTTCAGTAAAGTAAAGCTTTCACCTACATAAATATAGCCTTCTAATCTAACGTTCCCACTGATGGAACTACTCTCGAGCTAGAGTGATTGTCCATCCCACTAACCCAATGCTTATTTGGTGGATGGCACAATACATTATGTCTACCGAATTTTTAGTTTTTGGATATGCCGGTTACTTCTCGATATTTTTTTATGCTTTTTGGTGCTTCACTGTTTGAGAGCGCTGATACACAATTAGTTTGGAATCCAAGACCTTAAGGTTGGAAAGCAGGGTCCTGGACCACAAGAACGCTCAGGCAGCTTCAGTTTATGTTAAACTAGTTGTTGCCCGCGAATTCGTTTGATTGGAACTCGGGAACCGTACATTTTCCGGGATAAAAGTAGTCTATGTTTTATTCTCAGTCAATATCTATATCTATTTGTTTTAATTTTAGCTAAGTTGGTTTAGTGGTTGTCGAGTTATAGAGGAACATACATCCATCTAAACAACCAAACATCTAAACATCCAAACTTATTCAAAAAAATAAAAAATAAAACAATCAATTAAGACATTTTCGTTTTTTTTAAATTCATTTTTACAAAATAATTTGTTTATGTTTCATAGCTTTATCCGACGTCTGCCCGCTCAGTCTGCCGTATACATTTTGTATGAAAACGAAAATTGTTCCAACCACTTTAGACCCATTGTTATTTCCCAATATTTATTTGTTGTTAGATAGGGAATCAAAATATGCAAAAAAAAACATAAATAAAAAAAAAGAAGAGAAAATATTTCTCGAAAAAGAAACGATTTTTCATCAAAATCGAGCCCGTAACTTCTGACAACATTTTTCCATAACTATAGCCATTTAGATTTTACCATCAGAGGCGGTCGAGAGTAGGTACTCACCCTGTTTATCTTACCTCCATGTCAGTCAAACTGTTTGCTAAAACAATTAAGCAAATTATAATATCTGACGAGCAAGCTTGAGATAAGGCAAGTCGTTTGGCTTTGTGATTAAGTTTTTGCTCATAAACCAAAATTAATAACTGACTTTCGCAAAGTACCATCTGTGGTGTCATAAAAATGATATTAGTACGTAGTTTTATCGACATCAACCAAATAATTCTAGAGCTAATTGCTTGCGATAAAGTAGCTAGATTAATAATTCAAATAAGTAGTTAAGTGCGAGTCAAACCCTGTAAATGAACGTATAGCAAGTAATTGCCGTACTTTTATAATTAAACAAAATCCAAACACTACCAAATTTCATAATTGACCGAGCGAGCGAAGCGTCTCAGTTACGAGATTGGCCAAAACGCTTTTGTCCGTCGCGTCTGCCAGTCAGTCAGTCTGTCAAAAGAGCGATAATATACACTCGAGAGCAATGAATCCGGGTCACTCAAAGAATCCAAAAAATCGATCAAATTCGAAAATCGAATTGGTCGAAAGTTATGTTCTCCGACGAATCAAAATTTATGCTCTACAAGCACGATGGAAGACACAGAGTGTATAGAAGACCAGGGGAAAGATTCAAGCAAGCATGCATCGAAGAAAAAGTAGCCTACGGTGGTGGGTCTGTACTTGTGTGGGCCGGAATTTCCTCTGAAAGTCGCACAGAGCTGGTGATCATAGAAAACGGCTCTTTAACTAGCGTAAGATATGTGGAAGAAATCCTCAACGAACACGTTAGTTCATTTATGGTCAATTTGGGTGAGGATGCTATATTTTTGACAATGCCCGACCTCATACAGGTAGGATTGTGAATGACTACCTTCAAGAGATGAACATTACTTGTATGGAGTGGCCAGCGCGCAGCCCGGATATCAACCCGATCGAGCATGCTTGGGACGAGCTAGGGAGATGCGTAAAACAACGAAACCCTCCCCCAATCACGCTTCCTGAGCTCAAAATTGCTCACACAGAGGAATGGGAGAATATTCCCCAAAATCGTATGAGGAACTTGGTGTACAGCATGCCAAACCGCGTAAACGCAGTAATGGAAGCACGAGGAGGTAATACGAAGTATTGAAATTCAAGAAAATCGTCATAAAGTTCAAAAATTTCATGTTTCCTATTTTTGTTTTAAGGAGAGATCAGCAGTTTTTTTTCTTTATGTAATTTTGTGTAAATAAAATGTATGGTGACTCATATTTTTTTTACTTTCATTTAAGGAGTATTAAATTGTCTATTAAATACAATTTATTGCATTAACCTAGCATTCTTACTTTCCGAGATTTTTTGGATTCTTTGAGTGACCCAGATTCATTGCTCTCGAGTGTAGTTTAAATAGCGGTATTAATTAATAAAGTGTAGCAAAACTGCTTTATACAGTCAACGAAGTGTGCTGGAAAGAGTTGGAGAAAGCGTATAACTGCTGTAAGCAAATGTTTCTGACAAAAAAAACTAGTATCTACTAACGAAATACATTTCAAACCTATCTTCCTTAGTTAATAATATATTTTTCTAAATAGGTATATCAAGTTAAATATTTAAATATCTTGTTGTGTTGAGATATTGTGTTGAACGCAGATCTCTTGTGTACTCGTAGATAAGCGAAGGGTGACTCGTGTAATTTTATTTACCGTGAAAATGTAGCATATTAACTATTGTGTAAGCTGTGTAAAGGTAAAGGTGTTGGGGGTAATAAAGATCTTGCTTCTGCAGGCATTTTCCGAAGGTTTCTCCTTTAGGCTGGTTCATTCCTGAAAAGGGTTAAAAAATATTATTGTTTCGACTGGTATAATTTTAATAACAATAAGTCAATACTAAAGATATCTCAGGTACAAAGTCTTGAAAATTTATATACCACCTAAATTTGATTTCCGAGCAATACGACTTTCGGTTTGCGGCTTGCGACCGTCAATGCCACTAACCGCCAGCCGCAAAACGCAAGCCGCAAGCCTGAAACCGCATGCATTTGCACGGAAATTACGATCTAGTCGGAGTAAATATAAGTGGTTAACCGTATCTTCAGGTTTGCGCATTAAAACCAAATCACTTAAATTTAATCGCTCGTTCATCGGAATGATAAAGTAATTTTCTAAAATTAAAACGTTTTTAATCAGGCAAATATGCTAAACATCGTTTAAGTGAGACTGTGACATTTTTCTCAGTAGGATAAGAAAATGTTGGAATAAATTTTGTCCACGCCTTTTTATTACTTTTACGTAAGTACTGAAAATCTATTGAAATTTGCGGTTTAAGTAGGAAAATAAAAACAACGCAGATCACAATAAAAACTCTCAAAATACAACATCTGTTCCTGGGTCTAATCTCCAAACAACTAAGTTGAAATCAATTACCCAGGGTTCGACCCTACTAAATTCTTTCGAACAGTCTAGAGTGATTATGTCTGCTCTCGCTAACTGGTGGGTTTAAAAAAGTATGTCGAAATGGATTTTACAGCCTATCCTAATTTTATGGGGGTTCGTTTTTCCTGCCAAAACGGTCATGGCTTAATCGTGGAGAAACCTAATAATAGTAATATAAGGTTGTGTCACTTCTTCCAGAATCCAGTACTTCAGTCCGTAATCCAGTCTTCTGTATCAATGTAAATCGGCCTGACCTTCACTTTTCCTTTATGATCTTAGTCAACTATTTTCCAAAAGGGTTGTAAAAAGTCCTATATAACAGAAGCCACTGCGCTTATTGTCATTGACCTATCGACTTTAATGTACACCAAAAGTACAGTATTTTTTTATTGAAAAATGTCATCTTTGTTGACAACAAACGTTGTCAAATACAACGTCAGTGTCATACTGACGTTGTATTTGAAAAACAGATTGAAAAACTCCGTAACAAATAACCGAAGCTCAAAGTGCCGAACCCGTTGCACTTAGAGCTCATAAGCAAGCACTTAATATCCATTTCAGTTCCGTATAAGACTCGGTCTCGAATCAATAGGCTAATCTGGTACATTTATCGGACCCAAGAGTGAAGTGAACATCAATTAAGTGCCAATGTAGGGCAACAGGTACATTGACCAGTGTATTTTTTCATCAAAGAATCAGAACGTATAAACAGTAAAATATTTCTCAGTATACGTCTTATCAAATATTTTGTCCTTTAGAGTATATTAATATAAATTTTACCTATATTATAACTGAGAACGGCTGGACCGATTAACATAATTTTTTATTTTATCTGGTGAATCCGGCAAATGTGGAGTCGAATCGGAAAGTAACATAGAATAAAACTCCATTTAACCTCTATCTTACATAAAAAAAAACAATTTGACGCTGGCTAACAAATTATCGAATGACTAAACTATTCTCATACACAAGAATACCAAAGTACACACGAAGGGCCTCAGTCATAAAGTTCTTTAAACCTCGGTTAGCTTATGTGTCTTTCAATTCTTATCATTGTCTTTGTTCATTGACATAATAATGAAAGGCAAGGAAAGATGATACTTAGCAAGCCGTCAAAAAATTATAGTTTTTTAATGAATAAAAGCATAAATTAACATAATATAGTATAAATAATAATAAGTTGGTTTGAGTCATTGGCCAATATTATAACCATTTGTTATAAAGATTTTCGAGTTAAGTTTTATTGAAATATACCTCGTACATAAGCGTTTATTTAAGTATTTTCGTTTCTTTTTGTTATTATGTCATATTCCAATACGAGCTGACCCGCCTTTTTGCAGTGTTTATGCTATCCAACCGGAACAGTTCATTTTTCCGGGAAAAAAAGTAAAAGCCTATAAGTTATTCCAGGACTTCAGCTATCTACATTCCAAATTTCATGCTAATCGGTTCAGTTGTCACGGAGATACGTGGTAACAAACATACACATACACAGACTTTCGCATTAAGATTATTAGTAGGACTAGTCCAGTACCGATTGTGTTCAAGAGTAAGGCACATAATGCGGCATCGATTTGAAATATGCACGGATCAACGCTTGCTCAGTGCTCACCTCTGAACTGGGAACTTGCCAACTTCACGTATTCGTTTTAATTTTTTACACGATCGCGCGAATTCTTATCCTTTTGTTTGATTTATATGTTTTCTTATAATGTTTGATGACAACAGGTTTTGTTTGTATAAATACAGAAAAGTCCAAACATAGACGTCAATAAGAAAAAGTTAGATTCCTCAGATCCAGGGGTATCCGAAAACACCCCATGTATGTTCCCCAATTTTTCGTATTTTTTAAAATTATGTTTGGTCGGAATTAAACAGGTAAAAAACATTGCGACTTTTTCCCAAACTTTTTTTTGTAAAATAATCTCAATGATTTGTACATTGTACAATCATGCATAAAATAATCTATTTCCTAGCATTAGTATAAGTTACAAAAGTTTTGACAAATTTGTGTTTGAGAGAGTCGAATTTTGAAGTTGAATTTTCAACATCTAAAAACCATAATCCACTGTTGGTATGTGTTCTTGAAAACTTTCAGGGATTCGAAGCTTGCATAATGTTACAAAAAATGTGCAACCTAAATAGGCTGTTGTTTGATAAAATCGGCCATCAAAGATAAAAAATTCCATAGTTAGCAACTTGATCCTGGTAAATTATTATTGCCTATTTTGTCATTCGTAAGGCTAAAAAGATAAGAAATGCCTTAATAAAAATATACAAATGGCACTCCAGTTTAAAAAAACCGAATATTAAAACGTAGTTAAATATTGTATTTTTTTCAGCTGTAATCAAAAATTAAGGTCTTGGATTTGAGTTAGGTGCGGCTAGCCTGGGATGAGTAGACCCCGAGATTATAGCCGTTTGAAGTTTGACAGCTGTCATCGAAAATTAAGGTCTCAAAAATACCTTTCCTTTGAGTCAAGTGCGGCTAATCTGGGATGAGTAATATCTGAGATATTATAGCCATTTGAAATAGCATAAATACCTTTTATTTGAGTTAGGTGCGGCTAGTCTGAGATGAGTAATTTCCGATTTTACAATATATGCTACAATAGATGCTGATATGATTATGATGATGATTGTCTGAAAATATGTGAAAATGTAAAGTTTCTGAATCACAAATAATAATCTTAAATAGGTCCAACTTTAAATATCAGGCAACGCCAATAGTATGTTGCCAATTAGGAGGTTAAAAAGGTTTATTTATATCAAAGTACCTCAAAGTGAACTTCACCGTCCGCGTCGCCGTGGACGGTGCTGTGGTATTGGGGCCAGGCTCTTACTCTATCTATTGATGAAAACCGCATCAAAATCCGTTGCGTCGTTTAAAATATCTAAGCGTTACACATATACAGAGGGACAGACGGCAAGAAGCTACCCTGTTTTACAGTATGTATTATAAATTACGAGCAGTTTTTATGCTATCCCACAGGAACAGTAAATTTTTTCGGGATAAAGTAGCTTTACATGTGTTATTCCCGGACTGAGCCATTCACATTCAAAATTTCATCACAATCGGTAAAATTGTTACGGAGATACGTGGTAGCAAACATACACACATACTTTCGCATATTTTAATATCAGTAGAATAACCATAGTCGTAAACTCGCGCTCAAAGAACAACTTTGAAAAATAACTTTGAAAAACGGAGAAAACCTAAGTTATAAAATTAATTAACAACGGTCGGTTGTGTAAGCCTGATGTTAAATTAACGCCACGCCTGACCACAATAAATGAAATTTCACTCAAAGTCAAAGCCAAATCACATAAAAAATATAATTGTTAAACCTCACTTGACCAGTTATTTCACTTGTTACGGGTGTCCTTCAAATCATCAATTTTGTGGCTTGCACAGGACATACTTCTGCATGGAGGGAGAATGTCTGGCTCTGCGGTAGTACCCACCAAGACGAGCTATTGCAGAAGAGTCCTATCACCAGGTAAACCAGTAACTTTTTTAAATTGTACTTAAGCAGGTATTCTTTATATTACACTTAAATACATTCACTTCATATGTCAGCTAGAGTCAATGAAAAAAATACAATCTCAGTAGGTTAGGAAATCGTGTCATAACTCATTAGGTACGTTACGTACCATTCGAAACAGCTAACTTATATTCGCGTTCAAACAACCCTGCCGTTGCCAAGATAAGTTTTACAATAAATCAGTTTTAACTACATTCTGTTCCGATATTTCACTTACCTACTATTAGAGCGAGCTCTAGAACGTTCTCCAACAAAACTAGGGAAAGTGGAAGTTGAGACGTTAAACTTGGAAACCTAAGAGGAAATTCATGTATTTTTTACTTTTAAACCACGAGAGTTATGTGTTTTTTTTTTTGGTTCGTCACGGTTTAACAGTACGGCCACTGCCACTGCTCCGCTTGTTTGTTTAAATATGACAATAATTGTTCAAGACGTCGTAAAATCAAGCCGACTGATAAAAACTTTTACCAAAACGCTGTCTTATTCTTTTGAAATAATATAGCAACTTAATACAATTTGTTTGGAATTGTTCCTCTATATTAGGACCAAAAAAGTCAGCAATGGCATAAGTTTATGTTATATGGATAGCTTTCTACTTTTCTTTAACCATTTAGATAGATAGATAGATTATATCTTTATTGCACACCTTATGATACTAAAAGAAAAATAAACAAAGAAAAAAAAACAACAAAAAAGTGTTACAATGGGCCGCCTTATCGCTAAAAAGCGATCTCTTCCAGGCAACCTTTGGATGGACTGGATAGGTTAGAACATTATATGGACGGTGGCATACAATAAACTAATAAATAACAGCGATAGAAGGCAGATAATGTTTAAAAAAAATATTTAAATCATGTCTGTTTGGAAAGGTATATAGATGGGTACGATATTTGTCCTTATAAAATGAAATACCTTTAATTTCATGACATTTACACCACACAACTTATATGAATAGCTTTTAAAATATTGTAAAATTAAAACTATCGCGCAACAAAACTCACCCACCCGCGCCGGCGGAATACCCACGCGGCAGCGGGGCGCGGCAGCCGGCGAGACTGGGCGGAGGCATTCTAAAATTTTCGAAAATTACACAATTTGTAGTACTACCTCATCGTTACGAACACACAATCAACGAAGTTAAGCACTGTTCCGCGGGGTCATCATTTGGATGGGTGACCGCCAGTGGCAATTTCAACTGAGCGCTCCCGTGCTCCGGAGGCACGTTAAGCAGTCGGTCCCGGCTTTTTCAAAGTTGTTAGGCCATGACAGAGGCCTTTGGGCGGCCTAGAAACTCTGTCACCAGAGTTGGCCACTAACTCATACGAACGAACGAACCGTTACGAAATGCCCAACAATTTGATTGACACTAGCATTTTCTGGGGTAAAACAATAGCAATGTTTCTTTGGGATTTTAAACGTCTTTAAAACATTTGTTTTTAAGACGAGATAGTATTTAATGTTGTGCATTACTACAAAAACTTTATTATTATATATTTATTAAGTGAAAGTATCAATTAAAAGGGTATTCACCGAGCTGAAAGTTAATCTTGAGGTATCTGTAGAAGCGATCAATCACGCAAATTCAATGCCAGGCACCTGTTACACAAATAGCATTGGATTTAATTTCCAATAAGACTCGATTCTTTCAATGCTAAAATAATTTAATATTATCAAGCAATGTTTTAAATAAAAAAAGCGAAGGCAAGCCCCGAGGTTTATTTTGGTTAATAATTTAATAAGTATTACTGTAGTTCAATATTTGCAGTTACCTCTAAACATCTCACAATAATATTTTTATTATGATAAATTAAAAAAAAATCCTACAAAATATTTTACTGTAAACATTGCATTTAGCAACAAGTTAAAAGCGTCGAGAAAATTAAATGTAATTAACAAGCCTGCTCTTGCTACCAGCCTTAATTAATTTAATATGCTTGACAGAGTTTTAATTATAATAAAACCGTTTTGTTGATTCTATCCTGCTATAATATCAATAAGCTGTATTTTCACCGTGTATGGCGTTCTTAACAGACGCAAAAGAGCAAAAACGCGTACGCAATAAAGCCATTGGGCAAGCAGCGACTTTATCGACCTCGTCAACGTATCTTCCAAAGTTAACGTGTTAATTTTCTTTTCTGAATTCGACCACAGCAAATTAGGAGATAATTACCATTTATGTGATACATGACAATACACTTCCTATAGTGTCGATACACACTCTAGAAGCTGGTATCAACAACCTATACATAATTATACATTGCTTATACAAACCGCCGGCATGTGTATTTCATGTGACTTGTCTGTTTGTCTGTTTGTCCGCAGAGTAAATGATTATACGGCGTTTTTTTCCACAAATTTAATCCAGAGTGAAAAGTCATCGCCAAGAGCTAAAAGTCGATTAACGTTTTTAACTTCAATCAAAGCTTTTAAAGTATAAACTTTAAAACGAAATTAAAAGTTATTTAATTGTACATACCATGAATGAGTTGGGAACTTTCAAGTCTTAACTAATGCATATTTTATGAGTAATTAATTATTCGAAGCAAAGGAATATAAAATTTTAGTAGATATAATTAGTGTAGAACTTAATAATTAATTTTAAGTACATAATCACAAACGATACCAATAAATTTAAAATTACTTTGATTGCTATCACATTTTTCATGTAAATAAAAGTACCAGCATTTTTCCTAGCCATGGGAAGATAAATTTTATAGATAAAAATTATTTTAATTATCAAAAAAAGCTAACTATAAACAAAGATAAGCCGAATTCAATCAGATAGATGGCGGTGAGAATGATGTACATTCAATTGTTTTAATTATACGGCGAATAACGAGAGCTTTTTGTAAAGTTTGAGAAGGTATAAAGTGCGCGGGTGAGAGGACGGTCGATGCTAGGCACGAGGGGAGAGGGAGGCATCAGTACGCCTTTGGCCTCAGCGGAGGTGCCGCGCTCGCCCCGCTCGCTCCGGTCTCTAAAACACGCGGAATGTAGCAAAAAACCAACAAGCTACAGGTGCCCAATCCACATGATAAATGGCAGTGTTTTTTCGTACCGGCTGCTACCCTCTACGAGTTGAGTGGTAGGAAATCGGCGATACGAATAAATAAACAACTCTTTCAGAGGTCTTGTTTAACTTCATAAAAACTTGCTATTGTTTACGTTTACTACGTTTTTACCTTGTTATTTTTATTTTGCGTTCTATTATTAAGTTGCGTTTTATCCATACTTTTAAAATGCAAAGAGTAATTTTGTCTATTTGCAAGAAAATTCTATAAAATCATTGTAAGTTTGCTATAACAGATTGAAAATTTTGCCCATTAGCGTACCCGGCATCTTCTTTCCGCTGTAACTTTGACAGGGAGTTTTCATTAAAAAGTTATGGCAAACTTTATATTAGCAGTATGGACGAAAATCCCTTGTCTCTATATACTGCGCATGATCTGCGCAAGAGGAACAGAAATTTTATGTCTTCGTACATTCTATAATATTACCTGTACCGATAGATAGAGTTGGGTAGAGGGTTAAGGCAAAATTTCCTGTGACCTAGATTTCATTGGTGGGAGCTGAGAGCACCCCGCACAGGAAGTCATTTATCATAAGATACGAGAGTGCTTATGCTAACCTGCTGGTTCGGCGTAGCTCGCATCGAGATCGTATTTAAATTGGAACTTGAATGGAAATATATAGGCAATTTATAGGCAATAAAACCGGTGTTGGGTAATTTACTTACCTATTTGTTGCAACGTTGCCTAATAGGTATATAAACTACTCAACACTAACGTTTTGAATAAAAAAGGCTGATATTTTATTTTATGACAATCGTTTTTTTTAATACAACTCAATCCTATAAAACTCACAAATCATGGTAAATATCCCGTTTTTAGTGAAAATTAGATTATACATGTTACTGTAGGACTATTAAATTTACTGGATTTTGTACCACAAAAATGACGTAAAATTCCGTGCCAAGCTAATATGATTAAAAAGATTTAGCTCATGGTGTTTCAAAAAATTAATTTAAAAAATTCTAAAACTATTGAGTAACCACTTGATTAAATAAAATCCACAAGAGTCGGTTATTGAATTTTCAATTATTATCGGTTATAATAGATTCAAAATACTTAACAATATTGTAAACAAATTAATTTTATACAAAATTATTATAATGGTTAGGTTTTATATATTCAACAACGATCTTAACTAAATTATATTTAGTAAATTACGTAGTTTAGTTAGCTTAGCGAGGGTGCATAGGTCATGTTTGAAAAGGATTTAAGGTGGATAATTATAAACAAGGTGATCCTTATTAGCTTAGGATTCGATGCTGCTTTACAACAAATAGCTGCTGTTTGTTGTCTTTAGAATTTTAAATGACATTTTAGGAAGCTTTTGGGTTTAATTAAAATAATACACATAAATATGTGTAGAATTGGCTACAAAGCTACGAGCTTTTTTATGAACTATCCCGTCCTTTTTGTATTCAAACTATTAGTTTTTACGAAACTGTTTTATCAATTACACTTAAGTTTGACATCAGTAGATTGAATGAAAGTTGTTTTATTAAATGACATCATATTATAGGAAAAGCATAGGCACTAAAAATAAAAGCAACAATCAAACAAACCTCAAATTATTGAGGCGCACTTGAGCCTCGATTCAAGGCTATTTTGATTTTTTTATCGATATTCAAACTTTCTTTAAAAAAATTTACAGTACCAACTAGAAGTTGAAACAAAATATATTTTTTGAGAGAATGAATAAAAATCTATAAAAATCTACTCAAAGTTTATAATATAGCAAAAAATATTTGCCTTAAACGGGACTTGAACCCACAATCTTCCACTTGAATAAGCAATGCGACACCTCTCCAATGAACTAAATTAACTGTATTAATTGAACAGGCTTGGATATATATATATAACTAAATCGGTTCTCCTGAAGGTTGAGTTATCAACCCGTACACATCTTAAAGATTATTTTGAGCTAGCGAAACATGTCTCATTGGCTCAATTGGTTGAGTACCCGCGTATCAAGTGGCAGGTTGTGAGGTTCTTTATAAACTTTAGTATAGTAGTAGTGATTTTTTTTATATACACTATAAAAAAACAAATATTACCAAAATACTACATAAACCAAAAATTCAAAAAAGTATGGTTATTATATTTAATGGCGCTGAATACAGGCGCCGAAGAACGGACTTCTAGTTTTGCTAACGACATGAACTCATTAATTCCATGATTCGGGCGCATAGGAGCACTTTTTATAACTAATATTTTTTATTTGCTGCTATACAGTTACAACTTTTTACAGTCTCATCAATTTATTTGTATTAGCAAATGAATTTTAAAAATCTGTGGTAATTTTATTTTTGCTACTCAGCACCTAATTTTGGGTTACATAACTATATTTGTCAAAATACTGACTGATATTGTTGGTTTTATATGAAAAAAGACAACTGCAATGCAGAGTTGTTATAATAGTGATTACAGGTCTTTAATGTATGTCAAGATACTACTTCTCACTACTACTACTTAAAATGAAACAAATAAAAACACCAACTTTCTGATATTTTAAAATTATTTTAAAATAATCAGTCATTCGCTACTAAAAAGTGTACAAAAAATCTCACGAAACCTTTCAACTCAAAGCTTACAAACACCAATGTCGCGTAAACGACCCTAATTAGGTTAAATTAGGGTCATCAAACGTTTCAATCCAAAGCTAAATGATTTAACAAGACGCGGTCTACGAATTGTAGTTGTAGTCCTAAGTCCCATTTATATAAATACAACGCTCTTTAAATTTGTAAATTATCTATATCTTAGTGAGTTTGTTCAAATAATGTAAGACAAATGTGTTGTTTTACTGCCTGCAACACAATAAATGTCAGAGGTCCTCGTAATTTTTCGGTTGACAGCCCTATGTTGAAATGAGTATGCCGGGCGGCTTTTGATACAGAAGCACACAGCGTTTTAAGTATGTACCCAGCAAAAAACTTACGTCATCACAATGTCGCCATTCATGAATTGTTGTTCCTTTTATAAAACTACTCCTACTCACTCCGTTTTCAATTCAAACTTTCATAGGAGTACAAAGCATTCTAATTTGCAATGTGTAATTAGGCACTATTGTTCTATTTAGAATTATGATAATTATATTGTAATACTAACGACTAGAAAAATACTACCTACAGCATAAGTTAGCCTAGGGTGGGCGTTAGCGATCTTGCAAATATCATTGCCTGTTTCTAGTGATGTAAAATAGTTAAAATTAATTATAATGTTTGAATCATGCGTCTGTTGTTATAAAAACTTATAGGTATAAGGTATAATACTTGCAAGCCCCTATGTTTCTGTTTACAAATGGATTACTTTTATTATTATTTATCATACTTAATGTAATTACACTTTGGGTATGCTTTTATCTCCTGCAGTTTCATTTATATTGTTATCATGATTGTATTATATCTTCAACATCATGAAATTCATTCGAGATTCTATGAAAACATTTAATTTGCTTTTATAAAAGCTTTAGTAGCTTTTAAAACTTTGTACATTGTTCATTTGTGCAAACGATGTTCCAAAGTTTATTATGATGATGCTCACTTTTAGAATCTCAGGTTGCCAAGTGTATGCAAAGAGACTTCTAGAGTAAGTACTATAGAGGGTTATTTTGAATATTTAAAAAGCATCGTGAATAGCAAAGTAGCATTTTGTACTTACTCAAAGTTCATTTACATGTTTTATACATTAATGAAGCTTTTAATAAAAATTGGTCGAAAAAGGTTTTTTATCTACGTAATTTATACCCAATCAGTGTATTCTAGTCGGCTGTAATAACACGCATCGTAAATGTTGAGGTATATAATTATACTTATGCCGCCATAGACACAAAGTTTTTTCCAATCGGCCTTAGTCGATTCTGTTAGCAATATGTGGTGAGACCCTAACGAAGAACTTGTGCCGTCGAAAATCAACCACGGTGCAACTTACAAATAAAACATCTACAAAATGTTTTAGCAATACTTTAATAGGGCGTGATGACAGTAACCAAGAATCACTAAAATTACGTCTTCACCATTATAAAAAAGGAATAAAACAATATAAAAACCATATTCCTTTTAACATTAGATGCGAGATTGATACTATTTTAATAAAATAAAACTACAAAATACAGCAATCCGCCATAAAAGGTTGTACACCAATTAGAGCATTAAACAAAATTGCAGAATTTTGAACCTTATTGCAAAATTGTTACATCGAATACTCAATAATGTCGTCACTACTGTCACTTGAACGAGTTTTGACGTAAAATTTAAAATTCCATCAACCATTAATTTCTGGAATTATAAGTTATTTTTTTACATAACGTCGATACTTCTGAATACACAGTTTTAGAACAGTTTTTCAAATATAGTCATCATGCCTATTTTGTATTGGATTAAAATAATTAATAACTTGATCGCATGTTGTCAGTAAGCACTACGAGCATGGTGCTACGCCCGTAGCGCTACAGGCGTAGCGCTACAGGCATAGCGCTACACGAATGGCGTAGAGCCACGCGTAGCATCCTAGTAAATATTACAATATAAACGATAAAAACTTGCGGGCATTTGTCTCCGAATTTTGTAAATTGTCTTACACTAATGCTAGAAAAGTTGATTATATTATACATTACTGTATAAATATATTGAGCCCACCCACGTTACTAAAAAACCTTGGAACGCCCTAAACTTTTTTTTATCAGTTTCATTCAACCGTCCCTACCAAACATTCTCAAAAAAACCATAACTCATAAAATAATAAAATCGGGGAACATACATGGTGTATTTAAGGATATCCCTGTTGAGTCTGAGGTTTTATTTTCTCTTTTGGACCCTAATGTTTTAATTTGTTTTATTATACCAAAGAAGAGACATCCAAATATTGAAACGCTACTTAACTAATCTAGGCTTATTTATAACGTTATGTACGTTTCTCCATACGGTTTTAAAAACTAAAGACCACCAATAAACGGACCTATTTAATTAGTAATGCAAAGCGATAACAGTTTCAGAAGTAATAATTATTCCGCTGGGGTTATTACTAAGATTACCAAACTGTAATGGCAGTGCGGTTTTAATAACAAGAGAGAGAGAAGTGAGCAAGCATAATATCGATAATACAATAATACTCATCTACATTCAGTTATAGTTATTAACTGCACTACGAATAATTATGAAACCTTCCACTGAAAAAAATGATTAGGCTACAAGTAGATCCTACTAATATTATAAATGCAAAAGTCTGTGTGTGTGTGTATGTGTGTGAATGTTTGTTACCACGTATCTCCGTAACGACTTAATCGATTGTAAAATTTGTGAAATTTGGAATGTAGATGGCTTAAGTCCTGGAATAACACATAGGCTACTTTTTATCCCGGAAAAATAGACGGTTCCTTTGCTGGGATAGCATAAAAACTGCAAAAGCGCAGGTGAAACCGCACGAGTCAGGGCTCCGATTCTCGGTTCCTTCGATAAAATATCACATTTGGTATTATTATAATACTAAATAATAAATTTATGGATGTTTTGAAGGTTTTTTAAAAAATGTTACCAAGAATGAATAACACATTCGATAAACTTTAATACCGTAAAAAATGCCAAAATATAATTTTTCGTATTCTCAAAAAGTCACTTTATCGACCGATATACATCGAGTGGTCAGCAGTACTCGATAGATAACCGTAATAAAAACTAAATAAAAAAAATGAAGAGGTGTCTTTAAATAAGCACGTAGAATAAAATAAGTAATAAATATATGTTAAGAGTAGTAGAGTTCTCTGTGATAGAGCTCGTCCGGGGAAGGACTATCACCATACCTATTTCTGCCGCAAAGCAGTAATGCTTGCATTGCTGTGTTCCGGTGTGAAGGGTATGGTTTCCGGTGAAATTACTGGCACATGAGGCTTTCGATCTTTGCCTCAAGGTGGCAACCCGCGAGTGATACCTCTGGTATTGCAAGCGTCCATAGGCTGCGGTAACCGCTTACCATCTTGTGGGCCGTACGCTTGGTTGCCACTTCAGTTGTATAAAAAAACTAGTTTTTTGTGGTGCGCGAGCTGCAGGCAGCTCGCGTGTGGGTTTGGGTCCTGGACATTGACATAAAATATTTTCAAATTGAAAAAAGGGTATAAAATGTTTACATTTGGACTCCTACAAAAGATGTAAGAAAAAAAAAGTAAAAATAGAATTAAAAAGAATTAAAAGTTGGTTATTACTTGCACGGATAAAAAATATAGGTCGCCTGGTGCGCTCGCTGCAAGCAGCTCGCGAACGGGGTGTGCTCCTGTAGAGGTAGCGTGGTGCGCTCGCTGCAAGCAGCTCGCGAACGGGATGTGCTCCTGTAGAGGTTGCGCGGTGCGCTCGCTGCAAGCAGCTCGCGAACGAAGTGTGCTCCTGTAGAGGTAGCGTGGTGCGCTCGCTGCAAGCAGCTCGCGAGGGGTTAAAGTTTCTATAGAGGTTGCGTGGTGCGCTCGCTGCAAGCAGCTCGCGAGAGGGTTAAGTTTCTGTAGAGGTAGCGTGGTGCGCTCGCTGCAAGCAGCTCGCGAGGGGTTAAGTTTCTATAGAGGCCGCGTGGTGCGCTCGCTGCAAGCAGCTCGCGAGAGGATTAAGTTTCTGTAGAGGTTGCGTGGTGCGCTCGCTGCAAGCAGCTCGCGAACGGGGTATGCTGCTGTAGAGGTTGGGCGGCACGCTCGCTGCAAGCAGCTCGCGAACGGTGTTCTCCTATAGAGGTAGCGCGGTGCGCTCGCTGCAAGCAGCTCGCGAACGGAGTATGCTCCTGTAGAGGTTGCGCGGTGCGCTCGCTGCAAGCAGCTCGCGAACGGTGTGTGCTCCTATAGAGGTTGCGCTGTGCGCTCGCTGCAAGCAGCTCGCGAACGGGCTGTGCTCCTGTAGAGGTCGCGTGGTGCGCTCGCTGCAAGCAGCTCGCGAACGGGGTGTGTTTCTGTAGAGGTTAAGCGGTGCGCTCGCTGCAAGCAGCTCGCGAACGGGGTGTGCTCCTGTAGAGGTTGCGTGGTGCGCTCGCTGCAAGCAGCTCGCGAGGGTAAAAAGTGCTCTCCATAACAGGGGCAATAATAAAAAAAAATTGAAAAAAAAAAAAAAAATTCATTCCGAAAAAAAAAACCCAAAAAAAAATAAAAATATTTTTCATGGTCGATTCGAAGTTAGTCTGGGGTATATTCGACATTCAGTTGTACTTTCATGGACAAAACCTACACAAATCTTGAAAAAATTTTTAAATCCCCTCAGTAGATTCGGAGATATGATGAAAAATAAAAAAACGGGGGTATTTAGGGGGTATTTAAAAATTGATTTCTACCAATCAGGACTTTTCCAACGGCAAGTAGAAAATCCCCACAAAGACCCCCTCAAGGGAAAGGAAAATGGGGATTTTGGGATTTTTCTAGAAAGTTTCAAAACACCCTCTATACGAATCCGTAATCGGTTTTACCCCACCCCTAGCGCAAGTGCCTCAACTCACATGTCAGTGAGTCAGTGAGTGGTAGTTTAGCTATATATAGTATAAAAAGATTTTTTTTGTCTATAATTTTTTTTTGAAAATACGAAAAATTCTATTTACACATATTTTGAAAGTTTTTACAACATTTTCATAAGTCGAATGTGATATTAATTCTCGGTAATATAATATGATATCGTAAAAATAGTCAAAATATCAATAAATTGAATTTTTAGTACCTTATTAATATCGAATGTGATATTTTATCGGAACCGAGAATTGCCCCTCAGCTCGTTTGACATAACAGGAAAGTATGCAAATATTATTAACTAGTAGTTTTGCGAACCGTCGATCTCGCGAGCACAAACTTTAAAATGTAACCATGCTCAATATTTTCATCAGAAACAATTGAACCAGTCGAAATAAATGAAATCAGTACAAGCGGCTATAGATTGAAAGCAAGTTTCGGGCGCTAATCGTTCGGTTGAATACGCGTTTTTTCAAGTTGCCTATGACACATCAGTCGAAATAACGTCACGTTCGGCGTATCGCCGAACCTCCTTTCGTGCGATTATTTACCCCAAAATGCATTTAATGTACAACGCAACGTCATTTTTCGTCGCATTGCGCACTGAACAAGACGCCGCGTTCCGCGTTTTTCATACCAACGGAATATTACGACAGAAACTTCAGCCGCTGAGCTTTTGGTGGTTAATGTGATGTCATCCTTGTCGTCCATACAAATTAAACAAAAAACAATCGCGGCAGATCTGCCGCGGGCCCGCGCCCGCTCTCTGTGTGTGTTGTGCTTTAGATAAGCGAAACATCGTACGGCGAAAGGTTGCTCTTGAGTAGAAAAAGTTTAAAGTAATGAGGAGAATAATACTGGCCGTTTCATTCGTGTTTCCATTGTACCGTGTAATCATGGATTTAAATGAAAAATGCTTTCTCAGGCCTCGCTTTGAGAAAGCTTTCATTATTAAGACGACTAATATATCAAAAACATTGTTTAGTCAAACAATCTTTTGATCGTGACTTTCTTTCGTGCGTATAGAGACATGGTCCTAATTCAAGGGCGATTAGGCCATGCGATAAAACTGTATGATTATAATTATTTGTGTGATTGACTCCAGCACGAATTTACTATCGTATCAGTTTTGTATCGTAGGCAGTAATTTTGTAATGGTGTGTGTAGCACTGGTGGTCTTGTGATAGTGACCCCGCTTTCCAATTCTATAAGGACGTGGGATCAAACCTGGTAGTTATGTGACCAATAGATCTATCCGAAAAAAATTATGAGCGCAATACCAGTGCTCTCATACGGTGAAGGTAAACATCGTTAAGAAACCGGCATATCCATGAACTAAAATTTGAAAAAACATGTGCACATCCACCAATTCGCATTGGGTCTGCGAGTTGGATTAAGATCCAATCACTCTTACCCGAGATAAGGCCAGTGTCTTAGTTAGTTAGTAAGAACTGAAGGCTGTTATGATGATGACTGTACTGATGGTGGATGAAATATAAAAAAGAACACAGCCGTTGTAAAATAATTTCTAAATATGAATTATGTTTCTTTAGGACTTCGCGGTAATCCATTTTAAGTTAACATATCAAGAACAAATCTTTAGTAGGTACTCATCCGCGGAACTTTCTTTTTACTGCTTTTAAAAGAAATTTGACATTTGACACACAAAGAAAGCATTCTTTCCAACTCTTAACAAAGCAACACGTCCAGCTGAGAAGCGAGTATATGCTTCCTGAGGATGCCTCGTGGAAAGGCAAACAGATATGTACTTATGCGAAGCAATATTCTTTTAATATTTCTATAGAATTGATTCCTCGAAAACCTTCACATTTTAATATTGTTTCTGTTAAACGGGTGTCTTTTTAGCGTTTTTGTATTGTGTTTTCATAAATCTTTGTCAAAATAAATGAAACATTTTATTACAAGAGCCTTATAAAGTTACGGTATTGCTTACGCGCCACTTTGTGTTCCTACCTTACCATTTTGATCCAAAATATAAAATATAATAATATTTTGAACAAACTCAGTTTAATAAAAGTGCCATAGTTCATATTGATGACAACTTTTCTCCAAGTTATGTCCGTCTGATCAGCATCATTTAGATGGATGACCACTTGTGGTACCTATTTACAACTGATTGTTTTCTTACCTACTTCATATTTTTTTTTAAGGTTATGGCAGTTTTATTGCTACCTTAACAATTTAGTGTCACATCAACTCAAACGATTGACTCTTTGTATGAAACTTCATACTGAAACGCACTCCAGTCAATATCGTATCGGCACCACCTCGACAACAGATTGACACAAGTGAACGAGTGCACAATTCGTATACGCTGCACGTTTACCCAGCATCCCACATTGTGCACGATTGCACGCGCGTCGCGCAGCTTTCATGGTCTCCACGCTTACCGTGACGTAAATACAAGACATCAATTATATGTATATACGGTACGACTCATCTTACGATTTGTCGTTTCAGACCGATCAAAACGACGGATCGATAGTTTATGTCAAGATTGTCAACGATTTACATAATCGAACATGATTATTGGAATTCGCAACAAAAACTCATGCAATTAGTAATTTAAATTCTTTGAGCACCTTTAGCCAATGTTTTTACCAATTGTTTTCTGTATAAGTGGAATATTTGAAGCGATCGATCGTTAAAATTTTCATCAGATTGATCGAAACGATGAATCGTACCGTATACCGTATAAGGGCCTTTAGCTACGCCGGTTCAGAAAATACTGATCAAAGTCAATTGCTCATAATTGTTATTATAGCTATGGGGTTAAGTTATAGTGAATTCTAAGAATAATTTTATGCGGCACGCTATTTTAGCCCAAAGTTAATTAGTTCAAGCAACAGCTGCAAGCCCGAGCCAGTTCTAAAGGCGCAGCCGCACTATCAGTTGTTTGTTTAACGCCTAATGCAATGTTTCTAGTTACTTAATTAGTTTTATAAACTTTGAAGCGTGTGGAAATAGATGGCGAACTTTGCTGAGTAGTTGGACAGCTTAAGTTTGTGTAAGGAAGTAGCCAACTTTGGTGATTGACTTTAAAGGCCGCCTTTAGGCCTCCGTCTTAGATTACTGAGATTATCAGCATATAATAGTGAACTACTGGGAATTTTCTTTCCAACAGACTTGGCATTTTTTCTAAGCCAATTTCCTGCTCGTATTTTGTAGTTACAAAATAAAGCGTTGATTTACTGAGTTGATGGTAAAATAAAACAGACAAGTGTTGGCTAGACTCGCATCCTGAGGCACCTTCTGATAATCATCCATCCAGTTGATATCTTTAGTCGTTCCTGAGAAAAAGGCTCTTGACAGACGGACAACAAAGTGATCCTATAAAAGAGTTCCGTTTTTTTCTCTTGAGGTACGGAACCCCGTGCTGTACGGAACGCTAGCTGTGTTTACCTTCAAAGAGTGAGCACAGAGAATGTTTTTATGTATTGACTTTAGTGCTAAGTGTGTTGTATTTCTCATTGGCAACCCTAAATAAATAAATTAAATTAACCCTAAAAACATAAAACATGTAGGTATAAACTTAGCTAACTTTTATATTCATAGAAAAACGCACAATAAAGAACAAAAAAATTGTTACATTATCATTATCATCCTATAACTATACATTTCTTACTTATTCATAATAACCTGTTGGTATAATCATTATAAATGTTACATAACCTCTTTTTGAAGTCAATTAAAAATTAGGTTTGTACGCCCGATTTTCACAAACTTTTAATTAATATGCTCTCCTGTAATATCATGTTCAATCACAATATTATATTGAAGCTAAATTTACGAAATTCCTCAATTTACCTACAAAATGCTTTGATGTTTACGCATCAGAACGCCTGAATCATCATCAGAAAACCCTGTTTATATTGAATCAACTTGTAGGTTTAAGTGGGGCATTTCTTTAGCTGTTTTTAACGTTACTAATTTATGAACACCAATTTGAGGTCAGTTTTTTATTGGAGCGAGCCTTGAGTAATTTATTAGGAGGATTATTTTAACGCAGCTTATATTTTAATCCACTTTTTTAGAACCTACCCAAGTAATAATGGTAAATAACTTTAACTTTCTGAAGGGATACAGCGTAGTAGAGTTATTTAGAAAAAAAATTTGGCTTTGATGTCAAAAATGTTGTCGTAAATAAAACCAAGTCATGCGGCTGTTATGAGATAAAATAAAAAAACTGCTTTAACCTGCTGAAGGCTAAAATAAACACATTGAGTCACTTTGCGCTATTAAACTGAAAGCTTTCCCACATTCCTATTAAACAAGAACGAAATTCCTATTTTGGAAACCATTTAACAGTCTTCATAGAAAACTTATCAAACAGATGCAATCTAGAGTGTGAATTTATCATGCAAATCATATTATAAATCACCAACAGTGCCTATTTGTAATATATAAATTATGACTCTTCTAAAGTGGCCGCTTAATTTTTCGCTCATTTTACAATGATGAATGATGCACCTCGGTAATATTCTATACATCATTAGAATCTTACTTAATAATGAATCGTCTTTTATAAATTGTCATTATTATTCATCATTATATCAGCCGATAGACGTCCACACATGGCCTTCTTCAAAGAGCGCCATGACGACCGATTTTGAGCCTTTATTCAATGACATTGGTTCATCGAGTGGGAGCCTCGAAAAAGTCTTCGAATTTCAGTTCGTGGTAGCCATTCGAGAATCTTAATTCCCCAGCAGTAATCCGTTCTGCGAGCTATATTTATTATGGCATGCTGCCTTGCTTATTCTAAGAGCTATGTCGGTGATTTCGGTTCTTCTACGGATTTACTTGTTACGGATTGTATTTGATTTTGCTAGTGAAACTTCTTGCATAGCTCTTTCCATAGCTCGCTGAGCGACTTCGATCTTAGGAATAAGACCAATAGTATTATTTTTAACGTGTTTTAATTAAATAATTAAATAAAGTTAGCAAGTAATTAATTTTTCATCATTCATCGAATTTTTTTGTCTCTCAGTAAAAAGGAGATTTTTAAGAAGTTTTTAAAGAGCCGTGTCATCACGCATTTAGCATTCTACAGTTTTTTTTAAAAAGCTGTATAAAGGTTTCAAAAGAAGCTTTGCCTAGTTATGTTGGAGAACTGAATAACGCACTATCAAAACCACAAATCGCATTTATTGAAATTGAAAAATCTTTTCTGCAGAAAATGTATTCGTCATTTCAGCAATTTAAATTGCCTCTAGACACAGCGTTGGAATTCATATGAACTTTTCATATCACGTGTTGCCTTCGATGCATTTTTAGCAGGCCAAGTTGAACTAATTCGGGGTCAATCCTCCGAGGTAAACCAGTGTGGCCAAGCTAGTCTAAACTTTTATAAATGTGTCACTTTGCTCAACTGTTGACTGCGTCACTTTGATCTGGTTTCAGTGATGGTTTCTTTGCTGCAATGGTGCATCCACACCGCAGTTACTTTTGTTGAGCTTTAACTTTTGTGGCTACCTACTGGTTATAATTTTGTTGACGTCCTTGCCGCCAATGACATAAATTAACAATATTATGTAACAAGGATTAACTTCAGCAACACAGGAGTTGCAAGGCATTATGTTATCGATTGTTACCACATGTGTTGACACGAAGAAGAATACCAAAAGTTGGCAATGGTACCTAACATAATAATCCTAACACACATACCATACTAACAATAAATAATTTTTTGCTATGGGATGTTGCTCATTAACACTTGGAAACGTTGCTCCACAAAAAGTAACTGCGATGACGCGCCAGATTAAAAAAAAAGATATAATTTAACCCTTCAATGTAGACAAGTACATTGAGCAAAAATTTTGATTTATCAGCTACACACACGAACTTTAGTCTACCTTGAAATTCGCACTTCACATAGACTGAATTGTTGTTAAAATCAATACTTAAGTAACGTGACTTGACCATTTTAGTTGCGCTTTTAGTACACTACACCCCGAGACGTAGATTTTAACTTTAATATTTATAGTCGTATACTCACTCATTAGAATAAGTTCGCTTGAGGCAGTGGCCAGCTCCGGAAATGAAGTTAATAAGCCGCCCGAAAGACTACGTGAACGAGTAAAAATAACAATGTTAATCTCATTCACCCAGTTGGTTCATTTGCTAGCAGTACATACCTTTTAAATGAATTAGAAGCTGAATATTAAGCAAAGTCCACCAAGACGGTTTTAAGCTGAAGATTCCTACCACGATAAGGTTACATAATATTCATGAGAATTAGTTAATTTAAAGTAATGCCTTTATTAGTGTATGGCTTGTACTATATTGTACAATTAGTCGAAGTTTTAAACTCATTATAATTTTTAAGAATGCTTTATAAGTAAAAAGGCAATTATTTTTTACATGTTGACATATAAATTTAAATCGAAAACTAAAACTTGGTAGCGTAAATTTCACATGCTGCCTCCAATGCATTGTTTACAAGATGAAGCCAAGTCAAATTTCATTTATCTCTGCTTCAGAGCCGGTACAAAACGTTTTGATAAATGGTCCACAATCACGACGTTTACACGCTAGCGTCACGATAGAATAAAGGCCGTGAAGTAAAATTTATTCTAAGTACTTAAATTGATATCAATATTATTATATTTAAATTTTGGTCATTAGTTTTGTTACTTTTAATTTATGGGGTTTTGAAAAGTTATCTATAAGTACTAATATTTTAAGGAAGAAACATTTTTCCTTTGTTTGTTTATTTGTACTGAAAAGGCTCCGAAACTACTGGACCAATTTCAGCATTTTTTCACCAATAGAAAGCTAAATTATCAGGAAGTATGGCTATTTTCTATCCCGGAAAAAGGTATGGTTCCGAGTTCCACGCAAAACGAAGTCGCAGGCAACAACTAGTTATTTATAAAATTGCACCTGTTATTAAGAATTGAAATATTTAATTTTTTATTCAGAAATTTCTAGTTCAACTCAGGCGAGACTTGAACTCTACGCTATTTCTCAACTAGTTTAACTATCAGTGATGCCTTTCCTGCAATGTTGCTGGTTCAAGTCCCGTCTGAGTCAAAAGATACAAAACAAATAAAAATAACAAATACGATAAAAGAGCTACGTACTCGAAGAAATAAACTCATAAGTATGTCAGAAAACGTTTAAATCATTTAAAGTAGGAATCTAAATATTATAAAACGATTTAATTTTCTACGGGTCAAATAATAAATAATAATATCAAGCTTTTTTTCACCTATCAAAAATATTTGTTCAACTTTGAACTACCGTTGAACTTTGATCGAAAGCTCCAGGTATACAATATTTTTACTCCAAGGAAAAAAAGAAACGGGCAACATTTACTTGAAAGATATATTGAATGTTCATCGAATAAAATGTAGCGTAGGGTCCAAACCCTTTATTATCATGTCGGGTCTGATGTGGGCGATAAGCCCGACCCTCTATCCACATTAGACAAATATTCGAAAGAGACGACATTTGTTGCGAATATGCCCCTTGTCCTAATGGTGATTACGGAAGTGTGTCGGATTAGAAGTGAAATAATGACGGTGAGTTTTGTGTGAAAGTGATTTAAAGATGAACCAGAGGTAAACTAATAATTGTATAAAATAAATCTACCGACTAACATAGATAGACATAGATACGCGTGCACATTACACTGAGCAGCAAACACGTAGGTACCTATTTGTTTTAAAATTAATGCATTTATGTAAAATCTGTTTTATTTGTTTCGGTGTGCGTTGCATATTACCAGAACGGATCGAATAAAGCAAAAAATATATTTTATTGCTAAAAACTATTTTAGCATAACATTATAATAATAAATAATATAATAACTTATATTATTATTATATCTTGCTAATAACTTATATTATTATTATAAAGGTCTTTTTTGGGTTATTTATTTAGGAACAGATACCTATATTTATTATTTGGATTTAGCTTGTTTTATAAATGAGTTTCCTTCATATTTTTTAATAAAATCTATTATTTTGTAAGTATAAATAATATCTTCCGTCAATTTTAAATATGTTAATAACTCTGCGTTTGCTATTTAATATAACTATATTTTTTTATAGACATTAACATGTCTCTCTTATAGTTAGTTCGTGAAAAGCTATACAAACTTCTGTGGCTGACTGTACCATGTTTAATTTGCCAGCACAAGCTTATCCTAAAAATTCTTTAAATAAATTAAATATAACATGATTGCCTATCAATAATAAAAAAACCTGCCAGTTTGTGAAAGTGTAAGCCAAATCATGTTCCAAATATTAGACTCTTTGTGATTTTACTGAACTTTAGATGAGTTTAAGTTATAGTGCTAAAAAAAAAGAGGCGATGGTGCAGTCTCAGCAAAGGCCATGGCGATTCTGGATATCTTTCCTACTCTGCGTTGTAAAAGGTATGTTGTTTTTATTTACTACACTAGCTTTAGGCTTAAGTAGAGATCGATACAGCAGTACTATTGATTTTGATATATTAAAGACTTGACTAGATTATTATTCACGATGGAAGTTCTTAAAACTGATTATAATTACGATGTAGTAAGTTACGTAAATATTTCCACCAATTTGTAGGATGGCACCAAAATTTGAATTATCATCAAATCATCACCATCCAATTTGTAGGAGAGACCTGGGCCCGTGTTATATCAGAAAATATGGAATTACCAAATGATTTCCGGGCATTTAGTCGAAGCGATGCATGAACCAAAACTTTGTTCATATTTAGTGCAATTCATCAGCATTGCCATGAAACGTGACCAGCATGTTACAAGATCATGCTGACTGTAGTTTAAAAATCTAGGCCAACCTTTAAATTTTAAATAAGGCTGGACAATCCACACAGCGTCATCTAGCCCCGAGCTAAGCAGAGCTTGTATTAAGGGTACTAATGACTGATATACTTAATACAATACAATACATATAATGTATTGTATTAACACCCGGCACAAATATTAGCAGAGCGTACAAACATTTGTTCCAAGGCGGGAATTGAACCCGCAACCTCCTGCGTCGCAGGCGGACCTTTGCTCGCCGCGCTATCGGTCGTTAAAAATACATACATACGATACAGTGAAACAGACGGCGGGAAGCAAATTTATTTTATAGTACTACTAGAGGACCCGCCCTGGCTTTGCACGGTTGCTATAAACCTTCCTCTTGAATTATTCTATTACTGAAAACCGTATTAAAAATCCGTTGCGTAGTTTAAAAGATCTAAGCGCACATACATACAATATAGAGACAGACTTGATTTTATACTAGGCAAGGATGTACACGGAAAATAATAATTTTCTACAATACAACCAGAACGCTGAGTTAAAATTAAATGTGTAAAGGAAACCAGAATCTGTTTGAAGAAACTAAAATTATTGTATAAAAAACTCATCATATTGTAATGCAAACGATTTCATTCTAGTTAAGCAGGAATTAGTTCAAAAATGTTCACTAGATGTCGCAGTGTAAAACGTCGCGTTTCGAGATCGCGCTGACGAAAACTTTCTGCCTAATTACAAAACCCATTTCGTTAATGATGAAATTTGAGTCTAGTAAAGGTCGGTATACCTATATATCTAATGGTATATTGTGTATATATGATTCCATAGCCTTGTGTGTGCATTTGTGCCATACCACTGGTTCGCTTAGTTACTAAAGTAACATATATTTTAAATAATACATCAACAAAGGCACCCCAAGTACAAGTATACTAATCGGTAATCTGTATTAAAGGTCTAGCTAATTACTACGTACAGCACATCATTTATTTATCATTAATTCAATACGTATTGTAATCTAGTAATTCAAATTACATAACTATTTGCAACTACAATATTTTTTTAACTAGAACATTCTTGTAGTTGTTACAAAATAGATTGTCGTCACATATATAGCAAGACATTCTAGTTGAGCGTGCGATATTCTGGTTAATGTAACAAGATTTTTTTTTCCGTGTAGAGATTTAAAAATTATACTTAGGTCCATTTCGCGTATGCGTCGTTCAGTTTCATTCAGTTTAGGTCCAAATTATTATTTGTATGCGAATTTGTCTTACAGCAAATTTTTTTTTTTCAAGTTTGTCATTATGTGTCAGAATCTATAAATACAATTTTTGTTCTGTATTATATAATTATAAATCAAAAATATACTTAGTTTCAAGCAACTCGCCATGTCACTGGGACTAGAACAAATAAGCAAAGTTTTGAAATATTTTTTGTCGTAAAAGCTAAATGTATTAAAATCTCTCCAAAGTTACCCTTCCACTTTACATTTTACCGGGCACGGCCGAATTTTGTGAAATTAGGACAAGACTAAATTAAGTTCAGCCTCACTTCCATCTGTGAGGACAAGGACACTGCCTAGTTGCTACATTAAAAAATAAAATGAGTTAATTTTAAGAGTTGTAAATTTTTTTGTGTTAAAGCTCGTACGCGGTAGTATTTACTACAACCATACCTATTTCTGCCGCCAAGCAGCTATGCATTACTGTGTTTCGGTGTAAAGGGTAGGGTTTCCGGTGAAATTCCAGGCACATGAGACTTTAGATTAACGTTTCAGGGCGGCTACGCTCAATTATATCTGATGTTGAAAGTGTACATTGGCCACGGTAACCGCTTACCATCAAGTGGGCCGTATGCTTGGTTTCCACTTTAGTGGGTACTACACGGAAGAAAATAATTTTCTACAATACTACCAGAACGCTTAGTTAAAATTAATATTTATTTATTTATTTAAATGTGTTATGGTAACCAGAATCTGTTTAAAGGAACTAAAATTATTGTGTAATAAACTCATCATAATATTGTAATGCAAACGATTCTAGTTATATTCTATACTACCATCATACCACCATACCTATACAGGTATAATTTATTAGCTAAGTGGCAAAAAGTACAATAAAAACAATCTCCATTACAATATTATGATCAGTATATTTTACAAATTATTATTGTTTAGCAGGAATTAGTTAAAAGATGTTCACTAGATGACGTAGTGTAGAATGTCGCGTTTGTAGATCGCGCTCACGAAAACATTCTGCCTAATTGCAAAACCCATTCGAAATTTGAGTCAAGAGTCGATATACCTATTTATAATCGTATATGTTGTATGTATGATTCCATAACCTTGTGCATCACAGGTTTTGCAGGCTTACTACAGTTACTATCAAAAACAGGGCTTCGAATTGTACGCTTATGTCGTAGAACAACAATTGTACACAGAACTATAGTTGTAACAGTGTATACAGAACTATACTCATTATTTACCAGCACGATAGATTTAGTTACTACAGCAAAATATTTTTAATTTTTTTTGCTGTAGTATTGTTTTTAAACGACGACATTTAAAAATGACTAGGATGCTGCTGCTGGCCCGCGCTGGGAAGTTTAGACGGTGCAAGGTTGTCTGCGTAGCATCCTATACTTAGGTATAGGCCGTCCCATCTTCCAGGAGATGTGTGAGGTGTGAAGCTATCGAATCTTTTACCATCCAAATAAACGTAGGTACTCATGTACGTTTTACACAGATCATTAGATATTAAATTTTTGTTTTAATTGCTTTTTTGGTAATTAAGTTTTTATGTTAAATTAATACAAAAAAAAAACAATTTGTTAAAGATTCGTAGTTTACTTCACAGAACGGCACGTAAGTATATTTCAACACAAAATAAGAATCTTCCATAATGATGGTGTAGATTGTTTAGTATTATTTATTTAATATGTGCCTATGTAGGTAATGTAAAATGGTACACTTAATAATTTATAATGATTTTCAATAATAATGTAGGTAGATATATTTAGTTTTACTTCTGTACCTAAGTATAATATATTATATTTTATGGCAAAAATTGATTCGAAGTTCAGTCAAACTACAGTTTAAAAAAAACTAAATAAACTCTTGCTGCTAAAATAATAAACAGTACCTACTTGATTCGCTAAGGCACTCAGAGATAAGGTGACTTCAGTAGGTAAATTTGTCAACCGGTAATTGACATCGGCTTTACTCGTAGTATTTAAACTTAACATAGTTCGTACCGAAGTTGGGGCTTCGTTTGTCAATTTACTTTATGCAAAGAGAATTTAGCCTTGTACTTTATGCACTGAACAGATATTAGTACTACCTACTTTAGTTACCTACTGCAGACAGGGATCTTTGGCAAAGTGGCGAAGGATGGAACTTTGATGGGTTCCCGAATACAAATGAATTATTACCTCTTTAGAACATAAAATCGTATCAATTAATCAATAAGTAAACGACCAATCAATTTTAATCTATGATTAAACTACAACAATGCTTAAAATTATTTTATACTAATAACTTTATATTAATAAGCAACTAATAAATAGTTGTTAATAATAGTTCTATGTTATGTGGGGCTGGTGGGAGGTGGGCTCACTATACCACTTAGACCACCCGTGCTCTGGTAAAATACCAGTGATATCAATCTAAGGTACAATATCTGTTACACGACACGAAAGACAAACAATAAAAAAAAACCGGCTTCAATTCATGACTACTTATGGAATATCCATCGACAAAAATATAAAATTACTTCACGGGATGTACTCAAATTAGATGTATCAAACACAATGGGAAATTTTACCTTCCAAAACCCGTTATCACTATCGTAAAAGTAGTAGGCTTAAAAAAACAGTTGCTTGAAATGTGTTTTCAGATAAAATACAATAGTTTTATTACATAAAAATATGCTAGAGCAAAATAGATCGTACGAACCCCGAGGCACGGAGCTGTTACATGTCAGTTGCAAGGCTCACGAACCGCGAAATATCTTGGCGTCCTCAATCGGAACAGAAACCTTATTTATTGAATCGAATAGGAGTTTCATGTTTTAGCTATATTAATAAAATAACCAGGTTTCTTGCACATGATTGACCTGAAGATAGATAAAGTTAAACAGAAATGTCGTCTGGTCAGGCAGGTACCGTTTCAGGCGTCAGGTGAACGATGTGATCATCTCGTCACTTTCTGACTTAAAAAATAACAATAAAATTTGCGTTGTAATAATTATGTTATATTTACTTGAAGAACGATTACCTACACGCTTAGGAGTTGTATTTTTACAAATTTAGAAGTATGTACCTCTATTGATTAGTCGTACTCCTTCATAAAAATCTGAGCATGACATCAAAATTTGGATCAGATTTTGTTTTCTGAGTATATGAACAGTTGTTGATTAATTATTTATTTAGTCAAATTAGAATTGAGAATATTGGAAAATATTCTAAAAGCATTCAGAGCACAGTTTTATACACTTTCAATCTGATGTGCTTGCTTATCTTATGGGCCATTTCCGCATTGTTATAGCGTCATGACACCAATCTCGTTTTGCTATCTTATGTAGGGTCCATCACACATTCGCTTAGGCTGCGAGCAACTTATTTTAGGAAATAAATAGGACCTCTTCTTACCTTAAATTACCACAGGGTTCCAGAGAATTTCCAAGGTTTGCCTTTTTTAGTAATGAGGCATGAATTCTTTGTTTTTGGTGTAGGCATACATAGTACCTCCTACATACATCTGAGGTTGGACTTACATCTGAAGTTAGAGTACATCAGAGGTTATTTTAGATTAAAACTAAAACGACGTTTTTTTTTGACAGTTATTCATATTAAACTGTCACAAAATATAAATTAAAATATTAACACGACCTGCATGGCTGAAGTGTTATATTAGCCGCACCAATTTTAAAAAAAATGGCCCTAGTACCGAGTCTAGTGAGTTTACATTAAGGATTTAACTTACACACATAACACGGCACAATTACTTTTTGTAAGATTTAGTTTATTTTTACTTCTTGTTGAGTTTTATTATTCATCGTTCAGTCACGATGGAAATGTAACCATTGTTATTAGTAGGTAGGTAGCTATAATAAGGATACTAATAAGTTAGTTGTATAACACATCGTTATATTATATAGAATAAAAAGTTGGTAGTAGGTATTACTACAAATTTCCTAATGCAAATCGATCGAAAAACCTATCCCCATCTATTTAATTAACTTACGTGACCGTTATCATGTAATCAAAGAGCTTTGAGTAATAATAATTTAGTGATTTAGTGTATTGATTAAACAAAACAGCTTTTAAAGATTATAATATCCAAAAAAATATTTTGCCTCAAGCGGTGGTTGCGGGTTCTAATCCCGCTTGAGGCAAAATAATTTTTGGGATATTATAATCTTTAGTATTCCCTTAGTGTGATAGTTAACACCCTAAAAAACAAAAATAACCAAAAAGCTTTAAACTCTCAATTTATACCCCTATTGGCTTGGGTTATTGATTTGATACACATTCAATAAGCTTTGAACAAAAATTAGATTTTTCATCTTTCATAAAATTTTTAGAGATCAAATTAAAGTAGTTGTGCCTATTTTGTGCAATATTATTTGTAAATACCTAATTACGGAGTTGTATATCAAATAAATGTTACATTGTAGTACCCCAGCCAGCGTGGCTTTTGTTGCAAACAACTACTACTCGTACTATTAAGATCTATACAACCAACTTGAAGCATTTAACTAAATATGAATATGAAGAAAAGTTGTGAAAATAACAGCAAGTAAATTAAATAATGCGTTACGTTACGTTAGCAAATTTGTCTCCATGAGTTCTTCCCTAGAGTCTTAGTTTCTAATGCTGTTAGCGTTCTAATTAGCTTCCTCAGGAGGTGGTTGGCATAATTGGATAGCTGGTTTCTCTGTAACCCTTGAGAACTTAGCGTGTTGCCTTTAACTGCATCGCTACCTAATAGCTATTAGAACTGGTGTACAAACCAACGTAATTTTAGATACTAACTTTTATTATTTGTATCCAGATACAAACCGTCACAAGCCATTATAACCTATTTAGAACATTCAGCAGCATCCATGCAGGTGTCTGAGTTGGGGAACCTTATGATGCGCGCTCTGCACGCGAATTTAAACTAAAACGCTTACCGGGTTACTAAAAAATATCACTATATTTTTTTATGATGTGGCATCCGGCTCACTTTCGCATTTTAATAATATGTATCATACATAGCACTTTTTGGTTCCACATTCCCCACTTTGTATTATGTAAGCGACGAAATTTCATAAACTTATTAGTTGGAATTACGTAGGTTACGGACGGTAGTAGTTATATACAAACTTAATTGCAACCTTATAGAGTTAAAGTTTGACCAACCGTTTAAATAATTTTAAAAAATATGACAGTTCTAAAAAAAAGGTGGTTAAAAATAACGTATTTTTTATAAACTTGTTTGAAGCATTCCCTTCGCACTATTAGTTCTACTTAGCACCTACATAATTATTTGCATAGGTACGTAAGAAGTTATAAAACCAATTGCTTAGGACTTTTAAGGTGAAATGGGAGTGTAGCTCTTGCGTTTTTGAGGGGGTGAAGCTAGTAAAAGTATTATGGAAATAGTATATAATGCAGATAAAAAATCTTTATCAATAAACTTTTTTGGCAGATGTGTTCGGTAAGGCATATTATTAACAAAATAGCACAAGCGCGATGCTCATAGATCAAGCTAGAAAAGATTGCAAAATGTGACAGTGACGATAAATCATCGACAAAATATGTATAAAGCAACTACAAGTACAAATTCATGCAGCATAGAAGCTGGCGTTACAAATTTTCTTAACAGAGTTTTGTGCATAAAGTTTCTTACTGTCTTCAACCGGGTAACCAAAGATTGATTTTCGCTTTCCACAATCAATTCCTCTGCAAATCTTCCGTCATCCGGTGCCGAGATGCATCCTTTGTCGTATCCGCTACTCCCGGACGTGCTTGGGCGGATATTGTTTCACTCACTGCTTTGTTGATTCATAGGCAATTTCATGAAACACATTTTCGTAGACGGCTAAGGGAAAATTACAGTTATGCAATTACGAAATCTTTGGTTTTCATGCGGCTTCTTAATAAGTAGGTTTGTATGAAATCTCGCATGGTCTCTTAAAATCCGCAGTTTTTAATATAACTTAATTACAACTAAATTATGTCATAATTATTTGTAAGTACATAAAGTTAATACTTTTAGTATTTAATCATCTGCGCTATGATAATTTATGTAACTAGAATGTTCACTAGGTTGAATTCTGAAAATTGAACAAGTACAAGCTGTCAGAGATTGTAATTAATTTTAGATTTAGTTCCTGAAATAACTTAGTACAAAAGAGCTATTACGCACTGCCATTTCGACTGGTCGCCAGTAACTCAGTCCCTCGGCGACCAAATCATAGGAAACTAAAGCCACTTTACAAAATAATGCAAGATTTGAATCGTACCAAACAGTGGCAAAAAAAATTTTGTCCCTATCGTTTACAGTAACAAAGACTATCATGTTTATCATTTTGATAAGTAGGGTACCTGCAAGTAATGAAAGGTAAGAGCGAAACAGTATCTGCTTTGGAATATCCGGTTCCATCACGCAGGCAATGAGCACACCCCTCTCCGAACGGTGAGGACTCACCGGATGCCAACCGGTAAACTATTTGGAAGCAAATATTCCAAGGTTGTACGCAAACGCAATAATTTATAAAGTATACTTTTTTTGATGTGATAATAAAAGTAGACACATTTTCCAAATAGCAAATAGCTATAAATGCTGAGGATGCTTATACATATACTACAAAATAGCACTCGTGTTTAAGTCCATAGCCTTGAAAGGTTTTTATTTATTATACTTCAAAAAACGTATTAAATTACAACAAGTTAAGAACAACATTAAGCCCCTTTTATGTCCGCTTAGCTTAGCACGAAACAAACGAATATTTCAAAGCTCACAAACAAGTCCTATTGTGCGAAGTAGACAAATAGCTTGTAGCACGATTATGAGAAAGGCTTCGTGGCGCTCATTAGTTCAACACTTTTTATAAGTTTTTTGTGTATACTTACTAACAGTCTTTAAATACGCCCAGTAGACACGAAAAGACTGATGAAATCTACAGATGTTTAGAGACTTAAAATCGTCCTAATACTTACAACAACTTTAAACTTTTTAAACTTTTTCTTTCAAGTTTATACATTAATTTATGAATTAAAAATGACCACTGGCATGTAGTAGGACTTTTCAGCAAGAGTCCGTCTTGATGGGTACCACCGCAATGCCATATGTTCTACCTCCAAGCAGTAGTGTGCAAGCATTACTGTGTTTAGGTTTGAAGAGCATTGTAGCAAGTGAAATTATTGGGCAAAGGAGACTTAACAACAATGTCTCGGGGTAATGAGCGCAGTGCAGTCACAGAGTAATAGTGCAGTGCCACGCTGATCTTAAAAAAATAGGCTTTGAGTGGCACTGCATCTGTTATGGTCAGGAGTGGTGCATAACATCTGGCGGGCGACTTGACCGTCTTGTTACTTGCTGACTTAAAAAAAAATTGCGGTTGATGATGATAAAAATGTTTCTTAACTTTTGGTATTAGAGTTCTTTGTGAAAGAGTTCGTCCGGGGAAGGACCTACCATGCACCGTACCACATGTTTCTGCCGCTTAGCAGTTATGCTCGCATTGCTGTGTTCCGGTTTGAAGGGTGTGGTTTCCGGTGAAATTACATGCACACGCGCACTTACCTACTTCCTGCATTTTATTATTAGTGTTTTTAAAGTAAAGTATGCATACCTAGGTACATGTCCTACATAGATTATTTTAAGGCATAATTCTGGGCCCCAGTGACAGTAGATTGAAAAAAAAATTTGTACCCCATCACTAGAAGCTGCCGCACTGAAGGTACTCAATGAGGAATAAAATCATGTTTTATATTTTATTACCATTTGAGCACCACGTTAAAATATTGATTGGTGCTCAAATGAGAATACCATTGGTGCTTAATACATAAGTGTTCAAAAAATTTGTGCTCAAACTGGAATACTCCCCTATTTTTGCGGTAAAGGTACAAGTCCTGCATCAGTAGGCAACGTGTCGACGTGATAACGTAGGTCACATATTTTGTTTTATGGAACATGACGTTATCGAACAAAATTACACATTTTCTCCCAATTCTGCCATGAAACTACATTACCTACTAGCTTTTAGCCCGAGATTTCATACCATAGAATAAAATGGGAATCTAATTTTGCCAAAACTATGATACGTCGCGTCGCAGCGATACGTCGTAGCTTCATGTCCATGCAGTCATGATTTCTACTGTCAATAGTCAAGGCGACACTGTCGACTTGACGTAACGCGACGACACGTGTCGCCTACTGCTGCTCCCTGAGGGCGAATCACAAAAAACTCATTTGACAATCGTAAACGTTGAAGTCCAGCTGGCAATTTGTATAGGATTTTAATAGATCATTTTACTCACAAAAGAAGCCCTATTAAAAACCATACAAACTTTGACAGCTGGACGATACGTCAACGTTTACGATTGTCAAATGAGTTTTTCGCTCTCTGTAGTCGGCTACAAGCTTGTCCTACATTTACGTGCGGCTCAACTCACGCGATAGCGTCATACTAGAAAACTCAATATCCGGCACCCACACGCACGACACGTGCGACACGAGCATCTGTTTCACTCGCTCGAAAATCTTGCGTCCAGTACACGCGCGATTGGTGGAGATGGTGTAAAACGCGTCATCTGCCTAGTTAGCTCGGAGACAGACTCTATATTCTACACGAGGCCAAGGAAGACGTACAGTTGGCAAAAAATGTGACCCTGCGGTTTAAATTCATTTGAACGTCCTGAAACAACAAGGTTGACTTTATAGTTTTTCTTTAAATTCATTTTCGTAGAGAAAACCGTCATTTACGCAAAAAAATAACAGTTTTCTAAAAAAAATTTCACTTCTGTCTGCTCAACGGTGCTAATGCTAACAGGACAGGACAGTCTAACCATCTATGACTCTGATCTGATGCAGTTGGTAAAAGCAAACAGCTTGCGGCACGTCTTGGTTGTACGTTACGAACGGCGAGTTACAAAGCCAGCGGAGATTTTAGTACCTAAACGTTAATCAAAGCGTTATTCAAATTTTTAGCTCACAACGATTTTGCTGTTTGCATAGCCATAACTTCTGGTAAAAAACTCTCAATCATAATATCTGGAAAAGCTAACTTATGAATATAGTAATAAATAAATATTGCAAGCGTCCATAGGCTACGTGTTTGACGACCTCTGTAGAGCGGTGGGCGAATGCCCGGTTGAGAAGAGAGAGGTTGCGGGTTTGATTCTTGCTGTGGGACGAATTCTACCAGGAAAAAAAATATTTTTTTTGGAGGACAAATAATTCAATAGCATCAATTAAGCGAAAGTAGACTTTTTAAAAACTATGTCAGACTATAAGAACAACTTTAATAAAGAAAATGTTAGGTTTAATACTTCTACATACATTGTTAAGAAAATATTTTTGTTAAAGATTTCAGATTTTAAATAGTTTGATATTCAATTCAATTCAATTCTCATTAGGCACAATTACAATGCACTTAGAAATGTCAAATCAGTAATTTTGTAAACGATAAATTTAAATTTAAAACTTAACAGCTACATGAATATTATCTGATTACCTATGCCCCTAATAAACATAAAAAAATTATGAATATAAGAAATTAAATTATACATAATAATCATAATAACTATGTAGATATCTAGTCACTCACTGCTTACAATATTATTCCAAGTATCCTTATCTAAGAGTTTTTTTTTTTTTTTTTTTTTATACAACTGAAGTGGCAACCAAGCGTACGGCCCACAAGATGGTAAGCGGTTACCGCAGCCTATGGACGCTTGCTATACCAGAGGTATCACTCGCGGGTTGCCACCTTGAGGCTAAGATCGAAAGCCTCATGTGCCAGTAATTTCACCGGAAACCACACCCTTCACACAGGAACACAGCAATGCGAGCATTACTGCTTGGCGGCAGAAATAAGTATGGTGGTAGTCCTTCCCCGGGCGAGCTCTATCACAGAGAACTCTACTACTCTTAAATTAATCTTAATTCGATAGTATTGCATCTTAGCAAACAGCAGCTTTCTAAAAATAGTGTTAAATTTTGCGGACGTTCTTTGTTTGCAATTTGGTACACCGTTTGGAACAGCGTGAAAGTACCGCGTGTGGACATTCCACTAAATTTGTTACTAGCTTATAGCGGGTCACCTATCTAGAAGCACCAAGTGACGGGGATCTGGTATATCTCCTCTATATATAGATATATAGTTAGATATGGTTATAACCATGAAACGTAAATTCCGAAGTTGTGTGCCGAAATTTTGTGAATTCTGAAATCATTCCCGAATAAGTACGTCACAGCAAACTAACTTGTATGAAACTTCAGGGTAACTAAGTGCTATTTTTTTGCGTTTGGTGGATCCAAAGTTAAAGACGGACATTTATATAGCAGGCCAGCAAATTGAATTTCAGAAAAAGGTAGAGTTGATTTGTTGAATGTGCGTTTTTGTGATAGGAGACGCACAAGCGACGGATGTGGACGTCAGGATATCGGCGCCGAGCTGGGTGGCGCGCGGCGGCTCTGTGACGCTGCAGTGCTTGCACCAGGTGCCACCGCAGCTGCTCTACAAGGTGGAGTTTCTGCGCAGTGAGACCAAGATTCTACAGTATGTGAGGGAACGGGTGCCACCTTTTACTAACTACACTTTCACAGGCGGAAAGGTCAATGTAAGTTTATTAGCTTCATTTTTATAACGTTGCGCTAAGTTTTTGTCATGCATTCAGCATGCCATACGCTTTACCATACGCTTTACATCCATTCAAATGTGTAGCTCAATTTAAAAAGAGGCGTTATCTGCTTATGGGATAAAAGGTATCCTAGATTTACACTCTTAAACCGCGAAACGCGTTAGTACACATAAAAAACGTAGATCAACAAACTCTTCTACATCACAATCTCAAAACATTGATTGGCAAATTGCGATAAGTACACCATAGTAAAAATATCTTTAAATAAATCGGCTTATTTCGTCGAAACGCTACACAGACAGGCTCAATATTTTATTCTCGGACATCATCAGCTTTTAGCAAAATTAATGTTTTTGATTTTTTTACACGATTGTGTGTGTCATCAGTTTTTAAGTTTAAAAAAAATGTGCATTAATCAAGAGCATTATTAAATAATGCAAAAGCGTTTACTAATAACTGAAAATAGTAATATTACAAAAAAAAATTGCGTGTGGAAACATGCTATCGCATTTTATAGTGCCTATGGTATGACAACCACAATGTGCGTTAGGGCAGGTTAACGATATTGAGTGGTGTGGGTCAACTCTAAGCCTTCAATTCATAACATGTAACACGTTTTCAGTGTATGCTATTTGTACGAGATTCATAATAATATTGACAATAATAATAATAATAATAACATTGGCAAATCCTATTTCTGCTCGTATCGTTGCTTAGAAACTGATAAAGCAGATAAAATGCCATTTGAGGTACAAAAGTACCCATTTAATAGTACAGAAGTCTTTAACTGCCCCAAACAACTATCAGTGTAGGCACAACTCCACTCGAACCAGCCCATAGTCATAGTCATAGTCATAATATTTATTGGCCATAGGAACACTAGGTACACTTGGTTTCGTTATAACAACAATTAGGTATGCTTTGGTACTATAAATAATATACAAACAAACATTGTTTATTAAGTGAAAAATGTGTGTGGCCTGGAAATGTAACGGGAAATTAATTTGCAAACGAGATAGAAAATATAGCAACACTATGAGTTTGAATTGTGGAAATCCCGCAATTGTTATTTAATTAACTACCGAAGCTGAAACTGAAGCCTTGTTGTTGTTTAAAGTAGTTGTTAGTACCAATTTAAAGAACACAAAAGTATTGTGTCACTGCTTCCATTCTTTTATATTTTTATTTTGCGGGAATCGAACCCGCAACATGCAATTATGGTATGATGTAAATGGCCATTACGTTTGAACGCGATCGGTATTGGAATATGACATTTCTACTTTTGAGTGCAAACCTAGTGCCAATTTCAACCTTGTTTTCACAAGTAAAAAAATTTAACATCAGTAAATTGAAATTGGGATTGGGATCGGAATTGTCATTGTATTCAAGAGAGGCACCAGATTTATTTTATATTATATAATAATATACAAATTTATAAACTAAAAAAGTGCCATTCTCTTGATGATAACCAACAAGGGTATATAAAATATATCTACAACAGAGCCACAACAATCTAGAAAGTGTACATACTCGTACTTGTAGATTAAATCAGATTTCTCATCATAATGATATTTAGACTTAGACGTTATTCTCCAACTTGGAAATAGAGCACTAACTAGCCAATTTGTTTTACAGTCAAGAGCTAAAGGGACTGAAAATCTCGGCCGAGCACGGAACAACATACTCTAACAAAAAGTATTTGAACGCAAAACGATTTCGCTTTTAAAAGGAAAAAAGTTGGAGCATAAGGATATTTCCATTACAATGGGAACCAGTTACGTGGAAATAGGTAGTTTGAATAAAGTTTTTGTACGCTGTTGTCATATCAACAAACTTTAACTAATAAACATTTCAGTAGCTTATAAATAATGATAATTTTTTTAATTATTCAAGTTGTTTCAACAAGCTGCTTTATTAAAAGAAAAACGTTGAGATCTTAAAATTACTTATTCAGCAGTAGAGTTGTTTGGGTCCCTTGATGGTCTTGTTCCACGTCGCCACGTATTTCATTGTCACAATTTCATTCAAAAGTTGTTTTTAATCTTGAGCTTCTGAAGTTTTTGTTATTGACTCAGTAAAATTATCTAGTCTTTTGTTTAGTGGTTTACTTGTCTTGGTTCTTTAGCTATTACCTCTTAGATATTAAATAAAGTACCTATATATTATAACTCATGATATCTAAAAAAAGTTGGGGCCCTCTGCCCAGTAGCTTATGATCGTTATCATCATCATATCAGCCAAGAAGCAGTATAACGACCAATCTTGAGCTTTCACCATCTACCGACTTTCTGCAACCGCTATAATGTCATCGCTGTATCGAGTGAGGGGCCGTTCTATATTTCGTTTTCCAGTTCACGGTCGCGATTTAAAAACCTTTATTCCCCAGCGGTTACCAGTTCTAGCTATATAATAATTATATAGCATGCCTACTGCCACTTGAACTTACTTAGGTATTCTAAGAGCTAAATCGGTGACCTTGGTTCGTCATCAGCTTCTATAGATTACCTTGTTACGGATTCGAGCGCGTAGTGAAACTCCTAACATAGCTCTTTCTTTAGCTTGTGAGCGACTTTGAGCTTGTGAATGAGACCAATTGTTAGCGACCACGTCTCAGTGCCATAAGTCATCACTGGCAATACGCACTGATTGTAGACTTTCAGGTTTATCAATATTTTTTTCTCAATAAGAATAACTTTACTTATATGAGAATATCTTATAACTAACGCATAACATTTGTTGGGCTTTCGTACGTACACATGTAATACAATACTAAAACTAAGTTAAAACTACTTAAACAAAACAAACACAGATTAACAAATTGTTAGCAACTAACCAAAATTATTTTGAAAAATAATGACGGTACATCTGCAAATACTTAGCGTAAAATATTATGATAGCTTGACCGCTCACGCTTAGCTTGTCGAACTACACAAAGTCAGCTCAACTGGAAGTGGCTTGACTTTGTCTTGAGGCTCTGCATCAGTATCTATGACGAGAAGATATACCGTAACCTTTCGAATGCTGCCTACCCAAGTTAGATTTGTCGGCAGCGTCGGTTGACCTCTTTATTGAAGATGGACTTACCTAGTTGGATCACCTGACATTAATAGACAAAGTGACAACAACAACCTAGAAATATAAATAATGTATAAAATAAAGACGCCACAAATTAAAAGAAGAAGAAGAAGTATAAAATAAAAACATACTACCACAAAAGTTTAGCTAACTGTGTATAAAATGCAAGAAAGGTTAGTGAGTTTTTAAATTTCCAGATGTCATTGGCAACGGAGAACTCAGTGACAATCGATAATTTGGAACCAAGTGCTACAGGGATGTACTGGTGTGAAGTATCTCTGGAGACGCCTATCTTCACGGCAGCCTCCTCTCCACATCAATTGACTGTGATCTGTGAGTATTATTTACTACTAGTAGCTTTAGGCTCGCTAAAACTCAACAACGGCTGGACTGATTTGGCTAATATTGGTCTTGAAGTGTTTGTAGAAGTCCAGGGAAGGTTTAAGCGCTTAGAAAATTTTTAAAAATTGAGAAAAAAATAACTAGGTAGGTAGGAAAATAAGTAGGTACTTCGCGTAAAGCAAGTTTGCAGGTATTATAGAAATAATGTTAAGTGTTCATGTTTTATCACAGTACCCACCCAGCAATGTAAATAAGCCTGAACTATTCCAGGTGCTTTCAAAGTGAAAATAGTTGAGAGCAATTGAGTGTAAGCGCTCACAGGTGACAGCGCTTGAATGCAAAATTGTTTTGCGCCAGACAATTTGCTAAATTACACACGCTTTTGTATGGAAAATAGTTAACGCATGTTTACTTACATTTTTGAAAAACAATTATTACATTTTGTTAAGGTAGGCTTGCACAGTAATAAGACAGCTCACAATTGTAATTAGCGAGTAAATCACAATTAAATATTCTTTGCAAGACGACCTAAGCACATTAATAAGATAACTCACAATTGTAATTAGCGAGTAAATCACAACTAAATATTCTTTGCAAGGCAACCTATGAGTATCAATCTCAAACGCGATTCAGTTATTGAACAAAGGACTAAAACTCATATCTTTGTATGACCTGCCCCGCCTAAGGGTTTGCGTCTAGAGCTGGCAACGCACTACTAACTGTTTAATTTTGTAGTACATAATAGACAATATTATTGATGCTATGAAACATTTTCTATGCAGATTCTCAGAAGCATCCTCCAGTGATTACATTCGGCCGTCCTGACGCCGTGGTGGGCGGTCTCCTGCGAGCCAACTGTACCAGCGCGCCTGCTGCTCCCGCTCCTCGGCTCACCTGGTACATCGATAACGAGAAAGTAAGAACTTTACTTACGCTTGTATATATAATTTTATGCTTTTCAGAATAAGTTCACGAGTATAAATACAGATATTAGTCTTAATTTAAGCAGATATTAGTATTTGTTTGGCGCCAAAGCTATCGCCGACACCGAAGGGACACATTAAATAACAGTTTTTAAAGTATCTGCTTCTGAAATATGTAAGCTTTTGCCAGGTTGCTGAAGACTCCATCCGCTATTTCTCCTACCGGGTCTCCAGCTCGACCCGTACTAAAGGTGGTGGGTTCCGTCACCGCAAGCACCAGCACCGCTACATAGCTCCGGAGTTCAACTACACGGCTAAATACTGGGCGCTTGTCAGCGAGACCACGGTGCTACCGGTCATCAATACCACCAAACACCACAAGTGCACTTTGAAGGACGCACAGAGTGAGGAAATGGCTAAGGTACGGCAATAAACTCTGTTTTAGAGGCCATTTTCCTTTCAGATTCCTCAAGTAAGTGCAAATTATTCATGCCTTAATTAAATGTAATGATTATAATAGTGGGAAGACAGTGCTCTTAGCTGAGTGCTTGGCATTACTAAGTGCGCGCAGAGCCAAGTTACGCGTAGGTAATCAAAGCATTACTCACCCACGCTACTTTCTTAGTTTAGTATAGGTATCTGCTATGGAATTTAGTCATTTCGCTGTTTCGCCACTGTACTAGTTACGTGTAATCGAGAACAGTTCGACAAATTTTAAAAAAGTAAAATCAGACTCAGTGAATACCTAGTTCCATCCAGCGCTGCAGCGAGTGGCTTGATATTACATACTTCTTTGGTATGGTAATGGTTCATCATCACCGTCATCATGACAGCCTTCTAATGTTTCCACTGCTGGGACACTGGCCTACTTTCGATAGCGAGAGTGATTAGGTCTTAATAAACCACGCAGACCCAATGTGGATTGATGAATGGCACAATGTTTGTTGAGTTTGTAGTTCTTGAACATTCCACGATTTTCTCTCTCGCGGCTTTTGCATTGCGCACATAATTTCTTTTGATAAAAAAATCCATAGGTACCGGGAATATAAATTATAAATAGTAATAACTTAATCTCATAGTCAATTATATCTCATATTAATTATATTTTTTTTTGACGACCAATGTGGCGCAGCGGGCGCAGGTCCGCCTGCGACGCGGAGGTTGCGGGTTCGATTCCTGCCTCGGGTCAAATGTTTGTACGATCTACAAATATTTGTTCCGGGTGTTCTGGGTATTTTCTATATATAATAAAAATATCTATCTATGTATTGTATTGTATTAAGTTTATATCAGTCATCTAGTACCATAACACAGCTCTGTTTAACAGTAGCTTATCTTGGGGCTAGATGATGCTGTGTGGATTGTCCAGCAATATTTATATTTATTTATTTATTTATTATTACACCACGTTATTTATAATTAATTAAATTCAAAAACAGATACAAGAGAGGCCAAAACCGCAGCCGCCTCCGCCGATATCCCTGTGGGTGTCAATCGCGGAGCTACGTGCGCCGGCGCATGGTCGGCTACAGCTCACCTGTACCGCCACCATACCCGACGAACTCGGCCCCGGAGAGAAGTATGCCGATGTCAAGAAACAAACGGTCACCGGTAAGTTTGAATCACATCCAAATACCTTTTTTTAAACATAGGTACTTCAAAAAGAGGTTATCAATTCGACTGTTTTTTTTTTGTATGTTTGTTACGCGATTTCTCCACCAATTACGTGTTAATTTTGATTATTATTTTTTTGGTTTTCAGAATAGGTTCCATTAAATTTTAATAAAATGGGTTTGATACTTTTTGAATAAATCATAATAAACGTGTCAATATCTACATCGCCTCGTATCACCACAATCAGCTCGAAACATTTTTTTAGTTCGGAATCGGTTTTTGTTTTTTCTAAAATTTACGTTGTACCAGTTTCAATACTTTAAAGTGGGTTTCAGGCGGCTTATTAACTCTGTTCAGACTACAGTTCTAAACCGTGTAGCTGTAGTAGTCGTACCCGAATGCTTAGCACGAAAAATTCGTTTGACAATCGTAAATGTAAACGTATCGTCCAGCTGTCAATTTGTATGGAATTTTGGTAGTTCATTTAGCGCACTAAAGAGGCACTGTTTGCAAATTGACAGATGTACAATTTATTTATTTATTTATTTACTTTTATCAACACGGACAGAAGTTCCAATTATATTAATTAAAGATGTATGTAGGTAATATTCTAATTTACAATAGATGTACAACGATATCTTTACATTCACGATTGTCAAACAAGTTTTCGTGCTACTTTTTTTTACTAACATTTAGTACCAAAATCATCTAAACTGTACATAGATATTGTATATGAACGAGACTTATAAACTACGTCTCATTACAAAGTTCTTGGACAGATAATTGGAATGATATGATAATGTTTTTAAACCTAAATTATTACAAATGTACTAGTATTATTTTTAACCTGTATTATCCCACTGCTGGGCAAAGGTCTCCCCCATATCCTTCCACATTTCGTGGTCATCCGCCATTTCCTATCAGCCTCTTTAAAAGGTATCGAGGTCGTCACGCCAACGTTTCCTCGGCCTGCCCCGGATTCGTTGCCTATCTGCAGGCCAACAGGCATTGTGTTACATTACAATTGCCACCCACCTATCCCTTTGCATACGGCTGACGTGTCCCGCCCAATTCCATCTTATTTTTAGTTAATTATCTAAATAATAAAATAAATAACATAAAAAAATTCTCCCGTAGTGGCAGTTAGCGAGCTCAGTTTGAAGAAGCCGTTGTCAGAGACGAGTCAAGCAAACGCAACCTCTTCAGCTTCAAATGTACAACTGGAAATAGTACTATGGCATGCCAGCGGACTTATAGCATGGAAGCTTGTAACGCTGTTTATCAACATGACCTAAACTAAACCTGCCTTTAAAAAAAAATAACTCTAACAAAAACCTACCCTGTCAAACCTTGAATGTATTATAGATTATTGTTTTTAATCTCATACTCGTCTCACTTTCAAGGTAAATGGTTGTCCTAAATTGTTTTGCTAAAATTATATTTAAAAAACCGTATAGTTTTGTAATTCAAAAAAAGTTTTACTTCTAGGTTCTAAAGTACTTTAATATTGTCATTAAATTTATGAGCTGATTGTCTTTGACAATATTGATACTTATGATACTAATATACTTAGCTTTTCTGGTTACCTAAGTCTATTACTATTTTTAAATTGTATACACTGCGTTTAAAACTTTTCTTCCTGAGCTTTAAAGTCAATTAACGTTGTTTATATCTTAGCCAGTTAATTTCACAGGTTATCCACAACTGACTCCTATTTTATTAGATTAAAATAACTAGGTACACATAAAACCCATATTTAAAAGTTTTGCGTTTAATATTGGATAAGATCGTTTTTTTTTCCATGAAAAAACGACACAAGAGTTTTTGGTCATAATATATTACTGTTATAATTGTTAATATGTACATTATACAGGGTCTTTCATTATTAGTGCATAATATTTAACAAATAGGTTGAATTAAATACCATGCATACAATAAATTTATAGAATGATCTAAATTTCTTGTGTCGTTTAATTAAGGTGCAACATTTAAACCCCAATTCATCACACAATTATATTATTGTTAATTTATCATCAGTTTTATTCGAACATTTTTAGATAAAAAATATTTAAACAGATCAAAACTGTACATCTACATAATCTACGCTTTGAATGTTAGCCTAATAGGCACTTTAAAAAATATTTTAAAAAGAAAAGAATCACAAAGGTCCAGGCATACGTTTGACTTTATGACTGTATTGGAGAAAATAAAAACACCCACATTTTTTTGAGTAATATAACTAGATTGTTTTAAAAAATAAATAGATAAATTGGGACTGTAGCAGAAAATGTTTAACAAAATATGAAAGTATAAATATTTTCTTACTTCATATAAGTACCTACCCCTTTTAAAGCGTTGGTAAAATGTGTGCCTGTTCCTTAAAATACTTCTACATGCTTACCTGCTTTGAGAAACATGTAGTCATACTCGTATTGCAAAATGGTTCTTATGGTAGATTCGCTGAAGAATACTTTTGTACAAAATATTTCCCAAATTCCTCAGAATGTATTTAAAGTTTCTAGATTACACTAAGTGAAAAAGTATTTTGAGAGTTTACTTAGTAATGGCGTATTTACTTAAATAAATTTGAATTTCAACAAAATATTTCGTACTAGTGTTACGCTGTAAAGAAAATATTATGAAAATTAATCGTAATTTGCCGAATGGGTTGAGACTGATTTATATATTGATGTCTTATTCGAGCTTTCAGCAAAATCATTTAAAATATTGATCAGTCTCTTCCCCAAAACGTTGGCGTTAAATGTCTTCCTGCAGCTCTTTACACTGACTAATATAGTAGAGAATATTTTTTAGGCAAAAAATGTGATAATTTAAGAAAAAAATGTACATAATAGCAAATACAAAAATATTTTCAAATAGATAAAAATGATATATCGATGTGTTTCTGTGTAGCAAATTATGTAAAAATATTCATAGATTAGGCGTAATTGTGATCATTTTCTTCATGCAGTGTTTCATCATTTTATTTAAAAAACGGTGTTTCCAACCATGGTCCCACAAACACAAGTTACTATCGAAAATTCTTTGTTCATTATTAAGATTCAGCCATGTACTTAATTTGCTAAATGTAATAAAATTATCAGCCATCTGTTGCGTCACTCGCTAAGTTTAATCTCATGTAAGCCCGTTTGCCTGTGCATGGGCCGAAATGTTTATATCCAATTATTAAACAATTTCGTAGACTTATTTTTCTTTCGTATATTTTTAAAGCTTTTTACATTTTGCTTGTAGAATTATTGCCGTAATAGAATTATCAGACAAATACATCAATAATCTTCAATGAATAACTTCCGATAACAACAATGTATTTTGCATTTGTCAACCACAGTGTTTTTGTTAAAAATTGTTTTTCTCTAACGTAATGCATGTTTAATTCAAGTATAAATGGCGGATTATGCCTTTGAGGTTAATTATGTATGTTTTTATGGTTTTACTAAAACATCTAAAATAATTTTGTTTTAACTTGTCTTGATAATTTTAATAAAATAAAATACAAAACTATAGTAGGTATGTAATGTTATTTTTCAAGTACTTACCCAAATAATATTATATTCAGGCTTACGACAGGGCTTGCTCATTTCAAGCTTGGCTCACGCAGATGGAAATGAAACATAAAATTCTTATAATTAATAATAAACTGACGCCTCTATTTCAATAGGAATTTAAACAAAAACAGCTTACATTTTAAGCCAGGATATCAATGTTTTAGTTTACGTTCTTGTGGAATTTTATGTTTCATTTTCAACTGCGTGAGCCAAGCTTGAAATGAGTAAGCCCTGACGTTTTCATTGTTTCAATTGTAGCCTACCAACTGTGGAAATGGTTCCAAGTATTTTTCATTAAAATTTTTGTGTTAATGCAAGCGAGGTTATGAAGAAGCGATCGTTGGCATTTGTGTTATTTTCGTTGGTACACCGACTATTTAGGTATAACAATTAAATATTCATGGTCGTACAAGTGAATTATTAAAGAAGCTTAATTTGATGTGTGGTTGTTGTTTCATTTTATATTTAATACAAAACCAGCTTAGCGTTGTTGTAAACGCACACATTAAATAAATAAAACATCAGGTTGCAAATCTTACTACGTACTTAAATCATCATATTATCAGCTGTTAATAGACGTCCTCTGCTGAACATAGGCCTCCCCCAAAGAGCGTCATGATGACTGATTTTGAGCCATCACTATCCACTGACTTCAACTTGACTGGCTTGTCGATGACCTTGGTTAAGAAAGAAAGAAAGAGAAAGACTTCTAGCATAAATAGTTAGCTCTTTTCATAGCTTGTTGAGCGACTTTGAGCTTGTGACCAGTAGTTAGCGACCACGACTTACTTATTAGTTATTGACTTAAAAAAATTAGGCAATTTGCCTATTTAGGTAACTTTAAGTGACGTGACGTGATGATAACCCATACAGGAATCCCTAGCAGTCGATAGCTGTTAAAGCTCGTTCGCACAAGCGTAAATTATCCGTCGCGGTAAAGCCTTGTTCGCTTTATGACAGATTCGCTTTATGGCAAATTAGCATAAGGCCAGATTAGCCTTAGGACAGATTCGCTCTAGGGCAGAAATTGTACAGTCAATGGCAGATTCGTTAGCGGACTCTCGATGTAGGAACAAGTGTTAAAAATCTAACTCTCCCCCGCCCAACGCCCAACGCTGAAAATAGAGCACTGCGCGATAAAAATACGTCGCGTTTTAAAAACGCTGACGTGCGAACAGCTACTTGGAAATACATTTGTTTTATTTCAGCAAATTTTTAACGCGCGGTAAAACCCGGCGTTGGCGGACTCTCGATGTAAGATCGTTAAAAATCCATCTCTCCTCCCGCCCAACGCCCAACACCCAAACTAAAAATAGACACTGCGCGATAAAAATACGTCGCGTTTTAAAAACGCTGACGTGCGAACAGCTACTTGGAAATACATTTGTTTTATTTCAGCAAATTTTTAACGCGCGGTAAAACCCGGCGTTGGCGGACTCTCGATGTAAGATCGTTAAAAATCCATCTCTCCTCCCGTCCAACGCCCAACACCCAAACTAAAAATAGACACTGCGCGATAAAAACACGTCGCGTTTTAAAAACGCTGACGTGCGAACAACTGCTTGGAAATACACTCGTATATTTGACGACCGATGTGGCGCAGCGGGCGCAGGTCCGCCAGCGACGCAAAGGTTGCGGGTTCGATTCCCGCCTCGGGACATATGTTTGTACGATCTACAAATATTTGTTCCGGGTGTTCTGGGTATTTTCCATATATAATAAAAAAAATATCTATCCATGTATTGTTTGTATATATATCAGTCATAATACAGCTCTGTTTAACCGCAGCTTTCCTTGGGGCTAGATGATGCTGTGTGGATTGTCCAGTATTATTTATTTAAATCAAGCGATATTTTAAATACAACCCGTCCATTACAATTTTAACTAAAATTAAAACAAGTGCTCAGCCTAATTACTAGTATCTATTACCTAATTAATTTATTATTCTCGTACTCGTACCTATTAATAATAGTTGGAGTTACATGTACCGGCTGCGAGGCAGTGGTGTGATGACGCTGCTTACGCCGTAATTCAGTCAGTAAACTCACTTATCTCTGATAAAACCGTGTCTGTCGTAACAAATTAAATCTTAGCTCCGCCACCACACCTAATAAAAATTCCCCCTAGAGTGTATAAATTGATTTTCCCCAAAAGCGGCACAAGCCTACGTGATTGTCACTCGACATGATATCTTTCGACATTGCATCACAGCCACATAGAAAGCAACTAATTCACTGTTTATAAAAACTATTATTATGTTATATTTAGATCAACTTCAAAAATTTGAATTTGAATTTGATTTCTTTTTACTGAAAATCGTGTGCAACGTGGAGAACGCCGGCTGCCGCTTAAGATAGTAATTTTCGTTATTACTCTAATGGCATCAACATCATCATCATCCACAGCCTGACTTTACCCACAGCTGGATAAAGGCCTCCCTTTAGTATGTGCCACTCCTCTCGGTCTTGTGCTAGCCTCACCGTGGTCTGGCCCGCGATTATTGTAATAACGTCTGCCCCATCGCGCTGCTGGATGACCACGTTCCTATAATATTTTTTTGGATTCAGCTACAACCTACTCCACCTGTCATCACCTTTAACTTCATTTTAATTCTGTTAAGAGGTTCCCAACGTCTTTGACCTTTGTTCGTCTTCGAATCTCGACGTTGGGAATGCGGTATATAAGCTTGATACCAAGCATGGCACGCTCCATGGCTCTCCGCAGCATTCTCATCCTGTACACAGCCTCCTCCGTGAGCATCCATGTCTCGGCACCGTAGTAAGTCATGGTGGGCGAAACACACTGATTTTATTATTGGGTCTTCAGAGATTGTTGTATTTCAGCTGACTTATGAATGTAGTCTAATTTGCCAAAAGCAGCCCCAAGTTTCTGGCATCAACATAGTTGCTTATTTCTACTAGTAAATAAGTAAGTATTTTCTATCTTAAAAAAATATTTTTCCTGCAAACGCCCATATTTAGTTAAGTAAAGTTTTTTTACATTGTTCGGATTGTAGAGTGGGCTAGCTTTTAGTTGCTGCCTGTGTTGATATTGAAGCATCGATCGAGGTTTGAATAATTCAGGCTCCTCGCACTGTCTTGTTATCGCTCATAATTCGATAGAGGATCACAATGAGACCGGCTCGTAGAATTTTATTATTGTTGAGCAAACCACTCAGCGCTTTCTGAATAAAAAGATATGAACATTAATTTTGCTTTTTTTCCCTTAATTTATGATATAAGATAAGGTGACAATAATGTAAGCAAAATGTAACTAATAATTACATAAGTATTATACATAATTATGAAACATTTGAACCATCTAAAGAGTTTATTATTCTGTAGAAACAAACTACACTATGGGATTATAATTTGATTTTAAAACGGCCGCAAGGTCGGAAAGTCATTTAGTTTCCGAAGAATCTTTGGAACCCAAACTAATGTAAATTCAACGCACATCGCTAAGTTTTCGGATCTTGTGTCAAGAATTTTAGATACCAGGTCTAGAGTACCAGTATCATAATTGTGTTTGGACGTAATGTACCTATAACTTATGTTAGGCGTCCTCAATTTGTTAACTTCAAAAGTAAAAAAAACATCATCATCATGACAGCCTTCTAATGTGCCCACTGTTGGGACATTGGCCTACTCTCAGGCGAGAGTGACTGGGTCTTAATCCACTACGCGGACCCAATGTGGATTGGTGGATGGCACAATGTCTTGCGAATTTTTAGTTCTTGGACATTGCGGTTTCCTCACGATGTTTTCCTTCACCATATGTGAGCACTGGCATTGCGCACATAATTTTTTCAAACAGAAAAATCCATTGATGCACGACCGGGTTTGAGCCCACGACCTTAGGATCGAAAGGCGGGGTCACTACCACTGGACCACCGATAGCTTATTATGTAGGCATTCATATTTTATTAATATAATTTTATTTTGTTTATAAATAAATTGAAATGATTGTAAAAAAAACTCGCATAATAATTTTGATGTTATACTACATGTGAATCGGTCATCGGAGAACGGTGCGGAATCAGTTTAAGCATTGGCGAGTACTTATCTAGATTGTAAAGTACACCACATTTTTAGCATTTTTAGGTTTTCATCATTGAAGTTTTCCACATCTTAAGTAAGAATGATTGAGAAGGTCATAGGAGCTTGTAAAAAAGATCCTAGAATTACCATTCGTCCGTCATATATTTTAAATGGAAGTATGTAGGTAGTTTATTTTAAAGTATGTAGTTCATCATAATCGTGATTATTTCAGCCAATAAGCGTCCGCACTGCTGGACGTTGGCTTCCCCCATAAAGCGCCAGGACGACTAATTTTGAGCCACCCATACCTCGACTTCCTGCGCTAAAAGATAATTACTATTAAATATAAGTACGAAGACCAGCTAGTGCTTGGAAAAGCCAAGCTAAATTTTGTTACCTACCTATACTCCTGAAGGTTTATCTTAACAACGTTTGCCTGAAGTTCACATTGTCAGTGTATAAAATTATAAATTGCCGTGCTCTATTCTGTTCGAAGATATTTATATATTCTGATATCGGTAATGTTCAAAACGGACATTAAGGACCCTATCTTTTCTTCATTGGGTCTTTACTCGTATAAACCGTCGCCACCAGTACAATATTGTTGTGGTTTTGTCGGTACTAGAAACTTACGAAACGGTGTCTGTCAGCTGCTGTGAGTGCTGACGAAAGCTCGGAGCAGCGTCCTAATATCTTTCTTATCTTTTTTATGTATAAAAATAAATTGCTGTGTGTAAGTCTCGCTAAAACTCGAGAACGGCTAGACCGATTTAGCTAATTTTTATCTTGAAATATTGGAAAAATAACGCGAGTGAAACCGTGTTGGTTAGCTACTTATAATAAAAATCACTTTTTGCGAGTTCTGGTCTTGATATCACCAAAATTTGCAAAGAGCGCGTATTTGGAGTGTTCCTGAGCAAGTGGACTCCAGCATTCACTAGTGTTATTCTGGTTTGAAATATATATCAGATACCTAGGTATAATCCTAGTTGACGACCGATGGCGCGGCGGGCGAAGGTCCGCCTGCGACGCAGGTGGTAACGAGTTTTATTCCCGCCTTGGGACATATGTTTGTAGGTACGATCTGCAAATATTTGTTCCTGGTGTTCTGAGTATTTTCTATGTTTAATAAAAAGTGTCTAATTATGCATTTACGCCATTTAGGACTTTACTTTGTTTATATTTTGTATACAACCAAAAACCCATAAACATGTATTATTTTGGAAATAAAAACTTATCTTATCTTATTGTATTGTATTAAATATATCAGTCATCTAAGTACCCATAACACAAACTCTGCTTAGCTAGATGCTAGATGATGCTGTGTAGATTGTCTAGCATTGTATAATAATTATTAATTGGAGTAGGTCATTTTGTACTTTTGAGTGCTAACCTAGCGCCAAATTCAATCTTGATTTCAAGAGTACAAAAATTTTACAGCAGTAAATCGAAATTGATCAAATCAGATTTGATCAGAATTATCAATGTATTTAAGATTAATGCCCCTGTGGGGCACTAGGTATACATATTTATATTTTACACATATGCATATTTTATTAAGATAACTAAGTAAATTAAATTGAGAAAGTAACACACGGAGAAAATTTAAAAACTTATTGTTGAAACTTTGAAGTTTAAAACTACCTACATTTACAAACCAGAGTAACAAAGTTCCGTTTAATTAAATGCAATGCGAGCATTACTGCTTGGCGGCAGAAATAAGTATGGTGGTAGTACTTCTCTGGATGAGCTCTTTCAAAAAGAACTCTGCTACTCATTACTTGCTTGTAATAAATATAAATCTGTTGGTAAAGTTGTCGGTGCAATAAGTCAAACAAAATGCACACTCTTTTACAAAGTGCTTCGCTGACGGTGCTCTCGGGACTGCTACAAAAAAATACCAACAGTTTAATTTTCAGCAATATAAAAATATAAGCAATATGCAATTATGACAGAAGCTTTTTCTTTAAGCTTTGGGTGGCACTGCTCTGTTCTAGGCGTGGTGCTTAACATCAGGCAGGCGTCTTGATTGTCTAGTCACTTCTGAAAAAAAAGAGAGTATTTGGTAGGATGATGAGAAAGTGACTTTGAGAATTATATAAGAATCAAATTTCAGTAATCTTATTTGTGAACGGCACATATTTTGTGCAGTAATGGGAATAAAAAGTATGCACTAAAAAGTGTGCACTGGAAAACTGTGCAGTTCGCGGAATTACGTAGGTAAATATTTTAAAGGTGTGCAAATCAAAACTAACATGACGCATGTAGCGGAGGTGATGATTATGGTGGGTGATACTCGCGTAATTCTAACAAATAGTCAAAATCAAAAACTTTGTCTAGATCACGTAGGTAAAATATCACAAAACCATATTGCATCATAATATAATATACCTACGTAATTAGCTATTTAAAAGTGAATTAAGGTCATTAACTTCCCTTCTCCCATAACACTCAGGAATACTCAGTATTATGGGAGAAGGGAAGTTAAGGACCTTAATAGTATCAACACTGACTATGTAGAAAGCTTAAAGGCTGCTTTTTATTTAGTTAGGTACCACGTAAGGGAAGCCGCGAGCAGAAGCTAGTTTTACATAAAAATGAAATAAGTTTATTTTTTCCTAGGTACGTTCTATTTGTTCTGATGCTTGCTTTCGCTCGTCATAATGTGAGACGTTACACCTTCGTTGGATCAGTATGGCATCAGTACATATGGGCCAAGTCAGCTCTCGCGTGCTCTTGCATAATAGCAGCGGTTTTTACTGCATGGAATACCGCTTTCTGCTTATTTTAATAAAAGCAATGATCATGATCAACCGTTTTTTGTTCTCACTGTTGGGACACTAGACTACTGTACCTACATTTGAGAGACTGGGTCTTAATTCTTAACTAACTTAAAATCTGCCAGTTTTATATTTTATATTTTCCTATATTTTTATATTTTCCTACTCATCCGTCCTCTCAAAAGCTATTCGGCTTAACGAAGTTTTGCCTTTTTTGTCTCAGTTTTAAGACACCTACTATAATAATTTTTTTCCTTATTTGATGTGTTTCCATCAAGTTGTTTATAAGGACACCTGTATCTTCACTGTATTGAAACTAGGTATACATAGTTATATAATTAAATGCCTTTTTTTGGTTTAATAACTTACAAGCAAATATATCAGATATGTATAAGTTATGTAACTTATTTACAAAACAAAGCAGTACATAAAATTGACATGGTAAATTTATTTATTTAAATACTTACAACCAAATTCAGAATGTAATCTGGATCGAGCTTTCTACAGATCGTTTATAATGGTAACCAGCAGCATTAGTAAATATTCTTTCGTTTATTTTATCGTAAAACTTTGCGTAAAACTAAAAAATAAACCTACTAACTTCAATGGCATCAGAACAAATAGAACGAACCTAGCTTCTGCTCGTGGCTTCCCTTACGTGGTACCTAACTAAATAAAAAGCAGCCTTTAAGCTTTCTACATAGTCAGTATTGATACTATTAAGGTCCTTAACTTCCCTTCTCCCATAATACTGATATAATATGACATAATACTGAGTGTTATGGGAGAAGGGAAGTTAATGACCTTAATTCACTTTTAAATAGCTAATTACGTAGGTATATTATATTATGATGCAATATGGTTTTGTGATATTTTATCGTAAAACTGAAAAAAACCTACTTCAATGGCATCAACAAAGCTGTAGTTTCATAGCTAAAAAAGCAGTAGATATTTAAATTTTTGTCATCTCTATTGATGTCACGGAATTAATGTGCAGTTGTATAAAATATATAAATTTATCATGTCAACAGGCACTGTTTTGTTCTGTAAGTAAGTACATAACTGATATATTTGCTTGTAATTAATATTAAACCAAAAAAGGCACGTGTATACCTAGTAATAATAAGCAATTTAATTATTGTTTTAGTCAGAATGTGGGTACAGGTGTCCCTACAACAACTTGATGAAAACACTTAAAATAAAGAATAAAGTTTTATGTAGGTAGGTGTATTTATGAACATGTATGTACATAATAATATGCACAGAAGTACACAGTAGCGCTTAGGCGCACATCAAGTGACAGTATAAGCAACATCTAGGTCGCTCAGCGTCAGGGGGTCTACTCTTGCAGACAAAAGCGATATATCGTCGACAGTATTCGTGATTCAGCTTATGTCCGTAAATGCTCTGACCTTTGCTGTCACCAACATATATTAAGTTGGACTACAATATTTGCCACGATTATCGTTTGTCGCTTTCTAGAGTAGACCCTCAGACCTACGCTGGCCGTCGCGTCGTGTCGTCCCGTTGTCATCACAATACACAGGAAACGTGCACCATTTCAATGATGACATGCGAGTATTATTTCCTGCGGTTGTTTGTTTAGGTAGGTACATGTAGTACTTACAGACTATTACAAAGTCGTTTGCGTCGAATCCTAAAGCCAAATGTAATTAATTTTGGCCGTAAATTGCGCCATCGCAATCTTATACGATGTTGACCGTATTTGACCTTGTTTCGTTCCCACTGCTGGAACACTAGCCTACTCTCGAGAGTCTAAACCACCTCGTGTTCTCAGTGGTATCCCACTTTAGGATAGACTATAATTTATTGATGTACCATTTTCATACGTCGTAAATCCTAACATCATTTTTTTCAACAGAATTAGATCGAACTCTAAAACTTCACAATAACATTCTATTTAAACTGTTTATTCTTCAAATTCGAGTGCAGTTGCTTGTGCAGTTTAGCTACTAGAAACTCGCAGCAAAACTTCAAAGTTTTCAATAAAAGTTGTGCTGCTATGAAGAAATAATTCTGTAAGCTTTGTGAGTTAGAAATTTCTCGGAGGTAAGCAGGTGGTTGGTCGTATTGTTATAGATTTTTCAAACAAGATGCGTGATGATTTTAAATGACACCAAATTGGGACTTTAAGTTTGATTTGATTGAAAAAAACACTCTTTAAGAGTAGTAGAGTTCCTTGTGATAGAGCTCGTCCGGGGAAGGACTACAACCATTCCTATTTCTGCCGCCAAGCAGTAATGCTCGCATTGCTGGGTTCCGGTTCGAAGGGTATGGTTTCTGGTGAAATAACAGGCACATGAAACTTTCCATCTAACGTCTCAGGGTGGTGAAACGCAATTAATCAATTACGTTGCATGCGTACATAGGCTACGGTAACCGCTGACCATCAAGTGGGCCGTAAGCTTGGTTGCCTCTTTAGTGGTATAAAAAAAAAACCCTATATTATATCCATCACCCTAATATGGCCGGGGTATTTTGATATTACTCACATTTTGAGCGTTTCATATTCTACTAGTGAAACGTCTCTAGGCTGAAGCGCAGGCCACACTGCCTGACAACGAGCGACCAGCCAGCGGTGCGCTTTACCGTGTGGCTTGCGAGTTGATTGTCAATCAATAACGCAACAATTTTGAAATTATAATTGTTTTTAGTACTTGCTGTACCTACATTAAAAACTACGATTTCCTTTTAACAAGTCAAATCAGAGCCACAAACCATCGAAATTAATTAAAAGTCCCGAATTAAACTTCCTTTATCAAGGATCACTTGGGTTGATTTATGTTAGTGCCTACATAATCTGTACATCAACCCGAAAAGCACGCCTTGGGCGTATCTCTACATTCTGTGAGTTTGTGGTGTGTACTTGAGTTATGCAGGGTGGGGCAATATTTATTTTTATAGGTTAGATAGGTTCAAATCATTATATTTGCTTTGTCTACGCCTCATAGGTAAAACAATACTTTTTTGTCTTATTTTTCTTTTTGTATCGTTTACAAATAACGTTTGACCAGATGTCTGGGGTATTTTGAGCAAGCGTATTAAATTTATTGTGATTTATGTTGTTACAGTAGTTATACTAGCAGTTATAATACTTAGTACTTAGTAGTATAATACTTTTAAACTTAAACATAATTTAAAATACTCGTAACAATATTTTGTATAATACCAATTTTAATGAGAAGCAGAGTGGCGGTTACAAAACAGAAAATGACAAATCCTGCACTAGGGCTAGCCTGTCTGTATCGCGGGTATTCGGGATTAATTTAGAAGTTGACAGTAGAGAAAATATGGTAGGACCATTTTCAATATAATCAATGACTCAATTGGTAGAGCACCCGCGTATCAAGAGGAAGGGTGGGTTCAAATCGCTTGACTACATTTTTTTGGGATAATATAATCTATAGCAATCCTGCGCATACTGTTTTACAGAAAGCTACATCATCTGGTCAGACGTACAATATTAAATAATATAATGTTGATTAATTTAAGCGTTACTTTCGGAAATCCTTTTATTATCAGAAAGATAACCCGCGCGGTTATTTTTTTCACCTTTTACAAATATTTCAAGACCAAAATTAACCGAATTCGTTCTTGATTTTTAGCAAGACTAACAACGCGAATTTTTTTTCTATTGTTCTATTTTATTTTTTTATTTTTTTGTAACAAATTTATTTTATAAACAAGGAACGCTTTTCAATGTTAACTGAGTAACCCCCTACAACTGACCATTTTATCTTACTACAATACAACATGAACGTGATACGTAGCCAAAGCAACCTCTAGTGATATACCTATTTATTTAGTTTTGCTTGACAAAAAAAATCTACCGAGATAGCCCCCATTTTATATAAATTTCTTGACTACGTCCTAGTTACATCCTTTCGATAAGCCGCTCCGTAATTGTGTCTGGGCTTCGTATTTGAGTAAACAAGTAGGTACCTAAGATAACAATGTGAATAAGGTTATATACGTCTTGAGCAAAACAATATTATTAGGAATAAAAACGGATAAGTGTGAGTGAGACGCGTGCCCAAAGCGTTCCTTGTAAAAGATAGACTCTAGATTATACTAAAATCCGAAGTAAAAAAACGTATCCGCGATTTCCGGGACCATGAATGGGACACTAAGCTCTCATGGATCGAGCCAAGTCATTTAGCTTTCTGGAAACTGGTGAAATCTATGAGAGCGGACACTGCCCAAGTCATGCTTCCCTTAAACCGACCAAATCAAGCTGTTTCAGCGTTTGAAGACGCTGAAAAAGCGAATTACCTAGCGGAAAGCCTCGAAGCTCAGTGCTCCCCGAGTCTTGAACCTGTCGACCCTGTCCACTTCGTAACGGTGGACAGCGACGTAGATCATCTTGTCACGTTACCTCACTCCGCGCCCCCTATATCTCACGTTAGGGCCGCAGAGGTTCTGGCAATTATCAAGGATCTCCACCCCCGTAAGGCACCCGGTGCCGATGGTATCAGCAATAGGGTACTCAAGCAGTTTCCTATTGCTCTCATCTCTTAGTAAGCATCTTCATTGCAGCCATGTCCTCTTGTAACTTTCCCGATGCCTGGAAAGATGCCATTGTCATTGGCATTCCTAAACCAGGAAAAAGGGCTACGGAGCCTTCCAGCTACCGACCCATTAGTCTCCGCAGTCCCCTGGGAAAATCTATGAGCGACTTCTCCTGAATCGTCTCTGGTCTCACGTGTGCGAGCACAGTCTCCTTCCCGATGAGCAGTTTGGTTTTCGAGCCCGACACTCATGTCCCCAGCAAGTGCTCCACATCACGAAACACGTGCTATCCAACTTCCAACACACTTGGCCGGCAAACACGGGAGCTGTCTTCCTCGATGTTGCGAAAGCTTTCGATAAAGCCTGGCACAACGGCTTGATCGACAAGCATTTCCACCTGGGTGTGCCAGATAGACTCGTGCTCATCCTACGAGACTTTTTATCAAATCACAGCTTTCGCTACCACGTGGAAGGTGTGCTTTCTGAACCCCGACCCGTCCGAGTCGGAGTCCCTCAGGGCTCTGTCCTCTCACATCTTCTTTTTACGCTGTACACCAGCGATATTCCCCGTGTCCACAAAGTGGAGATAGCTCTTTTCGCGGACGACATAGCAATATACACATCCAACCGTAACTCCGATCGTGTGTGTATAAAGTTGCAAGCCACGCTCAACTCATAAGGTGAATGGTTCCGTAGGTGGCGCATTAAGTTGAACCCAACGAAAAGTTCAGCAGTGTATTTCTCGCAAAGCCCAGAATCATCACACTCTTCGACAGACCCATCCCATGGGAAAAGTCAGCCCGTTACCTAGGAGTGATCCTTGATAGGCGCCTGTCCTTTGATAAACACATTAAGACCGTTCGTAATCGCGCTATTTTCGTTCTACTCCATCTCAACTCTCTTCTATGCAAGCGAAGTAAAATGTCCTTTAGAAATAAGGTGACATTATACAAAACTTGCATACGTACAACTATGACCTACGCCTCCGTGGCGTTCGCTCATTCAAATCACGTCCTTCTTTTAATGCATTGAGTTAGAATGTTGCGTTGAAAACGAAAAGTATGATTTTTAAATGTTTCAACAACTTTAGACCCATTTTTTTTTTAATGCAGTTTTTAATTTTATTAAAAATAGAGCCCGTAACTTTTAACAACCTTTTTTCATAAATATAGTCGCTTAGATTTTACCCTCAGAGGGCGGTCGAGAGTACTTACTCTGTATAACAATTTGAACTTAATATGGAACTAAGATTAAAATTGAGCTACTACTTCAAAGAGACGTACGCCACGATCGAGTGTCGATCGTAAAAATTAAGGAGTCGGCCCGCGCGCATTGCCTTGCCAAGCCAGCCATTATTAATAAGCCATCGATTCGTTGTGATCGTTCGTGACGTGACACACCGCTCGTCTCTCCTCGAAATATATTTGCAACATAAGTATAAATTTCATGTCTTTACCTTCAGCTGTTCATAAAAAAAGGGTCTTGACAGATAGATGGACAACAAAATCTTAAAAGAGTTCCGTTTTTCTTTTTGAGGTGCGGAACCCCAAAATAACTATTTTTTTATTATTTCGTTGTGTAGAAGAAAACGTCTTCATTATAATGACTAATCTTCTAATATGATTATTTTCCGAACAGTATAGAGGCGTACTATTAATTATTATGTAGCAGCAGTAGTACTCGTAGTTAGCCAGTATACGACATGTTGACATGTTGCAAGTCCCTTTCCTGCTTAATTTTATCACAAAATCATAATTTTATAGGAAATAAATCGTAACCTATCATTACCCTCCCTCTGCCCCCGCATAGACGTCACCGCAGGTCGCGTCAACCCCGAAACGTGACTTTGCCGCTGTGTTTGCGCTCCACAATCCCAGCGGCAACCAACAAAGGAAAAAAAACCGATGCGCTGCGAGCCCAGCGCTGTACTTCCGGATAGGTCTTCAGAAGAACCGATGTGATGACGAGGGGGTTTTGGCCGAAGGGTATAATGTACAGACGCTTCCGCGGGCGCCTGCGTAACACCGAGACAGTGCGTAACACAGAGCAGACAATCCGTGCTTAATAGTGTGCAGTTTTTATAAGTTTTATATTTTATATGTATGTTAGTCTCTAGGGTATATATTTCTGTGGGCCGTAGATTAAGTAAATTAAGATCTGTACTTATCAATTGATGCCTGACTTACTTAGAACTACTTTACTCTAAAACTTTATTTATTTATTTATTACTCTAAAACTTGCTTTTCAAATAATATATATTTACTCCATTAAATATGCCATTAATTAATTAAAATATCACATGCTGTTTGGCTTGGTTGGTTCATTTTATTTTTTTATTCTACTTTCATATAGCTAGGTTATCGTACCGAGGTGTTCCTCGTGGCGCACCCTACTTGTCGTATCATTTTGCTAATAAACGAGCATTGAACTCTTAAATTTCGTTATATTCATGAGGATAAAGTGACTTAGCTAGCTTACGAAAGGCTACAGGACAAAAAATTGGTTCAGACCCTTTCATAAAAATAAGCACACAAATACGAAAATAGCAAAAACACACTCTTTCTGGGAAATACTCCATTGCTCTTTAAAAATGTATGGACGTGGGCTGAGTAAAAATTGGCTCTGTAGGCAGTTCTAAATATATTATGTAGATAGTATGATAATAGAGTCATTTACTTGATATTAGATTGAGAATATTATTGTGGTTGTTAACTAAATACTACACTTCAGTTGTTTTTTCATTATGTCATTGATCATTCATGTACAGAGCACAGTCTTTGCATTTATAATTTGGATACATATCACAAAACCTACTTGAACGCTGATTAAACTTTTACTAGCTTTTGCATCCCTTTTTAATTTTTCAGAACTGCTGGTCATTCGCTCGAAGTGCAATGAGCTTGATTTAGCCAGAGCGGAAGCATTTAGAAATGGAATTTGGAAGCCAATCTGGTGAGTTCAGCTCACGGGTGTATGAATGCGGTGTAGGTACTTTGGAACTTACCCGTGTGTGCAGCTGCCCGTATTTGATGTAATGAAATGAAAACACTACAAAATACTTTTGCACGCTCCCCTTAGACTGAAATACAATAACTGATTACAGTTTGACAAAGTGCACTGCTTTATAGCGTAAGTTTAAAAAACCCAGATTATTTTATTTGGACTGACTTCTTGTTCTAATCGTGTACAGCCACAACCAGATTTTGAGTGAAGACACTTTATTTAGAGTATGCTGAAAGAAAGAAGTTTCATTTTGAAGTTTTACCAGGCAATTACATTATGGAGTCCCTTTTTTAGCCCACGGGCTTGATCCCGGGTGTTACTTCTTCGTTACCTATTTCAAAATGATGACTGGTATCATACGACAGGGTGATACTTTTACCGTGCAAGGGTGAATAAAGACACAGTTCGTATATAAAAATAAAAAAAGCGTTGGTATGCGGTCTTGGAGGACCCCGTAAAAAACTGGTTTGTTATGTTGATCTAGAACGAGCCTGCCAAGCGGATTATGGGTTTTGTCGTCACTTAATATAGTTTAATTTGTAGTTTTTTTGCTCTTCAAAATATTGTAGCTCCCGGTGACTTAAAAAAACGTTATTCAAAGTTTTTAATCACAGCCTCCAATAGTTTTGTAAATCAATTTATCTTATATTGATAAGATGTACTTTTTTCCAAGTGCTAAAAGCTTACAGAAACATTATTGACCTTTTAGTATCGATCGACCCAAATAAAAGTGGGTTGAAAGCCTGAAACGCTTCGTAAAACGACCAATTCAAATAAACATTCTGCTCACCAAAGCACTTTCAAATGAAAAAAGTCTCGAGACGCTTGTAGACTCAGAATCGGTCTGCTATAGGCAAAAATATCCTTAAAATAAACCTAACTGTCGCATTTTGTCTTCATTATCTTTATTGATTTATAGTCTACTATAAGTACTTATGGCAATAATAAGGTCGTTTGCATGATGCTAAGCTCTACGCCTGACCACAGCTGCTGCAGTGACACCCGAAAATTGCTGAAATAAAATAAAAAAACTTCAAATAAACATTCTGCTCACCAAAGCACTTTCAAATGAAAAAAGTCTCGAGACGCTTGTAGACTCAGAATCGGTCTGCTATAGGCAAAAATATCCTTAAAATAAACCTAACTGTCGCATTTTGTCTTCATTATCTTTATTGATTTATAGTCTACTATAAGTACTTATGGCAATAATTAGGTAACTAAATTACGTTTTAATAATCAGTTTATTTTTTAACCAGAGGCTTGTAAAATTTTTGATCACTTTCAAACGTTCCGACCAAACATTAAAAAAAAAACAAAAAAAAAACATAACTCGAAAAATACGAAAAATCGGGAAACATACATGGGGTATTTTCGGATACCCCTAGATCTGAGGAATCTATTTTTTCTTATTGACGTCTGTGTTTGGGCCACCCTGTATAGATAGCATAATTCAGTTAGTGGTAAGCAATAAATTATTTGTCTGGAGCATAAAAATATGTTTTAAATTTTGATTTAGATCAGTTGAGCTATATTTTAAATAGATCGTTTGTAACGGTCTTTAAATGGCTGGATTTATTTTGTATATAAATGTAATGCAATGTAGTGTTCGTGTACATATAATATTTTTTAAAATATTAGCTTAAAGATCGAGTATGGGTAATTTCTCGATGAGACGACGCAACGCAAGTGAAATTAGGTATAATAAATGACATAATATGCAATTATTATTAGATGATATAAATAGTGTTTTGCTTAATCTTATCTTTTTCTTATGTATATAAAAATAACTTGCTGTGCGTTAGACTCGCTAAAACTCGAGGACGGTTGAACCAATTTAGCTGCTTTTGGTCTTGAAATATTTGTAGGAGTCCAGGAGGCTTATTCGCTATGACCAAACGCGGGCTGGTTACGATATCTGCGTGGAATCGTTGTCGACGAGCCACGTTTTAAGGCTCGTCTGACTGTTTTTCAAAGTCAACCTATCGATAGCAAAACTATCTCTATTAAAACAACACAGATACGGAAAACAATTTTACAATTTCACACCACGGCACGTATAGAACACGTTATTAAGTTACACGTTATTGGTAAGGAATCTCCTAGGTCATAGCGAATAAGCCCCCAGGAAAGGTTTAAGAAAAATAACGCGGGTGAAACCGGGTTGGCTAGTTTATAATAAAATATACTATAGTTTAGTAAAATAGCTTGTTAAATTGAACTAAATAAAAATAAAAACCTGCTTTTGTTTATAAATTGGATTTCAAAAATTTAGCGCATGGGCGTGTCTGTGTGAGACCAGACAGACTGTTTGCATCTGCAGATCAATAATAGCTAAGTGTTTCAGTTTCATGGTAAGTACTCGTATTTTGGAAATCAAATATTTTGGAAATCCGATAACAGGAAACAATATAATGTGAAAATTGGCTTTCAATTTATTGTTTAAGTTATATTTGCAAGAAATAAAATACTCTCTTGACTCGCATTAGCTTATTCAGTTCGTTTATTTATCGAATTCTTTGCATTGACTAGTACTTATTTTAATCGCTGCAAGGTAAAGATAACGAACAGCTATTGATTAAATCGGGTAACTCCCATTAGTTTTATATAGGACTGTGACGTCATAGAACTGCTCCACAGTTGAGTCAAGTCACGTCACTCGCTATTCATTAAATAAGCAAAAAAAAAAACGCCATAAACAACTAACACCGAAGTGGTGAATAGCTGATAGAGTATATTTTTATTAAATGGTGGCACTGTTTTTTTATAGCTGTGCACCGGTACAAATAAAACCGCCCTGATGACCTCATCAGGCGTTGATTTTTCTGCCCTTTACTTTTATTCAAGCCTTAGTTATCTGACGAGCTCTGACATTGAAAAATTGGTAATGGACGCAGCTTTGAACTTGATACGGGTTTACGTACCAATTTTACGGTTGAGTGCTTTCTAATTTAGGACATTGACACGGCTTGTTTAAATTGTGAGAGTATTTTTAGTTTATTTTTCCACGTGTCTATTTTTATGATCATGCTTTACCTACTACATATGTACCAGATCGAGTAATTATTGGTCTCACAGTTTGTTTGGTAAAATTCAATTCAACATTCAACAAAACAAAACAAACTGTGAGACCAATAATTACTCGATCTGTTAAATAATGTAGCAGGTACAGCATGATTATAAAAATAGTTACGTGAAAAAATAACTAACAAACACATCCCTCGCTACACATCCTCGCACATCTCTGGTGGAAACGCAGCCGGATTGTGCGGGTTCCATTCGTACGTTAAAATAAAAAAATGTGTGTTTAACATTAAATGTTTATTTTGAGTCTGTGTGTATATTTATTATTACCTACATATAAAAAAATTATATTGTAATAGATAATTTTGGATAGAGGACCACCAGCTTTTTTTTTTCATCTCAGCACTTCCGTGCTTAGAAGAGCATGTTAATCTGTCAGTTATAGCTAATGGCGGGTACAGACTTAAAAAATGTAACATGCAATGTAACACGCTATTAAATAATTTGCCGTCCACATTGTCGCAATGTATCATGCAATGTAACGAAATTCCCACAGTGTGGACGCCTTGCGTGGCACAAACCGTGCACATCATTAAAATCAATTCATAATTAGCGGCAAAATCGGGCAACAAACATTCTTTCAAGAAACATACACTTCATAGTTTCCTCCTTTTTGGAAATCAATAAAAAATAAACTGTTTTTCAGTTTTTCAGTTTTATATTAATGCACTGACTAACAAGGCCACCGCATTTATTTAAAGCATAAACATCACAAGTAGTACTGTTAACACAAGTTTTTGAAATTTTTTAGTCGAACACTGAGTACTGCTTTGATCAAATTTTTCGAGTTATTCTCAGCAAGCCCTTTCATTTGATACCCTTATTGTAAGAGTGCATTAAAATAACTAGTCCGCCATCTTGGGTGTTTCGCCATGTTGGATTTAGAATAACGTCACACAGGTACACACGGCTCCTTAGATAAGTAACCTTCTTGTATAAGACACCTAGCTTCAAATCCGTTTGGATTACTATGGAGTTTTGCTCCTAAAAATAAATTATATTTTTATAACCATGCAGGGAACCGTAATCATAATTTCAGCTGCTTTGCTAAGAGCTGTGTTGGAACAGTGGTATCATACTTGGATTTCCAATCCTGAGAAACCGAGTTCAATTCCAAGCGTTGGGTTACTTTTTTTTTTTTTTTTAATCTTATCAATGAAGTTTGCAGTAAATGATACCTTTACACTACTTACTTTTATTATCAAGTGAATTCATTCAAATAATAATAATTGACATAATAAAACCTCTTCGTTAGTGAAAACTTTGTTGTTTTATTAATAACCATATTTACAACATTACAAGATAAAACGGTTTTTTTAATCCTACCAATTATACCAAATGACATTGCCATTTACGTCTGGTAAATAATAATTTATTTTATTTCACCGGCGAACAAACATATTAATAGTTAGGTATTAACAATTTAGATCTCTCGTGAATATAAACTATTATTTACCCACTTTTAAGAAATGTTGGGTCAAATGTTAAAATATAGTAGGTTAGGTATTCACTTAAAAAAATTCCTAGTAAAATATTATTAGTTATAGGTAGTGAACGTTACATTTTTATAAAATAGTATACAACTTACCTATTTTTTTCTACTAAATTATAACAGTGACCTTCACTAGCTATAAATTTATCTTGGCGTAAATTACACTTAGACCTAGCATCACTGGAGTTCCTATTCCAAGAACCATTTGATACCACATTTCCACATTATTCTCTATGCAAATAAATAATTATGATGTATGAGAAAACAGCCATTTCTTCACAGTTCTTGTTTGATGAACCGCACAGAGTTTGTCCTTCTGGATAGGTATACAACGATACAGATGGTAGCATTGCTTCTTTCAACACTTCATCGTCATGTGCCCATCGACTTCCACAAATTGTCCTGGACCCATGGACGATATCCACTCCCAATAATCTAAAAATAAAACACTTTATTATTACCTATAAGTGATTGAAAACAAAACTGACTGGGTAGAAGGTTACACTTACCGTTATAACAAGCTGCCGAGCAATTTATTTATCATTGCTTTTATTTTGATCGCAAATTTTAATTCTTGTTTTCATCCAATTATTTAAATGATGCATTTTATCAAAAGTCAAAAGCTTACGAAAAACACACAAAGTAAACAGCACAGAATATGACGTCAAGCCTGATAATGAGAATTATTCGTTGTCTTTGTTCGTTCGCTGAAAATCAAAATCGACCTACCCACACCCTTCAAATAATAAATAAAGTTTTGCATTCGTTTGCTAGACAAGGACAGGTTATTGGACGCTACTGATTTATAATTTCAACGCGTTTGTCATCAACATGACAGCCGAGTTAGATAAGCGGTCGGTCATGGTGTGCAACATGATTGTATCGATCGAAATCGAATCGAATCCTTACGACAGTATAATTTTTGCATTTAATTTGTGATTGCGAGAATTTCTATATTACTGTTTGGTGAGGACGGCTGAGATAAACTTTAGCTACTAGGGGGGTTACTTAATAGTGGAGCCTACTGTACCGCATGAATCCAAACTAAACGTGTATACAATATAGTTTCAGCTGAATCGGTTGAAGATATTATGCTTCATAATTAAGTTGCAAGATTCCACCCGATCAAACTTATGTACCTACATACATTGCAAGTTAAATAAACCAACATTTTTCTATTCAAGTTAGCCATTGTGGCCTAAAAACAGTCCTGAAGAGGTCTAGACTAAAATAATAATTGACCTAGAGAACGAAGCGACCTAGAGAACGAACCGTCTCAGTTTCGAGATTCGTGATACCAAAAATGCGTTTTGTCCGTCAGTCAGTCAGCCTGTAATTGACTGAAGATGAAGATATATAGAGAATAGCTTCTTAAAATGCAGTAAGTAAATAAGTTCGTTCGAGTCAGAGGCCAATTCTAGTGACAGAGTTTTTAGGCCACCCGAAGGTCTCTGTCATGATAGCCTAACTTTGAAAAAGCCGGGACCGACTGCTTATCAATGGACCTTAGTATAGATTAGCACCTCGACGCTTGGACTTTTTTATTTCAAACGTAACGTTGAATTATAGTCGAAATTGGAATGCGCTTCGCCGTGGCGCTTCTGATGCCCGAGGCTGCTCGGAGAACTAACTAAGTACTTAGTAATAAAATTGAACTACTAAGTTGGGTGTTTTTTTATCAAACATTCAGAAGAGATACGAAAAATTCTATGAAGATTCAAATAAGAAATCGGTGCTAAGGGGTGCTGGAAGCCAGACATCAAGTTGACATGCGGAAATTGAACGTCTGTGACTAGTCGGAACCGCAACGTACTAAGCTATTGCATGAAATAGTAACAGAGTTCTAAAGCCAAGATTTATCCTTGAGTGTTTATATAAAGAAACTACTGCTTTTAGTAAAGTTGCGATCAAAACGCGTTCTCAAACAGGTCAACTGACATTTACTTTCATGGATAACTTAAGACCTTCAGAGTTTCAATCTATAAACGTACGTAAACGTAGGACGCAACCTGTACTTCTACCATTAGTCATTTATTTTTATCACAGTTTGTAGAATTATGTAGTAAAATTATGACGCAATTTGCGTCATAATGTGTTAAAATTTTCACAGCGTTTCACTCCATTAGTATGTGTCGTCGAAGTTAACTCATAGTAGAAATACGGTCTAAAATCTTTGTTTTTTTAACGTGATACTTCCAGTTTGACCTACGTCTACGACGTCTTATAGATTCAGACACTATTATAATAAACACAAAGAAACTCGGTCATGAGAAACGTTTTATGAGAAAATGAATATGAATGAAAACGATATATTCCATTAGAACAGTGTAACGTGCCCCAGGCTGTTTCTAATTAAGATTCTCATTAACCTACAAACACTTCGACATACAATCGGCATTATACTAAACCCACAACAATGCATTATTGTTGGTTGGTTTACAGTTTTAAGTGATCCATAAAAAGATTTGAACTGTTTTAAGCACTTATAAGCCCAAAAATACTTAGATCTTTTAAACTACGCGCGGTTTTCATTAATAGATAGAGTGATTTAAGAGGTTAATGAATGACTTACAGGAGACCGTGATGAGCCAAAGCCGAGTGTTCGGTCTTTAAAAATGACGTTAGAGAATGACGGTAGATTCAAGGCTCTTAAATCACTCTAACGTCATTTTTATAGACCAAACGCTCGGCTCGGGCTCAGCACAGTCTACTGTAATCATTCTTTAATAAATTATTACAGTAGACTGTGCTGAGATCCGAGCCGAGTGTTTGGTCTATACAAATGACGTAAGTAAAAAATGACACTTGTCATTTGTATGGAGCGAACACCTGTCCGATACTCGGCTCAGACCCGCCACGGTCTACTGTGTAAGCACTCGTGTGAATCTAGGGCGGGTCACTAGTTCCCTTAAATTTATTAAAACATTTTAATTTACTGATCTCTGCTTTGTCACCGGTATATTATTGAGAGACCGATTGTATCCGGATTACAACCACCCTTCCTTGGTTTTGACTACTGGCAGCTAGAATTTGGTTTCTAACTTTCCCCTCTCATTCGGCCGTTTTTTTTAGGTCAGGTTAGGCATAAGCCGCATATAAACAGATCTAACAGAATTAAGGTTCATTCGCGAAGGACCTACGCGGATAACGCGTTCTCGAGCTAAACTTGAGCCTGTATTATTTTGTTTTGTTTGAGTTATTTCGAAACAAAGGCTCCGTTAAGATAAAATACTGCACCGACGTGTATTTTGTTCAAGTCTGGACGAAGCTTTAGACTTGCCATGTTTGTCTATTCCTCCGGGTGAGGGTTTAATTGAATAGTGTACTGTTTAAGAACCCAGCTCAATAGCTCTACTTGATACAAGACTACGCAAGCGTAATTTTCCAACGTAAGTGAATATCTGATAGGGCCCATTTACACGGTTTAATTACTGAATGCAAGATTGCCTTGAAAACTATTTCAGAACAAATGTTTGACATTTTGCTCCGCAATAAATTTGACAAAGCAATTCTTTCATGCAGTTTTTGCACCATGTAAATTAACTTTTATAAAGGGCAGAATAATTGAATGATGGATTTTTAAACCATGAATTTTTAAATTCTTCAGATTAACAAAAACACTACAACTACTAACACATAATTATTACCCATACCATAACACGAAATTATTTCATACTAGCAACGCACCCCGTTTTCGCTCGGGTGCAACTTAGATGCAATGTAGAATGCCTCCGCCCGTCCCGCCGCCGCGGTGCCTGGCCACTCCGCGCCCCGCTGCCACCCGGCCATGCCGCCCGCCCCGGTGCGGACCAAGAGTAGTTTTGTTGAGCGATAGTTTTACGATATTTCATATACAGGGTGGTCCAAACATTGGACGTCAATAAGAAAAAAAAATATTCCTCAGCTCCAGGGGTATCCGAAAATACCCCCTGTATGTTCCCCGAATTTTCATTTCAAGTTATATTTTTTTATGTTTTGTTTGAGAATGTTCGGTCGTAACGTTTGAAACTGATTTCAATGAATTGTACAATCATGCATAAAATAATCGACTTCCTGATCCCAGGTTTAAATACATCTGTTATTTAAACAAAAAACAAACATAAATCTGGATTTTGAAGAATATGGAATTAGTATTTCCTGTATTATGAAAAAAATGAAATCAAAAATCTGTCAAACGTTTTCTGTATTTTAAAATTCTGTATTTCATTTTTCGCCAAAAAATAGGTAACCAGTATAAAGATATACGGTAATTATAGTAGAGTTAGCAGAATCGTCATTATTTCGTTTCTACAAAATATTTTTACTTTGGTTAACTCATCAATAATTAGAAACCTATACCTATTTCTTCTATAACTTCAAATCAAAATCTTCAGTTTAATTTTAATTCTGGCTCTTAAATGTTGATCCCAGGAAAGCCAGCAGCCTTAAAAAGTTTTAATTGTTCATTAAACTTATAGCAGCTCTTTTTGAATCTCCTACATTCTAGTAAATTATTTCCTGCTGATATTTTAAAAAAATATAAGGTTGTCCGTTTTCAATTACATAACAAGAGAACTTCGTGGAACATTTTTGATCTTTGAGAGATTTGAATTTGATTACAGTTTAAAAGAAAAAATAATTGTGGTTTTATTTGTTTGTTGTTGTGTTTATAATATAGAACATTGAATTGTTTCTTTTTCTTGGCATATATTCTCGTCACAAATACCACAGAACCTCAAGACAAAAGTTTTTAATCAGTGCGTTTTGCCAGTGATGACTTATGACACTGAAACGTAGTCGCTAACTATTGGAGTGCATCGGAACACGTTTGCGAGTGGACGTGGCATTGCATCGCTAAGAATTAAATATTCACGTAACACGCGGCTTCGGCCGATGCATGTTTAGTCGCCATGAGTTCCGAAAAACTCGTGGCTAACGAATTCTTAGCCTTCCTTCAAGACTGGATGTCATGGACGAGGTCTCGGCGATGCAGATCTGCAAGTTGAGTTTCTTCGAAGATAAGATCCACGAAGCCAGGACGCTGCTCTTCGAGTCGCTCAACAACACGGAGAAGATGAAGACGTACAGGAGGGATTAACGAGGTGAACGCAGTCTGCATGACAATACAGTCATCATCACCGTCTTCAAGGTGACTGACTCATATGACGTGCCTGCGTTCGTCGCCCGGAACCTGCATCGTGTGCTGCCGCTAGACTTTAACCATGTAGATTGTACGAGCTTGCTCAAAGAACTCAAAGTATGAAGTAGCCTGAAGCACAGTTGCAGCTGAAGATGGATGCCGCCGACTTGCGCAGTGAAGTTGCTTCATTGCGCAATACACAATCGGTATTTAGGTCACCCGACTCCGTGGCATAATCGCCGCGGCGCGCATTTGAATGCGTCGGCATGCAGTTTTGTGTCAATGTCAGACTGCGCCCGCGCCTGCTGCCCCCGCTGCTTGTGCCGCCTTGCAGAACAGATAACGTTCTCGGAATAAGCTTCTCGTATGGCGACTACGAACTAGAAAACGAAGTGTAGGACGGCCTCCCTCTCGATGAACCGATGACATTAAAGCGGTCACAGGTAGTCAGTGGATGGTGAAGGCTCAAAATCGGTCGTGATGGCGCTCTTTGGGGAGGCCTATGTCCAACAGTGGACGTTTATCGACTAATATAATGATGAATAATTATGAACATTACATTGCAAGTTGTATGTGTTACATGCGTGCATGAGTCAATTTTATTTGACTCGGCAAAAAAATTTGATCTAAACTGTATGTATTCTATGCATAACAATTCATTATTTATGCTCGAACTAACTGTTGTCTACGGCTTCGTACGGATTAGAAAATACCTACAGAGTATTTTTTTAAATAATAAAAGTAAAAATAATGGCTAATGGATTGCTGGCTTGTTAGCTGGCTGGTTGTATCATTTTTCTACTGGTAGGTACCCCTTTTCCTACTGGTACCATTTTTTCACTGGTGTCATTTTCCTACTGGTGCCATTTTCTTATGGTATCGTTTTCCGATACCGTGAAGAACATTGATACTAAGTTTCAAACAAATCACACGAAGCGTTACAAAGTTCCCATACAAACTTTAACACCCCTAACGCACCAAGATATAGATGATATAGATATAGGTACCTTAATAATGTCAAGTCTCTAGACCAGCGGTTTAGACCGTGCGTTGTCGTCAGTCAATCAGGACAAAGATCCTTACAGTAAACAGTGTTTGAAGAACAAAATGATTCTAATCACTGGCTCTAGAGAAAAGAGGTTCTTGTGTTAGAGGGTCTTCGGAGTTCCTTTATTTTCCTTTCAAGGTTAATTATTTTCGAGTTTTTGCAGGAAGGTAAGAAGGTACCTTTGTAAATTATTTGGCTGTTTTGTAAACAATACTTACCCATTGTTTAAGCCAAAAAATATAGTGTTTATTATCAATTACAAAACCAAATATTGTTAATGAAAACTTTGTAAGTGATTTTATTTTGCAATGAAAATACTTTTATTTGTTTTCATAATCTATTGTTGTAAAATATCTTAAATGAACATGAATCGATGTTTGAGCCTGAAACAAGCATCATTTTTTAATAATAATAAGCCATCGATTTAGGAGTTAATCGATGTGATAAGCGAAAATTTCTGTCATGGCCTAACAATTATAAATAGGCAGGAACAGACTGCTTAACGAGCCCTTGAAATTGCCATTGGTGGTTACCCATCCAAATAGTTATTACGCGGAACAGTGCTGTATGTATCAAGGTACCCTATGGCTTTAGACTCTTCAAAATAATTTGTGCAGTTGTAGAAACTAAAAAGAACATTGTTTTACTCGCATTGAATTTTATTGTTCTTACTACATTTGGTAATTTATTGCTCTGCATTTCTGATACAAACAAAACATCTCACAAAGTGATCTCATCTAAGTCGCGAGTTTCAGCTATAAATAAAAAACAAAACAAATCTAATAGCGAAATGCGAAACCTCCCGGCAATGAAACTAACTTTAGTCAATGAACAGTCTTTGATAACTCGAAGATGTTAGTAGGCTAAAGGAATTGGTGCTATGAGTCGAAGTCATCAAAAGATTATTGAAAGAAGCCTTGGTGTCTCAACTAATAAGTCATACGCGTAGGGCGAATGGTTGCGCTTACAAATCTCGCCCAGAGTCAAAATTATCGAGATATCATTCCAAAATTTCCACATGTTTGATGTCTTCCATATCTGAAAGCAAACACTATCTGTGAATAGAAAACGTCAACAAAGCTCTACAAAACTGGTGACAGGAGAATAACTTGAAAATTTATATAATGTGACCTGTTGAGCCCTGGCCGTCCGAGTCGGGCTGGCCCCCGGCCAAGCAGCCCAAACGGCTCTTTCGCGCAATCCCCAAAATTCTACGGTCCGGACACGCAAGGATTTCCCCAAATTGATTGCGGTGCCATCCTTTATTTTCATTCGTGAGTTGATTGCTAATTTGTAGCACAATTTTCTTTTTCCAATGATCATTTATTCGAGGTTGGATGTTGTGTGGTCTCCTTTAGCAGGCAGCGAGACCGTAAATGCAATCAAAAACAAAAGCTTACCTCGTGAGATGTGTTTTATTAATATTTCACCGGAAACCATACCCTTCAAAACGGAACACAGCAATGCGAGCATTACTGCTTGGTGGCAGAAATAGGTATGGTGGTTGTTCTTCCCCGGACGAGCTCTACCACAAAGAACTCTACTACTCTTATGAAAATGTTTGAGATTATTTTAGTGTCATTAGTACCCGCTTACCGCCACCGCTTCTGCAGTGGAAATGAAGTGGAGACCATTTTGTTAACATATCTCTCCTACCAGGTATATAATATGATGGAGGTATACCAACAGTATACCTACTTATACCGCTTTTATTATTCCATTGTTCCGTTTCCGACAATAATGCACTTGAGTGGACGTTCTACACGTTCGCTGACCAGACGACCAACACAGTTTTAGAATGATTTCATGAAAAAGCCAGCTGTTTCGCTTTGGTCAAACCGCACAGCCGTCAACCCATAAACACGAATTTGACTGTTAGCACGTGTGAACGCTCTTTTATGTGTGACACATCATGTTTGTTTACGAGCGCCCTAGTTTAAAACACGCCCAATGTTGACAAACTGATTACATGACGCGGTGAAAAATGGGTTTCTTTTGTTTCAGTATATAATATTTTCATTTAAGTCAATTTTAAAGCGTTCGTAACATAATCATCATCATCATCATCATCAGTAGCTTTCTAATGTTAATGCTGGTAGGTACATTAGCCTACTCTCGACCTAAAGGGATTATGATTGGGGTCATAATCTACCACGCGGACCCAATGCAGATTGGTGGACAGCTTATAAGTATCGTTCTAATATATTATGCTGGTTTCCTCACGATGTTTTTCTTCACCGTTTAAAGTAAGTTTTTTTGTCTAATAGAAAAATCCATTGTTGCAAGACTGGTTTTGAACACATGACCTTAGAAAAGCGTGGTCACAAGGTACCACTAGACTGCCATTTCCATAAATTAGATTATGAATAGTTCAAAAATAGCCCTTAACTTGTCTCATATTTCTAAATACACAAAGAAGCAAATTCAAATACGAAAATATTTTTTCTTTGTGGGTTAATCAGAAGTTGATTCCATTGATCCGTCCGTAATACGAGCAGGCACAACGGGAGATAATCACGAGTCGAGATCACTGGAATAATACGAAAAGACGGACAGATACTCAATTACAGTAGATAAGATTAACCCCAGATGGTTTCTAACTGTACGTACCTACTGGCTCGACTATAATTTGAAATTTAAATATAAACACCTCCTGCTGACCCCCTCCATGGATCATTTTTTTCTTGACGATTTTGCGCCATCGAGATCTGCTGCCAGCGACTTGGATGGCTTCGTGATTTTTTGCGTCAAGAGTGATGCTGATCTGGTCTGACCAACGTATCGGGCTCCGACCTCGCGGTCTCTTCCCTTCAACTTTACCAGTTACGACTAGTTTTTCTAAATTGTCACTATGCTTCCTGGCTATATGACCAAAATACTCAAGTACTCGCTGGAGATAAACACAGTGATCTCTTATGATCTTATTTACTTACAATATTATAATCTAGTGAAGTTATTAAAAAAATAGGCAATCTAGTTACCTACGACTTCGTTTGCGTAGAAATTTTGAATATACACAGTAACCGATAAGCAGTCGGTCCCGGCTTTTTCAAAGTTGTTAGGCCATGACAGAGGCCTTCGGGCGGCCTAGAAACTCTGTCACCAGAGTTGGCCACTGACTCATACGAACGAACGAACGAACCGTAAGTATTTCATAAAATATACCGTTTTCAATCGGTGCGCTAAAAACGCAATGTTACGTGAGCTACCACAGAATAGATATTAATTGGTATTGCGTCATACAGGCTGTTTATTTTAGCCAATTCCATATGAGCTAAAACCATATTTATACATTTTAGAAAATCAAAATATCATAATTTTATACTCGTAGCTGAAACAGAATTTGATGAGAGTTTATAAATACCTGCTCCCGGTCGTTTTCCGCAATATCCTTTATTAATGCCGTTATTTCTATTAGAATTCCGATGTTCTATCACAGAATATAACGACAGTAGCAGTACCTACGTTCCGTCTCAGTGAAAAAGTAATGAACATTTTATCTACGGCCCATTATATCCTTAATTTTCTTTATTAACTTAATGAACACAGTTACCGGTGTTAGGCCAAGGTTTTAACTTTTTAACTTACTTTTTTTACTGCTATTCATCTGGATGAAAAATTATCTTGAACTGTTTCTTTTCACTTGTTTTTTTGCCAAAAAAATAAAAAAATATTCGATCCCTTGACGAGTACAAGGATTTAAAATAAGTACTTCCAATGCATAATGTTTGTATATTCTTTTATGCTTACCATTGAACGGATTAAGATCAAACTTGCCATATTGCATGTAACGAGTATCCTGGAATAACTTAAAGACGTTTTGTACTTCCTAAATCTATTACCATAGAATTCATGTTATTGACCGAGCGAGCAAAGCAAAGCGTCTCAGTTTCGAGATTGGCCAAATATGTTTTTATCCATCAGTCAGTCTGTTCTCGCCTACAGGTCGCATTTTTCAGCCTATTCGGTTGAACTTGTTAATACAGGTTCTATAACTTTATAGATTGTTTTTGCCGTTCGGGATTTTTGATTGAGGGTCTATCTCCAAAAAGAAGCGGCAGAAATGGGTATGGTAGTAAGTAGAGTACTTTCCAAGCTGAGCTCTTTTGCAAAGAACTCTACTATTTTTCTATTTTACTTGTAACTCTACTTAGATCTTTTAAACTACGCAACGGATTTGAATGCAGTGGAAGGTTTAGAGCGAGCACCAGTGCGAAGCCCGGGCGGGTCTCAGTTAATACAATATAACACATGATACATATTTTTTATTATAGATAGAAAATACTCAACCAACCGAAACAAATATTTGCTGATAGAACAAACATTTGTCCGAAGGCGCGAATCGAATCCGCAACCTCCTGCGTCGCAGGCGGACATTCGCCCGCCGCGCCACATCGATCGTCAATTATCAAAATAAAATACTCAAACCTTTTTTTTAGAACAATTAGACCAAAGCTGTAAACTTTGGTCTATGTTGAGCGTCAAACCACCAACATGCTGTAATTCTGACAGGCATTGTAATAATTGTGTGGGTGTCACCGAAGGGGGGCTTGTAATTTATTGGGCTTCCTACGTTTGCTTGCTAAGATAAAGTAGGCTATGTCGGTGTGTTTAATTTCAGGATGACGTCACCGTTTAGGTCTGACATTGGGAAACATCAACAGGTCCACTTTTGAAAATTGCCTTTTTAACCTATTAAAATAGGTTTATAAGAGTTCTCATCATCATCATCATCGTTTCAGCCCGGTATCACCCAGTGCTGGGTATAGGCCTCCTTTCGCTTATACCTTTCTTCTCGAGAGTTATACAAGAGCTACTTCACAATTTTAAAAAGTATGTTGTAAACTATTTGCTTCGTCAACCATTTTAGGTCACTGTCGGTCTACCATTTAACTGGACGACAGTTGGGTTATTTGGTAACCACCAAGTAACTACTCGAAGTTCGTGAACAACGATGTTATGCACTATTCCGCGTAGTCATCATTAGGATGGGTGACCGCCAGTGGCAATTTGAACTGAGAGCTCCCATGCTTCGTAGGGCACGTTAAGCAGTAGGTCCCGGCTTTTTCAAAGTTGTTAGGCCATGACAGAGGCATTCGCGCGGCCTACAAACTCTGTCACCAGAATTGACCCGATAGGCCCTTATTCATAAAAATTAATAAGCCCTTTAGTTATACTGTGATAACATTTTTGGCAAAGGTAAATGAAACCTCTAGTACCTAATATTCATAAATTTTATCTAATATTACAGTCACCTTGTTTAAGTACCAAAAGTACCGAAACAACGCGTGGAAACAAAAATAGGTGCCTAAATAAAATGTATCATACTTCTGTCTTTGTCGGTTTCAATGAAACTGAAGAGGAGCAAAAGCTTAGCCTTGTGCGCGTCCAGAGAGCCACAATACGAGCTCAGGTGCGTTTAGGTATTAGGAGAGTGAAATCGTACTGAATTTATGACACTTGGTGATTTACTGCTCACGCTCGTGCATTATTCGGAGGAAAGAACGACTGAGTTTTGCTATTTTAGCCGCTATTTGAGAATTGAGTAGGATTTAAGGCTGACACAGATTTATGAGCAGACCTATAACAACCTACGCAAGACTTTTTGTTAGTTACTTTATGTTAAAACGTAAGTATAGCCATGTTTTTAAAGTTGTCCAGAACTGAACATGATTCTTCAAGCGTAGCGTGTATTGCTAAAGAACTTGGCTCTTAAATTTTTTACTTTTTTTACTTACCTACATATATTCTTGGCATGAGCCTCACCTAGTTCGATTGGCACCACACTGAAGCTTTATGATGATGAGGGATCATCAAAAAAAAGCAAGGAACCCAGCCGAGTTTGTTGCCAGATTCTTCTAGGCTGGGGCGCGTGGAACTGGCGTAAATTCACCTAGCTTTAAGACGTTTCAAAATGATACTTGTGATTTTATGGAAATAAATCATTTTTGACTTTGACTTTGACATACAAAACACGTAGGTAGGTAGTTGTTGATCGAAGTAGATTGAAATTCAATTTTGAAAGAGTAATCAGCTAAGTAGGTTTGAAATTCTTGTAGTGTTTTGATTTTGAAAGAACCGGCAATTTTACGATTAATACAAAATCAAAAACGTATAAATTTTAAAGTGGTTCAGAGAATTCAACTGACGCTTCGCTTCGCCTTGACTCTAATGTTCAAGTTAACTTACCTACCACAAATACCCCTAAAAACTTCCTTAAACTAATTAAAAGTCGGTTTCCATATCACATCACATCACAGCAGGGAATAGCTTCAGGTGAATGTCAGTCAGCAGACATCGTCGCTTGGCGCGAGTCAGTAAGCCATACATAATGCGCCTACGTGTCAGTAAGCAGTAAAGGTCTCGCTCTGGTGCGCTCAGCTACTGTGACCTTTCTGTATAGGTATTTGATACTCGATTGAATTTTTATAGCAAGCAACCCTGAAAAAAGCATCATTATTATGACAGCCTTCTAATATTCCCACTGTTGGGATACTGGCCTACTCCGGCCTGGTCCAGGGTGTGCCGAGAGCTAAATGTTTTTTTAGTTTTTATTATATTAGTGTGGCTAAAATAACACTGCGGCCAAGCAGCCTATTGTGTTCGCCACTTGTGTTGTCAGCCTTATAGTGGGCAATAATAGTTTATCTCCAAGTCCTGCTGATACTAGACCTGGAGGATGCTTGGTAGTGATGTCTCTTAGCTCATCTTAGCTGAAGCGAGTGATTTACATTCAGTGCCTACTGATACATTAAAAACCCTACTGGTTAATATTTAATTTTACATCACTAAGGAAAAAATAATTATCGTAAAAACACTTGCGAAAGAACGCATGTTTGTTCTCGTTTGCACTTGTTAAAATAATCATGATGAAAATAAACAGTAAATAGATAAGGTAATTACGTACTTAATTATTTACGTGGTTTGTGGTATTATATGAATTATCGGACCGGAAACTGGCAATATTCACCTCTAAAAACAAAAGGAATCACAGATTCGAGTTTTGTGCTAATTATAAAATGGATATAATAATAATAATAATAATAATATAAACGTATATATATACACAATATGATATGTACGTAAATAATAAAGGATTTAACATCTTTTTATATCGAAAACCAATAGTAATATTGGCTAATTCTTGTTTTAAGAAACACGTGGTTGTGTGGCAAAATTTTTATTTACTTATGATTACTTAAGCGATACCTACTTATATTAAAAGAAATATTAATGTAGATGTTTAATATAAATTAACTAATGATTTATGAAAACATTATGTGTAATAATAGATCGTTATTTCTAGTTTTGTATTAACGTAGTTTCAATTGATTTCCGACACTTGTAGACTTGGGTGTTCGGGTCTCGAAGAGTATAAAAGCGTGGACGATTATAAAAAGCCTCTTAGTCTAGATCTGTCTCAGCCTGAAAATATAAAAAATCTTCAGTATTTGTGTTACCTATGCAATGTACAGTGAGTGTCTCAAGGTCATGTAAAAGGTACGTAATTATATTTTAGCGATTACTTATAACTATTTGTTCTGCTTTAATTTCTGATTTTGATATAAACTTAGTGTTAGGGTGTGACTACCTACAGTAATAAATTCTAGAGTGCTAAAGTGGTTCCTGATATATTTATTTTGAATCCTATTGCTAATATAATTCTAATAACCTACCCTATAGAAAATAGGTAAGTAGGTCACCTCTATTCTTGTAACCTTATGCCACATAACGTGGTTATGGTTTTGTATTTATTACGATAGATCAATAGATAGAACGACAGTGTTTCCTGACAATAGTGAGATCTATTTAAATAAATAGTAAGCTATACCATTCTGAAACAAAGAGTTGTACTAACTGGTTACTATATATTTTTTACAATTTATAAGCTTTAGATTCTTTACAACTCTACTATGCTTCTAACCTGCTCCTAACACACTCAACTCCGTAACAGCTGAACGGATTTGGATGAAACTTAGAATATAATATTACAGTATGTGACTTAGATTACATATAATATTTTAAAAACCATATTATACTCATTTTTTATTATTTATTTATTTAGAAAAATTATTTTACAGGATATACGAGTACTTAATAAACACCGATCTCTGTATAAGAAGTAGGGGTGAAACCGCAAAACGCAGCAATAATAAAATGCTCATTCAATCTAAAATGAGAATTGAGAACAGCCATGTTAGGTAAATATACATAATTTGGTTCTATCAGAGGTACTAAAGCTGATAGAGCAATATTCTGCATGAAATTCAGCGCATTATAAATCATATTTTATTACGAAAAGTCGACTATTGCTATAGCAAAAATGCTGCTAAAATTGCTTCAAGGGTTTTTATTTCTGCCATAAATCATATTAATTGTTTTCGTAGCGTCCTTCACAAAAGGGTTTTGGTGTGAATGGTCAGCCACTTGTACATTCTTTAATGTCATCCAATGTCATTTTGTTTGTTTAATTGGTATAATTGAACTTTCTCTTCTAGGATAATTTTATTACCCTCACGATACAGGCTCAGCCTAGTGTGATAATGCTTTCTGTAAAATGTGTCTCAGTCAATAATTTCTTTTCATTTTTAGTTTTCATTTTCATGATATCGAAAAAATCCGAATAATTATGTAGCGTGTTGGTAACGTTTTTTAATTTATATCTAGTTTCTGCCCTAGTAATATGACAGTTTCTTTGTAAGCACAAGTATTAATACTTCAAAAACAGTATTCGTTTCCAATCTACCATTTTAATAAATAGGAGGTATATGTAAACAATAAAACATGTTCACATTTCCATAGATTATTATCTTAATAAGTACCTCTGTGTAAGTACTGAGTGTGTATAGCAATCGGTTTATTGTATGTACCAGTTTTTCAACCAAGATGAAAATGATAAGGCTTTATAGCCACTCCTCGCACTGTCTGTTTTCGGTTTACCAATTGGTGATTATCCAAAAAATAAACTAATTACATAACTCACTCGCACTAATATTATATGTGCGAAAGTTTGGATGTTTGGATATTTGGATGTTAGTTCCTCTATTACTTGACAACCACTGAATCGATTTGGCTGAAATTTAAAACATAGATAAATAATGACCGAAAATAGGACATAGGCTACTTATTATCAACAGCTAGTTATACATAAATCTATAATATCCATAATTAGTATACTTAAATATGAATATCTATGCAGGTAGGTATAGTAGCAGTTCTCCGAACAGTAGACCTTGCAAGTACAACACTCTCATGTGCAACAGTAGCTAAGCAATTTAACAATGCACGTACCTACCTAACAACTAGCATTTTTGATAAGACATCATTTGTTCTAACAGCTACTTTTCATATTCACATCACATGATTCAAGATAAACCAAGCGCGAGCGTGACTTACATCAACCTTTAGATATTCTGAATTTCCGACTGTCAGCGCTACGTCAACCAACAGATTTTATGGCTACCCTCGAGACTTGCAAATAAAACAGACCTTTTGTTATGCAAAAATATTCTTATATTGATATTAGGGAAAATGCTGCAGTAAAGCTTTATGACCCTTCCTGTTGATTGGTTTATTTCTTTAAACACCTACCTATCATACAAATATATATTTTTAGTTAGCTAAATTAGTTTATAAACATAAAAACAATAAAAAGAAAGTCTATTTTAAAAGTATTAATACCTCCTGTATGCCTGTATACGAGTATGCAAGCTAGTAGGATATTGGAAACCTAAAGAAAATTACAACTTTTCCGACAAAGTCGACTGACTTAACTTGACAAGACAAGGAACTGCGATTTGTCTTAGGTAGGTAGTTGGTACAGTTCCGGTGCCAAGTTTGCCCATTAACATTAAGCTCAGCCCACGTCTCGCAGTCACAACTTGTTGCAAGTTCTACAAACTTTTCGCCAATGCCATGCAATTTGCCGTCCCCTCTAATAAAATCTGACAAGAATTCAGTTTCTAATAGTCATTTGCAAAGTGTTTGCGAGGAAAACTGTCGCAAGATATGATCGAATATTAACTAATATCTATTGTACGTAGTTATTTATAAACCTTGTCAAATAGAACGCTCTAGAGCGGCGCGTTGGCGTCGTAGCGTAGCGCTAACTACGACGCTACGCTACGTATTGAAGCGACTTGTATAAATAATTCAAATATCAAATATATTTATTTGGTCAGTATAAGATTACATTAAACAGTTTAGAAACGAAGGTGACTGCAAAAGTTATAAACTGTGAAGTAGCCACCACTTGTTTGTACTTTTCGTTTTTAACCTCATTTCTTCAAGTTTACGTCGCTTCAAATAGCAGTTGGCGCTAATTGATAAATAATTTAATAAAAGTCATTCGATGGTTCGTCTTTTTTGTTATTTATATTTTCTTTTTTAGAAATTAGTCATTCTAATTTATAATTTAATATAATTTAGATACAGGAATACAAGAGTGCTGGTGGTCTAATGGTAGTGACCCCGCCTTCCGATCCTAAGATCGTGGGTTCGAATACGGTCGTGCACCAATGGATTTTCTATTTGAAAAATTTATGTGCGCAATGCCAGTGCTCTCATACGGTGAAAGAAAACATAGTGAGGAAACCGGCATGCCCAAGAACTAAAAATTCAAAAGACATGTGTCATGTGCTACCCACCAATCCGCATTGGGTCCGCGTGGTGGATTAAGACCCAATCACTCTCGCTCGAGAGTAGGCCATCCCATCCCAGCTGTGGGAACATTAGAAAGCTGACTTGATGAGATACAGGAATTAAACAGATATCACTAGGTCTTAGGATCGCTTTCCTTTAATGCCAATCTTATAAATTGTGAGATTGTGAGATTGAAGTGCCATAATAATTTACATTTTATTTATCAAGCTAGATTATAATTTATACTTGCTTTTTCATAAAAAAAGAACTGAAGGACCTTACTACGTATATAAAGCAAGCTAAGATAAAATAAGATATCAACCCATTGCGAAGCTTATCTGGAAGTGCTCAATTTATCTCTCTTGAGATATTGTTATGAACATTGCTTCAATCTGACGAGGAGGAAAATTCTTGACGAAATGAAAAATATTGAATTGAGAAATATTTCATTTTATATCTAGTAGATTCAATGTGTAGTCTATGTATAAGGTCTATTGATTTGGCTTTTACCTCACGGCCTATTTGCCTAACTGATTTGGCCGATCTCGTGTCAAAATAGGCAAAGCAAGTACAGTTATGTACAAATAAAAAAGTCCAATTTATTATTTTGTCTCTCTCTGTGGTTTGATGTAGATAAGCCGCATCAGACTGAGCGTTATTTAGATACATAAATACTAAGTTTTGCAAGAATAGTAGAGTTCTTTGTGATAGAGATTGTCCGTGACAGGACACCACTTGACTTCTCAAAAAAAAAAACCTAAGCAATCGTCATAATTATTATTAATACATAACACCCTCTAAGGCATAAAAGTATGGCTGAATACAGTATTCTTTTTTTATAATATTTAAATATCATTAGAAATAAACGATTAAATACGCTATCAGAGACCCATTGCGCTCATAAAATCCTTAAATTGTAATAAAAGAAAAAAATAACAAGGTTGAGAAAGAACGTATCAGTTAATATGTTATTAATTTTATTATTACCAAAGGTAACAAGCAATAAACCAAAAAAAATAATTAGTAACTATATTGGCAGAAAATAGAAAAAAAGAAGTGCAGATTTATACAACGTATAGCTTAAAAGAACGAGCTTACTCCAGTCAGCCACTAGCAAATAAAAGTTACTCTATCCAAGTAAGTAGGTCCAATTGAAGCTGAGCCGTATCCCATCTTCAACATAAATTAGTTCTCTGTTTACTTTGCAAATACGAGTAGACTTTGAGAATGACTTCAAAAGAGACTTGTAAAGATGGTCATTGCCGATTTGACTAATAAATTAATGTTGGTGGTCATTTCTACAAAGTGTCATCTAGTCTCAAAAAAAGCAAAGCTAGTTAAGTTCCATTTTTAAATACCATTCCAAAATAAATCATATTTTTGCAAAACTACAGGACATATTATATTATATTCTCACAGTTTTTACTGTTTTTACTTGACCATTTAAAACATGTAGCGTGTATTTATATATATATATAAATATTTTTTTTATTTTTTTTATTACTAAAGAACTTGGCGCTTCATATTTGTTTTCCCTTTTTTATAAGTATCTACCTATTTTCTTGGCATGAGCCTCACCTAGTTCGATTAGCACCACACTGAAGCTTTATGATGAAGAGGGATAATCAAAAAATCTTGGAACCCAGTCGAGATTGTTGCGCGTTTGGGGCGCGTGGAACTGTTTTTTTACATGTTTTATGGATTTTAAGTGAAGTTTATGGACGGAAAATAAAAAAGACATGCCGTGATGGTAGACATGACGTGGTTTATTCATTTTATATATTAATTGAAAGATTGAGAGTGAGTGTGACTCATAGAAAGTCTGTCTCACAGTCACCCAATCACTCGCTTTCTATATAATACCTACTAGGTTTTGCTGCATGAACAGTCAAATGCAAAATAAATGTGGTCTGCTAAAAAAATTTACTTTTTGAATGATAGTTGTCAGGCTTGTCATCGTCCCAGTTTAAACAGTGTGTCTACATTATTCAAGCTGGAACGTGACAACAACCGAAACCACATCATTTTAATAATAATTAATATTATGTTGTTTCTCTTGAAAGCTCCTCAACAAACAGGTTTGCAGTTACGTATGAGCTAATTGCAACGTGATTTTAGCTCACGCTCACCTACATGATAGGCAGAACCATCGAACTCAACCAGAGTAGGCCGCGTATTAGATAACACTTATAAAATAAGCTTATTTTGTCAGCAAGTATATTGCGATTCATGGCAAGATGCCCAAACTTGGCCTCTATGCCATTAATCCTGCATCTTAACGATTGTTTTCAAGCTTTAAAAGCCATCTGTGGCCTGGTTACCGGAGACTTTAGGCAAGACTTTTGAACTTATAAATATTTTGGTGAATAAACGCAAGATATTTAAATGGATACTTGATTGCATAATTATCTTCTTGGTTGTGTTGATTGTTTATACGGTATCTAATAAACACAAGTTATAACAATACAAAACATGAGTTCGTTTCCAATAAAACTCATGCATGAGCTTCCGTTACTAAATATAGACATTTCGCAAATCAAATAGCACATACATTGCGAACCCACACACACACAGTACACGAGTGCTTGACATTAGTCACATCACAACAGAAAACATTAAACGTATTCGTATACGATTGGTAGCTCTAAAATCCGTCTAGTTAAAGTAAAACTATAGGATTAGATCTTAATTGGTCGTAAAGAACTAACTATAAAACAAGTACACGTACGTACTAAAATAGTATATTCTGAAAACATCACTGCTCTCTGCGAACTGAGGATGGTTGCACCGGGCACCATACCTCAAAATAAAAGGTGTGGTGAGTAATTACGATTTTTGCAAGAATAAAAAAAGCGACTGCTAATAGAGTAGTAGAATTACACATTTAGGATTTTTTTTTTAATAAAATATGCTATATTTAAAAAAGTTTTTTTCTACTCAAAAAATACCCGTTTAAAAAAATATGTTGTTGCAAAACGCATGTAGGTACACTAATTGTACACATATTTTTCACATTCTTCCATACCAATCATATAAAGTGGAATGATTTGTATTTTTGTATTTTTGTTTGTTACGAATAAACTCAAAAACGAATGGTGCGATTTTAAAAATTATTTCACCATTAGAATGCTACATTATCTCTGAGCAACATAGGCTATATTTATTAATAGCGACCTGCTCCGGCTTCGCACGGACGCGGTTTCATTGCACGCGCGCGAAGCTGAGACGGACTTCTAGTTTAATCATCTTTTGATGATCAACAGACCCTGAAGTCTCATGTCATCTTGCTAAAATACCAGATGGATTAAAAAAACTATATTTTATATTATATCTGAGTAGCTCATTTCAAAGCTACGAGCTCGCATGCACACACGCTAATCAACAAACAAACAAACAAACACACAGTAGCTTTAAGCTTATAGCACCCCTCTTTTTAGTTGAGATTTAAAAACAGTACGAACAGTAACACAGTCTAACAGTTTCAGTGAGTTTAAATTGTATTTCAACGCTTGAAACATAGGTATACCTACGTATTGCGTTTTTCAATTAAAAAACTTTTAGTGCATTCGATTTTGCCAGATACATAGCTCTAGCAGTATTCGGATAGGACACAGTTAATAAGGTTTATTTATTATGTTATTGGACAATGCGTATGCGTAATAATAATTTTATATATTTTATCGACATGCTAGAGCTATTATGAATGAATGAATGAATGAATGAAATGAATGAAATATTTATTTGACACGACACAACACGTATTCTACAAAAGAGAAAAAGAAATAATGGCATTATCATTATCATATCAGCCAATAAGCCTTTGCTGGAAATAAGGCTCCCCCAAAAAGTGCCATAGCGACTGATCTTACCTTCATCATTCACCGACTTTTTTTCTTGCGACCGCTCTTATATTATTATAGGTGTTGCCCGCGACTTCATTTTCGGGGAACTAGGAACTGTCTTTTTTTTTCGGATAAAAAGTATCTAAACTTTGTTCTATTCCCGGTCATTATTTATCTATGTTTTAAATTTCTGTCAAATTAGTTGAGTGGTTGGCGAGTTATAGAGGAACAAACATCCACTAACACACACATACTCACTACTAAAGTGGCAGCCAAGTGTACCGTACCTACTACCAAAGATTTCTCATGTATATAGTCAAAGCGTACTACATTATTGTAAGGCAGTTGATTTATATTCTCGAAATAAAAATATCCGTAAAATATTGGAATGTTGTACGCAGTGCTAATGTTTACGGCATGGAGGCATATCACGCATAATTATATAATAAAATTCTGTTATTATGCAATGCCATTCAATAGAGCAAAAAATTCCGAATCCAACGAATATTATAACGGACTCATTTTGGCCAAAATGTCACTTACGTTTTTTTTGACATGCATCACACAAAGTTGACACCTCGGCATCGACATGCTGAGATGTTAACTTTTTTTTTACTGTAAAGTGGTAGTACCAACTACTAACCAACCGTACAGTTCACTTGATGGTAGGCCATTACCGTAGTCTATTTGCGCTTTTGTTGCTACCCTGAGACGTAGATCTAAAGTCTCATGTGCCTGTAAATTCACCGAAAACTAAAACAATATCCCTAAGTAGGTATACCTATTTCTGCCGCCAAGCAGTAATGCTCCAATGAGAGCTTATGAGCATAGCTAGTAGCGAGCTTTATCACAATGAACTCTACGCCTCCTTATTTTATTTATGTCTTGGTTTCAGAAGCCGTGACAATATAATCTCTTTAAACACGGGTGTCGCAATGGGGCTAAATGACAAACTTACAAGCTAAAGATGTACCTACCCTTTCTATCCACCTGCCTTTAGTTACCAACTAACCAACTTTATTAAGGCTGAAAAAGGTATAGCTAAAAATGCATAGGAATACAGGTTATTAACATTGATAAAAAGCTTGATAGCAAAAAAAGTAACACAGTAAAAAGTAGAAAACAATATCTAGGCTAGGTACCTGAAGGTAATAAGGCCATCAAACTTTTACGATGCTTTGAAGAGCATTGCATCATAACTTCGAAGAAGAAAACAAAAGGGAAGGGTAAACTTAAGCTATAAAGTGACGTGCAACTAGTGGGAAGAAATAGCTTGACTAAGTGGTCTTACAAAGATTGATAAAATGCATAGGCGATAGTAGGCATCATAAAAAAACTGGTCAACCTTGACTGTCTCAAACACAAATTCGTCACTTTTCATCAAACCTTTTGTAACTTGCACTAATGCTAGGAAGTTAGTTATTTTGCATGCCATTTTGAATGCATGATTGAAAAAACCTCCAAAAACTTTTTTTATCAGTTTGGTCATGTTTGGTCAGAACGTTTGAACGTCCCGACCAAACATTCTCAAAAAAAAACATTTAAAAAATCATAGCTCGAAAAATACATCTTACCTCAAGGTGGCAACCCGCGAGTGATACCTCTGGTATTGCTAGCTTCCATAGGCTGCGGTAACCGCTTACCATCTTGTGGGCCGTACGCTTGGTTGCCACTTCAGTTGTATAAAAAAAAAAAAAAAAAAATACAATAAATCCGGAAATATAGTACACCCCATGTACTATATTTCCGGATTTATTGTATTTTTCGGATACCCCTGAAATGAAAACCTAATGAGGTTTTCGATTCGAGATTTCTAAAAAAAGTAGTTCCGATTGCTTTGACAGATGGCGCTAGCTGCCCTACTGCCATACTGTGAATGGTTATCAAAACAAGAAAAAAGTTGGTAACTCCTTTTTTGTTTCGTCTCGTGTCAAGCGAATTTTTTTCTTTTCGTTTGTATTTGATTTAATCTCCAGTACGACCAAAGATAATGTACTACGTACTACTTTGCCACCAACTAGAGGTATGACAGACAGTGACAGCAGGAGCAACCAATGTTGAATTCCCTATACATTCACCATAGCTCGCCAAACGGAGTGCTTACATTTTCTTGGGCTCGCCAGTTGAGCTACCGCCATCTAAATAGACAGCTTTTTTTAAAATAATTTGAGACGGTTTTCGTTTTCTCATTTTTCTTTGATGTCAGCAGGTGACAAGACAATCAAGGCACCCACCTGATGTTAAGCACCACGCCTGACTATTACAGATGCAGTGCCACCCAAAGCTTAATTTTTTTAAGTGTTTGCGTAGCACTGCGCTGCGCTTATCACCCCGACATTGTTGTTATGTCTCTTTGGCCCAGTAATTTCACTTGCTACAGTGCACTTCAAATCTTAGTAAACACAGTAATGTCAGTAATGTAACAGGTCACAGAGTAGGTATCTAGTGCCATCTTTCTAAATTATTATGTATTAAAATGAAATGAAAAACTTACCTTTCCCCTCCAACCTTTTTTGCAGTTCATAGTACTTGACGTTATACATAGATGGCACTGTGAAAATAACTGGAGGAGAAATTCTTTTAATTAGGTACTTACATAATATTACTATAAGTACAGTTGTGTTTATGTAAGTATATTTTTGTGCACAGGATGGATCAGATGAATACACAGAATACAAGCTCTGCTCTGTCTGAGTCCACGAACAAATGTTCGTAGGTCTATTTTTTATATATCTTTTTTACTTTTTAGTGCAGCTGCACCAGGAAACGGGTGTTCCTGTAAATAGGTAGGTACTAAAGGTAACCGTTATTAAAGTTCTAACACAGAATAACATAATATTTTTTTCGCCTACCTACCATCATTAAAGTCAAAGACACCTGTCCAAATCGTCACTTGTGACTCAACACAACTCAAAACAAACAAAAACCGACTTCAAAATAAATAAATGTTTTGTTTGTTCGTAGGTTTCGGCAGATTGTGGTGATACGAGGCGATCGATATTTGACATGTTATTATGATTTATTCAAAAAGTGAAAGGAACCGATTTCGATAAACTAAAGAGACCACTTCTAAAGTATTACCTATCCTATCAAACAATAAAAAATCATCAAGATCAATTTATAATTATATTGGCGATGAAATCGCGTAACAAACATACAAAAAATATAGACAGAGATTCTCTTGTATACAGGGCATTTCATTATTAGTGTTCCCTTTCAAGGTACCCTTTTTCTTGATTATTATGCACGGGATTATGTATGGGGAACCTATATTTTTTCACGTTTCGTCAACTCACACCATTCGTTGTAAAATATTCGGTGTGAAATAATGACGAACGACCTACGATTTATTACTATCCTACAGTTTAACAACGCAACCTTTGTCAATTTATGTAAGTTAGTATCAAAACCAAAAGTAGATGGTTCCTATCCTTTTAATAAATACCTGGGATGAAATAACGTGGAGAGGTATAAAACAATATAAAACAAAGTTTACGGTCCTTACCTGCAGAGGGTTTACGTTAGGGATTTTGTTTGTCCTTTGTTCAAGATATAGGTTTCAACAATATTATTAAAAAGAAAATAACTTTTCCGAAGTAAAGTTGGCCATTAAGTAAGTATTTGGTAAGTAGGTACCTACTTAATTTGTTCTGTATATTTTATTTATTTTCATTAAAAACCTTTATAATAATGCTACTTTTATTTTTACCTAAGAAGTAAACTTGTAGGCAAAGAATTCAGAAATATGTAAAGTCAAAGCTTGTTGGTACCTCTACCCAGGTTGGGAAGTAGACCAGCCTAAGTAACTTTCTTCAATAACTTATTGTAGATTTGTAGGTGTATGTAGGGCCCGCTTAACACAGTTTTCCATAATCTTTTTTTTTTATAAATGGTAGTCAAGCGTTTGGCCGCTATCCCACCTGCTGTTAAGTGTCGATGCGGCCTAAGATGGAGCACGCTTGGCTAGAATATACCTGTTCACGCTTGTTTTGAATATTCCTAAATTGTAATGTTCTGGAAAGACTGACGCTGGCAACGAGTTCCACTCCTTGGCAGTGCGAATGATGAATGTATAGAATCCAACCGTTTCGTACGAATTGGTGGAATCTCTACAGTGTAAGGGTGGCGTCTTTCCGATTTCCTAGTTGTCCGCTAGTGGAAAGGAGAAGAGGGGATGAAGTTGTGTAATTTCTGTGCGCACTCACCGAAGTGTAATCTGTACAAAACTGATAGGCAGGCAATTCTTCGTCGATGCTCGGGACTACACAACTTAGAATCGAACAACGAGTTATTATTGCCAATAAGTCTTTTAGCACGCCGGCGCCGTTCTATAGAATCTAAGGCCTCTAACTGATACTTGGCAGATCCGTCCCAAATTTGGCAGCAGTACTCCATGCAGGTAAAGAGTTAGAAGCTTTTCAGGCGGTACTGCCTAACCTTGGTTAAGATGCCAAGTTTTTTAGCAGCAGTTTTGACCTTAGATTTAATATACGAGCCAAAGTTTAGGTTAGATGCACAGTTCGACACCCAAAAGATCTAGATGGTCAGATATTGTTACAGACACACCTCGGAAAGTATTTTGTACCTTATACTTATGTTTGTATTCACGTGCATGGGCATAGATAATAATATTATTATTAAGAGTAGTATAGTTCTCTGTGAATTAATGAATTAAGAGTAGTATAGTGCTCGTCCGGGGAAGGACTACCACCATACCTATTTCTGCCGCAAAGCAGTAATGCTCGCATTGCTGTGTTCCGGTGTGAAGGGTATGGTTACTGGTAAAATTACTGACACATGAGGCTTTCGATCTTAGCCTCAAGGTGGCAACCCGCGAGTGATACCTCTGGTATTGCAAGCGTCCATAGGCTGCGGTAACCGCTTACCATCTTTTAGCCACTTCAGTTGTATAAAAAAAATATATACATATATTTGTCGACAGTGGACGTGCATCAACGACATCCAGCCGCTGGACCCCTATAGGTCAATGTCAATAAAAAAGACGATCATAGATTTTAAGGACAGTTATTATTCATGTCATCATGGCCCTATATAGTAATGAACGTACTTCAACGATTTATTTTAATTCTCAAGTTTTTGAGATATGAAGGCTTACTTTCAACTTAGGGATCATAACTTGCGCATACTTCGGCGCGTTTTTACAGTTTTATCATAATACTTATAGCTGTCAAATAAATATTCTACAAATAAAGTAGGTATGTAAATCACAAACTCGGAAATTTTTAAGAGAAAGTTTGGATATAAAAGAGGAAATGGTCAGTAATTTTTAAGGTAAAGTTTGCAAGTCAAAGGTCGTTAAACTAAGTTTCCTGAGGTGTACTCAGGTCGTATTTTATCTTAAGGTTAAAAAATATAATACATAATAAATTCTTTATTTCCACACTAGTCTAAACTAAAGATAAATAAAGTAAGATTTTATAATTTTAACGTAAAGTCACAATAAACCGCCTCTGGCGATATTATAAGCCTCCTCCAAAGATTGCTAAGCGTCCCTTTCTTTAATGCACTTCTTGACCTTAGTTTTGCGGCCACATGGATTTTCATCGTTTCACCTTTAAATGGTCTTCCTCTTTTTCATTTTATATTTAGGTGTATCCAGTTCGTAAAAATATAAGCCAATCTATTTATTTTTATTCGTTTACGTGTCCTGCTTATTTCCACTTTAATCCCATTATTATTTTCACTTCATCTTTGATTTTTGTTTCGCCGACAAAAACAAAAACTCGTCGAAAGACTCTGAATTTCCCAAAGAGGAAAACACACACATCCCTAGCACACATCTCTCGTAAACATCCCTCGCAACGCATCCGTAGCACACATCCCTCGCAACGCATCGTTAGGAAAATGAAGTGATTCTATTGAATCACTTGAATCACTTCATTTTCTTAGCCTCGCTCTGCTTCAGCTTTAGTGGAAACGGCTCCGCAGAGCGAGGTTATTATACATGCTAAACAAAAAGAAAATGTGTGCTACGGATGCGTTGCATTGCGAGGGATGTGTGCTAGGGATTACGCTAGGGATGTGTGCGAAAGATGTGTTGCGAGGAAAGTCTCACCCCGCGCGCATAAATAAACGAGCCTGCTACACAACACAATATCGCTTATCTGCGCACAGTTTCACAGCCTTGCTACAAATCCTCGCACCGCTCATCCACGCACCGTTTCACAGCCTCGCTCACATCCTCGCACCGCTTATCCGTTCAACGTTTTACAGCATTGCTACACATGCTTGCACCGCTCAGCTTCCTCGCACATCTCTGGTGGAAACGCAGTCTTATGGTCAAAAAGTACTTAGTACCTACTACCTACCTATAAAAAACCTGCACAGTACAGCATAGACTTTGCACAATGAATGAAAAACTTTTAACTTTGCTCTATTTAAGAAAACATGTTTCAGAGAAGAGAGAGGTGACTTGAACTTTAAACTAGGTAGGTACTATTGCAATAAAATATCGTGCATATGCAGCAGTTACGTCATAACTTAAAACTATTCAACGACAATGAAACCCAGACCTCTTCAAAACTAGTATTTAAAGGAAATGAAACAAACTCGTCTCGGTAGTGAACGAGGACCACTTTCCTCGGCCGCAAACCGTTTATAGCGCGCTCCAATTTAGGAGGCTCCAACTATTTCTAACCGCATGCCATTACGAGGTCTTTCGTTTTTAGCAGTGTTACACTGAGGTTGTGGTAACGAGTAATGCAGGTACTGTGCTACAGCGAAATGGCATTTTCAAATGTAATCAGAAGGAAGACGGCATGACAAGGTCCATAATTGTTGACTGTGGTTATTTGAGTGTGGACGTCGAAGATGGGAATCAAGTGAGATATTTTTTATAAGATAATGCATTACAACTTTTTTGATATCATTTTAAAATAACATTTTTATTAATTTCTTAATTTTTCATGAACTTCTCAGCTCACACAATGTTTTTGTATATTCTTCGAACCATTTTCTAGACAAGTAAATACATACTTATATACTGACTCCATTGTACTCCACATGTACCAAGGATCGCATCTAATATAAAAAAAAAAAAAAAAAATGATATTCTATGAATCCTAATACTACTTATTTATAACATACTATAACACAAAAGTACCGATTAAAGCCACAAATGTGCAAATATATCATTTAAATTCATGACAAGATATCGGTTAAGAATCCAATAAGTCACACAAATGGGATAAAATGTATCGATGAGGTCCTAAAAAGAGAGATTTGTTCGGCGAAAGCCAATTTCGAAATGTAGCCAATATAATTTAAGTTCTAGCTTTCTAAAAATACATCGACCTTATCACCTTACTCAATAAATGCTAATTAAAAATTAACAATAAATATAAAAAATCAGAACAAGCTTATTAGCTTATTTTACTAGAATAGCTAGAGTTGTACCTTAATACTTTGAATTTATTATTTGCTTATTGGTTTTTTTTTCCAGCAAGTTTTTTCAATTGATATTTGATACCCAATATTGTATGTAGGAAAGCATAAAAAACTTAGTCCGCCATATTTGATTTAGAATAACGTCACTTTATTTTTCGTGTTACTTTCAGAATGGACATAATGACTCTCAGCAAGCTCTTTCATTTGAGGCTTTTCGTGCATTAAAAATACTTAACTAGTCTGCCATCTTGGGTGGTCCGTTGGATTTAGAGTGACGTCACATAGCTAACTATGTATTGTCATTCAAACTCCCCACGTCACGTGTTTATACACAGAACATATTTCAGCTCTAACGGTTGAAGATTTACTGCTTCAAAAAAAAAATACTCTAGTTTGAAGTTTAAATAATATTTTTAAATACTTAATATTGTTAGGTACACCTGTCTAATATGATTTTATTAAACAAAATAAAATATGTACCTAATAACATTACATTACAAAATATACAAAATACATATGAAACAGTTGAGCCATCTAAAGACCGTTACAAACGACCTTAGATAGCTCAACTGATCCAAATCACTACCAGAAGGAAGCGTTCCCAACATGCTGGCATTGTTTAACATTCCCTGTTTAACCAAATGAAATGGAAAACTTTAAATAGGTGCATATTTTAACAATACCTAACCAATACTTGTTTACTTACTACTTAGTTAAAACCCAACGGGCGGGTGTTATATTGTGGCAAACTTTTCCAATTTGTGGATAACTTGCATTGCGTTGTCCTACGAGACTGTAGAGCTGGGTATTGTTTTGAAATGCGTTCCAGTTGTAAATAACTGCACTACAATCTAAAGTATAAAATTTTAATAAAGAGTTTGATTGCAAAGACAAGACTCGAAACTACCTTTTTGGAAACAAAACAGGAAGTAAAAATAAGTATTTTATTTCATTTCATTTATTTATTGCTTCAGTTCATTCATTTATGTACATTGAATAATTCGTATTTTTAGGTCTTGTAATACGTTAGTGGTACTGCCCTCCTAATTTAGACAACCAGAGTAACTACAGAGTATTAGAGTTTCGAGATTTTCGCGCCTAAAGTTTTTTTCTTATAAAGTGACCACTGTCGCAGTTAGTAGAAATATTTAATTTTGATCATTTTAGTGTATAGCCGAGATGATTCTAGACATAATGATTATTATATTGTCGTGCTTGATAGCGTTATTACTTTTTAATTAATTTTAGCATTCAATATTTACCTTTAAAGTTATCTGTGTTTTATTTTATTTCATTTATTTATTGCGTCATGTTCATTCATTTTTATTGAATAGTTAGTTAGTATATTTAGGTCTTGTAATACGTTAGTCGTAAGTATGTACATGTGCACTGTAAGGGCGCGTTGCAGAATATTTTAAGTTCGATGTAATAATTTACTATAACTGAATATGTTCTAAAATGATTAGATAACATTTTATCACAAAATATTGCAAATACTATCTGTTACTGGTCTGACAAGAAATCTTCCTCGAAGAGTAGTAAAGTTCATTGTGATAGAGCTCGTCCGGGGAAGAACACCCACCATACCTATTTCTGCCGCCAAGCAGGAATGCTCGCATTGCTGTGTTCCTGTCCGGTTTGAAGGGTATGGTTTCCGGTGAAATTACAGACACATGAGACTTTTCATCTAACGTCTCAGGGTGGTAACACGCAAGTGATATCTATGAGGTTTCAAGCGTACGATAACCGCTTACCATCAAGTGGGCCGTACTCTTGGTTGACACTTTAGTGGTATAAAAAAAAGTCTCGATCGGTGCGTAACTTTGCGTTCATGATTACAGGCTTATAATCTTACTCGCGTTGCTGGTAGGCGTGCTGTACTCTCTACATCTACTTGTCAAGGACTACCAAGCTCTAACAGCTCCGAAACTTCTCAGGTTTCTATTCAAGAGAGACGTGAGTTCGCAATATAATTTGGTAAGATGACTACCCACCTAAGCTTAAATAAGTACCTACCTACTTTACTTTACTTAAAATAAGTACCTACCTACTTGTTACTTATAGTTGCTTACCATGGTTTATCAAAACTCTGCCTTTTACAAAAAACAGGCACGATAACATATTTCAGTTTTTGCTCATTATTCTTTCACAAGGATTCAATTCAGGAATTCAGGATTATAAAATATATTTTATCAAAAATATTTTTTTGTTTTTAACTAAAAAGTAGAGATTTAAATTATGAACTAGCTGACCCGCGCGGTTTTACACGCGTTATTTTTCTTTCGTTTGAACGGCTGCTTTTTCTAGGCTGGGGGGTAATTTGTGCTATAAGTAACGCTAGCACAGAGACGCTAGTCATCTCTTTTTTGACAGCCCAAAGCTTGAACAAAGTGATGCAAAGTCTAGCCCTACTTTGTTTTATATACGAACATACACTGCAAAAACATAGGTAGGTAGGTATGTACCTACCTACCTATGTTTTTTGCAGTATATGTTTGTCATAAATAAAAGTATTATCTTTCTTTCTTTCTAAAAATTGACAGTCAGTGATAAAAAGTCATGAAATATGAATTGTGGCAAAAAATTGGAATGACTTCAAGAATTAAATTAATTAATTCCAACAAATATTTACAATCAATAAATTTTTTTGTAGATTGCAGTTTCATTTTACACACTGTCGAGCGCAACAATGCATATCTTGCGTTATTACAGATAGAAAAACCATTCGTATAAAGTCCTAGAAGAATGTAGAATAATTCACTTTTCTTTAGTATTTTGTTGGTACAAATGGAGCTTATATTTTGATAAATATAATTTTAAAAAGCTGATCATTAAATAATTACAGAAACCAGTCATAAGATGGAAAGCAATACTAAGGTACGACCCCGTGAATTGCGCGCGCTACCTGTATTGTGATTTGGGGGCGCGACCCGCCGACAATGCCATCCGTCGGGGCTTCTCGTTTATGTTGACGTAAGTATTGCATTAAATATTTATTGCGGCTAAAAACCACAGCCCCTCAATAAAAAGTTTAAAACAAAAGGTTTCCCTCGACTCGTTAAAATATGATTTCGCATTTATAAAAATAAATAGTAGATAATAATAATATATGTATTTATTATGAATTACATTACATTAAATGGATTATTCCCATGAGCATATGATCAGATTTTGATTGCATCTAATCATATTGAATGCATTAGAGAATTTTCTAAACGCTTTAAAAAGCTTTAGAAACATAGTACTACTTACTGAATGTATTTCTAAATATTATCATTATGTGTAACTTTTTTTGTTTACTACTAAAGTGGCAACCAAGCGTACGACCCACGTAAGCGGTTACCGTAGCCTATTCACGCTTGCAACATCAGAAATATCACTTTCGCGTTGCCACCTTGAGACGTAGATCTAAAGTCTCATGTGCTTGTAATTTCAAACACAGCATTGCGAGTATCTATCATAAAGAACTCTACCAAATCACACTAATCAAACTATCACATCTTATTATCACACTAAATTATAAATGCGAAACTTTGGATGTTTGTTCCTCAATAACTCGATAACCACAAAACCGATTTGACTGGAATTTAAACATAGATAATGACCGACGAAATGAGCTAGCAATATAGGTTACTTTTTATCTCGGAAAAAAGTTATCAACACGCAGGAAATAGCAACGCAGCAAATATTCTTTTGCTATTTCCTGCGTGTGTTCGACATCGTTCTAGCCAGCACACAATTTCCGAAGAATACGGAAAAGCATGACTCACAAGTCGTCGCTCAATTTACCTTTTATTATCCCAGGAGTCTATAGACTATTTGCAAACATGAAATGTAATGCAACGTTTTTTTATTCGCGGGTATGCACACTGCCTCTAGACCGTATGCTTGTTTGTCATCTAAAAGGTATCTAAAAAGGCTATTTAGTCAACTCATCCTTCTCTAAACTCATCCTACGGGATATGTTGACTAAATAATTAATAAAATTAATCTTGATTGGTAGATGAGTTGACCAATCTTAAAAAAAGATGAAAAGTAGTGTATTTTTAAGAGTAGTAGAGCTCTCTGTGATAGAGCTCGTCCGGGGAAAAACTACCACCATACCTATTTCTGCCGCCAAGCAGTAATGCTCGCATTGCTGTGATCTGGCGCGAAGGGTATGGTTTCCGGTGAAATTACTGGCACATGAGGCTTTCGATCTTAGCCCCAAGGTGGCAACCCGCGAGTGATACCTCTGGTATTGCAAGCGTCCATAAGCTGCAGTAACCGCTTACCATCTTGTGGGCCGTACGCTGGGTTGCCACTTCAGTTGTCTAAAAAAAAAAAAAAAAAATTGAACTATATCTACACCCATGAACTAAAATGTTTGGGGAAATAAATTACACACCATTGTTTGGTTTTAATGATATAATATCTACGAAGTTATTTACGTGTTAGTAAAGATTTTGTAAAACTAAACAAAAACTTTTGAGTCACGCTCGAGTACAGTTTTGAAATACGAGTGCTAGACTTCTGGAGCCTCCATGACTGCGTGCAGAGTGTATGCTGACCGTCTGAAGATGGAGCTGGCTCATTACATATTCGGTTACAAATAATCTTTTTGCGACCTAACCGGTAAAACAGGTAAACAGACAATATTGTAGGACCACTTCAAGTTACGTTATTACGCAACGCAGTTTCTACTGTTGTATTGTAGTACCTACTCGTATCCAGGTCCAGGTTACGTAGTACTAATATCTGTTCTGTATCCAGATGTTAACTGAGATAAATATTTTAGATCTTTGCAAGCTGGTTTTGCAAGTTTTACCATAAATAAAAACCTACTTTACCTACTCAATTTATTTGCTTTTTTTATTGCAGATTAGAACCACCGAAAGAACACAGAGCCGCTTGGGAAGTCTTCAAGCAAGCTTACCAATTCGGGCAATCACTGCAGCCAAACCAAGCCGAAGATTGCCGTTTAGAATATTCTATGTGCCCATTTCACTCTAGACTATTGTTCGATCTTATTGATCATATGGTGCACGATGATAGCATAGCAAACTATAGGTACTAATTAAGGTTGACGTTAATCTGTTGCCAAGTTTATTCGTCTGTGTCAACCTATAAAAGGTGGGCTCGATTGTAATAATATACCTAATTATCAGAGCACTCAGGGCATTATAATTTACTTTGTGTCCCACTTTGTGGGAAGTTTACCAAAATATCATTTAGGTTAGGAGCTAAATGCCTTTGGTTAGCTATTGATTTTCAGCAAAGTTTTTCAGCTGTACATACAAGTAAGTACAAGCAATTTTCCAGTGTTGTGAATCTTAATGAAACTGAACTTTGATATAGTCACTTTCAGCGGGATCAAACGAGTTTTTCTGAATGTTAACAACCAAGCTCATTGTTATAATTTTAAGTCACACTATATTATTCAGTTAATTACAACAATGCACGATCAAATACTTTAATTGCCATCTTATTGAACAACTATATTTACATTATTGTCTACTGCTACCTGCTATCTACAAAGGTCGACAAAGACCACGCGCTCAATGTGTTTATTTTTTGTTAAAACGTTATGTTTAATTTCATTTGGCATTTAATTACTTTTGGCTATCAGTATCTCATCGCATTACTAAGTAAATAGGTTGGTTATGTAAGCAGGTAGCTACCTTAATTTATTTTAAATTGTCGCTGACAGTGGTTTGATTTTAATTAAGTTTGTTATTTGTTCAGTACTACCTTTAGTTGGATTGCTTAATTTCTTTAATGAGTAACTGGGAAATACAAAGGTAGACCTGCATGATTAGTATCATGCAGGTCTACCTTTGTATTTCCCAGTACTTAATTAAAAACAAACCACTGTCAGCGACAATCACTAGTAGTGCATACCTCAGATTACAGATTACAGAAGTTTTTTTGTTTAAAGTTGAAAATATATAAATATGGTATATTACATCAGGTAAACTACTGACAGTACGGCTACGAAGACATGTAAGTAAAATCATATATTCATAGACTAAAGGATGTGCTGTTTTTTTTGTAATAAATTAATGGAAGTAAACAAGCTGCTAACAGAGTTGGGAGTGATTGATTTTTTTGGAATTTTCTGTTTTATATATATTTTCAAGTAAGTACTGTGTGTGCACATCAGAGGTAATAAACAACCAAGATTATTCTCAATATCTTTGCTTATACAATCAATTTTGCTTTGCGCTTCTTTGCATTTGAAGACAAACAATGTCTGTTATACTTTCCTGAAGTAGCAACATGAAAACAATTCTGAAATTGAACACTAAAATAAAATTACCACGGGTGGTCAACCATCCAAAAGGTGAATTTGCGAAACGTTACCTAACAGGCTTATATAGTCATTCCACAACGCTTATTTATGAACCAGTACGATCTCAAATCCACTTGATGTATTCTTGGTAGATCTCAAATCCACTTGATTTATTATTCTAAGCCTAGAGCCCGTGAAGGGGTCTAGCAGGAAAACTAACTAATGATCGTCTAAGTCTGCCGGTTTCTTCATCCGTGGTCAATTAAGTAACCATTTGTCAAAATAGTTATATGTCACTTTTTTAAGGAAAAAACTAAAAATTGTACGCTCAGTGCCAGTTTTAATCATTAGTTCCGTTGACAAGCAATCAATAAATTATGTACTGTAATACCTTAAATGAGCTTAGCTACCTTAATTCAAACGAAACTGCTAAACAAGCTGTGGGCAAGTGACAAAAACGTACCGCTCGCTCTGTCAAACTCAGAGGTAATTTTATTTTTATTGTTCCGTTATAAGATACCTCCTATACTTAGAAGTTTCTGAACGCCTACGTAGAGATATTATTTGTTTGGACCACAACCTGATAAGTAGATATAATCATACCCCCTAGCTTTTCCAATTCCTGTTTATTCTTCTTCTAAGTGAACGACCACACTTTCTTAATAACGTTGGAGCTAATCTCAAAACAATACTCTGATGAGTCTCCCTATCTACTTCAAACCTTTGACTGTCTCAGGGGCACTTCAGTCAGCGCAAAAGCGAAGAACCCGCTCACGCGTATTTCCATACAAGTTCAAATACAATTCTTAAAGTGTACTCCATAAGGCTCAATATTGCATGCATATATAGGTTTTTCGCACAGTTGGCGTTAGAAAGAATAGGCCTAAGAATTTTAATATCGGTAAAACGAAAGTAAATTCGAATCCAAAGTTGACGTTGTATGTGCCTATCTCCGAAGTCGATCCTGCGCACCGGAAAGTTGCCACACTCAATATCCATCTGAATATAAAGTGGGTCATCCAAATAGATTGAAAAAACTTTCATAGCTCCACATTGACATTCCAAAATAGGAGAAGTAGCAAAAACAAATATTGATACCTATAAGTTTATTGTGTTAACTTAGAGTTACGGACCGCTTTATCATTTTTACAAGAAGTTGACTAGAGCTTTTTTCTTTTTAAAATTGAAGACTACCACCGAGTTTGACGACCGATGATGTGGCGCGGCGGGCGAAGGCACAGAACAGATATTAGTATTACGTAGCGAAAGTCCTGAGACGCAGGAGGTTGCGGGTTCGATTTCCGCCTTGGAACATATATTTGTACGATCTGCAAATATTTGTTCCGGGTGTTCTGGGTATTTTCTATGTAGAATAAAAAAATCTATCTATTTATTAAAAAAAAAAATAGCCGTGGAGTTTATAGTGATCATGACTGTAGCGCTAGAATTCAAAATTTAAGAATAACCCTTAGTTTATTTTTAAGTAAAAAGACCGAGTGCTTTCAAGGAAAGGAAAGAATATTCACATATTTACGACGAGACGGGGAATCCTCTCCGTGAAAGACAAGTTGACATGTAATAACAACCGTGGCATTAGTTCCGGATTTGCAATGTAGGTAATACTCTGTAGCTTTACCACAGATTGACAAGGCAGAAACTTCGTAAATAAAAAAATATAGGTTTGAAAAAGATAACATTAGGACTACAATAAAGAACGTCATTGATTTTGCTATTTTATATAAAAGCGTTTTTATTAAAGTTCTTTTAAAACGATCATTGCATTTTCTAATATTTTATTGGTTAAAAAATGCATTTAGCTTACTCTGACTCTAAATTCAAAATAGTTTATTTCGGAACAGTGTACAAGGCTCATTAGTAACAATTAAAAGAAAACGATGAAAACTGCATAAGTTAAAAAAACTGTGTTGCAGCTAACAACGCCCACCTCCATAATTAAAATTATCCGAGACTACACCGACCACGGTTCTGAATACTTCTTATTTTTTTGTGTTGCCCACGTTTTTGTACCATTTTTTTTTTATGTCAGCAAGTGACAAGACAATCAAGACGCCCACCTGATGTTAAGCACCACACCTGACTATTACAGATGCAGTGCCACCCAAAGCTTAAAGTTTTTAAGTGTTTGCGTGGCACTGCACTGCGCTTATCACCCCGACATTGTTGTTAAGTCTCTTTCGCCCAGTAATTTCACTTGCTACAGTGCCCTTCAAACCTAAACACAGTAGTGCTTGCACACTAGGTACTGCTTGGAGGTAGAATATCTATCCTACCTACAGAGTAATTTTTTTTATAATAAAAATTATAATAATTGCTAATGGCTATCGGGCTGGCTGGCTTACTAGTTGGCTGGCTGTATCATTTTCCCATTGGTTTCTGCCATTTTCCCAATGGTACCATTTTCCAACTGGTACCAATTATCCACTGGTACCTCTTCTCCAACTGGTACCATTAATGGTACTAAGTAAACTTAGTACATACTTTTATTACTTACCGTGATGAATATTTATACTAAGTTTCAAACAAACCGCACGACAAGTTACGAAATTCCCATACAAACTTTAACACCACACCCGGTGTTGGGGGTAGTTCCCATACAGACTTTAACACCCTCTACACCCCGTTTAAAGGGTATAGGTTGAAAATATATTACTGACTTTTAACAAATTTATTGAAGAATGTTACTGCCAAGTTTTAGGATTGTAAATAGGTACCAGAAATACGATTTTTCATTCAAACGTTTTTATTTATTTTTACCCTCTTAAGAGTTGAATTTCAAATAATCCTCCGTTCTTAGTACAACCCTACGTACCAGACGGAAATACCTTACAAATTCCAAGTCTCTACGATCAGCGGTTTAGGCTGTGCGATGTCATCAGTCAATTAGGACAAAGAAAGATTCTTATAATTATGTATGTATGTGTTGATAAGTAGAGCCTTCTAATGTCCCCACTGCTAGGACACTGGCCTACTCTCGAGCGAGAGTGATTGGGATGAATTCATCACGCGGACCCATTCGGCGAATTTGGTCGATGGCACATGTCTTTCGAATTTTTAATTCTTGGACATGTTTGACATGTTTCCTCATGTTTTCCTTCACCGTATGAGAGCACTGGCATTGCGCACATACATTTTTCTGTACTTGGTACTTTCAAAGATTGCTATTTTTACTATACCTACTCTAATTTTGTCGTAGAAGAGCTTACAAAATGGTTAACTCTGACAATACTATGGTAGCAGAGCATTGCTTATTTATGTTAAACTCGCTAAAGTTATGCAAATCTTCCGTTCTGACAAAAGACCAGAACCTACTGTGGATACCCCGTTTATTGTTCCTCAGTCATTCTGTGTTACGTTACGACTACTAACTTTTAAGCGCAAACCACACAAGCTAACTTAGTTTACATAGCTTGGCTTGGATTACGGTGTTACCAATTATATTTACGTTAAGTGACCTAAAATATACAAGGTGTCAGTCGATGCATGCGAATGCAAGGAATAATGACAAGACAATGTCAGCTGCCAATGTTATGCCCGAATACTCCGAATACTCAAACGCTATATAAATATTTTTGAGTCGTTGATTTTCAAAATCGTATGGAGAAACGTCTAAAACGTTAGTAGCTTTTTAGTATTATTTAGGCGTGGGACTATATATTAGCCTAATGTGGTAAACTGCAATCCATAACCTTAATATTTATTCATACCTAATTTACTATTTATTTACCCAAAAAGAGATGGCGAGACGATCTCGACAACTTTAATAGAGCTTGGGTCCAACTGGCTCAAAACCAAGATGACTGGAGAAATCAAGGGGAGGCCTTTGCCCAGCAGTGGGACACAACAGACTAATCGTAATCGTAATCGTAATTTACTAATAAAGCTACAAAAATAACTACTGAGTGCTTTTTTATTCATTACATTTCTTTAGTAAATCCTTTATATGAATACTTAGAGCTTATTTAATTATCCTAGACAACGTACTAGCCACTAGGATGATTAAATACTTATTTTGTATATTTTTATATAGTTATCTAGCGAGATAGAATAAGAATCACAATGAAAACTTTAATTGAACTAACGAGTGTTGTGTAATTCGTAAACGTAGGTAATCATTTTATTTATGAACGCTACAGCTTTTTTGTAACTTCAATACAATATACAATACAATACTTTATTGATAACTAACTATCTGGTGACCGCTACTTCTTTCGCGTGGAACTCGGGAAGCCTTTACATGTTTAAAATTTCAGAAAAATCGGTTCAGTGGATGTCGGGTTAGGTAATATAGGAACAAACATACGTCCTAAACCCAAACAAACCTCAAAAAAAAAGTTATTACGCAAATTCAAACAAACAACTAATAAAACTATTACATTTATAATTTACATGATGTGCCATAGTAAGATAATAAAATAGTTACACCACTTATTACTGTAGTCAAATATTTGCAGATGATGCAACTCAATGACTGAATGTCTCACAGTGGAAATCAAACTCAGAACCTCAAATATAGGCATTCGACTACTGCGCCACGTTTAAGAGTAGTAGAGTTCTCTGTGATAGAGCTCGTCCGGGGAAGGACTACCACCATACCTATTTCTGCCGCCAAGCAGTAATGCTTGAATTGCTGTGTTCCGGTGTGAAGGGTATGGTTTCCGGTGAAATTACTGGCACATGAGGCTTTCGATTTTAGCCTCAAGGTGGCAACCCGCGAGTGATACCTCTGGTATTGCAAGCGTCCATAGGCTGCGGTAACCGCTTACCATATTGTGGGCCGTACGCTTGGTTGCCACTTCAGTTGTATAAAAAAAAAAAACTTGACTGAGGTCGTCGTTAGTAAGTTTTTTGCTGACTGTACATACGCACCTTCGCTCTTGCCAGCTTGAAATTTGTTAGAGCTTGAGTCACGTATAATCGAAACAAAACAATATTCTGAAACCTACATACATTGCTACATATATACTCTATAAATGAAGCGTGAAGCTCAAATTGAGTCTCTCAAATTGAGACTTTTTCTGCTCCATTTCACTTGTTCACTATTTACGCAATCGATGTCTCGATTGCCATTTCTTTTGTTCTTTTAACCTCGGGGAAACATGGCGTTAGGTACAGGAAATATTTATTTTTGATTGTGTTAAGATTTATATACCCATCTAAAGCTCGCAGTACACACTTGGCCATGGGTTGACCAAAGTGCTGTGCCAATATTGGGCCAGCGTTCATAGATTAAGTTAGTGACCTTGGCTACCTTAATGTAGCTGGCGGCCAATACTTAACGATATTTTGTTATACATTTTTGTAATTTGCTACGTTTGACTTTTTTTTTCTTACTACAATATTTTAATGATACTTAGCATCACATCAATACAATATATATTTTTTATTTTAATTATAATTGATTTTACATTCTCTAGTATTCTAATAACTAAATTAATTGGTGTCAGCAAAATACCAGCGTCTAGTATTCTAGTGGACATAATGCTGAGTCGAGGCCCTTTTGCTGCTGTAGCACACATTTTATATGAACTGTCTTATTGTTATTTTATTTATTTATTAATTATTGCAGAAACTTATTATTAAGTATCATAAATAATATTATCTATTTTATTTTTATCTCTCTGTCTAATGGATTTATGTAGTAAATAAATGAATGTCTATGTCTTGTGGGCTAATGTAATAAAAAAATGAATGTCTATGTCTATGATCTTGGTGCGCTCTACCAACAGTGTTCACACCATTGGTGTCCAATTCTGTTTATTTCTTTTCTTGTTTAGGCTTTTTTTTATACAACTGAAGTGGCAACCAAGCGTATGGCCCACAAGATGGTAAGCGGTTACCGCAGCCTATGAACGCTTGCAATACCAGAGGTATCACTCGCGGGTTGCCACCTTGAGGCTAAGATCGAAAGCCTCATGTGTCAGTAATTTCACCGGAAACCATACCCTTCGCACCGGAACACAGCAATGCGAGCATTACTGCTTGGCGGCAGAAATAGGTATGGTGGTAGTCCTTCCCCGGACGAGCTCTATTACAGAGAACTCTACTACTCTTAAATGGTATGTAGAGCACCTCTCCCAATAAAACTTTATTAGGGCAAATAAACTTTATTAGAACTCGTGTTCAGGCCTTTCCTTAACTTGCTAATCTCATTTCTTATCTGTAGTTCAATCAATGATTAGCGAGAGTGTTCAAGTAGCTCACATCGGAGCACAGATGTGAAATTACTTCTTAGTTTTATTATGCACGTACTTTAGTAAGCAGGTATATTTACTATGTACTTCGGGAAATAAATAGAACTGTTCCTAAAAAAAGAATAAGCAAAGATATTCTTAAATAAACAATTGAATTTATAACAAGTATTGAAACCCAAGCCGGGCCGGCTGGGCAGTGCAATGTTATTTTAGTCGCAAATGCTTGTATTATCAATTGGTTCAGAGTAAAGTATTCTAAAGTCTTTGTAACTATATAGTTTGGTACTAAAAAACAACTCTCGAAGCCACCCTAAAAAAGACAATTTGAACAAATAACACTCAATATAATTATAGTAGTAAATACTGACAGACATTTTACACTAAAACACCTAGCCCCAAACATGGGCGCCGGCAGCTCGGTGCAAGGTGCCTGGAAATAAAATACATACAATGTTTTTCTTTGTTACGCGCTTTAACAAGATCAACACTCAACATTTCTCGCAGCTCGCTACGCTCGCCGTTATACGTCTGGTAAGGACTTCCTAGCGTAAATTAAATTAAAAAGAATCAATACTTAACCGCCTTTGTGTTGTATGTATTATTCTATTCGTTTGTTCGTATGAGTCAGTGGCCAACTCTGGTGACAGAGTTTCTAGGCCGCCCGAAGGGCAAAATTATTGTATAAATTATAAATTATTATATATAATATTCTATTTTACAAACTTAATATAACATTAGATGCATATGCACCTCCCTGAAATGAATCCTGGCGGCGCCCATGGCCCCAAATTAAGCAAAGCGTGTATAAGGGCGGTCTTATCGCTACATAAAAAATCTCTTCCAGGTGCTTTGTTTGTTCGTAGCTTCCAGGCAACCTTTTGATGGATAGGAGCCTCATTATACAAAAGATTTGGTCGGGGCGCACTAGATAAAAAAATATTTTAAAAGAAATTATATAATAATATATAATAGGTATATTAATAATAGACCTAATAATAATAGGTCTATTAATAATAGGCCTATTACTTAAATGCTTAGTTTTACAAAAGTACTAGCACATTTTTAGTTCAGACAAAAAAACTTAAACTTAACATAAACTTAAATCCGCAAGTCTACATTAACACATAAAGGCGAATAATTAAACTTTTAAAAGTGAGCAATTTACTGCACTATAAAGAGCTATCGGCTCATGACGACGAATATCCTCACATTTTTACCTTATGAGATCAAGATATATTTATACCATTAAATAAATAGATATACGTAAACTACGTTTTCCAAATTTTACTACGTTATACAAAAATTTTGCCACTTTTCACCCTAAAACGAGCTACAAAAGACCGTGCGAAAAACAGTCTTTTCTTATAAGTCAAAGCCGGCATTTTCAGGCCAGTGCCTTAAGCTTTGTTGGTTGTTAATACATAGCACAACTTGACAGGAAACTGTATTCTCTTTAACTGGAAAGGATAATCTCAGGTGTATTTTAAAACCATCGTTCTGACCCCTGACTTGAAGGAATAATTTTGTTGGAGTTTTAGGAAGAAAAACGATTCCTATTCGAGCTCACGCAGTAATAACAGTTGTTTCCAGACCATTTTTATGTAGTGCCTTTAATAATTTTCCGTTGCACAATCTAAGCGAGTGAAGATTTTTAATCAAAATTACCCGGTTAAAAGGTCCCATACAAACTTTGACAACCCGTTTAACCCTTTTTACTAACGTTTTTTAGGGGGTTAATTTGAAAAAAAAACCGGAAACACGTGCACAATTATTTTAAATATTAAGTAGGTAATCAAAATTTCAAGAGAGTCGCATGACGCGTTAGTTCCATACAAACGTTTTCACCTCTTTCCACCCTTGTAGGGATTCAAATTTCATCAATCAATTTCAAAAAATATCGTCTTAGTTATAAACTCCGGCAATGATGAATCAGTCAGTCAGTCAATTTTTTTTGATCTAGATTGATATAAATACAATATAAATACACACTTTGCTTAGAATACCCACTCAAATTATAAAGGTCAAAATGTTCTAAAATTAAGTAACGTAAGGACCAAACTTTATTTAGAGTGACTTACTTTGGTTTTCAACCAACGAAATTATATTAAAATTATATTACCTTATTGATAAAAAAAACCTTAAGTCTTTTGTTGTTAAAAAATGTCCCTTAATTCTCAGGAATTCCAGACGGATAGAGCGAAAATTCCGAATCCAGCGATATAATTAACTAATTTTTCCCATAAGTTAATTGATACTTTTGGTATCGATATACTTAAATAGATATAGATCACTTCCAACATTCACAAATAGCCCATATTAAAACAAACAACTCAAGTTACTCATGTTATATCGCTTTGACGTCGATGCGGCTAATAATAACTAATAGATATCTATAACAAATAATTATTTTCAGCGTACTGAAGAATACTTGACGCGCCCTTCCACTTTTCTCTATCTTTACAGATCTGAAACTTATTATCTATCTTTGATTCGCTCTCAGCTCGATTACGCTGTGCCCATCTGGAATCCATTTTACAGTAAATACATTGTAGCACTTGAAACCGTGCAAAAGAAATGTTTTCAAAGACATTTATTATTATGAACAACTTCTTGAAGAATATGAACTCTAGATACTCAAACAAAGACGTAGACAACTCGAAACAACCTTACTTTATGACCTTTGCCAATTATGGTATTATTATGATACAATCGTATCTTAATAAATACAATTGTATCATAACAATACTCTCATTAACAAATTATGTTATAGAATTTGTGTATTCCTGATGTCCCCATGATTTTGTCCCCATTAATGGGGACAGTGGGAAGTCAAAAAATAACTTCCCGTTGTCCCCATTACGCTTTATCTTCATTGGGGACAGTGACACGTTACTTTTAACCGTGCCACTGTCCCCATTGACATTTATCTGAATTGGAACAGATTTAATTTCGCATAAAAATAAAACTGAATAGATACATAGAACGCACTGCCGCAACCCTTGTTGCCTGTTTGCAACAACTCGATGCCGCACCAATGCTGGTAAGCGATCCCCTTTGTACCTACCGCCTAGTTCACTCCTGACATTGGGGTAATGCGTCCTAGCCTAGCACCTTTGAGTGAGATTCTTAATAAGGTTTTAGTATCACCCACTTTTAATAAGCTTAATTTAATACTTTATAATAATTACAATTATTACCATATTTTGTTTACTTATTTAGACAAAATTATCATTGTGTTACTGTTTGTTTACCCAAAATAAACAAAACAAAAAAACTATGTAGAGAGCACAAATAGATACTAATGGAGAAGAGCTTTTAAATAGCTTCGAAACGTCAGCATAAATGACCAATTCAAGTGGTAAATAGCCGGTAATAAATTAAATAGATACTCGTACAAAACCTATTAACATATAATATTCTATTAAAAAACGTCACATACTTTAGTACATTTTAAAGAATTTTAATTGTATTGTTAATTCGACTTGTTCCGGTCAAAGTAGTTGTTTATAAAAGCTGCCAACTGCACCATTATTTTGTATTATTAGCTACAATAGTTACTATTTTTAAGATGATCCAAAGGGTCATTAGTCAATCAGGACAAAGATTCATAAAATATGTACCTATTGATTAATAAAATGTATGAAGCAATCGCCCCGCAATCACCTCATGCAAGGTTTGTGTACGTAAACGGTACCATTGTATGTGTGAGTGTCATGGTTACCACCCAAATAAAGCAAGAGCGAGATAGCACACTTTCGCTCGTGCTGGCATACGCGCGCTTGGACCTACACAATGTTTATTGTGTTGAGTTTCATAAAACGGTAACACTAGAGGTCCGCCATGACAGCTATTAGCCAATGATCGTGACGCATCTTGACTTTGACAGCACCTAATAACCCAGTTGTTCGTTAAACCCGCCATGTTGTTTAGCATTGTGTTGCACTCCCTAAACAAAGATAAACTTACTTTAGATTATGAAAGAAGCCAACATAAAATCAATAAACAGTGATAAATCGTTTCTTTAATGATTATCTAATTATCTAGACCCCTACAAAAGACCAGGGCCCGGCTCCATACTACGTGAAACAACTCATATAAAGCGCTAAATTCTGTCGTTGTTATTGCCGCTCGTTAGTAGAATTAGAAACCTATTTACACCGGAAGCTCCGTTTTCTAACTCAAGCTAATTTTGAAAAAGCCCCTGACTACTTGAGTTTCTGATAAAGCCCAAACTTTACGCTCTCATGCCATTCAGTTGAGAGGAAAACTCATCGTTCGGTTTCAGAACCCTGGCAAATAGGTACGGAACGTAAACTAAGTAAATTGGTTTAACTACCAACCTCTCTAATAAGAACTCAAAATTGTCCAAATAAAATAAAATTCACCTTGTCTTTTAAGAATAGGTTGGATTGTACCTATAATAGGTATTCCTCATAAAGCCGTCGATAAGGTAAGAAAAAGTTTCCACTGTGATTAAAAAAAGTTAATTAAGTATAATTCATTAATTTGCTTGCATCAACGACTTTTTTTACCTATAGCCTAGGATGCTTGCAGTACTGCATCCAGCGTTCCCGAACCTCCCGATAAAACGGGAGATCTACTGATTTCTAAACCTATCTCCCGATCTACCGTAAAGCGATCAAGTTCTCCCATTTTTTACCCACAAAAAAATATGAATGCATCCATTGAATTTTTAAATAAGCTTAGAACGCACCTTTAACAACACAAGCCGATGGCAGGGGATTTACCGGGCCGAACGAATTGTATGTTTGCTTGCACTTGTACGTCACTGAGCGTTGTGGTAAAATGAACAAATGAAATATTGTGATCGTAAGCTATCGAAAAGCTATCGAAAGCTTTGAATTCAAATATAGGTGTACCCCAGGGATCTATTCTTGGACCATTCCTGTTTTTAGTTTATATAAATGACCTCCCATTCTTAGTCAAAAAATTTGCTAATATAATATTATTTGCAGATGACTTCTTTGATATTTGAAGTAAATAGATCAATTCCTGACATTAGTAGTATTAACTCATATTTAAATATTATTGAAAATTGGTTTAATGTAAATAATTTAGTTCTTAATGCTGACAAAACCAAATGTATTAAATTCACATTGACTAATTATAATAGTCAGGTAGCACCTATACAAATAAATAATAATGTAATTGACATAATTCACTTTACTAAATTTTTAGGAATGACTGTTGACTCAAAGCTTCAATGGGGTAAGCACATAGATATTTTGGCTGGAAAACTTAGTTCTGCGGCTTATGCTGTCTATAGAATAAGGGAACTCACTGACATTAAAACAGCTCGATTAGTTTATTATAGTTATTTTCACTCACTCATGTCATACGGATTACTTGTGTGGGAAAATGCTGCAGATGCAAGTAAAATCTTTATTTTGCAAAAGAGAGCTATCAGAGCGATATACAGGCTTGGTCCGAGAGAGTCCCTTAGGATAGTATTTAAGAATATTAATATCATAACAATGCCTTCACTTTATATTTATTTAAACATAATGCACACTAGAAAACATATATTAAAATATACAAAAAATTGTGACATTCATGGTTATGCGACAAGGAAAAAACATAAACTTGTTTTACCTACAACAAGGTTGACCAAAGTTAATAAATCTTTCATTATGAATTGCGTTAGATTCTACAACAAATTACCAGAACATGTTATTAGCCTCAATGAAAAACAATTTAAAAATCTAGTCAAAAATACACTGCAAGAAAAAGCATACTATACAATTGACGAATTTCTCTTAGATAAGGATACTTGGAATAATATTGTAAGCAGTGAGTGACCCATGATACTTAATGTAAATAGATATCTACATAGTTATTATGATTATTGTGTTTAGTTTAATTTCTTATATTAATAAATTTTTTATGTTTATTAGGGGCATAGGTAATTAGAGAATATTCTTGTAGCTGTTAAGTTTTAAATTTAAATGTATCGTTTACAATATTACTAATTTGACTTTTCTAAGTGCATTGTAATTGTGCCTAATGAGAAATAAACGAATTGAATTGAATTGAATTGAATTGATCTCTCTCTCTCGTACAAATTTTGTAGAGTGTAATGTAATCAAGTGACCCTATAGAGTTTTGGGGAGCTATAAGGCAAATAAAGACTGGTGATGGTTCGCCAAAATTTCCCATTTTGGTAAAATTTGTTTTTGACATATTTAGGTACTCTACCTCATTCTTCGGCTAATGTAGAAAGGATTTTTTCAAGCATAAATTTATTGAAAACGAAGCAAAGAAACAGACTTTCATCTTCTTCAATTGAAGGCCTTTTACATACCAAACGCCATATGGACGGTGCTAGTTGCTTCGATTTTAATATTGACAAAAACATGTATATTAATATGTCAAAAGAACGTTGGTATGACAAAACTGATTGAATTTTCTTAATAAATCTGTACAAAAGAGCTTTATTTTTATTTTATTTACAACTTTGAAAAACTCCCGTTTTCTACCGATATTTTGTCCACATTTCTACCGTATTATTTTTCTTTGGTTTGGTAACACTGACTGCATCCCCTATTAAGAGGCCTTTCCAAGATTTAGCGATATAATAAATGAAGTTCGCCTGAATGTATCTTTTTAAAGTATAAGTAATAGCGCGCGCGACGAGGAGCGATGAGTCCTCCCTCCATAAGCGCTCAGCGGTTTGAGAGTCGATAATTTAACAAAAATCGTAAAAACAGTCAATGCTACTAGACTATTTTTTTTTGCTGTATTTCATACTTTAGCAGAAATAACAAGCGTAAAGTTGGGAAAAAGGACATTTGACCCCACATTTCTTAAAAACGGGTATATTAATGTTTATATTCTAGTAAAAAAGAAAAGTAAAAACTATATTTATTCAATACTAACACAAGAATCATTTTGAAACGTCATAAAGCTAGGTGAATTTACGCCAGCTCCACGTGCCCCAGCCTAGAAGAATCTGGCAAAATCTCGGCTGGGTTCCTAATTTTTTTTTTATGATGATTGACGAGAGATCTAAATTGTTAATACCTAACTATTAACATGTTTGTTCGCCGGTGAATCAAAGTAGATTATTATTTACCAGACGTAAATGGCAATCTCGTTTCGTATAATTTTTTAGGATTAAAAAATTATTATTTTGTATGCTTATTAATAAAACAACAAAATTTTTACTAATGAAGAGGTTTTATTTTGTCAATTTTTATTATTTGAATAATTTCAGACGATAATAAAAGTAAGTGCCTAGTGTATAGGTATTATTTACTGCAAATTTAATTGATAAGGTTGAAAAATAAAACAAAAAGTAACTCAACACTCGGAATCGAACTGGGTTCCTCAGGATTGGAAATCCAAGTACGATACCACTGTTCCAACACGGCTCTTAGTAAAGCTGTTGAAATTATGATTACGCTTCCTTGCGTGGTTATAAAATAATATATTTATAAGAGCAAAATCAATGGATTTTTCTGTTCGAAAAATGTATGTGCGCAATGCCAGTGCTCTCATACGGTGAAGTAAAACATCATGAGGAAACCGGCATGTCCATGAACTAAAAATACGAAAGACATGTACCATCTACCAATCCGCATTGGGTCCGCGTGGTGGATTAAGACCCAATCACTCTCGCCTGAGAGTAGGCCAGTGTCCCAGCAGTGGGAACATAAGAAGGCTGTCATGATGATGATGACATGTGGTAAGGTGCCATAAAACGTCAGGAAGAAGTTATCTAATCATAACGAGATACATATTTCGGAATACCTCGTTATTAGTAAGTACGAATTTACTGAACTAGTTATCATAAGCACTGGAGTTTTTAATTGGATCACTGAGCAAATTCGGCGCGTATCTTTGGAAGTGATTCTGGCTTCCTTATCCGTACAGTATAAAATGAAGTATGTATGCGTGTTGTTATTCTAAGTATGTATGTAATGTATGTACGCTTAGATCTTTAAAACTACAAAACGAATTTTAGTGCAGTGTTCATCAATAGATATCTAGAGTAATTCAAGAGGAAGGTTTATAGCACCGTGCACCCGTGCAAAGCCGGGGTGGTTCCGCTAGTGTATATATTCAAGTGTGTACTACAAACGGAGAAATCCCTAATGAGCTTTAATTAGTACACACCATTCGGACCAAAAGCCAGGCCTAATGTGAGCATTATTCCATTCAACCTTTCTAGAAAGCGGTAATGTGGGCTATAATGCCGCTATTATAATGTCTTCGCTCGGAGTTTAGGTATAATAATAATCCCACTTTTGTAGATATTTCTACAATAACAGTTGTTTTTCAAGAGATTCACTGAGTTTAATTAACAATTAAGTTTACAAATATTCTTAAACAACTGCCTGTAGATTTTAGGCGTATTACGTATTACGTTAAAACTACTTTGACGGATCAGGCAAATCGGATAGGTTTTATTCATAGAACCCTTACATGGTTTTAGTCCTAAGATAAGTGGGTTTATGTTTCTATGAAAACTACGCTGTTAGGCAGCCTTAGAATAATTTAGAAAATATGTTCTTACCCAAATACGCGCGGACAAAGTCTCGGGCTAGACAGCAAATTCATAATAAAATAAAATTAATAAGAAACATCCACCGTATTCATTAATTTTGGTTTTATATAAGGTCATTCATTATCAACCTGACAAACTTAAGGGATAGGTTCCACACATAAAAAAAAACATGTACTTTTTTTTCTAAACATTTTTTTTATACAAAGAAAAAAATTACGGGATTCTGCTTAATAATTAGTTATCCTTGTTAAAAATCGGAAAAGCAGCGCTCGGCACGTGTCAGTGTCCCGCGCGTCTATGAACCGCGGGTCAATAACCCGCGCGTCCTTGACTGGGGCGCGTGTCAATGACTCGCTACGGGGCGCGCAAACTTGAGTTTTTCATTAATAAGTCGCTTATCTCGATTTCCAACAACGATAAATAATAATTAAGCAGAAAAACGTAATTGATTTTTTTTTGTTTACTTGAGATTTTTAAGACAAAATATACATTAAAAAAAAATATAGGTACATATATTTATAATGCGTGGAACCTATCACTTTAATTTTTGTCAGGTTGATAAATGAATGACCCTGTATAAAATTTATCTTAGGAGTTCGTTATTCCCCCATCTTCCCCTATGTGGCTGTAATCCAACATACCTTGTTGATGCGTTTTTTACAATAACAACAGATTGATTAAACTATCTTTATTCTAATTATCTACTATAATAAATATAATTCTGAGCACGAAGAGTGTTACACTACTAAGCCTAAAATGCTGGTTGTTTGAGCGATCACCTAAAATCATTGTTTTGTTGGGTAAAATTCAATCTTATTAACGGTGTGGTTAAGGTTGAAAGTGTGTAACATTGATGAGATGTAGATTGTTCAAGCACGCAATCGCATGATTATACCTCAACAAATGCTCGAAAAAATGGTTAATGGAATTCATAATACTTTTAGAACCAAAATATTATCAGATATTAATCTTATAGGGTTGATTTTTAATGGATGTAAATATGCACACGAGCTTTTTGTATTTTTTGTTACGATGCGTTTTAAGTATGCTAATGCATACTTACTAATGTCTCATTAGTAACGTACGGAAAGCCTGACATACCCCTCGGTTCTCTTGGAACCGATTGGGATGGGAAATGCACTTTCCTATCGTAAAATATAAAAGTATATTTTATCAGTGATGTCAAAAAATTAAAAGTGCTTTTAGCGGGATTTGTACCGGAGCTCCTCAATTTATTGACCTCTTATGTGCATAATATTTTATTTTATTTTTAAGTTCACCTAAACCCGGGAACCGCACCCGGGGCAGGGCACGGCGGCCAATATAATTATACACAGGACACTATTATACGGACGCCTAGGTTGACGACTTTTAACAGAGGTTCAATTTGTCAGAAACACTGAAGACAGATAATCTGGATTCCTATCTAAAGATTAATTTTAAAAAAGCACTTGTCGGCAAATGAACCGAATAAAAAACAGTCTTCGTCAATTTTTATAGCTTATAGCTATGCATCGGTTGTTGAAAAAAATTTAAAAAATATATATTCTAATACTCATGTTTTTGTCAGGTTTTGGTTGTGCGATTTACTTTTTTTCTAGTAGTCTATTTTTGCATTTAGTTTTATAGCCTAGAGGTTTTTTAAAAGCTAGATAAACATGAGAATTATTATTATTAGTCAAATTCATTTTTAAGTTGTATATTATAAATATTTTTTTTATACGCGTACGGCCCACTAGATGGTAAGTGGTTACCGGAGCCTATGTACGCATGCAAGATCATAGATATCACTTGCGTGTTACCACCCTGAGACGTTAGATGGAACGTCTCATGTGCCTGTATTATAAAAGAAAAACTCAATTGTTTAAAACCTTGTTTTTATTTTTAAACTTATATGTTTTTTTTTTTTATGTAAACACAAAAACTAAGTACTTCTAATTAAAGTTACAGTATCTTTACTTTAAGTACTTTTTTGTACTACTCACATTAAGTGTGGAGTTTCATACATATACTAATAGCTGAATTGAGTTGTGTTGCCGTTGAGCTTGAATTAAATGAATTTGAATTTACTAAGTATTATTGAACCATAGAGCCACAAGTACATCTACATACATAGGCAAACTCAGACCATTCACTAATGAGCAAATTCGTTTCACCAAAACTGAGACTTAGGTACCAACCACTATACTCGTGAGACGATAAGTTTATAATGACGTTTTGCCACGAATATTCGTGAGCCGCTTCGACGCGACGGGCGACGCATTAGTTTTTACGATAGCAAAGGCCTGATTAAAAGCAGCTATAATTGTTATTTTCGTGGGTTTAATTGTAGTTTGTCATCTAACAGTTTTGTATTCACGACCAAGTGAAGCACTTATAACAAGAAGCACCTACAGGTGCCTAATATTTTTTTCTGATAAGAAAAATCTTATGTTATTGACAGCCTTCAAATGTTCCCACTGCTTGGACACTGGCCTACTCTCTAGCGAAAGCCGGACCCAATGCGGATTGGTGGATTTATGAAAGTCTTATGACTGACACACAAAACACGCGCTGCCCAAACTGCTGTCCTAAAAACTCAAGATCTGACCTACATACCTAGGTACTACTAGCAGTTCCGAACAGAAGACCTTGCTAGTACAAACTTATAGAGAGCACATTCCTGAATTTTGAGTAGCTATTCTGCTCATCATGCTAAAGATCCATTAGCTGAACAATGACCAAAAGTCGTACCAAAAGTCTCATGCCTCAAGATCAGGACTGATACTTTTTACAAAATACTTTAGTAACTATTTTCATATTTTTTTTCGATATTTACGTGTCGGGGATTTGATTTTTGAAAAGGGAATTTAATAAAGTGTTGATATATTGATGATATTGTTTTATTCCCTGTTCCGTTTCACATGTTATGATTTTTTTTTTGTTTTGTGTGGTACAAAACACAAGTGGCAACGAAGCGTACGGCCCACTTGATGGGAAGCGGTTACCGTAGCCTATGTACGCTTGCAAAATCATAGATTCACCCTAGTAATAAAAATAAGCTTTGGTGATTCTACTGGAAATAGTATCTATTCCATGGATATGTTGCTAGGCAGCTTATTGTGATATAGCAAATGTCTGTGTCATATACAAAACAGCGAAACCGCTGCTCGAGTTTAGCTACACATTAAAGCGAAATATGAGCGAACAGGCAGGACCTGGGCAGGGGATATATAAAAGATGTAAACGGTAACTGAGCATATAAGCAAAATAATCTTAGAATGAGACAAAATAATCATAGTCACTTTTGTAATTTACAGCGGGGAAGAACTTACAACTCACAGCGAAACTATTGAGATTTCGCATCGGTAGTCGGATACAGGCATTAAGTTTATCAAAAATAATTGTTGTGCAAATATTTAGATTTTTTTTAGTAAATAATATGATAGTCCCATAACTTTAAGTAAAAACACATCTAAATCGAATCTCATAAAGCGGAGATATCTACATAGTAGCCCCCTTTTTTCCCCCTTTCTAGAGGAAGTACTCCCTCAAATCTAAAATCGCCGACGATAAAAAATCTATAAAGTCATAGAACATGTACATATACCAAGTTTCGGGTATGAATCTTGTCTTGTCTCTTGGGATATGGGTAAACTATTGGCGCAGGACAGCAGGACGCGACATTTATCGTCACCTTGGCCGCATCAAACTCCTGTGGGGACATCAGACATCAGTTAGGGCTGGCGCGGCGGCAGATTGTGCGGAGAATATCAGAAGGCGCAAATTATGCGGATCTCGTACTATAAGTACCCACGGCACAACCAGTCGATGATAAGTTGTGCCGTGGCCAGCCTTCACCAGTAAAATTTTAACTGTCACAAATCGATGCTTGAGTCCCGATTTACAGTCAAGTACAAAGGGTCAAGTACTCTTGCGGATAAAAGCAATATATTGTGACCAATATCGTGACAGTTTTCTGGCTTCAGTAAGCTTGTTATTGCTCTGAACTTGCTTGTCATCGACATTAACTACGATAATTGCCACGATTGCCTATCTTATTTCGTTTGTTGACGACAAAATTAGGCCTTCAATTGTTTTTGCTAGCACATAAATACCATCCGATATTAGATACAGGGGAATGCTGTCCGTTTTAATTAAATTAAAAATAGATAAGGTACATACATTGTTTGTTGTCTCTTTGTTTAACGTATTCAGATATTTTAGTCAGTAACCGCTGAAGTAATATCTGTTCTGTGGCTGAAGGTAACATGTAATTTAAGCCGCTGTCGCAAGAGTTTATTGGCACAGAGTAATATTATTGGTAAGTATTTTATTAGATATGTTAATGGCTAAAACAAAACTCTTAGTATTCCAATGTTGTGTAAATAATCAAAATAGATGTAAGAATGTGCTACATAAAGATCTTTTTTTATTTTATTTATTTATATCAAAAAAGGTGTTAATAAACTAATTCATCAGTTGTTTGGTAAAGTTAAAGATTTTTTAAATAATATTATGTTATGGCAATTACGTCACAAGCATTAAATATATCTAGTTTGGAATTCATTCAATAACAAAATGATTGATTACAATGACTAGATGGTAAACATTACAATGGCTTGAAAGCAAGGGAAGCTTATGATCGATGTGATGTGAGCTCTCCCTTGAAATTATCATAATCCAAATGAACGAGTCGGTACACTGCACGGACTAAAATGGCAGGGAATGTTGTGGATTGATAAGAGAATTGAACGGATATAAATATTTTAATGTTTACGAGGATGTGACCTAACCAAGTAACGTTCATTTGGATAAAATATTGATTTTGTATTGACAAAGTGACACTCACATCTGAGCACTTCTTTGTAGGGCTCATCTACAACGGCTGGAAAACCATGGAGGAAGCTTTTTTAGACGGGAAATATTAAATATACTTTTAAGAACTTCGTCACCGGGGATCAAAAAGGGAAAAAAAATCAAAGCAGGTGTACTGTCTACCTCTCTTGTTCCTTCAACCCAAGATAACTTTTTAGAATGATTACATACTAGCATCAAGGTAGAAGTAAGTTTGCGTAACGATCACAGAATCCCAGTTGGGTGTGGATGACAGTTTTATTGTCTTTACTTTATCACCAAGCTACGCGCGACCGCCGATGAATGCGGCTGTTTATTACCAAATATATTCCGATCTACAAGGGAGATTTACGCTTCATTGTGAAGGGAGCAAGTACTTTGGTAAGACATTATAGAGGCCAAGGTTTTAGTCGTTCGGCTTTATTTTATTAAATTTCAGCTGTTTTATTTGGCTGTACGCTGTACGTAACGTATACCCCAGAATAGTTAATAGCCTACTATATAATATATAAATTTGGTACTATTAGCCATGAACTTACTTATGTCCACTGAGTCGTAGCGTATTAGCCGTTAGGTAATGATTTTTTTTTGTAATATTTCCCCTTTTTTTTATGTTTGTGCTATGATGTTTTTTTACGTTATTATAGTACAACGATGTAGAACGAAAGAAAGAAAAAAAAAAGAAAATTTATTTATTTGTCCCGCACACAACACATCGAAGTATTTTAATATTATACTATACGGTCGAACTGACACGCGGTTTTTCAGTTTTTATCTTACAGGAACTTTTTTTTTTAAAGTAGTTCAGTGTTATTCCAGAGCTTAAACCATTTTCACTCCAAATTTCAGCACAATCGGTTGAGTCGTCATGGAGATCCGTGTTAACAAACATGCTCAAAGACTTTGGCATTTTAAATATTCTAATTGGTATTCACAATTTTTTTTTAAATACAGCACATTTAAGTAAAGTAGGTCTGTACCTACCAATGTATGTATGTAAGTTTATTTACTCTGAGGCTTCGAGCATTTAAACAAATCTCAATGTCTTTGCTCGGAAATAACTAAGTGTTTTTTATAGCCTATTATTTTCCCCATGCTGGGCAAAGGGACACGTCAGTCGTATGTATAAGGATAGGTGGGCGGCAGTTGTCACACAATAGGTGCCTGCAGATGGGCAACGAACCCGGGGCAGGCCGAGGAAACATTGGCGTGACGACCTCGACACCTTTCAAACAGACTGGGGGAAATAGCGGATGACCGTAAAACGTGGAAGGATATGGGGAAGCAAATGAATATGAAATATATATTATAAAAAGCTATTGGCCTATATACTTATAATATTATATTTAATATAGTAAAAATATAGGCCTAGGTATATATATATAGTTGTTTGTCAGATATGCGGACGTAGCCGTAGCTGTCGCTCCCGTATCGGCCTTATATACAAGTTATTTGAGTACCTCTTAAATGGACGCTGCTTAAAAAATCTTCCATAGATGGAAAAGGCCTATGATGATGAATTACTGTATTTTTTTTTTATACAACTGAAGTGGCAACCAAGCGTACGGCCCACAAGATGGAAAGCGGTTACCGCAGCCTATGCACGCCTATGACGCTTGCAATACCAGGTATCACGCGCGGGTTGCCACCTTGAGACTAAGATCGAAAGCCTCATGAGCCAGTAATTTCGCCGGAAACCATACCCTTCACACCGGAACACATCAATGCGAGCATTACTGCTTGGAGGCAGAAATAGGTATGGTGGTAGTCCTTCCCCGGACGAGCTCTATCACAGAGAACTCTACTACTCTTTTCCTGCGACTTCGTCAAAGTGGGACTCCGAAACTGCACTTTTTTTTTCTGGGATATAAAGTAGCATGTTTCATTCCCGGTCATTATCCATCTATGTTTTATTTTCAGCCAAACTATATTATTTTTAGATATAAAGGAACAAACATCTATCCAAACATCCAAACTTTCGCATTAATAATATGAATGTAGAATAGTGTTATAATATATGATGTTCTATCTAGCTACTAATTAGAATTAAACTCAAATAGCGTTTCGTCGGTAAAGGCAACTAAATAAACTTTTAGAGTAATACTGGAAAATGGTACGGTTACGCAGACCTTTCTCTACTATTAGACGGTAAGGAATTCTCTAAGAGAATTTCATTAAATTCCGTGCCCGCTTATTGATATGGGCGCCGGGAACGAAACTCACTTTATTAAGAAATCACATGAATGTCGGTAGAATGGTGGAATGGCAGACGTGACGATACGCCATATTGCCATGCCATGCGTCGTCGCATTGTTTTGTAGGAAATAAACGAACTCTAGGTTACCTGGTACAACTTGAGCTTCAGTCAACTAATATCTGTTCTGTGCTTCAGTGACTCAATTCGGTAACTCGTAATTAATTTGACATAAAACTGTCAATAAATAAGTTGTAATTTCACACTGCTCCGTAATATCAGTCAGTTTCAGCATCAGTCAGTTGACGTAGTTCTAGATTATAAAACTATACTTTAGTCAAAGACAAGAAAAAGGTAGGTATGTATGCTACTGTTTTTGTATGAATTACGTATGTGTATTATAATTATATTAAATTGATATTTGTATTCATTGAATTAGTTTTGGTAAATAAATGAGATCTCGTTTAGGATTTAGATTTATTTAATTTATTTAGAAAAAAACAAAATTAAATGTTCGATAATTCAACTTTATCTTTAAAGAAAAAAACAAGGCATAACGCTTTGAATTTGTATAAAAGGTCATATCAGAAATAATGCTTTTACAAATCGAACGTCCAGCTGTCAATGTTTTAGGAGATTTTTGTAAAACATTATCCGCAATAAAGAGGGCGCAAAAAATCTTATTGACATTTACGATTGTCAAAAGCATTATTCCGGATACGGCCTCTGTAGGCAGCAGCTGCAGGCGAGACGACCAAGACCGACGCCGACATGTCGCCGCGTTACGTCATAGTGACAGCGTTTTCTACCGCTCGGCTAGCTAGCTCGATAGCTCGATAGCTTGATTACGATTATTATTACCTCAGGGTACAGAGATCATTGATAAAAATTAACTTTTTTTTATTTGCATAATTCTATGGATGAAACCCTTAGTCACGGAAATACCTAGCAAGTGATTACTTTATACCCAAATGTTGGTTTAACCTCAAGATTAATATTATTAATCGATTTCAACCAGCTATCAAGTGCTGTTCAAAAATGCTGTGCACGATTCCACCATGTACCTACTCACTTATCCTTTAGTTACGTAAACACACTGCATAGCTTCTTCTTACTCATATTTAATTCCTTTTGCTCCTCAGCCCTTGTTTGAGTTTCACGAACAGTAAATACTATGTTAATATACAGAACTTGGGTCAAATTACATATAGGATGGTGTAAAAGAATTTACTGTACTTAGCCTACCTATAAAGAGTATTTCATTATTAGTAAGTACATAATATTCAAGGACTAACTATCGAAACTCGTTTTTTTTATACAAAATAAAAAAAAGTTATATGTATATTTTTCGTGTGTGGAGTGGAACCTATCCCTTGAAAACTGTGCACTAATAATGAATGACCTTGTATCAAAAAATGCTCAGCTTAATTCACAATAAAACTAGTGATAGATCATGAAATTGAATGTGAATCGACTATGATAACGATGACGAACCTATTACCCAAGTCGATTAATACAAATATTATTTATAGACGACCGATGTGGCGCATCGGGCGCAGGTCCGCCTGCGACGCGGAGGTTGCGGGTTCGATTCCCGCCTCGGGTCAAATGTTTGTACGATCTACAAATATTTGTTCCGGGTGTTCTGGGTATTTTCTATATATAATAAAAAATATCTATCTATGTATTGTATTGTATTAAGTATATATCAGTCATCTAGTACCATAACACAGCTCTGTTTAACAGTAGCTTATCTTGGGGCTAGATGATGCTGTGTGGATTGTCCAGCATTATTTATTTTATTTATTTATATTGTATATTTATATTGTAAGTTTACAAGAAAAATATTTTATTTATTCTTAAGTCAATATAATTTATAACCGGCTTAAAATATAAGTTTTCAATTCGATTGTACTATGCAGAACGTTCCCACTTACTTACCTTAGTTTTAACCTACCGAAAACCGTGCGTATCATTAAAAAATGCTTATTTTATTGGTATTTTGTCTGATTCTGGTGTGCGTAAACATTCAAAACCAAACCCAATTTAAGTATGGGCTCTGTGGTATGGGTGCAATGCTGAAGCACATTGGCTTACAGTTTAATCCTAATCTAAGACTAACTACAAGAAATGTTTACCAGAGGCAGTTTATTTAATTACGAGCAAACTTGTTGGTTCTAAAAGTTATTTGTGGAAGAAAATTCATGCTCAGCATTGTTCTTACATTGTAAGCACTTTCATGTTAAAAATGTTGTTATTTTCTTATACAAGTTGCATTTTAAAAAACTTGCTGCGGAAGCACATCCGTTATTATGGATTTATTGTCATGATTCCCACTAATCAATTCCGACCAGTGGGGATAATGACTATACAATTCTCAAATAACGCCTATCACAATCAATCGCCACTAGCAAATGTCTTGCTATATAATAAATAAATAATAATTAAATAATGTTAGACAATCCACACAACATCATCTAGCCCCAAGGTAAGCTGCTGTTAAACAGAGCTGTATTATGGGTACTAGATGACTGATATATAATATACTTAATACATAGATAAATATTTTTTATTATATATAGAAAATACCCAGAACACCCGGAACAAATATTTGTAGATCATACAAACATTTGACCTGAGGCGGGAATCGAACCCGCAACCTCCGCGTCGCAGGCGGACCTGCGCCCGCTGAGCCACATCGGTCGTCATGTGTGTGACGACAATCTATTTTGTAAAAACAAGACTGTTCTAGTTAAAAATATATTGTAATTGCGAATAATTGTGTGGTTTGAATTACTAGAAGTGTATTGTAATGAATTAATGATGAATAAATGATGTGCTGTACTGTAGTAATAGTAAGTAACTACTTATACCTTTAATACAGATTACCGATTAGAATACTTGGGGTGCCTTTGTTGATGTATTATTAAAAAAATATTTTACTTTAGTATGTAAGCGAACCAGTGGTATGGTACTAGGCATGGAACATATCATAGGTAGCAGTGAAAAATCATATGAAATAAGTTTTCATACGTCAGTGATGTATGAAAACTTATTTAACGTAACGTCACAACTTCACAAGGCTATGGAATCATACATACACAATATACCGTTAGATATAGGTATATCGACTCTTGCTTGATTTAAATTTCATCAATAACGAAATGGGTTTTGTAATTAGGCAAAAAGTTTTCGTCAGCGCGATCTAGAAACGGGACATTCTACACTACCGCCATCTAGTAAACATTTTCGAACTAATTCCTGCTTAACTAGAATGAAATCGTTTGCATTACAATATGATGAGTATTTTATACAATAATTTTAGTTGCTTTAAACAGATTCTGGTTTCCTTAACACATTTAATTTTAACTAAGCGTTCTGGTAGTATTGTAGAAATATATTTTTTTTCAGTGTACCTACACAATTTAGCCTGTACAATTTATCGAAATCCTTGAGAAATTATATCATTGAGGAAAATCTTAAGGATAATTGGTTGTTTCTGTGAATTATGTTGGTTTCCTAATGCCGTTCTTACCTTAATTATTTTTCCGACGATGTACTCGTAAGTACTTCGTCATGACAGCTTTTTAATATTTCCACACTGAGACACTGGCCTCAAGCGAGAGTTATTGGGTCTTAATCTATAATATTATATGGACCCAATGCGAATTGGTGAATGGCACATAGGTACTTTAAATTTTTCCCGATATCCTCGATGAGCGTTATAAAACACTGGCATTGCCACATATTTTCATCGAGAGGAAAACCTATCCGTGCATGACTAATTTGATTTTATTGACTAATATCAAATCCATGAATCGAAAGCATTACTGCTCGGTGGCAGTAACAGGTATAGTGGTAGTAATTTCCCAGATTAAGCTCTATCACAAAGAATGTTGTGGATTATGGAATAGCCCCATAAACACAGTAAACTAAAATTAAGTCACAAAAATGCAAAACCTCAGTTTCAATTTAAATGAAGTAATAAAAAATAATGATCTACCTCATAAAAACCAGCGAATCATTACAATAAATAATAATGTGACACAATCATCTTTATGGTTCCGGTTTTAATGTTTTAAAAAATTTGAAGTTAGAGAGTGATTTTGAGAAAACGCGGCTGTATTCAGACTGCTTGGGGTACCATTAATTCCTTCAGTAATGGAGAATAATAAAGAGGGTTATACATTGGTATCTAGACAGTTTTTCCTACTGTATCTTTTATTATTACATTAGATACTTACTAGTGGAACAACCGTTCACGCTGACTTATTACTGCCTATAAATAAGCATTCCAATAATTTCTTAGAAAGTGTCAAATATAACAAATATAACTATAATGATAAAGCTTTTTTTTTATTTCTGTCTGCTCAGGTAGACAGGTGTTGCATTAATTACAAAACCCATTTCGTTATTGATGAAATTTGAGTCAAGCAAAAGTCGATATACCTATATCTAATGGTAGGTATATGGTGTATGTATGATTCCATAGCCATGTGTGTGCATTTGTGCCATACCACTGGTTCGCTTACTTACTAAAGTAAAATATATTTTAAATAATAAATCAACAAAAGCATAATCAGTAATCTACAGGACATCATTTACATTTATTCATCATTAATTCATTAATTCATTACAATTTTACTCATTACAATTCTAGTAATTTAAACCACACAATTATTTGCAACTACAATATCTTTTAACTAGAACAGTCTTGTAGTTGTTACAAAATAGATTGTCGTCACATATATAGCAAGACATTCTAGTTGAGCGTGCAATATTCTGGTTAATGTAACAAGATTTTTTTTCCGTATTGCATGCCTCTTAGGGTAGAATACATTGGTACACGAACGATGAAGGGGGCACGATCTAAATAATTAACATCTCAAGTTCAAGTTCAACATGACATGTATTTCAAGCAATAAAAATACTTTGACTTGACTTTGACTTTGACTTGACTTTGACTTTGACTTGACTTTGAATGTTGTCAAATAAAAAAAAACCGATACCTACATTTTTAAGTTTACGTAACTCCATTTCCCATCCCGCAGTAATCCGAAGATCTCTATGTCACCGTGGGCTGTAACAGGCACCCGGTGACAAACATTACCGACGCCATCCCGGTGGCAAGTTACACCTTGATTTGTTTTCTACCTAGGTAACTTTGCTAATATTTGGGGCAGATGGTAAGCGGTAAAATTTGGAAAAAATTACACCCATTCTACCTAACAATTTTTTTAAATATTACAATTACCTACTATACATTTGCTCAAAAGCAGTCGTAGAAAGTCGGTGGATAATAAAGACTCAAAATGTCGTCATGGCGCTATTTGGGGGAGGCATTGTGTCCAGCAGTAGATGCCTATCAGCTGATAATGATGATGATGATGGCAATTCGTCAAAAAAAAACGTTTAATATGAAGCTTGGTAACAATCGCTACGTGGCGATATTACATTATCTACATAATTGACTCACAGATGCAGGCAACAGAGCCACAGAGCTCTGCTAATAGCCAATCAACTCCAACGAGTGTGATTGCATCTATTTAGTCGTACGTACGGACAACTCCATGATTGCCCATTTTAGGGTTCTGTATTTCAAAAGGAAAAACCATAACTCTTATAGGATCACTTTGTGGTTCGTCTGTCTGTTTGTGTGTCTGTCAGTCCTTCCGTTACAGTAATGGATGAAGATATCAACTTGATATGTATGATAGCACTGGTATTGCTTACATAAAATTGATGCGCGACCGGATTCGAACCCACGACCTTAGGATCGGAAGATTCGGAAGGCTACCACTAGACCACCAGTACTACTTAATAAAACCAAACAAATAAAGCAAAAATTGTTTAATAAATATTTTTTGCTGAAATCAAAAATAAACTACAAATATTACCTTAGTTAGTTAGGTTCTTGGTAAAGTCACGAAAATAAATTTTATAGTAATAACTATATTACTTTTTTTTTCCACGAGGGGCTTTACCAATTTGAGTTACATAAAATGTTTTTGAAGTTTCGCAATGAATTCAAGGGCTCTCAAAGTTGTCTAGGTAATTTTAATCGCCGACTTCGCGCTCTATCTTTTACGAGAGAAGTTCTAATTAGGTTTTGATTAGTCGTGAAACTCGTTATCTATAACGCCTTCTAGCAATGTTGAGTTCGGAGGCAGCCATTCGCAGCTCGTGAACTGAGACGAACACACCTGAAAAGCAACATCATGTTATGAGCTAGATAACGGCTATAACAAACCGTTAGGGGTTGATTCGGTTTTATATTTTATGTGTCAGTTTTAGAACAATAATAAAACTTCTAATATAGGTCGAAAAACAACCTAATATTAGAAGTTTATTTATTTAGAACTAACTGACTGTTGCCCGCAACTTCGTTCGGGAGGAACTTGGGAGCCGTGTACTTTTTTCCAGGATAAGTAGTTATGTCCTATTCCAGGTCATTATTTAGTTCAGTGGTTGACGAATTATAAAGAAACAACCATTCAAACAAACATACAAACTTTATCATGATTTATTTTAGTGTGATAGTGTGGTTTGTGCCCTCCGCAAAAAGATGCAAGCGTTCTTAATGTTATCACATCTCTAGACACTAGGCATAATTCGTATTCAAGACTGTTTCAATACCTGTAGATGACTTTTTAGAATTATTCAAACCGGACATTCCATTCAAAAGATAGGTATGAATACGAGGTCAAAATTAACAAAATACTAAAAAAGCCCGCGCGCGCTTCGGCGCCGTGACCTGAGAGGGGTGTGCACATCTATGAAATAGGTAGCCGCGCGGCTGGAACGTGCGGTCGGCCTTTATGAATGACTAGCGACCCGCCCCAGCTTCGCACGGGCGATTAAGTTTTCATTGCACAACACCCGTGCGAAACCGGGGCAGGTCGCTGGTGTCATATATTTAAGCTCATTTTCAGTTTGTGATTATGATCAATATTTTTTGTCATCATCTCCCTGAAAGTGAATCATAAACGGAGTAAGTCTATACAGAATGATATCAGCACATACCTAATTAAGTAAATCTCACCTTACAACGACAGTCTTCAGCTGCAATGAAATGAAAAACTTCCGTGCCAGGAGTGACTCCTTCATCACAATGGCGAAGGCGTACTATCAGCGGACGACGAGATCCATATGCGCACACTGGGTGGTGGGACTTCTTGAATGGGAATTCCCAGTCAGATATCTAAAAAAATGATACAGGTGTATAAATTAGTGTGTGTTTCTTTCGTGCCTACATACTTACTTTCTTCTCTATCTTTTTGACTGTTTCAATAAGTGTTGCTCAAAGAAGCTACAGTATAATAGTATTATGACTATAGATTGACTGTTTCATTAACAAATAGACACTACAAAATTAAAATTAAATTTACTTTTGTACTTATCTTTTAGTCTAATTATCAAAATTTGGTTAGTCCTAGCCAACGCGACGGAATAATTTTCTAGTTTTAAATTTATGTTATGCAAGTAAGTACATATAATCATATTCCGCGAAAAACACATTTTTTATTAAAACAAATCTTTAAAAATATCAACATTTCTAGCTTACAATAAAATTATAAATAGAAATATTGCTACGATAAAACTTGCAGGAAATATAAAAAGTCTTACTTCTCTGGAGTCGCATCTTCCGCCACAAGATGGAACTTTAACATTGTCCCAGCACTTCAGGCCGTTCTCGTCGATCTGCTCCGCCCTCGACAAGTATACGCGCTTAGCACATGCGACGTCGCGGGATTCCGCTTGTGCCTTACTCATTACTGTCAGTAATAGAAATATACAGAACATCTTTGAGCTCCTTTTTTGTGCTGAAAAAAAAACCATACAAGTCTCAGAATAAAGTAGTACTCATGAAGTAGTGTCATAATTTGATTTTGTCGATACAAACTTTCGACTACGATAATCTTTTTGTCTATTTTTTTATACTCGTAGTGTGGGGCAAATCAAATCAATGGATTAGTCAAGAATGCCTTTAAAATCTATTGTTTATTTTTATTCGTTTTGGAAACCCCAAATAATGACATTGTTTTTCGTCTACATGCAAAAATGCGTATCTTTCACAGTTTTGAAGTAACGAACCATAACTTTTAAAAACTTCAATATATCGCACACACACTAAAATACCTTTCTAGGACCAGCCAGCTTTGCGGTGAATGACAGTAAGTCATGTCTTTTTTATAATAAATAGATGCGAACGAGCATCAATAAAGATGTCATCTCAATGTCTTTTATTTTTATGATACCCTTTTAAATTATGTTAATAGATTGATCACAATGAAATAAATAAATAAATAAATAAAGCTGGACAATCCACACAGCATCATCTTGCCCCAAGAAGAAACAAAAGTATGAAAAAAGACAAATTATACTGACTCATCCCTTGTTGTGAAGACGTATTGGCGAAGGCACGGGTAAATTCATACTAAGCATTTTGTTTTGAATCCTTTTGTACATGCAATTCTTCCTTTTCGCTTAACATTACTGTCCACGGTCGTTAAGCTAGAGACGCTTGTGCCATAAAAAGCAAATAAAACAAAATAGAATCTGGTTCTCTGAATTGCTAGTATTCATTCATACATAAAGTATATTATGATGCAAATTTGCATAATGATAGTGGGTCAAAGTTGGCTTTAACATGAAAAAGTTCTCCTAAAGTTATAGATCATTGAAAATGATACGTTTATTTTTACTTTAAACAATATGTATTTGGTATTTATTGTGACCAACTTACACCAACTTATAATTGCACCTGCTCTACACGCCATGAAAAAACTACAAAATAGAAAAAAAATTATCCACGTCATACTAATATTATATTGTTCGTTTACGGGCAGGCGATTTCGTAAAGCAGCAATGATTGCTTGACAACCTTAGTAAAAAAAGCGTCGAGTAATCGGTTACATATCAATTGAACTATAGTATTAGAACTGCTCTCGAAATAACTACGATCGATTTATCTATGTTCATAATGCATATAAGACTCAATTACTGGTTAATTCACATAATTTTAATTAAACTATAATCAATTGCACTATCGAACGATCTAATGTTTTTAAAGCTATTGGATATTTGCACTTTTGTATGAAAACCTATTTTATAATGAGGGTAGCGCCACGTAGCGCCAACAACTTATGAATACTACGCGCTGGCGTTACGTGTACACATTTAAATCTGGGCAGATATTGTAAACGAATACTAAATTTCTGGCACTTCGGTGCGACCGCTGCCGTGTCACGCTCGCTACGCTCTCTCGCCTTGCGCGTGGTTTTTTCACTAACCTAGCATAACCTAACCTACCGATTTCGATCTAATAGATAAGAGTCATCTGCTTAGATCGAAATTAGTAGGTTTGGTTATGCTATAAGTTAGTGAAAAACGTGATAGTGAAACTTGAAAGAGCGTAGCAAGCGTGCCACGGCAGCGGTTGCCGAAGTGTAGTTATTTCAAGAGTAGTTATTTTAACTATAATTCAATTGATAAGTGACTGAGAAATCCTAGTAAGGCCACTATTAGTCTGTTGCTGTCGTCCGTCTGTAGTTTGCTGCATCAGGCCGTCTCTTTCACACAGTGCGTACCTACCTTACGTACATGGCGACGGATAGACGACAGCGATAAAATTACGAGTACATAATTCTACCCTACCGAGCAATGCGATTCAATTGCATTTATTGTACTCGAAATTCAAAATCCGCAGTACAATCGTATAAAGTTTGCACTCGATTGCGATTCCGGAACTGGGTAGTGCAGAGGTCAAAATGTTTGTACGGACCGGCTATGAGCATGGATACTATTTGGAAGATAAACAGATTTTACATTCATTGAATGCGACCGAGAATATGCCGAAGAATGACACAATCTAGTCATCTTTGACCAATTCAGCTCGATCAAAAACTTGCAACTAGCTTTAGCCAGTGCCAATCAATCAACTTTTAAACAAAACAATAGACAACATATTATATTTACGAAAATTGCAAAGGAAAATGTGATCGAATTAATCAAATTGGCCAGCAAATCTTCAATAGAAAAGAATAGAGCATAAGCGTCTTTTACTAGCAATCAAAAATTAACGAGGATGTAAAGTCAGATACAGATCATTTATTTTGGTCGTAGTCATCTAAATGGAAGGTTTTTCTGCACTGGTAAAGATTATTTCTATTTACAAAAAGGGGGCTTTGAACCAATAACAATGAAACATGATTGTAGAAAAGGGTAAGTTTCTTTGTAGTAGAAGGTAAAATATCTTGTGTAGTGGGTTAGAGCTTTAGTGTCACCAATAAGTAGAAACCCCGTCTTCCGATCTAAGGTAGTGGGTTCGAACCCGGTCGTGTACCAATAGATTTTTTATACGAAAAATGCCGGTGCTCTCATACGGTTAAAACAATATAGTTTTTTTTTAATATATAAATTTGAGGCAAACAGGTTAATGGTGTAAATGGGCCAAGACTTCTAGTCAGCCGGAGTTGTATAACGTCACTATTTGGGAGGCGCGACCGACTAAGAAAAATCTTTGACTTTAAGGTGTACTGTACCTAATCAGTGTAATTTATATTTATTATGTAGTATTTAGGCCAGTGCCACCTTGTTCTGTACTTTGCGGACTATTGCTTAAAATAAACAGTTTATATTATTATTTGTGGAACGCCCCGTTGAGACACCCCCGCACCCCTAACACCCTACACCCCTGCACCATAAAAGTAATGCACCCTTCAAATTTCAGGTTTCTAGGACTTATGGTTTAGGCTGTGCGTTGATCTGTCAGTCAGTCATAAAAAGCCTTTTATCTAAATAATAACTGATTACTATTATTATTATTATTATGAATATATTGCCTTGTCTCATAAACAGTTTAGTGTAAAATAGAACTTGTACCAAAATTAAGACAACTTCTTAATATTCATTGAATGTTTACTGATTATTCAATGAAAATTAGAACAGCTTTGCTGAAATGCTAATGTTTCTACGAAACAAGAACCATCAAAAACTTTAAGTAATGGAATGAAAATACTTCTAAGTATTTCATAGAATTACCTAACTAAGGTTAGTTTACGCAATCTGGAAATTGTGAAATTAGTCGTCACTGTAACGAACAAACCTTACGTGAAAAATGTACATTTGACGAGTAGGTAATGTCGATCTCTCTCCGATAGGAGAGTCACAAGTTTACAACGTTTTCGGTGAAAGGAAATTTGTATTGTATGTAGTACGTTTTTGTGTAGTAATTATGTATGTGTCAGAGGATAGAAGAATTTCTGTAAAATAATTACTACACAAAAACGTACTACAAATTACAATACAAACTCCCTTTCATCGAAAACTTTAAAAACTTCTGACTAGCCACGAGTGTCCGACGCTAGGTGCTGGCCGACGTAACAGGACTTCCCCTATAGATTTTAACAAATTGATATAAATTTTATATTTATTGAACGAGTATTATCCTCGTCATAATAAACAAAGCAAAAAAAGTAACAGAATATTCCAAAAAATATGTTGAACAATATTCCTTTACCCATCATACAAGAAAGGTTTTTTTATATATCAGCAAATAACAAGACGATCAAGTCGCTCTCCTTATGCTTTAAGTGACCATAACAGTTGCTGTGACACCAAAAGCTTTTAGGTTTTAAAGTTTTACGTGGCGCTGCACTGCGCTCGTCATGCATAGGCTACGTATTTATTTACCATCAAGTGGGCCGCTTGCATGCCATCTAAGTAGCATTAAAAAAAACATCCTAAGATAGAAAGGTGGTGGGTAGAAAGTTCGAAAATAGATAATTTTGTGTTTTCCGATAAAGTTTTTATTACACAACATGAGTACCTTTTTGTCTTAGTTGTGTTAGCAAACGGAGATAGGAGGATCCGAAATTCTTAACAGGAAGTACACAATTTTAGGCAAATGACTCTTAGGCACGTTCTAAAGGATCCAAGCTTTTAGAAAATTAAGACGAATTTTAATTAACATCGTTATCTTTTAAAGCTTCTGCCGTTTGAGAAATGGTTTGAGGTTTATGTTTTAGTTATTTTTCGTCAAAAGAGGTTGAAAAGAACATTAAAACTAGTCCTAAGTAGTCCTTCTTACAGAAGACCTCGCAGCTTTGCAAGCACAAACTTTTTTAAAAAAAATATTTATTTAATGTTACCTTTCGAATATTATAATCATCCAAAGCGGATCTTATAAGGCTGAGATATCCAGTTGAGCCCCTTTTTGGAGGAAGTGCCCCCAATCAAAAAACCCCGACGACAAAAAAAACTATAAAGTCATACCACCCTCTGAGGGTATAATCTAAACGGCTATAGATTTGGAAAAATGTTGTTAGGAACTCCTAGCAACATTTTTGAGGGGCTCGATTTTGATAAAAATAAGAACAACATTTCATAAAAAAAAAATAAAAAAAAATGTTTTTTTTTTAACTTAATAATATAAATACAAATAAAAACGACATAAGTAAACCTCAACAAGGAATGGATCAACTTAACTCAACTTAGATGTACTAATGACAACCATAATTTAAGTTGTTTGAAAATAAGAAATAAAGTTCAAGTAAATACGAAACAGGAAGAAGATATTCATTAAAGTTTAATCATATATCGAACGAAATGGTTTGTTTTTCTGATGTCTGCCCACATAAACTTATACTCACTTATATTTTACTTATTACTATTTTCTCTATCAGATTTAAAATATTTGGGACGCAAATGCATCATGAACTTTCCTATAAAGTTTGGCAATGTCCTTTACTGAGGTAATTAACATGCCACACAAAACCACAAAAAAATATAGCCGCTTTATTTAGGTAAGTACTCTCAAAACTCGAGTTTTTTTTTAAACTATTTCAAAAGGTTCTTTTCTAAACATCGGTAAGAACGTCTCAAAACTCAAATCTATTTCGTAAGTCCATATTAATATATACAGGGCGTCCCACAGACATGCCACATGGAGGGGAAGTACCTTGATTTTGTATTAAGAATGTTAAAATTCATAGTCTTCCTTTTATTTCTGACACTATGTTATTCAGCAAAAAATAATCCTTATGATGAAGCCTTTCGATCGGTATGATAAAGATACAGGATAATTATTTTTCTCGTGTAACGGGTTCGATTCTCGGTTCCATCATGCAATTATTTAAATATCTATGAATGCAGTTTAAATTGTTTTTAAAATTCAAATAATGTCTTCTCTTCTTTCAGTAAAATGTTCCATCTACAATATTCAAGGTACTTCCCCTCCATGTGGCATGTCCGTGGGACGCCCTGTATATAGGGTCTTTGATTATTAGTGCGCAATACTTAAGGAATATGTTCCGCACACAAAAAAAATACATGTTTTTTTTAACCTTTTTCCTGAAAAATCTCGAGTAAATCGATTACATTTTTCTGGTCAATTATTAATTATCCTTGTTGAAAATCAAAATGGGAGCGCGTGGCGCATGTCAATGACCCGCGCGTCAATGAACCACGTATTATCAATGACCTGCGCGTGTCAAAGACCCCCTATAAACGCTACGGGGCTCGCGTGCTCGAATATTTTATCATTACGTGATTTTCAATAATAATAAATAATAATTGACCAGATTTACGTATTCGGTTTGCTCGAGATTTTTAAGAGAAAATATAGATGAAAAAAAACATAGGTACATTATTTTTTTTATTTATGTGTGGAACCTGTTTCTTGAATATCGCGCACTAATAATCAAAGACCCTATATATTAGTTGGAATTTAATTTTACAATATTTCAATCAAGGCGACTTCTGTCAGACGCTTTGCACAAAATACATAAACATTAAAATATCACACAACACACAAGTAATTTTAATCTTTATGATATATGCTTTGTGGATATATGTATGCTTTTTAAATTTCATGTCAAAAATAGCCGTATGAAAATTATGTGCCACCTCCTCCTCAGAGAACAATAAATAACGGCTATCGTGTGTGTAGTTTATTTGTGGCGTGAAACTCAAATAGTCATAAAAACCACAAATCACGGGCACTAGGGGCCGCAAAGCTAAAGCTTTGGCCAAAACAATGGATAGATGGTTTCGAAGAATTAATTGATAGGTGATGTACCAAATTTAAATTATTAGTTCGTAATCCGACTACGAAGTAAGAACAGATATACAAAGAAACAATTTCATAGTGGCCTAGGTCTTTGTAACACCATAGAAACATTTTTAAAAAATATAAGGCAGTAACAATTTTATTTTTAAAGTAGACAAACCAAGTTTCTAAAGCAAAAATGTTTATTGTGTTGAGTTTTCTAAAACGGGAACACTAGAAGTCCGCCATGACAGTTATTAGCAATGATCACGTGACGCATCTTGACTTTGACAATACCTAATAACCCAGTTGTTCGTTAAACCCGCCATGTTGTTTTGCATTGTGTTGCATTCCTTCACAAAGATAAACTGACTCTAGATTATCAAAGAAAAAATAAAATAAATAAACATTGATAAACGGTTTCTTTAAAGATTATCTAATTATCTAATAGATCCCTACAAAGGACCAGGGCCTGGCTCCATACTGCGTGAAACAACTCCTTTTATATTTTAACTTTATAACCGGGTTTGAACTATCAATAAAAATTCCTTCTACGTAGCTGGTTACGTTATGTGATATATATCGTCAAAACTGTCAAAAATGTATATATGGCACGAGAATCGCCCTCCAGCTTTTATCCTAGTTTTTGGTTTTGGCCTATGCAAAAATTTTAGAGTGTAGATCTTAGCTTAGCGTGAGTCTACTCTGATTTGCCTATATTACGTTATGTTGTTCTATAAAAGCCTTGTGGAAATACAAATGTTAGAAAGGTATACGTTGTTTGAAATTACTGTTTCGAGTATTCCCACTTATAATGCTAAAAGTGACTCTAGCATGCCTTAACCTCGGGCTGCCGATAAATACTACAAATATTTCGATAGTTCGACATGGCTAGCTCCCCTTTACAAGATTGTTCTCTCACGTGTTATTGAAAAATGTGCTCGAGAAAGTCTGACGTCAATCAACTAGATGCGGCAGATTTGCAAACGTGATCGATGAGGAAAATCAGTTTTTATACGCAACGTGTTTACACGTGCGCTTTTTTAACTGTTGTTGTTTCACGCACAAGAGAAAGAGCCTGTAAGGCTGCGATTTCACTAGAAATTTATGAAATATGATACCTTTCTTGTATCCGACCAAGTTCCTCTTGGGATGCTTAGGCTATAACTCTTTGGAAACCAGACGAGCGCAAGATCAGATCACTGCTGTATGTAAAGTGTTCCGCGGTACAATCGACGCGCCTGACTTGCTTAATGGGTCACTTCTACTCTTTGTACCTGACAATTATCTTCGGCTCAGAACAAACTCTTTGTCCCACCCGCCTGTCGCACTGTAGCGCGCGCTAACTCTCCATTGCCTAGAACCCTCACTGCTCTCAACCACCTTATCAAAGCCAATCCGGTAGACGATATTTTCACAGACGAATGGAAAAAATTAATGTTGGTAGTTGGTTTATCTCGTTAAAATTGTATAGTTATAACCATAATATTTTCTTTAGTTTTAATCAATTTTCTAATTTATTATCTATTACTTTATGTTTAACTTTAATTTTATTTACATTTTATAATTTTTTATTATTGTTGTTATTAATTGTAGTATTGATAATTTGACTTTGTATGATGTGTTTAATAATTAGTGTAATTGGTGTTTTTGTGCTGTTCTAATTATCAAATAAATAAGTAATAAATAATGAGGCAGCTGGGCGGTGCGAGGATGTGTAGCGTGGCTGTGATACGGTGTGAGTGATTCCACCGGAGATGTGCTAGGCCGCTGACAAACACCGTATAGTGGAAGCTATTTTCCATATTTTTCTACTTGCGCACGGGCACAAGTAGAAAACGGTGGAACGGTCCAAGCACATATTTCTTGTACACATCTCTCACAACACATACATTTTTCTTTTGTTTTGCATGTACAAAAACCTCGCTCTGCTAAGCCGTTTCCACTAAAGCTGGTGGGAGTGAGGCTAGGTAAATGAAGTGATACCATTGGTTCCTTCGTCACACATATTCGCACATCTCTGGTGGAAACGCAGCCTAAATGTCTAAACGTGAAAAACGTGTTCACGTGACTTCGGGATCGTGACCACCGTTTGGTCATACGATAACAGTAAAAACTTGAATCTTATACTGTTCGTTTTAAGAGTTAGATGTTTTAGTAGGATTCTAACTGGATTATCCCGATCATTGATTGATTGGCTTGTCACGTCATGTGCAATTGTGCACAAACACCTTTCTTTACAGTTGGGTCCCGATTGATCCGTTGAAATAAGATCACAAAAACACACACAAACGTTTTTAATATTTTAAGTATTACGATATATTTATGTGTGCCATAACTGCACAAAGTATAACAATAATAATGTTGGTAGATGCAGTAGCAATGGCACCGCTTATCATCGGGCATTATAATAGGTTCTATTCCATCTACATTATTTTTAATGTTCAAATGTGCCTAAAAAAGTATTTTATACTCAGGTTATGTATTTGTAAACTCTTTTTTAAAGTTTTTTATAAATGATTAGATCTATGTTTATAAAATGTTGTAGCGTATCACTGACCAAGATGTGCTTAAAAACAGCGTACAGTGTACACATTTTTTCATTTACAGGTGAAAAGACTTCTAAAGATTCCTTTTGAAAAGAACAAACAAATGAATTACCCCATTCATCGCTACGCGCATCGACGCAAAACCAGTCTCGCCGTAGACCTTTGGGACGACGCTCGTGGCTACGCCGCTGCTACGCTGCTACGCTGCTACGCGCGCCTGTGATCGTAACCTGGAGTGAAGTGTTTTTGTGTGCTACTTATTATAACTTAGTGCAGTTCTAAAAACATAAATCAAGTTATTTTGTGAATAATTATTAACAATTATTAGGTTACCAAAATGAAGAGAGTGGTAAAAATCATCATTATCCTTCTGCAAATTCAACGTAAGTTTATAGATATTTTGTAAGAAATAAAATTATGATATCAAGGTTCACCAGAAAAAAACCTTGGAATTTAAGGGAAATAATTATTAACAAATATTTTTACAAGCAATAGACGCAATATGATTAGAACTTCAATAAGCCATTATGCTCTTCAAAATAATTAGAAATTTAGAACTGCTCATTGCTATGGAAACAAATTAAAAAAGTTTGTAAGTATATGAAATTTTCCGCAGTAACGTTTTTAGTTAAACTATTGTAGCGCACATATTTTATATATGTATATTAGCACAGTAAGCTTGTATTCTAGAACTGTAAGTACAGTCCAGTGGGATGGGACGCATATGTACTAACGAGCTGACCCGCGCGGTTACATCCGCGGTTTTTCAGTTTTTTTCTTATCCTACAGGAATAGTACATTTTTCGGAGTTTAAAGTCTATGTATTATTCCAAGACTTAAGCCATCTACATTCCAAATTTCATCACAATCGGTAAAGTCGTCACGGAGATACGTGGTAACAAACATACACACATACACACAGACTTTCGCATTTATAATAATATAGTAGGATAGAATAGGATATCAGGGGCCTTACTTTTGAACGCGATCGGTATTGGATAAGTATTGGAATATGGCATTTCGTACTTTTGACAGCAAACCTAGCGCCAAACAAATTAATTTTTTTTTTTTTGTTTTTTATATATTGAATAAAAAAGGGCTTTGTCGCTGAGCAACCACACCGCCCAATCGGTAATATTAACAAAGTTGTTATTAATTAGGTAACAAGAGAGAGAAAAAAAATAAATAAAAACTTAACTCCTCATAAATAATAATTGTCTACTAATATATACATGTTTTGGGCTACGTCAGACATTGGATCAGCCAACACACTGTTGCATAGTCCAACATCGAACATTGAAGAATGTGTATACATAGTTCACCTGTCATCTAAGTTACGAACACATTCCATCAGCACGTGAATAACATCCTCTTTTATCCCACAAAAAAAAACTTGTTTTCAAGAGTGCAACAATTTTACAGCGAGTAAATTGAAATTAGGATTGGATCGGAATTGTCATTGGATTCAAGAGTGTTCTGTGCCCATATCCTGGATATGTTCAAATTCATTTGTAATCCACTAGTGCTCTCTTAGTGGTCAAGTGGTACCGACCTTGCCTTCCTACCTTAAAGTCAATAGATATGAAATCAATAGATTTTTCTATTCGATTATTTTTTGTGCTCTCATACGGGGAAGTAAACCTGAATGTCTAAGAGCATAGCTTAGCTGATTGGAAACAATCCACAGATTGAGTTTTTATTAACCACGCGGGTCCACCGTGTGCTAGATTAAAACCCAATCACTCTCGCTCGAGAGTAGGCCGTAGTGTCCGGCCGCTCCGGCCGGCAGTGGAAACATTAGAAGGGTACAATAAGATTGAAATCTCCAAATTAACAATAATTTATGAACTACGAGTATAAGACTTATACACCAACCAACTTGAAGCAATAAATGAAATATGAATAATATTTTCAAAATAATAATACAATAATCGTCATTTTTCAAACTATTGTACGTTGGACCATGCTCAGCGCCATTATTATTATGCACAAATATGAATATAATACATAATTAAAGCAATGATGTGGTCTAAGGTGGAGCGCGGTTGCCAAAAGAAACTTATTCCGTTATTTAAAGGCACCCAGATTATAATTATTGTGAAACACGGACTCCGGCAAAAAGTTCCATTCATTAGCATTTTGAAGAAGCAAAACGTTTTGTGTTCACTGATAGAATATTAACCTTCGAGCGATAATGCTTCCCGGTAAGTCTGGTCGTCCGATGATGGAAAGGGGATGGGGGAATAATGTTGGTTGTGTAACTCATTTGCACTCTCTCCGAAATGTATTCGGTGAAGAAGTGTTAAACTAGCAGTTCTACGACGATGCTCCAGGCTCTGAAGCTTAGTCTTGGTAAGCTTGTCGTTGCAAATAAAGAAACATAGACGTCAATAAGAAAAAATAGATTCCTCAGATCCAGGGGTATCCGAAAAAAACATAAAATCGGGGAACATTTAGGGGATATTTTCGGATACCTCTGGATCTAAGGAATCTATTTTTGCTCATTGAAAAACTCAATGAGTTGCATAATCATGCATAAAATAATCAACTACTTAGCATTTAGTGCAAGTTACAAAAGTTTTGATCAAGAGTGACGAATTTGTGTTTGAGAGAGTCAAAGATGAATTTATTGATGAAGATGAACCATAAGCATTAGATTTTTTATCTAATGTTCCATGATTTGTAAGCGCTCTTAAAAACTTTTAAGGACTCTAAGCTCTCATAATATTACAAAATGTGCAACTTTAGGCTATTATTTGCTGAAATCGGCCTTTAGAGGTACTAAGGTGAGGATTCCCAAAGCTAGCAACTTGATCTAAGTAAATGATTATTGCCTATTTTGGAATTCCTAAGGCTAAATATGATAAGAAATGCCTTTAAATAATTTGCAAATTTATTTCCGATTAAAAAGACGAATACTTATCAAAATTAAGTTTAGCTAGTTTTTTTTTATTTATGTCCAGATAAGGTCCTGACCAAAATGCGTAGGTTATTCTTGTTAAGCGCTAGGGTTTGGTCGGTGTACCATTTAACGTTTAAAACGCCCTAACTCTACCAGCCCTCTTCATAAACGTTTCTGATAAACTAGTTTTTGTAGTAACGAAACAGTCACATATTTTGACTAGGATGTAGAGTTTATGAAGTTAGAGAGGCAGAGAGTTAGGTTAGTATGTAGAGTTAGAAGCTTTGCTTTACATGAGATTTAACAACTTTTTGAATTATAATGGTCTATACCTACAGCATTTCAAAAGACGACTACCGAAAACGAGAGGGGGTACAGCAACTCAAAACCAAACAAAAAACACTCCTCTAAAAAAAAGGTATAACAGGAGAAAACACGATTTTTATGTTTTTATTTATTTAAGCAGTCAGCAATCTATTAGTCGTGTTTCGCAACCGCGCGATTGAGAGAGAGACGGGGCGCGCGGCGCGGCGTCCAAAGTCTCCCGTCTCGCTCACGCGCTCGGTCGATGACCTGGCGAGACATCGTGCTGTACATTGTTGTTTCTTAATTGTATTTTGTTTTTTTGCGTTTAATAATGATATAATTAAATAGATGTGGTGTTATGATGTTGTACTATGTGTATGTAACTAGAAAAAAATGAAAAGGACGTAGATAAGTCAATTTTTTTGCTGAATATTTTCAGAATCATGTTTTGATTGCCCTCCCTCCCCCTGTTTTCGGTAGTAGCCTTTTTACACCCTGTATAATCATATGGTCTCGTCTTGGCAACCTTTAACATGAAAATGTTTTTGGTGGGACAAGAAAATATTAAAACAAGAACCATTTTAACGAAGAATTTTTATACTAGGTATAGATATTTATGAATTGGCACTATTACGATAATTTATAGTGTGCCGGTTCTGTAAGTCGAAAGCTTAGGGTGAGGGTTGAGAAGGGGCGCTCGTGACAGAAAAGCATTGGTTGTGACCTTATAAAAATCTTACGAAAAAGAACCTTGATAAATCAATAACATTATACTCGTATTGAGCTGTGTGTTTCTTTTATTTTAATACAAGCTGTAGCCCGCGACTTTTTGCAAATAAAAAATAGCCTTTGTTCTATTTTCCGGCCACTATATTTTCTTTTATACTACAAAGGTGGTAAACAAGCATACACCCACCTGATCTGCTCTCCTGATTTAGATAACCGTCACTACTAAAAGTATAGTTTCGAGATATTCGCGTCTAAAATCTTTTTTCTTAAAAAAAGAGATCACGGTCGCAGTTTTAAGAAATATTTAATTTTGATTATATTAGTGTGTAGCCGCAATGATTCCCTACATAATGATATGTATAATGTTGTGATAGAGTTATTACTTTTTAATTAATTTAGCATGTAATATTTATGTTTAGCACAATACAAATATTTTAAATGCTTATCCTAAGTATGAGCACCGTATGTCAAGTAGTTACGGTTCATATGCCTAGGTTCATAATGCCTAAAATCAATTTTACGTTGCATAACACAAACAGCACTAACTAATTTTTACACGTAAAGGAATACTTATGATAAAAAAATCTGTAAATAAAACAACTAGTTATCAAGTAATAATATATTCTAATGAGACCAACATGCAAGAAAGTACAATACACCACCATAATAACAAATCAAAATATAAGTTTTAAGAGTAGTAGAGTTTTTTGTGATAGAGCTGGTCCGGGGAAGGACTACCAGCATACCTATTTCTGCCGCCAAGCAGTAATGCTCGCATTGCTGTGTTCCGAATCGAAGGGTATGGTTTGCGGTGAAATTATAGGCACATGAGACTATATCTACGTCTCATGTGGCAACGCGCAAGTGATAACTCTGATGTTGCAAGCGTACATAGGTTACGGTGACCGCTTACCATCAAGTAGGCCGTACGCTTGGTTGCCACTTAGGTGATAAATAAAGAAGTACTAATAAAATCTTCTTTTTTAAATGAAATTTACTTATTTATTAAGTTTTCAATGGCACTTTCAAAATCACTTCTCTAATAAGAAAATAAGCGATAAAATCTTATACACTACACAGTTTTTACTCCGCTGTATATTACTATACGGTTCTATTCATAAGGTTACCAATTTGGATGTATGGCCAAATTCATATAACTGCGATAAGGATAAGAACCGTAAGAGCTCATACGGTATTAACGTCTAGGAATGCTATGAAAAAAATCGCAGTTACGGTGCTCATGACTCTTATAACTTTTTATATGTAGGTTTTATCAAAAATACGTCACAAAGAACATTATAGATCTCATCACGCTGATTCTGAATCTATCGCTAACTCATTTTTCGTAAAAACCCTACTTACGGTTGTCTAAATTGGAAGGGCAGTGATGCTAAGCGGTTACCGTAGCCTATGAACGCTTGCAATACCATGGCATCACGCTTTGCCGACCGTTTAAAATTTTTTGTGAGCTTTTCAACAAAGTTTAACGTCAATAATTTAGCTATATTTTTGTAAGGTTTATTCTCGTTATCTATTGATACTGTACTGTATATTTACAGTACAGTAATGCTCCTTCTTATTTGTAGCATTACTGTACTGTATATTTACAGTACAGTAATGCTCCTTCTTATTTGTAAAATTAATATAAATAAATTTGGTTTCATATGAAAATTACAATTTGGTTTCATATTAAAATTACACTTTGGTTTCATATTAAAATTATAGGAAGTGATGCGATTCAAATTATTCAACATTTTTTTCATAACACAAACAACAAAATAATATTGTCAGAAAGAAATACGAAGGTCGGAGATATCAAGTGACAGCCAGTCTTGCTCATACATTTCGGTTGAAAAAGTTAAAAAAATGACCCTCGGCATAACTGAGAGCAGCCCTTAGTAACGTCAGTGCAAAATTCATTCTCAATTATTCCAACATACATGCTCAAATACTAGCTCGCATGGTATTTAATTTGCTGTACAATATTCAATTTTAAATGGGTCCCGGATCAGAGTTCATGACTGCACGAAGATTTTAATCATTAATAAGAACTTTTCTTGAAAATATACGTAATCCTTATAATATTGCATAATTATTTACAGCTTATTGTATAGTTTAAGCACCCGCGTGAAGCCGAGGCGGGACGCTAGGATCTATTAAAAAAATAACAGAAAAAACAAGTTGGGAAACCAATTCAATAAGCTACAGTATTATGTTACTGTTAGCATCAACGAAACTATTTACATAAGCCCGTCCTGTCCGGGGTTAGTTCTAATGGCATATCAAGTTTCAAGATGAAATCACTTAGATTGCAATACAGAAAACCAAGGCTGTTTAATAGGCCGGCAAATGACTACTGAACTCAGAGAGAGACCGTGGTCACTCAGATTAACAAAAGATTGACGTATTGCACAGAACAGATGTTAGTACTACGTAGTATGGCGTCAATATTTTCTCATTCTGGCTTAGTCTGAAAATCAGCTTTGCCTTGTCTTGTGCAGGGCAGCATTAGCTGAGACTAGGTCATTTTGACCTCATCACGCAGTGTATTTTGTTTAATTAAGTATGTACTTACCTAATATTTATTTAATATGTTATATTATGTTAAGTTAATTTATTTCACACCGTGAGCACCGGTGGTCTAGTGGTAGTGACCCCGCCTTCCGATCCTAAGGTCGTGGGTTCAAACCCGGTCGTGCGTCAATGGATTTTTCTGTTCGAAAAAATTATATGCGCAATGCCAGTGCTCTCATACGGTGAAGAAAAACATCGTGAGGAAACCGGCATGTCCAAGAACTAAAAATTTGAAAGACATGTGCCATCCACCAATCCGCATTGGGTCCGCGTGGTGGATTAAGACCCAATCACTCTCGCCTGAGAGTAGGCGAGTGTCCCAGCAGTGGGAACATTAGAAGGCTGTCATGATGATGATGATGATGATTTATTTCAGTTTAAGCTTTTGTGTTATCATTGTGTTTCGATCATTCTGTGTTTGTGTGTGTCAAATAAACGTATTTCGTTTCAGAGACGTTACACACAATCTATTATTTTATGAATCTTTGTCCTGACTGACTGACTGACAGACAACGCACAGCCTAAACTGCTGGTTGTATTTAGATACTTGAAATTTCGAGGGTATATCCCCTTTGACGTGTATATAGGGGTGTAATAAAAAGGGATTTTTTTGAAATTCAAAAAAAAAAAGGGGTAAAAAAAGGGATTATTCCCATCTGTCGCCTAGTTTTGTCCCCTCGAGCTGACAGATCTTCAGATCGTCAGGTGACAGATTCCTAAATTTCAAAATAATTAATCCCATAAATTTAAAGGATTTTTTTCCAAGCAAAATAAGTTCTACAAGTAGTAGTGGCTGATAGTTTGGCAATATGTAATTTTGCCCATTGTAATACTACCTAAACAGACTGAAAGTACTTATGTACAGCAGCATTGAAATATTTAAAAAAATTACCACTAACACCAGGTGTAGGGCGTGATAAAGTTTGTATAGGAACTTTGTAACGCGTCGTGCTATTTGCTTGAAACTTAGTATTAATATTCTTTACGGCATGTAATAAATGTACGAGTATGTACTAATTTATTAAAGGTAGTAAAAAGATCATGTGTTGCGAAAATGGTACCAGTGAGAAAAAGGTATTAGTGGGAAAATGGTCAAAGTGGGAAATTGTACCAGTGGAAAAATGGCACCAGTGGGAAAATAGTACTATGTAGGTAGCTTATTAATGCGTACGAAATCGCAGGCAACACCTAGTTTATAAAGACTTTAATTATATTTTACGTGGTTACTTACATGTTTTTTTTTATTACAGGTACTATTTGTCTGCGAGACGTGGAGTTAATAGTTCCAGAAGCGGCAGAAAAAGGGTCCAAAGTAGAGATGAAGTGTCTTTACAACTTAGAACAGCAAGAGCTTTACAGCGTAAAGTGGTACCGAGGCGAAAGAGAGTTCTGTAGGTACATTCCTAGAGAAGTGCCTCCTCTCAGGGTGTTTAAAATACCTGGGATCGAAGTGGATGTAAGTTTAATTAAATATAACAACCCAAAATATTTCGATAATATAGCCTTTATATACTTCGATATTTATATTATATTTATACTAGCGACCTGCCCCGGCTTCGCACGGGTACAAGGCCGAGGTGGGTCGCTTGCTAGTCATTCATAAGGTAAGAGTAGGAGCCGACCGCGCGTTTTAGCCGCGCGGCTACCTATTTCATAGATGTGCACGGCGGCACGCCCCTCTTCGCCACGGCGAGCGGCGGCGGGCGCCTGTCGGCGTATATTGTATTTTGTTTTGATTTATATTTTTCACCTCGTAATATCTTTTGAATGGTCCACCTTTCTAGTTTACCTAGGTGTGCCACTGGCACATTTATTTTCCCGTGTCCACCCATGAGCACTTTATATTTGGTCCTTATCCGTGGTCCACCTTGTTAGTACACCCAGGTGTACCACAATAAATAAAAAAACCCTGTAGTTCACCTCATTATTCGTTTTCAAAAATCTATTGGTCATGGTTTACTTGAAAATATCTACCTACATTAGACTCGCATCTCACATTTGACACATTTTGTTTTGATGACAGCTGTCAAACTTCAAACGGCTATATCTCAGGATCTACTTATCCCAGACTAACCGCATCTAACTCTAATGTCTAAGGTATTTTTAAGACCTTTATTTTCAATGACAGCTGTCAAACTTTAAACGGCTATATCTCGGGATTTACTTATCCCAGACTAACGGCATCTAACTATAATGAAAGGTATTTTTGAGACCTTTTTTTTGATGACAGATGTCAAACTTCAAACGGCTATATCTCGGGATCTACTCATCCCAGACTAACCGCATCTAACTCAAATGATAGGTAACATTTAGATCTTAATTTCGAATGACAGATGTCAAATACGACCGATGTGGCGCAGCAGGCGCAGGTCCGCCTGCGACGCGGAGGTTGCGGGTTCGATTCCCGCCTCGGGTCAAACCATTAGAATGCTACATCGCCGTCCCCAGCGATGGTATTATTCGCTGTGAAATAATTTTCGAAATCGGACCAGTAGTTTTTGAGTTTCTTTGTAACCAACAAAAATACAAAAATACAAATATTTTCTCTTTATAGAAGAAAAAGTCGCAGAAGCCATAAAATTATTATTTATATTATATTTATTTATAAGAAGGTCTCAACCATTATGTGAAAATGTTACATTTTGCTACTGAATATAAATAATGCTGGACAACCCACACAGCATCATCTAGCTAGGCCCCAAGTTAAGCTGTTGTTAAACAGAGCTGTATTATGGGTACTAGATGACTGATATATACACAATACATAGATAGATATTTTTCTATTATATATAGAAAATACCCAGAACACCCGGAACAAATATTTGTGGATCAAATTATTATATCAAATTATTTCACAGCGAATAATACCATCGCTGGGGACGGCGATGTAGCATTCTAATGGTGAAATAATTTTCGAAATCGGACCAGTCGTTTTTGAGTTTCTTCGTAACAAACAAAAATACAAAAAATACAAATATTTTCTCTTTATACAAAAAAAAGTCGCAGAAGCCATAAAATTAAAGAAGTCAAGTCAAGTCAGCTTTGATATTATATTTTTTTCTTTAAAACCCACTGCTGTGGTGGGACAGTTAATTAAAAAAAAGTGGGATTGCTTGTATCATAGTGGTGAAGGTCAAATATCACAATAGACTGACAAAAAAATATTACAAAAACATTAGCTATTACTACATTACCTGAATCAGCAAAGTTTGTAAGAAAAAGACATTACGGAAGTCACGGAAGTTGTACTATTTTTTTTTATGTCCTTTCGAATGTTCTCACAGAGAAGCATTGGTCTACTTTCGAACGATATTAAACGAATTCACCTCGCAGACCCATGCAAATACTTGGAAGGCATGGAGGTCGTTTGAATTTTCAGTTCTTGGACATGCCAGTTTCCTGAAGAATTATTGAAGTTTATCTTCACACGTTGACAGCACTTATCAATACCAGTGCTTTTAAACGGTCAGTTCTATTTGAAAAAAGTTAAGAGTCCACGCACATATTAAATTTTTAATACGAAAAATATTGCTGTAGAACCGAATTGGATCTATGATTTTATAAGTAGATCGAAAATCAAAGGTGTTACCAATTACACCACCAGTGCTCTAGTAATTACTTACCTGCATTTAAGTTAGAAACTAAGGTATTTTTTCTATTTAGGTAATTCAATAATCTAGGTATTTTATTGAAATATTTCACCTAAATGAGATTTACCTTTTGAAGGGGATTTTAGGCGTTTTTTGTGTCAATATTCCCTTTAGGCCGAGCTTGAAGCTTCAAAGGGGATTTTGACACTAAAATTTTCAAAATCCCCTAATAGGGGATTTTCAAAGGGATTTTGACAATAACCCGCAAAAAATCACGAACTCACGTTCTGTTCTGTGACTATGGAGTATTTAGATTGATATTTGAATGTCTTTGTAACCGAGATCTGAGTGAATTATACGAGAGGTACGACCTTTGAACATAAACATGAAACGTTAATGATAATTGATGAGAAACTCGATGTCACATTTACTAGAGAGAATCACTGAAGGTGTATTTCCACAGGCCAAGCTAATAATATAAGCAGTTTTCCGTACCGGAATAATGCCGTCATCACACTCATAAATAAAAATGATACAAAAGAAAGCTTGATGACTACAGACCCATTAGTCTCCTTCCACATGTTAGTAAGTTGTTCACGCAAATTTTTGTCAATAGACTAAACAATAAACTAGAATCTTACCAACCCCGAGAACAGGCAGGCTTTAGAACTGGATACAGCACAATGACCATTTATAGACCATTAAAACCGTTATGGTTATAATATATGGATTACGAAAAAGCATTTGACTCCATAGAGATATGGGCTATAGAAAAAGCACTAGCAGACTGTGGAGTAGATGAACGCTGCATTAAAATGTTCAAGCATCTTCAAACAATCAGAGCAAATATCAACTTGCACGAGAGAACAGATAAGTTCTGCCTGGGTGAGCTGTACGACAAGGAGATACGATCTCCCCTAAATTGTTTACCGCAACACTCGAAAATATCTAAGCACTGTTCTCGGAATGCGTGGATGATAATGTTGGCCATGATTGAGGAGTTAAAGGTAGAATCTAAAAAAGTGGGACTGAAGATGAACCTCTCGAAAACAAAAATTATGACCAACATAGAAAAGGCAAATAACCACCAAATGACAGTGGAGTTGAGCAGGCCATATCACTCGTTTGCATCAAGAACGGTGGACAAGAAGGGTTATAGAATGGAGACCGTGGGCAAACACCAGACCACGAGGCTGACCGCCAAAGCGATGGGTCGATGACATCAAGGCATATGGGGGACGTGACTGGCTGATGAAGGCTTAAAATTATGATGATGATGATGATGATATGTCAGAAAAGGCATATCAGTTAGGTTACTTCGTCCGGCTCTGCCCTTGTCACGGCAAAAGAGCCCAGCTATCAAGGCACAAATAACCCACCTACAATTACTTTTAGTTCATAATTCATATTTTTTTTATTCAGATCAAACAATAATAAAATAAAATAACATTAAGTATGTAGTTTTACGTGATAGGTATGTAAATAGCTTGCAGTCATAAATTTAGGGTTTTATAGTACCTATAGTTACTTACGCGAAGTGGTTAGACTTGTGTTGTAGATACTGCGTACCTTCCAGAAGCGTTAAGGCTTGTAAATAGTACATGATAAAAGTCTCTTGCCTGATGAATACAATTAAACTGCAGCAATAAATGACTTACATGGTCTAAACAACACGTATAACATTCTATGTGTCTACAAAAACAAGAACGTTCGAAACTTGAATGAAAAGTTCTCCAACGCAAATACAGGCAATACTTGAAGCAACCCGCCAAAAAATTATAAACGTGCATTAGAGTTGGTGTTTAGACAAGTGAAAAATTGGAAGCAATACTACCCCCGATAGTTAAAAAAGCGCATGTAACAAAAAGTAAAATCGTGATACCGGTGAAGTTGCTGAAAGATATCCAGGCGCAGGCGCATTACCACCTAACGACAAGACCGATTTTTGCAAGTTGCCGCGAGAAGACAATCAAATGTTACGGCCATGCAGTTGGTTCAAAGGCACCAGTCAGTCAGTCAGAGCACCAGTACGTTTATGGCGAGTTCCTGGTAGTGAGAGCCGTCTGCAACACCCTCAGGAAGTTCTTCCGTACCGAGGCGGTATAAAAGGTACGAAGGGTATGGTTTCCGGTGAAATTACTGGCACATGAGGCTTTCGATCTTAGCCTCAAGGTGGCAACCCGCAAGTGATACCTCTGGTATTGCAAGCGTCCATAGGCTGCGGTAACCACTTACCATCTTGTGGGCCGTACGCTTGGTTGCCACTTCAGTTGTATAAAAAAAAAAAAAAAAAAAGGTAATTGTTTGGGCAGAAATTCTTGTTGGTGGAAGAATAGACTTCTTTTGAATCAGAAGTACCATGACTGCTGAAAAATACCGTAACCAGGTGCTAATACCAATAGTCTATCCCCATCGACTTCAAATGGGCCAAGAACTCACGCTCATGCACGACAGTGCCCGTCCGCAACCGCGCGAGTGGCGACCAGCTGGCTGCAGGAGCACGACGATTGACGTGTCGGTCTTAAACTGGCTCGCGCAATCACCAGTCCTAAACCCCATAGAGCACGCGTGGAACATGCTACAAAGAATAGCTATGAATAATATTATTTTCTTACAAACATTGTGACTAAAAAGCAACTTTAATTATATTGTACAATTTTTTTTGACAATTTAGTTTAGGTCCTAATTTGAATCGCTCTAAGAGTTCATGGTATGGGGCAGGTATTACAACAGGCGGTCATAACACGAAGTAGCGATCTCTACCCGATAATCTTTACAAACAAAAATACATAATGGTATTTCTATACGATAATTTATTAAACTACACAGCACAGTTGTTTTTTGTGTCACTTGCACAACTCTAGTGTAGAGTTGTGCATACCTAACACGCTAACGTCCATGTAGAATATCTACTTAAATTTTATCGAGGCACGGTACAACATCGCTTCATTATTGTGAACTGGGAAACGTTAATATTAACTCGGACACTGTATCGCCCTGCTGTAGTCAAATAACCTACATATATCCATAATCTGTAGCTAGGTACATTGCAGATACGTGAATGCTGTAAGCTCAGTACGATTTACCGTAATTATTGTAGCAGAGCTAGCACAACTATGAACTTTTTTATTCGTTTAATAATAAATATAGTTCATCAAAAGCAACATATTGCATTTTGATGAACTATTTTGCTCAACACTCTGAAGATCCTCATCAGATCTTCACCAAATATCAGACAAACTTAAAGTTAATACTTACTTTTCATATAAAATAAAAATCATCGAAATCAAATCACATTAGGCGGAGATATTCAGCAGCCTCCTTATGTCCCTTTTTGGAGAAAGTACGCCCCTTATCAAAAATCCCCGAAGACAATCAAATTCTATAAAGTCATATAACCTGTTTCAACCAGATTGGTTGAAAAATGCGACCTGTAGGCGATAACACAAAAACACCGGACAAACTGACATCCAAAAGCATTTTTGGCCAATCTCGAAACTGAGAAGCTTCGCTCGCTTTGCTCGCTCGGTCAACTATGAACGTTTTTATTCGTTTAATGATATAACTAAGACTAGCTTTTGTAATCTTTTTGCGGCTATTATCGAGGTTGTCAAACGTATATTCCAAATAATGTTTCATTGTAGCACTTTATGTTCAGTTCTGCGCACCTAGCAGTAGCGCGCAGTGTGTGCAGTATGAAACGATTCCATTACGTAAACATTTAATACAAAATTAGTACATAAACCTTGATTTTACTGGTCACTAATTATATTATTTATTTATTTAACAAAAATAAAGCAGACAAGTGCGTAGTAGACTCGCACCCTGAGGTTTCCGTACTGAAGAAGATAAAAAACGACCAATTTATGTTTTTTTTTTATTCTAAAAATCGTATCTGTGGTTAAACTACACTCTGTCTAAAGCTAATGATAGAAATAAGAAAAGCTGAGCTTATAAGATAAAAAAACTTCATTATAATCGGCGCACCATTTCTAAATCTAGTTCTTTTTACCGGGATAAAAAGTATAGCTTATGTTCTATCTATCTTTGTTTAAAATTTCAACCAAATAGGTTTAGTGGTTGTCGAGTTATAGAGGAACAAACATCTAAACAAAAACTTTCGCATATTTTACAATTGTAGTGTGATTAGTAGCCAAATTCAGCGTGAGCTCAAAATTTTTTAGGTATATAACCACAGAACGTATACTTAAGATAGTTCTGTGTTTATAACTAAACAATTAGGTACCTACTGTAAAACTGTGATTTAAGAACAGGTAAAAAAATATGCATAATTTATTTATATGATTGTATATTTGTGCGATTGTATACTAGTCAATTACTTATTGTAAATGGTACCTATCAAAATAATACGGTAATACCTACAGCTCATGCAATAATTTTGCCAGCCCAACTAGCTCATGACTTTATTTTCAGAGAGACCAGAGCAACGCCACGCGGATTGTGATAAAGGCAGCCACGGAGGTCGCGCAAGGCCAGTACACGTGTGAGGTGTCAGCCGATGCGCCATTTTTCTCAACTGCACTGGTCCATGCGCACATGTATGTTGTCGGTAAGTCCTGTCTATATCATAACAACACACGCAACAGTCAAACCCTACATTAGGGTTCCCTGTGTCATGGGAACAAAGAGCTTTATTAGGTAATACCACAACATCTAGGAAAGAGAGAGAGACTAGGAAAAAAGATTCGGAAATCATGCAAACATTGGTCCCACAGCGAGAATTTGGGTCAGTATCAAAATCCCCTTTGAAGATTCCTTTTAAAGGAGATTTTGGGAATTTTAGTGTCAAAATCCCCTTTGAGCGTTAAGCTCAGTCTAAAGAGGATTTTGAAACAAAAAAAAACCCTAAATCCCCTTTGAAGGGAATTTACTATTATTATTATTTATTTATTATTTATTTATTTACTATTCTGTAAAATCTTTTAATAAATTATTGAATAGAAGAATTCTCCTTTGAAGGGAAAATCATTATTTTGGTACTTTTCTAACAGCAACCTGCAATCCGCATCATTTATGCGTATTATCGTCTTTCTACTAAGCACTCTCCCACTGCGCCACCGCACCGAGGTACGCGATAGTATACCTACCAATCTACACCCGAACTTCAAAGGTTAATCTAAGATTGAAATCTAAGTTTGAAACAAAATAAAAGCAATTGAGTAGTTTTTTATTGAAACAGTTTTTATGTTTATGGTAACATGTACCTATACACATCAGTTGCATTACTAGACTAAACTAACGGCGATTGGAGCCGACGACATGCCAAGGATTATTTCGAGCAAACGTGATATGTCTCGATAGCTCCCCGCGTATCAAGCGTTACGGGTTCAAATACCGCTTGAGGCGAAATAATTTTTGATATAATAGGTATAATCTTTAGACTAACGGGCTTGGTTACCATTATTTTACCATTGCCTTTATAATTATGCTTACAATATCCGTCTGTTTATTTATACAATTAGTGAACAACAACAAACTTATAAAATTTAGACCCGTACTACCACTGTCCTTCGTCCTTGTCCACTAAATAATGACCGTCATTCGCCCATTATTACGGCCATTCATCCGTAATATTCTGACCATTTTCACGGACATAAAAAGTACCAACTGTGCTGATACAGCTAACGAACTTACTCACCTACACCCTACCTCCCTCTATGAACCTGTATCTAAATACATTTTTTGCTTATTCTCCTATTTTTTATCCCTCGAAGTCTAGATCAGAGCCTGAACTTCTGAACTCCAGATGTTCAGATTTGCTACAGTGCCTTTTAAACCTAAACATAATAATGCTTACTCATTGCTGCTTGAAGGCAAAATATCTAAGACACTGCGGTAGTATCCACCAAGATGAACTCGTTCTGTAGAGTCCTACGTCCTACCACGTTAGTTTAGGAGTCTTCAGCTAGAGTTCACTCTCACATTAGTTTAGTTAGCAGGTAAAAATAAAGTAACAATTAAATTACCATTTGCTTTACTAAGTATTTTCGTCGTTTTTTCTGGCGTGAGCACAGCCTGCGACCGCGTTCGACGGTTGCTCAGCGTGTCCTTCAGTAAATACCTTAAGTAATAATATTAGGTATACAGCTCTCCGGATAACGAACGCGGAAGAATAGGCATGAGAATATGAACCTACTATTATGTATCAGGTATTTATTAAACAAAATAAAATATGTACATAATCACATTACATTACAAAATATACAAAATACATATGAAACAGTTGAGCCATCTAAAGACCGTTACAAACGACCTGTATGTAGCTCAACTGATCCAAATCACTACCAGTTGGAAGCGTTCCCAACATGCTGGCTGCATTGCCACGTTGAATGGCAATGCTGATACGTTGAGCCAGATATGAACCTGCCTTTGGATCACGCGTCGCTTCGACCAGACGCCCGGAAAGAATTTTGAAAACGCGGTGAGCCCCGGTTCCCCACGGACCCAAGGTCTCCACTCCAAAAGGCTCAAATATGTAGGCTCTATCTAGGCCGGCATATTTGCGCCTTTTGGTGTTCTCCGCAGAATCTGAATGATGAATGATGTCATTATATATATTACCTACTATACTATATTTTTAATTAAAATTATATGAAAAACATATTTAGGCGTCGACTTGAGAATGTTCTCCGTTTTTCGTCAGTCAAAAAGTCACATTGCATACCAGAAATAGTTTTTGGTATAAAAAGTTTCAAGTTTAATAATTTAACATTGAATATTCGAAAACTAATATAAAAGCACTTTCCAAGCTTTATCACATCTTTGTCCGAGCAACAATTTCTATCTGTAACATAGAACGAATAAATTGTGGTGAAAACTTTTAGAAACAAAACAAACTTTTGTCTGTCAAACTTGCCTTTCCGGAATCTTAAGGAACTACAAGCATTTGTTTAGGTAGAATACTTGTGTCCAAATAATTTATGATAGGTATCACTATTCTTCGGTAGCTTCATTAGGGTAATTTCATTTCAGTTCTAAATAATTTGCAGCACTATTTGTGACTGCAGGATGAATGAAAAATTAAACCGAGTGACCAAATGAGCGAAAGGTCTCAGTTTGGAAATTGCCCAAAAATGCTTTTGTCCGTCTGTCTGCTAGTCTAGTCAGTCTATCTGTTCTCGTCTTCAGGTCGAATATTATAAACAAGTGGAATCTCGGTCTCGGTTTTTTGTCGTTGGTGATTTTTGATTGGGGGTTAGTACTTCCTCCACTACTGGATATATCTGCCTTATGAGATCTACAGGGCGATGTTTTTTTATTATTTAAAGGTAAGTAGTAACTCATAAATACACGGAAAAAAATAATTTTCTACAATACTACCAGAACGCTTAGTTAAAATTAAATGTGTTAAGGAAACCAGAATCTTTTTAAAGGAACTAAAATTATTCTATAAAAAACTCATCATATTGTAATGCATACGATTTTATTCTAGTTAAGCAGGAATTAGTTTGAAAATGTTCACTAGATGGCGGTAGTGTAGAATGTCGCGTATTAGATCGCGCTGACGAAAACTTTCTGCCTATTTACAAAACCCATTTCGTTATAGATGAAAATAGAGTCATGCCATGCAAAGAGTCGATATACCTATTTCTAATGGTATATGGTGTATGTATGATTCTATAGCCTTGTGTGTGCATTTGTGCTTTACCACTGACTGGTTCGCTTACATACTAAATTAAAATATTTTTTTAATAATAAATCAACAAAGACACCCCAAGTATTCTAATCGGTAATCTAATCTGTATTAAATGTCTAGTTACTTTACTACAGCACATCGTTTATTCATCATTCATTCATTGCAAATACACTTCTAGTAATTCAAACCACACTATTATTTGCAACTATATTTTTTTTTAACTAGAACAGTCTTGTAGTTATTACAAAATAGATTGTCGTCACATATATAGCAAGACATTCTAGTTGAGCGTGCGATATTCTGGTTAATGTAACAAGATTTTTTTCCGTGTATGTAACTGGCAGTTCTCCGAACAGTAGACCTCGCAAGTACAAAGCATAAGCACAAACTTGTAAAGTGAGCCACATACTGCATTTTGAGGAACTATTTTGCTTATCACGCTGAAGATTCTCATCAGATCTTCACCAAATATCAGACAAACATAAACTTAATCAAATCACATAAGGCGGAGATATTCAGCAGCCCCCTTTTTACCCTTTTTTAGAGAAAGTACGCCCCCTATCAAAAATCCCCGACGACAATCAACTTTTATAAAGTCATGAAACCTGTATACCAAGTTTCAACCAGATTGGTTGAAAAATGCGACCTGTAGGCGAGAACACAAAAAGCCCGGATAAACTGACATCCAAAAGCATTTTTGGGCAATCTCGAAACAGAGACGCTTCGCTCGCTTCGCTCGCTCGGTCAATAAAGATTTGATCTTCAGGATCTTCAGCAAGATGAGCAGAATAGCACCTCAAAATGCAGTAATTTTTTTTTGCAAAAATCACTTTTAAAAGTTTGCCTTTCGAAGTCTTCTGTTCGGAGAACTACTAGTGTGTAGACCACAGAAATGTAAATAATAGTACTTATTCTGATTTCTGTGGTGGTGACCAATATTATGAGTATGATTTTGTTTCAGTGTTGCCTAAAGAAGGTCCATCTATTAACGGGCTGATGCTGCGCTACAGACCTGGTATGAAGCTGAAGGCGGAATGCATCAGTGCCAACTCATTGCCGGCTGCTAACATCTCTTTCTTCGTTAATAACGAACCAGTGAGTTCATGCTAGTTTAGAATGTTTAAGTTTAGAAAAAAATAAGAGTAGTAGAGTTCTCTGTGATAGAGCTCGTCCGGGGAAGGACTACCACCATACCTATTTCTGCTGCCAAGCAGTAATGGTCGCATTGCTGTGTTCCGGTGCGAAGGGTATAGTTTCCGGTGAAATTACTGGCACATGAGGCTTTCGCCCCCCGCGAGTGATACCTCTGGTATTGCAAGCGTCCATAGGCTGCGGTAACCGCTTACCATCTTGTGGGCCGTACGCTTGGTTGCCACTTCAGTTGTATAAAAAATAAAAAGTCATCATCATCATGACAACCTTCTAATGTTCCCACTGCTGGGACACTGGCCTACTCTCGAGCGAGAGTGATTGAGTCTTAATCCACCACGCGGACCCAATGCGGATTGGTGGATGGCACATGTTATCGAATTTTTAGTTCTTGCAAATGTCGGTTTTCTCAAGATGTTTTCCTTCACCGTATGAGAGCACTGGCACATAATTTTTTTCGAATAGAAAATTACGAAACTGTGCACGACCGGATTCGAACCCACGACTTTAGGACCGGAAAGTGGGGTCACTACCACTAGACCACCAGTGCTTTAAATTGTATAATGCATAAATAGGTTATTACACTTATTACAGATAAGTCAAGCTTTCACTAGATACACCCAAACTAAACATTATCCTCAAGTCAGATTATAGAAAAAATCTGCGCTAACGTTATGCCAACATAGCCACGCATACATATCTAGTAGGTATGTATTCACAAGCACAAGAAGGATAACCATTATAATACTGTTGCTTGAAAGGCTGTTGTAGATGCTTTAGTGAAGGAGGCAAAGATGAAGGTTTAATGTGCCCCAACCACAGATCCCCAACTGCCATATTGCGGGTTTAAGTACCTATTAATGATAGTGGAATTTTTGCCTCGGCCGTTGGACCACTCTGATGAAGGCACAGATGCTCGGCAGGGTCGATCATTAGCAAAGATTTATCGCTAAATAGCAGTCAATTTACATAGGTATACCGTATTGGTGCCTTATAAAAGCCTTTTTATTATTCTGCCTCGGGAAATTATATCGCGCAACTCTGGCAAGTAAAATAAAGCCCAGTCAGAAAATTATAATACACGGAAGGGGAGATATTAGGTAGATTTACATATTGTCGTGTTGATAATGTAGTTGACGTTGTGTTGATACTTATGCAGTTTGATACTTTTTTCGGGTTAGTTCCAAGCAGTCCCAAATTTCTTCGAAACCAATGCGATGGCCCTTTCGACTGAGCTTGACGCTTCAAAGGAGATTTTGAGACTAAAATTCCAAAAATCCACTTCAAAGGGGATTTTGACACTAACCCCAAGCACGTAGGTACAGTCAATAGCAACGAGAAGAAAATTAATTAAGCAGGTACACAACTATTTTTTTTAAAGTCTGTAGTGTCTAAAAGTACTATGTGTAAATTTTAGTAAATCGGAACTTGTCCTGAACATCTAACTCATCATTCAGATGATGTAACTCCATTTTTTTCGAGCATGTATGTAAAAACATTTTTACGCTGTTTTGTTTTGTAAAATTTGAATAAAGTTTAACACTGACTAGTATTATAAAAACACTCTTTGAAAATACACAAAAATGTTTTGAGTACAGTTAGATATTCGTAGCAAATTCGTTAGTCTGTTATTGTTTATACTGAGAAAAGTTTTATCGGTAGCTGAAACTTCTCCAAAGTTTATTAAGCTGAAAGCAATTCTATCATATTGAATGTTATGGAAATGTATTTTTAACTTCTTCAACTCTTAATAAAGAAAAGAAAAAAAAGAAAAACTCAGAACAAGTGTCTGACTACAGCTCTTTTAAAAGAAAGTAAGTACTTACATAAAATACAAGAAAAATAACAAGATCACAGCTCAGCTTACTTAATTTTTCTGTAACACTATGTGCCGTTCAATTAAAACGAGATCACTAAGAAATATGCGTAGGCAAGGTTACGCATAACGTTTTGCGTTTTTGAACACGGACGCCTGTTTGACGGAAGGCGAACGTTTGTTTTTACGGAAGAGTAGGATACGTAGACAAAAATGTATTTTTTTTTTTTACTAAGATGATAACCGATCAACACTAGCTGATCAGGCTAGTGTTGATTTGGTTGCATGACCATCACAAATCAAATCAAATCAAAAATCTAGTAATATCTAATCTAGTAGCATTGGATCAATTTTATTAGAAAATAACAGATGCGCACTGTGGATCAGACCGGTATATTGGTTTTGTTTTAGAGAAAATAAATTTGGTAAAAATTGGGGGTATCTTACGCAGTGCAGTAAGGTAATTTTCTTTTATATGCGTATACTTTTTTGTATGAATATCGAATAGGGTAATTACTTACAGTTTCTTTTATTGAATAAAAGGAGATGTTGTGCATAATCTGCAAGCGAAAAGTCACGTCGACATTATTTTTACTTTGTTAGAATATAGATAGCTGGAATCGATTAAATGTCAGCTAAGAAACGTGTGCGCCTTCCGATCTTAGACCCCTCACCCCAGCTTCCGCTACATTTAGAAGCTCATTAATCTCGTCCTAGTCCAACATTGTTACTCTGTGACATTGTGCTTGCCAGATGCATGCCGTCCTTGTCATTTGTCTGCCTAATAGAATAGAATAGAATAGAATAGAAAAATATTTATTTAACGCCACACAATTAACATAAAATAAAAATAACAATACAAATTAAAACTAATGTAATTTTATACCTGCTAAACAATACCTACTTTATTTTTTTGTTTGTGGACAACCAAAAAGCCTTCTATTCAGTCGAGCTCGAGACGGGTAGTGGGTTACATATCAATTGAAATATAGTCATTACAAATACTCTCGATATAACTACGATCAAAAGACCTACTGGTTAAAATAACAATAGGTAGTTTCATAGAATTTCGTTATAACTATTGAACGATATCCTTAAAGGACAATTCGACTATGGTCGTTTCACCTACAGTTTATTCGCGGTTAATAATTCACCTACCGAATTTAATCACAAACATTTTTAAACAACCATCTTTTGAAACTTTCGTGCAAGGTCATTTTTATCATCGTTTTGGTAGCTAAATTCTTGGGTGCATATCGACTGTAATATAAAATGCTCTGACACCAAAACATCCTCAATATCCTGATTGGTCTAGTTATTTTTTCTACAAAGTGTGTGATGTTTCAGGCGCTGTCACAACACGTGCTTCATAGAGTCGACGGGTCGACAGCGGGAGGGTTATGGTCGGCCTACAGCACAATACAATTTACTGTTCAAAAACATCACTTTATAAGCAAGAAAATGAGGGTAAATCTATGGTTAAGCTTATATCGACGAGGACTCAAAGTACTTATACATTTTAATGCAAACGACGTAAATTACCTATTTTTATTAGGATAAAATAATTTACTATGTTCAGCTGCTGCTGACTGGAAAATAAATATTATTTTCATCTCTACACTATAAGAGGAATGCACCCTAGAAATTTCATGTTCCTAAGACTATTTAGGCTGATGCGACAATCTGTGAGTTGGTCACAAAAGCCTTTTATTAATTTTGATGTTCGAAGAGATACCTATATCAAAATTATCCGACCAAAATCATTTTTATGTAAAATGTTGCCAAGATATGACTCGCACTATCAAAAAGTTATCAGATCTCATGTAGAGCCAAGCTTCTAACTCTACACACTAACTATCTGTACAAGCCCTAACTTCACAAACTCTACATCTTAGTCAAAATATGTGGCTTGGCCATTTCGCTACATGGGCGTAAGGTGAGAAATTTAATCTGTTCTGTTCTTTTCATTACTTATCTGTTCATAAACAATAGCTCTTGTAGTGTAGTAGCGTAACAGCCAAGCCACATTATTTTAAATAAAATGTAGAGTTTGTTAAGTTAGAGCTTATAGAGTTAGTGTGTAGAGTTAGAAGATTGGCTCTGCATGAGATCTGATAACTTTTTTATAGTGCGATTCATAGTCTCGTCTTGGCAACATTTTACATGAAAATGTTTTTGAGGGATTTTACTTTTTTTTTTGTAAATTGCTTGTTACGACAATATTTTTATATTTTGTAATTATTTTTTGTAAGTATTTTATTTATATAAGTATATTTATAACTTATAAACAAGGAGTCCCTCTATATTTCTTCTTTCTACATTTTCAGACCTCTAACATTAAAATTTGCGGAAGTCTCATACTAACTTTCATCCCCTAGTTTAAAGGGTTGGAGGGTAAAAGTTCCAAGTTTTAGATTTATTTTTTTGTTTGTGTACCTACTAGCTGACATGTCTCAGCTTTCTAAGACTGCAGGAAGTAGTTACCTAGCCTAGCCTAAGAATCTTGATGATCATCAGTGCAGTGAGTGAGTGAGTGCGTGAGTGGGTGAGTCAGTGACAAAATCGGGGTTTTTTAGATATCAATTAAAATTTAAAGTATAAGAGCTGTCAATTAAAAGTTTGATATCCTAAAAATTTTGTTTATCTGTTATAATGCAAACCCAAGCTCTTCGAGAAAAGATAGGTAGTGCCCACAGGTAGTGCCCTTGCGCTTCGCTTGGTTCGTCTTGGCGGGGGCACTACCGTACCTGCAGATATTCAGCTGAGCTGAATCTTACCTCTACCACAGAGCCTCTACTACAGTACGGAACCCTCTTGGCGCAAATCTCATCTCTCTCACTTTTCATTTCATTTATAGCACGCCAAATCGAGAGTATTATCTTATGTTTGTGCAAACCTATAAGACTCCTTGTTTTATGCAGATTGGATGCGCCGCACACATCTATCGAGCTTATTGGAAAAGTGTAGAGAAGTGTTTGCTACAGGAGAGAATAAAAGATGACCTTATTACCTCTCCTAAAATAAATATAACTCGAACACGACACGTGAACCGCGTGAGAAAAACGGGTAAGTCAATTTATAAACCTGGGTTACACATTTTTATCATATCTTATACATACTTAACTGCTATTTTCTGTGTTCCTACCTGAAAAATAAGTTGATAGCTAAAATTATCGTCCCCTCGAAATATGGTGCTGAAGAAAAATGCTAGGAATCTCATGTACGTAATTCCGTACAAATAAATCCATAGTCCAGGAACTCAACACCAAACGACTTATCCATTGTGCAGACTCCCATCGTCCTCACATCTTCAGACACAGGGAGAGGGAGGTGTCCCACTGTGTCACAGGACCCGATTAGTATTGGTGGATGGGACATCGTCTTTCGAAATTTAAACCAAGTGAGGAAACCGGCATGTCCAAGTAGGACATGCCGGTTTCCTCACGATGTTTTCCTTCACCAGGAACTGGCATTGAGCACAAAGTTTTTTTAGTTTTTGTATGTATGCAGTATGTACTATCAAGTATTTCTGTATTAGTGTACGTCACAAATAAAATGATTTTCTTTCTTTCTCTTATTTGTGTACGAGCGGGTTCGAACCCACGACCTTAGGTTCGAAAGGCGGGGTCACTACCACTAAACCACCAGTGCTCCTGTGTTTTGAGAATGACATAAGTACCTAATAGCCCTTGAACGAAGGTCTTGTTTGAATTTGTTTGTTTGAAACTCAAAAAAAATATTTAATTAAAAAAAACCTAACTTAGTTGAGTTTAAATGTTCGTTTCTTTTTAACTAGAGAGCCATTTGCAGATTATTTTATGGTATTTCCTATCTTATTTAGTCTTAAGGATGACAAAATAGGCAAAAATCATTTACTTAGACCAACTTTGGGAATCTTCACCTAGTAGGTACCTTTGAAGGCCGATTTCAGCAAATAATAGCCTAATAAGCAGCAAATTTTTTGTTATATTATAAAAACTTTGAGTTCCTGAAAGTTTTGAAGAACACTTACAAACCGTGATTATGGTTTTTAGATTGTTTATTGAATGTTGAAAAGTCAACTTTGACTCTCGTCAATTTTGAACAAAACTTTTGTAACTTTTACTAATGCAAGAAGGTTGATTATTTTATGCATGATTGCACAACTTATTGAAATTATTTAACAAAAAAAAAATTCAAGAAAAAGACTTCCAAACCTTTTTTTATCACGTTCAAACGTTCCGACCAAACATTCTAAAAAAAACATTCAAAAAATCATAACACGAAAAATACAAAAAATCGAGACATGGGGTATTTTCGGATACCCCTAGATCTGAGGAATCTAATATTTTCTTATCAACGTCTATGTTTGGGCCACCCTGTATATTATAACAGCAGGCTATTGTTTCAGATAGCAGCACGCATCAAGCGCCCACCGGAATCGGCACTAAACCTACATTATCTCTTTTACTTATTTTACTGAGCTTACTCGGAAACTTTTAAATATATTATCATCATATCAGCCAATAGACGTCCATTGCTGAACATGCCTCCCCCAAAGAGCGCCATAACGACCGATATTTTGCTTTGGCTTTGATTTTGACAACTTGAAATAAAACAGGCGTAGAGATGCAATAATAATATGCGTTAAAAAGAACTCTTTTTAAAAATATGTAACTTATTGTCTGTCAAGTGAAAATGTTTATTGATACGAGAATTGATTAAAATTGTAGCTCATTACATTTAATTGTATTTTACAACTTGTAATGTTTATTGAATAGAGGCCTGGTGGTGGTACCTATACCTAGGACTCTTCAGCAAGAGTTTGGTCTTTGTGGGTATAACCGCAGTGTCAGATATTCTATCTCCAAGCAGTAGGTACCTAGTGTGCAAGCGTTACTGTGTTTAGGTTTGAAGGGCACTGTAGCAAGTGAAATTACTGGGCAAACGTCTCGGGCTGACGAGCGCAATGCAGTGCAACGCAGAGCTTTAAAACTTAAAGTGTTTGCTAGTGTCAGCTTTTGCAGTTATTACAGCTGTTATGGCCAAGCGTTACGCTTAAATATAAAAAAATAGATAGATAGATAGATAGATGACTCTTTATTGTATTACACCATAAATAAAATTAAACTAAAATACAACTAAAATTAACAAAAGTTTGAGTGGTACAATGGCGGCCTTATCGCTAAGAGCGATCTCTTCCATAATGAGATTAAAAATAATGCCGGTACAATGTTGAGAACGTTTATCATCATAGTTATTAGGCCTAACTTCGACAAAGAGGTCAGCCTACGAATCCAACGCATATAATGGGCAGCGTTCGGAAAGTTACTATTCGTTTTATTTTCTCGTTGTTACCGCATTACCACATATAGGTAATGTCAGTACAGTCAGTGCGTTTTGCCAGTGATGACGATATACAGAACTGAAACGTAGTTGGTAACTAATTGGTCTCATTCACAAGCTTCAAAGTTGCGCAACAGGCTTATTCAAGGAGCTTCACAACGTGATACGGAAGTTCATAGGAAAACCAAAGCCACCAGTAGGTACTGTTGCTTACAGAATTAGCAAAATGAACGGGCAGTATATCGGTTCTGCGAGCTTTGTAGCTCACAAAACCGATAACGCCTGCGGGACAAAGCATTTCGAATGGAGATCACGAGCTCAAAATCGGTCGTTCTGGCACTCTATGGGACGTCTATATTCTAATATGATGCTGAATACACTTATAAAAGGTAAAGTATTAAAGTAAAGCTCCACAACGGATCTAGGCAGTCGCGAAGTTAGCCGTATAAGAACGAATTGCTCAAAGACACGTTCGAGTGTTCGAAAAAGCTCCATTGCGAATTAACGGCTAACTTCACAACTGCCTAGATTCGTTGAGCTTTACTTATATATTAGGCCTAGTATCAGCAGTCTGGTTAATGTCCGATGATCGGACGGATGAGACTTTGTCGTCTCAGTAGTTTGATGATTAAAATCCTCGGACTACTGAAACTTTTTGTCCGGTAGTGACTGTCAGTATACCAAATTTCTGGCGCTTCGGCGGCACGCTCGCTTCGCTCGCTCGCCTCGCGCGTATAGTTTTTCACTAACCTAACATAACCTAATCTACTAATTTCGATCTGGGTGGATAAGTAGATCCGTAGACTTTCAACCTAGGGTCGAAAGCTGGGTTGGAAGATGGGAATAAGTCATACTAACAAACTTTTTGACTGACAGTCACTAACGGACAAAAAGTCTCAGTAAACCGAGGATTTTAATCACCGAACTGCTGAGACGACATGGTCTCATCAGTCCGATCATCGGATAAACTAACCGGACCTCTGATACTAATACTAGGCTATATATTTTAGGGTGACAAGGTGACTTTGCTTTTACAAATTATACCTACAGATGAGTTAACGCGCGGACAATCTATTTGATGACTATGGCGTGGCATGGCGTCTCTCGGGGCTATGTGCTCGTATTGTAGCTGCTATCACTACCTTTTACTATTTTAAACCTTTTGTTAAATATGCCTGTATATGTATTATAATAATAATATTTTAGTATTTGAAGAATTATTATTGCATAATATTCAAGGTACCTATAGGTTCCACACACAAAAAAATACATGTTACTTGCTTAATTATTTTTTTTTACATTTTGTCCTAGTAAATCGATTAAGTTTATCTGGTCAATTATTACTAGATAAACCTATCTGGCCGAGACAGGCAGCGTAATAACAAAATATTAGAGCGCGCGTAGTTATTGATGCGTGGGCAATTGACACGTGCCGCGCGCTGCCCTTGTGATTTCCAACAAGTATAACTAATAATTGATCAAGTAATCTTTATCGAGTTACTCGGATTTTTAAGTCAAAATTTTAAAAAAGTTAGGCATATGCATTTTTTTTCGTCTGTGGAGCTAATTAGTATTCCTTGAATATTATACATACACTAATAGTGAAAGAACCTGTATATATCATTCGTCATATTGATGTCGCCGCTTCTTAGGAACCGATAGGTACTTTATACGGGCTCTACGAACTAAGATAAAATTTGTAAAAAATACTTTACATACCTAACTAATTATATAAATGTTATAATCTGTGTTCAAAAATGTATACCTAATATTTACTTACTGTTTCCCTTAACTGAATCTATCACTGTATTTTCTCTGTTTTACTTTGTAGTTTGTGTAAACCCGAATTTATGCGGACATTTCATTAAATGGAATACACGAGAGCTTTATTTATTTTAGCAACTATTTTAAGGTATAAAATGGATGGATGTTTGTACAACTGAACAATATTCAAGGAATATGTTCCACACACAAAAAAAAAAATGTAGGTACCTTTTTTTTAGCATTTTGTCTGAAAAATCTCGAGTATAAATCGATTATGTTTTTCTGGATAATTATTAATTATCCTTATCCCATCTGCTTGTAGATACAGAACAAACGATGTAGGTAAAAAAAAACTAGAGGGTATACCTATGTAAGTATATTGTTCACGTATTGCTACTATAGTTGGTTAGTACTTATTTTCAATTCACGAGTGGGAAAATGAAAACATAAAGTGCTGGATCTATGAGGCCTGTGGTAGCTCAATGGGGCGTCAAGGTTCAAGACTTCTGCTTTTAGCCTAACTACCCGCCCCTGCCCGCGACTTCGTACGCATTAGTAACGCATTAGTTTACCTACATTATCTACTTACATAGTATTTTAGGTAGGTTTTGAATATTTTTTTTGTACCATTTTCCTACTTATATTCCTTTATTTTCCCACCCTTTCCCAAATGGCACTTACTATTTTTCTACTGGTACCATTACTTTAGCACAACATAGGTACTGTTAATAATAATTATGACAAAGTAAATATTTAACATTTGAATAGAAATGGCAAAAATTAAAAAAAAATCTAAGGTAAATAGATACTTTCAGTAAACTCACAATTTTGAAATTTAGATTGCTTAGGAGCCTTTTTGCGACCAAATGGCAGACCACCTATGGTCAGACGACATCGTCAACGTGGTCGGACGACATTGGGATGAGGCTGGCACAAGACCGATGAGAGTGGCGTATTATAGAGGAGGCCTATACCCAGCAGTGGGTCCCAACCGGCTTATTATATAGATAGAAGAAAGAGCCTTTGTGACACAATAAAAATAAAGGAATAAGTCTATAATTTGAGATCTTTGACTTTTTACTCCTAAACTGGTCGCCCCAAAGTTATAAAAATGAATATGACTTGCTCAGATATTCCCAAACAATTTTATTTTTTTCCAAAGACATTATGAATAATTTCTGTAGATGTTCGAAGTTTTTCTAAGCCTTTAGTTTCTGAGACATGGTGATCAAAATTATGGGATTTGTAAAGATGACCTCTCTTATCGTTGGTTTCGTAATTCAAGTAGGTATTTAGGGTTGGATTCAACCAAACTCGATTACGCACTATTTGCAGAGTATCATCACCATCATTATTCGCGAGTAAACTGACGTTTACTTCTAGTTGACATTTCTTACTCCGCGGATTGATTTGTGAAATATCTTAAAATAATACCACAAACTAGGTTAAACCTAATACCAAGGGCGGATCCAGCCTTTGATAGAAAGGGGGGGTCACATACTCAAAGTTTTGCAAAGACAGACCCAAAATTGCAGTGTTTTATGGTTAAATAATTTTAATTAAATACCAACAAAACCATGTGTTTTTTTGGCTTCTCGCAACACGAGAAAAGGAGAAACGTGGAGAAATGCCAGACCAGTTAGGCGGTCTCTAAATATTTTAATTTTAAGTCTCGCAACTCAATTTACGTTAGTAACGTCGAATAAGTATACATCTGTGTAAATATCTTAAATTTTTATGAGCTAATAAACTCAAATTACGTTAGCAGTTGTTCATGTGCAGTTCAACGGCGAGCGTAGCAATCCGCAAGAAATTTTGGGTACTTATCAGACATTTTGATAAGCTTTTCAACTCAATTTAAGTAATATGTAGTTCAACGGCGAGCGCAGTGAGCCTCGAAAAAAAAACAGGTTTTAACTCAATTTACGTTAGTAGATTTGAACATATACATAGCGTAGCGGTATGGTATTATTTATTACGATTATCAGTATTTTTCTTTAGCACGTCACAGCGTTAACAGACGTAACGATAGTTCAACGGTTCAGTTCCTTTGTTTAGTTCACATCACACACAGAGTAAATTAAATCTTCTTCATCACACCTTTACATTTTTTTATCAGTGGTTGACTTTTTCCCAGCCCAAGGGGGGGGGGGGGGGGTCATGATCCCATTGACCCCCCCCCCCCCCCTCGTGGATCCGCGCTTGCCTAATACCTAGGCAACGTATTTCTCTCAGACACTATTTTTCTTAACGTTAAATCTCATGTCTACATTTGTTGAAACGCTTTTGACTCTAATATATTATTATGAAGTTCGCTTTTATCATCCTTCAGAGAGTCTTTACATTAAGTACCTTTATTTTATAGCTGAAGTTGCGGGTCCCAAAGCAATCTTCCTGGTGAACCCAAGAGGATCTTTTTCAAACAAGCCTAATAAAAATGAGTTAAGTAGTTTTGTGGCAAACGTCATGAATTTTGTTTTTTAACGCATTATCCAGGCCCAGGCAAGAACAAAATTGTTTACAAGCCCACTGAAGTAAACAATTCTATTAAAAATTTTCTTTATTAATCTGGTAACTTCAGAAATGTTATATCGTGTTGTTGGGCTGGTGGTGGTTTGAAAATTACACTACATTATTACAAACTAGGTAGCACTAGCAGTGGAGAAGCCATAAAGATTACGGAACTGGGGGCCTTACTCTTGAACGCGATCGGTATTGGACAAGTATTGGAATATGACATTTCGTACTTTTGACAGCAAACCTAGCGCCAAATTCAACCTTGTTTTCACGAGTGAAAAAATTTGACAGCAGTAAACTGAAATTGGGATTGGATCGGAATTGTCATTGGATTCAAGAGTAAGGCACCTGTTAACCGCTGGGGAATAAAGATATCAAATGGCGAGAGTGAAATGGAAAACGAAGTAAATATTTAAAGCTCCGTACTCACATACGGTTTTGCTCGATCGAGCTATCATGTCGAGTAATAACCGTGGCATGGGCTTTCGTCCAAACATTTAGCATTAATCTATCGAGTGACGCGCACCGTTCAGTATTTACCGAACCGTTCGAGCCAAAACATGTCTGTTCAACAAAGGAGACGGTGGCTACATTTAGCATGTCTCGCAGTTCTTAATTATAAACGAATTTAAGAAAATGAAAAGAAGAAACATAAAAGGAGGTGCTGGGTTAAAGATTGTTTCTCTAATTTTTATTTGAGTAATCTTTGGACTTGACATTCCACAAACAATCACACTGTCTATATAAGTTAATATATTATTATATAACACCTTTGGAATAAACTTGTAAATCCATTTTTTTTTTATTCTAAACGTGTTTTCACAACGATCAACAACGGTGGACTGACGCTCGACTCGCGCCACTCGCGGCCACGTACACACGCTTGAGTCAAGCTCGACGGCTCGCTTCGAGTAGGTACTGTATGTGAGTACGGAGCATAAGACGGCCCCCAATCGATAGACCGATTACCTATGATAAAAAAGCATGGGACGAATGTGCTCCAACTCTACTCGGCATCCATAACAATAGCAAGCCAAAAAAGCGTTAGGAACCCAGCCGGTGTTGTTGCCAGTTCTTTTACGGCATGGGCGCGTTGTAATTGGCGTAAATTTTCCTAGCTTGTAAGACGTTTTAAAGTGATCCTTGTGATTTTATTGAAATTTACCATTTTTTACTTTGACTTTGACTTTGTGACTTTGATAGACCAATGATATAAGGCTGCGTTTCCACGAGAGATGTGCAAGGGATGTGTTTGTTAGAACTAATAGAATCACTTTCAATATCACTTTATTAATAGTTGTCAGAGCGAGTCTAAATAAATTAAGTGGTTTTATTGGTTCCTAACAAACACAACCCTCGCTACACATCCTCGCACATCTCTGGTAGAAATGCAGCCTAAAGCGGTTGCAGGAAGTCTGTGAATCTCAAGATCGGTCGTCATGGCCGTGTATTCCCGATGTCCCTGGCCCTATTTGGGGGAGGCCTATGTCTAGCAGTGCACTATATTATATGATGATGATGATGATGACTTATCTCAGAGCGACATTTCAGCAGTGACAACACGACAAGGACTCGAAACTTTGTACATTTCATACACATGTGATTTGGACTATACGAATACGACGCACCTGTTTGTAAAGAATGCCACTCACTTTGCCTAATGACAGTTTGAGTGTTTTTACGAGTAGGTGGACATTGTCTGTCCAAGGCCAGCGCAGATTGGGACGGGATGGCAAGGGATTTTGCCGTCAGTCAGCGCACACTAGCCGTCCAGAGTCCAGATACCGCAGCCTTGCCAAAGCATGCCGCGGAAGCTCCTGCTAGACCAGTCATCATCATCAGTTGTGTTTGATCGAGTGTTGTCGTGTCGTTTATTGGTAAAATGGTAGATTGGGATTTGGTTTTAATTTCGATTATTGCAGACGAAGAAGATTTACTCGTAAATTGAGATTTGGACAAACGTAAAGTGCCTTTAGCGCATGGCTTCCCCGCTTCTCTACCTCACTCGCTTCACCCCGCGGCACGTCACAGCGGGTGCTGGCATCCATGCCCATTGGTAAAAATTGAAAATCCCTTGCCATGCCGTCCCAATGTGCGTTGGCCATAACTCCAAATTCGACGAAAGCACAGAATAGACGAAAGCTACATCTAATTATGTTGTTGTGTGTCTTATATTTGACGACCGATGTGGCGCAGCGGGCGCAGTCTGCCTGCGACGCAGAGGTTGCGGGTTCGATTCCCGCCTCGGGACAAATGTTTGTACGATCTACAAATATTTGGTCCGGGTGTCCTGGGTATTTTTTATATATAATAAAAAATATCTATCTATGTATTGTATTGTATTAAAAATATATATCAGTCATCTAGTACCCTTATTATAACTCTGTTTAACAGCAGCTTACATTGGGGCTAGATGATGCTGTGTGGATTGTCCAGCATTATTTATTATTTATTTATTATTTACTCAGTAGAAGCACAGTAAGAAGTTCACATAAACTTCGTTTTTGCTTGAAAAGCAATTTTTTTGCATTCCCATTTTTTGTCTTAGAACGCATTTATATACATATATAAACAGCTGACAAATATTCTAAGCCGTACCTTACCCAAAATAGATGATGGAATAATATTGGATGTTTTAATTGGTAAAGCGTAGGTACAATACTAACTTTGTTAATAATATCGAAAATCTCTACTAAACCCAGTCTAATCAGTAAACCAAACAATCAACTGAGGTCAGCCAAAAATCAAATCTTCGGTATTATTGGTTGAGATTTATGTGTGTATGATGATGGCTGAGTAAACCGTCCTAAACCAACAGCGTGGTTCATCGGACTGGAGCATCGGCATAGAGTATATTAGTCGCAATAATGGTATGTACCTACAGTAAATTAGTATAAAGGCTATACATAATAATCTGAGCCAGCATAATACCTACTGTATAAATAAATAAAATAAAAAATACATCTAGTCTTATTATTAGTTCGATTAGTTATTTGTTTGGACCAAAAATTTTCCAAATTATTACATGTAGTTCGATTAGGTAGGTAGACCTAAGTACGAGTATCTAACTGTTTGGACAATCTAATTGTTAGATGTAAGTTACTTAGTTCGATTATTTAACTGTTTGGGCAAAAATATTCCAAATTAAGAGCCTATAGGTATTAGCAGAAACTTCTTGTTTTACAAACACTATTACATTCGGCCATTTTTAGAATAGTGTTGCCCGTGTTGCCGGAAGGAAGTTCCGGTGGTACCTAAGTCGGCGCAGGTCAGAGTGATATTCATGCCATAGAATATCTAACAAAAATCTATAGCTCTTAGTCGCGCTGCGACAAACAAGCCGTATTTAAAGATTAAATTATTAAAATAAAAGTTTAATATAGAATACCCAGAATACGTCCCTACCAACCAGCTTTTGCAACAATACTAAAGTTGTAAGTAAGTTTAATGATTTCGTCCCCACTAGGCTAGGTAACACTTTGTAACGTCTAGAACTTTCCCGCATTTTATGAGCGTCGAGGAAAAGATCTGAGAAAAATGTATTCCTGCATTCGGGAGACAAAACTTACCCCAGTAGCGATATATTAAATTAAAGCAATTTATAAGCTGGGTCTCCCCCTGCTCTGCAGGGTCGCATCGCAAAACAGGGGCCCTAAACTTTGAACAAGAGCAAGAATTTAGAACTTAGAACGTAGCAATAAAATGTTAAAGTACCTAACGATGGGCTTGAATAGTTGGGGTTGGGGAGAAATTTTAGTAGCGTTAAGTACAACGAGCCAAAAATGTGACCAGTCAATTTATGATAAAATCGACGATGTTTTTAGAAAACATAATTAGTTAGTAGGTAAATTAACTATGTTAACTTAAGATAATATGTAGATTCACATTTCAACCGTCCTTCATATTATTTATATCTACGAGAGAGGACCAACAACGTAGCACAGAGTAATAGCACACCCCGGACACTCTCAATAAAATGTATGAAGCAAACACGTCGTAATCACCACACGCATAGTTTGTGTACGTAAGCGGTGCTGTTTTATGTGTGAGTATCATGCAAAGACATTAAAAATAATAATTTGTTTTTATGTTCGAAGGTAACATGGTTGTCCGCACCCAATTATATCAAGAGCGAGATAGCGCACTTTCGCTCGCGCTGGCATGCGCGCGCTTGAACCTACTCAAAATCAAAATAAACGCGTGCGTAAATAGCCTTTTCAACACACTTGCTTATAAAGTGGCTCTATGGTCATCGCAATTAGGCACAGAATGACACCCATAATCAAACTATGACTTTTTCATTGCTATAACTCACTAGTGAGTTATAGATTTTTTTGTTATTTTATTCACAAGTGTGTTGAAAAACGTCGTATGATACACGTGTGTATTGATGATTACCGTCCTCGGCTATCTTAAGATTAATGGCGCCTCAGCGGTAATCACCAATGTTACACACTAGTACCATAATGTAACTATTATTTCAGTGCCGGCAAACTCGCGACCGGGATGGGGTAAATAAAACCGGTGGGAGGTAGGGAGTGGCTATTCTGTACGTAGTACTAATATCTGTTATAGTAATAGCGGATTAGCACAGTAATAGTAATAGCGGATTTTTTTAAAAATAAATAAAATAAAATAGGTACTTAGATATTCTATTAGAATTAGAATTTCTCACTTTTAAACCACAGAATTAAGATCTACCTTACCTTTCCTGGACTCCTACAAACATCGGTCCAGCCGTTGTAGAGTTTTAGCGAGACTAAAGCCCAGCAATTCATTTTTAAATATATTTTTTATGGTATATCTACATAATTATCTAATAATTCTGGTAAGTAATATAGAGAAAAGTTGTTAGGTTCTAGGTACTAGTACCTAGTACTACCCACGGTGTTTTCAGCGGATAAGCTACTTTTTATCGCGGGTTCCCGTGGGATAAAACGATCTAAACCACGAGGCGCAGCTAGTACTCATTGTTTAGATCATTTTCAATAACGAATAATGCGCCCGCCGCGCCGCCGGGTAAGTACCTACCTAAGTACAACCAGTACAACCAAAGTTGGAGTGGGTTCAAACGTCGGTCGGCGCCGGCCGGTCGCGGGGGCTAGCGCAGCGTGATCTCGTCTTTGGCAAACATCCTATTGCAGTGGACAAAACTCAGTAAGACAATTTTATCGTTTTGCAAAAGCAAAAGTGTTGGCCCTTTTTAATAATCAGCTAGCTTAGCCGCGCGACTATTCTTCCCACAGGACCAGTAGATACCTAGGTACTTATTAAATTTTTCGTCTAATTATTTAATTATCTTTTAAGACGTTCGCTGCGTTAAATAATTTGACTAGTTTTTAGGTAGTGCGATAGGCAGCTGATAAACTTTAAAAGTACTTTTTCACCAGTTTAAGCTTCTAATCCTATTTTTTCGCGAAAACATAATATTTTCTGCTTTTTTAACTATGACCATGGTGTTCTAAAAACCTCAGTGCATCATATTTTGGCTTCGCCTGGGGTTCTACTGGCGGAAATGAAAACAAAACAGGAAAAATGTTAAGAGGCACCTATGCCTCCTATCGCACTAGTGTTTATATTGAGTTGAGAATCTAGCTAGTGATGTATTGAGTGGATAATTAAACCAAATTATCGATGTAATTTTTATTTTGAATAAAGAATAAAATAATGAAGTAAAGTTTATGTAAAGCTTAGCAACTTACATGAGAGATTCATAAAAACATTTATAACACATAGCTCTGTGTACAATCAACGCAATATGATAATGATCTTTTTAACTTTTTTATTTGCTTTACGACTACAGAACGTGATAAGGAGCTTTTCATAGAAGATGGTTTTCCGGTTTCAAGAAAAACTTAGCCTGATATGTCACGAGCGCTCCATTTTCTGGTAAATAGCAAGAATTCATGCCATTGTCAAAGTTTTCTAACTGCAAATATTTACACTGTGCGCGTAGTCTTCCCTGCCCACACTAGGGTTGCACTGCTGCTGCCACAATCGATTCAATGATAATAGAACGAAGAGAAGTATTTACTGTTATGCGAACCAAACAACGCACCCTCTTTTTAAGGGTTTCGTACCGCAAGAGGAAATTGTGTCCATCCTAAGCTTGCTGTTAGATAGGTACCTACTTGGATGGATGAGCAATATTTTGTATGGACTGAGATGTTTCCGGGTATGTTGCTCGGCCGGCCGTGTCCATACAAAATAACATGTGTAGGTAGGTACATAACATTAGTTGACTGTGCCACGCGACCAACGACTCGGCTTGGACCCGACACGGGCTAGCGTGAGTCATCCTTATTTCTGGAGACGTACAATATACGCAGCGCCGCTTGTGCGCCCGTGCTTCGACGCTGTCTGTTTTGCCTTGACTCCGTTCATATTCTGAGCGATGGGCCTTAAGGTCATAGCCCACTTACACGACTCTGCTACCACCCGACTGCTTCAATGGAAACAATAAATATATATTATATAGTCAAGCTCGGATCCACGGGGGGGGTTCATAAAGAGTAGTAGAGTTCTCTGTGATAGAACTCGCCCGGGGAAGGACTACCACCATACTTATTTCTGCCGCCAAGCAGTAATGCTCGCATTGCTGTATTCCTGTGTGAAGGGTATAGTTTCCGGTGAAATTACTGGCACATGAGGCTTTCAATCTTAGCCTCAAGGTGGCAACCCGCGAGTGATAGGTACCTCTGGTATCGCAAGCGTCCATAGGCTGCGGTAACCGATTGCCATCTTGTAGGCCGTACGCTTGGTTGCCACTGCAGTTGTATAAAACAAAAGTTGGTAATAATCTTATAGTCAACTTATGTAAAAAAATAAAGAAAAAAATAAAAAAAAGCAACTCGTATTTTTTACTTTGTCCCGATTCACAACGCGCAAACTAGCAATTATTGCTATTGCACTTGAGGATGAGAGAGAAGCGCAAGTGTTAGATGTACCAGATTCCTGGTACCTACACATACTAGGTTTTAGTGTTCAGTATTCAGTATTCAGTATCATTTATTGCATCATAATTATGAGGGTAATACATGTCACAGGTCCTAAGTAATATTAAATAATATCAGAGCAGCCAACACATAGCTAAGTACCCAGTAAGGGTGTTGCACTATAAAATTGAGTAGGAGCGGACCGATTTTAGTATTAATGGATAGGTGTTACGTACCATGTACCAGGTCTATTCGGACGTGGTACGCAAAAATACCAGGATTACCGGCTAATCAAAGTTACACCGACAAAATGATGCCACTAAATCAAATTATTGTACAACACTGACAAAAAATTGCGGTCAGTTGTTACTGTCAGATGCTTGCCAGTAATGTCATACTACTGTACGGTTGGTAAAAACACGTTCGTTCGTTCGTTCGTATGAGTTGAGTTAGTGGCCAACTCTGATGACAAAGTTTCTAGGCCACCCGAAGGCCACTGTCATGGCCTAACAACTTTTAAAAAGCCGGGACCGACTGCTTAACGTGCCCTCCGAAGCACGGGAGCGCTCAGTTGCAATTGCCACTGGCGGTCACCCTTCCAAATAATGACCCCGCGGAACAGAGCACTGTTCCGCGTAAAGTTAAGCATAACTTCGTTGATCTGATAAGAACAACTTAGCCAGCTACGTCACGAGCGCTCCGGTAAAATCCGTGAAACCTAGAAAAACTGCTTGATTACGTCGACTATCTCGTGCGCCATCTTCAAATTTTTTTATTGTTCACGTTGCTAAACAACAATAAAATAAATAAATTACTTGACAGAGGCAGGACTTTTTATAACCATACGCAAGTAAAACCACGCGGCTCAGCTAGTTTCGTATATTAATACATAATATGCAGGGTGTAAGAAGACGACTACCGAAAACGCAAGGAGGTGGTACAGCATCCCAAAATACAACCGAAAAAAGTTATTGCAGGAGAAAATAAGATTTTTGTTAAGGTATTTTAGCACCCAGCTATGTATTGTATAGACGAAAAAAAATTGTATTTGATGCATGTGGCTCTTGACTCCTGATTATAAGTTCCGGAAATAGTTACCGAAGAGGATAGAACCACGTCACAAAAGATTTCTAAAATGCCGTAAAATAACTCGTTACCTATTAAACTAGCGGTATACTCATTAGTTAAGAAATATAAATATTTTTTAAAGTTCTTGTATAACACATTGGATGTCTTCTGTAATGTTGTACCTAGGGTTAATAAAATGAATTGTGATGTGACGATGTGAGTGACAAATAAGCCATAGACGCCGTATACATAGAAATAAATCAATCAACTGTCAATGTTTGCCAGTGTCAAGTTGGCACTGGCAAAATCGTATATCAGAAGTTCACAGACACAGACTGCTAGCCAGCCAGCCGCCAACCAACCAACTTATTAAAAAAAAAAATCTTACATTACACTAAACGTAGTGCTTTTAATCTTTCTGCATTACAATACAAAGTGAAGTGAGAATTCAGTTTTTTTTTATAAATGAACAAGAAAATTTGCTAAGCAGCAATGACTTCGGTTTTAATAAATGCTATTAAACATCTTCAGATTACAGCAAGTAAACAGATCAGAGTGTTTTCTTCAAACATAACCCCAAATTCAGTTGACCCTAGAAACAGCTTAGAAGTAACTAAAAAAGAATGGAACTTTATGCCAGTATACACTAAGCCTCGAGAAGTATGGATTGAGAATTTAGATACGATAAAGGAGAAGAAACTAGGATTGTTTGAGTTACATCCACTGGTATACGCTGTAGCTCCAAGACTTGACATAATCCACCGTAATGTCGTGTGGCAGAAAAAGTACCGTTGGGTCTCGTGGGCGCACACAAAAACGAGGGCTGAAGTACGTGGTGGAGGTAGGAAACCATGGCCTCAGAAAGGTTTGGGTCGCGCCCGCCACGGATCAATCCGTTCTCCATTATTTCGAGGCGGCGGTGTTGCTCACGGTCCCCGTTCTGGCAAATCTCACTTTTTCATGTTGCCATTCCATTTACGAATTTTGGGCCTAACTACAACACTGTCTGCTAAACTTGCTCAAGACGACTTGCATGTAGTAAAAGATCTTGAGCTGCCTACAGATGAACCAGAATATATGAGCGAGCTCATTTACCAGAGGAATTGGGGGCCTTCAGTTCTGATTGTTGATGAGTAAGTAGTTAAAAAGTTCTGATGTAACAAATTATTTTAAATTGAGCATAGTTAGGATCCATCAATATATTTTCTTTTTTTCAGTACTGATTATACACCAAGAAACATAACAGCTGCTACAGACAACTTACAATATGTGAACATTATGCCAGTCTATGGCCTCAATGTCTACTCCATGTTGAAACATGACACCTTAGTCCTCACTCAAGCAGCTGCTGAGAAAATAGAAGAAAAGCTGTTGACCCACTTACACTCTATCACAACAGATAAAGAAACTCAATTCAAATTAGATCAAGTATAATAAGGAACACTTGTACTATTGTTAAAATATTTTGCATTATTCATTTAAGTAGGTATGTATTTACATCCTAATATTTTAGTGTGAAGGCAATGCCTTGTTGGAAATAAATAATCATCAGTTACAATTATGTGTCTTTATTATTTGCATCATCATTAGCATTATATAATACTAATTGGGAGATAAAGATCTGCATTTTAATGTTGGTACACCCTGGACAGACACTCAATAAAATGTATGAAGATCTGTTCTGTGGTGTTGGGTTGTGTTGTATGTTGTCTCTGCTGAAATGACACCAACCAACCCAACTTCTTAAAATAATGGAGAAGGCTTAACCAAATAATTAAAGCACTATTCCAGCATTTGTGGATGATGGATTGATATTGGAGTAAATTTATAAAGGTATTGTAATGAATTAATGATAGTCCAAACCTTGCAAGCTAGTCAGCTCCTGTCAATGTAGCTTTTAGCACAAGTAGATATATTATCATGACAGCCTTCTAATATCCACTGCTGGTACACTGGCCTACTCTCGATCGAGAGTGATTGGGTTTTAATCCACCATGCGGACCCAATGCGGATTGGTGGATGATCAAGTTTATTTTATTTTTTATTAGGAAGGACTAACAGTCTTACAATCAAAGTTGCAATGACAACAATATCAAACTAATGATGAAATGTGGGCCATTCTTCATCATCATGAATAGCTTTTAATGTTCTCACTGCTAGGACACTGTCTTAGTGAGTCTTATCGTCTAGATGACATGACCACTATCAAACACAACCTGAGCATTGAAAGGCAGGGATGCTCTGCTTGTAAGTATATATGATTACACCACCAGAGCTCAAGACAGTGTTAAAATCCTATTATTAATTATATTATTATTATTATTGCAGTCCAGGACATTGTCATGTCTTTGCAATATTGCAATTGAAATCATTGTATGATCTTTGATATCCTCCCAATTTTGACTTGGGATTGTATATCTGATGCCTGTAACAAATTATGTTTATTTAAAGTCAAGTAATTTATAATTCATAAGTATTGACCTATTAAAAATGCGAAAGTAACCATGTTTGTCCATTTCATTTTTACAGCGTAACTGCTAAACTGATTTGGCACAGCTTACTGTGACAGAGATAGAGAAAGGAAAGATATACATATAGTCATGCAAAAAAAAAGAAAGTTTTTCGTCAGAGCTATCCTTAATGTACAGTTGCACGCAAATTGTGGCAGTATACTGTTCTCAGTATAAGTATACTCAAAATCCGTCAATGCACTGCAACCCGGCCCATCACTAATGTGCTAGGTAAGCAGTTTGCGTTACGCTGTGGCCCGACATAATGTGCTCAAACCTTTAGAACTAAAGTCTTTCAAATCTGTATTTATGTTGTATGGTAGTACATATTAGTTCCATGGTATTTATTCACATTGACATAAGAATGACAGAGAAAGAGAATGCCTTGCAAAATGACAGTTATGTTTAAGAATGGGGGCATTATTATTACCTAGTTTTCAGATTAAAATAAAAGATTTGAATTGTGTCATTACTCACTTTGCCGTTTGTCTCTATAACATCACACCCTGCCATTTTTTGACGAACACTCCACCTTAGATCAGACCAGTTGTTTTCACCTGGCACATTCGACTTGTACTTAGCCCAGAGTGAAGTGTAGTAATGGTACAAGGATACTGGATCACTTTTCTTATGAACCTGCTGCTTGGGGACTTTGATTACTGAAAATTATTTTTTATTCATTAGTTCTGTTTAAAGATCAATGTAAATTAATTAGTGGGTGTTAGTGCTGCCAACAGATCTCAACATTTGTAAAGTGCAAAGACAATTTAGTTCAAAAACATCATAGTTCAGCCTAGATACACCTTTTACCTGGTGGTAGGACTCTTCAGCAAGAGTCCGTCTTGGTGGGTACCACTGCAGTGTCAGATATTCTACCTCCAAGCAGTAGTGTGCAAGCATTACTGTGTTTAGGTTCGAAGGGCACTGTAGCAAGTGAAATTACTGGGCGAAAGAGACTTAACAACATTGTCTCGGGGTGATAAGCGCAGAGCAGTGCCACGCAAACACTGCACTGCATCTGTAATAGTCAGGCGTGGTGGTTAACATCAGGTGGGCGCCTTGATTGTCCTGTCATTTGCGGACAAAAAAAACACTGGCAGTACTAAGGTGAATTAACAAGCCAAAGCAGAGCTTTCAGAGTGAGGAGTCGAAACTATGATTGAATCTTAAAATCTTTCTACCTTAAATTACTTAAGTAATTTTACTACTTTAAAACCACCATGTAGTGTTATCAAATGTACCTATTTAATAACACTACAGTTTTATTATGACAAATCCATAAGATTTTTTTTTTGTTATGTAGCAAAGTACCTGATTATTACTTAGTTACTTACAATTATAATTAGAGCTAGTTGCAGTTTTCTCCTTAGTAGAGTGTGATCTACTTTCAAGTTTTTTTTCAACTCTAACACAAGAGCAGGTACGTCTCAACTGCTTATCTGCATCAGTATGCCCTAAATTAGGCACAGATTGAATATTTCTCACAGTTAAAACCCTTTCTTTCTTCTGACACTCTCTAGTACATTTCAAAGGAGCTCCATCGTTGAGCCTGGATCTGGTCCTTGATGAAAATGTACTGGCACTGTGCAATCTTTCTAAGCCAAGAGATTCTTCTCTTTCACAGGCACTAGAAGTCTTATGTCTATTCTCCAAGTCATGCTTAATTAATTTTTTTAAATCTGAAACATTTCAATAGAATAATTCTTTACAAAGGTATCTGTGGTAAAGCATATCATGTTTTCTGCAATTTGGTAAAAATTATAACTGTTTAATATGAAATACATACCAGGTCATCTTCGTAGAGCCTAAGTTGCGAGTTTATATTAAAAGTTAAGTATTATAATGTTAGGTAGGTTCTTATAATAACTAAACACAAACCTGTAATGAAATATTTTAATACTTCGCCGCTTATATTATTGATTCCTTGATTATTTAGGTATCTCAGTATTTCTCTGGCATTCAGCTGTGAAGTTACTTGATAATAATCAACATCCATTGTTCCAGAAGTCAGACAGAACTTGTAAAACCCTTGAGATTGCTATTATGTTTTAAATGTAACGCTAACGAACGTTCAGTCAACGTACAAAACGAACCAAGAGCCCAAGAGCACAGTCAAGAGCAAGAGAGAGATCTCAGACAGATTATTATTGTATTCATGAAGCACTACTCTGAGCCAAGAGAATATAAGCACTACGTAACGTACGTTTAAAGCTCAGTCAGTTAAAATATGATTTACATTGAGTCAGTAGCAAAAGTCTCTGACAACTATCAAAGTCAGTCAGTGTGTGTAATAAATAGACAAGTCATCAGCTTAAACTGTGAGATAGTGATAGATCAACGAATGGTACGATTATGATTATGACGTGTTTTTTACTTAAATTATACCTTATTTTATTTTGGCTTCTTTCTTTTTATTTTATTCTTAAAATGGGAGGACCCATTTCGTTTTGACAAGATAGCCAAAGACTATCCACCTATTATCAATGCAATGATCATCACCTGATGCATCTTGACTTTGACAGTACCTAATAACCCAGTTGTTCGTTAAACCCACCATGTTGTTTTGCATTGTGTTGCACTCCTTCACAAAGATAAACTTACTTTAGATTATGAAATAAGCCAAAATAAAATAAATAAACAGTGATAAATAGTTTCTTTAATGATTATCTAATTATCTAGACCCCTACAAAGGACCAATGCCCGGCTCCATACTGCGTGAAACAACTCCTTTAGTGGCAGTATATCCAAGATTTCAAGATATTTATTTGCACAAATAAGTGTTACAAAAAGTCTTAAAAGTAATATGGCACTTAGAACTTATTTGCCCATTTAACTTATTTACTTAGCACAAGGGTAAGTAATTAAAATGGAGGGGTAATGTTGGTTGGTAATTTAGTCAAAGACTTTCCAAGGGAGTTTTGAAAGAAAAGTCACCATTTCTTTCCAAATTTCGTTTGTTTACGTTGAAGCGACAATCAAACTAATACACTTGACACTGGAAAAATTGTGGCAAATATGCCACAGAGTCCATAAAAAAAGAAGAAGAAGGGTTCTCCCAATTTAATTATTTTTCGTGTTATTTTGAGTTTTATTGCGTAAATTTGGTGGCAGTTTATCCAACCTAACTTGTTTGTTTAACACAAGTGTAAATAATTGAAATGGCAGGGGTAATGTTGGTTTGTATTTAGTCAAAGGCTTTCCTAGGGAATTTTGAAAGAAACGCCGCCATTTCTTTCAATATTTGTTTGTGAAAGTTGCCATGCGACTATCAAACATAACGAAGAAGAAGAAGATTGCTATGTATTGATTGTGTCATGGCGGAACACTAGTGTTCCTGTTTAATAAAACTCAACACATTAAAAATATTTCCTTTAGAACTGTAATTGTCTACTTAAAAATAAAACTGTTTGTTTTTGTTAGTCTTATTTTTATCAAATTTTTCACTCATTTTTTTCGCATTTGTACTTGAACTTGAAGTGTAAAGTCTTTTCAAAAAATTAACTAAAAGATGCGAAATCAAAAGGGTTACCTACAACCACTGTCACCAAAGATATGCCGGTCTTGCCTTAAAATGAAATAAAATTTATTTTCTCTGAAATGTAAACCCTAAGAGTCACTTAATGGGGACAAAACTAGGTGACAGATGGGAATAATTATCTTCTCTGAAGTCTACCGCGACGGCGACGCCGGCGCAGCGCCGGGGCGTCTGGTTTGAGGAACCCAATCGGATGTAATGTTGGCCCAAAGATCGATACCTTTTTTTTTTTTTTTTAATGTTAATTGTGTGGCTTTAAATAAATATTTGTCTATTCTATTCTATTCTACCTTGATACTACCTAAAATATTTGTTTTTTTTTACCAGGCACCACACAATACATTTAGAATCGGGAGTTTGCTCGTGTGGTGTTTATGGCACATATCTAAAGGTCGTATGGATTTTTATTTAGCCTACATTTCTCTTAGGACAAAAGAAAAAAAAAACAAACAGAGAAGCAAAAAAAATCCAAATTACTCGGGTTCGGTTCGGGTAAACTTTGACATCAGAATAATGGGGCTTTCTAGTACATTTACCTGTTTTTGTTCAATAAAGAATGTTTTTACGGATACCTATTTTAAAAGATGACTCTAGTTTATGTAAGATAGGTAGCTTTATTTCATGCCCCGACCACAGAGCCCCGACCGTGTATTTTGTTACACGACGCGACTTTAATTCATGTAGATTGTTCGGTGAACCAGATAAATAAAATAACTGTGCTAGCTATCTCATTGTACACGCAGAGCTCTACAGGCTACGGTACATGACATACGCTATGGCATCGAAATACGAAAACAATTCTTCTGTTACAAATTTTATCGAGTATCTAAGAATACCCAGTGTACAACCAAACATAAATTATGGTAAGTAAACACTGAACTTACTTATATTTCTTTCAAGAGAATAAACATGATAATTTTATACATAAGTATAGTTATTGTGTGCATATAATTTTAAATCTATTTATTTGTCAATTATGTACTTGCCTATCTTAATGTATTAATCCTCATTTTTATTTTCTTTCTATAAGTCTGATTCTTTTTTTTTTGGATACAATGATCATATTATTTTTAAACATTTTTCACATATTTTTAAACTTACCTATCTAATTATTATTTGAATGTTCAAAGTTCAAAGTGTGAGACATTTTTATTAACCCGTTAGCATACTTTATGCAAATAAACACCATTTCATTTTCAATAGTCAATAATAATTTATTGGTAATTCTTTACAGGTCAAAACAAAGCACATTATCTTGACTAATAATAGTACGCTATCTACTTATGTAAAGCTATATACTTAAACTAATATCTTTAGGTTATGTGGTAAAGATTTTTAATTACCATTAAAAGAGCAAATAAATAAAGCGATATCATTACAATATAACAACAGTACCTACCTACCTACTTATACTTAAGATAAGATAGTATTGTTGCCTCATTCTATAATCATGGATGGTAGTTAACATGGCAAATATGCAGGTACTGGTACTAAATTGTTGAAGTCTTAAAGATTAAGTAATTGTTATTGTTTTGGTCCTAATATTGGCTGAATAGCCCAGTCATTAACCAACTTCCAAAAAGGAGGATGTTATTGTATTTAACGCAATTTCTTTGCCAATTAAGAATTAATGTTGATGATTCTGTTATCCTATCAAACGATAACAGAATCATCAGTAACACTTCAGTTCACTTTCCATTTAAATTTTATCAAAATTGGTTCAGTACTTTTTGAATAAATCATAAATAACTGCATCGCTGCGTATTACCACAATCTGCCGTAAAATTTTTTAGTTAGAGTGTCTCTATGTCACTATTTGTAACTAGATGTCGCTACTAGTATTTTAGAACGCGCTATCCTTGCGTTTTTTGAAATATTATACGTAGTTGATTGATAAGTGCAGTGATTGTCTCGATTGAAAGTTGTATTTCATTTTTGAAACACGATTCCTGACAAGTACAGAGAGAGATTTTTAATTTTTTATTTTAGCATAAAAAGTAGTCGACCTCGGAATTTTATTAGAAGCTGAATTTTCGTATACAGGGGTATTTTTAGTTTTTTTTTTCAGGGCTGCTAAGGGAAAATCTGATACCGTGAGAGTTCTCGAAAAAGGCATGTTAAGATTTATGTGTAAAAAAAAATAAGCCTTGCATTAAAAAAAAGCAAACATTTATTTACAGTTTCTGTGAAAAAGTGAGTTTGCGAAAAAAACGTTTTTGGCTTCTTGGTTTGATAACAAATAAATGATGATGACTATGCACCTAAAGTTCAGCTAAATTCGATTGTAAAAGAATTTGTGAAAAAAAGTTCGGTAATCCCCTTTGCAGGAGATTATGTAAGAAGATTTCCAAACCAAGCCATTGGTACGTAGTACTAATATCTGTTCTGTGCCATTGGAACACCTTCACAATAGGCATGATGACAGTAACCAATAATCATTAAAATCACGTCTTAATTTCTGAAATTATAAGTTATTTTTTGCCTAAAGTCGATACTTCTGAATACAATAGAACAGTTTTTCGAAATCAGTCATCAATTATTATCAATTTATTATAGAAAATTTATAAATTCTACTTCATTAATTCATGGGATGCATGGGGTCAGACCAACTTCTTAATGACCCAACAGCCAACCTCGCCTGCACGTGGTACATCCTGCCGATTAGCAAAAGAGGTCACTAAAAGAGGTACAGAACTTTTTTTAAATCGAGCGCGTAACTCCTAACATTACTTTTCAATACTTAACTCTAACGGTTTCAGATTTTACCTCAGTGGACCTAAAGATAAACTCACCCTGTATTATTATCTGCATTTTGGCGTTCTAAAAATAAATATCAAAAAATCTCGTGTATACGTCTCGTAAGTTGTAATGTTGGGTTAAAAATAGGTCGCAAAAATAGTTTTTTTCGTGACTAGCTAGGTTTCTATCAGCTCCAATAATGTTAACATTTACATTTAGTAATTATTTTAGGTAGAGCATAAAATTTGCAACTTTTTTTCTAAACAACTTTTCATGCGCTCAACCGTTTCCGAGATAGAATTTTTTATATCCAATGCCTGGATGCGCGCGTGCCCCGTCTATTCTTTATGGAGTAGGCCCGGGATTTTCTAGATTGTTTTGCGTCGCGAGTTCGCGACGCTTCCATCTACCATACGTTTTGTATGAAAGGAGAGACGCGAAGCGTCCTTGTGTTACTTCTTTTCTGTGTGGTCAGGCCCGGCACAGCGCATAGATCTCGTAACAAGCTCGTCGTACCTAGTTAACTCGTAATAAACCTTCATCTGCTTGTTACTAGTTAGTTCTTAAATAACATCTCTGTACCTACCTACCTACGGTCCTTTTCACACTCATTCAGCCAGGATAAATCACATTATAAGTACCTAGGTATCTCAATAGAAACTAGGTTAGGTACTTACATACTAGAAACAGGTGCCCTATCTAGCCAATAAAATTCAATTGGATAATGTTTCCATTGCTATTCATCAACTGTCCCCCTTTTTACTGTAAGTACCTACGTACGAGGTACGTAGTATCGTATGATTATGATTATAATGATTGTAGCTCTTAATTTGACATTATAGAATTTCTCATTTCATTATACATTAAGTAGGTAGGTACCTACCTACATAACTAGTACCTATACTTAGGTAATAAGTATTATTTGCTTAAAATAATCAGATTCATTTTCAGATGACTGTGTTACTTTTCTCAAAAAACAAGCAAAGGAAATTGGCCTTTCAGTGGAAATATACGAACTTGTCCCTCGTAAACCCATTGTAATATTGACATGGGTTGGCAAAGATCCATCTCTGCCATCTGTTATGCTCAATTCTCACATGGATGTCGTTCCTGTATTTGAAGTAAGTTCTAATAATTACCTACTGATAAAAGTCATAAACGTATCACTAAACAGTGTAAGTAAACTGAATATTATTTGTACTGATAAGACGGGTAAATGTGATAAAATATGCAAATATCAAGTTTTAATAAGATAATAACTTATTATATAACATATCGAAAACTACTTATTTTACTTTCAGCTGTTTTTTTTTAATGATAAGTAGGTAGGTACCTAATTATTTTTTGCAATCCAAGCCTTGAGCCCAATGAGGGCCTAAGAGGCCACAAACGTACTACCTACCTGCCTAGGTATACCTACTAACGTATTATTCCATCATTAACCTACCTATGCTATTATTTGGATTCAATTAATTTTTATAGATGTCCCTACTCCCTAGACTATTTTTGTTTCAAAATGTATAACAAAATGTAAGCAAATCGCATTTTGCGTAAGTATTTTTACGACACAAGATTTATTAGGATTAGAAAATTAAAACGTAGGTAATAATTTATAATTATATCGTCTAATAAGGAAGCTGCAGTGGTACTTACTTTTTTTTAACAATAGGTAATAATAACGATAACATGTCACTATGATTTTTACAGAACAGTTGGACTTATCCGCCATTTGGTGGCCATATCGATGAAGATGGTAAAATATTTGCTCGTGGATCCCAGGATATGAAATGCGTTGGCATTCAATACTTAGAAGCTATAAGAAAGTTAAAACAATCTGGTATCGAGTTAAAACGTACTCTACATGTTTCTTTTGTACCAGGTAAGGTCTTGAATTACGATAGAAATATTTAGTAAATATTATATATAAAAATTAATCGCTGTGCGTTAGTCTCGCTAAAATTCGAGAACGGCTGGACTGATTTGGCTAATTTTGGTCTTAAAATGTTTGTAAAAGTTAACGAAAGGTTTAAACGGTGAGAAAATATACAGGGTGTAAAAATTTGCTAAAAAAAATAACGCGAGTGAAACCGCGCCGGGTTTACTAGTAATAAATAAATAATGCTGGACAATTCACACAGCATCATCTAGCCCCAGGCTAAGCAGAGCTTGTGTTATGTGTACTAAATGACTGATATACTTAATACAATACAATACCTAGATATTTTTATTATACCTACATCGAAAATACCCAGAACACACATATTTGCAGTTCATACAAACATTTGTTCGGAACAGGAATCGAACCCGCAACCTCCTTCGTCGCAGGCGGACCTTCGCCCGCCGCGCCACATCGGTTGTCAAGTTTATGGAACGTTTTATTTTACTTATGTACCGAGTTGCTTATTATTTCTAGATGAAGAGATTGGGGGACATGACGGCATGAAAAAATTTGTCGCAACCGACGAATTCAAAAAACTCAATTTGGGTTTTGCACTAGATGAAGGAATGGCCTGTCCTACCGAGGAATTTATAGTATTCAATGGAGAAAGAAGTATTTGGCGTAAGTCTAAACTAAAACAATAGGTACTTGAATTACAACTTGTTATGTATACCTATTTGCGAGCTATAAACTGGAATAGCTTAATTTCGGGTTGTGTAAAATAGATTAAGTCAGGACTCAGGGCTGGCCAGTCTAGTGTGGGAATGCCGACATCTACCAGGTACTGTCTAGTAACTGCAGCGGTATGGCAGCGGAAATTATTGTGCATTAGCTAGGAAATCATCGCCTATAAACCCGGCGTATGGGAGCACATGGTCCAGAAGAATGTCGTTGATGTATCTCCCGGTCTCCTAGGCTCTACGTCGACGGTCGCTACCATGTAGGTACATTCTGGTTTCGTCCGGGAACAGGACTCGACTACCATATCATAGAGTAATAATTTTTATTACTCTGTGCCCATATACCAATCTAAGTGATCGCGAGCAAACTGAAGCCGGGCCAGTCGGTGGGCTGGAGACAATTTGGGTCCCGTGGCTGGCCTTTTTGGGGTCAAGTTCGCTTCTTTGAGTCTTCGTCTGACTGTCCATTCGCTCACAGCCTTTCCTCGAATTTCTTTGAGCTGCCGCTCGACGTCTATGTCGCCGGGCAGGTGTCAATTTCGGAGAGAAGTAGTGACAATAAATCATCTCTTGAAGTAGTGCATCGCCGTCGTTCAGATCTTGGTCTCCGGACTAAGTTCCCAGTCTCCCTGAATGTTTTGTACACCTTATAGACGCAGGACTGGCTTAAGTGAAGCAGTCGTCAACACACGCGAAATTTACCAAAATCTTTAATTATGATAAACTTCACATAAGACTCAACAGAGGGCATAACAGTCACATAAAATATACTTTAGATAATATTCATTTAATTTAATTGCTATGTAATACCGAAAAATAATTTTCACACCGATGGCGATGGCAAACAAACAAAAACCGATACGCAAATAGAGACAAAAACTCATACTTCGTCTTGCTCCCTCTTATTCATTTTACATTCAATCCTTGTCACTCTAGCAACTAGGGGTTTTCGATTCAAGATTAAAAAAAAAAGTAGTTCCGATTGCTTTGACAGATGGCGCTATCTGCCCTACTGCCATACTGGGAAAGGTTATTACAACAAGAACAAAGTTGGTAACTCCGTTTTTGTTTCGTCTCGTGTCAAGCGGAAGGTTGTGGTTCATGTCCTGCTTGAAGCAAAATAATTTAACTCCAGTACGACCAAAGTTATGTACTACGTAGTACGTACTATGACTTTGACATCAGCCAGAGAAATGACAGACAGTGACAGCAGGAGCAACTAATGTCGAATTCCCTACATATTCACCATAGCTCGCCAAGCGTAGTGCTTACATTCTCCTGGGCTCGCCAGTTGAGCTACCGCCATCTAAATAGACAGCTTTTTTTTTTTTATAACTTGAGACAAAAAGGCCTCATTACTATTATTTTAGCAGCCAGTCTATCTAGTATACTCTACTACTACTACGGCCCTAAGTGAAGTTGATGAACAAACATTGTTATCCAACCTGCAGCTGAGCCGGCTCTAGCTATTTGCAGATAATTGAAATAAAATGTACCTACTTAGTTAACTAGTCTGTTATTTTTAGAAATACACGTTAATTGTTCGGGACAGCCAGGTCATGGGTCGTTACTTATACCTAACACTGCAGGAGAAAAGGTGAGTTGATCAAAAATTCATCATTTAGATCATTTAGTTTGCTTATAACATTCCGACTAGCTGAACCCTCACGGCTATGTTCCCATGATAGTAGCCCATGTCCTTCCCTAAATCTCTAAATCTAAATTTATGACCAGGCATAAGCTTTAGTTAAATTACGTAAATAAGCAAGCAGATAATTGTGTTGATTCTGTTGTAGCATTATTTAAACCTAATTAACTAAAAACTTGTTGCCGTCCTTTTCCAAATGCTAAGTACCTACATCAGAATCAACACCAATAAATAATTGAAGTTGTATAATTATAGGGTTTAATATTGTTTTAGCTAAGGACTATTATTGATAAATTCATGGATCTAAGAAATGAACAAAAGAAGATACTTGATAATGATTCCAAGTTGACAATAGGTGATGTGACGACGATAAATTTGACTCAAATATACGTGAGTATCGTAGAGGTACCTATAGTCTGGTTTTTAATTCAAGTCCAAAAAGGTAAACAATGGTGATACCATAGAAAAAAATACTTACTTTTTGATAGGGAACTCTGTTACGCTAAATTAATGAGTAAGAATTTTTTATTCTAGCCAAGACTTGTTAAACTAATTAAAATAGATGATTTAGGCATAGTTTTGTTCAGGTATTCATATTTGTTATGCAAATACTTAGAAAATATTTTTTTTTTGGGTAAATATTTTATGGTACTTGTCACATTCTGGGTTACGGTATGGTTTTGCAGTGCTATTACACATTTGGTTCATTTTCATTCGTTTAACGAATGTGCTTGTCTGAAGGTTTCTCGTTGTGTTTTCTTGTCCTTTTCTGAGATACACAAAATTTACATTTGACAATGACATTTGTTTGTTTACCTTTTTGGACTTGAATTAAAAACCAGACTCTAATAAACTTTAATAGTAGACAATTTTTAAGCTATTGCTAGTATTTGAATAATATTATAGCTAGGTACTTGAATAGGCGCATTTATGTAATTTACCTGTAAGTATAATCTGTAATGTAAAAAGTTATAATGTAGATTTTTTTTAGGGTGGTGTGCAATCAAATGTTGTACCAGAAAAACTGACCGCTGTTTTTGATATAAGACTGGCTGTTACAGTTGATCATGCACAGTTTGAAAGTATGGTATGTATGCCTATTTATTTATTTATTTTTAATTTATTAAACCATACTTATTCCTTTTTACATAAGATGCGAGGTTGATAATATTTTTAACAACATAAAACTACAAAATACATGGCAATCCGCCTTATAAGGTTGAACACCAATCAGAACATCTTGGTTCTCTGATGGTGGCATCAAACAATATTGCCTCAGAAATCAAACAACATTGCCCTATACCTCAAAAATCAGAATTAAGTAGGTACCTTTTCCAAGTTTTGTTGAATCCAACTTTAGTAGTTTTTATTCTCAGTAGATATTAGTTTTATTAAAATATTAATATTTATAGATAAGGCAGTGGTGCAAGGAAGCAGGCGATGGCATCACTATTGAATTTGAGCAGAAAAACTCCTATGTGGAATGCACTAAAACTGATGGTTCAAACCCTTTCTGGATTGCATTTAAAGCGGTTGCTGATGACTTGTAAGTACCTAGACCTAGCCGTTATTGAAAAAGACATTAGTCCTATACAATAATAAAAGTAGGTACTTACACAAACATAGACGTCAATAAAAAAAAATATTCTTTAGATCCAGGGGTATCTGGAGAAAAGGAAAAGGGAGTCCCCACAAAAAAAAAACACTATTTGTACCTATTTGTATTTGTACCTATCATTAAATCCCGATCAACTTATATCAAAAAGGCTTTACAAAAACTGTTATAAAGAACCTAAACAATGATAATATATTTCAATTAGCAATTACCTAATGAAATGTCCCATTTTTGCCCACCCTACTCCATCATCAGACCCTGGTAACCAAGCATCATCACACCAACAATCTCACCCAACATATCACAAAAAATCCAAAGACAACCAGTTTAATAACGTTTCCTGCAGAAAACACGATAAATTTTAATTTTTTGATGCAAATTAGATCCCTTAGTATTTGTGTAGGTAGTAGGTACTACATATAAACACTACAAAAAACACCTTCAAATTTCATGTTTCTAGTTTAGACTCTATGGGTACGTTGTAGATCACTATGTCAGTACGCCTTTTATAATTTGTTACAGGCATCTCAAACTCAACCGCAGGATATTCCCAGGAGGCACTGATAGCAGATACATTAGGGATGTTGGGATTCCAGCTATTGGTTTCTCACCCATGAACTATACGCCAGTTCTGCTTCACGACCACGATGAATTTCTTCACGCTGATATCTTCCTTAGGGGTATTGATATTTACATGCAGCTGTTATCTTCAGTTGCTAATGTATAAGTAAAAATTGTTATGATTTTAACAAATTATGATCAGTTTACAATTAAAATGAAGTCGGGATTGTCTGTAATTTTTTACATACATTTTCATGATCATTGAAACAAAATACTTCAATTTCACAACCCATACCAATATGTTACTTACCTACTGTATGTGTACTCTGTTCTGTGTTATTACGAAATAGTATATTGTATGAAAAAATATTTTTATCTAATATCTGAAATTGACATTGACATCTTTTTTAGTGCTGATTTTGTAATCTCTAAAATGATTACCTAGCTGCACTTACCTACGTATTCATTTGGCATTTAAAATTATTTCCACTAGTCGCGCGACACTTTAGTTGGCATATAGTTTTCTATTTGACCAATTTGTGCCTTTTATTATTGAGTTAATATTTGATACCAAGCCAAGTGATCTGATGAGAGAAATAAATATTGTTGTGAATGTATGTAAATAACTATTTATCTCTCACCGGATCACTAAATACTAAAATGCCAGCTAAAGCATTGAGCCGACTCATGCATTCATGAGTTCATGGTTGTTGACAAAATGTAACAACTAATAATTTGTATAATAATCATGGTCATAGACATGACTCATGACTCATGACTGTAAAATGCACATTTTACAATATAATTACTACTTGGAAGGTGCAGTTTACCACTTTATGCCAAACCTTTAAAAAAATATTAGTCAAACTTAGACCTACCTAGTTGACCAAGTACCTACCTATTGTTACTAAACATGATAATAATAATTGTGATAAATAATCTATTCAAGCTATAATGTGGCAATTAGTAAAATAACATGTAGGTATAATTTAAGTACTACCTATCTACATAGGTTAAGTTTCTGCCTGGCAATTTAAAATTTAAATACTTAGTTATTTGAGTGTCACCTGCTAAGAAGACACCCGAATACTACTAATAGTACATATTATCTACCATATCACCCCTAATAACATGTGAGTACCTACCTAGTACCTTGGTAAAGAACGATATTTACTACATAGTTTTAAAATGAGGCATTCTTCGTGCACTATTGGATATTTAGATTTTTAAGTACCTACCTATTTATTTATTTCCGCCTTGGAATGGGATAAATGTTTGTACGATCTGCAAATATTTTTTCCAGGTGTTCTGGGTATTTTCTATATAGGTACATAATATAAAAAAAAACTATTTAAGTATGTAGGTAGGTAGGTACCCAATGTATTGTATTAGCTCCATAAATAAAACAGTCATTTAATACCCGTAACACAAGCTCTGCTTAGCTTGGGGGCGATGGGGCTAGATGATGCTGTGTGGATTGTCCAGCATTAGGTATTATTTACGTGGTTTTTTTTTAATCTCTCTCAGAGCGAGGTATTTACCTACGTTTTATTATTATTTTTATATTTAGAAAAACTTAGTATTTTCTATTAAGTTTCACTTTAGTAAGTAGCTACGATAATGTTTTAGTTGAATGTTTTAAAGTTTATTTACTATATGGTGGATTCGACCAACTTTTGGAATAAATGTCAATTACAAGGAATCTGTCAGTTTACTCGCGAATTCGATTACTATAGTTACGATTTACTCGGAGAATAGCGCCTATTCGAGTTTGGTCGAATCCAACCTTAGTTAAGTAAGTACATAAATCAGTATATTTACCTACCAAATATTTTTTTTAGTTTTATTTACCTAGGTACCTACCTAACTACTTAAATACACCATCAATGAGGAGTTTTCGTCTCAAGTTATTATAAAAAAAAGGTGTCTAGATGGCGGTAGCTCAACTGGGGAGCCCAAGATAATGTAAGCACTACGTTTGGTGAGCTATGATAATAGCTCAAAAATCAAACATGACTGAAGTATAGTTCGCACAGCGGATCTAGGCTTCCGTGAAGTTAGCCGTTTGTGATGCGCAAAGACAATTTAGTTTGAAAAAGCTCCATTGCGCATCGAAACGGCTAATTTCACAACGGTCGAGATCCGTTGTGATAACTACAACGGCTGGCTTACTAAGCTTGAAGTGCGCTATACATCGCTCACAATGTCCTACGTGGTCTCCGCCTACTTACTTTTTCTATTGTTTTTTCTGTTCTGTGGAGATCTATATAAAATAAAATATCTGGGATAAAAAACAGATGCACACGTTAAGTTTGAGAGCATTTTTTTTTAATTATTGACTTTTTGACACAATATTTTTATTTTTGATGACAACTGTCAAACTTCAAACGTTTATATCTCTGGATCTACTCATCCCAGACTAGCCGCACCTCACTCAATTGAAAAGTATTTTCGAGACCTTCATTTTTGATGACAGCTGTCAATTTGACATTTGTCATTCGAAATGAAGATCTGAACCACACCTTTCATTTGCGTCAGGTGCGACAAGTCTGGGATGAGCAGATCCCGAGATATAGCCGTTTGAAGTTTGACAGCTGTCATTGAAAATAAAGGTCTCAAAAATACCTTTCATTTGAGTCAGGTGCGGCCAGTCTGGGATAAGCAGATCCCGAGATATAGCCGTTTGAAGTTTGACAGCTGTCATTGAAAATAAAGGTCTCTTCTTCTTTTAATTTGTGGCGTCTGTGGCAAATAAAGGTCTCAAAAATACCTTTCATTTGAGTCAGGTGCGGCTAGTCTGGGATGAGCAGATCCCGATATATAGCCGTTTAAAGTTTGACAGCTATCAAAACAAATGTGTCAAACGTGCTAGCAATGACAAAAAATGAATTATTAAAAAAAAAGAATGCTGTCAAACTCAAGATGTTGCCTAAGTCCAACAGTGGACTGGCTGAAATAATGATGATGATGATGATTGTCTGAAAATATGAGTTTGGGTTTTGTCTCACAGTCTGCTAACCGTAACCGTCGGGCAAGCTAACCGGACTACTGATCACAGGCCTCCACCAAACATCCAAACTTTCCCCTTTGAAATATTTTTATTTATGTTCTTGCTTTTAAAACTGCATTTTTGTAGTTTTTTCTACTTGGCACATGCAAACAATTATGTTTATACACACATTTTACTAAAACTATATGATTTTGTAAATAATTACAACTATAGTTCTCACGGCGGATCTCGGCCGTCGTGAAATTAGCCATTTCGATGCGCAATGGAGCTTTTTCAAACTAAATTGTCTTTGCGCATCACAAACGGCTAACTTCACGGAAGCCTAGATCCGCTGTGCGAACTATACCTAGTTCAAGAACCGCGCTGCTCACGGCCCGCTCACGACCCGCGCCCGCTCTCAGTGTGAATGCCTATCGGAGAATACGTGTATTACGACGAAAACGCCCGCTCCCGTCCCGCTCGCTGTCTGTAGTCGCAGGTTTGGTCGCAGGCGGCGGGAGCGGCTGCCGCGCTTCACCCGACCCGCGCCCGTCCCGCTCCCGCGTTCAGACTCTGATGCCTGCCTTCATAAAAAAAGTGTTAGAGCCCAAGAGAATTTACGCACTACGTCTGTCTACAGTTAGAGAAATAATCAATTTCTTTATAAATTAATCTAATTAATTATGGACATCACATATTTTCAAATATGACAGAAAATAGGTAGGTCGGGTAATAAATTTGCTATAACTTTCATTCGAGTGTCCATCATCTAAATTTCATCTTCTATATCCACAGGAAAAGACTTCGAGAAGACGACACATGCGAGTTTATGCCGCTTTCAAAAAGGATCAATAACTTGCACATTAATAACCTTGCAACAGGGTCACAATCAGTAGTAAATCAAGTTGTGCCTAGCTCAGCGCCTGGAAGACCTAACTACGACCCCGGCATCGACTCCTCTCAAAGCAATTATTTCCATAATAATAAATTACTGTTTGAACTGCACATGGAGAGAACGCGAAGATTAGGACAGCCATATCCATATTAGGTCTCATAAAATATCTCAAGTTTAACATGGATAAAATATGCCGAATATGTTTGGAAGAAGGAGTACTCTCTTCTATATTTACCAAGAATTTTAATATTTCATTGTGTGCTATGATAGAATATTGCTGTAAAGTTAAGGTCAGTATTAAAATAGAAATCTTTGAAGGCACATGAAATGCCAACTATAAAGAAACCTGTCTCTCAATTGCAGCTATGCACTCATTCACTACTTTGATTACTTACAATATAATAATACTATAATAATTGAGAGAGCACATCCTGACCCGAGTACCTATGTAATTTAAAAATGTGTATGCCTGTGTATCTTTTGTTGGTGATCCATAATAATAGATAATAAAATAATAATCATTTTAATTTTTAGATATCTAGGAATGATGGTTTGCCTGAATTGATGTGTAGCAATTGTATGTATAAGCTGAGCATTGCTTACCATTTTAAACAGTCATGCGAGAGTGCTGACTTGCGTTTGAAACAGCACCTAGGTCTAAGTTTAAGCAGGTGTGTATTTAAAATTAATATTTTTTTTTATTATTATGCTAATTTAGTAAACATTAAATTTATTTATATATAGGAAGAACTTCTTGATTACTTTTACTAATTTTGTATTAATTTACAGTTTCAATGATGCTGCTGTCATGACTGATCCCATTACTCCGGCTCGCACAACAATCATAAAAAAATGGTTAGCTAGTGGTTATATTTTGTAATGGTTGGATATTTTTATTTGCAATTTGGTTAATTATTTTTAAACATTTGTTGGCTTTTCAGCAAATGTAAATTATCTCAGCCAAGGAAGACAAGTTCAAATTACAAAAGAAAACCAGAAACAGAGCAATTGAAGAGAGGTCCTAAGCCAAAACCAAAGTCAATCCACTCCTGCTATGAATGCCACAAACAGTTCCGGTGCCAGACCCAGTTGGAAATGCATATTAGGTAGGTACTCACAAAAGGTCAAAAATCTATAATGCAACTTCAATTTTATGTCTTGTTTTCATTGTTTTTATTTGTTAGTTACAAGACAATAAAATCGCTCGTCTTTTTTTAAGCGCAACGCCTGACCATGCCAGTTGCCAGTCTGATTTGCTGTTATTTATTGTATTTTCTGACATAAAACAGATTGTCCCAAACCACCCAACATAAAATCTGCCCTTAACTGAACAAAGGGCATTGCCCCTCTGATCTCCATAAGTACCTACCCACTTTAGGCTTAGGATGCTTGCTGTATCAAAAAATTTTCTCTGGGGCATTGCCACTCTGCCAAACACCAAATGATGTTGATTTATTTATTTCAAAATTAAAAATGATGGTGGTACCTAGTAAATTTACATATCAATGTTCTAAACATTTGAAATTACACCTACCCACACCCTTCGTACTAGAACACTGCAATGAGTGCATTACTGCTTAGCTACAGAAATAATTTATGAAAATACCTAGGACTTCCATAAATTATTTCTTACTTCTTCATATTGGTATAATGTCATAGTCCATATGACATTATACCTACCAATTTATGTATACCTTATACCTAATCTTTGAGATATGGGCTCTACTACTAAGCTTAAATCCTTTAACTTTTGAAGCAAATATTTCAGGACTCATACTGGGGTGAAGCCATTTCTGTGCATGTACTGCCCTCGTAGATTCACACAAAAGCACAACCTCACCATTCATCTCAGAGTACATACAGGAGAGAAGCCATTCCAATGTGAAGTCTGCAGGTAAATTCAATGAATTTTTAAATTATTTTTGGAATAGAATAAACATAACAACATAGGTAAACATAAGTACTACATAATAATCATGTAAGTACATCAATATTCAAAATTCCGTATAAACAAACGAACATGATATTGATTAATGCGAAAGTAAGTCTGTCTGTTTGTTGTTGTTTTGAAGAGAATTTTGGTATGCAAAAAGCTTAAACACTGAGGAAGGACATCAGCTTCTTTTAATGTATGTACATAAGTTTGTTTATAAGCATGTGCCAAGCAAGTGAAGACGCGGCTAGTAAATCATATTTTATACTTTTTACAGCAAGTGCTTCTCAGCGCAAGGAAATCTGAATGCTCACTTAAAAATTCATACGGGACAAAAGGATCATGTAAGTTACCTAGTCTTTTCTATCATTGCTCATTGATTGAAAAACATAATTAACTGCATACATTTGATTAGCTCAGCATTACGTTATTTAATTAGAACAGACTGGTGGTCTAGTGGCTTGTACAGTGGTAGTCTAACAAATCCGAGTTGGCCACTGACTCATTCAAACTTACCTACTTAGTGGTAGTGAACTCGCCTATGGTAAACACATGCCATCCACTTAGGAGTATGTGTGATAGATTATGTTATGAACCAATTAAATCAAAAGGAATTTATCATAACTTAAAATCTTTAGGTGGCACTGCATATGTTATGTGTGGTCAGGTGGTGCTTAACATCAGGTGGGCGAAAAAAAAAACTTATTTGACAGTTTGCTAGTAATTTGCAGCAGCAGGAACATTCTCTCATTCATGTCTGCTCATGGTACCATTAATCTGTATTTTTTTATTTCAGATTTGTGCAATATGCAGCAAATCTTTCATAACTTCGAGTGAGTTGACACGACACATGGTGAATCACAGAGGCATAAAGAACTTCAAATGTGACTTGTGCGAGTCTGCATATAGACATGCTAGAGATCTTGTAAGTTAGCATTCAGCCTGTACATTTTAAAAAGAAAAGTTAAATGATTTTTATATAACCATTGTTCCCACTTACCAGTGAGTATGTGCCCAAAATATTGGGTACATGCTTGATGCTAATTACAAACTATGCTGTTTTAATTTTTACTTTACAGGAATCAAAGCTTCAACTCTATTATCTTTTTTTATTACAGAAACTACACAAAATGAAAAAGCATGAATCAGAACCGGTACCAAAAACTCAAGAAAATTTAAATAATACTGGTAACATTGACATTGTTGGTGTAGATGTGAATGATGCTCCCATACCCATGAAAGATGAGACTCATCTCATACCACATTTGATTAGCGAAAAACAGAGTGTGCCAGTGACAATACCAGAACATGGACTGTTGCCTTATGAGCAGCGCAAAGATGTGTTTACTCATTATTCACTGCCATCAAAGTTGTTGCACAGTTGTGCAATATGTGGGGTGGGGTTTGATTATGTCACTGAATTATCACAGCATTATGCATTGAGACATGAAGATCTTAATTCAGTTGCTAAACATTTTATGGCTTAAGCATTTATGGCCTTATTTATAAAAACATTTTAATTTGTTATACTTACCTAATTAGTTAGTTAAACTAGAAGCGAAGTTTGTTTCAATAAATAAAACATAATTTAATTTACTAGCAGTTTATCTCATTGCACACTATCAGTAATTAATTCAAAATTTTAACGAATTGGGATCCATGGTTCTAAAATGTCACCAATCTTCTTGCGAGCTGAAAAAAAATATCAGCAATTTTAGACAACACCCACTAGCAATTCCTTGCTATTGCTTAGGTACAAAATATTATTGATGATGTTTTATCAACAGCTAAAATAAATGGGTTTTTGTAAAAAAATTATCTTTACCTTACCTAACAGTTTGTAGGTGGTTTTTTTTATCTATGCAAATATCACGCGAGCAAAGCCGCGGATAGATAGCTAAATAACAAAATAATGGACAAAATGCGAACTGAGATAGGTAAGTAGATAGGTACCTACTTAAAATAATAACATGGGAATTTACTGATATGTACCTACCATTAGTAATTTTACTTATTGAAAGTATGTACAATCTACCTGGTTCTTCAAAGTCTTCTGGGTGCAATTCAACGTAATGTCTGTAGACAGCGTCTTTCTCAGCGAAATATTCATCACGCTTTTTCTGAACATACATAAGAGCCATAGTATAACCAACAGTAGCAAGAATATGTTTTTGAATACCTGGAAAGAAACTTGGTGATTGTAACTTATATAAAAATGTGTTTATTACTTACGGATTCATCGGAATTTTTTATTGTTTTGAAAATATTATGTAATTCGTACCGCTAAATACTGGTCGCCTGGTTTGGTAGTTCAAGAATGATCCCGTGGAGACACCCAGAAAAACACCTAATATTTGAGACCAGTAGTAATTGGCCCATGGCTTTTTTCTACCAGCATCTCCCAATTTGAGTAATTCTATTGCGGATAATTGGGAAGACATCCTCAGATAATTCTCAAGAAAGATCACTGCCAGCCAAGAGATTATAAGCACTACGTTCTGCGGCAGAACATAGTGCTTAAAATTAAATTCTCTTGGCAAAACTGCCCCAGTAGACAGAGTATATAGTTCTCTCGGCGGATATACGCTTCCATGAAGTTAGCCGTTTGTGATGCGCAAAGACAATTTAGTTAGAAAAAGCTCCATTGCGCATCGAAAAGCAAACTTCACGGAAGCCTAGTTCCGCCGAGAGACCTCTAATAAAGTCTGGTTTTTAATTCAAGTCCAAAAAGGTCAACAAATAAATGTCATTGTCAAATGTAAATTTTGTGTATCTCAGAAGAGCAAAACCTTTGGATCGATATATCAACTACCTACTACCTGTCTACCAAAGACATTAAGAATAATCTTTGTTTATATGTTCAAAGCTGTCTACCAACAAAGATCAACAGAAACAACACAGGGCTCTTTTATCTATCGACTTCCTTGGTGGCGACTCATTTCATCAACATAACGAAACTTCTTTAACGCTTACTCATCACCATGGTTACAGGAAGAAATAAAAATGAAAAGAATTGTCACTTGGCTCTGAACTAAAAACTTGATTTTTCTCTGTAAATATTTTCATCTGCATCTCAATGAATAGCTTACTCTAAGTCTAAATCTATCTCTACCTATACCAAACCGGACAAAACGTGAACTGTCCTCACCTTACGTTTTGTCCGGTTAAAACCGGAAAACACAACGAGAAACCTTCCGACAGCTTCATTTTCATTCGATAAACGAATGAAAATGAACCAAATGTGTAAAAGCACTGCAAAACCTTACCGTACCCCAGAATGTGACAAGTACCATAAAATATTTACCCAATAAAAAAAAATGTTTTTCTAAATATTTACATAACAAACATCAATATCTGAACAAAACTATGCTTAGATCATCTATTTTAATTTGTCATGGCTAGAATTAAAAATTCTTACTCAGTAATTTAGCGTAGCATATGATAGTTCCCTATCAAAAATAAAATATTTATTTTCTATGGTATCACCATTGTTTACTTTTTTGGACTTGAATTAAAAACCAGAGTATAGATAGACTGGCTGCTAAAAGAATAGTAATTGCCAGAGTGAGAAGGATTTAACGTAAAATCAGACGAAGTATGAGTTTTTTTGTCTCTATTTACGTATCGGTTTTTGTTTGTTTGCCACCGATGGAAAAAACATGATTAAAAAGTATATTTTATGTGACTGTTATGCCACAGTCAATTAAAATCAAGTCTAAAAATATAAAATCAGTCATAATCGTACCATTCGTTGATCTATAGCCATCTATCTCACACTGTTTAAGCTGATGACTTGTCACTTCACTTCTTTGTTTAAGGCGGCGTCTGTGGCTTAGTTGTTCTCAATTCTGCCAGTGTCTGATGACTTGTCTACATCTAGTATTTAAAATTTAATACTTTTGTCTGACTTTAAAAAAAGAAGTATAAATATAATAAGTATAATAATTTTTAACTCTAGCCAAGATTTGTAAAACTAATTAAAACGGATAATTTAGGCATAGTTTTGTTCAGGTATTCATGTTTGTTATGTAAATACCTACTTAGAAAAACAATATGTTTTTTTAGGTAAATATTTTATTGTACTAGTCACATTCTGGGGTACGGTAAGGTTTTGCAGTGATATTACACATTTGGTTTATTTTCATACGTTTATCGAATGTGCTTGTCGGAAGGTACAACGTTGTGTTTTTTGTCCTGTTCACGTTTTGTCCAGTTTGTTTTAAGGGGTTGGTATAGGTAGAGATAGATTTAGACTTTGTAAGATATTTATTGATATCTTCTTCTTTCTTTCGGTAACCATGGTGTTAATTATGCGTCTAAAGAACTTTCGTAAGGTTGATGAAATGAGTCGTCACCAAGGTTTCTTTCTTTCATTCTTTCTAGATAGGTACCTACTACTTTGTAAAATATCGGGTATCGCCCCAGAAAAGAGGCAATTGTAAATATTCTTGGATGTCCAATTGCTTAGTAAAAAAAACTTACGGCTATTTATTATACCTGGCTTCAATCTGTTGTTTCTGTTGATCTTTGTTGGTAGACAGGTAGTAGGTTTGATTCTGCGGCTTCGCTTGTGGTACCTACTAAAGGTACCACAAGCGAAGCCGCGCATGCACAAGTGTTATAGATATAAAGGTTTTGCTTTTTCGAGATACACAAAATTGTCATTTTGTTTGTTTACCTTTTCAGACTTAAATTAAAAACCAGACTATAGATATAGACAAGAATATACTCTGTCTACGCTTGTCCCAGTCCAAGAGAATATAAACACTACGTTTAGACCAAGGAATTTTATACTACGTAACGAAGAAGACAACGCAGTTCTTGCCTACATTATCTTGGGCCAGCCCTAAATAGAAAAATCGGTCATAATAATCGTACCATTCGTTGAGTTATCGATATCTTACACTGTCTAAACGCTGATGACTTATGTCTTGTTTACGCCTGCCCCAGTCCAAGAGAGAGAATTTAAGCACGTTTAGTTATTAGTATTATGTTATCTGTGGTTTATCCAAAGAACTTTTAACGTAACTGGAAGGCTAAAGTATAATTTACATTGAGTCAGTAGAAAAGTCAGTGCTGGCTCCAAATTCCAGCAAAATCAGTGTTGACCTGTTACTTTAACTTGACACGGGCAAAATGGCAAAAAACGTAGTGCTTACATTCTCTTGGGCCAGCCTCACTCACCTCATTTCATGACTTCAGTCAGTCAGCAGTGTTCAGTCAGAGTAAATTAAATGTTTTTACTAATCTACTAGCTATCTATATTATATTAAAATATCATCCATTATACACTAGCCTAGCTTCTAAAATGGTAAGCTTTTTGATTTAAACAACACACACCACCTACTACTCTATTTTTTGTTTGTACTTATTCCAAATTTTATTTAAAATTGAAATCCACATGTGAATTAAGCATTACATAGGTATCTGTTTATTTTTACAGGGTAAACAAAAAAAAACTAGAAAGATTGTTGAAAAAAGATTTGCAAAGATGAAAAAGGTTATAAGCCCCAGTGATTCAAGAATAAAATCTAGCGAGAGAGTTGAACGCAAAAAACAAAAGAAAGCAGATCCTCATGAAATTAAAATAAGAGAGGTGCAGCAAGCCAGTTCTGCATTATTCTTCCAGTATAATACACAACTAGGTCCACCATACCATGTCCTCATAGACACAAATTTCATTAACTTTTCTATAAAGAACAAACTGGACATCATGCAGAACATGATGGATTGTTTGTATGCAAAGTGTATACCATACATAACAGACTGTGTGCTGGGAGAATTAGAAAAGCTTGGTAGAAAGTACAGAGTAGCACTTCGTATAATAAAAGATCCTCGGTTTGAAAGAGTTGCTTGCATGCATAAAGGAACTTATGCTGATGACTGTATAGTTCAAAGAGTTACTCAACACAAGTGTTATATAGTTGCAACAAATGATAAAGATTTGAAACGTAGAATACGTAAGATTCCTGGTGTTCCTATCATGTATGTAGCTGAGCATAAATACACCATTGAAAGGATGCCGGATGCATATGGTGCTCCAAAGGGAGCCATTTAGTTAATTTGTTGTATATAAGTTCGAACATAATAATTAATCTTGAATAAACAGTATGGACAAAGTTATGTAATTTTTTTTATATTTTTATTCATAGTATATTGCTTAAATTGGCTTATTTTAATATTCTACTTTTTACAAATTAGACAATGGTTATTAGTTACAATCAATTATTTGTGGGTGTAAGTGACCCCAATGCAAGACGTCAGTGCAGATTTTATACCACCATTTAGACACAATGGTTATTGAAACTCTTAGTGGCAAACAATAACATATCTATAAAGATTTAGAGTAACTACCTCAGTACAAAAAGTCGCGCTCTGACATTAGATATTTAAAAAACACTGACAATAAACAAGTAAAAAATACCTATAATTGAAAAGTTCGTTTTTAATAATACTTCATTGCACAAGCACTATCACTTGGATTCAGCACCACTTTTGGCGCCTCGCTATATAGTCATGTTGTGGGCACTCGGTGAGCCAACTACATCAATGATCTCTCCCGTTGGTTTAGTTTCGCTGTCAGTTAATAAATTACAAATTGATGAAGGAATGGTCAGCGTCTGAAATAATAGTCAAAATTGTTTGGATCAAAAGGTATTCGCTTTTAACATGCTCATTTATACTACTAATACTTATTTATTATATAGTTTACTAATACTTATTTACTAGCGGAACTCTTCCCCAACCTCCTCCGCGCATTTTTAAATTTTATGTTTATTATTATTTTGTCAATCCCTCTTCTGCCTGTCCCTTATCTTTTTCATTGACGACCGATGTGGCACGGCAGGCGAAGGTCCGCCGGCGATGCAGGAGGTTGCCGGTTCGATTCCCGCTTGGAAGATATGTTTGCACATTCTGCAAATATTTGTTCCAGGTGTTCTGGGAAACATAATAAAAAAAAACTATCTACATAATATTGTATTGTATATAGTAGGTATATCAGTCACCTAGTACCCACGAACCAAGCTCTGCTTAACTTGGGGCTAGATGATGCTGTGTGGGTTGTCCAGCATTATTTATTTACTTTCTCCACCACAGAACAGATATTAGTACTCCTCGGCCACAGTTCTCCGCCTTTTGGCATGAACGCAAAATTGAACACCTTATATACATGAAACAAAAGATCCTACAAACGAACACCTTAATACTACTCGCTAAAGAGTACTAAGGTACTAATGACCACTTCATCATTAGATTCTGATCATCTTTGATAAAGAAAAGACTTCACAAAGACAGTTCCAAAGGACCCAAACATTATTTCTATTATCATTTACTGGAAAATCTCATTACCCATCACCATACTCCATCATCAGACCCTGGTAATCAAGCATTATCAACCACCTCATCAAATGCACAACAGATCGAAAACAACCTTTTTAGTAACATACCTGCATAAACAAAAAAAAATCGTTTGTTATACTTTAATAGGTTTGTACCAACCTTGCCAGGATTTAGTGCCTCATACTGATGTCTCAGAGCCTGCAGCTCGAACTCGCAGCTAGCGAGCGCATTCTTCAAGTCAAGGACAAGCGCCAGGTCAGAGCGCAACTCGTTGAAGTGTTTACAAACCGCTTCTGTAGGCGTCGGCGCTATATCTGCAATGCAATAAATAAGGAAGTTATTATTTTGACAGCAAGCAACAAAAGAGTCTGTCAAGTCGGTCGCCTGCTGTTGCTGGCCGTTACGCAACTCGCTCGCAATCCGACATTAATCAGCGAACTGTCAATAAGCTGTCATATTCATACAAAATACGTCAGTTCTTGATTAAAACTAAGTGAAATCGAATCGATCGCAATCGAACTACATAATCGTCCCTCTGATGTTATGTTTTATTTTGGCCCGTATTGAATCAATGTCAAAGTCAAATGATTTTAATTCAAATAAATCACAAGAAACACTTTGATACAAAAACATGATTTTTGAATTGATCCTTTGAAACATTCTGATTATAAAAACATAAACATTTAAATGTATCTTTACCAATGTTCATAAGCTTGAGCTCCTGTTCAATAGCCTTGGTTTTCCGCTGGCCGACTCCTGGAGGCAGCTTCATGCGCTGTGAGCGAAGCCACACTCCCGTAGAACGTGCCTCAGGGAACTTTATTCCCGACCACTCAACAGTCTGAAAATAAAACAAATACCTACCTAAATAAATATTATAAATAGGTAGAGGTACTACTTATAATACATAGAAACACCCAGACTAGTAGGGCGATTACGCAAATCTGTTGCAATCCAATTTTGATCAGCGAACTGTGAATAATATATTAATCCATACAAATTATGTAAATTTTTACGTCCTGCTGGAACAAATACTTGCAGATCGTGCAAATATTTGTCCTATAGCGAGGATCGAACAATCAACTTCTTGCTTCTTAACCGGGCACTCGCCTACCACGGTGTATATTAGAACTATCCCTCATTGGACGTGATAAGCAGGAAGGAGTATTTTACATCATTGCAAGCACGCGGGTACCGCGATGTAATACGGATGGAGTAACTTACCACAGCCTCAGGGGCTCTAATGGGCCGCTGCTGCGCGGCAATCTTTTTCTTGTGCAGTTTCTTATCATGCCTTCTTGCTGCATTAGCGTTAGAGGTCGGCGTAACACTCCCCGCGTCTGTGGTAGCGGCGGTGCTGTGCGCCGGCTGCGTCGCGCCGCTGTCCGCTCTAGATATCAACTTCTGCAGGTCTTGAGTTTTACGTTCGCGTTCACGCTTCCTCGCCTCGATTTTTTTTAGCTCGGTGAGCAGCATTTGTTCTTCTTCTATCTGATAAAGGTAGGTTTATTAATAACTAGCCGACCTGCCCCAGCTTCGCACGGGTGCCATTGCAAGTTGGTGCTGGTCGCTATATAAGGTCTTTGTTTATTAGTGCGCGATATTCAAGAAATAATGTTCCACAGTCAGGACACAAAAAAAATACATATTTTTTTAACATTTTATCTGAAAAATCTCGAGTAAATCGATTACGTTTTTCTGGTCAATTATTAATTATCCTTGTTGGAAATCGAAAGGGGAGCGCGTGGCGCATGTCAATGACCCCCCTATAACCGCTACGGGGCTCGCGTGCTCGAATATTTCATTATTACGCGATTTCCAATAATAATAAATAATAATTGACCAGATATACGTAATCGGTTTACTCAAGATTTTTAAGAGAAAATATACAGAAAAAAAAACAGGTAAGTACCTACATTATTTTTCTTATTCGTGTGTGGAACCTGTTCCTTGAATATTGCGCACTAATAATTAAAGACCCTGTATAGCCTATGAGGATTATTAATAAGGGATAATGTAGCAATCTAATTTTGAAAGAATTTTTGAAATTGATCAACAAACAAAAATACAAATCTTTTCGTTATAATTTTAGTAGGTATAATATTATGTTTGTCATGCTTAATGCAGGTGTTAATTTGTTTTTTTACACTTATTTCATCATCATCATCATGATTGCCTTTTCCCCCTGCTGGAATACATGGATGGTGCATGAGTGTTTTTTTTTTTGGTTCAGATAAGTTAATAATTATATTAATACAATTACAGAAAAATAAGTTGCATGATTGAATTTTGGCAGCGCAACGCCGCTTGTGTATAATTCACAACATGTCTGCCTACATTTTATATTGAAACGTTCTGAAGCGCGCCTTGATCTTACGCCGTTTTTTTACGTTTCTGTATATATATATAAATATTTTATACAACTAAAGTGGCGACCAAGCGTACGGCCCACAAGATGGTAAGCGGTTACCGCAGCCTATGAACGCTTGCAAAACCAGAGTTATCACTCGCGGGTTACCACCTTGAGGCTAAGATCGAAAGCCTCATGTGCCAGTAATTTCACCGGAACCATACCCTTCACACCGGAACACAGCAATGCGAGCATTACTGCTTGGCGGCAGAAATAGGTATGGTGGTAGTCCTTCCCCGGACGAACTCTATCACAGAGAACTCTACTTAATTCTATAATTCACGCCTTAGAGTGGAGATGCAGATTGGTGAATGGCACGTTTTTCGAATCCTTTGGTCTTGGACATGCCGGTTTCCTCACGCGTGTCACTGTATGAGAGCAATGCGGACATAAACGGTTGTCCACCAATGGATTTTTTTATTTTAATTAGAAAAATCCATCGGTGCACAACCATTTTCATATCCCTAGTACCCTAGGATCGGGAGGAAAGGCATCACTACCACTAGTGTGTATTTTTCTATGGTGATCATAAAATATATTTGAAACTCTAATTAGTTACCTGTTCTTGTGTTCTATCAAAGAGTCTCCTTAGCTGTTCTTTCCTTTTTCTTTCATGCTCAGCATCATAATGGTATATCCTTTTCTCACCATTTACCACAGTCACTGTGTTAGACCATGGGTTTGTTTTCACCTATAAATTAAATATTACACATCTTTAAGCTTTTATCTATATACTATGCAGGGGGCAGCTCATAGAAGCTCAAAGAAGCTTACATAGAAGCATTGAGTGGTTTAATACGACATTCCAAGCGTCTATGGGCTGTGGTAACTGATTACCGTCAGGTAAATACCATTGTATGTACACCAGATTGGCATAAAGAAGAGGCATAAAAAATACTCTTTTTTTTTAAGAACAGCAGTATACAATGATATCATCTATAATATACTATCTCCTATTATTTTATTTATTACTTGCTGTTTCTCTAACCAGTTTATACACATACAAATGGACAGACTGGTAGAACATGTTAGCCATGTATGTTTATGTTCAGCTAACATACTTTGGAGCTGACTACTTAATTAGTAGATTAGTAATGAACTAATAAATCATGCATGAGGCAAGAGACCCAATTGTTGTCCTCACTTTACTTAAAGTAGCACAAATCCCATAATACCGCTCCTTCAAGTCCTCTACACTTCTATCTCTGAATGCCGCTCGGTCCCAGCGGTCATGTATTACAATGAACCTCAAGTCAAATCTTTGGCACAAGTCCATCAGATGATCTGTCTCAGCCTGGCTCCAGTCTTCAGACTTCAGGTACTGGTTGTATTCTGACTCAGAGTATGATGGTATTGATACTTGCTGGAATTAGAAAAATAGGGCCATGACCTACAAAGAATACTTAACTTATTTTGTTCTTCTTATCTTACCTTATTTAAAATAGCAGACATCCCTTAGATACAACTAATTTTTTTTATAGTAGTTTTAACCTATAACACAGATAGCATGCATTATAGTTCTATATATATATTGTGTTGATAAGAGATATGAACAGTTGCAAGTTGATGAAATGAGAGAGTATGATGAGTAGCTGGTATGCTAAAAAAACATGATAAAAAGCTTTTTAAAAAAAACTTTATAATGTAGTCCGAACCATATATAAGGCATAAAAACAACTATGGTGGGTAGTAGGTAAGAACCTTGTTAAACTGTGCAAATGGATATTCCTTTGCTTCATCAGAAGCCCGCTTCCAGTGATGGAATACAGCATTATCTTTGCGCGCTGGGTTGGTGAATGGAGCCCAGACCCACTTCCTCACTTTGCGCATACCCAACTTAGCTTTGGTTTGCTTGTATGCTTTCCCTTAAAGTAAAAAAATTGTACATTAAGGCATTATACAGTAGGATAATCCTAACAGCTGTATTGAATTGTTAAAAACAACTTTAATGATGTTGATGGGAATCAAAAACAGTACCTATTAGACTCTATTAAATATGTAGAAGTTTAAAAGTTAACCCATCTTGTTAAAAAATATATATATTAGTCCTAAAGGATCTGGGGTTTCACTCTTAATAATCCTGGTTTAGTTCGCTTTTTGGAATAAGGCTGAATAGGTTAAAATACATTTTCAGTGTTTAACTTATTGAAGCTATAAATATAGCCCTAGTTGACTAGCTAGTATAGTTCTCTTGGTGGATCTAGGCTTCCGTGAAGTTAGCCATTTCAATGGGCAATAGATTTTTATCTATCTAAATTGTTTTTGCGCATCACAAACGGCTAACTTCACGGAAGCCTAGATCCACCGAAAAAACTAAACATACATAATGACTAGAATACTATAATTTCCAAGGCTTTGATTATTGATTAGTGATCATAGTGTTATCTAACCGCTCGCGATAACACTGAAGTTGAACATATAATCAAGTTTTTTAAGCCAAATCTTACCTGTGTCAGTCGGCAGCATCGGTGGTAACTCCTTGTTATCATTGTAGAGCAGGGCGAACACCTCTCTATGCATGCCCTCAGGCCTCTTTACAGCCTTGGTCGTTACATACTTCTTTTTGTTTCTGTCGCCGTGGATTATACTGTCCCGGCTTATTTCTGAGGCTCCAGGAACCTCAATGTCCAGAATATCAAGAATATCAGCCATAATTTAGATAGCAATTTACAATCAAGAGCGGTCCTGTCCTGGTAAATAAATAATCTAAGAGAATGTAAGCACTACGTAGTACGTTCAGTTTACGTTTTCTAACTAATTGGCGAGCCAAAAGAATGTATACACTAAACGTAGTGCTTACATTCTCTTGGGTATGCACTACGTACGCAGGGTAGGATTTAGGTCTGAGGATTTAGGTACAATGAAAACGACAGTACAATTTTTTTAAAATTTCTTGATTTTTTAAATTCTATGAAAACTGTAGTACTTTTATAAATTCTTTAATGTACCACCAACACCAATAACTCCAGCTTAGTCAATATTAATTATTCTTTTTCTAGGTTATTTGTTATTACTTGATTGATTCTAAGTTTCATCATAAGCCTTATTTTATTTAGTTAAATCTGAAGAAGGGTAATTTTTACTCTATGGTAGGGACTAAGGATAAAATCAGTACAAAACTGCTTTATTTTTAGTTCACAGTGACTTACCTAATACTGCCGTCCGCTAGCTAAAACGCCGTTAAGTGACATGTGGTCAAATTTCACTTTTAAATGTTATGTTATTAAGCTCAAAATTCTCTATCGACCTGTCTTGGAACTGTGTTCCTATCGTTTATAGTTTTCGAGTTACAGAAAGTAAGAAAGCGGCAAACTGACACTTTTATTTCTAATTACAATTCTAAACAGTCGTTAAGTAGCATTACTTGGCTTAAACGCAGTTACAGTTGCTTAACGTTGCCGTAATATGAAAACTTACTTAAGTGATGCATAGCTAAAACATCGTTTATTCATTTTACTAATCTTAAACGTGGTTATAGTACCTTTATATAGTTTAAGCCTAGTTTTATTTACAAAAATTTTACACAATCCAATGCTAAAGAGCCGTAATATGTAAATACTAAGCTTAAACGTAGTTAAACTCACTTAACTACGTTTAAGCTAAATATTCTTGTTCATATTTACTTAATAAAACAACTCTTTCACGCCGTCAATTAGATTTTGTAAATGAAATTAAAATATATTTTTATTGAGTTGCTACAGTAAACCGTGGCTAAGTAGCATTCCACAGCTAAAGAGTAGTTATCTGCTCTCGCGTCGCGGCCTTCACGTCTTACCGGGTAAGGAAAGTAACGTGTCCTAAGAGCGGAGTAGGGTGCGGGACAAGCTAATACAGGTGTGGTATTCAACGTAATTGTTTTACCTCAATAATCAACAGGTTTAAAAGGTTAAATTAAGGTAAAATTAAGTAAACTGTTGCTTCAATATCATGTCATTTTCGATCGCAAAAAAAGTCTGTTTTATTTCCGGTCATTATCTATCTGTCTTAAATTTCAACCAAATTGGTAGTGATTTTAGAACATTGAGTTTTAGAGAAACCAACATCCAAACATACTTCATAAACAACTTTCGCATTTATAATATTAGTGTGAAAGTGTGATGTTATTATTTTTTCTTTATCGGGTGCTCACTCACGCAGATTGGCTGTACACCGTTTGAAGATTCCCAAGATGTCTCAGTAAATCATTTATTTATTTATTTATTTAATTTAGGACATCCAACGAAAAAATCACAATTAATGTTTAAAATAACATTTTCAGACATATATCTGTGTTTCCAACTATAGGATGCCATAGCGTGCACTTATTATGTAGTAGCTACTCAACTAACAAATTATCAAATTATTATCAAGTACCTAGGTACATGTTATATAAATATTATAAAACCTAACATAAGAAATTAACTTAAAAGCCTTATAATATAATGCTTACTGACTTGGTATGCAGCATACGTTATCGTACCTAAGTTAATCCTACTACATTATTTCTAATCATCTTCTTACTAAGATACCCCGGATGTGATTGATTATAAATAAATAAATAAATAAATAATGCTGGACAATCCACACAGCATCATCTAGCCCCAAAGTAAGCTGCTGTTAAACAGAGCTGTATTATGGGTACTAGATGACTGATATATATTTAATACAATACAATACATAGATAGATATTTTTTATTATATATAGAAAATACCCAGAACACCCGGAACAAATATTTGTAGATCGTACAAACATTTGACCCGAGGCGGGAATCGAACCCGCAACTTCCGCGTCGCAGGCGGACCTGCGCCCGCTGCGCCACATCGGTCGTCAAATCGATTGGTCGATTGTGAACTTGACTCACAATGAAGCTCATGGCCTGTTACGGCGTTAGATCACGAAGAGTAAAAGAAGGGAAGGGTGGCTTTTGCCTTGCAGTGGGACAGTCACAGATAAACAATAATGATAATAATAATTTAGTTTAATTAGTTATTTTATTTATATTATTTTTATGCAAGTTTTTAATTAAGTACATTTTTACGAGTTTTTGTTAAGGTAATAGGTAACTTAACCTACTAATGTTGGAACCTAGCTATGTAATTAATCTTGCAATTGAATTTTAAGCTAGTTCTCGCTAAGCAATTGGGTTGTTTAGCAGACATTTGTAGCTTTTATTTGAAAGTTTTAATGGTGACATTGAGTTGATCTGATGATGGAAACAGGAGCTGTTTCAAGGAACTGCTTTTTGCTTTACTCTAAGATAACTAGTAATTCTCTGAACACAAGACTTGGCAAGTACAAATTTTCAGAAGTGAGCAATTTACTGCATTTTTAGGAGTTATTCTGCTCATCACACTGAAATTCCTCATCAGAGCTTCATCATATTTTTATATGATCAAGTTAAAGCTACCTTTTAAATAAAAAATAAAACATTTCATAAGGCTAAAACAATTATCTAGAAGTCCTCCTTTTTCTCCCTTTTTATGTACGTTTCCAATCAAAATCCTTGACAAAAAAAAATATTAAGCCATAGAACTAAGTTTTAACTATATCGGTTTAAAATGCAACCCGTAGGCGAGAACAGACAGTTTGATAAAAGCATTTTAGGCTAATCTTAAAACTGAGCCACTCGCTCATTCAATAAACAATTTATTTTAGTTTTAAATCCTGTTGTATTTTAGTAAATAACGTCTTATTGTAGGACAACCTGAAAGTTTAATAACTAATACTTGACAAAAAAGCGGTTACAGGAAAATGTTTTTGATTTAGCTGCAATTTAATGATGTTTTATAAGATTATAATAGACGCAAAAACAATTTTCAGACCAATACTAGTCTTAAACGTGGCTAAAGTACATTAACAGCTTTTTAACTAAGTAAAGCAAATTCATTTATTGCAAGTATGCTAACCTAAAACACAATGACTGCATTTTAGTTATGTATTGTTAAATAATTTAGTTTTCCAAAACACGCTGCAGTAGTTATGAACAAATCCACGACTATAGAGCCGTTAAGGTATACCTAACGGCGTTGTAGTGGTGTAAACAAGACTTTTACACTGTATAAATGCTATGCTATAACGCCAAAACACGTTTAAAACAATATTTTTCTATAAACATGGTTAAATAAAGTAAAGCTATTAGATAGTACTCAATTAGAGCTATCTTCCAAAAAAAGAAAATCTGTCATACGTCAAACGGTTATGAAGTGGCATCGATTTTTAGTTTTCGCCGCGTTTTTTAGCGATATCTCAAAAAGTGGTTTTGTCACATAGCTGCGTTTTAGTTAGCGGACGGCAGAATAGGTACCTAGGTTTAGTTGAACTGGAACGGACTCGCTTATCATTTAATGTATAGTTCGCACAGCGGATCTAGGCTTCCGTGAAGTTAGCCGTTTGTGATGCGCAAATACAATTTAGTTTGAAAAAGCTCCATTGCGCATCGAAACGGCTAATTTCACGACGGCCGAGATCCGTTGTGAGAACTATACCTACATACCTAAAAAAAATTTTTAACCTAGTTATGACCGCTTAACGTTCTTTTATAACTTAATCTGGGTTTATAATAATGGAACAACAGACTCATTTTTGATCGCTTTGTCCCTTTCACACAGCTGTTGCCGATGTAGGATGTCGTGTCCGTTTCATTTAAGTTTCAAGGAATTCCCTAATTACGTACTAAGTGTTTAATTTTCTAAAGTTTAAGAAACTAGTCAATAATTATTGTGTTACAGATTCCCTGAATAATTTAGGGTGGTATTACAAATATCTAAATAAAAAAGAATTATTTTTGGTGCAATAAATCGTCTGATTCCAAAAATTGTCCTGTTTGGTTCCTAAATGAAAAGTCGCCCTACTATATAACCAGACTATATAACAAAAACCGCGGTCCGTATGAGATTAAAAATATTAATGGAGCTTTTTAGTTTTTATAACTAAATTGTCTTTGCGCATCACAAACGGCTAACTTCACGGAAGCCTATGTTGGTAGGCTTGGATCTTTTATAGGTACCTACTACCTACGCAACGGAATTTAATGCGGTTTCACCCAATGCATAGAGTAATTCAAGAGGAAGGTCTAACTAATGCACCCATGCGAAGCCGGGGTGGGTTATGTAGGTAGGTATACATGTACCTAGGTTTATTAGGAAAGTGTTTTGTTCAATAAAATCACAAGAATCACTTGAAACGCCTTACAAGCTAGGTGAGGATTTCGCCAGTTCCAACAAGCCCATGCCTAAAAAGTTTTTAAGAGACACTCTCTGTAACAATGATTAATTTTTATGAAATAGGTAAGAATACTAAATAAGTATATTATCAGTAGGTTTATCTTAGCTTTAACTAAAAACATAAAAAAATGTATAGGTATAATAACACGCCTTGCTTAATTTTAATTAATATTAATATCCGGTAATTAATTGTAATAACCGCCGCATCGCTAACGGACTGTCAATTGGTACCTGCAAAGAAAATATTATTTTATTAAACACTTAATTTAGGTGTTTAGGTAGGTTACCTAGGTGTTTAGGTTTGAAGGGCACTGTAGCAAGTGAAATTACTGGGCGAAAGAGACTTGACAACGTCTCGGGCGGGATGATAAGCGCAGTGCAGTGCCACGCAGAACTTAAAATCTTTAAGCTTTAGGTGGAGATTTTATCGTCTTGTCGCTGATATAAAAAAAATGATACACCTTATTTGTAGGTAGGTAATAATTCAGCCTACTTACCTAAGATATGTCACTCAGGGCTCAAATACGAAGACAATGTAATGGTGAATGAGTTTTTGAAAAAGGATCAGAATTTTTCGAGTTTAATCGTTACAAACAAAAATATAAAACTTCTAAATTTATTATTAGTTCATTCATTAGATAGCTGTTGCCCGCGACTTCGTTCGCGTGGAACTTGGGAACTGTAATTATTTCCGGGATAAAAAGTGGCCCATGTTTTCACTGATATCTAGACAAAGATTTCAGTTTATGTCTATAATTAAAATGGGAGGATCATTTATTGTAGGCACTGTCAAGATGGCCAAAGACACTTCTAAGTGATGTGGTAGTAATTTTTATTAGTTATTTACCGCCACGCTTGAGGAAGTATTCAGGAAACTGGCAGCTGAATGGGCAGAAATGGGAATTGTCGTCGGAGAGCGAAAGCTAACAAATCTTCGCTTTGCCGACGACATCGTTTTATTCTCGTCTTCAGCGTCTGAGCTGACAAAAATGCTAAACGATCTAAGCAAGGCAAGCCTCGAAGTCGGATTGAAGAAACAAACATGATGAAATGAACATGTCAAAGACTAAGCTGATGACTAATAGCTCAAAACGTAAGATATCTGTGGGTGATGTGGAGATTGCATACGTCAATGACTACATATACCTTGGCCAGATAGTCTCCTTCCAGGCGAGACAAGAAAAAGAAGTTGCCAGACGCACTGAAAACGCCTGGAGGAGCTATTGGGCCATGAAGGACCTAATGAAGGGCGATTTACCATTGTCCTTAAAACGCAAACTCATGGACGTGTGCATTCTCCCCATCCTCACTTATGGCTCTCAGACTTGGTCTTTGACTGCGAAACAGAGGTCCGATCTTGAGGTTTGCCAACGAGCAATGGAGCGCAGTATTCTCGGCGTCAAACTAACCGACCGTATCCGTAACACCATATTGCGCTCCAAAACTCGAATCGCAGACGTCACTCAAAAAGCTGCCAGACTGAAATGGAACTGGGCCGGGCACGTTTGCCGCATGTCCAATGATCTCTGGGCAAAATTAACAACGGAGTGGGCCCCCAACGACGGAACACGACATCGTGGCAGACCCAGGATTAGATGGCGGGATGACCTGGACTCATTTAAAAAGGATTGGTCCTTAAAAGCACATGACCGTACTATATGGAAGGGGGATGGGGAGGCCTTTGCCCTGCAGTGGGATGATACAGGCTGATAATAATAATAATAAGCACTTTTTATAATTACGAAAGTATAGGTACTTAGGTAGTATTACCGATTGTCCAGCTGCATTAATCCAGTAAAACTTCAGCCTGTCCGTCTCTCGAAAGTAACCTTCGATGATCCTGTTCACAACAAGCGTCTCCCTGTTGCTGTTTGTGAAATTCTCATGATTGCTCCACTGCAAGTTATTCACCCACTCTAATTGACCTGAAAACACAAAATGTTTCATCATTTTCATTATGTTGATTTGTATTATATACATATTTTTTTTATTATGTCAGCTAGTCAAGTGAGTGACGCTCGTTCGCCTCGCCTACTGTGCCACTCAAAGGCCAAAGGTAGTAATAGGTACCTAGATACCTATCTGTTCTGTGGCCAAAGCATAAAGTTCTGTGCTCGTCACTCCGAGATTCTAGATATTATAATTGATATGTTGTGAAAAAGGAGCCAGAATATCTGGCATGGCAATGACTCATATCCAAGACAAACTCATGCTGGAGAGCTCTACTTACAACCAGCAGGACTATTTTATTTCCTAAGAAGCCCATAATAATTGACTTCGCTTTCGTTTCCTGTCATGCTGATGACAGGTTGTTGCGCAGTACATAATGTGATTTTGCCTACTAAAAAAAATATTGACGATAATAGAACTGTAAGGTTAAAAAAAAACAATCGACACCAAGAATATCTTCTTCTTTTAATTTGACCAAGAATATTATCAATTAGACTTTGGCTACGCCATCATAACATACATAAACATTAGTCACTATTTTTCAAATCTGTATTTGAAAAAATGATGTGCGCAATGCCAGTGAAGGAAAACATAGTGAGGAAACCGGCATGTATAACTAAAAATTTGAAAGACGTGCAATCCATGGTATATATTAATATACCTACTGCGTGCAATCTATAAATCCGCATTGGGTCTGCGTGGGTAGGTCAGTGCCCCAGCAGTGGGGAGAACATTAAGGCTGTCATGATAACAAAACCGTGACCGACTTTAAATTAATTAACCTAGGTACCTATATAAGTATATTAAAAAAAAAACAAAAGCTGACTTCAAACTAAAAAAAAAGTTTCGAATCGATGGATTAATAAATAGATCGTGGTGATACGAGGGGATGTAGTTATTGACACGGTTTTATAAAATTTAATTTATATGGGACTTAGGTAGGTATTCTGAATACCTAATGTACCCATAGCTTATTTTATTATTGTACCTGGTGTATTAGAAACTGCATCCAGATTGCCATTGTAGATAATCACAGTTGTATTTGTGTTCTGAAGAATTTGCTCAACTGAAAATAAAGTATTTAAGTGTAAGTAGCTCTAATAGATTAGTTTTCTGTATTTCTGTAAATAATAAAAAACAATATACAGGATCTCTTAGATTAGCGCATAATATTAAAGTACCACACATAAATAAAAATATTATGTATTACCCTTTTTTATACATTTTTTATTAAAAATTCCGAGTAAATCTATAAAGTTTATCTAGTCAATTATTAGTTATCCTTACTGAAAATTGAGACGGGCGGCGCGTACCTACGGTACCTTCTTAATTAAAAAAGAGGATAGTTACATAATATACTTATATTTTTTGATGTGTGGAACTGTGGAACCTATTTTGTGAATATTATGCCCTAATAACGAACTTTATATAAAGTAAATCAATATTGAATATGTATATACACTGATGGTTGGAGTCAAAATACTTGCACTGCGGTGGTACCTATTGTGTTGTGGGATCGGCCAGCTTACGAGCTGCAGGTGGCTCTATGCTTCTTCTTCTTTGCCATCTCAGAGGATATGAGCTACTCAGTAGGTAGACATGCCCATGTCCAGCAGTGGACATGGTGATGATGAGTAGGCAGACATCAGAACTTATACTTTTTAGAAAATATGTAAATAGGTACCTTTATCAACAGCTGGAATCATAAACGTGTCCCTGACAGCGGTGAGTGTTGCATTTCTGTTACTATCATAAGAAACGTTCGGGATGCCCAAAGCACTGGCTACAGTGTCCATAAATGAGTAGCCATCGGACGTCAAACTTTTTACATATGCCATTTGTCCAAAATAGTCCGGACCTGCATAAAAAAAATCAAGCAAGTTGTAAGTAATATTACGAATATGAATGAGAATGAATGCGATGGCTTTTTTAAAAACTCACAATATTCTGTTCTAGCTCTTTGTTGTACCTATCTTACCTACTAGAATGCTAAGCAGAAAGATATATCTACAAAACTGTACGACGACATAACGTACCTTTGGTTGATTCAGTAGCATTTGTAAGCTTTTCAACTATGTATCCCAAATTGACTGCTACCGCTCCTGCCTCATTCACAAACTCTCCTAAAGACAGGAATTTATCAAAAGCTTCTCCAAATTGCTCTTCCTGGACTAATGAGGTTGTTTCCGAGGAGAGTCTTTCTACAGCAGCTCGACCGTTGCTGTCGATATAGCCAAGCTCCTCAAGGTAGAAGCCAAGTTTTGTGAGCGCTAGGGCTGGTGATACAATCCCGTTGGCTAAGACTACGCCTTGTAAGTTGTGGGTGAATCTTACCTGCAATTGAAGGGTATTTTATCAATAGTCTAAACATTTAAGGAATAGGTTGCACTTGCACCACACTTTGCTTTACTTTCTTTCTTTCTAACTACCGTTTTTTTTTAATAAATAAATGCATTCTACTATTTATTAACAATCTAATTTACTGATTTTTGGACAACATTATGGTTGTTTGTGATACTAACAACATCGTGATTGTTTGTGATACCAACAACATAACGCTTGATAGTGAGTTTCTTAGAAATTTTAAAATGTTCAAAACCTAAGAAATCTCGTTCGCATGGGTTTAAGAAGATTTCTGAACCAAGCCAATTCTTACGTCAGGAAGGCGCGAGGCCAGTGCAAGTGCCAGTTGTGCCCCACTCCCCTGACCAAAGATGTAGAGGGGTGCGTTACTGTAGGCACCATGGGTCCTATAGAAAGACCTCAGAGTAGCAACCAAATGATCAGCTGTAAACAGAAAAGAAATAATGACCTAACCAGCTGTAGGTATTCAAATATGTATCTACTAAGTTCTAAGATCTAAGTAAAAGAGGGTTATCTATTTTATGTTACCTATTTAAAAAAAAATACACTGCGGATCCACGATACCCCTGGCGATACCCCTGAGAGCACCGGTGGTCTAGTGCACCAATTAATTTTTCTGTTCGAAAAAGGTATGTGCGCAATGCCAGTGCTCTCATACGGTGAAGGAAAACATCGTGAGGAAACCGGCATGTCCAAGAACTAAAAAAATTCCAAAGTCACGTGCCATCCACCAAACCGCATTGGGTCCGCGTGGTGGATTAAGATCCAATCACTCTCGCCTGAGAGTAGGCCAGTGTCCCAACAGTGGGAACATTAGAAGGCTGTCATGATGATGATGATGATGATGATGATGATTAAAAAAATGGACTGACCGTTTTCATCAAATGTTTTAGGTATGGCGTCAGCGTTCAGGGGCGTGCTAAACCCAGTGCCAATAGGCGCATCAACAAATAGGAGGTTATATTCGTCAATCTGGAATAAAATCCGTATTAGATCGGAGAATTTCGGTACTAATTATGGTGGTTCACTGGTAGTCTAGTGGTAGTGACTCCTCTTTCGATCCTAAGGTCGTGGGTTTGAACCCGGTCATGCACCAATGGATTTTTCTATTAGAAAAAATACGAGCGCAAGCGCAATGCCAATGCGATGAAGAAAACATCGTGAGGAAAGCGGCATATCCAAGAGCTAAAAACACGAAATACTTGTGCCATCCACCAATCCGCATTGAGACCGAATGGTAGATTAAGACCCAACACTCCAGCTGGAGAGTATGCCAGTGTCTCAGCATAGCAACTAATAATCACATCACGTTACACTAATTGTGTTTTTATTTGCTCCATACCCAAGAATCTTCTCGTTTATTCATATTAAAGTCTAATGGGCCAAACATGCCAAAATTAGCTAGCATGCTGGGCGGCAGGCCCGTCACACCATCCAGCCAAAGTAGCAATGGCTTAGAGGTGGCTGCTGCTGCAGTAGTCGGGTAGAACCACCAGAACACACTGCCTACACCATTGATCCTTGTAAGCGCTGCTGAGTATGTGACGTCACCGAACGCGTTTTCTTCCAACGCTGAAATTATCAATAGAGCTCAAAATTAATGACTTCAATTACTTCATGGGATTTGTAGTTTTGCTTACTCCCATTTAGGTACCTAGGTAATTAGGTACCTACCTAAATGGGAGTAGGTACAACCCCATATAAAGTTGTAATCAACTAAAAAATGACGTAGGTACTCTAACTTTCTCATTGGATGAAATTTAAATCGTTCATAAGAAAAAGAGGTCTTGACAAACATATACAGACAGCAAGTCAAACACACTGTAAACGAAAATCAACATGATTCTGCAGGGGTTTAATTTTTTCTTGTCGAGGTACGGAACCTTGAAACTCTTGAAAGTAATAAAAAATAAGTACCATGTATTAAATTATAATAAATGGTGTAGATAACGCTAAATTATATTATTTATGAACACTATGTAGGTACTTTACAGTGTTCATAAATATCAAATTCAAAACTCATAAATAATATCTATTATTTAGCGTATATCTAATTATTATTATCCTACATATTACCCAACAAAACAAAACAAACGAACAAAAGTTCATTTAAATTTAAAACTTCCCTAAGTTTTTACCATCTATTGAAGATGATTTATACAGCGCCAGCGTCTAGTCTAGCGGCATGCTGGTTACTCTTGTTCCACTAGATGTGTAAAGTGCAGACTCTGCAATGCCTGGGACAGGTTTTTTGAATAATGTAGGCTTGCCCAGCGCCAAGCCATCCTCGCAGATGAGAGGTTGCAGGTTCGATCCCGCTGCGGGACAAACGTTTGCTTGATCTGCGAATACCTACTTGTTTTGTTCGTACGTATTTACAAATAAAAATATGTAGGTATTAGTTATCTATAAACTCTGTCACCAGAGTTGGCCACTGACTCATACGAACGAACGAACGAGTTATCTGACTTCCATAGACAAGTTTTGCTTAGTTTAGGGCTCGATGCCACTACTGGTGTATAGTTCGCACAGCGGATCTAGGCTTCCGTGAAGTTAGCCGTTTGTGATGCACAAAGACAATTTAGTTTGAAAAAGCTCTATTGCGCATCGAAACGGCTACCTTCACTGCGGTCGAGATCCGTCGTGAGAACTATAAGAATGGCAGACGCCAATACTAAGAAACCTATTATAAATACAATACTAATAATAATGACTGCATGTATTTATAGTAGGTACATTGTACATTTATAGTATGTCCACTTAGCTATAATTATCATTATCTAGTAATATAACGTGCAAAGACCTACATTACTTTTAACTGAACTCTTGAACTTAGATACAAGTGTGTGTTATTGTATTGAATCTAAGTAGTACTGTAACTGTCATTGTCAAAGTAGTAAATCAATTTAGTCAATTGTTTTAATTTAATATATTATCTAATCCCATACAAAAGACATAAACGCGCTCCACCAAGTTCAAGTACGTATGTAATAACGAACCCTATTATGATTTGCCCATTAGCACAATTGCACATGCTTTATTTATAATACAACCTGATACTTTTCTTGCAGCGGTAACCGCAGCCTACGTACGATTGAACATCAGGAATATCACTTGCTCGTTGCCAACTTGAGACGCAGATCAGTAGTAGAGTTCTTTGTGATAGAGCTCGTCCGAAGAAGGACTACCACCATACCTATTTCTGCCGCCAAGCAGCAATTAATGCTCGCATTGCTGTGTTCCGGTTCGAAGGGTATGGTTTCCGGTGAAATTACAGGCACATGAGACTTTCCATCTAACGTCTCAGGGTGGTAACACGCAAGTGATATCTATAATGTTGCACGCGTACATAGGCTACGGTAACCGCTGACCATCAAGTGGGCCGTACGCTTGGTTGCCACTTTAGTGGTATAAAAAAAAAAAATATCGAAAGTCTCATGTGCCTGTAATTTCACCGAAAACCATACCCTTCGAACCGGAACACAGTAATGCGAGCATTACTGCTTGGCGGCAGAGATAGATATGATGGTAGTTCTTCCGCGGACGAGCTCTATCTCAACTAAATCTACTAATCTATTAACCACATGGTGGTAAGTGGTTTCCGTATTCGAATACCGAGGCACGCACTCATGCATTGCTACCCTTAGAAATTCGCGCAGCAGGTGCCATAAATGTGTCCGTTGGTCATAGTTTAGCCATATCAATGTACTCTGTGGCTAAGCCCACGCTTGAGAAGTGTAACATTTTTCACTAAAACATTGTGACATGATAATTGTAGAACATTTTGACGTTCATACTTTTAGCCACATAGACAGCCGGTCTACACAGACATTTTGACCCCGGCCTGTACTACCCAGCCCGGTATCAAAAAATATGGAATGGGAAGATGAGTATTTTTTGAAAAATCAAGGCGTACCTATAACGGTAAAATTGATCGGATCCCGTACCAGCCACCATATCAACACTGCTACCCCCGTAGCTACAAATATGGACACTATTACGGAAACTATAATTGTAACACGTTTACTTGCCATTTTGCAGGCAATTAAAATTAATAAAACTACTCTGAGTCACGTATCTCTCTCTAAATAGGTAATCATTGATACCAATAATTATCAGGTAGTGGTATATATTATTATCTACTGATAAGCTAGATTAATTTAATATGAAAGCCATTAATGTGAACGTTGTAACCGATTTAAAGTTTGCAATTATTGTTTCGCCTTATGTCTGAAGCAATTAGTATAATATAAACTACACTAACTAGAGTAATGTTTTGACCATCTCTTAGGCACTGTGAACGGTGCCTGGTAAAGAAGCGAAACGTTGTGGGTTCGATTTCCGCTGTGGATCAAATGTTTGCTTGATCTGTCAATATTAGTTATGGCCATAGGGGTCTGTATACTATTATATTGATGTGGTGGTGATATATAATATTTAGTACTAAGAATATCTGTTCTGTGTCATGATAGTACTCGTGGTTTCTGATAACCAGGGATATACCTACCCTCAAATGCCTGTCGGGTGTGCTATATTTAAATGTGAACGTGCTCTACCGAATAAATGTAATCTTATTTAATCAATCTTCTTCTCTCACATACAAAAACACATTGTTACTCGATAGTCTTGCTAAATTCAAGAACGGCTGTACTGATTTTACAAATTTAGTATTGAATATAGGAGTCCGGAGTAGGTTTAAACGATCAGAAAATATGGAATAACAACACAAGTAAAACCGCACGGGTCAGCTAGTCTTCTTCATTTTCTTTATCATCATAGATATAAAAACGAATTGCTGCTCGTTAGTCTCGCTAAAATTCGAGAACGGCTCGACCGGTTTGGTTAATTTTGCTCTTGAAATAGTTGTGTGAGAGTCAGAATAAAGGCTTCACTTTCTCTCCACTTCTTTACATTCAAACCACTTGTGGCTTCATTTATTTAAAAAAACAATTTTAAGAAACATGATTTTTATTTTCTAAACATTACCTCTTGTGGGATCATACATAAAATCATGCCTGCATATTCTCTGTCATTCAAAAATATTTTTTAGACGAATCGGGCCGTCATGCACTATAAATTTATGAAATAAGCATAAACTACAGTTTATAATAATTGTTGTGTATTCACAAAAATATTTACAATTTAAATTAATAATTTATTTCAAGCTAAGAAAATATACAAATTATTATGGTGGATTTTACAAAAGAACTTCATTCATCCAAATGTGGTCATATCGCGTAGAAATGCATTTGTTCCCGCAGGATTGTCCCTGGGTACCTGGAGCATAAAATTATTTATTTAATTTTTTTTATAACATTATTGTACTAAGGTTGTACAACGTGGTACAACTATAAAACTAGTAGGTACTTAGTTCTCCGAACATAAAAACTTCGCAAGCACAAGATTTTAAAATTAACAATTTACTGCATTATAAGGAACTGTTATGATCATCACGTTGAAGGTGCTCGTCAAATCTTTACTTCATAAGTTTTTATGAGACCAGTTTACCTTTCAAATGAAAAAAAAAAAAACACTGAAATCGGGTCTCTCAAGGCGTATAGATATCCAGTAGCCCCGTTTTAAGGGAAAGTGCCTCCCCATTCAAAAATTCTATAAAAACCTGTAGGTATACCTACTAAGTTCTACCAGGTCTACCAGGGGTAGGGGTAGAGGGGGACCTTTCTCTTCAACGCAATCGGTACCCATTGGACAATTATTGGAATATGAAGTTTTATGACAACCTACGCCTTATTCAACCTTGTTTCCAACAGTACAATAATTTGACAGCAGTAAATTAGAATTGGATTGAAATTAGGATAGAGATTGCGTTAAAGAGAAAGGCGCCTAAAAAATGCGACCGACGAAAACAGGTTGACTGACTGACTGGCTGAAGGACAAAAGCATTTGTGACCATTATCGAACTTATACGAAACGAATACTCGGTCAAGCAGGTGTCTTAATTTATACCAATAACATTATTTTTTAATACGAAAGAGGTTATATTCTCTCTGTACACTATACGACTGAGTCTTACACTGTGCCCTGCTACGTTTATCCAGAAGAATCTGAAATTTCCGTAAGACTTGTAGTACCCTTCCAGTTTCCCGTTTTCCCAGATAGGCAGTCGGGATGCGTTCCGATACGCTTCAGCGCCCGGCCACTTCAAGCGATCCACCCAGAGGATTTGTCCTATGAAGAAGGGACTGGTTTTATTAAAGGCCGATACATTGATAAATTGGCAGCATAGATCTTTGATAAATTTATATAGTCAAATGCAATAGAGCTAAAACAATGGCAATAGCGACGATAGATTGCTTACCTGGTGTATCACAAATAAGATCAAGATTTCCATTGTATTTAGTTAAAATAATATCCGTTTCATTGAGCAACTTTTCAACTGAAATAAAAATGAGTGTTATTGGAGAACAATGCATCTGTTTATGTAATTCTCATCATCCAAGGATTAACTTACTTCCATCAGTGACCGGTTTCATGAAGTCTCCTCGTAAGACGTCAAACACTTGACTTGACTGTGACCCCCACACCACGTGATCCGGGATCCCGAGGGCCTCCTTAACCACCGTGTTCATTAATGTGCTCAGATTCCATTCATCGCTTCTTGCAGGGCGAGATCCGTCACGAATCATGATATCTCTAGAGAGTTCTAAAAAGACACCAATAAATAAGTTACGTGCACATAATGTAAATTAAATGAAATTATTTTTATTTGGCAATCACACAAACACAAAACGGACATAATACTTAAGAATACCAACTTACACAATAAAACATTATAAACAGAAAGCTGGTAACACTAATACTTACTTAAAATAAAATATAACAAAAATCCGCTCTGTGTACTGGGCCAAATTGGCCCAGTCTTAATGCTGCCCTACAATAGGCAGGGTAATGCTGGTTTTCGAACTAAGCTAGAAAAGCGAAAGTGACGTTACATCACGACCAGGCAAACCCTTATAATTTTATTAGCTAATGAAAATAATAATGTAGATGAGGTACTTTACTATTTTGTATTTTTTTATTATTGCATAAAGCCGAATTGAGTTAGAGTTTGATTGAACCAACCCAACTTTTCAGGTTATTAATTTATCTCAAGGTATTTCGTAGATGGAGTAAAAGCATAACAAACCAATTAAAAACAGGAGTACGAAACATGGAAGACATGGAAGAAAAGCGATAGCGGAAGAAGCATGGAAAAACAGCTAGAAGAGACAATTCAAAGATGTTGGATTGGAATAGACCTTGTTTGTCAAACTTGAACAAACAGGTACTTAAGGTTGGCGATGATGAAGGTTAAACTTAAAACTGATAATCTTTATCTTATTACAGGCATGCCTACCATATTATTATTAAGTATTAAAAAAAAAGTGTTATTTCACAGACTATTCTGATGATCACGGTGGCAAGGTTGCGTTTTCGATCCCCGTTGTGGGACAAATGATTGGATGATCTGCAAATATTTGTCCCGGGAGTGGGTTTTTCTAATTTCTATGTATACAAGTCATTGTTAACAATGATTATTAATGTGATGAGAAATTGCTTGCAGAGAGTTAAGAATAAATCCTGAGAAAGAAATTCCGAAGAAAAAAAACCAGGACTGTATTTCTAGATTTTTTTAGTCTGTGAGGCAGATGCTTATTTAACGTTTTTAAATAGTAAGTTATTACCTTCAGCACTGAGTTTTGTATCGATAACACTGTTAGGAACCTGCATTTTGGTAAGTATATCGTAGAAATCGACTCTAGTTGTCGCTCTAAACACAGCCTGTTGAGTGGCACCCCACTGAAAGCTGGATTCTCTGAAGAGACCTGCATTGAAAAGCCTCTCTGCTTCTCTGGCGTTTGCTTGTATGTCATCGTAGCCTGCTTGGTCAACCAGTCCTGCTGCTAGTAACAGAGGCCCCCAGGTGAGCGTGGCGTCTACTGGAGAAATCCAAGCATTGCCCATAGCAACACCTTTGAGGTTTGATTCTATTGTACCATTATTTTCTGCCTAAAACAAAAATATTTAGGTAGAAGTAAAATAAGTTTTTTTTTATATAATTTTGTTAATCGTTTTGTTTGTAGGTACCTCATGCATACGAATGCCCATGTCTATAGCCATTTTCCCACCATAAGACTGACCATAAATGTACAGTGGCACTTTTTTGAATTCCGGGTTTTTGTTGTAAAATCCACGCATCAGCTTAACAAAATCTAAAGCTGTAAATTACAAGATATTTTTATTAACTAATTAATGAAAATGAAAGTGCATTTAATTAAACACAAGCTAGTATTATGTTATCTGTGACGCAAGTAAACTACTTACCAATTTCGTCATTGGTAGTGGTGAGTAAACTTGGATTTTCAACGTAACTGTATCCTGTACCAACTGGATTATCAACGAAGAGCACGTTAAAGTTGTTCACCTGAAAATCAACAGCTCTTTACATATGCGAGGCTATGCAAGTTCAAACTTAAATGGATACGATTATACTCGTATTAGCTGAATCTACGCGTTTTCTGCACTCGCGTTGGTAGTATTTTATACAAAAAAGTGTTAAAAAAAATTATAAAGGGTCTTTCATAAAAAAAGCGTTGACTAGTTACCTAGCACTAATGCTCCAGCCTAGAAGAATCTGACAACATGGATGGATAGTGGAACAGCTTTTAATAAGTTGTGTAATGTATGTGCTAAGTAACTAGCTAGTCAACGCTTTTTTACCAGTCCAAAGCGTGAATGAAAGTCTAAAATTGTCAGTCAATGAATTTATTTGGCAATCGATATTCATAAGTCTTTATCTATACTTATATTATAAAGAGGAAAGATTTGTGTTTTGTATTTTTGTTTGCAACAAATAAACTGAATAAATAAAGGCTGTATTTGATGTCCACCCGTGCAAATCCGGGACAGGCCGTTAGTAGTTCATTAAATATAAGGTCATTCATTATCAACCTGACAAACTTAAGGGGTAGGTTCCACACATAATTTTTTTATTTTTTTATTTTTTTTATAAAATTAAAAAAAAAATATTACGTAATTCTGCTTCATAACTAGTTATCCTTGTTAAATAATAACTTGTTTAATAATAAATAAAGAAATCGAAAAGGCAGCGCTCGGCACGTGTTAGTAACCCGCGCGTCAATGAACTGCGGGTCACTAACCCGCGCGTCCTTGACCTGCGCATGTCCTTGACCCGCTACGGGGCGCGCACACTCGAATATTTCATTATTACGTCGCTTAACTCGATTCCCAACAATGATAAATAATAATTGAGCGGAAAAACGTAATCGATTTTTTTTTGTTTTCTTGTGATTTTTAAGACAAAACATACATAAAAAAAAAATTATAGGTACATATATTTTTTTTTTTAGATGTGGAACCTATCCCTTAAGTTTGTCAGGTTGATAATGAATGACCCTGTATGAATTCTGACATAAATGTTAGAATTGGTTTGTTTTACAAATATTTACAACCGACTAATTAGGCCCCTTCAATATTTTAGGTTAATTATGAAAGACCCTGTATAATAGGGTAGTTTTATATTACCTATATTTTTTCTTTAATATTTTATAAAATTATAATATTAATTAATTATATATTTTATAAATTTGTTAAAACTTCACCCATGAAGTGTTCCTTTCTTGCAATGATAAATTTAAAGGACCCAGTATCTCGAAATTTCCCACGCCAGTTGAGGAACCTCCAGGGCCACCTTGCAGCCAGACGATCAGAGGCCTGTCCGTGTAGTTTGACACAGTAGCAGTTGTGTAGAAGAGCCAGTAGAACATGTGAGCTCCCTCTCTCACGGTCACATAGCCATATTCTTGTTCAAATGTCCCAAATTGACCTGGTTTAATGGAAAGACTTTTTACGTTTTTATCACTTTAGTATCTGAGATACCGAGATCTACAGTTTTTGACCATACAATATAGGGGTTGCAGGGCAGGGTTGGCACTGACTTGACTAATTAGGGTAGATAATAACAAATGGTTACGCCCTTATTCATAAAATAAACTTAACTATAGCGGCTCGCTAAATATTGTATTTGCTTGCCAATGATGACAATAATATACTTAGTTTTATTTAACTGACGACCGATGTGGCGCAGCGGGCGCAGGTCCGCCTGCGACGCGGAGGTTGCGGGTTCGATTCCCGCCTCGGGTCAAATGTTTGTACGATCTACAAATATTTGTTCCGGGTGTTCTATGTATTGTATTGTATTAAGTATATATCCGTCATCTAGTACCATAACACAGCTCTGTTTAACAGCAGCTTACCTTGGGGCTAGATGATGCTGTGTGGATTGTACACCATTATTTATTATTTATTTATTATTTTTATTTACTGAATGTAAATTATCTCATCTCTTGCTTGTTCGTATTTTATGAGGGTCGTTTTGACTGAATGAGTTGGTAGAAAAGAAACTGTAGGTACGAATTAAGCCACTGTCATCAAGTCTGGAAGATATCATTTGAAGCTGTGTGGATTGTCCAGCATTATTTATATATTTATTTTATTTATAGTGATAAGACTGATATAAATACTCGTATATTATTAGTTAAAGTACTGTGCTTTAGCATTTTTTCTTATATGTTTTTTATCTCTTTTTGTTTTTTTTTCCTTTTAGATAGTAAAACAAAATCGCTTCCTGCCGTCTGTCCCTCTATATGTATGTACACTTAGATCTTTTAAACTACACAACGGATTTTAATGCGGTTTTCATCAATAGATAGAGTGATTCAAGAGGAAGGTTTGTACGTTAAAAAAAGCACCCGTGCGAAGCCTGAGCGGGTCACTGGTTAAAGGTACATTGAACTTACCTACAACATATGTAGGAGACAGTGCAAGCGCTGTCAAAATAGGTAGCAACATGTCTGAGCACTATTAAACTTCAACATAACAATGAGGTATCAAAGAATTTATTGTAATCTTAAACAGTGATAATGCTTATCGAAACCTTAATTATTGGTTTATCTTTAAAGACAAGCTAAATGCTATTTGTACCTTTCTATTAATAAAAGTATTACATGAACTGTGATTAATTAGGACGAATAATATTCTAAGCTAATGGTGTGCTAATGGTGTAGTTAATGTGTGTGAGCACATAATATTTATTAATTTATTATAAAAGTTTATAATTTTAACCTAGACTAGTAGTTTTGTTTGTCACAGGCGCGTCGCTAACAGCAAGCTTCTTCGGGGTGTTATCAAAACAGATTTAACAGGAAATAAAAATCGCGAAGTAAACTCACGGTCTGAGGGTTTCGTATCCAATTAATGGTTATTTTGTTGAAGTATAGGTACTTGTAAGAAGCGGAACTTTGTCTAAAATATGAAAATATCAGTAATGGCAGAAGATAAATCTGAATATATTTCCTTCTCAAAACTTGTTTATTTTAAGGTAGAATCTTGGTTATACATTTTCCTGTAAAATATGGAATACCTTCTAAACGAGAACGAAATGGGTATTTTCTCAACTATTTCGCTATCTTAAAAAAATTTCAATAATTCTAAATAATTTTACTCAAGTATTTCTTCTTCTTCTTTATTATTGTCTGTCTTCTTAGTTGTGTTCAGTTTTTGCAAATGAGACTTTTTAGTGGCCCATGTTTGGCTGCCATACATTAGTGCTGGCCTAACGGCTGCTCTGTAAACCTTGCCTTTAGTCTTGATCGGCATTTTTGAATCGCATAGCACCCCCGACAACGTACGCCACTTATTTCATGCTGTCGTCGTCCTGTGTGCTATATTTGTATCTATTGTACCGTCTTCAGAGATGACCGACCCAGGTACTTGAAGTTTTTAACTAGGTTGGAGTTATCCAATACGATGTTTTTTGTTGATGGCTGGTTTGAGTTGAAGTTACAAATCATAAATTCTGTTTTACTCTACTTATGCGCAGTCCGTTTGACTCAAGTGCCATTCTTTCTTGTTTTGTTCAAGAGTTTCCTCTATTTCTCGCCTGTTGTCAGATATTAGGACCATATCGTCGGCGTAGAGAAGATTCCACGGGGTCGATTTTTGAATGCTGGCGGTCAGATAATACAGTACAGGGCTCAAAGCGCTACCCTGGTGTACGCCTACTTCAACATTAAAGCTTTCGGATAACCCAGCTGGACTTTTTACGCACGTTTGGATGCGATAAATTTTACTTAAGTATTTATTTATAATAAATATAAGTAAACTAATTATTCCTCGAAGGGTGTTAGGCATTACCTTGCCGTAACACGGTTTTTACTATCACGGAAGGTAACGATCTACATAATAATAATAATATAATATGATTTCAAATAATTTATTTGGAACACATAACATATTACATAAAACATAAATGAAAACGTTGACGACAGCGTCAGCGCCCTTCTCCTTGGCAAGAAAGAAAAAGACTACTAAGGTAGAGTAATTTACGAACGAATTCTAACTTATCTAAACATAAAATTTTAAGAGCATCTACATGGTACTAAATACTGTAAATGCAAGAAAACTGTCTGTGTTGAGAGTGAGTGTGAGTGGGTGTGAGTGTGTGTGAGGGTATGTGCATGTGGACTGTAGAATAATAATATAATCTATCTATAATTTACGCTAATCGGTTACGGTTCCCATAAACATGTGTTAACTTTGAAAATAAAAAAACTTATCTTATCTTATTCTTTTGAAACAAATTCTACTCTGTCTGTCCTGTCTACCTTTCAAATCGATGTTTATATTTTAACCAAAATGAAATATATAAACATTTAACACCAAGCCGTGACCCACTTTAAAAATACATATTGTGAAACAGAGTTTATTGAGCAGCAGAATTGTAAGCTATGTAGGTTTTATCTGTTTTTACAGGCTGGTATGGTAATTGAGTTTGTTACTTTACTATGTCCTTGATGTCGATTATGTCACTTACGAGAGTGATTTCAAAACTATGGTAACGTTCCAATAACACACAATAGAACTTATGAAGAGCAACCTAATAATACTAGGTTCGTTTATAAATTTATCGTAACGCATAACAATTTATTTTTTGTCAGAGCAATCGCTCGCAGAGATACGAGTAACTATTCTAAGAAATAGTTTACATTTAAGGGTTTTTGATAAAATATACCGCCTAGTCCCATAACTTGTAATACAATCTACATAATTTAAAGGTTACTAGTGTTTATTTAGTTGGTGTAATCCAAATGAAATGTAAACTGACTTTTAGTAAGAAATTTGCATAATATAAGTTTAAGTCACTAGACACGTGACTTGAGCACGTCCAGTCGATCAGCCGGTTTGTATCATCGGATGTTGGTCAATCTGCATTCGCGCAGTGGGGCCTAGAGTTTCATCAGTAGTGGTCTTTCTCTCGCTCGTGCTGGAACTCGAGCTTAAACATAGAATAGTAGGTTGTATCATCTGTATGAGATCGCAACTCCCACGCATTGAATAAAAACAGTGTTGTTTGGTTTTAGTGAACGGTGTGCGTTTTCTTATACTTAGGTTCAGATTGTTCAGTTATGACAAACATTTCGCCGGCTCTTTTAAAACAGGTTGGTACTATTTTTATGAACACCTGTCGGAAATAATTAATACTGAAATGTATGTTTATGTATGTAAATAGTCAATACATATTATTATAAGAATCTTTGCCCTGATTGACTGATGACAACACACAGCCTAACCCGCTGGTCGTATAGAGACTTGAAATTTTTAGGGTAACATGGTATATCCGTTTTGATGCGTAGGGTTGTACTAAATTGGATTTTCCAATATGTAACCCCTAAGGGGGTAAAAAGAAGTAAAAATACCTGTGTGACAAATCGTATTCCTGGTACTTACAAACTTGAAACTTAGCATTAAAAATTTTCGACATGTATGTTAAAATTTGGTATTCAAATATTTTCAAAACTACCCCTAAAACGGTGTGTGTGGTGTGGGGTGTGTAACGGAGTGTTAGAACTTTGCAACACGTCGTACGATTTGTTTGAAACTTAGTGTTAATATTTTTCATGACAAGTAATAAAGGTACTAAATTGTTTTTTTTCCAAACTACCCTTAACACCGGGTGTAGGGCGTGTTAAAGCTTTTTCTATGGGAACTTTGTAGCGCGTCGTATGTTTATTTTTAACTTAGTATTAATAATCTATTAAGTTAGTGGTAGCAGTAGGGAAATGGTAGATACATGTGAGAAAATGGTACAAGTGGGAAAATGGCACCCAAGGGAAAATGTAACCAGTAGAGCTAGCAAGCCACAACCAGCCATTTAGCCTTTATTATTATTTTGATTATTTAAAAAAAATACTCTTTAAGTACTTACTAATGCGTACGAACTCGTGGGCGTTTTTTGAAAAAATCATAAATCCGTGTCAATAACTACATCATCTCGTATCCACAACCCATCAATCAGAAAAAAAATGTTTGTCATAAAGCATTTTTTTTTAAATTTTATTAATATTGGTACGAAAATGTTATTAATTTTGCGTAGGTAAACAAATACACCGAAACAATTTGGTAGTGCATGCATCCACATACATCAAACATTTTTACAATGTAGGTAGGTACTTGTTCACTTCCGATAAAGTTAAAGCAGTCGCAGGAAGTCGGTGGATTACGAATACTCAAGATCAATTTTAATGGCACCAGTGAACGTCTTAGGTAGTCTAGCTAGATTAACGAATTGATGACAATATATAATATTTTATTCTTAATAATCTTATTCTTATTATAGGGGAAAGTTGGGATGTTTTTATGTTTGTGGGAGCATCACGCCCAAACGACTGAACAGGCACAGATTAGGCCTGGAATAGGCTGCTTTTTGCCTAAGGAACTAAAGTTTGTTTTTTTTTCCGAATTACAACCCGCGATTAAACAGATTATTATCCCACGGGCAGGGCGCAGCGTTTTCTATATGAATATCCACATCAGATCGTTACCAAATTTTTATGAGGCCACATAACAAATAAAAAAAGATACAGCGAAACATTACCTCAAGTTAGAGATATCTAGTAGCCACCTTTTTTTCTTTTTGGAGGAAGTCATGGTTATGTGTTAGTTTCGGAACATATTGAACCCTATTTAGGGTACCTACAGCAACAGTCTGGAGTAGAGGCACAGGTAGAGGCACGGAGGTAGAGTAGATTTTTATAGATCGCACGTCTAATGGCTGCAAAGCAAGATTATTAATCTATAAATATATAATCTAAAACATATAAGGGCAAGTATAATATTGTAAAAATTCGTCGTTTTTTTGCTGGTACAATAATAGGTAGTTGTTAGGCCATGACAGAGGCCTTCGGGCGGCCTAGAAACTCAGTCACTAGAGTTGGCCACTGACTCATACGAATTTACTTTTTAAGGTGTGTGTCGTATCGATACAATGTTTTTCTAAGCCTTAGAATAACAACAATTATGAGCAATAATGCGCGGTACTGAATTTCTTTTGTTCTGTAAAGAAGACGCCTCACGGATTTCGTTACCCTATTGTCTAAAGTCCAACTTCACACCTTTAGTCGTAGTTAAGGTACCTACATCGGAATATATTGTCTTATAGGTAAGTATTATCTATTTTGTGTGTTTTTGTCCTTCAGCAAAACCAGTTTGGCTTCGTAATCTTATGTTATGAGGCATTATATGTACTTATATAAAATATAAGTAGTAAGAATGTACACTCTGTAATTTATCCGACTCGGTTAAATAAATTCTTAATTAAGTGTAGGTATACTTTGAGGAGAAAGACAGAGTAGGTATGTCGTTTTGATAAAACGATGCATGGATCCGAACTCTTTAAACGCTGAAACCGATCTTTGGAGCTGTCGCAGGAAATCGGTGGATGAAGGTTTAAGATCGGTAGTCGAAGCACTTTTCGGGGGAGGCTTATGTTCAGCAGTGATGGACGTCAATTGATATGATAAAATGATGATAATGATAATGAGAAGCGGACAGCTGCAGACAAAAACCTGGTGGTAGGAGGGCTCTTCAGCAGGAGTTAATCTTGGTTTCAATCTATACACAGAAACACACCACTACAAACATACTGCAAACGTTACTGTGTTTAGGTCCCAAGGGCACTAAAATACATAAATTAAAATAAAATATCTTTCTTAGCAAAGATCATCCAACACAGAGTTGAGAATGCGCCATAAAGTAAACACCGAAATGGAGCTGTATCAACTACTCCCTGTGATACAGCTCTATATCGGTCTACGAGTGCCAAAAATATATAATTGAAACAAATATTATTTTCGCAATACGCCTTATTGTTTAACATATATTAAAACTTCTTTGGTTCCAAGTAAACTATCCTAATGTCTATTTAAATTTAACTTAGGTTTTAACACTACATAATCATATATGTTACTTTTTTTTCTTATAAATTATTAAATAAAAAAATAAAAACAAATAATAATATGAAATAGTTTGGATCTCAGAACCCCTATGATATTTCAAGATAACTATCACTTTGTTGGGTTGTTTAATAATAATATCTACTATTTATTCGGCTCCTAAAACCAGTTTTTCGATTACCGGTCTAGTTTTTTAAAAATAAGCAACTACTGAGTTTTCTTTTATTCCGGACCATCAGAAAGAAAAAGTGCGCGAAGCGTATTCCAATTTTAACTTTAATTCAAATAAAAAAGTCCAAAGGGCGAGGTGCTAATTACGGCAAGATAACTAAACTACCCTTTTTTACCACGTATGGTATGTGGCGAACAATAGTACATTGTTACCCTTGGGGTGAAAGTAACTTATTTAGTTCGTTCGGGCGCCAATAGTTCGAGGGACTAAATAAGTCTTTAACCCGAGGTTAAACACTGTGCTTTTCATTACAAATACAAGGAAAGTAAAAATAATAACATGAATTAGCTAGAGACTCATTTCTAATTTTTCTAAAACTCATTTTATACAAATCTCTGCTATACGGAAGTATAAGCAAAACTCTACAACTCTAAAAAACAAATGAAGATTGGATTGCCGCTTTCCCGCCTATTTTGTTTTTTTTCTGTGGCCAGCCAGCTATTCAGCCATTATGGTAAATGTTTTGCCCAAATCTATGTTATTTTAAAGAAATTGTTGAAACTAAATTATAATAAAGTTATTTAAAAATATATATATTCTTTAATCAATTCTTAACTTTATGATATTTCAATTTTACATCGTGGCTGTATAGAAAGTTGGAACATGGTTCAATAGAAATGTGAAAATAGAACTATTTTTTTAAATATAATTTGACAGCTGTCAGTTGAAAACGATTCTTTCTAGGAATGAAAAGTATTACTTTCATCCCGCTGCTCAGGCAACTTCAGACCTACTTTCAGAGTATGAGTAATGAAAAATCTTTTGCAATATTCGCCTTCGCAGCTTAGGCTTAAATAGTATACTAGGTATTTACTAAAATTGGAGGTATACCTCCAATCTTCATGCATCTCTTTCTCTCGCCTTCCTCTTTCATTTCGGTCCGATTTTGATTAACGTAAGTAGAAAAAGTAGGAAAAGTTTAAAAACAATTAAGTACCTATGTCAATTTATTCAGTCAATTATATAATAAAAATATAGGCTATTTTATTTTAATTTATGTGGCAAACAAGCACAGGTACATGAGGTAGTACGGATGGTATAAGCCGTAAGGTACGGTAGACCCAAAAATGGCCGCTTGCAATACTAGTGGTAACATTCGCGTGTTACTACAATAAGTCAATAAGATGTAGATTCTTAACTCATGTAATTTAATTTCACCGGTAACTATACACTTCCCACACTCAACAATGAGAGCATCATTGCTTGGCGGCAGAAAAAAGCATGGTGGAAATACTTTCCCGGACGAGCTCTATCACTATATGGTTACGACTTGGTCTACGAGTAGGTATGTAGTTATGGTAAACTTCTAATGTTCCTACTGTTATGTTGGGACCCTGGGTCTAGGTACTTTCAAGCGAAGACGTCGAAGCGAGGTAGATGGCACATGACTTTTATTTTTTTCGCTCTTGGACATGGTTTACTTTACCCAACCCAACAATTTTCCTTCACAGTTTGAGAACTGTATTGCGCTCATAAATTTGTTGAACAGAATCTCTTGCAGGACTGGTTTTGAACCTACGATCTTGTGATCAGAAGGCGGGGCCACTAGTACTTAACCACCAATGTTCCACTTCAGTGCCTATCAACAAATACATTAGAATACTCTTTGCTCTGAACCTATCAAGATACTTTAACTGATAATTTCGCTTAGATCGAAGAGATTGTGAAAATTTACAGATTAGGTAGGTACCTATTGACTGCAAATAAATATGCACGTCCCGTGATTTTTAAGGACGTAAGTAATATCTTTCGATAAGAAATACTTGAAATAAATTATTATTTCCTGCTACGATAAATCTTCTAGCAACAAAGGTACGAATCAAATATAGAGATAAATCTTGGTGATGGAGTCAATGTGTGGAACTCAAAGTTAAATTAGTTTGAATAATAGTTACTAGCAAGCTAGCTACCAGATATCTTCTAACTAGTAAATTAGGACCCTTATGACGTTTATCCTAATACCTGGACTTTTAATCAAAGCCATGGGTTCTCTATATTTTCAAAAAACTAAGTACAGGTACATAGGTAGGTCTACTTACTTACTTATTTATCCTCGAAAAGCATAGAACAGTTCTACTTTAATGCTTACGGAAAAACATGGTTACAACAGTTATTACCGTCGCTTATTATAATAAGTGCTACTTACGTGCAGGAGCTTCTAGTAAACTCTCAAGTTCATGTTCAGCGCCAACAAACCCATCTAAATGTATAGGAAGGGGGGTTATATTTTGTTTACGCAAAGTGGTTCGATCTAGGACGGACCAAGACTCGACAAACAACAGAAAACCTACTTTAAATCAGGCTTCCGACGAGCATAAATACCCTAGCATTTTCAACTAATTGTAGAGCTAACGAACATGTCACTGTCTGAACAAAATGATTTAGAGCAACAATTGGCCAGATATACAAAATCGCGGTGGTCATTGTATGTTTGGCAATAGTTGACATCAAGATTCTCTACTCGTCTTAGGTAAGAATTTTTGCTATAGGTAGGTAAGTAGTTTAAGTACCTACAGTGCCGGGCAACTGAAGATAATAATAATAACAAAACGTTACCTGGCTACAACAAAATTACCCATTCGTGTTTTTCTAAATGACATCATCGCGCAGCGTCCGTCACTAACAACAGTTTCTAAATATTTCATGCTAATTTCAATTATTTCATTCATGAGTTTTTGGACACCGGCAGATTTTAATCTCTCTCACCCATCTCTTCCGCATGAGCAATCCTTCAAACCAATGAGCGTATTGGACAGATTCAGTGCGGTGCTTACGTGAATCAGCTGATAGCCTACTTCCGCCGGTCACGCCAGCATCTATACGAGATAGTAGGTACTAAAGTTGGTACACTAAGGTCATCTCAATGTATCAAACTCATTATTTTTGCGCAAAATGAAGAAACATTATTCCGAGGAAGTATCTACTACAAATTCCAGTATAATTTTAATCCTAGAATGTGACAATCTTATTATTAAACGTAAATTAAGCTACAGGCGCTCATCAAAACTTATACGGATACAACTATCTTTATTAATTACCTAGCTACTTACGTTTTATTTATGAATTATGAGGTATTGCAATTATTGTGTTAACTTAGTCGTGTGAAAACGATTTTTCTTGGCTAACTTGAAACAGCAAGATTCTGATGTCCAGTCCAGATGAAGAGGCTAAGAAGAGCCTATATAACCTTAACAACCCAACGCCCAACCTTTTTTTATTTCAAACGTAACTATTTTCTATCGAGACAACTTTTATGAATCGTGTTTTTGGTTCACATACGGTATGTTATCCTCAATTATACCATTATGTTGCTGTGAATGCTGTAGAACAGAGGATCTTACTATACTATTGGTCATAATGACAAATGTATTGAAATGTCTATTAGAGGTAGGTACTTCTCGAATTCTGAATTTCGGGGCAGCAGGCAGCGGGCTGATGACAGTAGTCTCTACCATTTCAATACCATATTGGACTGTCTTTTCATAGATTATGAAATAGATCAGCATTGTTAGACATAATACCGCAGTCATGAAGAAGTAAATAAATAAATAAAATAAATATTGCTGGACAATCCACACAGCATCATCTAGCCCCAAAGTAAGCTGCTGTTAAACAGAGCTGTGTTATGGGTACTAGATGACTGATATATACTTAAGACAATACAATACAATACATAGATAGATATTTCTTATTATTATATAGAAAATACCCAGAACACCTGGAACAAATATTTGTAGATCGTACAAACATTTGACCCGAGGCGGGAATCGAACCCGCAACCTCCGCGTCGCAGGCAGACCTCGCCCTCGCCCGCTGCGCCGCATCGGTTGTCGATTGTCGAGAAGTCATCCATCATATTCCGCAAAGTGACCGAACCGGTTCCGTTATCCTTATCCTTAATTGTCCTTAACTTAAATTCTTTTTGAATGACTGCATGACTTTAAAACTGAAACCTGTGACGAGTTTGTTCCTGTTGTTCGTGTTCCTGTAAAATATTAGACCAAGATTTTTGCCCGTTAGCAGCAATTTTGAAAGAATTTTCACTCTAGGTATGTTAGCTTATACCCCAACTTAGCAAGTGTGTTAGGTTATAATACACCTCCACCGTACCATTATAGTTCTACACTTGAAAGGGGTCAAAGTGGGGGCTTATGTTTCTATGGAAAAGGTAGGCAGCTATTTAGGTACCCTTACTATATGCTGGCGAAACAAATATCATTATAGTGATAGTTCGGATAAAATAAAATGATCAAAGTTACGGCGCGATTGATGTTTTCGCACAAACATTCATGTCACATTCTAATTATTTTAGTTGGAGACTCCTAAGCATGTGTTTGTTCCAGCTATGGCTAACATTCGGCGCTTCGCTCTCATTCCTGATCATCGGACTGGTGCGAGGCTACTCCGCCTCCGCCATTCCTTCAATAGAAGCGATTGACCCCTACATCATAACCAACAGTGAACAGAAGTCATGGATCGGTAAGGGTTATCAGACTTATTCTGTATTCCTTAGCAAATAAAGTATTAAGCGATTTGTAAACTAAAAAAAACTGATAGCTGCAAGACTCACTTCACTTAACTTAAAACATTAACTTTGCCTTGAATTAATATATTTATGAAACAGATACTGTAAATACTAATAAAAACCTTTTTGTAAAAAAGTATAGGTACGTATGTTCGTATTATAATCTGTTTCCCCCGGAATAAAACCGCCCCCTCTACAACAAAAGTGTAATTTGGATGCTCGTTTATATAATCACCTTCCAGAATTTATATTAGATGACCCTATTGAAACTGTATCACCTGTTACCTGTTACTGACCCATATTATGCAATAAATATTTTGATTTGATTTGATTTGATTTAAATCGATAAAATGTCCTATGGCCAGGCGTTGTTGTAATGTGGGATATTCTAAGTTCCAAAACCATAAAATCGAATTCTCAATTAAAAAAAACAGATTCTGATAAATCGAGCTCGAGAATAAGCTTATCAGTTCAGTAGGTACATGTGAAGGTGAAAATATTACAGGTGCAATACCACCTCTGGGCGCGTTTCTGGGTAGTATGATATCTGGAGTACTGATGCAACGCGCTGGCCGGCGCCGCACTCTGCAGCTGACTGCCCCGCTGTGGGTCATCAGTTGGCTCATCCTTGGGTTCGCCAAGTACTTCCTACTGGTCCTGGTGGGGAGAATGCTATCCGGTGTCTGCGTGGGGTTTGTCCTAGCAACGGCTCAGGTTTATGTAAGTAAATAATGTTTATCATTTTTGACGTTTATCATTTATGCGTCTCTATAGATCTAGAGATCCCCCTAAAAATAAAAAACGTGCGGTCCCCAGCCCTATCTTGCTGTTCCATTACGTGCTTAGATCGACGCGCCCCGTTGCGTTACCGCGTTGGTTGGAGAACCGACTGACTGACACTGACAGACGGACAAAGGTATATTTGACCAATCTCGCAACTGAGACCCTTTGCTCGCTTCGCTCACTCGGGCAATAAATTAAAAAGACCTTTTACCCATGGCTCACATGGCTTAGATTAAAGGTCATAATATGCGATTCCAGATCAAGAACTATCCTATTCCAAGGGTAATAACGTCATTTTGACACTTGAAGGTCGAGAACAACCAATGGTAGTAGTAACCATAGTTCGAGGAAGCAATCACATTTACCACACGCATGCTGGAACTGTGAGTAAAGTACCTATGTAAAACGAGGCCGTTTGTACATTGATGTTCAATGAAACCTAGCTATCTCAATGATGACGGAACTACGAATAGCGTTCATTGTTCGTATTCATTCATCCAATCTTATTGTACCTAGATAAATAACGAACACTGTTCTTATTATTATTTTAAAATGAATAGAACTTGATATATTTTACTAAAGATTAATAGTTGAGTAGTTGAGTTAGTTGAGTACCTAAATAATAATATTTTTTATTATGTACAGTATAACCTAAAATAGTGGCAGACTGGCAGGCACACAGACACACAGGAAATTCGACTGATTCATTCTGATGATAATGATTATGGTAAATACGATAGTTTTGTGTAAATACGATAGCATACGCAGTCAAAAAGATCCGTCATTTCACCGACGTCGATACAGCCAGACTAGTTTATTTTAGCTACTTTCACAGCATTATGTCTTACGATATTTTGTTGTGGGGGAGTGCTGCAGATATTAACACCATATTCGTGTTGCAGAAGAGGGCTGTAGCATGGGTCCCAGAGAATCACTTAGAGATAAGTTCAAAGAAATCAATATTATGACCTACTAGTACCCTGTCAATACATTTATGAAAATCTTATGTATGTTCGCAAAAATATTAATCTGTTTAAGAAAAATTGTGATAATCAGAATGTTAATACTAGAAATAGAAATAAACTCGCTGTTCCCACAGTTAGGCTCACTAAGGTAAATCTTTTAAAGGGCAATGTGTATGCTTCTTTAACAAAGTTCCAAGCGACATACAAAATTTATCAATTGGAAAATTTAAAAACGTCTCAAAAAGCTTACTATAAAATAACCGATTACCAAGATGATAAAAAAACTTGGGACGAATGTGCTCCAACTCTACTCGGCATCCATAACAATAGCAAGGATCATGCCAAAAAAGCGATAGGAACCCAGCCGGTGTTGTTGCCAGTTCTTTTACGGCATGGGCGCGTTGGAACTGGTGTAAATATTACTAGCTTGTAAGACGTTTCAAATTGTCCTTGTGATTCTATTGAAATAAATAATTTTTATTCATATTATGTATATTTGTGGATAATGTAATTTTGTTAATAAAATATTGTTTACACAATTATTATTGGAAGTTGGAGCTGTAAGTAAAACGTGGCCCCTACAAATATTTTTATTGCAACCGTCATCTATGTTTGCTATTGAAAACTCTTTTACTTTTACAGGTGAGCGAATGCTGCGACCCTGAGATCAGAGGACGTCTCGGTTCCCTGCCAACCCTATCGATGTCTCTAGGAATCTTGATCTCTTACGTGGCCGGCAACTGGCTATCTTGGAGATACCTCTCTTTCTTCTCTGCTATATTTTGTGGTAAACATCGCATTTATTTTATCAGAGTGATATGTAAGATCTTTGTACACTAAGTACATTTATGTTTTCGTAATTGCAGTGGCTTTATTTGTGGTCCTGTTGCCTTTGCCTGAATCACCGGTGTGGCTAGAGAACCGAGGTGCTGATGCCTCTCAATCTATCAAGTGGTTACATCTCTCAGCACGCGCCACAGCCGTTATCAAAGATGCTGCTAATGAGCGAGTATTTTAATTAAATTATTTTTACATAAAATTACTTTTATTTCATTTTAGTAGGTATAACTTTAATCTAATATTATTTCAGAGGAAATAAATTTGTATTTTTGTATGTTTACTCAAAAATGCGATTTCATAAATTGTTTTATAAATAATATTATTTTCGTGTTTCTCAACTCGCACCATTCGGTACCAGTTGTAGAACGACTTGAATGCTACATTATTTCTGAGTAACATAGGCTATATTTTATGAATACATAGAAACACCCAAACCAGGAATAAATACTTTCGCAGATCATGCAAACATTTATTCCGTAGCGGGGATGAAACCCGCATCCTCTCGCTTCTTAACCGGGCAATCGCCCACCGCGCCAATGAGGTCGTTATTACTATTCCTGAATAATATTCCTGAATAGTAATAACGAGCTTACTTTCTGAAGTTATCTACTGCAACTCAGTGGACAACTCTAGTGCATGATCTTGCCAATAGCTTACTGGTGAGGTGTTTGTGAAAAAAAAGTCTACGAATATTTCGACGACTGTTACCAGATGGCATAGTTCTAAATCAAATTACCACGAGTATGGTGACCTTCTTCCATTATATTATATCGTATTCCTGATTCTTTTTATAAAAAAACGTTGTTTTAATTGTATTTTAAAATTTGTATATCATTATTTATGTCCCTCCCTACCTACGAACCTATTGAAATAAGCTAACTTGTGACGCTTGTGAGTAAATACCTAATCCTTACCTAATCAAAGAGTAGCCCGCTTCTAATGTACAGTCAGCGTCCTATACCTATACAAAAAAAGACAATTAATTTTAAAACAACTGCTAATTAACTAATAGATTTCAAATAGCTGACTTTTTTTTTCAGAAAACAACAAGACACCGAAAACCTACCAAGTCTGTTTACCCGAAAGGTTTTCTTTTCATCAGCTGTCATGAAGCCGCTCACTGTTGGATTTGCACTGCTGTTCTTCCAACAATTCAGTGGTATTGATGCTGTCGTTTTCTTCACTGTCGAGATCTTCCAAAGCTCAGGTATGTGCATACCTACACATACATACCTGCATAATAAGTAAAAAGGTTCTTATAACCTGCCGACATTTTGGCATAATTTTTAATTATAGTAAAGTTGTGTTACCTTATCGTGATTTCGTTCGTGATCTTGTTAGGTGGGAAGGTATTTTTTCTGTCTAACTCTGAGCGCTTGTAAGTAACACAGCTGAAAAATTACCTACCTAAAGTTTGCTCCGCATGGTCTTGGTTTGGATGGGTGACTGCCAATGTGTAGTAATTAATAAGTGCGCTTCTTGCAATGCTGTGTTGGAATCAGTTGACTCAACTATGATCAGTCTGTAGTCACACACGATAGTAGCGGTAATCAGGTGGTGGTTATCCCATCAAAATGAACATAGCTTAGCTTCAATCATCGATATGAATAATTGTTCCAGCTACGCCACATATGTACTTCTTCTTTCGTGTCGTTATTACAACTATTTTCTGGAGCCATTTTGACCAGTAGTCTCCAGACACGCCCACGGCATTGTCCGAGCAGGAGAATTTCACAGGAATTTGACTTCCTCAAGAAATGAGAGGTCATCTATGTTGCAGGATGTGGGCAGAATGCACACAGGAGAACGTGGCATGATCTGAACTTGAGCACCATAGTGGCAATATGTGTATTTTCGTCGATCATACCCCATTCGCTAAGATTACTCCTACATCGACCGACTTGCATTCTTAGTCCATTGAGGGTCTTCCACACTTGCCAGGTTAAATTGTAAATTAAAAAAAAAAAAAATCTGCATGTGTAACGTAGTCCAGAGGTGGAGCGTGTTTTGCCTTCCATAATATTATTCAAGTCAGTCTTCATTTTCATTACCCGAAGAAGAAGAGGTTGAACATAACAAGCTTTTGCGGTTTTTGCGGTTTCAGCTTATTGTTGTAGGGCGACTACGCAACTCGGTTGCAATACAATTTCAATCAGGGAACTGTCAATAAGCTGTTATATTCATGTAAAATACGTCAGTTTAGATTGAAATCAAGTCAGGTTGATTGGAACCGATTTACATAATCGCCTCTCTGTTCTCTGCCACGAGGTCTAAAGAAAAGGTCTCCTGTGATGGAGCAAAACACGTTTCATAAATAGTTTTTCACATTATTAAACTTTTATTTGTTTACCGAATACCGAATCAAAGAGTGAAAATGTGGCTGGCGCGGCTTGCGGCTCTTTGCAGATATTATGTGGCACCACAAATTGACATAATTTAAAAATAATATGTACATGCTATGTACATGCTATGCCTACATGTTTACCTACTGTCAGGATTCTGTTTTGTATTTACCTATGAGCACTAAATAATATCCGATACATTTTGCATTGATTGAAAGAGACTGTTGAGTTTAATTTCGATAATTAATTAGTCCATTTCTGCGAAATTTTCACAACACATACTTTTCTAGGGTCTGGCCTCAACTAGCGACACACTAGTGACGGCGACAGCGCTGGCGGGCGCTGCCGCCCCGGCGCCATCGGCGCTGCCGCCACCGTCTTTATTTTACATTTTATTATTACACTGCTCGTCTCGGCCAGATAAAGTTTATCTGGTAATGATTGGCCAGTTAAATTTAATCGATTTACTTGAGAGATTTAGGACAAAATGTTTAAAAAAGACAGTTAGAGATAAACCAGTTAAAGCACGCTCCACTCCAAAAATTGCTTTATTAGTCACACCCATATGTATGACAAACGCGGTGGCCCCTCCACCGCGTTTGTCATACATTTGGGTTGCATGCAGTTTTAGTATGGTTTATCATGGTTTATCATGTATTTTATTGTGCGTGGAACCTATTCCTTGAATATTATGCACTAGTAATGAAAAACATAAAGTATGACACAATCTATGTTACTGCCGCTAAATAAGGTCACGCGTCAACAAGTGATTATTTAGTTCAAACAAAAGATCACAAAAAGATCAAAATCGAATAATTAATTGATATTGGTATTTTCCAGGAAGCAAACTAGACGCGATGACAGCAACTATTGTGATTGGTGTGGTTCAGCTGTTAAGTAACGGAGTAAGCACGATGCTGGTGGACCGGCTCGGGAGACGACCACTTCTGCTAGTGTCAGCCGCAATCATGTGTCTATCCATGGCAGCGATGGGCTCGGCTTTCTACTTTCAGTTCGATCAGGAATCTTTGCTTGGGTGAGTGATCAACTTTGAATTACAAATACAAATATTTTATTAACCACAAATATAAATGTTGACACAATAGTGATTCACTGGTTTCTGAGTTAGTTTTCACTGTTTCTGAAAGACAGTTGATTCCGCAATATAACCTATGGATATGGCAAAAGAACATTTTGTATGTATTGTATGTAATATATATTACAAATCAAACACAACAATATCTAATAAATAATATAATATCTAAGCTATGTTATGATAGCTGACACTGAATTGCAAAGATACTAGAACCTGCAATACTAGGACAAATAATAAAAAAGCCCTTCTGATTACAGATACCTGCCAATAGTGAGCCTCGTGGTCTTTATGCTAGGATTTTCGCTGGGTTTCGGCGGTTTACCGTTCCTTCTACTCGGAGAGCTGTTCCCTACGCAATACCGCTCACAGCTCTCGGCTATGGCCAGTACTGTGAATTTAGTTTCCATGTTCTCAGTTATCAAGTCTTATCATGCACTCGAGGTGAATATTTTGTTACATTTACTACAAAGTTCCACTGGCATCGCGGCCCGATGCGATGACATGATTTCTTATTAGAATTCTTTATGGTTGATAATGATATTGCATACAGCTCTACGGTGTCCAACCAGTAAGTATTTACATCAATAATAGATGTAGGCATGTAGGATGAGCACTGGTAGTGGTAGTGACCTTGCCTTCCGATCCTGGGTCTGATTGAACCCGGTCGTGCGTCAACGGACATTCTATTAAAAAAAATGTATGTGCGCAATGCCAGTGCTCTCATACGGTGAAGGAAAACATCGTGAGGGAACCGGCATGTCCAAGAACTAAAAATTCGAAAGACATGTGCTATCCACCAATCCGCATTGGGTCCGCGTGGTGGATTAAGACCCAATCACTCTCGCTGGAGAGTAGGCCAGCGTCCCAGCAGTGGGAACATTAGAAGGCTGTCATGATGATAATTTAAATTAATCTGTAAAAATGACGAAAACCAAAATTAAATGAGCGTTTAGTCGTTTGCTAACCGCTGTTCATTTGTTTACAGGCTGTGCTGACATCGGCTGGAACTTTCTGGATGTATGCGTGTTTCTGCGCTGTGGCATTTTTCTTTGTCCTGTTTGTGGTTCCTGAGACCAAGGGCAAGTCTTTGGCGGAGATCGAGCAACATTTCCGAGGGAAAGAATCCACGATCAACACAATACCGATGCACACCTCACAAGTTCATACTCACATTTAAATGAACCTCAATCTCAATTTTTATTAAAGCAGAGCTATGTAATTGACGATGAAGACCAATGTGGCGCGGCGGGCGAAGGTCCGCCTGCGAAGCGGAGGTTGCGGGTTCGATTCCCGCCTCGGGGCAAATGTTTGTATGATCTACAAATATTTGTTTCGGGTGTTCTGGGTATTTTCTATGTATAATAAAAAATATCTATATGTATATATAAAAATACTAGTAGTCCGTCCTAGCTTCGCGCGGGTGCATTGATACCGCACCCGTGCAAAGCCAGGGCGGGTCGCTAGTTATGTAACCTATGTTATTAAAGGATAATGTAGCATTCTAATGGTGAAAGAATTTTTGAAATCGGACCAGTAGTTTTTGAGTTTATTCGTAACAAACAAAAATACAAATATTCCTCTTTATAATATTATTATAGATGTATTGTATTGTATTAATTAATATACAATATCAATCATCTAGTATCCATAACACAAGCTCTGCTTAGTTTTGGGGCTAGATGATGCTATGATGATTGTCCAGCATTATTTATTTATTATTTATAATTTAAAAACAAAATATCCCATTGAGAGATGCATCTAAAATATACCAATACTTTTTTCACAAAACACAATAGGTGGACCATTAGGTACCATATCTGCTCTTTGACATATTTATTAAAATTATCACAATATTAAAGCCATGCAAAAAACAACAATACCGTTGTTTTTGCGTTGAAAATGTGTAAGTGTATATACTCGTATTTTTAATGTATTCTGAAGAATATATCTTTTGTGCAACATCCTATATTGGTAACGTACTTATTTTGATATTTTTCTCTTTTGTATTCGAATATAATATTTATCGGATTATTCGGATTTAGTAAATCTACTAGTCGGTCGGTGTTTAATCCTACCGTGGCTGCATTTGTATGAAAAAAGACTTATCACTATCGTGTGCTATCGTGATGTAGCGTCAAACCAACAGTTTTTTTTTGTGATAATACTGTTTTGTTAGTTTTGAAAATAGGTAAGAATATAACTAAGGGTAAATGCATGTGTTATTGGCCGGCAGTAGTTAATGGCCACTTTATACTCAAACACTTCTTAAAAGCTACTGATGCTAAGTACGATATCTCCTTTTATTCTAGAGAACAGTTTACATATTTAGCTTTAATATTTGTGCCGATTTGTACCACCTTTCGAATAATTTAGTTTAAAAAAAATTATAATTGATTGACTATCGGCAATCCGGCTTCTATGGTGTGGTTATGTTGTGAAAACAGTAAGGATTGTGTTTGACTACAATTTGAATGAAACTTGTCTCATACTTCGTATCTTTGTAGTTGATTGTTAATTTCGTTACTAATTAAGTTATTTTATCTCAATTTAAATGTGTTTTATTAATTTTTTATAAACATTAAATTATGGTATGGCCAATAACTCAACCGAAAAAAACTAAGTTTTTAGGTTACTGGCCATACATGCACATCACCACCAGTCAATCTGACGTTTTTCTGAAGAGATACAATAGAACAGCATAGGTGTTTAGTTGAATAACCACTAAGGCGCAGAGATGCAGAGATCAGTTAAAGATCCGATTGCCTGAAATAAACTTGTGTCGAAACCGAGACTAATTCATTTTGTTTGGTGGACTTTATACTTTATTTATTTATACAAGGGCTTCGAAAAGTTTGTTTAAACCTCGATAATTATGTTCCTTGTAGATTTCAAAAAAAATTACAATAATCTGCCGTGTTTCATAAAAATTGCTATGGCCAATAACTGAAACAAAACATGCCAGTAACATGTTCTGGGGTGCCAGGAACTTGTCATAACGACATGTTTTATGTGAATGAATATAAAAACTTAAAAACAATGTTAATATTTTTTTTTTATTATTAAATTGATTATTACAACTTTTTTCTTCTACATTAGCACCATAAAAACATCACTTGGATGACGCATAAAGAAATATAGCAATTTAAATTGATCATAACTGGTGCTTATACCCTACCTGTTTTATTGGCACTCACTCAATACCAGTTTCAAGACAAAATCAATAAAAAGGAGGAGTAAAATCTCAGTAAAAATGATTAGCTATTGATAGCTGTTACCCGCGACTTCGTTCGCGTAATATAAGTTTAAACCTTCCTCTTGAATCGATATTTTGAAATCAATGTATTAAAGAAAACCGCATTAATATCCGTTAGTTTACAAGAAGCGTACCTACCTACATACATACATATATACAATACATACATCTATGTATACATGTATACATACATGTATTCATACTGAGAAACATACGGTGGGAAGCGACTTTGTTTTATCACCATCATGACAGCCTTCTAACTACTATTCCCACTGCTAGGACTATGGCCTTCTCTCGAGCGAGAGTGGTTGTGTCGTTATCCACTACGCCTATCCAATGCGGATTGGTGTTTCAAATAAACACCACTGTCAATAGTACAAAAAAAGTACAAATGTGTCCAGCCATTGAGCTCAAAGAGTTCCACTATAACCAAACTCCATGGGTATATTAGGTTCGCTAAACTGCTGCAAAAGTTACATTAAGATTGCTGCCGCCGCGTGCCGCGCGGCCGCGTCGCGCGCTTGGCGGAAGGATCTTTCTTCGCGCTGGGACAGCAATACTGCTCGTATGTTCACGCTTTGAGAATCCATACGCCTATCTCGTGCATTTGCTCTGACGCTTCTAAAGTAAAGGAAATCGATATTGATAATAGTTCTATGAAATGTAGTTGGTATGCATGCATTTCGATTTTATTCGCTCGCAAACTCGCACACGTGATTTTAATTCAGAATTTGAAATAAGGCATGTGTAGCGAAGTTAAAGGTTGATGCAGAAAATAGGAGGTGTTGCCAATACGATGGTGATTAATGTGCGCTGCATTATAGTTTCATAAAAGAAAACTCAACCGCTTAGTTGAGGTGAAGTAGCAAAGCGCGGATAGCACGCTGCAAACTCGCTGCGCCTTTCTTGCGAACCAAGCCAAGCGTACCTACGGCCCACTTGATGGTAAGTGGCTATGGCTACCGTAGTCCTATGCACGCTTGCGATATCAGATAATATTATCACTTGCGCGTTGACACCCTGAGACGTAGACTAACGGACAAAAAGTATGTCAGTAGTCCGAGGATTTTATCACTGAACTATTTTAGACGACAAAGTCTTCATCAGTCCGATCATCGGACAAACTAACCGGACTGCTGGTACTAGGCCGTTCTAATATCTCATCTGCTGAAATTTTACAGGAAAATATACCCTTATTATTAATTACCCAGAACCGGAACACAGCAATGCAAGCATTACTGCTTGGTGGCAGAAAAAGTTATGGTGGTAGTTCTTGCACGGACGAGCTTTATCACAAAAAACTCTACTATCTTTACTGTTTACTTTGTGAATTATATTTTAAATTATGCTAAAAAGGAACTCGGAAAACTAAATACTACTCGTATTTTGTATTTCGTCAACCAATTGACGGTAAATTATAAAGGTTTGAACAAAAAGTTGTTTCTTCGAAAGGATCGTTCTAAATTTTTTATGGCAGCACAGCATCGAGCTCTCGCGTCTTTGTTTATAAAGTTTTGTATCCAACCGTGATCAGATTTCGAAACAACTTTAGATTAGAATCCAGTATATATTTGCAAGTTTAGTTGAGGCGTCATTTACAACATACAATAATACAATTATTGCAGGCCTAAGTTACATTACATACCTACTAGTTCAGACATTAGAAATTAATAATTGTATAGGTAGGCAAAATATTTGTATAGGTATGGAGTTAATTATTGAATTAAATTATTGCATGCAGTACATTTTAATGTAGGTAGGTTAATGACGCTTTAAAAGTTTTACTAAGCATGGTAGAATTCGGAATCAAACCTACAACCTCTCGCTTCTCAACCGAGCACTCATGTGTCTAGGTGACATAGTAGTTATGAGGTGATCACAGAGGTCCCGGAGTAGCGTGCTGCCTCTGTTGCGCCACAGTCCTCACGCGCGCACGACTTGCGCTAACTAGCTGCGGTGACACAGATCACATGGCACCTCATCACGGATTCCCCATTCAAACGTAGCTAGGAACCCTGTTATTATTACTAAGCTCATAAACAACTAAGGCTGTACTGCAAGCATTTTGCGAGGTAGCTCGCTATTGAGCTGATCGAGCCGACTGACTCACGGATATTTTTTTTAAATCATAACCTAATACAACACTACGTCAATAAATTATAAAAAAACATGAAAATTTCAAGCTTGGTGAGGCCGTGGTGAGGGAGAAACTGCAGGTCTCTGGGTGGTGGCAACATGCGAGTATTTGATCATTGATATGACACGGCTACAGTAACTCTTGGCCAGCAGGTAGGTAATATTAAACTGGCTTGCCACACCTAATGCGCATTATAATAACACACTCATAGAGTTTGCAAGGGACTTTGCAAGTGATGTTACTTGGCGAAAGTAGGGAAAAGCGACGAGCGCAGAGTAGTGTCACGCAAACAGCTAAAGCTTAAATATTTGGGTGAGACTGCATGTGTTTGAATTTGAAAATTGAATTTGAATTTATAAAAAAAAACAAAACAGATCGCAAGCAAAACTCGCGTCCTGTGGGTTCTGTAAGTAGGTAAGTACTGTAGGAAAAATAGATAATGCAATATGCAATATCTTCAATATCTGGAAGATCTGTAATTTATTTCAAAACCGTTTTTGAGTTTCAGATACTTTTTCTTACAGTAAACTAAACTTTTAGAGATAAAAAAGTAGAAAATTATCAATCCTAGACTTTTCCTTTATTTAGGTAACAAATAGATTATTATTTATATAAGTACATTCCATACATTTATTATCAAAGAATACTATAATCTCTGAATTAAAATAAAATAAAAATAAAATGAAATACTTTTTAAGCCATATAAAGTATACCCACCGCTTATTATTTATTAAATTAAGCCTTTCACGGTTAACTAAAAAAAATCTTATTTTGTAGTTTTATAGAGTAATTTGTACTAAGTATGACTCTTCGTTTAATCATAATGAAGATATTAATTTTTATAGTACTCTCGTTGCAAAAAAGAAGTGCCTAGATGCACTTCTAGACAACTACTAGGTACCAAATTGAGTGGTGTCAAAATTTAGTGATGGATCCACACGGTTATGACGGTTGCCTCCCGGCCGTAGGCCTTCGCCGCACAAGACACGACAAGCGTGAGCCATCTTTCTACACTACTTATTAACACGCTCACAATCGCAACCACCACTATATAAACTCGTCCTCTTCACATTTAATGTATTCAAAAGCCAAATCTAAATAAAGAAGCACATCCTTTCAAACCAGTCTAGTTTACAATTTCAGGCTTAGATTTCGTGAATTTCTCCTATTTAAAATGATTCTGGTAAGTTACGTCACGATGATATTTATGAATTTTATATTAAATTATAAGTTATAGACCTTGACTTTCCATTTTCAGCAAATGTTTTGGCTAATTGCTTTAGCTTGGTCCGTGACCAAGTGTGAACCTCCAGTAAGCAGTTATCTACCTCCGTCATCTGGAGTTGGTAATAGTGGCAGACCTGCATCTCAGTATGGGCCGCCTGGCGTAGGTGGTGGCACTCCAATAAGAGGAGACAATCGACCAGGAATTGGATCACAGAGTCAGTTTTCAGACAGTTTTTCACCTCCTGGACAGTCTCGAACAAACGACCCAGTTTCACTATATGGGCCACCATCATCTCAAGATGCACAAAGAGGTTTTGGATCGTCTTCACAAGGCCAAAGAAATAGTGCTAGCGATGGCAACTCACCTAGCTCGCAGTATGGTGCACCTAATCGAGATGGTGCAGATTCATTTGGACCTTCAGGGGGTCGATCTTCCTCTAAAAGCCGTGGAAGTGGAAACAGAGACTCATTACAGTCTACGTACGGTCCACCTGGCAGGGGTGTAGACCAAAATGGTGGTCTATCTGAAAATGGATTAGATGGAAATGGAGGTTCTGGATTGAATTCAGACTTCGGACAAATTCCAAGCAGCTCTTATGGTCCCCCAGCTACTGGGCTTGCTACTGGTTTTGGTTCCAGTGGTAGACCTGGAGGGCAAAGAACTCCCAGTTCCACTTATTCAGTTCCAAACACTGGATCTCAAGATGAGAGTGATGGACACTCAAATGGGGGCCCACCTTCGGCATCGTATGGTGCACCTGGTTTCGGGGGGTCAAGCAGGTCTGGTGGCAGAGGATCCAGCTCCAGTGAATCCAGCGGCCGTGGAGGTTTTGATGGAAGCGATAACGATGTAATTATAATGGTTATTAATGCTCATGCTACGTTACTCATAACAGCTTTTGTATATTTTTTTTTTATATGACTTGCAGGAACCTGCGAAATACGAGTTTAGTTATGACGTGGACGACGAGCAGACAGGTACTAAATTTGGTCATTCAGAACAACGCGACGGTGACCTGGCCACTGGCGAGTATAACGTGGTGTTGCCTGATGGCAGGAAACAGGTGGTGGAGTACGAGGCAGGCCTGGATGGATACAAGCCTCAGATACGATACGAGGGTTTGTTTTTACGTTAGTGGTAGGAGCACCTTAATCTGCTGCTTATGAATATGAATTAAGAAGAGGCGTACGTAATTAAAAAAATTATGTTGTTTTTGTTATTTTGCTACTTTATTATAATCTGTGGGAGGATACTAAACAGATAGGAAATAATATACTTTTTTCATTTCAGGTGGCCAGGGAAGATTCGGTTCTGCTGGTGGTTCAGGTATATTTTTATTATAAGAAGAAATTCGCAAATCAAAAGATCGCTCTCTCAGCAATAAAACCACCCATTACACTAAGTAATTCAGTTTTAAAGGTGAAGGTACAATAAATAAATAAATAATGCTGGACAATTCACACAGCATTATCTAGCCCTAAGCTAATAAGATCTTGTGTTATGGGTACTAGATGACTAATATACTTAATACAATACAATACATAGATATTTTTTATTACGCATAGAAAATACCCAAAACACCCTGAACAAATCTTTGCAGATCGTACAAACATTTGTTCCAAGGCGGGAACGGGAATCGAACCCGCAACCTCCTGAGTTGCAGGCGGACCTTTGCTCGCTGCGCCACATCGGTCGTCCATAAAGAACATGCATTCATTTAGGTCAATATTTGGACTTGCTTCCCTCAAAAAATCCTAAGTACTCGTGTCTAAGTTATTCTAGAATCTCGATCGTTCGTTTGTTTAAAAAGTTGCATAGTAGGTACACGTCGTTTACTAATTTAACTTATAGGTAGGTACTATTCTTCATTTGTTACAGGAAACCAACCAGGAAACCAAGGATACTCGCAAGGAAGACGTAGTGGGAATTCAGGCAGTGGCTATCCAGCGTCTCAAGGCAACCAACCCGACCGGTACCAGCAAGAAAACAGCTTCGCCCAGGGTGGAGGCAACGATCGAGGTGCAGACAAAGATGGATACCCTAGTGGCCGGCCTGGTGCTGATAGCCAAAGAGATGAAGGTTATCCAAGAGATGGACCCGGTAATCAAGAAAACCAACGATCTCAGGGGTATCCCAGTGGTCGACCTGGCCAAGGCGGTTTGGGCTTAAACTTGTCGGGAAACCACAGAAACAGGGATCCGCAAGAGAGCTTAGGATACCCTAAAGAAGGTCCTCAAGGTGGAGGTTTTTCCGGCGGCAACAGATCTGGCGGCAACAGAAGTTCTCAAGGTAATAACAGAGGATTTTCTGGAAGACCTTTATCTGGCGCCGGCGGTGGCAGTGCAAATGGTGACGATGGCTATCCTAGAGGTGGCCCTAATGGCCCAAGAGGCTCTGGGTACTAAATGAAGATTTTTTTTTTATGATGCTAATTATAAAACGACTCGACTTTGTTACTGATTTTGCAATATACTTTAGCTAGTGGTCTACGGATGTAAATAAATAAACCGTAAAATGTTAATAATTCTTTTTTTTATTTCAAAAGTTATTTTTCTCACACTGTATAATCACAACGAAAGTAATACTAACAAATAGCAAGATAGTAATTAGAGTAGTAAACTCGGAACTTTGGTTTTCTATGAAATAGCGGTGACGAATCTAAGGCCCGCCGAATAAACGTGTCAAAATACCGCCCGGCCATGGCGGTGAATGCAATGCATATTTAATTTATTTTAACATTCGCTTTTACTTTGCTTTTACTACACGAACCGGCCATTACATCAACCATTAAAATTATAATTGGAAATCAAAGCTTAGCTAAAACTACTACCTATGTAAAATCTAGGTGTGCGTAGCTTGTAAATAGTGTACAAAAATATAAGTAAAGAGATAAATAAATGCTATTAAATAAACTAACTCCAAATCAAAAAGTAAGTTTTTTTTTATGTCAGCAAATGACAAGACAATCAAGGCGCCCGCCTGATGTTAAGCATCACGCCTGACTATTACAGATGCAGTGCCACCCAAAGTTTAAAGTTTATAAGTGTTTTCATGGCACTGCACTGCGCTTATAATCCCGAGACATTGTTGTTAAGTCTCTTTCGCCCAGTAATTTCACTTGCTACAGTGCCCTTTAAACCTAAACACAGTAATGCTTGCACACTACTGCTTGGAGGTAGAATATTTGTCACTGCGGTGGTACCCAAGACCACCGGAGAGACGGACTCTTGCTGAAGAGTCCTACCACCAGGCTTACCTGGTACCTAATAAGCAAATTAAAATTTACAGACTAGCACCAAATCAACATGATAGGAAAAAGCCCAAATATACCTACCCAATACTGAATGACGTAAATGGAGCAGTCTAATGAACTAATAATATTGAGTTCCTCGAATATTAATCCGTGGCTAAAGCGGACCACAACGCTTTTGCCACGTTTTGCCTACAAAATACTTAGTCGGAAAACGATCCGATCGAAATTGCTAAACAAAGCTTATTGTTCTCTAACATCATATATTCTTGGAAGAAATTAAACGCAGTTAATATTACACATCATAATTAGGTACATAGCTACAATACAAGTACACCTGGTGCTAGGACTTTTCAGCAAGAGTCCGTCTTGGTGGGTACCACCGTTTAAAGGGCACTGTAGCAAGAGAAATCACTGAGTGTAAAAAGAGACTTAACAACAATGTCTCGGGGTGATAAGCGCAGTGCAGTGCCACGCAAACACTAAAAACTTTAAGCTTTGGGTGGCACTGCAGCTGTAATAGTGAGGCGTGGTGCTTAACATCAGGCCGGCTGGGCGCCTTGATTGTCTTGTCACTTGCTGACATAGAAATAATAATATATTAATGTAAGCTAAGAGTTAGACTAGCCACTTGAGTGCAGCGAGGGTTCCAAGGTCGCCCAAAACGAAGACAGGTTTAGCATTATCCTCGAGGAGAAAGCTACCTTTATATAATATAAATAATACTCAATAAATACTCATCTTCATACACATTCTGCGCGATAAGTTAATTGTAGGCTTTTGATTGGCATAAAAGTAATTATGTAATAAAGTTTTCTTATTGAGGACAAAGAGCCAATCAACAATATCCATAACTTGGTCAATTAGCTAGGTACTTTAAAATAAATGCAAATAACAAGAATAAAATTACTGATGAATGTTTTGAAGCACTCGTATCTGATGCATAATCTGGAAAATAAAGCATTGCAATTTAGGAAAACAGTTATGTTGTAGCACCTATGTTATTTTCTTTACCTAAATTGATGACAAAATACGTTTTGTTCGGATTCTACAGCCGCGTTATAACTTACCTGCCGAGCGAATGTTCCGCTGTTCCACCGATACTAGCTCAAAATATAAAGGAAGGAAATTAGTGGACCCAGAAGGGAACCACTTTAAATTTAATCCTAATTATTTTACTAAGGAAAGAATTCTTTATTTTTTATAAGAAACAAAACTGCATTTAAAGATTTTCTAAAATTAGCTTGCCTCACCGACACCAGGACTCGAACCAACCATAAATAAAAAAAATAACCTAGTCGATAAAGTCATTGTTAAAGATAAAATTTCTACATGAAGCATGAGGTCTCGTCTCTCATCGTCACTCGTCTATAGTACAAGATATCCATGAAATATAATCTAAAAGACTAAACATGAATCAGGAGGTTAGATAGATATTATAAATATGCTTACTGAATGGTGGTAACTCTGGAAGGTCATGTTTTTCTGACATCAATTCAGGTAACCTTATGTGGCGCGTGAATTCGGTTTCCTGCTGATAAAGGGGCGCTATTGTGGCTTGGCACTGAAAATTAGAACATTATATTAGCTATGTTGTATCAATATTTGTTATTATAGACTTAGCAAGGACTTTAGTCGCAGCAACCGTGCATAATTATACGATTAGGTGCTCATTTATTATTTATTATCCCACTGTTTTTAAATTTTCAGTATTACTTGTACAAGTACCTAAATGAGCTTTTGATCGAAAAGATCGATGAGGATGGAGGTTGGATTATTCTGTAGTGCTTTATTTTCATTGACACGAGAGAAGCAGGATTGATTCCCTCATTACATGATTTGTTCTGGTTCCGGGTGTTGTGGTATTTATAGTTTTTAATAGATACAACTATCCAGGGAAGGTATCTAAATGTGCACTTAGGAGTATGACAGTCACTGTTAAATAACAATACCTTGAACCGCATAGCTCCATTGACGAAATGCTGGGGTGCCACAATGAACTTGAGCTGAAGGCTCGTCTCGATCGCGTCTGATCTCTCCGTGTACCACGGACCCTGCAGGTACGACTGACTGACCGGCTCTCCGTTCAGTAGCCACATAAGTTCGGTCCTGGGGCGGGACGCTGATGATAAACAGTTTATATCCGCTGTCTCGTCGAGAGAGTATGAGTCTTTGATGCCGATCACGTAAGGACCACTTTCTGGAAGTACTAACGAAAAAAAAGTTAGTTAAGTATCAAAAAATCGTACGTTTCAGGATTCTGAGGTCTCAGGGAAGTGATAACTCTATATATTGCATTGATATTGCAAGCAACCATGCTACGGTATCTTTTACAATCAAGTGGGTCGTGTGCTTGCATGTCAAATATGGTTATAACAGAAAATGCTTTGACTATTTAGAAATCTCTGAGAAAATGAAAATCCATCCTAAGACACATTATATATTTTTCAAGGAGCTAAGTATGGATTTTGTAAAATAAAATAAAAACAACGGTGCGTTGTACGTCAGTCAAGAGAATAGGTAGCCTTCGAGCACTGCATGATGTGGGTAGCTAAGGTTGAAGCGGTCGCGTCGCCACGTAAAATGCATACTGCTACGTTTTTGTTTTCTTTTGCGTCGCAAAATCAGTCGTTCATGCGTTTTACGTGTACCACGAAGGCAAGTTGTTATGCCGGGTAACAAAGGCTTTACGGTCGGTCTAAAAACTCGAGTTGGCCACTGACTCATACGAACTTACTATTACCACCGATGTGAAAAGATAATGTATTTGTCCATTCTTATCCATATTACTGTCTTGAATTAATTTGCAAATGCAATTAGTTTTTATAACTGCAAAGTAGTGGTCACAGTAAGTATAATTTTGTTATTTTTTAATTCATTATTTTAGATGGAAATTAGTAAGTAACTCACGGTGTATCGCCATCATTTTATGGCTTTTGGTTGTGTTGAAGCTAGGACTTTCTCCAGAGACCTCACAGCTGTAATTGCCTTCAGACTCGTGCGTCAAATTCACCAAGGCCACCCTTGTGTTTGAAGATTGTGTCACCTAAACCAAGATAATTGATAGAACCTGAATCAGTTAAAAAAGCCAAATTGAAAGCATGGTCGTTTAAAAATTGATTATTCTGACTGACACCGGGTAGGTAAGCGATTATTGTGGTTACAATAATCTTAAAATAACCAAACTCACACAATCTCAGAAAGTTCATTTTATTTGTAAAAATTTATAAACCATTTTCAACTAAATTACTTTTAGTAGATAAGTACCTACATACTGTTTGTTAGGTACCAGAATACAGGGTATATTTTTCAATTTTTTCCAAATTAAACATTCATAGATACTTGCTAGATTAGAAGCGTGCATGGTGGGGTTGCAAATGGTTGCAAAAGATTTAAGAGACCTCCAAATTATGTGGGGAGCTTATAAATCAAGATCAAGATAACCAATGGTTCTGTATACCTACTCACAGTAAAAGTTTGAGCGATTCCCCAAGACAGGCGTTTAATCAACCACAATTTTTCTAATATTTCTAATTGCACTATCTATACTAATATTATAAAGAGAGAAGATTTGTATGTATGTATTTTGTATTTTTGTTTGTTACGAATAAACTCAAAATAAACTGGTTCGATTTCAAAAATTCTTTCACCATTAGAATGCTACATTATCCCTGAGTAACATAGGTTATATTTTATTTTAGAAAATAATAGGGATCCCTACTAAAACTTCAATAATGTAACCCAAGGTGTAAAAAAAATTGTCTTTCATCGCATGCGCTGCGGGAACTATTGATGATAGAACAAAAAAAAATTCTACAATATTAAAGAACATATTGATATCTACAAAAAGTCAGCGATACCATATGTCCAACTATTGTAGTTATGTAACTATAACTACTTTTTTACATTTTAAAAGTTGATAGAAATGCCGACCAAAATCAGACCATGTATTCCATACCTTTATATTAACTTTATCCAAATAATTCATTTTATATTCAAGACTGTTTCAATACCTGTAGAGATAACTGTTAGAATATTTGAAATCAGACATTCTATTAAAAAGTTATGACGAATTATAAAAATGTCAGAGAGGGGCGTGCACATGAACTATGAAATAGGTAGCCGCGCGGCTAAAACGTGCGGTCGGCTCCCACCTTATGAATGGCTAGCGACCCGCCCCGGCTTCGCACGGGTGCTTAAGTTTTTATTGCACCCGTGCGAAGCCGGGACGAGCCGCTAGTTAGATATAAAGAGGTAAAGTTAGTGGCTTTGTATGTATATTTTTATGTATTGCTCGAGCATAACTTTGCGTTGATCCACTCTGCATGGAATTTGGCAAGTCAATAGGTTGTAGGTACTTGAAAAATTTAGTGGTATGTAAGTACGAAAAATAAATAATAGAATGAATAGGAAACTTATAATAATTATCACGACCGATTTTGGTTTCAATAAACACATTGAAATTGTACTTACATTAACATAAACACCAGGCCGTTCGAATGAGATTTTCTGCGGATATCTATTTGGTACAAAGCGGAAGAACTCCTTGTCGTCTTTGTACCATTTCACGGAGTATAGCAGTTCGCCCTCCATGTCGTACTGACAGCCGAGAAGAGTTCTGCCACCTTCGCGCTCGTAAGACGGCACTCGCAGCTCCACAAGCCGGACACTCCATACTATGTCTAAAATTTAAAAAATAAACATCAGTGCGTTGAAATTTTACGCAATTTGTAGGTAAAGCACTCAAGTCGATAGGTCCTAAGTATATTACCTAAGTTCTTATCCTTACTTAGTATAAAATGAAGAATGTCTCTATCAGACTTGCCCTAAGGCGCATGCTACACACTCGATAATTATTACGATATTTAGATCGTAATCCAAGATTACCATATTTATCGAGTGTGTAGCATAGCGTATCACTGATCGTGATATGGATTGCTAGATTTCAAAAAATCCAGAAATCCCACAATCTGCAGTCTTTATATCGTCGATAAATATCGAGTGTCGTCTCTGGTCAATATATATCGTGTCAGTATTGGTCAGTATTCATTCATGCAAGCACAGCCCCCTTATCATGAACTCTTAGAGCGATTCAAATGAAGACCTAAACTAAATTGTCAAAAAATGTTGTATCATGATATCAATTAGACAATCATTTCATGGTATAAAACTTTTTATCAATTTTTTTCAAATTAAAAAACTCTGGTTTCTAGTTTTATTCACAACGAAGTTACAGGGGGTCGAAAATGGCCTGAACTGTTTCGAGAAAAGGATGGTACGGCCGGCCTCGTGCCACTTTTTTGCTCGACTTGGCGGGGGCACTACCGGGGCGACCGCAAATTGGAAACCAAAGTAGATATCAGACCATACTAAATGAATCGATGATTATACCGGTCGCAAGAAGTCGATAAATAGTGAAGACTCAAGATCGATCGTCACGACATTATTTGGGGAAGGCCTAAGTCCAGGAGTTGACGTATTTTGACTGGTATAATGATGATAATGAATATATTTTTAATATGACTGCTGATACCTACTGCTGATAAATCAGTAAGAAAATTAAATAAATTAAACTAATACCTAGGTACTTACCTACTTAATATCTGTCTTTTCTGATATTGCAACATGTAAAAAATAACTAGCGCACATGTTTAACAAATTACCTTGCCTCCAAAGAAGTAAATAAACTAGAAGAGCACTTTGTAACATCTTCACTGTTATTTAAGAGTACCTAGGTATTAAACTAAATTTACAACTCGAATGAATAATTGGAGCTACTGCACACTGAACTCACTGCATCGCACACTTCCACTTCACATCACTGATTTGACAAATTCTCTCTGGATTTTGTAGAATTTATAAATCACTGACAGCATTGCGATTCAGCTCGATCTGTTTGGCAATTAGTAAATCCTTTACATTGTGTGAAATACGGCGATTGCAGTAGCATCGAAATAGGCCAACAAAATACCGGCGGCGACGATTCTAAATTTAAAACAAGTCGCGGGTGTCTCACGCATGCGCCAACGCGACTCACTCACTGCCAATGTCAAAACTAATGCGTGTTGTCCGTAATTAATACAGTTATTCGCTTTCCGGTTGGAGTTGAGGGCTTATGTGGTGACTATGACTGGGGTGTTTACGGAGCTAAATGTTGATGAACATTCAGATAATAGATAATACACGCCATACGTGTAGGTACGTAGGGTCATCACGCGCAAATGACTCAAAGTTAAAATTTGTTTAAAACAACGTATGCAATCAAACTCTTAATTATAAATGCGAAAGTTTGAATGTTTGGATGGATGTTTGTTCCTCTTTAACACGACAACTACTGAACCTATTTGACTGAAATTTAAAAACATAAAAAGGCAATGACCGGGAATGGGACAGGCTACTTTTTATCCCGGAAAAAAGTTCGATTCCCGAGTTCCACGCGAACGGCAGTTAGTATATTATAATGAATTCGATTTAACCGGTTTCACCTATTGTCTGAGCAATCTAATGCATTTTCTAAACCGATATTTTGTAGGTTCCGAATTGTTAAGGTAAGTACAATATTATTTTAGATGATTCACAAAAAAAATAGTATGGTAATTTCAAGCATCAATAAATACCTATTATGAATGCTATTTCGATGATAAATGCAATGTTTATCTATTGGTGTACAGATTTTCATAATCTAACAAAGTATTTGTTGCGTGGGTGATTTAGTTTAGAAAATACCAGATTAAGTAACTTTGATTTTACTTATGAGATTTTTTTTATACCGAGAACTTTTTTTCATAATTATAGTAAAGAAAATTTGGTCTCTGGGAAATGTATCGCACAGATAACTTAATTCGAGAAAGCAACTTTCGTTGTTAACTATGACACCACTTTTAGCGATACTTACATACTTACAATATAAATGATGGAGATCTAGCATTCACCCTTTTTTATATTAATTGTTCTATGACCTATGCTTTCCCAGAGTGAGGATAAACAACTAACTAAACAGCGACCAAAATGGCTATGAAAAGGTATAAAAGCTTTTATTAAACATAAACGAGCCTACTCTTCTAACTTCTAACCGTAAATACAGAGTAACGAATGATTCAGGCGATAAGAAAACTTAGATAACAAAAATCTCAAAATGATTATTACATACTCAATAAACTCTTCAAACAAGTCAAAGGCAACATGGGACATTGTAAATTACAACAAGCAGGACAATCAAAGAAAAGATTGATATATTAAACTTTAACGAAAAACAAATAACGAACCCAAAAGTGCCCAAAATTAATCACACAAACTTTTAATGACTATTAGCTACTTCTAGTTCATCTACAATAGCATATAAATTCAAAGAAACATAATCATTCCTGCGTAACTAAAAATTTTTTACTTGATTTTTTTAGGGCTTACAGACTAGAGTGAAGATAATGTTAATATAATAATAATAATTATAGTATAATTATATTCATATAATTACTTTTTTTATGTAAAAATACATATCAAATTAAAATATGTACACATTTACATTACCTACAAAATATACAAAATACATATGAAACAGTTGAGCCATCTTGAGACCGTTACAAACGATCTATAGATAGCTCAACTTATATAATATACTTACTTATATGTATACTAATACATTTATTATCCCCTGATAATAATGTATAAAACGTAGGAAAGGTTTGGTTATCGATTGTTTTGAGGAAAATAATGTCTATGGATTTAGTCTTGTTGGGACTGCATCCTTGCGCAGGAGGTGTTACAACAAATACTAACTCCAACGATGTTTTATTCGAAATAAGAAAAGCAAAGTTTGTACGTCGTTATGTCCGTACAAACTTTAGAAGATTCGTCCAACGTTGCCGATTTATCCGCGGGAACATCGAACAGATGCGGATATTTCGGTTCCTTTAATAAGCTCATCAAGACAGCTGCAAGAATAGTTGGCGCAATCGACTAAATACGTTAGAATCACTTAGGTACTTAGTTCCTTAGTTAACACATTCAGGTAAGATTGCATTGTGAGACTGATACTAATAATTAAAAATGAAATTAAATTGACTATTATATTCAACTTTACACACATTTTATTTGTATAAGCACTAACGCTTAAGTTCAACTATTCTGTGCCACTTAGGTAATTTACAAATTTATCTCACAAAAATATAGGGAAAAGTGAAAAGAGCACCGGTGTGGTTTAGTAGTAGCCCCGCTTTTCGATCCTAAGGTCGTGGGTTCAAATCCAGTCGTGCACCAATGGATTTTTCCTTTTGAAAAATTTATGTGCGCAATGCCAGTGCTCTCATACGGTGAAAGAAAACATCGTGAGGAAAACGGCATGTCCAAGAACTAAAAATTCGAAAGACATGTGCCATCGGATTGGTGCAGTATTGGGTTCGCGTGGTGGATTAAGACCTTTTCACTCTCGCCTGAGAGTAGGCCTGTGTCCCAGCAGTGGGAACATCAGAAGGCTGTCATGATGATGATAGGGAAAAGTACACACACTCGCTAAATAACAAAATATTATACATAACCGTGTTAGTCTTATAGCCTTTATTGTCCAGTTTGGTTGGGCTACTTGCAGCAAGGATAGACATGGTGCGGTCGTCTTGTTCTCGGATAACCTGGCTGTTTATCTAGTGAATCAGCTGCCTTTTATTTTTGAGCTAGCACAAGCACGCAGGGTGCACATTCGGTCCCTACAAGTGACTTAATTAGAGCACCCCGCCCGAAGCGAATATTAAATGTTGGCAAATAGACTTATTTGTCCGATGGCCTTAGGTACACGCCGCGACTCGACATTAATGAAATTTCCATGGTTTTGTACAGAAAAATTAGGTAGTAGAAATGCTTGCTGCAATTGCTTTATAATTAGGTATAATGCTCTGTCTGAATATGAAGTACTCAGGTACTGGTAGCTAAGCTGAAAAAAATAGTTTAATATTAATCCCCATCAGTTGGTATTATTAGTAACAATTTACTAGGACCAGAACAATTTTCAGATATATTATCTTTATTTTGAAGTAGGTAGTATAGATTATCAGAGGCAACCGTACCATTGTTCGAAGTAGACGGATTTTAAAATAAATACAACAAAAATATATCACAAATAATAAAAAAATATTGATGAGACAAACTAATGTAATACGGGTAGACGGGTAGTCTTTTTTAAACTTTCGCAATCTGCTGAACACATTACCTATGTTTTTTAATATTTTTGTGAAATAAAAAGTTATTAATTAAGTAATTAAGCGATAAGCAATTCCCGCAAAAATATTATAAGAATAAAAGTTATAGATAACCTAAGATTTAAACAAAGTATTTTTGAAGTCGGAGCGACCGACGCGTGATTATAAGACTGGTTCATATCTGGTTCAACGTCTCAGCCACAGAACTATATTTAAGTAGAATAAGAGTGTACCTCGCGTGCTGTAAAGACGGGCTAAGTAACCTCTTTACTCGCCGCCGATCTTAGCTCAGTCTGCTCCCAACCGGGGGCGGTGTGGTGGTGTGGCAGTACTGAGAATCGGTTTGCCGCGTGCTTATCGATGCTTTTAAATCATTCATTTTCACGCGGCATATATTTCCCATCACTAAAATACATTTGTGTGTAAAATACAAATACGCAAAATGTTACACGCTCAGTTTCCACACAAATCGACGAACTCTTTCATTCTACTTAAATACCTATAATTTTGTTGTCTCAGCATTGCACTTTAACGTGGCAAGGCGTGTACTTACTCATTGCAGAAACAAAAATCCGATCTTCATGACAAGGAAATTCTTAGACAACACACCAGCATGTCTTGCATTAACTGAGATAAATAATATATATCATCCACTAATCTCTACAAGGGTCTAACATCCGAAGCGCATAAAACATTCTTACGTCCAGCGCTTGACCGATAAAAGGCAAGATAAATCTCAATGAAGGTGCTCACTGAGGCGCGCGAATGAATGATTAAACGGAGGCGTTCCTTCATTTGTTTTCACTTTAGGTCGGGGTACGGCATGTAGTGCGCCTTACTAAAGGAAAATTACACCGCCCGTGGGAACTTACACGAGTAAATCATCATTAGGAGCGGCGCGGCGCAGCACGGGGCGCGGGGCGACGCGCTCCGCGGGCAGAGGACACACCTTGTCTTTATAAAACATTCAACTTAATTCAAACTAGACGGACGAGTAATGGCTCTCTTAGGGTACTTTCTTACAGCTTCTTACAATTTCAACAGCTTTTTTTCTGTTATAAAGCTGTTCTGTCGGAGTTTGATTTACAAAATAATTATAATAACCTAAGTAACCAAGTTAACTAAATAAATATATGTTATAACATATGTATATGTTTATAGACAACCAATGGTTTATCAGACAAACTTTCTAATTTATATGAGAATGAATATTGAACGAGATAAAATTGGAACTGTTTAGTTATAGGTTGCTTGGCAGTTTCGATTTAAAGCTTTGTGAAATAATTTAATAACAATGAATAATACCGAATAAAGTAATACATTGTAGGTACTATTGGTAGGTATTAAATCTGTGATCATGTTTAAAGTATTTAAACAGTTTTATTTGGAATTAAAAAACAATGTGTTTTAAGTAAAGTTATTTCGCCTACACAGAATTGTCAACGTTAATTCCCAAGAAAGGAAATAAAGTTCTATCACTTTGGATGTTGCTCGATGTAATATGCCCAATCTACGTAACCCACAAAAATTGCGTCGGGCTTGTATCTTTTGTTTTTCACACACAACAGGAGCTTATGCGCTAATTTTGAACGGAAACGTTTCGATTCTAGTTTTTTTTTTGTTAAGATACTTGCTTCATATAATATAATTGAATTAAAATTAAAATTATAGTCAAAAATGCTTTGCAGATTGAGATGTCTATGAAGTCTGCGCAAACTTTATGCATTACATATTATTGTATACAGAAATCTGTTAATATTTTATTCGTGAACTCCTCTCGTTTTGGAGGCTATACCTTGGTTATTTTTACGACAAAATTTATATTACGTAAAATAAAATAGTAGCATAGCTACTACCCTAATTGCGAGTTTTTGAGCTGACTATCGAGTGTAACATACTGCCGTAGATCACTGATTTTAAATTTAAACTTACCTAATGTTATAATAGGTTTTGTTGTAAACGACCGATGTGGCGCAGCGGGCGCAGGTCCGCCTGCGACGCGGAGGTTGCGGGTTTGATTCCCGCCTCGGGTCAAATTTTAATGTTTGTACGATCTACAAATATTTGTTCCGGGTGTTCTGGGTATTTTCTATACATAATAAAAAAAATATCTATCTATGTATTGTATTAAGTATATCAGTCATCCATAACACAGCTCTGCTTACCTTGGGGCTAGATGATTCTCTGTGGGTTGTCCAGCATTATTTATTTATTTATTTATTATTAAAAGATAAATGGTGAGCTGCATATAGCGAGAAAGCTTGCAACAACAATACGGCCTCTTCAGCTCTTGACACGGAAAAGCTTAATCTATACATTTTAAACGGGCACAACGCGGGCTTAGCCTGTGTATAGTTCGCTGTGCATGCTGTCTGAATAAAGTAACAAAGCAAAATATAAGCTACAAACTAAAATTAAAGAAACTTTGCACGAGTAGTTAAAGTACCTTATTATGTTAAAGTACCTATGAATGAGATTATGAGAGACGAGACACAATGGGTTGCGGTCGTCTTCTCGTCTCTCCTATTCCTGAAGTCAGCTCGTAGACCCATCATTCCCAACAAAAATATTTAAATTCCGTATATAAATCGAATCTGCTTTCTGGATGATCACGCTAGGCTACACACTACACTTATGTTGACTACAATATAGATACTATACGTAGTACCTACCTACTTTTATACAGCATATAATATAGGTATAGATACAAACCAGTCTAAAACTGCACGCCCCACTCCAAAAATTGCTTTTGTTTAACATTCAATTATTATTATTATTTTTTAACTACTCAAGTGGTAACCAAGCGTACGGCCTACTTGATGGTCAGCGGTTACCGTAGCCTATGTACGCATGCAACATCATAGATATCACTTGCGTGTTACCACCCTGAGACGTTAGATGGAAAGTCTCATGTGCCTGTAATTTCACCGGAAACCATACCCTTCGAACCGGAACACAGCAATGCGAGCATTACTGCTTGGCGGCAGAAATAGGTGATAAACGCGGTGTGGGGATGTACAGTTTTAGACTGGATGATCTCTACATACTTACTTGATGAATTTGAATATAAAGTTATCATTACCAGTCTAACCTTAGGTACCTATCTTGTTTTAATTGGAAAAAGTTTAAGTCATGTGACCTCTAACATCTAATGACAATGTTGGAGAACGGCATGGTATGACATGGTAACGAGACGCAGTAAAATATGCGAATAAGTGCTATGCCAAAATCTGAAAAACCTTATCGTAAAAATTACTTAGATACAGTAAGATACGGTACTACGGCTATTGTGAGATAAATTGTTAAACCTCTGTATAATATCCTATATCCCTCTAGTTTATAGGGTATTCCCCATTATTTGTAGCGCTTAATTTTCACTTGTTTCTAATTAACTTCAGCTCGGCTTTTAAGTTATATTACGGGAGTTCAGAGTTCGATAAACAAAACTTGGGGCTAGTTTATGAAATAAACTTCAGAGTAGAATTAGGGTCAAACTACACAATAAACTCATGCTCAAATAATTGCGTGTGTATACAATAGTGCATTACAATAGTGGATTCTGACGTTATTCCACAATGATTATATGGGTCACTATCATTTGATCCCACAAATTTGATCCTACTTAATATTTTTTTTCATTTAAATCCGAAAATATTTAACATGAACTTTCATTTGACCCCACATTGATTACTACCGCGTACCCAAGTAAAGTTAAAGAGCAGAGGGCGATTCTCGTGCCATAGAAAAATGGTCGCATGTGATATATATCGTCAAAACTGTCAAAAATGTATAGAAATTTTGACAGTTTTGACGATATATAATCACATGTAACCATTTATCTATGCACGAGAATCGCCCTCCTGGGCCTTACTCTTGAACGAATCGGTATTGGACAATGACTATTCATGACAATCTAGCGCTAAATTCAACCTTGTTTTCAAAAGTACAAAAATTCGGTCCAGCCGTTTGCGAGACTAATGCATTAATTTTTATATATAACAAAAGAAGAAAAGGAAGATTACTGTACGGGATGAAAAGCAGCGCCGTGCTGGAACGTGGAGCTGGGATTTTACTCGTATGCTCCAACTTTTCGTGATTTTCAAGTTTGTGCTACCCAATGGCACATTTAAACATAATCAGCAAGCAACCTACCGCATGTGATTTCTTAGCCATAGAGTTTCTCTTGGCCACCATTAAAAGAAGAGTTCACAGAATGGTGGTCCAAGAGGCTTATCTGCCATACCATAGCAGATAAGTCAATTTTTACTTTGTCAGGGTGATATAAGAAATTCTAGTGCGTCTACTAATTCATCGGAAACTACCAGTATACCTACCTATTAGATTTCAGTCAGTCAATCACCACCACCAAGCCGCAGAAACTGCCTTTTCTAAGCGAGAATTTTCGACCTCGGTAATGCTCTGGTCTAGTGCCCAGTTGAGAAGCTAGAGATAACGAGTTCGATTCCCGATAGGGAACTAATTTTTACATGATCCGCAAATGTTTGCTGGACTGGGTGTTGTGATACCACGCCACTTGTAGTTTCTGATACTTCACCGGTAAATGCTAGTGAGATCTCTTGATCTGTATGTGACTGTTGGGTGTGTTTTAATATTATGTAATTTAAACTAAATGTTAAAGCGCAAAAGACAGATTCGGGTCGTGTCCTACGCGGGCCCGTCGCGGGTGTATTTTGTTTAATTTGTATGAACGACAACGATTACAACAGACTAAACGCAGTGCGCGGGTCGAGCGCGGGTTTGGTCGGGTCATTGTGTTGTCATCCTGAGGGAAGGACGTGACGGACACGACCCGACACGCGGCTGTTCTCCAACTGCGTTTATAGCGTTGGCGAACAATAAACTATATAATAGGTACTTAGAAGCCAAAAAGTTTGGTAAAATCAGGGTGACTAAAGCCAGAGCGGTCGGTGGGGGCGTGACAGGCAGCCGTAGCAAGGTTAATAGCAGAGTTTTCAGTTTTCATCGCGATTATCCGTTGGCACCGCGGCTTAAAACAGAATATTAAAATTATTCAATTTGCATAGGTTAATTGACCGTTTATTTTAGGAAACTACGTGGGCAAGCTTCTTCACTGTGACACAGTTTAATTATGTTTAAATGCGTTTCAGGTTTTAATCAAGTTATTCTCTACATAACAATTGCAGATAGTTAACGATTTTAATGATTGATGTGGAAATAAAAGTGAAATGAAGTGGTCTACCCCTACGGGATACAGACGTGATTTTATGCGTAAACTAGCTGTTGATCGCGACTTCAATCGCGATTTCAATTTCAGCCAAATTAGTTCAGTGGTTATCGAGTTATAGAGAAACAAACATCCACCTAAACATCCAAATTATCGCATATTTTATAACATTAGTGTACATAACACTCATTGTGTGATGAGTGTATTATGAATGTAACTGTGATACACTACCGCGCGGCGGCACACAATAGGCACGCTTTGTATGAAAATGTATGTAAAAACTCGCGTAGCGTGCACATAGCGTTAGAACTGAGCGCAGCAATAAAAAGCTACGCCGTAGCCCTACGCCGTAGCATGTTACCATATAAACCACTACCAATAAAGAACTTAGTGCTCTAATGCCTGGGGTTATTTATCAGTATAAAACAAGTAAAACCTTTGTTATTTTATTTTGTATTACCTCCAAATTTGTACAGTCAGCGTCAAATTAATATGAGCGCCTAGAGCAGGTAGTCAAAATGATCTGAAAAAAGTAAAAGCAATTTGATACGTTTAAATCATCATTTGTTGAAACACTCATGGTGTTCAAAATGTCTTACTAATCATTGTTTCATAATTATATGAGCAGTCAGGGTGTTCAAAATTATCTTAGCAAACAAGACGCTAATATATCATTTTGACGCTGACTGTATAACGAGTAATAGTTATTGCTCGTTATCCCATTATTAAAGGATTATGGGACCATGAGCAATCCCCGGTTAGACTCATTCTTGACTTCTTTATTTTTGATGTCTAAGTAAATTACTTTATCTAATGGTTATGTAAACATACCATCTAAAAGGTTCCGAAAAATAACCGATTATGCTGTAAATAAGTAGATTAGCCGCGTAAAATAAAGAAATGAGACACTAATTAGTCCCAAAGGTTTAGTACACGAGCACACAGCCATTAAACAAATTAGGTGGCGCAGTCTAAGCGGGTACTATACATGTACAATAACACTCCCAGATATTATTCAGCGTAACGAACAATACAACATAGCTAATGCGCATATTTTGACTACTGTATTTTAAAACATGGTTGCTTACAATCAAGCCCATAATTGAATGAAATCCACGACTTGGCGAATGCTATAGACATATTTATATATTCAGATTAGGTCAGGTGATCAGATAAACATATCATAACATATATATATACGTATAGTAGTGCCATTATGTATAAACGAATTTATTTAGGTTGTACAATTAAATAATTAATTGTATAAATAATTATATATATGTATTTAATTTAAGCTTTGGGTGGCACTGCAATATCTTTTATAGTCAGGCGTGGTGCTTAACATGGCGGGCGTCTTGATGGTCTAGTCACTTGCCGACATAAAAAAAAAATTGCAGGCAATTATGGTAAGTTTTGATTGATGTCAGAACACATGTTTGTAGTTTTGGGCTTTTCTCTGGCCTACTCTCGAACGTTGGGTCTTACTTAATCAAGCACGGGGACCCAATGCGGATTGGTGGATGACACGTGTCTTTCGAATTTTTAGTTCTTGGCCGGTTTCCTCACCGTATAGTGCACTGACATTGCGATTGTTATTTTAGATTGTTTTAAAAATTGTTCATTGATCCTTTATCAAAAACTGTAGTATTATTTTCTTGGAACAAAATAAGTATAAAAGGCCCTGTCCCGGTACAGTTTGTCCGACAATAGCCTATAAAATGTGTTGTAGGTGACATAACTGCAAAATGCTTGCGGTAAATAACTACGGTCCATTGAAGCACCATGATAAACTCGAAAAAAATAAATGTCTTTATGGAAGTAAGATCGAATAAGAAATATATTACTGATTCGGTGGCTATACATATAACTGTTTGTAAGTAGATATTCAAGTATACTATACTACTCAACAGTAACTGAGAAGATAGATAGATAGAAAACTCTTTATTGTTACACCAAAGAAAAGAAACAGTTAAAACTAAAAATAAAATTAAATAAATTTGTGGTGGTACAATGGGCGGCCTTATACGTAAGTACTGAGTAAGTACCTACATAGTTAGTGACGAAAAGGCGCGGGCGGCTAGGCTAGATATTGCTGGTCTAAATAAACGATTATTCTGCTGGTTCCGTTTTGAATTTCACTGCTGCAAGCTGTGATGAAAAATACATATCAATGTGGTCTAAAAATCACCTTGCCCACCAACTGCTGCACTCTGAAGGATCTGTGTGTACACTGCGAGAGGCAACATTATAGTGCCGTCAATGTTGCATATTCGTGTCGACCGACGTGAGAACTATTCTAGGTACCACCTATTTTATTATTCTATTTTTTCCTTTCGGCTAAAGGATAATGCTAATGAATCTATGGAATCCCGTACCATTCCATCCGGCTGCATCCAACTCAAACTTTGTTTTTTATAGACTATAAAAGTTTATCCTAGATGATGCTGTGTGGATTGTCCAGCATTATTTATTATATATATTTATTTATTTATTTATTTTAAACAAAACCTGGGTTTCGAAGTTATTAAAAAAGTATACAAATCACGACTAATGCTACGAAATTTTGCATGGATGATACAGATATAAGTTCACATTAAACAATTATTTTTGACAAACTTAATGCCTGTATAACAGACCGCTGCAAAACCAAAACAGCGAAACTGTGAAATCGCAGTGGTTTCGCTGAGAGTTGTAAGCTTATTTGTTGCCGTTTACATCTCCGCCTGTTGGCCGCCATTTCGGAGCGATTCCTCGTGTGGCCTATAATACCCTGTCCGGTCCGGTCTATTAGCTCACATCTCCATGTGTAGTGCTGTTGCACAGCTGAACTCAAGCAGCTGTTTAGCTGTTTTGGTTTAGCAGCGTAGGTCTGCTACGGCCATAAAACACAGACATCCGATAATCACAACGTTGCCTCATCACAATGGTGCAATATACAGGTGTTTTAATATTAGTGCATAGTATTCAAGGAATATGTTCCACACACAAAAAATAAAACGTGTACCTTTATTTCTTTTTTTTTACATTTAGTCTGAAAAATCTAGAGTAAATCGATTACGTTTTTTTGGAAAAAAGTACAAAAAAAGTAAAGTTTTTTTTTTATATTATGTACTAATAATAAAGCAGCCTATAAATTTAACATTTTTATAACGTGTTTTTTTAGAGATGTAATCATGACACTTTTAAAACTCTAATCCCAACATACAGGGGAAAAAACAATATTAACACTTTTCTACTTCTAATTAAATTACCTGTTCAAAAATCAAATCCCAACACGTAAATATCGTAAAAAATTATGAAAATAATTAGGTACTACAATTGCATGAGACTTTTTGGTACGACTTTTGGTAACCGGTGAAGAGTTCATCGAATAGGGGAACCATCGACACGAGAAAGTAGAATCCAAAGATTAGAACTAGCTAAAAAATATTTTCGTGAGAAAAGCAAAGAAATTGTGCAACAAGAATCGTAGATCCATTAATCTGTGCAAATAGTCAACTTTGCTGGCGAGCTTACATTTCTATATGAACTTCAGGCGAATGTGAAGATTTAGAATAGGTACTCTTTAGGCATTCGGGCAATTTCGCCTTGTCTCTAACAATGCAAATTCAATATAATTAGAAATATTTACTTAGGTACTGTAAGGATGATTTTATGAACCAGCTATGATATAAAAAAAAAACTTATATAATCTTTTGAATTTTTACAAAACTAAACAAGATAATAATTATGCAAAATGTACCTATGGGTAATTAAAATTTGGCGACTTGGCAAAGCATTCTAACCAGCCAAGTACCGTTTAAAAAATATCCTTAGAACGGACACTCGCGGTAATAAGTTAAATTATAAACTTCCTACTTACCGCTGCGTTTGAATAAAAGTTCTACGTGAATTCATTCATACTTACTGTGTCTAGGGAGTTAACTGGCTAACAATAGTATCTAACTTTTTAGAATGAGACGCGAATAAAATTACACGAGCTCGTTCTGCAATTTTGGTTTCAAAGAAACTATTTGTTTTATTAAAATAAATCAAATTTTTAACTACTTATGCCTACTCTTTACTCGATGTTCTGTTTTACCCATGCCAAGATTAGTAACAAGATTGGAGCGCTCGTGACGTAGCTGGCTAAGTTGTTTAAATCAACGAAGTTAAGCACCGTTCCGCGTAGTCATCATTTGGATAGGTGACCGCCAGTGGAAATTTCAACTGAGCGTTCCCGTGCTTCAGAGGGCACGGTCCCGGCTTATTAAAAGTTGTTAGGCCATGACAGACCCTTCGGGCGGCCTAGAAACTCTGTCATCAGAGTTGGCCACTGATTCATACGAACTTACTTACTTTTTTACTTACTTTTTTTACATAGCGTAAGCACAGAACAATAAACTTAGCGTAAGAACAGTAATAGTGGGAAATGAAAAATTAGAAATGGTTGATCGGTATGTTTATCTTGGACATATTTTATTTTGGCAAAGAAAATCAAAACAAGGAGATCGCTAGAAGAATTCTACTCAGATGGGCTGCTTTTGGCAAATTGGACGACATTCTTCAGCTGAAATACCACAGTGTCTGAAGACCTGATTATATAATCAGTGTGTTTTGCCCACCATGACCTACGGTGCCGAGACATGGACGCTCACACAGGATGCTGTGTACAGGATGAGAGTGGCACAGAGAGTCATGGAGCGTGCCATGCTCGGCATCAAGCTTATATACCGTATTCCCAACGCCGAGATTCGAAGACGAACAAAGGTCAAAGACGTTGGGAATTGTATAACGGAACTAAAATGGAGTTGGGCAGGACACCTGGCAAGGCGAGGTGACGACAGGTGGAGTAAGGCGTTAACTGAATGGAGTCCGAGAAGTGGTTATAGGAACGTTGGTCGTCCAGAAGCGCGATGGGCAGACGATATAACAAAAATCGCGAGCCGAACCTGGATGAGACTAGCACAAGACCGAGAGGTGTGGCACATACAAAGGGAGGCCTATACCCAACAGTGGGTGAAATCGGGATGTGGATGATGATGATGATAAAGCACAGAACAGATGTTAGTACTAAGCGTAAGTAAAACATTTTTTTTTAAACGACCAAAGTGGCAACCAAGCGTACAGCCTACTTGATGGTAAGCGGTTACCGTAGTCTATGTACGCTTACAAGTCTTATGTGCCTGTAATTTCACCAAAAATCATACCGTTCGAACCGGAACCCTGCAATGCGTGCATTAGGTACTGCTTGGCGGCAGAAAGAGGTATGGTGGTAGTGCACAGCCATGGAGGTGGCCACTTACTGGTCCAGTTAACACTACGTTGACATGCCTAGAAGAAGGGTTGTCAACCTTCTAATGTTCTAACTTTTTGGTTGGTTTCCGGTTTCCGCACAATGTGTCACCATTTGAGGGCACTGCGCTTGAATTTTTTTCGAGTGGAAAAATCCATTAGTGGTCATATCGCAGGAGAAAGGAGAGAGTCTGTGAGTTAATTTTGTACTACTACTACTATACTTAGGTTCCATCGCGATTATAACTCGATATTATCCACTGATCTGAACCGATTTGGCTAAAACTTAAAACATAGATATATTGACCAGAAATAGGAATCAGCTAAGTAGGTACTTGTGATCTCGGAAAAAGTACGGTTACCAAATTCCACGTTAACGAAGTAGCAGGCAACAGCTAGTATTACAATAAATCTATGTGTTTTTCTTGTACTTGATCATAAGTCGTAACAAACCGACGTATCAGCATTATTTCAAAAGCTAAATCAATAAAAAAATAATTAAACAAAATGTCGATGACTTGAGGCTTTTATTTTATATGATAGCGAGGGTTTCGCAATAAAATTGTAACCAAGCAAGATGTTTATTAGTCGGCAACAACAACAGCTCCCTCGTTCTACAACATAAGGGCGCAGGACGGCACTTGTTTTGAGTTCTCATACAGAATAAATATCGGCTAATCGTTGAAAAGATATTGGGGTTTTGATATCTCCCCTTCGGATATTGGGACAATAGCGTGAGCCATTTCCAGGCATTTCCCATTAAAGCTGTTCCCTTGGCTTCCTTATCGGAAGGGGGTCGGGGAATGCATTGAGTTGTGCATAGGGTTCACACGATGACTCATGTCGATTGGGGCACCTCATAACAGGGTTGTTGGAGAAAAATGCAGCGTATACTGGTATATTGAGGACGTATAATGTAACGCGTGCCTAGTTTATTGGACCGTGGAGTCGATAGTCTCCAACAATCTATCTATTGTAATTCATCCAATTCGATTTAACGATTAAAAAGTAACAAGCAGATAGACAACATTATTTTTGTATTTTCTCATCATACATGATACCGCCTTGCCAGGGCGCCGAACAGCATAAATATGTGTGCATTGCAGATGTGTGCCCCAGAGTGCTCCGTTGTATTGCAGTCTGCTATTCGAGGCGAAAACAAATTAAAAATCATCAAAATCGGTTTAGACGTTCTCGAGTTATAAATCGTGTAACTAACATGTACATAACCGTACCGAGTTAATACCATGATGAGACAGCGGTAAGTTCAACATTTGTGGTTGGAGCACATAATCTGCGCTGCTGGCGTGGGTTTGTGAGGAAATACAAAAGTAACTTTGTCTGTCTGCCGTTTCCAATGCTAAACCAATAGGATAAAGTTTAGCTCAGACATAGTTTTAAGAACTATACCTATTTTTGTATGTACCACGCGTGCGAAGCTGCAGGAGTTCAGCTAGTAATTTATAGGTTACCGCGTCAACCCCCCGTTTCACGCCCCGCGCTCTTGTAAAACTCGCAGAAACTGAGACAGCTAAAAATGGTTTTTACTAATCATGTTTTTTTTTATAAATAAAGATTAGGTAACTAACTTTTTACCACGCCCTTGATGGTTAAATAATTACATTCTGCCTATTTGGATTCCGGTGGTGGGCTGTTCCCACAGGGAGTAGATACTCGTGTCTGTTCATTTATTTTAGTGTAACGCAGTTAGCGTAAAAGGAAAATAAAAATTACACTAAAATAACTACACAATTATCTTAACCAGAAAAATACTTTAAAATTCTAAGCTTTGCTAATAAGAAAACATTTTTACAGGTAAATACTACGGTTATATAGCTTTGCAACCTGCAGATAGAGATATAATTGTTCTAGGAATACAATAATAGCCCTAGCTAACAAAAGCTTTTCTTGGAAGGAAAATAATGAAAATAAAATAAGACACTTTATTTGAGAATGTTTCTTTTCAGTTTCGTGACTAAAAACATTTTCATGTAAACTGTTATACCAAAACTAGACCGTGAATCTCGCACTGTCATCAGATCTCATGTAGAGCCAAGCTTCTAATTCTACACACCCTCTCTATCAAGCCCTTCAACTTCACAAACGCTTTACTCTATCCTAGTCGCAAACTCAAACTCGCATCCGCCTATTACCGGCAAGCCATAGGCATGTTAGTTTCGCTTCCTTTTGCAAGGTCTGCTCATATCTGTTCGAAAGAGCGTGCCGTGCGTGCGTATAACGCGTTTCGGTCGCGGGAATCCTGTAACCGTATAGGTCTTAGCAAGGTCTTCCCATCGAATGACGTTACCTCGGGGCTTATTCGCTATGACATAGGAGATTGCCTACCGATAACGTGTAACTTAGTAACGTGTTCTATACGTGTCATGGTGTGAAATTGTAAAATGGTTTTCCATATCTGTGTTGTTTTAACAGCGATAGTTTCGCTATCGATAGGTTGACTTTAAAAAACAGTCAGACGATCCCTAAAACGTGGCTCGTTGACAACGATTCCACGCAGATATCGTAACGTAACGAGCCCGCGTATGGTCATAGCGAATAAGGCTCCTAACATGACGTAATCTTTTTTCTCTTTTATAGAAAAATGATGAATTGATGATTCGTTAGTTTCACTAAAACTCAAGATCGTCTGGACCGATTTGGCTAATTTTGCTCTTAAAATATTTGTGTGAGTCCAGGAAAAGTTATAATGTTTGAAAAAATAACGCGATTTAAACCGCGCCGGTTAGCTAGTAAGAAATAAAATGTCGATACATTCCATGTAGACTGGCGGTTGTCGGTTAAAATTTGTTATTTTTTTGTCGATTTTATAATAAAAATAATAATAAAAAACGTTTATTTTGTTATCTACTAAAAACATTACATCAGCTATGACTAAAAATATAAGGGTAACAAAATTGGCCGCCACTCAGCATGTGCTATGGCATGGCCTGTTCTTAGGCTATGGCAGAACAACTCATGCCATAGCGCTGGTTTTCTGTGGCTGCCGTAATATTATGTGAGAGTGCAGCGGTTAAAGCGATACACACTGACACTGAATATAATACTAAACATAATGATTATGTATTTCCTTTGTGCTGAATACTATTGTTATAACCAGAAGACAATAAAAAAGATAAAAATCTTGAACTAAGCAGCTGCTGTAACCCCTTTTTAGGTGATGTCGAGTCACGTTGATGCTTCTTAGACAGACTATCTCCCTGATGATGTGAACAGTAAAACATCACCTATTGATCATAATCCTGGACTGTGAAGCACTATTGGTTTTATTCATAATTTATTATCGACAATACAAAAGATGATTAAAATATCTACATGTGGGAACAAACGTGATTCATCATAATCGTTGATTATACTCGTATACAGTTTTGCAAATTGTACGACAAACAATTATTAAGAACAATGAATATGTTTGCCCTGTTTGGGGTAATGTGATTGGGGTGTTCGGTGGGTGAATGTAGGGGTGGAGCAAGGTGGTGGGAGCTGCCGGGCGTCCGTCAGTAAGTGCATTATGCAAACTGAATGCAGGCAGCAAACGGCTGTGAGGCACGCCATGTGATGAACCCCCTGATTCAGTCGTTTTTGCGACTGTTACTTTTCTTGTATAGGTATTACCTATTACTTTCTACCTGTTTTATTTTTTTAAATAAACCTACAAAAACCAAATGATAAAAACGTAATTATTAAGCTACACCGCCAGGACTAAAATCTCCCTCAGGCTAAACTATTAATTAACAGACTGACATAGTAGGCTACTACCAACGTACTTCAGCCTAAGTCGCTGGACCTAGAAACTTGAAATTTGGAGGGTGTGTTTGTCACTTAACAATACAGCGCATACAATAACATAATACAACGCGAATGGGCGATTATCACGCTAGTTAGCGATGCGACCATCGCTAATCGCTAAGATAATAGAGGCGGTCGCGCGATCGCATTGCGTGAACGTCTATTATATTAGGACACCTATTCGACATTGATATTGATTGCGCGTTCGTACGAACTAAGTTCGCGAGAACTTGCGATATATGCGTTTTATTAGGACGACGCCTATGGTGGCCACACTACGGCCTACCAGGACGACCTTGGTGCCTACACTTATTTTTTGTAAACTTGTAATACATTGCAATTGGAACACCAAGACCCGGAACAAATACTTGCAGATCATGCAAACAATTTTGTTCCGTCACGGGGATTGAACCCGCAACCGCTCGCTTCTCAACCGGGCACTTACCAACCGCACCACTAGTTTGCCAATTTTGATTGTTATTTTGTCAGTTAGTCAGTCAGTTAGCCAACTATAGAAGAATGATGAATGTAATACGGCTTCTTAACGAACCTAATTCAGGCACTAGTCTTTCACAAAGTAATGTATCATCAGACTGGCGCTACTGTTTACTGCACTATGATTACCTTGTGAGAGAGAATAAATGAATTTCATTTATATTATTTAAATGAAAATATTTCTCTTTTGTTTTCTGATTACTTAAATAAAACTAAAACCATTTGACCACTTTAATTTTGTTTATTTATTGAATTTTGAGCCAATTCTCGTTATGTACAAATTTATTTACCTAAAATTCATACAACTTAACTACAACAATTAGCAACAATTTTCTTAGCAAACACAAACTATTGTAATTTATATATCAGATATTTGGTTATAAATGACATCATAAAATTATCTACCTATAGGTAATTCATATTCAATTAGACACAGATTATAAGTAAACCTAGATAAAATACTTACTGTACACAATAAAATAAAATATTTAAGTACTGGAGTTTTAGAATAATGATAAAACTCCCATATAAATTATGTTTTTATTGACTATTCTTTATTACAATGTTAGCAACGCAATCATCTGAGTACGTACATGGGTAAAGTTCCCACGCACCTTTACCTGTGCCTGTACGTACATTCATATCGTCGCGTCTTGGCGCGCCGCGTCGAGGGCGGCTCGGCGAAAAGTGGCTCAAAGTGGAATTTATATACATTTTGGGATTTCAGTGGAAAAGAAACTAGGATTACAAACATTAATTAGTAAAGATTTATTGGTTATACATGAACTGCAAAATAACGACTGAATGGTTACTATAGTTACGGTCGAACCAGCGTACTTGGCAGATTTGCTTGCATTCTATTTTTTATAACAGAATATAAAAAAACTTATGGGGTGCTCAAGAGGCAAGACATCAACAAGATAACTTGAAATTCATACTCATTCAAAAATTCTGTACCTAAGCTTAAACTGCTTTGAAAAAATCAAGCTTCTAACTAAATGCATTAAATTCGAGTTGGTACTAGGTACCTACATACGTATATAGATATGACAATCATCATCATCATGACAGCCTTCTAATGCTCCGACTGTTGGGACACTGGCCTACTCTTGGGCGAGAGTGATTGGGTCTTAATCCACCACGCGGACTCAATATTACCTATCCGCTAATGGTACATGTCTTTTAAACTTTTAGTTCTTGGACATGCCGGTTTCCTCATACGATGTTTTCCCTCACCGTATGAGAGCACAGGCATTGCGCACATAAATTTTTTGAACAGAAAAATCCATTGGTGCACGACCGGGTCACGGTCACACCCACGATCTGGTTGTCACGATTGAATATTACAATAAAGTTATGTTATTTTTTATTATTTATTCATTATGTCGTCTAACTTTTGGAGATGGCAAAAATAAAAAAACCTTTAGGATTACATCCAGTAACCGCACAGTTCTGAAAATTAGACCGCTACAAGCCTTTCTAAATTTGAAGATTTTTTGACCTTTTTTAACCGCAAAGTGGGATGGTAAAGTTAATAATCCAAAACAGATTTGTATTCTATAAAAAGCTTACTATACCTATTTAATTTTATTATCAGTTTAATGGAGTGTAGTATAAATAAGATTAGCCCAGACTACATGCGCAAATAGTTTTCAGGCATAATTATCTTTGAGATTATATAATGTGATCAAAGTTATAGTCATAGTCATTTTTGTAAAAAAAATATATAATACCAACCTCTTATTTTTTTGACTTCTTACGATTTTCTGGTTTATTTTTGTGCTGGGTTGTTTTAGACGTCTTACTTCTGAAATTGTGCTCTGATATGAATGCGGTTTTTTTTCCAACTTTCATATAAAAGTCCAGCATTATAATATACTATTTATAACTGCAGCTAAAAACTGTAATGTTTTAATTTAGTTTTAAAGCAGGCTCTAAATTCTGGTGATGGGTGGATGATCATTATTTGCGGCGTATATTTTAGCGGCGCTTTAGCATTTCTTCCTTTTCACTCACGATATGATTAACAAGTATAACGCATTTTATTAGGTCCGATATATTGTCGCGTATGTGATTTGAAAGTGGGAAATTAAGGATTGGAAGTTTTTGTTATCAAGAAATCAAACTGTGTATTTAGCTTCACGGAGACATAAGGACGCCAGGTCTAGCTCGCACTTGTCTATTTAATTTTATAGAAACTCGCATCGAGGCCACCCCGGCCCTTTTTGACAGCGACCAGCCTCAAACTATTTTTTCATTAATTGTAAGTAAAGTTGAACTTTTTTAGTATTATACAACATAAATTATTATTGTGTGCTGTAAGTATATTAGACACATGTTCGTACTAATACTTCTATGGTAAGTTAATATGTCAAATAAAAGATGCAAGTGTGCTTCTATTGTTTATGGTAACTTGGCCACATTATTGTTTTTCATGTTAGTTGCCACAGCTTTGGCAACCAAAAGTATTGGAAAAAACTATATTAACCAATAAAATATATATTATATAAATAATATAGTTCCAGTAAAGCTCGGACATGGAATAGTTACAGCTGATGGGAGATTAGTGTTCAAACCTCTTTCAACCTTCCTAACTTGTGCCGTATTTGTTTGTGGGGTGTGTCTTTTGATCTGTCTAAGCAAGGGCCAACAACACTGCTTTTTAGGGTCTTTAATTTTATTAGCGCATAATAAAATTATTTTGTCACCAGAGTTAGGTAAACAGCAAGATATTGATGCGTACCGACCAGTCTCCATCATCCCGGCCCTGGCCAAGGTGCTAGAGAACGGTCTGTGCAGCCGGCTCGTAGAATATCTAACGTCCATGAATGCGCTATCGGACCGCCAGTACGCATATCGTGAGGGCCGCTCGACCACTTGCCTCACGCGCGAACTCATCCGCCGCGTGATGGACGCTCGCGAGACTAAGCAGCACGTAGCAGTACTGTGCTGTGACCTCTCAAAAGCGTTCGATGTGGCCAATCACGAGATCCTTGCGATGAAAATGCGCCACTATGGCATTGTGAATGCGCCATTCAATTTATTAGCGAGTATGATGCATGCAAGAACACAAGTTGTGGTAGGGGCCGGAGGAACGGAGAGATCTGACCCCCTAACCACAACAATGGGGGTCGCGCAGGGATCGTCGATTTCAAATGTACTTTTCTCGCTACTGTTGAACGACCTCCCAGCCGCCGTGACTGCCGCCGAGGTGTTCATGTACGCTGACGATGTCGCCGCAATAATAACAGCGCCATCTATTGACAAGCTAGAACAGTGCTTGAACTCTACGGCCGGCCAACTAGCGGGGTGGTTTAGGATAAACGGACTGGTGTTGAACCTAAATAAAACACATTTTATACATTTTCGCCTCTGTGGACAGCATGCCAGAAAACTGGTGGTCCTCGCTGACGGTGTAAGAATTAAACAAGCCGATCGAACTACTTTCCTGGGATTTGAAATAGACCGCGGTCTCACCTGGGAATCCCACATAGATAAACTATGTGGGAAACTTGGAGGTGCGTGCTATGCTTTATACCGACTATCATGCTTTTTACCCAGGGAAGTGGTGCGATGCTGCTACTTCGCCACTGTGCAATCTCTGTTGCAGTATGGGACCGAGCTGTGGGGTCGCGCTGCGGAATGGGAACGGGTTTTCCGCTTGCAGAAGCGGGCCATCCGAGCAATAGTGCGAATCCCAAAAGATGTATCAGCCAGACCTCACTTTAAAGAACTAGGCATCCTCACGCTACCATCTCTGGTAATATTTCAAGTAGCTGTGCATGTGAGGACTAATTACAAATCCTTCAGAAGGCTAGGGGACTCGCGCAGGTATGACACGCGTCGCGCGGGTCAGCTGTCAGAGGTTGCACGCACAATGGCGAAATCAAATAAACTTACGCACGTTATGGGACCACCGGTATACAACCGAATACCTACGCACGTCAAAGAGGCCTCCACTCCAAGCATCTTTAAGTCAAAGTTAAAACGCTGGCTCGTCGAGCAAACTTTCTACACTTTTAATGAGTTCCTCAGCCTTAAAACCGTCGGCGTCGTAGACGCACATCAAGTACACGAGCTGTGTACGTTTTCTAACTTGACATAATTTTTATATACTTAATTCTTTTTTATTTATAACTAATTGTATTTTGAATTTTTTTACTCATGTAAGTACAACAATGTATTTTAACTTTTTAATTTGACGTGTATCTTTTCCCATACCAATAAATGACTATTTGACTATTTGACTATTTGTACTTACTTACCTATTTTTTGTAGGTAAGCTAAGTACCTGCATTTTGTGTTATAAATCTCGAAGGTAATCGATAATGTTTATCTGATCAGTTATTAGCTATCCTTGTTGGAAATCGAGAGAAGTCGCTCACAGTCACAGCGCGTGTCAATGACCCGTGCATCAATGACTCCCCCTAACCACTACTTGCGTGCGCTCGAATATTTTATTATTATGCCACCCGTCTCAATTTTCAACAATGATTACTAATAACTGTGTTTTTCTTTATTTTTTGATATATGTTTTTATTTTGTATTCCTTTTTTTTCTTCTCTTTATTGTATCTTTGGTTTTTAAATGTTTATATGTGTGTTATAGTAGTAAATAAATGTATGTCTATGTCTATGTCTATGTCTAATAATTGACCAGATAAACTTTTTCGATTTGTTTGTGTGTGGAACCTATTCCTTGAACATTATGCGCTAATAATGAAAGACGCGTATATTTCAGTACGTACCTGCCTAATTAATGAGTGTAATTATGTAATATTTTATTTTAAGCAATTAACATTTAAATGTTAATTGTTCGTAACGAAACATAAATACCTTTTCTAGGAATTGGCAATAGGGGTTGAAAATAAGGATTATTCCCATCGGTCACCTAGTTTTGTTCAATAATATTTATTATATATTCGGTGGTACTAAAGAAATAATAACGATTGCTATAAGTAATAACTTTTATAAAAAGTAATATTTATAATTAAGTATGCCTAATGTTTACTTATATTTTACAAAATAACTTAAGTTACCTGCACTTCCGAGTTCTAAAAGTTTTCTTAATATTCTGCTCAATGATGTTTATATGTTTAGATTTCGTAATACTCTACCTTGTACAAATAAAAATTATTAGCTTGTTACATATACGAGATATTGGCCAGGTTATGTGTCGCACAGGATCAATCACTAAACTTAAAAGTTGATAGATAGATAATATTAAAAGGAAGATATAAATAATTTTTAATCATATAAGTAGGCACAATAAAATGTAACCTATAACAATTTTTTTTAGAAATTTTTGAAAAACATTACAATATGATTTACATACTTACACGAATTACTTTAATTACAATAGCGTAATGATATGTAAAACTTGTTGATCATAAAAACGTATATATATTCAATTTCTCACTCAACATTAAAGTTGCAAAAAGGTAAGCAGAAGGAACCGAAGCACTTACGACTTATTTACTCGTATGAATATTGATGGTTTTATACACAGCTATTTAGGACACACTATTGTCTATTAAACGATGACGACTGAACCTCACATTAACAATAGGTAGGTATTTGTATAGGTATGTACTTATAGTAAAAAACCATGACTTAATTTGGTTAAATAACATGTTGATCTTTGGAGGTGTGAAATCTCTCTATCGTAAGATAGATAAGCTAATAGCTTAGATGTGTAGTGGATATTATATTACGTATACATAAAATACTATAATATTTTACGAGAAACTGAGATTGCAAGCGTTCTATATCTCACATTTTTTAAATAACTTTGGTTTACAGTTGGTAACTTTATCGTAAGACGATCTGTTTCTTGTTTCTATTCCAGAATTTAGTTTTAAACCACAAAAAAATATAGGTATCGTAGGTACTTAGATAAAACTACTAGGTAAGTACATCTAACTATATAAGCTTTTAGTTTTATCGACCAAAAACACAATTTTAAATAAATACTTAAATATTAAATAAACTTACCAAAATGGAATACCGAACCAATAGACAATATTTTCCAGGTTGGGTACCAACACATAACTAATTATTTTTCACAGCTTTCACACAATCACGTTAATTTCCAGTAGTTTAAAGCATGTTCGTCGCAAGAATAAATGTATTGAAGGATATTAGTATTAACATTGGCGTGTGGTAGGCCGCGCTGGGCTTGTTGGCCGCTTGCACCCGGTTCGCACCGGACGCTTGTCCTTGCAGCCGCTCACGCTGAACGCTCCCTTCATTGCTCAGCCAATACACAGTGGATATTGTTGCAAGACACTGTAACAATATACGAAACTCCATATTTATAACTCTGTTATTATCGAAATATGCCCTGGAGCTAATAAAAATTTCGCACCTTTAGCTTTAAATCGCCTTTTCTAAAGTGCTTTGGCTTGACTTTGAAGTGCAGAACTAAGGTCGTAACTTTGAGCCCATCTTCTGTCACTTCCTGCCTGGGAGTGAGGACTGTTGGAGCCGGCGCGGGCTCTCCGTTGATATACCAGGCGAGATCCGTGGCTGGTCGGGACTTGCCTGACGTGCACGTTGCATGGAGCCGGTCCCCGATCCGGTACTTGAGCCGCAAGCCAGTGATTGTGGGCCCTTGGTCTGGTAATGCTGTAAAATAACCAAATTGTACATCAATTCAGTAGACCGTATTTAAACTGAAATATACCTATATATATATTTTTAAAGTTTTGTACCAAGGGGTAACCATGAGCTCTTATAGCAATATTGAAATAACATACACTATTTTTTTGTATGCCGAAATGTCTGTCTAACATTGTTTCAATATTGCTTTTGAGACGCCGATACTTTAAAAAATACCAAAATATATTTTTGTGTAAAACTGTGACCTTAACTACGAGTAGGGAGAGCATTAAAAAGTGTGATCACTAACAGCGCAGGTTCAAACGTTGTACCGATGCAATATAGTAATGCACCAGTAAACTCAATTAAGTTGAAACAAATGGTTCAGTTGCAAACTAAAAAATAAATATAAAGAGGTAAGAGAGTAATACTTTGTAGTTTTCATAGAGAATGAAAAAAGTAAGCTACGAACATGGTGTAGCTTCGTCTAAATCTAGTGTCTAATCTCGTTTATAGACTAGACATCTCCTAGAGCAAAACAGAGGCCTTCGGGCTGCCTGAGTTCTACTCTGTCACCAAAGTTGGCCACTGACTCATACGAACTTACTTCGAACTTACTTACTTATAGCTAAAGCTCAATCAAATAATTGAATCTTCCAAAACACACGATCAAGCGTGAGTAATCTGACCTATGATGAAGTTAAATGTTCAATCGCGCAGCATCAAACTTTCGCAAAGGGATCAAACGCGAGTGAAACCGCGTCGGGTCAGCTAGTCAGCTAATAAAAAATAAAGAACCTACTCACCTACAATGACCATATCGGAAATTTCTGCCACGGTATGGAACACGGGCCCTTCCCCAGACACCTCGCAGCTGTACCGCCCGCCCGTTTGTGGTATTGCAGGGTGTAATGTGATGTTGGATCCGTTCGGGTTAGCTTTCTAAAAAAAAAAATTTTCATGTTCGCAATTGTTTTAAATAAAAGTAAGTAAAAGCACGAACTAATATTTTAGAACATCTTTACCAACACATAAACAAGTGGTTCAGTTGATACATGCACAGGAGTTAAAACGTCAAAATAGACGCTCACTGCTGGACATAGGCGTCCCAAAGAAGCACTTTTTGATAACGACCAATCTTGAGCTTTCACCATCCACCGACTTCCTTTACTTTAGTCTGATCGGTTCATGGCAGGCCGTTCTATACTTCGTTTTTTAGTTAGCGGTAGCGGTAGTAAACAACAATTTAATAATTATGCAAAAAGTTTCTAAATTAACCTAAATGCTAGTAAAAGTCTTATTAGTAGCACCCCTCACAATAACCGCAGTAGCCACAAATATACGTGAGAAAGTGGGTATGATTCCATACGTGAGGAGTGGCTGTTCTGTACACACCTGCGCCTCTTCACAGCGTAATATCCGGTCCAGTTTTATATTGTTTTCACTCGGGAAAGCTAAGCAAACTCAACTCACAAGCGTATTAATCCAATTAGCTATCTACTGTAAAAGTAAATCCTTGTTTTAGGTATCTGTATTATGACCGATCACTTTTTTAGGTAGATCATGTTTTAGATACTTACCTACCTAACCTATCTGAAAGTTATACCCAAAATGTCTGTTTATGTTTACATTGACTATATTAGGCAAGGAATATCTTTTTGGTTTAAATATTTAAATGAGTCAGCCAGACATAACCCAAGCCGAGGTTCGTACCTAAGTGGTGCCCTTGTGCTAGTTGCCAAAAAAACTCAAATCTTTGCGGGCAACGCCTTCTGCGTTTGCCAAAAGTTCGTGTAACGCTGTCACGGACCGTCAGACGGTCTAACAGCATAGTCCATTAGAAAAAAATAGAAACAGGAAGATGAAGCCAGAACCATTTATTGTATGCTTGTAGACTAACTTATTTGAAGAGTTTTTTCTAACTTGGTGACTATATTTTTGAATTATTAACAAACTACAGGAATACCATAACAGCCCTATAAAATAAAAATAATTACCTCTACATCAACTCCTGGCAGCACGAACTTCCTTCTGGGCACATCGTCTCTGGGCACGTGGCGAAAGAACTCATTGCCATCCTTGTACCACTTGACTGAATAGAGCAGGTCAGTCGGGCTGAGCCGCCAGCGACAAGATAGCGCCGCGCGCGCGCCCAGCGTCACGTGGCTCGGCACGCGCAGCTCTACCAGCGACAAAGGTGTTACTCCATGATCTGTAACAACGTTTCTGAAAGTCAATATTACACAATGAGAAATAAAATGTTTTATTCTGCCAGCCCAAGATAACAAAGGCGAAGCGAAACCCGTTTAAAGCCTTATAAAAATATCGAGGGTACGACACAAAATACGCTTACGACCCACAATTTCTTTAGAATTATCATAAACGGTACCGTGTATCTGCAAATTAAAACATTTCAAACGTTCCATATAAACGTATGTAGTTTTAGGTAGGTAGGTTGGTACTGGATGTTTTTATTTGGCCGTAGGTACCGTGTTATGAAGGCAAAAATCCATTAAACGCCACGTCAAATAATTTCCCATGTGACGCTCGCTCGCGGCCCGTAAAAGAGGCACTATTGCCCTCGCCCAGCGGTGGATAATATTACTTTACGACCCGCGGGGTGGAGCTCAAATGTAAGTAAATTGGCGAATAAAGACAACGAGCGCAAACAGCTACCAGACCGCACCAATGTGAGGAACCACTAAGAAAAATCACAAAAAGCACGCACAATACTTTAGTAATTATTCAATTCATGGCATCACATAAATGAATCATCAAAATTAGGGTTAAAACTAACCCGCTAAAGCCCTATTAGTACAGTGTCACCACGTTCAAGTTCCATTTAGCGTGTGTTGTTGAATTTGGTTATACTGTTGGGTGTGGAAACCGCAGGCTGGGGTGAGCGAGCTCTCTTGTAAACACGGAAATGGAGCTAAGTGAGGTGTCAGCATGTGGGGCGTCTGCCGCGATCAACCGACGAGTGTCATCGAGATTGTGCACGTACTAGCTAGTTGTATTGCTCTTCTTAGTTCAAATGCCAATGCCAGTCGCTCTTTGGGCAGTTTGAATTGCAGACCGAAGATAAGTGCTTCAAATAAATTGTTCCTAATAAGTTTATAATACAAGATAGTTATGTAAGTTGCCTTGATGGGCACTTCAATACAATAGAGTTCATCAAATTTGAGGATGGTTTTAATTTATAAGGACTTAACTTTTAGCCGATATCGCAAGTAGTGCCAACTCTACTTGGTTCTATTCGTATTTCAATCCAATAGCGCGCTTCAATAAATCCGCTATCCCGTTCAATCTTATTCAATTCTAGTCGGAAAGTTGCTTACCTAATAAAACATACGCATGATAGAGGAAGATATATAGGTACTATATAGATAAAAATTACCTACTACACAATTTTATTGTAGGTTGTTACGCGTCAAAGAAAGCTCTTTAAAACTTGCACCTTCATTTTAACTTGAATCAAATGAGCATCGTCTCACTCAATTCGTGCGGTTCTTTGTGAGAAACTTCATACTGCAACGCACACTAATCAGCATGTAACGTAATAGATTGGCCTCGTAAATACCAAGTGCCGATGAGCCGAGGCGATGCCGATCTACCTGATGGCCTGTGAGTCGCGTGTTTTCTTAAATAGCTTATACTGATTGTTATGGAGTTGGTACATAGGTACGCCACAAAGTGTTTGACGATGTTTTACCATAGACTAGCACTTTTAGCTTATTTATTATGCATAACATATTTTCAATATCGTTGACCAATTTTATGAATGGAAACTGCGGTTGGCGTAGTTTGAGGCTAAGTAAAACGAAAATACGTACTGCAACTTTCATCCTTTAAAAATGTACGCATCCTTGCATAGTATAAAATGAAGTCTGTTTCTATGTATGTACGCTATGCCTATTTTAATTTAATGCGGTTTTTCAGCAATAAATAGAGTAATTCAAGGGAAAGGTTTATAGCACCGAAACCGAGATAAAATGTTCTTGTATATTTTTCACAACCTAACCTTTATTACCAAATTATTTAATTTATTTAAAAAAAACTTCCATATTAAAGTCACCTCACGACTCTGTTGGATTTTATTGTAGTTGCGCTACTTGGCTCTCACTTCACTACGACGTAGGTGAGAGGTAAAATGAAACGTTTATCCGGAATACGTTATGAGGAGCAATCCCGACATCAGGTGTACCACTTACAACCGCCGCGCTATTCGAAATTTGTAATGTTTCGTATAAATATTTTTTGTCATAAGAGCCATTACAAGTTTTTAACATGCCACATAGTGGCCAGCTCGGTTGCAGTAGACATAGTGATAGTATAAATATGTAATGATTTGATACCTTACAGGACTTGACTTTGCTTACACACGATGACAGTCAGTACTGGCTTACACAAAGGAGGGGTGCTAAAAAACTACAATTGCTTCTCAGATCACACCTGCCAGTTAATGTCGGTTTGAGAAGAAATTGATGGAGTAGAAGAATCTGTTCATGCGTCAATCATGTCTGTTCGTTCATGTTTTGAGTACCTAACCTACCGACAAAACAATTTTTATTACCCGTATACGGGGTCAAACAAACAAGTATACTTGTTCGTTTTTTATTTTGTTTTTATTAACAAAATGTATTTTTATCTTTCTCAAACTCACTGTATAATCATTAGGCGAATGCTATTAGAACCTTAGAACACGTTTATTCTAAGATTAGAACAATATGGTTTCTCAGTAAATAATTTATGTTGTAAATCTTTTGAGAAATAAATATTCCCGTACCTACTTATAAAGTAAAAAAACTGAAATGGAGATGGACAGGACGCACAGAAAAAGAAAATAAGAAATGGAGTGGAATGTTGATGTATTGGTTCCTGAAAAGAAACCTTTTCCAAAACAAACGGAAAAGGATAAGACAGTTTAAAAGATGCGAGGATGATCTAAAGGAAATAGCAGAGAAAACATTAAGGATAGAGAGAGATAAGGATGAGTGGAAGAAGTTGGAGGAGGCCTTTGCCTGAAGAAAGACAAACAGATAACGATGTCAATGTTGTGGTATAGAAATCTTTGTTGTGGAATAAATTATCTTTATTAATCATACTAATATTATAAATGCGAAAGTTTGTGGGTGTGTTTATCTGACGAGTCAAACTGGGAATGAACAAAGACAAAACCAAAATCATGGTTAATGAACACAACCCCAGAGCCGATTATAATTACCGGCACTCGAAGTTGTACAGGAATACGTCTAAGACAAATCCTGCAGCTTGGCAAAAACAACTTCGAGAAGGATTTAAGTAGAAGAATTCAGCTAGGTTGGGCAGCATTTGGTCGGCAGTCAGCAGTCTTTTCGTCGCCCATCCCGCAATGCTAGACAAAGCGACGACTTGCTTAGGGTGGCTGGCAAAAACTGGATGGGGAGAGCCAAAGACCAGGCACGGTGGCGTGCCATGGGAGGGACCTATAAATGAATATTTATGGTTGTTTGGGTGTTTGTTCTTCTATAACTCGACGACCACTGAACCGATTTAGCAGAAACTTAAAACAGATACCTAGATTGACCTGGTATTATAGGACATAGGCTACTTTTTATCTCGGATGATATAACAGTTCCTGTGGGTAGGTGATAGCGTAAAAACTGAAAAAAAATTCACGCGCGACAGAGGAAAGATTCGTATTTTTGTTTGTAACAAATAAACCCAAAAAATACAAGTCCGATTTCAAAAATTATTTTACCATTAAAATTGTACATTATGAAGGGCATTCGTTTCGTCCCGGCTTTGCACGGATGAACGTAAAATATAGCATATGTTACTCAGGGATAATGCGGCATTCTAATGATGAGAGAATTTGAAAATTGAAATCGGTTCAGTATATTCGTTACAAAATAACAATACAAAAATACGAAATACAAATCTTTCCTCTTTTTAATATTATTTATTATTACTTTTAACTTATTTATATAAATTAAAAAAAACATGAATTGCCTGGTTATAGCCTGTAGTTAATTAAATGTAAAACAGTCACAAATACAATTCATAAATTGATCAATAACTGGCTGGGTCATCGAAGTACAAAATATTGCACTGTTTCGAGGGTCAGCGTGGCATCTGTTTTATATCGGACACGAGTGCTTAACATATTGGTATCGGCACTGTTCGCACATGGTCTTCTGTCGAGTGTCTTTTAATCGCACTCCATCCACTTACTACGATCACGTTTGAGCAAAGTATAAACGTGTAAGTACTTACGCAGATAGGTATGTTATCGGGTTTCATTTCAGCAATTTTTTTGCAACGTTTTTACAACAACTTATTTGATCCATCTGTCGGGAATGCATGTATTTGTATAGCAGAATATACTAAAGGCTTTCATGACTGACAGATCAACTCAACGCGCAGTCTAAGCGTAGTACTAATATTTGTTCTGTCTGTGGCCTAAGCCTAGAAGAGTTCTAGAAACATGAAATTTGGAGGGTACAATGCTCTTATGGTGTAGGGGTGCACCAAGTAAGGAATTCCCGAAACAAATTCCTATCAAGGACGCAGCGGGAAGATGAAGTTTTAATAAAAAACTTGCATAAAGTCCCAGAGTGTTCCACTAGTTTATTATTAGAGCCTTGTGCAGCCGGGTTTAGAATTATGACATAACATAACACAGCCCAACAGACACATGTCAAAGTCCTGAACCCACACTAGGATACCCGGTGTCGTGGGCATCAGAAACTGTAGTTATTACTATGGTACAGCACCCAGATTTAGAACAAAAAATAAAAAACATAAACGCTGCAGGACAATTATTGCAAATCATGCAACATAGCATGTCTTGCAGCGGGAATGAAACTCTTAGCCTCTCGCTTTTAAATCCAACTGCGCCACCGAGGTCATCATCTTTTTTTTATTTGCGTGGAACTTGGGAACCCTACTTTATTCCGGGATTAAAAGTAGCCTATGTCTTGATCTTAGTCAATAACTAAATATGCTTTAAAATGGTTTTCAGCCAAATCGGTTCAAAGGTTGTCGAGTTATACCGTGAGGAACAAACATCCAAACTTTTGCATTTATAATATTAGTGTGATGTGATTAAATTGGTAGACGGTTGCATTTCTATAACGTTTTATGAAATCGAGCCAACTCAAGCAAAGCTTTCATTATATTTGCGTTGAATTATTTTCAATGCAGTCTTTTATTGAATTACTCTTGCAGCGAGGGTACTATGAGTAAGTTTATAAGAGCTTAAGTTGCACTTGGCTTGAAAAGAGGAAAATATTTAAATAGTCTTAAAATTATTATAACCAACTAATTTAATTACTCTAATTAAAAAGTATTCAATGAACGATCAACTTATTATTTTAAAAAACTGTGCTGGATAAAAAATAAAGGTACTTACCCTTAATTAAATGCTCATTATCAGATGCTTCGCAATTATGTTTAATATAGTATTACTTTGGAAAATTTAAAGGGTACGAAGATAAGGTTTCGACAACCTTGAAGCATAACCAAAATGTTAACCAAATAACGGGCGAATTACATTAAAGACACTTGTTTGAAAATCGTAAACGTAAACGTACCGTTCAGCTGTAAATTTGTATGGGATTTTCAACAGCTCCTCTTTAGTGCGTAAAATGAACTAGGTACTCGTATATACCGAAATCCCATACAAATTGTCAGACTACTTTGTCGTGATTAGCTCTCAGAGTGCTTAGCATGAAAAACTCGTTTGACAATCGTAAATGTAAACGTATCGTCCAGCTGTCAATTTGTATAAGATTTTTAACAGCGCCTCATTGGATGCGTTAAATGAACTACTAAAATTCCATACAAATTGACAGCTGGACGATACGTTTACATTTACGATTGTGAACGTGAACATATCGTCCAGCTGTCAATTTGTATGGAATTTTGGTAGTTCATTTAACGCACTAAAGTAGCGGTGTTAAACTATCCATACAAATTGACAGCTGGACGATACGTTTACGTTTACGATTGTCAAACGAGTTTTTCGTGCTAGGCACACTGGATGTCACCTTGCATGCGAATTACAAGAACGCGTGGCGTAAAACGCAAATCCACACGTCATTAGTTTCACGCCCTGCGCTTCTGTAAAACTCGCAGGGAGACGTCTGAGTTATTTGGTTTGCTTGAATGGCTAAAAAATAAAGAAAAACAAGAGAACCAAGAACAAGTAGAGTTCTTTGAGATAGAGCTCGACCGGGGAAAGAATACCACCATACCTATTTCTGCCGCCAAGTAGTAATACTCGCATTGCTGTGTTCCGGTTCGAAGGGTATGGTTTCTGGTGAAGTTACAGGCAAAGAGACTTTAGATCTACGTCTCAGAGTGGCATCTAGTGTGGGCCGTACGCTTGGTTGCCTCTTTAGTAGCATAAAGCAAATAAATCAGTTTTAGTTACCGTACGATCATTTTGTTTTCACCTTGTTTTTTAAATTATATGGGACCACCTGTATAATAATCATCGCTTAAAGACCATTGCATGCGCCTCAGAACAAAAAAAATAACATGCCTGTCAATATCTACAGAAAACTTAGCAATAAACTGTCCAACTATTGCGGTTATGTAACTATAACTTATTTTTACATTTAATAAGTTGATAGAAATGCCGACCAAAATCAAACCTTATTATCTATAGCTTTTTATTAATCCAAAACAAAATAAATTAATATATAAAAAAAAACATGTTTACTGTAGAAAAAAGGCCTACGCGCGTCGTGATCCTATGCTCCAATGGTTGGATAGCTACACTATCCTCCGGATGACATTTATGCTATATTTATTACTAGCAACCCGTCCCCGGCTTCGCACGTGTATACTACACTATTATTTAGCAAGCTGAAATTACTGTTTTTAAACCTAGGGGGAAAAATATTTTGACCCGATCAAGTGGGTTGGTTTTGTTGAAATTCCCAATGGGTATTATCATATTCCTGCGCACGACGATCATAACTACGAGTACAAATGCGTCGCTAGACGGACGAGTAATTACAATGCTATTAGCTGCCTATACACTCTGTTAGTGCCTGCCTACCAGTAGTTCCTCCTACCGATGTGTGCTTTCTAATGTGTTACGCAAACTAGTTCAAACAACTGTTGCGTTATAATTATTATAAGAGTGCTGTCAATTATTAAAATTTACTAGACACTAACCTAACAAACCTATTTCATCAATATTTTTACGAATTACTTAGGTACTTATTTCTACGGTCATAACAAAAAAAAATGCATAATTACCTAAAATAAATTACCTTATTATAGTGGTGGGATACTGTTAAAGACAGAGATAGATGGAAGGAACTGGGGAAGACCTTTGCTCAGCATCAGTTTGAGACTATATGTAGACAAAAAACTTGACTTGCTGTTAGTCATAATTATCAATAATTGAATGTACGTATATACCTATCTATAACGTTCAAATAAAATACCTACTTACGATTATTCGTCACTCAATTTACGGCAGGAGATTTTTACCTGCGAATAATTGAGAGGTACGATTAATAGCCATACTTAGCATTAAAATAATGTAAATTTCACAAAGGCAGCATTTAGGACTTTTATGGCGGCTGTACAGTACACTCCCGCTCGAGAGCACTCGCTATTACCTCGCTTGGTCGAGACGAGGACCATGTACACCCCTCGCGAGACGGTGCGGCACGCTACCCTTTGACTCGGTGCAAAAAACCGACCCGGGACCACAGAGACTCTGTGCTGGGACGGAGAGCTTGCGAGGAACACCGAGACTAGGCCATCGGAACCGGTTTTTCCCGGTTCCAAAAGAACCGGGAATTCCCGGTTTTTGGGGGCTACAAAAAGAACCGGTTCTCAAAATCAAAGAACCGGGTTTTCGGTTCTTTCGGTTCTTTTAAAAATGTGTGAATATCGAAGATCAATGCAAAATTAACAATCACTTTTCAAACTGTTTTGCTTTCGTTGATTCTATTCTTTGTGATAGAATCAACAAAGGCGAGTGGAGAGGTGTCCTACACTACGTTTTTCAGTTCGTGGTCGCCATTCGAGAACCTTTATACTGTCCTTTGTGCAGTCTGGTTCTTCTACGGATATCCTCGTAATGGATTCGATTGCGTCGTGAAACTCCTAGCATAGCTCGTTGAGCGACTTTGAGCTTCTGACTAAGACCAATAGTTAGCGACAACGTATCAGTGCCTTATAGACGATCTTGAAGCTCTGTGGTATCTGTGATGAGAAAATATGCCGTAACTACCCGAACGATGTTCATCCGAGTTACATTCGACCGACACGGCTGACTTCTTCATCGAAGTTGAACCTACTCGTACCTAGTGAATCACCTGAACCACATAAACATAGTGGTCAACAACAGTGGTACGACAGCGACATGAGCATTTGACATGATAATTGTCATGCCTATGTTTATTTTGAGACCCACCTGTTAAGATACGGCATTAAGATCTCTGAGCATAGTGCCAAGGTCTTCCAGCGAGTCCGCTATGATGACGGACGACCTATATCATCGGCTAATCAAAGATGAGTGATGTTGATGTCATACCCGTTCCAGTGCAGAAGCTTACAAACATCTTCCAATGCAGAGGTGAACAGTTTCGGAGAAATAACGTCGCTCTGTCTCACCCCCTTTTGAAATTGGATAAAGTTCATGCTCTGATCCTGAAGACGGATAGACTAGTGGCCTTACTATACAGACACTTCAACCCTTTGATAAACTTATAGACAATTTGGCATTGCTGTAAAGACCGCAACACTGCCCAGTTATTGAATGCTATTTTATAGTTCACATACGCTGGACATAGCGGCTGAATATACTGGAAGTCTTCAAACCTACGAGCGAGATGATTAGCTATAGGCTGTTTTCCAGAAAATAAAGTTCTAGAAAACAGCTTATAGACGTGGCTGAGAATCGAAATGGGTCTATAATTCTTCAAGAGGGTACTGACTGTCCTTTTTCTAAAAGAACAGTACCACTACACCTCTGTTCCACGCCTCTGGCGTTGTACTACTGTACTCTCAAGGGTAACGGAATTAAGGACCTTCAGTACCGGTGTTCCATCCGATTTCAGAAGCTTAGTCGTTATTTCGTTCCCTCGGTGCATTGTTGTTCTTATGCCGTTTCAATGCAGTCGAAATCTCGTACAGGCTGACGTCCGAAACATTATTTTGGGTGTAGTGTCGAATCAAACGAGCTCTAGCATCGCTAATTATGTTTTAAAAAATTCCTATCTCAACGAATTATAAGCGAAAAAAAAACTTATATCATTGATTGATACGAAAACATGTTTTTTCGATTACAGATAGGAGTTATAAGCGAAAAAAAAAACATGTTTTATTGATTGAAAATTGGGAACCGAAAAGAACCGAAAGAACCGGGTACCCGGTTCCGTATTGGAACAGGAACCGAAAGAACCGGTTCTTAGAAAATGGCCGGTGCTCTTTGCCCTAACCGAGACAGGCCGAGGCGCTACCATGTGTGTGTAGACAACCGATGTGGCGCAGCGGGCGCAGGTCCGCCTGCGACGCGGAGGTTGCGGATTCGATTCCCGCCTCGGGTCAAATGTTTGTACGATCTACAACTATTTGTTCCGGGTGTTCTGGGTATTTTCTATATATAATAAAAATATCTATCTATGTATTGGTATATATCAGTCATCTACCCATAATACGGCTATTATTATTAGCAGTATTTATGTACACTCTCGCGCTCGCCCTGTCTTGGTTTGCCTCGGTGAGAGTGTACATCCGCCTTAACATTACGAGTACCTAGGTAAATACATATGTAAGATTTTTAAATTTGACACATCAACACAATTTATTTTAATCAAAGGCTTTACGCTCTTTGCTGATGTTTGCTTACCATTAACTATACCATTATGTATAATAAAGGTTGGTATAGGTAGGTTCTACCACTAAACATTGAATGTCAGTCAAGTAGAAACTGGCAGCCTCGAGGCAAATGAATGTGTCAACAAAGTTCTTGTTACTGCTCGATAAGTGTCTCGGATAGTAAACAAACACTCGGGCATTTTATGTGTAATTAAACGACTGACAGACATACACTGAGAGAAATGTTGTGTACATAATGCCGTATGTTTATTCACTCAAAGCTCAATAGCTGTCAGGACGTAGTCAGGATTTGACAGGGGAAATGACAAATTACAAAATGAATAGATAAATGAAATCCTGGTCAAATCTGAAGTTCCAATAATAAATCCTTATTCTCCCCACCCCTTTCCCGTTATTTACCTCCGTTTTTAGTTGTGTTCGACCAACAAATTAGTAGGGAATAAGAAATGTCAAATATAAGTAAACTGTCAGTTTACTCTCGAATAACTACGATTTATTCGTAGAATAGTGCCCATAGACGAGTTTGGTGGAATTCAGCCTTAGTAGTGTCAGCTAAGCGGTGACTTTTTATGGGAAAAATCCAACTGGACTTAGGACACTGGCCTACTCTATAGTACCTATATTAGTAACGGATCATAATCCACCTCGCGGGCCCAATGCGAATGCGGCGGTGGGTAGAAGCTACAAAAAATAATAATAACAAAACTAAAACACTGCCCCTATATGTTAAAATTCTGAGTATAACTCTGCCCTAATACCAATAGACTAAAACAGTGTTTAACTTAGCACATTCATTGGGAAATAGATGGAAGTACCCACGGTGCCGATGACATTAGGTACTTCAGCTAGCATGTAAGCTAGGAGCTCGTCCTGGGAAATACTACCACCAAATTTTATTTCTGCATTGGCACTGATAATAATTAAGTTTTAAAAGATGTTACTATATTCCTCTTTTTCAATAAATATTATTCTGCTCTATTCTATTCTATGGTCTTCGTCTTCCAATCCTAAGGTCGGAAATTAGATCATCATGTCGTGCTCCAAAGGATTGTTTTTATGCATTATTTCTTAAATTAATTTCTTTCTTTTTGGCAAGAAGAAGGGCGCTGACGCTGCTTCATAGTTTAAACTTTTGCAGTCGTCAACGTTTTCATTTATGTTTAATGTAGGTACAAGTGTCATGTGTTCCAAATAAATAATTTGAAATATTTGAAAATTATTTGAAATAATGCTACTGTTAAACGGTGGAGGAAAACATCGTGAAGATATCCAGGTGTTCAGGAACAAAAGATAAATTGAAAATCATAAGACATTTACCAATTCGCATCGAGTCCTCGCCACTGTCGTTGGATAACTGTCTTTCTATTTCTGTCTTCCCGTGCTTCGTCCCGGCTTTTTCAAAGTTGTGAGGCCATGACAGAGGCCTTCGGGCGGCCTAGAAACTTTGTCACCAGAGTTGGCCACTGACTCATACGAACGAACGAACTGTCTTCCTATGGATGGACCAGATCATTTCCACGATGAGATTAGAAGCTGATCCATGTAATTTAATGTTGTAAAAGAATAAATAAATACTTAGAAATACCCAAATAAAAAAATACAAAAAATTATGATGATGGAATTACCTACTCTTAGAATTAAACGGGTAGGTACGGTTTATACAATATATTAGTCGTAGACAGTCCACAATAAAACAAGATAAAGAAAAAGACAGCAGTACAATTGTACTTGATTACTAACCTTAGTATAAATTACTTCAAACTAATACGTTATAAACATATACCTAAGCTAAGAAAAATCAAAACACCGAGTTCCCATTAATTTGTACAGAGTTGCGTTTATAGAAGCTTTTAACTTTAGCCTGACACGTGGTACAAGTACATGTAGCATGCCACTTGCAAATGTCAATTAGTTGTATTTGGCCAGATAGTTTTTTCCCTCACGCTCTATCGCGCGAGATATAGCAATCTTGCGTAAAAGCACGTAAAAGAGCGCGCATGTATTGAACGACATTACAGGAGACAAGAAAAACTGCAGTTTTGTTTTTAATAACGCACACGCAATCCTGTCGCATTCAGTTAACCTCTACCATGTATGTAAGTTCTTCTCTTTTGTTTAATGGCCTCTGTGGCTAGTTTGCCACAATTTTGCCAGTGTCAAGTGTATTAGTTTGATTGTCGCTTAGCAACGTAAACAAACGAAATTTGGAAAGAAACGATGACTTTTCTTTCAAAATTCTCCTGGAAAGTCTTTGACTAAATTACCAACCAACATTACCCCTCCATTTCAATTACTTACACTTGTGCTAAGTAAACAAGTTAAATTGAATAAACTGCCACCAAATTTACGCAATAAAACTTAAAATAACACGAGAAAAATAATTAAAATGGGAAGACCCATGTCGTTTTGACAAGATAGCCAAAGACAATCCCGTATGTAAGTTCTTTCCCGCGTTTGTGTTGTGGATAGATGTCACACACAAGCTATGAAAATAGGGTACTAACGAGTGCCGTTCGAACGGTGAAGTGTGGCGTCCACAGACATGGATCCATGTCTGTGGTGGCGTCTATTGATTGTCGCCACAGATAGATTCCTATTTATCTATTCAAACCTAAAGCCGTTCGTACTGGTTACCAATTATGTGATTTTTGGTACATTTTCGATTTCTTTTTTAGACAGTTAAATGCGATTGGAGTTTATTCTTGTAAGACAAAAGTCATATGATTGTGGTGGTAAGGTGGCTCAGTGTTTTGTATTTTAAGTAGATACCTACATTGAATGCAGCAAAGCAACTCATCCGCTTTGCCCGGCGCTTGCTCGCATTGCGCACTCGTCGTTTGACATAACCTGAGTACCTATTGAACAGTCGTAATTTTGTAGTAGTCGAGCAATTAGCGATGTGTTATGGAATCGCCCGCCTGACCTTATAAATGCAAGCTCTAGCAGTTAATCCTTGCTAATCCATGTCAATCAAAAGAAACAAAGTTGGTTTCAAGAGGTTTAAAAGTTGCTCTCTACGCAGTAGCTGACTCTACGGTGACTGCCTCTATAGTCTTGTTTTATTTGAAGAAGATAATATACCTAGATAGATTTGTTAAACACAGACAAACGAAGAATAAAGTCGAACGCTTATCCGTTCGCACACATTGATAAAGTTTTAGCGCGTTTGAATGGCAATGGCTGACATTATCGTAAAAGTCGAAACTTTGTGTTGAAATAGCTCCGGCGAAACATAAGGGGTTCACATACAATTGCTAAAGTTTCTAATATACTAGGATATACGCCTCTATTGTTCCTATAATATCTCATAAAAATGTCGTATGGCATAAAGTGTCTCATCGGAAGTTTCTATAGGGCAAGTTGGGCGTTTGCGCGCAAAATATACGGGTGGTGCACACTTGCTTGCGCTAATAAAATAAGGAACAAAATTTTTAATCCTACAAGTGAAGCCGGTGTCGGCACTGTGGGTCTTCCGGGTTACTGTTACATCGGGATTAGGAGTCATTACACATTCAAAAAACTACGTTAGATCTTTTATCTTTTTAATATTAAGTTTTTTTTTGTTTTACTCGTAAGTGAAACGCCTTGGGGCTTTTTCCACATTGAGTTTTACTTTTATAATAAAGAAAGAAAGAAAGAAAATACTTTTATTTAGGACGAACATACACTGCAAAAACATAGGTACATCATATAAAATAAAGTAGGCATCATAGTACATAGGTATGTGCACGATTGTACCCATTGAGAAATAAAAAATTAAAATAAATGAGGAGAGTAGTCGAACAGAAAGTCACTTTTTATGCAAATTTTACTGAAATTAAAAAAAACCGTGTCTATTTTATATTATTATATTTTTGTTAGAAAACAAATGTTTAATATTTTTATTTTGAACCATTTTGTGGCGGACAGATTAATAAATATTAATACAAAAATACTCAAACTCAGCATTTGCTGGAACGCAGAGCAACCCAGCGCTGGTCTTCCGTTGAAGCCTGTATAAAGAAAGCACGGACGTCAGTTACATAAATACAGTACCTAATTAAAATAAAGTATACTTAAACATAAAAAGTAGATAGTACAATTAAAAGTATTCATAAATATCAGTAGTAAAAATATACAAGTAAATGATGTGTACTATAATATGAGATAAATAATAAGGCATAAAAGTAAATAAATTAGATTCAGGGGCGGACTAGCGTCTTCCCGTCCGTTCGAATTAAATCGACAAACGTGAGCGCCGCGATAAAACAAAATACCTGCATTTATACGTTACGGGCAATAAGGATATCATCTATACTAATATTATAAAGAGAGAAGATTTGTATGTTTGTATTTTTGTATTTTTGTTTGTTACGAATAAACTCAAAAACTACTGGTTCGATTCCAAAAATTCTTTCACCTTTCGAATGCTACATTATCCCTGAGTAACATAGGCTATATTTTATTTTATTAAATAATAGGGATCCCTACTGAAACCTCAATAATGTAACCCAAGGTGTAAAAAAAATTGCCATAAAATGTCTTTCAGCGCATGCGCTGCGGAAGCTATTGATGATAGAACAAAAAAATGTTCTACAATATTAAAGAACATATTGATATCTACAAAAAAGTCAGCAATACCATACGTCCAACTATTGTAGTTATGTAACTATAACTACTTTTTCACATTTTAAAAATTGATAGAAATGCCGACCAAAATCAGACCATGTATTCCATACCTTTATATTAATCCTTATCCAAATAAATTCATATTCAAAATTCCAAATTTATTCATTTCATATTCAAGACTGTTTCAATACCTGTAGATAACTGTTTGAATTATTGAAATCAGACATTCCATTCAAAAGTTATGACGAATTATAAAAATGTCAATCAAAACACTAAAAAAGGCCGAGCGCATAACAAATCGATAACTACGCTCACTATTGCAGCGAAGGAGAAGGAAAGAATGATAACAACAGAATCAAAGTCCCTGGCACCTACTTACAATTTTGCTTGTAGTACCTAAGTTTATCGGTCAGTCAGTCACGCAATGATTTTGTATTCTTCGATATTTTTGTTGTTTGTAATTTGTATGTTTGGAGCCAAGGTATCTGATTCGTAGCAATTATTATGAGCATAGCGAACCTAACTCCTTCTTTATGCTTTAATCTGACAGGAAAAGCGCTAAGTTGGCAGCCACTGCACGGCACGCGTTGGTTGTTAGACATAGCTACAAGTTAGCTGTATAGGCTGGGTGGAGCAAAATACTAATAATATTAGTAGGGGTCTATTATTTTGCCCCATCCTGTATATAGGTAATGTATTGTCTGTATACTCGTAATATGTCTGCTAAAAGTTAAATGGGAGCTACGAAAGCTTTTTAAAATTTTAAGATTTCGATTATATTTTGTTTAGAGGTAAATAAAATATTTAAATTCCAAATATTAGCATGAGCAATATTTTGTGCAGCATTTCACGAGAGGCGCCATTATGTGTGACGTATCACAAACTCTACCCCATAATTATGTGGGATACGCGACACTCAAATGGATTATGTGAAATTAAGCTCCAGAGTAGTAACTAAGTGAGCGTAATTTACGCCAAGACCGACACCGCAATGCTTGTGTAACATTAGAGCTCAAATTAATATTCTTCAGCGATTATCTTTGTAGAGAGTATCAAAATAATACAAGTTCCTTGAAACTCAAAGATTTATAACATTATTTGTTCATATCTTCTTCTTCTTCTTCGTTACACTCTTGACAGAGCGGTCGTGGTCGTCACTTCAGGGGAGCTGTGGCTCGCTTCACAATTCGACGCCACTCATCTCGAATCGCAGCTTTCCTGGTACATTCATGCAGCGGGCCACTTAATGCAGTCTTTATCTGGTCTGTCCCTCTCAGAGCTGATCTGCCTCGCGCTCGTGTGCCCTCTACTTTTCCCTGCACTACGAGGCGTTCATGTCTTTCCTACCAGTTATACAGAAAAGGTACCGCTTTTAGATATTAATTTTAGTAGATTTTAGTAGCTGCTTGTAGGTACCGGGTGGTCCAAGACATCCAAGAGAAAAAATAAATTCCTTAAATGTATATCCGAAAATACCACATGTACGAGTATGTTCCCAATTTCTAGTACTTTTTGAGTAATGATTTTTTAATGTTTTTTTGAGATTATTGATCTTAACGTGACTTGAAAATGTTTGGGGATTTTTTTCACGATCTTTTTTGTATTTTATTGTAAAGTCATGCCTAAAATAATACATAGTAAGTAGCACAAAAGTACTAAAGTTTTGATCTAAAGTGACGACGTTGTTTGAGAGAGTCAAAGTTGAATTTTAGCATGAAATTAAAAATTTAAATTATCCATGGTTTCTGGGTGATCTTAAAAACTTTCAGGGACTCTAAGCTTTCATAATATCACAAAAACTGTGTTGCTCAATGGGCGCTGAAATCGGTCTTCAATGGTTAGGATTCCCAATATTAGTCATTTGATCCCAGTAGGTATCCTTATGATTATTGCCTATTTTGTCATTCGTAAGGATGATGATCATCATCATCATATCAGCCGACAAAACTTAGTTTTGTTAAGATTTTTATTCATTATAAACGATTTTTAAAAAGGACCTAAGCACTTTAAGAAAATATATGTACTTGCTCTACTTTTTTATATAAGTAAGTAGGTATGTTCTTCAGTTCTTTATTTTGTGAAAACAAAATTTATCGATAAAAATAATGCTTTGACAAAAATATGTTTGAAACCTTAAAAGTCACTAGAAGCATTTTATTTATTTATTTAAAAAAAAAACAGTTTTTCGTTGCGATGCGCAAAGACAATTTAGTTAGAGAAAGCTCCATTGCGCATTGAAGCATTGGCTAACTTTACGAAAACTGTAAGTAGATCAAAATAAAAATATTTTTTTAATTTCGGAGCACGCGGCCATACCATTCTCGATAAACGTAGTTTTTTACCTAGTTACCTAGTGCAAGTCGAGGAGCTAATCTGAAAGAGGGCTCCTGTTTTTCAGACAAAGAGACAGAAATTCCTGACATTTAAATTCAAATCGAGCACGGTAAATATTTATTTAAATCATTCATGTTTGCAAATACTTGACTTGAAATACTGAACTTTATTAAATGGAAGTAAAGTCTAATGTCGACTATAAAAAAATCTTTGTCAGTACGTCTTACCTACACAATCGCGAGATTACTAACAGTCGTCTCGTGTCGTTACGATGCTCGTTTAGATAGGGCGCATGAAGAATTGCACACCACGAAGTTGCTGCCAAGTCTGTTACAAAGGTAAGGTTTTTATCTTAATATTATGTATAAAAAATAACCGTACTCAGAAGCTTTGTATGTAATAAATAGGTACTAGGGTAATGCGCCGCGACTTGGTAAGCCGTATGCGCCGAAATTTTTTGGACCTTTTAAATGGCGTTTTATCTGTGGACCAATTGTATACAACGTGTTATACTTGTTTGTTAAATCACTTATTTTTGTCATTTACTCGGTAACGCGGTCGCAGGCGGTGCTTATAAAGTAGAATTTCTAATACGAGTAGCTTCGAAACGTCAGCATTAATGCCTGAATTGTGAGAATGAATAAATCAGTAAAAAAAATAAACATGCTTAATAAATAAATAATAGTTTGAATGACCTAGTTATAAATAAATATATATAGATCAGTTACCTAAGTACCTTACTACGTAATACTGAAAAAATCCTTTGGTATACTAAAGGATACTAAAGGATGTTTTGCAGCATTTTTAAAAGTGAGTGCTTACCTGTTCAACTCACAATTTTTATACCCGATAATTATTTTACCCGTTCAAGCGTAGTTGGTAACATAAAATGGTAAACAATATCATCATTTACATGATAATAATCACTGAAAAAACGGTTTTAATGATAATTGTATTATCAATTTTATAGTCAATTGTACATAATATGCTTCAACAAAAGTTCACAAACGATTCAAGCCGGTTTTTCGTAACCCCAAAGTGCACCCTTTATTCAAAATCATGTAGTTATTGTAAACAGCGAAGATTTCTCTGAGTCGTGTTTGATTCCGGATCCATTCTAGTCTTCCAGCTAACATTTCAAACGAACGTAGTAAGCTTCAGTCAAGCTTTATACTCATGATGGTATCAAACGGCTTGACCGTAAGCCTTTTGAGGCTTTGGGCTATCAAACAAAACGCAACACCTATACCAAGTCAGCTGTGAGCGTGCTGACAAACCAACATGCTTGCTTGATTATTTTATTTGAGACTAACACGGAACACTGGAACACAACCGGAACGCACTGGAACTTTGACCATGTTGACGAAAATCAGCAAGCAAAAGCTTGACATTTTTGGACAAGTTTTAAGTATATTACCGCTACTTTATCGAGAAGTTCAATTTCAGGAACTTGCTTTCTTAATGCACCCCTACATATTAAAAGTTACACACCCTGGTATATTTTAAGTCTCTAGGACTTACGACAAAATACAAAAATATACGAGTATATTGAAGTTTTTACAAGTTTACAAGACAATCCGTTATGTTTGTTTTCTTTATATTTTGTATTTTGTATGTATGTTTCTAAATTTCTTTATTTCGTACCTCGTATATTCCAAACGGCTGGATGGATTTTGGCAACTATGGTATCGTTATATTCGACTTAACCCTTAATATTTTTAGGTTCCAGGGACTCCGTGCAAAGATTACATTAGCCTAAAAACTTAAATATCATGGTTATATTTTTGCGCGTCCCAGTACCTTACTGGAATAGTATGCCGGACGCGAGGTGAAAAGATCGTGCGCCTTCAATTATGCATTAGTGAGTTTAGACTCCACGGTGGTATTTGTGTGACAAAAAATTACTATGTTATTTTGCTGATCTGTCGAATTTTCAGTGTTTCTTTGTGTTTTAGAGTCCAAATAGACGCCTATCAATGAACTTTAACAAAATGCTTAGTCTGACTGATTCAGAGACGATGATGATCCGGTATGAACCCAAGTGTCCCGGTATTTATTTAAAAAATATAACATTTATATGCTTGACTTGCTTTTGACCAGGGTTTTGTAATACCTACCTACTATAAGTAGGATTATGATTGGCAATACGTTGCATTTTTGTACAAACCTGCTAAAGCTCAAAAAAAACTGGTAACAATAATAATTTAGAACTTTCTTTGCGATTTTTTTCGATGCAGCCAAATGTAAGTAATCGTGTCCAATATCAACTGATCAGTCAGAAATAGTTTAATACCATATATTTTTTTCAGAATTTAAATTTAAATGCCGTTTCGGAGCTATTTTGAAAATTATATCATATATGAAATTCGCCGTTGATCAAAAAATGCCTTCTTCTTTCTTTTCTATGAGTGCTGCCAGTCAATCTCTAGTATTTATTAGATTAATAAAGTTAATTTTGCTCCGGTAATGAATATTAATGTTCTCGCTTAAGTCATAAAATAAACTTTATCTAAACAACGCGTCGTCGGTCGTTCCTCTGCCACCTCGTCCCCAGTGATAATTCACAAGAATAACTCCGTAAAGAATTACTCGGTCCGTTTTCAATTACCTATTATAAATAACCGAAATTCGTGTTTTACACTTCCCAACTTCAATATCATGAATAATTTACGCGGCAACGTTAATAACAACACGATTTTGTTGTATTTAACATTGTTTTGCGAAACTTGCCCCATCTGTGCCCTTCGTGTTGAATCCATTAATATTTACAGGCTTAAAATTTGATATTATATATTATATGACTGCGCAATTTAAACACAGTAATTTAATTTTTTTTTTGTAAAACTTAGTACTAAAACTAATAGTAATAAATATAAAGACGATACTAAGTTGTAAATGGCAACAGAGGGATCCGATGATACCCTTCTATATTACCCTTCTATAATATGCAAAGCCGGGGCAGGTCACTAGTTCTTCATATGGACTTGTATGGATGCGCTCGCTAGCTACATCATCTCCGTAGCGTCACCCGGATCGCCTCGGTCGTCATAACGTAAACTGTCTACGTGCGGTGAGGTTGACTGGATGACTACGCGACGTTTACAAAAATGTAAAAGTAAAAGTAAAAAGTATATTTATTCAATCACACCACAAGGATCATTTTGAAACGTCTTAAAGCTAAGGTGAATTTACGCCAGTTCCACCCGCCCCAGCCTAGAAGAATCTGGCAACAAACTTGGCTGGGTTCTAAGCTTTTTTTTGATGATCCTCTTCATCATAAAGCTTCAGTGTGGTGCCAGTAGGTATGTAAAAAAAAGAAATAAAAATAAAATGACAACGCGGCCTCCACCTGTGGGACACCTGTCGACAACGAGTGAACGCAGAGCGACACGGGGCGATGCTGGTCGGGTGTTGGGTTGGATTATTCCCATCTGTCACCTTTCAAAAAATTAAAAGTGCGATCTGTCACCTCTAGGGGACAAAACTAGGTGACAGATGGGAATAACCCGTTGGGTTGATCTAATGTGCCGTGACTTCCCGACTGAGTTCGAAAATTTTTGAGAATAAGTAAAAATAAAATTTTTTGAAATCAAGATTTAAAACTTCCACAACCATTTAGCACCATTTTAATAGTAACCTACTGAGAATTTGTCTTCGTATCAAAGTTTGAGGGTTGGTGTATAAATGTTATCTTGAATGCTGTTAACTGTTTACTGTTCGCAGGGTATTCAATAATTCAGAAGGACAGCCAAATCACAAACACACTCAAAGCTAGGTATTGTAGGCACTCATGAACTTAGAGCATTTATGACCCGGCGCCGTCGCTAGCTACCTCACTCTGATTTATAAACGTATATATATAAGCAGGAAGGTACCTACCTAGTTAGGTACTCAAAAAAGGCACTTTGTAAAAAGTCAAAAATTGAATGTTCTACTTATTACATTCACTATTCACGAAACAAGCTGCTAATTGAAGCGACGTCAGAGATAAGTGGTTATGTTTTTTTTCAATATCGTCATTCAAAGTTGCTTTGATAATAAGACATTCCACGTTAGGTTTTTTGTCTTCCTCATTTTAGAAACACAAGCGACCATAAAATCGCCTCAGTAATATTAATTTATTTAGTTTAACCACAATACTATTAACCTAAGCATACTCAAATGTATACACAACAAAAGACTTAAATTGTTTGCATTATTAGGTACGATACGCTCAAATGATTTTCTTGTTTCTTCCTTGTTAGAGATCAAAGTGCTGTATTCTAAACTAGTTTCGAATGAAGGCGGGAACAGTAATGAGTGTAAACACGCGCTAATCTAGTTCGTTCCCGTTACGTTTGTTCAACAAATATACTGCAGCTCAGTATTTATCCAGACAATAGCTAAGTACAATAATTGTGGCTGAAGTGGACGTGCCTTGTTGGCACAGGCAGCTCGCTCTCTAAGCCTTTCCGATGTGTGACTAATGTTTGTTTATGCTAATGAGATGGTAATGACGCTCGCCGCGCGCTGCCCGAGTTAGCTCTACTTACCTCGAACTGGATCATTGGCCGTTGCCTTGCTGCTTAGCCTTTGTTGGTCATTTGAGCACTGTATCATGGAGTGGTTTACCAAGACGGCTTACACAAGCTTTCTGAATAAACAATACGCTTCACTCGAAGCGTGATGGTTGGTGTAAGGCCAGTGTTTGTGCTTTGAATTGTGAAACTGAACGAGCGAACAAAGCGTGTCTGGCAAAATTTGCTTCTTCTATCAGTTTGTTGGTTTGTCTGGTCCTCTACAGGTCGTATTTTACAACCGAACTGGACGAAATTTACAGGTTTTACGGCTTTATAAGATTTTTGTCGTCAGAGATTTATGATTGCAGGGGTACTTCCTCCAAGTAGGAGCAAGAAGGGGGCCACTGGATCTACGCCTTATGATATTCGATTTGAATGGTTAATTTTTTATATGAAAGGTTTGCAAAACTATTAATAGCGGAAAGAACCATAGCGTATGTCTAGCTAAACTTTTGTCTATAGCGCTGCATCAGTTATTTGGCAGCCGTCAAAGCCGCGTCTCGTAGCGTAGCGTCGCGTAAACACCTTAGGTATAGCTTTGACCATATTACTTCCATGGCTTTGAAACAACGTGCGTCTTATAGAGGCGCTGCAGTGACGGTGACGTTGTCTGTTCGGAAGGTTTGCCAGTTTACGGAACTTCCTCTAACATAACACTTGATTTCAACAACGAGAAATAGCTGTTAGATCTACTTATTTTCGTTTATCTATGCATGGCTCTTACGCGACACTTCACGTCTCTGGCGTGACACCTAGGCATTGATTCCAACAATGTACTCAACGGTTGACGTACTAAGTGGTTTCAGCTGTAGTTTAATTTCAAACGCGGTTCGTTTTTTGCTCAATAACTTATTCCACTTAATGAAGAGTTAGTCGCAACCGAAACGCAGTTAAATTGCAACCGAGTCGTTTTATAGTATTTGCCCATATTTTTTAGAAAGTTAATTTGCGTTTCGCTTATGTCTAAAGTTTGCAACTTGGTTCTAAAAAGTTTTAACTGATCAGTAAAAGTTCAGCCAAAACGTATGTGTTTAGGCAAAACTGAGAACTGAACAGCAGACAATCTAATCGAAATATCATTAGATAAAACTGTATAGTTAAAACTGTTACTTAGTTAAAACTGTTAGTTTGAATAACATTGAACGTACTTTTTATCATGGGAAAAAAGTAAGTAGCTTTAAGATTAGTAGAATTCTCTGTGATAGAGCTCGTCTGGGGAAGGACTACCACCATACCTATTTCTGCCGCCAATTAGTAATGCTCGCATTGCTGTGTTCCGGTGTGAAGGGTATGGTTTCCGGTGAAATTACTGGCACATGAGGCTTTCGATCTTAGCCTCAAGGTGGCAACCCGCGAGTGATACCTCTGGTATGGCAAGCGTCCATAAGCTGCGGTAACCGCTTACCATCTTGTGGGCCGTACGCTTGGTTGCCACTTCAGTTGTATAAACAAAAAAAAAAGCTACTTACAATTCCCGAGTTCCACGCGAACAATACCCAGAACACCCGGAACAAATATTTGCAGATTGTACAAACATGTGACCCACCACCTAAGACGGGAATCGAATCTGCATCCCCTCCTGTGTTGCGGGCGGACCTTCGCCCGCCGCCGTGCCACATTGATCGTCAAATAGAGGAATTTATAAGTGTATTTTATAAAAAGGTAAAAAAAAAAGGAAACACTTTTTACCTATCCAATTCTACACTTCCAGGCTCCTTAATTATTAACATAACATACTGTTTGTAGTACTAACATTTCATTGTTCTAATGATAGGATCGAATGACAAAACAACCATACACTTCTCCAAATATTAAGTACCTAAACCTAAGACTAAAATTAAAAGTCTAGGTCCTAACTAACATTCAGTAATATTATCGTTTTTAACTCAAACAATATGTACTTAGTTCAATTTGATCCCAAAAAAATCCTAACTTAAAATGAAAATTAAGTACCTGTTAAAAATTTGCACACTTCGTATCTTGAATACGGTGTAATACCACGTGATATCGGTGCACCTACTTTGATAATAAAATTTCAATAGTCGCTATTTCATATTCTTTTATTGCCACTTAAGACAATTAAGTAATAAGTGAAGGTGGATAAGTAAGTAATTAAATACAAAAAAGTTAAGTTTTGTCCTTGCACTCGCCGGCCACTGCCGGCACGCTTCGCTCGGCTCGTGCGCAGGCTCGTGCGCAAACCAACGCTCGATGCTTCGCTCTCCGCTACCTAGGTATTTGCAATTTCTTGTTGGCATTACTTGATATTTGTTAGAGGCAGTTAAATAATGTAAAATTGGTAAGTAAAAAATTACAAAATAATTAGGCTTAATAAAAATTAGGAAGAAGAGCCGTTAATCGTTATGTCAATCAACAGAACCCCACCCCACCCAGTACACCTAATTAAGACTGATTCATACCAGCTAACAACCGATGAAATAACAAGAAAGGTGCGCATAACAATAATTCTTCAAGAATAATGAAATTCATAGCGGCTGCGTTCGGAGGCACGAATGGCGCGGGCACGTGCACTGACGTACGGTCCAATTTTAGCACACAATTTACCTGCAGATGCAACAAACACAAAGAGGCTATATTTTCCCCTGTGGCTCGGATTCAGAGGCAGTACGGGTCGGATTACGGCGCGGCGGCCATCTGCCGACGCGACAACCAAGGCGAACAATCACCCTAACGAGCCAAGTCGCGAGCGCGATACCGGATTAAAGCCTAATGCTTTCGAACAATGGCGTTGATGTCCTTTATTAGTTACACTTTAGACGCTAACAGATCACTCCGTGTCACGTCAAAGGCACTCCTTGTTTGGACTAATCCTAAGTGGATTATTCGGGTCACAGTGAGCCAATGAGATACGTGAATAGATAGCTGATCACATGTTTATTTAATTGGATTAGTACTTCGATGGTGGACTTACATAGACCATCTTAAAAAATGTTAATTTATTTATTAAGAATAGATTTAATTTTCTTATTATGATTTCATAAAGAAAATAAACTATGAGATGTAATGGATAATAAAAGGTATTCATTGGTGCGTAAAATGATAGCAGAAAAAACGAAAACCGTAGGTATTATGATTAACAATATATTTTTTTTTGTTGAGCTATCTATAGGTTTTTTTTTTATACAACTGAAGTGGCAACCAAGCGTACGGCCCACAAGATGGTAAGCGGTTACCGCAGCCTATGGACGCTTGCAATACCAGAGGTATCACTCGCGGGTTGCCACCTTGAGGCTAAGATCGAAAGCCTCATGTGCCAGTAATTTCACCGGAAACCATACCCTTCACACCGGAATACAGCAATGCGAGCATTACTGCTTGGCGGCAGGTCGTTTGTAACGGTCTTTAGATGGCTCAACTATTTCATATGTATTGTGTATATTTTGTAATGTAATGTAATTATGTACATATTTTATTTTGTTTAATAAATCGAAAAGTAATTTGCATTGAAAATAATCATGGGAACAGTGGAACGTGACGTCTATCAGCTGATATGATGATGGTGATCTGTGTCCTGATTGACTGATAACCACACACAGTCTAAACCGCTGGTTGTAGACTAGAATATTTTAGGGTGGACCGTCTTGGCGGATTCAAATCGTATTCCTGGTACTTACAAACTTGACATTAAACTTGATAAAAGTCGGCAATAAAATATTTTCAAAACTATCCCAGGGTGTTATAGTTTGTATGCAAGTAATAAATGTGCTTAATTTTTTTTTACCCCTAACTCCAGGTGTATGTAGTGTTTGTATGGGAACTTGGTTACACGTCGTACGATTTATTAGAAACTTCACGGAAAAAAAATAAAAGTATGTAGGTCTAGGTACTAAGTTAGTGGTACCAGTGGGAAATGGGGTACCAGTGGGCAAAAGGTACCAGTGGAAAAATGGTACCAGTGGAAATGATGTTTGTGGTAAAATTATACAATGAGGGCTTTTCGGCTCAAGTTATAAAAAAAAAAAGATTCTATTAGATGGCGGTAGCTCAACTGGCGAGCCCAAGAGAATGTAAGCACCACGTTTGGCGAGCTATGGTGAATGTGTAGGGAATTCAAAATTGGTTGCTCCTGCTGTCACTGTTTGTCATACCTCTGGCTGGTGTCAAAGTCATAGTACGTACTACGTAGTACATTAACTTTGGTCGTACTGAAGTTAAATTATTTTGCCTCAAGCAGGACTCATGTCTTGCTTGAGTTCATACTCACAACCTTCCGCTTGACACGAGACAAAACAATAACGAAGTTACCAACTTTTTTCTTGTTTTGATAACCTTTCCCAGTATGGCAGTAGGGCAGATAGCGCCATCTGTCAAAGCAATCGGAACTACTTTTTTTTAAATCTCGAATCGAAAACCCTCATTGGAAAAATGGTAGATAGAAGAGGTAAAATGGCACCATTAAGAAAATGGCACCAGCGGGAAAATGACACCTGTGAGAAAATGGTACCAGTAGAAAAACAGGTACCAGTGGGAAAATTATACAGTCAGTCAGCCAGTTAGCCATTAGCCATTATTATAATTTTTTATTATTTAGAAAAAAAACTCTAAAGTACTTACTTATTGTGTACGAAGTCGTGGGCAACAGCTAGTATGAAATAAATTTGCTCTTGTTATACCTACAAATATTATAAATGCAAAAGTCTGTGTATGTGTGTGTGTATGTTTGTTACCACGTATCTTGTGACGACTAGGTCGACATACTAGGTCTGTTTAAATTCTGTAGAGTACTGCCTGTGCAGGAAAAGATAAAATTACAACTGTTGATCGAACAATATGATAATAAAGAAATAAAAGTACCAGTATCACATAAAACAAACACTAGAAAAGTAACGCATCAAAAACTTAAAATCCCCAAAACGAATAATTTTTACGGAAGACGTACGACAGCTTACCTAATTCCGACTTTAATTAATGAAGTACCTTAAAAAACTATACAGGCAATAAACTCAAAAAATAATAATTACAAATATAAAAAAACACTTCATAGGTTCACTTTGTTAAATCATAGGTACCTACTCATATATTATATATAATCACTTTTGTTATGCATAGCCCAGCCATATTTAGCCCAGCCATAGCCCAGCCATATTTTAAACACACAACTTATCTTTATCGATCGTAATTTAATTTATTTGACAAGCGAACATTCTGTATGCAATAAGTGCAATGCGCTGCGCACGCGCTTTTGTTCGAACAGAGTGAGAATGAACGAAGTAAACAAGTTCAAGTTGAAGTAATCATAAATGTAAATACCCTACATAGGTGTTCATTGTGTTTATACCAGGTAATTTTTATATTTTTTAAACAGTTTTAATTTCCTTGGTTGGTTTATAGCTTTGAATATATGTAATTTGTCTGTGTGCAATGTATCAGTGTGTCTTATTTTTTCTATTATTATACTATATCTACCTATGTAAAAGAACTTCCGGGGTAAAATGTGTTTGTATGTACCTACCTGATTAATAATTTATAAACAAATTGGACATTTATAAATTATTGGTTTTTATTTTTATTTCTTGTCATTGTATAATTCATCTGTCATTTTATAATTCATTTGACATTTTATTTAAATCAGGTAATGGGTTGGAAATTAGAAAAATAAACATGTAAATATAATATTTGTATCCCCAGATTATGGGGAGTGTGAGCCACTTTTGTTTGAATATAAGAACTATAATAATATATGTACCACATTCAAACAAATAAATGAATTTTGAATTTTGAATACCAACTATTTTTATCCCGAAATAATAAAAATTTATAGTTCCTGTGGGATAGCATAAAAACTAAAAAAACCACAGGTGAAACCGCGGGGCACAACTAGCATGTAATAAACAATACAAAAACAAATAAAAGAAGACGTCTTCCAATTTGATCTAAAAACAATAATAAATAAGGATATGAGAGAATTCGTCTCAAGACTAGAAAGAGGCTTTATTAACGCGGCATAATCTTGGAAAAGATTGGCCACTTACTTCGGCCGCGAAGCTATTCATTGAATTCTTCTCCATTCATAGGATGGCAGTCGTAATCAGACCTAAATCTCCAACCTACCGTATTAACTTACCAGAAAGCTTTACGTGAATTAGGTACTATTATATTTTTTACTATATTATATTCGTAACTACAGTGTATGTAAAACCAGCCCATCAGGATCGAACAGTAAACAGTAGGTACCTACAGTAAACAGAAGCTAGATTTTAGCAAAATATAGGTAATGGTTAAAATTGAAAACCATTCATATAGCAGCAAAAGCACTGACATCGGCTACTTGTTACCACATTCGTCGCCATCGGAGCTGACGCAGGGTGGCTGGTGGGTGAGGCAACGGAAAACTAAGCGATCTGCCAAATCTACGTGACCTTAATGTATATCAATCCAGGCGTGATTTATACACGAGGGATCTGTAAAATATGATATAAAATAAACATTGACAACCAAACGATGAAATACGACGTACCGTTGTGATTTAAGGACGCGTTTCACGAGATTTTATGGCGCTATAAAATCAGTTCGCGGGTGTGTCCCGCTCGCCGGGGCGGCGCGGCGCGAGCGGTGCGGGGCCGTGGCGCGGTCAGAGGCACGTACTGCACAGATTTGACAAAACAGACGACGGACATTTATTTGTCCACTAGACTTTTTGCTAGTTTTATGGAGTAGTGCCAGGTTTATGGTCCACAGGCGGCTAACGTTGAGTTTGACGCTGTAAAATAGGGTCTGTTTGATTTGTCTCTCGAGTTGATAAATGGAACTGGGAAATGTGTTGTTAAAAAGTAAAACAAAAAAATTACACTACGCAGAAGCTTCTACTACCACAACTTTTTGGCATTGTACTATACATTTATGGGATACCTTACAAAACAAATTTAAGAAGATAAACTAATAAGTAATCCTGTTTTTTATATATTTTTATGTAACAACAAGTCAACACTCACTTCACTACAGACAAAACAGAATTGAGATAAATAGAGAAAAGCTGGCAACGTTACCTCGTTGGATGGCTACCTAAATTGATTTTTCGTCTGAGGTAAGCACCAGCCCTTTGTTCATTGGTCTCATCCACCAGTCTTTTGGACAACTTTTTGAATAGAAGCTGAAGCAGATACTGCCGCACCTAATGTTTTTACCATAAAACGCAGAAAGGTAATACATGTGGAATTTAATTAATGTTGGTAAAGGCTGAGGTGAAAGGCTCTAGTAGCCTAGGACAAGCTTGTAAATCACACTAATATAGGTATGACGGTGAAACTAACTCCCAGTGGTGGCAACAAATAAAGGCTCATTGCGAAGTGAGTCATAAAGTTCATTGTCTCAAAACTACTGTCGCATTATAAAACTGTACTAATGGTTTATTGTTTAGTGTGCACCAAGTAAGACGGGAAACAGTCGGGAGTCGGGACACTTTCAATTACTTGCATTGCATTGTTTGACGTGGCGCCACCGGTGCGGTGGCATGCATAACCTCATTAGCAAGATCACAAGAAACAATTTTAGAAGAATTCGTCTGTCAGATGTTGATTCAGTTGACGATTTTTTTCTTTATTTACATTCCTCCTATCATTTGTAACGCTAAAATGAAATGAAATACGTTGATACTCGTCGTAAGTACAATATAACACAAAAACTTCCCCCAAAATTGTTTTTATCAGTTTCAAATGTTCCGACCAAACATTCTAAAAAAAAAAACATAACTCGATAAATACAATAAATCGGGGAACATACATATTGATAAGCAAAAACCTTTTTTTACAAACAATTTTTTTCAACTGTATTTTTTTTTTTAATGCAAAAGTATTTTTTTTTAACTCCTAACCTGACTTTTCGATAACTCTCATGGTTTCAGATTTCTCCTCAGCGGCCCTGAAAATAAAATTACCTGTATATTTACACAAGGCCGGGCAACGCTGATTTTCGGTCTGAAGAACTCGGTATTATAAACTAATATAATAATAATAAATGATAACCGTAGATATATTCCAAAAATACTTCCATAAACACGCTGAGTACAAAGGATCGGTTGATACACCCAGGCATCGATTTTTTATAAGTATTTTGCTATTAACCAATATTAATTACGTTGACGAAATTTTAGAACACTTAACTAAAATAAAAAATAAATTGAGGGCGATACCTTTCAATATATTTTCTACCAGAAATTAATTTTACAGGTAATTTTATGGTTTCACCTCTCGTAGGTTTTCAAACCCTTTCATAGGACGCTGTTGGTTGACTAACTGAGCTTGAAATAACAAACATTTTTAACAAAGTTTTAAGGTTTCAACCTGAGACAATGTTTTGTCACTAAACTTTAGGTATTTGGAAAAATATATCTAAAAATTTTCTTCGTTGTCCACGTTCATCTGAATTTTAAAAAGGTCCGTAAACATTATTTGTAGTTAAAAATTACGCACCTTCTTAGGTGCGTAATTTTATCATTCGTTACAATCTTACATTGTCAAAACGATCAATTTTTATTATGTTCTGGTTTAATTAACGCCAAGTCTCGGCCTGAATAATGATCGGCTATAAAAATAATGATCTGAAGTAATTGCCCTATCAATGTCCTATCGGCGGACAAAGGTTACCTTATTTTTTCGTGTCATCGACTGTGATAATAGGTACTTATTATGTGAATGAAACTTTTTAAAGCAAACGCAGTTTTTCTTGAGAAATAAATCTATTCGTTGCCTAATGCAGCGCTTTTTAGTCAAATACAAAGATTTCGTCAAATAGCTGGTAACTCTGGACCTGGAGCCGAGCAATCAGTGAGCGGAGCAAACCATGACAAACAATATTTATACTGAGAGCTGATGAGGATGTCGATGAGCGAAGCGATCCACTTAATACTTAGATTGATTTAAATGTCTAGCTTTTTTTTGTGTCTGCAAGTGACGAGTCGGTTAAAATATTCGGATTATGTTAAGTGCTACGCTTGACCATAACAGATGCTGTATCATCCAAAGCTTCAATCTTTAAAGTTCTCCGTAACGCTGCACTACCACTCGTCACCCCGGAAAGCTGAGTTGACTTGCTGGAATTACCCTTCAATATGTTTAAAGGCACTAAAATGCTTGCACACTACTGCTAGGAAGAAGTATATCAAGCACTACGGTAGTACCCAGACAGACCCATAATAAAAAGTTCACCAGTAAGCAGTATATTTACAACTACAAGCTTACTAGCTGTAAGCTTTGAAGCTAGGAAAGCCGCTAGCCAGCTACAAAGACGATATCAACGAGCCTGATGAGTCTTCACTGTAAGCAGGTGTTATTTTTAAATTTACTAGATATCTTCAAATTTAAACATAATTTGTGATTTGGTAGAGCATAGGTACAAGCTAAGATTTATTTATCCCAGTAGATATTGCATACAAACTGCCTATCAGTCACGCAAAGCAGTGGTCAGAAGATATATTCTATAAATTCAAGGAAGAGTTCTATCTAAGTAGTTAGTCTGTTTAGCATTAGGCTGGCTCTATGCCAGTCCTCACTAACTAGGTAGGTACAGTCAGCGTCAAACTGATATGAGCGTCTAGAGTAGTCAAAATGATCTGAAAAACATAAAAGCAATTTGATATACGTAGTTCGAATCATCATACTTATTTGATGTAAGCACCCAAGGTGTTCAAAATATCTTACTACTTATTCATATTTATATGAGCAGTCAAGGTGTTCCAAATTATCTTAGCTTTCAGATCATTTTGATTATTCTACACGTTCATATGAATTTGTGACTGTGTTTTTTTTATTATTATTATATCAGCCATTCATGTACCACTGCTGGGCAAAGGCCTCATCCTATTCTCTCTAGACATCTCGATCCTGGGCTACATTGCGCCAGTCTGTTAGAAATTTGTCTAGTTCATCCCACCATCTTTGTTTTGGTCTTCCGCGTTGCTTTCTCGCTGGGTCTTACTGTGTACTTACTTGAGGAAATATTCCTTAGTAGGTATATTCGGTTGATATTTTATTTTTCACTTAATCCAAAATTAAATGCTATTTCATTCAAGTTTATAAGTGATTTTTTCAAAAGCAGATTTAAATAAATAGCTAATTATTCGCGGACCTTTACACACGCGCTGTCTTGCCCCAAGCTAAGCAAAACATTTACTAAGGGAAACAGCTTACCTATACCTTCTGATATAAAATACAATTTGCTTGGTGATATTATATAACTAGCGCCCCACCCCGGTATATCAGGTTCAAAACGAATCCAGCCAGACTCTAGCCTGAGGCCCAATCAGGCTAGTTTCAATAATTCGCGAAAGTTTTCTTGCTCAATGAATATTAGTGCAAGCCTTAGAAACCTCATACCGGCTGTTCTGCTTACTCAAAAGAAGAATTTCTGTACAACTTTCGCAAATCAATAAGCCCTACACAAGTCCATTTAATTACGGCTCCTGTTTTGGCCGACTAAATGTTTAATACAATTGAATACTAAGCAGGATAACGAGGGGTTATTGACGTGTTTGCATGAAGCATAAATTGATATTTATTATTTTGTAAACTACATTATTTAAGAAATAATGATAACAAAACCAAATTCTCGGGATATGATGTCAATAGTGGACTCATTAAACATAAGTTTAAATTGCATAGTTTTAAGGAATCGTAAGCTCACAAACTTTTGTAAGTATATGGTATAAATTTCAAGTATATATCTTCAGCCGTTTCTAATAAAAAGGTTCTTGACAGACGGACGGACAGACAACAAAGTGATCCTATAAGGGTTTCTTTATTTTCTTTTGAGGTACCCTAAAAATCACCCATGGCACTACTTATATTATATTATATATATTTTTTTATTTATATTGCCGTGTAGTAATTAAAGGGAAACAAACGCTTTTTTTGACTATTCTATCATCAAGCAAACGTAGAGATATGCATAGGATCCTGCATGCATAGGATTCATAGTTGTTGTTCATATCGGACAACCTAAGGTTCTACTCTCCATAATTTATGAGCAGGTAGCAAAACATGGAGCTTATTCGAACAAAATTGTCTTTGCGCATCACAAACGGCTAACTTCACGGAAGCCTAGATCCGCCGTGCGAACTATAAGTCCCTCGATAAAATAATATTTCCAGAATTTATTAAAATATTCATACATCTTTAATAACAGTGGAGTTATTCTACTACGGAACCTGATGGTATCGAACACAAAGGATATTATTATGCAAATAAGCGACTAGGTATCGAACCCACATCAACAGTTCTTATTGGATGCGATTGCATTACAGATAGTACTGTGAAGCGCCTCAGAGTTTCATTATCATTATCGGATTTTGCAGTTTTATCAAAGAAGATGGTGGGTACTGAACTTAATTTACTAATGAGATCAAGGCCAGCAAGTTTATGTGACCCAGCTTGATAGTTGTGTAATTCTTTATTTCTGTACCTATCTCAATTCTATAACCTAATTCTGTCCAACCCAGTGCTGCACGAAATATCATTCTATGCAGGGTTATATTTGGATCATGTAGGTCTACTGAATTCGAAAATTATAGGCAATTCCTGGAATGCTATAATTTCACTCTTCAGTAATCAGGTATGACGACCGATGTGCGCAGCGGGCACAGGTCCGTCTGCATGTTCGCGCGGAGGTTGCATGTCCGATTCTCGCCTCAGGTCAAATGTTTGTACGATCTACAAATATTTGTTCCAGGTGTTCTGGGTATTTTCTATATAAAATAAAAAATATCTATGTATGTATTGTATTCGTTCGTTCGTATGAGTCACTGGTGACAGAGTTTCTAGGCCGCCCGAAGGCCTCTGTCATGGCCTAACAACTTTGAAAAAGCCGGTACCTCCGAAGCACGGGAGCGCTCTGTTTTTGTATTGTATTTTATTAAGTATATATCAGTCATCTAGTACCCATAACACTGCTCTGTTTAACAGCAGCTTACCTTGGGGCTAGATGAAGCTATGTTCAGCATTATTTATTTATTATTTATTTATTATTTATTTATAGTTATCGTAAAATAGAATTTCGCATATCAAAACTAAACTTCTTGCTGAAGTTAAAAACAAACATAAAAATAATTACCCAGAGATTTGCGCATATATTTTAGAGGCCAAGTTCATGGAAGTCAGAATACAATTACTGCTCTTCCTGAAAGAAATATATCTGCAATTGATAGGACTGAACAAGGAAGCTAACAGAGTTGAATGTTTCATTGATTTTTTAGAACTTTTAACTTTATGTTTTCAAGTATATATAAATTTTGATATGCATACGATCTACTTGAAGTCGCATTGCAACAGCATCATGATACAATAATCTTTATCATGGCACAGATAACATTTAAATTTAAAAACATTACCTTTTATTCTTTTGCATTGGTCTCATCCAAAGTGAATTTATAATGACTCGATCGTGTTGAATAGGGACTGTGTCGTATCTTGCCACGGCTGCTTAGATGTCGCTGTGTTTTTAAACTTTTTTATTTACCTAAGTAATATCAGTGTTTCAAACTATCGATGTCCCCAGAAGGATTGTACCAGCAAGCAGCGCTACCTGCAGTTGATATCGAGAACATACTTGTAGGTATAAAAGAACTTCCATCGAGGTAATCTCAGCGTCACTGCAATCGCTGACTGAATATTGATGCCGCGTCTTGCTGTAGCCAATCTATACTCTATGCATAAGTAATGAAGAAAATATGGAACCTAGATTCGAGGGCACGATAAATATTGACGTTGATCGTCGTTTACACGTTCTATTGTCAAATAAATTTGGATTTGGTTAAGGATTTTTGCTGGTGACCTATTTTTAACCGACGAAAAAGGAGGAGCTTGTTAAGTCAACGCGTATAATTTTAGTGTTCTGTTCTATCTTTAAAAAAACCGAAGTCTTGAAGTCCAAGTCTGATATGTAAACTTAAATGCTTTTTTCGACGACCTCGGTGGCACGGTAGGCGAGTACCCGGTATAGAAGCGAGAGCTTCTATCCCCGCTGCGGGGCAAAAACTTAAATGATCTGCTTGATTGTTCTGAGTCTGGGTGTTGTTTCATGGTTCTCGTATATTCTGATAGTACTACCTACGATACAGGAACCTCTTCTTTCTCAATAAACCTGCAACCTCGCCCTATTACGCTGAGCCTCTCGATCGTTATGCAAAAGCATCATAGATACTGACATGACATATACTACTATCTCATAATCTATTTTGATTAGCGCTTTGCGGGTATTTATACTCTTATCAAATAATAGTCAAAAAATATTCACTAACTCGTATAAGCTTTATTTAGCTGACCGGTTAGTGATTCAGTTAAATTAAACTATGTGAATGTTTGCCTTTATAACAACATTTTGCATAAGTACCAACTTATTCGTACATGGTCACTGTATGTAAGTTGAACTTTGCGCAGAGCTTACCTCTATTAGTTGGCTTACCCATTTAAAAGTTTAATTAGACTAGCCCTAAGATAATATTGTACGAACGTATTATGATGTGATTGCGTAAACCCCAAAAAGGTTTTTTATTGAGTTAAACGCAAGGTAACGAAGAGCTTTTCGCCATTTCTATTGTATTGAAATAGGAACCCATGTAGGTTTATAAACCTATGTATAATTTATATATAAATGTGGGTTAGGTACTTTAAAGTTAAAGTGCTTGTTCAAATTGGAGTTCGTACCTGCTCCGGCTCCGTAGGGCTACGAGACGAGAGCAAGCATACCTTGCGCTTGTGCTTGTGTTTTTCTACGGAAAAGGTTACACACATTACAATATTCCTTTTTGAGGTAATAATATACTAGAAAGTGTTTACCATCCGTATAATAAATAAAGGTCTAAAGTAAACGTAACATAATAAAAGACGCAGGTAAAAGTCTCGATTGCTGAAGGTAAACTTAAGTTCTAAGGATGTCATTTCAAATTACCCTTTTACGGAGTCTATATGAAAAGTGAATGTCTGCACATATGACACCATTACTGGAGACGGCCCTCGGTAATGGAAATTTGCATACGCACCTTAAAATTTTATTCATAAGGGGAAAATTGTTTCACATGTTCACCAACCCCGTGCCTACGTCGCGCGTCGCGCCCACATCTAGGGTACCAGCTCAGAGCAAATAGATATTTAGCTGGTTTACCGAAATACTACAATTCTTAGCACAGTCAGTTTTATATGTTTGTATTTGTACTCTTAGTATTGTAATTAATGTTTTGGGGTTTTAATAATTTTAATCATATTTTTGGCAGGCACAGCTCTCGTGATCTCGTGAATGTAGGTAATATTATACTTAAATTTTATTATTATTTATGTAACATTATTTCGATTTATATTTTTTGACTAAATAACAAATTCTTCTTCGTTAGACTCCTGACTGAGCGGTCGTGGTCGTTAGGGGGGAGCTGGGGTTCGCTTCACAATTCGACGCCACTCATCTCGAATCGCAGCTTTCTTGGTACATTCATGCAGTGGGCCACTCAATGCGCAGTCTTTATTTGGTCAGTCCATCTCAGAGATGATCTGCCTCGCGCTCGTGTGCCCTCCACTGGTCGTCGAGGGCACACGAGCGTACGAGGCGTTCAATGGACACCTCCCCACGTCGCCGTCGTGAGATGTGTCCGAAGAAAGTGAGGATGTGAGGATGCGAGACTGCACAATGGATGTAAGTCGCTGCTTGATGTTGAGTTTCTGGATTATGGACTTATTGGTACGGAACTCTATTATCTATGAGATTTTAAGAATTTTTCTCTAGCAACACATTTTGAGAAGGCGTCTATGCTCTTTTTCTCACTCTCCTGAAGAATCCATGTTTCTGCAGCGTAAAGAAATAAAGAAACACTAAAGCACGAACAAATACAATACAAAAATATAAATTAAGGTTTATCTATGCTAGGTGCGTCGTACGTAATACCTAATGATTTTGATTGGTTACGAATAGATTCCAGTTTAATCTAGCCTGCGGCCCACCTGATGGTAAGCGGTTACCATAGCCTAGTTGGTTTCACTTGCACTTTGATTTTTAGAAAAAAATATAGAAATACCCTTCACAGGGGGTTATCTAAAAGGATATGTATACCAAGCCGTTGCCACCGACGTAGATTGTCGATGATGTCTCATGTGGCTGTAATTTCACCGGAAATTATGCCAATCGAACCGGAACACGACAATGCGAGCATTTCTGTTTGGTGGTAGAAATAAGTATCCCACTTGTATACAAAATTAGAAAATCAGCTGTTCTGTCCCGGCTATGGCTGAATCGCGCCTGGAGTTCGCAACGCGTGCCACGCACTCAAGCAAAAAAATCGAATTATTGCCGAGCATTAGACATAGGCGGGTTACTTACGAGCTTAGCTGATTATCGCTTGAAATCTGCAAATACGCAATGGGAACGAAAAAGATTTTTCAAATTTTAATCAGAGGTAGACCAAGCCTTGGTTGGTGAAGGCTCAAAATGGGTCGTCATGGTGCTCTTTGGGGGAGACATATGTCCAGCAGAGAACGTCTATCGGCTGATATGATGATGATGATGATTATTTTATCTTTAAGTATATACATACTAGCTGACCCGCTTGGTTTCACTCGCGTTATTTTTCTTCTAACCGTTAAAACCTTCCCTGGACTCCTACTAACGTTTCAAGATCAAAATCAGCCGAACGCTAACGCACAGCAATTCATTTTTATTTAAGAGAAGAAGATAAACTTATGTATAAGATATTTTATAAGAAGAAGAAGAAAATAATTTCAAAACTTATTTTCTCTAAGGTCACAAGGGTGAGGTAACTCTGAAGAAAGCTTGAGCGTAGGTAATACTAGGTATCTACATAGTTCAACATAAAATTGGCGTAAAATGAATATTACATTTTAGGCGTTTGATAATTATAACATCTTTGTTATACGTACTACGATTACGTATTAATATACGATGATTGTTAGTAGACCGTTTTAGAGCATAGACTTTTTAATTATCGTAGCAAAATATAATATTAACCTAAGAATTCAATTAGTTTAGGGCAAACTTTAACTTAAAAGACAAAACCAAAATTATTTCCAATAGCAATTTGGGAGCGAAAGTGTTTTATCCTCGCTTTGGCCTTTATTACAAAGGTTATTACGACATAATTCATAAATTATTTCAGACAGCGATTACCCTGGCAACAGAGGGGTGCTCGAACGACTCTCGGGTACGAGCACCAAACTACCCAATACTAATATAAAATCAATCACCCTTGATTTGTGGGTAAATACACAAGTATCTACAGTAATGTTACGAAAGAGATTCAAACCTATAATTTAATTGAAAAGTTAAAACATCAATGTTACTGCTTCAATATGTTGTTTCATAATCGCATAACATTTCGGTTTAGATTTCTTCAAATCAATTACAGTCTACTCAAAAATTACAGATTTCTTACAACGATATGAATCATTGGCCTCAGGGTAATGCAACCTGGTAGAGACCAGTGCTCTATCGTTATATGTAGACTTTTTAGAACACTTTTATTTATGCAATATAGTTTATTAGGAATCACCTACATATTTATAGGATAAAACCAGACATAACTTCTAGTGAAAACTGTCCGTTTTAAGTTTTGGCTCTCTCATAGTTACTTGCCTGCCATAGGATCGTATTATGATAGTCATAACTCTACTAGTAGTCCTCCCTGTCATGCCTTTTAAAAAAATCGAGTCAAGTGATAGATAAATAAAGAGTCCGATAAAAATTGGACACCTTTTATTTTCTAGGCTGAAATATTAATTTAAATTCGTTTAAAAACTAAAGCACAAAGTAAGTATTTGTATAAAATATTCAAACGTTCAAGTTACCCACTTTATTAAACTCCTGGTAGCAACTGCGTGCACCAAGAACAAATAACTGATGTAGTTACCATAAAAATATGCGGCGATATTTTAGAAGAGTTGTGTATTCCGCTTCCGAGCCGCATCGCCATACTTTTCACATTACTTATGCATAGAGTACAGATTGAAACGGGTCGTAGTTGCGCCGTCATCGGTATTCAAAGCCACCTCGTCCGGCTTAACCGCAACATGTCTTCCACCCTGCCTGATTGTCTACAAACAAACAATAACAAAAAATGAATTCGCCTCGCCTCGTCTACAAACAATTTCCGTTATAGTTTTAACGATTCTATCGACATTTGCATATTGGTTGATACTCAAAGGCTTTTGTTTCGGATAAGTCACTTTATTTTAAAAACATAGATCTAACTTTTCTAATATTATTTTTGGTCTAGGTAGGATAGGAGTTAGTAAAATAATGATTGATCTTGTTAGTTATTGTATTGTATGAGCACCCACGCATCCAGACACCCAAACAACAAACACAAAAAGGAGTTGCAACCATCACGAAGTCCACCAATATATTTTCGCTAGCCTTTAGCTTTATTATAGGACCATTAAATGTGCGGGCAGTGCACACCTAGTTGCCGGGGTAGGGAAGCCCTCGCAATAAAAAACTTTTTCAGACTTGAGCTGTCTCTATTTATTCCTGTACGCTTCTTCACTATTAGGCTGGTACTGCTTGACTGAATATTCCCGCGCCGCGAGCCTCAATGTGGTAGCTCAAGTAAAGGCTTATTATTATACCTTTATTAAAGAGAAGTTCGAATTATTATGGGTTATACATATATGAGTTGATAAAAACGGAGAATGACTTTTTTACACCCAATTAAAAGTTAGAAAATTATATATTTTGTATTATATAGTATATATATAATATAGGCTATGGCCTAAATGTTCGCGTTCATGGATGAAAATAAGCTTAAAAAAATCTACTTCATTTCAAAAGCTAACAAGTCCTACTTAATTCATGTCAAAATCAAAGACTTCCAAACGAACTAATCAAATCAATGGATCGACCATTATGGCGGCTACTGAATTAGAAAAAAAAAATATGGCGACCATTGTTTTAGTTTAAACTCTAATTAAGTCCAAACTGTTCACGAAGACCTCCGTCAATAATAGTTAAAAGACTAATGCTAATTACTGCTGCTGTAAGGTACCTCTATCTCGAAGGGTACGGAGTACCTTAATACAGGAGGAGTAATACAGGATATTTTATTATTAGTGCATAAATATTCAAGAAATATATTCAACACACTAGTAAATCGATTACGTTTTTTTGGTCAATTATTATATAACATTGTTGGAAATCATTAAATATTCGAGCACGCGCGCCCCGAAGCGGTTACAAGGGGGTTATTGACATGCGCAGGTCATTGACACGCGGGTTATTTACACGCGGTTCATCGACGAGCGGGTCATTGATCTGCACCGGGACCTTAACATAGATTTCGTCGACAATGAATTAAAAAAATTTGCAGAAGCTCACGAGCATAGACTTCATCATCATGTAAACGTCGAGGCAATCTAGCTCCTTGACAACACGAATATGTGAGAAGGCTTAAAAGGACTAAACCTTTTGAGTTAGTGGTGTAAAATCAAAAGTGACTCTAATATAAAGTGTAAAACATATTATAATGAACACATGAACAAAGTGCTTCCCCTTAATAAATAGAGACAGTAAGAAAAGTAAATCGTAATCGATTTACTCGAGATTTTTCAGACAAAATGTAAAAAAAAGGCACACGTATTTTTTTTGTGTGTGGAACATACTACTTGGATACTATGCACTCATACCCTATATAAAAATGCTACTAGTGGTCACAGATCGACTACGGTGTCTTGTCTGAGCGCAGCGCACTTTACTTGACATTTTTACTTTTTTCAATATCCCACCTCTGAAGGTACAGTGGACGGATGAAGTTTGTAAATATACCTGAAATAGTTAAAAAAGTTCACAGGGCGTTCCACTAGTCAGATACAGAGCTGTATCATGTATTATAAGGTAATATCGTAGAACTGGTACCGAAAAATCTCGTACCGAATAATAATGATTAAGACTTATTTTTTGGGGTTTATAAGAATCCGTACTTTAACAGTTAAAACGTGATTCTTTTTTATTAGGATCGTATGTACAAGATGTTGTGGAAGTAAAAACCAAGTTTCTTGCATGTCCAGATTTAGTCGTGAGAGAGTGATTTTTCCAGGACCGACTGACCTTTACACCGCTCTATCAAAAAACTCCTTTACCTAAAACTAGTGATAGAGATAGGAAATTGTTTTCTAAACACTGGAGTGCTTAGGAAAAAAATCCTGCACCTAAAACTAGTCTTAGAGATAGGAAATCGCTTTCCTTACCTTAATAGACACCGTACACACGTACCCACATACTACTCATCTTCACACTGCTTCATCGAATCCTAGATTATATTGTCTGTGGGATTAAAAACTAGATTTCAAAACAAGCTAAGCTTTAAGCTCGCGCTCCACGCGACCTCTACTCATGCTAACTCAAAAGATTTATTCATTAGAAATATTAGAATCACAAGGATCACTTTTTGAAACGTCTTGCAAGCTAGGAAAATTTACGCCAGTTCCAACGCGCTCATGCCGTAAAAGAACTGGCAACAACACCGGCAGGGTTCCTATCGCTTACTTGGCATGCACTTGCTATTGTTATGGATTGACTTAGAGCACATTCGTTCCGAGCGTTTTTATCATCTAAATAATCAGTTATTTTATATTAAGTTTTTAAATTTGCCAATTGATAAATTTTGCATGTCACTTGGGACATTGTTAAAGAAGCGTACACATTGCCCTTTATAAGATTTATTGACTTTAGTGAGCCTAACGGTCCCACCCCGTTAGGCTCACTAAACAGCGAACTAACACAAACTAAACAGCAAGTTTATTTTTATTTCTAGTACCTACATACTAAAATTATGATTATCATTTCATTTCATTTATTTCATGCTCAATGTACAATGTATTCAGCTTAGGTGTAACTTAATGATAATGCTGTAGGTGAGTACAGCATGGACCCTGTAAGGGCGTTGCAAGTTAGTTATACCAGTAGTTTACTTAGTTATAAAATATAATTATAATTAATATTTTTGTGATCTTCAAAAATATATTGACAGGGTACTATTATAATGTTGATTACTTTACTTTGAACATACACTTTATAATTTATATATAAAAGTAATAATCATGGTGTTAGAAATTCTGCTGAGTTCAAACTGTGGTTCTAACGAGCTCACGTCAATAACGTTATGTTTGACACAATATGCCTGAATGTGACTCGACCTTTAAAGGAAAACGGACATGAATATATTCATCATACAATCGAAACAGCTTGTGGCAAGCATCTATCAAGCGTGGCAGTAGTAAGACATTTCCACATAAACGAGTTATGGAGTTATGCCACGGATTATGGCACATAAATAAACGAGCGGGTAGCGTGGCTAGTGTCTATTCAGACATAGGCAATAACTACGCCATTATCCTATTTGGGTGAGCAACAGCGAACAGGCGTGACTCCGATTCGCATTTTTTATTATGCTTTATCCAAGTTATTCGAATTACGCAAATAGATCCTTATTCTCGCAAGTCAGTTGTTGGTTGTAAATAATGTAGGAGACCTTGTTTGATTACTAAGATTTATTTTATTCAACATTTTACTGAAGACGATAAATCATACTTTGCGCTGCAATAAACCTACTGAAGAAATTAAGTAGGCATCTATTATTATTGGCTTATATAAATTCAAATACAAATACACTAGTAACTTTAACTATACTATAAAAAGAATCAACTATAACTATAAAGTTGTAAATCAAAGACTGGACTGGACTGGAGAAATAAATAACAAAAAACGTGTCAATTACTACATCGCCTCATATTATCACAATCTACCGAAACATTTTTATAAGTCTAATAAGTATATTTTGAAGTCGGTTTTTTCTAAAAAATAGTTTTATTTTCATTTTGAGAATTTCAATTTGAATACTTTAGAATAACTTTATTCATTTTCTTAGTGCTAATACAATTTAGTGCTAATTTAATATTAATATTTAGAGCTAATAAAATTTAGATATGCCTGAACTAGGAAAACCTGTATTTCAGGCGAAAAAAGGCTAAAAAAATATACTAAAAGTGCATAAATAATAAAAAAAAATACTACAAATATCTAAACCTATACTTACATATTTTATACATATACTTAATTATACTTAATAATAATATCAGAGATTCTCGTCAGTCGCGCTTCCCTGTAGCGTCGGTATACGACTCCAGTTGACCAGAAGTCTGACTCGAGGAACATGTCCTTGTGCTTGGCAGCAACCCGGAGCACGGTTTTTTGCCCAGCAGTGGGTTAAAAATAAACAATTTGTTTCTTTTAATAGGAATGCGAAGAGAAAACGTCTAATCAAAACAAAAGTGACGGATTAATAATAATAATAATGCATGCAAATGTTACTCCAATTACCGTTACAGTCAGATACTAGCTTTTCTTAATATTTTTTAAAAACGAAGCAGCATATTTTTCTCTCACAACTTTGTATAAAGCTGTATTCCAAGTGACAGGAATGTAAAATTAAGCACGAAAACATTAAATATTCAGTAAGACTGTATAAATAAACGAAGTTTGGGCCATTTATTCCGATACACCCGGACTTTGTGCACAGACTGGAAAAGTTAAGCGGGAACGGGATTTCCTAATGCGATTTTAATTCGTTCTTCCGCGACGAAGTGGGTAATTTCAATAAAGCAAAGTCAATAGATATTTTGTTTTTAGTCGAAAAACCTGAACACCGAAACGTGTGAAAGCCACTTAAATAGCCAATTAGAATGTAAAGTGCTATATTCTGTCGCTTGTTAAGGCGGACGTTTTGAACTGGCTGGCCGCCCGCGCCCGCGGCCTGGCACTAATTTATTTTATTTTCTGTACTTATTATCTGCACTTATTTAGATACTAAACGATAATATAAATACTTATCTAGGCACTTTTATAACCATTTTGTATAAGCCTGGGAATTTAAACTTCTGTGGCCGAGTTCCCGGTTGAGAGAAGCGAAAAGTTGCGGGTTCGATACACGCTGCTGTTAGCATGATCTGCAAATATTTATTCCGGGTCTGGCTGTTTCTACCTATGGTATTATAATAATGTAATTACTAAAAAAAATTATAAATACTTTATCAGTAATTTAACTCAAATAGTAAAAGCTTGCAAGCTATTTATATATTTTATTTATTTATTTCAAATCTTTCAAATGCCCATCTTGCCCGACAGCGAAGCGAGCGAAGCGTCTCAGTTTTGAGATTGCTTTTGTCTGTCAGTCTGTCCAGCTGTTCGCGCCTACAGCTCGCATTTATCAACCAATCTGGTTGAAACTTAGTATACAGGTTCTGTGACTTTATAGAATTTGGTTGTCGTCAGGAATTTTTGATAAAGCACCACGCCTGACTATTACAGATGCAGTGCCACACAAAGCTTAAAGTTTTTAAGTGTTTGCGTAGCACTGCACTGCACTTATCACCCCAGTCTTCGCCCAGGAATTTCACTTGATACAGGCGTACTTTCTCAAAAAAGGGGGCTGCTGGATATCTCCGCCTAAAGTGATTTCATTTCGATGGTTTTTATTCTATTTAAAAGGTAAGTATATATTAACTTTACGTTTGTCTGATATCTGGTGAAGACCTGATGAGGATCTTCAGCGATATGAGCAGAATAGTTCCTAAAAATGCAGTATGTTGCTCACTTTCAAAGCTCACTTTACAAAGTGTGCTTGCGAGGTCTACTGTTCGGAGAACTGCTTGTTTAAATTTGATTGAATAAGTACTTACTATTAATAATTTATTTGCTAACTTGTTAGTGACGTGGTCCTCAGGTAAATAATTAGGGGCATAAAAGTACTTTAAACCTTTGTTAGCTACAGTGCTTCATTTAAATCTATCATTGTCTTTGTTTATTGAAGTAAGGGTGACAAGGAAAGACGAAATGACAGTATGTTTTATAGTTTTGTCGCTCTCGCAGCTTATTATTCTAAAAAATCCTCCATCCTCCGTCCACCTCACCTCCCCACATTCACCATCGGTTTGTGTGGACATTGTTTCTATAGGTAAGTTTAATACCATGTTTTACAAGTAAGAACTTATTAGAACATGTATGTATATACTCCCGGGCGGGCTTGCATGCCTCGGGCGGAATGTCAGTTCCGCCGACTAAGGCAACGACTCAATGGACTGACTACGTTTGATTGCAAAGCAAACTAATTTATGCTACAAAGGCTATTATGTCTAATAAGTGGAGTTAAAAAGCTTTTCGATACCTTGACCGTGTTGTTCACGCAGATATCTTGTGTAACTTATTGTAACTAGTACAACAGTTTTCACCTTAAGGCATTACTGAGGTAAAGTTTTGTAGACATCCAATTTTATTTTGGGATACGTATTCTATAACTAATTTTGATGGTACGTTAGTCATACGCAACGTATTGTTACATACATTTTGTATGGAAAACGCACCACCCTAGATATTTCTCAACAATTATAAAAAACATCGTAATTTACGAAATATAGTAGGTACCTATTTCGTAAATTACGGTGTTTTTTAATCCTTCCAAACAAGAACTTCTAATGATCTATTGTAGATGCCTTTTATGTCACATTGAGCTACTACTACTAACCTTTGTAGTGAATCATCACCTGTTAAATAAGACAAAATAGGGTGTCAAAGTTTCTAAAGTAAACACGCGAGCAAAATTGCCGACAGAAACTAGTGGTGCAAACAGTATAACACAAAGTTGTGTTGGTCAAGTGGACGCGCTGTCATCCATTCAGCCGAGGACCGAGGACTAGTCGGTCACCGGCAATAAAGGTACCGATAATACATAAACACTCAGCCTGCAAGTGCCGTGCACTTCATGCTATTGTTTCAACATTTTACATGCTGATAACTGTTGGGACTTACTGGTAAATTGAGCTTTTTTTTAATCACAAAGTCATGTTTAGATATACAATTATGATCACTTTAGAATACTAAGTTTAACTCGACTAAAAACAGAGTGTGAACTGTGTGGAGCGAAGTGTTGGAATCAAGCTTTGCTATCGCAGACATTTACTTTCTAAACTCACCTTTCAACAAAAGCAAAGTCATGAAAACCAGTAGCCGTAATCGCACCAGCTTTAACGCCATGTTGCCTGGAGCCTCCCGGAGCTCACTACTTGCTGACCTAGTCCCGAACAATGCCACAAGGCCCACTGTTAATTGTACCCGCTGTTCTGTAACAAAAAAAACATCTTGATTTTAACCTATTATCATCATGACAGCCTTCTAATGTTCCCACTGCTGAGACTCTGGCTTACTCTCAAGCGAGTATGATTGGGGCTTAATCCACCACGTTACCTCACGATGCTTTCCTTCCTTTATAGCTTTTGAGCACATAATTTTTTTAAATTCATTGGTATGACGGGTTTCGTCGTACCTACGATTTTAGGATCAGAAGGCGGGGTCACTACTACTAGACCACACTTTTAACCTATTTGATTTCAACCTGTTCATCAAGGTAATTCACAGATACCGGTTATTATGGGGAAGTCTGAAGCTTTATTGTATTATAATCAAATATCCATAAATTATCTATAAGAAACCATGACAAAACTGTAAGCAAAAAGGACAACAACTTGTATCAACCCCCTTTCAATTAAAATATAAAATTTTGACTTACAGCAACTTTCTAACTTACCAAAAATTCCATATTTTTCGACGTTTTTGTATAAGTAGGTACAATATCTGTAATACGAGTATCTATATAAGTTTTTTGTTGAAACATTTTCATTGTTAATTGTTTTTGAAACTAGACATAAAAAAGATGCATAGGTACACATATTTAATTTAAAAAAATAATAGAAACCGACTTCTGACTTCTTTCTCTGTACTGTAGATACTACATCGCCGTATTCGCCGTTCACGCTGTCTAGGAGCCTAATTATAGACGGGAACCGTGTTTCAAAAATTAACAAAGCAAACGTGATTAACGTAAAATATTTCTAAAAATCGCAACTACAGCACTTTCTAATATACTAGTGGCGACATCTAGTTACAAATTGCTTATACTAGTGACATAAGAGGCACAACAATGTGCACAACCGATGTGGCGCAGCGGGCGCAGGTCCGCCTATGACGCAGAGGTTGCGGGTTCGATTCCCGCCTCGGGACAAATGATTGTAGGATCTACAAATATTTGTTCCGGGTGTTCTGGGTATTTTATATATCTATAATAAAAAAATATATCTATCCATGTATTGTTTGTATTAAATATATATTAGTCATCTAGATGACTAATATATATTTAATAGCTGTATTATGGGTACTAGTACCCATAATACAGCTCTGTTTAACAGCAGCTTTCCTTGGGGCTAGATGATGCTGTGTGAATTGTCTAGCATTACTAAAAAAAAATAAAAAAATGTTTCGGCAGATTGTTGTGATTATGCGGCGATGCAGTTATTGACACGTTTTATAAAGTACTAGTAGACCTGGTGCGGTTATACTCGCGTATTTTTTTTTTAGCAAATTTTGACACTTTGTATATTTTTTACCGTTTAAACCTTCCCTAAACTTTTACAAACATTTCAAGACTTAAATTAGCCAAATCGGTCTAGCCGTTCTCGAGTTTTAGCGAGACTAACGCACAGCGATTTATTTTTATATACATGAAGATTACCCACCAAACAATATAGTAAGAGTCATCAACATCAATTTTGAATTGCCAGCATAATAAACATACAAAAAAAACATACAGCCAAATTGATAACCTCTTCCTTTTTGGAAGTTGGTTTAAAATAACTTCTGAATATTATCAGAAAAATCATCATCATCATTACTTTGCTCAACTGTTGACTTAAGTCTCTTGAATCGGGGGAAACTATTTTAAAATTCAGTTGTGAGATTTGACCTAAACAAAGTAACATAAAAACATGCAAGTTAAATAATAGCATGTACGAGTAGGTACTGTAAGTAAGTACCTACTTACTTAAAAAACGGAAGGGGTGCTCAAGAGGCGCGATTTTCTATATAAATTCACCTCGATGCCTTGCCGCATGCCACCCCTAACAGTTCCACGTTAGCATGACCATAATATTACAATGTCAAAACGATATATAACAATTAAAACCCAACCAGAGGTTGTCCTCATCAATACTCAGTGAGTAACCGACAGTCATCTGCGGGCATAAAGTTCCAGTGTACACTTGGGTTAATTGGGCTTTTTTGAAACATTAATCAAGAGCGTCGTGTCGCCGTTGTCTGAGGGAGAATTTTTGTGTCGGAAATACGGATACGCGTGGCCCGTGACGGATGAAGGGAGGCGTAGGGTCGCGAGACGAGTGCATTCATCACCGGGCAGCTGAAACTAGCTCAGAACTGAGAAGTACGACTCACTAACATTTACTGATATTAACAAGAACTTCACTCAGATCAAGTGACTGATATTCGGTTTAGCTTAATCATTTCCCCAAATGCTTACAAGTACCGGGTCCATCATGACAGCCTTAATGTTCCCACTGGCACCCACATGTACTCTCGAGCGAGAGTAATTGGGTCAACCATGCGGACCCAACGCGGATTGGTGGCTAACACATATTGTCGTGTCTTTATAATTTTCAGTTCTTGGACATGCCGGTTTCTTTACGATGTTTTCCTTCACCGTTTGAGATGCTCCATCCATGCAAATTTTTTAATTAAAAAAATTCATTGGTGCACGAGCAGTTTTGAACCCACGACCTTAGAATCAGAATGCGTGTTCGCTACCACTAGACCACCATTCTCTCAATTAACTTGACTGAGCAAGCGTAGCGAAACGCTAAAAATGAGAAATTTCCCATGATGTGTGATTTTTATTGATTCCCGATATTTCTACACCGTTTCTACATTACGAGTTCTACATCGGTTTTTGTGACTGATTGCAATATGACTGAGGCGTTCTTTATTGATTGAATACCTAGATTGTTTATATTGTCACATAGCTCACCGCTTTTCGGGTGGTCTACAAAAAACTGAACTGACGAATGCCCTACGTATAAAAATAAACAATAATAACGGCGTGTGCGCGTGTGTTGCGGTTCTCTATGTAAACAGCGCATCCGTACGACTTCCGACGATATCAGATGATTATAAACTTACTGGGTCGTGTACTGCTTTATATCATCCATCATGTCCAATGTACATTTTTATGAAGTAGGTCTCATAGGTTACGTATTAATCAACTTTTACTTTTATTCTGAGCGTCAGTCAAATAACAGAATAAACGTTTTATTATTACAACTATTATAAATAAATCGAATGAACTGGTCTATATAATAAAATAATAATATATATAATATTATAGTTTTCAGTAATAATATACAATAATGCTTTATTCAGCAAGGTTAAAAAAAATACATAAATGAACAGCTTTATTTTTACTTTAGGTACCTACTCGAGGAAAGGTAAGTTTTTTTCTTTTTGATACCATCTTACATTTACATCTACTTTATCTGCGACGTCGGTGTCGAAAAAGCCGTGTTGGCTAAGTGGGATGAGCCACCCGACTCTCGGCAGTGCATCAATGATTTTTTCCTATTCGAATAACACACAGACAAGTAGTACATATTGATCACTAAAAACTATCCCTCAAACATAAACTGATCCAAGGTAAACTAGCACCATATTACCAATCTCCCCAAAACCTGTGCTGGAAATTAGCAATCATAGAATGTACTTTTTGACACATAATTACAGATAAAACAATACATTAACAATACACCGGACATGGATAACTCTAATTGATAAAACTAATAAACTGCCTATGTACCTACTTATAGACATTGCTGTACTAAATAAACACATAATTTAAAAAAAACGATTACCGAGAAAATAATAAATACACTGAACTTAAACAAGAAATAATACGAATCTGGATCTGGAAGCTAAACAAAGTAATATTGTGCCATTTGTTGTCTTCAGCACAGTAGTGATACCGAAATGTCTGCATCATGAAGACGTCCTGTCTCACTCTACATAATTCGCACTTGGCTTAGAATATTTATATTTCGAGAGAAAAAAAACATTAAAAATAATAATAGTAATATATAAATACCATATTGTTACATTTTAAAATTATAAAAATTGGGTTAGTTCTCTGGGCAAGTTCCGAAAGGTATTCCCGCAAACTGCACAGTTTGACATTACGGTGATGATCAAGGTAAGAAAGCTGTTTCACAAAACTCATTAACAAATGGCTGGAAATAACTCATGTTTGGGCTTATTTTAATCAACTTAATGTTTTTTTATAGATAATCTAGTTAATACTTGATAAAAGCTTGTTTTGAAAAATATGTCAAGGTACAACAAAAACTTATTTCATTGAAAATAAACATATTATTTGCTTTGAGCATGTTTATAGCACTAATTTTGATGAGCGTCACAGGATGAACTTTCGAGAGCTAATAAACAGAAGCGCTTGCATTGCTTCATTGATGATTGAACATTCGTAGCGAAAGTTATTATAATTTGTAGATAGATATATATGCAGCTTAACTGCGGGGAACGAACAAAAATAACATGACGAGTTGAGCTTGTATAATAACATTTGTCCTACCTAATATATTACTATTGTGACGTCGCTCAACGTACTACATTTATTTATTTACCGTGCGAACAGTCACTTTATTGTTTATTAATATTAATACCATGCTGTCGTCACCAAAATTATTTTTCATCAAATACCTGGTAGACTTTTTCCTGATGTTTAAGACGGTATAACACCTTCAAGCAAATCCCTTGATATAAACATTTATCCTTATTTTCTTGGTGTTGATGTTTTGCGGCTTGGAACAAATTAATGCCTAAGCTAAGGCCTAAACAGTTTTTGCTATTAATAATAATTTGTCGCACTTGTTTGACCTAAATTTAACTTTTCACCACAAGTGTACCGTCAATCGGAGGCAAAGTAACTATTTGGTAATCATCATTTTTATTCTAGGTTCACACTGAATCTAGTTTTAGGTTTATTTTTTTGTTATGGGCTGTTTTAGACATCTGGAAATGTTGCGCCATTTCGAAAAAATGTACAATTTACAAAACTTACCCTCTGTGCTAGATTGAGTTACAGCGAATAGTGCTTCAGCCTCGTAATACTATGGGGCTCTACTCCTTACTCTAAACCCTAGCGCAACTGAGTAGAAAATCAGTGTCCAAACTGGTAAATCAAGATGTAAATCAATTGATGGGTAAGTTCGTTATTTTATAGTGTACAGTGTACAATCTTTGACAAAAGGTAGCAGTTGAGGACGACCGCGCCGCATCGCGGGAACACGGAACCAGCTAAACCTGGTGTTGCCAGTTTTAAGCTGTAACGTGCTGATGTTTACCGTTATAAACACAAACATTAACTTGAAATTAGTTTTATCTGTAATCGTTGGTACGTTTCGATTGACTTATTATAATCAATGTTATATTAGTTACTTAATAGAGTTAGCACTGTGAATCTATCTCAATCCTCCAGTTATATCCATGTTTGTATTAGGTTGGGGAAAAAGTCATTTCGCATTATAGTATGTATTGTACCGAACCCTACCTCAAACGAGGAAAACTACCTCACCGTAAAAGCTAATAATGTATCAAAGTAATACATTAAAATAGTAGTAGAAATATTGAAGTAATATCGTTGAAATGGCCACGTGATCGTCTAGTAGTAAGAGGTAGGACCTAACTTGTGTTCCGTATTAGTAACCTAAATTCTTTTTAAAAGTGATCAAGTCTTGTCTACTGCGATACATATTTTATAATTGTCTACTGCGTTACCTATTTTATTTATGTCTACTGCGTTACCTATTTAATAATTGTCTTCTGCGTTACCTACCTCGTCTAATATTATACCTAAATACAGGAATGTCTACTGTGTTACTTATATTTATTTATTGTCTACTGTGTTACTTGCATCGTATAAATATCAAGCTAAAGTCTAATACTGAAAGTACGTCGAGATAACATACTTCAGGATATCGTACCTCGGGCTATCGTACATCGGGCTAACATACCTTTTATATTATCAAGATGAACGAGGATGATGATTATAAATAGAAACGGCTATAAGGATCATAACATAATCCTTATAGGATCAGAGCACCGCCCCGCTCAGATCAATGGGCTCGTCTCCAAACTGGACACCCTCTTCCGTATCATGAAATAATATCATGGAAATTATTGTGGACATCCTAGTGACTTGGATGCCCATCAATAATTCTGGGAAACAGAAACTATATCTGTAAAACTATACGAATTTCAACTTCAAGTCTGTCATGTATGTCTACAAGGGACAAGAGGGCTTTATCTTTTAGCAAGTCCAAGTCGAAAGTCCGTCAGTATTTATTGCCTCTCCAGTAATCCTGCATCTAGAAATGCAACTTGGCACTTGGAGAGGTCCGTTCTAACTACCCTACCTACTTACCTGCCTGCCTTCCTACCTACCTACCTACCTATCTATCTATATAGGCTTTTTAGAAAGTTTTGGAAGAATAATTTAGTTTAGAACTTTCCAGAATAGCTTAGTTTTCTGATAGTGAAAATACTATAAAATCGGCGTTACTTAACCTTTGCAGAATGAACCAAATTCAGATATATAATTTGTATTGTTAATGTCGTGGTAACTCCGGTCAGGACTTCGAAGAGGTAGCTCACCATCCGTGAATAGGTCTGGGTATTGCTGGTGGGACTTATACTGCCCAAAAGTCCGACGTAAGATATACCAAGCGAACTTAACGTAGCTCACCAGTTGTACATAGACTGGATTATGGTTACACCGGTCGAGACTTTAGTAAGGTAGCTCACCATCCGTGAACAGGTCTGGATATTGCTGGGTGGGACTTATTCTGCCCAAGTCTGTCGTAGGATAAACCAAGTGAACTTACCTCGTTCACCAGCTGTACAGTCTGGGTATCTCCACTAGGACTAAATACGTCCAAAAACCAAAGAAGAATATAATATTAGTAGAATTCAGCTCACTGTCTGCATTGGTCTAAAACAACACAATTTAATATAATAAATTCAACATCAAGATCAAACCCAAGCATTCCTTCAATTTAGGTAAATATTCACAACATTATAAAAATAGCCCTTAGTAATTACTGGTTATTTTAAATGTACAAATAAATAGTATTGAGATCAAATAAGCCAATATCGTGAATTTCACTGAAACTACAACAATTCCGTATCCGGACTTTTTAGCTTACAAACTCCTCAAAGGGCACTGAATCGATTCACGTTTTTTGTATTTAAATCACAATTAGTCTACAGCTGATAATAATGTGTTTGAATCAAATATTTTGAGATTTTTTAGCCGATAATTTTCAATTTGTTATTTTTCACGACCTGACAGCCTGTCTACCAGAATTGCTGTCCCATATTTCTTTTTGACATCTACCAACTTAGTACTATTTCTCTACAGCTGTCTAGTAATGAGTTTTGAATATAATGACAAATAAGATTTTAATGTTTGTTTGAAAGCACTACTGATGTGTTTTAGAAATCTTAAACGCCCCAATAATAAATGTTAAAGGCCTCCTAAACTATGTTTGTGAATAGAACGAAACTAGGCATAGGCTGTTTCGTTACAATCGACCCCTAAAGGTTTGCGCAAGTGTCTAATCTTTGACCTGAAGAAAACCTTTCAATCTCAAATTAACTTCACAAACATAAGGTTAAAATTATGTTGCAACAAAAAACCGCATTGACTATTTCGTTACACGTCGACCCCCAAAGGTTAACGTAGGCTTGGAGAAAATCTTTCTTTATTCTAATTTTCGCAAAGCAAAACCTTTTAATTTATACAAAATCAAAACTAAATTTATGTTTGAAAATATACTAAACTTTACTATTTCTATACACAACGACCCCCAAAGTTTACGCTAATAATCAAAAATAAAAACTCCGTATCAACTATTTATTTACATTTCGACCCCCAAAGTTTACGCACGTAGTCAATAACTATTGTCATTAAAAAACTAATTAAAATATTTAGAAAGTTTAATTATTATTATTATTTATTTTTTTATTTAGTTTAACCTATTAGGTATACTATAAGATTTTTATTTTTATTTAAAATTTATTCAAAATCATAACGTATTCATATTCTAATTTGTTAATATTTGATTTCGGATACTAATGTTTGTATGTAGGTATGCGTGAGTACCTATTTTGTAAGTGTATTTAAACCGAATTATAAATATTAAATACTTAAGCCAGTTGCCAAGTTTTATAATGCAATAGTCATAATCCACTATAACTGTGGATCGTCAACTGCCAGCAAGGGAATAAGGTTGTGAGTCTTATCAATCCTAATGATATGGCGTATACACCTTCTATCGAAACCTACATTCCGTTTAAATAGATTTTATTTACGCCACCCCTTCCAGCAATCGAATAATCCCGTTGACAGACTAGCTTAGCTTCTCATAACGTAGTCACACCCCCACTTGGTACTTAACTCAAAATACAAATATTTATAATTAGGAGCATGCTACGTGTGGGGAAAAGGTTATCTCCTACGTGATCGTAGACTTTTCATGGAATCAGTATACGTTTATACCGATGAAGTTGTCAGCTGACTTATCCTAACACCAAAGTTTCTCCACCATGCAAAGCCTTTGTAAGTGTGCCGTATATCCGAACTCAAACGTGAACAAACCGTTTTCTACTATGATCTATGGATTCACTTCGGCCCCTTAATAATGAAGATCTTATACACGTTCAAGCACTCTATCTTCTCATAAAATCTCTTTCATAGTTTTTTTGTTAACTAATTCAACGCATCGCATAACATTGCTTTTCACACCACCTCAATAAACCAATAAATCTTTTAGTAAAAAACTACGAACAGAACAAGTTGTTGATTAAGATAAACAATTTGAATTTACTTTAATTATCCTGATGATTTAATATTTTCGACCCCCTAACTCTACTAAATTTGAATTTAAGCTTGAATTTAAGGTTATAATTTCGACCCCCATACTCTAGTAAATATGAATTTAAGTTGAAGTTAGTTCGAATCAAAGTTTCAATTTCTGAATTTAAGTTTTAATTTCTGAATTATGTTCGAATTTCTATAATTTATGTTTAAATTTCTGTAATTAAGTTTGGAATTAAGTTTAAATTTCTGAATGAAAGTTTTGTTTAAAATTTAAATTTAAGTTGAATTTAAGTCATATCAAGTTTAAGTTTAGTTTAAGTTTAGTTTAAGTTTAGTTTAAGTTTAGTTTAAGTTTAGTTTAAGTTTAGTTTAAGTTTAGTTTAAGTTTAGTTTAAGTTTAGTTTAAGTTTAGTTTAAGTTTAGTTTAAGTTTAGTTTAAGTTTAGTTTAAGTTAAGTTTAAGTTTAGTTTAAGTTTAGTTCAAGTTTAGTTTAAGTTTAGTTTAAGTTTAGTTTAAGTTTAGTTTAAGTTTAGTTTAAGTTTAGTTTAAGTTTAGTTTAAGTTTAGTTTAAGTTTAGTTTAAGTTTAGTTTAAGTTTAGTTTAAGTTTAGTTTAAGTTTAGTTTAAGTTTAGTTTAAGTTTAGTTTGAGTTTAGTTTAAATTTAGTTTAAGTTTAGTTTAAGTTTAGTTTAAGTTTAGTTTAAGTTTAGTTTAAGTTAAATTTAAGTTTAGTTTAAGTTTAGTTTAAGTTTAGTTTAAGTTTAGTTTAAGTTTAGTTTAAGTTTAGTTTAAGTTTAGTTTAAGTTTAGTTTAAGTTTAGTTTGAGTTTAGTTTAAATTTAGTTTAAGTTTAGTTTAAGTTTAGTTTAAGTTTAGTTTAAGTTTAGTTTAAGTTTAGTTTAAGTTTAGTTTAAGTTTAGTTTAAATTTAGTTTAGTTTAAGTTTTAAATTTTAAGTTTAAAATTTTAAGTTTAAGTTTTTAAGTTTAAGTTTAATTTTAGGTTTAAGTTTAAGTTTTAAACTGACTCATACGAACTTACTTATTGATCATTAAAATTTTCATTGCAACCCCCTTTAATATTCTTTTAGCTGACAATCTTATTGACAAACAAAATTTAGAAAAAATAAAATTAATATGATTATTTTTTTCTTTTGTCTTATAAATTTAGCTATGAATTTAATATTTTTCAACCCCCCATACTTCACAAATTAACAATTTAATTGACTCCCATACACAATAGAATTGGTACCTATACATTTACCTTATTTTTTTAACTTATAAAATTTTACTATTAATTTTTTTATCTTTCAGAATTTACTAACTGACAAGCTATTAAATCAACATAGTTATACCTAGTGACCTGTCTTAGCTTCACACGGATGCCTAAACTATACGTATAATCCTGTCTCTCGAGTCACTCTATCTATCGATGAAAACCACATCAAAATCTGTTGCCCTATTATATTTAAGAGATCTAAACGTAGGTTAACACATACAAACACACATACATAGAGAAAGACAGCTAGAAGTAAAAGATCTAAACATACATACATACACACAAACATACATACATATATACATACAGAGAGACAAACGGGTAAAAGCTATTTTAATAAATTAACTAATATTTACGCAAGACTTGATACACCTATATCCTATTACACGACAACAAATTGTGCAAGCCGTTTAAAACTTGCACTTAATTTTTAACCTAGCAATAATCCTAAAATTTAAATCCTGGCTTACGACACCAAATTGTACCGAACCCTACCTCAAACGAGGAAAACTACCTCACCGTAAAAGCTAATAATGTATCAAAGTAATACATTAAAATAGTAGTAGAAATATTGAAGTAATATCGTTGAAATGGCCACGTGATCGTCTAGTAGTAAGAGGTAGGACCTAACTTGTGTTCCGTATTAGTAACCTAAATTCTTTTTAAAAGTGATCAAGTCTTGTCTACTGCGATACATATTTTATAATTGTCTACTGCGTTACCTATTTTATTTATGTCTACTGCGTTACCTATTTAATAATTGTCTTCTGCGTTACCTACCTCGTCTAATATTATACCTAAATACAGGAATGTCTACTGTGTTACTTATATTTATTTATTGTCTACTGTGTTACTTGCATCGTATAAATATCAAGCTAAAGTCTAATACTGAAAGTACGTCGAGATAACATACTTCAGGATATCGTACCTCGGGCTATCGTACATCGGGCTAACATACCTTTTATATTATCAAGATGAACGAGGATGATGATTATAAATAGAAACGGCTATAAGGATCATAACATAATCCTTATAGGATCAGAGCACCGCCCCGCTCAGATCAATGGGCTCGTCTCCAAACTGGACACCCTCTTCCGTATCATGAAATAATATCATGGAAATTATTGTGGACATCCTAGTGACTTGGATGCCCATCAATAATTCTGGGAAACAGAAACTATATCTGTAAAACTATACGAATTTCAACTTCAAGTCTGTCATGTATGTCTACAAGGGACAAGAGGGCTTTATCTTTTAGCAAGTCCAAGTCGAAAGTCCGTCAGTATTTATTGCCTCTCCAGTAATCCTGCATCTAGAAATGCAACTTGGCACTTGGAGAGGTCCGTTCTAACTACCCTACCTACTTACCTGCCTGCCTTCCTACCTACCTACCTACCTATCTATCTATCTATATAGGCTTTTTAGAAAGTTTTGGAAGAATAATTTAGTTTAGAACTTTCCAGAATAGCTTAGTTTTCTGATAGTGAAAATACTATAAAATCGGCGTTACTTAACCTTTGCAGAATGAACCAAATTCAGATATATAATTTGTATTGTTAATGTCGTGGTAACTCCGGTCAGGACTTCGAAGAGGTAGCTCACCATCCGTGAATAGGTCTGGGTATTGCTGGTGGGACTTATACTGCCCAAAAGTCCGACGTAAGATATACCAAGCGAACTTAACGTAGCTCACCAGTTGTACATAGACTGGATTATGGTTACACCGGTCGAGACTTTAGTAAGGTAGCTCACCATCCGTGAACAGGTCTGGATATTGCTGGGTGGGACTTATTCTGCCCAAGTCTGTCGTAGGATAAACCAAGTGAACTTACCTCGTTCACCAGCTGTACAGTCTGGGTATCGCCACTAGGACTAAATACGTCCAAAAACCAAAGAAGAATATAATATTAGTAGAATTCAGCTCACTGTCTGCATTGGTCTAAAACAACACAATTTAATATAATAAATTCAACATCAAGATCAAACCCAAGCATTCCTTCAATTTAGGTAAATATTCACAACATTATAAAAATAGCCCTTAGTAATTACTGGTTATTTTAAATGTACAAATAAATAGTATTGAGATCAAATAAGCCAATATCGTGAATTTCACTGAAACTACAACAATTCCGTATCCGGACTTTTTAGCTTACAAACTCCTCAAAGGGCACTGAATCGATTCACGTTTTTTGTATTTAAATCACAATTAGTCTACAGCTGATAATAATGTGTTTGAATCAAATATTTTGAGATTTTTTAGCCGATAATTTTCAATTTGTTATTTTTCACGACCTGACAGCCTGTCTACCAGAATTGCTGTCCCATATTTCTTTTTGACATCTACCAACTTAGTACTATTTCTCTACAGCTGTCTAGTAATGAGTTTTGAATATAATGACAAATAAGATTTTAATGTTTGTTTGAAAGCACTACTGATGTGTTTTAGAAATCTTAAACGCCCCAATAATAAATGTTAAAGGCCTCCTAAACTATGTTTGTGAATAGAACGAAACTAGGCATAGGCTGTTTCGTTACAGTATGAACTTGTAATAAAATCTCTTTGGCTATACTATTTGTATCTGGCTGGTTTTGGTATCATTAAAAGTTTAAATTTTAAAAAACATAATTCCATATTCAAATTAAGAAAATGTGTGATTTTTATTTGTTTTTCGTACTGTCAAGATGAATGTAATGAAGAAATTCGATACATTTTAAAATTTTACTACAGAATAGGTAAGATTGCAACGCAAGCCGCGAAAAAAAATTGCGATATTTATGGACCTAATGCAGTGTCTGTGAGAGTCGCACAAATTTGGTTTAAGCGTTTTCAATCCGGAAATATTGATGTCAAAGACGCACATCGCTCTGGTCGCCCTATTACGGATAAAATGGATGCCATTTTTGAAAAAGTGGAGCAAGATCGGCAGTTCAGTTCAGATACTGTGAACAACTGATGAGATTAAAGCAAGAAGTTGAGAGAAAGCGGCCGGAATTAATCAACAGAAGGGGTGTGGTTTTTCATCATGATAACGCTAGACCTCACACATCATTAGCCACTCAGCAAAAATTAAGAGAGTTTGGCTGGGAGGTGGTAATGCATCCGCCGTATAGTCCTGACCTTGCACCTTCAGATTTCCACCTGTTTCGGTCTCTTCAGAATTCTTTAGGCAGTGTCAGGTTAACATCACGAGAGGACTGCCAAAACCACTTGTCGCGGTATTTTGATTAGAAGCCCCAAAATTTCTATAGCAATAGGATCATGTCCCTACCTACAAGATGGCAAAAAGTTATCGAACAAAATGGTACCTACATAAATGTTTTGAATTTTCTTAAAAAATGCGAAGAAACTTTTTCCCCAACCTATTATATCTAAGGGTGTTTTTATATATTTATCAATATACATTTATTACTAGTTGACCCGAGCGGTTTCCCTCGCGTTATATTTCCATTTTTTTCTAAACCTTCCGCCCTGGACTTCTACAAATATTTTATAACTAAAATTACCTAAATCCGTTCAGCCGTTTTTGAGTTTCAGCGATACTAACGCACAGCAATTCATTTTTATATGCAAAGCAAAGAAGATTATTATTTATGTATTTTATACTTTTACATAAATTTTAATGCTAGGAGGCTATTATTATTAGTATCGTAATAAAATATGATAAATTTATTTTCTTTCTTTCTTTACAAAAATTTTCAGAGGTTATTTAAGGGCCTTAAAATGTATTCTCGTTCAAGAAGAAAACGTGTGAACTATTTCCTGTCTTCCGATCGTAAAGTGACCATACATATTATAATCTTATGACATAGTGTCTATGGTGATGCAATTACAAATGTGGTTTAATGAACAACTCGAAACTTCAAGGCAAATTAAACGGGGTACCTACGAGCGGAGTATGGTAAAGACATTATTTTTTGTCGGGGTGTAGAATTTAATGGGGCGCCGACATGTGGCCGCGGACCGCCCCGGGTTTCGTCCATTGTAGAGCAAGGATCAAGTACCGCAATATCAGCTTAAACATATAATATATTAGTAGGTTTAGTCACGCTGTATCGGTTCCCACTACATCGTGCCGTATTATATAATCAATCACATACACTATATCGTGTATCGTGGGTATCAGAAACTATAAGTATTATTAGGTACCACAACACCTAGACCAGGATCAAATATTTGCAGATCATGCAAACATGTCCCGCAGCGGGAATATAAACCGGACCTTTTGCATTTCGCAAAGCACGCCACCAAGATTGTCGAGTTTCATAACACAGTACCTTTTAATTGGTACTGCTAGAAAATTAATAAATTTTTTTTGAAACATTAAGTATTGGGAATAAAATTGTGGTGATACGCGACGAAAATGATGATGAAGTATAATCTATCAAACAAAAAAAGAACCATCAAAATAAATTCATATTTGACAGATAAATCCCGTAACAAACATGTTTACAAAAAAAAACATACACTCAATTTGATAACCTCCTCTTTTTGGAAGTCGGTTAAAAATATTGTCATTCCGCGTAATATTTTACATTTTATGATCATAATTTTAATATGGTAGAGTACAAGAACCAGTACATGACTTACGGATAATAAGTTAACTAAATAAGGTGCTTGTCGGATCACTATTTTTTTTATACTATTTTGAAGTTGGTTTTCTGTTATAAATGTCACTGTGTTCCGGGTGGCATACGTAGGGGTTACACGATCAACTGCTACAACATCGTTCGAACATATGGAAACTTGACCACGTGACCTTGTTTCGATGCTGCAGGCTTATTGGTCGGAACATTTAACACAATTTGTAAACTTGAAATAAAAAGACCTACATTAATTACATATAACTTGAATCAATATGTTATGTTATGCGGTCGTGGCTGCCGCTCTCGTATAGGCCTTACTAGTCACGAACGTAGGTGCCTAATGGCTTCATAAATGGACGCTACTTAATCATCTTTAATAGATGCTATAGGCCACTGATGATGATGTTATTAAGGTGTTGTCCAAGACGTGTAGAACTGAAATAATTTGTTGGACTACTCAAAGGTACTTTCAGTTCACATTTGTTACTTTATTTTTTTTTATACTTACCTTAGATGGCAAACAAGCATACCACCCGATAGTAAACGCCATAGCCTGTAAGTATACGCTTACAATAATAGAGGTTTTAATCACACATTGCTACCCTGGTCTCTGTAATTACACCGGCAAACCTTCAAACCGAAATACAGCAACAGGAGCATTTTTACCACGTTGTTATAAACTGTTTGGTTATATTTTCAAAAAGTAAATCACACTAATATTATAAATACGAAAGTTTGGATGTTTGTTTGGATGGATGTTCGTTCGACTATAACTCGACAACCACCGATTTGGCTGAAATTTAAAACATAGATAAATAAGAACCGGGAATAGAACATAGCACTTTTTTATCCCGCAAAAAGTACGGTTCCCGTGTTTCACGCGAACGAAGTCATAAATAATAAAAAGTCGTAGAGTATTTGGCTAATTTTGCTGGTGTGAGTCGAAAGGTTTAATCAAACCGTGAGAAAAATAACGCAAGTGAAACCGCGCGGGTCAGCTATTCAAGTAATAAATAAGGTAAGTTTTAGCTAAGTAGGTAGGTAGTGAAATGAGCATAAATTTATTAATGCAATCTTATCAAAATAGTAAAAACACTAGCAGCACTGATTTTAATAGCTCAAAAATACTTCAATACCACAGAAAGTTACTATGTCAATAGGTTAGTATCTATAATGGTGAATCCACACCGCAATCACTTTTTATGTTGAAGTTTAGACCATTGTAAGTCATTTATTGCTTCAATTAAATTGTATGCAACTTATATCATGTAAATGGTTAACATGTGGTAACAATCGATAACATAATGCTGTGCAACTCCTGTTTCGCTAAAAGTTCTACTCTTACTCATAATTTATGATGCTTCTACCACACTGCAGTTATAAAATGTTTGCAAATATTAGTAAACATTTTCAACAAAACATTTGATCACAATGAGAAAGATCACAAATTTCACAAATAGAAAATGTTTTCATGTTAGATAAACGTTAGTAAACATTTTCTAAACATATTTTTTTTCTAACAAATGGTAACAAAATAAAACATTTGTTAACATTTCTCTAGCTCTAGCGTTATGCGCATGTTTTGTCTTCAAATGTTATAAAATGTTTGTAAGCATTTTATATCAGTGTGGGATCACTTAAAACATCTAACAATTACTTTTTATGTGCTTACTATTATTTTAACTTAGTACCACCAAGATACAGGCTTTGCCTAATTTGGGACCCGACGAAACATCATACTTGCCTACTGTATAACATACTCGTATTATTATAGTAAAGAATAAAAACCAGTTAAATAGAAGTAAGCATAATATTGTAAAGAAATTGTTTCACGCAGTATGAAAGGGCCTTGGTCTTTTGTAGGGGTCTAGATAATTAGATAATCATTAAAGAAACCATTTATCACTATTAATTTATTTTATTTTGGCTTTTTTCATAACCTAAAGTAAGTTTATCTTTGTGAAGGAGTGCAACACAATGCAAAACAACATGGCGGGCTAAACGAACAACTGTGTTATTAGGTACTGTCAAAGACTGTCAAAGTCAATATGCGTCACGATCATTGGCTAATAGCTGTCATGGCGGATCTCTAGTGTTCCCGTTTTAGGAAACACACAATCAACTTTTTTCCTTTAGAACTCTGTCTACTTAAAAATATATTTGTTTGTTACTGTTAGTCTTATATTTTTTCCAATTTTTCTATGGTGTTACAAAGACCTAGGCCACTATGAAATTGGTCCTTTTATATTTTTAAAAACAGTGTATCTCTTGTGTGTTTAAACAAAAAAAAATATCACCACCATCATCCTATCAGCCGATAGACCTCCACTGCTGGACATAGGCCTCCCCCAAAGAGCGCCATGACGACCGATTTTGAATAAATTTATTATTTTATCTATTATTTTGCATGAGAATGTTTTTGTTGGGATTTACTTTACAGAAAGGTAAGAACATACAATTTATTAAATAAATTAGACTAAACAAGTTTTTTAGCATCATTTTCGATGTTTTAGAGTCACTGGCGAATTAGTTGCAAATGTAATGCCAAGGCGGGGTGTAACTTGCGAGAGATTTGGTAGCGATTCCACAAATGAAAAAAACTAATATTTTTTTGTGCCTAAACAATTTATACGATTTGCACAAATCAAGATGATTTTTAACGTGAGAAATTTACATTCGAGTGGTACCTAACCCCTAAAATATAGCATAAAACGACAGCGCGACGGCTGGACCCGTCAACGATCGTTCACGATCACTTTGATCGGCCCGGATGTCGCAGTCGTTTGGTAGCTTTACCAGTGTTGCCACCAATAATATTATAGTTTAATTTTAGAATAATTCGCAACAGATCTGCCAGCCGGGACCTCGATTCATGGCTCAATAAAGTTATCCAGTGGCTTGTTTATTGCATCCACAATGTAATGTGAACGCTATAAGCCGTAAAGGGATGTTTTCGACTAAAATAAAACATTATTAGATCAAAATTGCGTTTGGTGTCACGGGTATCGTAACTCTGTGTCAGTTTTAATTAATAAGTCTATTTTTTATATTGGTAAGGGTCTTACTTACATCTAAATAACTACTTACCTACCATTTTAGATCTAACATAATTTGAAGGTAAAATAATGCCAAAAGCCTCAGTCAGCCTTCATAAGGACTGGCATTTGAGGAATGAAACAGAGCACTACTTCACTGGACAAATCATTCATACGGGATGAGAGAGCATTCTGCCAACTCGTCAACTCAGCAGTAAAAACAAATTGTTTATCCGCTAAACGCCGACTGACGGGGGTTTATCTAACGACTTTGGTACTTTTAGGGTTGGTAAAATAGCCGGAGCAATATGGAATTAATCCAAAAATTTGCGGCAGTGAATGTATTTTTTTTATTTGCAAGAGTTGCAATATGACTCATATAATTCATAGTATAATCGTAGTACTAATATCGTTTGTTGCCAAGATAGCCAGGCAGACTAAACTGATGTTTACAGTGGCTGGACTAGACAGAGTTCTCTGTGATAGAGCTCGTCCGGGGAAGGACTACCACCATACCTATTTCTGCCGCCAAGCAGTAATGCTCGCATTGCTGTGTTCCGGTGTGAAGGGTATGGTTTCCGGTGAAATTACTGGCACATGAGGCTTTCGATCTTAGCCTCAAGTTGGCAGCCCGCGAGTGATACCTCTGGTATTGCAAGCGTCCATAGGCTGCGGTAACCGCTTACCATCTTGTGGGCCGTACGCTTGATTGCCAATTCAGTTGTATAAAAAAAAAAAAAAAAAAAGTATAACCTTGTATAAAACTAAGTACCTAGGCCAAAACTTACTAGTCACCAGTTGTGTACCTACTGGCCAGACAGAGTTCCCAGAAGCCGGACATGTCCACCAGATATAAACTCTACTAGCAGATGTCGAACCCGCACTCATTTGCGACAATGCCTGCCGCCGCCATTGAGGAATGATTGCTTAATTGCTTCGTTTAATCAATTGACCGCTTGAGAAACGCACGCCCCACTGACGCAACTGAGTTATTGGTAAACTAGACGATAAATCCTCCGGTTAAAGGACAATTTCATTAGACAATCTTTTGTTAATGAAAAATTTTAAGAGGGTGGTTCATGAAAAGGTTTGTCTTCCAGAATTAAGACTTACCGTAAAGTGCATAGTAACATATTTGAGGAATACAAATTCCTCGAACACTGTAGGTGTTATAGAATACAAATATTGTAGTAATATTATCAACATCTCTCAACTACTTGTACCTATTATACTGTTAAACAAGGGGAAGGTGTGCAATCTTCCCTTAAATCCCGTCTAATTGGCTATTTACCACTTTGTCCCTTTTTAGAGCCGCAGTTAACAAAAATATTTTACATGAAACTCTAACATTTTGGTTGGGTTACAGCGACTGATTAAATTTAGGAGGGTACGTACAACGTACCTACCTACTCCGTGAACCCAGAGCCGTTTAAATCAAATAAACCGCATTTACAGTATGGAAACTTTATTCCCTTCTAGCCACGTAAAATAATACCGCAAAATTTTGGGAAAGTCTACAAAACTTGCCTACGGTAATAGAATTCAAATTTAGATAGCATTATTACGAGCAACTTAGCTTCATTATTAGGTATGGATATTGAAATTACGCACTGTACCACTGTATCTACTTCTAACTAGCGCCCACCCTCCCCGACAGCAACTACGCAAGCCGTGGTCCGTACCTAAGTGGTGCCCTTGCGATAGTTGCTTAAAATTCAAATCTTTGCAGGCGGAGCGCCATCTGCGCTCGCCGAAAGTCCGGGTAAAGCTGTCACAGGTTGTCAGAAAAAACTAGCGCATAATCGCAGATAGAGATATGATGCTCCCACACTGCTGTTATATTTGTAAACATTTTTTTCAGTGTGGGAGCACTCAAAACATTTAACAATTCCTAACAGAATGGAACAACTTTTAAGATTTGTTAGTAAATTATTGCAAATATTTTATAACAGCAGTGTGAGAGCGCCTTGAGATATATTTTTATAGACTTTTCTAGAAATTTTGATATTATTGTGAAATTATTGTTTACAAAATAACGTTTACGTCCTACCTCCTAAAGAGTCGCGAGAAAGGACCAAATTACGCTATAACGGTTTCACAAACGATTGGAGACATAAAAACGGACTGCAGCAAATTATTTTCTTGTAAAACAGCAGAATTATAAACAAAAACGTGTTTTTGTTTTCCAATCCTATTATCTAAACGGCACATTTTAATACCACACTCTTTTTTTTTATATACCACTAAAATGCCAAACAAGCGTAAGATCCACTTGATGGTCAGCGGTTACCGTAGCCTATGTACGCATGCAACATCATAATATCACTTGCGTCTTACCACCCTGAGACGTTAGATGGAAAGTCTGCTTGGCGGCAGAAATAGGTTTTGTTGAAGAATAACATCATGTACAAAAAGCAATTTAGTATAATAGGGGTAAACCCTTAGAATATAAACCTGAATAAATGTTATACGAAAGCAAAGCAGATCAACGTCAAGGTGGGTTAGGAATCCCTTGTAATACGAGCATTTCTAGAGAAGTATCTAATATAATAAAGTTTCGAAACAAAGGCAGCGGTCCAGATGTCGAGGTATCAACAAGGCTCTACCTGGTTATTGCACAGGTGCACAGGTGTTCATCCATGTGCTTGATAAACATCATAAAAATAGGCTCAGGTTTATTGAGACCCTGAGTGAAATCTAGGTTAGGTACAAAAAGCTTATTCTTTTCCTAAACTGAAAACTAAAATTGACATACAACCAACCAACGGACTATTTTTAATATCTTTGAATTACGGTAAGTATAGGTACCATAAAGTTTTCTAAATCGATGTAACTGTAATTCCATACCATGGTTTGAATGCCATGCAAACTTAACCGAGAACCTCCAAGAACCGCTAGAGTGGACACACTTACTATTATTTTTCATTTGAACAAAAATAATTAACATGAACTACCATTTGATCCCAATTCTATGTTTAGGTTTAAGTAAGTAGCAAAAGTTGGCATTTGATACCGAAAATGATTGGCATTTGAACCCGAATTACTTGTGATTACTACCATACAGATCCACACCAAAAATATCGCAGACAACAGCTAATTCGAACATAACTGTGGCCTATGGATCAAATTTGTGTTTTTTTTTTTTATTTGCAACCAAAAAATTTTATACATACAGAATAGTAGTTAGGTTAGTTATGTATCTAATTTAGAAACACACAGAAATACTTATTCCTAAATTATCATCATATATCTCCTACTAGCTGTTGCACGTGACTTCGTTCGCGTAGAACTTAGGAACCGTGCTTATTTTGCGGGATAAAAAATAGCTTATGTCTTATTCTCGGTCATTATATACCTATGTTTTAAATTTCAGCCAAATCGGTTCAGTGGTTGTCGAGTTATAGAGGAACAAAGATCCAAAAATCCAAACTTTCGCATTTATAATACTAATGTGATATGGTGTATTAAGTTTGATTAGTTTGATTAGTGTGATTATGATATGATTTAACTTCTAAAGTTATCAAGTACTAAGTATAATTCCGTTTTAAACTATGTCCACGGTATGTTCATGAGAAGAATATGACTTAAAACGGAATACTTCCCGAGATTTGTGAGTAATTTTTTAAGTCAAATGGTAATATATGTTAATTACATACTTTTATTTTACAAGTCAGATAAAACTTAAATACCTATAATAAAACCTTAGAACTTATTAAACAACTTTAGCAAAGTTAATAAATACAAAATGTTGGACAAGCCGCGGTAACTTTCGTAGTAGATACAAAAAACTTTACCGTTTTAAATCAAAATTACAAAAACAATACCTATGTAGGTTGTTTTATTATCTACCTACCGGCTGCGTAAATTAGTTTCGAATGAAATTTTGTAAAGTTGTCAATCATGCGCCGTACCACTGATTACGTAGTATTATGTGGTAGTAATTATGAAAGACCCTGTATTGCCTGGTAAAACATATTAGAAAGCTGAGGCTACTCTTTACCACATAAATCTGCCCCAACCCCTTAGGAGTGTCAATGTTTCCGAAGAAAACACGCGTGCAAACCCGAGAACAAAAACAAGTTTACTTGATTCACTGAACGGAAATAATTGTAGATATCTCCGGCAGTTGTGTTGTTTATGGTTCCATAATCTCAACAAGAAAAAAACTGAATTCATTAAAGGATAAGTAACTTTGTTGTCCGTCTGTCTGTCAAGACTTTTTCTTTCAGGAATGGCTGAAAGTATCACTTAAATATAAAACTAAAATATAAATCTGTTATTATTATAATTATTGCGTTCGCTGTTTGTTGTGTGTGTCCAGAATAAATGTATTTTCTTTCTTCTTTTTTTCTTTCTTAAATAAAGGGTGTGGTATAAATAAGATTGCCCAGATATTCCTAAACCGTTTTTATTTTGTAGACCTTATAGTTTTTGAAAGGTTTTTATAAAGATGAACTCTCATATAAAAATATTTATCTATGCATTGTATTGTATAAAAAATATTTTAGCAAGCCAACCGCACAACAAGTCATTTTTAAGTATGAACATTCATGTTCAATGATTGAACAATATAAGAAGATAAGAAGAAGATATCAGTCATCTAGCACCGTTCGTTCGTTCGTTCGTATGAGTCAGTGGCCAACTCTGATGACAGACAGACAGACTAGAAACCAAAAAGTTACGAGTACAAACAACGTGACATTAAATAAATAATTTATAAATAAACCGCCTCCACAAATCTACTTATCAATCATTTACATTAAATCATACCTACTATTATTTGTTATGTAGCACATCGAGATCAAAATAATATTACTTAGTTGGTTTTGGAGTCGGTACTTTAGGAAAAAGGTAAAAAGACACCTGCACCTCATTATTTATATTGTTTTAGAAGAGTACAAAAGTACACTACTATGTGTATTAACTTATTCGCAAATCATGATTCAGTTGCGGGTAATATTATATTTAACGTTGCCTACGCCATGCATCGATACACATCATAAATTTGCTTAGAGCATGAACGAACAGAGGTGCTGAACTTTTGAAGGTATTAAAAGACAAATTCTTGAAGAGAAAACATAGTTTTTCCATACAAACTTATTATTAACGTGAATAAATTCCGCACCAGGTGTTTTCAAACTTGCTCTGATTTCTGATTTATTATCAGGAAATAAACAGACAAGGCATTTGAATAAAGATACATTTCGAACGTTTTACTTATTAGTCTCTTCTCTGTATCCATTAGTGTAAGCCGCAATATAGGTAGAGCGAGGAGAAGAGGATATTTATAAAATCAAGAAAAAAATGGAAACATTCCATTTTTTTCTTGATTTTATTAATTATTATTCTTATTTTCTCCTAAAAATATTTCTTTATCTGACTTGACAATCATTCAGAGTTCGAACGAGATGGAAAATTGGAAGTAGATACCTTTTATGAAACGAATCAATAATTTTAATTTTGATGTTTGCCTAAATTAATACAAGGCTTTTGGAAAGCGCTTTCTCGCCAGCCCCTGAGGTTTCCTCAAGGCTTTAAATTCATTAAGTCCTTTGAATCCTCTGCTTTTTACTCGCAGATGTTACCTAAAAGTTTGAGACCATACTGGTGTTTAGGTATTATGTTTTTCGGCTGTCGTACAATATGAACTGCTTCAAAAAAAATATAAAAAAGGTCTTACAAGGCAGGCAACGCTTCAGCAGTACCTCTGGTGTTGCTGAGGTCAATAGGCGATGGTAACTGCTTACCATCAGGCAGGCCGTCAGCCTGTTTTCCTCAAATTTATATATAAAAAAAAAGTTTGTCTCTCCCTGACCTCATAGTCCAGAGCAGTTAGTCTAACACGATTTTTTTATTTATTTGTTTGGAGTACCTACCTGCCCAAAGTTTTTGCGGAAATGTTTGGTTGTGCAGTCGTATTTAGCAAAGAGCTCACAACACTTTTGTTGAAGGGATTCTGAGCAATAAAGAAATTGCATTAGTTTGAGCCCAAAATGTTCTGTTTGACGGCATCCAACTAGATTTCATACAGGGACCTGATAATGATCTGTAAATGATAAAGTGTTATTTTCAAAATCCCCTTTGAAAATTCCCTTCAAAGGGTAATTCGAGAATTTTAGTGTAAAAATCCCCTTAGAGCTTTAAGAACTGAAGGGGATTTTGACTCGAAAAAATCCTAGAATCCCCTTTGAAGGGAAAATCATATTATTAACAGTTCTCTGAAATCTTTCCAATATATAGATAGTTAGATTACTACTTAATACTATACCTAGAGTCTAGACTAAAGATACTAGACTAGATTATTATTGAACAGGACCTAGGGTTAGAGTTGCCCGATTTCAGTGCGGTTTTTTTGTATGAAAGCTAGTGCTTGCGCGAGACATTCAATTGGAGTTCGGGCTCTGATGATGACCAGCAGATGATAAACAAGATCTAGGGTACTTAGGTACTTAGGTGTTAGAACATACTTTTAGACAAGATTTACAACAAAAAAGATTGTAATTTTTCTAATGATAAAGTTACTTACTAGGTCCCACAAATATATTCCTAGTGGTAGGTTTCGGCCGTGGCTTGTAACCACCCTTCAGACAAAAATAAGGCGCCAAATGATTCGCCGCGTTCCATCATGATGTCTGTAGTAGCCTTTAAGATACAGATTAGATAATCAGCATCTTCTGGGAAAGCGTGACTAAGCTAGGTCTCATCTACGCCTACCATCAGGCGATATGTAGCCAAACGCTGACCTATCTTTGTTGAAAAAAACTGTTTTTTTTTTCTAATATTATTACAAATTAACATATCATTTATTTTTATTTTAATCACTTATATTTAAAGTTAATTTATATATAAGTAGGTAGGTACCTCTAGGTATCATTTTTAGTTTTTTTATTACTACGTACAGCTACGTACCTACCTACCTACCGAATATAAAATTATGTCTACTTAATGCCTACTAATAATTTTCATTCAAAAAGGATGTAACATGCAATTATTATTAGACTATTGCACAATAACACTTACCAACTTTATTCAGATATGTTTTTTTTAATCCAACCAAAATATTCCGAACAAAATAGTAGGCAGGTACACACAGTTTACTACACAATACACTGAACAAATTGCAAGTTACGACTTTCAAAGTAGTATACAACTACACAACACAACCACAAGCGAAGTCAAACGGTTCACGCGGAGCGACTTCGATAAAGTTTTGAAGGGACTTTCGGCAGCCGTGCGTGCGTGCGGCTCGAGCCATTCGCCGGGAATGAATGAGCCAGAACAGAGCGAGAGGAGAGGAGAGCAGTCGATTGGCGTATGAAACTGGAAAAGATCCGCCCTTTTCATACATTTTCACTTAGAATAATGACACGTTTTCATAGATTCCATGTGTGTTTTTTTTTAATTCGAAAAGAAAACTTTTGTCGCGGCGTTCGTAGCTATACACTGGTTTATGTTTGACATTAGGATAGCTTCTATGGGATGATATAATATTTTAGCGACAGAAGAGAATAATTGTTAATTATGGAATGATAACGTTTCCGTTGGCCTTAGACTACGGCCTCGTTTTTATCTACTAGATCATTTTACCATCCTAAGCAAGAGCCACCAGAAGGTGGTATTACTCGTCACCCAGTGAATTTGGGCTTTGTTGAGGGACCCGTCTGCTCAACGGTACGACTGACGTGACCTTATCGTTTTTGTAATCCCTCAGACAGAACATAGTAGAGTTCTTTGTGATAGAGCTCGTCCGGGGAAGGACTACCACCATACCTATTTCTGCCGCCAAGCAGTTATGCTCGCATTGCTGTGTTCCGGTGTGAAGGGTATGGTTTCCGGTGAAATTACTGGCACGTGAGGCTTTCGATCTTAGCCTCAAGGTGGCAACCCGCGAGTGATACCTCTGGTATTGCAAGCGTCCATAGGCTGCGGTAACCACTTACCATCTTGTGGGCCGTACGCTTGGCTGCCACTTCAGTTGTATATAAAAAAAAAAAAAACATGAGTTCACTCATCACCCAGTTAATTTGGGCGGTGTTTGAGACCTGTAATCTCATAGAACACGAGTCTCACTCACCACCCCAACCCGTTGGTTGGATGTTGTTCAGGGACCCGTCTGTTCAACGGTACGGCGTGTCTTATCGTTTTTGTAATCCCGCTGAACATCAGTGTCTCTTTGACATACTTCGTTTCTATACTCTTGCTGGACTAAGTCCTCGTAGGGCCACCTCTATCCCCTCGCCCATTACCGAACCTTCTCCTCGTTTGGACAGCTATTTAACTCTTAGTCTGTCCTCCTCAGTCATTGTCTGTAATAACCGACCTATTCATGTTACGCTATTATTTTCTTAGCCGTCTTATCATAATTCGTGCACGCTAGCACTTAGTATATCAAGGGGGACTAACCAACCACGTTGTCGGGGCTCTCTTTGTCTTTGGCGGTGTTCCACTTACCCTCGCGCACACTGCCCTTGTCCCACCTTTATCTCTTTGTCCCTCGCGAGGTGGTGACCGAGTCACACTCGCGCTCACCCTCCTTCTCGCCCTCCATACTTTTTTCTCCGTGTCTCGTAAGTCAGTTCCGAGAACCAACCCGCGCAACCGCACTCAACCAATCTCATTTTCTTTCTGCCCGCCATCTACCCCTACCCGCACCATTTTTCTTTTTTATTATCTATAGTGAGTGAAGTAAATCGCATAACTCCGCGACAACTTTTTTAACGCTTTAATTGCTAGGCGCTAATATTCTTCAGATTTGCGTCTCTACGCTTAGGTAGTTCACTTTTAAATCAAACGTAGCAAGTTAGAGTGCGTTTTGCATGGCAAACTTTGCCATGCCGCGGTACATAACCTAATTTTATTATCAGAAAAACTGAGTAATTAGGTAGCTTGTTTCAGAAAAAAATATTTTAATTATAATTATATACAATTGTGATTATAGTGTAGTATCACAATAATATCACACTACTGTTTGGATGTACTTATGTTTATTTCAACCACTGAACCAATTTGGCTGAAATTTAAAACATAAATAGATAATGACCGGGAATAGAACATAGACTACTTTTTTATGCCGGAAAAAAGTACGGTTCCCGAGTTCCACGCGAACGAAGTCACGGGCGACAGCTATAGTATGTTATAAATGCGAAAGTTTGTATGTTTGTTCCTCTGTATCTCTATAACCACGTGTGTGTAACCACACCACAAAAACGAGTGTGCTCTAACATGTAACAAATGACCAGGAGGGCGATTCTCGTGCCATAGGTAAATGGTCACATGTGATATATATCGTCAAAACTGTCAAAATTTCTATACATATTTGACAGTTTTGACGATATATATCACATGTGACCATTTATCTATGGCACGAGAATCGCCCTCCTTTCTCTTGTTAGTAGATTGTAAAATAACATTGTTTCTTTAAATATTTTGCTACAGAACCAAACGCGACTTTGTCCGCGATGAGTTTTTTTTTTTCATTTTTCCGCTGCAGAATTCATAAGAACACCTGCGTTGTTTTTTAGTCAGTAATATTTTATTAATAAAGTGAAACAACGGTTTATATAATTTTGTAAATGTGTAAAATGGTATAATATCCGTATGATATTTTTGCGGCTATAAAATCACCATACATCTTCATACTACTTTTTTTTTTTTTTTTTTTATACAACTGAAGTGGCAACCAAGCGTACGGCCCACAAGATGGTAAGCGGTTACCGCAGCCTATGGACGCTTGCAATACCAGAGGTATCACTTGCGGGTTGCCACCTTGAGGCTAAGATCGAAAGCCTCATGTGCCAGTAATTTCACCGGAAACCATACCCTTCACACCGGAACACAGCAATGCGAGCATTACTGCTTTGCGGCAGAAATAGGTATGGTGGTAGTCCTTCCCCGGACGAGCTCTATCACAGAGAACTCTACTACTCTTCTTCTACTTGTATTGACTTCTCTCTGATTCAGTAACTAATTATTATAGGAGTAGGTATTCCCCCCGTTCTAAGTAGCCCCCGATATATATTGATTACCAAATAGTTACTTACTATACTATAAATCAAAAGAGGTACTGTCTAATACAAAACAAACTACCTACTCGACTCTTTTATTCATACTGTGATTTTAGACCGCAGCCCGAACTCAAAGAGGTACAAGAAAAGTTGTGAAAATATTACGATAAAAATGATAGATAATCTAGTCTAGCTAGTCAATCAATAACCTTGTCTGTCTAATTATTTAAATGGTGCTATGCTATGCCTTTATTTTTACCATGTAGGTATAGGTACTTACTATATAGGTATAAATTAAAACCTTGTCGGTGGTAGGTAATATAAAATGTATGAGGGCTACTACTGAGGTGCTTATTAACTATACTTACGTATTTAGTTATTTCTTTTGTTTAAGCTAGATACTATAGAAATTGTTATATTTTAAAATTGGAGAATGTTGCTTTTGATATTTTTTCTTGAATTTATTTAGAAATTTTGATATATTTTGATATTGATTTTATTGAATAAAACTCTTTGAACTTGAATTTTATCTTTGCCTTATTATTGAAGCATGGAACTAATAAGCACCTAATACTCTACGAACAAACTGTTCGTAGTTAATACTACGTACACGTTAAAAATTCCTTACATTGAAATGACTGAAGACGATTGATCACCAAGCGCTTTCCATCTCGCTCTAATTTCCGAATGGAAAATTCAAAAACAAGGATATGAAAAAGTTTGAATCGTATTTTTTTTGTCTTTGTTGTAAATTATCCAGTGTGGCTACAAAGCACTGACATCAAAGCAATCGCACGAAGTCGGTGGATGGTGAAGACTCAAGATGGCTCGTCATGGCTCTCTTCGGGGTCGGCCTATATTCAGCAGTCGACATAGCTATTGGCTATCTACAGAAACTACTAAAACATTTTTCCAAATGCTGGTTTTGAGTTTTTTCATATAAAGTTCACGATTCAGAAATGAGAGCAAGAGATAATGATTAGCGAGCTTAGTCAGTGCCGGATTAAGTTAGCGCGGGGAATTTGAATCAGGGGAATACAAAATTTAGACTCCTGGCATTGAAGCTCTAAATAATGATGTAAATATTTTATAAACCTTAAACTGAATGTACTTTAGTCACACGGTATTAACGGCGACCGTAGCGAGCCGCTAAAAATTTTAGCTAAATATCTTAAATTTTATGAGCGTATCAACTCAACTTAGGTTAGTAGTCTTCAATATAATAACGGCGAGCGCAGCGAGCCAAGACAAATTTTCTGTAATGCGTGCGTATCATAGTTTTTTATAAGTTTTTAAACTCAATTTACTTTAGGGCTTGTATACAAAACTGCGAATCGGTGCGATGCGAATTCGCAACGTAGAAAACTGCGAAACGTGGCGATTTCGTGTGGCGAAAGAATGGTGACCCGAATCGTGCAAGACATCCGATCATTCCTTGCGACGCAAATCGATTTGCAAGTTCTACCGATGCGTCGCGCGTCGTGCGAGCTTGTACAGTTTGGCGAGCGAAGCAAGCCGCAACAAATTTAGCTAGATATGAGCTTATCAACTCAATTTATGTTACTAGCCCTTAGCATAGGTACGGCTTAACGGCCAGCGTAGCGAGCCGCGAAAAATTCTGGGTGTGTACCGCGAAATGAGCAAAATCTTATATCGGTGCACTCAACGCGGCTTGCATTATAATGTATTTGAAAATTGTTTGCGGCACAGACTACGGAGTATACTAGGTAGGTAGGATATCAGTGTAAAAATTAAAAACAACTCGTAAATTCCTTCTTTTTATATTTGTCTGAGCTTACCTACATGCTAATTTTCAGTTGCTCGGTGGAACCGCTGTTGCCCATACATGTTTCTATCAAGAAGCTTGGCTTGCTTTAGTACTTTCCCATGTGGTTCAAAATTAAAACAGATTTTGAACCACATGGGATAATTATTGAATTTACCAACTCAGCTGAAAATTTGTAGTGGCCAGCACTCACTTGTTTAAATGTGATAATTTTTTTAATTATCGTTGTGTATTTTAATACTAACATCTTTTTATCGGCCCCGCAAACCTGCAAAAAAAAAAAATATATATATTTATTCAGTAGAATCACAAGGATCACTTTGAAACGTCTTACAAGCTAGGAAAATTTACACCAGTTCCAACGCGCCCATGCCGTAAAAGAACTGGCAACAACACCGGCTGGGTTCCTATCGCTTTTTTGGCATGACCCTTGCTATTGTTATGGATTCCAAGTAGAGTTGGAGCACATTCGTCCCAAGCTTTTTTATCATCTAGGTAATCGGTTGTTTTATAGTAAGCTTTTTGAGACAGATTTTGTTTAATTAAGTTTTTAAATTTGACAATTGATAAATTTTGTATGTCGCTTGGGACTTTGTTAAAGAAGCGTACACATTGCCCTTTAAAAGATTTACTGACCTTAGTGAGCCTAACTGTGGGAACAGCGAGTTTATTTTTATTTCTAGTATTAACATTATGATTATCACAATTTTTTTTAAACAGATTAATATTTTTGCGAACATAAGATACATACATAAGATTTTCATAAATATATTGACAGGGCACTGTCATAATATTGATTTAACCTGCGCCAACCTAAGCGTAAAAATTGTTTGAATGCTTAGGTTAGCGCAGGTTTGCGGGGCCCCCCAATACGCAGCTACTCTTGCTACGTTGTTAATCCGGTACTGAGCTTGGTGATACAATCGCATATACGGGTACTTGCCTTCCGATGTAAAGCTAATTTCTCTGATAATTTTGAAAGATCAACATACGACGGGTATTGCCAATTAGTTAGTTACAATTTGTTAACCGGCCATTAGCATTCGTAAACGAAGCTTAGTTTATTAGGGACCTCTGACAGTTCGGGTTCGTGGGACCAAAACTTTATATAAACCTTATTTGTATGCGAACGTGTATACAAAAATCAAGTAGTGGAAAATTTTCCAATCTGGCCTCGGAGGAGAAAAATGTAATATTTATTGGGCTATAACGAAAATGAGAAAAATGTGTAGGTACACTGAATAATTATTAAGACATAATAATAATTATATCTCCAAGGACGTTAAGTTATGGCAGTTTTAGTATGTGTCCTGACTGAGTCCTGTGATAAGAAATATTGTATTCATGACAGAAGACATGTTAATATTGCAAGTTATAAATGGGTAGATCAACTATTTTTTGTCCAAGCCCTATCCCAGACATTTGTATATTTTTTTCTCAAAAAGTATGGGTGCCAATCAGAAAAGTAAATATTTACCGAATAGTTAATTCTTTATTAAATAAACATCAAATATTTTTGAATTTTGGCGGTTGTCCGAATGACGCAATGTGTCATTTCTTAGTACAATTACCTGTCCCCAGCCACTATCTATTATTCTGCTAAACTGTGAATAAAATTACTATTCTCACATAAAAATAAATTTACTCACAATAAGAACCTTTTTTTTTCTAATAGCTATAAAATTATAAAAATATTAGTTTTTATTAGCCACCTATGGCCGATTTTCAGTTATTATTTCATTGTCCCTCAATCTTTCTGCATACTGAAGATCCATCAGACAACTGCTAAAAACTTATAGTACGATAAAGAGAAAGCTGTTAATATCAGAAGCGAGGAAACAAAGCCACAGTTTTTTATTTAATTGTTAGAGTTAGGAAAAAAACATTTCTGTCAGGACAAAAAATAGTTGATCTACCCAAATGCCTCATGATCTCAAATGAACACAATCATTACTTTAATTCATTACAAGATTTACAAAAAATGGTTACAGACATGAGTAAAACATTTTTTTTTTAAGAGGTACATTTACCTACCTGTAATAAAAATACGGGCTATTCCCAGTAGTCTTATCGAGTTGTCTTACCAGGCAAACAAAACTCCCAATAGTCTTACTCTAATGCAGACCTAGGTAATTGATAAATACTGCTCTCGAAAATGTAAATGAAATGATACATTCATTCCATGTTGATTTGAATCCACAAAAAAAAACCTATTTTGTTCCCCGTTGCATGGCAATAAACAGTTAGATACAGGGCATGGGTACATTCACGTTTATTGCATGTTAAAAATATGACCGAAACGTCATGCAAAGACTGTCATTATAAACGCTGTTTTTACTGCAAAACACACAAATATCAAATATTTATATTTCTAGCGGCACATCTCGGTCGTCCTCAAGTTAGCTCTTTCGATGAGCAATGGAGCTTTTTTGAACTAAATTGTCTTTGCGCATCACAAACAGTTAACTTCACGTCGTCGGCCGAGATCTACCGATAGAACTCTAAATGCAAAAAAAATCAGAATCCATGAACATTTCAGGTCGTAGTGATATTCATCATCATCATCATCATCATCATCATCCACAGCCAGATTTCACCCACATTTCACGCTGGGTTAAGGCCCTCCCTATGTATGTGCCACACATCTCAGACCTGTTTTTTTTTTATTAACGAGGAGTAATCTGCAAACAGACATCCTTTCGCATGAGGGTGCAAACAGGGGTGTGTGAGGTTGTCCGACTAAAAAACGTTGGACGACTCAAAAGGATCCCCGAACTCCTAGGATCTCTGGGGTTCACCTCTCACAAACTTGCTGCAGCCGCAGCCCATCCCGGGAGTGGCAAGCCACTCCGGCAAATCTTCGGATGCGACGGCAGGAACATGCAACTATGTTACTGCCGCACTCCCTGGTTTTGTATGTAAACGAGTGACCGGGAGCCCTCACTCCGGCCGCTCACAAACCCAAGGCACCACTCGGTCGCACAAAAGTCTTTAGACCCAGCGCATACCAAGGGGCCGGACCACTGGTTAGGAGATCCCATCTCCTTAGTGATAATTCGGCGACACCTGATCGAAAGGTTCGCCGTCCATCTTGGGTGCCGAAATGGCGATCAGACTTAACCGGGAAGATCAAATCAGATCGCCCCCTCGGACCCCAAGAACACTCAATTCCGCAAGGTCTTTCAACCAAGCAAAACTAAGTGTGTGGATACATAGACCCGAGACGTCCCCGCTTCGACCACAGCAAACCCCGAAGGGAATGTGCGGAGAAGCCCCCATCTTCTCCGCCGCTTAATTGCACTAAAGCCTTTCACCCACCATAGCCAAGCGCATACCAAGCGGCCGAACGCTGGCAAGGTGAGTCGCAGAGTGTCACCGCCCCTCTCGAGGACCAAAATAGTAATCAGATTACACGTTAGGTTGCAATCCGACCGCACTTTAGCCCTCAAGATTACTCGGTCTCACGGAAGTCCACCCGACCCCATGAGTCCGTGCAGTCGCAAAAGAAGCGAGAAGTCCTTTGCCACCTAGCAACTGGGTAATGCACACCAGCACGTCCCCGCTTCATCCACTGCGCGTTCTGCTGATCAGAAGCACACGTGGAGAAGCTCCATCCCGGTTCCAGGTTTTTAGTTATCCGACAACAAGATCACGTATGAGGGTACGGAAGTTGTTGTCGAACTTAACAGAGCGCACCGTCCTATGGTAAATCCTTTCCCCCCGGTGAGCTGCGTGAGTCCGTGTGGCTGCGGACACAACTCAGGTCCGAAAGGGACAAGCAACCATAGGCCCACGAGAAAGTAACCTGGAGACCACACAACACACCTCTCGGGCATTTTTTTTTGTGGGAAAATGCATTACGCATCCCTCTCAGTTGGGGAGAACAGAGGTATGTCGGGGTCTCCGTCCGCTACTAATTAGCAACTGACGGTATACCGACTAAAAACCCACCGAATCTTCTGCACTCACCTTAGTGCCAATGCATCGTCGAACCACTCATCACCAGATGATGTGTGACTCGACGCTGAATCCGCACTCGACAAAGCCGGTGACTGTCGGTGACTTCGGGTCACATCCACATATGGAAGTGGATGCAAGTTTGCTACCCCGATGATGGTGGCCTGTGCAATTCAGGGTTGGGGCTCCCCGCCCTCAAGTCCTGCTGGCCTCCATCTAGACAACTCTCGGTCCTGTGCCAGCCTTATCCAGGTTCAGCCCGCGATTTTTGCTATATCGTCTGCCTATCGCGCTGCTGGACGACCAACGTTCCTATAACCACTTCTCGGACGCCACTCAGTTAACGCCTTACTTTACCTGTCGTCACCTCGCCTTGCCAGGTATCCTGTAGTGATATTACTAAAATAAAAATCTTTCAGCTCCATTCCCTGCAACAGGGATTGAAAGAAAAACACCAAAACAGATAATTATATCCTCAAAATATAAAGTATCTACGACCACCGGTTTAGGCTGTGTGTTGTCTGTCAGTCAATCAGGACAAAGATTCTTTTAATAAGTAATAAACGAATTTATTATTATATAGGTACCTAAGTGATAGACTCTTGTTCTTGTGTGCAATAAAGTTATCAAGCACACATAGCTACTTTTAGATGATTTATTATTACCGCTCATTGCTAATGTAATAAGTTATGTTGAAATACACTTTTACGGAGCAATATTCTATGGATTTGGTTATCATTTTTCCCAACAAAAAAACTAACTTAAAAAAAAATATTTATTGTTATCATTGATAATTTGGTTACCACCTCAATGAACGCTTTTCAGCAAGTCCACCTTAATTGATTTACCAATCATTATTTCGTTTACCTCCCTAAATAAAAAAATCTAACATTTCGAGGACGAAGTCTAAGTTCAACTATATTAGTTCTGTATATAATGACCAATGCCTTTGTGATTACTAAAATTGGTCGACCGGACGGGAGCGCGTTCGGAAATTACTTCACATTTTATTTCGACAATCGATATTGTTTGATTCAATTTTATGACAATACAGGCGGCAAATGAGAAAGATTTATAACCCATTTAATAGGAAATAAATAATGACCCACTTTGTTATGCCGAAAAAGTAAATTCGGAATTTGACTGGCGGCGTGGCGCGTGGAGAATATTTTGTATCAAATTTTAGCTCAAGAAGAATATGTGTGCTTATCCAAAGAGATCCAAATTCATGACACTGTACAAACCTCAATCCTACAAGATCCAAACTAAAGATAAAAAAAGTCCAAATATGTATCTATATATTTGTAATGTATGGTATAATAAGGAACACTAATAGTATACGTAGGTATGCAGTTAATTTAATCATGTCGGGGCCTTCGGACGGGCTTGATCTGTTACTCCCTACGCTGACTTATATGTATACGAGCGATTACCTTCCTAAGTGGATTTAAAAAAAAACAAATACCTATAGATAGGTACGTAGATATAAGTAATAAGTAATAAATACATCGTGGGTATTCAAATCAGCGCGGCTTAATTTACGAAATAAGGGACAGATGTTATGACCTCCATCCAGGTGAGCTTATTGATGCCTTGACTCACTACACCTATACGACATACATATCTAAAGAGGTAGGCATTACTGAGGCTCCATTGTATTATCGTTGATATTTATAGATGTAGGTGAATTGTAAGCTCAAACAAGGCTTCTGTTGTAAAGTGTTGATAAGGTTTGTAGAGTTGTCTTGAAATATAATGCTGTGATATTGGTACATGTTTTGGGATACGAGTGAAGTATTAACGTAGCCAATAGGTATTTTGTGCCACCGCATCTCATTTTTTTTTCATGGTTCAATACTATAATAACTGTTTTTCATGATAAACTTATTGAAACATTTTTATGATCAAACGATACATTATAATAAAAATAAAGAATTGTAACATAAAAGAAGAATAAAAAATTGGTCATGTAGGTAATCTATAATAGCAGGCGTTGCGAGTAAACACTGATAAACATATTGATTTGTTTGTATGGCTTGCAAGGGTGCCGCACGGGTAGGTCGCGTGCGCAGCCAGCCAGGTGATCGCACCGCATCTGTCGTGGCGAGCGCCAGCCGTGTCCGGGCTTATTGTTACAGTTCATTTTTATAGGTTCATCATTACTATCATTAGCTGTAGACGACAATCTGAATCGCATAATAATCATGACAGCCTTCTAAATATCTCACTGCTGGGATACTGGCCTATTTCACTCCCACTAGTACCAATGCTGTACAGGAGTGCTTAATAGTGACAAATAAAGTATAGGGAAAAAGGCCACAAGGAAAAAGCCCCACACATACTATCAGAGCGACTAGCTAGAGTTACCAGTAGTGCAGCTCCACATCAGGTAGCAGATAGAAACCGATGGCGATAAATAGTCGTCGAGTCCCGTCTATAGCAATCAAGGAAAATAAACAAAAGACGAGAAATAAAACTAATTATTAACTATAGTCAAGCATCCACTTATTAAAAAAAATTTCAATGACTTGAGCTATCAACCAATCCGCAATGGAAAATTTGTCAAAAATTCCAATACTGCATCAATCACGCACAATGTCCCACTCACAGAAATTCTAGGACTGTTATTAGTTATTAGGATGTTAGTCATGATGATCTAATAATTTCAAGCGAAAAGAATAGCGAGCGAATCTTCTCAGTTTCGTGATTGGCCAAAAAATTATTTAGTCCATCTGTCAGCAGTCTGTCTGTTATCGCCTAATACGGGTCACATTCTCCAACCGATCTGGTTGAAACTTAGTATGCAGGTTCTATAAATTTATAGTTTTTTTGTAGTTGGGTAGTTTGGGTTTGATTGATCCAAAAGGGTCAAAAGATGGCTACTGGATATCTCCGTTTTATGAGATCCAATTTCGATGGTTTTTTTTTATTTGAAAGCTAGTTCCGCTTCTTTTTCTTGTTTACAATTCCAAAAGATACCTAATCTCGACTGATACTTAAGTATTTACTAATTTAGCAGCCTTTAAGCTCCACTTTTTTCTTCAAGTTAGTACCTACCTACCAACTAACTCTCAAAGTAAACAAGCATGTTTTATGTAAAAAATTCCGGCTAATAAACGCAAATAGATAGAAAGGTTGAGCGAAATTGAAATGGTAAAGTTTTTAATGTATCGCGGGCCGCCTCTGTTTGTTCCTCTTTGGGGGTTACGACAAAAATTCAATTTACATCTTCTTGCCTCGCAGTTACTTAATTCTTTCTCGCAGTGAAAATAAATCTCCCATAATTGATTCCGCTTTAGTTCAATTTGTCTTCGTTAAAACTCAATTTCCCTGGTCTATTTGTGAATAATAAATCGAGGGCTTCAACAATGTGTTGGAGTGGTTGTTTTGTATGCTCCGAAACAACCTGCAAACAATTTCGCGAGCCTACGAACAAGTCAATCTAAATTACGAAGGTGTCAGCGTCATGTAGACGCCCTTTCACTTTGAGCCTTTGCTTTGAGCTATAATTATAACAAACGGCTAATTCTGATTTTTTTCACATTTTTTTTATGTCAGCAAGTGACAAGACAATCAAGGCGCCCACCTGATGTTAAGCAGCCTGACTATTACAGATGCAGTGCCACCCAAAGCTTAAAGTTTTTAAGGGGTTTTCGTGGCACTGCACTGCGCTTATCACCCCGAGACATTGTTGTTAAGTCTCTTTCGCCCAGTAATTTTACTTGCTACAGGGCCCTTCAAACCTAAACACAGAAATGCTTGCACACTACTGCTTGGAGGTAGAATATCTGACACTGGTGGTACCCACCTAGACGGACTCTTGCTGAAGAGTCCTACCACTAGGTGAGGTAGCACCACATGCTAGCTACTGTCATTATACAGACAGTCAGTATCATCTGACAGGACACTGACAGTAGTATACATATACTGGCAGTTTAGACGGTTTGCAAAAAAAATACAAAAAACCTAAAATCACCGTACTGTGCTTTCTAAATATTTTTAAAGTAAAATGCAATATGTAATAGCTAAAAACCAATTTGCTCATTTAATTTTTAGCTATTTATACATTTAAAAAAAAGTGGCAAGCGAATAAGTGGATAAAGACGTGTGGCGATGAAGTCGTCAATGTAACGGCCAACACTCAGTCCCCAAACGGCACGTCTCGACCCCACGTTATCGTCGGGACATCGCAGCTCAGGGTGAACATCTAATCTACCGCACAAACAAGCTTTCCCAATTGCCTATAAGGTTATCGAGTGCCAAATTAAATTGGTTACATGTTACCCACTGTATACCAAAGGTCGTACCCAAAAAACTTGGTCCGATAGTACATCATTACATTCATCTCAGTTAAACTAACTTGAATGTTGAACGTGATAACTTTATTGCATGATAGGGAAGTTTTCTATAAAATCTTTGAAAACACAATTATTATATCTATAAGCGCAAACAAGATCATTTTTCAATCTAGTTTCCAACACGAACTTTGAACTATAAGTTTATAAGGAAGCCGCGTGGTTATGGCTTAGACATGAATTTTCTTCTTACACTAGATTTTACCTACAATATTAGATATACGGAAGTTTATATAAAATTATAGCTTTTTAGTTTATGTGCGTTGATTTTTAACAGTATATCTTGTTATAAAGAGAAGTTAATTTTGCTCATTTACAGTACTCGTAAGTCCGGAGTGCGCGCACCGAACCACGCGCGCACGTCTGACGGCATCCCTAAGTACCATAGTAAAGTTTGTTACAAAACAGTACCGCAGCTCACTCGCTGTAGGTACCTGCCCGACCCACTGAAAGTTCACGTAAAGTATAAATTAATGTTCACTATAGCGGATTTTAATAAGCAACCGGTTTACTTGCTGCGAATAGCAATTAGTTCTAGCTTGTGTCGCGCGTGGACTTAACGTGTCTGCTTTGAAAAGTCAGATCGCGTCGTTGTTTTAATGAGTTTTCGTCTAATGCCTTCCCTGCCAGGAAAATTTATGTCATGAATAATAATAGACGTTAACGGAACAACGTTTAAATCCTGAACAAACACGTCTGCAGGTAATCTGCGAGCGAAATCTATATCAATATTAAATCTGTCCGTAGAAGCGAGTCTGTATTCGAACAGAGTAGGTACTATACAAAAAAACTTATGAAAACTGAATAGATACGTAGCACAGAACTTACTATACTTACATATAATAACACGATTTCTATGGAGAGCCATTGATTATGTAAAAATGATTGATACTGATAAAATAATTTGATTGAGGAGCTGTATATATGCTGTGTGGAACCTATCCCTTAAGTTTGTCAGGTTGATAATGAATGACCCTGTATATGTAGGTAACTCCTGCTATACCTACGTATAGATACAGCTCCTCAATTAATATAAGCATTATTATTACAAGTATTGTAGGCTCTTGCCAATAATGCTAGTTTTATAATTTTAAATGGAACGTAGACTACTATTATCTGCGCGCGCGCTTCCTACGCGGTACGATACGCGGCGCGGTCTGGAAAAAATCGTTCGGAAAAAAGAATCTAATTCAAGAAAATCCAGACGTTATGCTATGACCGAAACCACAAGTAAAAGTTTCTATTTAGTGCTATCATAATGATGAGATGACTGGATGATCAAAACAAAGGCGGCGGGCAATGGACAAAAGAAATTTAATAAAATATTTTTTTATGTTATTATTAGTTGTCCCGGCGCGGTTTCACTCGCGTTATTTTTTTCGCAATATTTCCATTTGTCACTGTTATAACCTTCCCCGGACTTCTGCAAATATTTAAAGACCAAAATTAGCCAAATCGGTCCAGCCGTTCTCAAGTTTTAGGGAGATTAACGCACAGCAATTCATTTTTATATTAGGTATATACCTAAGAGATAAAATGAATATATTCGTTTTACCGAAACATTATACCATTTCTATTTACCAAAACACACTAATATTATGGGGTTAGGCAGTAGACCTTAGATTCACATATTGACGTTGGAATAAATGACTGAATAATCAGTTTTGCGATTTCTCAGAATCTGCGGTGTTCGGTTCTGGTATCAAGGTAGTCTGGCCAGCCCAGACCCTCCCAAGTTATCCCTATGAGTGTTTCAGCGACATAAATTGCCACAGCCTATTTACATTACGCCTCCATCGTGAATTAACATACCGGGTGTATCTAATCATCCCGGGTATATTCCCTAGCCAGCAACCTGAATACCCCGCATGAAACGCGATCCAAAAGTTGTACATATAAAAAATGGGAAAACCCTTTTATAATTGTTAATTTGTTGCATGTTTTGGCATTGCCTTGCGAGATAGCCGAAAAAGTGGTTGATTGAATTTTGAATTATCTCCAATCGTGGTCAAACTCCAGCGAGGGAGATTGTGTCATTAGTCATACTCGTACCTTACATTTTAGCGTTTACTCCCAGTAGAACGCCAAGTTTGTTACTTGGTTATAAAAAAATAAAAATAATGTGCCTTTCCTACCAATTTAGATTGTACTGTACATTGCCCTACAGTTCCTAACAGCTATCATGCTTCTAAAAACAGAAGAATTATTCCATGGTGCTACAATAACTTATCGGTTTCGGTTCAAACAATCAACGGAGCCTTCTCGATCTAAACTTTGCATCATTAAACCACAACGTTAGATGTTAATTTGAAACTGAACTTCCAACTTCATTAAAGCAACAACGAGTTAGTAATATTCTGAGATGATCTTTTGATAAATGTACTAGCAACTTAGGTAGATATGTTGGTACCAATAATGTTACTACAATAAATTATTATATACCTAGTACTCGTAGTAGGTATGTAAGTAGCCTATGTCCTATTCCCGGTCATTACCTATCTATACATTTAAAATTTCAGCAAAAATTGGTTCAGAAGTTGTCGAGTTATAGAGGAATAAAAAACCATCCAAACATCCAAACATTTGCATTTATATTATTAGTGTGATGTGATGGTGTGATTTGATTTAATAACAATAGCATGGCTGAGCCTACACGGTTTCATTCGCGTTAACATTTTCCCACTGGTACCATTTTCCTACTTGTACCATTTTCACACTGATACCATTTTTCCTGGAATAACACATACTAGCCTTGTTTTTATCCCGGAAAAATGTACCTACTCTTCTTGAAATAGGTACTTACTTATACTCACTTACTCACCTTGTTTTGTATTACTTTCCTTTTTTGTGTGTGTGTCAAATAAATAAATTCTTATTCTTATTCTTATTCTTGTGGGATAGCGTAAAAACTGCAAAAACGCGGGTGCAGCCGCGTGGGTCAGCTTGTACCTATATAATATAAGTACTTTTGTTCTATCCCATCTAAACGTCCCCACAAAAGGGTGTAACTGTGAATTTCGCTGTGTCCCGTTTTAATAAATCTCTATTTACAATTCCGCGCTCGCCGAGTGGAAGGCTTAAGCAAAGACATTTTTCTTCATTCGCAAGTGTGTGCTAACAAAGTCGGTGTCGCGGCGCCGACGCTTGGGACGTTTACCCTTCTCAATCTCGAACAATTCGGTACAATCATAATACTATGCTATGGCTATGGCTGGATCGCATTGTGTAGCTAAAGTTTTATTTTAATCTCGGTTTATTTAATCACCTCGTTCATTTGATAAGGAGTTGCCAACTCAGCACCAACAAAGCAACTTAGCTTCCAAAACTACGATTATTCCGGATAAAATCTCAATAATAATGTATGAACGCACGGTTACCTACGTGTGTATTGTGATAGTAGCGTAATAAAACTTATAAACTAAAAAAATAACCAGTTTACTTACCCAGAAACGATTCTGACTAAACTTTTCTTTCAACCACAACCAAAACAATAGAGCTTTAAAATAATAAAACGTAACAAGCTCACTAAAATCGCCTTAACCTAAGAACTGTGAAATTGGAGTTTTAAGCCCCGTATTCATTGTAAGCATTTGTTTATAAACTTGGTTACATAAACATGTTGCCGAGTTGCTGTTAACATGTTGCACGGGCAACACTTGTGTTGCAGAGTTGATCACGCCATGTTGCAAAATTGCCGCCCCTCGAGCAAAAAAATTAGTTTATCTACAAAATAATGTTGACGGGTGTGGACGTGTTTATAAAAGTTTTAAACCTGGCAGTAGTTTGGATCAATGCTAAAATAATGATATCAAAACTATATTGTGGTATTCTTCCTCGAGCAACATTTTGACGCAGACTCGCGTGTGGACGAGAAGTCTGACTGTAAACATTGTTGCCAGTAACTTTGATGTTAAGCAACAGTTGTGCAACAAATGTTTACAATGAATACGGGGCTCTATTGTTGTTGTCTCGAATGTATTCAACCACATAAACTTTGTGTGCTAATTTCATACTTTTTTTTTTCAATTAAGCTAAGTGAAAGATTTTTAATTACATTTAGAAACAACACTAGAACAGTGAAGGAAAACATGTGAAAAGTCCTTCCATATTGAGTTTATTATTATGTGCCTTAAATAAAATTGTGACCAAGAAATCTTAACACGAGTAGACTGGAAAAAAACACGATTTAATGAGATTAGGACTTTGTTGAAAACGTAATTTGTAATCAATATAAATTGTACTTGACTATAAAAGTCATGTTTATTACATAAACTAGCGGCTCGTCCCGGCTTCGCACGGGTGCAATGAAAACTTAAGCACCCGTGCGAAGCCGGGGCGGGTCGCTAGTCATCCATAAGGTAGAAGCTGACCGCGCGTTTTAGTCACGCACGCCTCTGTCAGGCCAAAGGGCGCGGCGCGCGCGCGGGCCTTTTTAGTATTTGGTTTAGAGTGACATTTTTATAATTCGTCATAACTTTTGAATGGAATGTCTGATTTCAATCATTCAAACAGTTATCTACAGGTATTGAAACAGTCTTGAATACCAAATGATTTATTTGGATAAGGATTAATATAAAGGTATGGAAAATATGGACTGAATTTGGTCGGCATTTCTATCAACTTTTAAAATGTAAAAAATAGTTATAGTTACATAACTACAATAGTTGGACATATGATGATGCTGATTTTTTTGTAGATATCAATATTTTCTTTATTATTGTAGAACATTTTTTTGTTCTATCATCCATAGTTTCCGCAGCGCATGCGATGAAAGACATTTTATGGCAATTATTGTTACACCTTGGGTTACATTATTGAAGTTTTAGCAGGGATCCTTATTATTTTTCAAAATAAAATATAGCCTATGTTACTCAAAGATAATGTAGCATTCTAATGGTGAAAGAATTTTTGAAATCAGACCAGTAGTTTTTGAGTTTAATCGTAACAAACAAAAATACAAAAATACAAATCTTCTCTCTTTATAATATTAGTATAGAATCTATACTATAGATTATTTCTTTTTATTTCGTTCTTTCTATTTTATGGCGGACCGCGTAAAAGTAACGTTGTAAACTAACTAACTGAGATTGAAGAGTTTCCGACGTCAACTGCTTCAATTGAAAGCGTAGGTATTTGTACATATCGTTTCATGATTTCAAACGATAAGTACTTACATCTATTATTTGTAGGTAAATCCATTTATTACAATATTTTTCATCAACATGACTTTTTTATAAAATACCTATTTAGACCTTTAAATGATTTGATGAGATTTCCTAATGCATTTTATATTCTTAGAGCACTCATATTCAAGAGCGTATACATACTCTCATACGTTGTCCGCCGGGTCACTCATAAATTTCAATGTACTATTCTGGCTAGCGTACTTTAAGTGAAATATCTGCTCCATTTTAGGGATCACCCAAATAACAAGTAGAATTCCAATACATTTCTAAGCTCCTCAAAATTAAACGTAGCGTATTTTTTTCATCTAAGAGCAATCTGGAAAACCTCGTCATTTTTAAATCTACGCTAGTAATTAACCTATTTAGGCTTTGAAAGCTATGCATAAAACGGTTATTTAAATATGTAGACTAGCGAGTTTAAAAAAATATATATATATTTATATAATAGTTTCTGTTCTCTACTAGCGTTTTAGCAAAACAAACTAATTTTACAGAGTGCGTTAAAAAGCATTCAAGAAGCTAATTAAAGGCCCATTTACGTGGTTGAATCAAATTGGTTTTAGAGTAAAATGTCAAACAATTTTGTTCTACGCTACGGGTGTATTCTAAAACGTATCGACGGTTTAGAACCACAAATGGCCCGCTTTGCACTTAAGCGTTTTAACTGTGTTCGATAGTCAAGCAGTGATGTGTATTTTTTATAACCGTAAGTATAAAAAATACACATCACTGCTAGTATAATCTTTCTTGTTCTGGTTGTGGTGCTAGTTTTTCCGAATTAGTGTAAAATTTAAAAAACATTTTACCCCCAACACCTGACTTTTTTTACAATCTTTGTTAGAGCTCTAACTAAATAAGTAGAACTAGAAATTTCTTCGTTTTTGCGGTAAACAAGGAACCAAGGAGTAATGAAAACAAGTGCTTTATTTAAATGGCTGGCCCCTTATTTGAGTTAGGGCTATCTCGCACCTGAGCTCGGGGCTTAAGGAAAGGATGCTAAATAAATATTTTCTAAATGGAAAGGATAGAGGGCACGCTTCTGCGATAAGTTTCTACACGTGAGCAAGCCAACTAGTTTGCGTATAGATTCCGACGTATCTAATTAAGTGTCGGCTGTATTTTTTTATTGCAATTACTATAAACAATTTGATAGATGCGTGGGTGATTTAAGTAGGTACAAAATTTTACATAATACCTTACATTTTAAATAGTAGTTGGCATAAATTGCACTCAATAATATTTATAAAACTTTTACTTGAACTTTTGAACGATGTAGAGTCGTTGCTTGAATTGCTACAAAAACTAAAAAGGTTATTTTTTTTTAAATAAACAAATGTTTATTTCTAATCACAAATAGGTTTCTTATCAATAGTCCCATGAGTATTTGTACTTTAATTAATATAAAATTAATCGCAATAAACCGGTTTTGTGAGAGATGGTGCCTGATTTAGACTGTACACCTGTATTACAGGTCACCACCACCAGTGCTCCACTCCACGGATATTAGGTAAATAAATACATACCCTAGTTGGGACAAGGTGTGTGTAACAGTTTCCTTTGTGGGAGTTAAACATAGCTAAGGTACGACAAAAAAATAAAATAAAAAAAAAGGTTGGTATACTATACTTACACTAAATAAACGAGGAAAGTTTGACCAGTACCTACTTGACCTCATAAAATCATGAACTTAGTGCATCAAGTGGGTTATGAGACATGTGGATCAGTAGACCACGGGTAAAAACCTACAACAATTGGCTTGGTTCGGAAATCCCCTTAGATAATTCCCTGCGAAGAGGATATCTAAACTTTTTGTTTACAAATCTCCTTAAAATCGAATTTAGCTGCGGCATAAATATGTAAGTACATATTGTAATGTTTCAATCGGATTCTTCAAAGTAGTACAGAAAAAAACTGAGAAATGTTATAATTATCAGAACACGAAACACAATTTCATTTAAAATCTCTGTTATAGCGACGCTCCCCTAGGCCGTAATCCACAGTGCCTATCTCCCGGCTCATCTTGTAAGCAATAATTCTACTTCAGAGATTATTTTTCACTCTTGACAGCAAGTTTTAATGTCTTTTAAAATAAAATTAAGTCACATTTAACGCTTCCTCTTTTATTCAATTGCAAATTCTTTGCAACGTTCTTAAAAATTACAGAGAAGTTTAAACCCATAGCCAACACAAGCTCACTTATTAATATAATCTACTACGAGTATTTAAAAAAGTAAGTGAAGGTACTTCCCTTAATAAAATAAAATATGTACATAATTACATTACATTACAAAATATACAAAATACATATGATTCAAATCACTACCACAGAAAGCGTACCCAACATGCTGGCTGCATTGCCACTTTGAATGAATGGTAATGCTGATACGTTGAGCCAGATATGAACCAGCCTTTGGATCACGCGTCGCTTCTACCAGATCACGGAAAGAATTTTGAAAACGCGAATCAGTTAATAATGAAATACCTTAATTATACCTACACTACATTAATATTATTTATTATTTATATACTTACCTCACTCAGATTTTCACACTCTTCTGAAGAGTATAAAATACGTAAAGCACTGTCCACTTGCGTAGAACAAGTAGCCGTGGTGTGGCAGACCATTACCTAGTTGGATGGGACGAAAAAGTTTAATGCAATTATTAATTGAAAAAACTGTTAGTTCAGCGACTTGGTCTTTTCTTGGCATTCCTATGATAATGAACAAAGACAATGATAGATTTTAAAGGCACATTTAGCTAACAGAGGCTTAATTTAAAGTACATTGATTCAACATTATTACGATCAATAACCCCAAAAGAATCCAATCCAGCATGATTTCAAAGCATTTATAAAGTCCTACAAATTCTCCGCCCTATGTAAACTTTCCAAAATTTGCATAAAAATTAAATCAACATTTCGTGAACGAAATGACAAGTAATTATTTTGAAAGTGAGTTTTTGGCCTTTGATAATGTAGTTCCTGGCAATTGCCGGCAGTTACAGCGGCAAGATCATGACAAAACACCAATATTATCATAAGTAGCTTAGGCATGCGCGGTAAACTAACTGTCTACTGCAGACACACGCAGCGATAAAATAAGTGATTCTAAAGAAACTGGCAAACATTATATTATTGCGAGGTTTACATGGTTCGATTTATAACAGTGTGTACCTCCTACCTAGGCTCTAACCAAATTGCAACAGGTTTTCAAAATTTCCAAGTCAATTTGTTATTGCGGCGGCGGGCGGGGTGCGTAAACGTAGACACTTTTTATTTATTTATTTATTATTTCGAACACAAGACACAACAATTCACAGAAAACCGTGATTGCAGTGTCTTTATTGGCAACTAAACATCACTGGTTGCTATCACAGACTCTGTGTTGCTACCACTAAGTACGCTGAACTACAATGAACCTGTATCACAAGACATCAATACAGGCTCATTGAAGTATAACGCTAGTCACTTTGAACTTGATCCTACTCAAAAAGTTAAACGCATTAGTGCCACATTTATTACCATTTTAATTAGCATGGGTTAAAGGTGCTTACTTACATAATACAGGGTAAGTACTCTCGAACGCCCTCTAAGGGTAAAATCAAAACGGCTATAGTTATAAAAAAATTATGTCAGGTGTCAGGGGCTCGATTTTGGTTTTATTTTTTATTTTTTAGAGTTTTTATTTTTATAAAAACTGTAGCCGTTTAGATTTTAACCTCAGAGGGCGTAATTTATCCCGTGCTAAATCTATAGTGGTTTGTGTCATTACAGAAAACTTTTGTAGTACGGTAAAAAATCACATTAGAAAGAATGTACTTTGTATTTTTTTACACCTTGATTAGGCTATAGTATAACTTATTGCAGGGCTCATAGCATACCTACAGATATATAAATGCCACAGCAAAATCCGAGATTTGTAAAAGAGTAAGTGGTCCTATTAATGGTGGTCATGTTCGACACCGTCTCGTTCGTGACCTAATTAAGTTCGGTTCGTTTCTTATATTGTTCCAACTTAATCGACTTCATGATTTCATAGTCTGAATGAGTTTTCTTTCTGCCCTTAACACGTAGAGATACGTGTTAATATAAAATACTATGCAAGAACCAAAAATAATTATTGCCTAAATCTACGAGTTTGCATAAAAAATTGTAAGTTATGTACAAGAATTTCCGTCTTAGTGTATTTTTTTTGAGAAAATTAAATTCTATCTATCAATTTCACATCGTAAGTATTAACAACAAGGGTTTTTACCGACTTCATAAAAGAAGGTTATTAATTCGACTGTAGGTAATATACCTATGCTTTTATGTTTCTAACGCGATTCTAAGCCAATAAAATCATGATTTATTTTGATGATTTTATATTTTGTTTTATTTTTTTGATCTAATATATTTTTTTGTTTATGGCAATGTTTTTGAATTATGGATGATGACGATAATTTATAATAACAGCTATTACATTTTGTAAAATCAGATTCTACATCGACAAATATTTCGATTTACAAAACTGGACGGATTATTCTCTAAGCGTCAGCTTTCATAAATTATAGGTATGAAAACTACTTGACGTTTCAAATTCCAATGCTGTTAACATTCGTTCCGAAACAGTATACTTATGTATTTAAGTGAGTAACAAAAGATTTTACCACATTATAACGAATGGGGAGTACCTCCTACTACCGCATAATTTACAAGTGGTCCAGAGTCCAGCCACATCGAGGAAAAATATTTTCTAAAATTAAATACAACAGTCAATTGGGTCAATCGGTTGACTTACCAATCAACTATAGTATTTCTAAAAAACTCAACGATAGCGCTTTCCAATAAAGGTACTAGTGGCGACATCTAGTAACAAATTGCTTGATAAAGTGTACCTTTAAATGTATGTGAAAAGCCGTTGAACGACTTGTCAGTGTGCCGGTGAACATGAACAAATAATTTTTCAACAAATACTTATATTAAGTAACGTTGTTTATTCAGTTTTTAGCAAACAAGGCAAATTACAAAATATGTGAATATACTTTTAATTCTAAAAAGTAGCAAAAAGCGGTAGAACAAACGCATCATAAGCACCTTTCTCACAAAGCCCTATTCGCTCGAGCGTCAAAATGATGGACCATTCTTGTCTGCGTTTAATTAAGTCACGAACGTCACACAGTCTGGCGCGCTGTCACTTCAAGTCAACGTGCAATGTAAAATGAATTCAAAAAGCTTTCTCTTAAGATTCAATGTGGATGTCGATTCGATAATTTCAAAATGAATAAATTGAACGCAGAGTTCGTTGGTGTACAGTCGAATAGATAACCTCCTTTTTTGAAGTCGGTTAAAAACAAACATCTTCATCCTTATCTTTTCGGTAGTGTTGAGCACTTGTACACAGCCACAAGATCAAATAGAGTTCAGTTCAGCTGCTACATTTTCAGTAGATAACAAGATAATATCGCTAAGAAGTTTAATGTGTAGGTAGATACAGTTTTGATGATATTTTTCATCTCATCATTTATGTCGTTTTAGTGAAACTTTTCTATGTGTATCACTAATTAATGATCTGTGGCACAGAGGCTTCTTGTCCGTTTCTTTAGCACGGGTAATCATGATCGGAAAGGAATTTCAAAACTCGAGTTCTACTCTTATGTCGGATTGCTAACGACCTCACTTGAACACGTTCCAGCTGAAAGCTCCCAATGCTAAACTGAGGTGAATTATTTTACTCGCGATCTGGATCTAGAGTTTTCTCAGAATTATATCTTGGCAGGTACCTAAACCATAAAAACATGTTTCATTACCTACATGCTTTGGTTTTCGCGTTCTCTAACGAGATATTCATCCGTAATGTAAATCTTAGCACTAAGACAATGAATAAAGTTTTATTTATTTTATTATTTATTCATGCGACCAGTTATCATTTAGATAAGATACTGAATAAAAGTAAAATGTATGACTTGATAAGAATCTTATTTAGTTGAATTTATGTAATTATCACCTCTCGAAACAGGAGCTGAAATTATAATAATGCAGCTCGAACTGTAAAAAAATACTACTCATTCTTTTTTTAGCAAAATCTTAGCAGCTTAAGAGCCCTATCCCTAACATTTATAGATTATATAAGATTTTTTTTAAATCTTTGTTGATTGATTTTTTGTTAAAAAAAGTACCTGTATTTTTTTTTGTGTGTGGAACATATTTCTTGAATATTAATTATAATAAAATACATGCAGTGCAGAATGAGTTTTTATAGTTACCATAATACGTAACCCCTTTTAGAGTTACCATATCCTACAATACATATTCATGAACTTCTGTATAACTGCTTATTACTCCTGAAAAGGCGGTAGGTATTTGTATAGGATCGACCTAATACTAAAATAGTATGTAGTTAAATTGAACAATGCAAAATGAAGTTTGATTTTGAATTATATTGTCAGGAGCTGTTTTATACGAGTAGAACCAGCACCTTATTAGTAATTATTAATATATTATTATTAAAAAAATAAAAATATTATTACATATGCTAATATACAAACAGCCTTCTTTGGCTGCAGATAACTATCACTCTCGCTCGAGAGTTGGCCTGTGTCCTAGCAGTGGGAACATTAGAAGGCTGTCATGATGAAGCTACTACCATAAAGTTTAGTTCAGAATAGATTTTATTTAGAAATTGCTGCTCGGCTTATAAGCGACAACCGCTTTATTTTCATACCTGATTTTTTCAGCTCATACATTGATTACCTATCGACCTGTGTCTCTGGTACGTACTACAAACAGTGATTAAAAGTCTGTAAGAGCTTATCAACCCACCTAACTAATAAAATTCTTGCATCAGCAACGTAACATTAACAGGAATCTTCTAAAGCTGTATAATTACAAAACTAAATTACCATAACGGACCAAACCAACTACATAGTCTTCATATTTCGTAATTGCAATAGGTAGGAAGGTACCGTAGGTCTAGGTACTAAATTAGGCTTCTCGAAACTCGCTTTGGTCCATAAATTAAGCCTGTTCGATAAGCGGAAATCTGCTTTGGACGTTTGGTTTTGGGATTTTGATATTGGACACGTATAATACTTGAGTTTTCAATTGGTCAATGTCAAGTCAATGCAATGGTCTCGTCTTGGCAACATTTTTACATGAAATTTGTTTTTGGTGGGATTTCACTTTCACTTCCTTTGTGAGTTGCATAAGACAACATTTATCTACTTTGTGAATTTTTCTATACGTATAATATAAAGAGTTGGGGTAAAAGTTCCAAGTTTTAGATTTTTTGGCTGTTTGTGTACTTAGTTAGTTACATACCAAATTCAGTTCTCTAAGATTTTTGATGATCATCCGTTAGTGAGTGGTCACGAAATCGGGTTTTTTTTTATATCAATAAATTAATAGATACAGGCGTTCCTTTGCGGAAATCCATTATAAGATAAGAAACAGATGAAAAATCTCTAGTACTATTCCGTTTAACTAGTTGGGAGGTAGTACTTTGCTCTTGTGCTTCGCTTGGCTCGTCTTGGCGGGGCCACTACCGTGACCCCAGATAAAGACAACCAATGGTTGTGAAATATTTGGTTTTATAATTCTTTTATAATTTTTATCGTCATGAGCATATCAGTCAAAGACGTCTACTGCTTGATTATAAGCACCCCCAAAGAGTGATCTATCAAATCGTTAATTTACAAAGATTTCATATTGATAATGGTTTGAATATTAAAAAAACATACAGTCTAATGGATAACCTCCTCCTTTTTGGAAATCGGTTAAAAATAGTTTTAGTCGCTAACACAATACAAGCCATTCAACAGTATTCGTTAGACGACGTAGAGCCGCTACGGCGTAGCATGTAGCGTAGCAGTCAAGTTTTCAGTAAAATAAAGTCTCAAATTTTTGAAGGAATCCAGAGCATTGTTGCGTCCTAGAACTTTGATTCAAGATTTAATTAAATGATCAGTTTTGAGGACATCAGACTGAAGTTTAGACTCCAGGGTCTGATAATAACCAGTAAAGAATAAACAGGATCTGATTATTACAGTTAAAACACTGGTCAACGATAGAAATTAATTTCTTTTCAAGTGCTGCTTAATTTCATAAATTAGTCATGCAGGCTTCTAATATCAGCTTGGCTAATAAATGCTTAGTTATTCAAAAATTTAAAAGTTTAAGTACTTAGAGGTATAAAGTTTCATAATTTCACATGAAGGATAACTTTTTAATAATTGCAGTGCCTAAACTTAGTTTAATAGTTATATATACAGGGTCATTCATTATCAACCTGACAAACTTAAGGGATAGGTTCCACACATAAAAAAATATATGTACCTATATTTTTTTTTAATGTATATTTTGTCTTATAAATCCCAAGTAAACAAATAAAAATCGATTACGTTTTTCCGCTCAATTATTATTTATCATTGTTGGGAATCGAGTTAAGCGACGTAATAATGAAATATTCGAGTGTGCGCGCCCCGTAGCGGGTCAAGTACACGCGCAGGTCAAGGACGCGCGGGTTATAGACCCGCGGTTCATTGACGCGCGAGTCACTGACACGTACCGAGCGCTGCCTTTTCGATTTCTAATAAGGATAACTAATTATTAAGCAGAATTACGTATTTTTTTTTTAAATATAAAAAAACGTTTAGAAAAAAAAGTACAAGTTTTTTTTTTTTAATGTGTGGAACCTACCCCTTAAGTTTGTCAGGTTGATAATGAATGACCTTATATAAAGTGTACTTGTGCATCGTAGAGGCACGTAGATGCGCATATCTACCTACATATGATAACCTACTTTTGAAGTTTAAACCAGTCTTGCACCAATACAGTTTTGAAAAACTTATTTGTGCAATGCCAGTGCCAGACGTCTTTAGCCAAGTGCCCTCAAAAGGTAAAGGAAAATAAAGAGTTTTTTTGTCCTTTTGCCGGTACGTCATGGTCTTCCCATTTTAATTGTTTTTCTCGTGTTATTTTGAGTTTTATTGTGTAAATTTGGTGGCAGTTTAACTAATACTTAGGTCGTAGTCTTAGCACAAGTGCAAGTGATTGAAATGAAAGGGGGATGTTGGATTGTAATTTGGTCAAAGATTCTACTATTAGAAAGTTTTAAAAGATCGCCATCTTCTTTCAAAATTTTGTTCGTCAAATTCAAAATTCGAACTTGATTCGTTTATTGTTGTATTAATTACGTTGACATTACTTAGTCTTGATACTGGCAATATTGTCTGAACAGACAGACTGCCATTAAAAAAAAGGAAAATATCGCTAGGCAATCGACATGTCCAAGTGGGTTGTTTCATTCATATTATTGGCTATAAGTGGATACATAAAACTGCCTGTCTACGCCTAGAAATCATGCCGTGCTGCCGGATGAGAGTTGTACCTAATCTTTTTTGTACCTAGGTATGTGATGGGAAGGTGTCATTTTCGGTCAGTTACATAATACTTAGGTACTTATTACTAATACAAGACAATACTTAGGTAATACTTATGTACCTACCTCAAATCGAAAGTTTATTACTTAAATTTATTTGTTTTTGTTTTTGACCTTTTTTTCTTGCTTTTTTACTGTACTGCTCTCCAATCGTGTGTGTCAACTAAACAAATTCTTATTCTTATTCTTATTCTTAATTAGACTTTTCCAACCTAAAAAGAATGGAATAGAATAAAAGGCGTTGTACTTATGTAGCGTATACCTAAGTATACCTAGGTACAGGAGGTTAGGTTAGTACCTATCCACTGCAATTTTTCGCTCGGCTGGGCTCTAGTTCAGAAGACAGACTCAATGCATCTCCACAGCTAGGAAGATTTATTGCATTATGGTGTTGCATAATATAAAATGGTACGTGCTCCATAATGCAGGTGGTAGCCAGGTAGATAGCTAATACCTACCTTGGTAACTAATATAAAAACTATAAGTCTGAAAACATTTTGAAGCATCAATTTGATACTTTGTTGTAGACATGTATTTACCCGTGTTGTTATTCTAAGTATGTATGGTTCTTTCGGCGGATCTAGGCTTCCGTGAAGTTAGCCGTTTGTGATGCGCAAAGACCATTTAGTTAGAAAAAGCTCCATTGCGCATCGAAACGTCTAACTTCACGGAAGCCTAGATCCGCCGAGAGAACTATACCTACCTACTACTAGATAGAGTAGACTAGATGGAGTGATTCAAGACCAAAGTTTATACCTATTTTAAGCATTCATGCTAAGCCGGGGCGGGTCGCTAGTGATAGAATAGAATATATCTTTATTGTACGTACACCTAAGAAAATGAGTAGAGACAGAGTAAGAACTAGTACAAATAAGTAGTACAATGGGCGGTCTTACCGCTAATAAGCGATCTCTTCTAGATAACCTAAATATATAAATAATGGAATGTTTTTGACTTCCAATTTTTCTATGGCATCTTGTGGAAATGTGTTGAGGTTAGGGGGATATCGCAGGTTCGAATCTCGGCCGTGAACTTTTCTATTAAAAAAAATAAAATGTTATAATTGATAGATTCAAGAGTTAGATACTTTGCGGAAATCCCTCGCGTTATTTTTTTTAGCAAATTTTTACATCCTGTATATTTTCTCATCGTTTAAACCTTCCCTGAACTTTTACAAATATTTCAAGACCAAAATTAGCCAAATCGGTCCAGCCGTTGTCGAGTTTTAGCGAGACTAACGCACAGCGGTTCATTTTTATTTAGAAGATATAAGTATGAGTATGTGCTCATTAGCATGTGCATAAAACGGTAAAGGAAAACGCATACCTACCTACATAATAACGATAATTATCTTTCATGTTTTGTTTAAAGAGCATTTGTGATCTAGTGGTAGTGACCCTGCCTTCCAATCTTAAGGTCGTGGGTTCGAATCCGGTCGTGAACCAAAGGATTTTTCTTTTCGAAAATTTTGCTAGTGCATTGCGCACATAAATTTGGCAAAAGAACACTGGCTCTCATATGGTGAAGGAAAACATCGGGAGGAAACCGGTATGTCCAAGATCTAAAAATTCGAAAGACATGTGCTATCCACCAATCCGCATTGGGTCCGCGTGGTGGATTGAGACCCAATCATTCTCGCTTGAGAGTAGGTGTCCCAGCAGTAGGAACATTAGAAGCCTGTCATGGTGAGGCTTGTTGAGCTGAGAGGATGAAGTATAGTTCCCTCGACGGATCTCTTTCCATCAAGTCAGCCGTTTGTGATGCGCAAAGACAATTTAGTTCGAAAGAGCCTGAAGATTATAGGACCTGTAGTGTTTGAGTTTATTCGTTACATCCAAAAATACAAAAAAAAAATCTAGAGATTTGTAGGTACTTACCTATGTATTTTTTTATGCGAGGAACCTAAATTAAAATTGGACAAGTGTCATTTGGGCTTAATCAGTCGACATTTTTCGGTCGAAACGTCGCTTTGTCCCTTTTTGTCAGGTTATTAAATAGACCCTATACTTACTTAAGTTAACATCCATCAAATGCTTTCTGTAGCTCTGTAGCGAGTCTATCCAAAGACAGGTACCTATAGTACTACATATGAGAGGTTCTACAATGTCAACTTTTCAATGGGAAAGCAAGACAATAGGTCAGACGTAGCTTTTGATATAGACTTGTAAGGAAACTAAGCCTTGTGCCCATACGGTAGAGTTTAAACTAACTTGTGTTTGTTATTGTAAGGTTTGATAAGTCTATGAAGAATGAAGGGGGTTCTCGTCCGGTCAGCGATCCAATCACTCGACCTAATGAATCAACGAGTCAGTTTAGTTTAGTCTTTATTTTAAATTCACCCTTACTGCAAGAAAAATCTTGCAATAAGTAGCAGGTACATACCAGGTATTAGAGCAAATAAAACAAAAATAATTTTCTTCGTTGTTTAATGCATCATGTTGATCATGAAATTGTTTAGCTACTTAAACAGATGATAACAATGTCATTAAAAGGCTCTAAAATAACTCATCGAAACTATGCTACAGACGTTAGGTTCTAGGCTCAACATTCGTACTATGTAACAGATTTACGTAGAATTTTGCTACCTACGAGTACCTATCTCTGTGGGAGTGGAATCAGAGTGGGATTCCATTACTCACTCCTTTTATTTTGAATTCGCTGTGCTAGCGGAAGTGAATTCCGCGTAAATCTGAACAGACAATTGTACGAGTTTTGCACGCTGCGCTGTATAAGCTTTAACTTATTCTCATGACGCGGAAACACCTTCGCCCATAGAAATAGTAGGTTTAACGTTTCTATGCCTTCACAACAATCAAAATACCATAAAATTATGAGTTTATAGAGTTATAGAAGCAAGCGTGATAGTAACGAGTGTGATTGGGTGACTAGTTTCACGTCTACCAATAGAAAACGATTTAACGTTTCTTTTGATGATTGCATTTCGAATGTTTGTTTTATCAGTATGTGTACCGTGTGTATAAGAAATCGAACCATCGCAAATTGGAAAGAAAGGTCTGTTGACTGACATTAGCCGTTTGATCGCGAGTTCGTACGAATAAAATTGCGAGGTCGTGCTCTAATAGGACTACGACAGCGGCATGAGCTGCTGCTGGTATCCAACCAACTGAACGTACCGGACCGATACTTTTAAACTCAAACAATAAATACTGCTGCGCGAAGATGGCGTAGGAACCTAATGTAATTGCAACACGCATGGCTATTTCTGGAAGCCCATGGTTGGCCTTGCTTTCTTTTTTTATATAAACGGCGCGGTTACAGACAAATTTTTCACCTTTGTACCGCGCAACAACCTGTCATCAACGTGATGACAGAAAGCGAAGCCAACCATGGGGTTTCTCTAAAAACAGCCCTGCGATTCTATTGATTGATATTAGTAATATTATCAATTTAATACAGTTCTCTCTGCTCTGCTTGGTAGGGATGATCAATATTTTGTCGATGTTAGATAAAATTAATGTTAAGTCATCGAAAACATCGACACAGTTTAGCTTGGGTTTCTATGGATGGATACCGGCACGCATTGTTCTATGATATAAGTAGTACTTAAAAAGGCACTCTGCATGGCCGTTCTGGCAACTAAATTTGTAAACACCACCTATCGAGTGTGAAAACGAGTTCTATAGGTACTCGTTTTCACACACGATAGGTGTTAACTAATCACCGTTTGCCCAAAACTGGCACTAGACCCTTTGAACGCTGCTACAGGTATTTTTTGTGAAGAAATCTAGTAGTGTGCGAGATAATTCGTACAACTTTATTAATTAATAATATAATTATGTCGTCTTTTATAGTTAAATGATTAAGTAAGTAAATGTCTATAGGTCATAGTTGAAGTTCATTCTAAATAGGAGGTAGGTACATACTGAAAGCAAAGCTAATTGAGAACGCCCGTCATACTACCCCCTTCATAATCATTTTAAATGCCTGTAAAGCTAATATGGCGATAAAATCCATTGACATCTTATAATGAAATTAGAATGAAAATGGCAGAATTTACTATAACAAGCACTTTAAAATAATAAATGAATGTGAATGGGAGGGCTGAGAGGGTTAGTATTTAAGACAAACTTCACTAGGTAGTGAAGTTACTTACAATATAATGAAAGTAGAGACAATTTCGATGATAAACTTTCAACTATACTTATTATGAGTAGGTATAGTATACTACATTTTATATTCGAGAAAAGTATAGTAATGTGAAATGTTAGGGTAATTAGTAAGTAGTTATATCTAACCAATATAAAATAAGATAATAGTCATCAGTAGAAATTCTAAGATATTACAAGATAATTATTATGCCTTAAGAGTAATTCTTACAATATATTGATATGGCAACTGTTAAAGAAATCAGAGTAGATTATACAGTTAGCGGCAGGATGGTGGGTTCCCTACAGTGTCTGATACTGAGTGTATATTAAGAAAATGCTATCAAAACTCTACTATTTACTACCTTTTCTAAATAGTTACTACTTATTAATATATCATTATGCTGAGAAATTAGGAAAATGAACTGACCATCCATTCTGACATCAGGATGACATCTTTGTTTAGTATATAAGTACGCTGATTTTTTAGAAGTATGTATTACCTAATAATAAATAACTAATATCCATTTTGCAAGTTTAATGAAATAAATTGTTAGCTTTTTATCTACTTACATCAGTTGAAAAAATAACAAACTGGCGGCTCGTCCCCGCTCCGTACGGGTGGACATAAATTGATAAATAAGTAGTACTTATTTAAAAGGTAGCAAATAATACCAATTTGACAGTATTATTTTAATATACACTTAGTGCCAGACGCTCTAGCTAGGCAACCAGCCATCCTCACGCTAACATTAGATAGATACCACAATAAGTTTCAGAATATACAATATGTATACCTACCAAACTTTTGAAACTCATGGCTGATATAAAATTATCACTATAGTATATAGACGAACTGGGTATTTACCACATTTATTGTCACAGTAAATATTCGTATTTCTGGTTCTCCGAGATTTGTAGAAATATAATATAAAAAGGTTAAGATACGAAATACTTGTGAAAGCATTACAAGACAATAAAACATCATAGAGAGATCATCATAACTATCATAAAATAATCATAAAACTAATATTTTAACGTATCAAGTGGTATTCAGTCATTGGTATGGTAAAAGATATTAATAAAACTAACAATACGTCACCTACACCAAGTATAAACATGTCATCTACAAACTTGTATGAAATCGGTATTAAAATAAATATTTTACTGAAAATTGATATCACTTTGCATATTGCCAATTTTAGCACTAAAGCTATGTAATATACACAATGTTAGGGAAACTTACATCTATTTTAGTATTATTTCGACGCTACAAAATATTAAAGCAAAATATCTAAGGTAAATACATTTTGAGAATATTTTTATAATATTTTTTTTAACATTTTTTAGAAAGTCAGGACTCTTTCTTTGTAACGACTCTAAACTAAAACGGTTTAGTCTTTTTCTATACTAAAATAAGGTGATATTCGTGATAATAATAATATTAGCTACGGGGCCGCACTATGCAAAACAAATAACATATTCAACAATATAAATAGTTGTGATTGATTGAAATAAATTATGTAAGTAATTAGCTAGTAATAACAATTAATTAGCTACGACATCTATCAACTTGTCATTAAAACCGAGATTCTTTGGAAGATCGTTGACACTTTCAATCTTTAATTAACACTACATACAAAACTAATGCATCATTTTATTAAATTACACTGGAAAAGTGTGGCCGGCAATTAATCTAGCGATATTCTTAACCGCCAAAGTAACAATAATATATTCGATCTATGTATTTGTGTATTCTGCCGTCAAATTATTTTTAATCTTATAAATGTGTTATTTCAAGAATTCGTTGTTTCGAATTTGAATGTGCTATTTTAAATTTAAGTGTGAGCTAAAACAAAATAGAAAAACAACAGTCCAAAATAATAATATGAGGGCCTTATTCATAAACGTACTTTATAAAACTATAAAGTACACCTCTGCTGCCTAATGTTACTTTCAAATTTATTAACGTCTTCGTTCATTGACAAGAATGACAAGAAAAGACGATACTTAGCCAGCCCCTGAAATTTCAGTTTTTTTTTATGAATAAGGGCTTAAGATTATAAAAGCAATCCCAGTAATCCTCTATCACTAAAGAACTTCTAATTTATTATGATAGAGCTATTGATTTACCAATAAATAAATAAATAAAATACTCCTAATTAAATAAAAGAAATAAAAGGCAAAGTTACCCTACGCAAAGGATACAATCCATAAACCATTTCTAAACTATTAACTTTTTTTACGGTTCTGGTAGTATATTAATTAGGAATGTTAAGTTGTTAAAATGGTCTCAGCAGATAAATTCATTTGGTTCATTCATTGATATTGCATTTTGAGCATGATATGGTTTTTGTTAAGAATTTTAGATTCTAGGAAATGAACACAGTTTTTCTTTACAACTTTTAGCTTATATATTATATTCTTAACTAAATAACTTGTCTCAATTAAAAATTTAAAAGTAACTGTTTCAGACATTCATTATTAATTTTCATAGATTGTACTTCCAAACTGAAATAGAGTATTTCTACCCACACACAAACATATAGCATTAATAAAATTATAATTAATAATGTAGTCACGATAGGCGGCTCACATCAACACTGCTTTACTTAAATATTTAGGCCAATATAAAACTTGTTTTAAACTTACTAACCTAAGTGTGGAGGAACAATAGTTGAAATTATTTAAATGGTTTAATTGAAAGTTGTAAAATACACATTCAGAGTAGATACGAAAACGAAAAGTTCGAATCGATTGGAATGTTTTTTTATTTATACAACTGAAGTGGCAACCAAGCGTACGGCCCACAAGATGGTAAGCGATTACCGCAGCCTATGGACGCTTGCAATACCAGAGGTATCACTCACGGGTTGCCACCTTGAGGCTAAGATCGAAAGCCTCATGTGCCAGCAATTTCACCGGAAACCTTACCCTTTACACCGGAACACAGCAATGCGAGCATTACGGCAGAAATAGGTATGGTGGTAGTCCTTCCCCGGACGAGCTCTATCACAGAGAACTCTACTACTCTAAACTCGTAAAGCCTTGAAAAATTTTGTAACAAAATATATGTTACCTACGTGTTTCGCTATTTATTTCGTGTACCTTACGTACACACTCATACATACAGTTTACACGCCTATAGTTTTTGAGAGATCATCAAAAACTATATCCAGCGAAATATGTGCGTTCTGTCTGGCAGATTTATAGGGTAGACAACTATTTTAAGTTAGATATTGTAGACACATTTTACTTGAATACGTACAATGGTTACAGCGTGAAAGAGTTTCAAACATACAAATAAAACAAAACAAGGGCGCGATTAATCATAACAAGTCCTATTGCTCCTGTATGCTTAGATTTTCTAACACCTAAGATAGTTCTCCAAAAGTTGATTCCACAACAAGAATATGAACATTATAATAATCTAAACACAACCTTAGTGTCTTATGTATCAGTTTCATCCGCATTTGAATAATGCTGGGATAACAAGCTATACTGTTATACTGCATTTCACATTAACGAAAGCACATGTTTTCACCATACAATAATAATAACAATAAGACGCAAATAGCCGCCCATTTCATTAAGTTTTATACAATAAGTTTGCGATTCGTTTAGTAAGTAATCTCGCCTACTTTAACTAGCGATTCTCAAAATTATTCTAGAGGTTATAGAGGTTGTGTGACGACCTCTCCCGGCAGCGAGTGAACGCGCGCTGACAGGAGGTTGTGGAGGATGAACACTGCTGGCTTCGGGCTGCCTTCCATATCCAGCTCCTGTGAACGGATTATAAGGCTTTCATTTGGAAATAAACCGCTGAGATTCAAAGTAGGTAAGTGCCATTCGAACCCCTGACCTCCAGATGAACTATTCTACTCAGACAACGCAGCTTTTTTCTTTTATTCGAAACTAGGGGCTGATCCCGGCTTCGCATGGGTGGACATAAAATATAGCCTATGTTACTCAAGGATAATGTAGCATTCTTATGGTGAAAGAATCGGACTTATCGGACCAGTAGTTTTTGAGTTAATTCGTAACAAACAAAAATACAAAAACACAAATCTTTCCTCTTTATAATATTAGTATTCGACATGTAGGTTGTTGTGTGCGTACGATAGTGTCGTCATCAGCAAAGTGCAGCCAGAGCGCGGCGGCGTCGTCGTCGGCGGAGGCGCGCAGCGCGTGCAGCGGCCGGCGGTACAGCGCGCGCGCGCCGCCGCGGCCCAGCGAGCCCGCCGCCTCCCACACGCACACGCCGCCCGCGCCCAGCGACAGCCGCGCGCACACGCCGCGGAACCGACACCCTGCAACACACAATTTATACCTAAATCACACCCTCCCATCTAACACCTTACAGTCTAAAGTATTGTATAGTATTGCAAATGACACCCTGTCGCCAAAGACCTGCAACGCACAATTATACGTAAACAACACCGACCTAAGGCATTTCAACTAACACCCTGTTATGACACTCATTGTAAATGACCCCTGTTCCCAATAACTAAATAATAAAAGCGTAATTTTGCAATCAATAAAAACACATTTTATAGATGACACTGTGCATCAAAAAACCAATATAATGTACTACCTAGTACAAGAAGGGTTGCAGCATAGGAGCACTTACTGAATGTGAACTCTGGATGGTCGCGCACGGCGTGATGCGCGCCGTCGACGAGCGCGCCCGCGACGGCGGCCAGGTCGTGCGGCGTGTCGGCCCGCAGCGCGCGCACGGCGAGGCCGGCCGGCGTGCCCGCGCGCACGCCCAGCGCCGCCGCGCCGCCCGCGCCCGCGCCCGCGCCCGCGCCAGCCCCCGCGCCGGACCCCGCGCCCGCACCAGCGCGCCGCCACCACGCCAGCCGCGTCGCCGCCAGGCTGAAGCACTCCGACGCCGCGCACCACGCCTCGCCCGACCACGGCGCCGCCTCGTACAGTCTAAAACGATATCGTTTACTTATAAAATAACCATCATAGAAAAACCTTTCTAGTAGTCTTTTTAGATAATTAAAAACAAATCGCTACTAGAAAGGTAGTGAAAACATGTTATTGGCTTTATATAGCTACCTACTAGTATCAAAGAAATTGTATTTAGCTGTTGGTTTCCCACATAATTAAATAAATAATAATAATTAAGTATGGTGAGTTGTCCAACTGTGAACCTACCAGATGCAATGAGCCACCGTTATATTTCAAAAATGCGACATTGTCGTTCTGAACTAATACTGCCAACAGAGACGCATATGCACCCCTCTTTAGATAAACATCATGATGATCGATTATGTCTTGTATCATTTATTCTTCACAATTATACTTAAAACATGGAGATAATGTATTATCAAAAATTTTAAATACATTATTATTACTAACATCATCCATTTCTAAAGAAGCCAAAATTTCAGGTTTAGATAGATTTCGTATGATCTTCAGTGAGTGACCCATTTGTTTAAGTATTATTTTTTTACAGGGTTTGGGTCTCTTCAGTTAAGTTTTAATAACCTGTGTGAGAAGAGCCCAAGAGAGAAGTTGGTTGACTATTACATAAAGCTGTTAACCAAAAACATTTTTTTTCTTTTACATAGTTATTTAGTCGCACCTGAGTTCTCGATCCGTAATCGCGACGAAAGTCGGCTGCCATCCCTCGTTTTCATCTGAACTGTCCGATCCCCCTGATGCGCTGATCTGTAAAATAGTAAATTCAATCTGAACTTTGAATTTTACATTCTGACCAGATGAGAATACCACATATATAAAAGTTATCATAACCTAGGGCTAGGTACCGGTACTTTACACGGTGCACACACAATCGCTCCCTACACTACGGCTGTCTCCCAGCACTCACATGGTCCGGGGCATGAGGTGGGCGTCGCGCCAGCCAGCCCGCGAAGCGCACGTCTCCCAGCAGAGGGCGCAAGCGCGGGCGAGCGCGCGCGAGAGCGGCGCGTGCGGCGCGGCGCGCGGCGGCGTGCAGCGCGCGGTGCCAGCCCCCCGCCGCGCCCGCAGAGCCAGCGCGCAGCGCCAGCGCGTGCACGCCATCCGGCGAGTATATCTCGATCGTGCGCTCCTCTGCACAGCACAACATAACATATCACACCTATTAAGTCACAAACATAATCCTGGCTGCACACTAAAAATTTCTGTGGTATCAACACACAACACCCCGATTCAGAATAAAAAAATGAAATCATGCAAACATTTGTTTTAAACATTTTAACATATTTTATTTTGCTCTAATTTTAGAATTCTTTAAATATGCGACTATTACTTATATATATTTTTTTGTTTTGTTTGTACATAATTTTATTATTTTATTTTATTTTTAATTTATTTATGTGTAAATCTGTGTTTGCATGTCGGTCAACGACGAAGTGTGTGAGACATTTAAAACAAATGGTAAAACCTAATATCATAATACAAGACTTCAAGCAAATAAATACTATTTCATTTCATTTCATTTCACACAACCTCTTTCTTTCTCTTTCCTCTTGCGCTGTCCAGTTGGGCACAAATAATATGTAAATTATCACAACGCTTATGTGCGAGTATGAAGGCATTATAGGTATTCGTGCGCGAGCACTGACGGGCAATTTATGCGACATTCTTCTTGCCCCACGTCTGGAGTTTACTGTAACCGTACATACCAGGGTCGTGATGGCGCAAGTTCTTGGCAACGCACGCCATCAGAAGCGGCACGTAGCGCGTATCGGCGCGACGGCGGCGCGGCGACGGCGGCGACGGCGGCGCCTCCGCCATATAGCCGCGCTGCAGCTCCCACCCCACTTCACTGATTATCGACGCCTTGCGGAAGTACGGCGTCACTTCGCGCAGATACTTCACTACAGAAACAGAATAAAAAGAAGTTAGCAAATTTTGATCGGTTACTGATACAATGTTTTCAGATCACTCAAAAGCTGGCTAATCATGGCTGTTAAAGCCAGGTCTGACAGATTAATGTTCCCCCGAAGCATAAACTTTTAGTTGTTTAAGCTAATAGAAAGTCACTCAGAGATACCATAATTTGTGCCTTTTCATGCACTTTATAATTGAAAATTGCCAGTAATTGAAATCATCAAGTTATGTCCCAATTGACAATCTATCTCATTGCTTGATAGATTGTCAATTGGGACATAACGTAAGTCTCATTATATCATTGTATCATTAGCAGTTTGAAATTATTTAAAGTAGTTAAAATTTATCATTGTGTTTTACTTTATAACTTTATCACCATCCCAGAGGTATATGGAGTATGGAGCGTACAGGCAGGATTTTGGTTTTAATTAAATTGCTATTAACTCGTGTCATCAGAGTTGGCCACTGACTCGTAAAAACTTACTTATAGTTGTTGTTTTGCTTGTATAAAAAGTTTTACAAGCATAGAAAGTAGCCAATGTGCTATTCCAGGTTCAGAACAATATCAGTCCCAAAGAGTTTATATGTTGTGATTGAGCAAAATCATTGTTGGTTTTGTTTCAGTAGAGTGCATTTAGCTACTTACATTAAAATAGCAGCAGTGAGTTCAATAGACTCAATTAAAGTCAATCAAGACTGCTGTTGTGTTATTAACTAATTGAACTGACCCCTTTTTATACAAGTTATATTTATCTACCTACTTGTAAAATAATTTAGACTAACAACTTGTTTCATGTAGGTATAGTTCGCACAGCGGATCTAGGCTTCCGTGAAGTTAGCTGTTTGTGATGCGCAAAGACAATTTAGTTAGAAAAAGCTCCATTGCGCATCGAAACAGCTAATTTCACAACGGCCGAGATCCGCCGTGAGAACTATACTTGTAGATATCTATGGATTATGTACATGTAAGTATTGTAAGGATATACAAAGTTTTTTTGCTAAGAACATACCTTCCAATTGCACCATTTTTCCCGCTCTTTTCAAAGCCTTTACAGCCTCTTCATGTGTTGCATCTTTTAAGTCTTCCCCATTCACAGACAATATAGCATCACCAACATACAACTGTTCTGTTAGGTCAGCAGCCATACCCTTGAATATTTTCGATATCAATATTGGCATATTATTCTCTATTCCACCTTTGATAGATATACCTAACCCATTATTGTCTGATTTTACAACTTGTACTAAACGTTTCTGATTTGCTATAGCTTCTGGCACTTCCGTAAAGTCACTGTTGGGGGTTTCAACATTATTATTGTTGAGAGAGCCATTGAGGGTCGTAGTAGCATCGTACCCATCGTCAAGGCACACACTCATAAAATCATCTTCAAGGGTGCAGTGAACCCGGTACCAAACACCACGCACTAGCGTCTCTAGTAGACCAGAACGCGAGCATGTCGCGTTAGGGCTATCGCTGCCTCCGCTAGATGCACCGTTTTCCACCATTTCACTTTGTTTTTGCAAGAATATTTAATTTACTTGGAAACAGATGTAGAAGTAAATAACAATAGCAAGACAATTTAAAATAAGGACGTCTTTTACCCAATTGTTTGGTAATCGGCCGTAATCTGGTCTAAAGTCATTATTATTCGAAATACATCAAAATTACATTGAATGAAGTTCATTGAGTTGAGTTGAGCCATGAGTTGAGCGAGCAAGCAAGCAAAGCAATTCACCTTGGCTCGCATGCTAAGTAGGGTTGGATTTAAGTACGATGAAAACTGTAGTACAAAAATCCTAAAATAGTAGTATTTCTAAGAAACTGTAGTACACTTTATAAATTGATCTAAAACGTACATAGAATCATTAAAACCAACACTTGCTAGCTAATATTTTCTCTTCTTCTTTTTTTATTACTTCTTGATTAAATAAGTTTTCAACATTATTTAAAAGTTGTTCAAAAACAAAAAAAAAGGATAACTAATGAACATTTACAATTAGCTAGAAACTTTTATTGTAGTTGACAATGACATTGACAAATGACTAAGTTTATTTAAACAGAAAAAAGGAGCAAACCTTATCAACTTAGTAAACTTTTTCTAAATTAAGTGGGATTGGCAGATAATGTTACATTATTTTGGTCATTTCTACACGTGATGAAACTGTAGTATTTTAGCGTACTACTCTTAGGTATGGCTAGTACGTAGTACGAAGTATCAAATTGTAGTACAAATACTCTACTATAGTACGAATTCCAACCCTGATGGTATGGTATGGTATGGTAAATCGGGGTCCGGTTATTGTACAACATGATGAAAATTCATTACTTATTCACCATATTTTGTAACAAAATATCATGATGTGCAACACTGTAAAAATAATGGATTATCTAATAGCCATACCAAAAATTCATGCCCGGGAGAGCACAACATGTTAACCCGCTAACCAACTGATTTCAGTTTGGTTATGTGAATACATTAATTATATCTACGGAAGCACCGCAGCTCAGCACTTGCTCTTTCTCGACGCCACTCGCATGCCCTACAAAAAGCATAATAAGTAATGAATTAACATACCTGCAATAACACCATATTGTGCTGATAGTGTGCAGCTCAATAAATCATAACACATATATGGACCGCTGTATAACGAATTAACTGCCCGTGCATATTTTGAAAAACAAAGCCTGTACGCAAAGTTCAAATATAACATAACCAACTGATTTCAATCTGGCTTGTTAGGTATCTTCACTCCACATTTCTGGTGCTTCGGTGGCCACTGCCGCAGTGGCATTCACTTGCTCCCCTTGCGCGTGATTACTACTCAAACATAACCAACTAATTTTGATTTGGGTGAGTTGATTATAATTTTAATGTGGCAGTGCCCCGTAGCTAGCACAAGCTCCTTCCAGACGCCACTCGCACGTGCTAAACAATGCTGAATGACACAAGTCAACATGCTATGCACAAACACCATGTGCTGATAAATCATTACAGAAAACGGATTTTCTGCCCATGCAGATTTTATAAACAAAGTTTATGTAATGAATTGTCATGTTTGCCTTTATTAGTTCCCGGTAAGTTTACGTAGCTTCACTTCCCCTTTTTTTAGAAATGGCTTCTGTTAACTTTGTTAGTATTGCCAATGTCAAGGAGGAGTTTTCGTTTAAAAAGATTTTAAAAAAAAGTAGTTCGGATTGCTTTGACAGATGACGCTAGCTGCCATATGCGAGCGTGTGTGTGGCCCAGTCGTCTGTCTGTTATATGATTGTCATAGTGTTATGTAATGTCAAAGTCATACTGGGAATAGAGAAGAAGGATATCAAAGATTGTCTTTGGCTATCTTGTCAAAACGACATGGGTCTTCCCATTTTAATTATTTTTCTCGTGTTATTTTAAGTTTTATTGAGTAAATTTCGTGGCATTTTATCCAATTTAATTTGTTTACTTAGCACAAGTGTAAGTAATTGAAATGGAGGGGTGATGTTGGTAATTTAGTCAAAGATTTTTCAAGAGAATTTTGAAAGAAAAGTCATCGTTTCTTTCTAAATTTCGTTTGTTTACGTTGCTAAGCGACAATCAAACTAATACACTTGACACTGGCAAAATTGTGGCAAACTAGCCACAGAGGCCATAAAAGAAAAGAAGAAGAAGAAGAAGGATATCAAAACAAGAAAACCACAAACTAAAAGAAGAAGAAGAAGAAAACAAGAAAACCACAGACGCCACAAATTAAAAGAAGAAAACAAGAAAAAAGTTCGTCACTCCGTTTTTGTTTCTTCTCGTGTCAAGCGGAAGGTTCAGCAGCCCTATTGCGTAAATCTGAAACCAATGACACCTGTCAAAAAATCGATGTTCACCGGCTGTCCCAGTTAAAAAAAAAATGGCAATGCGCAAAATGCGTGAAGCCAAGAAGAAAAAAAAAAAAACGTATGTTTTGACACCCCCAGTGAATGAACAAAACTGACTTATTTGGCACTATTGGATACAATGAACTTCAGAGTAGATTCGATTTTCATGGCTCGAGGCTCGCTCAACGTCAAATAAAGCAGGGAGCTCAGTGACTTCCATTTTCATACAAACTATTATGTACTCTGTGTTCTGGGTTTGAAATTTCCTAAGAAAAAAGATCCCCTACCTAATATGAAACTCCTTTTAGCACTTTTCAACTTCTTTGGTTTCTAAAATAGTTTTTTTTTTTTAATTTGCATGCCTGAAAATAAGTCATAAACCTACCTAGTTTTTATTTTGTAAGCAAGTACCCTAGGTACCTACATCTTTTTTATCCACGTAAAAAAACCTACGGTCATCTTTCTAAAATTTTACGGCAGACAGAAGTGTACCTACCATCAAATCATCGCCTCTTTGCTTCGACTGGAGCCAGAGAGTGGTTTGATTTCCTTGATTACAATAAAAATTAGGAGTTTAAATCGATACCTAATGTAAACTGTGTTGTAACAGTTGTATTTCAAATTATGTCGGCTTCTAAGTTCATTCATCATTCACCTATTAAATTCAGTATAACAATACCTAGTATTAGTTAATCTACGATTGCGATGGACAAACGCAAACGAACATAACTGAGAGTAAATTGGACTCCGTGTGGGCTCCCGCCAGAAGCTCTAGAAGGTCGCCCATAAGAGTGGTTTGTGCACACGAGTCTGAGGCGGAGCAAGGGGGCAGGTGGCGAGCGAAGCGAGCCGGCGACCTCCGTAGTGCAGCCTCTCTGAGCTTCTGGCTCCCGCACTATTTTATTGCACACTTTATTTTTCATACTTTATAACTAATACCACTCAAAACCTTTTAAAAAATGATTTATTTTACAAATTCAATCTACTCACTAGGTAAAAAACTAAATGTATCACATACAAAAAAAAAGTCTTTGGCAAGTAGGTACCGATGTAAAAATTCAGTAAAGTTTTAAAAGTAAGGAGGTAAGTACATATAATTTGTATAACTTAAAACTAAATCTACATGTAGGCAGTTCATGGTATGTAAGTAGGTAGGTGGTAGGTACATAGACATACAATCTAGAATGTAATAAAAAGCTATAAACAGTTCGGAGGGCATGGTCCCCGCTTTTCCAGTCACCTCTGTCATGGCCTTTGAGGCCTTCGGGCGGCCTAAAAGCTACCTACCTAAGTAAAACATTTGTATTGTATGTAAGTAGTATTTGTTGTTTGATTCAGTTATTGTTTATGAAAACGTTGAATGGTCTATTTGCAAATGAATATATTTTTTACAAATAGGTAATGGTAATATTAATCATCCTTGTGAAAAAGGCAAAATTATTGCACACATGTGGTATATAGTATCTAGACCTACCTACCACATTATGTTTCTTACAATGACAGGTTTTAAAACAGTATATTAAACATATTACTCGTATTAAGTAGGTACCTCTGTATGTATAATGATTCCATACCTACCTAACTCTATTCCATCGAGCAGTGCTTAATGTTCTATTCACATACTTAATTATTATTTTAATAAATAGGTATAATTAATTCATCAAAAAAATTAAAGTTATGGAACTTACTAACAATATTTAGCTTACATGTTCATTTTTTCAACTAATTAAATACAATTAATAATAAATACTGATAAGTGTACAAAATAAATGTAAACAAAGCAACCATAATAATTAAAGTGAAGTGAGTGTACCTACCAATACATTTCATTGGTAGGTAGTGATCACGAAATTATAAGTAGACTAATAGGCGAATACCTAGTCTACGAAATGCGCGTCATTTGCTGTCACACTTCTCACTGCTCAAAATACGTTTTCCATACATTTATCGACAAATGTTAACTTACTGAACTTACCCTTTCTGGGGTAAATTTATCAACACGGGGCGCGGTTGTACTGCCATCGCAGTGTCGATCGTTGCCGCGCCGCACGCCGAAACTACATACTACCTACCTACCTAGAGTTATAATTCGCTAGGTAGATACGCATGCATATATTGAGGCATTTCTACCTGTATTTCTACTATCCAGTGAGTTTCACTTGACAATAATTTAATGGTGGAGCTTTGAGATAGCATGAAAATTTTAAACATTATAAAACAGGTAGGTATATATATGTCATATTTGGACCAAAAATTTAATTTAATACTTACGGATTAATTACACATGAATTTATAGCTAAATGGCAAGCATTGATCAATCGAAACTAATTCTATTAATACCTAATTCTATTCAAAGTGTGATCTTATACACAACAGATAACAAAGTACACTACCTACCTGGGCACCCATTCTAGTTTCATGCTCAAATATGCTGCCAAACGCGTTCATTCAATCAAATCAAATTCATCAAATTTGAAGGATAGTACCTACCTAGGTAAGTCTATTTTCCTATGGTTCAATTTCTGCCCTAAGTATGGCTTTCCAACAGAACTGCTCACTCAATGGCAGGCACGCCGTAGAAATATACAGCTGAATTTGAAATCTAAAAGCTAACCAAGCTGCTATATCTCATTGCCGTATTGCGTGTTGGGTATTCTGACTACCGTGTCTCTCGTGCCTATTCTCTCATCTATCAATGAGGCTGAGCTGAGTTTCTTTGATTTCGGTGCAAGTGGGGGTACCTCGCTGCATGTAGAACGATTATCATCAAGTACCTTAGAGCTGGATGACGCTACACTGAATTTTTTTAAGCTGCCTGTGGTAAGAGATCCATTGGATGATGAACAGTGGGGAGGTAAGAGAGGAGCTCTTTCTTGCAAGTCTCTGATGGAGCCAGTAGGGCGGTGCATGCACCCGCTACTACTCGCCTCGGACGGCGCCGTCATGTCTGGACAACAGCCGCTCTGAATCCACTCTGAGATTCTGTAAAGAATTAACAATTAACAAATAATGCGATATTCGAAAGCGATTGGCAAGACTTGGTGGAAATGTCAGGATTTATATAAACGGACATCATGCAGAACTAACGGTATTAGCATGCTTGGCAATTTATATGAAATCGTGAAATAGGGATCTTTAGCTTAAACTATAAAACCGGGCGTTCTCCAGGCCTATAATTTGGCAGCATAGCTGGTGTCTAGAGTAGGTACCTGCTGACGATGGCCTCAAAGTGGGGCCTCCGCTGCGGCGTGTGCTTCCAGCAGTCGCGCATGAGCGTGTACATGGAGGCGGGACAGCCGGCGGGGCACGCCAGCAGCTCCCCGCCGCGCACCATCGATATCACCTCCTGGTTGCTGAAACTGTAACACACAACTCTCCCATCAATGAACTGTTTTGGACCCAACATCAACCTCACATGACTAACATTGTTCATCCCACTGCTGGGCAAAGATCTCCTAGAGGAGGCAAGCCTCTCCTATCTCTATCCTTCACAAGGCCCCACAATTATGTTTAGAACATTAAGTAAATATGATCAAAATCAAATTTATGTACAGTCAAGAAGATTTCACGTAAAAATTAAGGCAATAAAAATATTATATTGTAATAATAAAGTTGGTTATTATGCACGTTAATTTAGAAATCGCACTTTGCTGAGTCTCATTAAACAAGTATTTACATCGATCCTATTTGTTAAATAATCATCAGTGATCTTTTTTAAACGGCCGTCTCTTAATTTAAACTTGTTTCATTGTTTTTTGGAAATTGGTAAATGCTTGTTTTTTATTCTAACGTTGTAATCGCAATGATCACTTTCGTCTTTTAGAACTTTTATGATAGGGAAAAGATGTGGTTTTTTAAGAGTAGTAGAGTTCTTTGTGATAGAGCTCGTCCGGGGAAGGACTACCACCATACCTATTTCTGCCGCCAAGCAGTAATGCTCGCATTGCTGTGTTCCGGTTCGAAGGGTATGGTTTCCGGTGAAATTACAGGCACATGAGACTAACCATCTAACGTCTCAGGGTGGTAACACGCAAGTGCTATCTATGATGTTGCATGCGTACATAGGCTACGGTAACTGCTGACCATCAAGTGGGCCGTACGCTTGGTTACCACTTTAGTAGTATAAAAAAAAAAAAAAAAAACTGAAGTAACGGGTGCGCGCCTCTTGAACCCCCAACATTTTTAAACTTAATTATAGCACAGTCGGTATCGTGCTTTCAGAAGTAACGAAGTTTATAAAAGTAGGCAAAGTACTCATAAAATACGTAAATTTATAATAAGTCGGCAACCAGCGAATAAATACATAGGAATTTTTTAAAGTCGGCACTTCGCTAATACTTACATTGCTGAATATTGCAAAAGTTGGCAAAGTACGAAATTTGGCACTAAGCGCCGAAATCTTTCGAAACTGTGCCACTATCCTAAACTTGGATGCTTGAACACTATCGCAACATTTCATTGGTTTAAGATTTGGTACTAAGTAGAGCCCTTTGTACCTATTTTATTTAAAAAAATCCTCATATCAAATAAACAAACTGTGTTGGGGGGTATCAGAAACTACCTCGCACATCTCGCACCTCAGCCAGATACAAGACCTCTAAATGAAAGTACCTATGTTAGACAAGTTACAAAATGTTATTTAATGCATGGTCAGGCGCCTGCGGATCGCGTTCGTGCGCCAGGCGTTAAGATTTACACCACAGCTACAAGATTATATTTTACTTGTACAAAAAAATGTATAATGAGACACGCTGGTGGGCCGCGTTCTCGCGTGTATAGAATGCATGGTTTGCTGACGGCCAAACGATCGAAAGTTTAACATACATACTAGATATTTTAATTATAAGAAAACCATTGGTAGGTGATTATATTGGAAAGCAATGATGTGCATTCTATTTCAGAACACCAGAAGACTTACCCATAATAAGGTTGCAATCCATAGCTATAAATTTCCCATAACACTACTCCATAAGACCAAATATCACTCTCAGTTGTAAATTTTCCATACAGAATTGACTCTGGAGGCATCCATCTTACTGGAAGTAAACTTTTTGATTGCACCTGAAATTAATAACATAACACATTGAGTATAACAGATGTTATTAGATACAGAATTTATTTATTTGACACACAGAAAAGGAAACTGTAATAGGTAGGTACAATAAAAAAACAGTTATTATACAAATAAGAATAAAGTGGCATTGATAGTAAACTTACTCTATAGTAATCTGAACTATAAATATCCCTGGATAGTCCAAAATCAGATATTTTTACAACAAAATCATCTGATACCAAACAGTTCCTCGCTGCCAAATCTCTATGCACATAATGATGTGATGACAAATATTGCATACCAGCTGCAATATTCTGTGCTATGTTCAACAACCTCATTGGTGGAAGCCCTTTCCCTGAAGGTGGGGCTCTTCCCATCAAGAACTCATGCAGATCTCCTCGAGCCATGAACTCAAACAGCATACACAGAGGCTCTTCTCTAAGAGCCACACCGACAATACAAACTATATTATCATGAGTCAGTTCTGATATCAAGTCTATTTCCCTTCTAAAATCAGACTGGGTCTTAGCAGATGCATTCTCTTTCAAAGCTTTTACAGCTACAAATAGTGTTTCTCCATTCTTTTTCAATGCCCCCTTATAAACCTTTCCAAATGCCCCTTCACCTAACTCCTCCAAGAATTTAATTTGAGATAAAGAGTACTGAGGTATGCGAAGTATACCATTCCCGCGGGTACTCTTTTGTTGTACTAAATGTGGCTGATTTAAGTTAGAGTTATTGAGTAGCTCACTCATCTCTATTGGTGAGTTTAATCTTGAATTGCCATAGATATTCTTATCTGCATTAGGTAAATTGATATCCCTTATTGTAGCTGCATTATTCTTTCTCTTGTGTTTAAAGCAGAGGCAAATAGTGAATCCTATGATTATGAGTGTGATTAGTAAAAACACAATAACAATGTAGATCCAGATCTTGTGAGCACATTTTGGTATGTCACACAGTTGTTTCTCAGTTTTGCCATCTTTCTCTGTGACACACCATGGTTGTGATTTGAGACCTCCAGGGTTTCTGCAGTAGCTGTGCCTGCCAGCTAGTTCAGGAAAATCAAACACTTTCACATGCCATTGCTTTGACCACTCCACACATGCCATTCCAGTTTCTGCCACATTGACCCTACCTAAATACCCACTGCCATTTTCCCAAAAGCATTCATCATCAGATACCATCATTGCACCAATATCTATCTTGAGGCAGTCAGGATCATCTTCTGGCAGATCTTGACAATCTTCAAGAATCAACTGCTGTCCAATTTGTGGATGTCTCTTAGCTATGGCATACTCTTTTTGGCACAGTTCATTTTCAAGTATCTCACAGTCTTGCTTACAGACTCTTCTCAAAACAGTGGAGTTGTGTCTGTAATCAAACAGTTTACTTGTGTTGCTTTTTGAATACATTGCTGGAAGAATACCACTGGGTAGGTTTTCAAACACAATTTCTGGTAGTTCTTCATTGTAATCTATGCTGGTTTTGTCTGCTGAAAACATTTTCCTAGCTTCTCTCAGAAAATGGCTATTGGTTTCAAAAGGGTTTCTGCAGATAGGAAATGTTGAGTAGCACAGACTAGGTATAGCAAACCCTTCACAATGGGAACTGATGTCATTTGAGTACTCAGTGACCTGAATGGCTTGCATCAGTTTTTCCTCCAATGCAGCTTGTGAAGAATCATACGGAATGTAAACAAAATGTGCCTTCAGATGTAAAGAACAAACTTTGCCAACATACTCTTGGCATATAGGCTCCAATTTTTTTGGTATGGTTGAACTTCTATTCTTTTCAATATCTTGAGTTTTTATATTATCAGACATGAGATCAGGGGTAGTCTTTACGCTAATTTCAAGTTCATTATTTAAATCGGAATTAGGAAATAGTGATGTGTAAGTTGGTATCTCAAAGTTTTCACCAACTTGCTCTTTATCTACTATCAGTCTTGCAGTTTGCTTCTTTTCATAGTTCTGTTTAATGGTACATGTGTAATTTCCTTCATCAGTTGGATCAAGGTCTTTTAGTTTCAAGTTGGTGCCTATTGTCCCATTTTTCATATCTATTTTTGTTGTTATCTTAGCTTTAGGCGATTCTGATAAAGTTTTATTGTTTTTAGACCAGTAAACTTTTACGTTTTTTAGCAGAGCTTCTTGAATGTGTTCTGGCGGTGATTCGTTGAGGTAAGTTTCTATTCCTTCTTTATTTTTTGTATATTTTTCAACTTTTGTGTAATTCATGATAGCTTCGCATTTGAAGCGGACATCTTCTCCGCAAGATTTTGTGACGACTGGTGGTAATGTTTTGGAAAAATAAATATTTAAATTTATGTTCCATCTCTTCTGTTCAGATGACGAATTTACTTTAATAGGGGACAGAGAGTTTCTTTTATCTACATTAAAATATAAACACTCACAAAAACAGAAGCACGAAACGATTACACAGAAGTATTTCATGACTAACACTTTCCATAACACTTTCAACTATCGACGACCAATTTTTTATCAGTAGAGAGTTTTCAGTTTTTGGTTAGTGCTTTAACCAGAGTATTTTATTTTATACAAGGAGTCTACGAAATCGAACTATAAAACCGAACGTCCCAAGTCCCAACATACATAACAATCCAATAGAATGTAAGCACTACGTTTTAATTTAACAATGATGATAATTAAACGTAGTGCTTATATTCTCTTGGATTGGATGATGATCGCGGGAGAAGATAATGCCCGACATAATAATTCGTTACATAAGCTTTGTTTACAAAATCTGCACGGGCCGACAATCTATTGACTCTGACATAACAGTCACATAAAATATACTATAGCTTAATAATCGTTTAATTTATTTACTTTGTAATACCGAAAAATAATACCTACCGATGATATGTTATGTTTGGTTAATTTCGTTCACTGCTTTTATAGCCAACTATACAGCAATTCACTATCTCCGCACATAAAAATAGTTTAAAACTACTTTTTAAAATACCTTTATATCACCATGTAAAACGTACCTATAATGTGTCGTAACAGCTATTAGCAACAATTTTTTTGTTTTATTTGCCATCAACGATAATGGTGGCAAACAAACAAAAACCGATAAGCAAATAGATACAAAAAACTCATACTTCGTCTTGCTCCTTCTCACTCTAGCAAACCTAATATAAATTTGAAAATTTGAAATTTTGAAATTTGAAATTTTATTGAATAATAACATACATTACATTTTACACATAGGTTGTACAATCTTACTTTTAAGGTTTAATAATATAGGGTAATACCATGGAACTAACCGTGTAGGTCTATGTACTACCGTGGTAATACATCCATGCATGGTTCCATGCTCCTGACTGATCAATTTATTCTGTGCTGACTGACTGAGTTTTCTTCTTCTTCGTTTACGGATTATGTGGTTTAATTTGTCAAATCGATGCTTGAGGGGTCACCCCATAGAGTAAATCACAGAAAAGAAAAAACAAGTTGTTTTTTCTGTTTCTGTGTTAACTTAATTTTTGCAGGCAGGCATTCTTATTTTTATCAAAGGGTAGGTACCTGGGTTACTAGTAGGTACTTTAGCTTAGTATTAGTAGGTAGGTACATACTTAGCACTACTTGTATATAGGTACCTACTATTTTATAATACCACAGATAACATACTAGGTAATTACCACTTATGTACCCAAATAATTTTATTATCGATAAAGTCTCGCTTTGCGCTCGCGCCGCCCGCCTCGAGTTGCGACCCGTCTCAGCGCCGCGCCGCGCCCCGCCCCGGTGCCGGCCGTCTGTCCCTTTTTAGGAAGGTATCTATAGGTCTCACAACGGATCTCGGCCGTAGTGAAATTAGCCGTTTCGATGCGCAATGGAGCTTTTTCAAACTAAATTGTCTTTGCGCATCACAAACGGCTAACTTCACGGAAGCCTAGATTCGCTGTGCGAACTATACCTACCTACGCTAACTACGCTAATAAACATACTTTTTAATAACGCCTATAGATAAACATGAGAAGTAGGTAATAGTCAAATTCATATATAGGTTTTATTTTTGTATTTTTATAAGAAAAGTGCTATTGTTAAGTGTCTTGTTTTTTTTATTTTTTATGTAGGTAAACATCTAAACTATTTGAAGTTAAAGTTAAGTGCTTAGTTCTTGGCCATACATTCCAGTCACACACCACCACCTACGAATCCAATTTAGGGTAAAAGCACCAGTTGGCCCCTTAGGCACCTTGGTCAATTTAAATTGCTATAGTTTCTTAAAGCGTCATCCAAATTATATTTTTATGATGTTAATGGAGACGGGAAAAGTTCTAATATAATTTTAATAACAATAAAAATAATGAACATTGTTTATAAAGTTTTTATAGTTATTCAAATAAAAATTGTGTTACTGGCACCCCAGAACTAGTTACTGGCATGTTTGGTTTCAGTTATTGGCCATAGCATTTTTTACGAAACACGACAGATTATAGTCAAAATAACTTAAATAGTAACGAAATAACGATCAACTACAAAGATACGAAGTTTATGACAAGTTTCTTTCGAATTGTAGTCAAAAACAATCTTAGGTACCTACCATTTTCACAACAAAACCCCACCATAGTAGCCGGATTGCCGATTGTCAATAAATTATGATTTTTTTTATACGAATTTATTTGAAAGGTGGTACAAATCGGCACAAATATTAAAGCTAAATAATGAAGGTAAACTGTTCTCTATAATGAAAGGAAATATCAGTAGCTTTTAAGAAGTGTTTGAGTATGAAGTGGCCATTAATTACTGCCGGCCAATAACACATGAATTTACGTTATATTGTGTCAATAAACCAATTTCATAATGGCCTAGGTTTTTGTAACTAACACCATAGAACAATTTTAAAAAATATTAGACTAACAGTTACATAGATACTATTTTATTTTAAAGTAGACTAGCGGCTCGTTGATATGAACCTATAGCGATAGCTAAGCATAACTAATTTTAAAATTGAACTTGTTAAATGTAGTAGGTAACTTGTACCTACATCTCAAGTACTTAGTACTTTACCTATTTACCAACAATCGTAGGTAACTTGCCGTCGTTGGGTTTGTCAACTGGTACCTAAACGTTAACTACTCCAATAATTCTTCTTCCAATTCTTCTTTTAAGATAAGTCCTTCAAGCAGTGCAGTGTCAGGGGGTAGCCACTCGCAGCTAGTATCTTCGGAAGAGCAGGTCTGATAATTAAGACAGGTTGTTAAATTATTTGTAAAATTATGAAAAACCTAATAAAACTAAGTAGCAGTTCTCCGAACAGACCTCGCAAGCACAAATTTGTAAAGCGCGCTTTGAAAGTGAGCAACATACTGCACTTGAGGAACTATTTTGCTCATCACGCTGAAGATCCTCATCAGATCTTCACCAAATATCAGACAAACTTTAAGTTAATACTTATCTTTCAAATAAAATAAAAATCATCGAAATCAAATCACATTAGACGCAGATATTCAGCAGCCCCCTTTTTGGCCCTTTTTGGAGAAAATACGCCCCTTATCAAAAATCCCCGAGGACAATCAAATTCTATAAAGTCATAGAATCTGTATACCAAGTTTCAACCAGATTGGTTGATAAATGCGACCTGTAGGCGAGAACAGCCGGACAAACTGACTGACAGCCAAAATAATTTATGGCCAATCTCGAAACTGAGACGCTTCGCTCGCTTGGTCAATAAAAGAAAACAATCACTTGAAGCTGTTTTAAGGATTGTAAGTTTTTGCGAGTCTACTAGCTAGGTATCGAGCATCGAGCCGAACGACATTACCGCTAAAAAATTGTGTAGGTAGGTATAGGTACGTGCTACTCGTAAGCTTACAATTTTGCAATAATATTTATTAATCATTTAGAATACATTACTTAATGCATAGATAATATTTATTAATTAATACAATTTTACAATGTTGTTGCCCCCGCAGGAGAGTAAAAAAACCAGTGCTGAGAATCCGTTATGTACCTATAATAGAATCGGCTTTCGTAACTGATCGACAGACCAACGCACGCACAGCTATAGGTACCTACAATAACATTGCGCAATGTCACGAATTTCGCAATACAATTGATCGTCTAGGGTTAGTATTGTAGTTTGTAGGTATTGAAGTTTGCGCAATAATTGAACGAAAGTTTGAGCGAGTTTAATTTTTATTGCACCATATTTATCATTGCACCGTGTAGGATCAGTGTTGCGCAATATTTTTAGTCTGTGCATCGCCTTGACGAGGATCGGACGCTCGTGGGTATACTATTGCCTTTTCATGTTACCAGCGACATATTTTATTTTTATTTTTAGCCACAAGTAGCAACACTAGCCAAATCTTGGTCTGACATCTTGGTCACGGAACAGTTCCGTTTGCTCCTGCTCACGCGAAGAAATTGACGCAAATGAGTCGTCAATGATTGCGTGAGAGGGCCGATTCAATCATATTGCGCAATAAAAATATTGCAAACTTATTGTAGGTGTACAATAAGTTTGCAATAAGTGTGCCTTACAATGAGCCACAAGAGATTCGACAAAAAAAAAAACAAAAAAAAATAGTTTCCACCCACCTGACAAACGCAAGATGCCGCTTCAACGTATTGGTAGATATCGGTGCCGGGCTGAACATTAGGATCGCAGTTCATCAGTTTGACGGAAGCGTGGCGACGCTCACCGTGCAAGCACACCGGGTGGTGAGACTCTTTGTAGGGGAACTGCCAGTCGGATATCTGCGGGTTGATCATATTATTAGAACTCTGTTAATAGCGACCAATCTCCATTGATGTCAAATAAAAAATGAGAAAGTTTGATTGACCATTAATATAGCTCCACTGTCTTATTAGACAGTTTGAGATGGAGATCAATGGAGATTAATCGCTTAAAGAGTCATGCGATCAACCCACTAATCTTAATAACTTAATGTTCGAGCATCCGTTTTTTTTTATACCACTAAGTGGCAACCAAGCGTACGGCCCATCACAAGCGGTTCAGTTACCGTAACCTATGTACGCTTGCAACATCAGAAATATCACTTGCGTGTTAAGTAAGTAAGTAAGTTCGTATGAGTCAGTGGCCAACTCTGATGACAGAGTGCCTAGGCCGCCCGAAGGCCTCTGTCATGGCCTAAAAACTTTGCGTGTTCTAAAGACTCATGTGCCTGTAACACCGGAAACCATACTCCATACCATACCAGAACACAGCAATGCAAGCATTACTGCTTAGAAATTGGTATAGTGGTAGTAGCCCTTTCTCGGACGAGCTCTATCACAAAGAACTCTATATCACATACCACACCGCTGCGAAACTGTTTTCCTAAAAAGTCAGTAAATTACAAAAGTCAAATGTAATGTTATCACTGGAGTTTCTCTTAGGTATAATATGATCCAAAAACATGATTTTTTGTAAAAATAATATAGAAAAATATTATCTCAAAACTCAACTCTCAAAACCTCAATCGAATATTTTCTAAAAATTTTATTTAAATTTCAATTAAATATAAATCGCCCGACGCAATTAAATTGGTTATTGAAGATCAAATTGTGCATGCTGCTACATTTTTTCTAATAATAATTACATTTTCTTCTGAAACAAGCAAAATATATAATATTTTTCATTACTCATACTCTGAAAGTAGGTCTGAAGTTGCCTGAGGAGCGGGATGAAAGTAATACTTTTCATCCCTAGGGAGAATCGCTTTCAACTGACAGCTGTCAAATTATATTTAAAAAAAATAGTTCTATTTTCACTTACTGAACATTCCAACTTTCTATGCAGCCACAATGTAAAATTGAAATAACATAAAGTTAAGTATTGATTAAAGAATATATATTTTATAAATAACTTTAATATAATTTAGTTTCAACAATTCCTTTTTTTTTATGTCAGCAAGTGACAAGAGAATCAAGGCGCCCACTGATGTTATGCACCACGCCTGACTATTACAGATGCAGTGCCACCCAAACTTAAAGTTTTTAAGTGTTTGTGTGGCACTGCACTGCGCTTATCATCCCGAGACATTGTTGTTAAGTCTCTTTCGCCCAGTAATTTTACTTGCTACAGTGCCCTACAGACCTAAACACAGCAATGCAATTTCTTCAAAATAACATAGATTTAGGCAAAACATTTACCATTTTTTCAAAGGTGAAATTGAAAAATAATGGCTGAATAGCTGGCCGGACACAAAAAAAAAAAACAAAAAGGCGGGAAAGCGGCAATCCGATCTTCATTTGTTTTTTCGAGTTGTAGAGTTTTTCTTATACATCCGTATTGCAGAGATTTGTTTTGAATGAGTTTTAGAAAAATTAGAAATGAGTCTCTAGCTAATTCACGTTTTTATTTTTACTTTCCTTGTATTTGTAATGAAAAGCAGTGTTTACCTCGGGTTAAAGACTTATTTAGTCCCTCGAACTATTGGCACCCAAACGAATGTCTCGGGATTAAATAAGTTACTTTTACCCCTAGGGTAACAATGTACTATTTCTCTCAGTTCGGACAATGCGGCTAGTGTTCTGTGATGCGGCCGTCCTAATAGGTGCAACGGAGAAGCACATTCTAAAACTACGTCTGAAATAAAAAAAATGTAAGAAGATTGAGCTAATAAAAATTAACTTTATAATTATCATAACGTACCTCGTAAGAATGACAGTATCCAAAGCAGGTCATGATTTTCACCTCATCCCAGCACCGTCTCCCATTGAGATCAGTCTGCATCGCATTATGCGATTGCCGTTTCAGCTTGCAGCGGCTGCCGTTCGAGGCACTAGCGCTAATCATGCTCCAAATTATCACTAAAGCCACTGACACCGTTACTTTATCCAGTTTCCACATTTTTTTCAAACTGAAACCACCATAAGTCAATACGTTACCTTTAAAAAATCTACAGATTTAAGTAAGCCCGTAATTATACTCAAACAGGGGGGGGGGGGGGGCGGGGTTATAGAGAAAAAAAGCTTAATTTTACAAAGAACGAATATTCCAGGAATAAAAAGATATTTTAGAAGCTAACCTTGCTCGAAGCTTATCCAAAACTTATCTGGTAAAATGACACGGCAAACTGTTTTTTAAAGGGGATAAAGACGACGTCAAGACAATTATTTCGATTGAGTTCACTTGATTATGGCACACAAACCATTACCTTCGTGAACGCGTCGTTAAAACTTGGACAAAAATAGAGAAAATCTCAGAATTATGATTTGAATACTAACAGTCAACAGTGTTGATTTTAGGAGTTAAGTTTAGGTACCTACCTACATAGGTACTTACTAATTTATGAGATAGTGAGGTGCTCTGCTCTTTTACTTTGCATGTGTGTGTGTACCTACGTGTTCATAATTTGGATGGTTAAACCTAAAGTAACTTCGCTTTTTATTCCCTGTCTTGACGAATAATTCAAAACGCTATTTAAAAAGTTAGGTACAACAAGATTGTGAATCACCAAAAAAATAGCAGTGTCACGGAACAAAAAAAGTCACCTTGTTTGAGTCTCTCGATTTTATACTTTATATCATCATATATCACTTTTGGCACTAATTGCGACGAATTTGTCTCAGTTAACCTATATCACGCGGTTTTGCTCTGTTTACATTTCTTACAGGAAGGTAGCTCCAAGAAGTCCAGCCGTGGACATCTACTAGCTGATGTTGATGAATATTTGATATCTCTAGTGTTAGGGTTGCTTATTTGTTGAAAATAAATGTATTTCGTTTTTGGATAAATTACTCAAGTCTCGATATCTATGGATATACTCGATATTATTTAATGCTAGCAACTGTTTTGTAACTTTGACGTTGTCGCTGGTTCTTTATCTGTCAAATGAAAAAAAGGTGGTACGATGAGCCCGTTTTTTTGAGATAGAAAAATAAAGAACGAACGAAAAGGTCGGAGATGCATTCTGGCTTGGATCGTCGAACAAGTAACATTGTGAAAAGTACCTACGTTGGTCGAATAAAGAAAAAGTATTTCTGTACCTAAAACATCATGCTGTTCTTCTTTCTACAAAGTCCTGAAATAGTAGTGAAGTTTACACTAGGGCCTACCAGACTAATCTGTCTGTAGGTAACTTGTTTATTTTAGCTCTAGGAGGTGGTGTGGAAAGTGATAAGTGGTTTTATTGTAGGTCTACCTACACTAAAAACAAAAAATATTTAATAAGTCACGTTAAGATGGTAGGTAGGTACTCAAAAAGTGACTCAGTTTATTCACTACTTTGGACCGAGCCACCACTCGTCAGAATCGCTACACTTTATAGCATTGTGAACGACCATATTCGTACTGCCCTTTCTGGTGGTAGCTTTTGTAAGTTATTGCTGACAACGATAATTGTAAGCCCTTTCATAAAACTGGTGAAGCGTAAGGGCTTTAGTTAAAACAAAGAGAACACGAAACTTTTCAATGTGCTGGTGATATCGAGAATGAACTTAAAATTCGCGCGTTGATGTCTTTTGTATGGTATTAAAAAAACATTGGGATATTATTTCATAAATACAAAATATTTTATTCACCAACCAGATAACATGAAAATAAATTACTATTTACATACAATTAAAATATTCTGTCAAGAACTATTTTGTCGTTGATTATATGTAGGTATACATACCTATATTATTTATTTTAATGAATAAAAAAAAAAAATCTAGTGCACAAGAATTAGGTACTTTACTACTTATGGTTACAGACTAGGTAGTGTTAGGTACACAATTACCTACCTATAATACTTGCATTTTATAGGCAGGCAGGTTAGTGTGTCCAAATCAATTTGCTACAACTCTGCTCAAAAGGTAGTGTACTTGTAAGCATTGTAAGTCCATAATGCCTTCTGCGGAGAACAATCATCGCTTTATGGCATTGTCTGTATAGCTTTGGATTGCAGCACCAACCGAATCTGCGTCTACCTACTTGTATATCTAAGTTTAAAGGCAAGTGCTGGGTATTACAATTAGGACTTGGTTATTTGAAGAACCTTTCGCAATCTTTATCTTTAGAATTATTTGGAATTTCCTTCAATAGGTAAAAGACAAAAATTTGGCTCAAAATTATAAAATCTATTTTATTTACTTTGACAATCTTTGTAAATTACAATGGCTGGCTACAAGATAAATGTATGGTAAATAAATAAATACCTACATAAATAAACACTAATTACTTTATTATTCAACGTAATTCGATGCTATTTTTTCTATAATGTACATTATTTTATTGTGGTAAGTATTATGTATATTTATTAGCGCAAAAAAAAACAGCTGCAATTACGTAAAATGTCAACTCATTAGCAACTCTACCTACGGATGGTGTTTGGTGTAATGGACTGCAAGAAACGGATAACATAAATATAATTATGTAGTTACGAGGTACTTACCTACTTTATTACTTACTGAAGTCATTCGTTGTTCGTGATTGTTAAACTGCGTCACAGTTTAGACATTTAGAGGTGCAAGGAGAAACGGCCCGAATTCTAGGTTATTTTACCGTAAGCTCGCGGCGAAGCAGTACGTTACATACATAACTGAAATAATTACAAAATAATAACATTATTCTAATAGTTAGTCAAATATTTAAAAAACTGCATACCTACTTACTCAACTTATTCAAGTATTTTAAAGTGTTGTTGAGATTGTATAAAAAACTCGTATCGTGGACCCGTTTAATTAAATAGTTTTCTGCGAACGGGCCTACATGTTTTTGTCAGTTTTTATTGGTTTTATCTTATTATTTGGTGAGTACCTACATTTTATCCTCTTCATTGCCGGAGTCATTAGGGTGCCAAATTTTACATTTATTTATGTACTATGGTATGAATCGGTTTATTGCAGTTTTACATTTACGAAGTTCTAAGTAGTAAGTATATTTATTTAGATAAGTAAACAAGTCCTTTAATTTTTTATACAATGTATGTATATCAGTTGATGTTAATAGAACTATTACGGGTAGGTGCAGCCCTGTGGTTTTTATTGTCATAATCCGCACTTGTTTTATTTTGTCTGACCCTACCCACATTTTACATTCTACATCACAATGCAACGAGTGAACGAATATTGATTTTTTGATTTAGTAAAGGCCCTATTTAAAGTAGCAGCAACGTAGCTTTATTATTTATACTTCATCATTACAGCCTTCTATGTTCCCCCTGCTGGGACACTGGCCTCCCAAGTAGCAAATAAGAATAGTGGTTAAATCTTACATATCTTTACTCTATCTAAAGTTGGATTTTGCTGAATCAAAAAGGATTTCCTTAAGTCTTTTCTTTCTTTAATACTAAATAGCTTTAAACTACCGCTACTTAAGCAAGTAAGGGATACTAAAAACCAAGTTAAGTCTTCTTAAAACTAGTTTGAATTAAGTATGCCTACACTTAAAACTAAAAATATATTTTTTACTAAACTCTGATTATTTGAACGCTCACTTAAAACTAATTTGAATAATTGAAGTATAATTTAAAACTTACTAAGAAATAAAAGATTTTCTAGGTAAATTTCAGAGGCTTTTAATACCAAGTTCTAGAAACAGTTTTTCTGGAGTTCATTTAATTCAATATTTACTTAAATTAGTAAGTTTACAGTAAAAATACATTTAACGGGACGATCTCTTCCAATATATAACCAAAAAGAAATATGAATGAAGTTGGGAAAATAAAAAGATCTGGTGCATTTCGTCGGCGTGTACGTATTAAATTAAATTCCATCAATGTGCCTTTAAATGCTGCAAGCGTCAGCAATGCGATATCTTCGAGTCGGACCTCAGTGTCGTTAATGGATGACGAAGATGATACCGCGGAAAATTTGGAAATAGTACAAGTGGACAACAGTGATTCCGACTCTAATGAATCGACAGCTGATTGTAACGAATCGATAGTTGATCGTGGTTTTTATTTTAGAGACCAATTAAGAAACTGGTCTATTGATCACAATATACCACATACTGCAATCAATGACTTATTGCAAATTATTAACAAGTATGATCCAGGTGTTGTACCAAAAGACGCTAGAACACTTCTGAAAACAGTAAAATCTGTAGATATCGAACCCTGTGGCAGTGGAGAATACTGGCATAATGGATTAAAAAAAAATATTCTGCGGTATTTTGAAAATTTGGATAAACATGTCAATTTATGTATAAATGTAAATATCGATGGTTTACCCACATACATACCCACATAAATCCTTTTGTTGGTTGTTTATCGCATAAACTCATCTCTTTCCACCACAAAATAGAAGAATTATGAAATGTCAATAAAGGAAATATTAAGACGTAATCTGGTCTTAACTAAATCAAACTATAGAATCACTTAATACCAAAATGGTTTAAATTGTAATTCGCCAATACTGTTTTTAGAAAAGTTAAGTATAATATCTCTTAACTAATACTACTTCAAATGTAATTTGTCTTTACTTTGTCTTAACTAGCCTTACAAAATCAATATTATCTAAACTCTTAATTCGTATAGAAACATAAGATTTAACGCCATTTTGCACTTTATGTGAAAAAATAATTATACATTTTCCGACAACACTTCATCAAAAACTAGAGTAGATTGAACATAATTATTTTTGTTATCGTAATTCTAACTACATTAATAATTTGTATGTTTATAGAAAATGTAGCACTTTGCAATAATATGCAAAAAAACACATTGCATTATTATTATACAAAAATTTTATTGTTTTTCTTCTAGTATTTCAAAAGCCCGTCTGTTTTATAGCACTATCTACAGATTTTACACGAGAAACAATAATGCGTTTTAAAATTCCAATGCATATAACGCCTTAAGAGAGCCTTTTCTAGACATAAAATTAGTTGTTTCATTGCCATTTTTATAAATGTTAAAACAGTATTTGTATTAATGAAAAAGTACACCATATTTTCTAAAATAAAGTTACTTAAAACATTTTAAAGCAAAATAAGTTTTAAATTTTACTTCAATAAGATAACATTGAATGTCTGCAATTCAATATTGATAGTTTTAATTAGGTATTGTAGAAATCTTGAAGTCTATTTCGTAATCTAAAGTCAACCTACAAGATATCTTGAAATCAGTGTTTAGAGATCTACAAAAAACACATTCTTAACTAGGGTTAAAGTTTATCTAAACAGTAGTATTAACTCTGTCTTAACATGTCCTTAAAGGGTGTGCCAATTTTTACTTAACTGACCCTTGGAGTGTATCTTGAAGATATCTTGAGGGACATGTTAATCTTAGCCAAGACAATAGCTGGAATTCGTCTACTTGCCTTCAAGATATCTACAATTCCTTTTTAAGACATTTGATTGCTACTTGGGCTATTCTCAAGCGAGAGTGATTGGGTCTTAATCTACCACACGGGCCCAATGCGGATTGGTGGATGTCACATGTCTTTCGAATTTTTAGTTCTTGGACATGCCGGTTTCCTCACGATGTTTTCCTCCACCGTATGAAAGCACTGGCATTGCACATATAAATTTTTCGTAGTGAAAAATCCATTGGTGCACAACCTTAGGATCGGAAAGCGGGGTGGGGTTACTACCACTAGACCACAAGTGCTATCATTTTAATTTCATCATTTATACGTACGTACTAGAGATTTTTCGCCTGTTTTTTCTCTATATATTATCTTTATATTATATCCAAACATCTAAACAAACATCCAAACTTTCACATTTATAATATTAGTGTGCTATCACTCTCGCAAAATAGGCAGTAATATGTTTTTAGGCACAAAGGTTTAGGTTTGAAGGGCACTGTAGCAAGTGAAATTACACACACTTTAAGCTTTGGGTGGCACTGCATCTGTAATAGTCAGGCCTTGATTGTCTGCTGACATAAAAAAAAATGGCAGGTAAAAATAACTAGTCTCTCTGTCACCCCAGAGTTGGCCACTGACTCATACGAACTTACTTATTTTATATAGGCAAGTGTCCCAGCAGTGCGAACAATAAAAGGCTGTCATGGTCATGATGATGATGACGTTGTGTAGCTGCCTACCCCTACGCCAAAAGAACGTAGCATGACTCATGGCTATACTGAGGTTATAGGCAGGAAGATGGATTTTTTAAAACATTTTGCAGCTCTATAATGTAGACGTAGACAGACATAGACACACACTTATTTGCCACTTAGCACGTAACATACAAAAGACAATATGTATTAGAAAAAAAGAAAAAATTACAGTACGTAACGTAGCCATTGGAGGATTATCAGTATGTGTGTGCCACAGCATCAAATATAAATAGCCATGTGTGGGACTAACTTGTCTATCAATTATTGCAAGTTTAAATTATTTTCTGACAGAATGTACAAACGCGTTGTCGCTGTTAGAGCTGCGCGTGCCGGGTCACGTGCCGCTGGGCGCGCGCGCGGCGTTGTCGTGTCGCTGGCAGCTCGGCCTGGCTGACGTGCTCTACTCTGTCAAGTGGTACAAGGACGGTAATGAGTTCTTTCGACATGTGCCCAGAGACGTCGAGCCAAACAGAAAATTCCCGCTTCCTGGAGTTGGTGTAGAGGTGAAGATCGCTAATGTGTTGTTCTGCACAGTCATAGCATTTGCCAAGTGTTTATAAATTCCCTACCTCTTAAACTGTGTACAGTGGCAGTGTTTGACTACAGCTTGCCACTCAAAACGAGGCACTTGTAACAAGCTCACAAAATATGCACAAACTGTTTTTACTTTTAGATCTTTAGAACATTCCTGAGAGATTAGACGAGATTTTGTCTGTGGCAGGAGTTCGACTTGCCAGGATCGCGAATAGTTTTGATGCCGGCTGCATTGGAGACGGGCGGGATATACCGGTGTGAAGTTTCAGGAGAAGGTCCACTATTCCCTACCGTGTCAGAAAATGCTTTCATGGCTGTTGTCAGTAAGTAATTTTGTTCTTCTTCTGGAATTTTCATAGGACGCCCTCGTACTTAGAGGCACAAACATGTTCAGCTTTGGACTGTGATCTAAGGGTAATAGTAATAAATCCCCTTATCATTTTTATTAGTTTTAATGTACTACCTAACAATGGTTTAGAAGCTCATCTAAGTACCTATTTCTGCCGCCAAGCAGTAATGCTCGCATTGCTGTGTTCCGGTGTGAAGGGTATTGTTTCCGGTGAAATTACTGGCACATGAGGCTTTCGATCTTAGCCTCAAGGTGGCAACCCGCGAGTGATACCTCTGGTATTGCAAGCGTCCATAGGCTGCGGTAACCGCTTACTATCTTGTGGGCCGTACGCTTGGTTGCCACTTCAGTTGTATAAAAAAAAAAAAAAAAAAAGTGAACTCTATTCTTTTTGAGAATTAAAAAAAATACCTGAAAACTCCCATACAAACAGCTATTCCAAAATTCAACTCTTTAGGTCCTGGACGTGGTACCAGATGGGCAGACACTGGAGAAAAAGAGTTTCGTTTTTCCAAATAGACCAAAACACCATATTTTTTTCTAATTTACAGTTCTTCCCGATCACGGTCCATCACTATCAGGACTCAGGTCTAAATACCGTCCAGGTGACCGAGTGAGGGTGAACTGCACAAGTGGCAAGTCTCGTCCACTGACTCACCTGGCATGGTACATGAACGGAGAGCCTCTTCCCAATCTTGCCCTTACTTACTGCACAGAAAATGAATTGGTCACCACAAGTCTGATTTTGGATTTTCTAAATGATAAAAAACACTTTATGAACGGTGCCTTTAAAGTTAAAGTGAGTTGAACCTTGGTTGAACCCTACTTCTAAGTACTTATGGTTCAATCTCATTCCTCCAGCGCCATGTTTACCTCTGTATAATGTTTTTCCTCACATAATACCTACATTACATATCTTATTATGATGATGAACCTTCTAATATTCTACTGTCGTCTACTATGTCCTACTATCGAGCAAGAGTGGTTGATAATAAACAATCAATCAGTCACACTTGCTGAACTTTTTAAAAGAAAAGGGGTATCAACCGGTTTTCTTCCGATGTTTTTCTTTAGTCGTTTGAAATAACTGCCGATATAATACCCAAATATTTTTTTTAAAAGGAACAATGAACTTTTACATGACCAGAATTCTACTACTTTATTTTTTGTACAATTTTTAGTGCCTCGCCACTATGACCCCTATCTACTGGAAGAGCTACGAAGATATCGCAATACTCGACACTCATGAGCACCTGGACAGGAAAAACTTCACAATTACGGAAGCAGATAGAGCTCAAGCTAACTCTTCGTATATAAGGAATCCAGCGGTGTCTTTAGTCTATTTTATGTTCTTTATTGTAATAAAGTATTATTAACATGCATATTATTTATTACAACGTATCAATGGACAACCCACGTTAAAATTGATACGGCGCCGGCGCCTTATAGCAGTTTATTTAGTAAAATGTATATCCCAAAATTTATATTGATTTTATGGTAGGTATACATAGTACAGCTGACTTTACTGTAAATAATACTTTAAAACAACAAATCCTGGGACTACGACAAAACACCCAAATAAACTCACTCTATCTGTTGAGCGATAAAGTAGCACGTATGATTGTAATGTAGCGGCAAAATGTGCTTCAATAATGTGTTGATTTACACACTTAGATAGTTCTTAGCAGTGAGGGAGGCGATACGAATAGTGTTCAGTGATCGGATTGTATATTAAAAGTGATAAACTAATTAAAATGTTACATAAGTCGGCGGCTCTGCGACCAAAGAGCCACCTGTTAAAAAGTTTAGCTTATTATTCGAGTACAAAGGTAAAACACATTTATTTTATTTTATTTTATTAGTACCTATGTATAAGAACAATATAGTATGTTTAATATCAGCTGTTAAATGAGAAGCTCGGGCTTATAAAATGTAGAGCGTTATTTGCTATTAGTACCTGAGTGCATTGTTTGTCAGTGGCAATCTGTGTTTTCCACCAGTAGTAAAATTTAACAGCTAATAGGACATGAATAAAATGCGGATTGGTGGCAGGCCAGTTTATTTTATTATTTAGAATCTTTCTTGGACAATCTTTGACAACAGTATTTTATTCGAATAGAATAAAAATATTGGAACCGGTATTATTAGTTAAATAATAAATAAAAACAAATAGGAGAGTTTTTGTATTAACAGTTCTACCATAGAACTACTGGGACAAAAAAGTTTTTGCAGTTCTATGACGTCACAGACCTATAGAACAAATAGAAGTTACCTTCGCCGACAGTGCATGGGCGGTTTTGAGCCCACGTCTTTAGGTTCGGAAGACCTAGGTATTTCAAAATTATCCAAAAATTCAACTAAAAGCAAAAGACATTATATGCTCGAAGTTAATTAATAAATAATATGGTAATTTGAATATTATTACTAGAAACAATCTGTAAAATAGTCTCAAACGGAAGTGCTAAAGCGTGCTACGCATCTAGATCGGTAGATACATAGGTACTAGGTATATAGGTCAAATATTAGGCATTAAACAACACTTCATTGTCAATTTCGTTTAATGCTGATTCACACTGAGGCATGAGGAATAACAGAACGGGGCAGTACATTCTGGTGCAGATAAACCACGAGTGTTTTTTGACATACGCCGCAGGACACGGTTAGTTGAGGTGGGGGGGTTTTGTTATTTGTACTCGTTACACATCTTTATGTAATTTTATAGGTGCGTAAAATATTTATTGTAGGTACTTGTCTAAAACAAATTACTCTGATTAGATTCGACTTTTCGTAGAGATAGAGCGAAATAATTTCAGCTGTTATTGGCAGAGATACATCGCCCACTGACCCGATTATTTTATTATGGTTTATCTTTTTGCCAGTTTTTATCTATTTTAAACTTACACACTCGCATAAAAAATGACGACATAAATATGCTGAATGTAATTGATTCTACAAGAGTACCTACATAATGCTTATATATTTTTTATTGATAAGTAATAAAAAAAAAAACAGAATTGGTATGACTCACGTCGAATCATCGAGATAGTAAGTAACACCTTAAAATTATAATATCCCAAAAAATATTTTTGGGATATTATAATCTTGAGTATTCCCCTAGTGTGATGGTTAACACTATAAAAACAAAAAATAACCAAGTAACACCTTATTTATACATCTACACTTGAGTATTTTAATAGTGCGTAAATAAAAGACAACGAATGTTATAAGCACAGACATGGTTTTATGTAAGTAATTTAGTCTGATCAAAATATTCTTAATAAAATTTAATAGTAAGATTTTATTAACTATCTATTAGATTTTATTAAAAAAATTACAATATCTGATATAAATAATCTTTATAACAACACTGGATTTTTTACCGGTAAAAGTAGTATAGTTTCTGTAGGCCTTGCTTGCAATAATGTTCGGAAACTTTGTTAAAGTAAACATCGGAAAATACCCCCTTGGGGCTATTATCAGCTTGAATAATTATTTTGATACGTTATCTTGTCCTAATAAAAAATTGTCTTTAGGTACGTGCGTACCTACCTACTTAGATATTATCATTGAATTGTTTTGTTGCTGTGGTGTTGATACAGTAGGCTTATCTCCAAGGTACATAATATCAGCACTTGATAGGTGCATATTATGCACCAATTGAGTGCTGATATTACTGCATAACTGCAATTGCATTGGAGTTCTGTTAGCATCTTTGGAAGTCACAGGCAGTATCAGTTTTTTGACAATCTCGGAGGCGCGGTGGTCAAGTGCCCAGTTGAGAAGAGAGTGGTTGCGGTTTCGATTCCCGCTGCGGAAAAACTGTTTTCATGATCTGTAAATATTTGTTTAGGTGTTTCTATAAAGTGTTTATTTTCAACAAAAAACTTTATAAGTATACAGAGGTAGGTACTTGAGTATTCTATCAGTTGTTTAGTCCCTATGGACTGACATATATACAGACAATAAACTATTATAAGGTTTGCTTAGTTTGGGGCTAGGTGGCGCTGTGTTAAATGTTTAAATGCATGCATAATATGTGTCATTCCAGGACTTTAGCTATCTACATTCCAAATTTCATGCTAATCCGTTAAGTCCTCACGGAGATACGTGGTAACAAACATACACACAAACCCACACACACACACAGACTTTCGCATTTATAATATTAGTAGGATTAGTAGGACTAGGATGTGTGGAGGTACCGGTACCTTTAGGCACGAGAGCAACTCGCTCTTATCGGTGTTATCCTCTACTTACTAAAAACCAGAAACCTAGCAAATAAATAAGGTCAAATCGACAAAAGGATGTAGGAACGTTTATAATAATGGTACCTACCTATCTAACTGGCTGTTATCGTTTCGCATTATTTTATAAATAAAATAAGATAAGAACTACCTACATAAATTGATAGCTTTATATAATAATTATTGTCATTCCACTTTATCAACAAACTGATACTGCGTGTTTAATAATATATTTATATAAGTTTTTTTTCTATGAATGGATGTGGTTTTATCATAATAAGTATACTTTTAATAATTATATTATATAATTTTAATATTATAACAAAAAAAACACTTCTCTAAAGGAAAAAATATGGCAAGTATTTAGAATATTGATTCAACAACACCGTGCAAAACATGCAACACACCTCTGAATAGATGATATTTATTTCCGTTATCAGTCCCGTCGAGTGATTGCCATCCGAAGAGAAGATCAGTCAGTATGGGAGAGACGGGCGCCGTTCTCTCCTTCCAACGTGAAAAGCTTCGTGAGGCAAGGAGTCAAGGTCATTGTACAACCTTCGAACCGCCGCGCGTATCCAATGCAAGTAAGTAACTAAAATCCAGGAAAGACAGATACATAGATACTACATACTACATAGATACTTAGTAGGTACTCGTAATTTGGTTTTCAGCTAAGCTATGACATTTTTATGTTCTACTTTACCTACTTTATGGACTTTAGCATAAACATTGTGGTTTACTTTTCTAAATTGCAATCTATCTGAAAGATTAGATAATTATATTGTTTCAAATAGTTTCAATAACGCCGTATAACGGCTGTTTAATTAGTTAGATAAAAAAACTTGAATTATTTTGAGTAATATTTAGTTCTGGACTTAGAACTGGATACTATTCATTTTTTTAGTGAGGTCCGTGAGGTCCAGCAAAGTCACGGGCAGAAGCTAAATTACTGAAATAACTTCAATGTTACAACATTGAAATGCTGTTTTGTTTTGCACTGCAAGTGTCGGTTGGTTATTTTATAAAATAAAATATTTTTCGTAAAATAATTATTAAAACGCACTGATTTTGTTAAAGAAAAGCAAATGTGACCGAAAATTATTTTTTCAGTCCTATCTAAGCGCGGGAGCTATAGTTCAAGAGGACATAAGTGAAGCCAATGTCATTTTCGGCGTAAAACAGACGCCCGTAGACCTGCTCATCCCTAACAAGACGTACTGCTTCTTCTCGCACACCATCAAGGCGCAGGAGGGTAACATGCCTATGCTGGACGCGATACTCGCCAAGGTAACTAAAAAAACTGACATTAGTGTTTAGCTAGTTAGATAAACGTACTTTAGATCTCTGTTTGCTAATTGTGTCTTTCAAATCTATCATCGTCTTTGTTCATTGACATAAAAATGACAGGGAAAGACAATACTCAGCAAACTGCTGAAATGCCAGTTACTGTTACTTTTACTGTTAGCCTACTGGATTCCAGTGTTGGAAAAAGGCCTCTCTGCCATTCCTCCAGGATTTGCGATTTGCGAAATGCCAGTATTATTATTAAAAAATGCAATACATAAATAAATGTACCCATTACGAGTACAGTGATGTTTCGGTGCTTACCCGGGGGTGTTCATACCTTTCACACGGTAACATTTTCACGATATCAATTCTCTAACACTGACTACCTATTATTACATTGTTTGTTTAGTAAATAACTTATTCAATTACTTACCTACCCAATTTTTAGATTTCTTTGCCTCGACAACTGCTAAAATTTTCAGAACATTCGATTAATCGACTACGAAAAACTGATGGATGGAAAAGGCAACAGAGTGGTAGCATTCGGGAAATACGCCGGTGTCGCTGGCATGGTGAACATCCTCCACGGTCTGGGTCTTCGTCTGCTGGCTTTAGGACATCACACACCCTTCATGGCAAGTAACTTAATTATACCTAACTATAACTACATAGTTTGTAAGAGGTAGTTCTAAAATCACCCCGATAAATATATCTATTAGATTTTAAAACATACAGGGTATTTTACCTTTAGTGCATAATATCCAAGAAATATGTTCCACACACAAAAAAAATACACATGTACCCCGCCCGTAGCGATTATGGGGGGATCATTGACGCGCGGGTTATTGACACGCGGTTCATTGACGCGCGGGTCGTTGACCAGAAAAACGTAATTCTACCTACAATTTAAAATAACTAGAAACTTTTGCTCAGCAATGGAACACGAATGGCTATAATTCCGATTCGTTGCGATTTCGATTCGATTAACATATTTTTAGGTTATGGTGATTAGTGATCTTAGAGCTGGCTTATACTTCGGAAGTTTCTCTATCTTGCAAATAAAAAGACCGTTCTGTAAAACTTCTGTAAAACTTAGCTCTGAAACGGAGTGTACCTATCTTTATTTTGTCTGTGACATTTTTCAGCATATTGGACCAGCCCATAACTACCGGAACTCTAGCATGGCTCGCCAGGCAATCCGAGACGCAGGCTACGAAGTGGCTTTAGGAATGATGCCTAAATCTCTCGGGCCTCTTACCTTCGTATTCACTGGATCTGGAAATGTTTCACAGGTTACTTAATTCCTCTTTTGCGCCAGCGATTTTGTATAATAAAGTCCAACTAGTCCAAGATATATATATACGAGTATCTTCGACTATATTATACCTTCGACGTAATTGATTCGTCCGATTAAAACCCTTTCTATATATACGTTTCTTATTTTAGGGTAGCCAAGAAATATTTCAAGAGTTACCTCATGAATACGTGCCACCGGAAATGTTAAGAAAAGTTGCGGAGCATGGAAGTAAGTGAAAGTAACAAACAAGTCCATTGCCATTTTGAATGTCTAAATAGGTCTAACTTTTTCAAATTGAGAATGGTGATAATATACGTAAAAACAATTTATTGCAATCTGCCGCAGGTCCAAACAAAATCTACGGATGTGAGGTTCGGCGCCGCCATCACCTCGAAAGGAAGAACGGCGGAGGATACGACCACGAAGAGTACGAGGAGCATCCAGAACGATACATCTCGACGTTTGCTCAAAAGGTTGGCTCAACGGAAATCCTTATAAAAAATTACGAACAACACCATGTCTTCTTTATTAGTTCGTGATTTAGAATAGCTTATGTATGTGGCCTTTTTTAATCCTGAATTCTAACTCAACCTTTTTTAAATATCAAGCAAATATAATATCTTTCCTCAATCTTTACATTCAGATCGCACCATACACATCGGTACTCATCAACGGCATCTATTGGGCAGTAGATAGTCCCAAGTTACTGACTTTACCTGACGCAAAGCATCTTTTACTACCTTCACACACGCCATGGTTGCCCAAAAGTGTTGGCGCTCCAGCTTTACCACACAGGTATTTTTGAATTGAAACCAGTATGATAAATTCCTTTTTACTCATTGCTAGTAGAAATAATATGTTCTTCTAGAAAAACGGGTAATCTTTTTCTACTCCAACATACTTAAAATATCTGATAAGAAACTGACGAAACTTCATATATAATTATAATAATATTTGCAATCACTTCCGGGGTTGTACGGTAGTACAAGTACATATTAGTTCCATGCTTCCGGGTATAAAAACTTTATGTCATACTGTAACATTGTACTTTAGCGATGTCTCTTCAACCAGGATGCGGGCTATTTTTGTTTTTATAGTGTTAACCATTACACTAATATAATAATAATCTTCAGGATGCTGGCTCTTTGCGATATTTCTGCAGACCCTGGTGGCTCTATTGAGTTCATGAACGAGTGCACTACTATCGACACTCCTTTCTGCCTCTACGATGCGGACAGGAACAAGGATACGAAGAGGTGCTCTTATTGTTATTAACCTATATAAGTACTGTAAGGACTAGAGACTACTTGGCAATAATTGCATAGAAAACTGTTTTTAGTCCGTGATTGCTTCATATAGTTCTTGAATAATATTGTTTTTATGTTTTATTATAAATGCGTAAGTTTGTGCTGGCGTTGTGCACGTTTTTGGATGAAATTTGACATAGAAATAGCTGGGTAAAATTAAGTAAGTTCGTATAAAGTCAATAGCGAACCCTAACAAGGGAAATAACAGGCCGCCCGAAGTTAATAGCAGGAGATAAACCTTTTATCACGAAAAATTTACTGCTACTGCGGGACTGCATAAAAACTGCATAATTGCGAGTGAAATCGCGGGGCGCAGCTACTTAATTTTTTATACATCTAAAGTGGCAACCAAGCGTACGGCCCACCTGATGGTAAGCGGTTACTGCAGCCTATGGACGTTTGAATACCAGAGGTGTCTCGCGGGTTGCCTCCCTGAGACGTAGATCGATTGTCTCATTGTGCATGTAGTTTCACCGGAAACCATACCCTTCGTTCACCATAAATGTATTATGCTTTACATTTTTGCTTTACATTGAATATGAATCGCTGACCTTGTGATAAAAACATTGCAACACTGGCACTGCCCTCAACATTAACAACATTGTCATTGCCACTGTAACAAAACAAGCTCAGATAAACACTGCTCACAGAAGGCTATTGACATTGTATTTTAAAATAGGCTAATGACACTACGTTCTTCACTGACCATACGTATAGCTTAAACATTGTTAGCTTAAAAAATCTCTAGTATAATCTTTTTTAATGATGTTAAGTAATATTTGATATGCAAATGAATGGTAGCTTTCTGACAGATTAGTAGTTAAATGCTTAGTGCGGTCTAAATCTTACATAAATCTGTTTTCTCTTGCTTCGAATGCTAACGTGACCATTGTAGGTAAGGTACTAAGAAATTGAGTAACATTTAGTCAACCTTATCACCAAATTTTCAATTACAAAGTTCAGAAAGACATGTAAATATTCTCATAGCTGAGTCGTAATTTAAGGTGTTTTGCAACTTTTAATCAGGGTTGTTTTCACAACTCAGGTGTCCGACTAATTAATGTAGATTGTACCTGCTATGCTATGAACGGCTTTAATCACGACTGGGATCCAAGTTTAAGTTTTTTATTTGATTATTATTATTTTTTCAGTTTTAAAGGTCCTGGAGTCCTGGTCTGTTCTATCGATAACATGCCCACTCAGCTGCCGAGAGAGTCCACCGACTTCTTCGGAGACCTTCTATTCCCTTACGCTGAAGATATCATCAATTCAGATGCTAGTAAACCTTTGGAAGAGCATAATTTCTCACCATATGTCAAAGGGGTAAGGATTTAGTTTGATGCAACATAGCTCTACCGGTCTGACTTTGGAGCTTCTCGAAGATGTAATATAGAAAATTGCTAAACTTAGCCAGCACCATAGTATTAAGTAAGTTAGAAAGGTATAAAAATGACAACATACAGGCACATAAGAAAGGGAGATAATGTATTGTATCGTTGCGAAGTATTTATAAATTTAAATTTACTTTTTCAGGCTATAATCACAAGCAACGGAAAACTAACTCCATCCTTCGAGTACATCAACGAACTACGCCAGACAAATAAGTAAGCAGTATTTTATTTCTTTTTTTGTGCTCCGCTTAATTAGAAGTTATTGAAAAACAAACAAAATTAGAGGCTCGTTGTTAAATTGTAATTTTTTTAAATTTTATTTTCTAACAATTTGCTAGCATTTAGAGTGAAGTGAAGATCAATGCAAAGTGTTTGATAAATGAAAATAGAACAATTGATTTCTTTAACAGTTGTCGAAACATGTAACTTGGATTAGAACATCAAGGCAGTTTGCAAACAAAAGCTCAAAAACACTCGCTGCTTTCCAGCGAGCCCCGCTCGTTGAAACCAAGATATTTCTTAGATGGGCAAACTGCCTTAGCTGACGTCACTTTGTTTCAAAAGCAAGACACGCTAGAAGGCAGCGAGTGCTTTTGTCATCTTCCCAATCGGAATCGAATCTTTTTAGGACACGATGTATATATTAATCATTGCAAGAAGGTAACAAAGTTTGTGTTTTTTGAAATAAATGTATGATTTTTAATTACAGTCGGTCACGTCACAAGGTTGAAGGCAATGACCAGCAGAGGAAAGTTGTTATATTGGGAAGTGGGCTGGTGTCTGCTCCCGTGGTCGAGTACCTGGCTCGAGATAAAACTGTTGCTGTGACTATCGGTATGTTCATTAGCGAGACTGAACGAGCCGTAAGCTAGCTCCGCTCTCGTCCAGGTTAGGTGAGGCAATGCAAGACGCTAGGTTGAGGTTACTTTTTTTACAGCATCGGCATCAAAGGGAGAAGCAGACGCATTAGCAGAGAAATACGGAGTGAATTCAGAATATTTCGAAGCCAACGACGAGGCTGCGTTACGCTCTCTAGCTGCTAATGCTCGTCTAGTGATCTCTTTGTTGCCATATGACCTGCACGGGACTGTGGCCAAGGCGTGCTTACAGGCTGGCGCGCACATGGTCACAGCTTCCTACGTCAGGCCCGAAGTACGGGAGTTGCATCAAGCGTAAGTATACTTACCATTGACTTACCATCATACTTTTGATGTCGGGATACAACGAGGTGAATTCCATTTTAGCTAAAGTGTTTTTTTTTTAACACTGGCTAATCTGAGAGGATGGTGTAGGTGCTGGGCAAGCCTACTTCATCTAAAACCTGTCCCAGGCACCAGCATCTGCACTTCACACATTCCAGTGTGAGCAACAAGAGAAACCAACTTTATTATATTCAAATATGGTTAAAGGCTTTGTTTTTTGGGCAAACATATAAACCAAAAAGTTTGGATATTTGTATGTTCAATCACGCTGCTTTGGATGATACTTGGAATAGTAGGTAATATAGTTCTGGACCTAAAATAGCTATGTATAAAGGCTACTTTTTATCTAGGTACCTACCACGCGAGCAAAGTCGCGGGCAGAAGCACAATTTAAATAAAAAGTAGTTAAATTAAACCCATATTTTATCCATATTAAAAAATCTTCGGTGTCAATCAAAAGATTTGTTGATTTGGTTATTTTTATTTTTATAGTGTTAACCTAGGGGAATACTAAAGATTATAATATTCCAAAAATTATTTTGCCTTAAGCGGGATTTGAACCCGCAACCACCGCTTGATATGCGGGCGCTCTACCAATTGAGCTATCGAGACATATCTCGCTTGGACGAAATAATCATTGGGATGTCTTCGGCTCGAAGCGCCGATAGCTCCACCTACAGGGGAAACGTTGCAGTTATCCAAGCCTGTTCAATAATTTTTGGGATATTATAATCATTTGTTGATTTGTTGTGTAAGAATACTGTGTTTTGTTGGTCCTTTCTTTTTAAAATTCTAATCCTCCGTGTGATTGTGTAATCCTAATGTCTGTTTTGTTTTAGAGCAAAAGAAGCTGGTATAACTTTCTTGAATGAAGTAGGACTTGACCCTGGTATCGATCACCTCCTCGCACTGGAATGCATTCACAATATCCAGACCCACGGAGGCAGAATAGATTCGTTCGTGTCATATTGTGGAGGTGAGATGTGTGCGACAGTAAGGCTGCGTTTTCACCAGACATGTACGAGGATGTGTAGCGGGAATTGTGTTTGTTAGGAACCAATATATTCACTTAATTTATCTAACCTCGCTCTGACAGCTTTAATGAAGTGATTCCTTGCCTTGCTACACATCCTCGCAGATCTCTGGTGGAAACGCAGCCTTAACATATCAATTTAAATTTAGCTATGTTTTTTGCTTTGCTAAATTTATGAGTAAGTGAAGATGATGTAAGTTACTAAGTACTTTTCCAATTACGACCAGAATCCAGTGACAAGACTGACAAGACATAGGGTAAAAATCTTCCACTGCTTATTCTTTAATATTGAAGGCTGTGTCCCAACTCCCGACGTGACGTCTAGCGGCGAGCAAAGCGAGAGACTGCAGCTGACGCTTCACGTAATATTTCTTTTGATCGCTATTATTCTTACTCTCGCATCTTTGTATAATAATACTTGATATAATAGTACTTGATAACTCTGCATCCAATCCTAAGGTCGTGGGTTCAAAACCAGTCTTGCACCAATTGGTTATTCTCTTTGGTAAGTTTATGTGTACACAACCTGTGCTTTCAAAAGATAAAGGAATTAAGCATGTAATAAATCAAAAACTCTAATTAAATATGCCGCCCACTCTAATTACTCTCGCTAGGAGAGTAGGGCTATGTCCTGATGAAATGAAAACACAAAACGTTGCTGATATTTGTTCACATATTAAACAGTCTTGATTGATTGCAGGTCTACCAGCGCCAGAGTTTAGTGATAATGCTCTACGATACAAGTTTTCTTGGAACCCTCGCGGAGTGTTACTCAACACCATATCAGCAGCCAAATATCTTAGTAAAGGACAGGTAAATTTACAGATCGAAAGATTAGGTATTGATATCGATTCTGTTGTAACATTTTCTAAACTAAACTAACTAAATTTGTAACTAAATAGGTCGTTTGTAACGGTCTTTAGATGGCTCAACTGTTTCATATGTATTTTGTATATTTTGTAATGTAATATAATTATGTACATATCTTTTAACAAAATAAATTGTCACTAAATTTGTTATCGTTCTTTTCTAATAAATTAAAATACAAGGGACCGAGATAATTTTAGTTAGCTAAGTTTAGAAAATTCTACAACAGAGTCGACACCATTTACTTTGAAAGTTAGACAGAAAAGTCACCGATTCCAGTAGGCAAATTTCATCTTACCACAGAACAAATTAACTGAGCACGGAAGTTGTCACGCATCCTAATAGTGACTCCGCGCAGTCTGTTATAAATAACATAGCCAGCTGTACCACAAGCAAATGCTTGTCTGTTTGTTAGATAAAAATACACATCCAAGCAGACTTTGTAGTTTTAACTAACTTTTAATCTAACTATTATAATAGTATTTGCAAATAGTACGTAAAAATTGCTTAGCACAGTAATTGTCTTTTATTAGATTGTTGAAGTATTAAGCGGAGGAGAGCTAATGTCGGTGGCGCGTGACTTGGACTTCCTGCCTGGGTTTGCATTCGAAGGATTCCCCAACCGAGACAGCACGATGTACGCATCCCTATACGGTATCGAAGATGCGCATACCATGTTCAGAGGCACTTTGCGATACAAAGGTAAAAGAAGTGAGGTCTCAGAACTTATCTAAGGCTCTATGACTAACACCTACGACTTTGCTCCTGTGTTATCAGAGTATAAAGTATACTTTACCAAACTTTCACATATAAAACTAAAGTGTGATTGTCTGTTACCATCTCTATTTTCTGGTATTGAATTTATAAGAACAGACTGACATAATTGTTCTAAAAAACATAATAACAATAACACACCCAACGACACCCAGTCACATAAATAGCCTTGACTTTACACTAAGATTCCCTGTATTGTAAGTGTTGAAAACAATGAGTACTATTTAACACCACAAACTGTAAAATATAAAAGCATATTATTATTATGATCATACGAAGCGTAGGAATAAACAACATTCGAGTTAACTTCTACATTATGTATTCTCAGGCTTTGCAGAAACTATGAAGTCCATTCAATTGTATGGCTTAGTTGATTCTAATCCCCATCCATCACTACATCCAGACGGACCAAACATCACTTGGGTAATTGACTTTTATTTTCAAACACTGTTTCTCAAACATATTTTGAAAGTAAAGTCAAAAACAAATAATTACTTTTTTTAGCGTCAATTTGCTTGCGAACTACTCGGGCTTATGGATTCAACGATCTTTTATGAGAATCTCAGGACAAGATTAGCCGAACGCATCGGCACCACGGGAGCGCAATCGTTAGAATCTCTCGGCCTCCTCGAGGAAAGCGAAATCGTCAAGTGCAACACGCCACTGGATACTATCAGCCACTACTTAGGCAACCGTCTACACCTTGGTAAGTTTGGAGATCATAACTTTCTTCATTCACCAGCAGTACCTACCATCTAATTCAGTGAATAGACAAAATTTGAATGCGCGTAGATCAAAGACTTTTTCTCGTAGATGCATTATGTATTGCGTAGCCATGGCGTAGCAAGTGCTACGAACTTTGTAGAACGTTATTTTGTTGCATGTAGAAGTTATTTTATAGATTTATAGTATGTAAAAATTAACCGTAATGAATGAATTCAGTTACAGCGAAATTACTCACGGGTGATGTTTAAAATGACCTTGAACAATCAATTTTCGATCATTCAGCCATGGCTATTTTTGTTACAGAAAGTGACGAAACTGACTTTGTAGTGCTACGTCACGAGTTAGAAGTGACGTGGAGTGACGGCAAGAAAGAGAGACGCGAAGTGACCATGGCGGTCCGTGGTGACCCATCTTCGCACACCGCGATGGCCAGAACTGTCGGTCTGCCCACTGCTATTGCCGCGAAAATGGTCTTGGATGGTAATTTTATAATTTTACTTATACAAAATATTACAAAAAGGTTTTTGTTAACCACAAAGAAGTCAGAAATTCGATTTGACCTTGCTTATAAATATTTTTTTTTATTTTTAGGTGAAATCCAGGAGCGTGGTGTAGTGCTACCATTCTCACCCGTCGTCTACAAGTCTCTGCTCTCAAGACTCCGGGCTGACGGCATCACCGCCAGGGAGACCACAAGGCCTCTTAATTAATGCCAATATTTATTGAAAGATTTATTTTCATACAAGTGGTTTGTAAATATTTCTGCATTGCTTGTGTGTTAGAAAGTGATTGTAAAACGTATAAATAAAATTACCATAATGATAGGCTAGTTTTAAGTGAATTATAATAAGAAACCCAATTTTAATAAAAAGCTTAAAACATAAACCAATATTTATGATCATTTTACACAGTAACCCCAAACTAAGCAAACCGCAGGTATTATGGAAACCAGCACGGCTGGTAAGTAATTGGTTGCAATCGATTTCATTATTTTTCAATCAAAAACTGACATATTATTTTGGATGGATTGGGTTGCTGACTGAAATTGGTTTGCAACACGTTTCGTATAAGTAATAGGTATGCGTTCTAAAGCGGGTTATAATCAACCACTTTACTTATTATACGGTACTAAAGAGCAAGGTGAGGTCTAGTGGTAGTTTCAAATCCTAAAATCATGGATTCAAAACCCAATGTGCATGCACTGTGACGTTTGCCGATTAAAAGTATGCGTATGACGCGTCATCGAGTTGCTTCGCTCGTGCCTGCGATTCATTCGGTCGGGGCACAAGCAAGCGAGATGGTCGGGTGCACGTGTTTAAAACAATAACAATCGTTTATATTGAAGCCCCATGTTTCCTATCCTGTAGGATACTTGAGAACCTCACATGCACCAATAGGTTTTTCAACTCGAAAAACATAATTATGTGCGCAAAGCCAATGCTCTCAAACAGTGTAAACATCGTAAGGAAACCGACTGGCTACCAATTGTCGCTGTTTATATAGTGATTTAGTGATAATTTTGAATTGGTTTTTGAACCTTATCGCGTGTTCAACTCCACACTGAAGAAAATAAAAAGTATTTGTGAATTTCACTCAAGCGCGACACAAGACAACGTAGTGCTTACAAGAGAATGTAAGCACTACGTTAAATATGCAGAAGACAGTCATTGAGTCATCCAAGGAACCTCCACCGTTACACACGACATACGTTATTTATTACACCCAAACACATATATTCATTGATGACACACAGACAGATGCTCATTGCACGAATTTTAGCCTGGGTGAGAATCGAACAAAAAAAAAATTTAATTTTAAAAATATAGCAAGCTATTTTATTACTTACATCATGTCATTCTCTTTGAAAATAAACTTTTTAGTTTAGCAAATTCATCATTGACAGGAAAAAAAGTAATAATGTTTTGGATTCAAGACAACCACCAAAGATGAAAATACTGCTATCCGGAAATGTCAACTGGAAAAAAAAGGTGTGACATGTTTTGTCATTCTTGTACCATTTTTTTGCTAACCTAAAATGTTTTATCAAATGACTTGATTTTGATATTTTGAGACTATTTTTTACCGTATTTTTATATAAATTTATTAAGCTAAATCTCGATTGTTATCGTGACTTCGTGCGTTTTGAAAGCCAGTTTTTTTTGATGCGCGTCAATTTGGTAATGATGAATTGGCGATAAAGACGGGCTGAAATGGAAAACGACCCTAACAGCACAGTAAGTACTGCTTCCAAGGCTCTCAAGGTGCAGCCAACTTCTGTTAGAGAATGAAAAAGCTCTAAACTTTTCATTTCCAAGGAATTCTGAGCACCTGACAGGATACTGTTCTGCTACCTGACCACCAGTGTGTACAAATAATATCAAGTTTGATACTTAGAGTGGCATTAACTACACCTGCCTCATAAGTAGAACCTAATAAATAGAAACAGTAAATCCAACCAAAATAAATCACAGTGATAAAACGTGGTGTTTACAATAACGTAAGTTGAAGTTAACGGATACATTCTCAGTATATACGGAAATGTGCTTTAGGCTAATGTGGTTTGAGTAATTTAAAATTTTTGGCCTAACTCACGCCTCACTCTTTATGTAAGTAATATCGCTATTAGATTCAGCCTCTGCCAGTAGAGTATAAATGTTCCATAAGACTCGTTCGTGTTCATGTCGTTGAGAAGAAACAACATTCAAAGATTCAGATTATACTTACAGGCTTTACGCTTCCGATGTCCTTCCGAAATTCCGATAGGTGTCGTATTACGTACGATATATCTTGGTGTTCTATAAGACTTGCAACTGCGCAATAATATTTGAATAATATGCAAGCGCGTTTGTTCTTTGTTGCAAGATTTTGTTGTCGAACGACCGACATTGCAGTTAGGACACGGTATAAGGCGTGTTGTTGCTTTCAATGTCAAAATTAATAAAGTAATAAATTGTTGTTTTGTGCAGACGGCGGGTCGTGAGACGGGTCGATGCATGTCGGTGGCGGCGATGCAGGCGCTGCACCGGCTGCGCGAGTGCCGCTTGCTGTGCGACGCCATTGTGCGCTCGGACGACGGCGCCTCCTTCCCTGTGCATCGCGCCATCCTCTCAGCCTGTAGTCCATACTTCTTGTATGTGTATGCTATTGTATTATAACTCTTCACTTTCAGCTTAAAACTCTCAGTCGCTTGAATGCTTTTATGTCTTTCGATAACTACAAGATATCGTAATATCTTCTCTTTATATATACAGCGTCCGCTGTACCTACTGGCTTGCCTGATAAGAGCTACTTTAAAATTATTTTTTCCAATATTTTTACACCTGTCTCTTTACACCTATAATTTTACTGGTTAAATAACATTTCAGGGCATTATTCACAACAACATTGCACTCACGGGAGCAGAGTGATGTTCAGATTTCAGGGGTTCGGTCTGAAATATTGTTACTCTTGATAGAGTATGCATACCTTCGCCGTATAGACGTGACTGATACCAACGTCCACGAGCTGCTGATGACTGCCGACTATCTTGCCTTTCTTGGTGTGTTGCAACTCTGCTGTGATCATCTCAGAATTTCGCTCAACCCTAAAAACTGCCTCGGGATTATGATGTTTGCCAGGTGATAACCATTTTTGTCTTGTAGAGATGTATATGTTTCATGAGTACTGAATGTTTATAATTGTTTATTTATTGTATCTTCTTCGTTTAATATAATCAACTTTGTCATTTTATAAGAAACAGAAATGGTAATTTTAAAGTAGGCATGAAAATTACAGACGAGTATTTTGCTATAAGTTGGAAGCAGACTCACGAAGATACTTGCTTCGATATTTCGTGATAGTAGCAACGCAAAGCGATGAGTTCTTACATTTGCCGCTCGATGAGCTATATTCGATAATTTTGGAGGACGAACTCAATGTAAAAAGCGAGGAAGTCGTCTGGGAAGCTGTTCTGCGCTGGGTAAACTACGATCCCGATCTGCGCTGGCAGCACACCGTGAAACTGATGGGCAGCATACGTCTTGGTCTTCTTGACACACAAGTAAGGAATTTTACAATTCACAACAAATTTTGCTGTTACTACTTTGATCCACAAGGATCAATACTTGGGCCATTCTTGTTTTTAATATATATAAATGATCTACCCCGGCTTGTTAGGGACGATCATGAGATTGTACTGTTTGCTGATGACACGTCACTTTTATTTAAATTAAAGCGACAAGAGACAAAGTAAACATTGCGATCTCTAAAATTGAAGGGTGGTTTAATGTAAACAACTTATTGTGAAACGAAAATAAAACGAAATGCGTTCGTTTTATACTACCTAATGTAAAACAAAACCAAACTAATATAAAAATAAAAGATCAAAAACTAGGCCTTGTGGACACCACAGTTTTTCTAGGCATAACCTTAGATAATAAACTGCAATGGGGCCCACACATAGATAAATTGTCGAAGAGACTTAGTTCTGCAGCATACGCAGTCAAAAAGATCCGTCATTTCACCGACTACGATACAGCCAGACTAGTTTATTTTAGCTACTTTCACAGCATTATGTCTTACGATATTTTGTTGTGGGGGAGTGCTGCAGATATTAACACCATATAACAATTTCAAAGCGCACTTTATAACATGGGTCTCAGAGAACCACTTAGAGATAAGTTCAAAGAAATCAATATTATGACCTACTAGTACCCTGTCAATATACAGGGTCATTCATTATCAACCTGACAAACTTAAGGGATAGGTTCCACACCTAAAAAAAAAATATATGTACTTTTTTTTACTTACTTACTTTTTTTTATGTATTTTTTGTCTTTAAAATCACAAGTAAACAAAAAAAAATCGATTACGTTTTTCCGCTCAATTATTATTTATCATTGTTGGGTATCGAGTTAAGCGACTTAATAATGAAATATTCGAGTGTGCGCGCCCCGTAGCGGGTCAAGGACACGCGCAGGTCAAGGACGCGCGGGTTAGTGACCCGCAGTTCATTGACGCGCGGGTCACTAACACGTGCCGAGCGCTGCCTTTTCGATTTCTAACAAGTATAACTAATTATGAAGCAGAATTACGTAATTTTTTTTTTTTAATTTTATAAAAAAAAAACGTTTAGAAAAAAAAAAAGTACAAGTATTTTTTTTTTATGTGTGGAACCTACCCCTTAAGTTTGTCAGGTTGATAATGAATGACCTTATATTTATGAAAATCTTATGTATGTTCGCAAAAATATGAATCTGTTTAAGAAAAATTGTGATAATCAGAATGTTAATACTAGAAATAGAAATAAACTCGCTGTTCCCACAGTTAGGCTCACTAAGGTAAATCTTTTAAAGGGCAATGTGTACGCTTCTTTAACAAAGTTCCAAGCGACATACAAAATTTATCAATTGGAAAATTTAAAAACTTAATTAAACAAAAACTGTCTCAAAAAGCTTACTATAAAATAACCGATTACCTAGATGATAGAAAAGCTTGGGACGAATGTGCTCCAACTCTACTAACAATAGCATGGGTCATGCCAAAAAAACTATAGGAACCCAGCCGCTGTTGTTGCCAGTTCTTTTACGGCATGGGCGCGCATTGGAACTTGTGTAAATTTTCCTAGCTTGTAAGACGTTTCAAAATGATCCTTGTGATTCTACTAAAATTAATAATTTTTGATTTTGATTTTGATCCAATCCCTATTATTTTTTATTTAGTTTTTCTTAGAAAACGTCAAGGATCATCCCTACGTCACTGGCAATGAAGGTTCCCGTCCAATAATAATAGAAACCTTGAAGTTCCTTTACGACCTGGAAATGATTGCTCAGCGTGACGGAGAAGTAGCTACTCCAGAAATAGCTAGACCGCGGGTTCCCCATGAGGTGAATTATTTTACAACTTATTTATGTTTTCATGAGGAGTAGGTACAATTGGAAAGTGTTTATAAAAATAATAATTTTGCAGGTTCTGTTCGCTATTGGAGGCTGGAGTGGTGGTTCTCCAACGGCTTTTATTGAAACATATGATACTAGAGCTGACCGATGGATTAAAGTACGTTTTCTTTCGTTTGCTTTTCTCCGGTTGGTAACAATGACTAAGTAAGCTTTTCACCAGGTAGAAGAGATCGACCCAGCCGGACCTCGAGCGTATCATGGAACAGCTGTACTTGGAAATTGTATTTATGTTATTGGTGGTTTCGATGGCATGGACTATTTCAACTCCTGCCGCTGCTTTGATGCTGTTACAAAAATCTGGCGAGAGGTAAGGCCAGCAAGATATAGGTTGGGTCTATTTTGATTATAATGCAGGTTTCACATATATGTGTCATTCTAGGTAGCTCCAATGAATGCAAGACGTTGTTATGTATCGGTTGCGGTTCTTGGTGAGACTATTTACGCCATGGGTGGATACGATGGACATCATCGTCAAAACACAGCGGAGAGATTCAACCATCGCACAAACCAGTGGTCGCTGGTTGCTCCGATGAACGCACAGCGGTCTGATGCCAGTGCGGCTGCTCTCGACAGTGAGTATCATAGATAAAGCTTTGTGTTTCTACTGGGCCCAAGTCTTGTCGAGTAGACTTGTCTTGTCTTGTCTCTGCTCTCGATGAGAGCGATGATAGATGACACAATGTCTTCAAAATTTGTAGTTGTTTTTTGGACATGCCGGTTTTCTCACGATGATTTCCTTTAATAATTGAGAGCCCTGGCATTAAGCACATACCTTATTGGGAATGGTTAAATCTATTGGTCCAGTAGCTGTTTCAAACCCACGACCTCAGAATTGAAATAGTGCTAGCACAATACTTTCATGCCAGTGCTATCATATGGTGAAGGAAAACATCGTGAGGAAACCTGCATGTCTAAGAAATAACAATTCGAAGACATATGCCATCCACCAATCCGCATTGGGTCCGTGGTGGATTAAGACCCAATCACTCTCGCTTGAAAGTAGGCCAGTGTCCCAGCAGTGGAAACAATAGAATGCTGACTTGATGATGACTACATCTTCAGTGCTTTTATATTATCAAGAGGCAGTGGCTTTTATTAGTACTACATACAACAATGTATCATTCAACTATTTTTCTTTTTGGGATACTGGCAAGTTAATAAACAATTATAAAGCCACTAGTAGAACGCCTCGCGTACTTTGTCCGCATTGAGTTGTTTTCATACAAACTTCATCTTTCTAACTCAAAATGATCCTTCCGATTTTACTAAATAAAACTGTTGCATAATAATAGACTTTAAATAAATTTTAAAGATACCTACTTACGTAAGAATAAAACACACCTGCAATTGACACAAGCCTAGAAGCATGCTTAATTTTTTGAAAAATAAATCTGCTTAGATAAAATCTACATAACCGGTGGTTTCAACGGCCAGGAGTGCATGAACAGCGTAGAGGTGTATGACCCTGACTCGAATATATGGACCACTCTCGCGCCTATGCGCTCGCGCCGCTCCGGTGTCTCCTGCATCGCCTATCACAACAAGGTATCTAGGTAAATCTAGGTAAAAACAACCGTTTATTTGTTTTTCTTTTGTAGTCTGATGAACAAATAGATCTTTGATTTGGCGCGCGCGGTAATGTAATGGATGCTACGTTGCTGCGCTATTTTGTGACCTAAATGATATTAAGGGTCCATATTTTCAGAATAGATACAAGTAACTATGCCTAACAATCCGCGCGTCAATAACCCGTGCGTTATTGACGCGTTATTAACCACCTGCGCGTGTCAATGACCCCCAAAACCGCTACGGGGCGCGCTCGAATATTTAATTATTACGCTGCGCATCTCGCGACCAGATAAGTTTGTGGTAATAATTATTGAGAGTAGTAGAGTTCTTTGTAATAGAGCTCGTCCGGTGAAGGACTACCACCATACCTATATCTGCCGCCGAGCAGTAATGCTCGCATTGCTGTGTTCCGGTTCGAAGGGTATGGTTTCCGGTGAAATTACAGGCACATAAGACTAAACAGATGTAAACTATGTATTTTATGTATTGTTTTGTGAGTGGAATACATTCCTTAAATATTATGCACTAATAATGAAATACCCCGTATTCTATACAAGAAATAAATTACTTTTAATATTACATACTTGATATTTTTTCCACAGATCTATGTGATTGGGGGATTCAACGGTATTTCAAGAATGTGCAGCGGTGAGGTCTACGATCCCATGGCCAACACGTGGTCTCCGGTTCCTGATATGTACAACCCACGGAGCAACTTTGCCATAGAGGTCATCGATGACATGATCTTCGCGATCGGCGGTTTCAACGGCGTCACCACTATATACCACGTTGAATGCTATGATGAGAGAACCAATGAATGGTGAGAATATTATAGATGACATTGCTATTTCAGGGTAACTAACAATCAAGTTATCTAATGCAAATGAGGAGCATTTTATACTCACATCACCTTCCTTCCAGTTTGCTTTTCAAATAAGAGGAAACAATAAATTTTATGCTAAATAAAGCTTATGGGTGGTGCGCGTGTTACATAATTAAGTACATAAGAATTTAACACACAACTGCGCAGTCTTCAATAAAATAACTCTAGACGATAAGGTTAACATAATGTTGCTGTTGCTTGCATTGCACTATGAGAACTCCTTTACGCTATAAATATCGATCAATACAAATAAAAAGCAAGAGTATCGGGATAATACTTTTAATCGGACAATGATTGAGGCCAAGCTATTGGTACAATAAGAAGATTATAGTATATTGCCTACTTTCTTTTTTATTTGAAAAATGTAACATTTCTACATACTAACAAAAGTCTGATCTACCATTTCTGTTGGTCAATATAGCACTTTAGCAGTTTCACCTGGTGGTAGGACTCTTTAGCAAGAGTCCGTCTTGGTGGGGTACCATCGCAGTGTCAGATATTCTACCTCCAAGCAGTATCGTGCAAGCATTACTGTGTTTGGGTTTGAAGGGCACTGTAGCAAGTGAAATTACTGGGCGAAAGAGATCTAACAACAATAAGCGTAGTGCAGTGCCACGCAAACACTTAAAAACTTTAAGCTTTGGGTGGCACAGCATTTGTAATAGTCAGGCGTGGTGATTAACATCAGGTGGGCGCCTTGATTGTCTTGTCACTTGCTACCATATAAAAAAAGTTCAAAGTGTTCAAAGTGTTTTTTTTTTTGTTGGATTCACTTTATCATACAATTTACATAACTATTCAGCTCTCTATAAAAAAATTTACGATACCCCCGACATTTTATGTATGTCCGAAGTTAATATCTTCAAATCAAATCAGTTCATTCGTTTAATTTAAGAGCTATAAAAAGATGTAGTTTCATTGCCCTAACTCTTCAATAAGATAATTATGTCTGTGCAACATACTCACAGATACACACTACAAACTTATAACCAGTGATCGGAATAGGTAGAAAGCTAATGAAACGTTCAGTTCAATCTCTAATATTACAATCGATCGCAGGAAGTAAGTGGATGGTGAAGGCGGGAGTATGGCTCGCCATGGCGCTGTTTAGGGGAGTCCTATGTTCAGCAGTGGACGTCTATTTTCTGATATGATAATGAATTCCTGTGCCTTTAGTAGCTTATTTCCCCATGTTGAAGGTACGAAGCTACCGATATGAATATCTACCGGTCGGCATTAGCAGCCTGCGTGATAATGGGTCTGCCAAATGTGTATGACTACATTCACAAGCACCGAGAGAGGTTAATGGAGGAGAAACGGCAGAAAATCCTACTGTCAGAAACGGCGCGGCATGGCCAGCATCGCACGGCACTGCCAGATGTTAGTACCTACACAGTTTTTTCTTACATGGATTATGTGGAAATTGAACAGAGTGCCTAGCACGAAAAACTTGTTTGACAATCGTAAATATAAACTTTTATGAACGATAAATGATCTAACTACCAAAATTTCATAGAAATTGACAGCTGGACGATGCATTTACGTTTACGATTGTCAAACAAGTTTTTCGTGTTAGGCATTAGGCACTCAGGGTTAAATATACTTAGGTATTTACTACACTTCACCATTCTAAAATTATTATTGTCCTATTAATTAACAATAGGTACCCACTATATCCATCACATAATTTATGCAACTTGATCAATTAAATTTTGAATACTGTGCAGCTGCGCGTAGAGGGTTGCTACGCTCGTAGAGGCGTTGAACGAGCGTGCACCGAGACACAAGTTTACACTCGTTAGATAGATTTTTTAACTTACTACGAAAAAGTGGGTTTTTTTCGATGTTTATTACGCGATTTCTCCGCCAATTTATGAATTGATTTTAATGAATGTTTTTATTTGATAGATACCTAATACTTCAGAGATAGTCCCATAAACATTTTATCGAAATTGGTTCAGTACTTTTTGAATAAATTATAAAAAACATGTCAACAAGGTACATCCCCTCGTATCACCACAATCTATCGAAATATTTTTTACGCGATTTCTCCGCCAATTTATGAATTGATTTTGATGAATCTTTCTCAATTACTAGATGAAAAGTACTTAAAAGATGGTCCCACAAACATTTTATCGAAATTGGTTCAATAATATAAGAATAAATCATAAAAAATGACAATAATTAGTTACATCCCTTCGTATCACCACAATCTATCTAAGTATTTATTTTAGATTGGAGTCGAGTTTTGTTTTTTTCTAAAATCAATAAGGTATCTAAGGCGGGCCTACTACAGCTACGATAATTTTAGGCAATATCACGAATTGTGCAATATAACTAATCGTCTAGGGTTAGTATTGAAGATTGAGCGAGTTTAATTTTTATTATTTATCATTGTATCGGCACTGTGTGTGGATCCTTAGTGGACAATTTTATTTATATAATAATGGCAACTGATTCCTCTTTGGGTTATGAGATAATGTTTCTGAAAGCTTCACGTAGCAAATTCACTGAGTAATTTTTATAAACCAAAAGTTTTTAGTCTGTGCTTCGCCTTGATGAGGGTTGAACCACAGAGTACATGGACGTGCGGAAAAACGGTGAAGAAACCAGAAATAGTAGCAAAGGTACTTATGGAAGTTATCGTCAAATGCATCTTTACAGAGAATTGTCTTTTCTGTGGAATGTAAAAGCAAAGAATTGCGAAAAAGACTACCACAGAACACCTATTTTAAAAGACTACTGTGACTGACACCCGTGTGTATATCAATAAACTACCTAACTTAAAAAATAAAGGAAAGGAAAACGAATCAAGCAAAAAAATAAATCTTATTGCGCCATAAAAATATTGTACTAAGTTATTGTAAGTAGGAGTAGGAACTGCCCTTAATACGCCTAGTCAATAACGAGAAGCTAACTTGCATCACTAACCATCTCAACTGACTACTTGCTCGCTTGATCGATGCTGGCCTCATTAGTGATAATAAATGGGAAAATACTAAATCATCTGTTTAAAGTCATCGTCATCATAACGACCTACTTATCTCAAAAAGGAAAACAAAAATTTAAGATAAGTATGTACAAAGGTTAACAAAATAATAATTAAATAATAAATAAAAGGATTAAATCTATTTAGTTTTAGCCACGTGTATACGGTGTACCTGGTGTTCTTACAGCTGATTTTTATACAAGGTGGTCCAAACATAGACGTCAATAAGAAAAAATTAGATTCCTCAGAATCAGGAGTATCCGAAAATACCCTATGTATGTAACCCGATTTTTGTATTTTTCGAGTAATGATTTTTTTGTTTTTTTTTAGAATGTTTAGTCGGAACGTAAAATAAAAAAAATGTTTTTCGGAGATGGTTTTTGTGCGCAATGCCAGACCAGTGCTCTCATACGATGAAGGAAAACATCGTGAGGAAACTGGCATGTCCAAAAACTAAAAATTCGAAAGACCACCACCACCACACCATATCTATCCACCAATCCGCATTGGGTCCGCGAGAGTGATTGGATTAAGACCTAATCACTCTCGCTTGAGAGTAGGCCAGTGGAAGCAAGGCTGTCATGATGACAACAAGTACCTAATAAAAGTTTGTACTAAATTAATGGTACTACCAGTGGGAAAATGGTACCACTGGGAAAATTGACAAAGTGAAAATATGGACAAAGTGGGAAATTGGTATCGCGAGTGAGACCGCGCGGGTCAGCAAGATACTATCTTGAATTGTGACGGGCTTACAAAATAAGCATTTGTAGTTGGGACAGGTCCACCTGATGGAAGACAATGATGACATGCTTGAGCAACTCGGCATAGTTGAGAATCAAGTCGCCAACAACGAAGTGCCGCCGCCGCCTCCGCCACCACCGCCGCCGCCTTTGCCCCAGCAACCGATGGAACAAGACTAGATCCGCTGTTGGTTAGTTTGTTTTTAAATCAAAGAATATGCCTATATAGCATGCCAAAAATACTAATATTATGGAATAGGCAAGACCTTTTTTAGCTAAAGTGTCTCCATTTTGCCAAGTTGATGCTAATCAATTGCAACAGTCAATCATCGGATTTCAGTACTAGACTACTACAATTACTAGAACCGTTGGTTACTTTTTTTTCAGGTAAAATCAATACAATAAAGAAGATTGCATTCGAAAAAAAATGTGTCTGATAATTATTAGAACAAATCAATAAGAAAACTAAAGAAAAGCCATTGAAAAAATAATGATACATAATATGTTGTAAAATTACTATGTTTCTGAATAGGTACCTACTTTAATTTTTACTATATTTACTTGCATTTATGATAGCGCGCTTTTGGCATATTTATAATGTTGTGATATTTTCATATGATGGGAATGATACTGTATTTTGGAACAATTTTGGTAGTTTTAAATCTTTCCGACAAGTATATTATATACGTTTCTGATTACAAAACCCAAGTTTTGGTTTTAATTTTACCTCCAGCTTATGAACACTAAACAAAAACTCATAAAAATCCAACATTTACTTCGTAAAATACATTAGTAGGCGTAAATAAATTTAGCTTAGGTCACACAATAGGCACATAGTAGGTCTAGGTATACTATCAATAAGTAACAGTATGTAACAACGCATCAAGCTTACACTAATTAGTAAGTAGACAACGTACAGCGACACCAACAAAACTTCATTTGGCTAATGGCTACGAATAGATGGGTAGTCAGTTTAATTGTAGTCGACAAAGTCCAGCTTTTCATTGCTTACTTATTCACATATCAAAGTACTGATCGGGACTATCATGCCTTACAACATCGGTCATTGCGGCCGCCTGAGCCAAGGTCATCACTGCATTGTCAGAGGTCAAATGACACCACGCTCGCTCCGTAAATACAACAGCCGTGAAGCACGCTCCATTGCTTATGAAGGCGCGTAGAGTTACTGCTCCGAGCCCTCGACCCATGGAGCGCCAGCCCTCGGACTTGATCGATTGCCTGAAACAGTGCCACGCTCCCGAGTAGCGACCCACAGCATCTGCTTGTAGGCGAGACTTTACTACATCGATGGGGTACAGCATTATCCAAGACAAGCAGCCAGCTGCTCCTCCGGCCATGAACACTTTCATCATCGACTGATCGCTGCGAGTCATCGCTTCGTATGATGTAAAGTATATAGCGAATGCGGGACTGTCCCGAGCTATCGTTATTCCTAAGCCTCGATATAAAGCTCGGACACCTCCCTTTCGAAGAATTTGCCTGGCGGCCGACCACGCTCCAGACGGCATTGCATCACCCGGGCGTGCAAGTTGTTGTCTCGTCTTCACAAGCTCGACGGGGGAACATGCGAAGCTCTGTAGCAGGCCGGCCGAGGCACCCGAGATCGCATGTGTACTCAACGACTCTGGATTCGGTAAAGCTCTTCTGGTATTAGCGTATGCCCCGAAAACGATAGTATTTATTGCTGCAATACCTCCTAAAGGCGCTCCGATGCCACGATATGCAGACGATAATGTGCCTCCCTTCAATAAAGCCTTTGTACATTCCAAAGCACTGCCTCTTCCTGATTGCACGTGCACTTTCAAGGTATCCAATGGATGTCCAGCTATGATTCCAGCACAGCCTAAAAAATACAGCACTTTAAAAGTTAAACATTGTAAATGTCTATACGATGGTTTTAGTTAATACCAAAGACTTATTAGGTAAGGTATATACGTAGGTACACATAAATAATAATTAGATAAGTAATTCAGATAAACAAGTAGGTACCTACCTCCAATGCATCCAGCTATGAAATCCAGTGCCATTTTTGGTGATATTAGAAATATTTTTATCCTAGGTAAGAGCTGTTTCCTGTAAAGTAAAAATTAGTTAAAAACCTCGTAGCCCAAAATAGGTACCTAAAACAATATCATAATGATTATTAAAACTAAATTATTACCTACCCTGGCATAAATGCCTAAGATATTTTACGAAAGCACATTTTAACAAGTTGCCCTATTTCTAACTTCGTGAGAAAGAGACATCCAGTAACTCAGTCTATCGGGCCACTATCTATAATTGCTCTATTTGTCTTAACGAAGACCGGCCGGGTAAGGTCAAACGATAAGCATAATTTAAAAAACAAACTCACCTCTTGGTCCTTCAAATCAGGTAGTCGTAGTGAGAATTGACGTTGTCTCCACTGGAGGTGATGCCAATGAACATGGTGAAGATTATAGCGGAGAAAAGTAACAAGCTTGTCCAGCTTCCAGAAAGAGTAGGAACCGTATGGCAGTTGAACGCAACCGCACCACTTCTACACACAACATTATCTATTCTCCTCGGGTTATCGTCTCGGGGGCAAAATACATTTCATACTTACTTATTTACTAAATATAAGTTAATATTTACTGACTTCTAACTGTGGGTCTACCACGAGTTACGGACTTACTATAAGTCGATAACAAATCCGGTAAAAATGCCAAATTATGTCAGCAATACAAGTTCAAATAATCGTTACCTACGCATAACACCTGTTCTGTGACTGCGCTTTATCACTACCTATAAGTAATTATAACTATAGCGAGTAAGTCCCTACTCGTAAGTGTGGTGAAAATTTTTTTATTCACATCAGAACCCTGAAACCTGTGATGAATAAATCTAGATTATATGCCAACATTTACTAGTTATTTTGTAGTTTCGAAGACACTACTCTTTAAATTTTTAGTTTCACAGTTCAAAAGATATGAGCACTTATGTATACCTATACACCGGCCGTGAGGACCTCCTCACGGCCTGATTCTGTCCTGGTCACCCTTGTTCATGTTTTGTTAAAAATCAAGGCTATTTTAATTTTGATTAAAATCCATTTAATTTTTATTTAGCCCTAACAAAAAAAGCAAGTCCATACAAATTCATAACAAAATGAGTAGGTAGTTACTAAAAGCTGAGCCACCTATTGACAGATTCTTTAAGATCTTCGGTTACAGAGATCCAGGGGCTGCGAAATAAACGGTATTTCTAAATAGGAGCCAGGAGCCATTACCAAAAAAATAAGCCCATACAAATTCATAACAAAATGAGTTACCAAAAGCTAAGCTTTTGTCTGATTCTCTAAGATCTACAGATAAGGGATAAACGGTAAAATTAGGTAAAATTAGTTTTATGTCTTACTTTAGCGGTCAAAATCATACGTCTACCGCATTTATCAAATGAATGAAATGAAACCTCTTGTCACAGAAATAACACCCTAGCAAAGCCGCGGGCGGTAGCTAGTAAGTACCTCTGCATAGTTTAAGTAGGTATGAGAAGTATAATCATAAAAATATACAAGTAGGTACCTACCTAAGTAAACAGGGCCTCCTACGGCTATGCCACATGGAAGGAAAGTATCCTAAATAATGTAAAAACTGTTAGAAGATTTTATTCTGACTTTAAAAACAATTTAAACTGCATTCAAAGAATTATGAATAATCGCCAAATAACATAGTAAAGGTACGTATCAATCAATCAATCAATCAATCAAAATTTTACCTGGTGGTAGGACTCTTCAGCAAGAGTCCGTCTTGGTGGGTACCACCGCAGTGTCAGATATTCTACCTCCAAGCAGTAGTGTGCAAGCATTACTGTGATTAGGTTTGAAGGGCACTGTAGCAAATGCAATGACTGGGAGAGACTTAACAACAATGTCTCGGGGTGATAAGCGGAGTGCAGTGCCACGCAAACACTTAAAAACTTTAAGCTTTGGGTGGCACTGCATCTGTTATAGTCAGGCGTGGTGCTTAACATCAGGTGGGCGCCATGATGGTCTTGTCACTTGCTGACATAAAAAAATAATAATAATAATAACAATACATAGTCTAAGAATCTTTGTCCTGATTGACTGATGACAACGCACAGCATAAACCGCTGGTAGTAGAGACTTGAAATTTTTAGGGTATATCCGTCTTGATGCGTAAGGACTTGGTACTAAGAAGGGATTTTTAAAAATTCAACCCTTACGGAGGTGAAAAAAATACAAACTTTTGTATGAAAAACCGTATTTCTGGTACCTACTTACAATCCTGAAACTTGCCATTGACACCTACCATTCTTCAATTAATTTGATAAAAGTCAGTAGGTACCTATTAAAATATTTTCAAAACTACCCATAAAACGGGGTGTAGAGGGTGTTAAAGTTTGTATGAAAAATTTGTAGCGCGTCGTGCGATTTGCTATAAATTATTTTTTCCGAAAACTACACCTAACACCGGGTGTAGGGAGTGTTAAGTTTTTATGGGAACTTTGTAACGAGTCGTGCGATTTGTATAAAACTATTCTTCATAGCAAGTAATAAACGTATCTACTAAATTATTTTCCCATAACACCGGATGTAGGGAGTATTAAAGTTTGTATAGTAACTTTGTAATGCATCGTGCGATTTGTTTGAAAATTAGTATTATTATTCTTCACAGAAAGTAATAAAAGTAGATATGCACTAAATTAATGGTACCAGTGAGAAAATGATACCAGTGGGAAAATGTTACCAGTGAGAAAATGGCACCAGTGAGAAAGTGGTACCTACCAGTGGGAAAATGGTAGCGCGGGCCGGCTAGTTAGAAATAAAAAGAAGTCCATGAAATTTTACATTTTATCATAATAAAATGAGCGTTTATTTCTACTAGGTACATGCTTTGCTTATGACTAATGTTAAAATTTCTCAAATCTAACATTCATGTCTATGTATATAGGTATTTGTTTGATTAAAACCTACTTATTATAATATTTTATGTATCGCCATCAGTAGGAGTCGCCTCTTTGGCGTAGGCCTCCCCCATATTCTTCCTCACTTCCCTGTTTCTGGCCTTTGACATCCAGTTTGATCCCGCTTTCTCTATGAATACGTCTTCCCATCTTTTTCCAGGTCGACCTCTTCCTCTTTATATGGACATAATTGTGCAGAATGGAAAACAGTCGATGGGCTAAAAGAATAACGGTACCTATGGATACCAAGAAATGAAACAAGAGGAAGAGGTCGACCATTTTATCATAAGGATATTCTAATTATACCTAATATTATGCAAAATTATTTTTCTTACCACGTATCTCCGTGACGACTTATGAGTCAGTCGCTAATAACTGGAGACACTTTTTAAGCCGCCCGAAGGCCTCGTTTTATGTAGCTTCACTTTCTATTATTCTGAGGTACCTAAACATTACATTTTTGTCTTCTTAAATAAAGAGAAAACCTGAACAATAACTAAAGGCACTAAAGCTGGTTTATGGTGTTCTGTGAGTTTGTCTAGCTACCGATACTCTGACTGAGTGAATACTGAGATGAATAGGCAAATGGTACATCTTAGAATAATTAATGTAATTATTGTAAGTGGTACACTAAGTACACGCAGAGAAAACTTTTTTTCTACCTTCTACCTGTCAGAAAACTTTGAATCATGATAATTATGTTATCTTTGGCGTCACCTCACGTCGAGTAGGTAGTAGGTAAGTATAATTTTCATTACTCATACTCTGAAAGTAGGTCTGAAGTTGCCTGAGGAGCAGCGGGATGAAAGTAATACTTTTCATCCCTAGGGAGAATCGCTTTCAACTGACAGCTGTCAAATTATATTTAAATAAAATGGTTTTCACATATCTATTGAATTATGTTCCAACTTTCTATACAGTCACGATGTAAAATTGAAATAACATAAAGTTAAGTATTGATTAAAGAATATATTTGTTTTTAAATAACCTTATTATAATTTAGTTTTAACAATTTCTTTAGAATAACATAGATTTGGGCAAAATATTTACCATTTTTTCAATGATGAAAATGAAAAATAATGGCTGAATAGCTGGCCGGCCACAAAAATGGCGGCAATCCGATCTTCATTTGTTTTTTCGAGATGTAGAGTTTTGTATATACTTCCGTATAGCAGAGATTTATATAAATGAGTTTTAGAAAAATTAGAAATGAGTCTCTAGCTAATTCATGTTTTTATTTTTACTTTCCTTGTATTTGTAATGAAAAGAACAGTGTTTACCTCGGGTTAAAGACTTATTTAGTGCCTCGAACTATTGGGGCCTCACTTCGTTCGAGCGCTCGGGACTAAATAAGTTACTTTCACCCCTAGGGTAACAATGTACTATTAACGTTGTATTGTTTAATCACAAGATAGCGTAAAATGCTGAATAAAAATCAAAACTTTATAACGTTTGCGATGACCCTCTCCTTGCACCTGATAATTAGTGATTTCAAAGTAGGTATGCCACTATTAGGTATTAGATGCAAAATTTTAAAAAAAGTATGTCAATTAAGTAAAGTTTTTTGGATACCTAAAAGTTTGAAACTTCCGTGTAAGTGTGTAAGCTTGCTTGCACATGGAAATACGCCCAACTGCTTTGCTAACGGTAGGTACCTAATATAAGATAATTTTAACTAAGTAAATATTAATTACAAGTAGTCACGCAAATCATACAAAAAGCTTATGAATACGGAAACACTGTATACATGTCTTCATAGATTTAAAAAAAGCGTTTGACAGTCTTGAATACAACGCAATATGGGAATCCCTAGCACAGCAATATGTAGTTGAGGAATACATATTACTATTAAACAATATATACTCAAGGAACTGTGCCAAAATAAGACTGGAAAGAGAGGGAGAAGAATTCTCTATAAGAAAAGTGTACCTACACCAGGGAGAACCTTTATCACATAAAGTCTTATCAGCTGTTCTAGAAACCGTATTTAGAAATCTAAACTGGCTCAACAAAGGAATAAAAGTGGATGGGGATTACTTATTTTATCTACGCTTTGCGGATGTTAACGTGGTATTTGCCGAAAACGCATCATCTTTGGATTTTATGCTCAACAATCGAATAACTGAAAGTAAAAAAGTTGGACTATCACTTAACGCAGCTAAAACAAAAATAATAAGCAACGGAACAATACAAGAAATAACAACAGAAGGCGGTAAAATTGACACCTACGTGAAGAAATACATCTACCTTGGCCAATCGGTTTCATTTGAAAATTGTACGGGAGAAGAAGTTCAAAGCGGATCTCAATATCATGGCAAAAATACTGGGGCCTGAAGGAAATAATGAAGAACAAACAAATTGACATAAAAATAAGAAGAAAGTATACGAAGTTATAATTCAACCGTGCTTAACATATGGCTGCCAAACTTGGTCTTTTACCAAGGAAAAAGAAAACAAACTAGCTGTCTGTCAACGATATACCTATGTTAGGTATTATACTATCAGACAGGATCAACAATAAAAAAAATTAGGTAAAAGACAAAACTAACCGACATAATCAGCAGAACCAGAACATTGAAGTGGAACTGGGAAGGTCATATCTGTAGAATGGATAACGAAAAATGGACCAAGAAAGTTGTCGAATGGATACCAAGCAAGAGACTGCAAAAGGAACATAGGACGCTCAATAAAACGTTGGGAGGATATACCTACTCCGTCAAATAAATAAATAATAAATAAATAAATAATGCTGGACAATCCACACAGCATCATCTAGCCCCAAGGTAAGCTGCTGTTAAACAGAGCTGTATTATGGGTACTAGATGACTGATATATATTTAATAATAGGTTGGGGAAAAAGTTTCTTCGCATTTTTTAAGAAAATTCAAAACATTTTATAATATAGTTTATTTACATTTAACTAAAGTATGTAGGTACCATTTTGTTCAATTACTTTTTGCCATCTTGTAGATAGGGACATGATCCCATTGATATAGAAATTTTGAGGGCTTCTGATCAAAATACCGCCACAAGTGGTCTTGGCAGTCCTCTCGTGATGTTAACCTGACACTGCCTAAAGAATTCTGAAGAGACCGAAAATGGTGGAAATCTGAAGGTGCAAGGTCAGGACTATACGGTGGATGCATTAACACCTCCCAGCCAAACTCTCTTAATTTTTGCTGAGTGGCTAAAGATGTGTGAGGTCTAGCGTTATCATGATGAAAAACCACACCCCTTCTGTTGATTAATTCCGGCCGCTTTCTCCCAACTTCTCATCAGTTGTTCGCAGTAGAGTTCAGAATCGATGGTCCTGCTTGGTGGTAACAGCTCATAATGAATAATGCCCTTCCAATCCCACCACACACACAGCATCACCTTGTTGCGAGTTAACCCTGGTTTCGCCACAGTCTGTGAAGCCTGACCGGCCTTTGACCACGACCTTTTTCGGACATTCTTGTCGTACGTGATCCACTTTTCATCACCAGTTATCAGCTTCTTCAAAAATGGTTCGGTTTCATTACGTTTTAATAAATAATCACAAATGAGTACACGGTTCATAAGGTTTCTTTCAGTGAGCTCGTGAGGTACCCAAATATCGAGCTTTTTTGTGTACCCAGTTTTTTTAAAATGTGCCAAAACTGCATCCATTTTATCCGTAATCCGACCAGAGCGACGTGCGTGTTTGACATCAAAATTTCCGGATTGAAAACGCTAAAAACCAAATTTGTGCTACACTCACGGACATTAGGTCCATAAACATCGCAAATTTTTTTTGCGGCTTGCGTTGCATTTTTTTGTAGTAAAATTTTAAAATTTATCGAATTTCTTCATTAGATTCACTCATCTTGACAGTACGAAAAACAAATAAAAATCACACATTTTCTTAATTTGAATTTGGAATGATGTTCTTTAAAATTTAAACTTGTAATGATACCAAAACCAGCCAGATACAAATAGTATAGCCAAAGAGATTTTATTACAAGTTCATACATACTATAATGCGAAAAGACTTTTTCCCCAACCAATACAATATAATACATGGATAGATATTTTTTATTATATATAGAAAATACCCAGAACACCCGGAACAAATATTTGTAGATCGTACAGTAATTTGTCCCGAGGCGGGAATCGAACCCGCAACTTCTGCGTCGCAGGCGGACCTGCGCGTGGTGGATTAAGACCCAATCACTCTCGCTTGAGAGTAGGCCAGTGTCCCAGCAGTGGGAAAATTAGAAGGCTGTCACGATGATGATGAATTAATAATTGTCTATCAAATAATAACTCCAGATTAAGCAAAATTAGTGCCAGCCAGGAGCACTAAAAATACCTCCAGGCCCATAGGCCTAGTAGTTCAGAAGATAGGAGACAAAATCTACGTTTATGCTGGCGACTCATGTTCCTACAGCACAGAACAGATAGGTACCTACTAGGTACGCCAAACGGCTAAAGAAAGAGTAGGTTTCAAGATTCAAGATTCAAGATTCAAGATATTTATTTGCACAAATAAGTGTTACAAAAGGTCTTAAAAGTAATATGGCACTTAGAACTTATTTGCCCTTTTCAGGCATTGCAAATTATATGTAGGCTATAGGTACCTACCTAATAAAATATATAAAAAACAGGTTACAGTGGGAAGCGACTTTGTTATAAACTATGAGGTGATTATTTAGATTATAAAACCTAACCTAAAATAAATAATTAATTACCTATAACTTTATTTTTTTCCGCAGTACGTCACAGATCCCATTTAGTTTGGAATTTGTGTTTACTTTAAGTCTATTAAACCATTGTTCTTTTAATTTGTGGCGTCTGTGTATTAGCACAGAGTCGGTACTAATATAATTTGACGACCGATGTGGCGCAGCGGGTGCAGGTCCGCCTGCGACGCGGAGGTTGCGGGTTCGATTCCCGCCTCGGGTCAAATGTGTGTACGATCTGCAAATATTTGTCCCGGGTGTTCTGGGTATTTTCTATGTATAATAAAAAATATCTATTTATGTGTTGTATTATAGTAAGTTATATCAGTTATCTAGTACCTTTATCACAGCTCTGTTTAACAGCAGCTTACCTTGGGGCTAGATGATGCTGTGTGGATTGTCCAGCATTATTTATTTATTTAATATCTGTTCTGTGACAGAGTATTAGACCATTAAAAATCTGAGTTCGTAGTGCCAGGCCAAGACATTTACTAAGCAGTTAAGCACTACGTTTAGTAATCGTAGTGCTTATATTCTTTTGGAGCACTTGGAAAATGAATACATAGACATTGTAGTGTATTTATTCTCTTGGATCTTAAATTAAGTAGGTAATAATTTAGTGAAAAATAGAATTGTTCGGTTTGTTTGAACTAAGTTATTTGCACTGCACACTTACAATATGTTGACATTACATTATTTCTAATGAGATAGACCTGTAACTGTTTATGAAGTAGGTACCTAAATACAAAGGCATAACTATGCAAGCACTCGAAAAAATGGAATCCAATGAACATACAAATCTTGACAATGATAACTTAGAATTTGAGATTCCTTTATTGCTGCTCCAATATTTAGGCTCAGAAGAATGTAATTTACAAAACATTTGTCGAATATGCCTTTCAACCAGCAATGAAGTACTGTACCCACTTTCTTTCAACAAAGAGTACAGTCTTTTAACTGAGATGTTTCAAACTATAACATCTATTCATGTAAGTAAGGGTGTCTAAACTTAGCAAAAGTTGTAACAAAATAAATAGGTAGGCACATAACACAATAATATTTAGATTATTGTCATTGGTAGCAGTTCTGACTACCTATCCCACATGTTTTGTAATATAATATAGTATTTTATTATGCAGGTAAATTCTGAAGATGATTTCCCAAGTAGGATATGTTCAAATTGCCAAACAGAAGTGGTACACTACTTTAAGTTTAGAAGGAAATGTGAAAAATCTGAATACATGCTGCAGTCCATCTTGAAAGCTGAATTCCATATTAAAGAAGAGCTAAAATCTGATTGTGTGTAAGTATGTGATAGGCAGATGCTTTTATAAAAAGACTAGCGGTCTGTCCTGGCTTCACACGGGTGAACATAAAATATAGCGTATGTTACTCAAGGATAATGTAGCATTCTAATGGTGAAAGAATTTTTTAATTCGGACCAGAAGTTTTTGAGTTTATCGTAACAAACAAAAATACAAATCTTCTCTTTATAATATTAGTATAGAAGTGCAAAATGGCCAATATTATAAACAAGTATAGTTCTCTCGGCGGATCTAGGCTTCCGTGAAGTTAGCCGTTTCGGTGCGCAATGGAGCTTTTTCTAACTAAATTGTCTTTGCGCATCACAAATGGCTAACTTCACTGTTCGATGCGCAATGGAGCTTTTTCTAACTAAATTGTCTTTGCGCATCACAAACGGCTAACTTCACTAAAGTCTAGATCCGCCGAGAGGTAGAGGGAAAGAGATAAATGGGTAGGTGCTATGCATAGTCTATTGTAGTATAGGTTATATTTTATTGTAGCTAAAAGGTTTTCAATTATAAAGGTTAGATAACTTATTGATGTGGAGTGAGATACAAGGAGTCTCCTGACACTGATTTTCTTATTAATCCCTAAAGTTTTCTGTATTTTTTTTTAAACAGGCAAAAACATTTGTTCTTTGTAATGGTTGGTGTTGAAAAGGTTTACATTAGAACCAGTATATTCTTAATAGTCTGATAAAAATACTTATCCCACTTATGTGTTTATTTCCAGTGAAGATCAAGATCTTAAAAATGATGAAAATAAACACTATTCAGGTAACACATGACCTATTTACTAAAGTATATAGATTTTAAGTAAGTAAATTGCCATATCAGAGATATTACTTGCGCGTTGCCACTCTGAGACGTAGATGTAAAGTCTTATGTGCCTGTAATTTTCACCGGAAACCATACACTTCAAACCCGAACACAGCAATGCAAGCATTACTGCTTGGAGAAATAGGTATGGTGGTAGTTCTTTCACAACTCTACTACTCTAGTGTTACCGCGCGCGTACTACTTTCTCCAAATGTATTGTCTGCTGTGGATGCAGTCACTGCAATCTGCAGTTGCCCAGAAACATTTACGAAAACTTAATTTCTTAGTTTTCGTAATCATGTCACAATTTCGCACAAAACTGATACGATTCTATTAAATGACTTCCAATAGCTTTGATCTCCATAAGAATTAATTGCCTCACTTATCTAATTAGAGTTAGTCTTTGTTCCACAATCATGATCAATAAAATTAATTATTTTCAGATAGCAATGATTACCCGGAACATCTAGAGAGTATTTTAAAAGAAGATGAAACATTATGCGTAGTTCAGAACACAATTGGTAATGAAAAGTAAGTTATTATTTACCTGTCAATATTTTAACTAAAAACTCAGGGTTACCAAAAATTAACCAGTAAGACAAGAGAGCATGAGCATTATTATAGTAAAGTTATTGAATTCTTGTTTATGTTATGGAATAAAATTTACTAGGTTTTGTTTTGAAATTTCAGGAAAATCACCATCTATGATAGAGGTATGTACAGTAGGTATAAAGTAAAGTTATTTAATCACTACAAAAGGTCATTCATTATCAACCTGACAAACTTAAGGGGTAGGTTCCACACATAAAAAAAAAAATACTTGTACATTTTTTTTTCTAAACGTTTTTTTTTATATTTAAAAAAAAAATCGTAATTCCACTTAATAATTAGTTATCCTTGTTAGAAATCGAAAAGGCAGCGCTCGGCACGTGTCAGTGACCCGCGCGTCAATGAACCGCGAGTCAATAAACCGTGCGTCCTTGACCTGCGCGTGTCCTGGACTCGCTACGGGGCGCGCACACTCGAATATTTCATTATTACGTCGCTTAACTCGATTCCCAACAATGATAAATAATAATTGAGCGGAAAAACGTAATCGATTTTTTTTTTGTTTACTTGGGATTTTTAAGATAAAATATACATTAAAAAAATATATATGGGTACATACATATTTTTTTTTATGTGTGGAAACTATCCCTTAAGTTTGTCAGGTTGATAATGAATGACCCTGTATATAAATTTTTTCTAAATGTATGATGCAAGAACACCCCCAACTTAGTACATGTAGGTATTATTATTTTACATTTCAGATCCAGGCTCTATAGTAACAGAAATGATTGTTTCAAGAACTAAAAAGAAAAAAAAAGCAGAATATGTATGTTCTTTTTGTTCCAAGGTAAAGTACATAAATAATTTAGCAGCATTAGGTAGCAGCTTATCTATAGTTCAACTAGATAGGAACATTATATTATTGAAGAAAGTTAGATTCATTGTTACACACTTCAATTTGCAATTAATTACATACTTAGTAAGTAGAGTGACCTTGTTTGCTTTAAGATATTTAGTCTAGTTATCTTATTTATTATTGTAATCATTATTTATTCCTTTATAAATGCTCACTCGTATTTGTATGATCTACAGAGATAAACCTTATTTATTTAAATTAAGATTCATCAAAAGATGCTTAAAAACTGCTGTTCTATTGGATAAAATTAAGCTTATTTAAATTGTCAATTCTACTATTTCAGGTGTTTTATCAATTAAAACTGCTAAGAGCACATCAAAACAAATATCATGAAACTAGAGACAATCCATATCCATGTGAAGAATGCAATGAAACATTTATCTCCGAAAATGACCTGAAAGTGCACTGCATTTCACACAAGAATGGACCATGGAAATGCACTATTTGTGATAAAGATTTTAATGGTTTGTTTAAATGTGTATCAAAATCATTCTGACTAGCTTATAATATATTAAGCAGGTTCGGCTTCGTTCAGTTATTTATACTTGTTTAATTTTTTTCACTTCACAATTTAAATTGTCGTCAGAAAGTGGCATTACCTAACTGTCGAATCGTGAATAAAATGCACTTATAATATTATAAGTATACCTATATATGTAATTACAAAAATAGGAATAGGTACCTAAACTACCTACCTATGTGTATTATTTCAGTTAATTGTGCAAGCTTTGTTTAGTTCGGGGCTAGATGGCGCTGTGTTAAAATGTTTACCAATATTTGTTAATGAGGGGTTTTCGTCTCAAGTTATTAAAAAAAAGCTGTCTATTTAGATGACGGTAGCTCAACTGGCGAGCCCAAGAGAATGTAAGCACTACGTTTGGCGAGCTATGGTGAATGTGTAGGGAATTCAACAAGGAGTGAGTTAAATTATTTTGCCTCAAGCAGGACATGAACCCACAACCTTCCGCTTGACACGAGACGAAACAAAAACGGAGTTACCAACTTTTTTCTTGTTTTGATAACCTTTCCCAGATAGCGCCATCTGTCAAAGCAATCGGAACTACTTTTTTTTTTTAATCTCGAATCGAAAACATCTCATTATTTATTATTATTAAGAACCTATTTTATTATAAGATTATTTGTTAGATATATTTTGTTTACAGGAAGAACAGCGCTTCGCCGCCATATCCAACGTCACATGGACGCGAAACGGTTTTCATGTGACGCTTGCGGGAAGACATTTGTTGAAAAGTACGCGTTGAAACGACATTCCCGCGTGCACACCGGGGAACAGGCGGAGAAGAAGCACGTTTGTACTGATTGCGGCAAGAAGTGAGATTTAATATAACAAACTGCACTCGCCCACGTCCTTCGTTAACATCTTAGGCATAATCAATATTCACAGTGTAACGTAAATCCCTGTAAATAAACCTGAAGTGGGAGGTATTCCAATGTATTTGCAAACAATGTTTGTTTGTTTTGATTCGTGTAATGCGTCCTAAACTTTCATAAATTTTTCATAAATGAGATTGCGTTAGTTAGTTGCTTCTTTACGCTCAAACAGCTGGACTTTGTATGAAATTTGTCATTTACAGAGCCTAGAGAAACCCAGACGTGGAACAATTAATGCTTGTAATCATGCAAACATTTGTTCCGTTGCGGGGATCGAACCCGCAGCCTCTCGTTTTCAACCAGACACTCGCCCACCGCGCCGATGAGATCGTCATCAAGCACTCGCCTCGCCTCATATGTCGCCGGCATCGGGCACGTGCCAGATATATAATCAATGTGTTATTGAAAAGTTATGAATATCTCCAGATTCATCGATAACAGTCAGCTCATGACGCATATGACGCATCACAGCGGCGACAAGCCGTTTCAATGCGTGGTCTGCGGCAAAGCTTTCCCTTCGCCGCGACTTCTAGCATCACATCGCCTTGTGCACTCGGATATCAAGCCCTATGCGTGCGACTATTGTGAAAAACGGTAAACGTACCTATACCATTATTACGATGTTTACTTTACCGTCTGATCACTTCCTGTCCTTTACAAAACAGTTTTAGTTCGAATGTTTCTACAGCTGTATTTATAATAATAGGTTGGGGAAAAAGTTTCTTCGCATTTTTTAAGAAAATTCAAAAGATTTTTTATAAAGTTTATTTACACTTAACTAAAGTATGTAGGTACCATTTTGTTCGATAACTTTTTGCCATCTTGTAGGTAGGGACATGATCCCATTGCTATAGAAATTTTGGGGCTTCTGATCAAAATACCGCGAAAAGTGGTTTTGGCAGTCCTCTCGTGATGTTAACCTGACACTGCCTAAAGAATTCTGAAGAGACCGAAACAGGTGGAAATCTGAAGGTGCAAGGTCAGGACTATACGGCGGATGCATTAACACCTCCCAGCCAAACTCTCTTAATTTTTGCCGAGTGGCTAAAGATTTGTGAGGTCTAGCGTTATCATGATGAAAAACCACACCCCTTTTGTTGATTAATTCCGGCCGCTTTCTCTCAACTTCTTGCTTTAATCTCATCAGTTGTTCGCATTTGAGATCTTCGTCATCGTCGTCGATCGTCAGAATCGATGGTTCTGCCTGGTGGTAACAGCTCATAATGAATAATGCCCTTCCAATCCCACCACTCACACAGCATCACCTTGTTGCGAGTTAACCCGGGTTTCGCCACAGTCTGTGAAGCCTGACCGGCCTTTGACCACGACCTTTTTCGCACGTTCTTGTCGTACGTGATCCACTTTTCATCACCAGTTATCAGCTTTTTCAAAAATGGTTCGGTTTCATTACGTCGTAATAAAGAATCACAAATGAGTACCTACACGGTTCATTAGGTTTCTTTCAGTGAGCTCGTGAGGTACCCAAATATCGACCTTTTTTGTGTACCCAGTTTTTTTCAAATGTGCCAAAACTGTGGTCAATTCCCAGTTCTTCAGCTACGTCGTAACTACTGATATGCCGATCTTGCTCCACTTTTTCAAAAATGGCATCAATTTTATCCGTAATAGGGCGACCGGAGCGACGTGCATGTTTGACATCAAAATTTCCGGATTGAAAACGCTTAAACCAAATTTGTGCTTCTCTCACTGCCTTAGGTCCATAAACATCGCAAATTTTTTTCGCTGCTTGCGTTGCATTTTTACCTTTTTGTAGTAAAATTTTAAAATGTATCGAATCTCTTCATTATAAACACTCATCTTGACAGTACGAAAAACAAATAAAATCACACATTTTCCTAATTTGAATTTGGAATTATGTTCTTTAAAATTTAAACTTTTAATGATATCAAAACCAGCCAGATACAAATAATATAGCCAAAGAGATTTAATTACAAGTTCATACATACTATAATGCGAAAAGACTTTTTCCCCAACCTAATATTACTAGCGAGCCTAGTAAGCACCTAGTAGTAAGTAGTAGTAGTAAGCACCCGTGCGAAGCCGGGGGGCTTCGCACGGGTGCTTACTACAAATAAACCTTCCACTGGAATCACTTTTTCTTTTTAGAACCGCATTAAAATCCGTTGCGTGGTCTAAAAGATACACGCTAGCAAAGCAGTCGGCAGCTAGTAATTTATAATGCCTTCTACGTCTTAGTAACAAAACAACAGTGTTTTTCATCAGTTTTCGTCACGAGTCGACGCGCAGCACGCACCACCGCACGCACACGGGAGAGAAGCCCTACGTCTGCTCCATCTGCGGCAAGACCTTCATACAGAGCTCCAACATGAGGCTTCATATGCGGACGCACACGGGTATACCCAAAACTGAGGGGCAATGCCACTAAAACATGAACTAATTTTGACACTTTCAGTGTGGCCAAGTGTCAAAAATCTACAATGCAACTGTAATTGTAATCATATAGCATTGCCCCTAGTTTTGTACTTCAAGCAGGAATATCGCGACTTTCGTAATCGTATCGTGATGTTACCAATTATTGTGATATTTTATAGACTCTCTAAGGTCAACCTATAGGCTCTCTTAGGTCAACCTTCTATTGTCTGGGCAATGGCCTAAAGAGTGATCTATATCTATAACGATGACCCAATGCAGTATGGCGGATGGCACATGTCTTAATAACTATGATAGATAATTTTAGGATTATAGAGTTGAAACAACATCTATTCTATAATAACCGTGTTCTGTTTCAGGTGAGAAACCGTACGCTTGTTCGCGCTGCGACAGTCGGTTCTCGTCGGGCTCCTCGCTGAAGAGCCACGAGCGCACGCACACCGGGGAACGCCCTTACAACTGCAAAGTTTGTGGAAAAAGGTCAATTCATAACATAATAAACCCAACAGTCATATAGTCCTGCCTGACCTGAACTAGAATTCTCTGTGTCGTGGGTGTCAGAAACTATGACTATGTATGTATTATGGTACAAACACCCAGATCCGGAACAAATATTTGCATGAATATTTCGTGAGTATTTGTTTATGAACATTCAGATATTCAAACGGTGAATGAAAATATGAAGAAACAAACATATCTATAAACTAAAAGTTCAGAATAATCATTTTAATGGTAAACTATTAAAACTGAAATAATATTAAGATAATTAAAAATAATCTGTAAGTATTGTATGTTTGTAAAACATGTGCCATCAATCCGCATTAAGTACGCGTGGTGCATGATGACAACTAATCTGGAGGTCACTTGAATTTCGATGATGCACTCTGTTTGAAAAATTATGTAGCATTAGCTTTATTGTGCTACCTGCGTCCTAGCTGGATCGCGCAATATGACACAACTTTTGTTGTCCGACCGACCGCGACTGACAAATTCGAATGTCCTAACTGAAAACACGCACGGGTTGATCACGTAACTCTGTCAGCGACCAATCTCCATTAATCTCCATCTCAAACTGTCCAATTTGACATCTAATAAGTCTATTAAGACAGTTTGACCATAGCCACAGAACAGATATTAGTACTACGTACAGAATGGCCACTCCCTACCTTCCACCGGTTTTAATTACCCCACCCCGAGAGCGAGTTTTCCAGCACCACACTGAAGCTAAAGGTTTTAGGCACGCGTTTATTTTGATTATGTGTAGGTCCAGGCACGCGCATGCTAGAGCGAGCGAAAGTGTGCTATCTCGCTCTTGCTGTAATTGGATGGGGACAACCATGACACTCACACATTCAACAGCACCGTTTACGTACACAAACTATGCGTGTGGTGATTGCGACGTGTTTGCTTCATACATTTTATTGAGTGTCCGGGTGTGCCATAGCTCTACTCTTCAGCGGGTTCATCACATAACTTTGTTAGCGACCAATCTCCATTGATCTCTATCTCAAACTGTCTATGACGTTTGACCATAGCTCTACTGTCTTGTTAGAGAGTTTGAGATGGAGATCAATCGAGATTGGTTGCTAACAGAGTTATGTGATCAACCCGCTGTTGCACAGAACTGCAAGCAACAAAAATCGCATCTAGTATATAGCGTTTGGCCGCCTGTGCTCAAAAGTGCTGTTTGTTTCAGTTTTGCCCGTCTTAATCTAAAGCTACACATGCGTCTGCATTCTGGCGAGAAGCCGTTCGCTTGCAGCGCCTGCCCCAAGAAGTACGTGAGCGCGTCCCTACTGCGCGACCACTGCCGCGCACACACTGGTAAAGAACCTACCTCTCCCTTATATATTTACTCATTTTTAGATCCAAAGTCCAACAATAAATTACACATGACGTGTAAATGATTATGTGCTTTGACACTAGATTCATGTGTCTCAACCTTTCATCCTTTATATCTTCATTAACATGAGCCTCACTGAAGTTATGCGATGAAGAAGAATCATCGAAAAAAAACTAGAAACCGAGCTGAGTTTGTTGCCACATTCTTCTAGGCTGGGGCGCGTGGAACTTGAGTAAATTTAACTACCTCTAAGATTTTGCAAAGTGATGCTTGTAATTTTATTAAATAAATGAAAATGATTCTAATTTAAATTTAAATTGTGTAGCTTAGCAGTTGTGATCAATGACCCTTGTGATAATAACAACGTCGACCTACGACTATTTTATTTTTTCCAGGTGAAAAACCGTTCGAATGCGCCAAGTGTGAGTCGAAGTTTGCTTCAAAATCTCTCCTCATAAAGCATTTGAAAAACTATGAAAACAATAAATCAAAGGGAAGACACTCCAAAGACAATATAACCACTTTACGCCCGCCTTCTCCAATAATCAATCCAGCTGAAGACATGCAAAGGGAAGTTAAAACACACAAGAATGCGATCGTAGAACTAACGCTTGGCGCGCACGAGGCCTTCAATGTCAGTCAAGAATTAGTGTTTCATGACAATAACGTCAAAACCCACGTGATTGTACTTGGAAGCAGCAATACAGTCAGTTTTATAAGCAACGAAAATGGAAGCGCCTGCGCTAGCGGTCTAAATATAGTCACAGTAAATGAGATCGGAGTTAGTATGTCTGCAACAAATATTAGTAGTTAAATGAAAATTCAAGCTTCTATTAAGACCAAAGATTAATTTTCTAAGCAAGTATTATCTTAAACTTAACACATAGTGAATTAGTAAGTTAAAACAGTGATACTTTCACTTCTAGGTGGATTCAAGGTGAAAGAAATACAAAACATTACTAATAAATTAACTTTTATTATGTAACCTAATTTTTATGATTGGTAGCTAATCTACATGCTTAAAACCAAGAGCCCTTTTTCGCTGCATTATATTTTTGGATATTGATCAACATTGAATCATAGATTTCTTTGGCATTTCTGTTCTGACCATAATAATCCACAAACTCACCATCCGGGTTTACAAGGTAAATGATTATTGTGTGGTCCACCTGTAGAACATTAAAACAATAAAATTAGACTCAATCATAATAATAACAACTATCAATATTTATCAAATTACTCCCAAAAGTTAAATACCAACATTATTGTTTACCAATAATTTGGCTGGCTCACCAGTTGATAAAAATGTCAATCTTCAATCCACAGAAATTTCAATTATTACAATACTTACAATATAATCATCATCAACATCCTGTGGGCCTGCGCTGAAGTACACTCGGTATGATTTGCAAGCTTGTTGAATTTGCTCCTTTGTGCCTGTCAGACCAAGGAATCTTGGCGAGAACTCTTTGCAATATCTAAAATAAAATAATTATGAGACATAGAAATAATTTTGAGACAATGGATTTGTACCAGATATCCTAGTAGGGATTTCAGTACAATTTTTTGTAGATTGTGCACAAAAAGCATTTTTGATGTTGATAATTTGTGGGTTTAATGAAAGTCAGTTATTTATAGTAAAACTGTACTTTCGGTTTATTATTATTAACAGCCTGTGCTGTCCCACTGCAGGGCAAAGGCCTCCCTTTCTGCCTTTCCACACTTTCGGTTGATAGAAATAAATAAATAATGATGGATAATCCACACAGCATCATCTAGCCCCAAGGTAAGCTGCTGTTAAACAGAGCTGTATTAGAGGTAGGTACTAGATGACTGATATACACTTAATACAATACAATACATAGATAGATATTTTTTATTATATATAGAAAATACCCGGACTAATATTTGTAGATCGTACAAACATTTGACCCGAGGTGGGAATCGAACCCGCAACCTCCGCTTCTCTTCTTGCCAAAAAATCTTGCCGCACAGGTTGTCAGAAAAAGGCTCCATGGTAGGGTCAGCCAAAATTTATATTAAGTATGTAAGTACAATACATACTTTCCAACAATCTCAGGTGTATCTCTCTGTGGATCGACAGATATAAAAAGTGGCTGCAGTGTAGGTGACTGTGGTGCTTTGTCTGCAAAATAAATATTTTTTTTGATAATATTTAAATTTATTGCCTTTTTAGCAATTATATAATCACATTGGCTTTCATTATGAGGTTAGTAGAGTGCTCCCAAACTATTCATAAACATGACTATAAATTGGCAACGCTATGTGAAGTGAAGCTGTATGATAATTTATCAACACACAAATACTTTATCATTCTTACCATGTAAATTCACAACCTCTGCAAGTTTTTCTAGTTCATCAGGACAGATATCTGGACAGTGTGTGAATCCAAAGTATATTAGCAGCCATTTTCCTAATAAATCTGTGCTTTTGACTAGTTTTCGCTGTAAATAACCAATAAAGAAATGTAATTTTATAAGGCCTAGGGCCTAGATCAACAGTACCTACTGTGGAGATAATAATATAAAACCTTACCTCTGAATCCACAAGTTCAAAGTTTCCACCAATCTTTGCTTTTCCAAGCTGTCGCTTTCTCTCACGGTCTACAGCTTCTTGCTTTTCGTGCCTTACGTATAGCATAAATCCGGTGAGTCCTCCGCCGACTACCGCTGTTGCTGCCATCGACTTCCAAGTTATAGGGCCTATAAACTTCTTCATAGGTCTTTTGGGTGGTTGAGCACATTGTCGCACAACCGAAGTACTGAACGCACGGCACAAAAGTCTAGTTCTCAGTAAAGAATACATTTTTAGATATCTTGCTCAATCTTAAAACTTATCAGTAACTGCTTATCTCCAGGTTCATGTCTTTTCCAAAGATATTTGTTTTCACACGCTACGTATTATTTGTTACAGGTTCTGACATAAAATTATGATTTCATCCATGCAGCACAGCATGCTTTGAATATTTTATTTATTTACTACAAAATCCCAAGAGAATTAAAATGAATGAAGCAAAATGACCGGAGAAACTCTACTTCCACATTCTTACTTGTCTTTACATTTTTTTTACTATGGCAGCCTGTCCTGTCCTGTCAGTTCAGTTTTTATTTATTTATTACCATTTTGCCAGATACAAACAAACGAATCAAGTTCGATCAATCAAAGTCATCTTGACGCCAGCGAACTCAGCCAGCCTCAGATAAATTAGAACAATATCTGAGCAGCCAGCGAATAATAGCAACCGCGGCCACAGACGCCACAAATTAAAAGAAGAAGAAGAAGAATAGCAACCGCGCGAGTTTCAAACTTTGTTTCTAGTTTCTCATACTACGATAAGAAATTACAAAATAGTATATAAATGTTCTAGCCACAGAACAGATATTAATACTCTCTAGCTAAGAAAAAGGTCTTTGTTCGAGAAATCTATTCTTTTACATTTACAGAACAGATATTAGTAGGTACTACATACAGAATGGCCACTCCCTACCTCCCACAGGGTTTACTTACCCCATCCCGGTCGCGAGTTTGCCCGCACCACTAGGCACCTTTCGCCGGCACTGAAGCTAGGTGATATCAGACGGGTCATTTTTCCTTCATTTCATTCGGCACCTTTCACTCGAAATAAAACGTATAGGTACCTACACAAAATGAAACAATTTTGCCAAGAAAAATGCAGCATTCACTCGAGTGAACATTCATTCGAGTGACCCGTCTGATATCACCTTAAAGGCGGCTGTACACCGAGGCAGGCCGAGACAGGGCGAGCGCGAGAGTGTACATGGTAGCGCTCGCCTTGCATCAACATAAATGCGTGCTTTAGCCCATAAGGTGGCTGTACACTCTCGCATGAGTGTATGCGCTACCGCGCTCGCCCTGTCTCGGTGTTCCTTGCAAGCTCTCCGTTCCGAGTCGGCCCTCTCGGGCGAGACATAGCGAGTGCTCTCGTGCGGGAGTATGTGTACAGACACCTTAAGGGCTGAAGCACGCGTTTATTTTGATTTTGTGTAGGTCCATGCGCGCGTATGCCAGCGCGAGCGAAAGTGTGCTATCTCGCTCTTGCTATAATTGGGTGAGGCCAACCATGACACTCACACATACAACGGCATCGTTTACGTACACAAACCATGCATGTGGTGATTGCGACGCGTTTGCTTCATACATTTTATTGATAGTGTCTGGGGTAAACTATAGTCTAATTACCCAAACAGAAGAAATAATTGAAAAATTTCGTCATTTTCGTGGATCGTGCGCCTTGGTAATGAAGAATGTCGGGGGGCGGCACCGCAGACCGCAGCCCTGCTGGTTTATAAACTTCGCGATTTTATACAAATGCCCTAAATCTGACGCAGTGCCCTTTGAAGACGGACCACTAGACTTCAAAATGTGGAAAATTGTTTGTGTAAGTAAGACTTGAATCCTGCCTTCAAAAACCATATGACTTATCTTTTACTTGCCACAAATAGGTAGCTACTAACCTACTTTTCATTTTGCAGCTTACACTTCTGACGTTAACATCGATATGGGTTACGTCTGCACAAGAGTATCTACCTCCAAAAATCGGGGGAGGAAAAAAACCGGCTGTGCCTGAACCAACGGTAAGCTTAGCTTACTAGACTAGATAATTTTCACAAGTTAATAAGAGCTGGCTCGCAAAAACCTTACAAGTGAACTACTTACATAAAATACAAAGATATTGATATTAACGGATAGGTACCCGCTTCTAGCGTCCACTTAGATACTTACTAGGCTTGTTTTTATTCAACAGCTGCCCGCCAATTACGACTTCTCATACGACGTGCAAGACAACGGGGTGAGTCTGGACTTCGGGCACAACGAGAAGCGGAAGGAGGACCACGCGACCGGCTCCTACCACGTGCTGCTGCCGGACGGCCGCATGCAGCTCGTCGAGTACGAAGCTGGCCCTGATGGATACAAACCTCAGGTACGCCTACGCCTTTTCTTTTCCTCTTCATCATTCAGACCCGGGTACAAACTTCAGTGTAAACGATGGTGAAAACCGACAATGCAACTGTTAACTGTAGATAAATTCGCCTTAAGTAGTGATGCGCGCGAAGGCGCGATCGCGTGTGTGAAAGGATTTGATGGGCCACGCACGGCACTATTCATTACAGGTTTCGCAGTTTGCGCCTTTGCGCGTGACGTTTGCCATTGTGTTCATCGCAAGTCGATGTAAATACTCGGAGCGAAGGAAACTCTTCTCCATTAATCAACAGACCTATACTTTATTGAGACATCAAACAAGGTCATCTTTAAAATGCGATCCGAAATTTTTTGTCAAGATTCGAAACTATAGGTAGGTACTTCTTTTACCTTGAGCCGATAAATTATCTAACACCCAACAAGATACCTACTCATAATCATTAAGTGCAATAACACTGACAACTTGTGTAGTAAGTTCGTATTTAAGTCAGTGGCCAACTCAGGTGACAGAGTTTTTTGGCCGCTTCGGTCATGGCTCAAAGCCAAATCTAAAAGCTTGTAAGTAATTCTTATATTATTTCCAGATAATGTACATGGGCACGGCCACTTTCCCCACCCCAGGGTCCGGGTCAGACAAGTTCGACGGCTACCACTACAACGCGGCGTCGAACCGGCAGAGCGTGCGGCAGGCGGCGCCGCGGGGCTCGCCGCGCGCCGCGCCCGCGCCTGCGCCCGCTCCCGCGCCCGCGCCCCACGCTACCAACACCACGCAATAATACAACTACCCACCAATATCTACGCACGAGACGTGGCGACGCTATTAGCCCCAAACAACGCCCTTTCGATACGAGTTTGAATTCGCATACATACATTTTTACATAGTTTAAAACAAGGCGCTTCCGGCTGTCTGTCTCTCTGTATGTAAAGTACCTAAAGGCGAATCTGGGTCGAGGCGAATCTAGGTCGACGTGAAGTTAGCCGTTTCGATTCGCAATGGAGTTTTTTACTTACTAAATTGTCTTTGCGCATCACAGACTTCTAACTTCACGAACCATACCTACGTTTAGATCTTTTAAACTACGCAACGGATTTTATTGTTGTTTTCATCAATAGATAGGGTGATTCAAGAGAAATGTTTAAACATACAGCTTTAACACCCGTGAGATGTAATAATATAAATTACAATACTGGCAACTAACGCACAATTATCATTAACCTGCGCCGGGCCTTAGACATCGCAATATTGCTTCGACAGAACACGTTAATAGCCTTTTTTTCTAAGTAAAATGCAGCTATTAGACGTTTGACCATTGTACATTGTAAGTTGTACTTAGATTATTTATGAAAAATAAAAACGGGGAATAAACCCTTTAAAAATAATGCAAACTGAGAAAGGGAATTAAATAAAATTTATTATAAATAAATTGTTGCAGTTGATTTAAAAAAGTTCATTTTATCCAACATTTATTCCTGAACAATTTAAGATTACTACCAAGCACTTGGGACGGAATCGTTTATATCTATACCTACTTAGAAACATTTATACATAAATAAACTTATAGCTAATTAATTACGTACAAAATACAAAACATTTTCGACCAAACAAAAGTAATCACACATACTTACTTGACCTAGGGTGGATTCGACAAACATCTCATGAACTATTCAGGGAAATAAGAAATGCCAAATACAAGTAAACTGTCAGTTTACTCGCGAATAACTACGATTTATTCGGAGAACAGTGCCTATTCGAGTTTGGTCGAATCCAACCCTAATCGGACAATATAACAACAAATTATGTACCTAGCAATCATTCACTCTCAAGTCGTGTAGATTCGACCAAAATATTATAGGTATAACTATTCTGGGAATAAGTTAATGTCAAATATAAGTTAAATGTCAAGTTAGTCTCAGTTATGTAACTACAATTTATTCTGCGAATAGTGCTTAAACGAACGCTTTTATGGTCAAATCCAACCATAAAAAACTAATTTATGAAATACATTTATGTATGACACGTTAGACATATACATCATATGACTCGTACTTCTAGCGATTTTCACAAACGCCTTATAGAATCTGAACCACGAAAAGTTCGTTTGACAAACGTAAACGTATCGTCCAGCTGTCAAATTGTATGGGATTTTTAAGTCTGATTACAGCGTAAAATTAACTACTTACAACACAAAGACGAATTACGAATTGAAATCCCATACAAATTGACAGCTGGACTATACGTTTACGTTTGTCAAACGAACTTTTCATGATACGCACTCAGATGTTTTGATTTACACGTACGTTTCTCTACGTTTTATTGTGGTTATGTATGGAGTATGTCAATATTCTGATCGAGCCAGTGCACCCGTCGATGCGTTGAGCCAGTATCAAAGCCAACGTTGTCGAATGAGTGGTAGTCTTTCTGCATACTGAGTTCGGCTAGGTTACGGTACCTGTAATAAATAACAATGAAATCGTTTATTGAAAAATAATTTCGTTTTTCGATTCAAGAGAGTGGATTCTAGATACCTTGGAAGCATCGAGGGAGGACGACTCGGCATAATATAGAATATAATATAAATTATTTAATTTGCGCCACACAACAAATATAAAAATAATAATATCACGCACGCATGACGGACACACCTACTCGTTTTAGTAGAATTCATTTACAGAAATCTTTTTATTTAGGTAAGTATTAGTAGTTCTCTGAACAGAAGACTTCGCAAGCACAAACTTTTATAAGTGAGCAATTTACTGCATTTTGAGGAGCTTTTCTGCTCCAAATCCAAATTTTTATGAGACCAGTTTAAAGTTACTACGAGTACCTTTAAAGTAAAAAAAAACATCGATATCGGGTCTCATAAGGCGGAGTTATCCTTTTTGGCTTTTTTTGGAGGAATTCCTGGGGTAGGAATCAAAAATCGCCGACGAAAGAAAAGTTCTATGAAGTCATAAAACCTGTATTCCAAATTTCAACCAGACTAACTGACTGACTGACGGACAAAAGCATTTTTGGCCTATCTCATAACTAACGACGCTTCGCTCGCTCGGTCAATAAATATAAGCAAAGTTTGTACTTTAGGAACCTGATGACTGATCATATAATATATATTTTTTGTAAATAATAATATGAATTCGATTTTAATGCATAAAAATACTCTTCTCGCTTCTCAACCGGGCACGCGCCGACCGTGTGAGGTAAGTAAGTTCGTATAAGTGTGGTGAAAACTAGTGACAGAGTTTTAAGGCCGCTCGAAAGCCTCTGTCATGGCCTAACAACTTAAAAAAAGCCGAGACCGACTGCTTAACACGCGCTCCAAAGCACGGGAGCGCTCAGTTGAAATTGCCATTTGCGGTCCCATCTAAATAGTGACTACGCGGAACAGCGGTTAACTACGTTGATCTGTTAAGAACAAGCCAGCTCCCTGAACAATAGGAAGTAGTATTGGCTAACCTTTTGAGGAGGATGCAGCAGCCGAGCAGCAGCAGCAGCTGCACGGCGAGCCACGCCAGCGCCAGCGCGACCAGCAGCAGCTCGTGCACGCACACCACGGCGCCGGCGCCGCCCTCACTCCGTGCGTCCCCTGAAAACAATATACATTTATATCTATACTTCTATGCTAATAAAGAGAGGAGATTTGTATTTTTGTTTGTTACGAATAAACTCAAAAACGACTAATTCGATTTCAAAAATTCTTTCAACATTAGAATGCTACATTATCCGTGAGTAACATAGGCTATATTTTATTTTAGAAAATAATAGGAATCCTTACTAAAACTTCAATAATGTAACCCAATGTGTAAAAAAAATTGCCATAAAATGTCTTTCATCGCATGCGCTGCGGAAACTATTGATGATAGAACAAAAAAATGTTCTACAATATTAAAGAACATATTGATATCTACAAAAAAGTCAGCGATACCATATGTCCAACTGTTGTAGTTATGTAACTATAACTACTTTTTACATTTTAAAAGTTGATAGAAATGCCGACCAAAATCAGACCATGTGTTCCATACCATAATATTAATCCTTATCCAAATAAATCATTTCATATTCAAGATTGTTTCAATACCTGTAGATAACTGTTTGAATTATTGAAATCAGACATTCCATTCAAAAGTTATGACGAATTATAAAAATGTCAATCTAAACAGAAATACTATGCGCACCCGCGCGCGCCGTGCCCAGAGAGGGGCGTGCACATGAACTATGAGAGGTAGCCGCGCGGCTAAAACGTGCGGTCGGCTCCTACCTTATGTATGACTAGCGACCCGCCCCGGCATAGCACGGGTGCTTAAGTTTTTATTGCACCCGTGCGAAGCCGGGACGTGCCGCTAATTTTAAGTAAGTTCGTATGAGTCAGTGGCCAACTATAGTGACAGAGTTTCTAGGCTGCCCAAAATATACATAATATACATTTAAAAATCCAGGGAGGTAACCACGAGCTCTTATAGCAATATTAAATAATATTAATACACTGTTTTTTTTGTATGCCGAAATGTCAGTCTAACGTTGATTCAATATTGCTTTTGAGCTTGTGTTACCTGCTTGGTGGGTGGAAACAAACGGTCATACCAGTTATATGCTAATAAACAACGCATGGTGTTGTTTACCTATCTTTTGAGTGAACGAGTAATCTCATGACAGCCTTCTAATGTTCCCACTACTGGGACACTGGCCTACTCTCGAGCGAGTGTTACGCGGAACTAACGCGGAGTGGCGGATGGGATGGCGCATGTCTATCGAATTTTTAGTTCTTGGACATGCCGGTTTCTGCACGATGTTTTCCTTTTACCGTATGAGAGCACTGGCATTGCGCACATAAATTTTCAAACAGAAAAATCCATTGGTGCCCGACCGGGTTTGAACCCACGACTTTAGGATCGGAAGGTTGGGTCACTACCACTAGACCACCGGTGCTCCTAAAAGTAATTATACAACACAAATTTTAAAATTCAATCCAAAATTGTATTATACGTTCTTGCTTAACACAATAATATGATATTCTGCTACCAAAAACTGTATTTCTGTTTGTAGAAAGCAAATTTTTGATATTTACGGGCAATAAGCTCGCGCGGAAATATGGAATGCAAACCATGTGTACGTTGGAATACAGAAAGCATTTAAACTAACGTACATAACTCGATTGATAACTCAATGAAGACATAACGAATGAATCGCTCGTGCGAGCCGGGGGCACTAACGCATCGCTGCCTTCATTATTTGTTTTTACAGAGGAACTAATGTAATCATTTCTCGGTCTGCTAGACAAGAGCGCGAGTTTACTTGCCATTATGACATTAATCGAATCTTGATTTGTTTTGATATCTTCACAGAATCTGTTACCTAGACAAGTATATAAAAAGTGAACCATTGCAGTACAGAAAGAAAAGAGAGAGAAATGAAATGAATTATAATTAAATAATTATTGTTTTTGAGATAGTGTAATATTGGATCTTTAATATCAGAGAGAGATGGTTTCCAAAGAAAGAACAAGGAACTTTGAAAGAACCAATTTCCTCGCCATTATTTGATTAGCATTTTCACGAATAGATGGGGAAAAAGAGGGGCACCATTGGTCTGGCTCCCACAAATCTTGATCGACGGCACAGAACAGATATTAGTACTACGTACAGAATGGCCCTACCTAGAGCCGGTTTTACTTGCCTCACCCGGTCACAAGTTTGCCGGCACCTTTTTCCCGGCACTGAAGCACAGAATAGTGTCGCTATGTGTCGCATCGCGCCGCTGCCGCGAAGTGTCGCTTAGTGCTAGTCTAGCCTTTAGGGCTAAGGCACGCGTTTATTTTGATTTTGTGTCGGTCCAAGCGCTCGCATCGCTACACAAACTATGCGTGTGGTGATTGCGACGTGTTTGCTTCATACATTTTATTGAGAGTGTTCGGGGTGTGTCGACGGTGTCACATACCCGTTGTAGACTGATGGTCAGCCCGGATCATGGTGTCAGCGGACAGTATATCCCTGGAGTCGACCAGCATCTCCAACATAAGGGCAACCCCGTCCCCCTCCACCTGGCCCCCACAGTCCGTGGCGCCACCTTGAGCGACCACGTTGCCACCACGACGAGTCTCGGCCTGGACTTTGGCCTGTGTCAGCTGTTCCAGTCGGTGATATGTGTCGTTGGTTTGACGCGTGGCCCGCACTTGGGAATACCCACAGTTCACCTAATGGAAGTTGATATCAAATTGTTATTATACACATTATCAACGTCATCATTATCATTAGTAGGTATCTAGTAATATTTAGTGCTAAAAAATGCTATGATCAGGCGCGACCGACTTGAATGTCTCAATATTTGCTGACAATATAAATATTTTTTGCTTATAATCGCGAATAAAAATTTCAAAATCTACAACATTGTGATAATAATAATTATACAATAGCCGAGTGAGATCATGTACTAAACAAACCTGAGAGCATTTAACTTCGCAGAAGCGAATCATTAAAGTGAACCGAACCACGTGCGAAGTAGGGAACCGGAATGCCTTGAACCTCGCCGACAGACGCTGCGTGCCACTCAGCCATGAACGAGTGAATGATGGGAAATCCACCTGGAAATTATTCACAGTACAGTAGGTTAAATATAATATTTTCTCGTCACATATACCGCAGAGCCTCAAGACAAAAGTCTACAATCAATGCGTGTTGCCAGTGATGACTTATGGCACTGAGACGTGGTCGCTAACTATTGGACTCATTCACAAGCTCGAAGTTACACAACGAGCTATGAAAAGAGCTATGCTAGGAGTTTTACTACACGATCGAAATGAGGAAATCCGTACAAGACATAGTTCTTAGAAAAAACAAAATTGGAGTCAAAGTTGGAGGCAGTTCACATATCTCGCAGAACCGATAACGAAGAATAGGTGAAAGTGATAAAACCAATTTAACCAAAAGAGTAGCAGAGTTCTTTGTGATAGAACTCGTCCGGGGAAGGACTACCACCATACCTATTTCTGCCGCCAAGCAGTAATGCTCGCATTGCTGTGTTCCGGTGTGAAGGGTATGGTTTCCGGTGAAATTACTGGCACATGAGGCTTTCGATCTTAGCCTCAAGGTGGCAACCCGCGAGTGATACCTCTGGTATTGCAAGCGTCCATAGGCTGCGGTAACCGCTTACCATCTTGTGGGCCGTACGCTTGGTTGCAACTTCAGTTGTATAAAAAAAAATAAAAAAAAATTAATACGTTCGTTTACATACTTTACATACAACTCAGTTACAGGTGTTGCTAATAAAAGCGTGCTAAAAAAGCAAGCTAGTGGAGCACTAGTTATAGAGATGGTTGGTATCGATCGATATTTACTAGGTAAAGAGAAAGTAAGTAATTTAATAGGCCGCCCGAAGGCCTCCGTCATGGTATTTACTAGGGTAAATACATCACTACATAGTATAAAACAAAGTCGCTACCCGCTGTCTAACTGTCTCTATGTATGCTTAGATCTTTAAAACTACGCAACGGATTTGATGCGGTTAGAGTGATTCAGGAAGAAAGTTTAGCACCCGTGCAAAGCCAGGGCGGGTCCGCTAGTAGAAGATAAATTATCAACGAATTACTATCGACTCTTGTAATGTTAATGTTAGTCAAGTACAATAAATAAACGCACTTGTCCTGTGGGGCATCCTCTGCTGTCGAGTAGCAAGACAGAGCTATCCCCATGTCGCGAAGACGCGACCAAATGGTACGGCTCGATCTCTACGGCCTCTGCAATTAAACTATACATTATTATAAGGTAGCTGGTCCGCTGGTCCATGAAAGTCTCGAAAGTTCCAGCCAAAATATGCCGTTAAACAGAGAAGGGACAAAGCGATAATTCATAGTGCCGGCTCAGCGGGCGCGTGTGGTTTTTATTACGTGGCAGTGGTTGGAACTTTTCTGACGTTCCACGGGCCAGTGGATAAAATATGTAGTATCCACTGTATGTAGCATAGTATGTTTGGAAAATATAGAACGAGACCGTGTTCGATGGTGCCTCGGCAAACGACAGTATAGTATGTAACCGTGATGTAAGTATTATGTCGTAAATATCCGTTCATAATATAAAATGACTTCTAGCCACTATCAAAAGAAGTATTTCTACGAGTATGATCGGAATCATGCTGCGTAAAATCCTAAAAACAGCAGTACTTAAGAACACAAAAACATCCGAATGACAAGTCATTTATAATTCAGCCTAAAAACTATGTGAATCACACTAATGGCATGAAATTGTAGATTCGTTTGATCGCTCACAATCGTTCAGTTGCACAACTGTACGGAAATTAATCAGATGTTTGTGTGCCTTGCTAATTATACTTACGTATCTTTTGCATCTGTTTGAAAAAAAAAAAAAAAAAAAAACCGTAATCAAGCACTAATATTCTCGACACTTGTTTTAGAATCTTAGATCATTATCATGATGTTCCACAGCTGGCCTGAAATATTTGACAAGCCTGCTTTTGAGCGAGAGTGGCGGGTCTTCCATCATCCATCCACCACGCAGACCCAATGATTCGTATGGATGGCACATGTCGTTCAAATCTATAGTTTCTGGATATGCCGGTGTCCTCGCGACTTTTCCTTCAACGTTCGCAAGAAATCAATTGACAGAAGTAATATTAGGTTTCTCTAATTGGTACTAATATTTTTTACAGTCAGGTGGTAAAACCCATTTGTGCATGACCGACTACTACTGGATGACCAGTGATCATTTAAATAACTGCTGTTTACGAACCTGAGGTCTCAACCCTTATTTCGAGTGACTCGCCCAGAGCGACCGCCCCGGCCGCCTCGGACGACCTCGCTAAGCTCGCTTCCCCCTCGCCGCCGCCGCCGCGGACCACATACATAGTGAGTGGTGCTGAACTAGCTCCAAAGATAGCGCTAGCGCCGCCTACACTGGAAGTGCTTGACAGCTCGCTGCTTGATGATGGTTTTCTGAAAACCATAGATTTAATTACATATCACATTAGCCTCAAGGTCATCAAAATAAAATAAAATGAAGCGTACCTACTTTAGGTATAGTTCTCTCGGAGGATCTAGGCATCCGTGAAGATAGCAGTTTCGATGCACAACGGAGCTTTATCTAACTAAATTGTCTTTGCGCATCACAAACGGTTCTCTCGGAGGAACTTTAGGTACATCATTTTGTTAATTATGGGATTCCTTCGATACTATATGAGTTTACTTAAACTCAGTTATAGGTGACACTAGATAATAAAAGTTACCCGGTATCTCTGACGGAGACGGTTGCGTCAACTTGCGTAGGGGTTTGCGCCCCGGGAGAACATCCCACGCGGACCCATCTGTCGCCAGCAGTTTGGATGATGGGGTTGTTTTGGATCATCACCATCACGTACGCCATAGTCCTGAAATAATGTAACAAGGTGAACTTTTTTAATAACCTATATCTAAATAAGTATTCATAAAAATATCACCAGGTACTATTTATACAAAAACAGGTCAAGAAAGCCAGTGTCTAATGTCAAGTTCTAAGAACAGAATACACCTGTTAACCTAATCTTATCGTAAAATTGAACAAATTGCCGACAAATCCGTGACAAAACAGCTACACGTCGCACAAGCATCAGGTCTAATGGTTAGGGATTTATTGATTACGCAGTCATGACTTGGAAACTTTTCAGTCAGATTGCTTGAACATGAACATGGCAACGCAAAACTCTGGATAGAAATGGATTTTCATTATGTCAAGAAAAGTACCTGTTAATAACACCATTGGGTCCATTAGATATCCCATATGCAAAGTTGACGTCACAGTTTCCGTGCATAGGCAGGGTAAGTTTAACGACGCCGTTTGTCGCGCGCGCGCTACACCGTTCGCCGTGTCCTGGGACGTACACGCGGCCTCGGAACAAACCGCGCGGTCTATATGTTACAATCAAGTTTGATGCTTCGCAGTCTACGGTCACTGGAACCAAGAATGTGCCACAAAGTTTATATCAAATCAATTCAAATCAAATTTATTTATTCTACTCAGATACTTGATATTATATAGATACCTACTATAAATTACACTTGGAGTTTATTAAAACTTGAAAAGTCACCACTTTTTTTTGACGTCAGCAAGTGACAAGACGATCAAGTCACCCGCCTGATGTTAAGCACAAGCTGACCATAACAGATGCAGTGCAACCCAAAGATTAAAGTTTTTAAGTTCTGCGTGGCATCGTTGCTCAAGCGTTGCTGCACTGCGCTCATCACCCCGAGACGTTGTTGTTAGGTATCTTTCGCCCAGTAAGTTCACTTGCTACAGTGCCCTTCAAACCTAAACACAGTTATACTTGCACACTACTGCTTGGTGGAGGTAGAATATCTGGCACTGCGTTGGTACTTACCAAAATGGACTCTTGCTGAAGAGTCCTCCACCAGGTAAAATTAAACATACTTATGTTAAATTGATAAAATATATGCACGATCTGCAAATATTTGATTAACGCTTGGGTGTGCTGTAGAACCCGATTCCGCCGCTCGTAAAATCATTGTTTCAGTTATTATTCGGTAAAACCAACTGCTAAAACTATGCAATCGAGGGCATGCATTCAACGCGAGCAGCTTAGGTACACCAGGACTCAGGACTGATTTGTGAGTGTAGGCTATATTATCACCACAGAACTAATATTTAAGATTATCACGATACATATTATACCTGAATTCATTTAAATGGTATTTGCATAGGTTTTTATGTCTACAAAGGTAAAAGTGTTCTTACTGTTGAGACAAATGACCCGTCTGTAGTAGGTAGCGAGAGAAGTGCGCCGCAGCAGCCAAGAGCCGGTGGTGACCAGATCCTCACTGTGCAAGTCGCATACCCCCCGCCCTCGCCCTGCTCGCCACGTGAACCCTCTGCATATGAACCGAACATCTGTTTCGCACGCTCGTTTGCACTGTGAAATAAAGATCTGTCAATTTGAAAAGTTTGTGTAAGTACATACCTATACAATATAAAACTGTTTTATTTTAAAAGTATATTATAGATATTTCACTTGGCAGGTAGGATGAACATAACTACAATTATTTGCACGACAAATGTAGGTACCTGCCATTGACCTGAATGTTTTCTTTTATTCAATAGAACCATGAGACGATCGTACCGTGAAATCAATTTACCTAATTCATTCGTTTAGCCTACAGCTGGATGACCCTAGGTTACCTTCTAGTAATGTGCTATTTAGTTACCATTTAGCTACGTCTCAATTACTTATACTTACCTAGTTAGTTTTACAAAATCCTATATTTATCTACGACGACCGATGTGGCGCAGCAGGCGAAATTCCGCCTGCGATGCAGGAGGTTGCGGGTTCGATTCCCGCCTTGGAACAAATGTTTGTATGATCTGCAAATATTTGTTCCGGATGTCTTTGGTATTTTCTATATTATTAAAAAAAAATATATCTATGTATGTATTGTATTGTAGTATATCAGTCATTTAATACCCATAAAAGCATTGCTTAGCTTGGGGCTAGATAATGCTGTGTGGGTTATCTAGCATTATTTATATCCATTATTCCAGTTTATATATTCCATTAGTCGATTATCCAGCATTATCTACTGCAGACTAAATCTTACTTGGTTCCAAAGAGGGCCCGTCGCTTTTTAGATGTTTTAAAAACCAACTATGTACTGGTATTGTAGAACATGTTAGCTTAGTTCATTACTTATTTGCAAGATACTTACACAAATAAAAGAAAATGCAACAGCTTAGTGATATCAAATATTTACCACGCACAGGTATCCAGTACCTAACAATAGGTTTATCTTTTTAACTGAATGCGTGTCCTACAGCAATGTATTCATTCGTAGATAATGGGTGTTATCTTACGATTCACTGTTGGAGTCGGCATCGAGCAGCGTCACATAACTTATAAGTACCGTGCCACACACGGAAAATGCCAGTTATAATTTCATACACTTAGATATATGTACAGCTACAGCCCATAATAGAAAATGAAATAATTATTTATTACTTACTTAAATATCTAGGACCTAGGTCATGCAACATTTTAACTCCGATTGAATTCCAAGATGTTCAGCTATTTGAGAAATTGAAGAGAGAAAGATCATGATTAGTGGGATCATCCCAGCCAGCATCAAAGGTGGCACTGTTTTACCTTAATACGACCCTGGCGCTATTATAATGAACAGTTTTTATGACGTTGAGAAAAACCTAGAAAATTACAAGGAAAATTGGAATAATTATGATCATAACGGCCTCAACTCACCTCATCTTTAGTATAGTTCTTTATTGTGAACTCGACGTGTTTCAGAGTTTGATTATAATATTCTTCGTAAGAGCATCTATCTATCTTCTTTAGATCTAAAAATAAAAAATTATAGAGTTAGTAAGTTTGCATTCGAGTTTGAGTTGGTTAGGTTCACGACACCTAGTCTTCTATACCTACTAATATTATAAAGAGGAACAATTTGTAATTTTGTTTGTTACGAATAATCTCAAAAACTACATAAACGATTCCAAAAATTATTACACCATTAGAATGATACATTATCCCAGAGTAACAAAGGTTATAAATATTTTATGTCTACCCTTCCGGCAGCCGGGACAGGCTGCAAATATTTGTATAAAGCTCTTTCCTACTTTTAATTAATAATAAATATCCATGCAACTAGAACAAGTATAGGTAGTAGATGAACTAAGTATTTTAAAGTAACATTAGAAGTTACAACTCACAGTCATGCCTGCACTGATTCTCTAAATAAAAGGTGTAGTAATTCGACACTCTGTAGGATTCCGGCTCAGTGAATTTGTCTTCTTGGTGTAAAACACAGTTGCCGACATCTTCACTCGATGTCTCTATAAGCTCTGCGTCGAAGTTGCCGTCTGGCCCAATCCATTGGGCAGACCTGCCAGAAACAAAACATCATATAAAACGTGTCTATGGTATAATAATAATCTACATAAGTGCAGCGTGGTGAAGAAAGCGTGACCTCCTTGATGACATAATTTTATACATAATAGGTATCCTGCAATATACTTAATTATAATTTATTATATTATGATCCATGAACCAATAGAAGTAGGTGTAGAAGAGTCTTAGAACATTAAAAAAGTATTGCAATAAAGTAGAGCCAAGCTATACTATAAAATAATCCAGATTGATTTTAAAATTATACATATTATTCTAAATGATAGAGCTAATATTCGTAGATGTTATTATTTGAAGAAGAAGTATGTACCTAGCTACGCACCTATATGTTTTAATAAATGATTTCAAATACATACGTTATTATAGAAAAACAGCTAGGTCATAGGTACAACTTATAGCATAGATATGAAATGACCTGTGATGTAATTATTGAGTAAGTATTGTCTCATCTCTGTAAATACAAAGAACAATAGGATCAATCTTTTTCCATAAACACACGTATTGAGAAAACTTATTGTGTTGCCATCGCACAAGAAACTTATCAGTTTTTAATTCAACTACATATTTGTAATTTGTAACTTTCGAATAGCACAGAAGAAAGTAAAGAACTTTGAACCCTTTTTACTGCCCGAGACGTTTATACGAGTATAGGAGTTGGATGGGGCAGATAATTGGAGTGCTTGTTGTAGTATTCGATTGAAAGACTAATGGTGCTAATAATTGTAGTATTGCCATTTACATTTAATATGTATAAATCGTATGGACAGTAAAAAAGGCTTTAAACTCTTTACAATTTTCTTCTATAAATTTAACCAACTTGCGTCGGTGTCGCGGTACGGGAATAAGATACTTAGGTACCTACATTAAAAAGATCATAATCTGAACTAGCTTTTTAAATGAGTTACAAAAGAAAAAACATTCTCATGTAAGCAACTGTATTGTCTTGAATGAGAATAAAGAATCTTAGAAATATGGTACAAAACGTTTTTTGTATCTAATATTATTATAACACTTACCGATACAACTTCTCCCTGTTAGGTACAAGTAAGGCTTCGTAACATTCTTGCACAGTGGTGTTGTAAACCAACTTTGAACTTGGTCCATCTGCATGTAAGTGGTACCCTGGGGTACTTTCTAGTGCCCACCAACGATGGCTGCATTCATCTGGCACTAAATCAAAGTTTTGTTTATACAGGGTGGGAAAAAATAATGTGCCTTACAGGGAAGCCACTTAAAATTTTTAAGATAGATTATTTTACTCAAAGGAAACATTTCTTTATTTTTAAAAAGAATCAAAACTGCATTTAAAGATTTTCTAAAATACCCTTTTCCCCCCTTTTAAATCGAACCAGCTAAAATTCTAAAAACAAACATTAGCTATTTTGTTTAATAAATTAAATCATAATTACTTATCACGTGGTCAACCTTGACCGAAGAGCTTATAAAAATAAATAGTATCATACCTGGTAGACAGATTTTCTTAAAGTAAGCCACATCATTATCGACCTTCAGTTGCGTATCACGCATACGCGCCACCCCCTGGCAGTTCCCCTTACTATACATCACGATGACTGCCGCACAGTCTACCAGCTCCCTGCATCTCGAGAGACAGGACCCAGTGAGCGAGTCTTCTTCCCCACTCGCAGAGTATACGAACACGGGTGTCGCTTTGTCAGGAGTCACTCCCGACCACCTCGCGAAGGTAGCCGAGCGACCTCGCTCGCATTGCGCGCCTATGCCTGACAAAGGGATATCGATAAAAGGCAGATGAAAGGCAATGAAAGACCACAAAACGAATAATTAAGGCAAACGGTTAGCAATGTACTGTTTGGATAAATCAACAATGTTCAATGGTCATGATTCGTCGCATGAATAAACACAATCTTGGTTTAATTAATTATGGCTGGTACCTGTTTAAATTTTATAATTGTTGTGATTTTTCATATTAGTTAGGAACATACCTAGTTTACATAAGAGAAATATCCATGCCAAACCGGTCGATTTTTTAAAAAGCTGTCCTCAAAATATGCAATTGATAGATTCTACCTACATGTGAGGCAAGATAATAATAGTTTATGTAACCATAATCAGGCATAGGTAGTCCATACAATATTTTATGTTACAACAATATGTAAGTAAGGATCAAGGATATGATATGAGCTACCTAATAAAAAATTGGCAAAGGCTTTTGTATAATGATTCACTTACCATGAATAAACATCAGCAGCGCCGACACAATAGAGATTCCATATGACTTCATAATAGCTTGTTTAGATATTTACGACGCACTCCACCATTCATTTATAAAGTTTATAGTACAGATTCAACACTATTTTCACAAGATAATATTTACAGTCATGCATATCGATGCACCATCACTCCATATGTAACGCCGATATGTTCAAAAATGTTCAAAAGGAGTTATTGGTAAATTTGTTGTACTCAGGAAGAGCTTGGAACAAATCGCCACAGAATGCTCTGCTTATACACACACTGGAACAGCTGATCAAACAAACCAAACCATTTCTTCAAGATTCGAAATATTCTTTTCAAACGACATGCAATTTATCTATTTCAAAAAATGATTACATAACTTAAGTACCTACATCTTTCATACATGCTTGCATTTACGAAGTAATATTGATTGTTACCGATATGTAAATCGCGGTATCGATCACTGTATGTGTCGATCGCCAGTCGACACTAACCGGCTACTGAAACTGAATGGTAGAGCTGCAGCCATGTGCCCCCACTATTACAGTGGTTACCTACCTCGCACACGACCTTGCAGTTTATTATTATAGGTTGACAGACTACAATTTACAATAGAGTGACGACTCCAACAAACGATAGCGAAACCAATAGTAATAGAAACGTTAGACACCCAAAAACGTCATGTTTCGTAACAATCAGGACATACGGGCGTGCTAAACACAAAATACACTACGGGTACTTAGCTACGTATGTCATTTGGTATCCATCTATGCGTGCATTTTGAAAGCATCCGCGGCGGTTCTATAATTTGCATAATGCCTCTACGGAAAATCCGTTTCCAGGAGATATGTCTCGATAGCATAGGTTATTTGCCAACATTTTTCACATAAAGTGCCTAATTAGGTACAAGGCGGCGCTATGCACATTATCAGATGTCGTGGACTTTACCCAATTTCTTTAAAACAATATTTTAAAAACAAAAACAATTTGATATGTTAGTTTTCCTTAGTAATTTGGCAACTAAATTGTGATAAATCATCCGAACATTCCGAAATAACCAAGACCTACAAATATTACCTTCAGCCAGAGTTGCATGCACTTATGGTAAGTACCTAATATGTGTCACCCTGTATGTATGTACTCGTACGTTGTCTCTATAATACATTTTACATTTTATGCTTTTTGTGGCATGTAAACTGCAGTAACAGTTTACGACTCGCAAAAAGGGGAAATTATGACTGCGTTATTACACTATAACACGAATAACACTAATGACACTTATCACACCAATATTATAAATGCAAATGTTTGGATTGTTTGAATGTTTGTTCCTCGATAACTCGACAACAACTGAACCGATTTGGCTGAAATTAAAACATAAATAGACAATGACCGGGAATAGAACATAGGCTTTTTATCCCGGAAAAAGGTACGATTCCCGAGTTCCACGCGAACGAAGTCGAGGGCGACAGCTAGTATTATTATAATAAAGTTATTTCATATTTATGTTGGATTTACAACTTTTACTCAATAATATACTAGTACTTTAGGATTGCCATACTACAAAAATAATGTATTATGTTAATTACCTACAATAGTTTCACTGTATGTTAATTTTATTTCTAGTAGAGTAGGTATTCCGCGGTAGAGCCAAGATCACATTTAAAAGCTGCTATTGATTTTTAATTTTATTTTACGTACTCAGAATAGTTACAGATTCAAATTATTGTTACTTGGCATTTGGCTCTAGAAATAGATAGTCTTGCTGATATTATTATAAAATCAGCTGTTCTAGTTGTTAAAAAAATTGATTACAATTTTTTCTGTATTAATACACCTTTTTTTGAGTTTGGTCTAATATAAAAATTAAACTAAGTTTGGTATTAAACTATTAATTTATTTCAATATATTTCTGTAAATATCGATTATACATTGTGCACTTGTAAATGAATATTTTATTATTATATTGTGCCATTTCAATCACGGAAAGCAGTAAGTTGTGACTAATAATACGATTAGTCATCTACTTTTATGTTTTAACAACAATTTCAGGTACATTAAACAATACTTTGGTTGATTTCCGTTAGCCATAATAAGTTTTAATACATTTTCGAATTTTATAACATCTTTTTTAATTTTAAGATGACCTATGGCAAATTTAAGTCTAGATTAAAAATACTTCTAAGTAGGTAAGTAAATAATGTATAATGTGTAAATTTTATGCCTATGATGTTTACTTATTGTAATATAAATTTATATCTCATGTCACAGGCAAAATTGGAATGAAGACAAAACAATAAAATAACCACAGTGTTACAAGATGCCTGATTATATTTTTATTCGCAATTTCCCTGTGACTTCACATACAACGAATATATTGTCGTAGATAACAAGCATGTAAATAAATCGTTTATCTTTATAAAATTTAATAAGACAAGTACAAAAATAGCATGCATTAGTGAATATTTTTTTGGCAATTACAGCTTTTGCGTCGTTTTTTATTTAGATTTTTAATTAGTTTTATTAATACTTAATATCAACGTACCTAATGGTTTTTATGACGCGTTTTCACAACCTACACTAAAATGTATTTGCATGTGTTTAAATGTAAGTGACAGCCTCAGAAAACAATACATTTTCACCAAGTAGTAAACCAAAACGTAACAATAAATAAAATAACAGAAAGTAAAACATAACGATACGCAAAATCACGCAAAATAAATTGTTTTTGGCATAAACAGGCTGTTTTATGGCAACACAGAATACCTGCGCATGGCCACAACGATAGTAAGAAGTTAAGTGATATTTTATAAATAATTTTACATTTCAAATATGATGTCGTAAGTATACGCAAAACATTTGGAAATGATTTTGACGAGCTTAGACTAGCTTGAATTTACTTGTAGTGTAAAGCGAACTGCACTAAGTGATACCATAATGATGTTATTAAGGTATTACAAAAATCCAAAATCTCCAAAAAAGGATATAAGCGACTTTTTTTTTGGTGTTTTCTCAATTCTTTGATGACGCTCGCCAAGCTGATGATCAACTCCTTAAAAAAGAGTAACGCATGGCATGTTTCACTGGGGCCCAATGCTACTAATACTAATATTTATGCACGCAACACTGTAATATTGTTTTAATCACATATTATATTATGGATCTAGATTAATACTTATTGATTAATCTAAGCATGTACGTACAATTGTATGCATATTATCTGTTTTGTGAATTTAATAAATTAAATTAAATATTGCTAGACAATCCACACAGCATCATCTAGCCCCAAGCTAGAGTTTGTGATATGGGTACTAGATGACTGATATACTTAATACAATACATAGTTGCATTCGACACTTTCAGTAAAGCCATTATTACCATCATCATATCTCAACACTGGCAAGCCGTATGTCATCACTGGCAATACGCACTAATTGTAGACTTTATTCATGATTCATGAGGTTCTGCGTTATCTGTGACGAGAAAGTATGGCGTAACTTCCAAAGGCTGCCGCTGATTGGAGTTGGATTCGTCGGCTGACCTTTTTAGTTGGACCCCTAATTGAATTACCTGACCCAAATGACAACAACTTCGATGACATCGTTCCCAAAATGTACAGGTATGGGTGCGACATGAGCATTTGACATAATATTTGTCTTGCCCATGTTTCTTTTGAAACTTACTTGTTGAAACGGTATTGAAGTGTACTTAGTATACCGCTGGAATACCTTGTAATCGAAGGTGAGTGATGTATTTGCCATAGATTTAATGACATACCCGTTTTAGTGCAGAAGCTCGAAAATTTTTTTCAATGCAGTTTCAGCATAACGAAAGTGTCAAAATTCTACAATGCAACTAAAATTATTAAGTGATTATATTAGTAGCATTGGGTATTGGAAATTTATCTGTAGTACCAGTACAATTCTCCCTACACTCAAATAATTAAAAAAATAGGCAAGGCTTACGACTAGTTGGTGGGAATGCGGTCGCGCAAGTACGACAGAATACTGGCGGTCCCTTTAGCGAGAATCGCGTGACGAGGCTGCCGGAAACAGTTGCCCATGATCTCCAGAGTTCTGGAAATAATTTATATATATAAATATTGGCGGACTATTTTCTTAAAGTTCAAACTCGAGGTATGTGATGGAACGCAACATTATATAATGGATAAATTACCTACCTCAAATACTCGTTACATAATGTAATATTACCTAAAAATGAACCTCGGTCCCCCTTCACCTATTGTTATGCTCTACTAATGGGTGCACATTGTGATCCTTGATTTATAATTTCACCCTATGTATGTACCTACCAATGTGGTGACAATAAAACTATAGAGTACTAGAGCTGGGCTCGCTTCGGGACTCAAGAAACGTTTGCAGGATCTGCTAATATTTAATTATTGAATATTAATCGAATATAAGGGTGCTGTTTAAGACTGTTGGGTATGTAGTGATATACCCAACCATATCTTACTTATTAGGTACCTTAAATTGGTGAAGTGTCCGAGTTCAGGCGGCACGGAGCTGATGTTATTATTGGAGAGGTCGAGCACAGCCAGATTCTTGAGCCTGGCGAGGGCGTTCGACGACACGTTGATCTCTTCCACCTGGTTGTCAGCCGCCAGGAGAATCTCCAGCTTTTCCAAGTCGTACACGCATCGCGGGATTTTACTGAACCTAAATTATATTCATTTGTTTAGAATGGAATAGGATTTATGAAGACTGTACTTCAATTATGTAACTTTGTAGCAATAGATTTTATTGATATAATTCAGTTTAATATTGAAACTGAATGAAGTAGGATTGCGACCACGACCTACTTAAACTAGCTAGCAGGCGGTTAATTTTACTTATAACGTGTCTCAACTCTGCCAGCCTTTCTAACCCCGTTACGATTTGACAAGTCTTCTAGCGTTCCTCATCTAAACTTTCGTTCACTAAACTAATAAATACTTTGATGAAGCCATTTCAACTGGCCATAAGAGTTACAGAAACTCCAAGCTCGTTCCTTTTTGTGATGAACTTGTTTATTTATATTCAAATATAGTACTTACTTGTTATTAGAGATAACCAGTTCCCTCAGATGCTTCAGATAGCCAAGCTCCGCCGGTAGGTCGGTAAGACAGTTTTTACCCAAGTCTATGTATTGTAAATGAACACAGCGACTTATTTCTGGTGGGATGTTCTCAATGGCGTTAGAAGATAAAATAAGCTGCGATAGCGTATCTTTTGCGTGCACGATGCTGTAATAAAAACAATTACAATTTAATTCGAAAATGCTCCATTGCGTATCGGAACAGCTAACTACGCGACGACCGAATCCGCCGGCAGTACTGTACCACCGGTCCATAATGGTCCTAATTTACCACCAGTAAACACTGCTTCGACTCTCTGCTCTCTCTGCTGCTGCTACTTTTGTTCAACAGACAAAAAGTTTATTAATGAAAACGCAGACTTTAAATTGCTGATAGGTACTTCTATTTCATTATTTCTTGAATACTTTCCTACAAACACAGTGCGAATCATCCAGAGCGGGCTGAAAGTTCTGTCTAGTGAATCCTGCAGCTCTAGGGAACTCTTTAGATTTGATAAATTTGATAAATCTAAATAAAAGCCATACTATAAGAGATATTTGTTTATGAATTGGCGTATGTAATTAGATATTTACCCCTTAGGTAGCACGGCAAGCTTGTTTTTAGATACATCAATAATATGCGTTTCAGCTTCGGCGGCTGCTTTGAAAACTTCGTCTGGCACTTGAGACAAGTCGCGCCCTGGCAGCATTAGTGCTCGGCTTTTTTTCAGGGTATATCTGTTGTTAAATAAGAGAATGAATAAAAATATACGGGCGGTATACATTTGGCGCCGAAATTTCTCTGTACAGAACAAAATGTCACCCACCGAATGCTACACCAAGTCAAAAAAATATAATATACAGGGTGAGTACTCTTGAACGCCCTCTGAGGGTAAAATCTAAAGTTGTTGGAACACTTAAAAATCTAAATTTTTGTTTTCATGCAAAATGTACATATTATATGGGCAGACACAGAGACAGCAATCAAGCAATCAAATATAAACGAATCATTTGTAAGAACTGAATGTTTTTTGATCAAAGTATGCGTTCAAATTATAAAGGAATAATGCCCATATACTTAATTTCAATATTTAAGTCCCCGGCGTCCTTATCAACGGTTTAAATCAGCAAATTTGATACCGCTATCGACTTTGGAAATGCATTGCAAAACAGCAGATCGCTGATGCTAACGAAACGTGTGCGCTTTGAATCACTTACTTATCAGGCCACTCATTTTCACTGCATCTGTCATTAGTTTCGCTAACAATGTCCTCGGTGATGCGGTCGCGTAAGAACTTCATCATTCGATCAGTGCCACCCCTGATGATGTCTTGCCGCACAAATGACAGCTTATTTCCTTCCATACTGATGCTTTGCAGCTGAGTGAGTAGGCCGAGGTTTTTCGGTAACCTGAGATTTTTTTTCTATTAATAATTGGGCTGTTGATGGTACACCAGGTTTGTTTAATGCAACTAAAGTGGTCAGCGAACATGATGGTAAAGCGGTTCGATCCATAAGGACGCTTGCAACATTAGAGGTAAGTATATTAAGCTCAGATTATATAATCTGTGTGTATATTGCACTTATGTTATCACAAGGTACATCGAGAAATTAACCGATAGAGCAGAAAAGTGGCCATGCAACTTTGAAAGTTATCTATGATATGTCATTTAACTTACTTATTCAAGCTGTTGTTGGTCAAGTCGAGTCGTTTGAGTTTCTGTAGCAATGATATGTTTTCTGGAAGCACTTCGAGAGTGTTGTCCCTTATGTTCAACACATTCAAATGCTGCATTTGATCGCAGAACTCTTCAGTTATTTCCTGAACATAAAATAAAATAAAAGATTTTAAATTAGAGATGGCACATGTTTTTAAATTTGTATTTGTTAGTGGCATTGCCCACAATACATTATTTTTACAAGATTTGAATTTATATGCTACATAAATAAATTTTAGAGGGTAGAAGGAAAGATGGGCGATTTACCATCCGTGGGTGGCTGGCTAGCTAGACCACCAGCCCAATGGTCGGACTACATAGTTCGTTAGCGTAGTCGGACGAATCGAATGAGGCCAGCACAGGACCGAAGAGAGTGGAGAAGTTGAGAATAGACCTATAGATGCCCAGTAATGGGTGCCAATGAGCTATAAATATGTTTCTATTTTTTAAACCAAACACTATACAAATTAAATGTATCCAAGTAGTATAATAATAATACGTATTGGGCTTACCTTAATATAATTATTGGCTAAATATATCTCCTTCAATGCAGTGCATCCATAAAAATCTGGTAGCTCCTCAATATTGTTATGATTTGCGTCCATGTATTCCATTTTTCTTAGTTCGCCCAATGGAGGCAGCCTCTTTAGACTGTTGTTGCTTATATTTAGTTTCTTCAGATCTTAAATAAATTACTTAGTACTTACTTAATAAATTTACTTGACTGACTTTACTGTATGTGTGTGTACCTATTGTGTTTGCAAAAAAACAGGATATACACGACAATTTAATTGTGTTTGATTGAATTGTCAACTATGCCAGTTCGTGGGACCTTCCATTTTCATGAAGGAATAGGTAGGTAAGATACTTAAAATAATAAAATCTAATAATATAGAGTAGTCCGAAACACCAACACTGAGGCGCACTTGGCTTAGGCCCGTGCGCTCCAGTTACCCCCGGTTTTTGTAAACCAAGTAGAAAAATATACTTACCAACTTAAGAGGCCTTTCCAAGATTGAGAGATATAATTCATGAAGTTCGCCTGAATGTATCTTTATACAGTATAAGTAATAGCGCGCGTGACGAGGAGCGATACGTCCTCCCACCATAAGCGCTCTGCGCGGTTTGAAAGTCGGTGCATTGATCGATATGATTATAAGTGCGCTTTTGTGTGATTGTGAGGTGATTTAAAAAAAAACGTGTTAAAAAAAGTCAATGCTATTAGACTATTTTCTTTGTTGTATTTATTTAATAAAAACTTAAAACTTTAATTTAGTAGGTGTATTTTTATTGTAAACTCCTTACTTTAGCAGAAATAACAAGCGGAAAATTGGGAAAAGTACGCGTTTTTAAAAGTAAATATTATCTAACATTTTTACACAGCGCAGCGCCATCTAGCGCCAAACTAAGCAAAGCTTGTACTATAGGAACCAGAGAGTACATAATATTAGACTATTATTTGCTTAAATCGGCCTTCAAAGGTACTAAGGTGAAGATTCCCAAAGTTAGCAACTTGATCCAAGTACCAAGGTAATGATTATAACCTATTTTGTCATTCGTAAGTTAAATAGGAAATGCCTTAAAATGATCTGCTATACCTATGCCACGCCAATAACTTTCTGGCTATATAATTATGCTTACCCAGCTTACCTTGGTGTATTAATTACACCAGGGTAAGCTACAAGCACTACAAACTTTACTTTTCTCTGGTTATCTCCATCCATATCAATAGATAGGTACTTTGATAGTTTCATCATTTCAGGCCAATACCTACATCACTGCTGGACATAGCCCTCTCCCGTTAAGTACGAGAATTACCGATCTTGAGCTTTCACCATCCACCAACTTTCTACAACCACTACAAAAGTAATAGGGTAGAATGTAGGTAACCACTTACCTCGTAAATTAACGATATCTGGAGGTAGTTCCCCAAGCTGGTTGTTTGAAAGGTTAAGTTCCACTAAGCGAACCAGATATCCCATTCCAGGTGGTAATACTGATAATTTATTGTGAGATAAATCCTGTAATTCAATATGAATATAGTATAAGTGATAACTCATAGCAAGTTATCAGTAATTTTATGGGTTTTTTGCGAAAATTGAGTGCGGCATTTACCATCAGTGGCACATTACAAAGGCTGGAATTACAATATCCTAGTAGGTACCTGGTCTCTGGTCTTATTCAGATCTAAAGTAAGGATCTGATTAGAACCCTGTATAAATAGAGTTGCAGCTGACTGTACAATAGTTCAATATTTAAACTTTATAAACTTTATACTCACCAAAAAATTTAACATAACCAGATCTCCAAAGTCTGCTTCAATCTTTACTAACTCATTATGCGAAATACTGAGCCAACGAAGCTCTGTGAGAGTGTAGAACTCTGTTGGAAGTTGCACAAGCTTATTGTGATCCAAACTTAGATTTGTAAGGTTCTTTAGTTCCCCAATCTCTGCTGGTATTCTTGTTATTGCATTGTCATGGAGCTGCAAATGGAAAGACTCATTTCTATTTTGAGGATATTATCAAAATATATAGGATGATACTCTATAAATACTAGGTTCTCTTCAAAGAATGATGCATAAAAATAAATAAATAATGCTGAACAATCCATAGCCCCAAGCTAAGCAGAGCTTGTGTTATGGGTACTAGACAACTGACACAATACAATACATAGATACATATTTTTTTATTATACATAGTAAATACCCAGAACTCCTGGAGCAAATATTTGTAGATAGTAAAAATCCCCACTCCACAATGGTCATCAAATTATGAGCTCATGCATAGGTAATGCAATATAAAATATGAGTAAACACAGAAACCTGAAGATATACTACAACTAATCACCTAAATAGATACAGATGTTAGATCATTGCAAAGATTCTTAATATAAATAAGACTAATATTTGCATACTTAATATACATATTATATAGTCTAATTTAAACGATTGTAAGAATTGATTATGTGGATTCATGCATTCCATAATTATTATAACATGCAGCACACAATTATTATAACATGTATTGCACAGCAAAAATTGCATTAAAGTTGCATACCTACTGCTGCTGCTCACCTTGAGTGTAACCAGTTCTTGCAAAAGCTTCACATTTGGTGATATTGTCTTAATAACATTGGAGCTGAGGTCAAGTGATTTTAGTTGCTCACTGTTCCACCAGTTGTTTTTATCAGAGAGTCTGGTGAAGTCAACCTCTTTGGTTTCATCTAATACTAACTCATCAATCTTCCACACATTTTCAGGCACTGCAGAAACATTATCAAATTGTAGGTATAATAATATTATAATATTAGGTACCTACATTATTTTATGAATATGGAATGAATATTGATTTAAAGAGGAGCAGCGCAGTATTGCATCAGCGCAAAGTGAAATGAGAGGATGTAAAATATGCAGTTGTTTACTTGGAGCTAATTATGTAGTCATAACAATCATACCTGTGCCAAGTCCTCTATTGCACAAACTCAATTGTCCAGTCCGTTTGGCTGATTTTATCAATCCGTTTGATAATTCATTTTGATCTGCATTTTTATCTTGAAGGTGAAACAGAGATTTATTGGATACGCGAATTCTAGTTCTAGTTACTGTCAATCTTTGAGACATTTTTTTATTTGCCTCAAACAAAACATTACCAACTTTATTGACTTGAATAAATGTAGTTTTATTTTAGTGATTTTGTACCTAACTGGTACTGTTGGTTGGTACAGATGAACACATTTCTTTAGTTTTCGTCCACATTTCTTTGGTTTTCTTTAATTTTAGTTTTTGCACCAGATTATTATGTGAAACAGCCGACCGATTTATTTGTTTCTTGCTTCTTTGATTTCGCTTATTTTTTTGGTTCCACCCAAGAGAATACAAGCAAACAAGCAGCAGTCACTCAGCACTGGCTTCAGTTACAGGGCTTCAGCACTGGGTTCAAGACTAAACTAACTAATTTAGAATAACCGAGGGGACTGGATTACTTGCACTCAAGGAACTTAACTACTGCACGCACAGGTCGCAGTGCTTAGGCTTAAATTCTCTTGGGCATGCACTGCAAGCTCAGACAAATTCTAATTTGTCTGAGACTGCAAGACTGCAATATATTTTACTCTTTGCAATTGCAACTATCTCAATTGGCGAGCCCAATAGAATATAGGCAAGCAAAGCACTACGTTTGGCGAGATATAGTGAATGAATGTGAGGGAATTCTACATTGGTTGCTCCTGCTGTCACTGTCTGTCATACCTCTGGCTGGTGTCAAAGTCATAGTACGTACTACGTAGTACATTAACTTTGGTCGTACTGGAGTTAAATTATTTTGCCTCAAGCAGGACATGAACCCACAACCTTCCGCTTGACACGAGACGAAACAAAAACGGAGTTACCAACTTTTTTCTTGTTTTGATAACCTTTCCTAGTATGGCAGTAGGGCAGATAGCGCCATCTGTCTAAGCAATCAGAACTACTTTTTTTTTAATCTCAAAAGCAAAACCTTTAGATCGATAATACTGTACCTGTGCGTATTAAAAATTCATCCGCTTTGTAATGTATGTATAGTTCTCTCGGCGGATCTAGGCTTCTGTGAAGTTAGCCGTTTGTGATGCGCTAAGACAATTTAGTTAGAAAAAGACCCATTGCGCATCGAAACGCCTAACTTCACGGAAGCTTAGATCCGCCAAGAGAACTATAAATAAAACCAGATTCTTCATTTTCACATTTCAAGTGTTGTTAGAAATACGCAATTATGTTTTTTGTTTTTGCCTAGCTTTGTTTAACCGAAGATCGGGCTCAGTGGCACACTTTGGGAGAGGCAAACTGCAACTGTGCTGCAGCTTTGCTTTGCATGCAAGCAAGCAATGCAATGCGTTCATTTATTTCATGCGCTAAATAATAAATTAATAATGCTGGACAATCCACACAGCATCATCTAGCCCCAAGGTAAGCTGCTGTTAAACAGAGCTGTGTTATGGGTACTAGATGACTGATATAAAGGTACTTAATACAATAAAATACATTTGACCCGAGGCGGGAATCGAACCCGCAACCTCCGCGTGTCAGGCGGACCTACGCTACACCCGCTACGCCACATCGGTCGTCATCGCTGTTGCGTTTCGTTTGTACTATAATTGTAAGTATTGTAGGTTTGTAGGGATGTACGATATTTATCGATGTTCAGCGGAAAAACTTCGAAACATCGATGTTCCGAGGTATAGTTGATCTATACTCATTGGTGTTAGATAAACATTAACGTTTAGCATCAAAATATCGATGTTAAGTCCTCGAAAACTTCCAAACATCGATATTACGAGGATAATATCGGAAGATCATTAGCATACCTACTAAAAGGCTGCGTAGGTAGACCTAACATAATATGTTCATGTTCATACATACACATACCTATCAATCCATTTGAATAATTTTCCTGTTGTTCAGTTTTGCCTAAAATAGTAGATTCTCCTGTATTATTCGGAACACCGTACATACTACTACTTACTAAAAAAAACCCGTACGTATCGTTTTAAACTCAGAGGAATCCCGTCTATAGGGGTAATAAAATAATCTTTGATATTTACAGTCGGCTGGTGAAACTTGAAAAAAATTTACATAACCTAACGTTTTTCAGCCACAGAGTAAATTGATCTTTCAGCCATGAATGATGACACACATGTGTGTGACACACTCACACACAACACACAAAACACTGGAGGGCGATTCTCGTGCCATAGATAAATGGTCAGATGTGATATAGATATATCGTCAAAACTGGAGGGCGATTCTCGTGCCATAGTTAAATGGTATAGTAATATGTGATATATTATTTCGTCAAAACTGTCAAAAATGTATAGAAATTTGGACAGTTTTGACGATAAATATCACATGTAACCATTTATCTATGCACGAGAATCGTAACGTAATAGTAATCGTAATACGTAATACCACTGAAGTGGCAACCAAGCGTACGGCCCACAAGATGGTAAGCGGTTACCGCAGCCTATGGACGCTTGCAATACCAGAGGTATCCCTCGCGGGTTGCCACCTTGAGGCATAGATCTAAAGCCTCATGTGCCAGTAATTTCACCGGAAACTATACCCTTCTCACCGGAAACTATACCCTTCACACCGGAACACAGCATTGCGACCATTACTGCTTGGCGGCAGAAATAGATATGGGTATAGGTATGGCTCGTCCTTCCCCGGACGAGCTCTATTACAGAGAACTCTACTACTCTTTACAAGTAAATGTGCAGCTCTGCCTTCTGTGTTAGTTTAACATATAAACTGTATTACAGAAAAAACAGTGACTTCCCCATAACTGTGTTCACACACAAGTATTTATTTGGAACAATGTTTTATGTATGACTTGTGTTTAAAAATTAACATCTCAAAATAATATAAAAATAATAAGTACTACAGTCGAAACTAATACTTCCTATTAATACTAATACACATAAAAAAAAATACTTGTAGTTTTTTTTTGTTCAAAACGTTTTTTTTTATATTAAAAAAAATAATTACGTAATTCTGCTTAATAATTAGTTATCCTTGTAAGAAATCGAAAAGGCAGCACTCGGCAAGTGTCAGTGACCCACGCGTCAATAAACGGCGGGTCAATAAGACGCGCGTCCTTGACCTGCGCGTGTCCTTGACCCGCTACGGGGCGCGCACACTCGAATATTTCATTATTACGTCGCTTAACTCGATTCCCAATAATGATAAATAATAATTGAGCGGAAAAACGTAATTGGTTTTTTTTTTGTTTACTTGGGATTTTTAAGACAAAATATATAGGTACATATATTTTTTTTTATGTGCGGAACCTATCCCTTGAGTTTGTCAGGTTGATAATGAATGACCCTGTATGTGCTGCCACATATAAGTACAACTGTGGCTCCCCAGCAGCACGTACGTTCGGTTCTATGTAAAGTGAGACATGCATTGCATAAATATTTTAATATTGCTTATCACTCATATCTTTTACTCTGTGGTCTGGGTTGGAGACTAAACGTAGTGATTATATTCTCTCTGATACATATTTGGAGACCTAGGGTAACAGGATAATTAGTTAAGTTTAAACGTAGTGCTTATATTCTCTCTGCCCAAGAGAATGTAAGCCCTACGTTTAGGCTGCTCTGCGCGACGAGAGCGGTGCGCGGTGGTGTGGTGTAGCTATTTATTTAAAAAAATAGTTATTATTTCTATATTAATTACTAGTACCTATTACTTTTGCGATCGGCCGCGTTTATGTTTAAAATGATAACATTGTGATAAATAAAAGTTAAAGCCAGTATCACTCAAAATGGCTTGTTTCCTGTCGGATGATAAATTGAGAGGATTTGAAAAATATAAGGTAACTAAGTGATTAGCAGGTGCAAAACAAGTAGTGGGCACCTACTATTACTTTCTATACAAATAACTTTATCCATAGTACTTTAACCAACGAGAGAAACATAAACATACACACATTTTTAAAACAAGAAAGACCCTACTTATTATGTATAAAAAAATTGCACTTTATAATAAGTTGCTCTTCTATGAAAGTAGGTAGGTACTTCTTTTACATTACTTCTTACATTGAACTATTTATTCAGTTTAATTTAATGTTGTTTGTAATGTGAGCCACAAATTAACTAATGGGTGGTATTTACAGGTGTTTGTTTAATTAGGTAGATGAATAAGTTTACAGTATGAAACACCTAACTCCGTTAACAATCCCTCGTCGCTTTACTAAAACGTCAAGGCTTGTTCACGTCATGGGGCCGGCAGTATATAATCGCCTCCCTGTGACTGTGACAGAAGCACCATCATTGCAATCCATTAAAAATATATTAAAAAAGTGGCTAATCGAGAAAACCTTTTACTACCTAGGTGGATGAACTCTTGTAGTTCAAGGTTTATAATATTTATTTAAGGTTTTATTTCGTTTTGTTTGATTATTCATTTGGATTATATTTAATAATTATTAAATTAATGAATACCGACTGTCAATGTAGGTAAATTTTAACATTTTAATGTGTATGTACTTATTTAAACTTATTGACGTGTAACTTAATCAGTTATCAATAGAGTACTATGAACTATAAACTATAACATATTATCCTCAGTTTTCTAAAAACATCACTTTTTTACCATTATTGTACTTTATTATTATTTCAGTACAACTCCGTGGATACGAGTGTGCTCAGCAACTATGTTATGCACCCTTTTTGGAACTTGTGTGTGCAGGTAAGAGCTCTACCACATAATCTAACTTAAATAAGAGTGCCTTTGCACACAACACTTAATCACACAGGTTAAACTACCAAAACACGTAACAACAAGTACACATAAATTAAGTGACCATAAAACACCTAAGCACATGAATTTGGCTTGAGTATAAACCTACATAACTATTTTTAACAATTCTCGGACACATATATAATGATACTACTACACCTTCCCTTAACCTGTAGGTAGATGTGACCTTATAGGTACACCTACCTACACAATTTTTGGTATATTTTATTATAAGTAAGTATTATTTATACTAATTTAAGAAATAATTTTGATGATTGATGCCTTTAAATTTGTTATTTTAACATTTCAGTTTTGCCCGGTGTGGGTTGCACCGAACCTGCTAACATTCACTGGTTTTTTACTCACAGTCCTTAACTTCCTGTTGTTTTCCTACTATGATTTTGGATTCCATGCTTTAACCGAGGAAAACATAACTAATGATCACATACCATCCTGGGTTTGGGCGGCTTCTGCTGTCAACTTATTTGTGGCATACACTTTAGGTGAGCATGAATTTATATTATTACAAGCTGTCGCCCGTGACTTCGTCCGCGTGGAACTCGGGAACCTTACTTTTTTCCGGGATTAGAAGTAGCCTATGTCCTATTCCCGGTCATAATCTATCTATGTTTTAAATTTCAGCCAAATCAGTTCAGTGATTGTCGAGTTATATCTATAGGAACAAACATCCATCCAAACATCTAAACATCCAAACTTTCGCATTTATAATATTAGTGTGATAGTTTCATGTGATTAGTGTGTTGTGATAGTGTGATTAACCTAACCTACCTAAACAGGGTGGTCCAAACATAGACGTCAATAAGAATTTTGATTAAAAGTGACAAATTTGTGTTTGAGAGAGTCGAAAGTAGTATTTTCAACATTAAATTAAAAATCGAAAAAAACATATTCCATGGTTTGTAATTGTTCTATAAAATTTCAGGGATTCTAAGCTTTCATATATCACAAAAACGTGCAACCTAGGCTATTATTTGCAGAAATCGGCCTTCAAAGGTACTAAGGTATAGGAGATTCCCAAAGTTAGCAACTTGATCCAAGTAAATGATTATTACTTATTTTGTCATTCGTAACGCTAAACAAGATAGAAAATGCTTTAGAATAATCTGCAATAATGGCTCCAATAAATAAAAAAACCGAATGTTATTTTACAAAAAAAATCTTGGAAAAAAATCCCTAAAGTTTTATCAGTTTTAAGCGTTCCGACCAAACATTCTCAAAAAAAAACATTTAAAAAATCATAACTCGAAAAATCGGAGAACATACATGGGGTATTATCGCGACGTGTTACAAATTCTTAATAACTTTTTTGCATGGAATTATATAGGTAGGTACTTACTTACTGCAGTATGTATTTTTGCTGTTAAACAACCATGACCATAATGATGCCTCATAAAATCGCTATAATTCTACTACTTACTACTACATAAAGAAGAGTTGTTGTAAGGACATTTTATGGCAATTTTTTTTAAACCTTGGGTTACATTATTGAAGTTTTGATAGGGATTCCTATTTTTTTCTAATAATAGATATAGCCTATGTTACTCAGGGATAATGTAGCATTGTAATAGTGAAATAATTTTTTAAACCTTACGAATAAACTAAAAAACTACTGGTCCGTAGTTTTTTAGTATATTCGTAACAAACAAAAATACAAAAATACAAATATCTTTATAATATTAGTATAGAAAAAGATGAAAGATTTGTATTTTTGTTAGTTACGAATAAACTCAAAACTCCTGGTTAGATTTTAAACACTCTTTCATCATCAGAATGACGGACGGACTAGTCTATACTAATATTATAAAGAGAGAAGATTTGTATTTTTGTTAGTTACGAATAAACTCAAAACTCCTGGTTAGATTTTAAACACTCTTTCATCATCAGAATGACGGACGGACTAGTCTATACTAATATTATAAAGAGAGAAGATTTGTATTTTTGTTAGTTACGAATAAACTCAAAACTCCTGGTTAGATTTTAAACACTCTTTCATCATCAGAATGACGGACGGACTAGTCTATACTAATATTATAAAGAGAGAAGATTTGTATTTTTGTTAGTTACGAATAAACTCAAAACTCCTGGTTAGATTTTAAACACTCTTTCATCATCAGAATGACGGACGGACTAGTCTATACTAATATTATAAAGAGAGAAGATTTGTATTTTTGTTAGTTACGAATAAACTCAAAACTCCTGGTTAGATTTTAAACACTCTTTCATCATCAGAATGACGGACGGACTAGTCTATACTAATATTATAAAGAGAGAAGATTTGTATTTTTGTTAGTTACGAATAAACTCAAAACTCCTGGTTAGATTTTAAACACTCTTTCATCATCAGAATGACGGACGGACTAGTCTATACTAATATTATAAAGAGAGAAGATTTGTATTTTTGTTAGTTACGAATAAACTCAAAACTCCTGGTTAGATTTTAAACACTCTTTCATCATCAGAATGACGGACGGACTAGTCTATACTAATATTATAAAGAGAGAAGATTTGTATTTTTGTTAGTTACGAATAAACTCAAAACTCCTGGTTAGATTTTAAACACTCTTTCATCATCAGAATGACGGACGGACTAGTCTATACTAATATTATAAAGAGAGAAGATTTGTATTTTTGTTAGTTACGAATAAACTCAAAACTCCTGGTTAGATTTTAAACACTCTTTCATCATCAGAATGACGGACGGACTAGTCTATACTAATATTATAAAGAGAGAAGATTTGTATTTTTGTTTGTTACGAATAAACTCAAAAACTACTTGTTCGATTTCAAAATTTCTTTCACCATTAGAATACTACACTAACCCTGAGTAACATAGGCTACATTTATTACTATCGCCCGCCCCGGCTTTGCACGGGTGCTTAAGTTTTCATTGCACCCGTGCGAAGCTGGGGGCAGATCGGCTAGTATTTCATAAAGTAAAGTCGCTACCCGTCCCGTCGCAATTAAACGATATGAAAATAACGCGTAAGAAAATAACTTGAAACCAAGCGTCTTCTAAAGTCTTCTTCTATATTAATAAAAAATAATTGTTCGCTAAAACTTGAGAACGGGTGGACCGATTTGGATAATTTTGATCTTGATATATTTGTAGGAGTTCAGGGATGGTTTAAAACGATGAGTAGAAATTTGGAAAATTAACGCGAGTGAAACCGCGCGGGTTAGCTAGTCCTGAATAAAATTCAGTAGTTACATAGGTAGGTGTATTCATTTAGAATGTCTAATAAATCTAATGAATATTATTATAACTTTGTAGTGAAGTGTGAAACATGGCTCCATTCCATTTACTGCTATCTCTCGCTCGCCGGATTAGGGTTCCTCAAGCAGATCAACTACCAACTAAAACGTTAAAACTAAAACTAATTTTTATTGATTATTTTCTAGTCAATGATAAATTACACTATTGGTTTGAAATACACGAAAATAAATTATTATTCTCGAATACTTCAGGCTCGTAAATAAAAATAAATCGCTACATTAGGTACTCGGGTAATTCGATAGGTAGTACGACTCGGACGACAGACAAGTAAGCGATACTCCATTATTCAGTAAAACACGGACTTGGCCATATTGATTGTATGTATAGTGCCCTTTGTTATCTCGTGTTAAATGTAGTTTCCAACTTGATGATAGTAAACAGATATTTATTATTTCAACTCTGATTACATCCTGGTTTCATTATCAATAGAAGTTACCCAATTGCACAGAACAGATATTATTAACATACCAATAATGTATTTTTTTCTGTTGTAGCTTGTAGCAATATCTAAACTTTATGATTAACAATTGAATGTACTTACTTACGCGTTTGCCCTCGAACTCGTTAGCCCCCGATATTGCTTACCAAATAGTTACTATGACTTCGATCAAGTACACTTGCTGTAAAAAGTTAAAATTTAGTTGGTTTTGTATAGGTAGGTATCTGCCGCTGTTATTTACGTAGTGCAATTACGTAGTATAAATATAGATAACAGCAGAAACTGCTAAGTAGGTGATATGTTATTTCAAAATGTCAGGTAGCAATTTGGTGTATAGTTTTTTTTGTTTAAAAATGACAAAAACATGTTTGAAGTGTAATTACTACTAACTATAACTTGTTTGCGCAAGAATAAAGAAATGTTTAGGTTAAGTATTTGAAATTGCAATTAATAAGATAAAGGACATTCTCAGGGATCTCGAAAAAACTTACGATTAGTAAATAATAAACGCAGGAAATCAATATTACACGTTGGTTAGGTATAATAAGCACAGAACAAATTCTGTATCAACAGTTTGGACGTGCATTGCAAAAATACACAAAAAGTGCCAAAGTGCAGTGAAGTTAATACATAATCTACCGTTGTAATTCAAAGTAAACATTCAACACAGCTTAACATTTTTAACATAGTGAATGCTGTAATACAAAAAACCAAAGAAGAAAATATAGTAATATTATAATAATATACTTAATTATAAAATTAACTATCTTGTCAAAATAATTTATACTCAAGTTTTTTTGAATTTTTTAATTCTTAGAGTATCATAACAACAGAAGACAAATAAAAGATTTATCTATCTATCAGTTTGTTTTAAATATAATAGTGAATATCATATTAAAATTGAGTAGTTTTATTTTGTATTAGACAGTACCTCCTTTGATTTGTAACGTAGTAACTATTTGTTAGGCAATATCGGGGGCTAACGAGTTGTGGGGCAAACGACCGTAACCCAACATTTTTCCCAATGTTTTTTTTTATGTGTTGTTTAAAATAAGTACTTAAAATAATTTAATAAATTATATTCTGTATAGGTACATACCAGGTTTTTAAGAGTATTTATTTCTCATAAGAATAAACATTCACTTGCATGAGTGAGATACAAAATTATAACCTTACAATTTTTTTTAACTAAGGCTAATCGCACCTCTACTACACTGTTTTTTAAGAGTAGTAGAGTTCTTTGTGATAGAGCTCGTCCGGGGAAGTACTACCACCATACCTATTTCTGCCGCAAAGCAGTAATGCTCGCATTGCTGTGTTCCGGTTCAAAGGGTATGGTTTCCGGTGAAATTACAGGCACATGAGACTTTCAATCTAACGTCTCAGGGTGGTAACATGCGAGTGATACCTCTGGTATTGCAAGCGTACATAGGCTGCGGTAACCGCTTACCATCTTGTGGGCCGTACGCTTGGTTGCCACTTCAGTTGTATAAAAAAAAAAAAACTGTTATTATTTCAAAAAAAATTTTGTTAAACACAAAAAGTTTTACAAACAAATTCGATACCTTAAAAAACATCTAAAACAAGTCGGTAGTTTTGTATTACCTACTCGCATTAGCAAAACTCACGTAAAGCACGTACTACATTATTAGTAGCTTCATTTATTATCAGCGAACAAACCCGTCATTGCCCTACCATACATATTCATTTATCGGTACATACGAGTCCCACCCCGCGACCTTGTACCAGCTGACTTTTTTTCATGCAAACTTGTTTCCGCCGAAAATATTTTTTAGCGTATAGCTACTACCTATACTTACAGATAAAAAGAAATACACTTGAATCCCGTTCCGGTTATGCTGTGTTAGTCAGAATATTTTACCTAAGTAACAGTAAACAAGTATATAGTTTGTATAAAAATTTCACCGCGGACAAAGTTGTGTCGAGAGTGGCAGAGTGTTCCAGTAATTTTTTATATGTTTATATAAAAATATAACGTTCTTACTAACTAGGTACTACGAATAATCTTAAAAACTACTGGTCTGATTTCAAAAAAATCTTTCACTATTAGAATGCTATATTATCCCTGAGTAACATAGGCTATATTTTATTTTAGAAAATAATAGGGATCCCTACTAATACTTTAATAAAAAAGACGACCGATGTGGCGCAGCGGGCGCAGGTCCGCCTGCGACGCAGAGGTTGCGGGTTCGATTCCCGCCTCGGAACAAATGTTTGTACGATCTACAAATATTCGTTCCGGGTGTTCTGGGTATTTTCTATATATATAATAAAAAATATCTATCTATGTATTGTATTGTATTAAATATATATCAGTCATCTAGTACCCATAATACAGCTCTGTTTAACAGCAGCTTACTTTGGGGCTAGATGATGCTGTGTGGATTGTCCAGCATTATTATTATTATTATTAATAATGTAACCTAATGTGTAAAAAAAATGGCCATAAAATGTCTTTCATCGCATGCGCAGCAGAAACTATTGATGATAGAACAAACAAATTTTCTTTATACAATATTAAAGAACATATTAATATCTACAAAAAAGTCAGCGATACCATAATGTCCAACTATTGTAGAAATGCCGACCAAAATCAGATCTTGTTTCCATACCATTATATTAATCCTTATCCAAATAAATCATTTTGTATTCAAGACTGTTTCAATACCTGTAGATAATTGTTTGAGTTATTGAAATCAGACATTTCATTCAAAAGTTATGACGAATTATAAAAATGTCAATCTAAACAAAATACTATGCACAAACGCGCGCGGGCCGTGGCCAGAGAGGGCGTGCAGTGCACATCTATGAAATAGCCGCGCGGCTAAAACGTGCGGTCGGCTCTTACCCTAGGAATGACTAGCGACCCGCCCCGTCCTTGCACGGGTGCTTAAGTTTTCATCGCACCCGTGCGAAGCCGGGACGAGCCGCTAGTAAATAATATTGGAAGTTTAATTAAGTAAGCAGTCACAACGCCTGCTGAAAATATTAAACCAAAGCACTGGATAAAGTATGTACAATATTTTAGATGGCATCGATGGTAAGCAGGCGCGGCGCACAGGCACCAGCGGGCCTCTGGGAGAGTTGTTTGACCACGGACTGGACTCCTACTCAGCGGTGCTCATACCTACCTGCTTGTACAGCATATTCGGAAGGTATAGCGAAGAACAGAACATGAATAGAACATTCTAGTTGCATTGACTGCCTATTTAATTTAATACCATTTCTTTGGTGTAACGAGCCACGTTCGTTTAATATTAATTTATTGTTATTTCGTCTGATTTAGATATTGCGAATTTGCCAGAGATTCAAATTGATTGGGTGACTGAACGGTTAACTCCCATTAGTTGAACTGGCCTAGCATTCTAATAGAACTCTGTAATAGTACATTATGGTACTAGTGTGTAACATTGGTGATTACCGTTGAGGCGCCATTGAGACCCGAGGCGTAGGCGAGGGTCTTAAGATAGCCGAGGACGGTAATCATCAATACACACGTGTATCATGCGACGTTTTTCAACAAACTTGTAAATAAAATAACAAAAAAAACTCATAATAAAATAACAAAAAAAAACTATAACTCACTAGTGAGTTATAACAATGAAAAAGTCATAGTTTGATTATGGGGTGTCATTCTATGCCTAATTGCGATGACCATAGAGCCACTTTATAAGCAAGTGTGTAGAAAAATAACAAAAAAAAAAATCTGTAACTCACTAGTGAGTTATAGCAATGAAAATGTCATAGTTTGATTATGGGTGTCATTCTGTGCCTAATTGCGATGATCGTAGAGCCACTTTATAAGCAAGTGTGTTGAAAAGAATATTATCGCATTTATTATATTTAATCGCAATCGTCTGTGCCTATACGAAATTACAGGTTATTTTTTATAGCAATGAAAATGTCATAGTTTGATTATGGGTGTCATTCTGTGCCTAATTGCGATGACCGTAGAGCCACTTTATAAGCAAGTGTGTTGAAAAGATTATTATCGCATTTATTATATTTAATCTCAATCGTCTGTGCCTATACGAAATTACAGGTTTTTTTTGTTTGTAAATTCAACAGGGATGAGTTGAGTCCTTTGCGGTTTTTTTTCGTGGTATGGAATATATTCTTCAACTTCTACTTGACGCACTGGGAGAAATACAACACGGGCGTCATGTTCCTGCCTTGGGGATATGACTTCACAATGATTGTGAGTTACCCTTTTCCTTATAAGCGGGGTTTACTAGTACTTCACTAGACCACCAGTGCTTTCCATTTTTAAATAAGCACATACCTTGGTGCCCGGTTGAGAAGCGAGAGGTTGCGGGTTCGATTCCCGTGGCAGGATAAATATTGGCATTATCTGCAAATCTTTGTTCAAGTATATAAAAAATATATATATTACGTATTACTATCAGTTAAAAAAAGTACTGATGGTCTAGTCGTAGTGACCCCGCCTTCTGATCCTAAAGTAGTTGGTTCGAATCCGGTCGTGCACCAAAGAATTATTCTATTCGCAAAAAATGTGCGCAATGCTCTCACAAGGTGAAGGAAAACATCGTGAGGAAACCGGAATTTCACTAAAAAATCAAAAGACATGTGCCATCGATCATTCCTCATTGGGTCCGCGTGGTGGATTAAGACCCAATCACTCGATTGAAAGTAGGCCAGTGTCCCAGCAGTAGAAACATTAGGCTGCCTTAATGACTATCAGTCATGTCCTCACAGTAATAGCTTTGCTTAGTTTGGGGCTAGATGGCGCTGTTAGAAATGTCCACTAATATTGATTGAATAAGGGCTCGTGCATCCTCCTGCTGATAACGTCAGTGATTGGTCCCGCGGCGTGGCACGTGACGCTGCCCGGCGGGGTGTCGCCCGGCTTTGTGTTCGAACTGACGCTCTACTTCTCAGCCATGCTCACCAGCCAGACTGTCATCCTGTGGAACATATACAAGTTAGTGAACACATTTCACAGTGCTTTGTTTATTTGCAAATATTTGTTTCGGGTATTTTCTATGTATAATAAAAAAATACCTGTAGTATGTATTGTATTGTATTAAGTATATCAGTCATCTAGTACCCATAACACAAGCTCAGCTTAGCCTGGGGCTAATTGATGCTGTGTGGATTTGTCCAGCATTTATTATTATTCTTATTCAGCGCGGTTTTCGAAACGGAACAAATAGTATTGGTTGGTCGTCGGCAAGATTACCGATACGCGGGTTTTATGCCTTCTATAGTACAAGCTTTGCTTAGTTCGGGTTTAGATGGCGTTGTATGAAATGTCGGGCAATATTTATTTTATTTATATTCAGATCGTACCGCAAGCGCACCGGTAAGCTGCGCCCGCTGAGCGAGGCGCTGCGGCCGCTGCTGCCCCTGCTGATGTTTTTCCTGCTGAGCAGCACGTGGGCGCTCTACTCGCCCAACGACATCATCAACCGCGCCCCCCGCCTCTTCTACATCCTCACGGGTACCATTTTCTCTAACATCAACGTGAGTATCATATTATAGTATATAAATAATAATTGAGCGGAAAAACGTAATCGATTTTTTTTTTAAGACAAAATATACATAAAAAAAAATATAGATACATATATTTTTATGTGTGGAACCTATCCCTTAAGTTTGCCAGGTTGATAATAAATGACCCTGTATATTACCTATACATTAGTCTAGTATTATAGTTGAGCGGCTGACATTGTGCACATTTTTTCACTGCACTTTTTTTGGCCCTCTTGATGGTAGCGGTTACCGTAGCCTATGTACGCATGCAACATCATAATCACTTGCGTGTTACTACCCTGAGACGTTAGATGGATAGTCTCATGTGCCTGTAATTTCACCGGAAACCATACCTTCGAACCGAAACGCTGCAATGCGAGCATTGCATGCATGGCGGCGGAATTGTGATTAAAAACCGTTAATTAGCCACTACATGTAGGCCCAGTAAACGCCAGCGAGAGTGAAGGCGAGCGTAGGCAAGACAAGTGCTACCGTCCACACGTTTGGTAAGTCTAAACAAACCAATGCATTGACGCTTGGCTTGACTCGGCCAGCTAGGCGAGCGACGTGTGATGCTGTCAACACGTTGGCATTGGCGTTCACTCAGCAAGGCTGTGCCAACATGTATAGGCTACTACAAGGAAAAGATAGTCAGGCATTGGGCATATCCTCTAAGAAATTTTAAAATTCGAAACACATGTGGCATCAACCAATCCACATCAGGGTTATTATAAATACCCTAGCTGTTCTAGAATATAATACCCTAGCTAGTTGTTCATTTTAAAAACGGGTGTGTTCACGTATAGTTCTCACAACAGATCTCGGCCGTCGTGAAATTAGCCGTTTCGATGCGCAATGGAGCTTTTTCAAACTAAATTGTCTTTGCGCATCACAAACGGCTAACTTCACGGAAGCCTAGATCCGCTGTGCGAACTATACCTACCGGTATATCTCTTTCGACTCAATTTCGAGCCTACATCAGGGTGGAGTGACACCGCGCGCTTCTTCTTCCACGTCGCGATATGCACGTTTTTAAAACGAATGATTATAGTTCACGATAGTTTTATTAGTACTTTTATTGTAACCCTATTGTGTTCCAGTGCCGACTGATTGTGGCCCAGATGAGCGACACGCAGTGCGAGTCATTCAACGGCCTTGTGTTCCCGTACTCGGTGGTGCTGAGCGCCGTGTTCGTGCTGCGAGCCGGTCCGCTCACCGAGCTGATGCTGCTCGCCGCGCTCACCATATCCAGCTCTGTGGCGCACATCTACTACGGCACTAAAGTGGTCAGAACTTACAGCTCAGCTTTCCTTTTATTTTATGTCAGCAAGTGACAAGACGGTCGAGTCCCTTCGCCTGACCGTAACAGTTGCAGTGCCACCCAAAGCTTTAAGTTTTGCGTAGCACTGCTTATCACCCCGAGACGTGGTTAATTAAGACTCTTCCGCCCTGTAATATCACTTGCTTTCCTATCCTGCATCACAGTCGGACCTTCGCCCGTCGCACCACATCGGTCGTCAAATATTATTTATTAACTCTTCAAATATTTTTGATTAACTTTACATTTTGTCCTCAGGTGCAGGAAATGTGTCATCATTTTGATATCAGCTGTTTCCATATCAAGCAAAAATTAAATTGAGTACTGGGAATTCACGAGGTTTTAAATGTTAATAATAGATCTGAAAAGAATGCTTAGACGAGAATTACATACTTACTGGGTGTCTATTTATATTATACTCTTCATTGTTGTGGTTGGTAGCGGAATTGTATGTTCTAGTTTGTATGCTGTAATTTCGTGAAATTCTATAGGTAATTGTAATAGGTAGATAAACAAGCGTGGCAAGCATTGATTCCAAGCAGGAGGTTGTAGATTATTTAATATATTGATGTCTAGATATTTAATGAATTAGCGATAATTTGGTAAATTATGGGGAATAAGCAATTTTGCTTTATGGTATAAAAGAAATGAAATATTATTTTAGATAAGTACATTTTAAAAATATTTATCCATTTGGTTTCCTGTAGTTTTTAAATATTCAAAAGTATACCCAAGTGTATAATAAACAATCCTACCTAATATCTTCCAACAGAAATTGAATACTACTAAAAGTTGTTTTATGTACATAAGTATGTGGGTGAAGTTACGGCATTCTGTAATAACATGAAATATTCTTGGAATCGGAAAGTTACAAATTCATAAAAACTACCAAAATATTTGGTGGAAAAACATAACCTTGGATGGGGTATAAAGGATATTGATTTTTATTAGTGTAACTAGAGGAAAGTAAACCAAACTGATGCTAGTAACACTAGTCATAATATTATGTAGTTATGTTATTATAGGTTTAATTTGCCATCTTTGTTATTTTATGTGTAATCTCATACCAAATAGTTTTATATGGTTTTGTTGGGTTGTTAAAATGGTGTCAGGTTTAGAGTATTTTTATACAATCATTTTTTTCTTATGATTCTGAAGAATCATTGTACAAAATTTTTGAGACTTTGTCTTTTTGGCTTACAACAAAGTACTACTTTTGTTAGAATAGCGAATTTTAATATCTATTCTTATAGTTTTGGTAACATTGTCTAAAAAGTAAACATTAGGATTGTTTATTTTTAAACTTTCGCGATCAGAACTCATAGTTTTTTATAATATTATTGCGGGATTTTATCGCGTTATTATCAGTCTGCCCGCGACCACGGTTGTGTTGCAACACAACCAAAACGTCGGGAGAAATAAAAAGGTAATAACGCGATAAAATCCCGCAAATATTATAAAAACTGTTACTTTCTTATGTGATAGTTCATTGAATGTAATCACAAAACATAGAAGAGAGCCTAATTCATAAAATTATGCTAATCAAAGACACCTAAGTTAAAATATTAAACTGATTGGGTGAGACTCAACATACTTTTTGTTACAATAGTAGGTACATTTATAAATGAAAAAAGTTATTTTTTTATGGTTTCCTGATGTCCTTGCCTTTAAATAGTAAGGTCATTGTTTGTCTTTGGGTATGTTACCTGTGGTGTGTTCTAATGATATTGTTGTACGTGTTGCCCTAATTATTTGATCCTAGATCTAATACAAAACCAAAATGTGATAACTTTGATAAAATGAAATTTCATTGATCATATCTGTGCTTTGATGTAATTGGCGGCGATTTTATTTATAAATCAAATATTACTTAGCCAGTTAAAATATTTCTTTATCGTAAAAACACTCCCTAGAAATGCTCAAGAATCGATATTACCTATTTTTAATTATTATAAGTATGTAACATAATTGAACTAATAATTTAATCAACACTGCATTTTATTGCTGTTTTATTTATAATTATTAACAACAGGCCCGCGGTGTTTCACTCGCGCGCCATTTTCGTGTGCGTCAAGTTGGAAGCCTCACGTGGAATTTGTTAATATCTTTAAATTAAAAAAAACAAAGTCAAATTGATAACCTATTATTTTTTAACATGTGAATTTAGCTAAACTACCGCCTGCCTTTGACATGTGTGTCAAAGCACTCAAAGCATTTCTACCTAATAAATGAGCATGCTTATTTTAGGCATGCTGACAAATCAACAATGTTGTTTGATTTTCGAGTATACTACCATCCTACCATCAGAATGCGATCTGCAAAAAAGTTGCAATTTTAACTTTATATTTATTAACATGCCTTTCTGGTGTTTATTAAGTGTGTCATCCTTCATCCATCATTATTGATCTGTTTGAGGCTGGTAATGTAAATAAGAATTAGTCATTGCAATATTGTTAACAGTTTATTCAGAACATTTAAACAATCAAAAACCACTCCAAAATGCTTCAATGAATGATAGGAAACTTACATTTTGGTTTTAACATTTTGAGCTAAGAGTTTGAGTAATTTCATCACCCAATGACATTATCATTCGCCACTGTTCTGGAGTTAAACTAATACCTTTTTTGCCAGGCAACAAGTCACCATTTTTCTCATAATACTCCCTGATGTCCACATACATTTTGCCTTTAAATTCTCTCAGTTTTACAAACTTTCTATTAGGGAGTGACCAAGTTGGCTCTTTATCATCAGTCTTATTTCCTACTTTGGCTTTCTTCTCTGGTGGAGGGTTCCTCTGAAAAAAATTCATTATTTACATTTTTCACTCTAAGCTTGCATGGTTCACACACTCACAATTTTTTCTGTGTACTAATTACCTCAATACTTAATAAGATTTAATTACAGTTTGTCAAAGCATAACATAATCTAAAACAGAAGTAATTATCATTTTATGATATTACTGATTTTGCTCATTTATTGGCATATCAACAAACATGAATTCGATTAAGTACATGTACGCTTGCTACCTTGACGGACACTGCCTAATAGACATAACTTCAGTGCCGGTAAAAAGTGCTTGCGAACTCGCGACTGAGGTGGGGTAAGGTAAGTTAAAACCAGTGGGAGGTAGGGAGTGGTCAATCTGTATGTAGTACTAACTAGGTATCTGGTCTGTGGTATTAGTATGGTATATGCAGGCAGTACAAGTTTGCACACTTACATCCACAGGTCCTTCATCACTATCACTTGAACTTGCTTGTTTCTTGTTTTTTGGCATTATCTACAAATAAAGAAACAACATTAATGGTATTTATAAATGCACAGAACAAGAGACTTAATGGAGAGTTGTCTATTAGGCGGCCAAGTAGCGTATAACTTTAACTATTATTTAATTAGTATTCTGTATTTCCAAAGATCCTTAGACAACTTCTTGATCAGGCAAAAATATATTAAAATCAAAGTGCAACTGGCTGACCTGGCAGACATATTATTAGCATGCACAGTTCTAGAACGAACCAAAACAATTTTAACGAGTTAAACAAGAGCACCATGAATTACACGAAGGCACGATGTGTGAAGAGTGGTTTGTGTGTTGTGAGTGCATGCAGGTGATGCACAGGCAGCAGTATCCTTTATCAAAGATTAAGCCTTTAACTTACCTTAGCAAATCCAATTAGCAACAGAACAGAATGACCGAGATACCTAGTACACGGCAAGCAGGAATTATATATTCTACGGAACGGAAAGTTATTTGGTTCGATTAAAACAACAGTAGGTGGTAGGTAGGTGCTGGACTGCTGGGTCACTCTTTTTACTAGAGGTGTGTAGATCCGGAGTCAAACGGCTCCTGGAGTCGTGTCCGCTCCTGGAGTCGTGTGGATCCGCTCCGGATTGTCGTTCGTGACGTGTCCGCGGATACGTTGGCCGCGTCGTCGGTCTCGCTCCATGAAGTCGAATGAATGTAGCAGCGAGCGATTGGTCCTGTGTGGATCTGGGCTTTGATTCGGGTTCGGACGTGTTCGATAGACAAATCCAGTTCCATTTACGAGTAAACGAGTAACTACTACAATAAAATTATACTTTATTATAATTTACCAAACAAATCAAAGTATGGAAACTTTTAGACATACGAACTAAACTAGAACAATGATTGTAAAATTGACTGTTATCGCAATCGCTCGCGCATTTGTTCTGGCACGCGCCGTGCTTTCTTCTACTTTGCAGTCTATGTTGCGTCACAGGTGAGGTGTGTGTGTTTGTGCCAATGTTTACGCGAAGTGAATGTTTTTATGACATTATAGTTTAACAATGGACATGTAGGAACTGTAAATAAAAGCGGATCCTAACCGATCCGTTGGATCCACTGAAACAAACTGATCTAATGGACTTGAAGGAAGCGAAATTGCAGGCGGATCCAAACGGATCCGCGGACACGACTCCAGGACACGAGTCCGCACCCAACTGGAATTGGCCCAGCCATATCAATTAAAGAAGAAGAAGATTTCTTGCCATAAAGCTAGTTAGTTTCGATTCGACTTTCACGCCACCACGCCAGGCTGTGTGTGACTGCATTGCATTGCATTCATATTACTGCATTCAATTTTCAAGCACTTGTAAAAGTTCATAATGTTGGAACCATGGAAGTTATTGTATTTACCAGCACCACCTGTTCAGATGACTAGATTGAATAAGAGAATAGGTTAGTTTATTTTAATCTAATAAATTAATTATGTACCTAATTATGATCTTTTATTTTGTTTTTAATAATAGGTAGTAACTATTTTTCAAGAGTTGCATTGAAACGAAGACAACTCGGAACTACTACTACTAATATCTACTAGACTACTACAACTGTAATACCTACTGCAACTTCATCATCATATCAGCCAATAGACATCCACTGCTGGACACAGGCCTCTCGAAAAGCGCCATGACGATAGGTCATCGCAGGTCATCGTCATCAGTTCACCATCTATTGACTTTCTGTGATCGCTTTAATTTCATCTGTCTATCAAGTGAGGTGTCATCTTACACTTTGTTTTCCAGTCATTTATTTAGCAGTGGTGCCCGGTTCTGCAAGCTATAAAGCACTGTCACTTCAAAATAGAGAGAGAAGAGAAGATACCTAATTATCCTTTATTTAAATCTCCAATACACATTTTATGTTTTCAACTTCAACTTACCTACTTATTTTAAGAGCTATACATGTCTGTGAAATGGAAATAATAAAAACTAAATAAATAAGTTTATTTATCTTACTTCGCAGATATCAAGGATTTGGAACATGCTTGCAACAACATCTTAAGAGTGTTATCAAAACAATCCCCACTTCACAAAGAAAGTGCTTTGCTTTCACGATTTCTTTATAAATATGATAAAAAATTCCGAAATGATATTGGCTATCGAAATGTTAGAAAAGTCAATTCAACCTTGAAAAGATATTTGCAGCTAAATTTATACAAAGACATTGAACGTTTTATGGCTGTACTGAATCAGGGTGATGAAGAATACTTTCCATCCCGGCAAATGTTGGAATATGTCATAGTGCGAGTAATAACATTTTCCAAACTAATGTTCAGAATATCTGTGTGTTCTAAGCAAGCAGCTGTATTCTACTTTGATAGAGTGAAGAGAGGAGAGAGCCATTGGATGAGTTTGATGCCATATGCTCTGCTTAGTCGAGTGTGCTCATTGTGTACAGTACTCCTCAATCATTCCACATCTTGGTATGCCTGTTTGTATCGTTATTTAACAGAGCTACAGCCGAAAGGTTTAGAATTCCTTCCCTTGGATTATGATCTTCCAGATGATTTAGAAAAATGGTTGGACTTGAAAAATATAGACCATTTAGGAAGGTTTAATTGGTCTCAGAAGAAAAATAACAATATTGATTCAACAATGCTAGCTGATGAGGAATATGGTGCATTTGGTGAAATACTGGAATACATCAGTAAAATAAATGCAGAGACTGAAGACACCATTGAAAAAGAAAAGACACAAAAATCTTATCAAAATTTGGTTTTTTCAATTGGTTGGAAAACAGATGGTGGAGAAGCAGTACCAAGAGATGGATTTCCAGCTCTGCCCAAAGTAGATGTTGGTGTGGCAGTATCTCGCGAGAGTGTACTTGCACAGACTGCTGGAAAAATAACCAACAGTGAAACAGTTTCTAGAGAAAGTGTAAGCATTCTGAATAAGTTTCAGAAGAAAATCAGTAGTGATAATAAAGCCAGTCACTACTTTGGACAAGTATCAAATTTGAATTCCCTGACAGATTTTATTAATAGGGAAGAGATGTACAGAAGTGAAGAAGCTAAAAGGTCATTGACAAGTCACTTAAGTTTTATGCAGTGGCAGACTCTAAAAACCTCACTTATAAAAGTTTGTGATGCACTTTCTAAATCTAGAAAAGTGGAAAAAAAGTTGCAAAAAGTTTGGAAAGAAAAATGCTTAGATTATCTATACTAATATTATAAAGAGAGAAGATTTGTATGTTTGTATTTTTGTTTCATAAATTCTTTCACCATTAGAATCACAGAACTATGTAGAATGAGTAAATGTATGTACCTCGCGTGCCGAAAAAACGGGCTAAGTAAGGGCTGAGAACCTCTTTACTCACCGCGAAACTCAGTCTGCTCCCAACCTGGGACTGTGTGGTGGTGTGCCAGTGCCTAGAATGGGTTTGCCGCGTGCTTATCGATGCTTTTAAATCATTTATTTTCACGCGCCTTATGTTTCCCATCACTAAAATATGTGTAAAATACAAATACGAAAAATGTTACATGCTCGGTTTCCATACAAAAAGCCGAACTCTTTCATTCTACTTAAATATAGTTCTGTGATTAGAATGCTACATTATCCCTGAGTAACATAGGCTATATTTTATTTTAGAAAATAATAGGGATCCCTACTAAAACTTCAATAATGTAACTCAAAGTGTAAAAAAAATTGCCATAAAATGTCTTTCATCGCATGCGCTGCGGAAACTACTAAAAAATTTTCTACAATACTAGAGAACTTATTGATATCTACAAAAAAGTCAGCAATACCATATGTCCAATTATTTAACTATAACTTTCTACTTTATTACATTTTAAAAGTTGATAGAAATGCCGACCAAAATCAGACCATGTATTCCATACCTTTATATTAATCCATAGCCAAATAAATCATTTCATATTCAAGAATGTTTCAATACCTGTAGATAACTGTTTGAATTATTGAAATCAAAAATTCCATTCAAAAGTTAAGACGAATTATGATTTGATTAAAAATGACAATCTAAACAAAATGCTAAAAAAGCCGCGCGTGCGCCGTGGCCAGAGAGGGGCGTGCACATAAACTATGAAATAGGTAGCCGCGCGGCTATAACGTGCGGTCGGCTCCTACCTTATGAATGACTAGCGACCAGCCTCGGCTTCGCACGGGTGCTTAAGTTTTTATTGCACCCGTGCGAAGCCTGGACGAGCCGCTAGTATATTATAATTTTGTTTCTCTCCATCCTCAAATGCATAAATGCATGCCGGCATGTCAAGGGATATTTAATTTTTCAAACAGAGTCTCCATTCTATCTTTGTTTAGTGCGTTCTATTTTTTTTTTTACCAAATTTTAAAAAGAGAACAAAGGAGGTTTAATTCCATATCTACACTTTTTCTAAAAAGCAAATAGTTTGCAAGCAAATCATTTCGAAATGGAATATCCCTAGCCAATGTTAAGTGTGTATTTCCTAAAAGTATATTTTGTAAATTTGTAATGTAATTATGTACCCTACCTATCTACCTGCTCATTTTAAAAGAAGTTGTTTCACGCAGTATGGAGCCGGGCCTTGGTCTTTTGTAGGGGTCTAGATTATTAGATAATCATTAAAGAAACCATTTATCACTGTTTATTCATTTTATTTTGGCTACTTTCATAATCTAAAGTAAGTTTATCTTTGTGAAGGAGTGCAACACACAATGCAAAACATCATGGCGGGTTTAAGCAAGGCCGGATCCAGCCTTTGATTGAAGGGGTGGTCACATTACTCAAGCTTCAATACTCAATATTTTTATTGTCATCAAATTGGTAGGTAGGGGTGAAAATACAAATCGTGGATCACAATGTGCACCCATTAGGGCATAACAATAGGTGAAGGCAGACATTTAAACAATATTTAAAAATAGTATTTTATGGGTAAATTATTTTAATGTAGGTACCTACTTATACTGTTTTCTTTTTTATCTTCTCGCAAAACGAGAAACGTGGAGAAATGCCAGACCAGTTAGGCGGTCTTGCCGTCTTTGAATATTTTAATTTGTATGAGTTTTTCAACTTAATTAACGTTAGTAACATTGTAACGACGAGCGTAGCGAGCCGCATCAAAATCTGTTTAAATATCTTACATTTTATGAGCTTATCAACTCAAATTACGTTAGCAGTTGTTCATGTGCAGTTCAACGGCGAGAGTAGCGAGCCGCAGAAAAATGGGGGTAAATATCTGAAATTATTATGAGCTTTTCAACTCAATTTAAGTTAGCAGCCTGTAAAATGCTACTCAATGGCGAGTGTAGCGAGCCGCGAAAAAATTGGGTAAATATCTTTTTTGATGAGCTTTTCAACTCAATTTAAGTTAGCAGTCCGGTATAAATGGCGAGCGCAACGAGCCGCAAATAATCTGGATAAATATCTGAAATTGTTATGTATTGTATATGTGAGCGCAGCAAGCCGCGAAATAATTTTAGGTTTAGAACTCAATTTACGTTAGTAGACATGAACACTTTAAAATAGCCCAACGAATTTTTTTAGGTAGGTATATATAGAGCACTGGTGGTCTAGTGGTAGTGACCCCGCCTTCCAATCCTAAGGTCGTGGGTTCAAACCCGGTCGTGTACCTATGGATTTTTCTGTTTCGAAAAATTTATGTGCGCAATGCCAGTGCTCTCATACGGTGAAGGAAAACATCGTGAGGAAACCGGCATGTCCAAGAACTAAAAATTCGAAAGACATGTGCCATCCACCAATCCGCATTGGGTCCGCGTGGTGGATTAAGACCTAATCACTCTCGCCTGAGAGTAGGCCAGTGTCCCAACAGTGGGAACATTAGAAGGCTGTCATGATGATATAAAATATATTAAATTTTTATAAGCTTTTCAACTCTTATTACGTTGGTAGTTTTTTACTTACAGTAGTTCCACAAAAAAATCTGCTGTTTAAACTACTGTATGCACTCACACACCGCGGCTCACATCTCACACACCGCGGCTCACATTATAATGCATTCATATTAGACAGTTTGAGATGAAGATCAATGGAGATTAGTCGCTAACTGAGTTATGCGATAAAGGGGCAGGTGCCTTAGATACTCTTGATCCAATGAAAATTTCGATCCTGTACTCTTGAAAACAAAGTTGACCGCGCTAGGTTTGCTGTCAAAAGTACGAAATGTCATATTCCAATACTTGTCCAATATTATAGACCACGTACCGATCGCTTTCAAGAGTATGGATGGCTCATTTACACCAAAAAATGTTCTAAAATGAATTTGGCAAGGCAATTCTTGCATGCAGTTATTGTATGGTGTAAATGGGCTTTAAGTCTCCAGATCAGTAAATGAACTGTAAACTAATCAGCTCAATATTTATGTTGGATATTAATATTTCGCACTAAGATAAAAAAATATGATTACCAACACATGTCATGCACTTTTCGAATACCGGTTCAGAAAACGACATTTCAATCCATCGGCGTCGTTCCAAAAGGTTTTTTCGGTTCATTTTGGAAAAAAGCCGATCTGTAAATCGGAACGCCCCGTAAGCCTTCTTCCGAACTGTGTGTGGCGTTGTATGGAAGAGAAGCAATGAGCTGACTCAATTAGTTAATTCATTAAATTAGCTTTCATTTTATTCACTTCTCTATCAAAATTATGTAAAAAAGTGGCAGCACTAACAATTATTTGACTTTAGATAAAAAATTAACTCATAATTAAGTCTATACAATAATTTCAATTCAACTTCATGTATAATAAAAGAAACAAAATACTGTATTGTGGCGGTAATTCTAACCATGCTTTAAATCTGATTGCTAATTCATTTTGTGCATTGGACAATGACACATGTAAAATGCCAATAAATAAATAAACATGTACCTACCTAAACGTTTATTTATTTATTTTTTGGAACTAGATAATTTTTGTAGTCGCGCTTTCAAGCCGCCTTCTTTTTTAGGTTGCGTGAGAGTTTTTCTGTCCCCTTGAAGCTTTTTAGCTTCTTTCAATCTGAAAACAAATAAAATAAAGTTTTAGGCATAGGTACTAGGTAGGTAAGGTAAGGCTTTTTAACGACTAATAACACAAGTGGAAGCTGGTACTCTCAGGAATATAACTTTAATTCAAGTCTAAGTGGTCAAAATGATGGGTTTCATGATAGATATTAATTGATGTTTACAAAAATCGTTCAAAAACTTACTTTTCTTTGATCGCAATCTGCTCCTCCTTTTTGAAAATGTCTTTGAAATCACTGCAGAATGACGTCCACAGAGAGAAAAACTCCTGCGGTTCGCACTCTTCCACCTTGCCGCACTTCGAAGAGTATTGGTAGAAGCGAACTGTGGCTATAAACTTCGATCTACACTCTTCTAAGTTCTCAGTTTCAGTCTTTAATTTCTCCTCAGCTGCTTTTAGGAACGTAGTCATTTTCTCTTTGAAGACTTCGAGGCGCGTTTTGCTCTCACAACTGGAGGGCTCGTCGCCTTGGCTTTTAGATTGTGCGTCTGCTTCTATCACTTTGTTGTACTTCTCTTTGCAAGCTGAAACAAAACAATCGTTATGTGGGTTAATAACTTCACAGGCATAGGGCTGCATCATTCCATTAATTAATGATAGTTTCACGGTATACATATTATGTACTTATTACTATGGTCATCTCTTAGACCAAGACTCATTAGATGTCGTCGTTATGTATCAGAGTAGTTACACGTGAGTTATAATTCTATTATTGCAAGCATTGATAGACTACGCTGACCACTACCATCATTGTATTATGCCACCTTACGCGTGTCACACGTGTAGCTTTTTGGAAGCAGTAAGAACTATTGGTGAGTGAAATTTCTAGGAACAGTTGCATTAGCAGCTAGTAGGTTGATATACAAAGCTTTTTTAGCAGTGCTTCATGAACTAGCAGCTTAAGCTACGTGTGACCGAGACATTAGTGGTAAGTAACCTGCGAGTTGCGAGGTGAGTGTCGCGAGGTGCGCCGCCACGTCTGCAAAGTCAAGCGTGGCGGCGCGCGCCACGTCGCCGGGCTCCGGCACGGGCAGCGCGCACGCGTCGCTCAGCGCGCCGCCCACGCTGCACATGTATGTGCGCACTATGAAGTGCAGCAGCGTTAGGTTCGACTGCTTCGACTGCCAACAACATACAATACAAGTTTTAATTATGGCTTATTCTGGAGCTTCGCCCATCGAAAGCAGTGCGGTGTAAGGCCGTGAGCTGCGTTAAGGGTGCACGGCGCGGGCACCCGCGCTGCGTGCTGTTTCATGTCACATCATAGAGCAGCGCTGCGTGAGGCGGGTCTCTCATCGCACGCGGCGCGGGCGGCGGAGCCCGCTCGCGTGTCCGCGCGACGGAGCACGCGAGCGTAGCTGTTTCTCTAAATTAGTGAGCGCCGCTGCGTTATTATCCGTGTCGCACGCGCAGTGCCTGTACAATCTTTTGCATAAGTTGATAACCATGAGTGTTATTGATACGGAACGTGTCAACTTAGAAGTGCAATGTCGCCGTTTTATGGGTTATGTACAATGTATGTCCGTTGCGGATAACCGCGACGGAGCACTGCGCGCCGTGCACCTGCCGCAGCGCACGGCCTTAAAGATGATATGAATTTTGTATGAGAGAATACATAGCATAAATCTTAAATATAAAAATGAATTGCTGTGTGTTAGGCTCGCTAAAACTCGTCAACGGCTCCACCGATTTGGCTAATTTTGCTCTTGAAATGTTTGTACGAGTTCAGGGAAGGTTTAAACGGTGAGAAATTATGGAAAAATTGCGATAAAAATAACGCGAGTGAAACCACGCAGAATCTACTAGTAATATATAAATAAATAATAATTCGTGCGCGATCGCAAACCGCACTGCTTGCGGAAGTACACCAGAAGCGGTGCGGGGCGGTCTCAACCGAAACGCACCGTTCTGAAAGTTGTATTTTTTGAAAAATCATCTGATTGTATTTAAACAAAGATTAATTTAAAATGTTATCACAATCTGACTCAATTCCGAAATTAATGGACAACTACTATTGTACGGAAGGGGCTAAAGACGGGTCAAAATCGATGGATTCGTAGGACTCGTCTCGGCTAAAACAGTCTAAAATCTGTGAATTTGCCAAAGACTTCATATAAAAAAATACATATAAATAATTTAGGCAATGGGAACAAATCTCTAGCCCCAATATTCGGTTTGTCAAAACTCAAAAGAAGCCTTTGTATAAGTATAAGACAGCAGAGGCGATCGATACTACGTATGTATGTTACAACTAGTGATGATCTAAGTATGTCTGCCTACATTATGTGTGAGGGCTCACCTTACATGAGAGTGAAACTTACTGTAGGTAGTCTCTAAGTATACCTTGACATCTTTCAGCTTGGCGAGTATCTCGAGGCCGAAGCCGTCTGCCTGGCCGCGCTGCCCGTTGCCGCCGTTCATGTAGTTGCCGAGCGTCAGGATTATCGCAAACAACTTCTTTAGCGACTCGCTTTTTAACAGAAACTGGAAACAATAATTTTATGCTTCAAAAACAGAAACATGTCATTATTTAATCGATGATGATCATCAACATGCATCATCTCCTCAGATTCCCAGTTATAGTTCTCACAACGGATCTCGGCCGTAGTAAAGTTAGCCGTTTCGAACGCAATAGAGCTTTTTCAAACTAAATTGTCTTTGCGCATCACAAACGGCTAACTTCACGGAAGCCGAGATCCGCTGTGCGAACTATACTTAAAATTGATACTGGAGGATGTTTGGGGGTTCATCAGAGGCACGTCCAAGCCGCATACATAATGGCTACGTGTTGCACATAGGCATGTTTGTGCCCTTTTCAAGCAAAAGCAAAACGATCTATTCGCCTAACATAGGTAAACCAGTGCGGTATTGTGGAACTAGGAGGAGGAAATAGTCGCTTGTTAGAAAATAATTACGTTCATTGGCCAGCTAAAATAAAAGTAGGTTTATATGATAAATTATATATAGTGCCCTAATAATAAATCTGCCAAGTCGAGCAAAAAAGGAGCCGGCCGTACCATCCTAACAGTTCAAGCCATTTTCGATACCTATTGACCAAGTCGTTTTGTCAAAATTTTACCGATGTGTACTTAGGTACCTAGTTAAGGAGTCACTCACCTCACAAGTATGTTTCAAATTGTCTAGTTTATGCATAGTTGTGCTCACAGAGTCTTCGAATTCTGCTTGGAACATGAAGCAAGATATCCTTTCTGCGAAGTTGGGGATGCCGGACAAGTCGTGCAGAAATGCTTCTGGCTTGTCCAGGGGAATGTCTGGCTTTGTGTTCAAATGGTTTTTAATCATGGATAGCTCTTCCTCATTAGCGCGCTGTAAATTAAAACAGTACCTATCTAAATATCAGATATAAATAACTAGCAGTCCGTCTCAGCTTCGCGCGGGTGCATAGAAACCGCACCCGTGCGAAGCCGGGGTGGGTCGCTAGTAATAAACATAGCCTATGTTACTCAGGGATAATGTAGCATTCTAATGGTGAAAGAATTTTTGAAAACGGACCACTAGTTTTTGAGTTTATTCGTAACAAACAAAAATACAAATCTTCTCTGTTTATAATATTAGTATAGATAAATACATAAAGGAGACATCGGATTTATCCGAGTATTAATAGCTAGATAAAAAGTGGCGTTACACCCGTTGTCTGGGCCATAAACTAGATGTTTTATTATTTACTAAAAAAAAATCTTACCAACTCATAAATCTGCTGCAATGCTTCTAAACTAACAACAGATGTATCAAAATTATAAATAGCGTTCTCTATTTCCGAAAATTCCACATGCAAGCTCTGTGCAAGAATGCCGACATTTTGCGACCTCTTGCTGTCTAGTATTTTCACTGGTTTTATCTTTGTTTTGACTTCAACTTTTTTCTTCACTGGCGCTTTAACAACTTGTCGGGAGAACAGATCGGCGAACTCGTCAATATTATCTAGCTTCGTCTCTTCGATTTCTAACCATAAAGGTTTCACGCTGCCGGTTTCCGAATCACCGTGGATCGAGGGTGGTTTAGGAGCGGCCAATATTCGCGTCCAATAGAGCGGTTTCATTGGGGCAACTGGTTTAACTGGCGTTTTTCGTAGGGCTAAAAGAAAGATTAGTTCTTTAAAATAGAAAAAACTTTCGACATATCAAGATCTGAGTGCACGCCGCTTTAGTGAGCATTTGGCGGTGCAGCGCGGGGCGTGGGGCGTGTCAGCGTGTAGCGTTCTCCTCCACGTATTGATGCGTGCAACGGCGTCCTGAGTAAACGCTGCTGCGCTGGCAGATCACTAAGCCTGTTTAGACCGCACGCTGCACTCCCGGCGCCCGGCTAGCTCAGGCCTTACACTTACTTCAATAAACAAACTTACTGGCTCTTTGCATATTCCATCCTCCCGCAGGAGGCGCGGGAAACGGGATTGGCCCTGAATAAGATGGCGGAGGCATCGGTCCGCCCTGAAAATGGGACGGCGGTGTGGGTCCCATGCCTGGCATATGCGGAGGTGGTGGGCCCATATCCAACATCATCGGCGGAGGTGGTGGTCCCATACCATGCATCATAGGTGGAGGTGGTGGTCCCATTCCAGGCATAGGTGGTGGCGGTGGTCCCATGCCTGGCATATGCGGTGGGGGAGGTCCTATGACTGGCATAGGTGGTGGCGGTGGTCCCATGCCTGGCATAGGTGGTGGGGGAGGCCCCATGTCTGGCATAGGCGGTGGCGGTGGACCCATGCCTGGCATAAGAGGTGGTGGTGGTCCAATTTCAGGCATAGGTGGTGGGAGAGGTCCCATACTTGGCATAGGTGGTGGGAGAGGGGGCATACTAAGTATAGATGGAGGTGAGAGGTTCATTTCTGGCATTGGAGGTGGTGGCGGAACTGGGCTTATTCCAGTATCTGGTATTGGTATTAGCGCAGGTGGCGCAATTACGCATGATGGAGTAATAGTTTTTGTTTCAGAAATAGGTACATCAGAAATGAGTGGAAACTCTTGTTTAGACACAAGGTTTGTTCCCGGTGCAGGCGGTGGCGGTAGAGGCATGCCTGGCAGAGGTGGAGGGGCGCTCACTATCGCTTGGTCCACACTTGATTCTTGATGTGACTCTTCACTATGTGTAGAGATGTTTTCCAAAGCAGCCTTTTCAGTTTCACCTGGCTGGGTAACCAGTGCTTTTGATGGTGTATTTGATTCAATTGTTTCGAAAGGTTTGACTTCTGATTCAATAAATATCAAACTATCATGCTCTAATGAACTTATGTTGTGCCCATCATATGCAACTGGCTCCTTGTATTCTATATTGGCATATAGAACTTGCGTAGTAGGTGTTGCATTTGAAAAGTTAATCAACTTTTCTCTATCATCAACTATTGCGGAACTTTTAACTGCACTCACTGAGTCATTGGAAGTGCATATGATGCTGCGGAAGGAAGCATCTGATGAGCTGTCATGCCGGACACTCATGTCCAAACCAGATTTATTATCATTTATAGTATCTTCATTTTCTAATTTAGATTTATCTAAATTCTCCATACTTGAATGTAATTTTTTTTGCAATATTCTATTATTTTCTCTACTTTTATTTAACTTACAATAGTTTTCAACTTTATCAGATCTTGTATCAGGTGTACTTTGTTTATCTTTAGTAAGCTTTTCGTTTTCTATGCTACTTATATCTAGTTTATTATCAATATTCACATTTGTTCTTATAGGGGTATATTCAGGTATGTTTATCACAGGTTTAGTATCTAGTTTGCTTAGCTCATGAGATAAGGTAGTAGCTTTAAAGTTGCTGATTAGATGAGCTTTGTGCTTAGTTGAACAGAATTCGTTGATGGAGGCATAGTCCTTATCCAAATTTTTGTTAAGCATTTCAATTTCAGTGTTTATTTTAAATTTATCTACTTGATATTGCAGCTCTTGTAGCTGCTGTTTCAACTGAGATATAATTACTTTAGCTTGAGAGATGTCACTGATTTCATCATTGTTATTTGGGCTGAAGAACTTGTTGTCTATGAGTTGATCATCCTTTGTTGCATATTGTAGGTGTTCTTTATCAGGAGGCCAAGCATCCATGTGCAGTCTGCCGGGAGTGACTGGCTGACATGCTGGAACCTCCATGTGTGCCCAGTAATACATCAAACTTGGCTGTTTGAACAAGAAACAGGATTATTCTCAATAAATTTAATAAAAAACTATTAATGTTCAGTTAGTTGGTTGTGTGTTGGTCAAGGTATTTACTTATAAAGGGTCCACACAAATTTTTTTTTACCGGAAGGATTGTACTTTCAAATACAAAAAGAAATTTGAGAAAATATTCAGTAGTTTTTTTTTATAGCATTTAAAAAAAAAAAGTTATTTGGCGGACCCTTTAGATAGTGGCAAACTATAAACATTTTTAGAAAGGCTTTATAAATAAGTATCAAGCTGTTGCCTGCCAGTTTGTTAGTGTGGAACTCAGGAACCATACTTTTTCCCGGGATAAAAATGTCCTATTCCCAGTCAATAATTATCTGTTTTAAATTTTAGTCAAATCGGTCAAGCCATTTTTGATTATAAATATAGTGTAACTAACATGACTTTGTTTTATTTACTTTACTTACCTACCTAAACAAAATATTATGTTAAAAATCACCTTGAATACATTTTCTGTTGGTGCATCCTTATCAGATATTTGTCTTAGAACTCCAGCGGCGAGAAGATGCGTGCAGTACTGGATTCCAAGGTTTTTTAGATCTTGTTGATTTACAAGGTTCTTGAGGTTGTTATTTTCGGCGACAGATGACACAAACCAGTTCAAGAGCATCTGTCCTGTAAAATAATGGAGACATTGTTAGGTAGGCTCTTTAAAGGTACTACCTAGGTAGGTTGTATGAGTTCGTCCATGGTTCCTCAATAAAATGTATGGTAAGTACGATGTAGTTTCCGATCCAACACTTTTCCGAATGTTTTAAAATAGATTGGTACGTCTGCATATTCTACATCTACCTATAATAATCTTTATAAATAGGTAGGTACATACTTAAATGATTGCTTTTTACATGTCGGGAATAGATTTAGTAAGTAGGTACTTGAAAGTTGGAACTTATTACTATAGGTCACTTATCTGTCTTTACTTACAGTATAGTTAAAAATCTATTGAATTGGTGTAGGTATTTAGTCCTAGATTAAATTATTGTTCGAACTATAGAAGAAGATAGAAAATATTTAGAAAACCAATTCATTATAATCTGTAGGTTCACCCTATCTTTTAGAAACAAATTAGAATAATTAATCAACACACTTTGTTTGCTGGCTGTCACTGTCAGAGACTTGTTAGCTGACTGCCAAACCAGACAGTCAGTATAAAAATGACATTGACAATGACACATTAATCATGCGCAAGCGCTTGCCGCCTAGCCTAGGTCCATAAAACAGGTCATTGAATGTAGACTGGAGCCGATGCCGGCTGCGTCCCTCGCTCGACGTTGTTGGGTCTCGGTCGAAATAGTGCGGTTCGTTTTCCCTAAGTGAGCGACTGATAATATTCGTATTTTGACAAAGTTTATGAACTCGCTACAGATTTCTCATTCAAAGCACAGAGTAATATTACTCTGTGTTCAACTTCAAAGACAGAAATCATCAAGACGACCTTTCCGCTGAAAGTGGTGTCTACCAATCCCATTTTTAACCTAGGTAGTTATTCAAAAATTGAAGTTATTGCCTCTAGTCTAGGGAATTCCGTCTAGGCCCTAGAAGGACTTCCCCACATTGACGTTACTTACTTTCTTTAAACTGTTTATCGTAATTCTTAGCGTTAAAAATTCTAAAATCTTTCGCTAGGATATAGTGTATTTCAGTTGTTTTCCAGTCACAGGAAATTTCAATCACATATTCATCATGTTTCAGCAATAAAATAACAGATTTGTACCACAGGCATATGGAGTTTTTCTCAACAATGAATGATAATTTCTTGGGATAGTCATCTAACACCAAAGATTTGTTGTTCTTATTTTTCCATGAAGCACATAAATATTTGGGTTCAGCCTCGCTGAATATTATGTTGATAACACAATGTGAAAGATTCGCTGGATGCAGATCTAGAATAACCTTTAGATCTTTGACATTTAGATACGATGAACGGAATTTACTTAAAAACTTTACGTAATTAAACTGTGACACTGAAGAGCTTGTAAAGTTAACGCGATTCGTTGATAATTGCATTTTAATGCACTTGACACTTGGTGTTACGTAGGTCACACACTACCTACTTGGTATGGGAGCAAATGAACACTATCTTAGGAACGCTGCCTGATTAAGCAGGTAGGTAAGTAAAGTACCTAGGTTGGTATCTACCGAAATTTGAAGATAAGTAATTTGTTATCGTAGCTATGTAAGTACGTAAGTTAGTACCTACCTACTGTTCATTAACCTGTTAGCGTCATTGAGATAAACATTATTGCATGATCAAGGTTGTTGCGCTTAAGATTACGTTAATATTCTACGAAATAAAACTTTTGAGTTCAGGAGGGTAAAATTAACCTTACCTTCAAACTTCTCGTAGAGGCGGAAGTCCAGCTTATCAGGCACGTACTTTGGCCTGACTACTTTGGTTTCCGAGTGCTTGTCCAATGTAAGAGAAGCTACTTTTCTCAGAACATTGGATTCCGTCATCGGGGCGTCACTGAGGCTAGAATGTCTTCGGTCTAACTCTGAAACAATATAAGTTAAACATGAGATCCTTCGTGCTTATTATATTTTAAAAGCTTGCAATGTTCGGGTGGATGATTGAGCTGAAATTTTGTCTAAGTAGTAGGTACCTACAGGCGTTCATAAATATGCTCGAAGTGTATAGGTATCAAATAAAAGGACTTAGGGTAGGCTTAACCTTATATATATACATAACATTAACTGAAAAAATAAAAAATAATGATGAGCAGAAAAGCTCCTCAAAATGCAGTAAATTGCTCACATTCAGAAGTCTGTGCTTACGAGGTCTTCTATTCGTAGAAATATTCGCAAGCCAAAGCGACACACTTTATTTCAGTTAAGTAACCACCTGTTGTGGACCACAACGTGTGGTGCCCAGGTGCCCAGCCCACTGTGCTCACACTGTGTAAATATACATCTAGGTAAGTACGTACATAACTACCTAGGTAACTAACCTACCTACATACATTTTATAATGTTCGTAGCATACTGCATAGGTAAGTAGGTAGGTACCTTATCTACCTAGGTCGTTTGATTTGATTCAATTCAATGGTCAGTGGGGTGAGGAAAGTAGGTAGGTACTATCAACAAACTGGTTTCGGGCCGTTGCGTTGTGTGAAGAGCGATTAAACGGTAACATAACTTAGTAGGTTAGGTTGGTATAGTAGGTACCTACCTAACCTACAACACAAAGCACAGCCCAAAGACAGGCAACGTACCTAATCAGTACCTAGGTATTAAGTACAATAGTAAATTGGATAAAGGCACAGTATTATCTAGGTACCTACCTACTTAGAGTAGATTTGAAACAATTTACAATTTGAAACTAAACAAATAGGTAACCTACTTAATACTATCTACTTAAGTAGGTAGGTACTTAAGTAAGTAGTTAAGTACCTACTTACTTAACTACTTAAGTACCTACATAATTTAGTGTGTAAGTAGTTAGGTAACTAAGTAGGAGTAGTACCTACTTACTTTTTAAAAACTTTGTAATTTGCAGTTTATTCTCTTTGTTTGAAAGCTTTTTAGAGGTAAGTAGGTACAGTCAGCAGCAATAAGATGTATACCATTGTCTACAGTCTAAGATGTAATGTCATGTCTTTCGAATTTTCTTCACGAAGTTTTCCTTCACCCTTCAAGAGTACTGCATGGCATACATATTTTTTTTGAACTGAAAAATCCTCTAGTGCACGACCGATTTCGATCCCACGACTTTTTTTATGGCTGTTTAAATTTTTTTGGAAAAATGGTAGGACGTGATTTTGACACGATTTGAAGGTTACATAGTTTTGGAGCCCTTAGCTGTTTACATTTTTATGGAAACTTGTAGCACGACATATTATAAAAAATTACTTGGTGTATACCTACATCTTATTGCTGCTGACTGTACCTATTATAATATTACTTTGACGAGAAGTGTTAAATTACCTACCTAGGTAGGTTACCTACATAAGTGACGGTGTTAGCTAATTCTAGAGCTTCATTATTGTGTTTGAGCTTTAGTTACTAACTGCCACTAAATATCCCATACTCAATATACAACAGGCTCAACAGGCATCATCCACTAACCAGTTTCGCTGTCAAGTAAACACAGAGTCGGCTCGCAACCAACTGGAGGCAGCTCCACTTTCCGATGTCTGGAGAGCGTGAACGATGTCTGCCCTGGAGACGCCTTCAGCCGGTTGTCCAAGAAGTCATGGCTGCACTCGTGATTGTTCGGTTTCCCTGATTCAGCACGCACCGCCGAAATTTTAGAGCCCATAACCTTTTCATTTTCGTCTCTATCACCGGTGTCATTGAAAACGTCAATTTTTTCATCGTTCTCCGAAAAGGTCGAACCGAGCACGGAGGCTGCATCTTCGTGAGGCATGCCTAGGCCTAGGCCGTCGGAGACGGGGAGCGGAGACGCGGGCGCAACCGGGGTCGGTGCGGGCGCAGGCGCGTCGTCGGGTGCGCTGTCGCTCTCGGCCGAGTAGTAGCACTGGTTGAGCTCGACGGCGGCGGTGAGTGGCGTCAGCGGGTCCGTGAACACTGACTCGGAGGTAGAGCCGTCTTGCGGCGAAGCGGCCGGCGGCGGCGCCGGCTGTGGAGGCGCGGGCGCGGCGGCGACACAGTCGGGCTCGCGGTGGGTCGGTGACCGCGCGCACCTGCTCACCGTTACCTCTGACTGCACGTTCGACTCGCCCTCCCCCTCTTGTGGTGCTCTCGGCGAGCACTCGACCGTATCGTTATCTGATGTTTCGATAACTTCGTTATCGAACTCTCTGTCGATAGCGTCTCGTTTTGCATCACTCTTTTTCCTGCCATGCTTTTTGCTCTCCCTGCCTTGAGACTTTTTATTTAAACTCCTGATGAAATGTTTACCCTTGGCTGGGGACTTTCCTGTCTTCGAATGTTTGTCGCTAGCTTGTGTATTACCCATTATCTTTACGAATATAATAAAAATTATATAGGTCGGTCTATACTATTGAGTCTTCACTGAACAAATTCAACTTTATGACGGCATATCTTCATCATAGTAGGTACCTACTTAAATAAACTAGTTCACAGCCTTTCTTTTTGTGTTCGAAGTACAGTGGAAGTAATCCACGTCTTCTTCATACGATAAACATATTTTAGGCAAAAACATTTTGCAGGCATGCGCATTTGTGCTAGTCAGTATGGATGGCTCGGATGGCTCTACAAATCAATAATGAGGGGATGCTATATGAAAAAAACATTACATTTGATGCCGTTTTAAGAGCAATAAATAATATTAGCTTATATCTTTTTTTATAAATAGGTAGTACCTACTGTTTTAGGTGTAGGTGCCAATCATCATTTTTGCCCTACAAGTGAAGAATTGATAATAGTCATTGTTGGACGCTACCTCCTAGCGACATCTTTTGCAAATAGAAGACGATCTCACAATTTTCTTGTTGGTGAACCTAGTCATTATTCTGAGAGTGAACCAAACAAAGTAGGAGATAAATGTAGTGCCTTCAATAAAACACAGGTGGCAATTTTGTGGATGAGATTGACACCTTTTACCCATTGGCATAGATAGAATAATTTTAATATAGGTACTTACATATAATATTAGTAGGTAGGTAGGTAGGTAGGTACCTACCTAGTGCCCCAGCCAGGTTTAGGTTGTAGCGCCGGCCGGCTGTACACACTTAGCCAAGGTATAGTTCGCACAACGGATCTGGGTTTCTGTGAAGTTAGCCGTTTGTGATGCGCAAAGACAATTTAGTTTGAAAAAGCTCCATTGCGCATCGAAACGGCTAATTTCACGACGGCCGAGATCCGTTGTGAGAACTATACAGAGCAGATAGTAGGCCAAGGGTTGGCCTAGGTGCTGGGCCAACATATTGTGCCAGCGTACGTGTAGAGTCACTAGATGACTTGACTACCTTGGCGGGGTGTGGCAGCTGGCGGCGACCAATGTTGATCGGCAAACCAAATGTCGGTTTACGTGCAAGCATCAAAAGATCTTGGTGCGCTCCGCCAGCCGTGTTCACACATTGGCGTCCAATTCTGTTCGTTGCTATTCGTCAAATATTAGTGTCGTACCTAGGTCACAAAAATATTATTTTTTATTCGATGTGGAGTTTTTTTTTCTACCACTAAAGTGACAACTAACCGAGCGTACGGCCCACTCAAGCGGTTACCGTAGCCTATGTATGCTTGCTACATCAGAAATATCACTTGCGTTGCGGTGCCACCTTAAAACGTAGATCTAAAGTCTCATGTGCCTGTAATTTCACCGGAAACGACCGAGCATTACTGCTTGGCTGAGAAATAGGTATGGTGGTGGTTCTTCCCCGGACGAGCTCTATCACAAAGAACTCTACTCTACTACTTACTCTTATCAATAAATGCCTAATTAAAAAAATTGTCTGACACGCAATCCGGTTCTACTAATCTAGAGGAACCAATGGAGAATGATCACTAAAGAATGTGTAAATAGCGACAAATGGTGTCCAAATAGGTATCTTGGCCCAACATGGTGGCCCAACCTTTGGTCTAGGGCTAGGCTTTTTACCTAGGTCATAAAAGTACCTTTATATAAAATATTACTTATCGCCAGCACAAATTTTTAAAAGTGAGCAATTTGTATTTTAAGGAAGTAGATAATAGATAGATAATTTATTTTATCAAAAAAAAACTTGCTACAATGCTTGTTAATAATGTCTTTAAACCTATGTTAGGTTTATTTAGACACTAGGTTCTCGATAACATAAAATATTAAGTAATACGTCTTTAGAAGACGATTAAAAGTGATCCATAAGATTGCATTAAATAGGTAGTACAGCTAGGTGTATATTTATATATATAGCTAGGTATATGTATAGGTATGGGTACTAGACATGTGCGCCGATCCCACGGTTGAAAAATAACGTAATGAGCACTTTGTTCTAAATCTAAACCAAACTTCGGTAGTTTTTTTTTATAAGTAGGTAAATAAATTATTGTACCTTACTAGGTATAGTTCGCACAGCGGATCTAGGCTTCCGTGAAGTTAGCCGTTTGTGATGCGCGAAGACAATTTAGTTTGAAAAAGCTCCATTGCGCATCGAAACGGCTAATTTCACGAGACGGCCGAGATCCGCTGTGAGAACTATAAATGTCTTCTTGACTGCCATAACTTGCAACTGAAAACAATAGTGTTGTGTTTTTATATTGCAACGAACGAGTCATGAGGCTCTTTGAGCGTCTATAGAGATTTATTTTGTCGTCGGGGATATACTGTCAATAAAAAGTTGTAGAGTGATTCGCCTACATTAAATAAAACTTTCAACTGTTAGGTAGGTACTTACCTACTACTCATGCCTTAGGCGGAAGACGGCAACCCATGCAATTCTTCTTTACAAAGTACCTATCTACCAACTTACCCAGTACCTAAACCTAGGGCACTGCAGCTAGACTCTACTGGCTACATTATTTAACGCAACATAGGCACAGATATATTAACGATTTTATTCCATGTTGCGTTGCGATGCGATGCGACCCTGCCATAGAGATTATACTGACCACCTAGGTAGGTAAGGTACGTAACCCTGCTCCGTGAGGGGCGTGCGATTGTTCGTCACCGGCTGTGCTGTGCCACCGACACCGGTCCTCTTTCTGTTTATAATAAATAAATAAATAATGCTGGACAATCCACACAGCATCATCTAGCCCCAAGATAAGCTACTGTTAAACAGAGCTGTGTTATGGTACTAGATGACTGATATATACTTAATACAATACAATACATAGATAGATATTTTTATTATATATAGAGAATACCCAGAACACCCGGAACAAATATTTGTAGATCGTACAAACATTTGACCCGAGGCGGGAATCGAACCCGCAACCTCCGCGTCGCAGGCGGACCTGCGCCCGCTGCGCCACATCGGTCGTCAAGTTTATTTCCATTGAGTGCCAAAGTAAAACAAATTTAACACCTAGTTAAAATTCAATTTAATAAGCAATTCATTTTACACAGAATAATCTCCAAAGATGCGTCATACCTATTAAATAACTAAAAACGAACTATGTACAATCTTACGAACTACCTAGTATGATCTAATTACCTAAGTTCTACCTATTCTCTATATCAATGATAAGTCTTGTAAATTTACGTGTAAGGATGCACTTACTTGTATAGACAGGTATTTTGTATAGAGTATTACCTAAGTACCTACCTATTTGAAAGTATAAGTTGTTGAAATACATTTTAGTGAAAATGAACAAAATGTAAGAAAGTAAGTAGGTACTTATTCATGTAGGTAGGTACCTACCTAACCTACCTACCTAAAAAGACTAAATAGATTTCGATGGTTTATGCTACCATTACCTAATTATTAATCGATGATCATTCTTGTAAAATTAACTAACATGGCGAAAGAAAATATTAAGTACATATTTCCTTATTATCTATGTTATATTAATACTATACATATTACGTACCTAAGTCTAAATATTAATTATTTTTACAGGGGACTTAATTTTTAGATCTTCCGAAGTGATAGGTATCATAAGCGGATAAGGCTGCCCATTGTTTCACTATTTTTGTTTGTATTTTTCTGTGTGTTGATCATTATAGCATTATCTATCTATCTATCTATCGATTCGTTGAAGTAAACCGAGCGCCTATTTTTTCAACCCTCGATATGTTATACAAAGAAAAGAAATACAAAAATTAAAAGTTATATAGGTTAGGTACACTACCTAGCCATAATGACCTCTTTTTAATAAAAGACAAGAACATGTCTTTAAAAAAGTAAGTAGACAATAAAAGAATTATTAATTATTATTTATTAATTATTTAGATATTATTATTGTAGCGGTTGCTTGATTAACTAATTATGGACAAAATAAATGTTAGAAATATGAAAATATATGTTCATAAAAAAACGTATTGCAAAAAATACAATGCAATTAAAATCGCGCTCTGATTCCTAGTTTTCTACCGACATTTTGGGCTAATTTGATCCAATTGTAAATCTTTTGAGATAACACGGTTTATCCTCTCACTAAATATTACTCCTTTGCTACGAATGTAATCTGTTCTGTGGTAGAGCCGCGCCGCGCGCCGCCTAGCCGTAGATTCTGTGGCCGTAGCGCTCTACTCGCGTTGCTAAGCGTAGAGAGCTGCTACGTTTTGCTACGCTCATTAGCAGAGCAGAAATTGACTTTTAGGCAGTGTCTATATTCTTGAACACATCAGTAAATCCGTTAGGGAAAAAAAATCCAATAGGTCATCTGGTAAGACTACTCGGTAAACTACTGGGAATAGGCCGAAAATATTGTTTGAATCTACTTCAGTATCTATTCTCAAAAGAGGATCTTGTCAGACAGGATTTACAAAATGTCTGGCATAGCGGGCGGGCATAGCTAGTACATTTCAAATTGCGGACATCATGACGTTTTACATTGCGAACATTCAGTAAATGAGGACATTTAGCTCTCATGACATTTTACATTGCGAATAGTCAGTGATAAGGACTTTGTGCTCTGAAAACTAGCAATAAGTTTTGCTCTCAGAACATTTTATATTACAGTCGATGAGCACGAACATTTAGCTTCCAAAACCTCCTGAAGGGCGATTCTCGTGCCATAGATCACATGTGATCTATGATCTATTTTTGACTATATAGTCAAAAATGACAAAAATGTATAGAAATTTTGAGAATCGCACTCCTGATGATTATCAATTCAAAATCAGAGTTTGGAGTCTGCGTTAGAACTAAACATTTTAAGTTCAAAGTACAGTTTCTAGTTTCGACTAAGAACTGTAATTTGAACTTAAAATGCTTTACCTTCTTATTGAACTATGCATAAATAACGATGAATTCAATAAATAGTTTGAGAGCTGATGATCCTGAAAATACTGCACCAATTTTCACCAGCTTTCATACAAAAAAGGCGCACAATTTCAAGAACTTAAAACGCCTAAAACAACCTCACTTGAATTAAGAAACCATAGAAAGTCAACGATACGAAAAGTTACCTTTACAAAATTATACTGACTACCAAAGAAAAAAGTCTGTTTGGGAATGTCTGGGCAAGTCTGATTCATACCACACACATAATAATATTTTTTTTTTATTCACATTCCACCCCATTTTAGGTCTAATATTCCTTTCATTGTGTCCAAGAGAATTTGTAAGATTACTGGAACTACTTAGAATTTTGTCTATTTCTATACAAATGTTATAGTTTTTTACGGCGGCACTACAAGCTCACAGACTTTTATGGTATGAATTATTTTAAGTTGATATCTACAGCTACAGCCGTTCCTGAGAAAAAGGCTCTTGCTTGACAGACGGACGGACGGAAAGACGGACGGACAGACAGGCGGACAACAAAGTGATCCTATATGTATATGGGTGACGTTTTTTCCTTTTGAGTTACCCTCCTATTATTGTATTGTGACATAATCGCATGATACTATTTGCCTTTTATCAGGTATCATTCTAACTCCGAGTAGGTACCTACGTAAGTAACTTATGCCTTAGGTTTGAGCATCTAGGACTGCAATTAAGTCTATTACGTGTACGATCGCAGATTTGCGCGGACGCACGGTGGGATTTTTTCGGCTCGCAGCCTCGCAGGCCGTGTGTTTCATTTTCATAGAAAAATCAAATTAAGTGCTAGGTACAACAAAACTACATTGCAGCACAGTAGTTTTAGCTTCAATAAAAGCCTCAAGAAAATACTCTGTGATCAGGATTTCTTAATGGACTCAACAGAGGTGAGCTGCCATACAAATATTGCACAACGCAACGCTTTAAAAGCAAGTGTTTTGCAAAGTGTGCAAAATGTTTAGGCTATCCTGTGAATTATAAATAATTAGACCTAATTATGTATACATTCTTACATTATTTATAGGACACAAGAAACAAAATTATCCTGCCATCAAACGACGCGTTGTGTATGTGAAACATGTATTAAGAATGCATTGGTATACATTCCACATACAGCGTCTTTCATTATTAGTATTGCTTAATATTCAAGGACAAAAAAAAAACTACAGGCTAAAGGGCGCGCTCGAATATTTTATTATTACGCTCCCCGTCTCGACCAGGTAAGTTTATCTGGTAATCATTAACCAAATAATCTTAATCGATTTACTCGAGATTTTTAAGAGAGAATGTTTTTTTAAACAAAAGGTACTGGCATTTTTTTTGTCTGTGAAACCTATTATTGAATATTATGCACTAATAATTAAAGACCCTGTTTACTGTAAAGCTATACCTATAAACAGATTTGATGAAGTCTTGTGTGATCGCGCACGTTAACTTCAACAAGTATTATGAACAAGCAGATGCGATTGCGAAACTAAGATCCGTTCGTGGCCTCAAAAAAATGTTGTTACGTTTCACCTTACATTTTAATTTTACAAAGTGACCCTGGTAACCGAGATCACTGAAAAGCATTTCAGTGCGCCTGTTGGTAAATCTAGTAGATACATTTCCTCTTATTAGACATGTTACACGATGATTTCGCGGATAACGCGTTGCGAACGCGTGTTGGGTGTGGAATACCCGGACTCTAGTGACTCGTCGTAGCTCAGTGAGAGATGCGCTGGGGGTTTGTCTTCGCCACCGTCTTCACCGCCTCTGTAGTCCGGCAGACCGCTCACTTCGTGGTACGGTGATTCTGTAATAAAAAAATATTAGCCAGGAAAAGGCAGTGAAATGATGAACGCAATGAAAATGGCCGTTCAAGGAGTAATAATGGGTTGCGAACGACATTCACCATTTTTTATCATATAACATCTGAAGGGATAGGCATTTAGAGCTGAAATAACAGCTTAAATTGGGGACCAGTAATAGCGGACTCACCTATATGCTGGTCCCGACGCGGCTTCTTGGGCTTGTGCACGGATGCGTAAGGATCTGAGCAGTACTCTTGGCGCGAGGGATTCTGGCTCCTCAAGTAGTCGTGGGGTGGAAGTGCGGGCGCGGGCGCGGGGGCGGGCGCATGCGGCAGCCGCGAGTACTGCGCGAACTCCTCGCCGCGGTAGCCGGGGTGGCCGCCGTGCATCGCGTCGTACTCGTAGTTGCTCTGCGGTTCCAGCTGGCCGGCCATCGCTTCCACCACGCCCGCCGACGCCTTCTGCCACAGGGACTCTTGCGAGTTCACGCTGCCGCCATGGTTGCTGTTTGTGTAGCTGTCCACGAATCCCATGTTCCCTGCGCGACAACACCAGAATATTCATGTTTAAAAAAATGAACGATCTGAACTTCGAATTTTTATACTTACTATGTAACGAAGTATACGATAAAAGTAGGGAAAATAACGAAGCGCACATTATGATGAAATCCTACTAAATGGAATAGTTCGGTAATTTAGATGAAATTTGAAATATGTGGATTTTACCTGGAAAAAGAGGTACCTACCATACCACGCGATCAAAGCCGCCGACAGTAGCATAACACAATATAAACTTACAATCATTGTGGGGCATGGGCTGTCCGGTATGCGACGGAGGCTGACGAGGCACGTGGTATGAATAGCCTCCCTGAGAGGAGTACATCGTATTCTTGGAATCGTCGATACCCAAGCGCATGTCCATCGAATGTTCCAGAGCTTTGTTCTCCATTCCCGCGGTGTGCTCGTATGGAGGCGGATCCTCCTTGATCTGAGGTGTCACGGTGGGACTGGGCTTCGTAGAGCCCATTTCGAAGTCTTTGGATCCGCTCCTGTTAATCCTATTGTTTCGTCTCCGCAACACCACGAAGAGACACAAGCATACTAGTACTACCACCAGCGTGACCAGTACGGATACTATTAATGACGACATTGTGAATATGTATTCCTCTTTCACATAGGCAGCACCAACTGAAACAAAATTTATTCTAAATTCTTTATTTCAAAATTTACGAAATGCAATGAGAAAACAGTGCTTCCAAAGGTTACTCGCAATGAGTGCAGGAAAGTGGGTGACCAATTTTCTATCGTATTTTTAATCGGCGTGTCCAGAAACTGGCAAACCCCCCATAGTAGTTTGGTGTCAGTAGGTACAGTAATAAGCTTGTTGTAAACACAAAGGGTAATGAACTTACTCTCAGCTTCACTGTACTCGGCACAGACATCTTGGTTGAGCTGCAGGCACAGCTTGATCCGGAACCTGGGGTTCAGCTCGTCCAGCGATTCCGTCGTGTGTCGGTTCTGCATGCCATGCCTCCGGCTCGACTTGGTCGGCAGTTCGATCATCGTCTCCATTACCGTTGGCTCTCCCGACATTTTCAATGGGATTGTGTCAACCACCTTAGTCATAAGTAAGCAAACCGAAATATATAAAAAAGGTTATCTATTGATTAGACTCTAGGTTTGTATTGCTTGGTTTGTTTGTATATTATACTCTTTAATCATCACATCAGAGAATTAAAGGTTCAAAAGTAAGCAAGTATTAACATAAAATCAAACTAGAAAATCACTACAAAAATGATGTAACAGTTATTATGGGTTTGAACTCCGCTGCAGAACAAAATGTTTGACAACCTGTAAATATTTTTTTTGGGTCTGGGTGTTTCTTTAATAACCTAGGCATGTATAAAATTTTATGGATTTAAGTATAATATCAGCTATCTGGTTCCCATAACATGCTTACTAATATCTGTTCTGTGCCCATAGTACAAACAAACTTTGCTTAGTTTGTGGCCAAGATTGCATTGTTAAAAAATGTCCTCAAATATATTTATAGTAGGTAACTAAACTAACTATGTGGGGTGGCTAGCTACACAGAAAAGACGTAAGAAAAAAACGCGTCGCAGACAGGGTACAGATGGGGTTTTTAAAACTATACGCGTATAAAAAACGGGGCATAGACGCGACCGACCGACGACGGCGCGGAACGTCGCGCGCGAGAGCTAGTGGCATTCGGGAGACCCGGCTCCCCGTGCCCAGTCCGCACTCCTGGTCGCGCCCATTACCTGTCTATTTTATTATGTTTTGCAATAGGACGACACACGTGTAAGCGTAGTGTCCAAGCCCTCGTCTTTTCTATAAGTTTTGCCCTTCTATACATTGTATACGAAAGGGGCGCCACGTTTGCGACGAGTCCTCATCTTACGTCTTTTCTTTTCTGTGTGGCCAGTCCTCTTAGGTTTGTTATTATTTATTCAGAAGAAGAGTTACCTACTTAGGATAGTATTCATTAGTGAACTCTCTAAGGATATAAATATACCATGATCAGGGAAATCTATTTATGAAAAAAAAAAAAATAAAAAAAAAAAAAAAATGGCTCGTTATAAATAAAGTGTTTACCTGCCATCCTGTTGAGCCTCCCACATTGGCTAGGCCCTCGGCGACCGCCACAAGAGACAGGCAAGTGGGTGGCACAGTGAATGTCACTAAGTTTGTCTTTGGATCGAAGGTAACTCGCTCGGCCGGTGCTATGTTATCCACTTTCGTCGTCACCGTAATCTCATTCGAATAGTTGCTTTGCCCTTTAGTATTCACTGCTTTCACCTGCGTAAAATAATAATTTAATTAAGGATGGATTTGCAATGTGCCGAAGTAAGCTAATAAATACGCCACTACATTTATTAACGCCAGTGGCAGAACCGAAATCAAATTCAGCAAGCTTGGCTTCTATGATAATAATAATAAAATTAGAAATGTTTGCCCTTGACAGTGGCTTTAGGGTGCACTCGCGGACAAAATAACGAGTTTGACTAGTCCATTCTGCATAGGTAGGTACTGCACTGGCGCCCTTAATAGGAAAGTTGATATGAACGGGTAGCCAGATGATTTACCTTGAAAACAAATGTCTGTTGCTGTCGTTAGCGATAAAATGGAAAATAAAATATGTTGATAAAAGACATTTTAGTAATAATTAGATCTCAAAGTGAAACCATGTTATATTACTTGTTGTTGTTGTTATATCTTCCACCAATCCGCATTGGATTCGTGTGGTAATCACACACGTCACTAATTTTAGCCAAATCGGTTCAGTGGTTAGCGAGTTATAACTTTATTAATTATTAGTTATAATTTTACTAAGAAGTTCTTACCTTGAAAGTATAAGTGTTGTGTTGGTCGAGGCGAGTAACATTGCAGGGGTTGATCTGTCCGCAGTCGTACTCCAACCATTCATTCTCCGCCGCCCTGTCGGCGAAGCAGTGCGCGCCGACGTCCGGCCCGTGCTTTACCATCCGCTGGTACCGCACAAAGTACTTCGTACTTGAAAGCCCTCCGTCGAATCCAGCCTCCCACTTCAGCGTGACGAATGAAGCTCCCACTTTTTGACTCTCCAACTTTTGAGGTGACTCCGGCGCTCCTTTCGGCTGCAGTTTGATCTGAGGCAGGATGCTACCCAACGTATTCTTCACTTTACAGAAGTAATCCCCGTAATCTTGCGTTCTGACATTTTTTATCCTTAAAATACTGAGATAGGAGTCGTTGTTGTTGTCCGTTGTGTTAATCTGGTAGTGCCCATCCGAGGACATTTGCAGAGATGCCGTGTTCGATCCGTAGAACCATTGGAATTCAGGCCTCGGATACGCTTGTACCCTACACTCTATATCTGCGTCTTCCATCAAGTTGAACGCTACTTTTTTATGGTGTTTGATCGATATTGGTTCGTCTGAAAAACAAAAAATATTGCTCTACACTCAAGACTAAGACTATGCACATTTTTACATTCAACACTCTATATTCTTTGATAAAATCCACAGACATGAATTCTAGATTCATGTCTGTGATTAAATCTATATATTTACCACCTAAAATGGTCGTTCCTTTCGGTATAGAGCTAAGGGGCTAGCCACACAGAAAATAATTAGGATAAGGACGCGTTGTAGCGTAGATCAACTATTTTTTGTCCTGACAGATTTTTTTAAATATTCAGTTGTTTGAAAACATAAAAACATAGATAATATTATTGTTTTTCATATTCCACCGAGAGCAGTGCACTTTTTACAGTTAAAAGAAGTATTATAAGCAAAATAAATGATAACGGAGTGAGAAATCTGTCACTGAGACGACCAAAGATTAATCCTTCACTTCAATTTTAATAAAGATGAACGGGAATTCAATTATTATAATACTTGATTTATTTGGTTTGTTTAATCAGCATTTACATACTTGTACTGTAATTACTTGCGTTATGTAAATAAGTAAGTTCATCTGAAAACTCTCCAAGGGGTAGTGTAGGAGCTATACCTCGTAAAAAAGTCTTATTATGCGTGCGATAGATTTACGTTGCGACGCGTCTTCGTCTTACGTCTTTTCTGTATGGCCAGCCATTAAGATTTTTAACTTACGTTTGATTTTAAGATGCATGGTGGATTCGATTTTCTTCACTTCATTCTGGACAATGCAATGATAAATGCCCCTGTCTTCGGGTAATAAATCGTTAACATTAGGTCTCGCCTTCCCTTTGAATTTGAGCGTGCTCTGAACGGTGTACACCGCGTTTCTGCCTTCGGTGACGTCAGTCTGCACTTCGTACAGGTTCGCATCAGGTTTGACCTCCAAGCTGTCCTTGTACCACTTGACGGTGGGCTGAGGCTTGCCGAGCGCGCTGCAGGTGGCGCCGAAGTCACGCTCACCTGCGCTCTGCGTCACATGCGCCTGCAGCTTGTTTTGGAAGCGAGGAGGTTGGTGCACCTCGAGCACGACGAACGCAAGCTCGCCGTGCCCGAGCTCGTTTGCGGCCTGGCAGTGGTACTGGCCCTCGTTGCCGAGGTGGGCGCTCGGGATGATGAGCGTGTTGCCGGTGGTCAGCACGGTGGGCTTCGTGTCGGCGGGGTCGATGTCACGGAACCAGCGGTACTGCGGCGCCGGCCAGCCGGGCGGCTCGGCGCTGCAGGTGAGCGTGACGCGGGCGCCCTCCTGCGCCACAGGCCGGTCGGGCCGGATGTGCGCGCGGCCCGGCTTGTGCCGCACCAGCACAGTAACAGAAGCGCTACTGGCTCGCTCCACGCGGTTCCCGTTACTAGTAGATAACACGTTTGTTGCCTTGCACACGTAGGTGCCAGCCATGTCCGCATTGACTCTCGTCAGCATTAGCGTGTTCCCGTTTTGATAAAAGTTCGGTTCTCCTTCCATAGTCCATTGTATGGAGATGGGCTCAGGGTTCGCGGATACTTCGCACTTTATCTCGACGGTGCCGCCCTCCTCGGCCTTATAAGTCTTGGACTCAAACCAGACAGTGGGCGGAAAGAGCACGTCAAGGTACATGTCCCGCTCACCGGGCCGCCCGAGGCCGTTGTCCGCGGTGCAAGTGTATTTGCCCGCATCTTCCACGGTCACCTTTTGTACAGTGTGCGTGAAGGAGTTTGATATAAATTTGCCGTTCCTGGTCCACCGGACCGAACTCACTTTTGGCTTGGCGTCCACTTTGCAATCCATCGTGGCAGTCCCGTCGATTTCCACTCGGAAGGGATTTTCAGGTCCGACATCGACACGTGGAAAATCTGAAACAATAGTTTCAATTCAGTTCAATTGCATTACGAAGTTGTAATAATTTCATTATACAACCAAATATTTAGGTAGTTGAATGGTTCGGAATCATTCCTACATTTATTACACAAGGTTAACCTCATTTTTTAAATTGTATATTCCACGTATGTACCCAGCATACTAAATTAATTCTTGAGTGCATACCAATACAACTGATCTAAAAACCAGGGTTGGCTTCAGGACGATGAAAAAGACGAACCAAAAAAAAACAATAAGAAAGTAGTAGATACCTATTTCTAAGAAATTCTAGTGAACTTTTTTTTTAAAAACGTTTAATCATTAAAAATCAACACGAGTAGGTATCTATAGCAATTGTTTTAGTGGATGTTATTTATTTTGGTAATTTCTATGAAGTGATGAAACTGTAGGTAAGTATTTTAGTGTATCTAGGTACCTACTATGATTAGTATGTAATAATAAGCATGAAATTGTAGTACCTACCTACAAATACTGCTACTGCCTTTAGTATAAATTCCAACCCTGTTAGACAGACTACAGCTTAAAGCAGCGTAAACAGAGTTTTGAATTCCGTTTACAGTATACCTTCCTTTATATTAAACATTCACTGCAACGATTCGTTTATGTTTCTCATCTGGTTAGATATTCAGGTCACATGATGATTATAAACATTACAGATACCGATTTAGTAAGACTAATTAAATAGGTTGAGTAATCAAAGCAACGAAAGTTATCGGTAATGTTGAAAACATCCGGATGTAATCTGAGAGATAGACAGTTTCTTTAAAAGTTGCATAGATAATTTGTGACATAGGTACCTAAGAGTAGTAGAGTTCTTTGTGATAGAGCTCGTTCGGGGAAGGACTACCACCATACCTATTTCTGCCGCCAAGCAGTAATGCTCGCATTGCTGTGTTCCGGTTCGCAGGGTACGGTTTCCGGTGAAATTACAGGCACATGAGACTTACCATCTAAGGTCTTAGGGTAGTAACACGCAAGTGATATCTATGATGTTGCATGCGTACATAGGCTACGGTAACCGCTGACCATCAAGTGGGCCGTACGCTTGGTTACCACTTTAGTAGTATAAAAAAAAAAAAAAAACCTACATGAGGACAGACAGACGGGGCGCGGGAAGCGATTTGTCAATAAACTACACAGATTATTATAAACTATACTAGCTGTCGCCCGCGACATCGTTCGCGTGGAACTCGGGAACCGTACTTTTTTCCGGGATAAAAGTAGCCTATGTCTTTTTCCCAATCCATCTTTATTCAAACGCAGAGATATAAGCTTTTTTTTTATACAATATACAACTGAAGTGGCAACTAAGCGTACGGCCCACAAGATGGTAAGCGGTTACCGCAGCCTATGGACGCTTGCAATACCAGAGGTATCACTCGCGGGTTGCCACCTTGAGGCTAAGATCGAAAGCCTCATGTGCCAGTAATTTCACCGGAAACCAAACCCTTCACACTGTAATACAGCAATGCGAGTATTACTGCTTTGCGGCAGAAATAGGTATGGTGGTAGTACTTCCCCGGACGTGTTCTATCACAAATAACTCTGCTACTCTTGATGGACGTTGTAATGTAATGCGACGCTCTAGTGAGCGTTATTCTCAATGTTCTATGCGAGAAACCATTAGCTTCGGTGGAGGGCTGGAATATCTTTGACTGGACGTACGGACGTGGCTTATACGTAACAGCGTTTTAAATACTCAGCGATACATTCTGAAGGTCCTGAAAGAATATTTAGTACCATATGCGGGATATCTTGAAGACAACTTTGAATTTTGCTTGATAACGCACGGCCACACTACAGTGGCCACACGCTCATGGCGATAGTCATGCTATATTTGGAGGAGGTTGGGATCCGAGTTATACAGTGGCCAGCAAGAAATCCAGACCTGAACCCGATTAGAGCACTTGTGACCAAATGAAACAAAAGGCTAGAGCCCGATGTCCATCTCTGGAGACTGGCATCAGAGAAGAATGGGAAAGGGTTCCGCCAAATGAAGGCAGTCATAAAGGCAAGAGGGGAGAACACTCAATAAATCACAACTTTAGCTAATATTTAAACAATAATTTTTAAAACATTTAAAGTAAAAATAATTTTGTTAAAAATCATAATTTTTCCTACGTTTTCTGCGAATAGTTTACCTGCTATACAGATCTAATAAGAAAAATATTAGTTTCAAACAAAAATTTAGAGTTTTTTGAATAAGTTGGGGTGGGTAAATTTTTTTGATGACATTGTACCCTAGTTCCATTATAGTTTTGAGTGGTTTTGATAACACTAAATTCTTTTTTTATAATCGACTTCCAAAAAGGAGGAGGTTATCAATTTGTATGTATGTTGCGCGATTTCTCTGCTAACTCAGAATTGATGTTAGTGATTCTTTTATTATCACCACAAATAAGCCCAAGCATTTTTTAGTTGTTTTTTGTTGGGCAATTAACATAGAATTAAAACGCCCATCCCGATTTACTAAAATGTGTTTAATTATTGAAACACGGTTTCCGACCCGATAATAATTTGGTTACCACTAGAGGAGTGTACGGCGATGTACAGAGAGAGAAGTCACAACATATTTTTTACATATTTGGTTGTTAGTGTAATGTCCTAGAACCTAAGTTGGGTTTAAGTTAAAACCTTGTACATCTAAGTACGATATTGCGTACGCTAGTCTCGTTCATTATAGGTATTTGAATGATAGGAAGTTACGTCACGTCGAAACGAATCACCAAAAGAAAGTGATAGGCCACATTGTACCTACAAACTTTCTACTAACTTGCAGATATCGACTGCCTATGGTGATCGGCGCGGCGGGCGTCGAAATGCTTGGGTTGATTAATTAGACGTAGCTACCGTATTTTATTTAAATGGCGAGACAGTCATTCGAACCCCGTTTTGTTTACTTGTGCCCACCCCCGCGCTTCCTTCAGCATACCTCGCACTGTCTCGCACCTACTCGGCAGGTATAAACCCATCATCATGACAGCCTTCCAATGTTCCACTGCCGGGACACTGGCGTACTCTCAAGCGAGAGTGATTGGATCTTAATCCACCACGCGGACCCAATGCGGATTGGAGGATGGCACATGTCTTTCGAATTATTAGTTCTTAGACATGCCGGTTTCCCCACGATGTTTTCCTTTACCGTACAAGAGCACTGGCATTGCGCACATACATTTTTCGAATAGAAAAAATCCATTTGTGCACGACCGGCCCACGACCCACGACCTTTAAATCGGAAGGCGGGGTCACTACCACTAGACCACCAGTGCTCTTCCCATAAACTCATCATCGAAGAATAACCCATGAACTCTCCACTCGCTACTCGCTAAAGATTTATTTTCAGACAATCATCATCGTCATCATATCAGCCAGTCCACTGCTGGCCATAGCAACATCTTGAGTTTGACAGCATTATTTTTTAAAATACTAAATATTTTGACATTGTTGGCACGTTTGTCACATCTTAAGTTTTGATGACAGCTGTCAAACTTCAAACGGCTAATGTCGGGATCTACTTACCCAGACTAGCCGCACTCAACTCAAATTAAAGGTCTTTTTGAGATCTTCAGTTTTGATGACTTCATTAATTGAATAAAGGGACTTTGACTTTAACTTTACCAGTATAGTTACTTTAAAGTGATTACTCACAGCTGACGTTGAGTTCAACCGTGGCGTCTAGTTGCTCGCCCTCCGGCACGGCCCGATTCCATACGACACAGCGGTAAGTGGCTCCGTCATCCTCTCTCGTGGGGCTAACAGTCAGCACGGCCGTGGTCGGCTCGGTGCGCACCTTCGCATGGATTATCTTGGCGTCCATGGGGAACGTGGAACCGTCGCGGTACCATCTGTGGAAAAAAAAATCTTAGTGAGCAATATAATCAGTGCAGTCATAGATAGAGAAAGTTTTATCTCTTGTCCTTCAATCGTAGCGTAGGCGCGAACTGACAACACCAGGTTAGCTAGTTCCGAGTTCCCGCGGCGGCGGCCGCCGCACCGGCCGGGGCGCGGTGCAGTTAAAAGTAAAGTCAGCTTTGTGTACACTGTAGACAGGTACACTATAAAATAACGAACTTATTACTATTTATTTAATCCAGTTTGGGCACTAATTCTCCACTTACTAGAGTTTCTAGAGTTCTCAGTAATAAGGAGGTTCAACGCCGTAACTCAATTATATATCGGAGAGAAAATTTATGTAACTGTACCCTAGCAATCACAATAATATTAAAAAGGTGAATGTTTGGATGTATGTTCTTCTATAACTCGACAACCACTGAACTGATTTGGCTGAAAATTAAAACATTAGTACATATAATAATGAATAAATGAATACGACAAAGACTACTTTTTATCCCGAAAAAAATGTACGGTTCCCGAGTTCCACGCGTTCGAAGTCGCGGGCCATAGCTAGAATTAACAAATAATTACCTACTGCTAATTGTAGCGGCTACTCCGTGGGCATTGTGTAACATCAGCTCACTGCTATACAACAGAGCAAACCTAAACTTTAATTTGTTATTTTAGTTAATTTGGGGGCGATTCTTGGTTCCTTTGATAAAATATCACATTCGATATTATTATAATGCTAAAAATTCAATTTATAGATATTAGGATAATAATAGGTCTTTACCTATGAAATTGCCGTTTCAGTACTGGTCATTTCAAATAAAAAAAAAGTTTGGAATGGCTTTGTATTCTAAATTCAAATTAATTTTGTTTTAAAAACATGACATTCATTTTACAAACTCAGTCTTTTGTTTATTGATTAGCGATGTATTTTCATTACATTTGAACATTTTTCGTCATAGTGGATACTTTAAAAATTCGTGTAATTATGGAATATGAGTTTCGTCGTGGCACCAACGCAACTCAAACGGCACGTAAAATCAAAAACGTTTACGGAGAGAACTGTACAAACGAACGCACAACCCGTTATTGGTTTTCCCGGTTCCGTTCTGGAAATTTTTACTTGAAAAATGAAGCTCGTAGTCGTCCGGAGACTTTGGTCAACAATGATGAATTAAAGGCCATTGTGGAAGCTGACGAAACTCAATCTAAAGCTGAGCTAGCAGCAGCTTTTGATGTTAGCATCAAAACAATTTTGATCCATTTGCGACAAATAGGCAAGGTAAAGAAACTTGATAGATGGGTGCCCAACAAACTTAACGATCGCCAGCGCAACGTACGCGTCGAGACCTGCCTCGCGCTGCTCAATAGGCAAAGAAATGAAGGAATTTTGAACCGAATTGTTACGTGCGATGAAAAATTGATTCTGTTCGACAATCGAAAGCGCTCAGCAAGTTGGTTAGATCTTGGTTCAGCACCAAAGCAATGCCCTAAACCAAAAATGACCCCAAAAAAGGTGATGGTCACTGTTTGGTGGTCTAGTGCGGGTGTGATTCACCACAGCTTTTTACAATTTTTTTTTTTCGTTCGTTCTTTAATATTGTAGAACATTTTTTTGCTCTATCATCAATAGTTTCCGCAGCGCATGCGATGAAAGACATTTTATTGCAATTTTTTTTACACCTTGGGAAGTTTTAGTAGGGATCCTTATTATTTTCCAATATAAAATATAGCCTATGTTACTCAAGAATAATGTAATGTTCTAATGGTGAAAGAATTTTTGAAATTAGACCAGTAGTTTTTGAGTTTATTCGTAACATACAAAAATACAAAAATACCAATCTTTTCTCTTTACAATATTAGTATAGATATAAATATAGATTACCAAACAATTATTTTGACGCTTCCGTCACAGAGTAATACTTCCGTTGCATAAAGTGGAATTTATCTATATAATATGTTATATTTGACGAACATAGCAATGTCATGGTACAATGTCTTTGGCGATTTAGACAGAATCTGTATTACTACAACTTTCTGGGAGAGAAAAAAGGGCTGCGGGAAAAAGGTGTAAGATAAGGATTATCAGAAGAATTTCTGAATTGCCTTGTTGATAACAACAATTTACTTATGGCCACTAGGTTTTTATTATAACTTTTTGTTACAATTGATTTAAAGTACCAGTACTTACTTGATGACTGGTTCTGGTGATCCACCAGAGCTGGAGCAAGTGAGGTTCAGCTCCTGGCCCTCGTATACTTGCGCGTGCGTCCCGGAAGACAGCAGAGGCGCCCCGGGCTGCGTGAGCACAGTCAGAGCATGGCCCTGGGCGTGTAGCGTCCGGCCCGTCCCTCCAGCCTTGATCCAGCAGTCGAACCGCCCATTGTCCCGTTCGTACGACACGTTCGCCACCATAAGGTCGAATTGGCCCTCGTCTAGTTTCTGCATAACTCTGCGCAAAAAAAGTTGAAATTAGCTTTTGCAATGACGTATTGACTGCTAGGGTTTAAATATCTGCGGACGCTTTCGAAATTTTCTGATGAATATAAACCATAGCATCTAATTCTTCGCACGAGTTCGTACTCGCACAGTGGCTAACACCACGGGTTATTTTTGCTGCCCACACTAGATGTATGAAGTGCAGACGCTGCAGCTAGTAGCTAGTCACAAGATGTTACTATGTAACAAACAGGTACTTACAACTATTTGGATGAAGCTATATTACAAAGTAGGTATTCTACACTAAAATAAAGTTATTTTAACTCTAACTTTAGGAAATTAAAGATAATTGCGGTTCAAAGCGCTCATTCAAAAGCTGCCAAACAAAACAACGGTTAATTAAAACAGAGTCGTACCAAAATATTTAGGTGCTCACATATTATATTTAACAGCACAATAATGCTTGTGTAGTTGTGTCCATCAGTTTGTAACACGTCTACCAACACAGGTCGCATTTTTCAACCGATCTGATTGAAACTTACTGGCTTATAGGTTCTGTTCTATGACTTCAGAATTTTTTTGACGTCGAGAATTTTTGATTGAATGCGTACTTTCTCTAAAAAGATGCAAAAGGGGCTACTAGATATATCTCCGCCATTATGAGATCAGATTACGATGGTTTTTTTTATTTGAAAGTTGGTAAAAAAAAATAAAAAAAATGGTAAACCTTTGGTAAGGATCTTCAGCGTGATGAGCAGAATATAGTTCCTGTTATGCAGTAAATTGCTAACTGTTAAAAGTTTTTGCGAGGTCTTCTGTTCGGAGAACTACTAGGTAGTCTATATTTTAATTAACAAGTAAATATAATATGTTAACAAGTGGAACTCCGTGTGACTTCGTCCGAATTGTAGTTTTTTACTCTACCTATTTAAATTAACTAAATTAACTTTTGTAGTTGATTATTTTATAAACCATGAGATGAACACAGAATTCTAGGACATACCGTGTGTTTATTGCCAGTCAGTAACGCAACGACTACAAAATTATTATTTATAGGAAAAATGGAACAAATATAAAATGAATAATTAATAATAATATATCAAATCCGTGGGGTACCGAGTCCGACGCGACCGGGGCTCATCGCGTTTTTAAATTCTTTCCGGGCGTGTCGTCTGGCCGTAACGACGACGCGTCATCCAAAGGCTGGTTACTTGGCAATGCAGCCAGCATGTTGGGAACGCTTTCGTCTGGTAGTGATTTGGATCAGTTTCGATCTATTATAGAACGTTCGAAACGGTCTTTAGATGGCTCAACTGTTTCATATGTATTTTGCATAATGTATAAGTAATGTAATTTATTAAGTCATGTTCATTAATTAAAATAATTTTAATTTATTTATAAAAAATGTGTAGAGTATATAAAATATAAATATTCTGCTGGCAGATTGGGTACAATATTATTTAAATGACGACCGATGTGGCGCAGCGGGCGCAGGTCCGCCTGCGACGCGGAAGTTGCGGGTTCGATTCCCGCCTCGGGTCAAATGTTTGTACGATCTACAAATATTTGTTCCGGGTGTTCTGGGTATTTTCTATATATAATAAAAAATATCTATCTATGTATTGTATTGTATTAAGTATATATCAGTCATCTAGTACCATAACACAGCTCTGTTTAACAGTGGCTTATCTTGGGGCTAGATGATGCTGTGTGGATTGTCCAGCATTATTTATTTATTTATTTATTTATTTAATGTAAATTATTATATATTGTGGTTAAAAATTAAAAAAAGAGCTAAGAGCATAAGAAACTACTGAACAAAACTGAATATTGCACTAATTGGTTTGCATATCTAGATAAACCTCGTCCACGTTCAGTTTTACGATACGAGAGTAAGTCATGATTGAGCTATAATCAAAGGATCAAAATAATATTCTCGTACCCACACAAGTACGGAACTCAAATAATACTTTTGCCGTTTGTCCAATCAGCAAGTTAAATAGTTTACCAAAATAAAACTGGTCGGATATTTTTAATTTTTGGTACAGATTATAAACAGTTTACCTGTGCAGTTTACTCACTTATAGTTTGTTTCTAGCGGTATGCTTCCGATGGCTACATTGTCGTGCTGTCCGCTGGTGGTACTGCGGACCCAGTAATAGGTGAGCGTGCTGTTATTGGCTGCCTCCAGTGAGAAACGACATTTCATTGTCACATCGTCGCCTTCTCTGACGTCATGCTGTTCGTCTTCTGATCTTGTTATGCTTACTGTTGACAAAAATAAGTGTGAAAAGCTAGAACACAAAGAGGTATAGTTCTCACAATCTCGGCCGTCGTGAAATTAGCCGTTTCGATGCGCAATGGAGCTTTTTCAAACTAAATTGTCTTTGCGCATCACAAACGGCTAACTTCACAGAAGCCTAGATCCGCTCTGTGCGAACTATACTCTACTTTACTCATAGAGTATAAGAACACATATACATAAGAACAGAGTAGGTACCTACCTACCTATAAATTAAGTTGACAATTAAAATAACTTAAATTTAATTGGTTTTTAAAATAGTTGACTGTTGCTATTAGAATAGAATAGAATAGTTTATTGTGCAAAAATATAAGGTAAAATAAGTTTATCAAAAAAAATCCCCCAAAATTTTTTTTTATAGTTTCAAACATTTCCGATCAAACATTCGCAAAAAATCATAACTCTTAAAATACGGAAAATAGGGAACATACGTGGGGTATTTTCGGATGAAAGGTTTGAGTGAGAAGTAAGAAGAGTTTTAGTTTATTTAACTCGTATATTTTATAAATTTACACAGTACAACACAGCCGGTAGCATCGAGCCAGAGAGAGGAAGGGAGGAAGCCTTTTTTTTTATTGCATGCGTTTAGATGGCAACGATTCAACAACCCCTGGATCTGAGGAATCTATTTTTTTCTTATTGACGTCTATGTTTGGACCAGCCTGTACGTAAGACAATATAATAACAAGATATATATTTTTTATTATAAATAGAAAATACCTAGAACACCCGGAACAAATATTTGCAGATTGTGCAAACATTTGTCCCAATGCGGGAATCAAACCCGCAACCTCCTGCGTCGCAGGCGGACCTTCGCCCGCATCAGTTTCAAATTTGGTCCTTGGTACCTATTTTTTTTATTAACAACAACCTTTTATTTATTTGTTATTGATAACGATGCACCTACAGTGGTAGGAACACCTTCTATTTGATAAATTATAAATTCATTTTAATTAATTCGGTGAAGGTTAATGGTTATGCGTTCAGACTTCAGACGCAAAGAAGTAATCAAATCATTTTTTATTGTAATTTTTCAGTTTGTTTAAAACTTTTTAAAATCGCCTCCTTCATCTTTTTGAGACCGCGGTTTGTTTACCCTAGATGCAAACAAAATTGGTAAAAATATTGGTAAAAAAAAGGTTTGTATCGCTCAATGCGAAGATCTGCGAAAATACGACAAATGCGTTGCAAACAAAATTGTTAATTTTAAATTTAGAATACTTATAGGTGATTTATTTTGTTATAAACTGTATATTTTATAAATTGAAAATTTAAAAACAGCCATAAGTGAAGCTCTATTGCCTTTGTCGGTATTTTCACAGATCTTCGCATTGAGCGATACAAACCTTTTTTTTACCAATTTTTTTCAGAAAAATACAGCAAGAGGATTAATTGCTTTATTTGCGCATAGTCTGAAATCTGAACGCCTAACCATTAACCTAGATATTATGCGCACCAAATAAAACTGGGTAGATAACCTACCTACCTTACCTGTATACCCCAGTTTTATGTCTAGGTACTTATATTATATTATAGGCTTTTGATAAGTGATAGGTTTTAAGTAAGAGTAATTGTAATTAGGTCTTCTCGATGAGATTCTAGTCTGGGTAGACAAACTCTGTTCTTGCTTCTATCTCTTTCACACCCTATGAGGTTATCTCGTTTCCGTGCATTGTGGACATCGCTATCATTACATAGGGTTGACAAATTAAAAAGAAAACAATAATAAATATTTTATTCACGCATACCTTTTCCTAAAATATTAGCCGTTTATGGTTTGGTTACACCACGCCACCGGCGGCGCCGGCGCCGTTGCCGATAATCTTACTGCTTACCGTTAATCATGATATTTGCATTAGCACGTGTGAACGCAGACTTTAATAGTCTTAAAATAAACGTGGTACTGTATATTCTTTCGAATAAACTAAGAATAAGCAAAATGTCTACCTGATAAAGCAAGTAAAACTTAAACCGTAACCGTGTAGGTGGTAGTAGGTACTAACCTACCTAATAATAGTATACAATGACATTTCTTTTCATACAAACGTTATTCTGAAGTTATACCAGACCAGCCTTCACCCTTGTTTTAAGCTAGTTTAACATCGAACGTAGTGTTTAATTTTTAGTTTTTCCTCTTTTTGGCTTCGCGCGTTTTGAGTACCTATTCGCATTTTTTTATAGGTTAGTAGTGTTATTTTCTCTGCGGTATATTTATATTATAATGTATGACATACCGGTTTCCTTGCATAACGCAAGAATAGTTACATTAGAGTTACACCTAGTTTATTTGTAAAATAATATTCAAGACTTATTCTGAACTAGCTGTTGCCCACGACTTTGTTCACATTAGTAAGTACAAGTACCTACAGTACAAAGTATATTTTTGTAATAAAAATAATAATAACGGCTAACCGGCTGGCTGGCTTGGCTAGCTGACTGGCTGTATTATTATCTCACTGGTACCCCTTTTCCTACTATTACCATATTTTCACTGGTGTCATTGGTGACGAGCGAATAGCAATACCATAAGTGTATAGTTTTTTTAAAACTGGACTTAAACACCAATAATAAACCGAAAAGAAACCCCCCCCCCCCCCCCCCCCCAACCCCCCCACCCTTAATTTTATAATCCTGGGGTTTTAAGGATAAATTATGCCGATAAGCACAACCCTAAGACATCCAATGGAGGACGCAACGGCATCGGCATGGCGGCATCGACGCGGGCGCAGCAGGGTCAATGACATAAGGTCGCGTGCTAGGCTTCTGAGCGGCTACTACATCGACGCAGGCACTCAGTCCCAGCTTATCCAATAGTAACACCTTAGTTAACAGTTGCACACAGCACAGAATAAAATATAGCCTTCGAGCCTACACACTTCGTACAGCTACACTACTTCGACTTGTGCAGTTGTGCCATCACCATTTCCGAGAGAATTGTGATCAACAATACTTATAATATTTTTCTGTGATATAATTATCTCCGTTTCTCTAACTAAATTTTTAAAATGTTATTTGGGTAAATATAGTAAGACTTTTAATACATATTTTATTATAGGTTGGCTGGCAGGCAAGGCAAACCTACATTGTTTGTACTAGCTAAGAACAGACACATAAGTATGTATGCACCTACGTGTCTGTAATAGATGACTTGTACACACACGTGTTCAGCATTATAATAATATAATGGCGACAAGACAACCACTCAAGTAGGATACTACGCTGTGGGAAGGCGTCATTGTAGCTGCAACTAGACATGTGCGCCGATCCGTAAAAAAAATTCTAATAAACTTATCTATGTTTGAAAAATAACGTAATTCGGCGCACTTTGTTCAAAATAAAGATCAAACTAAAGTGATATGACGACACAACTAAGCACATGCCAAGAAGGAATGAAAGAAAATAACTTTATTCCGACAATGTTAAGTACTAACATCATCTTGATTGCTATAACCACTTGCATCTGAAAACAATCATCATCATCAACTTATTGCAATCCAATGCTGGAGGTAGATCTCTCCCAAACCGTGCCACTGAGCCCAATCTACGGCTTTTCTCAACTTTCTGCCAACTACAGTGCGAAAGTCATTGCTCCATCTAGCTGGAGGGCATTTACTACGTTTGCCTAAGCGGTCTCGTCTACAGAACACGTTTGCCCCAACTACCATCGGTTCTACGGCAAATATCACCAGCCCACTGCTACTTCAGCTTGTTTATACTTTGAGCTATATAGACCACCTTGGTTCACTGTCAGATGATCTCATTTTGGATTTTATCCTTCAAAGAGACACCGACTATACCTCTCTCTATAGCACGCTGAGCGACTTTTATTTTGTGAACCAGCTGGTTGAAGACGGTCTTCAAGCATTGAGGGATGCACGACGAAAATACTTGACAGAGTTTTCGCTAGCTTCGATCTAGGCTGTTCAGAATCTGTAGTAGGTTCTGCAACGATTCCCATTATGCCATTATGACGATATCGTTCGTGAGTCGTGAGTGCGAGATGTGTTTGCCATTCATGTTATGCCCAATCTATTCCAACTCAGCGTCGTAAACATATCTTCTAGTGTGTTTGATAACAATTTGGGGGATTTAACATCCCCTTGCCTTATTCCGCGGCGCAACTGGAAAGGTTAAAGACCTCAACACTTTGATAACTTACTTTACACTTTGATATAACGCTAATCAACCTGGCATCGATGCAAGGACTGCAGAACAGCCCAGGATTCAACAGAGTCAAAAACCTTCCCAGTCTACAAACGCTAAGAAAAGGGGCTGAATATTCTCCTCAGACTTAATAAATTGTATAATCTGCCGCATAGTGTGAATGTAGTCTATGGTGCATGCACATCTCTTCGAAACCCGGCCTGCTCTGGTGTTTGAAACTCGTCTAGCTTCCGTGCAAGACGATTCGTAATGACCTAAGAAAACAGTTTATAGACATGGCTCAAGAGTGATATTGGTCTGTAGTTTTTATGTAAAGCTTTATTGCCTTTCTTGAAAACAGTACCACAACACTCTTGCTCCTTTTGGAGCCCATGGCTTATGATGGGATTGAATATACTTAAAACAATAGTGTTTTGTAAATGCAATGAGGCATTAGGTGTCATTGTGCGTGGGCCTTAGAATGAACATGTCTAGGGCAAGGTTATGTATGATTAATCATCCGTCCCACATAGCTAATACTGTTTAAAGAATCACAAGACAGAACCGGTGATCATCCCCTATTGCAAATAAAATAAATAAATAAATAATGCTGGACAACTCACACAGCATCATTTAGCCCCAAGGTAAGCTGCTGTTAAACAGAGCTGTATTATGGGTACTAGATGACTGATATATATTTAATACAATACAATACATAGATACATATTTTTTATTATATATATAGAAAATACCCAGAACACCCGGAACAAATATCTGTAGATTGTACAAACATTTGTCCCGAGGCGGGAATCGAACCCGAAACCTCTGCGTCGCAGGCGGACCTACGCCCGCTGCGCCACATCGGTCGTCAAACACGTCCCTTTTGCAAATGGATGATTCTTACTCTGATCCTAAAGACGGATATACATGGTGGCCCACGATGACCTAGTGGCAGCTGGAAGTCGTCGAGTCTACGACCTAGATGATTGATACTACTCCAGAAAACTTATCTTAGCAGCAAAATAGGTCTATAATTATGGCTTGCCGTGGTAAAGACCGCAACTCTCTTCACCCCTCTAGCGTTTCTCGTCGTGCGCGTGATTTCAAACAAGTTTAGTATAATTCAGCTCACGAGGTCTTTTTACTTAGATAAAATATAAAAAAAACAACTCATCAAAGATTGACGTACTCACACAGAATTAGGTTATTCAGAACACTTCTAACATTAATAAAATACTGAAGTTACACATAGACATAAGGACTATGTTAAAAAATAACTATACGAGTGTAACGGTCTGAACGGTCCGAAGCGAACGGATTCAAGGTCACGCCGATTTTATGCCGGTTAAAAAATCGACGGCGCCGGCGCACACCCCTAGCTTCGACCGACGCAAGGCGTCGCATCGGTCGGCGTCGCACGCCGTGCGTCGTAAGACGAGACCGTGAGATAATGCGGGCGTCCTATGCCATGAACTGTATAAAAATAATTAAAGATAACACTAATCGTGATATCCATAGTCATGGACGAGTGAGTGATTTTTCTATTCGAAATTAGATATTGTTTAGGGTTCCGTACCTCAACATGAAAAGACGGAAACCATAGAAGATTACTTTATTTTTCGTCTGTCTGTTGTTGGTTTGTCTGACTAACTAAAGCCATAAGTATATCTTATAAGGCTGAAAGAATAATGTAAAATCTTTATGCACCGTCAAATTTGAACTTAATCAATTACGTCAATTTATTTCCTGCAGGAACCGGAAAAACCCTATCAGCAGAGGCACTGAATTTTTTTTTTTTCTACGTACAAAAAAACCTGCCACTTTACAAGATTTCTCTATTAGCAACATTTATGGTTCCTTTCCTACTAACGTCCTCTATGATTAGTTTAAAAAGTGACCGTGCAACTAAAAAAGAAACAAAATGGCCGCCGATCAGTATGCCGAAATGTTTTTATTTTACCCTTTTATCGTAAGTCCGTCAATATTTTATTTATTGTCACGTTATTTTTTTTTTATACCACCAAGATGGCAAACAAGCATACGGCCCACCTGATGTTAAGCGGTTACCGTAGCCTATGAACGCTTGTAATACCAGAGGCATCACTCGCGCTTTGCCGACCCTTTAGTAAAAAATCTAGGTAAATAATTTTGACTGTTTTTTTTTTATTCAAAAGTAATTTTATTACTTGACTGACCTCATTCAATAAAAGCATTTCGAAACGAGTCCGCCACATGCATCAGTTGGATTGGGAAACATTTAATTTTATTGCATTGCAAAGTAAAGGCAAGGCAAACAGATGGCTATGACTGAAATGATTTCCTATCGTTACGCTAGTAAAAAGTTTTAAGTTTTCATGCGTCCTTCCTTAGTTAAAACCACCAAGACAGTAAAAGTATGTAAGTATATACCTACTTAATATACCCAATTAATAAACTAGTTGTTTTACGAAAAGTAGACCTCGCAATCACAAACGAGCAATTTACTGCAATACGAGGAGTTATTCTGCTTATCGACTGACTACATCTGGTCTTTACCAAATTTTTAGGAGACCAGTTTAGCCTTTTAAATAAAAAAGAAACCTAAATCGAATTATGATCTCTATGCGGAGTTATCCGTAGCCAGTCCCTTTTTTGTGGGAAGTAAGTAACCCCTCCAATTAAAAATCCCTGGCAACAAAAAAAATCTTCAGGGTCGTTCGAAAAGGAACCTGTGTTAGGAGTAGTATACTACCTGTGTGTATACTACTTACCAAGTTTTGTCCAGATCGGTTGTAAAATACAATCTGTAGAATCTGTCTGTACCAACAAATTGATAAACGTAAGCAAATTGTGCCCGACCTGAAGCACCCTTCGCTCGCTCGGTCAATAAAACAAGTATGATTTCAAAAATTTACCCGGATCCTGTAACGTGGTGAACAGCAGAATAAACCTTATTCTTAGCTATTTCCCCAAAATACAACTAACAAAACCGAAATTACCCCATGTAGGTATTTACATATGTTCCCCGCTTTTTGTATTTTTCGAGTTATAATTTTTTTTATAGTTTTTTTGAGAATGTTTGGTCGGAATGTTTGAAACTAATAAAAAAATTTTTTAGGTTTTTTCAACATTCATATTCACAAAAATATTAAAATCATAATCATTGATTAGTCTTTCAGAGACTTGCTTTCTTAGTATAACAAAAATAATTAGTTTCATACTTTTATTGTGTCGAATGAAGCCGTTCACATTATTATTGTGATCGAACTTCACTTGGTAAGTTCGTTTGATCTTAATTATTTGCTGAAATCAGCCTTCGAATGTACCTACTAAGGTCATAGAACAGATATTAGTACTACCTAAGGAGAAGATTCCCAAAATTAGCAACTTGATCTAAGTAACTGATTTTGCCTATTTTATCGTTCGTAAGGCTAAATAAGATACCGCAGAGCCTCAAGACGAAAGTCTATAATCAGTGCGTGTTGCCAGTGATGACTTATGGCACTGAGACGTGGTCGCTAACTATAGGTCTCGTTCCAAAGCTCAAAGTCGCCCAACGAGCTATGGAAAGAGCTATGCTGGGAGTTTCACTACGCGATCGAATCCGCAATGAGGAAATCCGTAGAAGAACCAAGGTCACCGACATAGCTCTTAGAATTAGTAAGTTAAAGTGGCAATGGGCAGGCCATATAGCTCGCATAACCGATAACCGTTGGGGAATAAAGGTTCTCGAGTGGCGACCACGAACTGGAAAACGAAGTGTAGGACGGTCCCCCACTCGATGGACCGATGACATTAAAGCGGTCGCAGGAAGTCGGTGGTTGGTGAAGTCCCAAAATCATGAAGGTCATGGCGCTCTTTGGGGGAGGCCTATGTCCAGCAGTGGACGTCTATCGGTTGATATGATGATGATGAAGGCTAAATAAGATAGGTAATGCCTTAAAATAATCTGCCAAACGGCTCTTCAATTCAATAAAAACCGAATATTAAAACTTAATTAGTTAATTCTTTTTTTCAGCAAATTACGATAATTAAGTCGTTTGCACGATGTTAAGCTCCACGCCTATAGCAGTGAAAATTGCTGAAATAAAAAAATCATCATAAACTAAGTTTTTATAACCGTTTTAAAATGGGTTAGAACTATAGGATATTCGCCCCCAAATGCTTAAAAGTTCTATCCAATGAACTCTTATGCAGATTTTCTTCCCACTTTACAAATAGAACGCACTTAGGTATAACTTATAAACACTGACTCACTCACAATAAAATTACGTTTACATCATTCCTTAACAAATAACTAGTTAGTAGGTATATATTAGTATGTGCGCCAATATTTATTTATTTATCATATTTTTTTATACTTGTCTGTACCTAATTACTTATTTATGTATTAGGTACTAGGTAGGAATACGAAATTTAACTTGTCGAAGGCAAGGTTAACATTTAGTTATATTATATTTTAATGAATGGAGCAGTGAGTGGAGTAGGTTTCTGGTACGCATGGTTCCGCGTGGCTAACGGTCGTGCGTAACAGTTCGTCATTGGCGGATGAGCCGAACACCTGCTGACTTCGATAAAAAATTATTTTATCTGGATTGATGTTAAATATGATGGTGAAATATCAAATCAATAGCTATCGACTAAATATTTAGGAACCCAAGAAAAAGTGTTAAATTTTAATATTTTCTAAGTACTAGACCACTGAGTTCAACATCAGTGCGCTAGACCGGAAACACGTCAAGAGCAAAATGAAATTAAAGGCGTGAGGGGCGTGAGTACAGAGTTGTTTGTTTTTTCTTCTTTTTGGCTTCGCGCCGCGGCTTGGATTGTTGAATTGTTGTTGTTGGTTGTTGTTGTCAGTAAAATGATAATATGACTATCACACTAATTTATTACTTATCTATGAGGATTCTTAAAGAATGTTTGTCCTGCCTCCTGACTGACTGACAGCAACGCGTCTAAACCGCTGGTCGTAGAGATGTAATTTTGAGGGTAAATAGGTACTTATATCCGTCTGGATGCGTAGGGAGGGACACCTCTTTTGTTTATTACCTCTGAGGGTTTCCTAAGATGGATGTGTACATTGTCCTGCATTTTTTTAATTTTTTTATTATTAGGTTAGATCCGCAACACCGATCTGCGCGCCAAAACCCAAATCGTTGATGTATCTTCAAAGGCCGCTACGCTGAAGTGAAATTGGGCTGGGCATAGTGGGCATGTCTGTCGTATATGCCAAATGAGCTGTGGGCAAAGGTAGCCACCGAGTGGGCGCCACAGCGAAAGGCAACGGGTCAGACCAAAACGGAGAAAATGGCGCGGTCAAAAGTACTTAAGTACTAAAAGTAAAAAAGACAAAAAACGTAAAAGAAAGTAAAAAAGACAAAAAACGTAAAAGAAAGTAACCATAGAATGAGCAGGAAATAAAAATATATAAAATTCGTTGTCAAAAATAAAAAATTAGAACCTATTTATTTAAAATACAGTGTCAATTTACGATAAATTGATTTAATATAGAGAAGTGCAATTATTTTGCTTAATTATTTCAAAATCATGCCTTGATTGTTTGTTCATCAAAGGCTTGCTTTTAAGCAAGATTTGATTTAGCTAGAAAGTATGGCGACTGGAGAACAAGTCACTTCACTTCACTTCACTTCTTAGTTGGCGTCTGTGGCTTAGTTGTCATAAAAGTTACGTAAATATACAAGTTTTTGGTTGTTTCTCAGAGCATGGTGTGGTTCGGGTAAAAAGATTGAAGGCATGTTTTACCAATTTCAATACAGGCAAATATTGGAGGAGACTAAGCTCTTTTATGCTGAGGAGACGCTACTTATATTTTGGACAATTTATCTTAATGATGACCCAAAGACACTGCTCATTCAGTAAACAAAGTTTCTTAGTGATCAACAAGTCACTGTGTTTGATTGACTTGCAAGCAGCCTTTTTCTAAATCTCATCGAATCTTTGGGGAACAGAAAAGAATAGTGTAACTGTTAAAAGGACGAGCTACTTAAACGACCTGTATGAGGCCTTTTTCGAATCTTGGAACACTATTTCAATAGTACCTGTAAAACTTAATTAATTCCATGCTCCATCGCTGCATAGCTGTTATTGTAAGAAAGGGTCATCATAACATACTTCGAACATATAAACAAATTATTCTTATTCTTAATGTCTTTGATAACATATATTAATCCTCAGTTATGTAAGCAGTGGTAAAGCTTAATTAATAAGTATTGTTTATACAGGTGGTCCAAACATAGACGTCAATAAAAAAATTTAGATTCCCCAGATTCAGGCGTATCCGAAAATACCCCATGTGTGTTCCACGATTTTTTGCATTTTTCGATCTATGTTTTTAAAATGTTTTTTTTTTGAGAATTGTTTGGTCGGAACGTTTGAAACTGATAAAAAAGTTTTTATTGTAAAATAATCCCAATGAGTTGTATACATACGCATAAAATAATCAACTTCCTACCATTCGTGCAAGTTACAAAAGTTTTGATGAAAAGTGAAACTTAATAGGCTATTTTCCAAAAAACTATTACTACTCTAAAAAAAATATGCAACGAAATAGGCAATTTTTTGCTGAAATCGGCCTTTCAATCTGGTTGAAACTTGGTATACAGGTTTTATTACTTAATTAAATTGTTTTGTCGTCAGAGATTTTTGATTGGGGAGGTACTTCCTCCAAAAAAAAGGGGGCTACTGGATATCTCCGCTTTATGAGATCCTATTTCGTGTTTTATTTTTATTTTTATTTGAAAGGTATAAGTAAGGTGAAGATTTGATGAGGATCTTCAGCGTAATGAGCAGCATAGTTTCTCAAAATGCAGTAAATTGCTCACTTTTAAAAGTGCTTGCAAGGTTTTCTGTTCGGAGAACTAAGTAAGTAAGTTCGCGTGAGTCAGTGGCCAACTCTGGTGACTGAGTTTTTAAGCCGCCCCTTCGGGCTACTAAAATTAAATTATAAAATAAAAATTATGGATGGATAGTTAAGATTGTATTCGCAGGTATAAGAACCCTACACAACGCAACATCCTTTGTCATTTCCAAAATAGCAAGGAAACTGGTTGCAAACAATTGTAGCAATCACAATAGAGCGCTGAGCATAATAGACTAAAAAATATATTCATTTAATATCAACAACGACAAAATGTTTCAATATTAAAAGTTGACGCTATTAGGTGCTATTACAGAGTTTTCTTTATTTTAAACTGTGTTGTTTTGTGAGTTATTTACCGATCCCGATTGATCCCAGACAATAATATTAGGTAAGTATAATAAAATAAATAGCATAATATCGTGTAGATATCATCATAAATAAATAAAAAATAGTGGACAGTCCACACAGCATCATTCTAACCCCAAGCTAAGCAAACAACAATAAACAAACAGCTTATGTTATGGGTACTAGATTACTAATATATTATACATAAAATACAATACATAGATTATGTATTTTTTATTATAGGTACCTACCTACTTACATAGAAAATACCCACACATATATACATAGAGAACAAATATTTGTAGATACAAGTTAATAACAATGTTATCATGTTATAGCTTCAAGAATTGACTCAAACCACAGATTATGAAAACTGTGGTGTTGTTTTTGTTTGACGAAATTTGCGTCATTTCCGAGTACCTATCACGAACATGTGGCTAAGCCCGCATACTCCCATGTACCCTGCCTGCACAGTGATACGGAATATATAATAGTACCTACAGCAGTGAACGTTCAGCGGCGCGGGCGGGACAGTGGGCGGCAGGGCTCGCTTGAGAAGCTCATATTCACCGCAGTAGACACTTGGCCAAGGGTTGAACCATTGGGCCAGCATGTTGGGCCAAGATATCGATACTAATGAGGAGTTTTCGTCTCAAGTTATTAAAAAAAAAAGCTGTCTATTTAGAAACCTCTCATTGTCGCTATTTACACAGTAGTTTACGCCCGTAGCATATCTCCGCTGCGAAACCTTAACATCGAAACCGCAGTAATTTCGCCATGTTTATTTGATGTTTATTTATATAAATAAATAAATAAATGTCTTGTCCGTATGTAGGAGAAGCGGAACACTAACGAAACCGACGCTGTATTCTAACTATGTAATAAGCTCGGTTAAGATTAATGTACCTAAAGAAAACTAGGTTATTACTATGCTCTAATGTTTTGTAAGACAGTCTAATTATAGCTGTGGTACAGTCAGCAGCAATAAGATGTATACCTACACTTCGTAATTTTTAAAAATATGTCGTGTGTAAAATCACCGACATAGCTCTTAGAATTAGTAAGTTGAAGTGGCAATGGGCAGGCCATATAGCTCGCAGAACCGATAACCGCTGGGCAATAAAGGTGCTCGAGTGGCGACCACGAACTGGAAAACGAAGTGTAGGACGGCCCCCCACTCGATGGACCGATGACATTAAAGCGGTCGCAGGAAGTCGGTGGATGGTGAAGGCTCAAAATCGTTATGGCGCTCTTTGGGGGAGGTCTATGTCTAAAAAGAAAGAAGATCAGCCGATAGACGTCTACAGAAAGTAGACGTCTATCGGCTAATATGATTAAAGTAGACGTCTATCGGCTAATATGATGATCTTCTTTCTTTGCGAATCAAATGCTCAACGTTTTAAATGTTTTTGGACCAATAAGTAGCCACCTCCACGGCTCTACTGGTCGCCTTGTTTAGGTCCTCCTGGGTACAGGTGGCCGGGCACAGCGAAAAAGAAAGTAAGTGTCGCATGTTCTGTCTTGGTGCTCCGCACTCACACTGCGTAAGACATGGGTCAGTGAAACCCCATTTCGCGAGATTGGTTTTGCAGCAGCCAACCTGGGTGCGAAGTCGGTTAAGTGATTTCCAAATTGGCCACTGCAGTTCGTGTCCAGGTGGTAGATGTTGTGCTGGGGTGATATAATATGATGGCGGAGGGTGTTTAGTCTTCCAGAGCTCGCGACTCGCAAATTTGTCAGCAGATGAAGCCGTAACCCTCAAAAAACTTTTACGGCTTTTAAGCCGAGCTCGTGGTAGACAGTGTTCGTATAAGGGGTGCCGGCTATCCGTATCCTGCTTAAGTCTCTCCACAGAGCAGGCGACTTGGCGCCGAACATCAGGAGGAGCAATCCACACCAGCGGATAAACCATTCACAGAGGAGTAGGCTTTAGGCAACCTGATGCGACAGGTTTCGTTCAGTGCCACGTTGACCTCTCTAGTGTGAGCAGATTGGTTCCATATAGGGCATGCGAACTCGCCTGCAGAGAACGACAGATATGATGATGATGATTATGTATGATCATGGTTGGGGCCGGGGTTCGATAGAATTAAAAGGCTGGGTCATTTCTACAATACCAGCTCTCATTTTTTTTCAGTTCCACAAGAATTCGCTTCTAAAATTTGTGACATAAAATAACCTCAAAGTGGAACTTGACAACGACGCTAACTCGCATAGTTGTCTGAACCCTGGTTGGCTTTTGCACACATGTGTTGGATTTGGTACTGCACTGCAGATGTTACCAATAATGTTACCGATTCAGGTTCAGGCCGCGAGACAAAACGTGCTGAACGTCAGAGTGTCTATTCTTGAAAGCGACAAACGATAATTATGGCAAATATCGTGGTTCAACTTTATGTCGGTGACAAAACTGACAACAACAAAAAGCATTCACGCAAAGATTAATATTCATTCAGACGGATAATGCTGAACTAAACCACGATAACTGTAAAACGATATTGTATATATATATTTTTTTTTATACTACTGAAGTGGCAACCAAGCGTACGGCCCACATGATGGTAAGCGGTTACCGCAGCCTATGGACGCTTGCAATACCAGAGGTATCACTCGCGGGTTGCCACCTTGAGGCTAAGATCGAAAGCCTCATGTGCCAGTAATTACAACGGAAACCATACCCTTCACATGTATCTAATGTAGGCACCTAAGTTTTCGTTTTTGTCTACAAGAGCTGAACTTTACTACTTGTAGAAATGCTTTTATTGTATTCTTAGTTTAATAATCAAAGAGAAGTTAATGTAGGTATAATATTAGGACGTGAAATTCAAATCTGTACCTACAGGGCAGGGTGGCGTTGCCAGACCAGTTTACTTTACTTGCGGCGGGCGGCGACGCGCCGGGGCGCGGGGCGGAGCGATGCATATTTAACTTTTAGAATAGAAAAAGACAGAAACATAGTTAAAGAGAGAGAGCAGAGACCGGCTGTGCAGGCTCAGGTAGTACCAGCAGTACACTAGTGTTTGCAGTTCCGGAAACTTAAAAAAACCCTGTAGCTTATGACGCCCGCGAAGCGGTAACGTGACGCGCGCGACTGACGCGGGACTAGGCGACAAGTAATAGGTATTTTTTTAAGTTTGGTGATTTAACTTTTTTATGATTCAATCAAGGGACAGGTTGAACAGTTTTGTATAGAATAGCTATTATTAACCTTTCAAGCAGATTATTCTCAATGTCAGAAAATATATCTAGGTAGGTAGGTAAGGTACCTTGTTGTAATTTACGAGTGCGTATGATCATTGCAATTAGAACTTCACTTTATTGACATTGCTCCCTAAATATCACTACACAGACAATTGTCTAAGTAACTACCTACATCATACTCATCATGGCCAGTTATAATGTCTCATGTTGTACACTGGAATTTGGTAAAACAGACGCTATTGTGGTATCTTTATTAAAGCAAAGTTGAATAACCAAGTAGCTCCAAGTGCTCTTAACTTTGCCCTGCCAGTAAAATACTTTGTGTTGACCCTTTTGTCTTTGTCTTTTAGTCTTTTTACAGTTTGCATACTTTGTCGAAATGCCTCCAGCATTTCACACAGCATTTAACGGTAGGTACAATCTCAAGTGTTACAATCTGTACAAAATAGATTAGCAACAGCATTTTCATAAATCCACTGCTGCTGAATGTGAACTATAATTATTTTAACTTTGATTTTAACTTTCAACTTCGCTTAGCACCAACACAAAATAATTTAAATTAGCTTTGGAAATTAAACTTAACTAGAGCACCGGCCTTAATTTGTACAAGAGTTGCCTACTTACAATATTTTTTTAGAAATGAGAAAAATTGTGCGAACTGAACAGTGGGAACCGAGATAAGACACAAACACCCATTGTGACTGCCTACTCGTTTGCAGTGCAAATAACGCTATTGTTTTTGAAACTGCATGCTTAGTACTGTATTATGATTCAGACTGAGTACAGGGTAGGTAATCTTTTTATGTCAGTAAGTGACAAGCCGGTCAAGTTGCTCGCCTGATGTCCGCCTGAGGACCATAACAGTTGCAGTGCCAACCAAAGCTTTAAGTTTTAAAGTCCACGTGGCACTGCATTGCGCTCAGTAATTTAACTTGTTACAGTACCCTTCAGTCAGTACACTGTGAGGCCAAATTTTATGAAGACAAACCGAGCCATTTGTTTTCTTAAGCCCAAATTCGCAATTCAATACTACAAGACAAACATAGATAGATAGATAGAAAATACTTTATTGAACACCACATTATAACAAATTTGACAAGAACAATCTTAATTACTAATAGGTATTACAATGGGCGGCCTTATCGCTAAATAGCGATCTCTACCAGACAACCTTTGGATGGATAGAATTTAATGGTAGTTGACAAGGGTTTTTAGCGATGTTCTATATCTATTACTAAAACAATTATAAAATAATGCAAAACACATACTTACATATCAAAAATACTTATTATGCTAGACCTATTTCAAATACCTATACTTGTATATTAATGTAGTAATACTATAAATATATAAAAATACATAGTATAATATATCATAAACTAGTACATACATTTATAAACATAATAAATAAATAATAAACAAGCAGCAGTTTAGCGACAGCAGGACAAGTAATGTTCCTTAACTAATGTTTTAAAAATTCCAAGTGATTTGGCACTTCTAATAGCAACTGGTAATGCGTTCCACAATCGTACAGCATGTACTGTGAACGAATTATCATAATATGAGGAGGTATGAACAGGAGTGCTGAGTTGATAGGTGTCGGAAGAGCGTAAGGATCGTTGGTGAGAAAGGTGAAGGAATTGAAAACGTTCTCTAAAAAAGATAAAGTGGTGTAGACGGGTTAAAAAGGATATTGTATAAAAGATTTGGGTTAAAATAATATATATTATGTATTTATAAGAGTGGCAAACTTATTTAGGTGTAATCAAATCATGTTACGACTTGCGACTTACGATCTTTCAGAAAAAAATATAAGTACAGTCTTCTACATATAAGTGTCAAATTGATATGAACTTACTAGAATAAATTTATAGATTAGTCAAAATGATCTGAAAAAACTTAAAAGCAATTTGATATACATACGCAGTTTTAATCATCATATTGTTTTACAACAGACACAATAATTTGACAAAAATATTTTGAACACCTTCAAAATATTTCATGTCTTCAATCAAAGGCATGCTTTTATTTTCGAATTTGTCTAGATTCAAGACACTTCAGGAGGAAGACTTCTACTAATCTAAAATGACAGTAAAATTATACAATTGCATTGTAGATTTATTGTCAGTGCTACATATTCGATCATGTAGCAACAATAAAATTATGCTGTTATTGTTAGCACACAGATTCATAAGCTTAGCTTGATCAAAATCGTTCGAAGAACTTTACGTTTTAAATTTCAGCCAAACGGTTTAATGGCTGTCGAGTTTTCTTGGTTCAGAAATCCCCTTAGATAATCCCCTGCAAAGAGGATTTTTGAACTTTTTGTTCACAAATCCCTACAATCAAATTTAGGCTGCAGCAAGTTATAGGGAACAAACATCCATCCAATTACAAACAATCATTCCAAACAAACAAAGTTTCGCATCATATTGTTTGTGATTTTATAGAACAGAGTCCGCGAGAGGAACAAGGTAAGGTGGTTCTATCAAATAGTATTACACATAGTTACTAAGTAACAAAGACATTAAGATTTATATTCTCGAAGTTTTGTAATAAAAGCACACACAACTTATTTGAAATGTAAATAAGCTGTGTGTACAAACAAATGTAAGATGTTTTTCTGTTGTAGTTTAACTAATTATAAGACAGTAAAAAGCTAGATTATTCTTTTTTTTATTTTACTACACTTTTTAGTACCTACTACCGTACTTAACAAATTTTATTGACACAGTAATTTACATAGTTTTATGAAAATATCATTGTCTCCAAAAACCTTAGTAAACCGTACTAACTTCGTAATAAAGGAAACGGCTCGCGAGAACTGAACCTTGACAAGAAACTAACCGTCCTGGGAACCAAATTGTTATAGAAAGCATCTAGGTATTCTGCTCTGTTGATGTGACTCGCTTTTATTCCTAAAGATACCTGCGTAGAGTCCGCGCATTAGTGAATGAGCCATGATACGATAGGGAATTACTAAAACAGGAAACAGGTATTCATAGTCGCGTGAACTTTCACTCAATTTTGAAATTAATAACAAAATTTTCCTCGAATTTCAACATAACTCACTCGCCGATAGAAGTCCAGCGAATAATGTTTAATGTACCTACTCAATAATAATGTTTACCTGGCTTGGCTATCGTTTACGCTGCTGTAGGTAAAATGTTTATATTAGACAATCTCTTTGTCCTAGGAAGTTTCATAAGTTGATTGGTTCGATTGTACGGATAGCGTAGCCACAGAACCAGAACCGATTTAGTACTATAGCGTCGCTATTTTTGTTTCTTTTGTATGGAAATAAAATTAAGTTTTGGTGGTAGGTAGGTATCATACATACATATCATAGATACCGCGAAAACTTAAACGAGAAGCTAATTTATAGTTTTTGATTTTATTTTCATACAAAAGACATAAACGCGTTAGCGCTACGCCTAGTAGTACTTACTAAATCTGTTCTGTGGCTACGCTATAATGCACTTTAGTTGCTATTCTCAAATTGAAGCGGTAGAGTAATTTTACAATTTGGACTATTGGATATTAACAAAATAAAAGTTGCATCGATCGGTACCATACATACAATACGCATTTCATTTCGTAGTTTTTCAAGGGCCAACAGTAAACACACTGGAGAAAACCTCTGTTGAGAGAGAAAACCGTCTTCAGGGTGACTTTTATGTTGTTGACTTATAAATCAAAAGGGATTGATTCAATATTGTTGGTTGGTTGTTGATGTTTAAGATATTATCGGTGAAGCTATCGATAAATATCGTATTCCTTTATGGGAACTCATTTTTTATTAAGTACCTAATTATTTATTAAGCTATCATTACTACGCAGCGGTTTTTAATGCGGTTTTCATCAATAGATACAGTGACACATACAAGAGGAAGGTACTTACTTATAATAAATATAATAAAAAAAATAAAAAAAAAAACCTCAACAATGTTAAATGTAATCACAACAACTAACATTATTTGTACGAATACCTACCATCTAGCTACTCTAAATTAATCATTAGGATTATTATTTTTGCTTGAATTTAACTACAAATAAATATTCTATTCTAAAAAAAAAAACCCCCACACAGCATCATCTAGCCCCAGGTAAGCTGCTGTTAAACAGAGCTGTGTTATGGGTACTAGATGACTGATATTTCTTAATACAATACAATACAATATACATAGATGTATATTTTTTATTATATATAGAAAATACCCAGAACACCCGGAACAAATATTTGTAGATCGTACAAACATTTGACCCAAGGCGGGAATTGAACCCGCAATCTTCGCGTCGCAGCCACATCGGTCGTCAAACTTATACAAAATACAAAACAAGCTAAGGTCATTAAATTGTACTTTTAATTTATTTTTACTTTTTAGTTAGTTAACGTTATTCAATTTTATATTCTCAGCATTTCCTTTCACTTGATTGATTGATACCCTACTAGCGACCTAGTTTTGGTATGCATAAAAAACTTAGTTCGCCATTATGGAATTAGTGTGACGTCACGTTATTTTTCGAGTACACAAAATTTCCGCTCAATCGGTTGAAGATGGGTACCTTACTTAACTACCTACTGTAACGAAACAGACTATGCCTAGTTTCGTTCTATTCACAAACATAGTTTAGGAGGCCTTTGAACATTTATTATTGGGGCGTTTAAGATTTCCAAAACACATCAATAGTGCTTTCAAACAAACATTAAAATCTTATTTGTCATTATATTCAAAACTCATTACTAGACAGTTGTAGAGAACGAGTACAAGTTGGTAGATGTCAGAAAGATGGGACTGGACTTTTGGTAGACAGGCTGTCAGGGTGTGAAAAATAACAAATTGAAAATTATCGGCTAAAAAATCTCAAAATATTTGATTCAAACACATTATTATCAGCTGTAGACTAATTGTGATTTAAATACAAAAAGCGTGAATCGATTCAGTGCCCTTTGAGGAGTTTGTAAGCTAGAAAACCCGGATACGGAATTGTCGTAGTTTCAGTGAAATTCACGATATTGGATTATTTGATCTCAATACTATTTATTTGTACATTTAAAATAACCAGTAATTACTAAGGGCTATTTTTATAATGTTGTGAATATTTACCTAAAATGAAGGAATGGTTGGGTTTGATCTTGATGTTGAATTTATTATATTAAATTGTGTTGTTTTAGATCAATGCAGACAGTGAACTGAATTCTACTAATATTATATTCTTCTTTGGTTTTTGGACGTATTTAGTCCTAGTGGCGATACCCAGACTGTACAGCTGGTGAACGAGGTAAGTTCACTTGGTTTATCCTACGTCAGACTTGGGCAGAATAAGTCCCACCCAGCAATATCCAGACCTGTTCACGGATGGTGAGCTACCTTACTAAAGTCTCGACCGGTGTAACCATAATCCAGTCTATGTACAACTGGTGAGCTACGTTAAGTTCGCTTGGTATATCTTACGTCGGACTTTTGGGCAGTATAAGTCCCACCAGCAATACCCAGACCTGTTCACGGATGGTGAGCTACCTCTTCGAAGTCCTGACCGGAGTTACCACGACATTAACAATACAAATTATATATCTGAATTTGGTTCATTCTGCAAAGGTTAAGTAACGCCGATTTTATAGTATTTTCACTATCAGAAAATTAAGCTATTCTGGAAAGTTCTAAACTAAATTATTCTTCCAAAACTTTCTAAAAAGCCTATATAGATAGATAGATAGATAGGTAGGTAGGTAGGTAGGTAGGCAGGCAGGTAAGTAGGTAGGGTAGTTAGAACGGACCTCTCCAAGTGCCAAGTTGCATTTCTAGATGCAGGATTACTGGAGAGGCAATAAAGACTGACGGACCTTCGACTTGGACTTGCTAAAAGATAAAGCCCTCTTGTCCCTTGTAGACATACCTGACAGACTTGAAGTTGAAATTCGTAGAGTTTTACAGATATAGTTTCTGTTTCCCAGAATTATTGATGGGCATCCAAGTCACTAGGATGTCCACGATAATTTCCATGATAATATTTCATGATACGGAAGAGGGTGTCCAGTTTGGAGACGAGCCCATTGATCTGAGCGGGGCGGTACTCTGATCCTATAAGGATTATGTTATGATTCTTATAGCCGTTTCTATTTATAATCATCATCTTCATTCATCTTGATAATATAAAAGGTATGTTATCTCGACGTACGTTCGGTATTAGACTTTAGCTTGATATTTATACGAGGCAAGTAACACAGTAGACAATAAATAAATATAGGTAACACAGTAGACATTCCTGTATTTAGGTACAATATTAGACGAGGTAAGTAACGCAGTAGACAATTATAAAATAGGTATCGAAGTAGACAATTATAAAATAAGTATCGCAGTAGACAAGACTTGATCACTTTTAAAAAGAATTTAGGTTACTAATACGGAACACAAGTGAGGTCCTACCTTTTACTACTAGACGATCACGTGGCCATTTCAACGATATTTCTACAATATTTCTACAAATATTTTATTATATTACTTTAATACATTATTAGCTTTTACGGTGAGGTAGTTTTCCTCGCTTGAGGTAGGGTTCGGTACACTACCTATCTGCTGTAAAATTGAGTTTCAAGTTTCCACCAGAACAAACATACCTAGTTACATACCCGCTTAGTGCTCTTCTGTCTATATCACTTTGCTCGCTGGGTCAATATATAAAAAAAATATGCTAAAATAGGTAACTAGTTGCTACTTTTCTATTGACGCATATCAAAGCGTAAAAATATTACTGTACTCGTACAGGTACAGGTACAAGTCTATCTAGGTAAGTAAATAAAATTACTCGTTGGTAAAACTTTATAAGCTTTGCTAATAGTTAAGTACTTATTAATCTGTTGATTCCACAATATAATGTGTGTACGTAACGTACGTACAATGTACTAGTGTAGTACCGTACCACAGAGTAATATAGTACAGTATACAATGTGCTACGTATGATGTACATAGGTACGTATGTAGCAGCGCCAGCGACACAGAACAGTATTAGCAGTAGATACGTACTATAGCCCACCTGCATCCAAACCAGCAAAACCGGTTTCACTCTCTAGTCTCGGGCACTCACGCACGCTGGCAACGTTGCCTAATTTACCTATTCAAGCATTATGTTCCAATTCTCCATCTCTAACAATTAAAGATTTTTTTTTGGTAATATTAAATGTAATATCCCAAAACCCCTAGATTAAGTAAAGTTACATACCTACCTAGGCACCATTCATCAAAAAAAGTAATAATAAGTAGGTACTTAATTAATGATTAACATTATTATTCTATGGGAAGAAATAGAATCATTATTCTATAGGTAAAAATAAGCACGTGGAATAAAATTAGTTTAAAAATAGCAGTAATTAGTTATTTATTTTGATTACTAGGTATTATAGGTATTATATAAAAATTTGTCTACAATGACTTTTTGAGATTACGAAAAATTATATTTTGAGTTTTTACGATATTATGTGAATGTGATTTTAATTCTTGGTAATATACAGGGTCATTCATTATCAACCTGAGGTTCGACACCTATTTTTAGTACCTATTATAATTAGGAGAGGGATCTGAGAATTGGGGCTCTTAGCTGGGTCATTTCTAAAAGGGGTCTGTTTAGTTGTCCATCAGTCCCATATCGTATAGGTATTTCTGTAACCTAGAATGACAAGAAAAGACAAACATAGCAAGTTGCTAAAATGACAGTTTATTTTATGAATAAGTTCCCCTCGCACTATAACACAGCGTCAGTTAAGTGAGCACACACACACAGGGCTAAGTGTGCGTGTGCGCAGGAAGGTTAGGTACCTGGCCTGCCGTTGTTGTTGTTACAACGACCGAGCCGAGATGCCACGTTCAACAAGCTGAACTAAGGCAAGGTGAGTCAGAAATAATGTAGGAGCCACTTACCTGAGCAAATCACTAGAAGCAGCGTTGATGGTGAAAGCCATTTCCACTCCATGTTGACAAACGACTTTCTTTCTTTTCAACTTAACTTAGCGCCCATCACATTTTTTTTACATTCCAAACGGTTTATACACTTCACTTCACCACAAATAAACACTCATGTAATTTTGTCAACAGCTCACAGTATCATAACTTTAACTTTATTTAGAAACTATATCAAAGTCCTTCCCATAGTTAGGGAAACTTTGACGCGATTTTCCGGTACAACAGGGCAAGTTAGAGTTTACGTATCGACAGAAGAACGCTTAACCCAGCACTGAATTGAAAGTATTTCAAATCACGAACACGTTTGAAGAGCGTCGCTCGTGGCCGTCGTGCTATTCGTGCATAAGAATGAAAGAGACACATAAACCAAGCAAGACAGAAACTAACCTCTGATACGTATACATACGGTACGTAAGAATGGAATGGCTTGGTCCAGACCACAGAACAAATATTAGTAGGTATAGGTCTAGTAGTGTAGGTATAGTTCGCACAGCGGATCTAGGCTTCCGTGAAGTTAGCCGTTTGTGATGCGCAAATACAATTTAGTTTGAAAAAGCTCCATTGCGCATCGAAACGGCTAATTTCACTACGGCCGAGATCCGTCGTGAGACCTATACAAGTTTAAACAATACGGAAACTACGAGAGTTTTGGTGAGCTCGCTGAACTAGGTAATAATTAAAGAAAGTTTTAGATAAAGTTTTCAAAAGAAGTAAGGTAAAGGCACCTATTTCCGCGGTATTTTCACCAAAACTAGATAAGACATCAAAAATTAAGCATTTACGGTACCTGTAAGAAAGTTGGGCTGCATTTATCAGAAGCTCTATTGTTTTTACTCTTGAAATATACTAAAGGTTTGACTATTATGTGTTCATTTGTATTTAAAATTAAACTAAATATGAAAAAGGTCTGAGGCCCCTTGATCCGATTTAAAAATCCTTACTGCAATGTATCTGGCTCCGTTCTCCGAGTGTACAAAATTCAAAAGGAAATGGTAGGAAGAATGATGCAAAGTGTGCAAACAATCACTGTGGGTTAATTGAAAAGTTATAAAATTTAACAGCCTTATTTAACTTGGTAAGTTTAAAGTTATACCTGAAAATAAATTAAGAAAAAGCTAAAACAAAATGTCTACTAATAAAGCAATGACATTTCTGTTCATACAAAGGCTATTTCAAAGTTATATCTTTGTATAAACCTAGTATAACGTTGAACGCAGTGCTATTTTTACTGCGATTTAACAATAAAAATAATTACCAAGGCAAGTGTTATTTATTTATTATTATGGATCACCAACGAAAGATACACAGGCATACACATTTTTAAATTACAGAGGTACTTAGGTCAGGTGCTCTCTCAATTAGAGGTGACCACATCATGCTTGTTTACTTGTAGATACATTCATCATTAATGTTCCCACTTCTGGGACACTGGGTTACTCTCGAGCGATATTAATTGGGTCTTAATCCACCACGCGGACCCAATGCGTATTGGTGGATGGCACATGTCTTTCGAATTTTTGGTTATTGGACATGCCGGTTTTCTCACGATGTTTTCCTTCACTGTATCAGAGCACTGACACTGCGCAAAAAAAAACTAATTGGAAAATCCATTGGTGCACCACTGGGTTTGAACCCATGACCTTATGATTGAATCGGGGCGGGCTCACTACCACTAGACCACCCAACAGTGCTCTTGCAGATATATTACTTACGAAAAGATTAATTTTTAAATTTTGGGTCTGAAATATTTGTAGAAGTCTAACCGATGAAAAAATATGGAAACACAACGCAAGTGAAACCGCGCAGGTCAGCTATTATTAATTAAAATTATCTATCACAGAAAATCAAGAAATACAATAATGAAATTTGATATTACACTAGAGCTAAAACATAGTGTTGATCGTGTTGATGACACACGCCATGCCAAAAAGAAAAAAAAACTTACCACAGCGCTGGAACCTTAAAATGACAACGGGCAAACTAGACGGACTACCATAAAATAAAGAAGAAGAAGATTCTTTAAACCATACCGCCCAAGCGTTACGTTACGTTTGCATAGCGCCTTTGTCTTAGGTTTACAGATTAATAAAATAACCAAGTAGATCACCTTCGACATGCTATAATTAGTAAATGCGACGCAAAAGTGTACCTCGCAAATAGTTTTTAATATTCATTGACTATGTAAGTTGACAACTCCAAAGTACTAAATGCCTACTCATAAAACCAACCCTGAAAATTGAAAAATAAATTATACCTATGAAATCGCTATTCCGCGGCATGCATCGGAATAAGGAACCGGCTAAATTATGTGGCACTTAATGCTGCGGTATATTTAAAATGTATTTTAGCTTTATCTAAGCAGAAAACCTAAACTAAGTTAATAGTTTTCGATTAAATACATATTTTTGCAACAGTTATATCTAAAGACGTACGCACAATGCAAAAATAACGAAATAAATACTATTTAAAAAAAACATGGAATTCACGTGCACAGGGTTCAAAATGTATGAAGCTTGGGTTCAGGCCGGCTGCTGAAGCAATACTTTACCTTTACTTATTATAAAAAGTATACTCATAATCCTACTCTTTTGATGATATAACTATGCCAAAATATACATATTATCAATTGACTAAAAGATATTGCATTAAAATAAGTTAATTAAATCTGCTGTAAACGCTATTTTTCTAAATACCTCGGAGTATGGTGCCAATTCTTGCACCCCTCGGAATAAGGTGCCTTTACCTTACCTACCTATAACGATGCCGACTATAGACAAAATCGACGTAACCAACTTTATACCTATCATATCATACTTCTATTCTCTTATACATCGGCAAAAATAAAAGAGAGATGCAATATTTCGTAAACGTCGAACACGTTGACTTTCTAAGGGTATTTTGAAGAATCAAGTAGGTACCTACTTAGATACCCCATGTATGTTCCCCGATTTTTTTGTATTTTTCGAGTTATATTTTTTAATGTTTTTTTAAAAATGTTTGGACGGTATGTTTGAAACTGATAAAAAAAATGTTTAGGGAGTATTTTTTAATGTTTTTTCTAAAATACTTAATCTCAATGAGATGCATAAAATAATCAACCTCCTAGCATTAGTGCAAGTTACAAAAGTTTTGATGAATGAATTTGTGTTTGAGAGAGTCAAAGTTATCAACATTAAATTAAAAATCTAACACTTTATTTATTTATTTATTTATTTCAGAACACCAACATAATAAACACATATAAGTTTCAGGTACACATAACAAGAGAAACAAATTAAATGTTATTACAATTAAAGGTGAAGACTACATGCACAACAATTATAGCGAGTAACAGTTTGAATGCAATGCCAGTGCTCTCATACGGTGAAGGAAAACATCGTGAGGAAACCGGCATGTCCAAGAACTAAAAATTCGAAAGACATGTGCCATCCACCAATCCGCATTGGGTCCGCGTGGTGGATTAAGACCCAATCACTCTCGCCTGAGAGTAGGCCAGTGTCCCAGCAGTGGGAACATTAGAAGGCTGTCATGATGATGATGAACAGTTTGAAAAAATATTAAGTAAGTAATAGTAAAAATACAATGCAAAGATGATTATTAGATTGAATAATACAAATAAAATTAAGAATCAAAATTAAATTACTTAATTCAATAATTAAAACCTCATACATAAACTTACTAATAAAAATAATAAATAAAAATTATTTAATGATATTCTGATTTCAATGCTTTCCTAAAATTAAACAGTGAGTCAGCAAAAATATCAATTTGGTTGGACTTGGCAAAAGAATTATACTGTCTGAATAATCTGGGTAACGGAACGGAGCATTATAACCGAGATTCGATTTAAATCCCTTGCAGTTAAACAAATTAAGTAAATCTAGATGCTCCAGGTGTTTTAAAAGGAATATTTAAAGATATGTCGGCCAGTAGGTCAGGAGTGTCTAAAATCCCATTCACGAGCTTATAAAGAAAGATATTATCAAGAATGATTCTACGATCCTCAAGCTTAACTAGTCCAAAGTGATTTAATCTATCGTCATTATGATGGAAGGTTTCTTGCAAAGATGACAAGAATAAGTAAGATGCCAAAAAAAATCGTTTTTGAACGCTTTCAAGTCGTCTTTTGTAAATATCGTAAAAAGGGTTCCAGATAGCACTACAGTATTCTAACCCGCTGCGCACCAGTGAGTTGTACAGCAACGTTTTAATAGCGTGCTCGGAAAGCTTACGTAAAAGAACTTGGTGGATGACTTTATCGAAAGCTTTGCTAAAATCTGTGTAGATGGCACTTACTGACAAGCGCCGGTCGATAATGAGCGAAATTTGATTAGTTAATGATACTAAATTAGTAGTGGTTGACCTATTCTTCATAAAACCATGCTGATGATAAGACAACATATTTTAACACATTTATTCTATGGTTTGTATGTGTTTTTAAAAACTTTCAGGGACTCTAAGCTTTTAAAATACTTATTACAAAAAATATGCTACGTCATAATATTTATTTGCTGAAATCGGCCTTCAAAGGTACTTCATTCAGGTCAAGTGTGCGCACTTTTCACTTTGAAGCCTAACTATCAACTCAAGATATAGTATTTAGGAGAGTAAAAGTATTATTTTTAGGTAAAAAAATGATTTGCCAAATAAAATAACTCAAAGAAGTTGTTTCACACAGTATGGAGTCGGGCCCTGGTCTTTTGTAGGGGTCTAGATAATTAGATAATCATTAAATAAACCATTTATCCCTGTTTTTTTATTTTACTTTAGCTTCTTTCATCTAAAGTAAGTCTAAAGTAAGTTTATCTATAGAAAGGAGTGCAACACAATGCAAAACAACATGGCGGGTTTAACGAACAACTGGGTTATTCGGTACTGTCTAGTCAATATGCGTCACGATCATTGGCTAATAGCTGTCATGGCGGACCTCTAGTGTTCCCGTTTTGGGAAACTCAACACAATAAACATTTTTCCTTTAGAACTTTGTTTGTCTACTTAAAATAAAAATCTATTCATATTTTAAAAATAAAGGCGTTTTAAGACCAAAATCGGAATGCATACACGTGCGGAATGGGTAAGTAAACGCATGTAGGGTAAGTGTTCAAACATTATTTATTCAGACTAGATAATTTAAAATACAACATTAAAGATGCCAGTGACCCAAGCTTAAGTCATTTCCTTAGACAAGATTCGCTGATCCCGACTATCGCTGCATTTTTAATTAGTTTCTGTGCTTTTTTAAAAGTTGCTTCAGAAACGGATGCAATTTTGGGTTTCCTTCGTATATAATTACATTTGAAACACATTATGAAATAACGCTTAAACAAACCATCAAAATTTAAGATGATTTATAGTGAAACGCGTGTGTACACTTACCCGCGCACATTTGCCTGTGTTCCTTGCATTGTTATCGCACAGATGGTATGGTATTTATATAATGCAATTTTATTTCAGTTTTTGAATGATCCCCATATTTCATTACATTTAAGTGGATTGAAGCAACGAGTCTAAACAAATCCCACTTAAATGAGATGTTTTCGTCTCAAATTATTAAAAAAAAAGCTGTCTATTTAGATGGCGGTACAACTCAACTGGCGAGCCCAAGAGAATGTAAGCACTACGTTTGGCGAGCTATGGTGAATGTGTAGGGAATTCAACATTGGTTGCTCCTCCTGTCACTGTCTGACATACCTCTGGCTGGTGTCAAAGTCATAGTACGTACTACGTCGTACATTATCTTTGGTCGTACTGGAGTAGAAATCAAATACAAACGAAAAGAAAAAAAAATCGCTTGACACGAGACGAAACAAAAACGGAGTTACCAACTTTTTTCTTGTTTTGATAACCTTTCACAGTATGGCAGTGAGCAGCTTGCGCCATCTGTCAAAGCAATCGGAACTACTTTTTTATTTAAACTCGAATCGAAAACTCCTCAGAAAAAACCCAAATTGGCAGAAAATTTGGGTTTTTTCTCGAAGGTTTCATAAGACCTAAGACTATAAGAATCTGCAAAAAGTTCGCCTAATCATAATAGTGCTAATCGATGCTTTTCGATGCTTTTCGATTTCGCGCGGCTTATATTTCCCATCACTAAAATACACTCGTGACGTCAAATATATCTCGATCTAGTTCTGTGCTGGCTTTGTACTTATACTAAGGAAAAAAAGAAAATTGAGGAAAAATATTCCTTCTCAGCTGGCAACAATCAGTTTCAATGGCGTCTCTCAAAATGACGAATATTTTTTAAAGATTTTAAAGATTTAAAGATTTATGTTTTGATGAATGTTTATCGTAAGAATACAAGTTGATAGTTAGTATTTACCGGTAAAATGTGACCTTGTCAGCCTTCTTGTGTTTATTTGTGGTGTTACAGCCGCCTACCACACAATACACTATTTTTAATTATAATTGTGCTATATGTATGCACGAACACTTGACATTGACGACTGACGAGCCGATTGCCTTACGGCGACTATTCAGTCACCGTTTTAAGGATTACTATTTGCGTAGAGATTTCGTGTGTTTGTTCATTCAGTGATTTATTTTTATCTAACGACTAAGCGTGTTTCCCGGACATACGATTGAAGCCTTATAGTTGTGCTGCTGGAAAACGCACTTTTGGTTGTTGCTCACACACAATGAGTATATTATGGTAATAGTAATAACTATAAATAATTTTGACTAAGTACCTGGTGTACCTACTCTAGACTCTCATATTAATTTGGCGCTGACTGTATACTTAATAAACATTTTACGTAAGTATAAATAAGGTAAGTAGGTATGTTGCGCTATAAAACAGGGTGTTAAGCAATTTATACCTATGGCAACAATCCAAGAAAACTGTTGTCATGGCGCGCTAGATAAAAATCTAAAGTCAGGTAGGTAGGTACATACATAACTAAGTACCTACATAAATAACAACACGTGATCATTTGTCGATTCATTATTATTACAGAGGCAGTCACGCACGACGCGACGCCACGTCTGTGATGTCTGCGCCATTGGTAAGAACAATACAAGGCACTCTACAAGGAGTAAACTGCGAAGATATTGAAAAGTACATAGCATTCAAAGGAATTCCTTATGCAAAACCACCGGTCGGAAAATTAAGATTCAAGGTGAGTTCCAAACAAAACGTACCTTGTAGGTACCTACTTAACTTACCTGCTGACAGAGTTATCTAGTTTGAAACGAAACATGCAGACGAATTCCACGTCGCTCATCGGTAAGCATAACTCATAACAGAAATCTTATTATTTAAGTGCCTTATTATGTAGATTTCTGTGTAAATTCAGTTTTAAAATTCAGTTTTTTACTTAATGAGGGCGGTTTTCGTCTCAAGTTATGCGGTAGCTCAGCTGGCGAGCGGGGTGAGTGTGGGGGGTGTGGGGAATTCAACCTTGGTTGTTAGCTGTCTGTCACTGTCTGTCATACTTCTGGCTGGTGTCAAAGTCATAGTACATACATACCTACTACGTATAGGATTCTACAATAACTTTGGTCGTGCCAAGGTATTGGAATCGAAATCAAATACAAACGAAAAGAAAAAACAGAACAGAATACAGTTTTGAAATTTTCTTTCATTTCCTTTTTATGATATAAATCATACAGTGATATACAAATTCTAGTGGCAAGTTGATTATTCTTGTTGGCCACACCGGATTTGTGTTTGTATTTGTATTTATTTATTTAGGTACTCTAATTAACACGGCTAAACCAATTACATTAGTTAAAGATATGAAAATAATTTAGAACAGTTATAATGAACATTTACAGTAAAAATAATAACAATAAAAAGCCCAATAATAAGTTAATCCTAGAAATGTACAGTATACTATGTCACATAAAATTACATGTTTAAACATAAAATAAAAATATTAGGTACATAGATGATAAAATGACAAAAGATACATTAATGAATAACATAATAAACACAATTTGAGTAATAGACATTCAATCACACATCACGCTCACAGAAACTTAAACACTCGAACAGAATTTTAGACCATCAATCCACAAACAGGTCACAATCTGGATTAGCATCCAGGAGAGCATTGAGCGCGGTGAGGATACGCGGTATGGAAGATGAGGCATGAGTCGCCGTGCGAGAGAAAGGTACCTACGTCAAACAATTTGTACTTTCGGCCCCGACAATAATTATTCGGAACAAAAAATCGACACAGCGCATCGCTCAAGTCCGAGACGTCTATCCTACCATGGAAAATTTTGCAATGTCTGAAGTGCAGAATGCAGATGATGTAGTACCTGAGACAGGTTTTTTTAGATGAAGTAGGCTTGCCCAACACCTTTTTTTATTTTTCTCGATGAAGAAATCCTCATGGATACCTTTGCGATCAGGGGCTCGCAAAGGTTTGGTTATGCTGGACTCTTACCGGCTAGAATCCCACCGGTTCTTCCTTGTTGATAGGGTCACGGGAATTCGGTGAGTAATACTTCCGGAAACCCATCGGTGTCAGCTCAGTTACTCCTGCGTGAGCTCCTCTTAGTTTGTGGTAGAACCAGGCTCTACCTACACCTGCTCAGGAGCGCGTGGAAACACGCGCGCCGCCTCGGGCAACTTTTATTCGGCGATAGACTCCCCCGAGCCTACCACCGATGGCCTGGTCATGGAGGTCGTAGGAGGACATCGTCAAAGAGTCTCCGCCTCCTTCCACGTCTAGCTCTCCGACTGCGGATTGGTAGATCAGTGGTTATATCCCTCTCGCGCTCTGCAGTCTCCTTCCGCGACATGATAGTTTCGCAGTAGGATTCCACCTCGTTCCACAATGTCTCATTTTCCAGCATTGATTTTATGCAATGCTGGAAGAGGGAGGTCATCGCCAATGACAGCAACGAGAGCACAGCGCTCCTCAGCCCAGGCTTCACACGCTTGCAGCGTGTGTATCGCCGTGTCTTCTTCTCACCTGCAGTGATGGCACGCGGTTGTCAGTTCCCTTCGAGCTATTCGGTACAGATACTTACCGAAACAACCATGTCCCGTCAGTACCTGCACCAGCCGAAAGGAAAGCGACCCATGCGCCCTGTCCAACCATTCACTCAGAACTGGTCGGCCAGCCTCTATTGACCAGCGGCCGCTACTAGGCACCTCCAGACGCTTCCCCCACTCTTCTACCAGTGCCTCGCGTAGGTAGCGCTTCCAAGCGAGCTCTTCAGTCGCTGGCGTCGGGTACTTTCCCCTGAGCCGAAGCTCTTTCCGTTGCTCATAGGATGCCAAAAGGCCTCTAGGTCCCATGGGGGAGAACCCGCCAGTACGCTCGCCACCTCGTTAGAAACAGTGCGATACCCGCGTATGACACCGATGGCCGATGGCCGATGGAAAGGGCCATGGACCTCACCACCCCCAGATACAAGTGGCGGTTAGCTGCCTTGGGTCCCCCGAGATGAGGCAATAAGCGCTTTAGCGCATTTGCCGCTTCCATCAGTCACGGGACCATGCGAGTGAAGTGCGAAAGTTCCACCTACTATCGAGGTAGAGCCCAAGATATTTCATCTTGGAGTCGACCTCGATATTGACCGTCCCTATTGTGATTTGGGAATCTCTTGGGGGCGCCCACCGAGGGCCATGAAAACACATGGCCTCCGACTTATTGAGCGCCACCCGGAGTCCCAACAGCCCTATTCTATCCAAGACTTGTACTAACGAAACAGTAGCAAGACGGACAGCCACCTCAAATGTCTCGCCCCGAGCAGTCACTAGCGTATCGTCAGCATAGCAAACAACGCCAGCGCCCGGGTTAAGAGATCCTTGCAATACCCAGTCGTAACCGATGTTCCGCACGACATCTCTCTTCTTAGCAACCTACCATTTCGACTAGGGCACGAAACGACCATGTCAGAAAGGTAGGCAGCCACGATCCGACTAAGATAGGGGGTCACTTCGTGATACTTTAGCGCCTCCCTAACGCAAGCCCACGGCAGTGTGTTGAATACGTTGGCTATATCCAGGGATACCGCCAACATCACACCGCCGCTTGCTACTACTTCTTCCGAGGAGGCCTTTATGAATTTGATGGCATCAATTGTCGATCTGCCCGCCCGGAATCCAAACTGGTGCTCAGACAGATCTGGTCCCTCCCATCTGAGATGTCAAATAAGGCGAAAAGCAATTATTCTCTCGAATAATTTGTCTGCCTCATCCAACATCACCAGAGGCCTGTAACGGAGAGTCTGCTTGGCGCCCAGCTTTTCTTAGCAGGATGAGCCTGCCCGTCTTCCACTTAGTTGGGAACCGACCCGACTCTAGACAAGCATCAAGCAGTCTCCGAAATCGATCCCCGAGCTCCCGCAGTGCTAGCACCCAAGCTCAGCCATGTATTCCGTCCGGCCCCGGAGCTTTGTTTTTGGCCCGGAGTTTTCGAATGGCCAAGTCCAGCTCCACCTCCATAACTGGTGGCACTTTGTAATCAACTCTCCTAGTCTGACTGCCTACCAAAATAATTTCCGGTGGCTGATACTCCGACCCATTAGGAAACAGGCCAGAGACAATAGGTGTGGCCCGGGACATCCTAGCGTCACAGATTTGCGACATTGCATTCTGAAACAACTCTACCTCCTCCTCTACATCCACCGGTCCATATGGTGGCCAAGCCTGTGGTGGTCTGCCAAGCCTGCACAATCGATGCCTCGATCAGCAGTTGGCTGTCCAGGCTCTGCAGAGCCCATTTGGGTGATGTCGAAGCATGCCGTCTCTGACGTCTGTCTCCGGTGTCACATATTAAATGCAAAAATTATACTGTCGTAAGGATTCTATCTCAAAACAATCATTGTACCTACCATGATCGACCGCTTATCTAACTCGGCTGTTGTGTTGATGACAAACGCGTTGAAATTATAAATCACTAGCGTCCAATAACCTATCCTTGTCTAGCAGACGAATGCAAAGCTTTATTTATTATTTGAAGGATGTGGGTAGGTCGTTGATAATTATTTGACGAACGAACAAAGACAACGAATAATTCTCATTGTCAGGCTTGACATATTTTGTGCTGTTTACTTTGTGTGTTCTTCGTAAGCTTTTAACTTTTGATAAAATGCATCAATTAAATAATTTGATAAAAACAAGAATTGTTTGCGATCAAAATAAAAGCAATGATAAATAAATTGCTCGACAGCTTGTTATAACTTGATGATGTTGTGTGGATTGTCCAGCATTATTTATTTATTAAAAAATAAAAAATCATACTTAGTAAGCAATTATAGTGTACCTACCTACCTACCTGGAAGTAAATGTAGAAAGCCTTGAAGGGAACTCCTATATGAATAATTAAAAACTCCACATTTTTCATGTTGTAGGCACCAGAGCCACCAGAAGCGTGGCCGGGCGTTCGAGATGCGTCCCAGCACGGACCTGTTTGTCCACAGTACAACGAGCGCATGGACCGCATGGAACTCGGCAACGAAGACTGCCTCTATCTGAATGTCTACACCAAAACGATCACACCACTAATAGCTGAATCTCTCCCTGTCATGGTATGGATCCACGGCGGTGGCTTCTACACCGGTTCTGGGAATTCGGACTTTTACGGACCCGACTTTATCATAGCTCACAATGTAATTCTCGTCACTTTTAACTATAGATTAGAGGTGTTAGGATTCCTTTGCCTGGATAATGAAGAAGTACCAGGAAATGCCGGGCTTAGAGACCAAGTGATGGCGCTCAAATGGGTTAAAAATAACATCAGAGCATTCGGCGGAGACTCTGACAATATCACAATTTTCGGATGTAGCGCGGGTGCAGCCTCGACTTCCCATCATCTGGTATCGAAAATGAGCAGAGGCTTATTCCACAAAGCCATAAGTCAAAGCGGTGTGTGTCTCAATGAATGGGCTTACAGTACCTACGGACTAGCTAGAGCGTTCCAACTGGGGAAATCTTTGGGCAAAGAAACTGACAACCCAAAAGAACTTCTGTTATTCCTAAGAGAAGTTCCAACAACATCTTTAGTCAACATTAAATTATCACCATTAGACAGTACACACAAAGATATAACAGACAGCATTATATTCGGGCCAGTTATTGAAAACTCTTCATTAAACATTGAGAAATTCATAAGTGAAGCCCCGCCTGACTCCGTGATAAAAGGCCATCTAGCCAATGTACCTGTTATTTTGGGTTATACTTCGGGAGAGGGAATTGAAATAGCCCGCAAACTTCAGTATATTATTAATTTTGTATCGACAACGGGAAGCGTTGTGCCGAGAGAACTAAAGCAACAATCGCCTCCGGATCGAATAAATGAAATGGATATAAAAATAAGGGAACATTATTTTGGATGCAAAGTTATTACTTTGGACACGATACAAGAATATGTAAATTTAGAAACGGATAAATTGTTTGCCTTTAACATCGTCAGATTCGGTCGGTATTTCAATGATCGTACTTCAATGCCGGTTTACTTGTATAAATTCATCGCTGAAACTGAAAGGAACTTCACTAAAAAACAGTACAAAATGGAAAATGTAGACGGCGTGTGCCATGCTGATGAGTTGCCCTATCAGTTCAATGTAACAAACTTGAAAATAGTTTCGACAAATCAATCAAGAAGAATTATCGAGAATTTTACGCAACTTTGGACTAATTTCGCTAAGTCGGGGTAAGTTAAACTAAGACATCGATTAACAGGAACTAGAGTCATTCTAGGTAAAAGGACGCATTGGGTAAAATTTCGCACTGCCATTTTCTCGGGATGGCGGGGAAGGAGCTGGAAAGCTTCTTCCACAAAACTTAGTGACTGGGAGTTCACCCCAATATGTCTGCCCCTGATAGTTAAAAGGGCGCATCTAACACTTTTTCCGAAATTGAGTTATAAATATTACCGGAATCAGGAAAAAAGGCGCATCTGCCCATATTTTGATTATTTTCTGTACTTTCCTTCGGTGCGATTTTAGCACACCGAAATAAGCAGGTTCTGCACAATTTTTACACCTTTTTAAAATATTTTTGCCTTTACGCCTTGCATACTTAATTAATTTAAAAGAAGCATATATGACCCTATTTCTAAGAGGAAATTAATAAGGCGCCAGTAACCATTTGCGCCTAATGCACTAATTGAAAACTGCTTTTCACAGTAAGAAAAAAGTTAACATCCCTTTTGCGCCCTTCTATTTTTATCAACATAGTTTTGATTACTTAAGATAAAAGGCGGATATAACCAAATGCGCCTATTTTACTAGATATTTAGGGCGCATCTGTCTATTTACGTCTATTCAATCAAGGACTTAGTATTTCTTTCCAATTTTTATACTAAGATGAAACATTTTGTGTTATTTTTAATTATATAACTTAATAATATTCATATTTTTAATAATCGAATACAATAGTACATTATGGTACTAGTGTGTAACATTGGTGATTACCGCTGAGGCGCCATTGAGACCCGAGCCGTAGGCGAGGGTCCTAAGATAACCGAGGACGGTAGTCATCACTACAGACGTGTATTATACGACGTTTTTCAACACACTTGTGAATAAATAACAAAAAAAACTCATAATAAAATAACAAAAAAAAAACTATAACTCACTAGTGAGTTATAGCAATGAAAAAGTCATAGTATAACAAAAAAATAATCTATAACTCACTAGTGAGTTATAGCAATGAAAAAGTCATAGTTTGATTATGGGTGTCATTCTATGCCTAATTGCGATGACCATAGAGCCACTATATGCAAGTGTGTTGAAAAGACTATTATCGTGGCCATTATTTGTAATTTTTTTAATGTAATTATTTTAATTTACCCAAAGACAGCAAACGATTTTCCGTTTGATTAACTTAAACATTTTTTTCTCCGTTTTTACTTTTTGTTAGATACATGCGCGTTCTTAACTATCGGGGGCAGATGTGTCAGTCAACGTTAGTTGAGCGGTACATGATGTGATTTGTGAGTTATAGATAAAACAAAATAACCAAAATATCAAAAACTATCTATCTAAACTATCGTCAAACCTTTTTTCACTTTAGGAGGTCGGTTTTATTTTATTTTTACCTTTATTGCTAGCGAAGTAAAATATAATACGTACAAGGTACAGTACAGGCAACAGCATCTGATGTTGGTATGTATGTAATAATAATAATAATAATTGAGGCCTTTATTCAGATACATATTAACAGTTTTTTTAATTTGATTAATTTTACACTTCGCCAACCGTAACTGTTTGTCCAAATTTGACAACGTCCTCTTCCAACATCTTCCAATCCTCTCTGTTTCTAGCTGTTCTTGACCATGTTTGTCCCGCTATCGCTTTTATTTAGTCTTCCCGTCTTTTAAATTGTCTTCCACGTTTCCTTTTTCTGTTTCGGGGATACCAGTTTGCTATTCTTTTACTCCATTTCTCTACTCCGCGTTGGGTATGTACAAATAAGAAAACACAAATGGAGATGGACAGGCATCTCCATTTGTGTTTTCATATTAGTGTATGTAACATTTTCTACTTTAGTTTTTTCCTTTTTTTTTTTTACTTTAGCTCCTTTCCATTGATCGTTTTGGTATGTATGTATAGGTAATAAATTTGCTATTTATTACAAAAAAATATGTTTCTAATATCGTAGCAGTTTAGTGTTAGATACCAAAGAAAGAAGAAAGGAATGATTCTATCGAATTTTTTTTCTGGACAGTTTCCTTGCAATCCTTATCTTTTTCCTTTTTTTTACGTGCCTTTGCACTGATAGTATTTTAGCATATTTAGCCTCGATCAGCTCGCGTTTTACGCGTTATCATTGCCAGTTATTGCCGTAACTCGCATTTACAATTAAATTATATCATTTCAATTAATGTACCTACCTAGGTACCTACCTAGATATAAAGCTATCAACCATTCTGATGACAAGCTGGCAGAATGGCAGTTCATTTCTTAAATTTCCCTGTAAATATAAGTAGGTAAGTCCTACCTACCTAGCAAACATGTTGTAGCAATTTCATAGCTTTTTTTGAATAATTAAACCTAATCTAAGATTATGAAAAACACTCAGTGCCCTTTATTAAACACGCTCTAGCATCTCAATGTTTATAAGAAACTTGCGACGAATTTGTCCTACCTACCTCACCTATCTTCCAACAACAACGTTCTAGTAAGGACCACATTATACCTACCTATAATTACAAAAATTCTGTTTCACAGAAACCCAACGCCAAACAACGATGTAGAAGAATGGAAGCCATTTACATCCTCTGACAGGCACTGCTATATTATCGGAAAAAACGTTAAATGCGTTAAAAATGTCGATGAAGCGAATATGACATTTTGGGAAAATATCTATGGAGAATTTTTTTAGGTAGAAGTCCCTAGCTAATATTTGTGCTTAGCTAAATTTTGTGCTTAAACATAAGTAGGGGTTTTTATAGTTAGTACGTCATGTTTATACCTTGAAATCCTCCTCTGTAATGAACTACAGGAACAAGGTGTGAGGTTTAATAAAATTATGTTCAAGACCTACCTACCTGCATACCTACAGCTACACCTCCAATGTAATTTTAGATCTCGCATTTTAGGCATACCCTACCTCTACTACCTACCACTACCTAATAAATAAAATGTACCTACTTACCAACTGTAAAACTACCCAACTATTGGTCCTTCGTGTTTGAGCTACATAATACGTAGTAATGTTATACGCGCATTTGGTCCGTTATGCGTACCTATGGTATAATAGGTATATTTAGTATACTTAGGCCTTAGAATATTCTAAGGTTTAAGCATTATTTCATTGCAATTTTTTTTTTTTAACTATTAGTCTAATTGCTGTATGGCATTTTGACAACTAGGTATAAATCAGATTATAAATCACACTCTAGACGCGTATTGTGATACGTAAGACTATAGTCCTATAATAAGTCCTGTCCATCCAAAGATTGTCTGGAAGAGATCGCTTTTAGTGATAAGACCGCCCATTGTTACTCTGTAAACATATAAATGTAATTTGTTTTTACTTATTATATGGTGTACAATAAAGATATAATCTATCTATCTATCTAGGTATAGTTGTGAGCCTTAATAAATTGCTTAAAAGTTAGTCTTTCAGATAAACGCAAAATATTGAGATCAAATAAGGTTTTATTGACGAAAATTTTGCGTCCTATTCTGTCTAGATACATTTTCACAATGAATTTCAGATCGAATATTGTTATCGGGAAACCATAATTACACATTTCTGCTGCATGTTCGATGAAAGCAGCTTCTTCGGCTTCTGTAAGAAGCACTGTCGACCTGGATTCCTAACTTCGTTCCGCCGAATCTCGCTCTTCTTCGCTACTTTTAATTTCAAAACTATCGAGCTCCTCGGAATTTTATATTTTACAGCAGCAGCACGTTGAGTTAGTATTTTATTGTCTATATCCTCCGACAGGCAAAGTTCCATTTGGCGATCACTGTAGGCAAGGAAGTCTATCGACCTCCTTGACTGTAGGACTTGTATTGACGCCCTCCAACCTTTCTTCTCATCAGTTTGTCTCGTGACATGATTTTCTGGAACAATTCAAGGTAGGGTAAAAGCACTAGTTACTGGCACCTTAAGCACCTTGATCATTTCAAATTGCTATAGTTTCTGTACGCGTCATCGTAAAAGCACCAGTTATTGGCACCCTAAGCACCTTGGTCAATTTAAATTGCTATAGTTTCTGTACGCATCATACAAATGATGTTTTTATGGTGCTAATGGAGACGGAAAAAGTTCTAATATCATTTTAAAAACAATAAAAATAATTAACATTGTTTATAAAGTTTTTATATTCATTTAAATAAAAATTGTGTTACTGGCACCCCAGAATTAGTTACTGGCATGTTTGGTTTCAGTTATTGGCCGTAGCATTTTTTACGAAACACAGCAGATTATAGTAATTTTTTTAAGAAATACAAGGAACATAATTATCGAGTTCTTAGCTCTGGTATAAACGAACTTCTCGAAGCCCTTGTATAAATAATTAAAGTATAAAGTTCACCAAACAAAATGAATTAGTATCGGTTTCGGCACAAGTTTATTTCAGGCAATCGGATCTTGAACTGATCTCTGCATGCGGTGGTTACTCAACTGGCCATCTATGCTGTGCTCTTCAGCAAAAGTCAGATTGAGTTAAAATTTTGCATTGAACCGATTGACCAAAAACTAACTAAGTCGTTTTTTTTTAAATTTTGCGGAGTAAGGTTCCACTTTTTGCATTACTTGGAAGAGGATTTTCGCCAAATTTGACAGAATTTAAATTGTATTCGTAGGTGACTGGCGGTGATGTGCATGTATGGCCAGTAACTTAAAACTTAGTTTTTTCGTTTCTGTTATTGACTATACCATAATTTAATGTTTTAAAGTAATAAACTACTAAAATACATTTAAAATAAGACAAAATAACTTAAATAGTAACGAAATAACGATACTACAATGATACGAAGTATGAGACAAGTTTCAATCGAATTGTAGTCAAACACATTCCTTACCGTTTTCACAACAAAACCCCACCATAGTAGCCGGATTGCCCATTGTCAATCAATTATGATTTTTTTATACGAAATTATTCGAAAGGTGGTACAAATCAGCACAAATATTAAAGCTAAATATGTAAACTATTCTCTAGAATGAAGGGAGATATCGTACTTAGCATCAGTAGTTTTTAGGAAGTGTTTGAGTATGAAGTAGCCAATAACTACTGCCAGCCAATAACTCATTCATTTACCCCTAGGTAATTTTTAAAAATGGTCTAAAAAAACCGTTTGCCCATTATTGAAACCATATGAAATTGAAAAAAATCTTACACAAATATTTAAATCGGTAAAACTACACTACAAAATCTATGGTACCTAAATACGTGCTGGTAATAGGTATTAGGTATTACCTTTCTTATCAATCCCGTCACTTTAACCAGGAGTTCAAAATAAAAGTAACGTAATCATCAAAAGGACCATCTCATGGAACTACCTGGATGGAGATGGATGGAACAATGGAGCTACCGTACCACCTATGAATTCCTTGCTCGGGACAAGTAGGTACTTGACAAACCGGTTCTTTTTGCAGCAAGTCGAATGTTTTTTTTTAATAGTAGAGTTCTCTGTGATAGAGCTCCTCCGGGGAAGGACTACCACCATACCTAGAAATATGCGATTTGGTTCAAGGTGGGTGGGTGATGGATTAGAGTTGGGACCCAGGACTGTAGGCACATAACAGATTAGTACTACGTACAGAATGGCCACTCCCTACTGGTGGACAGAACGGTTTTATTTACCCCACCCCGGTCGCGAGTTTTCCGTTTATTCCATCCAGTCCTACTAGTAGTTCGATAGTCGAACTGTTTGGATGTTTTTTTCCCAAATTTTTATACTGACGGATCGAACTATTTGGAAACATGGATTTTATTCCAAATAGAATTACTAACTCCGAAGTACAGTCTTGATTGAAACAAATACTAAATTTCTGGCGCTTCGGCGGCTGCTGCCGCGGCACGCTCGCTACGCTCGCTCGCCTCGCGCGTAGTTTTTCACTAACCTTACCTAAACAGCTGATTTCGATCTAATGAATAAGTGACATCCGCTTAGATCGAAATGAGTAGGTTAGGTTATGTTAAGCGCCAGAAATTTAGTATTTGTTTCAATCAAGACTGTACTTCGGAGTTAGTAGTTCTATTTGGAATAAAATCCATGTTTCCAAATGGTTCGATCCGTCAGTATAACAATTTGGAAAAAAAACATCCAAACAGTTCGACTATAGAACTACTGGTAGGACTGGATGGAATAAAGTGAGTTATCCGGCACCACACGGAATCTTTCGCCGGCACAGAAAGTACCTATTACAGTAGAGAAAATGCTGATACCAAAAACATAATTTTAATAGAACAACCTATAAGTTCGGTGAAATATAACATCTTTATGTTCAAGTAAAGCAAGGATAAGCGGAAATAAAATGTTCTTCGGAATTGTTACATAATTATTTATATTGAAACAATGTTTGCACATGTCATATTCTTACAAAACTATAAAATATAGTAGGTAAAATACTGCTATATACCTGTCCAGACCGTTTTGACACGTTTTAAAATAGACTAAGCTAGCATTGACATAAAAATAAAATTAAGGATACACAAATTTCAAAAACGATCTAGAGGTGTTAAACTTTAGCAGTAGGTACTTATACTTAATAAAGCGAAGACTCGCGACACAGATATTTATTTTATTTAAATTGTATAATACTATACAGTTTATATTTTCGAAAGTATTTTAAATCGATAGCCCATATAAAGCTCTTGGATCATTTAGGGAAATCGAGGAAAATTATCGCTTGTTTGCTCGTGGCTTTACAGTATTGGGACAGTTAATTTTTCCTTTTAAATCACTCTATTTATTGTGGAAAGCCGCATCATAATCCATTGCGTAGTTTAAAAGATCTAAGCGTAAATGCATACACAGGTAGGTACAGATGGTAGGGAGAGACTACATTTTATACTATGTAAAGATGTAGAACCTGCTTAGGTTCTGTACTACGACTTAAGCGTACACTTCGGAGCCCTGTTTTCGGTAGGAAGCAAACTAGTGGTATGGCGCTAGGTTGTGGAATCAAACACTATATACGATTTGAAATGAAAGTATAATTCTGTTTACTCGTGTCGACTCGATTGTTACAAATTAAAGGCCGCAATGTCATTCGCGGCCGTGAGTTTTCGTCAGCGCGTTCTACCACGGTGACATTTTTCACAGCGCCATCTATCGACAATCTTTTAACTAATTCTCGCTAAACATACCGCCCACCAAGGACAAAGTGGCATTTGGCCTTAAGTATTGAAAATACCGCCCACCATGAGCGCTTGTGAATATGAAGTAAGTTAAACAGCATGTAAAATAACAACTAAAGATAAAATTATAAGTAGGTACCTAAGCTATATGGCACTGTAAATTATATTATTGTATACAAATTAAACTTAATCTAATTTAGCCTATATACTTAGCTACTAGCTAGGCCGTTATTGGCAAAATACAAAGTTTTGAGGTGGGTCTTTTCATGACGCTTGATTTGGTACGAAGAGACACAACTCGTGTGATATTGTCTGGACCAGGATGTTTGTTAATCACTCGGCCAAGCAACCAACGAGAAGGAGGTAACCCGTCCTCCTTTACTAAAACCAAATCACCTACGTTCGGCTCTGGATTCTGAAAAGACCATTTGTATCTATGCATTAGAGAAGCTAAATACTCTTGGGACCAACGTCGCCAAAAGTCCTGAGTCATTTTTTGTGTAAGCTGCCAACGACGCAGACTGCCCATGTTGGAACTCTCGAAGGAATAATCCGGAACAGTAAGCAGCGGCTCCCCCACAAGAAAATGGCCAGGAGTGAGAGCTTCATATCCCTCAGATTCTGTGTCAGCTCTAGACAGTGGTCTTGAGTTAAGGCAAGCCTCTATTTGCCCTAACACTGTGGCCAACTCTTCGTACGTTAGAGTTGAGTCCCCGATAACGCGCTTTAAGTGGAATTTGACCGACTTTACTCCTGCCTCCCACAATCCGCCGAAGTTTGGTGAAAGCGGGGGAATGAAATGCCATCTCGTTCCGTTGCTAGCTAGACTCGCTGCAATCTCACTCTGCATGATAGTGTGTTCCGCAGAAAACATTTTCGGCAGCTGTCTGGATGCCCCCACAAATCCAGTTCCATTATCGCTCCAGACATCCGAGCAATGACCTCTACGTGAAACAAATCGCTTGAAAGCTGCTAAAAAGCCTTCCGTTGTCAAATCACTCACTACCTCAATATGTACTGCCTTTGTGGACATACAGACAAATAGACATATGTAGCCCTTATAAGCATGCTGCCCACGGCCTTTGGATGTTCTTATGTTTATGGGCCCAGCATAGTCCACTCCGCTACATTTGAAAGGTCTGGTTGGCGTTACTCTGGCAGCAGGTAGCTGTCCCATTAGCTGCGTTGATGCTGCTGCTGCATACCGAGTGCATTTGACACACTTCCTGACATGGGCCTTTACGAGTTCCTTGGCTCCAAACACCCAGAATTTAGACCGCAAGTACGTTAACATCAGTTGCGGTCCCCCATGAAGTGTTTTCGAGTGAGCGTCAGCTACAAGTAAGTTTGTTAATTCCGACTTCTTCGGAATCAGTATAGGGTGTTTTCTATCATCGCTTAAGGCCGACATTTCTAGTCGCCCTCCTACCCTTAAAATTTGCTTTTCGTCGATGAATACATTTAATGATTTTAATGGAGCTTTGAGTTTTACTGTCTCACCACTTTCACTGCTAGATATAGATGCTATTTGCTCTTTGAATTCTTCTTGTTGACATTTTCTAACGCACACTTCCATTGCTTCTCTCAGTTCCTGTGTAGTCAGAAAATGTGTATCTCCGCTTTCTTTTCGCTTTTTCCACGTTATGAAACGCCTACAATACGCTATCACTCTGACCAACTTATTCAAATTAGAATACCTTTCCCAAAAGTTGTCCGTGCTTGCTACTACATGAACCTTTATCTCTTCTATGTTAGTTTCTTCATTCTTTTTCCTGTCATAGTTCACATCTCTTTGATGCAGCAGTTCTGGACCGTTAACCCACATCATATTCTGAACAAGTTCAGAAGGCTTCAGACCTCGTGATGCGCAATCTGCTGGGTTCTGTTTCGATGGAACGTGTGACCACTGCTGCGACTCAAGTGTTGTCAAGATCTCAGAAACTCGGTTAGCTACGAACGTTTGCCAGCGATTCGGATGGCTGTTTAGCCAGGCTAACACCACGGTGGAGTCCGTCCAAGCATGGATGTGATCTTTGTCAACCTTTAACACTTCAGCTACCTCAACTAATAATCTTGTCACGAGAACAGCTCCGCACAGCTCCAATCTTGGGATCGACACTTGCTTGACAGGCGCGACCTTGGTTTTGGCTGTGACAAGATTAACATGTATCTTACCGTTTTCGTCGATGACTCGAACATACACAACGGCCGCATACGCTAGCTTTGATGCATCGGAAAAGCCATGAAGTTCAACGAACGTGTTTGTTCGAGAAACTTGTATCCAGCGGGGTATCTGCACCGACGATAAGTCAGGTAACTCGTTACGGTAAGTTAGCCATTCTTCTAAAATTTTGCTTGGGACTTGCTCATCCCATTTTATGCCTGATATCCAAAGCTTCTGAATGATCATCTTCGCCAATATTACAGTGGGTGCCACCCACCCTAACGGATCGAACAAGCGCGATATGTCCGATATGACTATTCTTTTTGTTACAGGTTGCTGCAGCTTCGGAAGTGTCACCGTGTATTGAAAGGCGTCGTGTCTTCGGTTCCAGGTTAGTCCCAACAATTTCATTGCTTCATCTGTTTTCAGCTTCAACCCATCTTCCTGCTCAACGTCCTCTCCTGTTTCCTTGATCCTTTCCAGAAGATCTTCATTATTGCTGGACCACTTTTGTAGCTTAAATCCACCTTTTTGTAGTAGCTTGTTCATTTCCGTGTAAAGTTGCATAGCAGTGTCTATGTCTTCGCTGCCTGTAAGTAGATCATCCATGTAGTAATCCTGCTTTACTTTTTCAGCTGCTGCAGGGTAACTAGACCCTTCATCGAGTGCCACCTGTTGTAGTACTTTTACTGCTAAATATGGAGCTGATGCTGTGCCGAACGTAACTCTCAGTAACCGAAATTCGTCTGGTTGTGTTGTTGGTTGTGCGACGGGGTGTGCCACGAGTGCAGAAGAAGAGCTCACTGCTTTACCCTTTCTCCACAGGATTCTTTGGTAGTCTACGTCTTCAGCGGCAACTTTAACTTGGCGATACATCTTAACTATGTCAGAACACAGGCAGATACGGTGCGTTCTCCACCTCATCAAAAGGTTTCTCAACTCTGGTTGCAAAGTAGGTCCTACCATCATCGTGTCATTTAATGAAATTCCATCTTCTCCTTTGCAGGACGCATCAAAGACAATTCGGACCTTCGTGGTATCCTTATCGTTTCTGACAACTGCGAAATGAGGTAAGTACGTTCCTGTAGCATTGTTCATCTCTTCTTTAGGTATTTTCTCCATATGCCCTAACTGTAAGTATTCTTCCAACACTTCTTCATACTTAGCTTCCAGCTCCCTTGTTTTATCTAGCTTTGCTTCTAAATATTTCAATCTTTTTTCTGCTATTTTCTTAGAGTTTTCTACTTTCAGGTCAGCATGTTCCTGTTTAAATGGCAGCCTCACAACATATCTTCCATCATCGTCTCGCTTGGTAGTTTCTGCAAAGAACTGTTCGCAGCGCATTTCTTCATCAGTAAGTATTGGCTTTGTGTTTGCTTTGGTATCTGCTTCCAGTTCCCAGAACTTCTTCAGTTGATTATCTTCTTCAAAACACATTTGGTGCATGGATATCAAATTTTTTGTTTGCTTGCTAGAATCTGATCCAACCACGCCCGATAAAATCCATCCAAATGATGTGTTCTGTGCTAGTAAGGATCCGTGCTTTTGAATCCCTTCCCGCATTACTTCACCGACTACTTCAGCACCCAACAGAAGATCTATCTTGTTCGGTGTATTGTATCGTGGATCCGCCAATGGTAAAGTACATACCCAGTCTGTAGCAATCATCCTTTTGCTGGGGAGTAAAGAAGTGATTGACTTTAAGACGTAAACATCCAGTGAAAGCTTTACATCTTCAAAGCCGTCGCGCATCGATGAAATGTTCAGTTTGACCATGGCCTTGGTGGAAACGTCTTGACTCCCTCCTACTCCTGAGATAACTCCCCTTACCGGAGTCTTTGTTAGACCCAAGTGCTGAGCCGTTGCTTCGGTGATAAAGGACGCCTGCGATCCTTGGTCGAGCAACGCTCTTACGATACGAGTATCTCCGTTCTCTGTTTGAGCTTTGACGAGCGCAGTAGCCAGTAGTACCTGGCCACGAGGAGACATTCCTCCTGATGCTAAACACACTACTGGTGCCCCTTCCCCTGAACCATTCTCCTTTGATGAACCGCTACTTGCTGCTGTAGCTGGTTTTGATTCGGCCTCTTTGTCTATATGCAAAAACCTATGATGCCGCCTTCGACAAACGCGACATGAAACACGACACCTGCATTGATTGGCCGAGTGACCTTCACTGAGGCAGTTAAAACAAAGTCGTTGTTTTTCGACAAATTCCCTACGAGCTGTGACCTCTTCGTTTTCGAACGACTTACAATGTACTAACCTATGTTGCTCTTTACAGAATCTGCATGAAATGGAAGCATTAGATTCCTCAGCTACGTGGAATGACTTCGCTGTCTGATGGGGCTTAGACTTGTTGTGACTAGACCCTGAGTCTACAAACTCTAGTGCTCGAAACCGATTTGTTAAAAATTCCTCGAATGATTTCCATGTTGGAAGTTCGGTTGAGTTTGCACTTTGGAACTCCCACTGCTTTCTCGACTCATGGTCTAACCTCAACGCTGTTATATACACTATGATGATGTCCCAACTAGACACATCTACCCCTAGGCTTGACAATGCACCTAAACACTCAGAGGTAGTGTCGAGCAACTCCCTTATAAAGATAGCCGACTCGGTGCTTGCAGTCGGTTGCGCGAGCAGTCTTTTTAGAATAGTGTTACACAAATAGCGTTTGTTATGATACCTCGTCTCTAACATGTTCCAACACCGCATGTAGTTCTCTGCTGATAAGCTTATGTGTCTAACGAGTTGCTCGGCCTCCCCACTTAACAAGCCCTTAAGATACTGCATTTTTTGAATTTGCTCCATTTCGGTCTTATGGACTAGAGATGTGAAAAGATCACGAAAGGTGTTCCATTCAGCATAGTTTCCCGAAAACTTTGGTATTACTATTTTCGGCAGTTGGGCATTACAAATTTTATTACCCCCCGAATTACTTTGTAGCTGAGATTGCGACTCGGCGGACGACTTTTTAGACAAACCTTCCATTAACAGACATTTGTAATCAATGTAAATCTCTTCAGTAGCGTCATACACATCTTTTGTCATATACATCGACGCTTTTAAAAGCTTAGAGTCTGTCGTTTTACAAAGTTCCGCGTGAGTACTAATAAACTGACCCCATAATGCCTGCAATGTCTCTAACTTAGATTGAATGTACATTATAGTTAAACGATCTTTGGGTGTTTTCTTAAAATTTGAAAGACCTTTAATCATCCTAGCGTGCAAGTCTTCTTGCAACACAAAGAGTTGCTCCATTGTAGACATTTTTAAAGTTAATACAATGTAATTACAAAACTAAACTATTTTTTTGTGAAATTTTTCTAAGTGTTCGTAAAATATTTGAAAATTGGGCATAGGTTCCCCGTATGAACCAAATTCTTAAAATTATTCTAAGTCTACGGGTTAATTAATTCTACAAGTTATTAAAATAAGCTACTATTGATAATTAAGTTTAAAAGTTAAACTACAAAATATTATGAAAATTACAAAGGTTTCCGGTTTGAAGTTATTAAAGTAAGTTCAAAGTTTATATCACCAAAGTTCTCCTGCTGTGTCTGAATCCTTTCCTGGTTACTCCTTGTCCTGATCTTCCTCTTCGTGCCTGACTCCCTCCTGAGCCAGCACTTCCCTGCTGCTTGCTGCTCGATCTAATCTTCCTCTTCGTGCCTGACTCCCTCCTGAGCCAGCACCTCCCTGCTGCTTGATCTGATCTCCTCGTCTGCTAGTTGAATAAGCTCCGTCCTGAACTTATCCGAGATTGCTACTGTTTGCTTGGCCAGTCGGCTGTACGCCTTGCTCCTTCCTGAACAAGGTGACGTGATACTGCGCTCAACACGCTGAAGTTGAAGCGCCCTTGCCGCACACTGGTATACAGTAACACCAAATTCACTTCACTGCATTCCAACCATCACCCCACTGGTCACTTTTTCCCTACCATAATGCCCTGGTGGGTTGGGCGAGCTTAGGGCCCCGCGCAAAAATGACGCCAGTGACGCATCCGGCTCGAAGGACCAAAATGTACTACGACTTAAGCGTACACTTCGGAGCCCTGTTTTCGGTAGGAAGCAAACTAGTGGTATGGCGCTAGGTTGTGGAATCAAACACTATATACGATTTGAAATGAAAGTATAATTCTGTTTACTCGTGTCGACTCGATTGTTACAAATTAAAGGCCGCAATGTCATTCGCGGCCGTGAGTTTTCGTCAGCGCGTTCTACCACGGTGACATTTTTCACAGCGCCATCTATCGACAATCTTTTAACTAATTCTCGCTAAACAGGTTCATTTCGGTATGATAATTAGGTGATTAGTTAACTGCTGACAAATTGATCATAATGTTAGTAAATTAATTTATCTATGGAAATGGTACAGGGTAGACATGTTACTAATTTCTATACTGTAAATAAAAAAAATAAAAAAATACTTACTGTGATCATTGATGTTAGGTATAAGCTTGATCTTGTTACCGATTTCAGTTGTTAAAATTGTATTTTGAATTTTTTTATTTCAGCAAATGATGAGACGGTCAAATCTTTTGACTGATGTTAAGCACCAAGCCTGACTATATCTATTGCAATATCACCCATAAAAGGCCAAAGCACACAGGTTAAGTACGAGTAGGCGTGCACGAACAACTGCCTATGTATGGTACTGTATGAGACATCGCACACAGCTTGAGCCAGTTGTGTGACGTACAAGCACGTAGACGTAATTGTGTGACAGTTCTCTGAGTGCCTAGCACGAAAAACTAGTTTGACAATCGTAAATGTAAACGTATCGTCCAGCTATCAATTTGCACACGATTTTTAACAGCGCCTCTTTAGTGCGTTATATGCACTACCAAAATTTCATACAAATTGACAGCTGGAAGATACGTTTGCGTTAACGATTGTCAAACGAGTTTTTCATGCTAAGCACTCAGATGACAAACTGTCTGCGTACCATACGCAGAGCGAAACTTCAACGTCGCATTACGGGGCAGTGATGAAGTTGTATTCACTTCACTTTTTCGTTTATGGCATCTGTGTTTATTTGCCACAATACTGCCAGTGTCAAATAATAATTTTACGACTATGTCTATGTCCTGGCGGTGTGTTGTGGCCTTAAGATCTGCATGGCACTGCATTGCGCTCGTCACCCCAAGACATAGTTATTAAGTCACTTTCGGGCGAATTTCAATTGCAGCTTCCAGTGGCCTTCAAAAGTGTCTGGCACTGGTGATTGGTGGGCTCTTACTGAAGAGTCATACAACCACTTCACCTTTTATAAACTAGAAATCGATGCCCAATTTGCTAAAATTAGGTCTAAATGAACTCATATACTCACTTAGAACAAAACTTGTTAATATAACAGCGAATTGGTCAATCCATACATATGTATGCTTATTGAAATAGTAAAATCAGTGCCATGCAATCAATTAAAAAAATTACTAATGTCAAGAAAACCAATAGGACGGGACTCCTTGGAAATAGCAAGCAAACTTTTGATAACAGATACTTACACTTATTAAAGTAACTATTGAGGAAAATGGACTCGTATAACACATTACAACATATAACACATTTTTGTTTTTGTTTTTGTTTTTGACCTTTTTTTTTCGTGCCTTTTTACTGTACTGCTCTCCTAATTGTGTGTGTCAAATAAACAAATTCTTATTCTTCATATTCTTATTCTTATTACTTTTCTCGGAAAAAAACATTGTGTTACCCATCAAGGTAACAGCTTTACTTTACTTCGACCTTGCTTTATTTCGCCGCGAGTGGTCTGACTCATGGGGTTAGGTTATAGCCACGAGCAGGATTTCTCAGTGACACGTGTAACAGAGCTTAGTGCTAGACTTGGGGTCAGTATCGACCGGAGCGTGAGTTACGCGGCGGCTCGCGACGACGCTCTCGCGAGCGGGAGCGGCGGCGGCGGTCGCGCGACCGACTGCGCGACCTGCGACCGCCTCCGCCCCCGCCGCCACCACCGCCGCCGCCGCCACCACCACCACCACTACCGCCACCGCCACCGCCACCACCGCCGCCGCCACCACCGCCACCGCCACCACCGCCGCCCCCGCTGCCGCCTCCGCCGCCGCCCTTACCACGACGAGAGTAAAGGTATCTGTAACAAAGTACAAATTTTAAATATTCTGGTGTGCAAATTTCCGTTTTCTTTTCTTGTTTAAGATGCATGCCGTCGATTTTTTTATTTATGAAGTTTACTTTATTATTTATTTATATGACTAGCAGCTTTCGCTGATGTTTCTACGTCACATGCATTGTAATTAAAAGTATTTAGGTTTGGTTTACTTTTTTAAGCACTGATTTTTTTATTTTATGTTTTTTTTTAGCAACTAGAAAACTCTCAATGGTCTGTTTTTCCTCCAACAAGGCCAATAAGACAGGTTGTTAAAACCTCAAAGAAGAATAGCCATGCAGTTTAATCTAACCTTCTAAGTTCTCTCGAGATAGGTTTCAAGTGCATGAAGTTACAGAAACCACTGCGAGTACACTCTCCCATCTCGTACTGGCGGCAACAAGCCTCGCGGAAGTCTGTTACAGGAGACAGCTCTGCATACACTGGCCTACCGCCAAACCAACGGTTGTTAAGATCATTCACAGCCTTCTCTGCATCCTCTTCGCGACGAAACTGAAAAACAACAATACCAGAACTTGAAAAAATTTACAAATATGATTGACAATAATAACTGTAGCCTTTGATTAAAGTTCCACTCGCTCAAATTAAAAGTAGCCAGTCATTTTAGACTTAAAATGTAATATCACACCCAACAAGTCCTGATCAGGTCCACACCAGGTTTCTCTGTTGGTGTTGTGGGTATCAGACACTGCAAGTAAGTACTGTTTAATACACCTGACCAGAAACAAGTGTTTCACAATAATTGAGTAATCATCCACTGGTCCACCAAGATTGTCATGATACACCTTCTTACTTTAGATTTATTTGACATCATTATTTTCTTTTAACTGTTAATTTTAATACTTGAGTCAAATCAACCTTTGAGTTTCTAGTTCTCAAACATTCATGTGACTGTGCAATGGCTCAGTTTACATATTTAGAATTCAAACAAAGAATAATAAAAGACACTCACTTTGATATAAACATTGCCAACTAGGTGATCTCCTAAGTTATCACAAACGTTCATCTCTTCAATTTCTCCGTATTTGTCCTCACATTCAACAAATACATCTTCGAAGAAATTGTCATAATGCTCTTGCATCTCTTCATCCGACACATTAGCAACAACCACTGAAAAATATTGTTTTAGCTTTATCAGCAACCTTTTAGTGTGATGCTCATGCTGCTCATGCTTGGAAGTTTTGCATTCTTATTTATTATCTTTAATTTATTATTAGTTTGTGCTACTCTATGAAACATGAATAGTGGCTACATAATATTATCAAAGAAAGGTGGAAAACATGTTTTACTTTACTTACATAACTTACATACACTTATTGTGGAAATGGGTGCAATATGGCATTTCAGCCAGTGCATATATAAATGGTACTTTAATAATCAGCAGTACTTACAATGACTGCCATCTGCTGATTTGGCAGAGTTTTGAGGATTTACATACAAATTTTGCAAGAGCACAGTTTGCGAGAATGTTGGCTTGTTGTGGATACGAGAGCAACGGTCCCCATGTCGACATGCTCCGATTTTAAAGTAAAATGAACAATTTACTCTGAAAGCAATACAATTTATGAAATCTAGTTAAGCGTGTCTGAACTTCAGGAACTTTGTTGGTGGCGTGTCAATAAAATTCATCCACGGTTCGCTAACGTAACCTAACCTAGCGAGATTGTTTGAACAAAATATTGTTAAACAATATGATAAAGGTAGGTAGGTACCAGGTTTAGAAAACACGAGCTTTTAGAGCGGATTATTGAATTAAGAATTTATGACTTACTTGTCTTTTTCGGTACCAAAGATAGCAGCCAAATATTCAGCCATTTTAGTAAAACACCGCCAAAATGGTGTTTTTTTAGTCTCAGCGCGGCGTTATGAATAAGACTGAATTTCTTTTCTATCCAGATAGTAATTTAGATGTTTAGGTAGCTACTCATTTCTTTACGTATCCTTGTGTTGTGATTGAGATACGATATCTTGTTGACCAAAAGAGAAACCCAAAAAAAACTTGATGGCTTTGGGCTTATGATAATATATGTTCCTTTCCTTGCTTTGGGCTCTGGGCTCTGTGCTGGCAATTTCAATTTCAATTTCAATTTTTGTCTATGTCTATGTCACTATATTATTGTACATGGTCTATGGCTAATGTCAGATAATTTTTTAGATCAAAACTGAAATTACCGATGGGATTGTCTTTGGCTATCTTGTCAAAACGACATGGGTCTTCCCATTTTAATTATTTTTCTCGTGTTATTTTAAGTTTTATTGCGTAAATTTGGTGGCAGTTTATCCAATTTAACTTGTTTACTTAGCACAAGTGTTGGTAATTGAAATGGAGGGGTAATGTTGGTTGGTAATTTAGTCAAAGACTTTTCAGGAGAATTTTGAAAGAAAAGTCATTGTTTCTTTCCAAATTTCGTTTGTTTACGTTGCTAAGCGACAATCAAACTAATACACTTGACACTGGCAAATTGTGGCAAACTAGCCACAGAGGCCATAAAACAAAAGAAGAAGAAGAAGAAATTACCGATGATTGTCTTTGGCTATCTTGTCAAAACGACATGGATCTTCCCATTTTAATTATTTTTCTCGTGTTATTTTAAGTTTTATTGCGTAATTTTGGTGGCAGTTTATTCAATTTAACTTGTTTACTTATCACTAGTGTTAGTAATTGAAATGGAGGAGTAATGTTGGTTGGTAATTTAGTCAAAGACTTTCCAGGAGAATTTTGAAAGAAAAGTCATCGTTTCTTTCCAAATTTCGTTTGTTTACGTTGATAAGCGACAATCAAACTAATAAACTTGACACTGGCAAAATTGTGGCAAACTAGCCACAGAGGCCATAAAACAAAAGAAGAAGAAGAAATACCTATATAAAAAAAAATATATTTATTGAACAAAGTTTACAGAACCCCTGGCAAACTAATCACTTGACACTGGCAAAATTGTGGCAAACTAGCCACAGAGGCCATAAAAGAAAAGAAGAAGAAGATAAGTAAATCTAAATACCCCTAATACTGATATAACAGTGTGCCTGCAAATCGAGTCAGCTTTCGTCCCGGACGCGTGCCTTTATTCGCGACAACCTGGGAACGCACGGTGTCGCGCCAGCAATCACCGATCTGCAGAGCACAGCGTACACTCAATGACCATATCACCATGCATCCTCAGATAGATGTTTTTGCGGATGATTGGATAGTGATGGAAAGAATATGCCTTAGTTTCTGTGAAACTGTATAGTTTATGTTTATTTGGCTATGACAAGAGCGATCTTTTTGAACTTACCTACCTATTCGTTTTAATTTGTTTTAGTTTAATTTTTAAATTTTTATTAAATACCATCTACTTAAATTAAGAGTATTTTAAAAACTAATTAAGCATTATTTGTTTTATTAAAATTTATTTAAGAAATGTAAATATTTTTAAAAGTTCTTGTATAACGCATTGGATGTCTTCTGTAATGTTGTACATATGGTTAATAAATAAATTGAAATTGAAATTGAAATTGAAAGTGCGAGGTTCGTAAATATGGTACACTTATGCCTAGCCATGAAAAACGGATTTTCATGGCAAGATTTCTGTTGGGTCAAGACAGGTAACAAATCATATTTCTGGAGCTAAGTTAGAATGTATAATTCTAGGTTCTCTGTTTAGCTACTTATGTGAAACATAATTAAAGGTATTCCTTTCAATGTGATGAAATAATAAGCATAGAAAAACACAATTGTGATGTGGTCCCCGACTAGTGTTGCGATAGCAAAGTAATAGTCTTATCGATAGTATCGCGATACTAATGTGATATTATTCTATTGTATAATTGCTAACTTGTCTTTAGTTTAACTAAAATTTTAATTTACTAAAATTACGGTTTAATTAACATCGTATACGATTATATTTTAGAGGTAGTACCAACTATCACCTCGGAATAGAAAGCTGCTCAAAAACTCAATGAAAGTTGATCAAATGAAAATTACACCTGGTATGGCAAAACAGAAAACTAAAGCGGAACTCTCTGAAATAGCGCTTAAAAACAACGCTAATATACAACTCTGCTACAGATACATCGATGGAAACGAAGATTTGGGGAATGAAAGTGGTCTGAAAATATGCGGATCACGCTTTAGTTTGGTAACCAATAAATTAAATATAATGGAATTTATTTTTATTGTTTTCTAATAAACTGAAAATGAGGCGTTCTACCTACTACTATCGATATATCGATAATAATCCTGACTTAGCGCATCACTAGTTCTGAGGTTACGTTTTTGTAGTTGGCAGTAGTGCTTACTTTATCTATGGCAGTCAGCAGCACTACGTTTGTCAAGGATGACAATGTTGATGCCGCCATGGTGGTAACACACAGAGCCCAAGAGAATGTAAGCACTACGTTTAAGAGATCCGTCTCTCATACTCTCCTAGTCTTAACGAGACGAGTTCAAGAGACAAGTAGACAGTTTGGGTACCAAATTGTTACCACCATGGCGGCATCAACTGACATTGTCATCCTTGATAAACGTATCCCTAAGCAATAAGGCTGCCGACCCGCGCCCGCCAGCTGTGTGTGTTGCACGTTATGCTCAGCAGGGTCAGTCAGCAGTAGGATAATAAAAGTATTCTGTGGCAGCAAACAGTGCGGGGCGGCCCGGCGCGCCGCGCCGACGGCGGCGTGCAGTGTCTGTCTTGCTTGCTTGCTTGGTCAGTCACACACAAGTCACATCACATCACAGACAGAAGACGTGTCACAGACTCGGACTATAGTACTAATATTGGTAGTCATTATTCGGATTGGATCTGGATTCTTAATTTTTGTCATATACTCTGTGGGATTCTAAAGAGCAAGTGGAGCAACATTACGTACCTATTCTGTGAACCTATCTCTGAACCTCAGACAAATGAACCTATCAATTCCTATCATTATCAAAGCAACACGCTCATTTTCTATTCTCACTATCTTCTAGTGTATTATTCCATTTCCTAGCCGTACAATACACACCTAAAAGCAGTTAGTGTCAAGAGGTTGGTCTTAATTCAAGCAGGGTGATTTTCTTAGTGAATGAACTCCAACTACATGTAACAATCACGAAGTTGTGAAAATGTCTCATGATTACGATTCCACGCTTGATGAATTTTGCGGTTCGAAATTTTGGGTAAGTTACTATAATGATAAAAGTTTATAATCGAAATAGATAAATCAATTTTTTTTCGGTTACTTACTTATCCTGATTTGAAGTGCTTCTTTTCAAGAGTTATGCACGTAGCTAGGTAAGTAGGTAGGTATCATGTGCCTACCTAGTGACCTCCCACCTACCTACAACCAGTTTTTGTATGATGAGCTAGAAGTAAAGTTCAATAAAAAATTTAGTAAGTATAGTACTTATGTATACCTATTTACCTATTGAGGTAGTACCTAGAGACATAGATGGCTTAACTTGGTTTTGTGGTGAGCAAGTGCCCGGTTAAAAACCGAGAAGTCGCGGGTTCGATCTCCGCTACAGGATAAATGTTTTTATGATCTGCAAATATTTATTCCAAGTCTGGATATTTCTATAAATTAATTTTAAGTATGTAGGAACATAAAAAATAAAAAACAGACGAAAAATCTCTAGTACTAGAGATTTTTCGTCTGTTTTTTATCTTGTAATGGATTTCCGCAAAGTAACGCCTGAATCTATCAATTATGTAGGAACATATTTACGAAAATAAAAGTACCTACCTTAATTAACGGGTAACGGGTATTCCTTTTTTAGTTTGACGACCGATGTGGCGCAGCGGGCGCAGGTTCGACCTGAGAGGTCGCTGGTTCGATTCCCGCCTCGGGGCAAATGTTTGTACGATCTACAAATATTTGTTCCGGGTGTTCTGGATATTTTCTGTATATAATAAAAAATATCTATGTATTGTATTGTATTAAATATATATATCAGTCATCTAGTACCCATAATACAGCTCTGTTTAACAGCAGCTTACCTTGGGGCTAGATGATCCTGTGTGGATTGTCCAGCATTACTTATTATTTATTTAATGCACCCCTGCACCATACAAATTCAAATTCAAAAGAGTTTTATTCAGTAAATTCACAAGGATCACTTTGAATTGCCTGACAATCTAGGTGAATTTATGCCAGTTCCAAGTTTCAACATGCCCATATTGCCCATGCTTAAAAGAACTGGCAACAACACCGTCTCGGTTCCTAGCTATTTTTAAGCATGCTTTTTATTGTTAAGGATGCTGAGTAGAGTTAGAGCACATTCCTCCCAAACCTATTTTATCATCTTTTTTTTTTTTAAATAAATCTAAATAATCAGTTATTTTATATTAAGCTCATAAGCTTAAAATGCTTATACCTTTTTATGTGCAACTTATAATTAAATTATTTAAGCAATCTAGGAAACCTTCCTTTCATGATTCTAGGAATAGCTTAGGCTGTTTATTGATCTGTCAGTCATGAAAACCTTTTTTAGTGTACATTATATATTAATAATGAGGTATTCCCGCGAACTGCACTGTTTTCTAGTGCACACTTTTTAGTGCAAAAAATATTTGCCTGAAATAATAATAATTAAAAAAGTTCCCATTACAGCACACACCTTTATAACGCTTTCTAGTGATGGGCTATTCAAAGTATAATTTGAGCTATTCCCAGTAGTCTTAATGAGTTGTCTTACCAGTCGGATCACTGGAAATTTTCTTCCGAACAGACTTACAATTAACACTACTGGGAAATTTGTTCCCAGTAGACTTACGGACCACTGGGAAATTTGTTCCCAGTACACTTAGCAGTAAAACAAAGCTCCCAGTAGCCTTACTCTTATTTTATTTTATTTATTATTATGGATCACCAACGAAAGATACACAAGCTAACACATTTAAATTACAAAGGTACTCAGGTCAGGTGCTCTCTCAATTAAAGGGTAACCACATCATGCACAAAAATAAAAGTTGTTGTGAATTCAACTGAAAACTGACTCTAAACATTACTCGAATAAGAAAAATAAATATAAGTCTAAAATAAAGTAGGTATAGGTGTATGTATGTAGACCTAGGTAATTGATAGATAATCTAAATATTTTTTTACACAATCATCATCATCATATCAGACATTCCACTATAGCAGATAAACATTATACATTGTACATCTAAGAGTAGTAGAGTTCTTTGTGATAAAGCACATCCGGGGAAGGACTACCACCATACCTATTTCTGCCGCCAAGTAGTAATGCTCGCATTGCTGTATTCCGGTGAAATTACTGGCACATGAGGCTTTCAATCTTAGCCTCAAGGTGACAACCCGCGAGTGATACCTCTGGTATTGCAAGCGTCCATAGGCTGCGGTAACCGCTTACCATCTTGTGGGCCGTACGCTTGGTTGTCACTTAAGTTGTATAAAAAAAAAACATAAATTAACGTTTAAGTTTATGAGACTCATAAACTAAGATAACTTAGTTAGTAGACTTTCATAATGCAAAAAAACATAGTTTTAAGAGAACATGCTTTATTTGACATGCTTTCTTTACCAATTGAAACAATTTAAATGATGAATAATCCAGTTGATTTGTTCGCCGCCATTCATATCTGTAAACGATGTCAAGGGCAACAAAGCCCTCATTAAAGTTGGAAGGTACTTAATCACTCAACGCAGCATTCTCGAATTTGTTTGTTATTATTTATAATAAAACATTTATATTTAGGTATATTATAATCCTACATAACATTAGGGGAGGGAGAGAAACAGCTTTAAATTTATTTTATTTATGTCAGTTAATGACGAGACTGTCAAGTCGATATTTAAGTCATTCTTAGGCCATCTGAGCAGTGTTAGCAGTTATATTAAAACTTTCAACTAATATTGCTAATATGATAATTAATTTGTAAAAAATATGAAAATAATAAAAAAAACCGACTTCAAGCTAAAAAAATGTTCCGGCAGATTGTGGTGATACGCGACGATATAGTTATTGGCATGTTTATTATGATTGATTCCTAAAGTACTAAACCGATTTCGATAAAATTTAAATGTGACCTATTCTGAAGTATCAAACAAAAAATAATCATCAAAATAGATTCATAATTGGCGGACAAAACAAACATTTAAAAAACATAGTCGAATTGATAACCGCCTTTTTTTAAGTCAGTTAAAAATAACTACATTTTGCATTATAAAAACTATATCAAAATCACGAGTCATGCGACCTGTTGCTGTAACAACCCTCTCGTTATAATAACGGTAAACAGTAAAGTTTAAACTGACCTTATAATATTGAATAACAATGATTATTATAACACATCTCATGTTCTGTAGTTTGATAATAATACCGCTCGTGACATAGCTGGCTAAGTTGTTCCTAACAGATCAACGAAGTTATGCACTGTTCCGCGTAGTCATCATTTGGATGGGTGACCGCCAGTGGCAATTTGAACTGAGCGCTCCTGTGCTTTGAGGGCACGTTAAACAGTCGGTCCCGGCTTTTTCAAAGTTTTTAGGCCATGGCAGAGGCTTTCGGGCGGCCTACAAACTCTGTCACCATAATTGGCCACTGACTCATACGAACTTACTTACATTGTAATAATACCTAGTTCTACAGCATTTTCACTTTTCACAGAATACAACGCTATCATGGAACACCACCAATCCAGAGTTGACAGAGTGTTTCCAAAAAACAGTTTTAGTGTGGGTACCCTGTGCATACCTCTGGCTCGCCGCGTTTCTTGACGCATACTACATACTTAATAGCAAAGAAAAAAACATACCATGGAACCCTCTGAATATCACGAAGTTGATAGTAACCTGCCTCTTAATAGTGCTGAAGTTTGTGGATTTAGGAGTGACAGTCCACAGGGCATCTGCCGATGAAAACAATGTTTTCAACGCGGATTACTTTAGTCCCATCTTGAAGATCGCAACATTTGTAAGTACAATTTATTGCTTTTATTTTACAATTTTGTAGGTATTAGGTATCCACCAATCTGCATTGGGTCCGCGTGGTGGATTAAGACCCAATCACTCTTGCCTGAGAGTAGGCCAGTGTCCCAGCAGTGGGAACATTAGAAGGCTGTATTTATTATGTATTATTAGGTATGCTGTTCAGCTTACTGCTTTCGTAGGACACAATCTTTCCGTAAACAATAAAAAATACCACGACTAGCACATGCTCATGTGCTCATTTTATGCTTATGACATCGCGTCACCTCCACCCCACGGCACGACGACATGGTGTACGGTTCCCAAAAATTTGAGCCTGCTAAGGTAAATCAAATAACTTACGCGACGACCGACGCGACGTCTCTTTACGTGAAATTACACGGAGCGCGGAGCGTGAACCTTGTACGACGCGGTGGGAATATGGCAGACAGGACAGGCACGTTTTTGACACCTGATCTAATCACGAAAAACTCGTTTGCTAGGTGCGCCTCGAGGAATACCTCGACAATCATAGGCATGGTGATAGTAACCAAGAATCACTAAAATTACGTCTTCACCATAAGAAAAATGATTCAAGGATTATATTACTTTTTAAATTAGGTGCGAGATTGATGATATTTTCAATAAAATAAAACAGCGCCTCTTTAGTGCCTAAAATTAACCGAAATTCCATACAAATTGACAGCTAAACGATACGTTAACTTTTAGACTGACGCTACTTTACTACTTTTGTTTTTGGGTTTTACTCTGGTCATTTGTTTCTGGCTATTTATGAGAAATAATCAATTATAGGATCATGTTCCAAGTTTCAGTGGTAATACAGGTTTGTCACAGTATCTGTCTGTGGTCTTTCAAAGGTAATGGAAACATCTTAAAGGTAATCTTTAAGATGTTCCCATTGTGCTTTTACGACTAATGCACTAATGATTAATGGTAATGTAATGTGTACCTATGTACCGTGTACTTTGTAATAAATTACGTAGTCGAAATTCTTGCCGCTAAGCCGAAGTTATCTATATTATATTCTGTGTTTTAATTATAGCGGTATAGTTTTGCAATATTAAGTAAGCTTGAAGTTATCTTAAAATGTTAGGTTTTTTTTAGTAAATAAAAAGTCAAAAATAAAAGCGATAAATTTAATGTTAAATAATTGATCCAGCGTATCTTTTGCATATAAGCATATAAATAGGTAATTTGAAAACTTATCATCACTAAACATTTGCTTAACATTTAACATTCTGCTTGCTAAACAAAAATCTCCTTTCATTATATCAATCGAGTTAGATTGGTAAATCAATCGTCAAACGCTTAATTTTTTTTAAAGTATGTTTGAAGTACCTACCTACTCTGAAACATTGAACAAGCAAAAAGCGAATTCACCATTATTTTAAACTGTTTACCCTTCACACTAATAACTAACAATGTATTTAAATAGACGATTAAAATGATATTCAAAATGGTTACGTTATTGTCCTTGAGTTCCGTCGAACTTAAACATCCCTATTATGTTAGCGACCTCAAAAATATCTTGATTATAGCTCACAAAAAACGTGGTTACGTCAGTTATCCGCAATTGAGTTTTTTTTCTTAACTTTTATACTGTAAGTAGGTAAGTAAAGTATACACAGTACACTCATCAGCCAAGTACAGGGAACAAGCATATTTTAAACTTGTTTCATCATCAGCGCCATTGTCGGCATTCTAATGTTGGTTGGACATGTAGGTTTGGACAAAACGGTACCGAAGACTGTATAAAATATGTTGAGCATAAATTGCGTGGTACTACCCAGCAGAGCCACCACGTTAGAATCCGATCATTTATATCTTAAACGTATATAATATATAACGTATGTTGCTGACATTCATTTGATGCTGACATTTTTATGTCAGTCAAATATATGACTGACATAAAAATGTCACGCCGGCAAAATTAGGGGAACACAATCGAAATGTTAGGATAGTTAAAATCAGTTATATAAATAAAACCGCTGCATAATAATGATATTTTTCAACACGTATAGTTCTCTCAACGGATCTCGGCCATCGTGAAGTTAGCCGTTTCGATACGCAATGGAGCTTTTTTGAACTATATTATCTTTGCGCATCACAAACGGCTAACCTCACGGAAGCCTAGATCCGCCGAGAAAACTATAGCTACGTGTTAAAAAACCTACCTACGCGTAGATAGGTACGTTAACGTATAAACGTTTAACGTGATATAAATGATCGGATTCTAACGTGGTGGCTATGCTGGGTAGTACCACGCCATAAATTGCCTTTCTAAACTAATATTTTATTTTTGTTTGTCGAATAAACTCAAAAACTACTGGTCCGATTTCAAAAATATTTCACCATAAGAATGCTACATTATCCCCAAGGAACATAGGCTATATTTTATGTCCACCCGTGTGAAGCCGGGATGAGCCACTAGTATTCAATACAACCAACTGCATGCATGCATCTTTTTAAAATAGGACTTTCATGTAGATTAATAATTTAATTACTCAGTTTCGAGATTGGCCAAAAATGCTTTTGGATGTCAGTTTGTCCGGCCTTTTTGTGATCTCGTCTACAGGTCGCATTTTTCAACCAATCTGGTTAAAACTTGATATACAGGTTTTATGGCTTTATAAAAGTTGATTGTCGTCGGGGATTTTTGATAGGGGGCGTACTTTCTCTAAAAAAGGGTAAAAAGGGGGCTGCTGAATATCTCCGCCTAATGTGATTTGATTTCGATGATTTTTATTTTATTTGAAAGGTAAGAATTAACTTTAAGTACGTCTAATATTTAGTGAAGATCTGATGAGGATCTTCAGCGTGATGAGCAAAATAGTTCCTCTAAATGCAGTATGTGGCTCACTTTCAAAGCTCACTTTACAAGTTTGTGCTTGCGTTGCGAGGTCTACTGTTCGGAGAACTGCTAGTTTATTTAATTATTAAGTATTAGGTTTTCCAATAGTTTCACCGTGATTACATTTTTACAACAAGTTAAGTTTTAGTTTCTTAAGCCATACGAGCTAAACTAATCTTTACATAGTTTACAATAAAGTCGCTCCCCGCCGCGCGCCGTCTGATAGGTACTGTCCCATTGTACGAGTATATGGGTTAGTATCAAAATCCCCTTTGAAGATTCCCTTTAAAAGGGATTTTGTACCTACTATACGCTTTATAAAGCGAACATACATTCAGCTCTAAATATAAATCACGTGTTAATATGATTAAAGTAGAGATAGGATATAAAATGTAAGCGAGAGGAATAAGCAGGCACATTATCAGAATAATTATTATGTGATTTATGTTTAGAGCTGATGCACTTACAAACTTAGTTCAAGTCAATAAAATAAAATTATCATATCATACGACGTACCTAGGTATTTCTGCATCTACATCAATCCACATTGCCCTATTCCGGTTTGAAAGTGACTTTCTATCACACAGTACCACTGACTGCCGCCACGTGGTTGGTTAATTAGGTCTTCTGCGGTCAAATCTTACCTTGATACTTCTTTGTGATTTCACTTTTATTTTAGTAACAAAACTATCGTGATCGTGAATAAATCGACATTTTCTTATTGTCTACTAAACTACCTATTCGTTCGTTCGTTCGTATGAGTTAGTGGCCAACTCTGGTGACAGAGTTGGCCACCCGAAGGCCTCTGACTAAACTACCAACCTCTGACTAGACTAAACTACCTATGTCACTAGTTTATCATAAAACCATTTGTTACCAAGCTTTATGGGTTGTATTTAGTAACGAGTACTACGGCCTTTACCGTCGTTTTTTTATTTCAGGCTTTATCAGCAACGTTGTTGTATTACAACAGGAAATATGGCATGAGAGCATCAGGAGTGCTATTTTTCTTCTGGCTACTTCTAATTTTTGCTGGTTTGTCGCAACTAAGATCAGAAATAGTGAAGCACACGAATCTACCGGACGATGAAAATGTTCGATACAGTTTCGTCAGTTATATGGTGTACTATCCACTGATAGTATTAATGTTCGTGCTCAATTGTTTCGCCGACCTGCCACCCAGAGATACACCGTACAAATATGAAAAGGTACCATGACTAGAATAGTAGGTAATTATATCTTATATCATGTGACTGAGAGCGTCTGCTGGACTGGCACCTTCCTACATGAGCAATAACACATTTTACTTTAGTCATTATTAAAATAGATAAATACTTACTGCAAGTTTAGGTAACCAACTTTAAGATTCTGAAAAAATCTTGAATATGAGATATTTGACGATAAATTAAATCTGTATCTACTAGAACCCATGTCCAGAAAGAGCTTCAGGGTTCCCGAGCCGGCTAACATTCAGTTGGTTCGACCCGCTCACCATAACAGGATTTCGTCGAGCTTTAACAGAGAAAGATTTATGGTCATTGAACCCTCAAGATGCCTCCTTGGAAGTAGTCCAGCGATTCGACAAAATCTGGGAAAGATCTCTGCGGAAACGAGAATTGTGAGTACCTAGCTATCGATAACTAAAACTATACCTACTACCTATATCATCGTCAACTAATACCTCCAACCAACCGTATATGTAAAGGAATACCATTCGTCGCACAGTTTATCATGTACCTAACCTACCCTATTAATATTATTACAGAGATCCAAGTAGGTAGGTACGTTAGATAAAAGGTAACAATCTATTAGGTACCTTACCTACTTAGGTAGGTAGGTATATCCTTTTGAACCCATTAACTGTCAACTTTTCTAAACTGGTTATCAGACCGGCAAATTGCAAAGTGGCATTGAGTTGGCAACAATAATAATCAAACCATTCATGTTTATGTAGATCTACTTGATTAAACTATATGTATAGGTAGGTAACGTATCAAAATATTTGTTATGTCATTTATTGGTCAGTGTCATATTCAATTGAACACAACATACCCATATGAGCATGCTTATCTACTTAATATTATCAAAAGTATAATTCATTGCTATGCACAGTATGTTATTTTACCTCAGTTGCGGTAGTCCTAGTTTTCTGTGCTTTTTAGATAGAGAACTTACCAACAATTCTCCTAATAAAGTTCTCGCGGCTATATCAATCATAGTTTTAGAGAAATTTAGAAAATCGAGAAAAAAATCATCATCATGACAGCCTTCTAATGTTCCCACTGCTGGGACACTGGCCTACTCTCAGGCGAGAGTGATTGGGTCTTAAATCCACCACGCGGACCCAATGCGGATTGGCGGATGGCACATGTCTTTCGAATTTTTAGTTCTTGGACATGCCGGTTTCCTCACGATGTTTTCCTTCACCGTATGAGAGCACTGGCATTGCGCACATAAATTTTTCGAACAGAAAAATCCATTGGTGCACGACCGGGTTTGAACCCACGACCTTCGGATCGGAAGGCGGGGTCACTACCACTAGACCACCGGTGCTCTCTACCGAAAAAAATCATAGAAACCATAAAAACACTATTTCTACTTTCTTAGTTTATTTTTTTAAATCAAATGTATAATGGTAAGATATATATTAACAACATGCAACTATAAATATAATAAAAGCTATAAAAATCTTGCTTATTCAGACAGCAATTATTATTTTTATATAAAATTTTAATTAGTTTTTTTTTGAGTTAATCTCTGCATGGCCGCATTTTATTTCAGTACGTATTTGTTTATATTGGTGTTCAGCACCACCAAAAAAAAAAATCAGATGCCACAAACGCAGGACTTCGAAGATATGAGTTTTTCAAATTTCAGTTTAGGGTTGTCACTCAATGTCATCATCATCATCATCACCATTTAACCCATATACATATTTCTACTGTTGAACAAAGGCCTTCCTAATAATGTGAAAAAGAGGGAGCGGGAGCCGCCTCCAACCACCGACTGCCCGCAATCTACAATGTTGTCAGTCTATTGAGTGGGGGATTTTCCTAGACGTTTCACTTGTATTCGTGAAGCCACCATATCAGTTTTTTAGAGGCTCTGTGAGCACACTGCGACTTCTACTTTTTATTAATTCTAAGAGTTATGGTTCTTAGTACTAAAACTGTAAAAATATGTATATTCTGTACGCATTAATTAATCTTCGATGAAAGATATTATGTGGAATTGGGAAGGGGTCCGCCCTCGTAAGGCAATTGCTAAAACCCGATTCCTTAACATAATATCAGGAGAAGCGGGGGTGAGGTGTCATGGAGCTAAATTGATGAAGTCGCGCTTACAATAGAAGAAATAATAATCCAATCCGATGATTAAATTAATTAAAAAAATATACTCCACATTCACCCAGTAAACATAATTTTTGTGACAACCCTATTTCCATAGAAATGGAGGAAACATTTAGAAACGCAATATCTTCGAGATCTCGCTATATTTTGATATTTTCTTTTTTTACTTAAAGGTCTATTACTTTAGTAGGTATAATATAGTTAGCTGGTGGAATAAAATGCGACCGATAATTGATTAAGTTTTTTTTTTTTTTGTGAAATAAACAATTTTTTTTTTGTCACTGTATTACAAATCAAAGATTAACTTGAGTATTATTTCAGAGATTCCTTAATTTCCAGCAATACGGATAAGAACGTTATTTGTGAAGGTCAATGACCATGATATAAAAAAAATTATAACTTTAAAAGTAAGCGAAATATCAAACCCGCTGTTCTTGAAGTTCTAGAAAAATGTATTATGATTAAGAGCGTCATAATCCAACATAAAATTAGGATGGCCGCAACTGAGGTAAAAAAAACATACTGTGCTATGCGACTACGTGAATGGTAGGTACTTGTCCTATGAAATATAAACTTGCAAAATCGCGACTCTTCACACAGTTTCTGTACAACCGTGTGCAGTGTGCATATAGCACAATCTAGCTAGACCAATAAAGATAAAGAAGTTATCGTCATCGCGTCCCAAAATGATTTCCAGTCCCAGTTAGCACAAAAGTGCTAATTGTTAGCAGATTCGAATTAACAGAGCGAACCTCAACACTATTGGTTTACGATTGACTGGCATTTTACAATAGGCCTACCTACCCAAGAAACTGTATAAAGTCTGAACTCTGAACCCACTCAACTAAAAGTTACAATAACACTACGAACGAACGTCGAGTCGGTCTCATCTCATCGCATCGTTACGTTACCCTGGTGGGCGGCAATTTGGACCTAACTTTTTATTACTCTAGTTCAAAGACCTCAGATTCTGAAATTGCGTAGCGAGAAGTTGCTTTTCGTATCCAGTTTTGAGAAAACAAGCTTGTACCTATATCCGATATTGTTTGTGTGGGTAGCCATAGTCTCTTTTGTCGCAGTTGAGTAACTTTGTGGAATGATACCGTTATCATTCCACTTAAGTACCTACCTATAACCTTGCATACTTTCGTCTACCAGCATTTAGCTTTAACATTTTATTATGCGAGCTTTAGACGATAAAATTGTGAATTATTGTGGTAGGTATTTATATAATATTATTATTTGCATTACTTCTGTTGCTGATCATTTAATTAGTACTTGCGCAGTTATAATTATCGTTTAAATAGAGCCACGCTTAGAATTTTTTTAATCCCTTATGTTAGATGAACAGTTACAAGAAATTACTACAAATTTCAATAAAAAGAGGCATACCTACCACGTTCTTCAAACGGTGATAAAAACCGGCATGCCCTTGAACCCAAGCTTCGGTGAAAATTCGTTCCTAGGTATCTTATTTCGCAGTAGTTTAATTAGAACAAGCCATAGAAGAACGATAGGCAGAAAATTGCGTTGGATTAATCTCGTACTAACACACACTTATTATTATAGGAGTACCGGCGCAAAAGCGACGTATCGCAAAACATCAGCGAGCGTGAACTTCAAGCCTGAGGAGGAGAAAAAGCCAGCCTCCATCCTCCCTGCGCTATGCCTCGCATTCGGAGGGCAGTTCCTATTCGGAGCTCTACTGAAACTGATCAACGATTGCCTAATGTTCCTCTCCCCGCAGCTACTCAAGTGAGTACCTACCTACCTACCTAGTCCCGGCTTTTTCGAAGTATACAGGCCGTGACAGAGGCCTTTGGCTGGATTATTAACTCCGTGGAGTCAGTGGCCAACTCTGATGAGCTGGCCACTGACTCATACTAACTTACTTACTTGTTACCTGGTTATTTTGCTTGCTCCATGGAAATATGATAAGATGGGAAAATAACAAAAGTATGCTTGACAATTTTAGCTAAATAAATAGTTGTCGTCTGAGGTATTTACACTGAAGCCACAGAACAAATATTAGTGAATATAATAATAATTGTACATATTTTTTATTTCAATGGCATTCAGAGATATGTCACTAAGGGCCATTGCACTGAACTCTTTAGTAAAGGTCTTAGACATTCCTTTATGTGTACAAGATACGCCCTATATAGATCATTTTCACGATGCACGATTGCACAATGTACCTACTTACGCTAAGTATTTGTGCAAAAATCAAAATCAAAATCAAAAATTATTTATTCAGTAGAATCACAAGGATCACTTTGAAACGTCTTACAAGCTAGGAAAATTTACACCAGTTCCAACGCGCCCATGCCGTAAAAGAACTGGCAACAACACCGGCTGGGTTCCTATCGCTTTTTTGGCATGACCCTTGCTATTGTTATGGATTCCAAGTAGAGTTGGAGCACATTCGTCCCAAGCTTTTTTATCATCTAGGTAATCGGTTGTTTTATAGTAAGCTTTTTGAGACAGATTTTGTTTAATTAAGTTTTTAAATTTGACAATTGATAAATTTTGTATGTCGCTTGGGACTTTGTTAAAGAAGCGTACACATTGCCCTTTAAAAGATTTACTGACCTTAGTGAGCCTAACTGTGGGAACAGCGAGTTTATTTTTATTTCTAGTATTAACATTATGATTATCACAATTTTTTTTAAACAGATTAATATTTTTGCGAACATACATAAGATTTTCATAAATATATTGACAGGGTACTGTCATAATATTAATTTCTTTGAACTTATCTCTAAGTGATTCTCTGGGACCCATGTTATAAATTGCGCGAACAGCCCTCTTCTGCAACACGAATATGGTGTTAATATCTGCAGCACTCCCCCACAACAAAATACCGTAAGACATAATGCTGTGAAAGTAGCTGAAATAAACTAGTCTGGCTGTATCGACGTCGGTGAAATGACGGATCTTTTTGACTGCGTATGCTGCAGAACTAAGTCTCTTCGACAATTTATCTATGTGTGGGCCCCATTGCAGTTTATTATCTAAGGTTATGCCTAGAAAAACTGTGGTGTCCACAAGGCCTAGCTTTTCATCTTTTATTTTTATATTAGTTTGGTTTGTTTTACATTAGGTAGTATGAAACGAACGCATTTCGTTTTATTTTCGTTTAACAATAAGTTGTTTACATTAAACCACCCTACAATTTTAGAGATTGCATTGTTTACTTTGTCAAAGTTAGTCTCTTGTCGCTTTAATTTAAATAAAAGTGACGTGTCATCAGCAAACAGTACAATCTCATGATCGTTCCTAACAAGCCGGGGTAGATCATTTATATATATTAAAAACAAGAATGGCCCAAGTATTGATCCTTGTGGTACACCAATTGTTACCACTGATCCCGGAGAACGCTTTCCATTTACGTCAACTCTTTGTATTCTATCACTTAGATATGAAGTGAGAAGGTCTAGAGCAACACCCCTAACTCCATAGTGTTGTAATTTTCTAATTAGTGTCTCATGATGTACACAATCAAATGCCTTAGATAAATCACAAAAAATGCCTAAGGCATCTTGCGATTCCTCCCAGGCTTCAAAAATGTGTGATATCAACTCAACACCGGCATCAGTTGTTGAGCGACTTCTTGTGAACCCAAATTGTTTACTATCAAGTAAGTTATTCATACTAAAATGTCTTTGTAACTGAATAAGAATAAGTTTTTCAAAAATTTTACTAAATGTAGGCAATACTGATATAGGCCGAAAGTTACCAGGGTCAGAATGACTACCTGATTTGAAAAGAGGTGTTATCTTGCTATGTTTCATTAAATCAGGAAACACACCACAGTCAATACATTGCTGCTTTCAGCACACAAGTTGAAGAGTTTCTCCTGTTTATCACTGAACCACATTCAGTTTACTAACAAGACCACTCTTTTCAGACTTCTCATAGGATTTGTAGAAAGCAAAGAACCAGATTGGAAAGGCTACATGTATGCCGTCGCTCTAATAGCCTGCGCAACTGTGCAGACCATGCTGCTGGCTCACTACTTCATGAGGATGTACCTCGTCGGAATGAGGATACGGACCGCCCTCACGAGCGCCATCTACAGGAAATCACTAAGAATGTCCAACTCCGCGCGAAAGGAATCAACAGTCGGTGAAATCGTAAACCTCATGTCGGTAGATGCTCACAGGTAATCCTTCCTACTTCTTATCTTGTTTGATTGTATATTCAGTTTAGTTTTTTAATCTTATAAAAACCTTTAGTTTGTATAATCTACCTAAACGGTTGTAGAAGGTATATGTATGGTACAAAATATCGCAGCATGGCTTCCGTGTCCACACAGAAGATAATATTGTAGGTAGTCTAAGTCTTTTGGGTTTGTTACAGATCAGTGTGTTATTCGATAGCAGCTTTTTAGCTAACTAAGCCCATTACTTCCAAACTATTGCTATAATCACAAAATACGCCTATGTATAACGCTACATATACATTATTATACATACGCTATGCGTATTATTGTGATACACAGAATAGTATACGCAATAACAGACAAACTTGACTCACCAAGCCGGTTTCCTAATAAGTACATATATTATGCCGGCCGGCGCCGCCTGATTTAGGTATGCTTAATGTGAAACTACATAAGACAATTCAGAGCTCTGAGATCGACATTTTATATCAAATGTTTTTTCTTATATAGGTACCTATTCTATATACTTGAAATAACGACCAGCCCGGCATCGCACGGCTGCTTAAACGTATTAACCGTTCTCTGGAATCACTCTATCTATTGATGAAAACCGCATTAAAATCCGTAGAGTAGGAAAGATCTAAGCGTAAAGTACAGGTCTTTCATTATTAGTGCAATATTCAAGGAATAGGTAAGTAAAAAATCTCGAGTCATTGACACGCGTGGAACATTGTCACGTGCCTCGCGCTGCCCTTTTGATTTCCAACAAGGATAACATATAATTGACTAAAAAAACGTAATCGATTTACTCGGATTTTAAGACAAATCGTAGTACTAATATCTTTTCCGTGACAAAATGTAAAAAAAAGGTACTTACAAGTATTTTTTTTGTGTGTGGAACCTTTTCCTTGAATATTATGTACCTACTAATAAATTAAAGACACTGTATACATACAGAGGAATAGACGGCGGAATAAAAAAACTATTCGCATCTCAACTAAGTATTTTGTATGGGGTTTTTTGTAGTTTATTTTACACACTAAAGATGCGCTGCAGAATAATTCGCATATGAAAAGTTAAACAATCTATAGTAGGTAAAACCTCATTAGTTGGAATACCAAAGACTTCAACACGAGTACCATAACATAAACACCCATACAAAATACTACCTTTCGCAGAACATGCGAACGCTTACAGAATTCCTGGTAGGTGGGCTAGCTCTCATTATACCGAGTGCGATAAGCAATAGTTTTGAACCTTGCCTCCTAATGGTCCAATGTAAAATTTAAACATGATTGATGGCAGCTACCTTGACATTAGAAATGCATAGTAATTTGTGGATGCCAGTAGTTTGGCGAACTTTTAACATGATGCTATCAAATATTAGCCCAGTTTAATTCATGATAAACATTTTGGGCCACACATAATTGGTAATAGCTAGTTAATTATGTATTTTCAAAGTTATTTTAGTACAGTACTTAAAATTTTACTGCAGTTTTATTATAGGTATAATTGCTCATAAATAGGTATAATAGGTAATAAATATAGGTATGATTGACGTTAAGAGTAGTAGAGTTCTGTTACTGGCACATGAGGCTTTCGATGTTAGCCTAAAGGTGGCAACCCGCGAGTGATACCTCTGGTATTGCAAGCGTCCTTAGGCTGTGGTATCGGCTTACCATCTTGTGGGTCGTATGCTTGGTCGCCACTTGAGTTGTATAAAAATTACGTATTTTTATGAAGCAATTTAATATAAGTATAAGTAATTTACAAGTAATTTAAACTATCTCTATAAATCTTGCTAGAAACATTATGTCGTTTACTATAGGTAGGTAGTACCTTAAATTATATGTACATAAATAACATGATAGAAAGCTCAGAGTTCACAGCTCAGTTTGTAGTAGCTCTGCCCTCTGAACTGTATATATGTTCCAGGTTTGATTCTCATTTCCCACCCAGTTCAAACATTTGTATGATGAACACAAAGACATTAAGAATAATCTATCTTTGTTTATATTCTCGAAGGATGAACATAGATTAGTTCTGTGTCTGTTGAGACTCATTTATACTTATTTTTTATTTTCAGATTTGTTGAACTGACAGCGTACTTGAACATGATATGGTCTGCACCAATTCAGATCGCACTGGCGCTCTACTTCCTGTGGGGTATCCTGGGACCGTCGGTGTTGGCCGGCCTGGCTGTGATGATCATACTCATACCAGTGAACGGACTCATCGCGAGCAGGGTCAAGACGCTGCAAATTAGGCAGATGAAATACAAGGATGAACGAGTCAAGCTGATGAATGAAGTTCTGAATGGGATTAAGGTAAGGATTGTTATATTTGTTATATTTCAGAAATATTGTGATAATATTTACCTTAGCTTGGTCACAACGAAGGTCATTATGATCGCGTCATATCAAAAGGCTGTGCTATTTGATTTTTGGTATTCTAAGTCACACACACGGTTTTATTAATATTTTTATGACTCATCCTACTAATATTATAAATGCGAAAGACTGTGTGTGTATGTGTGTGAATGTTTGTTCCACGTATCTCCGTGACGAGAGATGAAGTTCGGAATGTATAGATAGTTTCAGTTCTGGGATAACACACACAATATAAAACTTGAACACGGGGCATAACTAGTCATAAATCATGACGCGAAACTTATAACGATAAAAATTACATATAAAGTTTATTAGAATGAATCATAAATTGTTGTATTGTGGTTATCTGTTATGTAATTTAAAGAATAAAGGTTGGGGCACGTTACCGCCCCGACACGCGGTGCCAGAGCGACTCAATGTGCCGGGCTTGTTTTTTTCCGAAGAGAGGCGATGCCGGTACGATGTAATTCACCACTGCCACTGCGTTGTGGTACGTTGTGGTATGATGTTTAAATAAAGAATACTGAACCGCTCGAGTTAAGGTCAAGTTGATCTGTTCTAGGTGATATATCTGCCTCAACCTTTATTCATAGTTTTTCAACGATAAGCCCATTCATTTATGCGGCTTGCTAAGTATTTTGTATTTCCTTATTATTTTTTTCTTGTGTCAATGGACAAAAACTTTGATAGATTTGAAAGACACATTAGCTAACATAGGTTTACAGTACGTTTATAAGGATCATAGATTGTAGAATAGATCGCTCGCGAATAGATAGAAAGGTATCGCAGGCCTCGAAGTGTCGTTATCAAAGCAAGCGATGCGTTATCTTATTTAGTTAAATCGATAACAGGATACCTTTACCGGAAAGTAAAAACGAAAACCTTGTAAATACTTAGTAAAACAATCGCGGGGTAGGTACCTGTCAAAATAAACGTTGGTTTTATCAACTCGACATACCTAATCCTCAAAAATAGCCATGTCGTCATATTGCATAATCATTATGAAACATACTGTTGAACAAGTTTTCAACAGTAGTTTCTACCTAGCAATGAATTTCTGTTAATGGATACTACATATATTTCTACATAAAATATCAGAGATCACGGAAATTAAAAAGTTGTATCTACAACCTGTTTAAAACTAAGCTAACCAATGAAATAAACAGCACCAATACCATGAAACATTCATAGTTTTTTTTTTTTTTTTATATACAACTGAAGTGGCAACCAACCGTACGGCCCACAAGATGGTAAGCGGTTACCGCAGCCTATGGACGCTTGCAATACCAGAGGTATCACTCGCGGGTTGCCACCTTGAGGCTAAGATCGAAAGTCTCATGTGCCAGTAATTTCACCGGAAACCATACCCTTCACACCGGAACACAGCAATGCGAGCATTACTGCTTGGCGGCAGAAATAGGTATGGTGGTAGTCCTTCCCCAGACGAGCTCTATCACAGAGAACTCTACTACTCTTAAAATCAGAGAACAATGGATTTCGGATCGGTGTGGCACTATTATCTAACACGGTAGTTCATTATCGTTATGTGATTGGACTCAGTATTCGGGCCCAGACACTTGATTTATATACGTAGTACCTATGGTAGTACAGTAGAGACTCGATTATCCGGCCCTCAGCTTTACGGATTCGTGATTATCCAGACTGCCAACTGCGATCAAACAACTTTGTATTAAAAGTCTTATCCAGTCAAATCAGTCGAAAAATGCATACGTGCATGGCGGAACTGGCATTACTGCACCCGCGCCCTCCGCGATTACTGCTCCAAGCAGGTCATTGACGCGTGGATTATTAATACGCTGTTCTATGTGTGGAACCTACCTTTGTCAGGTTAATAATGAATGACCCTATGTAGATTGTATCAGTCAAATAATGTAATGCAAGATTACCTACCTTTAGAACGAACTAGGCGTTAGCAAACGTATAATGATTGTTGTTCTTAAATAGATACCTATTTTGTTTTCAGGTACTCAAAATGTACGCATGGGAACCGAGTTTCGAAGATCAGATACTCCAAATCAGAAACAAAGAAATGAATGTACTCAAACAAACCGCCTATCTTAACTCTGCTACCTCATTTATATGGTCTTGTGCACCGTTTTTGGTAAGTTGTCGATGTAATAAAAACATTTTATCAGTGACCTTGATGACTGATTTTGAAAACTGTTCTATTGTGTTTAGAAGTATCGACTTTAAGCAAAAAATATTTGATTATACCAGAAATTAATGGCTTAGTAGTAAATAAAAAATGTATTTAAATTTGAATTTAAGATTCACGCCAAAACGCGCCCAACTCACGGGGCGTAGCAGTAGTGACGTGATAGCAGTTTTCATTCAATTTAAAGTTTTAGCAATTAGGTTCAAAATTCTGTAATTTTGTTTGATGCCACCAATCAGAACCAAGATGCTCTGATTGGTGTTTAACCTTTTATTCCGGATTGCTATATTTTGTAGCTTTATTTTATTAAAAATATTATCAATCTCGCATCTAATGTAAAAAGGAAAATTTTTATATTACTTGAATCTTTTTTCATAAGGTGAAGACGTCATTTTAGCGATTCATGGTTAGTCATCATGCCTATTGTAATGAAAGATGGAAGTTTTCGCTTTTATTTTGATATATTTTTCTACTAGAAGGACGAAATAATGCAGTTCCATTAGCATTAGTGTAAATTGCCAAGAGCCGAAAAACAGTAGTACCTAGTTTGTAAGTATAACTACAACAAGTCCGTCTAAATCTATGCTACAATCTTATCAACACTATCGTAAAATTTTATATGTACTTATCTGAAGTAAATATTGAGTAATTGAAGTAATTACGTCTGATAACGTTAATATTAATAATACTATTACATGTATTACTACTTAACTGCTTATCACGTTTTATATCAGTGTCAATATACTATTAATTGGTTTAATCATTTATGTGATTTTATGGAATGAAAGCTACTGTGCGAAAAGAGGGCATTTATCTGAAATGTAATGTATCGATATTGATTATGAGTTTACAAAACTGCCAATTTCAATGAGAAAGTGAAAACGTGTTCTGTCTTCAGTATCAGGTCAGAGTCGGAATCAAATTTATCTGAACTTCAGACCATAATGGTTAATTATATTTTCTCAAACATGACGTATTTATGAACTTCAAGTTAAGTTTTTTTAATAACGTTATTGGATGCTGACCATGGTTTACTACAGTAAAGTAAACCATGGTCTGAAAGAAAAAAAAAGTTATTTTGGGGGATGGTGTTATGATATTAAATGAACGCGTATGATAGAGTACAGTGAAATGAAATGAAATGAAATAGTTTATTGTGCAAAAAAAATAGGTACCTAATTACTACAGTCATAGTACATTTTATTTGTTACTAACTTAGGTTCTAGCTGGTAGTTTGGGTGATAAAATGGGTTGATAAGGAAGAGAAAATGAACATTATTACCATGTGGGTATGTAGGTAGGTAGTGAGATAGATATCAGTGGAGTATTATGAGGAATAAAACAAAGTTATCTTGTTTACCTGCCCCTCATTGCGTAATTCGGTTGCAATCGATTTCACTTGGTTTCAATAAAAACTGACATATTTTGTATGAATATGACAGCTTATTGACAGTTCACTGATTGAAATCGGATTGAAACCAAGTTACGCAATCATGGGGCTGATGGTAGCTGGATAAAATATTTAAAATAAGCAACACTAAATAAACCTTATTTATCTCGACAGCAAAGATCATAGTTCAATTATGTTCTATCTATCATCACATTATATCGTGAACCTGCAGTAAAACAATTATTTTATGTTCAAGGTGACCTTCCTAACTTTCTTCACGTTTGTGATATCTGACCCTGAGAACAATGTCCTGACTGCTACGAATATATTCGTATCGATGTCTCTGTTTTACACGATGCACTTGCCTTTAGGGTTACTGCCACTCATCATTGTATCAGCGATCGAGGTAGTGCCAAACATGTTTAACATGTGGTTTTAGTTATAAAAGGCTATGGTTCTTTCTCATTTTATAAAAACTAACATTATCTTCCAATACGCTGGGACCGATGACGATGTTATTAGTATGATGCACACAGAACGCGAGGAGTCGAAGTTGGCGCGCTTTTTAAAATGATTAGATATAGCAGGTATTATGTTTTACATCAAGTAATCCAAGCCGCTCGCTTAAGGGCAATACACACAGAGAGCGGGCGCGTGTCGGGTTGTGTCCGTCGCGGGTGTATTTTGTTTAATTTGTATGGACGATAAGGATGACAACACACTAACACGACCCGCGCACGCGTTCAGTGTGTTGTCATCCTTGTCGTTCATACAAATAAAACAAAGCCCGCCGCGGGCCAGAGCGCCCACTCTCTGGTTTTGCGCAAATCTTTGCTGGGCTCTGTGACTGGGCATAATGCGCCGTCTGCTGCGGCATGCGCGCGTATACTCTCGCCGACTCCGCGCTCAGTGTGAATCATACATTATGGTTTCTTGAATGAATAGGTTGAGCATTAATATCTCAATTATCGCCGCAGGTATTACTGACAAATATTTACTCGTCTCCGGATTTTAAGTTGATAAACAGCATTCGTTTGAATTTGGTTCAGTAACGCCTGTATTTCCATACCAAGTCCAGATCTTCCGCAAACACTACTAATATAACTGGTATGGTCTCATAGGTGTCACTGATGTCGTTCGGGTGTTTCGTATTGGTAAACGATACAGAAGTTCTGGACTCTAAGAGAGCTTTCGTAGCGTTGTCTCTTTTCAACATTCTGCGTTTCCCACTGTCCATGCTGCCTAACGTTATATCGAATGTTGTACAAGTAAGTTAAATGTTTGTGCCGTAATAGCCTGCCCATTTTTACTAACAACTCCTTACTATTCCTCTTATAAAGTCAATCATCTGTAATAATAAACTGATGAAGATGTGTCTGTCTTTCCGTTTTTTTTTTAAATTACAGATAGAAAGAAAGCACGCTAACTAAAGGAAATAACGTTCTGGTTAAGAATGATTGATATCCATACATTTCCACTACCAGTATTAAGTAGGAGTTGTTAATGGAATTGACAATAACAGTTTTAACAACACATGTAATTGTCCATGATAATTTTCCAAGCTATTAACGTATTAATTTAATATTAAAATGAGCATGATGGATGTGGAATGCTTCAGAATGAAATATTGCTTTTTGTTTCTATTTTTATGTTTAAGGTTATTTAGACAAGTTTGTGTGTTATACTTTATTTGTTTTGTATAAAATACTATGCTGAGAATTAAATAATTCATAATGTTTTCAGACATCTGTTGGCATAACACGGTTAAATAAATTTATGAATTGTGACGAATTGGATGTCAGCTCTGTGGAGCACGATCGTAAAGAACGTAAGTGGTTTTTTTTTAAGTTCAAGGTGTTTAAGTGAATCTTGAGCATTATTTTCAATAAAACCTATAACTTATGGAAAGTGTAATAATAATTCAGATAATTTGATGTTTTGAACATTAGGCTCTTATTCCTATAAGAATTAGATTGTCATTGTTTTCGCTACGAACGAAGACTAATAAAAAGAGATTTTAAAAACGTCGCGAATCCAAATTAAATTACTAAAAAACGAGAAAAGATCTCAATATATGGTATGATCTCAATATGGCATAGAGCTTGGTTGATTTGATAAACCCTACTATGTATGATCTTTTTGAGAAAAACTTTATGTCCATCTATATAGACGTTCTCGATTCTCTCGATTTCTGCTTAGCATATTTTATTTATTACGTTCATGACTTGTTTACAGCGAATCCAATTGTAATAGAAAACGGTCATTTCACATGGGGTGACCAGGATGCTGATAATGTACTCAAGAATATAAACCTGCGTGTGCCGCGAGGGTCGTTAGTGGCCGTGGTCGGAGCCGTGGGCTCGGGCAAGAGCTCCTTGCTGTCTGCTTTGTTGGGAGAAATGAACAAGACCTCGGGACGTATCAATATGAATGGTGAGTATAGTACTACCAGCCGATTTCGACTGTCGTCATGTTAGCCGTTTTGGTGCGCAATGGAGCTTTTTCGAACTAAATGGTCTTTGCGCATCACCAAACGACTAAGTTCACGTCCACCGAGTTTTTTTTTATGTCAGCAAGTGACAAGACAATCAAGGCGCCCACCTGATGTTAAGCACCACGCCTGACTGATGCAGTGCCAACCAAAGCTTAAAGTTTTTAAGTGTTTACGTGGCACTGCACTGCGCTTATCACCCCGAGACATTGTTGTTAGGTCTCTTTTGCCCAGTAATTTTACTTGCTACAGTGCCCTTCAAACCTAAACACAGTAATGCTTGCACACTACTGCTTGGAGGTAGAATATCTGACACTGCGGTGGTACCCACCAAACCGGACTCTTGCTAAAGAGTCCTACCACCAGGTAAATGGCATAATAATATCGGTAAGCGGATCTATACACCAAGTCGGAGTATAGATCCGCTATACTCCGACTTGGAGTTCGTTGTTGTCCAGATATCCTGCAAGTGCATTAGCGGATGCTAGTAGAATTAACAAAATGAACCAAGAAAGCTAAAAACATGTCATCCTTATCATCTACTTCATCATCGTTCATCAGACTATTATGTAGTTTACTAACTCAAGGCCATTGAACGATTTCTTGTTATCAATAAATATGCCCACTTCAAATTCGGATATACTTGTCACCCCAGTTATCTACACTACAAGTATTATCCCGTTGATAGCTACTAATACCAATACTAATATAATCTTTTATTAGGTTGTATTATTGATTTATTATGTGCAGGGTCGATTGCGTATGTGCCCCAACAAGCGTGGATTCAAAACGCGACGCTGCAAGACAACATTTTGTTCGGAAACGATCTTGACATCAACAAATATAACAATGTTATCAATGTTTGCGCGCTCAAGACCGACTTCGATGTGTTGCCGGGTGGCGACCAGACTGAAATCGGAGAGAAAGGTAACATTTGTATAATTTGCATCTAATTTCCAAAGCCAAGACTTACTCCGATCCGACGGATATAAAATCAAAAAAAGTTAAGTAGAAAATTAACTAGTGTAATTTAAAATCAAGCAAAGCGACATGTAAAATCATCCAAAGTATAATGTAAAATAAACCAATAAAAACTTGTCAAAACTGCATCACATCATTTACATATAATCACACTAATATTATAAATGTGAAATGTGAAAAAAAAATTGGCTGAAATTTAAAACATAAATAGATAATGACCGGGAATAAGCTCTTTTTATCTCGGAAAAAAGAACGGTTTCCAAGTTCCACGCGAACGAAGTCGCCGGCGACAGCTAGTAGGTTATAATATCGTAAGTGCAGGTACACTTGCACTTACGATTTTGAACCTCATCAATCAAGGGTTATTTGCACAGAAGTATATCTAGCGTTATTTGAATTGAATGTGATGAGTTTGACTATGGGTGACATATTTGTCATAAACCTATTCTTTAGTAAAGGAAACAAAATACTTCTATTCAGGAATCAACTTATCCGGTGGTCAGAAGCAGCGCGTCTCTCTCGCTCGGGCTGTTTACTTCGACGCTGACAACTATTTCCTCGACGATCCTCTTAGTGCTGTCGATTCCCACGTCGGCAAACACATATTCGATAAGGTAAGCTGTTTGACGTCTTACTATTGAACCGCGAATTTCTGTACGAAGCCTTTACCCGGTAGAACTATAGATATTATTTAAAAAAAGGTCATGAATACACGAATGCATGTTCAAAAACGAATTATTGTAAAGGCGCGTGCCATCAACCAATCCACATTGGATCCGCCTAGTTTGTTATGAGCCAATGCCAGTGTCTCAAAACTCTGGCGCGATTGGCAAGTGCTTGGTGTAGTAGCGTTCGATTCCAGCTGCTGGACAAATGTTTGCATGATCTGCAAATAAATAATTAATCCTAGTCTGGACTCTGAACAATGTCGTATGGTAAGTACCATTCAATTTGTTCGGACCCGTGAGACAGAACAAATACCATGACGAGTAAAGTACTCATAGTTTTCGACACCCACTACACACAACAATTCTAATGCTAAAATGGACTAGGTATATAGGTCATAGCACATTTACACAACTCTACTCTAACACTGCTCCCACTCAATACCGCCCTAAACTAAAACGACTGCTGGCGGTCCACTCGTCGACAGCTAGCAGACGCCCAGCTGTCGACGAGTGGACATCGACTGCTCTCGCTTTTCGAATGGACAGTTCGCGATCGGTTTCCATTGAAGCAACTCGTATTTGCTCAACTAGCAGTCGCCGCGGCGACTGCTAGCAGTCAGCTCACGGACACCGCGCTGACCGCTTGTCTACAACGTGTGGCCAGCGAGGCGTCAACTACCGAGCAGTCTGATGGCGGGAAGCTTGCTGACACCGAGCTGTCTGCTAATTTAAGTTGTCAATATAAACTATATCGCAAGGGCACGACTTATAGCCCATATTTGAATGATATTTTATTAGTCGGGTGGTAGCAGAGTCGTGTAAATGTGCTATGACCCTAAGTCTGCTGGATGTGCTATAAAAATAGACCGCAAAAAAAATATTCCGCAGGTGATCGGGCCCTCAGGCCTGCTAAAGAGCAAAACTCGTGTCTGGGTGACGCACAATGTCTCGTACCTAGCGCAGACTGATTTAGTGGTGGTTTTGAAAGACGGAGAAATGTCTGAGGCGGGCACATACCAACAGCTTCTGGAGAAAAAGGGCGCTTTCGCGGAGTTTCTGCTGCATCACCTGAGCGACGTTGAAAAAACATCACCAGAAGGTAACATTTTTTTATAAAAAAATTAGCTGCCCGGCGCGGTTACACTCGCGTTATATTTTTCCATAATTTCTCACCGTTTAAACTTTCCCTAGACTTTTACAAACATTTCAATACCAAAATTAGGCAAATCGGTCCAGCCGTGGTCGAGTTTTAGCGAGCTTAACACACAGCAATTCATTTTTATATATAAGAAGAAGAAGGAGATGGGACATGGTTGTGACATCCCTTCGAGTGTAGTTATCATTTTAAAAGATAAGTAATCCCCTGGCCCTTATGATGAAAGCAACTATGTTACAGAACTGAACGAGATCAAACAAGACTTGGAAAGTAAACTAGGATCTGAATTCCAAAATAAGTTGCAAAGAGCACGGTCACTATCAGAGAGCACTTCGGAGTCTGATCAAGTTGCTGCAGGTAAGTCATCATAATACTGTATAAATTCAACTTTTTCGTAGGTTTGTTTCCTCAAAACCTTTTAGTTGACAAACGTTCATTCAATCTATTTGGCACAGTGCATTATGTAATTGAATAATGCACAAAAACAAAAAGGAAGCTTAGTACTTGTAACAATATCTGATCCTGAAGCACATGGTACAATATTGTAAGAGCAGTAAAGTGTTTCTAAAAATATGGAATATTGTAATAGTACATTATGGTACTAGTGTGTAACATTGGTGATTACCGCTGAGGCGCCATTGAGACCCGAGGCGTAGGCGAGGGTTTTAAAATAGCCGAGGGCGGCAATCATCAACACAAGTGTATCATACGACGTTTTTCAACACACTTGTGAATAAAATATCAAAAAAAAAAACTATAACTCACTAGTGAGATAAAGCAATGAAAAAGTCATAGTTTGATTATGGGTGTCATTCTGTGCCTAATTGCGATGACCATAGAGCCACTTTATAAGCAAGTGTGTTGAAAATAATTTAATTTAATACCAATCATTATAATATACTACAAATTATGTATGTGCATGTAGTTATATTATTTTTATCTGTAATATTGTGTACTTTGTATTTTCCTCGCTATGGATGGACATCTAAATGATGTTATGTTCATTTGTCATGGTATTTGATGTTCGTAAAAAAAAATATAATTGTGTTTTCAGGAGACCGTCAAGGCAGCGTGAAACGGAAAACACCAGAAACGATGACACCAAACGAACTAAAAGAGAAGAACAAGCTCATTGAGACTGAAAAAACTGAGACGGGCAGCGTGAGTTTTTAATTCGATGTTAGTTAGTTTGCGGAAATCCATATTATCCTGCCTGTCATATGTCATATCCTACGCTTCATTATACTTTGCAGCACATTAATTTAATAATTTTACGTTACTTTACCTTTTTTCGTAATAGGACGCATACGAGTAATCGTCGTGTTTACGGACCAACTTTCTGTATGATTTGGGGCGTCCGCGACGCGTCCTCTTCTTACGTTTTTTCTGTATGCCCACCCCCCCCCCTAGCTCTTGTACGGATGAACCGATTTTGATTAAGTTTTTTCGTTTGAAATGTGTCTTAATGGAGAGTGTTCATAGGTATGTTTCAAGAAAATCTACTCAGCTATTTTTCATTAATGGTTTTAGGTAAAATGGAGCGTATACAAACACTATCTGATGAGCGTCGGTATACTAGCCTCGGTGGTGACTGTACTCATGAATCTCATACTTCAAGTGTTCCAAGTCGGCTCCAACTACTGGCTCGCTGAGTGGTCCAACGACCGCAAAATGGTTTGTTATAAACATTTTATCTCGATTACATCTTTACCTAGTAGTTAGTTGCATTTGTTTTGTTAAGTATTTATTTACCTGGTGATAGGTTTCTTCAGCTAAAGTCCGGCTTGGTGGCTACCACCGCAGTGCCAGGCGTTATGCCTCCAAGCAGTAGTGTGCAAGCATTAGGTATTGTGTTAAGGATTGAAGGGTGTTCTAGCAAGTGAAGAGACTTAATAACTACGATTCGAGGTGACTAGCGCAATTGCATTACCTCGAGCTTTAAAACTTAAAGCTTTCGATGACACTGCAATTTAGTCAAGCATGAAGCTTAACAATTGCAAATTGGCAAATTGACCGTCTTGGTACATAACACTAGTGACTTAAGCACTCGCGCACTTGCGTCTTACTACATGCCCTACTCTAAATATTCTAATAGGATTTCAAAATCAAAGTTGCAATGTAGATTTTTGACACTTTAAATATGGCAAAAGTATCAAACTCATATTATTTTATTGTAATCTGTCAAGATTACTGTAGATACTGATTCTGTAGCATAAATTATGGTATCTATGCGGCCAGAAACACAAGAATATTGTAAAATGAAAAACTCAATGGTGTGTTTTTCAATTTCGATTCATATAACTTATGTATATCTTTTTAATCGATATTAGTTGTAACCGCAGATCGTGAATGGCACAGTAGACAAGACTCGACGAGACATGTATCTCGGAGTGTACGGCGGTCTCGGCATCGGTCAAGGTAAGTACTATAATAATGTATAATAATAAAGCTACTCGCAATACAAGTGCATAATTATTTTATTTGACCGTGGGTAGAGTCAGTTTTGGTTATACAAAGGTTATAAAAAACTGTTGAAATTTACAACCGATCTAAATACCAAACGAAGATTAAGGGAGTAGATCGATTGCGTTGTTCAATACTGTTGGGTACTTATTTGTTTTATCTAGCTAGGCCCAGACATGATTTTTAATGATTAATTACATACCTACATGAACACGTTCTATACAGGATGGTCCAAAAATCCATGTCAATAAGATAAAATTAGATTCCTCAGATCCAGGGGTATCCAAAAATATCCCACGTATGTTTCCCGATTTTGCAGAAAATGTCATAAAATAACCTGCAAATGGCTCTCGAATTTAAAAAAAAAACGAATAATATAATTTTGTGTAGTTAGGTTTTTTTATTTGGAACCCTGGATATTTTTTTTTCTTATTTACGTCTATGTTTGGACCACCCGGTATAAATATTTAAATTCAATTTATATTATAATTTAATATATAAAACAATATTTATACGCTATAATGCATTTTTCTAACATATACCTACCTGTCTTTAATTATTAGATTAATATTTGTTATGGAATTGGTTAAGTCTAAATAATAATGAATACATTTTTACTGCCATCTATTTACTTATTATCAATGTTTTATTCATATTATTTATTTAAGACTTGGTAATGGATTTTTAAAATGAATTTGCATGATTCATTTGTATATTATAAGCATGCAATTTCTTAGCTATGAATCATAGTAGAAGGGTTTTATGCAAAGGTCACGGAGGGAACTATAATCAGGCTAAATACAACACCAAAAAAAACACCGTGTTGCAACAATTTACTGCAATTCAGAACGTAACAATCGGATTTTTTTTTTATTATATTACATAGTTTTCTTTTCAAAGTCATGGGGATAAGTTTATTAAAAAATATCAAAACACTAATAATTCCACAAACAAAATCAAAGGAGGTAAAATCGTATATATAAAAATGAATTGCTGTGCGTTAGTGTCGCTAAAATTCGAGAACGGCTGGACCGATTTGGCTAATTTTGGTCTTGAAATGTTTGTAAAAGTTCAGGGAAGATTTAAACGATGAGAAAATATACTGGGTGTAAAAATAACGCGAGTGAAACCATTAATTAAAAAAATAATTTAGTACAAACGGGGAAGGCAGCATCAATTGCTCCAAGGTATCATAAATTACTTCGTGACTTTTGTTCGCACGTTGGGCTGCCCCTATTCGATTTGTAAATTCAGTCAAATAATAAAGTTGCATGCTGTGTTTCTTTTCATTAGTTGTTTTTTTTTCTAATTTGTTATAGCTGTGGTAGTTTATAATAAGTGTTTTTTTTTTTCTGGCAAAGCCTATAAGTACACTTTCGTGACTTGATAATGCCATCAAGGGTGTTGTCCATTTTTATAATAGCCGTGTACCAGTACCCTTTTTATAATAGCTGGGGTGCCTGGGATAATAATAAGAAGAGGATACCTCATTAATTGGCTGTGATTAAATAACATTAAAAGTACGTTGCGGTTCATAAATCATAATTGTTAGATGGAGTAGCATGATACATGGGTATGGGTAATTTTATAATACACGATGGATCATAATCATTTATTATAGGTACCTACCTACAGGGTAGCTTCATAACACATCACAAGTCATACACGGTTCATAAGGTAATATAAGACTCCACAAGTCATCATGGTTCATAAGTTAACTAACATAAAGACACAGCAAGTCATACATGGTTATATTTTTTGAAAGTACAAGTCATACACGGTTCATAGTGTAACATAAGGAGATAGGCAGGGCAGCAGCTGGCCATTAGGCTCATTGTGGTGAGGCTGACGTGTGGCGTGTCGCGCAGTGGTGTCCGTATCGGTGTCGTCGCTGGCGCTGTACCTGGGCACGCTGGCGGCGGCGCGCGCACTGCACGCGGCGCTGCTGAGCGGCGTGCTGCGCGCGCCCTCGATCGGCTTCTTCGACTGCACGCCCGTCGGCCGCGTGCTCAATCGCTTCAGCAAGGACGTCGATGTACTGGATAATGTGCTGCCTATGACGCTCAGGGGATGGACATCCTGCTTCTTTTCGGTATGGCCAGGGGCGAAACGTACAACCCTAAACCAATACATGTTGGCCGAGCGAAGGCCAGCGCGAGTGTACGCAAATCGATGCAAAACAAGTGCTACCGACAACACGTTTGGCAAGTCCAATGAATCTTAGACATTTCGGCCAGGTAGGGCGAGCGATAACGAGTGTCACCGATCGATGGCAAGGCAAAACAAATAAGCTCCACAAGTTGGTAATTGGCGTTCACTCGGCAAGGCTGGGCCAACATGTATTGGCGACTTTAGATGTGCAGGTGTAGGCGACTTCACTTGAGGTAACTGTCAGCTTTTTATAAGTTTCCAAACATAATGGAAGAGTTGACGGTTGCTGAAACTTTTACTAAAGTATGTGTCAAACTAGAGTTGCTATGCTGCACAGATTCTTAAAATTATATGAAAATCGCCTAGTTGTGGGTTGCCAGTTGCCGAAACTTTGAACTGCGTTGCCTGCATAACGCCTTAAACCTACTTAAGTAGCTATTTAAATTAAAGCGTTATTGAAATTAAATTATAACAATATTCTCCGTAGTGGCGCTATGAGTTCGAAAACAACGGTTATAGTACTGCCGACGGATCTCGGCCATCGTGAAGTTAGCCGTTTGTGATGCCCAAAGACCATTTAATCCGAAAAATCTCTATTGCGCTAAACGGCTAACTTCACTTCCGCCGAGATCCGCCGACAGAACTTTGCATAGAGAAAACCATTGTTATCTTAGAATTACATTAAATTTCGTACATTGTAATCTTTAATTGCTGAAATTATGATGTTATAGCTTTTTATAGACTAGTGTAATATGACTAAAGGGATCAGTTTATAAATAAACCTAGTAGTTTTACATTTTTTTTTCATCTTTTTCTCTTTTTAATGTGCGTGCTATTAAATTAGGTAGTTACCGGGCTCCACATGCATGCCCTTTTTATTAGTAGTAGTAGTTGTTGTTCCACTGCACTTAGCTCTTCTCATCCCCACTATAACTAGAAAGTAGAATTCCAGTATATAATGTATTCATTGTTATTACCCGCGCCGCTAGAGTAACTGCGACGGATAGATTTACGGTACCGTCGACACTTTTCAGCTATTTCTTCGATATTTGCGGATTTGATGCCGTATCTGGCGTGTTGGCGCGCGGCAAAGATCCTACACGCAGGATTATTGGATAATGTATTGAGGACGCCGTTACAATTCTTCGAAGTCACACCAATTGGCAGGATACTGTCTAGATTTTCTAAAGACGTCGACGTACTGGATACGTCTCTGCCTTCGCAATTGACTGACGTCACGTATTGTGCATTTGAGGTAACACGTATTCATTTTTGCGGGATCATTTTGGGTTTTTTCATTTATTTTTGTTTGTTTCGTGTAAAAATGGGTACACTGGGAAAAACAAAATTTGTGTATGTCATTTGTACGTGTTATCAATCCGTTTATTTGAAAACAAAAAATCTTCTCATTGTAAGATTGATGGTTGTTGGGTTTTATTCAAGACCACCTCTTTTTGAGCATAACACGAGAATAACGTACACTGTTGCAATATTTTTTGATTAACGCACGTCACATAACATTAAATATCTGTTTACAGGGAGCTTCTAATGCATACAATATTTTAACTAAATCGTAAACTAAATACTTTTTAGGAATTTAGTAGGTACCTACCTTATTTTCAAAATAGTGCCGTAACAACCTTTAGTTGTGCCATGGGATTCCTAAAGCATATAAAAATGGTTGCTACTATAATTTCTTGTATACTTACTATTTAAGTAAAAAATATTTTCTTGTATTTTCCACAAACTTTTTATTTAAAAGTACTTGACAAACTTTTGCTTTAAAATTATTTTGTAAACTGATCCTTATATTATTTTACGCCAAATACAAACAAAACTTGACTTGAAATGTGTTATATTATAGGTATTATCATGAATAGTCATTTATTAAGTGAAAGTTTATATTTTATTTACCTCTAGGTACTGGGTACGCTCTTCGTCATAAGTCTGTCGACGCCAATATTTTTGGCGGTTATTCTGCCGATCGGTATCGTGTATTACGTGATTCAACGGTTCTACGTGGCAACTTCAAGGCAACTGAAACGATTGGAGTCCGTCTCGCGATCTCCTATTTACTCCCACTTCGGCGAAAGTATCACGGGAGCTTCTACTATCCGCGCCTATGGAGTTACTGAAAGGTCAGACATTCATTACTCATAATCATGCTTGTTAAAACCTCATATCCAAAATGTGTTTTATACACTAGGTACCGTCACAACTCAAGTTGTTAGTAGCTCTGGCTTTTACCGTGTAGGTTGTCGGTTCGATTCCTGGACCAACATTTGTGTGATGAATCTTCTTAATCCACCACGCGGACCCAATGCGGATTGGTGGATGGCACTTGTCTTTCGAATTTTTAGTTTTTGAACATGCCGGTTTCCTCACGATGTTTCCTTCACCGTATGAAAGCATAGCATTGCGCACATAATTTTTTCGAACAGAAAAATCCATTTATGCTCGTATGGTCGTGGGTTTGAAACCCACGACCATAGGATTGGAAGGCGGGGTCACTTCCACTAGACCACCGGTGCTTTCGTGTGAGGAATGGTATGGCGATAATGATATGCTGTTCTATTGATCTGACTAAGCTTTATGTGACACTGTATCTGTCATGGTCTTGTGTGTCGCTTAACATAAGGCGAACAATCGAGGCTGACATAAAAAACAGTAATAAACAATGATTTATCCATAGATTTGTGCTGGAATCCGAGCGACAAGTGGACTACAATCAATCCTGCCACTACCCCAGCACGATTGCCAACCGATGGCTGGCAGTGCGTCTCGAAATGATGGGCAATCTTATTATATTCTTCTCGGCTCTGTTCGCGGTACTCAACAGGCACACTGCTAGCCCGGGCCTTGTCGGTCTGTCTGTCAGTTACGCTCTTCAGGTACATGCAACTCTGAATAAATAAATGTAAATAAGCGTAAGTCATAGTCGCGAACTCTGGCGACACAGTTGATAGGTCACTCGATGCCTCCGTCATGGTCTAAGCCGGGATCGACAGCTTCACATTCATAATGTTGTTATGTTACGTGATTATACTACGTACGCGTTACATTATGTCCCTTAAAGCCCGAAGGGGGGCTATTCCGCCAATGCACGTAAATACTTTGAAGTGTGCAAAAGTTAAATACATCGTAACTATTTGAAATTCTCATACAAAAGATATAAGAAAAATTGCTACAACACGAACGCATGACCTCCGACGGACCGACTGACTGATATTGCCATCTGCTTGTCACCAAATGGCGCTTTGAGTTCACTCAAGTAAAAAATAAGTCAGTAAGTCAAAGGAGTTGTTTCACGCAGTATGGAGCCGGGCCCTGTTCCTCTGTAGAGGTTTATATAATTAGACAATCATTAAATAAACCATTTATCACTGTTTATTTATTTTATTTTAGCTTCTTTCATAATCTAAAGTAAGTTTATCTTTGTGTCAACATTGTTTTGCATTGTGTTGCACTCCTTCGGGCGGGGATTAACGAACAACTGGGTTATTATGTACTGTCAAAGTCAAAGTGCGTCACGTGATCATTGCTAATAACTACCATGGCGGACCACTAGTGTTCCCGTTTTCGAAAACTCAGCACAATAAATATTTTTCCTTTAGAACTTTGTTTGTCTACCTAAAAATAAAATTGTTTGTTACTGTTAGTCTTATATTTTTTTTTAAATTTTCTATGGTATTACAAAGACCTAGGCCACTATGAAATTGGTCCTTTCGGAAGAAAGTTTAGAAGTAATTTCGAAATTCGTTCAACAAACATTGTTCGCAAAGATATAATATAGATAAAAGCATTACCTCCTACGGGCTAAAGAGTGACAGATCGCACTTTTTTGTGCGATCTGTCACCTTAAGGGGGCAAAACTAGGTAACAGATGGGAATAATCCTTTATAGGGACATTACGTTACACCGTGTGTTGTAAAGTATCGCTTTGGTTAAAGGCCACGCACGTCATTGATCGATCCTCAACCATTTCTTGATGTTGATTCCAGATTACACAAACTCTTAACTGGCTGGTCAGAATGACGTCAGAAGTAGAGACTAACATCGTTGCCGTCGAAAGGATAAAAGAGTACGCTGAAACTACTCAGGTAAGTTGTTTAATTTATTATACATATTAGTCAAGGTAACTAGTTAACGCTATTTTAACAGTCCAAAGCTTGAACAAAGTGATGGAAACTAACATCGTTGCCGTCTAAAATTTTCAGTCAGTGAATTGGCAATCGTAATTCAATAAGCCTTTATAAATTCATTAAATATGAATTATGTCATGAAAAGTGGAATGATTTATCAATATAATATTTTCAACCGACTAATTAGGTCCCATCAATATTTCAGGTTGATTATGAAAGACCCTGTAAGATCTAAGCGTAGGTCTGTACATAAATACAGAGCGACAGCGGGAAGCGACTTTGTTTTAGACTATGTAATTAGGTTTGAAGTCGTGCACACACTGTAACAGTAACAGGTGTCTAAGCTGTATGTATAAACCTACCACTTGAATCACTCTATCTATTGCTGAAAACCACGTTTAAATCCGTCGCGTAGTTCAAAAGATCTAAGCGTACATACATACAAAGGAACAGTGTAGACACAGAGTTATCCACTGTCCCTTTGTATGTATCTTATCGCTTTGCCTCAAGGTATTGCCGGAGCTACACGAAAACTCCCGAACTGCCTCTAGCTCTCGTACGTGAACCTGTCGGTGAACGCTCACGCACACATCGCTGCGCATGTAGTAAACTACCTACAGTTGCGCGTTCTTTGAGTCTGTTGCTCTGTATTACTCTGTGGTGGAGAGCAACTTTATTTTATATTGTGTATTCACAAAGAATAAGATTAAGATGAATATTGTAATAGGAAGCGGCGTGGAGCATAGCGGAGAACGCGCCGAGCGCGACGTGGCCGGAGAGCGGCGCGGTGCAGCTGGAGCGGCTGACGCTCGGTTACCGCGCCGGCGAGCCAGCGCTGCGCGATGTCACCTGCACCGTGGCGCCGCGCGACAAGCTCGGCATCGTCGGCCGCACCGGCGCCGGCAAGTCCACGCTCACGCTCGGACTCTTCAGGTACTACTTTCCTTCTAACCCGTAGCACACCCCAGACACTCAATAAAATGTATGAATGCGTCACAATCACCACATGCATGGTTTGTATACGTAAACGGTGCGGTTATATGTGTGAGTGTAGTGGTTGATCCCACCCAATTATAGCAAGAGCGAGATAGCACATCGCACATCATTTCGCTCGCGCTAGCATGCGCGCGTTTGTACCTACACAAAATCAAAATAAACCGTGCCTTCGTCCTTAGCGATTTGTATGTTTCTATTTTGTTTGTTACCAATAAACTCAAAAACTACTGTCTTACAAATTATTTTCTTTGTTCTTTGACATAGAATGACAAGAAAAGACAACACTTAGCTGCTGGAATAACAGTTATTATATGAATAAGTGCATTCACATCTACAGGATAGTAGAAGCGATGGGCGGTAAAATCCTGATCGACGGCGTGGACATCTCCCGGATCGGGCTGCATCAGCTGCGCTCGCGCATCACCATCATCCCGCAGGACCCTGTGCTGTTCTCCGGGACCCTGCGCATGAACTTGGACCCCTTCAGCGCGTATTCCGACGACGAGCTGTGGCGGTCGCTCGAACACGCGCATCTGAAAACCTTCGTGCAAGGTAAGCCGAATTTACTTAAGATACTTATGTAATCATGACAGCCTTCTAATGTCCCCACGGCTGGGACCTACTTTCGAGCGAGTGTTTGGGTCTTAATCCACCACGCGGACCCTATAGAATAAGTGGATGGCATATGTCTTTCGAATTTTTAGTTCTTTCTCGCGATGTTTTCCTTCGCTGTATAAGATTAAATTATTCGAATATAAAACTCTATTGGTAAATACTTCAACGAACCTAGTTATAAGTTTTTAGCTATTTTTTGCAATGCGAGGATTGGGTTTAACTATTTAATTATCAACTTATTTGAGTATTGGCTTCAGAGCAGGCCCGGCGCGATGGTTCGGCTGAGGCTCAATATAGTTTCGGATACAGCTCATGGCCGGCTAAGTTGTTTTTAACAGATTAACGAAGTAGCACTGGACTGCGGGTTCACGATTTGAATGGGTGAACGCTAGTGGTAAATTCAACCGAACACTTGCATGCTCCGCAGAGCACGTTAAGCTGTCGGTCCCGGCATTTTCCAAGCCATGACGAAGGTCTTCAGACAGTCTATTCATTCTATCAACGGAGTTAGCTATGATAACTTATTTATTAAGGAAACCTGTTGTCCCCACAACCGGTCTATGTATGTGACCTGCTAGTGTAAAGTACTACCAACGGATCACGGCTGTCGTGAAAATAGCCCGTTTCCATGCGCAAATCCATTTTCAATCATTTATTCTCTCGACACACTAGATTTATAATAAATCTAGGTACACAAAAGTAAGACGAAGTAAATTAAAACCTACTTTGTGCGAGACTGGTTGCCTGCGTTAGGTTTAATAAAACCTGTGTTGCGGGCGATGGGACTTTTTCGAGCTCATTGGTTTTTGCTCATCACAAATGGCTAACTTCACGATGCTGGAGATCCGTTTACAGTCGATGTTCACATACATAGTCCTATTGTGGAGACAATAGGTTTTTTTAGTAATTAAGTTATTAAGCTATTTTTTTTATACCACTAAAGTGGCAACCAAGCCTACGGCTCACTTGATGGTCAGCGGTTACCGTAGCCTAAGTACGCATGCAACATCATAGATATCACTTGCGTGTTACCACCCTGAGTCGTTAGACAGACAGTTTCATGAGCCTGTAATTTCACCGGAAACTATACCCTTCGAACCGGAACACAGCAATGCGAGCATTACTGCTTGGCGGTAGAGATAGGTATGGTGGTAGTCCTTCCCCGGATGAGCTCTATCACAAAGAACTCTACTACTCTTACTTACTAGCTAACTCAGGTGATGGAGTTAACCGTCTATCTGAAAGCCTCCTCCATTGTAGATTGTTTTGTGTCAGGTCTGTCTGCGGGGCTGAGGCACGAGGTGGCGGAGGGCGGTGAGAACCTGTCTGTGGGGCAGCGGCAGCTAGTGTGCCTGGCGCGCGCGCTGCTGCGCAAGACGCCCCTACTCGTGCTCGACGAGGCCACCGCCGCCGTCGACCTAGAGACCGACGACCTTATACAGGTACACTAAAGAACTGTCTCGTACAAGTACACTAGAGAACTGTCTCGTACAAGTACACTAGAGAACTGTCTCGTACAAGTACACTAGAGAACTGTCTCGTACAGGTACACTAGAGAACTATCTTAGACAGGTACACTAGATAACTGTCTCGTACAAGTACACCAGAGAACTCTCTCTTACAGATACACTAGAAAACTCTCTCGTAACTAGAGAACTGTATTAGACAGGTACACTAGAGAACTGTCTCGTACAGGAACACTAGAGAACGGTTATCGACGATTCACCGATTTCAGACGTTTTCATTAGCTAGATCAGAATAGAAAAAAATAAGAAACCCCGCAATAATATACTAGCCTAGTTACACAACACAAAATTGTATTTCCAGAAAACAATCCGGTCCGAGTTCGCATCGTGCACCGTTCTTACGATCGCACACAGGCTCAACACCATCATGGATTCTACCAAGGTGATGGTGCTGGACAAGGGGCAACTGGTAGAATACGCGCCACCTGATCAGCTGCTGCAGGATAAGAAATCTATATTCTACAGCATGGCTAAGGACGCTGGCCTTGTTAGCTAGGTGCGGCTGACACTACTCAAACTAGCAACTAAGCGTGCCGAATTCAATCCAATCGCAATAAATCGTCTTTTATTCTATGGAACATAACTGGCGCGCAGAGCCAACTCGCCTGTCTAAACAATGCGCGTTTCTTAAGAAGCGGACGCCAAACCAAGCGTTTAAGTTTCATGTCCGTCTGTATTATCACAATTTTTATTTTAATGAATATAAATAGAAATAATTTATATTGCGCCACACAACAAACATAAATAATACACAAATAAAAACTAAATTATGGTGACAAAAAAAAAGGCTGCCACTCAGCATTTGCTACAGATTTGCATGTATCTGTAGCACTCATTTTCAGTGCACCTGGTAGTTATGGTCTTTTTCCTAACTTAAGGTACTAAAGATTCTGTCTTTGAGTCGTATGTTACCGATAGAAGTAAGTCATTAAAGCAAGGATAATTGACTCTTACTACGAAATGCTACCTGCAACAGTCGCAATTAGCAGCAATTAATTAGGACGCTGTGATGTGTATTGTTAGTCGGCAGAACTATTACCTCACTGAGCAGCCTAGACAACAATTTCTAAATATTTTCTTGTAGTTTCGGAATAGTGAAAAATTACTTTCTCTAAAAAATCTCTACGTAGAGAAATCCTTTTGTCTTCTCTGCTCATCAGGAGCTAGCCCGGCAGGAAACTTTTACTAGAGCAAATAAGAGCTAAGTAAAATCAACGAACAAATCGTATCACATCAGCGAAAGCTGCATCGTTTATTATTATTAAAATAAATAAATCTTCCCTAAATGTTTAAACACCTCTGTGTTTACATATAATCATGGAAGCCAGTTCTATGCCGCTGTAGGTAACACAACTGATAACGATAACAAACCAGAGACCTGTTCTAACATCGACAGATGCGATTCGTGCTGCTACCTATATCTGCCGATTGATGGTGAAACATATTGTCCTGAAATAAAAGCTATATCGTTACAAAAATATTGAGTCGTTATTTATTTAAACTACAGTTATAATAACTTGCAACGTTTTGCAATGGTTTTTGTTTCTATTTTGTCAAATACTCATATTGTTGTGGTAAAGAACTTATTGTTCTATTCCAAGACCGTATTAAATTTTATCTTAAATTTTAAAAATAATTTGAGGAATCATCTAATAATTGCTCCACACTCGCCGTATTTCGGTTATCTCACAGACGTATAAAATAGCACTAACCATTACTAAATAGCATAAAATGCGGTGGCTGCGCGTAGCCAGCCTGATTTTATTAAATATTTTATTCAATTAAAGTAGCTACTATCGGCGGATCTCGGCTATCGTGAAGTTAGCCGTTTGTGATGCGCAAAGACAATTTAATTCGAAATAGCTCCATTGCGCATCGAAACGGCTAACGTCATGACTGAGATCCGCTGAGAGTTAAGTACTATACCTACATAAATCATTAGTAAGGTGCATTTCACTCAGGGTGTATTAGGGCATTATCTTCTACTAATGTTCCTGAATTATTTCATTGTTAGAAGAGATTTATAATTATTTTATACAATTTTTTATGTTTAATAGAATGCTGTTTCATAGCTTATTACAATTATTATAATATATTTTAAGGAGTGTCTCAATATTGGTATGTTATCCTACAAAACAAATTTATTTACAGTACAAAGTTAGTACAAGTTTTACAATATTTTAAATAAATACAAAATCTAAATCCGTTACAAACTATTTAAAGATAGCTCAACTGATTCAGCTATGAACCAGTCAAAATGAAAATCTAAGTTATTTTGATATTATGTATTAAGTACTTACTATAAATTTTGTAATCTATACTAATATTATAAAGAAGAAAGATTTGTATTTTTGTTTGTAACGAATAAACTCAAAAACTACTAAGTCTAATTTCAAAAATGCTTTAACCATTTGAACGCTACATCCCTGAGTAACATAGGCTATAATATATTACTAGCGACCCTCCCTGACTCAGCACGGGTGCTTAAGTTTTCATTGCACCTGTACGAAGCCGGGGCAGGTCGCTTATTAGGTAAAGGTATTTAGGTTAGTTATACAAGGTACAACTTCTTGTGGTCAATTACCATCATCATCATCATCACTGGCCTTTACATCTATTACAGATGCCTTACGTGGCGTCAGGTTAAGGAACATCCAGAGGTCGAACACTTTTGTTCATGACTAAACAGGCCTATGCGGGAGTGGCAGACTCGACAGCATTTTTTACAAATGAAAGACACCGGGGATGTTAATGACCATCAGGATTACAAAACAGCTGATTTTAGGATTATATTTATTAAAACAGGTCGCTAGGACGTGCCCCGGGTCGCACGGGTGCAATGGAACTTTAAGCACCCGTGCGAAGCCGGGGCGGGTCGCTAGTAATCAAAATAGCCTATGTTACCCAGGGATAGTGTAGCTTTCCAATAGTGAAAGAGTTTTTCAAATCAATCTGGTTGTTTCGGAGCCTATTCAATGCAAACAATAAAATCTTTCCTGTTTATAATATAAGTATAGATTATGAAAGATTAAGTTATTTATGATAATTATCTTACTTTTCTCTGACTATTCAGTAACCTGAAAGGAGCAAATCTATTAGTTCTGTCACTATCTCGCATACGAGTTTGTTGGTTGGGCCCAACAAAATCGGAGAGTGACCTACACAAAATCTTGAATCTTCATATAAAGAGTTTTATATGAAGTTTTATATATATATTTTTTTTAATTATTCTTCACAATGTCGAGAAAAATCTTCCATTTCAAGTTAGAAACACCTCTTGGTGACTTCATTGGCTTGTATCATGGTGATTGATTAAAATTCTAGGTATTTACTTATTATGATTCTTAAAACTGAACGGGTACTTAAAATATAATTATGTACTTACAGAATTAATTCAATATTGATGCTTCAAAGTTATGCTTTATGTAATGAATTTCAGAACTAAACTCAAATAAAATGACGCTCAAACATAGATTTTTCGACATTTTTGTATGTCTGTCAAAAAGTTTCCGAAGTATCGTTTGAGTTGTTCTGGAATGAATGGTTCTGAACCTTAGATGTTGACTGTGGTTTTTTGGCTGTTCAATCACAACACACTTGAATTGTTTAAAATGGAGCTCTGTTATGTATATTTATTTGTATTTAAAAAATTTAAAAGCGCATGTATAACTTAATTAATTGTAAGATTATTGTTATGAACTTATTGATTGAATACCACATTCAATGCATAACATTAGTTTATGTATCTGCTGTCTGTGCTACTGTAAAAGATAAGACAGGGTGTAAAACTTTGCGATTCACTTGTTAGTTGTATGGTAGTATAAAATCTGATAAAATAATCTGCAAAGTAAAGTACAAGACATTATTGTATGACCAATCCGTAAGTTTTTTATAGAACCTTTCTTGTATTATTATTATTTAAATATTTGTTCCGGGTGTTCTGGGTGTTTTCTATGTATAATAAAAACTATCTATCTATGTATTGTATTGTATTAAATATATATCAGTCATCTAGTACCCATAATACAGCTCTGTTTAACAGCAGCTTACCTTGGGCTAGATGATGCTGTGTGGATTGTCCAGCATTATTTATTATTTATTATATTATTATTACGTATACTTATATTTTTCTAAGAGATAAAGAATGTTACTCCCATTATAAATACCTATTTTAATTGTTTCATTGCACTTAATATAACGCCACGTGCCTTATTTACATGTATAGAATTCAAAATAATTTACATTATTTTTATCCTAACATAATCATGACAGCTTAATGTACTTATCCATTAAACATGCACATTATTATCATGTTATGTAATAATGTGAAACAAAATTGTATAAGCTGGTATTTACAGATCTTAGTTTAACATGTCTTTTTTTACATTTAATCGTTATATTATAATATAATCTAATACATAAAATAACTAACTTGCCTTCATATTAAAAACAGGTGTGGCCTCATAGTGTTAAAGCTTACCTTCGGTATAGATAGCTGGTTTTTCCTACCCTGCCATAAACAAGGAAGAGACATTAAACATCAGAAACTGCTAATCATATACCGGTTACATAATGATCTAGCAAAAAATGAAATACAGAATTTTAAAATACAGAAAACGTTTGACAGATTTTTGATTCACTTTTTTTTCGTAATTCAGAAAATACTAATTCCATATTCTTCAAAATCTTAATTTTTATTGTTTGTTTTTTCAATAATCAGATGTGTTTAAAGACATGATTTCGATCTGGGTGGATAAGCAACTGCACTCAAGATTTATGGCTTTGTTCGAGGTCACTACTCAAACCTTACCTAACCAACTGATTTTAGGCAAATAGGTAGGTACTTCATAAGTTACTGTAGTATGTGCAATGTGTATCTGATGATAAACACCTAGGTAGTGTTTCTAATTATAAACTTTAGGTAGGCATCTTTTTATTCAAATTTGTTCAACAGTCATGGAGATAAACGCGGACCATTACACTCACATTTTACGTCTAGAATTTTTATGGTAAAAGATATTGCTGTCAAATGATAAAAAAACGAACTGATAATCTGTCTTTAGTGTTTCTGTTGAATAAAACTTATGAGATTATGTAAATAATAGTATCTGTATTTTGAGATTTCTGTCAAACGTTTTATAGATTTAAGAATTCGGTGTCTCATTTTTCGAAAGATAGAAAGGTTACCTAATATACCTACAGAGTTTTAACTTGTTTTATAATACAAGCCGAGTTTACGAGTTGTTCGAGCCTCTCTTGTATTAAGCAATAATAGTTTGGTGTTTTTAACCAAATCATCTCTATATTATGGTGAAGTCTCTGTTATTGTTTTTGTCGTTTACCTGATTTAGGCTGCGTTAACGCTGTAAAACGGTGAAGATGAGCGGTGCGAGGGTGTGTCGAGGCTTTGAAATGGTGCGCGGATGAGCGGTGCGAGGATGTGTAGCAAGCTCTTCTGATGTGAGATATTCCTCGCAACACATCCCTCGCACACATCCCTCACATCACAACGCATCCGTAGCACACATTTATTTTGTTTTGCATGTACAAAAACCTCGCTCTGCGGAGCCGTTTTCACTAAGGCTGCGTTTCTCCACCAGAGATGTGCGACGATGTGTAGCGACTAGCGAGGAAAGTGTTTTCAGGAACCAATAGAATCACTTCCTTAAAGCTGTCAGAGCGAGGCTAGGTAAATGAAGTGATTCTATTGGTTCCTTACAAACTCTGGTGGAAACGCAGCCTTATAACTTCTACATGCTTTATGATACGGGAGAAGCATTTATTTTTGGTAGGCGGTACTTATCAGAAATATTTATTAGTTTTACTTTAGTATTAAATTTACCTATCTAATTCATTTACATGTTTTGCAAATGTGGGAACTGAAGCAATACTTAACTTATAAAGTAGGTACTTACGAGATATAGTTGTAATTGCAATAAACTGTCAAAACATTTTTTAGCAGGTATTTTTTACAAATTTACAACAACTAGTAGCAGTAAGTACTAAAACAAATAGCCAACAAATTAATTTAAAAGAAAAAACATTTACCTATTGTTATCAAAAAGAGAATCGAAATACTTATGCAAGAAAAAACAATTAAGTAAATAAAATAATAATAAAAAAACAGTCTGCCCCTAAAGATACATTTTGTATGAAAACAAAAGCTTTGATTTTTAAATGTTCCAACAAGTTGTTGTTATTAACAGATAAAGAATCGAAATACGCAAAAAAAAACAAATTTTTCAAAAACGAATTGATTTTTTTAATGCAGTTTTTATTTTTTATCAAAAACGAGCCTGTGCCTGTGACTCCTGCAACATTTTTCCATAACTGTAGCCGTTTAGATTTTACCCTTAGAGGCGTTGAGAGTACCCACCCTGTATAAAATATGTAGACCTTATACCTAATACCTTGAATATTTATAAAAAATAGGCATGTAAAATAGACTTAAATCATGTATTATGTAATGGTTAAATTTAATATTACAATTTTTATTATCCAATATAGGTACTTTTGTACCTATTTTACAATATTAGATTAAAAATAATTATTTTGTGTAGTTATTAAAAAACTTACTTGGTGTGTTGTTTTGGTACTAAATTTTGGTGCTTATTGTTTTTTTTTGTTTTTTTCTAATTGCAGTTAAATAATATGTATACTTAGCTTTATTTAATTAAATATTTATGATCAAACTACTCCACCAACAAGTTTTTTTAAATTATTTTGCAGTTAAATAATATTATAAACATATTTTAATTAAAGACTTATGATTTGACTACCCCTCACCCACCACCATGTCAAGTGAACATCCAGGAAGATGATTAAACTACGCCAATGTCGACTTGATGATCGGAATAGATATAGCTAAGCTAATTTACTTATTGAAGGAACACAGAACAAAAGTGGAGACTTCCATAAAACTAATTCAATTTCGGTTTTTTGCTTGAGAAATGGTAAAAAAAAAAATGTAATGCCATAATTTTTTCGTTTTTTTTTACCACTAGTGGCAACCAAGCGTATGGCCCACTTGATGGTCAGCGGTTACCGTAGCCTATGTACGCATGCAACATCATATATATCACTTGCGTGTTACCACCCTGAGACGTTAGATGGAAAGTCTCATGTGCCTGTTATTTCGCGGGAAACCATACCCATCGAACCGGAACAAGCGAGCATTGCTGCTTGGCGGCAGAAATAAGTATGGTGGTAGTCCTTCCCCAGACATGCTCTATCACAAAGAACTCTACTACTCTTCGTAAAGTAGGTAGGTCCTATTTGATTGAAAAATAGTACATGCAGAGCAACGTCTTAATCCCCAGGAGTGACGATGCTTTACTCAAAACTATTAGATCAACCAATTTGATGAGAATGTTTCGTCGCGAATGGTCAAATTGGAAAATAAAAGTTCCCCTAAACGGTATAGCTGTGTGTGGTATGCCAGTGCCAATTAATAAACTGAATGCTTTTTGTTCCATTCTAATGATGAACCAGTAGTTTTTAAGTTTATTCTTTACAAACAAAAATACAAATCTTTATAATATCATTCTAGATAAGCAGGAATATAATTTGGTAAATATTATTATTATTATCTGCCACTTGCGACTATTATTCCCTGTAGATTAAACTAACTTTGTGCCATCATTATGATTCATTCATGATGATCAATTGAATATAAATCAGTGGTTTCTCATGTAAGTGAAGATTCTTTATGGGAAAATAAATGTCTATAACCGGTGGTTAAGCCATAAAAAGGTTACAGACAGTTAAAAATTACCTAGATACAGGTAAGTACTTCTTTTTATGTTTCACTTAGGTAATCCATATCTGCAAAATTCATACAGTACAGCTTAGTACCTATTGAAAGTGTACACTTTATGACAGTGCCATTCAGTGTGCTTGTACACTAACTCGCTTCTGTAAATGTCTCTAACATCTCAATTGTTTTTAATAACATATCTTTTCTAAGCTCACACAGTTTTTTGCTTTGCACTCCACTGCTATTAACTGTTGATAATGTAAGTACCAAAATAGGATATTTCATTGTGTTCAGCTCGCTAGTTCCAAGTATAAGCTTTAAAAGCCAGTCTGATTGTGTGATTGTCTCACCATATGCACTAGTATGATGAATAAGACATGCATAAAGAAGTCTTGAATTTTCTTTTACGAGCAGGTTTATAAAACATTTTGTTCTTTCTTTATCCCAATTGTTAGTAGCAATTGTTTCTTCAACTTTTTTAATATCAAATTTACTATTAAAAAGAAGTTTTCGCACGTCAGCTTCTGCTGCTTTCATTTTACTATTGTCTATCTGTTCCATCAGTGTTTTGTCCATTTTTTTTGAGCTGTATGTCAAGTTGTTTATTATTTTGTGTAAAAGCTGCAAAAGAATAAATTTTTTAAGTAGGTACCTACCTAATTAAAAAAGTTGTTAACTTATTTAGCTAGAGGAGTTATAATTTATGTACTACTAACTGTTGCCCGCGACTTTGTTCGCGTAGAACTCGGGAACCGTACTTTTTTCTGTAATAAAAAGTAGCCCTATTCCCAGTCATTATCTTTCTGTATTTTAAATTTCAGTCAAATCGGTTCTGTGGCTGTCGAGTTATAGTTATACAACTTAATTGTTAAAAGAACATACAAACTTTCAGTGTGATTTCTTATTTTACCCAAAGACACTAAGAATATTCATGTTCGAAGATTTTACCTTAAAGTTAAGGGAGTAGGTACTTACATGTTCAAAATCTTGATGTGACTCAAGTTGGAACAATTTATCCATTCTGTTTTTTAGAATTATACACTCAACTTCTCTTGGGTGGGCCCAGGAATGTTATTTATATTAGATCTAAGATTAATAACACGGATTAGATGGCCACTCCACTCGGTGATCCTTGTTTGTACCAAGCTGCAAGCTGGCTGGATAGCTGGCTAGGCAATAGCCGGTATTTTAGCACGAAGAAGAACTGGTACCCCAAGAGGATCTAGGCACTACGTTTACTTACTGGTATAGTTCTCACAACGGATTTCGGCCGTCGTGAAATTAGCCGTTTCGATGCGCAATGGAGCTTTTTCATACTAAATTGTCTTTGCGCATCACAAACGGCTAACTTCACGGAAGCCTAGATCCGCTGTGCGAAATATACCTACTCTAGCTGTTCTTCTCTACGGCGCGCCGTAGAGAAGTCGGTCACAGTAGTAGTATTTGTACTACTATTTCATGCTTCGTACTACATTCTACCTATACCTAAGGTTAGTACGCTAAAATACTACAGTTTTATCAGTTTCATAGACCAATCCAAACTAAAAAAAAATTCCCAAATGTGTAAAAGCACTGCAAAACCTTAACGTACCCCAGAATGTGACAAAAAATATTGTTTTTCTAAATATTTTCATGGCTAGAATTAAAAATTCTTACCCAGTAATTTAACGTAGCATAGGTCCCTATCAAAAAGAAAATATTTATTTTCTATGGTATCACCATTGTTTACCTTTTTGGACTTGAATTAAAAACCAGAGTCAACGTACACCTACTATTTGGGTCAGCAGGTATATGCGTAAATTTGAAACCAATGGCACCTGTCAAAAAATCGATCTTCACCGGCTGTCCCAGTCTACGCAACAAACGTATGGTTTGACACCCCAGTGAATGAACAAAACTGGCTTATTTGACACTATTGGTATTTTACCTAGTTATTGAACTTCAGAGTATATTCGATTTTCATGGCTAATGTCAAATGAAGCAGGGAGCTCAGTGACTTCCATTTTCGTACAAACTATTATGTATTCTGTGTTCTGGGTTTGAAATTTCCTAAGAAAAAAGATCCCCTACTTTAGATGAAACTCCTTTTAGCACTTTTCAACTTCTTTGGTTTCTGGAATAGAGTTTATTTTTTTAATTTGCATGCCTGAAAATAAAGTCATATATGGTCAAATAAAGTCTAATAGTTTTTATTTTGTTTAAAAACATTTTTATTTTGTAAGCAAGTACTCTAGGTACCTACATCTTTTTTATCCACGTACTAAAAACCTACGGTCATCCTTTTAAAATTTTACGGCAGACAGAAGTGTACTATCAAATCATCGCCTCTTTGCTTCCACTGGAGCCAGAGAGTGGTTTGATTTCCTTGATTACAATAAAAATGAAGAGTCTAAATCGTTATGTATTGTAAACTAAAAAAAAATAAAGCAGTGTGGTAAAAGAAAAAGAAAGGAAAAAGTGGCTACCTACTTGTTTTTCAGAAAGCGAATTTTGAATGAATGTAAAATATAGGATATTAGTTTGATATTAAAATACTGCCAGCGGATCTCGCGGAGTTAGCCGTTTGTGATGCGCAAAGACATTGTACATCTAGAAGGCTAACTTCACGACAGCCGTTATCCTCTGGCAGTAGGTAGGTACGTGCTAAACAAGTACCTACTATTTTACCTTATTACGGACGGGTAGGTACCTACATAAACTTTGTAAACTGTAGCACTGTAAGAAACATTTGAAATTAACTACCTACTTGTAAACCATGCGTCTTGTCTAATGTATTGTTATTAAATTGGTATAGCGGAATCTATAGGTATGGAATGAATAGGTAGGTATAGTTCGCAAGGCGGATCTAGGCTTCCGTTAAGTTAGCCGTTTGTGACGCGCAAAGACAATTTTGTTTGATTAAGCTCCATTGCGCATCGCTAACTTAACTACGGCCGAGCACGCCGTGCGAACTATACATAGTTTTTAGTGCTTTTATGTTAACTGACTTCTCATCAGCATCTAAATCTACTGGCAAATACAGTTTTTTTCTTGAAAGTATTTATTATCAAATCCATACGATAATAGTTTTACCTACCACTTCGAATTCAAAACGCCCGGTAGAACGAAAATAAGCTCAATTGCATTCAACTTCATTCGCTCCCAATGACTTTGAATATTATATAGTTCGTTCCCAAACCGAACCTCAGAGAAAACCTAAGAAATACCCCTTGTTGGACTTGCTGATGACAGCTCATAACAAATTGTTGCGCAGTACTTAATGTGAAAATTTTGTATCAAACCGCGCAGTTTCTGTCAAAAATGAAAGCGAAGCCCACCATGGGCTTCCTTACGCATTAAGGCTGCAGGTGCTTTTTGACTATAAAACTTGTCACTTACTTGTAATTTACTTAGCATGTTATTCTATTCATTAAAAAACTTTCTAAAAACAATCACCCCACTAAAAGTCTGCTAAGTGTGGTTATATGGTTATATCCTAAAACTGTTTCTCCTGGCTGTAATAGGGGAGGAAAGTAACGTTGAAACAACTCTGTTAGATTAAAAATTTATTGATAAGAGACATTCACACATCAACAATAGGTACCTATCATTATTGAAGTAGGCACAGTAGGTACCTCATTATTATTCTTACAAAAAATATTCATGATAAAACATCGACTATTGATTGCCAAATGCATAATTTCTTTATTGAAAACTACTATGTAGGTAAGTATGCACAAAATTTGTGTTTTATAATTTTGAAGAAAAACATAATGTGTTCCTAAAAAGACAAATTACTTAAAATATACTTACTAATAATAATGATAGAGCATAATTTAAATTTAGGTGAGCCATGAAATTTTTACTATACTTTCCTACTCATGTATCATATTTATCCAACTATTACAAATGAAATGAATGTAAAATTAACTTACGATAATAGAATACATATATAATTAGTTATTTACCCACTCTTAGTTAGATTCCTGATAAAAATGTTTTAATGTAACTATATTCTAGTAGATGTTAAAGTGAGATCAATTTTGTGCTTGTTATTAAAATATCAATCGAAAGGAACTGTTATATAATTGAGCAAAAATTTATCAATCATTTAAAATTTACGCTTGTGATTTCGCATCTAGGTATTTACATACCGTTAATGTGAACATTTATTACAATCCTGTTATAATGAATCCTAAGATTTAAGGTATCACTTGATATGGAATGTCTCACTCACGTTTAGGCTATTATATTAGGTAATATACTCAAAGTAATTCTCCCGACCATGCAAATGTCACATTTAATTTCATAAAATGGATACAAACTACAAAAAATACCTTTAGTCGAAAACAGCATTGTATAGTAATATCAAATCTTACAAAAGTCTAGGTAGGTATATTGTATTTCATAAATGAGGTCGAAAAAATTACGCTAACCAACGGCAGATATCTAGTACTATCATGCTGTTGTCACTACTTAGCTACATTACATTTTGTAGATTCTACGATAATAGTACCTAAAATTACATTATATATGCCCGTAAATGGATAAAAACTGTATATAATCAATCACAAATTAGCTGCAGAATATCAATTTCAGAATCTAGTCAGAGTAATAAAAACATAATTTTAATTTTGTTTAGCAATCACACAATACATAGTTTCTTGTTATAATATATCATAGCGTTAACCGTTTGATAATGAATTTAATACTAACATCTTACTCATTCTACTACACATAGGAGTGAATTTCGACACATAAAACAAGATAAACCTGAGCTTGCATTAAAGAGAGCAGTAAACTAAATTTATACAACTTAATATAAATTAGAATAATTATGTGTCACAGTAAAACACTAATGATTACATAATAAAAGAAATTCATATTCGTAATTCACACTTAAATTTACAATGCTTTCAACTTTAATTTTTCGATACTTATCTTAGTGATTAAGAATTATGAGATATAGTGAAATGAAATTCATATATACATAACAGTATTTTAAATATATTATGAAAATAATACATTACAGACAGTTTTGGTTAACAATCTGCATGGTGTTTACTTGTTTCAAAATTTAAAAAAACTAAAGTTGTTATCCTTGTTACAGTATACTACAGCATATATATATATATATATATATATATAATATTGATTGTATATATTTGGTTAAATAGAAATGCAGCACAAAATCAATAACAATGTAATGATGGTTAACTTATCTAAGTTAAAGCAAAGGACCGGGAGGAGGATAATTATTAGCAAACCAGGTTTTACTTCCAACAAGCTGACTGTAATAAAGTAGTATCCATTAAAACCACGCAGATTGCAATAAAAAAATGTAAAAAGAAAACCAACTTATCGTTATCGATTCGCTAAGTTATTATAACAAGGCAAAAAGCGAAACAAAGTCACACATATAAAAAAAATTGGGGGTAATGCAGCAGCAATGTGCAAATTTCAGGAAAAGCTCATAGGCTTAGAAAATATAATGGCTGTTAAAATAGTACTTATGTAATTTAGGAGCGAGCGATACGCTAACACAGATGTCAAACTTATACCCCTGTAATAATGGCACCAACTAATCGCACCGTATACTGCCTATATAACTTTGTTATTGTAATAATTATTATAAAAATCGATCCTTTCGAATAAAACGTATAAAAATCTTATTTCAAATGAAGCAAAGCACGCTAAACTTATTTCATCCTAACGTCACGTCGGCGTCGTGTGAAACTGAAATCCACATCATTGGAAACGTAAACATCGGTCGAACTTAGTTCGATGTTACACCAAATTGCGAATCGTAATAAATAAAAGGCTTATTTATGGACACGGTCTGGTGTCGTGCGACACAGAGCTGCTCCTGCGCTGCGCTGCCTAGTTGGCCACCGCCACGTCTGTCGCCTGCAACTGAACACATTCACGTCAACCACATTTTATAGTTCTCTCGGCGGTTCTAGGCTTCCGTGAAGTTGGCCGTTTGTAATTCGCAAAGACAATTTAGTTAGAAAAAGCTCCATTGCGTATCGAAACGGCTAACTTCACGGAAGCCTAGATCCGCCGAGAGAACTATCTAGCATCGAGTAATTAACCAAAATTTGGGTAATTCCTCGATGACTGCCAGACATAGGCCTCCCCTGTCCCAGGAGCCTAAGCGCCATGACGACCAACTTGAGCCTTCAAAAGTATGGGTGTTTGCTTATTAAAAAATCACGCCACGGATGCAACAGTTGAACCGATTTGAATAAAATGAAAATATGTAGTTCTAAATTGTGAAAAAGAAAATACCTTTTTTAACGGATATATATTGTTCGAAATCCTAGCATAACTTCTAAAAAATACAATACACAAATTAATTATTATTGTGTAGTTACCGTTTCAGTATTTATTTCTGGTACATCTGGAACTTCGGGGATTAAGTCCGCCAATTTATCGGACACTGACACAGGCTCCTGAAATTAGAAAAAAAATTACACTCATCCATATTTATAAATAGTAATATTATTATATACAATAAATAAATAGTTTCGTATACAGTTAAGAGGCTCATGAACGGACTAGATTTTTGACAATATCTTGCTGCATTGTATAGCCGCCAAGTTGTCAATATAGTGCAACAATTGCTGCAATCTTGTGTGCAGCCCGGCGATATTTCCAAGATTATTTCATAGTAATCACAAGTATTCAATGTCTAGCAGACTAGATTGCAATGTATTGCACAATGAAATTGCAGCAAAAGTTGTTAATTACAAGTTATATAAGTTAATTGCCAGCAAGATGCAATTTTTGTGGCTCGTTTACAGGCCCCTTGACAATATAATTACAAACTGATGCCCTTATTCATAAAAGATACTGTCACTTTAGCAGCTCGCTAAGTCTTCTTGTCAGTCTTATTTAAAAGAGATGATATTATGCATAATATATGTTGGACACATTAGCTAACACAGGTTTAAAGTACATTTATGAATAAGGCTCTTGAGTCTTTCTTTACTCTTACTAAATATTTTAAATAATTGTGAACTTCTATTCCAGTAGCTTGGCTGATCATGAAACAAAATTTATTAAAACTATGCGTGTGATGGTAGTATAAATAAATGCAATGTGTCAAATAATATTAGCACTGAAGCAAGAACTCAACATGCTGCTGTGTAAACAAACAAAAAAATACTAGTTCATATAATAATTTCAAGCGAAACGGAAGGGAGTAGGAAAGGATAGCGGCGGCCGGCCGCATCGCCGCATCGATGCGTCGGTTTCACAGGAACATGAGTCTTCCAATTAATGACGGTCCACACATGCTGGCAGATATACACATGAAACTACATACGAGAACGGTTAACGGGGTTTCAAAACGCTCCATAAGTTACGGATCTAATCCACTACAAGAGCAAGACTGTCCGGTTGTTATTCACCTGTGGCGTGAGTGCGGCGGCGGTGGCGGGCGCGGGCTCGCAGCTCGCCTCGAGGCCGACGACTTCGCTCGTCGTCAGCTCTTTGATGATCGCCTCGCTGTCGCCTGCTTCACCGTTGCACTCCGATTTGCCGACTCCATTTTCGGAAATGACGAGGGCGACGGCTTTAGCCTTGTTTTTGGCATTCTCCGAGATCACCGAGTCTTCCTCGAGGCTAATTTCGACAACACCGTTACTCAGTTCTGGCACTGACACGTGGTTAGCTTCGATAGTTGGTTCAGGTTCGGCTATGGGTTCCGGGATCACTTTGATATCATCGTCATCGTCGTGGCCATTTTGCCCAAGTTGTTCCTGGTCTGCTAGCAAATTAAAGTCATCCTGCGCCGGAGGAGGTGGGAGTGGCGTATCGTCGATTTCTGAAGTGGTGATATCTGGTTCCGGTATTTGCATCTTTGGTTCGGGACTAGATTCAATAACTGCAATGTCCTCGGGTATCCGTTCCAAATTGACTTCAGTTATTTCAACTGTTTCATTGCGCGGTTCTATTATATCCACTACTTGGCTCGCTTCGTTCTGATCACTTGCAACTACCGGGACATCGTCAAGCACTACATCTGCAGAGGTCAGAACAGACTCTACCTCGCTCGGCACACTGGGTTCATTAGCTTTAGCGATGATATCGGTCTGTACTTCTGGTTCGATTGCATCGGCTGTGAGTGGCATATCTTCGCTAGTTTCCTTTAAAGGAGAGGGAAGCTCAGTCGCATCAATTATAGAGGTCGGGGGTAGGGATTCAAGTTCGTCGACGGTGGTTTGTGTGTTTGGGAGTGCGGAGTGAGGCTCGGCTGCGGTGTCAGCGGTGTTGGGTAACGTCGGCGCGTCTGTGAGCTCGGGCGCCATGGTGGTGGCGGCGAAGGACGCCACCGACGAGGGGGGAGGGTTCGCGGGGAGCGGTGGAGGCGTGGATTCTAGCAAAGGCATTTGTTGAACACAAACCTCTTTGGCAGGGATTTCGGGAGCAATCTCTACCGCTTCGGCAGCGGGTGACTCGGGTTTAGGTTCGTCGATTTTCTCTTCGGGTACCTCCGGTTTGGGTTCTTCTAGTGTGAGTCCGTTAACGGGCAACTGTTCCGGTTCGGGTTCCGATGCGGGTGCGGGTGCAGGTTCGGGTTCTGTCGGGGCCAGGCTGGCAGGCGCGACGGGCGCCTCCTGCAGCGGCGAGGGCGTGCTGGCGGCGGTACCGTTGGTGAGCGGCTCCGGGACGGGCACGGACGCCTGCGCCTCGGGCACAGCCGCAGGGGCGGGGGCGGCTCCGACCGCGGGCTCGGACGCTTCCGTAGCTATTTCTTCTGCCGCGAGCTCGACCGCTGCCGCCGCTTCGGCCGTCTACGAACAAAATCAAAAATTATACATACGACAAAGTAATAAACAAATATTTACTTTTATCAAATACTTATATCAATATTTTGCAACTTTAAATAAAACAAAAAAACTCTTGAATAAAAAATGGAAGTAGTTGTCAAACTAGATTTGTTTTTAATTCAGGGACAAATAAATGTTTTTAGATTGCGTTGCGATATAAATTACTCTGTATTGAAATATTTTTCCGAAAACTTTCACAATTTGGACAAATTCCGATTTTCCTTTAATATACATAGCACAATTAGAATACCTACCACAAAATCGGCCATAATTAACGACTAACGATGTGTTTCACGAGAAATTCTTAAAGAGACTGAAGGGGGATAGACAGGCGCAATATTATTTATAATGAACATTTGTAATGGATGATTGATTCTCATTTTTAGCAAACTAGTTATCCTTCAATGATCACGATCCAAGACGTATCACATTGCAGGCAATATAGCTAGGGCTGCCGATGTCGATCAATTCAACCTCGATAGTGTCATGGAAAAAAAAAATGTTTCTTGAACTGTCGGGCTGTGAATGATGATGATGATATACTACACATGATAATAACACAAATTAATCTTTACAAAGTATAAAATAAAGTAGCATCCCGCCGTCTGTACCTCTGGTATGTGTACGCTTGGATCTTTTAAACTACGCAAAAGATTTTTATGCAGTTTTCATCAATAGATGACGACCGATGTAACGCAGCGGACGAAGGTCCGCCTGCGACGCAGGAGGTTGCGGGTTCGATTCCCGCCTTGGAACAAATGTTTGTACGATCTGCAAATATTTGTTCTGGGTGTTCTGGGTATTTTTTATGTATATTAATATGTATGTATTGTAGTCATGTAGTACTCATAACACAAGAACTACTTATGTTGGGACTAGATGATGCCGTGTGGATTGTCCAGCATTATTTATTTAATTTATTTAATATAACAGATAGAGATTTATAGCACCCGTGGGAAGCCTTACTCATCATTATCATCACAGCCTTCTTATTTTTCCGCTGATGGATGAATCTCACAATGTTTCCGGTTTCCTCACGATTTTTTTCTTTACCATTTATGAGCACTAGTTTTTCTATTTTCTGGCAACAGCTTTTCTAGCAAAAAAAACAACGTGCATGACCGGTTCTGAACCCACGACCATAGGGTCTCTACTGGTCTAACAACCATTAGACAACCGGTCCTCTTTATCTCGTTTTACAATTATTTTTTTAAATATTTTAGTAAGCTGTTTATTTATGTATGTAATTAACAACGCACGTTATTCGTTTTCTATGGACTTAGCAACCAGTGAAAACTGCAAATTATGTTTTAGAAATAATATAAACAGATGGTAGATATTTCATCACAGGGTGGTGGCAATCAATAAAACGACACCGGCACACAAGGCCATCTTTGTTTACTGATGTAGAAAGATACGCCTGGAAAGCTGTTTACTAATAGACATATTCGATGAGAACATTTGACGATAGCCAGAGTTGACAGCCGGACGTGATGAAACTTAGATAAAAAATTTCAAGTGCCTGTAATTTTACCAGAAACCATACCTTTCAAACCGGAACACAGCAATGCGAGCATTAACTGCTTGGCGGCAGAAATAGGTGTGGTGGTAGTACTTCCCCGGACGAGCTCTATGACAGTTTTTTTTTTGTCAGCAATTGAAAGGACACTCAAAGCGCCCACCTGATGTTAAGCACCACGCCTGACTATAACAGATGCAGTGCCACCCAAAGCTTAAAGTTTTAATTGTTTGCGTGGCACTGCACTGCGCTTTTCACCCCGAGACATTGTTGTTAAGTCTCTTTTGCCCAGTAATTTCACTAACTACAGTGCCCTTCAAATCTAAACACAGTAATGCTTGCACACTACTGCTTGGGGGTAGAATATCTGAACTTCTGCACATTATGTACTTACATCACACTAATATTATAAATCTGAATGTCACGAATGCCACGCGAACCAAGTCGCAGACAACAGCTAGTAGTGTATAATTTAGGTAATCGGTTTTTAGTGTTTAGTAAAAAAAAAACTTAAGCGGTAGTTGCGGGTTCAAGTCCCGCTTGAGGCGAAATAATTTTTGGGATATTATAATCTTTAGTATTCCCTTAGTGTGATGGTTAACACTCTAAAACAAAAATAACCAATTGAACAAGCAATGAACTAAATTAGCTCTCGTCAATGAACTAAATTAACTTTAGTCATTGAACAGGCTTGGATAACTGCAATGTTTCCCCTGTAGGTGGAGCTATCGGCGCTTCGAGCCGAAGACATCCCAATTATTATTTCGTCCAAGCGAGATATGTCTCGATAGCTCAATTGGTAGAGCACCCGCGTATCAAGCGGTAGTTGCGGGTTCAATTTACTATTCTACGTTTATATATATATATATTTTTTCTTTATTAATTAAATAGGAGTTTTGTCACACAATGACAATGTCACTCCCGTACAGACTAGACACTAACACTTTAACTTACTTACAAAAGAGAAAACACGCCTAACTTACCTACTACTGTAAGTAGGTGGAACCTATCTAGATTACCTAGCCTACTTACACTACTTACTTTTATCATATTACCCGTAAATAGAGTTTTATCAGCATTTTGGCTTCCTCGGATAACGGGAAAGCCAAAATACTGTTACAAATACCTACACTGAACTCGTATCTGCATCTCATATCTTGCCGCAGCACTTCGTTCCGGACACACTCCGACAACACATGGTGAACATCTTCTATTACATCACACTCTGAGCAGTTAGGGGGGGAGTCCGAAACACCCATCAAAAATTGTAACTTGTTTGACGGAATGTGTCCGGATCGAAGTATTAATAGTGCAACAACATTTCTTTTACTCATTTCTTTTTGATTAAACCATGGGTAGCACGTTTATATTTATATTACGATTCTTATAATCTATTTGATAATGATGATATAATAACAATTGTCTGTTAAATGAACTCAACTGCACCGCATAAGTCTAATAGTCTAATAGTTTGTAATGCGCAAAGACAATTTAGTTCGAAAAAGCTCCATTGCGCAGTACATACTATAGGTAGGTACTACTTTTGTGTTGTCCCTAAGATAAAAGATTTTACATACATAGTTTGTTTGTTGATTTCCGCTATACACCTCTAAAATGAATGAATGATAATGCCGCTGTTTAACAGCATAATGCCTGTTAGTTGAAGCGCGGAAATCACAAAATCGTCCTCCGGAACGAACGGAACACGAACAAAGGCGTCCACCACTAGAGCCGCGAGCACGGGAAGCTAACGGTACGTCCGTAAAACAGGATTGAGCGCACGATTATCAATGTGTCAGCAAAGGTCACATCACACCATACCAATAATTACAATGTTGTACTTTATTGTTATGCATGCGTTATTAGCCGGTTGAAGTGCTAATGTAAAGTTAAAAGCTCTTCTATTACTTCAAATCAAATTAACACGCAATTGTTTTGTGAATAGGAACTGGAGTCCTTGCTGGCATGAACAGGATTCCACTGCAGCTTAAAAAGACATTCTGAAGTCAGAAGCTTGCGAAATCAAAATTGTGTTAGTATCAAACCTTTGTATTTGAATAACTATACGACCGGGATGCCGACGGATGGGCGCAATTTGAATTGGCAATAAATAAGAAGAGATAGCATCGGGCACAGTACACCTCGCCCCTAGTGTCATCGCCGAGCGCCACGGCCGACTTAAGCGCATCACCTAGCCGCTATCAGAGGTTGAATGCCCTGTCTTGGCACCGATTACTAATATCGAGTTACAGAAAGCAGCTATTGTAACTTCGGTACTTTTTATTATAAAATCAAAAACATTTCTCTGACACAGCCAACACTATCCACATTCGCTTTGATTTCAGAATTATTGTCAGGAATAATATAATTATATGCATGATAGCTGATTTTGAAAAACTGTTATATTGTGTTCAGAAGTATCGACATTATGCAAAAAATAACATATTTTATGGCAGATTGCTGTATTTTTAGTTTTATTTTATTAAAAATAATATCAATCTCGAATCTAATTTAAAAAGGAATATGGTTTTTATATTCCTTGAATCATTTTCATATGGTGAAGGCGTAATTTTAGTGATTCTTGGTTACTGTCATCATGCCTATTCAAAAAGAGCATTCCAAAATGTCAAACATTGAACACATAAGCCATTAGTGTAAGCTGCTAATTGATGCGTAAAATGTTGATCTGCTGCCGAGCCGATACGTCTGCGTCAACCTTAGATGTTTGCGAACTAAGGTGATACGAGTTTAAAATAGAGTTACTAACTATAAAGCAAGACTACTATAGAACTTAGATGAGAGTAACTGATTTACAATCGTTCGTAATTGGTACCTACCTATCGAAGCCGAGACGTATGATTGTAGATGCCTATTATTCATAATGGTTCATGTCAAGAATGCCGTGCGAGCGAACACGATATTTGACACAATAGACAGTCAATAGAGGAAACTGAGCCCTTCCTTGTTATGTCAATGCGCCATTGAGTGGTCATATTATGAAAATATGTGCAGTATGTTGTCGCCTTGCCTCAGCTACCACCATCATTTAGTAAACATGTCACTGGACCCGAGAAATGTTCATGTTTTCTAATACCTGTGTTCTGTGTTCTGCGTATCATAGAGTAAACTGCAAGTAAACCTGCTGCAGGCATCTTACAACAATATAACTTGTATACTTAATCAAATATAAAGACCGCCATAGCTGGCCAAGATTGAGGTTGAATTTTACACGGGGTTCTCAGCCCATCGCTTGGAAATAATCTTAAATATAATATGTCTAAGAGACGTCGAGAACGTCGGGGAAATAAAAAGGTAAATTACGCGATAAAATCCCGCAAATATTATAAAAAACTATGAGTTCTGATCGCGAAAGTTTAAAAAAGACTATGACTAAGAGACTCTCGTTAGTCAAGGTGCTTATCTCGCACTCTTATTCGTAAGTTGTATTCGACAACCAACTATCATCTTTCTCTTTTCTTTCTTTTTTTTGTACTACTTCAGTCAGTAAAATGTAGGATCGTATGAGTTACTAGGCAACAGTGCAATGATTTCGTTGATGTTTCACAAAGCATATCAGAATATTAGGAGAAAGCAGAACACGATGTTTATCTGCGGAGAACAGTACGAAGCAGTGTGCGACCGGCCGGCGCAGGACATGGGAGGTAGGCCGTGGGTGGAGGGAGTCGGTTTGCCGACCTCAGACGAGCTTGCACTTGCCTTAAATATTTAGGTTTAAATTTTGTAGATTGCAATCATCTAACCTATTCGTTGGTTTAAAAAGACAAAAAGTAATATAATTTAGCTGTTTTCATATTTAAAATTTTAGATACTTAAGTGCTAAAAATTTTTTTAACGACTTATTTTACAATGGTGTCGGTTCGTTTCTGTTACAGCATTTTTTAAACTAAACTAACATAAATAGTTGCCGTCCTTTTTTTAATGCATTTAAATACAAATGACCGCAATAACTTTAGTTAACTAAGTTTAGAAAATGCTATAACTGAATTGACATCAATAGCATATTTTTTTTTACTTTATCTCATTGCCTTAGTTACTAGTTTACTGAGTTTGGATATTTATCTAAACTTGATTAGCGTTTATCATAATACACTATGCAACATTATTTGTATGTACAGAACCGGTACGGTACGGACATAACTTCAGTCGGGTGGCACTGGCGAGCGCATGCAACTGGTCCAGGTTCTGTCGTGGCCCGCGCCTCGCCGCCCACGAGCTTGATTCTCGCTAAACCTGCCAAGGACTACTAATTTTATTTTCCACTCGGCAAACTTGTTTCCTAATGCTCCCATCTTTGCGTCATCGAGTCCAACCCGCCCGTGCTATTTTAAATTCCATCTGATACGCGCCAATCTTAAAAATACACCTCTTATTTTGTTATACTTACAAAGCCTTTGACCAGCCTAGCTTGACTGGCATTTTATGTGAGTTCGTATGAGTCAGTGGCCAACTCTGGTGACGGGAATTTATAGGCCGCCCCACAGAACACGATCAGTGGGCCGTCCAAAGGCCTCAACTAACGTCATGGCCCAACAACTAAAAAACTTAATGCAAGCTTTATACCGGAATGGTTTTTATTTATTATACGTGGTAACCACGCGTACGGCCCACTTGATGGTAAGCAGTTACCGTAGCCTATGTACGCTTGCAACATCATAAATATCACTTGCGTGCGTGTTACCACCCTGAGACGACAAATGGAAAGTCTCATGTGCCTGTAATTTCACCGGAAACCATACTTATCGAAACGAAACACAGCAATGCGAGCATTACTGCTTGGCGGCAGAAATAGCTGAGGTGGTAGTCCTTCCCCGGACGACTAGTTTTGAAAGAACTCTGAATTCGCTAATTAAATTCGAACTTGACTCGTTAGGTATATATTTCAGTTCATTCCTAAAGTAAATACGTAAAAGTAAACCACGTGATGCGCGTTACCGAACGCATGATAAAAGTATTATTGTTAAACTGGGTCCCTAGTTTAACAATAATACTTTTATCATCCCTGGCCCTGGCTTCAAACGGGTGCTATTTATTTTTAGTGAGAGTAAAGTAAAGATTGATTGATGAAAATAGCATTAAAATTCAAAGAACTAAGCGTACATACATAGGTAAGGTACAGACAGACAGACAGACGGCGGGAAGCTACTTTGTTTTATAATATGTTATGATGTGACAAACTCTCGTTATGGGAGGCTAAATGCTAATGACCGTGTTTCAAAAGCAGTTAAAATCACATGGAGCCAAACAAAACATCAGGCGGCGCGTATTCGGACGATGTACTACATAACAGCGTGGATTTATTGAGCATGAAGTTTTATACAAAAAATGGTATAAATATTGCGTAATGGCAGTGTATAATCTACCAAACTGACCAAGGCGTGAAATGTTAAATAAGTGATAATGGTCTAGCAATGCACAATGGGTGGACTGTTATTATAGGTATGAAAAATGTTACTAATTCGCATAATTGTTTCAAAAATAACTGCTAATAGACTGTTAGTTTAGGAATGTGTTAGTAACGAAGACATGCGATGTGACCGCGCCATCCTGTCCTCGCCTAGTATAGCCGCAAAGCCTTACAGAGTGGATATTTAATTAATTACGGTACATAGTAGGCTCAGTAGCGTCACATGTCGGTCGTCAATGAAGTAAGTGTCGGTAATAGCGCGATATCGTCGACAATGCCGGCTCACGTTTGGTTAGCACGGATATAGCACCACTTTGAATTATAATGCGCATTGTTCGGCCTGCGCCGGTTAGGGTGCAATGCACTACGCTGCAATAGTTACTTGTCATAGAAATCGTGGGTTTCTACTCGATCCGGCCACAAGGTCGCACAGCAAAAACGATTCATTGCAAAATCAATTAAATAACCAATTAACAAAATTGAAATTTATACTGAGGCAATTGAGATATTATAAAGATTCAAACTTATCAGGACCCGTAACCTACATCCGGTAATAATTATTTATACAATGTAGGTACCTATAGCATTAAATCAACTACAGCATAATTAATGATAGGTACCTGATACGGAATATCTTTATTCTTTCCTGTTGTGTGTGGTTGTATTATGTATTATCTTTGTGGCTGATTAGAGATCGTAACCACCTTTCTTAAAACCATCACATCGTCTTCGCATACTTACCTACTATAATAGTAGTGGCTCTTATGGGGATACCGAATATAATTATAGGCACATTTTAATTTTCAACTACACGATCACAATAGCAAAACGAAAGTAGGCCAACTCGACTTTATGATGATGATTTCGTCGACCGCTCGCCGCGTCGATGGTTACTCACGCAGAATTCACTGTTCATTTCATTGTGCACTTTGACAACAACGTACAACGTAGGAATACGAATCAACTACTTGCCAGATATAACATAAAATATATAATGATAACTATGAAATTAGAAAGTTATTGTTGGCACTCTCATTCTAAATCAATCGTAGTCGACACCATGGCGTCGCAGCACAAAAAAACAAAATGGGTGAGCCACTTACCTCTTCGGGAACTTTCTCTGGTTCGCCGTTAGTTTTGAGCTCCTCGTCTTTTTGTTTCTTCTCTTGCTTAGGCTTGTCCTTTCGGCTGAAACTGATTGATCTGAGAGACCATTTCTTCTTGACCTGTTCACGACATGCCAAGGCAGGTTAATAACGTAAAACATGCAACGAAAACTACAAAATAATTTTGTATCACTCTAGTTAGAACATTAAAAATACTTTTAAACTAATATAATTAAACTTACTAAATGTTAAATATTAATCATTTTGTATCACTCCAGTTAGAACTTAAAAAATACTTTTTTAATTTTAAAAATTAAAAATTATAATTAAACTTAACTAAATGTTAAAAAAGTTATCTCATTTCAAGTGTTATGTTAGTATGAATGACTACGAGTTTCGAGTGAGATTGAAATAACATACCTTCTCCTTTTTTGGTTTCTTTCCATCCTCGGGGGCGGGTGTGCTCTCACCGTTTTCCGTTTTGTCTTCCGCCTCGCCATTCGTCACGAGGGTAGTTTCGATTTCCTTTTCATTTTCTTCCTTGCCCTCTTTTTCTGTGGTAGCATCTTTTTCGTTTTCGGGAGTACCACTGTCCATATCTTTTTCTTTATCCTAAGATTATAAAAAAAATTGGTCACTTATTTTTTTAGTCTTATGAAAGTCTTTTGGAACTGTGATCTTGTGAAAGTGGCAAAAATGTAACATCCACCTCCTTCCTTTTCTTTTTGACATTAAATCATTTAGATTTAAATAGCAGCAAGTCCAAAAACTTTCAAATATCTTAATAATCTTAATCCTATCCTACTAATATTATAAATGCGAAAGTCTGTGTATGCGTGTGTGTGTGAATGTTTATTACCACGTATCTTTGTGAGGATTTTTTTTTTATACTATTAAAGTGGTAACCAAGCGTACGGCCCACTTGATGGTCAGCGGTTACCGTAGCCTATGTACGCATGCAACATCATAGATATCACTTACATGTTACTACCCTAAGACCTTAGATGGTAAGTCTCATGTGCCTGTAATTTCACCGGAAACCATACCCTTCGAACCGGAACACAGCAATGCGAGCATTACTGCTTGGCGGCAGAAATAGGTATGGTGGTAGTCAAGTCAGTCCCCGGACGAGCTCTATCATAAAGAACTCTACTACTCTTAACTTACTTAACCAATAGTGATGAAATTTGGAATGTAGATGGTTTAAGTTCTGGCACATAGGCTACTTTTTATCCCGGATAAATTTACTGTTCCTGTGGGATAGCATAAACACTAAAAAACCGCGAATATTATAAAGGGAAAGTTTGGATGTTTGTGGGAGAGCACCACGTTCACGCCCAAACGACAGAACGGATTAAAATGAAATTTAGTACAAAGGTAGATTACATCCTGGAATAGCATTTATAGTTTAATTGCAGGTAACACCGAGGGGCGCAGCTAGTATTTAATAATACTGTTTTGATTTACCATAATCATAAAAGCATTCATTGTAAACAAAGCTGATTCGCTTGATAAAATACGGGGAAGCCTGTGCAGTTAGCATTCACGTGCAACCCTCGCACTGCATCCATACGACGGACGAAAATCAATAGCTGTCGGCATTAACCAACCCCCCAGGCCAGGCATGTAGGCATACTAGCTGTCTAGATACGTACTAATACTAAGTATCTATCTATATATTAAATTACCATGTTGCCGCAGCGATCATGGGCGACAAACAAAGGGAATTCCAGAAACAAAAATTGGAATTACCCACGTCGAATACTATTCTTTAGTACAATTAACATAGATATTATAAAAATAGCCGAACAACGTTTGCAAATTTATGTATGTATATAAATAATATATACTTATTTGTTATGTGAAATGTGACTACCAATAAATATATCCAAAATAACTAGATTGTTATCAGATTAAAATACCTGTTTTGGTGTAAATAAAGTAGAAAATCGAAAGTAGTTTCAAACAACGCGTCATGTTTCCTGTGAGCCAGACATCCGCAACACGCATCAGACAAGGGATTCTAACTTCATAAGTAAACATTATAATGAATAATAAATAATGTTCTTTCTTGGGATAACCTGTGTTGTGTAGTACTGTTCTTCTATGTGTGGAATAATAAAATTAGTCTCCACTTTATCTAGACAGGAAGCTGTGGGAAGCACGTCTACAAAGCAGTCAGTCGTTAGGAATTCCAGAGCTTTAAATCTTACTAACATTACTAACTTGAACTTATTCAAACATGAACTTTACGATTGTCAGCCTGAATATAAAAGATAATGGCTGTTTTAAAAATAGAGGACGTTACTTTCCATAAAAAAAACGGACACAGTTTGATAGGCTATTATTATAAACCCAGAAACAATGAGTTAGTTATACATAATATACCAAACGGGCGAACATAGTTGTTCATGTTAATTAGGACAACCGTATGGAATGTGGCCCCTCAGTCCCTCACCCGATTCCCTGTTAAGAACCCGCATGTTCATTCACGCAGTTCACACAGCCATTATTGTACTTCAATAAAGTCGTTTCACTTCACGTTAGATAACTGTCACCACGAAATAAATGGTCAATATTGATAAGAGCTATCTCAATTATGAACACAGTTAATACCTAAATATAGCATTAGAATGTATGTACATAACAAGTGATGATTTGAAGACCAAACTAGTTGATCCTGCGCTTTACTGTTTGTTCAGCCAGAATGCCAATTTCAGCATGCGCGCCGTAGAGCTGAATGTTTAGGGTGTCTTCAAGCAGTTCGCGGCTCTCCCTACGCGGGCCCCTCGTCTTGTTTACCCTGCATAACATCCGCCATCCGTCCGCCACATCCACCAAATTTAGGATAGGATATTCTGTCAAAAACTTGCAGTCCTTACTTTTGGCACAAAATCTATTTGTGAGGTTTTCGTCGAACTGGGCAGGACAACAAGACGACTTTGTATTTAACCGATAATACCGATATGAACATGACAACCAATGACAACCAATAAATTGCTGTAAAGATTCAGCAAAGACTTACCGTTTGTTCAGTCTGAATGTGAGCGTCTCCGTTGAGCTGGGGCTTGAGGGCGTCGACGTCAGCCAGGGGCTCCACGCGGCCCTCGCCGCCGGCGCCCGCCGCGGCCACTTCGCCGCCGCCCTCCGCCTCCTTGCCGCTTATATCGACCGAGCGCTTGCTCTGTTTAGCACCCATTTTCGATTCTCACCTGAAATAACAATGTAATAAAAGCAAATGTCTAAATACTTCGATACTCATACTCTGGTTTTTGTCAATCTTTACAACCAAAGGATTTTAGAGCTAAGTAAAGTAAGTAAAGTGTTTTCGTAAGTGGTAAGCAAATCTTGTACATCCCGCTACTAGTCATTGATCGAGCAACGAGGCGAGCGAAGATCTGGCAATTTGGGCGATATGACTTTATATTATGTACCTTGTATGGTATATTTATTCGAGCACAGATGCTATTGTACCGTCACCTTAAGGTTGAGATTGATTTGAATGTCTTGGGTTTCACAGAAACTTTTGTCAAAAGTGATAGACCTCTTTCTTAGCTGACTGTACCTAACGTTGATCCTTAAAGTTTTAACTCAAAACAATAAAATAATATAATAAATCGTGTGGGAGGATGTCATATGAATAAAAACATAGGTAGTTCGTTTGTACATTTTAAAACATTTAAAGTACATAGTAGTAGTATTATTTATATACTAAGGGATTTAGTTTTTAAGGAATATAAATTCAGTGATTAAGGTCCTTCCTTATGCCGTAGGTACTAGCCTAAAAATAGGTTTGTTTCTTGTAAGTATATTATTTTTTCTTAATGATAAGAACTTATGACTGTTGTAATACAATGCGGAATAAAAAACGTTAAGATTCATAACCATTTATGGATTTTCATTAAAATCTGAATCAGTTATATTATCCAGTTGAGGACGACGCAAAAAGGTAATGCTAACGTTTATTTCGTCAGATAAAAATTATAAAGAATTTAAATAAGTACTGTTTCCCGTTATAATAGAAAACAGAGTTCAATGCCAAGGACATGCAAAAACTTTACAACACGAGAGTTTAAGTTACACACAATAAGAGCTGAGATAAAAATAAAACAGTTCTAATGGGATGAGCAGAATGTTTGTCATTCGAATTACAATGCACGTCAGTGGGTTAAAGCAAGCTAGCACGCCCGAAATATATCAACTGCCAGCCGTAGTAGGTATCCATTCGAAATAGATCCAACTAAAATGCAATGGTTGACCACTGCACACGGGCTCAATTAGTACCAAAAAATACCTTTATTGTTATCACTCATATATCCCTGCTTCAAAACTTTTTTAAGGAATATACCTAGTGAAGCTATATTCCTAGCCGTGTTATTATTCTAACTTCCTAACTATAGCTAATGCCATAAGCATGTTGTTAACTAATCTATACTTCTATAGGTACTAATAATATAAAGAAGATAAGATTTGTATTTTTGTTTGTTACGAATAAACTCAAAACTACTGGTCCGATTTCAAAAAATATTTCACCAATACAATGCTACATTATCCCAGAGTAACATAGGCTATAATTATTACTAGATATAGCATGTTTACCCATAAAAAGAAAATGTTATTTACGCGCTGACCCGCGCGGCTTAACCCACGTTTTTATGCTATCCCACAGAAATAATCATTTTTTCCGGGATAAAATACGGGTAGCCTAAGTATTTCAGGACTTAAGCAATAAAAACTCAAGCACCCGTGCGAAGCCGGGGCGGGTCGCTATTACCTAATATTATAAATGCGAAAGTCTGGGTGTGGATGTGTGTGTGTACATTATTGAAGTTTTAGTAGGGATCTCTATTTTTTTCTAAAATAAAATATAGCCTATGTTACTCAGGGATAATGTAGCATTCTAATGGTGAAAGAATTTTTAAAATCGAACCAGTAGTTTTTGAGTTTATTCGTAACAAACAAAAATACAAACATACAAATCTTCTCTCTTTATAATATTAGTATAGATTAGGATTAGGATAATGTCTAGCTTTGTTAGATTTTCTTAGTATTATTTCTATCTAATCAAGTATCGTGTTTTCGGCTCGCCTCACATAGCCTCTCGTCAATAATCCTCCTAATAAATGTTTATTACAAATTGAATACCGCAGATCTGTCGATCTAACCGAAGGATCTATGTATGTATACCATGTATGTATATGTATATTGGCCGTCGATAAATGACTTTCTGTATGAAAATAGAGGTACATGTTATTCATGCTACTAACTTACTCGAAAAGGAATCTAAATCATAGCTCTTCGTCGCCTTTATCGTTCATTATCCCACTCATTATTCTCAATACAAACAATAATAGCAGCGACATTAGTCACGCACGCAGGGCCCGGGCGTTATCTCGGCGCAAACATTCACTGCGCAGGACGAAAATATCCACAACTCTACACACCACAGCAACGAGTAAATAGACTATACATATAGATATATTTTTGAATATTTAAGACTTGTACCTATTACCCTTTTAGTAACACTAGGAGAGTAAGCAAATGCACGCACAGTAAGCAAGTGAATGCGGGTCCTGGATTGTGTGACGTATCTAATTTTATGTTTAGTACCTATAATAAATAATGCTGGTCAACCCACACAGCATCATCTAGCCCCAAGTTAAGCAGAGCTAGTGTTATGGGTACTAGATGACTGATATACTTAATACAATACAATACATAGATAGATTTTTTTAATAAAGGTAGGTACATAGAAAATACCCAGAACACCCGGAACAAATATTTGTAGATAGTACAAACATTTGTTCCGAGACGGGAATCGAACCCGCAACCTCCGCGTCGCAGGAGGCGGACCTTCGCCCGCCGCGGCACATCGGTCGTCGCCTGTATATATATAAATAATATTAATAATAATAAATAAACAATAAATAGGTTATTTTTGTTTTTATAGTGTTAACCATCACACCATCATATAATCTTTAAATAATAAATAGCTTATTCAATTTTAACAAGGTACAATAGGATAACAAATGCAAAAACTTAGACATAGGTAAACATAACACTTGAGCTTGAACTAGGTAATCCTGTATGTCAGGCGAAAAGAGCTAATTAGAATCTTAAAATAATCACTCACTTACTTACTAAGAAACTGAAACATATAAAAGCAGTATGTTATATTTTTTTTTACACTAAATAATGCTAAAAAGTAGCTAGAAGTAGGATAGGTTCTATTAGAATAAAATTTGAGTTTGAAATAAAATAAATAACATTGGTACTGTACGAACGAACGAACTTACTTAGGTATTTAATCATTATCATTTGGGAATTAAAAAAACGTGTTTTGAATTATGTTTTGTTATTGTAATAGTTAATTATTAGTTTACAGTTAAATCGCAGTCATCCTAAAACTATGTATAAAGAGAATAGGTAAGAATCCAGAGAGTATCTAACTTAAATTGGTTCACGCACTTGGTTCATTGACCTGATTAATACCCCTAAGCTGTTAGGCTCGCGCAGTCGAGCCGAACCTTGTATTATTGTCGTCGTTGTTAGTGTTACAATAAGAGGCACTTTGAGCGGAACTCTGTTACAATTTAAGAGGACCCAGTGTGTAGTAGCGACCTTGACTCGAACGCGTTCAAGGTTGACGGCCCGACGACAACGCCCCGACGCGAGACGGGTCCTTGTATGAATTCGTTACACTGGTTATTTGGACGCCTGAGAAGCGGTTATACTCAAAAAATTTAATATGACCACGTGTAGATAAACGAATATGTTCAAGATTCACACTTTTGTAATCTAAAAAGTAAAGTAAAGTAAGCCACATAAAAGCTTAAGATGTAGAGTTGTGAAGTATGAGCTTGTAGAAGGGCGTGTAGAGTTTCAAGTATGGCTCTACATATGATAACTTTTTGACAGTGCGAGTCCTAATCGTCTCGTCTTGGTAACATTTTACATGAAAATGTGAGTTTTCACTTCTTTTTTTAAACAATATTATTATATTTTTTTCTATATTATATTTAATATTTAATAACTCAATATTTATTATTTACTAGCTGACCCGCGCGGTTTCACTTGCATATCAAATCAGTCAAATCAGTCCAGCCGTTGTTGAGCTTTAGCGAGACTAACGCACAGCAATTCATTTTTATCTAGCTGATCTGCGCGGTTTTCCCTCGCATTTTTTTCACATTTTCTCACTGTTTAACGCTTCCCTGGACTCAAATATTTCAAGACTAAAATAAGCCTAATCCGTCGAGCCGTTTTCGAGTTTTAGCTAGACTAACGCACAGACATTAATTTTTATATAAGTAAGATAACAAGGATTCCCTATATATCATTTTTTTGGAAATGTAGATGCTAGACGTCCGCAAATTGTTTTTTGTTGTTTGTAATACTAATACTAGAATACATTACAATAAATTATAAATTAATATATTCTGTATACATATTTTAAATTACGACCGATTTTGACGACCGATGTGGCGCAGCGGGCGCAGGTCCGCCTGCGACGCAGAGGTTGCGGGTCCAATTTCCGCCTCTGGACAAATGTTTGTACGATCTACAAATATTTGTTCCGGGTGTTCTGGGTATTTTCTATATATATTATAATAAAAAATATCTATCTATGTATTGTATTGTATTAAGTACTAGCAGTCCGTCCCAGCTTCGCGCGGGTGCAATGAAACCGCACACGTGCGAAGCCGGGGCGGGTCGCTAGTAATAAATATAGCCTATGTTACTCAGGGATAATGAAGCATTCTAATGGTCAAAGAATTTTTTAAATCGGACTAGTAGAATTTGAGTTTATTCGTAACAAACAAAAATTCTTCTCTCTTTATAATATTAGTATAGATATATCAGTCATCTAGTACCCATAATACAGCTCTGTTTAACAGCAGCTTACCTTGGGGCTAGATGATGTTTTGTGGATTATAAAAAAAAAAAGTTACATAAGAACAAAAGAGTATGATTGTTTTGTAACAAAAAAAAAATATCACACTATTTAATATAAATTAAATTCATCAGTCAATTTAATTCAGTGAGAAGACTACCTACTAAACTATGACGACACTAGCTAGATATGAAAAATAAGAAGGAAACAATAGAAACATACTAAAATTACAGAGTAGATGCAATGTAAATCGTACAAGCGTATGGCATTACACAGCCGGCGGAAAATCGATAGCTTGGCTGGGACCAGTTGCGGATTAAAACCACAAGTAACTCTGCACCAACCAACAACACGGCAAAAATATACATATTAAGGTATCTTAAACTGTATAGTACTTAATAACACATATGTAGGAAGCGGAACATAATGTAATTGTATATTCTTGCATTTTCTTGACTTTTTACATTATATTTTTCATTCATTAAGAAGACCAGCTAAACGCCTTAGTCCGGCCGCGCCTGGTTGGTACATACATAAAATGTAGCCCATGTCCTTTCTCAAAGTTTAAAACTAGATATTTATCTCCGTGCTAAATTTCATGCAAATCGGTTTAGCCGTGAAAATGTAAGAACAGACTGAGTTTCACGGCGAGTAGTTACTCAGCGCTTCTTTTCGGCACGCGAGATACATACACTCACTCATTCTAGCTAGATATTCTTCTGTGGAACCAACAGACATATTATTTTCTCATCACACATGCAGCAGACATGTGTGCCAAACCCAATAGATGGACTTACCTCTGACTACCCTAGGTTAGGTCCTACAAGACAGGCAACCCTTCAGCTTCAGTACCTCCGGTGTGGCTGAGAGGTCAATATAGGCGACGGTAACTGCTTACCATCAGGCAGGCTGTCAGCCTGTTTGCCTCAATATTATATAAAAAAAAAAAAAAAAAAACCTTAATTAGCTTGGTATGGTTTGGTACCTGTGCTCTCAGCATAAAAAAAGAAATAAAAAACTTCCCTCAACCAGAAACACTCTTAGTGGTCTTTTTAATGACATTATGCATATTTCTGCACAGTCTAAAAATATCCTATCTATGCTAAACTACGAAGTCAACAAAACTATTAAATATGGGCTCATTTTATAATCATGACAGCCTTCTAATCACATAAATGTAAATAATAAGATTCCGATTTCTGTGCTTCTAATGTTCCCTTCCCACTGGCCTCCTTTCAAGCGAGAGTGATTCGGTCATAATCCACCACGCAGACCCAATATGAATTGGTGGATATGGCTCATTTTATAAATCTTAGAATATAAATATTTTGAAAAAATAAGAAGTGCTTCCTTTCTAGACCCTATAAAAGATTTTGAAGCTGAAATATTTTCCTGTCTCTTTTTAGTAGGTAGTGTGATTATGAATTAAGACCTAACATTTTAGACAAAGCAGAATTTCAAATAGCTGCAATTTTTTATACTTTTCATTATGAGCGTTTATCAAGTGTATTGTCGAGATTTATTTACCAACTTACAGAATGTTGTAGACACAGACCAGAATAATAAAATTAGTCCGCGAAATACGTAGGCATTATTTTTACTTAAAACGCACGATTATAATTAATCCATAGCTACCGTTTGCACACCCTCTTTTCGTGCTCTATTGTCTCCTCAATTACTCATGTCGATGAATCATCCTTTCGTTTATCACAAAGGATTATTTTCCGGTACCTACCAACTTTTCATCGTAAACACGGTACTTTTCTTTGGATCATTCGTAAAACGTATCAAGTGAGGGTCGAGAAACCGATAGAGATTAAATAAAGATAATTATATAGTTACTTAACTTAACGAACAGAATAACATAACTAATTTTAACTTTGACCGTGTAGGTATGCCTATCTATTGCATGCAAGCCATCTAGTTTTCGCCAACTATTGAATACATTCTGATATGAATAAAATAAAATATAACGAATAATGCACTTATTGGTAGATTTTTATTCAACTTGTAATAAATTGTAATGTGCAAGGGGCAAAATGCATTCATTTATTTCAACCAAAGCTAGCGTTGCGATTGGCAGCCGGTATTTCTCTGCGCTAGTGTGGGTAACGTATTGCAAATAAAACACTCTTATGACAAAAACATGCGTTAAAATTACCCTTACCTTTATTCTTCTCAATCCAAAATACTTAAACAAAGAATTTACACAGAACCTTAGATATTTTCACTTCAAGCACTCACAGCTCAACACAATATGGCGGCGGGATGAAATCCCCACCTCAAAATTATTCAAAACTAAAACGAATGTGCGATTGGTCAATGCGTTCAAGACGCTTCATTTTAGCCAACATAAAAATATATTGTAGAGTCAATGACATTGTGGCATTGAACTTTCACCTGACTACCAACTTTGTAATAAAAAATAATCCCCTGTAGGATGACATTCTCGTTTATTGTACTAAGATTTTACAAACAAGGATTTTTTTATACTACCTAGGGGTAAATGAATGAGTTATTGGCTGGCAGTAGTTATTGGCTACTTCATACTCAAACACTTCTTAAAAGCTGCTGATGCTAAGTACAATATCTCCCTTCATTCTAGAGAATAGTTTACATATTTAGCTTTAATATTTGTGCCGATTTGTACCACCATTCGAATAATTTCGTATAAAAAAAATCATAAATTATTGATAATCGGCAATCCGGCTACTATGGTGGGGTTTTGTTGTGAAAACCGTAAGGATTGCGTTTGACTACAATTCGAATGAACCTTGTCTCATACCTCATATCTCTGTAGTTGATCCATATTTCGTTACTATTTAAGTTATTTTGTCTTAATTTAAATGTATTTTATTATTTTTTTACTTTAAAACATTAAATTATGGTATAGCCAATAACAGAAACGAAAAAAACTAAGTTTTAAGTTACTGACCATACATGTACATCACCGCCAGTCACCTACGAATTCAATTTATAATTTGTCAAATTTGGCGAAAATGGCCTTCTTCCGCCAATCTGACGTTTGCTGAAGAGCACAGCATAGATGGCCAGTTGAGTAACCACCGCATGCAGAGATCAGTTCAAGATCCGATGGCCTGAAATAAACTTGTGCCGAAACCGATACTAATTCATTTTGTCTGGTGAACTTTATACTGTAATTATTTATACAAGGGCTTCGAAAAGTTCGTTTATACCAGAGCTAAGAACTCGATAATTATGTTTCTTGTATTTCTTAAAAAAAATGACTAATAATCTGCTGTGTTTCGTAAAAAATGCTACAGCCAATAACTGAAACCAAACATGCCAGTAACTAATTATGGGGTGCCAGTAACACAATTTTTATTTGAATGAATATAAAAACTTTATAAACAATGTTAATTATTTTTTTTTGTTATTAAAATGATATTAGAACTTTTTCCGTCTCCACTAACACCATAAAAACATCATTTGGATGACGCCTAAAGAAACTATAGCAATTTAAATTGACCAAGGTGCTAAGGTAGCCAATAACTGGTGCTTTTACCCTATGTAGGGTAACTGTAAGGCGCATGCTACACGTAAAGTATTTACTGTGATCCGTCGGTTAAATATACTGCTGTATCGTGGTATTTACTGTACGTGTGAATATCGTACTGATGGATGACAGTATTTACTGATGGATTTCTTGATAAGTATCTTGATTCCGTATTGATGATCCTCAAATGGGTGTACCATTCTCTTTGTACCAGTATTTTGAAAGCTTTATTTTTAGCTTTGTGTCCATTTTAACGTGTGCCGGATTAAATACTGACATGATTAATACTGTACAAGTAATCCATCAGTAAATACTGAGCACCGGTGGTCTAGTTGTAGTGACCCCGCCTTCCGATCCTAAGGTCGTGGGTTCAAACCCGGTCGTGCAACATGGATTTTTCTGTTCGAAAAGGTTCCACACATAAAAAAAATACTTATATATATTTTTTTCTTGTTTTTTTTTACTATTTAAAAAAAAAAACGTAATTCTGCTTAATAATTAGTTATCCTTGTTAGAAATTGAAAAGGCAGCGCTCGGCACGTGTCAGTGACCCGCGCGTCAATAACCCGAGCGTCCTTGACCTGCGCGTGTCCTTGACCCGCTACGGGGCGCGCACACTCGAATATTTCATTATTACATCACTTAACTCGATTCCCAGCAACGATAAATAATAATTGAGCGGAATAACGTAATCGATTTTTTTTTGTTTATTTGGGATTTTTAAGACAAAATATACATAAAAAAAAAAAACGCAAGTTGGTGGTACAGCATCCCAAAACACAACCAACCGAATAAAAGTTATTGCAGGAGAAATTAAGATTTTTGTTTATTTTAGCACCCAACAATGTATTAGTCGTGTGAAGCGACCACGCGATTGGATTTTAGATAAGCGGTGCGCGGTGCGGGCGAGATCATCTGTTCGTGCTGTACATTGCTGTTTTTTATGCTTTTTGAATGAGATAATTAGATAGATGTGGTGTTAACATGTTGTACTATTTGTACTATCTATGGGTACCTATGTAACTAAAAGAAAAAAAACTGAGATAAGTCAACATTCTTTTTGCGTTTTATTTCGTTAAATATTTTTAGAATCATGGTCTGATTGCACTTCCTAACAGTTTTCGGTAGTACTTAGTATTTTTACACCCTGTATGTCTATTATAGAAAGTTACTTCGACGTTCGTTATTTGATCAAACCCGATACATTTTGTACATAACAGTGTTTGTAAACGGCAGCGCCGCATTCGAAAACTGGAGTAGGTACCAGTTTTTCGTGCTAAAATACCAGCTTTAATTTAGCCAGCTCGGTAGGTACAAGGATTTCCGAGTGGCTATCTAAAATCCCTGGTTTCATATAAAGGTCCAATTTTATAGTGGCATAGGTCTTTGTAACACCATAGAAACATTTGAAAAAATATAAGGCTAGACAGCCGACATTAAGAATAATCTTTATATGTTCGAAGGCTAACAGTAACAAACAATTTTATTTCAAAGTAGACTAACAAAGTTCTAAAGGAAAAATGTTTATTGTGTTGAGTTTCCTAAAACAGGAACACTTCCGCCATGATGTTTTGCATTGTGTTGCACTTCTTCACAAAGTTTTACTTAAGATTATGAAAGAAGCCAAAATAAAATAATTAACCAGTGATAAATGGTTTCTTTATTGATTATCTAATTATCTAGACCACTACAAAAGATCTGCCTTGATCTTGATCCTGGGCCCGGCTCCATACTACGCAAAACAACTCCTTTCAAGATTTTACACACAGCTCCATAGATAAGTAACCCCCTTGTATATGACACCTATAGCCTGGTTCTTCTTCTTTTGTTTTATGGCCTCTGTGGCTAGTTTGCCACAATCTTGCCAGTGTCAAGTGTATTAGTTTGATTGTCGCTTAGCAACGTAAACAAACGAAATTTGGAAAGAAACGATGACTTTTCTTTCAAAATTCTCCTGGAAAGTCTTTGACTAAATTACCAACCAACATTACCTCTCCATTTCAATTACTATCACTTGTGCTAAGTAAACAAGTTAAATTGGATAAACTACCACCAAATTTACGCAATAAAACTTAAAATAACACGAGAAAAATAATTAAAATGGGAAGACCCATGTCGTTTTGACAAGATAGCCAAAGACAATCTATAGCCTGGTTTTTAATTTAAGTCCAAAAAGGTAACAAACAAATGTCATGGTCAAATGTCAATTTTGTGTATCTCAGAACAGCAAAACCTTTGGATCGATACTTGTATCTACGTACTAATCAGAATCATAACTACTACCTGTCTACCAACAAAGATCAACAGAAACAACACAGGGCTTTTTTAACTATCAACTTCCATGGTGGCGACTCATTTCATCAACCTAACGAAACTTCTTTAACGCATAATCATCACCATGGTTACCGAAAGAAAGAAAAATTACAAGAACTCATTCACTTGGCTCGGAACTAAAAACTTTGTTATAAAATGATATATTTTATTTTATGATTTTTCTCTGTAAATATTTGCATCTGCATCTCAATAAATAGCTTACAAAGTCTACCTGTACCAACCCCATAGAACAAACTGGACAAAACGTTAACAGGACAAGAAAACACAACGAGAAACCACTTTTACAAGCACTTTCGATAAACGAATGAAAATGAACCAAATGTGTAATAGCACTGCAAAACCTTACCGTACCTCAGAATGTGACAAGTACCATAAAATATTTACCCAAAAAAAATGTTTTTTTAAGTATTTGCATAAAAAATATGAATATCGGAACAAAACTATGCCTAAATCATCTATTTTAATTAGTTTTACAAGTCTTGGCGAGAATACAAAATTCTTACTCATTAATTTAGCGTAACATAGTTCCCTATCAAAAAGTAAGTATTTTTTTTTCTATGGTATCACCATTGTTTACATTTTTGGACTTAAATTAAAAACCAGACTATAGCTTCAATACCATTTGGATTACCATGGAGTTTTGCTCCTAAAAATAGATTATATTTTAATAACCATGCAAGGAACCGTAATCATAATTTCAACTGCTTTGCTAATAGCAGTGTTGGAACAGTGGTATCATACTTGGATTTCCAATCCTGAGAAACCGAAGAACTACCGAGAGAACCGAGCGTTGGGTTACTTTTTTTTTTTTTACATTTTCAATGAAGTTTGCAGTAAATAATACTTATACACTACTTACTTTTATTATAAGATAATTTTTAATTATCGTATGAATTTATTCAAATAATAATAATTGATAAAATAAAACCTCTTCGTTAGTGAAAAATTTGTGTTTTAGGTATTAACAATTTAGATTTCTCGTGAATATAAGCTATTATTTACCCGTTTTTAAGAAATGTGGGGTCAAATGTTATATCTTCTTATTAAAAAATATAGTAGGTTAGGTATTCACTTAAAAAAATACCTAGTAAAATATTATTATGTAGTGAACGAGTATGTTACACTATTATAAAATTGTATACTACTTTACCCATTTTTTCTTACTAAAGTTATAACAGTAACCTTCACTAGCTATAAATTTATCTTGGCGTAAATTACATTTAGAACTATCACTGGAGTTTCAATTCCAAGAACCACTTGACACCACATTTCCTCATTATTCTCTATGCAAATAAATAATTATGAAGTATGAGAAAACAGCCATTTCTTCAAAGTTCTTGTTCAATGAACCGCACAGAGTTTGTCCTTCTGGATAGGTATACCTACAACGCTACAGATAGTAGCATTACTTCTTTCAACGCTTCTTATTATTGCTGAGAATTCATGCGCCCATCGACTTCCACAAGTTCTCCTGGACCCATGGACGATATCCATTCCCAATAATCTAAAAATAAAACACGTAATTTTTAACAACTTTTTTTAGAAGGCTACACTTACCGTTATATGAAGCTGCCGAGCAATTTATTTATCATTGCTTTTATTTTGATCGCAAATATCAATTCTTGTTTTCATCAAATTTTAAAATGATGCGTTTTATCAAAAGTCAAAAGTTTACGAAGAACACACAAAGTAAACAGCACAGAATATGACGTTAAGCCTGACAATGAGAATTATTCGTTTTCTTTGTTCGTTCGTTAAAAATCAACGACCTACCCACATCCTTCAAATAATAAATGAAGCTTTACATTCGTCTGCTAGACAAGGACAGGTTATTGGACGCTAGTGATATATGATTTCAATGCGTTGGTCATCAACACGACAGCTGAGTTTGATAAGCGGTCGGTCATGGTGTGAAACATGATTGTTCCGAGATCGAATCCTTACGACGACAGTATAATTTTTGCATTTAATTTGTGATTGCGAGAATTTCTATATTACTGTTTGGTGAGGACGGCTGAGATAAACATTAGCTACTAGGGGGGTTACTTAATTAATAGTGGAGTCTACTGTACTTATTAAGTTTACAAAATTAGTAAATAAATAAGAATAAGAATAAGAATTTGTTTATTTGACACACACAATTAGGAGAGCAGTACAGTAAAAAGGCAAGAAAAAAAAAAAACAAAAACAAATAAATTTATACACAAAAAAGAAAGAAAGACCTGTCTAGCGTATTATTCACCTAGTCTCTCCTTGTCAATCATAGATCCTAAGCCAATAGCCATAGAGTCTATGGTTTATATTGCCTTCTTTTTCCGTCTATGTTCCTTTCCTCTTTTTACAAAAATCAATCGCCATGTTGTCTGTGGTATAAGTAAAACGAAGTTGTGTGTTGTACTTGCTTTGCTCTAGACGGTTTTTAGAAGAAAATCAGAGTGTTTAGTGAAAATATTGCTGTAATAAAGATTATGTGTGTGTGGAAATTGTGCTAGGAAAAGATTTTGTTACCCTGGACTGCCTAATTTTCATTAAACTTTGTAGCGTCACCTGACCGAACTCATTGTCATTTCCCGCCATTGTGGATTGTGCCGCGAATAAACTTTATTTTATCGTTTTATTGTGAATGTTTTCTCTCTATTAAATGTGGATAAATTAAATTTAACATTGGAGTAATGTCACTACACGCTAATGACGTGTGTTTGCTAGAGGTAGAAGATTACAACTTGTACGAAGAAGAAGCATCTGATCACGCTTTTGCCAGGTAAGGGTATGATTAACCGGCGTGGTCGCTTTTATTTTGCATTATTTTTAGTATTGTGCAGGTTATTTAAAAAAAAAAAACTTATATATGCATAAACAACATTTGTTTTTGTTATTTTAAGTTTGATTCATTCGTTGAATATAATACCAAACCATGATCACGCCCCGTGCCGCCGGTCACTAGTCAGCTGTTGGGCCGCCATGTTTGGTCAAATCAAATAGGCGTAGTAGTCGCGGAAAACGACGTACTAGGAAACACATGGTATTACATTCAACGTATGATGCAGATCCATTCATCTAAATAATCTTGGAGGTTTATACCTAGCTATTCCTATGTTTTAACATTTTAATTAATCAATTTGGTTGTGTTGTCATCTATCTATTGAAATAAATTCAGTTTATCTCAATACAATACAATACAATAATACATAGTAATGTAAATCTCGAGTACCTACATCAAGAACCTACATAACTTAATGTACAATTTATTATTATGTACATAGACATACCTACATTCAATACCATAATGTTTAGGTGTGTTAAACTTATAAAACTTCCATCACACTATCACACATCTGTCCACTGACTCATACAAATTTACTTTTCCATCCCCTATTCTTCAAAACTTATTCTGATGGGTTTGGAACCTAAAATTCTACAAATACTCTTAGTGTGAGATATGTGTAATAACACTTTATAAACCAATAAACAATTGAGATTATTTGCCTTGCTATTTATAATTTAAATACAAGTCTGTTTTAAATGTTTTAGAGACAAACACATAGCTCCAGGCAAGGCAATGGAGGCGGAAAAAAGAATCCGAAGAGAAATTGCCAATAGCAATGAGAGAAGGCGAATGCAAAGTATTAATGCTGGATTCCAGGCTCTGAGAACATTGTTACCTCGTCATGAAGGAGAAAAACTGAGCAAAGTAAGCTATGTTTGAAAAACTTTTTTTGGTTGTGGGTTTGATTCCTACTGTAGGACAAATGTTTGCATGATCTGTTTGTTCAAGGTTTTACAACAGTCAGATGTTGTAGTACAAAGTACTCAAAGTCTCTCAAATCTACTTTTGTTAAGCATTCCCATATAAAATAGATTTCTCACTTGTGTTTGTGAACAACACAAGCACAACACAATTACAACTGTAGATATTATACGGATATAATCAACAAATATATCATTTTACAGGCTGCTATATTACAACAGACGGCTGAGTACATCTATAACCTAGAACAAGAAAAGACGAGACTTCTCTCACAAAACTGCCAACTGAAACGACTACTGAATCAACATGAAGGAGGTGAAATACCTCTTAAAAAGAGGAAAAGCGAAATTGTTACAACTGTGCCCTCTATTATCCCTGATTCAACTGATGATACCATCGCTATCTCTCGGGCATCTGAACCTGTTGTTCCAGTAGCATTGCTTACAGTGCCTCAAAAGAAAGACTCAGAGGGTGGAGAACTACGTATGCAGTTAGATCAGGAAAGAAGACTGAGACGTCACTTAGAGGAACGTGTACATACACTTGAAACACAAGTGTACCCTACCACCGGTTGTGACCTGACACGTGCAGTTGTTCACTTTGAACAAGAAGAAGTATCAGAATGTAAACTGGAAAGTGAGGAGGTAGTAGAAGTGCCGACGACGGTTGAAGCTACCACTGTTGTGGCTGCACCTTTGTTAGAGGCGGCTATAAAAGCGGAGCCTCGCGTGGAAGTAGAAGTTTTACCGGAGGCAACAGCGGAAGGACCGTCGCGCCTATATCTCGCCAGTACAAGCCGGCAGAACCTCGAGACTATTGTAGAGGCCATACGCCACCTGGAGGGCGATCACCTGTTCCGAGAGGAGTCGGCCGACGCGCCGCTCGCGCTCACTAAGAAAGCGGAGCGCGCGCTTCCCGTGCCCGCGCGACCCGGCGTCATCGTCGTCAAGCACTCGTGATCGCCTTGAACGCGTTCTACTTTTGGTTTGTAGAATTGCTTCTGCTTCAGGAGCACCCCTGACTCGAATATTACTATTATTAATTATTAGTCTCTTTCCAAAGTAAAGAATCCGTTCTGTGACTTATAATTTTTTTCTGTGAGTTCATTGAATTGATAATTAGTACTTTTAGTCAGCTGAATGCGTTGTCGCCTATGCCGATCAGCGCTGTGCTATAGCATACATGTAGTCTCAAATTTAATTATTATGTTAATGGGTTTGTTTAGTTTTACATTAGTGAAAAGAGGATTGACTGATTTGTGTAAGATTAGGCGAAAATGATAATAATGGAGCATGTTAAGTGCCAATTATTACAAAACTAATATTGATGCTGGAGTGGTCTTTGATTATATTTTAGGCTTTGTGATATTTTTGTTGGTTAAAAATTGTGTCATAAAACAAGTAATACTGCACGAAAGCAATAATTATTAACAGTGATGCCTTTGAATTTAAACTACAAATAAGTAATGCTTGTAAAAAAAACAACTCATTAAACCTGTCTGTATAAAATATTACTCGGTTGCTAGAATTAATAAAAAAATCTCAACAAATACAGTGCATTTAGGTATTTGGCGACGAGCAGTCTCTTTTACTTTAGGTGTAAATTATCATAATTTTTCCATGTCCAGTAACTTAAAAAACAAGTGTTGTTGTAGAAGATTATTATGGAAAAAGTTTCTAATGAGTCGCAATGGCTATTGCTTAGCTACACAAGTCTAGGCTCAGTTAACAACTTGAAGAGAGAACTTAATGAGTATTATTAAGTTGACCTTGATCTACCCAGACATTGCTGGCTAACTTGATTAGAATAAATCATTTAATAAATTTTAATAGGTATAATTGACTTTTGACTAATATTAATTAATCCAGTGTTTGTTCTGTTTATATTAAATATATCCCAGTGCATTGCTATGTTTGCACTAGATCCTAGATAAATTTTATAGGTTGGTGTAACTTCGCCACTGTAACTTAAATATCATTCCTTTAAGAATCCTCAAATGAAGAGTTATTCTACAATTGAGATATGGTAATTTAAAGTTATGTAATATTAAACATAATCTACTGTATACATAAAACTTGTGAGTGAATTGCTTGATATTAGCATTATTTCATTGAATATTCTATATATAGGTCATAATATTATTTATGTAATATAGATATATTCATTAAATAATGTTTTCTATACAATATTGTAGACATTGTTTAAAAGCAAATTGATAAAATATAATATAATGTTTCAAAAAAAATCTTGTTTTTTATATAAACATTGTATTCAATTTAAGTAGGTATACTAAACTTGATAATTATATATAACATAATCTTAAATTAAATTAATGATAAATTATTTAGTTAACAAGATCCTATCCTTAGGGGACTGGTTGCTCAATAGAGTACAAGCTTGTACAAGTAATACCTTTGTGTTTTTCCTTACAAAATGCGATAATTATTAGCTTGTACTTTAATACGCAACAATCCCTGATTAATGGATAGTAATTAAATATTCCGTTAAATTGATTTAATTGTTATAATAGTGCTATATAAAATTTTAAGGTTTCACTGCAACACAAAGCCATTTCTAATAGTTGCTTAGCTGTGCAACTGCTTCGCTAAGCTTGCTGGTAGAACTCACGCAAAGCAGGTTGACGGGTCGCGACTCTCGCTACGCTAGAAATGTCTTCCCATAGCTCATAGTGGAGCTTAGTTTGGATGTAAAAACGACTTTATATTTCATAGTAAAATTACATTACATACCATGTTACGTAGTTAAAGTAATTTTCAATATCAGCTGATGATATAATCAATCTCTGAATTTAATTAGTAAATAATCATGTTTCATTCAATCTTAAACAAATTGGTGGTTTTTACACTGACCTATTTAGATAATAGATTTAACTCATGGTTGCATTAATGTGACTGTTGAAATTTTAATGTGCAGTGCTTTTTTATATTTAAGTAATTGTAAGTTATTATTGTATGTATTTTTAAGTTAAGACTCAGGGACAGAGTGAAATTGCAAGTACAATTCATTACAGAAATAGTAATGTGACCATAATGTGGTTATTTTTAAAGACTGATTCATTTTAGGTTCAAGTCACCATAATTATAGTAACTAAAGCATTTGTGATTGTATGTTTTGTTACATGTATTTATAATAAAAAATGTATGTATATTATGAAGGCTAGATTGCAAAATATTATAACTACCTGACTATACTACAGAGATTGTGTTTATAAAAATATACATCCTCATTAGCAATAATAATGTAAATCACTATATAATAAAAAAAAAGGTAGGAATAAAAATCTCTCTACTGTAGTTGGGTTATTCATAGGTGCGTTGTGTATCTATTTATTATATTTTTTTGCGCTATTATTTTGTTTTTAAATATTGTAAGTTGCAAAAATGGGGCTGCGTTAAAAATCAATTAACCAATGAATATTCCTTAGTGTTGTTGCCACAATTTTTTTTTCTACTTTAGTATGGCGTATTTACAGCTTGTTTTTGACACAGCATTTAATATTAATATTGCTGCAATCCATATTCTTCAACATCACATACCTACATTTTTACAATGATGTTCAAATATGTACCTGCATGTCTTAACAGATCTGAAATCCAGTGCCTTTAACTTCACTAATAAAATATTCGTGAAAACGCAGCCAAACGGAGTGTAAGCTGAGAATAAAAGCTGGTTACGAACTTAGAGATAATAATATATAACTAGATCATTGAGACCTGGTGCACGCGACTTGATGTCGAAGCGCCTTCGTAATGTGCACACTGCTACTGAGCCGTGCTCATAATATCGTACTTGTAATGCTTTTACTTTAGCTGTAGTGAAAGCCAGCCCACCTTTTATCTGCCCTTCATTCTCTAAATCTTGTAAGCATTCTGTCCCCGAGTCTATAATTTTAAGAAGTTGTCTGCCTACCGCCTTTACATTATGTCAGTATAGGATAATAACAATTAACAATATAACGGACTTGGTTATACTATTAGTGTAGTCAAAAATAGAATTAAGAGATTTTAAGTCAAAGAAGCAGTTAAATTGTTTAAATGTGTTATTATTTATGTCATAAAGTATTAAAATGGTTATTTCTTATTAATTAGTTTGTAAATGATGATTGTCTTTGTATATTTAATCAAAACTTTTGTCTTAAATGTAATACAAATAAAACCAATAAAACATTTGAATCTAAGGCCCGTATTCAAAACCCATACTTGAGCGTGGATCGTGACTCAAGCATCGATTTTTGACATTTCTTCATAGAAAAAATATGTGAAATCCTAAGTAAAACGAATTCAAATTATCATTATGTACCATATTAATGTTATGAAAGGAACAATAAAATCCATACACAGACATACATAATTACGTCATCATCTTAATAATGACGTATTATGTAAGTTTACTTATCATATTTATCATATTTTACTAAAAAAGGCCGCTGCGCCGCGCCGGGGCGCCGCCACCCTTCCGATATGTAGGTATACCAGGCTGGTGTTTATTTTATTTCACCACAACAACCGAATTAAAGTAATAGTAAACAAATTGACTAATATATATATTTAAGTACCTACTTCATATTATTATTATGGTAGGCCTGGCAGATCACCCAATATTGCTACTAAATGTCGGCCTCCTTGATAAGCTTTTACATTGGCTTGTCCTACTGGCTTCAGTTCCCTGAGGCCGCGCGGCCGACGACACCATAACTAGCCAGAAACACCAGCCACAGAATAATAAATAACTTTTTAATTGTTTTATTGGTTTTATGAAGATATTCATTTTCTACACTCTATCGCATGTATTTCGTCAAGAAATAAGTTAGTAGAAGATTTACTAAGTGCTTTCTGTTTTCAAAAACCCTACAAATAAATTTGCATTTATATTATTTAGATTCAGTTATTGGTTTTTGTTAGATAAACGAGTTAAGAGGTGTGATGGGTAGAGTTATGTTGTCAAGTACAATTAATGGCAACCTGTCTTAAATTATAGCATAAATTGCCATAGTATAAACAATTTCGCCCTGTCACTACACTAATAAACTCATGTTCCTATAAAAGTAGCTAAGATAATTTTTCCAGTTGGTAATTTTTTAACTACCTACCTACATAAATGAATGATAGATAAAGTGTAGAAAATAATGTGTGGATGTTTCCATTTTGATATGAAATTACCTAATAGAATATTCCCTCTGATTTTAATTGTAGGTACCACATTTGACCTGTATTTACCAATATTTATAAAAGATTGATAAAAACCTGCGTTTTATTTTTTGCCGAACATTTAATTGCATACGCTACCATCGAGATGTACGTTACATAGGTAGGTAGGTACACTAAAGTTTGCACCATATTGCATCATATTTTCTTTCTAACCGTACTTACCTTCCCTGGACTCTTACAAGTATTTCAAGACCAAAATCGGTTCAGCAGTTCTCGAGTTTTAGTGAGACTAAAGCACAGCAATTTATTTTTATCGTGGTCCTACTACTACTATTAGCCTACCGAGACAGTACGAGGTGGTACGAGAGTGACGTGAGCAAATTTCATGGAACTAATAAAGTATTCAAGTATTCTACCATAGCTAAGAGTAGTAGAGTTCTTTGTGATAGAGCTCGTCCGGGGAAGGACTACCACCATACCTATTTCTGCCGCCAAGGAGTAATGCTCGCATTGCTGTGTTCTGGATTGAAGGGTATGGTTTCCGGTGAAATTACAGGCACATGAGACTTTCGGTGGAATTTGGTGTTTTTAAGTTTTTTAACCTTAGAATAATAACACATTTTTGAAAAAAATTAAAAGAAAGTGAACAATGGTGATACCTACTATAGAAAATAAATACTTTCTTTTTGATAGGGAACTATGTTACCTACGCTAAATTAATGAGTAAGAGAAAAATGACTACCTACGTACGGCTATCTATACTAATATGAGAGAAGATTTGTATTTTTGTTTGTTACGAATAAACTCAAAAACTACTAATCCGATTTCAAAAATTATTTCACCATTAAAATGCTACATTATCCCTGAGTAACATAGGGTATATTTATTACTGCGACCCGCCCCGGCTTTGCACGGGTGCGGTTTCATTGCACCCGCGCGAAGCTGGGGCAGATCAGCTAGTTTATTATACTTGGCTTCTATCTGTTTCTGTTGATCTTTGTTGGTAGACAGGTTGTATTGTAGGTTCTGATTCTGATTAGTATAGTACCACAAGCGAAGCCGTGCAGGTACCTACAGTATTATCGATCCATAGGTTTTGCTTTTCTAAGATAAGTAGGGTCAAGGAGGCAACAGTGGCTCGGATTTTTTTTAATGGGTAAAAATTCTGAATATTACGATTGGATTTATCTGAAACATGCATAGATCGTTAGTTAGGTATTCTAGTTTATTACTGCATTATTATAATTACGCTAAATATTACTAAAATAAAATGAGAGGGCCAAAACTAAACATCGAGAATTGAGCCACTGTGTACACCTAGGTGTATACAGTGACTCAACCCCTGTAGTACACAGTGACTCTTGTATTACACTAACTATATTTTTTAAACTAAGAGATGCATTAAAGACGTGCTTTTTCTTACAATTTTACAAAAAGAACAACTCAAATAATTGAGCAATGGTTCAGTCTTGTCAACTCTAGCTAGAACATTAAGAAATGGTAAGAAAAATTAAATCAATCGGAAAAGTATATTATTTTCATTTCATTTTTTTCATTTGTTTCATGCTCAACGTACAATGTATTCAGCTTAGGTGTAACTTAATGATAATGCTGTAGGAGAGTACATGGATCCTGTAAGGGCTTTGCAAGTTAGTTATACCAGTAGTTTACTTAGTTGTAATAATTAGACATCTATGCAATATTTTAAATCTATACTAATTTTAATTATCAATACACTTATCTAAATAATTACCTATAGTTATATTACGAGACAGTTTAGAATTTAAATAAAGACAAAAACGAAATTAAAATGTCATAAATTATAAGGAAATAGAAATACATTTTCAAAACTACGTATGAAAGCATGTCACTAAAATTGTAGAAAAATATATCAAAATAAAAGTAATAATATAAGAAATATATCCAAATAAAAAATAATCAGAATGTAGGATGTCAGTTATATTAAAGTGTGATTATAATATATCTTACGAGTGTACCCGTAGCTAAGTACGAGGTATTTTGATAAATTGTCATGGTTAGGTAAGTAAATAAATGTCAAAATAAAATAAAATTGTGTCAAGTAATGTCAGGTAAAAGCGCGATTATTAGTAATTAATACAAGATATTACTTACTATCATAATATGTATTATATTATAATATATATTATTTACTGTCACTGTGTACTTCTTAAAATTGAGTCACTGTGTACGCTTACGCCATTTTGAAAATATTTGATCGCAACATTCGAGTCAAATAATATTTACGTTAAACAACTGCATGAATGAGAACACTAAAGTACCAACTAATTGGCAAATATAAAAGGCAATACAAATGATCACAACCAATTTTACTCATAAAACTATCGTGAACTATATCATACATTTTTACAAACGGGTGTTATTTACGGGATTGGTAGAGCCGCAGCCCGCAGTGCATATCGCGACGCGGAGGAAGACGCTCGCCGTGTCACTCAACCCTGATGAAGACTCTCGAAATTGAGTCGAAACAGTGTCGGTACCTCTTCACCGATATACCGGTACGTGAAAACACCCGTTTGTAAAAATGTATGATCACAACCAAATTTGTTTGAATGAAAACAAAAGAAACTCACCTCAAAAACTAATTTTGTGGGCGCGAAAACAAAAAAACGCTATAACACCGCCGTACGGCGCTTAACCTGCCGACCTATTGGTTAGAACGTGTTTGGGGTTCACACGCTTGTATTGTGTGACAACGAGAGCAATATCGAGCGCTTCTTTCGGGCAGTAACATGAATGAGTCACTGTGTCCGACTGAGCCACCGTTGCCTCCTTGACCCTACACAATATTAACATTTGTTTGTTTTCCTTGACGAATTTGTGTTTTAGAGAGTCACAAAGTTGAATCTTCAACATTAAATTAAAAATCAAAAAACCATAATCCATGGTTTGTACTAAGTGTTCTTAAAAACTTTCAAAGTCTCTAAGCTTTCATAATACTCAAAATAAATGCAACATAATAGGCTATTTGTTGCTGAAATCGGCTTTAAAAATACAAAGGTAAAGATTCCCAAAGTTAGCATCTTGAATTAACTTGATCCAAGTAATATTGTATTGCCTATTTTGTCATTCGTAAGGCTAAATAGGATAGGAAATGCCTTAAAATAATCTGAAAATTTAAGTTAAGTTTTTTTATAAGAAATTACTAGATGGGAAGTCGTTTGCATGATGATAAGCTCTACGCCTGACCATAGCTACAGTGATACCCAAAAATTGCAAAAATAAATATAAAAAACCTAACAAAATTAAGTTTTAATATTTTGTTTTTTTTTTAATTGGAAAATAGGCAATAATTATTTACTTCGACGAACGATGTGGCGCAGCGGGCGCAGGTCCGCCTGCGACGCGGAGGTTGTGGGTTCGATTCCCGCCTCGGGTCAAATGTTTGTACGATCTACAAATATTTGTCCCGGGTGTTCTGGGTATTTTCTATTTATAATAAAAAATATCTATCTATGTATTGTATTGTATTAAGTATATATCAGTCATCTAATAAACACAGCTCTGTTTAACAGCAGCTTACCTTGGGGCTAGATGATGCTGTGTGGATTGTCCAGCATTATTAATTTTTTTATTTATTTTATTTATGTACGTCTAACGTCTTTTAAGATATAAATGATCGGATTCTAACGTGGTGGCTCTGCTGGATAGTACCACGCAATTTTTTCTTATTGACGTCTATGTTTCGACCACCCTTTATACCTGTAGGTACCTTAGGTGGTTGTAATAATAATTGTAACACGATGACGGACAGTATTATCCCATCGGTTGACCCTGTAGGACACCATCAATTTTCATACATTGCCTAGGGGCGTAGTGTCACAAGGCATAATAAAGTACGGTACCTATATAAGGTCATTCACAAAGATTGACATGTATATAGTCAAAGGTCATTCATTATAAACCTGACAAACTTAAGGGATAGGTTCCACACATAATTATCCTTGTTAGAAATCGAAAAGGCAGCGCTCGGCACGTGTCAGTGACCCGCGCGTCAGTGAATTACGGGTCAATAACCCGCGCGTCCTTGACGCGCGCGTGTCAATGACCCGCTACGGGGCGCACACACTGGAATATTTCATTATTACGCCGCTTAACTCGATTCACAACAATGATAAATAATAATTGAGCAGAAAAACGTAATCGATTTCTTTCTGTTACCTTGGGATTTAAGACAAAATATACATTAAAAAAAATAAAAATTATAGGTACATATAAATTTTGTTTTATGTGTGGAACCTATCCCTTCAGTTTGTCAGGTTGATATTGAATGACCCTGTATAGTAGGTACATACATATCTTTTACTTCTTCTTTTGTTTTATGGCCTCTGTGGCTAGTTTGCCACAATTTTGCCAGTGTCAAGTGTATTAGATTGATTGTCGCATAGCAACGTAAACAAACGAAATTTGGAAAGAAACGATGACTTTTCTTTCAAAATTCTCCTGGAAAGTCTTTGACTAAATTACCAACCAACATTACCCCTCCATTTCAATTACTTACACTTGTGCTAAGTAAACAAGTTAAATTGTATAAACTGCCACCAAATTTACGCAATAAAACTTAAAATAACACGAGAAAAATAATTAAAATGGGAAGACCCATGTCGTTTTGACAAGATAGCCAAAGACAATCCTACATATCTTTTAGTTCCATTTAATAAGGTTCTAGGGATAAATGACAGAACGTAATTGGACATACGCGTCGGTAGACGTTCTGTCACAATTACACAGTTCATGTATTTGTGCAAGTATACATACTCTTGTGCCAGTGTTATACTGGCACAAGCAAGGTGTGTAAACGTAGTGCTTATATTCTCTCTGAAGGTGTGTGGCTGGCTTTACGCTTTACGAGATCGTAGAATCCTGTTGAGGATCGGAAGTACGATCTTGTGGAAGTATGATCACTTGTGCCAGTATAACGCAAGGTGTGTAAACGTAGTGCTCATATCTTTTGAACTAGAGAACTACAAATTGAAAGAGTAGTGTTTTCGGGAACTACAAATTTATTACTAAAAGATGGCATACAATCCAGATTTATTCATCACAGGTTCCAGGGTTCTGATATCAATCATATATTAATAGAATAGAATAGAAAAATATTTATTTAACGCCACACAATTAACATAAAAATAAAAATAACAATACAAATTAAAACTTAACTACATATATTAACTTAACTTAGCTTATATTCTCTCTGAAGGTGTGTGGCTGGCTTTACGCTTTACGAGATCGTAGAATCCTGTACTCCGGTTTCTCGAATGGCGTTGAATTTACCATGGACTTAGTATACAAAATTACAAACCTACTTCCATGTTTATAGATTTTAAATTCGAACTTTACTAGGTAGTAGGTATAGTAAATACCGGATGTTCAATGAATCAACAGCGCTGAGATCGCTATTTGTATATTTTCAAGGGCTCAAAAGGCTGGTTGGTTTGGTTACTTATTCAACTCAATGTATAACGACCTGCCACTAGTTGTGGTCGTGCATCGCGATTTGTAGTTGTGCTCATTTCGTAAATGACCCACCTACGCGGTATGTTGTGAATAGTATGTAGGAACTTGGTACAATAAATAATATTTAAGTACTATTTCGCAGGAAAATTTGCAACTATTGGTAAGTGTTAACTTATTCTAGTTTATTATCTATTTAGTCCTTCTTTCACAGACCTAAAATACCTATAGGGTACTTAATTAATATTCTAGGTAAGTTTTTACCTACCTACTCTAATTTAGGAGATATTTTGCTAAGTAAATAAAATGGTTGGGACAAAAAAAATGACATCAAGGTTGCTTTGAGTTGCGTGGCGAGTTGGCGACCCCGGTCGGTCCGGCGACGGCGGCGGGCGCGGGCGCGGCGCGACACGGCGGCGCGGGGCGCGTCTCCGCATTGATTTATTTAAATATTTATTTATTACCATAAATAAGGTAACTTGAATACTGGGTTGTTGGTTGGTTGTTTAGTACTAGCTGCGCTGCGCCCCGCGGTGTTGTGTAACCCGCGTTTTTTTTCCACGGGTACTTGGAATAAAAAGTAGGTAGCCTTATGCTATTCCTAGTTATTCTATTAGGTAGGTCATCTATGCCTGTGCCAAATTTATTAAAAATCGGTACAGATTGCGTAATTATCCCACAAACATACAAAAATCCAAACTTTCTCCTATAAAATATTATTAAGATTAAGATTCTAAAAGCCTAAAAGCGTTAAATTTTTTATTTATTGTAATTTTAGTAGTAGATATTAAAATAAATTATTTTTGGAGTAGGTAACTGTAAAGTATTAATTGTCTTACAGATGATGAATTTCAAACTCAATTTTGTTTTTCATATCATTCTAACCGTCGGCGTCGTCCTATGTGAAGATACTGAAACACAAACTTCAGTTGTTATAACACAAAATGAGTAAGTTCCTTCTTTCTCACGTTCTAAAATTTTAATAGTTATCCTTGAATGACATTAGAGTCAAGATTCTTAAAGAAGTTAACCCTTAACTGTAGTTGTGGGTCCATTGGACCCAGGTTCAATCTTTGAAAGTGTATAAAACACACGCCTGCTAAGTAAGTAAGTTCGTAAGAGTCAGTGGCCAACTCTGGTGACAGAGTTTCTAGGCCGCCCGAAGGCCTCTGTCATGGCCTAACAACACGCCTGCGGAAAAGCACTAGGTACCTACCTATCTGCGAGTCTGATTTTTCTAACAAGTCTACGTAACTCTAAAATCCGATAACTCCTACCTATATTTTTTCAGAAATTTGAATGTAACTATCCAGACAAAAATTGAAAATTCTGCTAACGAGTTTGGTTATAAGTTGCTACTAACAATGATGCGTCTAGACAAAGACGAAAATGTCGTTATATCTCCGACGTCGATTGCTGGTAAGTAGCGAGCGAAGATCTCAGTGGGAACTTGGGTGTTTGCTGTGTTGCTTTGTATGTTACATCACATCACCAAGTTCCCAGTTATCCCACTGGGGCACACTGTAGTGTAGGTATTTGTTTGGGCATAGGTACCTATGTACAATCGGAGCGTTAATCCGCACTCCGCGTCCGCACCCTAAAGATCCTAACCCTAGACCTATGTTCTCATAAATGGAATCGATTTGCAAAATAAAGTAGGTACTGACCTACATTAATACCAAAAAAATACATTTAGTACGAATTTAATTTGTTAATTTTCAACAGGTTTACTTGCTATGACTCTACTGGGGACAGTTGGAAAAACATTTCACGAATTAGCAGATTTAATAGGATTTTCTCAAGGTAATGTTCACGCCTTAGAATAACAACACGTAGAATGATAGTTTCATTAAAATTTATTTCCAAAAGTGTGTTCACAAAACAATTGATCGTTTCTCCGTGTTGTTATTCTAAGGTTCACGCTACTTACGTAGCACACGATAATAGCGTATCTAATGCGTTAAAGCATAAAACGAAAAATCATCTACGCCTTCGTAGGCAGGTTAGGTACTCATCATAGACCAAAGAATTTTTGCTCTGAGGCATAGACGAAGTAAAGTAAATTCGCTAGGTAGGGGACATGAATAAGACCAATATTAGGTCAAATACTGTCGCACCCAATAATTCCATGGTTTGGGAGGGCGCAACGCTGTCACACTGTAGTACCTACACGATACTGGTCTAGCATTCCCATCGAGTATTAGGTATACTCCATCAGCATTCCTTACTTGCATAAGTTATATTTGCATCTACCCACAAGTGGGTTGTATATGGTGATGATAAGATCATCAGGACCCAAAAAGTCAAGAGGTGGTGGAAACCTATAATACAATAATTAACCAGATAAACTTTTTCGATTTACTCGAGGCAAAACACAAAAGGCATAAAAAAAGAGATCCTACATGTGTAGTGTAGGTAAAGGTACCTTATATTTTTTTTATGTATAAAACCTATTCCTTAAATAACACTAACACACGAATCACACTAATTTCACACTAATCACATCACACTTAAGTCACACTAATAATTGTATAAATGCGAAAGTTTGGATGTTTAGATGTTTGTTACTCTACTCGAACACCACTGAACCGATTTGGCTGAAATTTAAAACATAGGTAGGTACATAATGATTGGGAATAGGACATCGGTTACTTTTTTTCCCGGAAAAAAGTACGGTTCCGAGTTCCACGCGAACTAAGTCGCGGGCGACAGCTAGTATTTTATAAATAAAAAAAAACACTTTTTAATAAAGAGGAGGCCCTTTAAAAAATCGTTTAAGTATTTTACGTAATCGATGCTTACGCTTATATTTCGCACGGCGGATCTAGGCTTCCGTGAAGTTAGCTGTTTGTGATGCGCAAAGACAATTTAGCTCGAATAAGCTCCATTGCGCATCGAAACGGCTAACTTCACTACGGCCGAGATCCGCCGTGCGAACTATATCTACTGCTAAAGATTTGATTATTGTAATTGATTTCCACAAAGTCACGAACGCCTGAATCATCTTTCAATAAATTTACTTACAATGCGTATCTAACTTACAAATATGATTTACTTATCTTTTTACACCTACAGATGTAATAGAAAATCGTAAAAACCATGAGCAATTTGGAGATTTACTGCTCCAACTAAACTCTAACGATAGTACTTCAAAGACGCTGTATGCTGATGCTGTGTTCGTGAACGCTGGAGTGGCGCTTCGGAGTCTGTTCCAGGAGTACCTGCACCGCGTCTACAACGGAGACGTCATTAACGTAGACTTCAAGCGAGGTGTTGTTGTAAAGGATATGATTAATGAGTGAGTATCTGTGTAGCTCAATGCAGAGTGTCTGAGCCTCTGCTCTACTAGGCTTTATGGAAAATCATTTGTAAAGTTGTGTTCGTAACTTAAATGACAGGCGAATTATCTGTAAATATTATTCAATGTTTGATGTTGGACTATGCAACAGTGTGTTGGCTGATCCAATATCTGACGTAGCCCAAAACATGCACCTATATTTTAGTAGATCATTAATTTTAGGAGTTCAGTTTTTTTTTCTCTTGTGTTACCTAGTTTAAGTATAGTTTTATTAACAACTTTGTAAATATTACCGATTAGGCGGTGAGGTCGCTCAGCGACAAAGCTCTTTTTTAATCAAAGAGTAGCGCAAAGCAAAAACAGAGTGGAACAAGCTTACAAAGTTTAGATTAGTATTTTCATTTTTAACCATAATATGTAAGTACTAAATAAAATTAAGTAAGTACCTACATTTAAATATTTTACAAATTAAACTTAGCTAAAGCTCAAAATAATTTTTTTTTTATATAGGTACCTACTTTTACTTTTTTAGTTTTATAGTAGGTATTCTTAACGGATCTCGGACATCGTGACGTTAGCCGTTACGATGCGCAATGGGGCTTTTTCAAAATAAATTGCCTTTGCGCATCACAAACGGCTTACTTCAAGATGGCCGAGATCCGTTGAGAGTACTATACATACCCACGTAGTTTAGTTATCATAGATTATAGCAAACCGTGATTAAGTATCTGTTTTAATAATCAATTTGTTTTAGGTGGGTGAGTTCGCACACTCAGGGGAAACTTGACAACTTCCTACTCAAGCCACTGCCAGAAGAAACAAAAGTGGTGTTGTTGAGTGCGCTATACTTCCGTGGTCAGTGGCTACATCCGTTTTTACCGGAATATACTAAAAAGTAAGTTCTGCTTAAATAAAAGGTCGTTTTACTCTCAGATAGGTATAAGATCTAAACCGAATAAAGAAAAGAACAAAGAAGGTGTAGGTACCCGTTCCCTTCGCGTACCCGTTATATACGATTTTACGAACGAATGAATAAGTATAATTATAATAATAAACTAGCAGACATTTTTTACACAGTGCCATTTATCTAGCCCAAACCACAGACAGAACAGACAAACAAAGCTTGTACAATGGGAATAATAGGTACATCTTTTCTAGACGGTTTTATTTAGTACTATTTGTTGTTGTTTCAAAGGAGTTGTTTCTCGATGTATGGAGCCGGGCCTAGGTCCTTTGTAGGGGTCTAGATATTTAGATATTCAATAAAGAAACCATTTTTAGCTGTTTATTTAATTTATTTTAGCTTCTTTCACAATCCTAAGTAAGTTTATCTTTGTGAAGGAGTGCAACACAATGCAATACAACATGGCGGGTTTAACGAACAACTGGGTTATTAGGTACTGTCAAAGTCAAGATGCGTCACGATCATTGGCTAATAGCTGTCATGGCGGACCTCGAGTGTTCCCGTTTTAGGAAACATAACACAACAAACATTTTTCATATAGAACTTTGTTTGTCTACATAAAAATAAAATTGTATTATAATGTTAGTTTTATATTTTTTTCTAATTTCTCTATGGTGTTACAAGACCTAGGCCACTATGAAATTGGTTCCTTAGTAAGTACCTACCTAAATACTTAGTTATTGAAAGTTTACCTACCCCCCTCCTGTTTTTTTTAATAAGTTCATTTAAGTAGGTAGGTAGGTACCTACCTATTCAATAACTAACACAAGGTAATCACAATTTTGTTTTTGTGTGATGGGGGACACGGTTAATGGAGACATCGAGAATAAACGTGATGACGTGATCAATGCCCTAGCTAGAGCCTAGATTGACGAGACTGGTACTTTACCTACTTATATGACCTACTCAATTGTTTTATAGCGTTTGCGTTTAGTACATAAAGCCTATTTAACTTATTTTATTTTTAAGTAGGTACCTAGGTACTTACTTATTATTATTCCTAAATACAAAGAAATCTCTAGACGCGTAACAAATTACTTTCTGCAAACATTTGTCCCGCGCCCCCGCAGTGGGGATAGACCGATCGAACCCTATCGCTTCGCTTCTCAACCGGTCTTGAGGTTGTCATTATTTTATTTACAGTCAGATTTATACATTGCTTGATTGTTTCAGAATTAATTTTAGGAAACCTGCAAATGAAGTCTTAGCCGACCAAATGTTAAATATGGGATCATTTAATTATATATTATCTAAAGAATACGGTTAGTAGAACTTATTAGTACCTTAGGTAGGTACTATAATAACACATAATTATGGTAGTAAGTTACCTTTCCAATAAAAAAAAAAACATCTAAATAGTCCAGTACCTACCCTTCGAACATATAAACAAATTTTAAGATTATTCTTAATGTCTTTGTACCTAGCCTTCTTTTTGGAGAAAGTACTAAGTATATCTACTCCAAAGACATTAAGACCTACTCCTCTAACCAAAGATCCCCGACGACAAAAAAGTGGTGAAAAGTGCGACCTGTACAGACGAGAACAGACAGACAGGACTGACAAACTTACAAAAGCATTTTTGAATGAAAAAGCGACGCTGCGCGCTGCTTGCGGCGCTCGCTCGGTCAATAAGCGCAAAATATATTTATTTTCAGGAATGCACATGATTGCACTACCGTACAATGACAGTATCACGACCATGTATGCTATGAAACCTATCTTCCCCGATCAACTGAGCTTACTCGAGCTAATGGGTCGCCTCGATTACTCAAAAATTGATCAACTAATAAACAAGATGGAGAAACATAAATCGGTGATAAGATTCCCGAAAATGGATCTTCAAAGCAAAAAAAAACTAGAGAAATCTTTGAAAGCTCTTGGAGTGCAGTCGTTATTTACGCCTGGAGAAGCTAATTTTGCTCTAATGGTAGATAATTTAGCCCCAAATGTGACTGAGGTTGAAATGATTTCTAGAATTCATGCCGACGAGGATGATGATAGCAAAGGATTAAAAGAGTTACTAAACAGACTGCCTAATCCGGGGATTCACGTTGACTCTGTGCTCCATGACGTAAAACTGACGATAAATGGTACGTATAACTTTAAATAACATATCTTAAAGCTGGCAAGAACCTAGTGTATACCTACATTTTGCATAAAGAAATCGCACACCAAAATAGGATTTAGGTACCTACATGCTTAGAATAACAACACGGAGAAACGAAGTATGCGCACGCAAATTGTGATAATTTTTAGTGAGACTTGTTAGTCTCACTTAGACAAGCAGCTCGCCATTCATCAATGTGAAGTTATCGTGCGCACGTCTCTCACAATTATAATTTCAAAATGGTGTATTGTGTGGTGAAAGGCTGCTGTAACACCACGTATATTCCTGCGACCGCTTTCATGTCATCGGTCCATCCGAATGGGAGACCTTTTTTTTATTCCTCTGCGGTTTTCGGTTCTGCTAGCTAACTAATAAGTCCTGCCCATTGCCACTTCAACATGCTTATTCTAAGATATCTATAATAGGTAAGGTACTTCTTTGCATCCGCCAGATACCATATTATGATGATGAAGGCCTACATCATGACATAACGGACTGCAAGTATAAAGCTACCTACCAACCTAAAAATAACATGAAATATATCAACAAAAACGAATGTGAGCATTTCTAAGTACCTAGGTAGAGTATCTACCTATACATAGCCAAACATAGTACTAAATATTATCTGTTCTATGACATCCTAACCAAAGACATTAATTCTGCTCTGAGCACATAAGTTTTATTTTTCATGCTATTTTATAAACATTGATCAAGGTCACTAGTCTGGTCTGCATAATTTGCGGTTTATCTACATAGGAAATGTATGCAAGTATCGTATTAGCAAATAGTCTACGGACACCTACCTAATATGAATGACGAATGAACAAACGTAGCTATCTAAACAAACCCACTTTAATAGGCTTACAGCCAATTATCCACCAAACCGCATTGGGTCCGCGTGGCGTGGTATATTAGTCTCGCTCGCTCGAGTTAGCCAGTGTTCTATCAGATAAACCATTATGCCGGCAGTAGACACTTGGATAAGGGTTGGGCCAATATTTTGGCTACCAATTGTCGCTGTTTTTATAGTGAATTATTAATCATTTTGCAAGAAAATAAATATTATTTGTGAATTTCACTCACGCGCGACACTACTCTATTAGAACAAACAGAATTGGACGCCAATGTGGCGCGCCAAGATCTTTGAAAACCGACACTTTTTAGTTTGCCCGCCAACATTGGTCGCCAGCTAACCCAAAACGCCAAAGTTGTCACCAACATAGTCTCTACATGCTGGCCCAGCTCCATAGCCAACGCTTGGCCAAGCGTGTACTGCCAGCGTATGATATTCTTTGTTTTGACAGACTTTTTTGTTCTAAAATATAGAAAGTTATTATTACCTACCTTTAATAGCGAAACGGCCAAGCCACATATTCAGTTCAAAGAATAGTGTAGTATTGTAGTGGGAATATTACAATGCTGTCATGATAATGATGATGTATAATAGATAATTATTTCATGTTTTCTTTTTTAGAATATGGCACAGAGGCCGTGGCGGCCACTGCGGGGGTTTTGGGACGCACAGCAAAGCTATTTTACGCCGATTCGCCATTTTACATGTTTATCAGAAATGAAAAAACTAAGCTAGTTACATTTAGTGCTGTTATTTTTGATCCTACAGCTTAGACCAGTTATTCGATTTATTATGAGAATAAACAAATATTTTTATTTTAAGTGTATTTTTTTGTCAGTAAGTATACCTGTGCACTTAACTTATCGAGTTACATATATAACTAACACCAAGCGTAGAACTAATATCTGTTCTGCGACTAAGTGCCTAATTCACGGACATAATATGAATGGTTATTTGATGCTTATCCAATAGTCTAACTAACCTAATCAGCATGACAGAGAATATAATACTTATTAGAATTAATCCGGATATTTTGTTTTTATTTTGAAAGGAATTATTAACCTAATCCGTTTTAAATTTTTAGAGGCATTAAATCACAATTATGTTCATAGATAGTATATTATAGTAATATAAGTACTGTCGAAAGATCTCGGCGATCGAGAAGTTAGCTGTTTGTGATGCACAAAGACAATTAATTCAATAAAGATCCATTGCGCAACGAAACATGATGGCCAAGATCCGTCAGGCAGGAGTACTAATACAGTTACAAATAGAGTACAAATATTATAAAAAACAAAATTAAAAAAAACATGCAACACTGAAAGGACCTTGGGTATGTCATAGGTACTAAGCATGTCCAAAATACTTTTTTTTTAACCTACTAATCATATTCCACCCACATATTGTAATGAAAGGCAACCAAACATGGCGTATCATCTTGAGTATAATCAAATTGTGTATGCCGGTATCTATCCAATTTAAAATTGTTAAAAAGCGTGATATTGTTTGTATGTCTGTATTGCTTGTATTATTGATCTTTCAAATCTATATACAATTTCTCCTACTATGCGATGTCATGGTGTTCGACAAGCATAATGTATGAAATGACATAGTGTATACATTATAAAATTATGGATTATTTACGTAACTATCTTTATCTCATCTTCATCATCATTATATCAGCCGATAGATAGACGTCCACTGCTGAACATAGGCCTCCCCCAAAGAGCGCCATGACCGATTTTGAGCCTTCACCATCCACCGACCGCTATAATGTCATCGGTCCATCGAGTGGGGGGCCATCCTACTCTTCGTTTTCTAGTTCGTGGACGCCATTCGAGAACCTTTATTCCCCAGCGGTATCGGTTCTGCGAGCTATATGGCCTGCCCATTGCCACTTCAGCTTACTTATTCTGAAAGCTATGTCGGTGACCTTGAGGTATACAATTGTCCATAGAACTTCTTGAGCTCTCGTAATATCTCTGGCTTTGACGAAACGATACTGCCACTGTCGGTTTTCAGTTTCGTCAACTGACTATCATTATCTTAAAATTAATTAAAATAAATGACTATCTTTATCTATTACTCTTAATTTTTTCTATTCTGTCATTGAGTGTCTGTTTCCATTGATCTTCTGTGATGCTTTGTGCCCACTCTGGTATATATCCTGAAGGCAATGCAAAGTTTTCCATTGCACTCATTACCTAAAATTACAGAATAATACATTAGAATTTATTTGAACAACATGGGCTATTAAAAAATTGTATTAAGTATGTAAGTATAACCTATAATAAAATGTTTTTTTTCATTGCATTTATAGAAAAAACTGTGCAAGTACCTATAGATACTTTCAAGTGGATGGGTTGGTGGGATGGGTGGGACAGACTGAAGGATTAGAATGAATTGAAAACTTTGTAGAAGATCTTTGTCTTCTAACTTTGTGTAGTGAGGTTAAATTTGTATATTAATTTTTATACATCGAAGTCCCCTCAACAAGAGGGTGGCCATTATACATACTGGCCGACGGATCAAGGAAAAGTGCCGGACCTTCTTTGTAACCAAAAACAAACCTATCAACAATGAACACAGAGTCAATGGTTGACCTCTCTTCTGACCACACTCCGGTGATTCTGAACGTCAGCGGCAAAATATTTTCAAATTACGCCTAAAATATACAACAAAACCACTGATTGGGAATAAATTCAAAATATAGTCACAGCAGATAGAATTAAAAATACCCCTGAAGAACACTGAGGATATAGAGCTAGCAGTGGAAAGATAAAATCGGATTATACATACAGCAGCACACAAATCGACTCCCACACGCAAAATACAGAGCCCAAAAGAACACGTGTCTCCTACATTTATCAAGGATAAAAACCATGAGAGACGCCTACTGCGCAAAACTTGGCACAACACACGATACCTCAGAGATAAAGCGGCTTTTAACAAAGCATCACAGCAACTTAAACTGCTAACCAGGAGCATGAAAAATGATCACCTACAGCCATAACTTTCAAACTTAACACCAACAAGCGACACCGCCTCAACTTCTCTTTGTGGATGGCCACTGCGAAACTAAAACGCCCTAAAAACCAAATAACACCCATCAAAAAACAAACAGGAACCTGGGCGAGAACAGATGCTGATAAAGCTACAGCCTTCGCCGATCACTTGCACAACGTTTTCATTACAAACAGCAACTCAAATGTCAAAGAAATCTGCAACCTATAGGAAAACAAAAGCCCAGGATAGGATCAAATCGACGCCACCCTACTAAAACACCTTCCTAAAAAAGGGGTACCTACTACTAATAGTTGCCACCAAGAGGTGTCCTCTTACCGACCCATAAGCCTACTACTAATAACGGGGAAACTACTAGAGAAAATCATATTTGTCAGAACGCGCGAATTCCTTGAAGATGTCATACCTAAACACCAATTCGGATTCAGAGAAGAACATGGCACGTACGAATAAGTACATCGATTCGTCGATATCATAAGCAAAACCTTCGAAAACGAAGAATACTGCTCAGCAGTGTTCTTGGATATAAGTCTAGCTTTCGACAAAGTGTGGCATAGAGGACTGCTCTACAAAATAAAACAAAGGCTGCCTCACTCATTCTTCCAAATCATTAAGTCTTACCTAGAGAAAAGATGCTATTAGGTTAAACACAATGCTTAAACATCCAAAATGTACAAAATAAAGTCAGCTGTACCACAGGGCAGTATCCTGAGCCCGGTCCTTTACCTAATTTTTACTGCTGATCTCCCAACCACTGAAGTCACAACTACTGCCACATACGCAGATGATACAGCTCTCTCGCTGTACATGACGATCCAAACACAGCAAGTAGTATTTTACAGACACACCTTACATCAATTGAAAAATAGTTCAATAAATGGCGAATTAAGGCTAATCAAGATAAATCAGTACAAGTTACCTTTACTCTTCGAAGAAAAACCTGTTCACCTTTCTTATTGTACAACAATGAATGTCCAGAAGCAGAAGACGCTAAATACTTAGGTATCCACCTTGGACCGCCGTCTCACCTGGCGAAAACATATCTGCCCGCCGATTGCGTAACTCGGTTTCAATCCGATTTCAATCATCGAACTGTCACATTCATACAAAATACGTCAGTTTTTTATTGAAATTAAGTGAAATCGATTGCAACCGAATTACGTAATCGGGGGGCTGGACTAAGCGATAGCAATTAGATCATAAGCTTCGTAGTATTTACACACAGCTACATAGATAAGTAACCCCCTTGTCTATGACACCTAGCTTCCAATCCATTTGGATTACTATGGAGTTTTGCTCTTAAAAATAAAGAATATTTTAATAACCATGCAAGAAACCGTGTAATTAAAAAAATTAAAACCGATCTGTGTTGGAACAGTGGTATCTATACCTACTTGGATTTCCAATCCTGAGAAACCGAGTTCGATTCCTAGCGTTGGGTTACTTTTTATTTATTTTTTCAACCTTATCAATGAAGTTTGCAGTAAATTATAATTAAGCGGCGAACAAACATGTTAATAGTTAGGTATTAACAATTTAGATCTCTCGTGAATATAAACTATTATTTACCCGTTTTTAAGAAATGTGGGGTCAAATGTCAAATCTACTTATTAAAAAATATAGTAGGTTAGGTATTCACTTATAAAAATATCTAGTAAAATATTATTAGGTAGTGAACGAACGAGTATGTTACACGTTTATAACGTATTTACGTATGATTTTGGGGGTCGATAAACATGTTTTCTTTCTTTTATAAAACTGTATACTACTTACCTATTTTTTACTACTAAAATTATAACAGTGACCTTCACTAGCTATAAAAGCCAATGCCGAATTCTCTAGGGAAGGTGGTATCTTTTTTTTTTATATTATTTTTTGTCGCGTCCATCAACCAAACCTTGTTTATCTGGTACATAATAGTGTTACGAACGAAACTTATTAGATTTATCTTGGCGTAAATTACACTTAGACCTAGCATCACTGGAGTTCCAATTCCAAGAACCACTTGACACCACGTTTCCACATTATTCTCTATGCAAATAAATAATTATGAAGTAGGAGAAAACAGCCATTTCTTCACTTGTTCGATTAAACCGCACAGAGTTTGTCCTTCTAGATAGGTATACAATACAACGCTACAGATGATAGCATTACTTCTTTCAACACTTCTTATTATTGCTGACAATTCATGCGCCCATCGACTTCCACAAGTTCTCCTGGACCCATGGACGATATCCACTCCTAATAATCTAAAAATAAAACACTATATTATTATTATTATTCGTGGCTCTTTTAGGTTTACCGCGACACTTTGTTGGAATGTGCTGCTTCCACCAATTCGGGCCTTGAAATCATTATATACTTTTAAACTCACCCTAAAGAAAACTCTTTTATCATCTCAAGTAATTTCATCCTGAAAATGCTTCCCGCTAGATCAAGATGGTGAATGCCTTTCACTTTTCGTTTCACTTTCCGTTTTGCCGACACGTTTCTGATCCTGGGCGGGTTATTTGTATGTATCTACTTATGTGTTCTTATTTACAAACTTATTTACATTTAATTATATATATATTTGTGTAGCAATCCTATTTATTTGTATTTTATGTATATAAAAAATATGTGCTTACCTACCTATTAAATGCTTTTCATACCGTATATTTTATATAATCAATAATTTCATGTACCCTATGTACCTATACTTGCCTTGTCGTGATGTGAGGTCAAACTTTTGTTATTCTGGCTTAGTCTGAAAACCAGCGTTGCCCTGTCTTGTACAAGGTAGCATCAAGCTGAGACTAGGCCATTTTGACCACACATCACAGAGCGTTTTTTTGTTTCTTAGGTGCTTAGTATATTTAATCATATGTGTATTATAATTATGTTAGTTGCTTATTTTACTTATCTAGTATCAGTATCTATGTCTATGTACCTAAGATTAAGTTTATTATTTGTATGAGTATTGTGTTTCAATCGTTCTGTGTTTGTGTGATCAAATAAATGTATTTCATTTCATTTTCATTTCATTTCATTTCATTTCATTACCTACTTTAATAAGTGATTGAAAACAAAACTGACTGGGTAGAAGGTTACACTTACCGTTATATTAAGCTGCCGAGCAATTTATTTATCATTGCTTTTATTTTGATCGCAAATTTCAATTCTTGTTTTCATCAAATTATTTAAATGATGCATTTTATCAAAAGTTAAAAGCTTACGAAGAACACACAAAGTAAATAGCACAGGATATGACGTCAAACCTGACAATAAGAATTATTCGTTGTCTTTGTTCGTTAGTTAAAAATCAACGACCTACCCACATCCTTCAAACAATAAATGAAGCTTTGCATTCGTCTGCTAGACAAGGACAGGTTATTGGACGCTAGTGATTTATAATTTCAAAGCTTTTGTCATCAACACGACAGCAGAGTTAAATACGCGGTCGGTCATGGTGTAAAATATGATTGTTCCGAGATCGAATCCTTACGACAGTATAATTTTTGCATTTAATTTGTGATTGCGAGAATTTCTATATTACTGTTTGGTGAGGACGGCTGAGATAAACTTTAGCTACTTACTAGGGGGGTTACTTAATTGTGGAGCCTACTGTACCTACTGGCTTATTGGACGCAAGTCACAACTAACAGACAACAGCAAAATGACCGTATATAAATCTATAATCAAGTCAATCTGGACTTATGGAATTCAGCTATGGGGCTTAGCTAGCCATAGCAACATTGAAATACTTTCCAAAACATAATGATGAGAACAATGTTTAAAATACCTCCACATATAAGCAACAAATATATCTTTAGGACCTTAAACTAATAACAGTGAAACAAGAAATAGAATCACTTAGTATAAAATATAAAGTCAGATTAGACAGACATAGAAACGAACTGGCAGCACAACTACAAGGAACAGGCGGCTTACAGTTCTCCGGACTAAAGAGACAGGGAATACCCAACCTAGCAGAAAGAGTGAGAAAGGGTCAATGGATGCCTCTCTCTAATATATAATATAAAAACACAAACCAGACATCACATTTACATTATTGTTATTTAATAACAGATAGCTAAGATAAGCAGAATTAAAAAAAAATATTGAAGTTGCCTAAAGCAAAAAAACAAATAAAAACACAGTTGTATTAAATGAAAATACCACTTTTTTTACACATATGAAGTTGTGTTGCCATCAACCAATTAATTTTACTGATTTATTTTACCTGCTGTGCTCTTTCATTATCCATCTCAATGGAATCTGTTGCAGGTCTTGGAGCATTCCAAATGTTTCTAATTAAAACTGACTCCATACTTTCTATTGGTAGGACATCATTTGCTGGTCCATCTGAACTCTACAACAAAATATTTATTTAAATTTTTTTTTTTTTAATTAAATTGGTACGGCTTATATAACACTGCGGCCATTCAGACCTATTGTGTCTGAACAAGTTTGGAAGTCTTGTTTGAATTTAATGTACAGGTTGCATAATAAAATCCACTAGGGTTGGATTCAACCAAACTCGTTTAAACACTATTCCCTGAATAAATCATATCATGAGTAAACTGACAGTTCACTTGTATCTTTTTCACTTATTCCCCAAAATATTTATTCCAAGTTTGGTTGAATCCAACCTAAGTATGGAATGGAAATTCCAATATGGAATTCAAGCCATTTTGTTTTTTTTTTACTTTTTTGTTTTCATCCACAATAGGTTGTACTCAGGCAGATCAAACGGGAAAAAATAAGTGACTAAGTTCACTTATTTCAACTTAACTTGAATAGACACTATTCTTCGAATAAGGTTGGATTTCACTAAACTGGAATAGGCACTATTCTTTGAATAAATCATAGTTGATTGAATAATTGATCATGAGTAAACTGACAATTTACTTGTATTTGACATTTCTTATTCCACACAGAATAGTTATTTCAGATGTTGGTTGAATCCACCCTGTTTTGTTTGTTCTTAGAATCCAACCCTAGTCAATCAAATATGTTTTTAGTCATTCATAGTTTGAAAAAGGCCCTGCCTGAAACCAGCGCTGATTTGCGTTGTTCCACCACACAAATCAGCATTAAGCTGAGTCAGGACCTATTTGACACCACTCATGTGACACAGAGCGAGCATAGTTGGTACCTGCCTTGTGCATGTACTTGTTTACCTACATCTTCTAAGTCATCAGGTATAAGTCTTGTACCTACTCTGCCTTCTTTTATTTCTTTTTTTTATTTATTATTTATTTATTTATTTGTTGATACGTCAGTTCTGTGTCTTTGTCTTTGTGCTGTCAAATAAAGTCTTTCTTTCTTTCTTTCTAAAAATGTGAAACCAATAATTTGTGCTCTCATTAAAAAGTAGGGTATGTTTACAAGTACCTACCCTGTAGATTGTTGCTAATGGATTTTAAACTAACTTCAGTACGTACCTCTAATGAAAGTAGCAATAAGTACAGGTATGTATAGTTCTCTCGGTGGATCTAGGCATCCGTGAAGTTAACCGTTTGTGATGCGCAAAGACAATTTAGTTAGATAAAGCTCTATTGCGCAATGAAACGACTAACTTCACGGAAGCCTAGATCCGCCGAGAGAACTATACCTACATAACTGTACTTAATAACTACCTACCTTAATTGAAAGCAGATTGTAGCTAGTAGATTTTAAACTTACTTCAGTATCATTGTCACTTTCATGGTCCGACTGTACAGCCTCTGGACCTTGAGGCAGAGGCTCGTAACCAATGTGTTCATTCTCATCATCGCTTTCCTCCCCATTCCCATTTATTAGCTCATGTCTCGGAGGAGGAATCAACTCCTGGGGATTGTATTCTGGAGGGTCTGGTCCATCGCAAACCATTGCGTAATCAATAAAAGCGATTTCAGTTTTTTTTATATGGTTTCACTTCCACCAAAGATTCTAATAGTCAAAGGATTCCACAAAATAATTATATTTTTTCTTCTTCTGTTACTTGACTTCACTCAACTTGAGTGAAGTCAAGCAGGGATGTTAGATGGCCACTCGGAAATCCTTGTACCGAGCTGGCTAAAAGCTGGTATTCTAGCACTAAAAACTGGTACTCCAGTTTTCCAATGCGGCGCTGCCGTTTAAAAACACTGTTTGGTACAAAATGTATCGGGTTTGATCAAATATCGAACGTCGAAGTAACTTTCTTTAATATAGATACAGGGTGTAAAAATACTAAGTACTACCGAAAACGGGAGGGGGGGGGGGGAGGTAGGAAGTGCAATCAGACCATGATTCTAAAAATATATAACGAAAAAAACCGCAAAAAGAATGTTGACATAACTCAGTTTTTTTTTTCTTCTGGTACCCATAGATAGTAGGTACAACATGTTAAGACCACATCTATCTAATTATCTCATTCAAAAAGCATAAAAAAAACAGCAATGTACAGCACAAACAGATGATCTCGCCAGATAGCCCGTCATCTGGCGACCGGCGCCCCGCACCGCGCACCGCTTATATAAAATCCAATCGCGTGGTCGCTTCACACACCGAATCATGACCTCTGGCTTAACGTATTTATTAAGCATAGTCGCAGGTTCTATACAATCTACAACGCTACAATCGCAATTAAACGTTGGTCAGCTTTGGTTTCGGACCTTTTTCACTTTGGGTTCGGACTTTTTCCAGTTTGACTGCCGGCAACACTGGCGTGCGAGCTCCCAGTCAGTTATGACTGACAAGCTGTGTGTGTAGTGGTTATGTACTGTAATCTCCAGCGCTAAACATTTTTTCTTACAAAAAGGATCTTTTTTTAACACATTTCGGACCTTTTTCGCTTTGGGGTTCTTCAGTTCGGACCTTTTCCAGTTTGACTGCCGGCAGGCAACACTGCTCTGATCTTTACTTTTGAATTTAATAAAATAAGGTTTAAAATATTATCTTCTTTAAAACACGTTCTTACAGAGAACGTTTTTTAATTAAGTAGTCGAATTGCATTGTTTCCTTGAAAAAATAATAAAGCAAAGCAGCAGAAAACAAAATTAAATTAACATAGGTATTTTTATTGATCACGACAATATTGCTAATATTGTTTCGGCCTATTATGGCCTGGAGAAGTCATGGAATTAGCAATGCTGATTTGGTGAGGAACCTACGAGGTAAGGAATCTGATAAATAAAACCCCGGCTAGACTGTTGTAAACAAGCCCGCCATGCCACATCAATATTGTAAACCGGGGGCTTCACAAGCCTCCCACCAAGGTGACCCATCTTGGATGGAAGCTTGTTTATAACAGTTTGGCCTGGCATTTAGATGTTCAGCAACCATTGGGCGAATAGCGCCCTATCTATTTTATACTGCAAGCTGAGATGAAAAGCTTTGTACATACCTGCTTACAATAAAACAATATTTATTTGTCACCCATTTAGTCATAATTTTATAAAAAAATCATGGGGTATTTTCGGATACCCCTGGATCTGAGGAATCTATTTTTTTCTTATTGAAGTCTTTGTTCGGACCATCCTGTATAATTGGTTTTTTTCTGTTTTCAGCAAATGGAATTATAAAATCTGATTCAGTGGCCAATGCAATGATTGCTGTTGATAGAAAAAACTACTGTCCTTATGCTCCTTACCATGACTCTCCACAATCTATTGGATACTCTGCCACTATCAGTGCCCCTCATATGGTAAGAATCAACCATAAAATTGATATAAGTACTTGGAATTAATGAAGATGTTGTGCATGTATGATTTTTATTTATTTTATAGCATGCACATGCTTTAGAAAGACTAAAGAATCAGTTAGTTCCTGGTGAAAAAGCCTTGGATGTGGGATCTGGTTCTGGGTATCTAACGGCATGCATGGCCTTCATGCTGGGAGAGACGGGGAAAGTAGTCGGCATTGAGCACATCCCTGATCTTGTGACATTGGCTACAAAGAATATTAAACATGACAATCCACATCTGCTCTCTTCTGAAAGAGTTAAGTTGCTTGGTAAGCACAATATATAATTTAAAACATACTTATGTACTTGCCTATTTTTATTTTAATGAATGAAAGAAAGAAAAAAAATTTGTTTATGTATGAACAGCAGGGCTATTGCCTAATTTGGATGCAATCCTTTTATGGTTGCGAATCGTTTATGATTTCAATTGATGATTTGCGATCGCGTATCTTATTGCGAACCAATATCAATCATTTTCGTTGCAAGATTACAATGTGACTCATGCTGGAGCAACTCGCTCGCACACAGGGAGTTCGTAGCAGAATTGCCAATCGCTCTTTATAATGGCTGTAAGTATTATTTTCCATAGTCCAACTTTACTGCCTAATAAGTAACTAATAAATACTTAGTAGGTAATAATGTAGTGCAATATTTGTTACTACTACCTAATTAATAGTGCAAGTATCAATTTGGTCGTGTTTTTTTAGATTTGCGACGCAACCTAAACATCCTTCGTTAGGAGATTGAAGGCATCAGCACTAATGAGCGGTCAGCTATAATGATGAATTCGGCGGCAATTTTAAGGACTGTCCTATTGCTCATGGGCTGTAACTTCTGCAACGCAGAATGAATAAAAAAATAATATATTATGCTGTTCAAACTTTTAATTAAGTATTTTTTATACCTAGCGTATTCCTTGATGATTGCTTGGCGACGAGTTCATCCTCCGAACTTAGGTACTCGTAACATGATATACCATCTTAGCTCACTGGTTTTACCAAGACCTCTCTTAGGTAAATCGACAACACTGCAGCATTCAATTTAAGTACGTAAACAATAATTATTGATAGATGCTGTTTTAGTGAAAACAAGAAACGGTACTTTTAAATACCAGCAAAGATGACATATGTACAGTGTTGTATAAAATATATCAATATATTATGAATGTATTTGAACACGTTAAAACATTAAACAATTAATTTTTATTTCGATTTCTATCCTTTGATGCAGCTCTTTAATAGTTTCTAATTTTAATGAGTTAGATAGAAATCACATGCTATCAGTTTGATGGAAACCACCTTACAAAATCGCTTTACCTACGCGATTTCATTTGTCGATGATATTCATGTTGTCAATAATGGTTCTGCTTGCAATCAAGTTTTGATTTGATTGCAACCAAAGATCTTACAAAATCGCAAATCTGTCAAATTTCATGTTTTTTGATTGAAAACACTAGAAACGGTTCGCAACCAAAGATACGCGATCGCCCTGCAGGTACTTATACAAAAATGGGTAGTACACACAAAAACAAACATTTAACCAACAAAAGTAATTAATTAAGTAAATAATATGTATTTGTTTTGAACTCATTTTCAGCTGGTGATGGAAGGTTAGGCTATCCAGCTGAGGCACCTTATAATGCTATCCATGTTGGAGCTGCAGCTCCTGCATTACCACAATCTGTAAGTAAACCAGCTTATCATAATTATTGCTGTTCTGGTTGTTTTGGTAAATCGCAAAAGTTACGTATCTCACTTTGGTGTCATTTCATCCATTTGCCTGTCACCACCTCCTGGAACTAAATTAACAACTAGAGTTGCATTTTGGATTACTTACATAGTTCGAAATCTTGGTCCAATGCATGGATTTTGTAATTAATAAAAGATTCAAATATTTTTGGGTTTAAAATATGTATTTTTATTTTACCCCTCAAGTACTAATATTGAAACAGAATTTAACTAAAATAATATTATCACAATATGTTATAACTATTTATTTGACAAAGCTTGGTTTACTCTGACTAATTTTTTTCTAAAGTCAAAACACATAAAATGTATGTGTGTTTGCCTATTATAGGTCTACACAATGTTAAGTAGTATAATGTTTTAATAGTGTTATTCCTTTTTTAGCTATATAGCATGTAATATTTATTTTTAGCACAATACAAATATTTTAGGTACTTATCCTAAGCATGAGCACCGTATGTCAAGTAGTTACGGTTCATATGCCTTGGTTCTTAATGCCTAAAATCAATTTTACTATGCAAAACACAAACAGCACTAACAAATTTTTACGTCTAAATGACTACCTATGATAAAAAAAAAGAAAAATCTGTAATTAAAACAACTATCAAGTAATAATATATTCTAATGAGACCAATATGCAAAAAAAAAAAAAATATTGTCAAGTGAATTAATATTCACGGCAAGTAATAAAAGTGTACTAAGTTAATGGTACTAGTGGGAAAAGGGGTACCTACCAGTGGAAAAAAGCATTATTAATAGGTATATTTTAATTTATTTATTTTTACTTCTTACTAATGCGTACGAAGTCGTGGGCAACAGCTAGTTAAAATGAAGTAAAAATTAAACAATAATAATTATTTACGTGAAATAAAATAATACTTAATAATATAATTATTTATGTCCAGCTTAACCTGAACTGTATGTTCAATAACTCTTCTACAAATCATCAATACATTTTGTAATAATGGCTTTTAGTTGTTTTATATTTACAAAACACTACTAGCCAACTAAATTGTTATTGTAATTATTTATTATTATTAAATTTCTTAATCTATTTAATTTTAGTTAATCGATCAATTAAAACCTGGTGGGAGACTGATTGTTCCAGTTGGACCTGAAGGTGGAGAGCAACATCTTACTCAGGTAAAAAAAATAATGTTATATTGTATGGTTTGTACCTGGATAAAAAGTAGTTTAAACCAAAACAGTCCAGTTACTGTTTGTTCTTCCTTCATATAAATATGTTTGTAGAAGATTATATTCTTGAATTGAACTTATAATATCTTTTCAGGTTGATAAGTCACAAGATGGTACAACAACAGTAAAAAAACTAATGAGTGTTATTTATGTACCTTTGACAGATAAGGAACACCAATATCGTAAGTGACACAATACATACTCTCATGACATGAATGTTTCCATATTTGAGTTATTTAGGGTATCTCATTTAGTGCCTATCTCCCTAGGAACAATAATTACCATAGATATTGTGTGATGTTGCCAGTGGAATTACAATGTGCGAATTGGACATTCCGCGCATAAACTATGTAATTTGGCAAAGGTCACCATGTCGTCGTAAATAAATAAACATGCAAACAGTAGCCTAGTTTAATCTTTCGAAAGTACATCCATATTATTATACTAACAGTTGCATTGTAAAGTAGGTACCATGCTACAGTGTTATGTAGGTACTTTATTGAATGTTCTCCAACTCTACTCGGCATCCATAACAATAGCAAGGTTCATGCCAAAAAAGCGATAGGAACCCAGCCGGTGTTGTTGCCAGTTCTTTTACGACATGGGCGCGTTGGAACTGGCGTAAGTTTTCCTAGCTTGTAAGACGTTTCAGTGATCCTTGTGATTCAAATGAATAAAATACTTTTGATTTTGTTGAATTGCGTAAAACAAATTTAAGCGGTAGGTAATTAATATGGATGCCTAAAATACGCTAGGTACTTTTTTAATTACAACACAGAACTTACTGCTAAAAACAGCTTTTTAATTTGATAGCAAAATTGTTGTAAATAAAATATGTATGTATATATTTTTATTAATTTAGTCATTGAGTTTGCTAATTTGGTATGTTAGTCATGTTATTGATGAAAAATTATTAAGTATGGTTCGCACAGCAAATCTAGGCTTCCGTGAAGTTAGCCGTTTGTGTTGCGCAAAGACAATTTAGTTTGAAAAAGCTCCATTGCGCATCGAAACGGCTAATTTCACTACGGCCGAGATCCGTTGTGAGACCTTTAAAATGTCATTGCATAATTCATTTGAAATTGTATTTATGTTGTATGTAGTGTTTAGCTAAAATACAATTTTGCAGGGTTTATATGTTGTGTCGTATGAAAATAAAACTCAAGTCAGGAAATTAATTAAGGTTTGTTTACTTTTCTTAATTTTTTTTGCAAGGTTACAATCATGTAAGAAAATAATTTTACCAGCTGACCAACAAGAACCTTATACCTACCTACTATTGCACTGTTGATCCACTCAGTTCCTGAATCCTGTTTTACTGAATTCCTTCACTCTATTAGTCAACATGAGAAGTTGCAGAAAATTAATTTTACTATACTTTTTTGTTTAACTAGTTAGTAAAATTAATATATATTTTAGGTCCTTGGAAGTCGTAGGTTTTTGAAAGAACTCCATAATTTAGGTTTACAAATGAAAGCCAAGTGATGGTAAAGCTTAGTGGTTTATAGAATTGGAAGTACTACATAGAATTAGCAGAATTTTAAATTGTATTTTTTTAACAATAATTATGTATATAAGTAAATTTGGTGTAATTAAATTGACTAATAAGAACATGCATTATTTTTTATTGTTTTTGTATTTGCTTATGAATTTCTTCTTTGCAAATGGCTTTTCTTCTTTAGTGGCATCCGTAGGTTTCGCCTTGACATGTAGAATAGAGAACAGCGTGTCTGCTTCGTTCTTGTTTTCGATTATTTTCATGAGTTCTTCCTGTAAAATAATTGGTTTTTTGTACCACCTAAAAACCACTAAAGTTTGATCCTGTATCATCGCGACTTGGCGCTTTTTAAATTACCTAGTTGAATACCAAGTTGAGATTTAAGATCAAAAAGTTAAGTTATTAGATCATTTGATCAGTGAAATTTGAGAGGTCTCTTAGCCTCCTTATTAATAATCTATACTAATATTATAAAGAGAGAAGATTTGTATGTTTGTATTTTTGTTTGTTACGAATAAACTCAAAAACTACTGGTTCGATGTAAAAAATTCTTTCACCATTAGAATGCTACATTATCCCTGATTATATTTTATTTTAGAAAATACTAGGGATCCCTACTAAAACTTCAATAATGTAACCCAAGGTGTAAAAAATTGCCATAAAATGTCTTTCATCGCATGCGCTGCGGAAACTATTTATGATAGAACAAAAAAAAATTCTACAATATTAAAGAACATATTGATATCTACAAAAAAGTCAGCGATGCCATATGTCCAACTATTGTAGTTATGTAACTATAACTACTTTTTTACATTTTAAAAGTTGATAAAAATGCCGACCAAAATCAGACCATGTATTCCATACCTTTATATACCTTTACCCATACCTTTATATTAATCCTTATCTAAATAAATCATTTCATATTCAAGACTGTTTTAATAGTAATAATGACCTGTAGATAACTGTTTGAATTATTGAAATCAGACATTCCATTCAAAAGTTATGACGAATTATAAAAATGTCAATCTAAACAAAGTATTAAAAAAGCCCGCGCGCGCGCCGTGCCCAGAGAGGGGCGTGCACATGAACTATGAAATAGGTAGCGGCGCGGCTAAAACGTGCGGTCGGCTCCTACTTTATGAATGACTAGCGACCCGCCCCGGCTTCGCACGGGTGCTTAAGTTTTTATTGCACCCGTGCGAAGCCCGGACGAGCCGCTAGTTTATTATAAAATCATATATTTATATAAATAACAATGTTGCTAGCTATATTAATTGACATTAGACTGTTATGAGACAAAACCTTAGAGCCTTTTCATTTTTGATTATAAATCAAAGGACGAGACTGTCATGCAATGCCATCCACTACTCGCTAGCATTTTAATAGCTTACTTACTTGAGATAGAGTTATTAGATAATCCAAAGACAAGCCCTTGTTCAAAATCCTCGTTAAGTTTTTAGAGGTCACCCCAGGCAACTTCTGTACAAAGTCGTGGACCAGTACGTTGTATCTCTCGAAGTTCATTTCGTCGGCGGTGTTTTCGCCGCTCAATGCTAAGGCTTCGGCGGCACTTGGATTTTTTCTGCCTTGCTGAAGCATTATAACTTTGTATTAATTAACTAACATAGATTTAACAACCAGAATATTACGCCCAAATACTGAAACGTCATTTAAATACTTAAGATCAGATTAAATTATACTTTAAGCCCCGGCGGTGCACGGGTTTTTAAAGTGTACAAACCTTCCTCTGGAATCACTCTCTAAAATATTGAACCCGCATTCTATTCCGTTGCGTAGTTTAAAAGATCTACGCGTACGTACATACATACATGAGGGACAATGGGAAGCGACTTTGTTTTATACTATAGTGTTGTGATAGCTTACTTTGAGCTCATAGAAGAGTTCGGCCGTAGCGTATGGACTGGGGGACCACACTAGTTTCAGCCTCGGGAAATGAATCGTGAGTAGTTGTAATTTCTGTTGAATATCTGCTCCTGACATGTCCGATGATACAACGAAATGGCCCTGTAACAAAATATGATAGATAAAAATGTGTTAATTAAAGTAAATAAATAAATACAAATAAAAATAAAGCTTCTGCTCGCGGCTTCGCTTGCGAGGCACCTAAGTCCAGTGGCCCGTACTCTTTATATTTTCTGCAAATATTTGTTTCTGATTCGTATATTGTCATCATTTTGTATTCTCAATGATTGTAGAATAACCTATGACTTGTACAATTTTGCTTTATTTGTGACTAGTAGACCCGGCGCGGTTTCACTCGCGTTTTTTTTTGCGCAATTTTCCATAAACGTTTAAACCTTCCCTGTACTCATACAAATGTTTCAAGACCAAAATCAACCAAATCGGTCCAGCGGTTGTCGAGTTTTAGCGAGCCTAACGCACAGCGATTATTTTTTATTTATAAGAAGATGAAGATATACCTGTAAATTAAAGGGCTTGTTCTGGTCGAATTCTATAAGAAGTATTGGTCTACTGTAGTTGCGACACATTTGCGTGCATTGCGTGTAAAGTCGGCCGGAGTTCAGAGAGCCTATCAAATCCGATATGGACTTCCTTTCCACACAAATGTCTGGAGTGAGGATGTAGTCACCAATCTGTAAAACAAAAATGTGAGTCATGCGTGACCTCGGCGAGGCGAGGTTAGGTTCAATCCCCGCTGCAGGAAAAATGTTAAACATTTAAATACGTAAAATATATTTATGGTATATTCTATCAGATATGATATGGTTCCCGTAGTACATGTTTTGTTTAGTTTGGGGCTAGATGGCGCTGTGTAAAATGTCAGAAGTATTAAATATTCCATTCATTGAGTAGGTATACGAGTTGTTTTTCAGGGCCGCTGAGGGGAAATCTGAAACCGTGAGAGTTATCGAAAAATCATTTTGCACATGTTACAACTTTTGGTGCATAATACAAACATTTATTTATTTTCTATAGAACAAAGATAAAAGTGCAAAATGATTTTTCGATAACTCTCACGGTTTCAGATTTCCCCTCAGCCAGCGGCCCTGAAAAAAAAAACCCTGTATAGGTTGTGTGGTGTTAATTTAGAATTTTAACTGAGCGGAATGTTGGGCCATGATTTTTTAAAAGTTGTTATGCCATGACGAAGGCTATCAGGCGTCCGTCATGGCTTAAAAATTCTGACGTAATAACTCTGTCACCAGAGCTGGCCCCTGAACTCCTACAAACACACGCGTTATCATTTGTTTTTTGTCACTTTTTCGAGAAGATACCGCTTAGCGAAATAAAAAAAACTTGGTGAAAAGTTTATCTATTTCGCTCATATCTCATCAGACCTAAAAACCTACGTAGAACTTACAGCTATTGTAACTGGCTCTATATGAATCCCTTTTTTATGAAGTAATGCCGGTAGATCTGAGCGAAACTCTCGCATGTCGACAACGACCTTGGGTGTTTCTTTAGGTAAAGTAACTTGCCCTCCTGTAAAATGTAATAGGCATGATGATAGTAACTAAGACTAGATATTTTTATGGTAGTGTAGTATGTAGGTAAAGAAGTTCCTACATAATTACGTACCTATATTCTATTGGTTAGCTGGATCCTACAAGTATGGGGCCGTTTAAATTAGAATATAAGTTTACCTGCTTTTCTTGTATCCACAAGAGCTTCATCCATTGCTTCGTCATTCATGATAAAATACTCATCGGTTTTTCCGTCTTGATAAGAGGGTACTACCATCACCTGTAAAAACAAATTTATTTAAATTCTAGATTATTCACGGTCACATGCTCAATAAGTCGTACGTAACGCTTTTGTAGTCTTTTTGAAAGATGTCGATTGGGCACACCCTGGACACTCTCAATGTGTGTGATTGGCCTCGATTATCGCCACGCTTTTTCACGCGAATGTGGAAAGAGTGCACTGCGTCCGCCTACACAAAACCAAAATAAACGCGCCGCGTTGCTAATAGCCTTAAGCTTAGTGCCGGCAAAACTTGCCGGCGAACTCGCGACCGGGGTAAGTAAAACCGGTGGGAGGTAGGGAGTGGCCATTTTGTACGTAGTACTAATATCTGTTTTGTGAAAAACATACTTACGCTTTTAGTTTGAATCAGTATTTCAAACGCTTGTTTTTCTCGCTTTAACGACGTGAGATATGCTTGCTCTTCCACAGTTCTATCGTGAACTAGAAAGTAAACTTTGCTAATCAACTCCTCTGGTTTCTTCTTGCATTCATAAAGCTCTATTTGTCTCACTGCTGAAACGTCGCTGTGATATAAAATGATGTATTCCGGACGGAGATTTTCCAATGTGCGCTCAAGTGAAAATACACTGCCGTTTTCTTTGAATGTCTGAATACATATGACAGGCCTTTCTGTTTCAATCTGGGTTATGTCCAAATCATCAATCTGTAAAAAATTGAGTATAATATTTTAATAATATTTATAAATATTAGTGCCTGGCTGTAAACCGGACGCAAATAGCGGTTCATTTTACGGTACAATTTTTATACCGTAGGTATTAAATGTTCGTATTAGTCAGTAGCCAACTCTGGCGATGAATTACTACTTTAAAAAAGCCGGGAGCTTCGTCACTTTTTTACCTGAGAAAGAGTTTCAAACAGACTTTCATCTAATTCCTTAATGCCTTTGCTCTGCGCTACTTGGGTTAAAGTAAGCAAGTAGTTAGACTTATTCGAGTCGTCTGCCTCAAACTCATCTTCTGCGTTATCATTGTCTGCAGTTTCATTTGCTTCGCCCGCTTCCCTATCCTTTAATTTTTTATACTTGTTGCTTTCTAAGGGAAGAGTTTTCTTGAAACTGCTGTACTTGGATGCTACAACATTTATAGTGAGATCTCGCCGGAAAGCCGTGTAGAACAGGTATTTGTTAGCCCCCATGGTTAAGTAGTGGTTAAGTTGGTAACAAGTCCTGTTGTCTTGACATAGAATTAGTATTTTCGTGTTTTTGAGTGTACCATCTTTCTTCTTTCGCACTTCATCAGGTATTTCATTGAGTAGCAAGTCACTTAAGCATTTCCATTTTGGGGAAGGTTCTGGGTCGAATTCTGGAATGATTTAAGGCTTTAATTGTGTATTCAATTGAATGTGGTGTTTTGTATGGCACTACTGCCCCGCTCGCCGCTATCGTCGAGAACGCAGGCTCACTGTTGTCAACTTACCTTGTTTTGAGTTGAAGACTCTTGCTTTCGCCATTCGAAACAATTGCTCTGCCGAGTCTAGAAGTATCCATCCAGAATTGACTTTAGCATATTCAGGTGTTCGATATTTGCTCACTAAAGCATAAAACGAAACTGAGTCATCATGGATTAAATTTCTAAAAAAAAATATCATTTTTATACAAACGGTATTTACATAAAAAGAGAAAAAATTTATATTTGTTTGTTACGAATAAACTATTTAATCAAACTACAAACATTTCAAGACCAAAATTAGCCAAATCGGTCCCCCTCGAGTTTTAGCGAGCCTAACGCACAGTAATTCATTATTATATACCACGTCAAATTTGCGTCATGTCGAATTCGCGCACTTTCCTATTGGTTGACTCTGCTTTGATGGATATCTGCCTTTAACTTGCAACCCCGCAAATCTGAGTAAGTATGCGGTCTACCTATATAGTTTTTCACGGCTAAACCGCTAAGGCTGGAGTTGAACAAACTAGAATAGGCACTATTCTCCGAATAAATCAAAATTATTCGAGGGTAAACTGACAGTTAATTGTATTTGACATTTCTTAACTATCAACATAGGACGATTTAAATGATTTATTAATTTTTGTGTAAAATTTATTTATTTAAGTACTTAAAATATATATTTTAAAAATCAATACCTACATGACCATGCTTCTCAGTACTTTCAGATCTTGAATGTACTCTTTTGTTCTAGTACTCAACTGATGCCAAACACAGTCCAGCTGTGATTGAAGTATTTTATGGTATTTCTTTGTGATGCAATTTTCTGTAGTAATTTCCTGTAATATTTAAGGCATTCATATGTTGATCAGACAGATCTAAATAATACTTACACAAGTAACGGAAGTCAGAGTATAACTCATTTACACATACCTGCATATCTAAGGACCTATTCATACTCTTTAACTGTTTAACAGTGTAATTCATGATGTCCAGAAGACATGTTTGTATTAAACTCATGTTTATTGTCAAGGGTATATGCAACTCTTCAACTTGAGCCTGCCTGCTCTTGAGACATTTGATGATGATGCCATGGAACCTGTTAAATGTAATTACTATTAAACACGCAACAGTCAAACTCAATGCCCATTATTGGATTCCCTGAGTCATGGGTATCAGAAACTATAAGCACCTACCACGGTACCGTACCCCCAGACCCGGGACAAATGTTTATAGATCATGGAGACGTTAGTCCCGCAGCGGGAATCGAACCCGCTTCTCAGTCGGGCACTCGCTTACATTTTTTTTTATCCCTCCACTTATCTCGGTCTTGTGCCGCGCCAGCGCTTCCTTGATCTGCCTTGGCGTCGTCTTCCACCTCCTGGGATCCAACCAGTCATGGCCTTAGCTTATCAGTGGGTAACGTGACCTGCCCAATATCATTTAAGTTTGGCAGCTTTGTGGGCAACATCAGCGATACCAGTCTTTGAGCGCAACCAGGTGTTAAGAATGATGCTGATGCTGTGCTCCATCGCTCTTTGGTAAACCAAGTTTGGGATTTCTGAGATTCAGTCAATGACCAAGCCACTGGGCGCAGTAGGACAGTCAAAACACATGTCGGCCCACATTCTTCGGCGACCAATATTTAGGAATCAGTATTATTATCATACATTTAATAATCATAACAGAAATTTTCCTTCAACTAACCTCGGCCATAAAAACAACTCCTTCACAAATAGTGCTCTCATAACTTTCTCAATTTGGTGAAATCCAAATGTAAATGATATTGGAGCATTGGAGAATGCTTTGATAAACCCAGTCTGAAAAAAAGTGAATACCTAAGTAAGTTGTTTTAGGATCGACAGTGATATACTAGATACTACGGCCCATAGATAGCCAAGATCCAGCTCTATCATGGAAATGGCATATAGACGCAACCTGTAATAAAATGGCGAGAGGCGTTTTATGCATTAAAACAGCTCCGCCCTATGACATCTGAAATCAAATTGAAAGATATATACTATGCATACGTACATTCTATAATGACATATGGCATAATAATGTGGGGTAATTCAACAGACTTTGAAAGAGTGTTGAAAATCCAAAAACATGCTATTAGAGTTTTGACAAATGCAAAATTTAGAGACTCCGTAGGGATCATTATAAGAATCTACAAATACTTACCTGGATTTCCGTGTATATTTATGAAATAATCAAATATGTAAGACAAAATCCTAGTCAATTTAAAGTAAGAGGAAGCGACGATAACCGAAGTAAAAGACATCGAATGTGTTTGACATCAACTAGTCATAGGCTAAATCTGGCTAAAAAACTACCGCAAGTTACTGGCCCAAAACTGTTTAATAAGCTCCCACTAGCCATAAGACTGACGACTAATGAGAACTCTTTTTTACATAAAGTTAATAAACTTTTACTAGACGAAACCATTTATAACATTAATGAGTTTTTAGCTAATGATTATTGTTCCTTTAATAGTACCTTGTACCTCAATTTTGTAATTATTATTATTTTATTTTTTGTAAATCTCCAATGACATTAGTTAGCTATAAGTATATTGTTTTGAATAATTGATTATGCAAATATGATGCCTCTATACAGCATTACACTTGTATTATTATTTGCTATTTATTGGATATATATTTAATGTGCTTTAGCTTAACTGAACTAATTAGGTACTTATTGCAACGCTTTTTGTATTGACGAGAAACTGATTAACTGTTAATTTGTAAATTAATTTACATTTATTAATTATGTTCTCTGTTTCAATAAATTATTTCATTTCATTTCATTTCATATTGCATGCAGTGTATGAACTGCTACTTTAATTTTATTTTATTTAATAAGTGTATTAAAACAATATTATAAGAAAAGGCAGGGGGCTTGTTAGAAAGCACTGATACAATACCTTATTCTGCTGTCTGTACAATCTCAAGGCAAATGCTTCTTGACAAGACTCCAAGACAGTGTGGGCTCTCAATACTATGATTCCAGTAATATGGGAGATTGGCACTCTGTTTTTAAGAAGGTCCACTACTAAAATCCTGGTGGAAACAAAGTGTATTCCTCCTTCTAGATATGCCTTTTCTCTGAAATATAAAGTTTATCAAACTGATTTTTAACATAGTTCACCAAGTCTGCAGTAGTAACACAAGTATTTCATAACACACAATCTCAGTTATCTTTATACATGCGGTAGAACACCGAGCATGTCTACCACTATAAGATGCCATGCTTTAAAAAAAGAATTGGTGGACATTTCACACAGCTCCTTCCAGCAAAGCTAAGCAAACATTATTTTTTTGTGCAAGACTTGTGAACAGTTTTTTTAAATGATGTGCCTTTTTCCATGCTGCCTTTTTGGCATATAAGCTCCTTCCTGTTAAAGAGTTCAATTTTTGGAATGACGTGCACCTAAAAGAACACACCAAGAAAATTATACACTAGTGTTCTCTTAAACAGGGCAGAAGGCAGAGCTACTGCAACTAAGCTGTGAGGCCAGTTAATCATAACATTACAATTTTTAATTTGCTTCTAGTTCATTTAATTTACCTTTCTAGACCAAGATTTGGTAATGCTGTGAGACTGAATTTATCCATGAAATACTTTTCCTCATGATCACTACTATTGATCACAAACAATAAGTTAGCTGGATCTTTGTAAACAAACAAAAGATTAGATAAAACTGTGTTGTAGTTGAGACCCCTGAAACACAAAAATGTTGCCATAAAAGGTATAAGTATTTTAAATAGACTGTTTTTGTTTTATCACTACTGCATAACCAGTGTTTTAATATAAGTATTTAAGGATTCAACTGGAATAATATGGCTGGGCTCTCATGGATTGCAAGAACTTCACAATAGGCATGATGACAGTATTCAAGAATCACTAAAATTAAGCCTTCACCATAAGAAAAAGAATTCAAAATATATAAAAACCTTATTTATTTTTATATTAGATTATAGCCTATTTCACATGGGAAGGAACAACTAACCACAATTTAAAAATTTACCAAATGTTTGTTTTAACTATAAACTACCTACCTATTGACTAAAATCATAAAATATCAAATCTGTCAGCAGCACCCTATGTGAAATAGACTAGGTATACTTAATTCTATTTTTAATAGCAACACCAATCAGAGCAAAAAAAACGTCTTGGTTCTCTGATTGCTGGCATCAAACAAGAGTTGCAGAATGTTGAACCTACACACATAAACCACCACACACACCTAAGCCTAAACACACCCAAGATAAGCAATAAGCTATGGGCTATCATGGCAAAATTTTATATACTTAAATATAAAGTGCCATATAAGATACTATTAACCTTGTATAACGCTTTAGCAGAGAGTATCATTTTATATGGATTAAGTAGCTATGGAAGAACATATAAATCTTTTATAGATAAACAGAAAAGACTACTTAAATCAATTGTACCAAAAAAAAATATAGCAACAATAATTATGAAGGTATGTTTAGGGAGTGTAATATATTACCTAAACAGGATAGAAAAGACTTATCGCTTTTAGTTGAAAATTACTTCCGATATAACACATTTAAGTGTCACTCTGTTACAACAAGACAAATAACTCAAAATAAACTAAAAATAATATACTTTATAAATATGTATGGAGAAAGGTTTACTAATTATATTGTCCCTAGATTAATAAATAAAATTCCTCAAATACATCGAGATAAATTAAATAATAAAAATATAAAAACCTACCTAAAACAATATTACTTAGATAAAATGAAAACACCTAACACATAAATCTTAATAAACTCTGTAAATAAACATTAAAACCAATGCCTTAATATTGGTTAACACCCTGTATGTATTTTAGTTTACTATGTTCAGTTCAGTCACTGGATGAGTGTAGTGTGTGTTACTTTGTATTGCTGCGCTGTTATGTTCCTTCCTACTGTCACCACCTCACACAATCAATACCTACACATATTTTAAAAGTACCCTACCCACTAATTGTATATTATGAAAATTGTGCCTTAATTTCTAACATCATAATTTATTAGTTATCCTTGTTTACATTGGAATGTGAGTTAAAAGTCAAGTACTACCTTCCTAACTATTAAAAGGACTCTAAGCATTTAGGACAAACCCTTATGGGTTTTTTAAATGCTTATAATTATATATTTTGTTTTTTGTTAAGTTAAATAAATTTAAAAAAAAAACATCATTTAAGGGTATTTTCGGATTATCTCAATTTACTCAAAAATTGTTTTAATTATTAGCATGAAATAATGTACTTACCTATACTTATATTAAAAAAAAGCCCATTTATCAGACTAGACCCTGGATTAAATTAAAAATATTTTTATTGCCTAAATAAAATAAATACATAATAGACAGTTTACTTGTAGGTATTTTACAATTCATATTCCAGATGTTATTTGAATCCACCCTGAGTATAATAACATGTACCTATGTACTTACATGCGTGTTATTATTCTAAGCTTACATGTATCTTATGATTTTTATTTAGGATTGAAATATTGGACGGATTAACTATTCATAAACTAGTTTGAAACAAATTATAGGGACTTAAACTTATAGAAATCTTTGGTATTATAACAAGATAGTTAAGTACCTACTTACTTAGCTATAACTACGAGAGCATCCTTTTCAAAAACATCAATGAAGATTTGTTTTTCAAACTCGAGCATGGGGTATTTTTTATTATCCATAATATTATGGAGATCCTCTTCATTTTCAACATCTTTTTTTTCTGCCGGTACGTCCATTCCAGTGTTTGTTGTATTAGAGATTTATTAATCAAAGGTTTGTAACTATTTGTATTTGTACAATACCATAATTGTTAGTTCAATCTTTGGGTATAACATATTTCACAATAAAAAAAAATCGGTGAAACGAAATAAATTAAACGTAGTGCTTACATTCTTTTGGTATCGATCGTTAATACAACTGTGGTACTGTGACGCAACACCGTAGACCACAGACTACTATTGGGACTACTCTCAAAAGGACTACTAGAACCTCAGACAAATTAGAATGAACGCGCCATGCCTTGCATTTCCCCTCTGCCAAAATTCAAAACTCGATATGATTCCAAATCATGTACGCTAGATAAAACTACTTTGACCGCGCTGTTTTGACACATTATATTTCGGAACGTGAGCATGAACAGAGCACTCCAACGTCCGTGGTACTGTAGTACCACAAAAAAATTTTGCCAGCATACGTCCCTGGTACTAGAAGTCCACAAATCAATCCAATAAGAAACCTTAGTCGATTGTAATAAGATTCAACTTTAGTCGATCAGGAAAGTAGTCGATTATATTAGAGTATAACACTATGCAAACAAGGAAGTGGATATTGTACCGTGATTTAATATGTTTTAGGTGACGTCATGGCGGGTCGAATTTCACGTCCGGATTTAATTGCTTTGTTTTATTTCTTATTTTATTTATTTTATGTCTAACTAACTATTTTATACCAAAAGAAAGCTAGATAAGTCTGCTTTAATACAAAAATAACAACCGGTAGGTATCGTTTGAGTAATTTAAACTCTAAGATAAATAAAATTAAAAAAATGAACAAAAAAATGATGTATTTTGGTATTTTATTACTATGTTGTCGTACTTGAGACGGCCTACGCTCTAAAATAGCGTGATTGGTTTGTTATCTACCTAAGTTCGTGTGAAATTAGAACTTAAACAAGATAAGGACTGAACGACCATTTTTTGTCGTTCAAGGGGCCGCGCCGGGTGGTCCTTGTATAAACAAACGCCCGCCATTGCCCGGACGTATGCCGTGTGCAGCGTTCGCGTACGTGGGACGTTCAAGTGGCTAAAATGCCGATTTGTGCAATATTTTATTGCCAAAACAAGTCGAAAACATTAAGACATTGCAAACACAACACATCAATAATACATCGGGTCCGGGTGGTGGATTATGACCTAGTCACTTTTGCTTGAGAGTAGGCCAGTGTCCCAGCAGTGGGAACATAAGAAGGCTATCATGATGATTGGTAATGTTTCGCGGCTCGCTGCGCTCGCCGATGTATACTGCCGTGCACACGTTAGGTTATTCTTAGTTGCAAATTAGCAACTAGTGCAACATAATTGAAAACTTGTATTTGTATAATAAATAAGTATGTCAAATAAATAAATACTTACATACTAAAAAAAAGCCGGCTAATCAAAATAACACCGACAAATGATGCCTTTATATCAAATGATTGTACAACACTGACAAAAAATTGCAGTCAGTTGTTACTGTCAGATGCTTGATAGTAATGTCATACCACTGTACGGTTGATAAAATCCGTTAGACTTGGTAAACCTGCTTGTTTTGTCTACTATCTCATGCGCCATCTTCATTTTTTTATTGTTCACGTTGCTAAACAACAATAAAATTAATCAATTACTTGACAGTGGCAGAATTTTTATAACCATACGCGAGTAAAACCGCGCGGGTTAGCTAGTTTCGTGTATTAATACATATACAGGGTTTAGGAAGACGACTACCGAAAACGCAAGGGGGTGGTACAGCATCCCAAAACTCAACCAACCGAAAAAAAGTTATTGCAGGAGAAAATAAGATTTTTGTTTATTTTAGCACCCAACAATGTATTAGTCGTGTGAAGCGACCACGCGATTGGATTTTAGATAAGCGGTACGCGGTGCGGGGCGTCGCCAGATGACCTGGCGAGATCATCTGTTTGTGCTGTACATTGATGTTTTTTTATGCTTTTTGAATGAGATAATTAGATAGATGTGGTCTTAACATGTTGTACTATCTATGGGTACCTATGTAACCAGAAGAAAAAAATAACCGAGATAAGTCAACATTCTTTTTGCGGTTTTTTCTCGTTAAATATTTTTAGAATCATGGTCTGATTGCACTTCCTACCCTCCCGTTTTCGGTAGTACTTAGTATTTTTACACCCTGTATGTATATTAAAGAAAGTTACAGTCTGACCAAAAAGAGTAGAAAATAAATGAGGGCGCCACTATCGTTTACATGGTATCACCAGGTACATTACACTACATTTACACTACATTTTAGGATAAAAAGTTTTGATACTTGCGAGTTTCATTATATTAAATATTTCAACTGAGCGCTCCCGTGCTTCGGAGGGCACGTTAAGCAGTCGGTCCCGGCTTTTTCAAAGTTGTTAGGCCATGACAGAGGCCTTCGGGCGGCCTAGAAACTCTGTCACCAGAGTTGGCCACTGACTCATACAAACGAACGAACGATTATATTAAATGGTCGGTCGAAAATATTACAAATTTTTCTTTATATTTAAATGATCATCACGTAAAACGTTTGTCTAAATACTATCTACTTACATATAAATAAATAAAAAAGAGGAAGAATTTTTTTTTTTTTTTGTGTAAGTAATAATAAAAAAACATTTATGTATTAACATTTAATTTTACAAACTATTTTTCTTAAATTCATTCTAATGACTCAAAATCTATATACTCAATATTAGACAATGATGATTCTTCTTAAGAACATCCTGGTAGAACACAATGACATGTCCCTTGCGTATTATCATAGTTTTCATCTTCACTCTCAGATTCCTCGCTGGTGCTTTCACCATCAAGTTGTATTACCAGACGCTCAATGTTTTGGTACATAGTTTTACCTCGCAAATAATATTCCTTTTCGATTTTTTTTACATGCTTACAGCACCGTTTCCAGTCTGTTGGAGTAATGCTGTTGAATAATTCTTCAGTCAATTCTTTGATATTTGAAGTTCAAACATTGCGTGAGGCTACTTTTGATTTTACTTGAGCCCATATAAGCTCAATGGGGTTTAATTCACAGTGGTAGGGGGGTAGCCTGACCACTGTGTTCCCATACTCTCCGAGCAACTCATCTAATTCAAAATAGGAACCTGTCTATGTTGCTTGGCCAGAGCAAGCAACAGCACTTATGCCAAAATCATCAAGCACTTTCTTCGGTCGACCTTTTCTATGTTTTGCAGATGTTCTAAACTTTCCTTCTTTTTTATTTCCTTCATCAACAATTCTCCTTACAGTAGTCCGAGATTTGCCTGTAACAGAACACAAGTATCAAGATTAAAAAGTTGCACTTTGATATACGAAAATAATACGATTTTTTAAAGGATTTACACAATTCTTACAAATTCAATTAAAGTCTATGACCACTATAGTTCTTTTTATTCAAGTACTTACCGGTCAATTCCGCTGCTCGTTTATAAACGTCTTCTAGCTCAGTCAGCAGTTTGCCGGCTTGGTATTCATCCAAACACCTAATAAACACTCTGTAAATTATTTCCCGAGCCCCACTGCGTATAGTTTTGTTCATAATAGTTAATAAAAGTCAGCAATACCTTTAATTTAGAAAGAAATGAATAATACCAGCCACAACAAATCAAAGTAAACAAACTTCTCATCTGACAGCTCCCTTGACATGATAATAGTGCTGCCACTAGTCGAAAATGATTCTCGTTAGTAAAAGATGCCAAAACTTAGCAGTTTTTTTAATTTCGTCCATGCTATTGTGCTAAAATAAACCTACAATCTACTAATATATATCTTGTACACGCTTATATAAGAAAGTAAAGTAATACCAACGGTGCTGTTTTTACATTCTATTAGATTAAAATAATAAACAATTTTAATTTCAATTTCATTTAAAACAAATCAACGAAACCATTTGAATGTATGTCTTAAAATATTATTTATGCATGATTTTTGTAAAAGAAAGTGAACTTTAAGCATGGCATGATGTGTATTTAATACTGATTCATGATGAGTTACTTTGTCGCCAGTCTGGCGATAAACTCTCTATATCGGCCACACTGGCCACTGTTTCGACATTCATGTAGAGTTACCAGTATAAAACCAAGTTTTAGTTCCACATTATTTAATTCCTACTCTTTGTGGTCGAGCTGTACTTCGACGTTCGATATTTAATCAAACCCGATACATTTTGTACAAAACAGTGTTTTTAAACGGCAGCGCCGCATTGGAAAATTGGAGTACCAGTTTTTCGTGCTAAAATACCAGCTTTTAGACAGGTACAAGGATTTCCGAGTGGCCATCTAACATCCCTGCTCTTCACTCACAAAGAAAGAATAGGCAGCAGCGTTGCCATAAGTATGGTAATTACCGTTTCATACGGTAATTAGGCCTCCAAATTGCACAATGTACGGTATACGGTCAAGTGGTTACTACCGTACGCTAAAATACGGTAATTTCATCATATCAAAAAAAAAGTATCTTTCACAGGACTTGTTGAGATTGTTGCCAAAACTGTCAATGTCAACTGAGTAAAGCTGTCAGTGGCCTGATTGTGTGTCCAGTATTATATTATCTATGGCGGTGCGGCGTTGGGAAATTCCCGTTTTATGTAAAACCTACGCAATATCGCGCTATCCTACTCTAACTCGCACTATGTGAATTATTCTAAAACCAATCACATCTTATCATCATGCTAGTTAAGACAAATGAAGAAAAACAGGCTATTGATGATGAATGGCGTCTTTTGCCAAACAATTTTTTTCTGAAGATACGTTTCATAGTGCACAATCAATGTCACCGGACGAATTTTGGGACAAAATACTACATATTTCAGAACCATTGTTTTTAAATTTGGCAAAATTTGTTCTTGAAGTTCTTTCTTTGCCACACGCAAATGCCGATTCTCAGATAATCTTTAGCGCCGTTAATTTATTAAAAACAAAATCTCGAAACCGGGTCATAACATCCACTATCAATGGGACGCTTTTGGCAAAACAATGTATTCGTAGAAAACCGAATGGAAGTTGCTTAAATTTCAAGCCAACACCTTAAATGATTACAAAAATTAAAAACCCGTCTTCATACTACAAGCCGGATGAAGCGAATGAAGATGCCGTGAGAAACGTCGTAGATTTATTTGGAAGAGAATAGTAGAAGTATGTAGGATTTTATATTTAAATAAATGTTTTAATTAAAGAGTAGGGTATTTTTCTGTCACAAACGGTAATTTTCCCACTTGTTTACGTTACTACCAAATTTAGGTAGCGGCAACACTGATAGCACAGACTAATAAGATGCTAACGCATACTGATAGGATAGGCTAGGCAGGCACAGGCAGGCAGTCAGCCATTTTGTGTGTGCTGATTGGCACGCGTTTGTAGTATTTTCTATTTTAGTAAATTGTGAATAAATTGTGAAATTTGTGAATACCCAATTATTGTTTGATTCGCCTTGATTGATAGGAGTTTCTACATAGATTTGTACAAAGAGGTAAGCTGAACACTAGAAGGTGGTTGAAAAACTGCATGAGGTTATTATTAGGATGTAATAATTGATTTTCTTTGTATTTCAGTACGCAAATGCAAGCTATGAATCAATTCGGAAATCGTGGCTTTGGCGGGCCTCCGCAGCCTCAAAGGCAAGGTGGCCGCCGAGGCAATAACAATCGTGGAGGATTCCGCAACTCTAGGTTCGAACCCAGTCAGCAAAGGAATCCAAATCAGGGTCAACGGCCTAACAATAATGAGGTCAGTAAAGTTATTGGCGAAAGGTAATACGTGGTCCGTCTTGTGATTATTTAAAGCCACTTTGTTCTAATAATTCATCAAATAACATTGTCAATCTTTATTACAAGCAGTCATGTAAACGCTCAACTTGGTTGGCATCTTGATTCATGACGCCATTTTGTATTGCGAGACGCGAGCCGAGCCGCCAATACCTAATGGTTCTGTTTCGTGAATTTTCAAAATGAGGCAGAAGCATTGACTGACTGAGCTCCTGAATAAACATTAAACTATTAAAAAAATTTAGTTAAGTAATCAGAAGAAATCGCTAAGGAGGTAACTAGGTAGGTAGGTATTGTAAAATTCAAAGATTAGCATAGCAGGTACCTATGTTGCTTTTGTAGTGTGAGACAGACTAGTTTGCATCAACATTTTATTCATCATACAGCACTATATAATAACTTAGACCACTTGAACATCATAGGTTACTATTGTACCCATGAGCACTATTATAGCAGCATACGTCATGGGTACTTTATTTTATTGGTTGCCCGTGATGTCACCCAACTTAGGCCCTGGCAGAATACCAGTGTTACATCGTTCCCTATCAGGTGCGATGTAGCTTATGCTGAGTCAGGGACTATTTGACCCCTACTCACATCACAAATAAGTATATAATTTAATTTTTAATATCTTTTTTAAATTAGGTAAGTAGTATCTACATTCTGAGTTTCTTCTTAATTTTTTTTCTATTTACCATGTTTGTACCTACCTACCTACCTACCTACCTACTTTATTTTTATTACTTATCTAGTTGTTATTTTATTTGTATTTTTTTTTGTGTGAGTTAGGTATTAATAAATGATTTTTCTTTCTTTCTTTCTTTCTTACTTTGGTAACCAGAGAGGTCGAATTTTCTATAAAAATAATTGTATTTAATGCCTTGGCTCTTGACTCCATAGTCTAAAATTAAACATTAAAGTTTTTTTAGGTGACAGCGCTTCCAGTTGTAGCTGAGAATCCAACTCAGCAGCCATCTCAGCAAAACTTACAAATAAATAAGCCACCTCAAAACCAACCACAAAACCAACAACAGCAGCAAAACAAGCCTCAACTACAACAGAATAAGCCTCAACTACAACAGAATAAGCCTCCACAACAGCAACCAAATAAGCCTCAACAGCAACCGCAGCAGCAATTGCAACAGCAACAGCCTAAGTCTGAGGATCCAGCTCCTCAGCAGAAACAAGCCCCAGCTCAAAATGCACCTGTCAAGACCGAGTCTCAAGACAAAGTTGACAAGGCTAATGTTGAACTTAAAGGGGCTAATGAGAATGTCAAACAAAACCAGCAGTCACAAAAGGTATAAATTCTATTATATCTACTAAATAAGCATGATGACAGTAACCAAAAATCATTAAAATTATGTCTTCACCTAAAGGATTCAAAGAATATAAAAACCATATTTCTATTACATTAGATGTGTGATTGATATTATTTTTAATAAATTAGGACCACAAAACACAGCAATCTGCCATAAAAGGTTGAACACCAATCAGAGCATCTTGGTTCTCTGATTGGTGGCATCAAACAAATTGCAGAGTTATGCTAAAATTAACCTAAGTGCTAAAATTTTACATTGAAAACTGAACTATGATGTCACTTCTGCTACGCCGTGACTTGGGCGCGTTTTGGCGTGAATTTTATAATACAAATTAAATCACATTTTGTTTTATTACTAAATCATTAATTTATAATAATAGGTTATTTTTTGCACAAAGTAGGTACTTCTGAACACAATAGAACAGTATTTAAAAAACAGTCATCATGCCTATAATTTGTATTGAATGATGAAAATTGTTTAGCTAGCTAACTAAACAATATAGACATAATTTTTTGTAGCGCTCTATTCAATAATTAAATAGCTTTTAATTGAGGAGTTTTATTTCTTTAGAATATCAATGGACACTTTGGTAATAACAAGCTGGGTGGGTGGAACCATGGAGGCCAAGGAGGACCTGGAGGCCCTGGAGGTCCAGGAGGTCCTGGAGGTCCAGGAGGTCCTGGTAATAAACAAGGAGGTGGATTTAATCAAGGCAATAGGCAGTTTGGGAACAGGGGTCAACCTGGTGGACCCAGAGAAGGTCAGGGAGGTCCTGGAGGCCCTGGAGGCCCTGGAGGCCCTACTCGTAACCAGCAGCGTGGTAGGGGTCAACTAATGGATGGCAAACCACCCATGAGAGAAGTAAGTGAACAATAAATTTAAACTCTGTTTTATCTACTAATTTAAATTTATAGCTGCAGTGTCTGAAGTCCGTTCCAAAATCTGCCGCCTCGTTGCGCTTCAAGATTTATTTTTATGAATATTTTCAAGTATGCTTTAATTACTTTCACTTTAAAAATATTAAACATTATTCTAGCCCAATTGATAAACTGAATAATATGTATTTGAATTGCATTTTTGAAAATATCTTACTCATTTATCAGCTGTGACTGAATTTGAGAAATATCTACCAATTTTCGTTCAAATATTTTTAACAACTGTGCCACAATCGTCTTTTTAACTACATGGCCTAACTGCTTTAAGCTGCCTAAGTTCTGATCAAAATAATTAGTACAGTGTAATGCTGCCTATGCTGAAAAGCAATACAATCGTATCAAACTGCCATTATCAATGACATAGATTATATTATAATTTGTAAACTTAGTATAAGATTGTTAAATAAAGGCAATTGAAATTGAAATTAAATACCCCCCCCGCTTTACGCGAAGGATACGTTCTGCGAAAATTTGCCAAAACTCAGTATAAAATACAAATCAATACTTTACATGAAGGAAGTCTTTTATAAGATAATGTAAAAATACGCACACGTGCCGAAAATAAGTACATTAATAACAATAATGAAGGAGTGTCAGAGCGAGTCACTGTGATCCCACTGAACAGGTTTAATAGAGATTTAGTGCGGGGACAGAGCTCATCTGGGTACTGTATATAAAATAATGTATTAGATATACCACCTACCTACACGTACCCTATCAGACCACTGTTTTATTACCAATAAACTTTATTTTATTTATTTATTTTATTTTTAATTCTAGAAATACTTAGTGCATCAGATGCAGAATATACTGTAAAGATTCTTTACAGTAAATTTTTTTCATGAAAAACAATAGAGGAATCTCTAAAGAAGAATAATCCTACTCTGAGGTGGATTCCACCATTCTTTTATGAGATTGGTCAATGAAAGCAGGAATTCCCGCGACCAAAGACAAGTTAGGCGATATAAATTACGTTACTACATATTGTAACCAATTTGCGTAAAACGAGGCATTTTGGCACGAAATTTGCGTAAAAACGAAACCGCGCATAACGGGGTTGCGCGTAAAGCGGGGTGTTACTTGTATAATAATTATTCTAAGTGATTTAGACAAATTTTGTATTTTTAGGAGCACATGTTAGCAAATAAGCTGAGAGACTTGGTAGGACCCTTGATTGACATCCCACCAATAGATCAGTCAGAAGTCAAGTTCAATGGAAGGAGTAGGTTGTACATTGGCAACCTAACTAGTGATGTTACTGAAGAAGAAATTACAAATCTCTTCTCGACTTTTGGTGAATGTGCTGAACTGTTCCTCAACAAAGAGAAAAACTTTGGCTTCATAAAAATGGTAAGATTTTTTTGCAATTGAGTTTTTAGATTTTTATTAAACAAATAAAATAAATAATCATGTTTATGTTTTATAGGACTTCCGAGTAAACGCAGAAAGGGCAAAGCGCGAGTTAGATGGCAAAATGAGAAATGGTAGAAACTTGAGAGTGCGATTTGCGCCTCACAATTGTGCAATTCGTGTTAAAAACCTGCCGCCGTGGGTGTCAAACGAACTGCTGTACCGGGGCTTTGAGATCTTCGGAAGAATAGAAAGGGCGTACGTGAGGGTTGACGAGAGGGGGAAACCCTTGGGAGAGGGCATTGTTGAATACTCACGCAAACCCAGCGCTCTGGCCGCCATTCGTAACTGCACTGATAAGTGCTTCTTCTTGACATCATCACTTCGACCAGTGATTGTGGAAAGCTTTGAGGAACCTGATGAATTGGATGGATACCCAGAAAAGAATCTACCCAAGAAGCACCCTGAGTTCGTCAAGGCTCGTGAGGTAATATGTACTAACATTCAACTTATAATATTGTATGGTTTTGTCTCCAGACATTAACACCTAATTTTTTTTAGATGGGACCGAGGTTCTCAGAGTTGAATAGCTTTGAGCATGAGTATGGCACCAGGTGGAAGCAGCTGCATGAGCTGCACCGCCAGAAGGAAGAGGCTCTGAAGAAGGAGTTAGCAGCTGAAGAAGAAAAGCTTGAAGCACAGATGGAATATGCCAAGTTGGTTTCTTCTTTGTATATTTTTATTCACATAGCACTGGTGAATTCCGCCTTTCGATCCTAAGCTCTCGGGTTCGAAATCGGTTGTATGTACGCTAATGTATTTTCCTCTTAGAAAAAACAATGTGCGCAATGACTGTTCTGAAACGGTGAAGAAAAACATTGTGAGACATGTGCCAGCCTCTTAATATTTATCATTATCACCGTGTAGGATTTGTATTGCGCAATATTTTTTAGTCTGTGCGTCGCCTTGACGAGGGTCGGACCATGCTCGTGGGTATATTTTTGCCTTTTCATGTCTTTCGACCAGCGACGTATTTTATTTTTATTTTTAGCCACAAGTAGCAACACTATAGCTGCAGCCAAATCTTGGTCTGACATCTGTTCACGGAACAGGTTCCGTTTGCTCCTGCTCACGCGAAAAAATTGACGCATATGAGTCGTCAATGATTGCGTCAAAATAATAATTGATCGTTTGAGTGAGAAGGCCGATTCAATCATTCAGTTTGTTCTTCTCTTAAGTTAGTTATATTCAATGGTACCTAGGTAATAATTAAGTTAAGCACGCCTTTTTTTCTCTACCTACCTTTGAGGTTGGCAGGCAGAAAATGCTGTTAGCATTAAGCCCACCTTTTGTACTGTATATTCTGTGCAATAAAGAATTAAATAAATCATATTGCGCAATAAAAATGTTGTGCAAACTTATTGTAGGTGTAGGATCCGCCTTAGGTAAATAATACATGTTGGCCCAGCCTTGCCGAATGAACCCCAAAATTATTAACGTGTTGTGGATAGCATATATGCTTTGCCTTGTTCATCGCTCCTTGACGCTCGTTGTCGCTCGCTCTAGCTGGCCGAGTCAAGTCAAGCGCCAAAGTGTATAGGATTCATTAGACTTCCAAACGTGTGGACGGTAGCTCTTCTCTTGCATCGATTTTCTACGTTCGCGCTGGCTCAGCATGTATAATAATAATGAATTCAGGTACGAGCATGAGACGGAGTTGCTCCGCGAGCAGCTCCGGCAGCGCGAGCAGGACCGCGAGCGGCAGAAGCGCAGCTGGGAGATGGCGGAGCGCGCGGCAGAGACGCGGCGCGACACGGAGCGCGCGCAGCTGCAGCGCCAGGAGGAGGAGATGTCGCAGCGCATGCGCCACCAGGACGACGAGCTGCGCCGCAGGCAGCAGGAGAACACGCTCTTTGTACAGGTGAGACACACCCACCTGCCACTTGGCTGGTATGAGCACCATCTAGCTAGATGTACACTAAAATGACGGTTTTCTTCGAATTATTTTTTATGTCAGCAAATAACCCCACCATAAGAGCTGCAGTGTCACCAAAAAGTTAGTTTTCAATTTCGGCGTGGCACTGCACTGCGCTCGTTACACCAAGATGGAGTTATTATGTCTAAGTTAAAACTAACTAAGTTGTTTTGTTTAATATTGCGGAGTAAGGTTCCACTTGTGGCATTACTTGGAAGAAGGCCATTTCACCTTACACAATATCACAGAATTTAAATTCGTAGGTCGCTTCTGTTATTGGCCATACCATAATTTAATGTTTTAAAGTAAAAAACCAATAAAATACATTTAAATTAAGACAAAATAACTTAAATAGTAACGAAACATCGATCAACTACAAAGATACGAAGTATAAGACTAGTTTCATTCGAATTGTAGTCAAACACAATCCTTACCTTTTTCACAACAAAACCCCACCATAGTAGCCGGATTGCCGATTGTCAATCATTTATGTTTTTTATACGAAATTATTCGAAAGGTGGTACAAATCGGCACAAATATTAAAGCTAAATATGTAAACTGTTCTCTAGAATGAAAGGAGATATCGTACTTAGCATCAGTAACTTTAAGGAAGTGTTTGAGTATGAAGTGGCCATTAACTACTGCCGGCCAATAACACATGCATTTACCCCTACTATAGTCTGACAAATAATTGAAAAAACTTTTTGACAGTTGCGTGTTGCCACTTTTTTACAAAAATTTAATAGTGTTTAAAATGAACAACTAATTTAATGAACTAAATAATTGAGTCAGTTCATTGGTTATCTTCCTACAACGCCATACGCGCAGTTCGGAAGAAGACTTTTAAATCAGGGCATTCCGATTTAATCGATCGGCATTTTTCCAAATCGTGCAAAATGAACAGAAAATATTATTTTGAACGTCGCCGATGGATGACATGTCGTGCGAAATGCGAAATATTAATAACCAACATATTAAGCTATATTGAGGTGATTAGTTTACAGTTAATTTACTGATCTGGGGGGTAACCACAAGCTCTTATAGCAATATTAAAATGATATTAAGTACACTGTTTTTTTGTAAGCCGAAATCTCAACCTAACATTATTTCAATATTGCTTTAATGCTTGTGGTTACCCACTTGAGCTGTGCACACTGAAGGAGTGAATGTTCCAATATTATTTTGTGTTTTGACTTTTCAGTTTGTCAAAAAGTTTTGAAATTATTTGTCAGACTATAGTTTATATTTTTTTCACAGGCTCAGCGTCTCAACTCTATGCTGGACCGCCAAGAACAAGGCATGTTCGATCAGCAGTCTCCAATGGTAAGTACTTAATTTTTGCTATTATAATTTTGTGCCTTGGATTGCTTTTATTCTCCGGCATAAAATTATCGACATTGGTAATTAATGTTATATGCATTATAATCCATAACAAATGAAAAATTATTTGAATGAATTCAATTTTTTTCTACTGTAGCAAAACTTCGATTTTGACTTGGAATATTGTGATTTGTAATAATAACACGCACTGCCCAGAAGTAGTGGAAGTTGCCGTGACACCTGGAACCTAAGCAATATATTTTTATGAAATAACATGTACTAAATAAAAATACAGAAGTCAAAATTATAAAAAGACACAAGAAATTAAAATAGTGGTGGCATTCATACCTAGATCAGTGTTTTTCAAGAGAAGCTTTTCATAAACGTACACAACCGCTTTTTTGTCGTATGTAATATAAAATACTAAAATATGAAATCTTTAGAATCTTTGTATTTCTTTCGAACGTATTTAAAGCACACAAAATACAGTTAGCCAGCGCTAAATTTGCCCGATATTCAGTTGCTGATCGGCTCAATAAATTAGTAAGAAGCAACAATAGTATTATAGTACTATTGTTGCTTCATTTAATTTACTATTCCAGGGTAGAAATTTGCCCGATATTCAGTCGCTGATCGGCTCAATAAATTAGTAAGAAGCAACAATAGTATTATAGTACTATTGTTGCTTCATTTAATTTACTATTCCAGGGTAGAAGTAGTAATACTACACTTATTTAAGCCGCCGAGCAGTATTGTTCGTATTGATGTGTTCTGGTTTAGAGTTTGGTTGCCGGTGTAATTATTCAAGCTTAATTTATGAACTATGTCTCGGGATGACAAGCGCAACCGCGTAGGCCCGGTTGATCATGCATTACAACCTGTGGATGTACTGAAGGCATGTTGTGCAACGTGCCTCAGAGCGAACAGCCTAAACTGAAGCTGTTTGCTTAAGTCTAGGCTGCTCGAACCGAGTTTGCCTCTAGTGGATACGCGGCTTTAAAAACGTCGTTAACATTTCATTGAAGTTCCGTCGTTGCAGTGTTTCGCACACTTCAAATTCGAAATCGTACGAATAGCACTGATCTAGGATTAGGCATCCTTAAAGGATAAAATTAAAATGCTGTGTAGCAATGACCAGTTAACTTTATAATTATATTTTTATTTTATATTATTTATTATTATTAATAATATTTTATGTTCATGTTCTGCATCGATAAAGTATAATTTTATTGATTTAAAATTATTGCTAATAAAGACTTATTGGAAACATTACCTACGTTCGCAAATCAGCTTTAAGTTTCATTACTGTATATCGTTACCGGGTTGTTAATTTAGTCTCTACGTTACGTAGTTACGTTACCTATGTGCTATACTGAATTAATTATAAAAAACTTGGATCTTTGTTTACTGAACTTGACTATGTCAACATGTTACTAAAACTGTAGCTTGGCGCCTTCAACATAACTATATTATAGTGTAAAAAGGATGAATGACTATTAATATTTTGCTGTTCAACATTACAGACCATATTTTCTATGAATAATTTTTTTAATTATATTATTTTAAGAGTATCCTTTCCGTCATTTATGGCTGCGCATGTTTTGTAAATTGATTATTACAACACCTTTAAATCCATTTATAGACGGCGAAGCAGGAAAGCAAATGAATAACGAGGACGAAGTATCGCATTGAATTCCACAGTTAAAGGTTGACGCAGACGTATCAGTTCGGTAACAGATCATATCGCTTCAGTTAAAGCGGTTTAGTGTTCTTTGTATAAAACTCCATTCAGCAAATCAGACTAAACAGTCGATGCTAAAGGCATCGCCTCGCCACGACAACTCGTGATCTCGTGACGGGAAGAAATCCCAATTTTTGTAATATTTGTGGCTGGTTGATATGTGAGCGCATTCCCTTATTTTTTCCTGAATCAGTAAGGCCAAGGCTACACCGCAGGTGTAATCTTAGCGGTAAGAGGGTAACTAACTCTTAGATAACTTAACCTAGTGAACTAACATAACGATCGATACTGGCTACGCGGATTCTATTGCCTTCATTTATTATCGTTATATATAGTAGTGGAATGCCCCGCGACCTTGTCCGTTTCGAGCTGTCTCGAGTTATTAGATTTTCTTTCTTACTGCACCATAAGATCAATGTAAACCTAAACTAAACTCTATGGTTTTAGTTAGAACCTAATATTTTAATTGTTTGACGATTTGATAATTCACTAATGTCAAAACGTAATAATGTTGCTACATTCAGTCCGTCAGCTGTTATAGATCGGTTTCGCAAATGAACTGTAAACCTATCAGCTCATTCAGCTCATTTGTACGCTCCATAATTTTATACGAATTGTAATACTTGCTCTATGCAGTTTTCCAATCTCACAATGAGTCTAACGCGTTCGTGTTCAGAATGCAGTATTCCGTTCTGTTAATAAAATCGTAATATTTGTACATTTTGTGCGGTTCACTACGATGTTGATCGGTATTTAAAAATGCCACGTTGTAACCGTCTTCTTTAGAACTGCGCGTGCGGCTGTTGAAAGGAAGTGAACTAATGATCTGACGCAATTATATCATTCATTAGTTTAGCTGTTCATTTTATTCACTTCACTATTAATTTATTTGTCAAAAAGTTGCAGCACCCTATTATTTCATTCATAAGTTTAGCTGTTCATTTTATTAACTTCACTATAAATTTTTTGACAAAAAGTGGCAGCATCCTATCTGTCAAATTGAGAAAGGATTTCTTTTTGGACTATAGATAGGTTATGCTGTCATGTCGAAAATCTTTTATTTATATGCTGATTTTTTATCACCAACACGGAATAAGCTATTTTATACCGTGTCGTGGTGTGTACACAGAGCGAAAGCTTCCTAAATACCTAGTATTTTGGTCGATTTAAAAAATATGATTAGACAAATCTATCATAATATAATAATAAATACTGACCGTATAACACTACAATTTTAATCATTGTCTTTTTATGCTATTGGATCCTGCACAACGCGACGTGAATAACTTATTATCTACGAGTAGATTACCTACTTCACGTCACCCAGTCGGTCGTTCAGAAAAAAATATCATACCTACCTTGTATAATCAACTATTTTCTACTTAATGCGACCTGCTTCTTATAATGTAGGACAGAAGAAATTAGTTTATAAGTTATATTGAATCAAGTAATATATGCTAAATTAACAATTCGCGAACGGAATTACGGCTATGAAATAAGAAGTTTGAACGACAAATTTTCTTCTACTTATAACCTATTTGCTTATCTATTTTATAGTTTTAGACTAAGTTTTGAATTAATTGTGGTGAATATTTTAATATTCCTACATTTATACTTTGAAACCATTGGAAAGTTTTTGTGATTGCTCACCTAGGAAGGAGGCTTCAGAGACCAGTTCGACATGCCGCGAGGAAGTTTTGACGACATGCCCAAGAGTCGCGGGTGGGAGGGGGGTCCCCGCCAAGTGGATGATTACCCCAATAAACGTCGTCGCTATTAATCCTGCTCTCCAAATACATTCATTCATATAATTGATCAAACATATTCTGTACCAAGTTTCTGGTTAGTAACAAATGAGGGGAACAAGCCGGTTAGGATTATATAACGATCCAAGTAGATACATGTCTGCTGCGATTTTTGCTATAGAAATTGGTCGAAGTCTTGAATAATTTGATTTGTAAGATATTTTATAATGTAATTATTGCTGCAACTAATTGATGTGACAAGTACTTAATATGATATGATATTTTTTATATGAAATACCCCTCTTTCGTTTTAACTTGAAGCTTGCCTAATATTTTTCCATGATACCTATATAATTACGCAATATTCTTTGTTTCTTGCAATCCTGCGATCATGAAACTTATCAAGTTGAGTACTAAATCCATATTCCATGAAACACAATAATCTTTAGTCACTTATAAAAAATAATACAAAGTTCTGAGTTGACTGCAATGTAAGGCAAAGAAATATTATTTAATATTTTTGAAAATATTGATAATGTTGGAGATTCTTTTGCTTATTAAAATATTATAGAAAAGTAAGTTATAAATAAATAATAGTAGAAATATAAATCATAGTTATTTAGAATTTAGGTAATTCAATACGATCATCTTTTTTTAGAAATTAACTTTGGGAGATTTTTATGCATTATGCCAAGATTATGGCAAAGGCAACATTCTTTAATTTTATTATTCAAGTAGATTTTTTTTTATTATGCCATGATCTTACTCTCGAAAATGCACGAGTAATTGAATGATAAACTTTTCTTTTCATTTGCTGATATAAAAATCGTGTTTCAAGTATTTTGAAGACCCACATTAGTAATTTTTTATCTATGCGTGAAAACTATTCTTTGTTTTTGTATTGAATTGTAGGTAAAGTTTTTAAGTACATTTAAGATAATCTAACGGTTCATAGAGGAACACTACTTATAATGCACGAAAAACTGTGAAAGAGGATAGCGTGGTTATGTTTTATCGTGTCGACGTACTTCTTTAGAGTGATTGAGATTGACGTGAACGTGTTTTATCATTACACAAAATAGCATTATTATTTAATAAATTAGTTTTTAATTAACCTTACATATGAATTGTTATTTTATGATTAATCCTTAAAGTTAAGCTTTAGTTGGGTTTTAAGCCCGTCAATTCTTTACAATTAACATTTCATTCTTTTTCGACAAACTACGAGTAAGAAATTTTTAGAATTTTAGATTTTATTATTATTCATCCTTATTTAATATTATACCTACTTAAATAGTCTAAATTTCGTATAATGACATTTTATTTGAATTTACATCAAATCCAAACTTTTATAATTATTAAAAGATTTTATAGAACCTAGGCTGTGGAATTACTCTTTTTTATTTTAAAGAAGACATCGTTATTCGTTAATGTATAAAACTTATAATTATCAAAGTTTCACATACAGAAAGTTCGTTTCACGAATCACGATGATTAAAATGAATAGAAACATCATAGGGATATTTAATTTATGTGTGTATTTAACAAAAAAGAGTCGTTTTTCAGACGTATTAATCGTTAAAATGAAAATAAAAAAAAATTATCGGATAACTGCCTGCATCCTCGAATTCATCAACATTACGAGCCTGACGATGAAATCTTGATGAATTGCATTCCGGTTGCCATTCGCAGCTTTGGAAGCCTTGAGGGTGCGGGTACCCGGGCTCAACTTCAAGACTTTTTAACTCATCCCATGATACTTCTATCGGATACTGGGCTACTACATGAGCAACATGAGATCGTGCATGAATTATCTTGCCCGATATATCCTGCGTAGATGTGGTAAAGTACTACATGGTCTTCGAGGATTTCATAAATGTAGCGATGAGAAGTCAATCCACGTGTACGGCCCGTCTAGGTTCGATGAAAACTAACGCTGTATGTGCCGTTAACGAGATGCCGCCCCAGACCTTTACGGATCCTCCTCCATAAGCAACAGTTCCCCCGATGCAACACTGAGCCGGGCGACGATATACTCTTTGACGCCAATCACTTCCATGTACACTCACCCTGGACTGATCAGTGAAAAGTACATTACCCCACTGCTCGACCATCCAATAATTATGCTTTTGAGCAAATTCAAGTTGTGCTCGACGGTGGGCTACCGGTAATGCTGGACCTGTTGCAGCTCTCCTTGGAGTCAGGTTCCGTTCGGCAAATCTCCTTCGCAGCAGCAGATGATATAACGATCATCTGCTGCTGATGTAGCCCTAGGTCTGTCCGTACCGGAACGTCTCTAAGTATCGTCTGTAAACTTTTTGCATCGAAGATCTGCTAATTCAAAGTTTTGGAGCGACCTCACGTTGTGCAATGCCTGCGTGAAGAATTGCTACAGGATGAGTTGCTTTATCAGGAATCGTATCCATGAGTATTAGCTGGAACTTAACGAGGCATTTTGCGTTAGGGTATCTAAAGAAATTAAAAGAAATATCGATTGTAGAAAAAAAAAACTCTAATCGCGGACTCTAGTCAAAACCGAACAAATAGTTAGCATTATGTTTTGTAAGTTGACGGTACTTTTTAATAAATGTATTATGTATATTCATTTTAATCAGCATGAATTAATCAGCACACTTTCTGTAGGTGAAACTTAGATAGCTGTAAGTTTAATACTTGTTGAGAGAAACGAATCAGAGATCCAAAGTAGCGGGGCCCGGTTTATTTGCTGTCGAGTGTATTACTATGATACGCTATGATTTCTATGTACTTTAAGGTAAATAAGGTAAGTATTGTTTTTAGTTAATTTTACACATTGGGCTTGGGTTGATCAATAAGGTTACCTTACCTACAGACTTTTACTTTATGATGAAGCCGTCGCGCTCTCTCTTTTATCTGATATCGGCAGTGAAAACGAGTATCAAGGGTCAATAAATAAATATTGAAGCAAATGTGAACTATCACGCATATAATAAAATTACCATGTCGCTTCAGGCCATCGAACTCATGTCAAATAGTTGGATCCTTTTGTCACGAGATCTGCATTGGGTATCCTGTGTACCAAGTTTGATTGCTGAGCAAGATATGCACGATAGCATATAATCTAAAACTTATCCTCAGATTTAAGTATCACAACTAAACTAAACACTGGCTGAAGTAACTAATACTAGTAACTTTGAAATTAAGTACCTACACATTTTTTTGTAACTAGCAAATTCCGTTTTTTCCGCGGATAGTAGCTAACATATTGACATGCCAATATAATGATTTTTGATAACCAATTACATATGTGAATTTTAATTTAAAAAATATATATAAAAATACAAGTATTACACAAAGTTAAAAACACGTGTGACTCGCGAGGCCAACAAAAAAATAGTTTTTCGTCTGTTGATGATCGAATCCTAACAAGAATTCTGCTATCAACCCATGCTATCATTTCTATCGAATTATTTCAGGTTAGTACATCACAATCCTATTACGTTGTGTTACTGTTGCGTAACATGCGTTACAACGGCATCGTGTAACTTTGGGAATGCTACGCAACGCAACCGTCTCGCCGCCGTGTCGCCGAAGCGTTTTAGTTTCGAGACTGGCCAATCAGTGCTTTGGTCCATCAGTTAGCCTGTTTTCGCCTACAGGTCGCATTATTGCACCAATCTAGTTGAAACTTGGTATACAGGTTCTACTTGGTATACTAGGTCTTCTATTCGGAGAACTAGATAGTTAATTGTATTTTAATCAATAACGTACGTTCTAGTGAGAAACTTAATTTTTACTGTAAATACTATAAGCTAAAACATATTACACCACTATGAGACAGATACCAACAAAAAAATAACATATCCTACAGACGCGTCTCATTGCAAAATATTTCAAACAAAATAATGATGTTTCAAATAACTCGGTGAAAAGTTCTGTGTTCCGGTTGTTTTGTGAAAACGGAACACACGGTCTAACTAGCTAAAATATATTCGTTCAAACAGCACCTAGTGGTAATGACCAGGCCTTCTGATTCGAAGGTCGTGCACAAATGGATTTTTCTATTCTAAAAATTGATGTGCTCAATGCCAGTGCTCTCAAACGGCGAAGACAAATATTGTGAGAAAACCGGCATGGCCAAGAACTAAAAATGTGAAGGACAAATGTGCCATCCACCTATTCGCATTGGTTCCGCGTGGTTGATTAAGAACCAATCACTCTTTACCAATTACGCTTTAGAGTAGGTCATTCCTGTGTCTAAATTATTTTAGGTTTCGACTTCGATGCATTCATTTGCGAGATCTGACTCGCGCTTGAGTACTTTATATTATTTTATTATATTTTTCTTAAATTTCAATTAGGATTCCAAGGGGACGCAGAAAGGTACGAGGGGACACAAATTGTTAGCAACTGTTGAATTCCTGTATTTCCTAAGATGAGGAATCTCTTTAGCTCGGCGCTCGAGTGGCCACAACAAGTGGCGAGAACTGGAGGAGTATTTGTTCCAAGGCTGCGTGTTGCACTATGATGTGTCTGATTTAACTTATTAAAATCCTGGTTTATCAAGTAAGTGAGCTAAGGTAAAAGTTCATACTTTTACCTAGTTCACCTACGTGTAAAATTAATAGATTTTTTTACACGTTTTTTACGTGATTTGACACAGGGACAGACTTACACTCACACTACTATTACTATAAAGTTTCCGTTTTGGAAAAAATGTTTTCCAAACAAACGAGTGATATTATAATTTGCTACTACAATGGCTTGCGATTAAGTACTCGCGTGTGAGCGACTATTTTCATAGATGGCTTGGGTTATCCACCTCAGACTACATCAATGAACTGCCACAATGGTCAAATGTTATAGATCTTTTTTAGATATTATCAAGTTTGGATTTTATAATTTCTAGAAAAGAGCAAGTAATAAAGTACTTGTATGTATGTAACTAGTTTTTTAAAATTAAGAAAAAATAAGATTCACATCTAATTTGGAGAAAAGAAATTTCGCAGTTTTGTGTACAAGCACTCATTGAGTTGACTGATTTAAGAATCTTACCGCCGCATCTACGATGATGAGGCATCTGTATAACAAGTACCCTTTAGTGCTTTTCCTGGTTACGGACGGAGCACGGACTACATTACTTATTACCTACCTATTCAAAATTTTGTTTGAATACTACCAGCCATTTCATTCGAACAAAACATAACACAAACTTTTGTAGTAATAATATACAGAGTAAAACGATCGAGATGATAATTGTCTCACGCGTGAAAATCTGAATATCCGTTACATGCACATCATCATCCGTAGCCTGACTTCACCAGTGCTGGGTATAGTATTGTATGTGCCACCTACTTTCGGTCTTGTGCAAACCTCACCCAGGCCAGGTATCCTGCCCAAATCTATTTTAGTTTCATTTTACGCTTCCCAACGTTTTGACCTTTTTATTGACTTCGAATTTTTATGCTAAGGAGAAGCTTGTTGCCAAGCATGGCGCGTTCCATGGCTCTTTGTCACTCTCATCCTGTACATAGTCTCCTACATGAGCGTCTATGTCTAGGCACCGTAAGTCTTCGGACACATGCACAATGATATTGTTATTGTTATTCACTCGATAAGTAAAATTTTTCAAAGCATACAATTAAATCATTCCTAATTAAAATCAGCTGCTATTTACAATTATAATAATTTTGTGCAAGTTAAACTAAATTTTTATTTAAGTGATCTTGGAAAAATCCAATCTTCTTTTTTACCCACGATTAGTAAAGGCAAAAATGAATTGGTACTGTTATGTTAGTGGCATTATTACCCTAGAACCTGTTCTTCCGTGCTAGTTATCATCATGCGCTGAAGTGTGAATCCAGTTAGATGAAGACAAAACTGAGCCACTTTTTAAAAAGTTTTTAGCTGCAACAATGCTTATTATCCGAGAGCTGAGGATCCTGGAAACGACAGCAACAAATATTGCTAAGTACAAGCTTTAATAAAAATAAAACTTCAAGCGAACTAAAAGCCTGTCTAAAATGTAAAAAATATTAATGCTTAATTAATGCAATAATTTCGAGTGTTAACTATAACTAACAGCAAGTATTTGGATCCTTGAGAGATTGTCTTGTGGTGTTACCCGCGGTTAAACAGTTTTTTTATCCCACCGGCACACTATAGACAAAATTACCAATTGGTAAGTAACCATCTAGCTGGACAAAATCATTTTTTGCCTTTATTGGACTCTATACGTCATGTTTATTCATAATTATCTAAATGTATATCAAAAACATAAAGAACACTCCTATTTTTCATCGAGTGTTGAGAGCTGATGATCCTAGAAACCTTTATTTGCATCTGTAACTTTTTCCATTGATTGTCTAGTCACTTGCTGACATAAAAAAAAGCTTCTCGACGCTTGCCTTTTTTAATTTCAAACGTAACGATGTCGATGTATTGTTGAAATTGTAATGCATTTCGCCGTACACAGCAATCCGCGTGTGCCATGATGAATGACCGCGCCGATAGTTCGTTCCGCGGAGCATGTTCAAAAATTTGAACCACACCCCGGGCACTCTCAATAAAATGTATGAAGCAAACGCGTCACAATCACAACATGCATGGTTTGTGTACGTAAACGGTGCCGTTGTATGTGTGAGTGTCATGGTTGGCCCCACCCAATTATAGCAAGAGCGAGATAGCACACTTTCGCTCGTGCTGGCATGCGCGCGCTTGTACCTACACAAAATCAAAATAAACACGTGCTTTAGCCCTTAGCTTCAGTGCCGGCGAAAGGTGCCGTGTGGTGCCTGCAAACTAGCGACCGGGGTGGGGTAAGTAAAACCGGTGGGAGATAGGGAGTGGCCATTCTGTACGAAGTACTAATATTTGTTCTGTGCTACAACTAAGCGTGTAACGCGCGTGGCAACTGTTCCAGTCCAGGGGCCTTATTCGCTATGACCAAACGCGGGCTGGTTACGATATCTGCGTGGAATCGTTGTTGACGAGCCACGTTTTAGGGCTCGTCTGACTGTTTTTCAAAGTCAACCTTTAGATAGCGAAACTATCGCTATTGAAACAACACAGATACGGATAACAATTTTACAATTTAACACCATGGCACGTATATAAAACGTTAATAGATTACACGTTAATGGTACGGAATTTTCTAGGGCATAGCGAATAAGCCCCCAGACCATAGCTCTAATGTCTTATTAGACAGTTTGAGATGAAGATCAATAGAGATTGGTCGCTAACAGAATTATGACGTAATCAACCCGCTGCTCAACGTTCGAGCATTCCAACGAACACATTAACGTGCATTCCAAATGGTATCCATTTCGCGGCCGGAACGCGCACCAATGTTCGTTCTCTTGGAGCGCGAAGTCGATACGCGACTTTATAACGGTCGCACGATCTGCAATAAGAGCCATAACCGATGGGTTGCTCCGTCGAGCGCTCGAGCCTAAGATCTTTTGGACTGTTTTTTTATCTTGTAATGGATTTCCGCAAATTAACGCCTGAATCTATCAATTAACACCGAATAAAATAAAAATGTATTTGTATATTAAAACGATCAGAATTGAATGCCAATTTCGTGAACACGGTTGGCGGAGCGCGCCAAGATCCTTTAATGTTTGCACGAAAAATCGACACTATTGGTTTGCCGGCCAACATCGATCGCCAGCTACCAACATCCCAAAGTAGTCCAGTCTCTCACACGCTGCTGGCCCAATATGTTGGCCCAGTTCCTTGGCCAACCCTTTGCCAAGTGTGTACTGCCGGCATAAGAGTAAGCAGAACGGATGAAAAACTACAAAAAGTAACTCTTGCAAGAAATGTACCAAGTAATGTATTGAAATGTATTAAGAAATACTTAGATTAATGTATAGTTCGCGTACGGCTTGCTACCTTTATAATAAAACTAGCTGTTGCCCGGGACTTCGTTCGCGTGGAACTCTAGAACCGTTGGTTTACTAGAATAAAAAGTAGCCTATTTCCGGTCATTATTCATTTATGTTTTAAACTTCAGCCCAATCGGTTCAGTGGTTGTCGAGTTATTGTGTAATAAACATCCAAACTTTCACATTTATACTATTAGGATAGTACGATAAGTGTGATACTTACGTGACCTGCAACGTGTGTGTAGCTGACGGCCTTAAAAATACTTTTAATAAGTAATATCACCTAATCCCTATAATTATATTATTTTTATTATAATTTTATATAGGGTATTTTTAGTGCATAATATTCAAGGAGTATGTTCCACAAACAAAAAAAAATTAATGTGCCTTATTTTTCTTTAACATATTGTATGAAAAATCTCGAGTGAATCGATTACGTTTTTCTGGTCAATTATTTTTTGTCCTTGGTGGTAATCGAAATGAAAGCGCGCAGCGCGAGTCAATGACCCGCGTGTCAATGACTTATGCGAGTCAATGACCCTCATAACCACTACGCGCGTGCTCGAATGTTTTATTATTGTGTGTGGAACATATTCCTTGAATATTATGCACTAATAATAAAATATCCTGAATTGTTCTATCTGTTACTTCTTTCAGATCAGTTGTTTTTAATATTTTCATGTTATGTAAGTAGGTAACGGTAATGAGATACTAATATGTATGCTTACAGGGTAGTCATTTGAGGTAAGACCTAAAGACAAATTTACCCTTGTTGGTAGGATAAAGTAGCAAAACGTTTTCGAAAATCACCTACATTATTTTATTCAAGATTTCAAAGAAATGGTACAGCCACCAAGCAAAACGGTTATCGATTGTATTAAAATGCCATTCGATCCTGTTGCATATAAAAATAAGTACTGCGCAAATGATGAACATAAATTGCCTACTTTATTTTCGAGGCTTAACAAATTTGAACCTCGACACGATCTGCGTGTCGCTCACTAGCTTGCTCACTAGCCATATATCGATTAAATTTTATTTCGATATCATAAATGTCATTACTTAAATTATCACCCTGTATACTATGAAAACATTTGCATGTATATTTATTTATGAGTATAATAGTCCTTATCCCAACCCACCATATCCCTGTGTATGTATTTTATATTATTTTGTGGATATTTTCTATTTACACAGGTGTCAGTCTTCACTTCCAGCTGTTTATAACGAACCAGACATTGATATATATTTTCGAACTGGTATGTTAAAGCAAACTTGAAAATGGAATATTTTATATTGTTAATACAAATTTAGTTGAGATTTTTCTAATTGTTTATTTCTATTGGAGCTGACAAGTCTTTTGTAATAGTATTCTCGAATGGACGGCATCACATACATCTTTATATTTTATTTTCCTTTAACACACTTTGAGTGTCTTCCTTAGTTTTCGAGTCATCCATGTTATCTCGTTTTATACCATAAAACGTGTTCATAAATCTAATTGACAACATAATAAAATGATAATGTTTGTATTCTACCCATTTTGATTTCGAAGTGAAACTTCTACTAACAGATATTATTTTGTATGCGGAACTCATTCTGAAGGAATGGAGAAATGAGAAGAAATATGAAGAAGTTTTCTACCAGCGTTGTCTAACTCTTCAGTTAGGCCTTTGACCTATACGTTTTGATTCAGCATCGTTTTTCGAGTGGTAAGTTGGTCATGTTCGATTTTTTTGGTTACCAATGTAATTTTAAACACAAATCATGTTTATCGCAACGGCTTAACATTTTTTAGAGGGGAATGTGGTTTGAGATGGCATTGTAGCAATATTTCGGCCATTTGTTAGTGCCTTTAAATTTAAAGGCTATTTTATTATTAGTAGACATTGACCGAGCGAGCGAAGCGAGCGTAGCTTCTTAGTTTCGAGATTGGCCAAAAATGCTTTTGTCTGTCAGTCAGTCTGTTCTCGCCTAGAGGTCGCATTTATCAACCAATCTGGTTGAAACTTAGTATACAGGTTCTATGACTTTCTAAAATTTGATTGTCGTCGGGAATTTTTGATAAGGGGCGTACTTTCTTCAAAAGGGGACACAAAGGGGGCTGGATATCTCCACCTAATGTTATTTGATTTCGATGGTTTTTATTTTATTTGAAAGGTAAGTATTAATTTGAAGTTCGTCTCATATTTGGTAAAGATCTGATGGAGGATCTTAAAATGCAGTATGTTGCTCACCTTACAAGTTTGTACTTGCGAGGTCTACTGTTCGGAGAACTGCTAGTATTCAAGTAGTATGTTCCACACACAAAAAAAATATTCATGTACTTACTTATTTTTTTTTACATTTTGTCTGAAAAAACCCGATTAAATCGATTACGTTTTTTGAGTCAATTATTACTTGTCCTTGGTGAAAACGAAAGGAAAGTCCGCGGCGCGAGTCAATGACGCCCGCCCCCCCCCATATCCGCTACAGGGCGCGCGTTCTCAAATATTGTATGATTACGCGATTTCCAACAATGATAAATAATAATTGACCAAAAAAATTTAATCAATTTTACTACAGATTTTTGTGTGTGGAACATATTGAATCCTTGAATATTATGCACAAGAATAAAATACCCTGTATATATAGGTACTATTTTATCTACTAGGTACCTATAGTACTTCCATGTTGTTTTATAAACTGTAACCTGTGTTGGAAAAAATAAATTTATCTTATCTTATTTGTAGTCCAGTGGCACCATTGTTTTTAAAGGTTCATCGCCGCGCTTGTGCTCAAGAATGATCAAGGCGGGTGTCACTTCGATTATTGTTAAATTTTATGTGGTAACTTTCAATGTTTTTTTCTTAGAGATGAGTGGTTTAAAAAATATGTATGAACTACTTAAGTGGCAAAAAACCGTACGACCAACTTAATGGTAAGCGGTTACCGTAGCCTATGTACGCTTGCAACATCAGACATATCACTTGTGAAACAAACTTATAAACAGAAGTAGATCGAAAGTCTCATGGTGCCTGTAATTCCAAATATCACCGGAAAACATACTCTTCGAATCGGAACGGTGCCGGCGCGGCGGCAGAAACAGATATGGTGGTAGTTTTTTCTCGAACGAGCTCTATCACAAAGAACTCTACTTCTTTTTGATAAATATTTTTTATTCTGCAAGGTACGAATCAAAATGAACGCAGTTTTATTTCTAGATTAAGTCTCAAGAGGTGAGGTGGCATGCAATATGGGGTAGGTATGCTATTTTTGCGAATGCGAACGCACTTAAAATCTTTCTCACTCTTTGAAAATGAGTTCATGCAATCTTACCCAGCTTTTTTTTATGGAAATATTTCAGTCTATTTGTTGATCGTTTCAATAAAACTATAAAAACGAATGGCCGTTCCTTTTTCAATTTAGTTATGAGTTTCCAATTAATCTCAGCTCAGACCACGTTCCCTTAATCATAAGGTGGGTACAAATGTATACTAGTGGGATCTAGATAATCTGGCTTAAAGTCTGACTAAAGTGGGTACGAATTACGGTCATTATCGATCCATCTTGGTTACGTGATAAATTTATGTGCTCATCATAATAAAATTGCACCAACAAGATGCTAATGCAAACATAGTTTAGAAACCGGCAAAATCATTTTTTTTTTGCATAATGGAAACCCTGCTAAAAGAACTGAATAATTTCACCACACTGGTTTTATGACAATCGGTTTTATGTCACTTTTTAGGACTATTCAATTCAATTCAATTTGTTTATTTCAGCTTAATAAAATGCAAGGGTACATATTACAGCCATAGGATAATTAATTAAAAAAATCAGTTAAAGTAATGGGACACACAATTTCACAAGCGCATTGCACTATGTGTGCGCGTTCAGTGCTTCATGAAAGCGCAGTTCGTGTCCAGCCTTCCTGTTATAACATTCAGATAGCTATTGGTACCGCCCCTAACCCGGCGCATCGGGGATGCTGTGCTGTTGCGGATGATTGCGTAAAAGACATCAACGCGGGACTCTGCAAACATCCCGAACGCGCTACAGAAGCGGGGCAGTCCCAGTAGCACTCTGAATCCGTTATTATACTGGACGCGCAGGGCATAACATGGAATGGCGAATAAAGGTCAAGGTTCGAACCAAACATTTTAATATTTTTCTGATTTTCAGTCACAATAAATATTTTTTGAGCACTTTACAATAACATCAAAATAAAAATGCTCCCTGCTTTGTTGGCAGTCGTCTGAATTTATGATATTTTTTTTCGTAATGACTTATTACCTACACTGCTTATTGGATTACATTTAAAAGTGTACTGACATGCCTAAGATGCTAGCTATTTGTATACAGTGAAAGCAGCATCATTACTCATTATCAATTTTCCTATAAATAATAAGCTTTTTTCAAAAAGCTTTGTACAAGATATTTTTAATTGAAAACTCGGTTTCTGACGTTGCATTTCGATAAGAAAGGACTTTCATTGGAAAAACAACAAGAAAAAACTAATTGACATTACCTACTTTAAATATGAATTTCTACCTGAAGTGTAAAATATTCTGAGATTTCGAAAGGGATTTTTCAACTCGTAGTTGGAACTAACTTTACTATATTATCATAATATACGTAAAAGTACGTATACTTTTAGTTATTTATTTGCATTTCCAAACTGATGCGTTGCTTATTTTATACGTGTTTTAAATAAATGTTTACAGTATAACTGTTTTGTACTCCGCCGTATTGAAACACGTCTACAATATTGAATATTATAGGTATTTGAATTTAATTTTGAACGCATTTTTTTTTCATATTTTTATATATCTTGATATTCATTGAAAAATATTTGAACGTAATACAGTATACAGGTACTATACTCTGTTTACATTACAATATACTTACGTATATATAATATTATGTTGTTTGTCAAAAGTGCAAAAAAAACTAGTCACATTTCTACCACTTAGTGCGCATTATTATTAGGTACCCAGATAAATCCCTCTAGGTTATTATATAGACGCATTTTAGAATGATATGAATATTTGACTTGTTTTCTACATTTCCTTAACTTAAAAGTTGTAATAAATTATATTCTCTGTTTCAACTTAACAGTTACTAGTTGTGTCCAATTCTAATCTAATTTAATTATGTTTACAGGTGTCCGTTTTTACCTAGGAGCTAATCTGGATCAATTTTAGGTAAGTTAATTTTGATAATCTTTAATGACTCTGGGTAGTGTAGTTCGCACAGCGGATCTAGGCTTCCGTGAAGTTAGCCGTTTGTGATGCGCGAAGACAATTTAGTTTGAAAAAGCTCCATTGCGCATCGAAACGGCTAATTTCACGACGGCCGAGATCCGTTGTGAGAACTATACATACAATACAATACATAAACACTACCACACTAGCTAGTAGTTCTCCGAACAGAAGACTCCCAAGCACAAAATTTGAAAGTGAGCAATTTACTGTATTTTGAGGAACTATTCTGATCATCACAAGCTGAAGATCCTTATCAGATCTTCTATTTTTATGAGACCAACTTAAAGTTATAATAAAAAAAAACCGTTCAAGTAAAGAACCATTCAAATCGGATCTTATAAGGCAGAGATATTTAGAAGCTCCCTTTTTGCTCCTTTTTGGAGGAAGTACGCCCCTTATTCCGTTTCAAACCAGATCGGTTGAAAAATGCGACCTGTAGGCGAGAACAGACTGACTGACTGACGGAAAAAAATCTTTTTGGCTAATCTTGAAACCGAGACGCTTCGCTCGCTCGGTCAACTAATACTATATATTTTTTTTACAGAAATCAGAATCAGCCACAAGCCGCAACTACGCGGAAAGAATGGCATTATTTTAGCAAGGTGAACAAATATTTGAATAAGAAGGTACCTAGTTTTTTTAGCAATACTTGAGGTTACCTACATTGAGTTTCGGATCTCTCGATCGTATAATGTATAATGTAACTGTATATTGCTTTGTAATAATACTTAATAATAATTGTTTGTTATCAAGAACCTAATGTCTACTTAAACCTAACTTAGGTTTTAAGACATTAACACTACACAACCATTTAATGTTACTCTTTTTTTTGATAAATTATTAATAAATAAATAAATAAAAATAGTATATAAAATTTTCCTTGAGTGCCCTATTCTGATGACGGAGTTCATAGGCTGCCCGGAGCTTGCCGTCAAAGCATTAAGTGTCTTATAATCGGGCTTCTAGCCTGCCTCTACTATAACTAACGTGCCTTCCTAAAGACGGATTTTTGATAGCAAATGATGATTACAATATTTTTGTCTTCTTTTCCCGACTGATACATAATGATGTATAAATGTTCTTTTAAATCTGATGCTATCTACAGAATATTATGAAGAAATGTAAGATTTTTAAGCTCGCGCTCAAAAAATTGAATGAATTAATTTGTATTTGTTTAACTTTTTTTATTACAGCGTTTAAAAAACACATTACACCCTATTTGATTCTTAATTCCAATCGAATTAACATTTTAATTTTAATTACAGATTTGGCGTCAAAAATTCAAGAAGACTGGAGAAATTCTGAAATATTTTGTAAGTTTGCAATAAACTTTAGTTTTTTTTTACGGCCCACAAGATGGTAAGCGGGTACCGCAGCCTATGAACGCTTGCAATACCAGAGGTATCACCCGCGAGTTGCCACCTGTGCCCTTAGTCAGGCACTGATAGTTGAGTGATCATCAGACACAAATAGATTCTATTCATGTGTCTAGAACATTAGAACCACCAATTTACCACTTTATGATGATTCAATTTTTTTGTCTTCTTTTCCCGACTGATGCATAATGACGCATAATGTTATAATATCTGATATTCATTTTATATTATAGGAAAATACTGTATTAGAAGCAAGAGTTCAATGAGTGTTTTGTTTTGTTACAGGATCCCGGCAATGGTGTCCACGCTTCGTAATGTAAGCCGACTCGTAATTAATTAGTCTGAGTCTAGAGTTTTTAACTGATTTGACGTAATATTTGAAAAAAGTTACTTAAGTCTACTACAAAAATTGTTGTTTGTAAAACGAATAAGCGTCACGTTATACAGGTTGACCCAATACATGTATAATAATCTGAAAGGGCGTGGTTCGGACCCTAAAACTGTACTACTTACATCGAGAAAAAATAAGTATTTTTTTAATTCTGTAATTAGGTGAAATAACAAAACATTACATGTCTTTTGGATTTTATAATTAAAGCTCTTTAAGATTAGTACATAAAAGAGCTGCAATGTTTTTTTTTTATAATATCTATAAATTTGCTGCTGATGCTTTTCCCAGTATAAGTTGTGTGATGAGACCATACATTAAAAAGTCTTAAAAAATTGATTCAGTAGTACCGGCCAACGTCTAGATCTATGATTTTTGAAAATGCTCGACTCGTGTGCTAGTGTTTAAAAGTCTTATCCCTTTTTCATAAAAATATTTTTACTGTAGAGACTATGTTTTTGAGACGATTTCCAGAATAATCCCCTTTCGGGTTACTACGGGACACCAATATTGTGCAACTGTTTATATGAGATTTTGTACAGAGCCTCAACAGTGCATTAAATCAATAACTATTTTAAATCTCATACAAATTGAGTGCTTATTTTACACAACTGTAATTTTAGACCTATGTATTCGTAACGTCTAATTATAAATTTAAAAATTAAATATTTCTTATAGAGGATTATTAATTAATCTAGATAGACCGCTACTATGATATTAAGTGTCATTAGAAGACAAATTTAAAATATCATATCATATCAAAAACGTAAACTACATAATAGTATCTAAAGAAAACAAATCAATAGTCAAGTTTTACTTAGTGTGAAAGATTTTTTTTAAGTAGGTAGGTATTTAATAATAACTAAAAAATGTAAAATAGTGCGCAGTAAACATTAATATTATTAGATATACATATAATTATGTTATTATTTGTAATTTTACATTACATCTTTTAACTACCTTATTGAATTTCATTTATATTATTTATACATGTTTATGTTTATATAACATACCGTTTTTGTTCATCGGTCGCGTACGTACGCTTGCGGTAGAAATAAACATTGTATTTGTGTCATTTTACGAGCTGAGACTCAAATGGAAATCAGGTTTACTAGACAAATAATAGGTATATAATGTTTATTGCTACGATGACCGCGCGTAAGCGATATCGGCGTTCTAAATTCGGCCTTATGTTTTACCCGATTTATCAGGTATGTATGTGTCACTTTCGTGCAGTGTGGAGAGTATATTAGATGAATTTAGATAAACATCTATATATAATTAGTTATTTAGTAAACCTTGTTTGTGTAATAATTCTACCTATTTTTAGGTAAATAACTGACTAGATCTTTTTTAAATTAATTTTCGCCACCCATTGCGTATTTTGGTTCTGCTCTTGTATACAAGTAATAATTGCCTAAATTATTATCTACAGCAGAGTAGCCCATTACCGTTGGGTTCTCTCTGCATTCTCCATTAACAAATTTTTCCCAGTTCTCGCAAGGATATGCGAGAAACGGTATTTCAGAAGTAATTGATTCTTCGAAAAATTCGCACGATCGCCCATGACTGCAACCTTCTGTAATTATAGCTTTGGTTACAAAATACACTGGACCTTATTTTACGAGTTTTATGCTATTTAAACTTGGAGCCATCTTAACAGGCTTCTTATGTTCCCGCTGCTGGGACACTGCTCTACTCAAGTGAGAATGATTAGGTTCTAATACACCACGCGGACCCAATGCGGATTGCACGCACATGTCTTTCGAATATTTAAAACTTGGACATGCTGGTTTCCTCACAATGTTTTCTTCGTCGCAAGAATTTGCCATATAATTTTTTCGAATAGAAAAATCCATTGGTGCAGGGCCGGTTTCAAACATACGTCCTAAAAATCGAAAGGCGGGGTTACTACCACTAGGCCTCTTCGAGTACTGTGATTATTATGAATAATGACTTACCGATCATTTGCTGGACTCCTTGGCAACCAGGCTGTCGAGCTCTACCGTCATTAGGATAAAAATCTGCATGTCCATGGCTATTCCGATATCCGTATATCCCTCCACAAGTATGAATAATGTCTACAAAGGCAGCATCGCTCTTTTCTAGCCGGAAATCATTTCTCATTCTTGGTATTTCGAAAAGCGGCCTAGCAGGATCCAGTCCTTAAAATGTAATCTAGAATGAACTAAAACGCTCTTTAAGCCAAGGTCATGTATGTTATTGCCGATTTTCATAGTTCAATAGTAAGTAATAATTCCTTATCGACCAAAAAATCCAACATTTAAAAATTTTAATCATGTAAGTGTAGTCTTTACTGAAAATAAGTTGTCCTATTTTTTTAATTCAAGTAAGATTGTAACCCGGAGTACTGCTACCACCAACTATGCCACCGAGTAGATATTTAAATCTGGAAAACGACTCGATAGATGATTTACCCCAGTACCTATCTATATATGTCGGATTAGCACCGGTAACTCCTCATAAACTCACCAGTTATTCTTCGAATTTGTTGTTTAGAAAACATTCCTGCATATCCCATTACCTGTGCCCCCAAACTATGGCCTATCAAATGAATGTTATCACCTCCGATGTGATAAGTGCTCATTATTGCAGCCAGTAATTTTGCAACTCTTTTTCCGACATATCTTGTACTGAGAGCAGACAACGGGTAAATAGGATGGTCTGCTAACTCTCTCCAGTCTACTAATATTATGTTATAGTCGTTCTTTTTCAAAAAGGAACTTTTAATTGTTTGTAGCCACTCCGTAGATTCACCAGAAAGCCATCCGTGAGTCCCTAATATCACTTTGTTAGAATGATTAAAATTTTGACTGTTGATCGTACTGTTATTTTCGGAAACAGATAGCAGTTCGCCTTTATGTAAGTTACGCCTGGAATATGTTTATAGAAATTAGTTCAGGTACTTTTAACGTAAAAACCAATAAATAATTATAGAAGTAGACCGACGCAGTGGCGTATGTTGTACGTCCAGTGCAATTAGTTACCTGCAGCAGTTTAGTACCTACCTGGTATAAAGATAGAAATATACATTGCCGAATATCATCCCGCGTGCATCAGAAGGTAATGACGAGAAGTTCAGAGTGTGACTGGTGCCGTTGTCATCCACAAAGAGAATCCATTCGTTGCCATACTCAGGCCCATAATTATTCTCGTAGTCAAGACCAAACACATAATTCAAACCTAAAACGTTTGATAAATATAATAAGTAAATACACAGGCTAACTCATAAAGTGCTGGTTAATTTAACTCATTTTTTTTAAATTAACGCTGTCCTTACCATATATTACCATAATAATAGTGACAAACAGAGAATGAGCTAATTTTAAAAGTAAGTGATAAATCGTAGTGCCGATATTGAACAACGTAATTTGTAGTATAAAAGAAAGCTCCATTATTTCGGGCTGATGGTAGACTTACCAAATAAAAAGTACAAACTGTAGTAAATATGTGCCAGTAAAACGATATTTCTTAAACGAGACATGTTGTTGGAGTAGATTGCCGTACTAAAATATTAGCTGGTTATCTGTAGGAAGCGTAGGTATGTAGCGGTTATCGCTACTCATTTTGAAGCATCTTTTGCCTTCACCTGCACTATCGGTTACCTACCTTTATATTTTTTGCCTGACACCGTTAATTTTTTCATTATTACTTCAAGCTTAGGAGCCACTGTTCATTTTCTTACATAATTCCTAGGTAGTAGATCCGATCTCATCGGATCGGATGTGAATGTAATAAAAATCCTTATGAAGGTTAAGTAATTAAGTATACAATATTGTGTGTGTGTATTGCAGTCCTTAGTGTTTTTTTAGAACTGTAGAATCTAAGGAATTATGCCGAAAATCATAACAAACGCCACGAACGCTACGATAGCAACGATCTTCCTTTCGTTCGAATCCATCATCACCTATTCTATCCGTCCAATTGTAGTGATTTTTGTAGTCAGTGAATCTTTAGAGCTGGTTTCACAGAGACGCTGACGTCGATTGCGTACGGTCGGTCGCGCGTAGCGTTTGTGTAAATCTTCCTTCCATTACGCGTGGCGCGCCGTCTCGGTCACCCTGTTAGCGTCGCCGATAAATCCAATTGAAGTCCAACCATGGAATGTTTGCTACCGACCGATCAACCCACCGTAATCTGAACGATGTCAGCTTCGCTCTGAGTAGGCCTAAAAAACTAAACGTTCTTTGTATAGTACTGCCGGCGTATCTCGGCGGTTACGTTTCAGGTAAAGCCAACGATTGATCGAGTGTTATGTTTATTTGACCTTCAGATCGTAGTTACCTTTAGTAGCTTTTTGAATAAAAGAACGAAACTATAAGTTCTGAACATGAGTTGGAACTGAAAAGAACGGTATAAGTTGTTTATTAAAAAATTGGCCTCCAGGATTGTAAATAATACAACAGTAGTAATCATAGCAACGTTATTGTATTTTCTGAATTGAATCCTCCTCGTGCTTACACAGTAAACACTTCTTTATCTCAACACTTACACCTAAAAATATTCTAAAAAAGAAAATGGATTTTGTCGATTGATGTAAGTAGTACCTAGTTATTTATTTAATTTAATCTCTCAGTGCATAATTCTCTATTCGGTTGAGGCAAACTTGGATTCATTAGAGTATTATCATAAATATTGTGCTGAGATATTGTGCAATTACCTAATGTTAAATGTTGGGTGCCCTGTTTCACCGCGTTACTCCGCCAATGTGCAAATTACTTCATTTACTCGCACTTCATCTTTTATACAAACTGATACAATACCTATACGATTTTAATACATTATTCTAAAATATTGCTATCTTTTTCGTATTATAGTCTATAGTGATGCCGATTATATGAAACTATTATTTAGGCTAAAATAATTATTTATGCCAATGTTGAATTTTCTTTATAATTATATTTACCAGATGTTTTGGAAATTCGTAAATCGCTTCTGTCTGACATACCTACACTAGCCCCAATGCCGTCCTAGTAGTTTGTGCTAATTATTGTAAGGCTTGATCCATATTAATCAGTCTGGTTTAATCTGCTCTCGATCCAGCTAAATGTACGAATATTTAAAATAATAGCTTATTGCGTTACAGAATAGCTAGGAAAATGAATGTACCTACTCCGAACTAACCGAACGAAAAGGCTACATACGAGTAGGGCAAATTTACAGGAATACAACAGACAAGATATTAATTTAGTACTAGATTGAGAGCGAATATTATATGGTGAGCTTCAGAAGACTTCCGTTTGACATAAGTATCTAGTAGGTACTTAAACCAATTAAGATGGTACTAGTTTTCTCATACTCATAAAAATAATTATGAGTTCTTAGACGAAATGAACTTTATAACTCTTGTATTTCCACTTACACGTTAGTTTAACTTGTAAAAGAAGGATATTAATGGAAAAGACTAGATATCACATGGTTTGAGCTATAATATTACTTTTGATCATTCTAGACATTTTTATTTATGTAGAGTAATTATTTTCTTTCAAAATTATTCCTATTGTTTTTATGGCCAGTGTAGTTGCATTTTGTTTACTAGGAGGTAAGTATACATTTTTAATAATTACAATATTATAAAGGGGAAAGATTTGTATTTTTATTTGTTACGAATAAACTCAAAAACTAGGTACTGGTTCGATTTCAAAAATTATTTCACCATTCGCCAAGTCCTGACTGCCTGCCTTGAAATTTGGAGTACGTACGTAGGTATAATCTTGGTTTGTTGTTAACAAAATATTTTGAGCCATGATTCAGAATGAAATGACTGAAACTTTCACAGAAACTAATACCTAACATTAACTATTTTGCCTTTTTTAGGCCGCATGCCGTCCTAAAGTAACACTGGCGTTCCTCTGAGTGGTGAGAAGAAAAACGACTTTACCATAGTTCCCTCGCGTCTCTGCATATCAGTGTTAGAATACCTTCTTACCTACCAGCAGCATAATAAAATACCGCGCTAGTTTGGGGTCAGCGGTCATCTTGTTATGTACCTTACCTACCTACACTTGCAATGAGTAGGTATGTAAATCCTTATAATAATAAAATACGAAAATTTCGGTTTTGTATGTTTGTTTTAATCACGCTGTAACAGCTGAACCGATTTGGATGAGCAGTAATATTTAGTTCTGGACCTGGTAGGTATTAAGGGGCTACTTTTTCATTTCATTTATGACAGCTGTAGTGATTGTGTGGCTATTTGCTATTTTCGCGAATACAAAAAGCCTCTAGGTAGCATTTTAGAATTTTAATGCTAAAAGCAAAAGTTTACCTGTAAAACAAAATAAACCTTGTGATATGCCTGTTTTCTTGTGCAAGACATCACACCACAATGCTATAATAAAACGGACATAATTTTAAGCAAGATATTTTTTAGAACAAGTAGGTAGGTACTTATTTAGAATAGCTATAGTCTGGTTTTTAGTCAAGTCGGAAAAGATAAACAAACAAATGTAATTGTCAATGTAACAATTTGTGTACCTAATTTTTAATAGTTTTACAAGTCTTGGCTAGAATAAAAAAATCTTACTCGTTAAGCGTAACATATTTCCCTATCAAAAAAAATCATTTTTTTCTATGACCATTTTATTATAACCATTTATATAGTTTACCTTTTCCGACTGGAATTAAAAACCAGTATATACCTAGTTAAGTAGCAGCTCAAGAAACTTTTTTTCTTCAGTTACTCTCCTCAATCAATTAAACGTTAAACTAGTATTAAATGTATACTTTCGGTATCGTATTGACTGAAGCACGAGTGTTTTTTTTATTTTTTTTATTTACACATTCCAATATGATCCAAAATTTACCAATTATTAATTTTTAAAGTCCACATTTCAGTCGAAAAAATTGAGCATGACTACACAATTTTATTTTGTAACGTACGTGTAGGTTACGTACTTGTAAGTTTATGGTATTATTATATTAATGTGAATCGAGGACAGTTAGTTATTGCTTATTAGAAGGTACTAGAATAGGTGTTTTTTTATGTAGGTAGGTACCTAATATAGTTCTAGTGATTCATAATCAAACTGATATTATAACAAAATTTTCGAGAATTTAGTTTGTTGTGCTAGTGCTAGCATAATAGAAAATATTTACTGTATCGTTTAATGGTGAAATAAAAAATACGCCTGTTCATTATTATTTTATAGGTTTCAAAGGTACATTGTGCATAAATTTATTATTGTACGACAATATCATTATGAACTCCTTCTTGCTTCCTCTTCCCCACTAAGAGGCATTTAGCTAAATGCTAAATTTTACTTCCAAATGAAACGTTTCGTTTGTTCGCATTACGCCACAGACGCATATCCATGCACGCACAAAGTTAACTACACCTTATCATACCTACCTACCTATTTGTTACCAATAGTTTATTCCAATTTCTTTAAAGCGTACATTTTTATACCTACTTATTTCGTAGGAGTTCTTAACACGATATCTTTTACTCGAATAAAATAAAATCTGAAGTAATCAAAAGGTACAAAATAGTGCAATGTGTCCGCTAGTTACATCTAAAAGAGCACACTGACACAAGTAGTAAACATAACAATAAACGTAACACTAAACAGTCTTCACTCTGACTGGTCAACTTAGGTGGGAAATCTCCAGGAATAGAGACGTAAAATAAACATACAACAAATAATTCAATCTGTAGGCAATAATTTACCTACAACATGAAGTCGAACGGAATGTAAATAAAACAAATAAATTAAGTTCCTAGAGTAGAGAAGTTTTAGATAAAGTACAAAACAATTGACTGGACCTTTGCAATTACTTCGGGCATTGACACATCGAATCGCAGCACAGCAGGACTAACTAAAGTTAGTGTGGGAGAACAAAAAATTCAATTGAAAATAAACTAAACTGAATAACGACTGTGTGTCTAGTGCCTCACAAGCACTGGCAAAAAGTTTTCAAAATCACAATCATACCATTCCGTATCTAAATAAATTAGTGTATAAGATAATATTATTTAGTATGTTTTTACATATGTACAGTTTCATTAAAATTATTGTACCTAATAAATAATAAAATAATAGATTTGTACTTGTAAAACAATAATTTATATACGCGTAACCAAAAAAAAATTAAGTACACCACTTTATTCATCTATATTATTTCTATACTACTTAATGATTATTTTTGTATATTATATCAGGGAACACGAAATTGGCGCTGACCCACATTATGAATTAGTCAAGGAGATGAAACCAGCAGGATTTCTTTTAACGTTTATTTATGTTTATTGATAACAATTACCTACCATAAGTTATCAAATATTTTATTGAGGATGAATATGAATACTTGAATAGATCCATGTGCTGCTGACAATATAGTAGAAGTGCTAGTCAAGGGGGTGCTAATTTACGGAATCTAATAGAAATAACAAAGAGTCATCGATGCTTGGACCGTACGAAACTTGGCCACGGCTGGAGAGCCTTTGTTAGTAGTCGTGTCACTTCTTTGGCAATTTAGTCTGTGTAGAAGCGCCAATCGCGTGTTTTGTCAGTAAATCGTTATTCGTAGTTTAGTTACATTATTACCTACAATATAATTGGTATGAGCGGTGTCGTGGATGCTTCCCCACTCATACCTAAAGCGTTTAGGTGGACGAGTCTCGCACCGCCTGCTTGCCTGTTTGCTCCACTTCCCCGAAGCTACTTTTGAATCATTTTATTCAAACTAGTATATGTGCCCCACCTTCATGTAAGTATTGAAATGGTATTTAATACAAAATATTTAACCATTTCCATTTCATATTAATTAAACAAGAATGACAGAACGAGGCTTTTATCAAGTTATTTGGTTATACGTCTTGTACAACTTCAATTATATTAATTGACATTTTGTTTGTATATTGGACGGGAATGCAGGCAGTGCGATCAATACGCCACGGCATCCACTTTACACGTATGTATAATATCATTTAAGTGTAAGCGACTCGAATCATCTTTTTTCTAATCATCCTAAATTTAATGGTCACCGGCAGAGTTCGCGGCGCCCGCCGACGACCGAGGTGGGACCGTATACACTACCTTAACTGTGAACGTATCAAAACATATCTACTTATAATAAAATCGCGCTCGATGCATCATCGGGGTGTACCTATCGCGAAATACCGATCGCAGGTCAATCAAAACTAAAAATCCAAAGGTCGACGTCGTGCGCGGTCCAGATCGATGGAGCCCAAACGACAGGCGGTCAGATACAGTCCGTGCACGCTGCGACAGGAAAGAAGTAATTCTAGATTCAATACTAAAAAAAGGTAAGTCAAAGAAAAATCGGTGGGGTGAAAAGATGCGGTTCCGTTTCGGGCGGGGTGGGGTGAAGGCGGTGGGTCAGCATACGGTCTCGGCGCGGTGCAGGGGCTCGGGGGAGCCGCGGCGCAGCGCTTGCCGCTTGCGAAACTCCAGGAACTCCTCCTTCATGGCTCGTACGCGCGCCTCTACGTCGATGCGCGGCGCGCGCGGGCCCGGCGTCGACGGCGTCGGCGTGCGCGACGCGCGGTCCCACTCGTAGTGCACGTCCACCGAGCCCGCGTCCTCGGGCGCGCGCTGCGTCGGCGCAGGCGGCGGCGGCCGGTACGGCGGCGGCCGCCACTCGGCCAGGCTGCCGGTGCGGCTGCTGCGGTTGTGCTGCGACGACGACGCGTTCTTGCTGCCGAAGCCGCTCGACGAGGAGCGGCTCTCGGGCGACGCCTCGTGCGGCAGCACGCGCGCGCGTGCCGGCGCCCGGCCGCGGGTTACTCGCGCGCCCGCGGTGTTGCCCGCGCGTAGCGAGCGCAGCCGGAACGGTGACGGCGGCGTCGGGAACGAGCCGTCCGCCGAGCTCGGGAACGGGACCGAGCTGAGGTCGGACACGTGCAGCGGTGACCACGGACTCCAGGCGGAGGCCCACACGGGCCACGGCGGCCACGGCGGCCAGGCGAGCGCGAGCGCCGGCGACGAGGCGCGGAACAGCGGCGGCGCGGCGGCGGGCCGCAGCGGCGCGCGCAGACGCGGCTGGAACCCGCCGTCCGAGGAGGAGGAGGGCGCCAGCGAAGGTGCTGGCGACGACGCCACGGACGGCGTGCCACTCCACCGCCACGCCTGCACCGAGCCGCCGCACCGCGACGCTGGCCACACCCAGTTGGCGGTGAACCGCAAACATTGCACTATACTCGATATTCCGCGTTCTCTAAATCTGTAAATGCCATTGATAATACATTAAGAAGCTAAGCCTCGCATGTATAGTTATACTGGAATTAACTATGCAACTGACCTGACTTCCTACCAACGGGCAGCGTGAAAAATATTGTAAATTAAAAATGTTTAATGATGATGCTTTCGATACTCATTTTCATCATTCGATAGTTCTGCAAACAGTGGGCTCGCGAGCACAAACTTTTAAAAGAGAGCATTTTACTGCATTTTGAGAAGCTATTCTGCTCATGGCGCCGAAGATCCCAGATCTTCACCAAATTTTATTAGATCAACTTAAAGTAGGGATGTACCAGTGTACCTACCTACTACCATTCAAATCAAAAAAGAACCATCGAATTGGATTTCAATAGGCGGAGTTATCAAGTAGCTCCGTTCATGCCCCTGTTTGGAGGAAGTAACATCCAATCCAAAGTTTTGTTATAGATCGGTTGTAAAATACAATCTGTGTGTAATGAGGAGTGCCAAAAAACTGACAGACAAAGGCAAATTTTGTTCTGGCAAAATTTGAACTTGAAGCAGAGACGCTTCGTTCGCTTCGCTTCGCTCGGTCAATAAGTTAGCATCGATTATCATGAACTCACTTTTTAAAAGGCACTTGAGTGCTGTCAGCGGCGCGGAGGTCAGTGAGGCGCGCGGCTACCATGTTGTATGCTGCAATCGGATAATTTCTGGAGATTAACGCAGTGCAGCGCGCCGTCCCGTTCTGCGCAGGCGCCGCGCGGCCGCCGCCCGCCACCCGCGACTCGCATCCCGTCACCACAACCCCGCCCTCACCATATTGTCAACTAAAATCGATCCCACCAAAAAGGACTTCGTTAATATTAAAATCGAATGTTAGCTTTAATAAAATAGCACCAAGCTTAATGCGAATTAAATGACGTTCTAAAATAATAATGTCCTTTTCAGTGAAATCAGTTGATGAATATGCAATGCTGATAAGTAAATAAAATTGGATTCAAAGACAATAAAGCAAAATATTGCAATGATGTAGATACAATATCTAAAAGCGCACAATCAATCATATTCAAAAAAACTAATTGCCCTCAAGACAGATGGACGTGAAGCTGATACAGACAAATAATTAGATAAATAAATCTCTATTGACTTTGAAACCTAGTTTTCATCTGGCTCACGGTTAAATTCTCCCCTTATTATATACTTCCTTCTCAAGCATGAACAATGCTTACATTATGTGTTAATGGTTAGATAAAAACATGAAGCATTATGTTTAAAATATTAGATAAAACAAACACACAACAAGCGATGAATTAATGTTACTGTATGCTTCGTCACCGACAATATGGTAAGATCACCACAGTATTCGGAATGTAATCCAGGATAACATGAACTGCTGACTTACAGACTTTAGTTATGTCACGTTATGTTTTCAAAGGTTTGAGATTTTAGGATGTTTATTGCGAAGGTTTCAAGTGACATATCGGGTACAAAGATCGAATGGAATAAGTAACTACGAGGTGAAAGTACCCTAAATATTTATATTGGCAAATTTTACTCAAAACCATCAGTAGAAACTTCATTTCAGACGCAATATTTATTAGAAAGATTTGATCTATACTTATCTTCTTCTTATCTTCTTAAAAATAAAAATGAATTGCTGTGCATTAGGCTCGAGAACGGCAAAAACGGCGCCGGTATTTGTAGGAGCCCAGGAAAGGTTTAAACGGTTAGAAATTATGGAAAAATTGCGATAAAAGTAACGCGAGTGCAACCGCGCCGGGTCAGCTGAGGCAAGCGACTTTTCAAATATTACTGAATGCAGTTTACTTAAAAAAAGTTCGTTTTCTTTGAGTAAAATTTGTTCTGTGGTAGCTATAGTTCTCACGGCGGATCTCAGCCGTCGTGAAGTTAGCCGTTTCGATGCGCAATGGAGCTTTTTCAAACTAAATTGTCTTTGCGCATCACAAACGGCTAACTTCACGGAAGCCTAGATCCGCCGTGCGAACTATACTCTCCAACGAACTTACTTACTTTCTCATTCGATCTCTTCACCCGGTATACCTAAATTTATTCGTATGCTAAATTGGTACGGTACAATACAATAGTGTTATCGACGTTAATTTATTGTAATCAAATTTTCTTATGTAAAAATCATAAACATCATACTCTCAGGTTTTTGTTACTGACATTTTCAAGCAATTGTCAGTTCATGTTTTCCTACTACTTCGGTCGTCGGGAGCGAGCAAGCGGCCGCCACTCGCACGAACGCTCACCTTTCTCTTGTTTACGACGCTTCCTTTTGTTGCATATCTTGACAGCGCACACAGAGAGGATGATAGCTACGATGAAGAACAGAATGCCGCCCACGACCCCGGCGGTGATCGCTTTATGCTTCACTCTGGCTGGCACGGGGAACTTCACCTCGTCAGAGCTTTCGTAGCTGGTCGCAGAGTTGGCCAGCACTCGGAAGTAGTAAGTACGTCCGCCAACCAAGTTCTTAACTGGAATCATATAGAAATAAAAAACCTTCAGTTTCCAAAACGGCAGGTTAGGTAGTTTACGTAAAAGCCTATGAGGAAGCTAACGCTGATGATTAAATAACGCTCTTGAACGTACCCAAATAGCTGGTCTCTTCGGGTCGTATCTGGCCTCTGTTGAGAGTCTTCCACTGCGCGTCGGTGCGGTACTTGATGGTGTAGTATTGCACCAGGTTGGCGCGCTCCAGCGGCGACTGCCACGTGATAAGGAAGCCATTGTGCACTTCCGTCACGGTCAGGTTCCGCGGGGGCCCCGATTTTGGTCCTATGTGAACGATTACGTAAACTAATTATACATAATTCACGGAACTCTCTATAGGTCGAATCTATAGTTCACCATAATTTTACGTGTAAGAGACATCGGACTACGAAAACTGCAAAATGATACCTACACCAGATCTTTTATTTTAAAGTCGATTTAGTGTATTATAATTTGTTAGGACTTAATGAATTTGTTTGTTACAAAATATGATAGTCAAAGTTCACAAAATTAAGACATTAGAATCACACTTATGTTATGCCGGATTATACGGCATGCAAATTATGAACTTTATATATATTACAACAGTAATGCCAAAAACAAATATTAAGTACTTCGTTTAAGGCTTGCTTTAAGGATCGGCAGTTGCGGTTTCACCGTATAATAACTACTTTTAATAAGCTATTGCGAATCAAAAAAATCAGCAGGTAATCATAAACAACACACTCAACAACGTAAAATAAAATTATTTAATAAAAAAACCATCTGGTCTAAGAAGTTTTGTTTATTTTGTAACAAATACATTCAGGAAGAATTTTCATAATTTCGTTATGAACACTGTACCTAATGAGAAATGTTATTGTGCCGTGCATCTTACAACCAGCCATTGAAATGTTCAAAAACACACCTAAGTAGAATGTTATTTGATCCATCACCGATGGTATTAGTACAGCAAACTCACCGTAAAAGCACATTCTTTGTACACAGGAGTGACAATATTTGTAAATGTGGACCGTGTGACCGTAACCAAATGTTAAATTATATTTGTTTTGGTAATTTATCAAATAATTGTGTGTGATATAGTTAGTAGAAGAAAAGGGAAACAGGAACAGGCTACACAGCCAGCTTGTCTTGTTATTTAATTTTTGCGGTACGCTCCATAGATTATTATAATTAGAAAACCGCTAGTAGCTAGTACAACTGAGCGTTACTATATTTACCTACTTCCTAGTTTAAATTGGTGTCTTTAGCACTCTATGGCGGTAGGCCTTCAGAACTCTGTTACCAGAATTTGCTAGTACATACAAAGAGAACAAACCGAAAAAATAAATATTGATGTACCAGTGCTTTCAGGTGGGTCTGGAAAATCCTTATCATTTGGAAGACCGGTGGGCGTAGGGGCCGGCTTCGGTTTGGCGCCTACATCTACAAAAATCAATCACCAGTTAGTACCAAACCCACACCAACAAACCTGTGCTCCTGAAACGTTCAAACTATGAAAGTTAATTTAATGTTGGTATGTATCAAACACCTTTGCGCTACCAAAATATCTACTAATTACGGAAGCAATCTTTTGGTAAGCGTTCGTCCGTGCAATTTATTTAATAAATATAAGAAAACACATGTTAAATCATCAAAAGTGCTACGCCGACTTGATAACTTCCATACCATATTCATTTTAGGTTAAGACTACTTTATTCTAGAATCTTAAGTATAACAAATTTTAATAACTACCTACCCAAATAGAGCCATAACCTTTTTTTAGTTAATTGCTTGCAATTGCTTACCTAGCGTTCGTATAGTAATAGCTTTGCTCATCATTCCTTCTCCTATTGTATTCTTGCTATTCACTTGAAATTCGTACGTGGTTCCTGGTTGAAGGCGATTTATAGTTACCTGTACAAAAACAATATAGATTTAGTTCTCTAAAACATGTATACCTACCATGCGCATTAAAACATGATTACAAACTGGACCTTATTCATAATCATAATTAGAACAAGGCAATACAATACTTAGCAAATCGCTAAAATTACAGTTTTTTATGAATAAGGGCGTGCAAATTTTTTGTAGGTAATTGAAATTAGTAGGTAGGTATATCTAATTACTTATCTATATTTAGAAGCAAGTACTTGCTTATAATTCTAAATATAAGTAACGCAGCGATGGAAAGCTTTACAAAGCCGGTCATTAGATCCTCAACTAGCTGAAATAGCACACCGGATAAAACCAAGTTCTATGACGTGGTGTGAATGACCGCCAACAGCAATAGCTGGAGCTGTAGCTTCAGGGTGGGTACCACCGCAGTACCTGATATTCTGCCTTTAAGCAGTAGATAGTGTGCAAGCATTACTTTTTTTAGATTTAAAAGGCATCTGTAACAAGTGAAATTACTGGGCGAAAGAGATTTAATATCTACGTCTTAGGATGACAAGTGCAGTGTAGTGATTCGCAGGACATTTAAACTTAAAGCTTTGGGTGACACTGCAACGGTTGATCAAACATGTTGGTCATTTGCTGAAACATAAAGCCAAAAGCCCAGGACAACAAAGACGTCCTTTTAGTGATAACTATCCTCAGTGATGCATGACGTACCGACCACAGAGAGATACTACAGTGACAATAATTTTATTATATGTAAACAACTGGTTTGTAAAGTTTAATGATTTTGCCTTATGAAAGAAAGAAAGAAAAAAAAGAAAAAAAAGTTATTGACACACACATAGAAGAAATACAGAGATAAAAAGTAGGCAGGTAGGTACAAAAAAATTATATAAAATATACAGTATGTAGGTACTATTTTTAGCCCACCTTTTGTACTGTATATTCTGTGGAATAAAGAATTAAAAAATAATAATCCTAGTTTGGGTTATCAATGTTGGCCAACCAGGAAATATTTTTTTTTATCTCAAACTACCAAACCATACGTCTATTTTAAGTGCCATATTACTTTTAAGACCTCTTGTAACACTTATTTTTGCAAATAAATATCTTGAATTTTGATTTTTCAATGTAATTGTAATGTAATGTAATTAAAATAAATTTAAATTTCAGTTGATTGACTTACTGAGGTAGCTCCAGAAGGCGTGACAGGAACCTTTATCCACTCTGAGAATCCTGCTTCTCTGTACCATATCGTGTAGTCCTGCTTGTAGTCCGGTCCTCCCGCGTATCCGGGCTGCCAGCGGAGCGTCACTTGGAACTCCGTCGCCGTCCCGGATACATTGTACGGAGCGTGCGGCTGCGTGCCTTCGATCACCAGCTGCGTGTCCGCCACTATCGTCGCCACCTGAAGCGAACACGTATCTACTAGTAGTTTTGCAAACAGTATACCTCGCGAGGACAAACTTTGAACAATTTACTGCATTTTTAAGAGTTGGTTGTAAAATAGGACATGTAGAGGAATGCCAATAAACTAAGAGGTGCTTTGCTCGCTCGGTCGATTATCTTAGTTGCTGTCACCGAACAGTTAAGTACGGAGACGGAACTGACTACAACAAAAACGATTACACGGGCCAGAGTACCTACTTGTGTGCTTACTAGCTTGCTGTCCTGGCTTTGAAAAATAGTACTAACCCCTCGTGTCTTTCAGCATCATAACCACAGGCATAACTTAAAATATCGAAGTTAGTGGAGGTATACATGAGTATTGAGTAGGTACCTATATCTTTTATATTGACCCGATGCGCACATCTACATTACCTCACAATTAAAAACAGCGCTAATGACCGTATTCTAAATGCGTACATACGCTCATAATGTAGGTAAGTATTCAGACGAAGTTCTAAGCAGAGTCACATATTCCTTTTATATAATCTGTGGCAGAGCGCAGCCACGGCGGATTCATTTTATAGTATCAAATACTGTTCAAACATAGAGTTACCTCGTTAGAAGCGACGCACTGGTAGATTCCGAAGTCCTGCCGGCGCAGGGTGTCGATGGTGATGTTGCCCCCGAGCGCACGAACCCTGTTCTTCTGGAGGGGCAGCCCGTCGCGCCGCCGCCACACCACGCTGGGCCGCTGCGTTCCTTCCGCCTCTTGAGCCTCGCAATGCATCTCTACTGATTCACCCACCTAAAAACATTTTTAATTTTTTTTATTACCAATTTGACAAATTATTAATACTATTTATGGTTAGAATAATAACACCTAAAAACCACTAAGGTTTGAGTTGGTGCTACTGTGAGTCTATCTACGAGTAGGTAAGGTACTACTCGTTCAGTAGTAAATAAGGTAAGTACCTAATCTACTTAATATAAGTACATAACATTGTACTAAAATATGTAATTATCACACCCACCTGGGTAACATTACCCAACTAGACTTATGGTAAGTATTTACCGTGTATTTACCCAATAATTTGAGTAGACAGGTACACAAGTAGGTAGGCTGATAAAAAGTCCAGATATGAGTCCCTTATTCGCTCTCTGACGCATACCTTATTTTGACCTAATTATAAATAATTATAGCATTATTCAAAACTAACGAACTTCATCACCCCATTTTGGATATCAAGTAAAACTTCATAGTTTTTTTCTTTTCAGCTACGAAAAATTGTAGGTAAACCTTTCTTGCATCGTGTTACATCAAGAAAACTGACTCACTTTTCTTTGATATAATGGTTCTGGCTCTACGGTGAAAGCTGGTGGTTTTCTTACTAAAACTTCCATTGGACCTGCGAAAAAAAATATAACTATCTGTGATTTCATAAGTTCCAAATGATTAAGCTTTTATCTGGTATTGATTAAATTCATCATCAACTCGTAAGTGATTGGAGGGACACATGTTGAAGAACTGTTTGTTTGTTCACCTGAGGATCCCTGGGTGCCCTGTGCGTTGTAAGGTGTGCAAGTATACCGCCCCTGGTGGTTCTGGTTGACACGGGTGAACAGCAGCGAGCCGTTGTTCATAATCACTATATCCTTCGTCTGATATGGCTCCAGCAGCCGTTTGTCTTTCGTCCAAGTCACGTACTGGAGAGGAGGATTCGCTTTTATGTAACACTGTACCACTCCGGCTAGACGAAACGGCAGGTATTGCACTGTTGGCGTAAACGTCACTTTTGCCGGATCTGAGAACCAAACGCAGGTATGCAGGGTATTAGAATAGATAACAAAATCCTTTTTGTTTCGTAATACACGCACCACACAATACCATGAGTATGTAGGTAACTTACACTTAGATAACATTTTATCAGTGGTTTTAGTTATCAACCTAATTTTCTTTTTTAGATTTTTTTTTCTGTCATCTGATATAGTTTCTAGGATGTATTCCGTTTCTTACAAACTCTATTACTTATATGGTTACGAAATTATAATTCATCTCTTTCTAAAGAATACGCTTGTTTGTAATACAATAACTCAAAGTTTCGATCTTAATAATTAATTAGCGAGCGGGCGGCGTAGACGTGCTACGTACTGCTACGAGTCTATAACCGCCATTATAAACGATTTCAACGCGCTTTTTTTCCCTGAAATTTCATACAATATTGCAATAGAAATGTTTTGTAATGTATGTTTTTGAGTTTAATCATAAAAAAGTACCTAGGTAATTTTTTTTCCACATTGCTAATAAATATTAAATAAAAAAATATATATATTACATTCAACATTCAAATAGGCCGATGCGCTCTGCGGATCCCCGATGCCATTAGAGACTTCACAGAGGTACTGCCCCGAGTCGTCCGCTGCCACAGGGCTTATCACGAGAGCGCCGTCCCTTCGGATCGTGACCCTGGTCTCCAAGGCCGCCACCTCCGCCACCGGCGCGCCTTCCCGGAACCATTTCACTGTGACGTTTCCCGGGAGAGCCTTCGCTTCGCATGAGAACTGCACATTTTCTCCTTCCAATTTCGTCTGGTTTGTTGGTGGCATCTGAACAAGACCAAGTATTATTCTGAATGCATTCTTATTATTTTTTGGTGCTTTTTTTTTATAAAATCAACGTAAGCGCAATAAAAGACGTGTATTGCATAAAAAAATGTGATCACAAAACATGATTTCTTATAAAATAACAATAGTCGTTCTCGACTACAATAACTTAGCTTTTGTTATATATAAAACCTCTGTCACCGATGTTCTGATGTTGATTTGCCAGGAAGTACAGGTTGCGATGGTATCACTATAGTGCATAAACGCTTAGTCCAGCACTTTAAAGTCAATAATTTATTTTATCTTTACATGTTTGTAAAACTAACAGCAATACTATGTGAGATGGTATTGATAATAAGAAAAGGGTTAGCCTTACGGTTGTAAATAATAAGTTTAATTTAGTAAATCTTACGGTGATAACAGCTCCGCCAGCTATGATCACTCTTGCGGTATGCGAAACCTGGCCTTCGCCGTTGCGCGCGATGCAGGTGTAGTCTCCGATGTCCTCATGTCGGATGTTGCTGATGCGAAGCTCGGTTCCGTCGTTAAAGATGCCCACGGTGCCTGAGGGTTCCACCGGGTTTGCGTCTTTATACCACAGGATCTCGGGAGTAGGCGTGCCCTCCGCCTGGCAGTTGAGTATGATGGCATCTCCTAAAAAAATATAGTTTTTGGCTGGAAGGAATTACACATAAAAAATAACAGCAAAAGTAAAGTTCATTAGTAACCTAAATTAACGTAGATAATGTCTTCCGGTGTGATGGAGAAGCGCGGTGGTGCGTGCACGTCCAAGTGAAACCATGTCCCGTTCTTGTGTTGATTCGGCGAGCGGTTGAGGAATACCACCTTACATTCGTACCAACCCTGCGACACACACACAATTCTCAGTAATAAAGGACCCATTTTATTAGGCTACGACTCATATGAATTGCCATTATTATAATAAAATAAAATAAAAAAAGCTTTATTTTCTTATACACAAAACAAGTAACTACTTACTTACTAAAAAATAAAAATGTGTAAAAATAATAAAATAAGTAACTAAAATAAAAACTATAAAATAACTTATGTGTATGTACCGGCTGTGAAAGCCTACTCCTAGATGAATTGCCATTATTAACCGACTTCAAATAAGGAGGATCAGTTTGACTGTTTTTTGTTTCTATGAATTGATTTTGATGATATAATCATCATATAATCATCAAAATCATATTTTTGGTTGGTAAGTAATACTTCAGAGGTGGTCCCATATAAATATTATCGAAATTGGTTCAGCGCTTTTTGTAAAAATAAAAAAAGTGTCAATAACTACCTCTCGTATCTCCACAATCCATGAATAGATTTTTTTTGTTGGAATTTCGTTTGTTGTTTTTTGTAAAAATGAGTTATTTACCTGATCAGATTCTTGTATATTTGTGAGATTGAGACTAGCTGCGCCATAGGGAGAGTCGGGTGCGACGCGCGACACCCTGCCCTCGTAGCCCTCGCCGCTGTGCGTCGGGTAGCTCTCGTACCAGATGTAGATCGGGATGTCTTGTCCCTAAACATTCAACTGTGCTTACGGACCGACTTTGGATTGGCGCTAATACACCACGCTTATTCTAATGAACTCAATGCGCAAATTGACGAGTAGATATCGACACTACACGAACAATAGCAACCCTGTCTACGACACGCGAGACAGTGACGATCATACAACAATGATATTAAAGTAATCGGATGCAGAGCAATATCTTGTAACAGTAACATGTTATAGACTAACAGGTACTAGCACCATATAGGCAGGAAACGTGGCACTTTACTGTTACAGGATGCTTATCATACGGCGACATCAACTAAGATAATGGAACATGCAATGCTATCACGTATTCTAATTTGAGAAAAGCAGCGTATTTTCTTAACAACTGCGATCGTCCATTTTATAAGGGCTCGTACACTAAAGTAAGCTTAATTAACTTATTTGGCGATTAATTCGTAGTTCCACCTATAATAGATACTGTTACGTATGAGCTTACAAAGTACTCAATGTAGTAGTTAGAGTACCTACTATAGCAAATCAAATAAACAAGCGCAAATATGACATGCAGGTGACAATGTGAAAAAAACAATATACCTAATAGGTAGGTGTTTAATATTACATCGTGCATCAGATATTCTGAACTTTCATCCTCTGAACAGTGTCAACGAATATAATCATAATTGCGCCAAACTAATTTTGAGCAATTTCGACACGATGCTATTGGTTGACACCGCTCTGCTTCGCATCGGTGGATGATCGCTCTTAAGATCAAATTTTTACTGTGCAATCACTTATATATGGAGGGTCAAAAGGTCTATTTACATGAAACGATCGTAGGAATGATTCTACAGTTCGACCAAAGAGCGTGGGGTAAGCCCACAGCCACAGGAAGAGAGAAACAGACAGAACCGCCGCCAGTGCGCGAGGGAGTGCGGTGCCCCGTGTCAGCCATGTAAGCAACAGTGCTCCCAATACTATCTCATAAAATAACGATGGTGCACCCAGTAAAGGAAATCAATAAGAACTAGAAAAAAAACCTTATTGTATCATGTAAAGTGACAGTGTAGGTATGTGTACGCATGTTTGATTCTAACGGGGGTCTGCTGCTCTCTCGGACTCGCTTTGAAGGCCTTTGTCACTGTGGTGTATGTGGAACCGGCCGTGTCGACGAGCGCGGCATACGAGCATTACGAGGCAAAACGTAGAAGAGGCAGAGATACACAAAAGGCGTGCTAGGGCGCACGCGGGGCGGGGGCTGTGGGGCGCAGCCCGCGGCCCGCGGCGCCCGGCGTTACCACTAGCACGGGACAATACGAGGTGTCGGCAACGACAAGGCACAAGTTATACATTACAGTCGGTGGGCCGCGTCGCGGGGACGAGCCGTCCTCTACTGAACAAAAACACACACGGTAGATGAGCAGCGTTGTAATGTAAGAGTGGAGTGTGGACCGTCGTACCGTTTCGCCTACCTTCTTCTCCCACTGCAACACGTACGGCACCGGGATGTCTTCAGGAAAGTCCACCTGGCAGTTGAATACGACGCTCTCGCCGAGGATAGCCGTGATATGCACAGCATCTTGGTGGTCTTGATGGCAGGTTACTGTATCAATCGAATCAGATTGTGACTAATTAACAATACGAGCTCAATCATATTATTTAAATGTAAATGAAGGAGATAGATACTACATAAAATTGGCTAGTTATGTAGAAATCTCATGCTGAGGTAAAAATCATGAATGTTTTTTTTTTATAATTGGTACCATCAGTTTAACGGTACCGTGGTACTAATATCTGTTCTGTGACGGTACAGCGACGTTCCTCTGACAATTATTTCAATTATTTACAATCAAATTTTCCCTAAATGATGACGGAAACACGGAGCTCCCAAGATAACTACTCTAATATTTTCCTGCATCTATCTTAGCTACAACACTTCTGTTTTTCATCTTTTCTTATGTTTGAATTATGAATGGTTCGGCAATTAGTGTTCACTGACCTGGTAAATTGACTAGCAGCAAGAGGAGCAAGCCGGCGGCGATGTGCGGCGGTTGCACGGCGCGCCAGCCCATGCCTGCGCTTCCATGTCACGGCCGCGCGCGGCGACTCATCGTTGATGCATCACCTACGACAATGTACAAAAGTAAGCCTCTTAATAAATAATCACTTCAAGTTATATTATTATAAATTATAATAAATCTTTATTTCATTTCTTTAAAAGGACACACAAGGGTGTCCTCATACCCTCTTAATGGTCGTTCTAATCTAGAGCCTTATTTTATACCGTTTCAATGCTTCGCAGCATTCTAAAGCTGCCAATGATACAAAAGAATATTATACAATAAACCTACTCAATGTGGAAGAAAGGGAGGGAGGCCTTTGCCCTGCAGTGGGACGATATGCGCTAAAATAAAATAAATAATAAATGTAATTTGTAATCAATCTTATCCAAATAAAAATCCAGCATAATTAAGAAGATATCGTGCCAATAAATTTTAGTATGCACAGAGTCGATTATTAGTCGTTAAATTTTCATGATGGAGTTTGCAATAAAGACCAGCTGCCACGTTTTAGTGCTCATGGCCTTTGAACCACTCTGCGTCCTTGGTCTATTTCCCACCCGCCCCGGTGAAATTGCACTGCATCACGACATACAATACAATCGACCCACACCATAACCAACTAACTTACCCTAGTTACGATTACGAATAAATGCTACTAGTATTATTGCCTTCAGAAGTTCAGATGTAGTTTGCTATTGATTTAGCTTTAAAATGAACGGAACGAAATTTTAAAATGTTCGCAGTTTCGTCAGCCACCACTGATCACTACCGTTAGTTTCCTACAAGGAACATTTACTTATTACCTAATATTTTTTGGTAATACGTTTCAAACGATTGTTCTAATAATGTATTATTTATTGCGATTTCGGATTCGGAAATACGTAGTTAAATAAATCGTTATTTAACGACTAGCCGATCTGCCCCAGCTTCGCACGGGTGAAATGAAAACTTAAGCACCCGTGCATAACCGGGGCGGATCGCTAGTTACAAATATAGTCTATGTTAGGCATAACGTAGCATTCTAATGGTGAAAGAATTTTTAGAATCGGACCACTAGTTTTTGAGTTAATTCGTAACAAAGAAATATACAAATCTTCTCTCTTTTAATATTAAATACTAGCTGTTGCCCTAGTTCTCGTGAAACTCAGAACCGTGTTTTTTTTTTCGATATAAAAAGTAGCATACCTAAATCCTATTTCCGGTCATTAATATCTATATTTTTTTAATTTCAGCCAAATCAGTTCAGTGGTAGTCGAGTTATAGAGGAACAAACATCAAAATTTTCGCATTTATAATATTAGTGTGATAGTGTGATTAGTGTGAGTGTGATTAGTGTGATGTCACTCAGGGATAATGTTTGTTTATGTTATGTTGATAATGTTTGACCGTTTGTTTGTGTACTTTTAACAGTTCCTTTGACTGCAAACAGAGTTCCTTCACTTGTGTACGCGGTAGTAACCTATGTGGGATCAAATGGTAGTTCATGTTAAATAATTTTGGGTTAAAGTGATAAAAAGGATCAAACTTATGGGATCAAAGTTTTTAAATTAATTGATAAATTTTGTTTGTCACTTGGGACTTTGATAAATTGTTTTAATTATTACCTACTCTATCATTATTTTCTGTGAGTATACGCACGACTATCCAAAATTTGTTTAACGTACTGCATTCATATTGTTAAACGATCCAAAACTGGACTCAGATGATGGTCACTTTGTCTTTGAGAGCTCCACAGAAGTCAGAAAGTGAATAAACGAAATATGTGGTCAAGTAAAGTTCGTTCGTTCGTTAGGACACGTGGTACGGCTGGCGCACGGCACAGGTAGATCAAGGACAGGCATCACTGATTGCAGTGCAGTACAGCAAACATAGTCCTCTACTTACTTGTTTCTGTAGTTCACTACTGAAGGTTGTGGCTTTTAGAAAAAAAACAGGTCGATCGAAGGAAAGAAAATAAAAACTTGGGCTTATACCTACGTAGGTACCTAAGTAATTTTCGATTGCTATATGTATTACCTACTCGTTTATACGAACAGTATGGCGAGTTATAGATACTTAAGTTAGAATTAGAATTCGATATCTATAGGGTAAATATCATGAAACTGTTGAAAAAGGGTCAACTCACGACAGAGCTTTGTCGTGACCCTTTTTCAACAGTTTTCAACAGACCTAGATTCGAACGGCTTTTGAAATGAGCTGAATAGCTCCACTTTGTAATTACTCCTACTACACATGTAATTCCTTAGCATTTTATATTCTGTGACGTAAATGCTCGTAAATGTGTCGACATGGCCCTGGCTGAGTCCTAGTCATTAAAATATTACATTTACAGTATGGCAGTACCTTTTAAAGTATGGCTAACCTGGCGTGTATTGTGGTGATTGTAAATGAATAAAGAAAATTGTGATAATTTTATTTACTAATACTACTGTGGTTTAGTTGAATTTCTAGAATTTCTAAATAATTTCAACAAGATTGATGGATTTCCATCAATCTGAACTTTTTTTCAAATCTGTGGCTTGGTATTTCACTTGCATGTAATCATTCATATCACTTTAACCAAATAAACATATTATTTTGCATGAATTGATTACCTACATAAATTAATTAAAATCTAAGAATAGGGTACCTAGGGGATAAATTATAAATGCACATTCTGCGCTAGTTGTATTAGAATGAGCCATGGAATGGGTATGGAATATGCATAACACTGTAGCCAAGTGAAATGAGAGATCCCTCGTATAAAGGCCATTGTAGGTGCAGGTAGCCGCGACCGAGCGAGGCTGCTTATCCGGGCCGAGGGCAGCGCGGCGGCGGCGGCGGCAGCGGTGAATGCTGCGGCAGGCGGCACTGGCGGCTGCTATCGATTTTCATACCTTGTCGCGCGACAAGAGCAGCAGCGGCGGGCGAGCTGGTACTGGCTGGCGGGTTGGGGCGTTCTTGAACCGTGCGGACGGGCTCCGTCATCTGTAGGGGGCGGTCATGGGCTCGGCTGTCGGGGCGCGGTCGGAGCGAGCGTGCGGGCCGTCGCGCGGCAGGCCAGCCACTGCCTCGCGCGCGCCCTATGCTATCGATCGGTGCGCGCGCAGGGCGCCGCCCTCCTACATGAATGGTCCCCGGTGAGGAGCTCACGTGCTCGGCCCCTGCTCGATGCGACCTCGCGACGATCGACACCGTGCCCATTCAGTACTAACTACTACGTTATCAGTTCCTGCGATACTTGAACAATTTTTATATATAATTTCTCAACCCAAAGATTAAAAAACCATTGATTATTCCGTGAGTAACAAATATTTCTGCATGTGAAGAAAAATAATTAGCGAAACCTATGTAAAATAACATGCAATTCATTAGTAGGAAAGTCACTGCAAAACGAAACGCAATAACATAATTATGTGTTAAGCGTTATAGGTTACTTGCTAAGTACCTATAGCCACATAGCGCCCCATATAATTTTTACGAGTGCTATTTCTGAACTGTTTTTCATACAAACGTAGGTAGTTTTGATTTAAGCTTGTGATAAAAGCTGCTCGCCAAAATCCCCTTATCTTCCATTGAGATATGTTACAGACAATGTCACATCGTGTCAAATTCCAAGAAACTTCTTGAGTGGCACGAAACCGAACGTGAACTAAGAGGGTGAGAAGTCAACTGAAGCCAAGGGTAGGTATTTTAATAATAGAATACCTACTTCAATTTCATACATACGAATACGAGTATATCTACTTTGCTATCATAATTTAGTGTTACGAGTCGTTCTACACTTCTTTAATTCTTATAGATATTTATATGTGAAGGAAGTGGTATAGTGTGAACTTTTTGCCTACCTAGTACCTACGTAATCGCCTGCAGAAGGGTTTTTTTTTTATGTCAGCAATTGACTAGACAATCAAGGCGCCCACCTCATGTTAAGCACCACACCTGACTATTACAGATGCAGTGCCACCCAAAGCTTAAAGTTTTTAAGTGTTTGCGTGGCACTGCACTGCGCTTATCACCCCGAGACATTGTTCTCTCTCTTCTCTCTTTCTCTCTTTCCCAGTATTTCACTTGCTACAGTGCCCTTCAAACCTAAACACAGTAATGCTTGCACACTACTGCTTCGAGGTAGAATATCTGACACTGCGGTGGTACCCTACCCACTAAGACGGACTCTTGCTGAAGAGTCCTACCACCAGGTATTTATGTTAATTTAATTTGGCATTCTTATCCTATATTTCAAAATAAGATATCTAAAGTTAAAATAAACCTAGAATATAATCTTCACATTTACAACAAAACACTAATTAATGTGTAGTAAAAAGTAATGATACGAGTACATTCGAGTGCTACGCCCCGCCGCTACGAGAGTGCTACGAAGTGTGGTCTACTGCTGTCTGTGCCAGTAAGTGGCACTGCGGTCAAACGTTTTACTTTATCTTTGGAAGTTGTTTTGAATGTTGTGGTAGTCGATAGATATACATTCTAAAAACAAAAAATAACGAGACCTCACAATGAAACGAATAAATATTTACCTATCTTTTAACTAAGTTCCACTCAGTACAGCACTTGCAGAATATTTATTTAAAATATTAAGAAATTGAGGTTTTACCTACGAACAATTCGTTCGTAGGGTTTTACCCATCCCCATGTCATTATTCATACAAAATACGTCAGTTTTTGATTGATATCACGTAAAATCGTTTAAGAGTATACCTATACCATACCTATTTCTGCCGCCAAGCAGTAATGCTCGCATTGCTGTGTTCCGGTGTGAAGGGTATGGTTTCCGGTGAAATTACTGGCACATGAGGCTTTCGATCTGCCTCAAGGTGGCAACCCGCGAGTGATACCTCTGGTATTGCAAGCGTCCATAGGCTGTGGTAACCGCTTACCATCTGGTGGGCTGTACACTTGGTTGCCACTTCAGCTGTATAAAAAAAAAACCGAATTACGTAATCGCCTTTCAGATATTTTGTGATATATAATCATAATGTCATTCGGCCAAAAATGTTTACTTACGGTGTTAATATATTTTTTTGTTGCGCAACTTACACCATTCGGTGCCAGTGGTTTCGGTACTAGTTGTAGAACGACTAAAATTTTTAAGAATTAAAATCCCATTAAAAAAATGTTTCGTTTAAAACAATATTCATTTGGTTTGATTGTGGAGATGTATGTACCACATGGCTGGGCTCGCTGAGCATGTGGACGCTTGCCAGTAACATTTGGCTGGCTTAGCGATGATCTCGTAAGCGTTGTGTGAACACAGACTTTGTAATCGCAATTTAGTGATAGGAATGCAGAAAACCGTTTTATTAGATTACGAAATTGCTACCCGTTATTTTGTGCCAGACCGATGCAGTGCCATTAGATCACTGTGCATGCCACACACAAACAGATCTCGCAAGTTATCCTATAATGTGTTCTGGAACTCGCAATATCTTGACTTCAATGCTGCAATAATTTTGACTTTCATACTTTTTGCCGCATAGTCAGATGGTCTATAACATGGACGTAACATACAGGGTGGTCCAAACATAGATGTCAATAAGAAAAATTTAGATTCCCCAGATTCAGGGGTATCCGAAAATACCCCATGTATGTTCCCCGATTTTACGTATTTTTGGAGTTATGATTTTTAAATGTTTTTTTTTGAGAATGAGAATGTTTGGTTGGAACGTTTGAATCTGATAAAAAAATTTAGAGGTTACCCCTGAATCTGGGGTATCTAAATTTTTCTTATTGACGTCTATGTTTGGACCACCCTGTCTAATACGTCTATGGTGAATATATATATTTTGACAGTTGCACATTCAACCGTTGAACATTTTGTTACGTTCACCACCCAGTTCCGCCCCGATTGCGTGAATTCGGTTGCATGCAATCGATTTCTTCTTCTTTTAATTTGTGTGCAATCGATTTCACTTGGTTTAAATAAAAAACTGACGTATTTGGTATGAATGTGAAAGCTGACAGTTCGCTGATTGAAATCGGATTGACGTCTATGTTTGGACCACTCTGTAGATATAAATGTAGTATTTTATGGTTAAAGCTAATTTTATGGTTGGACATAGAATAACAGGTATCCGCTTACCATTAGATGAGCCGTACGCTTGGCAGCCACTTTAGTTGTATAAAAAAAGAGATTTTAATGAGCTCCCCTCATACATACGCGAGACGAAATGAATATAAGTACTCATTTCCCATCTAGTGACCGGAATGAATGATGAAAAACGAGAACCGGACGGATTCGCAGAGACAAGGGACGGGAACGAAATGACTTTTACACTTAGACTCAGTTGTTCCGCAAATACTTAGGTACATATTCGCGGACGAACCAACCTCGACTTTCCTTGTTATGGTAACATGTGTTTATCCTACTATCACACCAATATTATAAATGCGAAAGTTTGGGTGGATGTTTGTTCCTCTATAACTCGAAAACCACTGAACCGATTTGGCTGAAATGTATACAAAGTGGTCCAAACATGGACGTCAATAAGAAAAAAATAGATTCCTCAAATCCAGGGAATCCGAATATCCGAAAATACCCTCATAATATGTTCCCCGATTTTCGTAATTTTTGAGTTATGATTTTTTTAATGTTTTTTGAGAATACTAACAAAGAAAAAAAAACTTATCTAAACTAAGTAAGTTTTAATATTGGGTGGAGAGCCATTTGCAGGTTATTTGAAGGCATTTCCTATCTTAATTAGCCTTAAGAATGACAAAATAGGCTATATATATTTTACTTGGATCAAGTTAATTCAAGTTGCTAACTTTGGGAATCTTCACCTTAGTATCTTTGAAGGCCGATTTCTGCAAATAATAGCCTATAAAGTTGCATTTTTTGTGGTATTATGAAAGCTTAGAGTCCTCGAAAGTTTTTAAGAACAGTTACAAATAGGTCCAAGATATAGGATCAAATTTATTGTCCGAAATAGTTTTAATAACAAGTAAATAAATAAATAATGCTAGATTATCCACCTAACATCATCTAGCCCCAAGCTAAGCAGAGCTTGTGTAATGGGTACCAATACCTACTAAATATATAAGGTAATTCATTATCAACCTGACAAACTTAAGGGATAGGTTCCACACATAAAAAAAAAATACTTGTGCTTTTTTTTTCGAAACATTTTTTTTATATTTAAAAAAAAACACGTAATTTTGCTTAATAATTAGTTATCCTTGTTAGAAATCAAAAAGGCAGCGCTCGGCGCGTGTCAGTGACCCGCGCGTCAATGAACCGCGGGTCAATAACCTGCGCGTGTCAATGACCCTATACGGGGCGCGCACACTCGAATATTTCATTATTACGCCGCTTAACTCGATTCCCAACAGTGATAAATAATAATTGAGCAGAAAAACGTAATCGATTTTTTTGTTGTTTACTTGGGATTTTTAAGACCAATTATGCATAAAAAAAATTATACATATATATTTTTTTTTGATGTGTGGAACCTATCCCTTAAGTTTATCAGGTTGATAATGAATGACCCTGCATATTTGACTTTAATAATACAAACAATAATACAAAAAACAATAGAAACAACAATATAAACTAAGATTATTATACATAATACATAGATAGATATTTTTTAGTATACTTACATAGAAAATACCCAGAACACCCGGAACAAATATTTGCAGATCGTACAAACATTTGTCCCAAGGCGGGAATCGAATCCGCAACCTCCTGTGTCGCAGTCAGACCTTCGCCCGCCACGCCACATCGGTCGTCAATAGATAGTAGGTACAGGTACACTTCTATAGAGAGCCACATAGTAGAGGAGCCACAATCATGTCATGCACTACCTATTCATAGTAAAAATATTGTGTCGGACGCGTAGTTTGCATATCTTAAGCTAAAGTTCCACAACTCCTGAGTGAGCTACAAACTCGAAGGTTTGTTGAAAAAGTTAAGGACTTCACAATGGATTTTATTACACTTTTGTCGTGTGCAAGTTTAAAGTTGAGAATTCAGAAGAGCTATCGACAAAGTTTAGCTGTCACGAGCAAAGCGGATTAGCGCTCCTTAACAAGCGTATTGGCCATAGTAGTGTATATCTGTTCTGTGGTAGCGTAGCGAGCTGGCACTGGAATACCCGGAATTGCATCGATAACTTGATTATTTCAGGACAACCGGGCTGAGTGGACATCCAGTGAATGGTGAAGTTTCCAAATATCTACCTTTTATGTTCGTTCGTGTTGATTCGGTTCTCCGCTATAGAGAATGGACACGCTCTCGCACAAAAATTGGTTCTGTGGGCGTGTAGCGTGAGTTAGCACTTAGCACACACACGTGTTTTTGAAACTTGTTAGCCGAGTGGTATCCATCCACGAAATAATTAACATCAGATCGAGTTTTGTACACTTACAAGTTCTATGACTTTAAAGATTTTTTGACGTCGGGAGATTTTTGATTAGGGGTGTGTTCCTACAAAATAAGGCAAAACGGGGGTAACTGGATATCTCCGCCTTATAAGATCCGATTTCGATGATTTTTTTTATAGGATGAGCTGAATAGCTGCTCAAAATCTTATATTTTAGTTAGTTATATCGTGAAATTAACTTCGTGATTGTCATTGACTCGTGCAGGTCATTGACGCGCGGGTTATTGACACGCTGTTCATGGACTCGCGGGTCATTGACTCGCTGTCCTTTCGATTTCCATCAAGGACAAGTAATAATTGACCAGAAAAACGTAATCGATTTAGTCGAGATTTTTCAAACAAAATGATAAAAAAAAAGTAGTTGTACATGTATTTTACGCACCTTGAATATTACGCACTAGTAAAATACCCTATATTTGCGGTGTGTAGCTAATAAGTACTTTAAGGTACTCGATGTAAGATAATTTTTTTATAGCTTAGATCCGCTCATTTTTAGTAAACTAAAAGGTGTTTAGAAGCTTGTTGCCTTTCAGGAGCATAAGTGGAATTGGATTTTTGAAGCAGCAAGAACTAGCGGCGAGATAAACTCACACTTGTCACACGCGAGTAAAAAAGGTAGATACTACAACTCCAACATATATATTTTGAAGTCCAGGCCCAACCATGAACTCTTATGGCGATTCAAATGAAGACCTAAACTAAATTGTCAAAAAATTTTATACCATTACGTCATGATTGTCTAATTGATGTAATGGTATAAAAAAATTTGACATTTGAATCGCTATAAGAGTTCATGGTTGGGTCCCTGTTACGAAGCATCGGTAACCTTAAGTTGGCGCAAGAGAGCAAAAAACCTTTACTTACCAAACACAAAGTGGGTCAAATTGAGCGCAAGTAGGTAAAGAGAGACCCTTATCTCTGCGTAATGAAATGAGTGGCGTGTACAAATTGGCCCCTTCGTCCGCACTACGCTATCAATAGGTAAAATTACCGTAAATTGGTGAGATATCCAATCCAGCTGTTTACACTAAATTGCTTGATGGATTGCTACTCGGTTAGTGTATACTTACGGTACTTGTCTACCATACCTTGAAGCAGGTTTACCTACGAGTTAATAGGCAAACTATTAATAGTAACTTTAGTTAATAATTAGTTTAACCAATATTTTAGATTTAGATGTCTTATTATGCCGTATTCTAAATGATTTCATCATCATCATGACAGTCTTCTAACTTTCCCACTACTAGGACACTGTTCTACTCTCCAGTGAGAGTGATTGGATCATAATCCACCACGCGGACCCAATGCGGGTTGTTGGATGGCATGGCATTTGAATTTTTAGTTCTTGGACATGCCGGATCGGCACTGCCAGGGTTCGAACCCACGCTTTAGGATCGTAAGGCGGGGGTCACTACCACTAGACCACCAGTGATCTGTTCAAAAGAGTTAATCGCGGTTTAACAGTTTTTTAACTCACAACACAGGGAAAAAAGTAGCCTTGAAGCTATTCAAGACTATATTCTATGCCTGTGTTCATCGTTCAGTTGTTTGGGTGTGATGCTCAATACAAACATACATATTATTATAATACAGTACCCAGTGACATCTGTTAGCTTGGATAATAAACGTTGTCAAGGTAGCAAAGATGGTAATTGTAAAGCCGGCTGTACACATTGGGCCAAAGCGCCAATGCAGTACCTAATGCCAATGTGTAAACAGAAACCATTGAGATCCAATATATACCATTGTGTACCTACGGCCAATGAACCAATGTGTGTGCGTATAATATTTATTCTATTATGTACATTAAGATAACATGCAGATAATATATTAAAACTATTTACCAGTTGAGTGAGCTCAATTGGTAAAGCATATCTGCGTATCAGTTCAGTTTTTTAACCGACTTCAAAATAGGAGGTGGCTATCAATTATTCGTCCGTATGTTTTTTTTGTAGGTTAAGTATGTATGTTACGCGGTTTCTCCACCAATTAAGAATCAATTCTATCAACTAACCTAACACATAACCCAATAAAGTTTTCTTTCTTTCTTAATTATTTCTATTACAGGCGGTCCGGGGAGTGCGGTGGACGTCTTAGTCATTCCAATTGAAACTCCTCTAATTTTGTAGCCGTCTGTTGTGCAGTGTGTGGTCTAGCGTTTTCCTGATGCAGCGGTGGCCTAGGGCGATTGACCAGCCTCGGTTGTTTAGCAGCTAGCTTTTCCTTCATGGTTTGCAGTTGCTGACAATAGGTAGACATCCGCCGTAATCGTCTGGCCAGATTTAAGAAAGCGGTAGAAGGACACCGGTACTAGTCCACCAAACGCTCACAAGTAATTTTTTTTAGTCAGTTTTTGCTTGGGCTTCGATTTGGCTGGTTCGCCAGGGTTCAGCCATTGCGAAGAGCGTTTCCGATTATCGTACAGGATCCACTTTTCATCACAGGTTCGATTTAAAATCCCTTCATTATTGTGCCGGTTGAGTAATGTAACGCAGCAGTCGACGCGCGTTTGTCGGTTTGAAAGAAAGAAAGAATATATTTATTATTTATTTTATAAATTGTTTGCTGCACTCAATTCATGAGGTACCTACCTTTCAAGGTTTTTCACCTTCCCAATTTGCTTCAAGTGGATTAAAACAGTTTTATCACTAACACCGCAGCCTGCAGCTAACTCAGACGTGGTTTGCGATGGATCCGCCTCCAAAATAGTCTTCAATTCTTCATTATAAACTTTGGTCTCCGGCCGTCCACGAGGCTTGTTCTGCAGGTTGAAATTTCCAGAACGAAAACGTTGGAACCAAAAACGCACTGTGTTTATTTTTGCGACACCGCCGTCATACAATACACATCATTAGTCCTTCGAGCCGTTCCTGCAGCACTGGTGCCACGATGGAACTCGAAAATAACGTGATATTTCAAGTTTTCCATTTTGAAAACTGAGTGACGCAAATAAAAAACTAAAAGAGGAAAAAACAAATGAATTACTGTTTTCAAAACACAAAAGCATTAGTAAATAGCTGTATAAATTTGAAATTTGAATTCCTAACCAAAGAGTAGATATTTGAACTTAGAATCGAGTCAAGCAAGAGCTACAGGCATCAAATACAATTTTTTTACGAAAAGTCGACCGCTCTGGGTACTGAGTATACAATGATGTTTGATACTACCTAGGTATATTATGTGCTCGTGAGTACTGTAGTAACCAATGACAAAAAAAAAAACAGCAGACGAAAAATCTCTAGTACTATTCCGCTTAACCTTTTAACTAATGAGGTCACACAGTTACCACAGTTAATTTTTATTTTGAGGTTAACTGTGGTGTTTTTCATAACTTTTCACCAGAGAAAACCAATTAAATTTCTAGATTTTTCTTCTGTTTTTGTCTTGTAATGGATTTCCGCAAAGTAACGCCTGAATCTATCAAGTAACCAATGACGTTCAACTGGATAGTAAGACCTGTCCAATTAGCAGTAGAAATTTAATTGGTTTTCTCTGGTGAAAAATTATGAAAAACAGCACCGAGCCAAAACAGCTAGTCGACCGAAAAGAGCTTCCACATCATTCGCACTTCTTCCAGAAGAGACACGTGAAGTTGGTTCTTACCGACTGATACTGCATCCGAACGCCAATCTGAAACAAAACAATAATCGCGGATAAGTTAATTATATTGTTAGGTAGTAACTTTGTAGATAGATAGAAAAGTTTCCATGTGTACATAATATTATGTAAGTACCTGTGTGTACATCCCCTGATCTGATTACCTATACTTACCTTTAAATACATATTCACCTACTTAAACTTAATAATACAACTGTCTTGTTTTAATTAGGTATATCTGGGACTCCCGTAGCTTGTAGTTAGTGTTAGTCCGCAGTAGCACAGAGGCAGAGAACTACGACAGATACCTATCTAACACTATTCCTCGGCACTATTATCGGCCCATGACAGAGGCAGCAGCCCTTGATATGACTGATGTCGCGATAGTTTAATTGCGGCAAGGACCCACAACGCTAGCGCCGCAGTGGCAGCTGTGCCAGTCACGTCGTCGTCGCCATGATTGATTGGTGCTGCGACCGCGGCCGCAACGCACCCGCGGACCACTCGATAGCGATACACAATTTAAATTCTAAAGCTTTTCTAATTTATCTAAATCTATCAAACGATGTATATTTCCAATTACACACTTTTTTCCTAGGTAGGTTAGGTACCTACTAGGTATGAACAGTCAGAGTGCAAGCAGCGACCGAGCTTCTGTTATTAGCCCCGCATAAGTTGGGAAATTCCTGGTAACATTTATTTTCAAAACGTTAGAGAAGACAGATTGTTCCTTGTGTGAAAGTGATAGAAATCATGAGGAATGTGGCAGGCACGAGAATGTGGTCATTTAGGCGAAACGGTGGAAACGGCGTGGAGCCGTTGTCTGTCAGCGTCGTAGCCTCACGCACGCCTCGTAGGTAGCGCATATCAAATCACAAGACAACGTGCTTCACGCAGGCCTGCCAGGTTGATTGATGTATGTGGTAACTATAAAGATGCAAATGTTATGAGTTTACCAAATCTGACATGGGTCCGTCGCAGACTTTATCTAAATCGTTTTGAATGAGCTGAGGGAGAATGCATAGGACCAGCAGCGGTAGATAGAGTCGGACTAGTCAGATGCGGTGGAGGTGCTTTCATTGTGTTCGATTTCGATTTCAATTTCAATTTATTTAATGAATTACTTATTTAAAACATAAGTAACAGGGTAACAGTTAAAGTTTCGTCTCAAATATTAGTATGTAGGTGGTACTGTCACGTCACAAACTCACAATATAATATTTCAAAGTTCTTGTTCTCTTCTAAAAAGAGGCTCTTTTATTTGCATGTATTTTGCGGGCATGTAGGCATTTGTATTTTTACCCTATCACTCGCAATAAGCTATCGGCCCGCCGGCATCCACGCACTGTGAAAAGGCACAAACATGCAACGTAATCAACTCGAATGGTTTTAATCATCGCGCGTGTTCAGTCGTATCGTAGCTACCCCTCCCGAAGTCCCGCGACATAGGTAGAAATTCGTGTAGGTAGGCCTACACATACCTACCTACTGTTGGATATAGATTTTTTTTTTTGGGATTTGGGGCCCCACCCTTCCCCCGCACATGCACGTGCAGGATTATCCACCATTTCTGGGAAACCCTGTATATGTATCAGGTACCTACTACTGAAATTACCAGTTCAACACGAATTCTTGAGACCAAATAAATACAAGACAATGAATTCTAAGTGTTAGTAACAAACCAAAATTAGCTAAATCGGTCCAGTCGTTCTCGAGTTTTAGCGAGACTAACGAACAGCAGTTCATTTTTAAAATATAATAATAAACCAGCAGTGATTCTCAAATCTTTTTAAAAACTCTTTTAATTTGGTTTTTTTACCTGCGCAAGTTCAATGTTTTGATATGATGTAGGTACCTACGTAATACTAGGTAAAAGGTCTACCTAGCCGCTAGGTTTGATAAAATGCTATGAAAATGCGACAGAGTACTCTATTTCTGCGAGTTTTTTTTCTCATATATCTGTTCTGTGTCTTTCTTTGTTATGATAATTTTCTTAAATTTTAACAAAGACATTGAGAATAATTGTTTTTAGAATATTTGTTTTTTACGCTCGACGAATTTAAATACGAATAATAATGTACCTATAATAAAAAAACTACTTAAGTATTGTATTGTAATATATATAAGTACATCAGTCATCTAGTACCCATAACACAAGCCCTGCTTAGCTTGGGGCTAGATGTTACTGTGTGGATTGTCCAGCATTATTATTATTATTTAAAAAAAATACATTATACAGTTGTTTATAAGCTAAAGAATACCTAGCAGGTAGTAGGGCAAAGTTTTCTAAATAGTCAAAGTAGTAGGGAACTAGGGTATGTCTAATTAAATAAAATTATACATTGGTAGTCCCTTGTCTCTTTTTAGACAGGCATTAGTCATCATGAGCCTCGTTTAGGAAGGAAGCAGATTGCAGTGCAGATTAGCCCGATTTATAACTTTCAGTAAAGCATACAAAACATTGTAAGGAAATCAAGGAAATCATCGATTTAGAATGAACAAATCGATGTAAGTTTATTGTACTACTTAATGTAAAAAGTATTTTGAGTGCTTACCCGTTCAACCCACAATTTTTCTACCCAATATTATTTTTACCTAAAACCTATGCTCCGTTCTACCCATTCCAAAAATCTAAGTCACAGTGTATTCTTAACAGTACAGACACCGTAAGTTTTATAAAAAATCATCGAACTTGATCAAATTATTGCCTCACAGTTTTTTTTATTGACCTCTAGTTGATCTAAATACTCGTAATTTCGTTTCTTTTGTAACCATTAGAAAAAAAAAGTTCCCAAAATCTCGGTCTAAAAAATAAGCCTACAGGAACATCATGATAATTTTAACAGCTGTTTTTTTTATTCTTGACTAAGGTGCTTCTCTTCTCTCGACCTATTTCTGCCGCCAAGCAGTAATGCTCGCATTGTTGTGTTCCGGTGTGAAAGGTATGGTTTCCGGTGGAATTACTGGCACATGATTCTTTCGATCTTAGCCTCAAGGTGGCAACCCGCAAGTGATACCTTTGGTATTGCAAGCGTCCATAGGCTACGGTAACCGCTTACCATCTTGTGGGCCGTACGCTTGGTTGCCACTACAGTTGTATAAAAAAAAAAGGTGCCACCAGCCTTATCTGGTGAATGTATCTATATCTTTCGATTCTCACGGAACACAGCAGCCGCAACGGTAAATGTAGAGTTGCTAATGCGTATTAAACCGGGACTTTAGTAAAACAGACAAATGCGAACGAGGCGTTCACGGGTTCTGTACTGTAAAAGATAAGACTCAGCTTGATGATTTTCTCTTCAAAGGGGAATTGTTCTATTCAATAATTAAGGTATTTTATTGAAAGATTTCACATAATAGTAAATAAGAATTACCCTTCAAAGGGGATTTTGGGATTTTTTTTGTTTCAAAATCCCCTTTAGACTGAGCTTGCCGCTTCAAAGTGGATTTTGACACTAACCCTGATTTCTTGGCCGGAAAAAATTCCAATCCGTAAATTATTTCAAAATAGTTAGAAGAACCCTTTTCGAAGTCCGCGAATCCTACTTCCTTCTACACTGGCTTGCAAAACTAAGTATCACACTTTTAATGTACTGCAAGAATGGTGGATGTAACGTTACGATTGATCCAGAAGGTGAAGCGAAGATACGAAGAGACTGGAAACCATCTGAGGAGACCTTGTAACGGCCGACCCAGGTGCACAAGTGCCCGAGAAGACCGTTTTATTATTGTTTCCACTGTGTTGAGAAATTGCCACCTAAATGCTGTTGAAGTTCAGCAACAGCTTACAACACATACAGCAACAGACTACATTAGTGACAATACAGTGCGAAGAAGGCTTGCTGAAGCAAACCTAAAACCCCGAAAACCCCGAAAACCAGCGAGTGGCCCCAAACTCGAGAGAGAGCATCGGGGTTCCGAAAAAACTGTTTCTGTGTGATAGCATAAAAACTGAAAAACCGCGGATGAAACCGTGTGCTCGTATTTATTATTTAACTATTTAGTTTCAGTCATTTTTATAGTTCACTTCACCGTTACAATAAATAAATAAATAAATAAATAATGCTGGACAATCCACACAGCATCATCTAGCCCAAGGTAAGCTGCTGTTAAACAGAGCTGTATTATGGGTACTAGATGACTGATATATATTTATTACAATACAATACATAGATAGATATTTTTTATTATACATAGAAAACACCCAGAACACCCGGAACAAATATTTGCAGATCCTACAAACATTTGTCCCAAGGCGGGAATCGAACCCGCAACCTCCGCGTCGCAGGCGGACCTTCGCCCACCGCGCCGCATTGGTCGTCAAACACAATAGGCTCAATAGGTCAAATTGTATCGCCAAAAAAGTTTTTATTTAACTGTTTCATAGGTGATTGTATCGGCAAAAAAGTTATTATTTAACTGTTTCATATAAAGGCTCTTGGCATTTTAGATTTTAGAATGATTGTGTGGTTACTGGACTGAAAGTTTACCATATCTACCCTAGTGGTTTTTTATTTTAGCCATTTCGATACTAAAATTAGAATATACATTTTTTCGTGCCATTAGTTAGAAGCTTGATATTTATGGCATTATAAAACCTTCAGCCGTTCCTGAAAAAAGGTTATGATTGACAGACAGACAGACAGACAGACAACAAAATGATTCTATAATTTCCATTTCACTAGGATTACGTTTTTTTCTTTTGAGGGCCGGAACCCTAAAAAATCTAATTTCCTTTGGAAAAGTCCCAAAATGAATCGAATCATCGCAGCTTTACCTCGTGTTTTGCTGCCGGCGCCGGGGTTCTTATTTATAGCGTACTTTACGTTTATATCTCCCCTTGTACCTACACCTATACAAATACAAAATATCCAGCTAACTAGCTATTCATAAAAAGCTAACATAGACTGCATCTCGGCTTCGACGCGGAACGGACCTTACCTACTGTAAGGGTTGCTTATTTGTTCAAAACAAATGTATTTCGTTTTTGGATAAATTACTCAAATCTCGATATCTTTGGATATACTCGATATGATTGCTAGCAACTGTTTTGTAACTTTCACAGAGTAGTATCTGCCCGCAAATCGTTGCGATTGAGGGGACTCGTTTTGTGATTGGCTAACGTTCAAGAAGGAATCAATCGAAAGCCCGTTTTTTGAAATAGAAAAATAAAGAACGAACGAAAAGGTCGGAGATTGATTCTGGCTTGGATCGTCGAACAAGTAACATTGTGAAAAGTACCTACGTTGTTCGAATAAAGAAAAAGTATTTCTGTACCTGAAACATCATGCTGTTCTTCTTTCTACAAAGTCCTGAAATAGTAGTGAAGTTTACACTACGTAAAAAACACATTATGTCAGTCAGCTTGCATTGAGTAAGATCACCACCTATAGCTCAATGCAAAAGGTGGCAAATTAATTGAAAAGTAAGTAGGTATCTATAGCTTAAAATAATTTTGCAAAGTAAATTAACCCCGGGCTAGTAAGTAAGTATATCTATACTATTCATTAATTTTAGATAGGTACATGTGTGTACAATTTTTTTCATTGTTATTACTGGAAAGTGTAATAAAAACTTGAAATCATAAGCAAGACAAAGCTTAGTTTAAGAAATTCTATTTATGGCACTCCATGGAATCATGGAATGGAGGAAATGAAAACTTCTTTTGTGTTCCATAAAAATAAAATAGATATCAAGTTCACTAAGGATGCAGTAATAACCGCAAACCTCATCCTGTCGTGGAACGGGAAGTGTCATACCTACGTGCATATAATTATAGCGTTTTATGCCCGTTAAAAATGTACCTACATAATATTCTTACTGGTACCTGGTACCACTTTAAATAAACACACAAACTTACCGTGATATGTTAGTATGTATGTGGAGCAGGTACCTACCTACTTTTATTTTTTTATAATTTAAAAAAAAAAAAAGTTAAAAAGGTAAAAAGTATAAGTACCTACTACCTACGTAATATTGATACTATTTGACTTATGAGGGTGTGGGTAGGTCTACGAACAGATAAAACAGTTCGTAGGGGTAGGTAGGTTACTTTACGTTTGAAATAAAAAAGTCCAAGCTTCGAGGTGCTGATAAGGTTCATTCTGTTTAAATCGTTATGGCTGTTATGGCTATAAAAATAAAATAATAACGAGGTGTCATCTTTCACCACGTGTTTTTTTTTTTTTTTATACAACTGAAGTGGCAACCAAGCGTACGGCCCACAAGATGGTAAGCGGTTACCGCAGCCTATGGACGCTTGCAATACCAGAGGTATCACTCGCGGGTTGCCACCTTAAGGCTAAGATCGAAAGCCTCATGTGCCAGTAATTTCACCGGAAACCATACCCTTCACACCGAAACACAGCAATGCGAGCATTACTGCTTGGCGGCAGAAATAGGTATGGTGGTAGTCCTTCCCCAGACGAGCTCTATCACAGAGAACTCTACTACTCTTTCACAGAGAACTCTACTACTCTTAAATATATTGTCAATAATCAAGACTGGTGGCACACAAGACTCCTGCGCGTTGTTGCCTAGATGTTAGAGTAGCCCTACCTCAAGCGAGGAAAACTACCTCACCGTAAAAGCTAATAATGTATTAAAGTAATCATAGACTGGATTATGGTTACACCGGTCGAGACTTTAGTAAGGTAGCTCACCATCCGTGAACAGGTCTGGATATTGCTGGGTGGGACTTATTCTGCCCAAGTCTGACGTAAATACGTAGACGTAATAAGAGTAGTAGAGTTCCATGTGATAGAGCTCGTCCGGGGAAGGACTACCATCATACCTATTTCTGCCGCCAAGCAGTAATGCTCGCATTGCTGTGTTCCGGTTTGAAGGGTATGGTTTCCGGTGAAATTACAGGCACCTGAGACTTTCCATCTAACGTCTCAGGGTGGTAACACGCAAGTGATATCTATGATGTTGCATGCGTACATAGGCTACGGTAACCGCTGACCATCAAGTGGGCCGTACGCTTAGTTGCCACTTTAGTGGTATAAAAAAAAAAAAAAAAAAACCAAGTGAACTTACCTCGTTCACCAGCTGTACAGTCTGGGTATCGCCACTAGGACTAAATACGTCCAAAAGCCAAAGAAGAATTTAATATTAGTAGAATTCAGTTCACTGTCTGCATTGGTCTAAAACAATACAATTTAATATAATAAATTCAACATCAAGATCAAACCCAACCATTCCTTCAATTTAGGTAAATATTCACACAATATTATAAAAATCACCCTTATTAATTACTAGTTACTTTAAATGTACAAATAAATAGTATTGAGATCAAATAAGCCAATATCGAGAGTATCACTGAAACTACGACAATTCCTTTCCTTATTCGGACTTTCTAGCTTACAAACTCCTCAAAAGGCACTAAATCGATTCACGCTTTTTGTATTTAAATCAACAATTAGTATACAGCTGATAATAATGTGTTTGAATCAAATTTTGAGATTTTTTATCCGATAATTTTCAATTTGTTATTTTTTACGACCTGACAGTTTGCCTACCAAAATCCAAGTCCCGTCTTTCTTTCTGACAACTTTCAACTTCTTATGAATGAATGAATGAATGAATGAATGAATGAAATTCTTTATTGTACTTAAAAAAAACTAGTACAAAGGCGAACTTAATGCTAGTAAGCATTATCTTCCAGATAACCTTTGGTGTATCATGGATAACAAAAAGTGTCGGTAGTACACAAAACAAAGAACAATTTAGTATTATATGATGAACAATGTTAATCTTACTTTTATACAATAAACTTACTTATCAATACAGGTAACACATAAACATACATACACCTACCTAATAATCTACTTATTTAAACAGATATTACAATATTATATTATATAATAAATATCAATACTTACATACAATTTTACATAATATAAATAAATATAACAAAACTAAAACGGATTGCTAGCTAATTATCTATTTTACCAAGAAAATGACTATGGATTTTTGACCTGAACACTTCAACTGAAGTAGCCTCACGATAGACGGTAGGGATATGGTTCCAAAGACGCGTAGCGCTTATTGTAAAGGAGTTAGAGTAAGTTGCTGTTTTATGCTGAGGAGTCATGATTTGAAAGCGTTGCGAAGGCCGCACAGGGCGGTTCAAAGTAGCTAAGGGAATAAAGCGCTCACTTAGATAAATGGGAGATAAAGGATTATGGAAGATGTTGAAGAGGAGAGATAAGATGTTGGCATCCCGACGAGCTCTGATGTCGAGCCATTTCAGCTGCTGGCGGAAAGCTGACACATGATCGTACTTCTGAAGACCAAAAATATATCTGATGCAGAGATTCTGCAAACGCTCTAAGCGATTCAGTTGCTCTTCCGTTGCATCAGGATAACACACATCGGCATAGTCTAAAATTGGAAGGAGTAACGCAGTGATTCTCGTAGATTGCGGCAGGAAATTTTTCATTCGTTTTAGTGTATGCATGGTACCGTACATCCTCCTGCTGACCTGGGTGATATGATAATCCCATGAAAGATTATGAGTTATATATATGCCCAGGTTTTTTACAACAGACACAGGTTTTTCTTAAAATACAATAGTTCTCTACAGCTGCCTAGTAATGAGTTTTGAATATAATGACAAATAAGATTTTAATGTTTGTTTGAAAGCACTATACCTGATGTGTTTTGGAAATATTAAACGCCCCAATAGTAAATGTTCAAAGACCTCCTAAACTATGTTTGTGAATAGAACGAAACTAGGCGTAGGCTGTTTCGTTACAGTAGCCTAGATGCCTAATAGCTAGGTACCTAAATTCTCATAGAACATAATCCCATTTAACATTGAAGGGTGTTAAAGGGTCTTGTGATCTTTTAACACTCAAGACTTAGACCAGACCAGGTACTAATTTTAAAACAGTAGGTAGGTAGGTAACTAACTAAAGACTTAGGTAGTCGTCTGCCCCTACCACTATTACTAAATTAAAAGTCACGTTACACGTAGGTACCTATGATATTTTGATATTTAGTTACATTTTGTTTAAAGGAGTGGATGGAACCTTGCTAGTAATAGACTTCTACTCCTCTTAATTATATTACACACAGTTCCAGACAGACTAAGAATCCAAAGAGTCATTAAGAATGTATAAGGCCAGCCTAACGGTCGTGATTAAAAGTTTCTTGGTGGCTTTGATCAACTTCTAACTATTCCGTGGATTAAGTAATGTCAAATACAAGTAAACTGTCAGTTTACTCGCGAATAATAAGTTAAGAATCTTTCGACAATAGTGCATAATAGAGTTTAGTCGAATCCAACTTATGTATAGTCTGGTTTTTAATTCAAGTCCAAAAAGGTAAACATACAAATGTCATTGTTAAATGTCAATTTTGTGTATCTCAGAACAGCAAAACCTTTGGATCGATAATACTTGTACCTGCGTACTAATCAGAAACAGACCTACTACCAGTTTACCAACAAAGATCAACAGAAACAACACAGAGCCCTTCTATCTATCGACTTCCTTGGTGGCGACTCATTTCATCAACATAATGGAAACTTCTATATCGCATAATCATCACCATGGTTACCGGAAGAAAGAAAAATGACAAGAACTGTCACTTGGCTCGGAATTAAAAACTTGATAAACTTGTAGGTTCATATAGGTAGTTGTTACTTAAAAACAAAACTAGATGTCGCTGCAAACTACAGACAGTTTCTGAATCGCGCTAACGTTACGTTTTGTACCGAGCATAGAGGATTCCAAGGAGCTGTACAGTTGCTTTGAGCCGGCTCGGTCAATAGAGGACCGATGTGACCTCTAAGGGCCGAGGCTACTAACCTAACCAACTTCTTGGGCCTCTTTCGCAGAGTAGCGGGCCGACTTTCGAGTTAGGAAAAATTGAAGCTCTGCACCAAATAAAATAAAGAAATATTATCTGTTTATGCTCTGTCCGTCAGACTCAGAACTTCAGAAGTCAGAATCAAAGGACCGATTTCATAGTGGTTTCGATCCATTGAAAAATTGGAAAAAAATATAAAAAACTCCTTTACAATATACTTATGTAGAGTAATGTATGCAAATGTAAGTATGTATAGTCCTGACTGAGGTATTATAGCTAGGTATATAATTAAGTTATTATTTACCGCAATATTAATATAAAAGTTGTAGCATAGAACGAATTGTAATGTTTGTACACCACAGCTTTCCGAAAATCTCGCGAACAACCTAACGCGATCGCGTTCAGAATGCAGTATTCCGTTCCGTTCCGTCGTCGTTACAAATAGTAATTTTTGTACATTTTGTACGGTTCATTATGTTATGATGTTGTTTTCCAATGCTGCAATATCTTAGACCTACCATACGTAGTGCAACATTTTAACATTATGATCTAGAAAACTAATTTATTTAAGTAGTTATTTACCTAGGTAGTTGTTTGGTAACCACTAATAAAATAGGTTACCTAGGTACTATCCATAGAGTTGTAAAGAAAGAAAGAAAGAAAAATTATTTATTGACACACACATGGAAGAAATACAGAGATAAAAAAAAGTCGGCAAGTATAGTTCGCACAGCGGATCTAGGCTTCCGTGAAGTTAGCCGTTTGTTTTAAAAGAAAATTTAGTTTGAAAAAGCTCCATTGCGCATCGAAACGGCTAATTTCACGACGGCCGAGATCCGTTGTGAGAACTCTAGCTAGGTACAAAAACAAAGTAAAAATAAAAGTGAAATTAATATAAAAGATACAGTATGTATTCTGTTTATCAAAATCCAGTCTTTGCCCTTTCTTTACGACTCATGTCTGGAGTAAAATTTTTATCAAACAGCAGTTATTGATTTTAGCACATTCAGTTGTTTCAGACAGAGTCGTTGGAGTGAGCGAGGCCTGCGGAGGGGTGGGGATACACCACTAGGCAGGGGGGAGGGGTGTCGGGCAGTAAAACGGCAACCATACCTCCACACGTGAATATTTGATGGCTGAATCTCGCCGCGGCAGCGAATACAAGAGTATTCAGGTTTATCAGGCGCCACGTGGCCCACTCGTGACTCGATGTCACATTCATTAGCGACAGTGATTAGAGGCCGTGGCCAGGGCCCGGCTTTGCAATAAGCTCCCAGCGTAATCCTTAGTTTTCATTTCGACAGGTACCTCGGTCAAACCAAGTAGGTAAGCAGGTAGATACCTATATTGAAAGTCTCATTTCGTTTTGTGAAAGCTAAACCACCCCATTAATTGGAGCTAAGTCCGTCCTTGTTTATGAAACATTGTATGATAATGGCCTTAGACTACAATGATTGCGAAAAAAATAACGCGAGTGAAACCGCGCGGGTCAGCTAGTTAATAATAAAATACAATGTAAATGTAATGTAATGTTGTGGTATGTGTAAGAAACAAGAAATATTCTTCTAGGCTGGGGCACATGGGGCGCGTGGAACTGGCTCAAAATGATATGATTGAATACTTTACTTACTTATACAAATGACACCAGCGAAGTCTTTAGTTGTCGACAATGGGAAAGCCTAGCACATTACATGTACTTCATCAAAATGTACAAGGCGCCCTGCCCAGGAAAGTAGTAGAGTTATAACTATTTTTAAATCATTTTAATGTTGATATTATGTGTGTTACTGAACATTGGCTGCTACAACACGAGTTACTCCCTTATTATGATAATAGTGCTGTAAGCTGTTACAAGTGCATTCGTAGCACTGTACTTAAAATACTTTTGCTACGCGCACCTTATTTTTAGCATCTATAAAAATGCACTTTTGGCTGAATCTCGAAAACTACACGTGTCGATATCCCGTCGTCAGACAGTTTTGCCTTGTTAACTAGTTTCCGTAGATCGGCATAACTCAAACGCAATCTGCATCCAACACAGGAAGCGAGACGAGTCGAGGCGAACGGAAGCTGGATGCCAGCCGCCTAATTACTTGCCGATAGAGATGATTGAATTCCCGGTAGGAATGCGACCCGTGCATTCAACTGGGATACGGTTACTTACTCGTACTTGTGGTGTGTGGGATTTAGTTAAGTACCTACTAAAAAAACATCTTTTAGACAGAAGCTTGTTATTAGATGTATTTTCATGATCTTTAAGACTATTTCCAGAAAAGGTAAACGTAGTACTTAATTATGCTATGCATACATTTTCTTCATAAGGTCTAGAAATAATAGACGATAAAAGTATATCTGCAACTTAAAAAGCACCTTAGCTTAGCTCTATGTAGAAGACCTTGGTAGAAGATTAATTATATGACTGATACACAAAGGTTTTTAAAAAATGTATACATACTTACTCGTAAGTACAAGAGTTTATAATATAATATATTATAAATAGGTAAGTATACCAATTTTTTTCGCCTCAAGCGCGGCTTTGAACAACTCACAAGCGATAGGTAGAGCACCCGCAAATCAAGGGGAAAGTTGTGGTGTGGGTTCAATGAAAAACATTTTTTGGAATAAGTGTACGTCCTATAAACTTTAGTAGATATTTCCCTAGTGTGATGGTTAACACTATAAAACATTTACAATACATCTACACTGACTCGTACCTAAATTACTCTACTAGTATATTTTTGTTTACTTATGCTAATGAAATCGTATTTAGGAGGCCGAACACAGTTAACTAAAATTAATCAAAGTCCAATAACTAAAATAGACACAAATCAAACTTCAGAATTATCACAAATTAAATATGGAATACCGCAAGGGAGCATATTAGACCCATTGCTGTTTATAACGTATATAAATGACATACCTGAAGCTGTTAAGTATCCAATGGTATTATTCGCTGATGACAGCACTATCGTAGTTGACATGGAAATTGAAATTAATAATACTCGTATTGACATTGTAAATTGGCTTCAACAAAATAATTTAATTATGAACATTAATAAAACAAATATTATAACATTTAATAATGACCTCTTGACATTGAATATTAATTAGGACGATAAAAAAATAAACAACGTTACCAGTGCAAAATTTTTAGGACTTCACATAGACTCGAATTTAACTTGGAAAGAACACGTAGGAGTAGTATGTTTCAAACTAAGTCGTTTTTCGTATGCCCTTTATATGCTTAACAAAGTAGTCAACAAGCAAGCGGTGTTAACAGCCTATCATGCATACGTTACATCTACACTCCGATACTGAATCATATTTTGGGGAAATTCAAATGAGAGAGAGAGTATTCAAAGCACAGAAGAAGTGCTTATAAGCAGTGTGCAAATTGAATCAGGAAGACACTTACAAGCCGCATTTCCAGAGTTAGCGAATACTATTATAGGTACTTATTTAATTCATTTGACATTTAATCTAGCATGATGCCTAAAATAGTAGAAATAGGTGGTTACTTTTCCTAATTTTAAGAACCTTGTAACCCTATTTGAAGCAAATAATTAAAATTTAATAATTATTTTAAATATAAATATTAAATATTAAAAAATAAATTATTGATTGATTGATAAATAATTACGGAAGACAATTTGAAAATATCATCATCATCATCGAGACAGCCTTCTAATGTTCCCACTGCTGGGACACTGGCCTACTCTCAGGCGAAAGTGATTGGGTCTTAATCCACCACGCGGACCCAATGCGGGTTGGTGGATGGCACATGTCTTTCGAATTTTTAGTTCTTGGACATGCCGGTTTCCTCACGATGTTTTCCTTCACCGTATGAGAGCACTGGCATTGCGCACATAAATTTTTCGAACAGAATAATCCATTGGTGCACGATCGGATTTGAACCCACGACCTTAGGATCGGAAGGCGGGGTCACTACCACTAGACCACCGGTGCTCTACTTAGTCAATTTTTCAACTTGAAACTTGTGAAGAGGTTGCGGACGCCGAACAGAACTAATTGCAATAACCCGGGATTCAAACCATAGATCATCTACAATTTGCTGAGTCAGCATTATTTTTGTATAGGCATGTGGCGTGAAAATTGTGCAGCATTGTAGATTGTATTGTAATTCTCAGTGATGTGATGGTCCGTGCACGATTCCGTAGCCCCGGTTGAACGTGGAATACAATGAAATAGGATTTAAAAGCTGTCTGAATACACCTTCCATCATTTGTAACCAAGTAAGGATGCAATCGCTTGGTAATTTTTTTCTATGAGATTATTTTGGCAGGATTCGGTAATGATCAAGTCGATTTTTGTTAGAGGATTTTGGTTTGGTACTTTTTTGTTAGACTCGTGAAATGGTCGTCTTATCATACTCAAAGTCATAAATAACTAACCATATGTAACGAGGAACCCGTTCTCAGAAATCTATTATTTAGAGGATCGCTGGCTACCCGTAGCGATGCGCTCCTGTTTACCAAGTAGGGAACGAAATCACTAAATGGACTTACCTTTAGCTCTTGTAGTAGGTAACTAAAAAAGCTTACCACTAGGCTCAAGCTGCCTGCTACAATGGCAGTTTACCTGTTGGTAATTATGTAAGTAGGTACTACCTTATTTAATAAAATGTATGCCTTAGCCATATTTTTTAAAGATAACATGACAAGAACACCTTGACCTAAATTATTTTTTACATTATTATTTAATAACTAAGCAAGCACTAACATTTATGTAAAGATAACCGCCAACGCTGCTAGGCGTCATCATGATTTATTCATACTAGCACTACACAGTTGCTCTTCAGTAAATAAGACAAGCAAGGTGTCTCAAAACATAAGTAAATAAACACATGCATGTGGATGTTTCACATGTAAACCCGAAAGGAGATGATTTTTTATCCGCTGAAACTATTCATTATAAAGTAACTTAAAAATGTAGGTAGGTAAGGTAACTTAACTTCTTACAAAAGTACTTTTTTTTTGTAAGTTAGTAAATAAATTTTAGAAAGTTTTCCTAAACTAACTTCTAAAAAACCTGTAAAACATCCATAAATCAGTACTTTTAGGACTTTGTTATTATCCTAAAACCAAGGAAGTCTAAGTTCCTTGCCTAAAACGATACGCGTTTGCCACTGCCGCATGCCGCCGGCCGGCAGTCACCCACCCAAATAATGATTACGTTCAGAGTTTGGACAACCCTAAGCGCCAAAATACACATAAAAAAGGTAAGTAGGTATTCATTATTATTCCAAAAACTGCGTCCGCCCAGATGTAATCGCAAACGAAGTAACGGGCAGCTAACTAGTGAAAATAATTATTCTTATTTTTTATTCTTATTCTTATTTCTTATAACTATAGCATAACGAACCAAGACGAGCCTGCAAATTTACGCGGGCAAGAAACGCTGGGACGTCTGAGGTTTGCCTGCTAACAAGGAAGTAAGTCAATATATGTATAGAAACCAATAGGCTTACGCCAATATGTTAATAATCATAGAAAAATAACACTATTTACCTATCACAAGATCAACTTTTTATCAATCTGAAATAGGTAGTTAGGTCAATCTAATAAAATTAAAAAAGAAGTAATTTTCTAGTCTTCATTTGGAAGTAAAACATTAACATAATTGTGTTGGGAAATCGACCATCTGCCTTTGAAAAATAGCTATACTTATGCAGCGAGCGTTGATGGGTGTCTTAGCGTATGAATGGCTTTGCATCTTGTCAATGTCTTGCGTGGAGCTGTCAAACGGTGGCGTCTGTGGTCTGTGGTAGCGTCTATGATGGTGGGGAAGGAACGTAGTGGATATATACTCTCGGGGGTTAAAATGAAAGTGCGCATGAGTTCTTGCTTAGCTCTATGTTAATCATGAAATGCATGTATTATAATTAAAAGTGTAATTAGATGCTAAACGGGAGTGTTTCAATTTATTCGGAAAACGATCTCACATCTCAGAAAATGGGATAAAAACCCAAACGTTCACAAAAGTGATAAAATCGAAAAGTGACGCCCTAACAGTCAACGGAGTTTTTGTGAAAAGATACGTGCTGTAAGTTATAAAATAACAAGAAATGGAAAAATGAGTATAATGAGAGCATGAGATCGTGCCGTTTTAGCCTATGAATAATAATTTTTCATCTACGGATACCACCGAAATGGAGACTAAGTACGTACCTACATACTTACATGTTGATGCCGACCGTATTGGTAAGTTATTTGAATACATTTATAAAAGAGTAGGTACACTGACCATACTGTACTGGAAGTCATCTACTACCAAAGATTACAAACATATTATGGTAGTAAAATATTTTTTTCTCTTGTGTTACACTACAATAATTTAGCTGCGGTGAAGTTTCAGCAGAATTGATTCCCATTGGTAATTAAGAGAATAACTTTTTAATGAAAGCGGAAACTAGATACAGTTGGATGTCACATGTCGTTAATAGAAGAATTAACTTCCTATTTCTTCTTTATTTAATATTATTACACTGTATGGTAACTAGAATACCACCTAGTTGTTCTAATCTGAAAATGAAGTTTGAAAAAATGAGAAACACCGCACTGAAAGACTATGCTAGTTGACTATAATAATTAAATGCTCCAATAATATGATTTCCATATAAATGACTAGATGAATGAATGAGAGATATGAGTAAGATAGAGCACTACAATACTTGTAATAATAAATAATTAAGATTTGTAGTATTCAAGCAGTTCTAAATACAAAGTTGGATAACCAAAAATATTTCTTATTGACCATTGGTTCATTTATCTATACCTACAAGTGGCTTGGTTTGAACTGGAACTTATTATTAGGTACAGTACAGATCATTTTAATGAATGGTTATGTCATGATGTTTAGATTTTATATTATTTAAAACTGTGGGTTTACTACAATAATATAAAGATTACAAAAATATAATAAACCATCATTTTCGTTGAATCTGCAGACACTGATCATAGACATAGATATAGATATTAAAGATATAATAATAACCAAAGGTGACCCAAAAATAATGTGTTAACTGTGTGTCTAACAAATTATAAAAGGAAATACCTGACTAGTACAATTTTTTTTTGAGACACAAAGCGAAGATAATATTATGACATCTTTAATTCGGTTCGGTTATATCAAGATGAGGTTGGTTGAGCTAAAATTATAATGAAATTAGAAGCAAGTCAATACAGGGTGTATTGACAGCTCCTATATTGCAGTTTTATACATTAAATAGAAATTGATTATTATTAATTTAACTCTGTCATGAAAGAAATGGGTTATTCCCCAAATTATTGAAAAAAAAATGATAAAAATTCTTCTGACATATCCATTTAATGACCATTCTGAATATTGCTAAACTTTGTTTAACTATGGAGAACAACTAAGTAAACATCAACAGATACAGGTAGAATAGAAAATAATGGAATAGAAAACTCTTTATTGTACACACACAAGGAAATATTTAAAATTACACAGATACACAATTTAATAAAGCGAGGTACAATGGGCGGCTTTATCGCTGGGAGGGATTTCTTCCAAGCAGCCTTTGGATGGACAGAAAATAGATTGAATGAAATGGTTATGTTATGTACATATTGCAAATACTTATCTTCTTTTTATAATATAAAAATGAATCGCTGTGCGTAAGGCTAGCTAAAACTCAAGAACGGCAGGACCGATTTGGCTAATTTTGGTCTTGAAATGTTGTGGAAGTCCAGGGAAGGTTTTAACGGTGAGAGAATATACAGGGTGTACAAAAAAAAAAAAAAAAAAAAAAAAGCGCGAGGGAAGCCGTTCAAACAAGAGCTTTTTGAAAATTAGTTGGGCTGTACTTGGCTTAAACTTGAATACGAGTTCCCAACTCCGATACTCGAATATTGGAACACTCGGAAACTTGAAATTTGAAACTTGAAACATGAAATTTGAAACTTGAAACATAAAACTTGAAACTAGAAACTTGGAACATAAAACTTGAAACATGAAATTTGAAACTTGAAACATGAAACTTGAAACTTGGAACATGAAACTTGGAACATGAAACTTGAAACTTGAAACATGAAACTTGAAATATGAAACTTGAAACTTGAAACTTGGAACATGAAACTTGAAACTTGAAACGTGAAACTTGAAACATGAAATTTGAAACTTGATACATGAAACTTGAAACTTGGAACTTGGAAATTGGAACTTGAAACGTGAAACTTGAAACATGAAATGTTGAAACTTGTAAATTGGAACGTGAAACTTGAAACATGAAACTTGAAACTTGGAACTTGGAAATTGGAACTTGAAACGTGAAACTTGAAACATTAAATTTGAAACTTGGAAATTGGAACGTGAAACTTGAAACATGAAACTTGAAACTTGAAATATGAAACTTGAAACATAAAACATGTAACTAGAAACTTGGAACATAAAACTTGAAACTTGAAACTTGAAACATGAAACTTGAAACATGAAACTGGAAATTTGAAACTTAAAACATGAAATTTGAAACTTGAAACTTGGAAATTGGAACGTGAAACTTGAAACGTGAAACTTGAAACATGAAATTTGAAACTTGAAACTTGGAAATCGGAATGTGAAACTTGAAACATGAAACTAGAAACTTGAAATATGAAACTTGAAACTTGGAACATGAAACTTGAAACTTGAAACTTGAAACATGAAATTTGAAACTTGATACATGAAACTTGAAACTTGAAACTTGGAACTTGGAAATTGGAACGTGAAACTTGAAACATGAAACTTGAAACTTGAAATATGAAACTTGAAACATAAAACTTGTAACTAGAAACTTGGAACATAAAACTTGAAACTTGAAACTTGAAACATGAAACTTGAAACATGAAACTGGAAACTTGAAATTTGAAACTTGAAACATGAAATTTGAAACTTGAAACTTGGAAATTGGAACGTGAAACTTGAAACATGAAACTTGAAACTTGAAATTTGAAACTTGGAAATTGGAATATGAAACTTGAAACTTGAAACTTGGAACAGGAAACTTGAAACATAAACTTGAAACTTGGAACTTGGAAATTAGAACTTGAAACGTGAAACTATAAACATGAAACTTGGAACTTGGAATTTGGAACTTGGAACTCGGATCTTGGAATTTGGAACTTGGAACTTGGAACTTGGAACTTGGATCTTGGAATTTGGATCTTGGATCTTGGAACTTGGAACTTGGAACTTGGAACTTGGATCTTGGAATTTGGATCTTGGAACTTGGAACTTGGAACTTGGAACTTGGATCTTGGAATTTGGATCTTGGATCTTGGAATTTGGATCTTGGAACTTGGAACTTGGAACTTGGAACTTGGATCTTGAAATTTGGATCTTGGATCTTGGATCTTGGAATTTGGATCTTGGAACTTGGAACTTGGAATTTGGAACTTGGAACTTGGAACTTGGAACTTGGAACTTGGAACTTGGATCTTGGAATTTGGATCTTGGAACTTGGAACTTGGAACTTGGATCTTGGAATTTGGATCTTGGATCTTGGAATTTGGATCTTGGAACTTGGAACTTGGAACTTGGAACTTGGATCTTGGAATTTGGATCTTGGATCTTGGATCTTGGAACTTGGAACTTGGAACTTGAACTTGAACTTGAACTTGAACTTGAACTTGAACTTGAACTCGAACTTGACTTAAATTTCAAAATTACAAATTGAAACGGGACTTGACTTGAATTTAAACCGGAGCTTTAACTTAAACTTGAATCTGACTTGAAGTGAAACTTGAACTTGAACTTGAATCTGACTTGAAGTGGCACTTGAACTTGAACTTGACTTGAATCTGACTTGAAGTGGCACTTGAACTTGAACTTGACTTGAATTTAAACTGGAACTTCGAATTAAAACGGGACTTGAATTTAAACCGTAGTTTTGTTGAACTTGAATCTGACTTGAAGTGGAACTTGAACTGGAACTCGAACTCGAACTTGATCTGGAACTCGAACTGGAACTTGAACTTTATTTGAATTTTTACTGCAACCTTAAATGAAACTGAATCTTAATTTGAACTTAAACCGAAGCTTGAACTTGGGACTTGGAACTGTAACTTGACTTGAACTTGACTTTGAATTGAACTTGAACTGGAACTTGAACTTGACCTTAAACACGAACAAGAACTTTCACTTGAATTTAAACTTAAACTTGAATGAATTTAATTTGAATTTGACTTGAATGTTTAACTTGAACTGAAACTTAAACAAAAAAATTTAACTGAAGGAGTAACTTGATAAACGATAAACTGATTTCCAATAAACGATAACTGATTTCCAATAAACGATAACTGATACATTAATTTGACAATAATAATAACGATGATAAAGAGTAATAATGACAATGATAGTGATAAATGATAATGTAACAAAGACAGACAATGATGAAATAACTGACAGACAATGATAATGGCAATGAAAAAAAAAATATGATAAAAATAACAGTTTATGATGATGATAAATGACAATGATTATGATAATGATAATGATAATGATAATAATAATAATAACGATAATTGGTTATGATAATAATGGATGAATTGTTGATGGACATGGATGATCATTGATTATGACTATTAAATTATAATAATGATTATTATAATAGATTTGATATAACGATTTACTATAACTTACACCGTTTTAGCCAAAGATTAGAGAATGTTGCACTAAGGAACTGGGCAACATCGCAGCTAAAGGCGGTGCGACTGAAGGTAGTAACTTTCACACCGTTTTTCAGCTATAGAATAGAGGATGTTGCACTAAGGAACTGGGCAACATCGCAGCTAAAGGCGGTGCGACTGTGAAGGAAGTAACTTTCACACCGTTTTTCAGCTATAGAATAGAGGATGTTGCACTAAGGAACTGGGCAACATCGCAGCTAAAGGCGGTGCGACTGTGAAGGAAGTAACTTTCACACCGTTTTTCAGCTATAGAATAGAGGATGTTGCACTAAGGAACTGGGCAACATCGCAGCTAAAGGCGGTGCGACTGTGAAGGAAGTAACTTTCACACCGTTTTTCAGCTATAGAATAGAGGATGTTGCACTAAGGAACTGGGCAACATCGCAGCCCAAGGCGGTGCGACTGTGAAGGAAGTAACTTTCATACCGTTTCGGCTATAGAATAGAGGATGTTGCACTAAGGAACTGGGCAACATCGCAGCCCAAGGCGGTGTGACTGTGAAGGAAGTAACTTTCACAACGTTTTCGGCTATAGAATAGAGGTTGTTGCACTAAGGAACTGGGCAACAACGCAGTCAACTGCGGTGCGACTGTGAAGGAAGTAACTTTCACACCGTTGCGGCTATAGAGAGTTAAGGGTTGTTGCGCTACGAACTGAGCAACAGCGCAGTCAACGGCGGTGCGATTGTGAAGGAAGTAACTTTCACACCGTTGCGGACTATAATACTGAAACACTAGATCATGAAGGCATACGAACTTGCCGCCTACTATGATGATAGCTGCTAAATTAAACACTAGGGCATGATGGCATACGAACTTGCCGCCCAGCATGATGAGACCTGCTAAGTGAAATAGATCATGAAGGCATACGAACTTGCCGTCTAATGTGATTAAAGCTACTAAATGAAACACTGGTGCATGATGGCATACGAGCTTGCCGCCCGGCGTGATGAAGACTGTCGAATGAAACATGCGTTCTGCGCGCCTGTGTCGCGTGGAGCGCCGTGACTGCGCGCTGACGACGCGGTCCGTGCGCCTGAGTCGCGGTTGGTGCCGTGACTGCGCGCTGACGACGCGGTCCGGGCGCCTGTGTCTCGTTGGGCGCCATGACTGCGCGCTGACGACGCATTCTGCGCGCCTGTGTCGCGTGCTGTGCCGTGGCTGCGTGGTGCCGCGGTCGTGTGACGCGTGCTGAGCGCCTGTGCGCTGCTGCCGATACCGCGCTCATGCAACACGGTCTGCTTGTCTGGTTGTCTGTGTCGCGTGGTGTGGTTGTTTTGGCAGATAGGGAATGTGGGAACAATGGGACTTGTTCTTGATGTGGATGGCCGACTGCAGCGAGCGTTGATGGGTGTCTTAGCGTATGAATGGCTTTGCATCTTGTCAATGTCTTGCGTGGAGCTGTCAAACGGTGGCGTCTGTGGTCTGTGGTAGCGTCTATGATGGTGGGGAAGGAACGTAGTGGATATATACTCTCGGGGGTTAAAATGAAAGTGCGCATGAGTTCTTGCTTAGCTCTATGTTAATCATGAAATGCATGTATTATAATTAAAAGTGTAATTAGATGCTAAACGGGAGTGTTTCAATTTATTCGGAAAACGATCTCACACTTACTTATTACATGTGTTTAGATTCAATGTCAACCTCACGCTATTCAAGTTCTACCTATACACGCAAGCAGGGCCGCGCCTACGCAGTACGAAGTAGGTATACCTACCTAGGTACTACACCCACCGTTCCATGACCAACACTAGACAAACGATGTTCCCACACGGTTTCTATTGTTTCATACGTTAATTACGCATTTTGTTGAAACACTACCTCGTTGGCAAGCTGGGAATAGTGGGAAATTGGGAATACCTACTACGTATTACGTACTAACCAGGGTTGGAAAAAAAACTGTTTTTTTTAATCTTACAAAACAAACAGTTCAAAATGTTTTAAACAGGTTTTTTGTGTTTTTTTTTGTTTTTTTTTTCTATTTTCGGTAGTTTTTTATCATTTCAATTAAATGGGGCCCTGTTCAAATTATTTTTGAACTGTTTTAATATTTTCATGTCGTTAACATAATAAAAAAATTCGTGCTTGTTTTTTCTGTGCCCCCTAATGACGATTGATCTCTTACTTAGACCCTCTAGGTATGTTCAGATAATAGTTTTTTAGCAGAGGTAACTCTCGTATGCCCGGATACCTCTTGTGAGCAGTTTTATTGTATCAAATTGTATCTCATATATTTTTCGGTATTTATGGTGATAACTAGCTCCTCAAAAGTGTCTAGCGGGCACAGAAAACACTTAATTTGGTATCAGTTCATATTAATCCCCCAAAATCAAGGAAGTCTATAGACTTCTTTGCCCAAAATAGTTTATAAACTTGGTTTTATTGAACTCTGTTTTAGGCGGACCCAACACCTACAATAACATTGCGCAATATCACGAATTGCGCAATACAAATGATCGTCTAGGGTTAATATTGTAGAAGTATTGAAGTTTGCGCAATGATTGAACGAAAGTTTGAGCGAGTTTAATTTTTATTGCACCATATTATCATTTCATTGTGTAGGATCTGCATTGCGCAATATTTTGCGTCGCCTTGACGAGGATCGGACCATGCTCGTGGGTATATTTTTGCCTTTTCATGTAGCAGTCTTTCGACCAGCGACGTATTTTATTTTTATTTTTAGCCACAAGTAGCAACACTATAGCTGCAGCCAGTATAAAACATTGTTATAACAAGTGTTAAAAACACTTTGTTTTAGACATGCCAACCCTGGTCTGGACTAAGTACAGAGAGCTTCGAATCGAAGTTATCTCTACCATTGTACTCAGGTAGGTAGATAAGTACTATTATATTCAAGGAAGTCATCATTGACTATATTACATTCTGTGTTTCTACGTATAGGTAGGTACCAACATGGATGACTTATATGTATATATTTAAGAGTAGTAGAGTTCTTGTGATAGAGCTCGTCCGGGGAAGGACTATCACCATTCCTATTTCTGCCGCCAAGCAGTAATGCTCGCATTGCTGTGTTCCGGTTCGAAGGGTATGGTTTCCGGTGAAATTACAACCTCTGGTATTGCAAACGCCCATAGGCTGCGGTTACCGCTTACAATCTTGTGGGCCGTACGCTTGGTTGTCAAAGTACCTAGGTATATAACCACGTTGGTTGATAGCCGTAGCCGGAGCCTATTTACCTAGGAAGGTAGGTAGGTACTTACCAGATTTGCAACGTAGGATTCCAAACTCTGAGGACAGGTTATTGGACAGATCTTGGATCACTCTTTAGTTATATTATTGTGTTAGGAATTCTTGGTTCAAAAATAGCCAAATAGCAAAAACCGTACAGAGAGCCGGCTACGGCTGCGGGTTCGGTTTTGAATTTGATACCTACCTAAAGACGCACTCGCAGACCGGTCCCGGTCACTGACCCCGTCGCGTCTCCGCTACTATTACTCTGGGCCGCTATTCCGCTATGTGTGCAACTAGGCTTTTCAGATAGCCTTATTTATTTTGTCAACATGGTGTCGCGTCTATTGAAAAATAGCTGGCCTTTGCCTTGCGACTTTGACAAAGCGTGTAGAGAATGGGCATTGGGCACCAAGCACCAATCAAGAAAGTTAGACTTCCTTGGCACCAATTCATAGCAATGCATTGTAGCCTTGTAGGTATGGGTAGATTATACCTACCTACCTACCTACAGGTGGTCCAAATCAAAAAGAAAAAATAGATTCCTCCAAGGAAGTCGCGAGTTCCTTGGATTCCTCAGATCCAGTCCAGGGGTACCTACCTACCTACCTACCTATCCCAAAAATACCCCAATCAATTAAGTTTTCGTTTTGTTAGTTTTCGTATCAAGTTATTAAAAAAAAGCTGTCTATTTAGATGGCGGTAGCTCAACTGGCGAGCCCAAGAGAATGTGGTGAATGTGTAGGGAATTCAACATTGGTTGCTCCTGCTGTCACTGTCTGTCATACCTAGGGCAAAGAAAACCGGCCATTTTCTAAGAACCGGTTCTTTCGGTTCCTGTTCCAATACGGAACCGGGTACCCGGTTCTTTCGGTTCTTTTCGGTTCCCAATTTTCAATCAATAAAACATGTTTTTTTTTCGCTTATAACTCCTATCTGTAATCGAAAAAACATGTTTTCGTATCAATCAATGATATAAGTTTTTTTTTCGCTTATAATTCGTTGAGATAGGAATTTGTTAAAACATATTATTCATAATTAGCGATGCCAGAGCTCGTTTGACTCGACACTACACCCAAAATAATGTTTCGGACGTCAGCCTGTACGAGATTTCGACTGCATTAAAACGGCATAAGAACAACAATGCACCGGAGGACGAAATAACGACTAAGCTTCTGAAATCGGATGGAACACCGGTACTGAAGGTTCTTAATTCCGTTACCCTTGAGAGTACAGTGGTACAACGTCAGAAACGTGGAACAGAGGTGTAGTGGTACTGTTCTTTTAGAAAGGTGACAGTCAGTACCCTCTTGAAGAATTATAGACCCATTTCGATTCTCAGCCACGTCTATAAGCTGTTTTCTAGAACTTCCTTTTTTGGAAAACAGCCTATAGCCAATCATCTCGCTCGTAGGTTTGAAGACTTCCAGCCTCCCGAACAAACAAGTTCCGAAAAGGATATAATACCGTAGACCACACCCATACGCCAGTAGATTATACAGTAAACCGAGGAGTTTTTTCAGCCGCTATGTCTAGCGTATGTGAACTACAAAATAGCATTCGATACCTGGGCAGTGTTGCGGTCTTTACAGCAATGCCAAATTGTCTATATTATAAGTTTATCAAAGTGTTGAAGTCTGTATAGTAAGGCCACTAGTCAATCCGTCTTCAGAATCAGAGCACGAACTTTATCCAATTTCAAAAGGGGGTGAAACAGAGCGACGTTATTTCTCGAAACTGTTCACCTCTGCATTGGAAGATGTTTGTAAGCTTCTGCACTGGAACCGGTATGACATCAACATCACTCATCTTTGATTAGCCGATGTTATAGGTCGTCCGTCATCATGGCGGACTCGCTGGAAGACCTTGGCACTATGCTCAGAGACCTTAATGCCGTATCTTAACAGGTGGGTCTCAAAAAACATAGGCATGACAATTATCATGTCAAATGCTCATGTCGCTGTCGTACCACTGTTGTTGACCACTATGTTTATGTGGGTCAGGTGATTCCACTAGGTACGAGTATTTTCAACTTCGATGAAGAAGTCAGCCGTGTCGGTCGAATGTAACTCGGATGGACAGCGTTCGGGTAGTTACGTTACGGCATATTTTCTCATCACAGATACCACAGAGCTTCAAGATAGAAGTATAAGGCACTGATACGTGGTCGCTAACTATTGGTCTTAATCAGAAGCTCGTCGAGCTGCTCGAGCAAGTCGCTCAACGAGCTATGCTAGGAGTTTCACGACGCAATCGAATCCGTTACGAGGATATCCGTAGAAGAACCAGACTGCACAAAGGACAGTATAAAGGTTCTCGAATGGCGACCACCAACTGAAAAACGTAGTGTAGGACACCCCTCCACTCGCCTTTGTTGATTCTATCACAAAGAATAGAAACAACGAAAGCAAAACAGTTTGAAAAGTGATTGTTAATTTTGCATTGATCTTCGATATTCACACATTTACATACCTAGGAACTAAACATAAATCAACATAAAAAAAAACCCATCAATTATTAATAGTGGTTTATTTTCAGTTGCCGCTTACCGGAATAAAGCTAATAACGCCACAAGATTGTAGTGAAACTCGGAAGAAGTTCGTTGTCTTCCATATCTCCTGACCTTCTCCCTAAATAGGTACCTACCTACGTGCTGGCTCTTTTTCATTATATCAGCCTTGCTCGGTTATCAAAGAATATTAGATAGGTAGGTAGGTAGGTACCTAGGTAGGTAGGTACCTGATATTTGCTAAAGAGCAGCCGGTGGTTGGTTACTGGTTTGAAGTTATTATCGCCGCGATCGATATTATATAAGTACCTATATATACCTACGTCTACTTACTTATTACCTATTCGGTTAAGCACCTCTTCTGGCAGTAGTATGAAGCGACATAATTATTTGTGGCTCTCGTTTACGTTTATTATGTATGATAGAATTTTCATTCCGAAGTTGGGTACTAGTTTACATAGATACCTACCTACACGGATTCGATAAGAGCTTTAAAGGTAGGTACCTACTACAGTAAAAGATGTTACAGTTATTATATTTAGTACCAACGTCAACGTAACACGTAACCTACATTAGTAATGTCGGCAGATAGGTTTCTTTGAATCAGATGAGGCATTGAGGGCTAGGTTGAGCATAACCGCAATAATTTTTGTCAATCCAAAAATATAAATCTAGTAGGAACTTACTTAAGTACCTACTTAAATCTTGTAATTTTCAAATTAATCGAAAACTACCATTTATGAAACGGCCAAAAAGGTAAAATTGTAGAGAGCTTCGGGATCTCAGAATAATGTTCGGGATAGTCATTTGCAAAATTTGACAGAAGCCGATTTCGGAGAGATCACTTTTCGCTCACTGCTCTGATAATTTGATAAAATCTAATTTGGCTAGAGGCATTACCAAATTGAATGAAATCTATGCGCGAAAGAAATTATGTCCGTCTGTCCGCTGAGTCCGCTGACTGTTTTCACAACTTTAGGTGTAAGAACATGTTTTCATTTCACATATACTAAAGGTACAGGCTTTTTAGCAGCAACTTTTTTTTAAAGTTGGGTATAACTTTGCCGCATGATTCCGCAACCGTTCTCCGATGATCGATTCGTCGATGGACTGTTCGCCGAACAGGTCAATGACGAATACCTAGTCCTGTCGGCGAACAGGTCAATGACGAATAGTCCTGTCGGCGAACAGGTCAATGACGAATCGTCCTGTCGGCGAACAGTCCATTGACGAATCAGTCATCAGAGAGCGATTGCGGTGTTGTAAATAGACAAAATACCTGGTAATACGATCTACTTTAGAGACTAATAGCGCCATCTGTACTGGCAGTGTTGTTTATGAATAAATCAATTGTTTTAGTCAGTTCATGAAAAACAGTCGTTTTCATTTTATGCGGAATCCAGAGATCTGATAACTTTTTGTGTGAGGCAACATATTTACATAAAAATGTTTTTGAGGGATATACCTACCTACCAATACACGACACTACCTCCCAACGCGCTTGGTGATGCGTAGCTAGCTCGACGCACTACAATAAACTCTACAATCGAAATATTAGTATTTCAAAAAGCCCGCACAAGCACAAATAGGTGAGTGCATTCGAACCGCTCTCTGGCGCTGCAGGGCCTCGCCAATGCGGAGCCATATTTCAACCGGCACCTGTTTTATCTAGTGTTTTTATTGCGGGCGCCAAGTGCTCTCGTGTACGCTCTCCAGCTTCTATAGACCACACGACAGAGAGAGCAATCATTCCAAACTTTATGCTTTTATAAAATAGTGGAGTAGTTAAACTGTCTAGTTTTCGTCAAACGACCTACTACCATAATATTACATGCACAATAATAGTACATTGTTACCCTAGAGGTGAAAGTAACTTATTTAGTCCCGAAACGGGGTTTGGCACCCGAACAAAGTGAGGGCGCCAATAGTTCGAGGGACTAAATAAGTCTTTAACCCGAGGCACAGAGCCCGAGGTAAACACTGTGCTTTTCATTACAAATACAAGGAAAGTAAAAAATAAAAACATGAATTAGCTAGAGACTCATTTCTAATTTTACTAAAACTGATTTTATACAAATCTCTGCTATACGGAAGTATAAACAAAACTCTAAAACTCTAAAGATCGGATTGCCGCTTTCCCGCCTATTTTGTTTTTTTTTCTGTGGCCGGCCAGCTATTCAGCCATTATTTATCATTTTCATCATTGAAAAAATGGTAAATGTTTTGCCCAAATCTATGTTATTTTAAAGAAATTGTTGATACTAAATTATAATAATGATATTTAAAAAATATATATTCTTTAATCAATACTTAACTTTGTTATTTCAATTTTACATCGTGGCTGTATAGAAAGTTGGAACTTGGTTCAATAAAACTATTTTTTTTAATATAATTTGACAGCTGTCAGTTGAAAGCGATTCTCCCTAGGGATGAAAAGTATTACTTTCATCCCGCTCCTCAGGCAACTTCAGACCTACTTTCAGAGTATGAGTACCTAACTGCCTAATTTAGGACTTAGAAGTATTTTATCGTACTTATCAGTTTTAGCACCTCTATGATGACCAATACTTTAGAATTAGGTTCATTTATTTAGGACCAATATATTATTTTTATAACCTAACCGTTTAAATTGTGAGAAAGCGTAACTTCAATTTAAATAATAGGTAAGTAATTGTTTATTGTTTATTTGTTAGTAATATATTTTTTTATACCACTAAAGTGGGAAGGCAACCAAGCGTACGGCCCACTTGATGGTAAGCGGTTACCGTATTAACACAATATTCTACCTACACCCTAAAAACTCATATCTATGTGTGAAGCAGCCATAAATCAGACCAGTGGTTTCATAAACTTGTCCTTGAACATGAGGTTATCTACTACCTCTGTGCTACTACTGCACTACTACTACGGCTAGTTCGTCTAATAAGTACCTACCTACAAACTATTTATAAACATAATACCTATTATGTCCAGAATGACCTAATTTCTTTGTGATAGAGCTCGCCGCCAAGCAGTAATGCTCGCATTGCTGTGTTCCGGTTCGAAGGGTATGGTTTCCGGTGAAATTACAGGCACATGAGACTTTCCATCTAACGTTTCAGGGTGGTAACACGCAAGTGATATCTTTGATGTTGCATGCGTACATAGGCTACGGTAACCGCTGACAATCAAGTAGGTAGGCCGTACGCTTGCTTTAGTAGTATAAAAAAAAATACCTACAGTAAGTTTCTTTTTTGTTTTTTAATTTTTTGTGACATTTCTGTCTTTTATTTTTTTGCAGTATCTTATGGTTAAATTATTCAATAAATTGTAGAGATATCTGAATGATTTGTATACCATCGAAGAATTAGGTGATAGTCCCCTGCTTTAATAATAATTTTGTTGCAAAAAACCTTAAACTGATATTTTATCGATAGTTTAAAATAAATAATGGCCTATGCTTTTGTGTTACGATTTATTTGTGTGACGATTTTTATCCCAAAGCTACTATTTAAACTACCAAAGTGGAAAACGCAGCATTAATATAGCAATACTGTCACCCAAAAATAAAAAAAGGCATTTTATTTCGCCATTAAAGGAGCCACGTTATTGTTTGTGTGGATGAAAAAATAGATTTTATGAGATTTCTGAGATAAAAAACAGACAAAATCTCTAGTACTATTCCGCTTAACCTTTTAACTGATGAAACTAAGTAGTCCCATACCAATTATCTGTGATTTCTGAGGTAAGAAATAGATATTTGAATGTTATTGTATTATGTTTGATGGCGATGAGGTCAAAATTATACTTAAAATCGCTCATTAGTGCCTAATGAGATGTTTTCGTCTCAAATTATTAAAAAAAAAAGGTGTCTATTTAGATGGCGGAGGTCAACTGGCGAGCCCAAGAGAATGTAAGCACTACGTTTGGCGAGCTATGTGAATGTGTAGGGAATTCAACTCGGTTGGTTGGTTAGTTGGTTGCTCCTGCTGTCACTGTCTGTCATACCTCTGGCTGGTGTCAAAGTCATAGTACGTACTACGTAGTACATTATCTTTGGTCGTACTGTAGTGGAAATCGAATACAAACGAAAAGAAAAAAATGTGCTTGACACGAGACGAAACAAAAACGGAGTTACCAACTTTTTTCTTGTTTTGATAACCTTTCACAGTAGGGCAGGTAGCGCCATCTGTCAAAGCAATCGGAACTACTTTTTTTTACCTAAAATTGTTGTAAAAATTTAGCTTTTGTGTTATATTTGTGTCATTGTAACACAAAAGTATGTGTTACGTAACACCGTCGATCTATAAAGTACCGCATGCAGAGTGGTATTTGGACTGATTTTTGAAAGTATAATATCTGAGTGTGATTTTGTAGGTATGACTGGCACGAAAGGCTCTTGAGTACCGAACTAATTTAGTATGTTTTACTAATGTAATCTAATTACATTTACGCGTTTAATTGTTTTCTTCTGTTGAAATATAATCTACCTATTCATGTGCATTATAGTAACTGTCCATTTTTTGTTTAGAAAATGCGGTTAACCGCCGCAGAACGACAGAGAAGGTATCGATTATTTAGAAACAATTTTCCATAACTAATTTATAACAACCTAGTAAGTTTGTTTAACTTCGAATAATTAAATAACAATGCAGCCAGCATGTTGGGAACGCTTCCTACTGGTAGTGATTTGGATCAGTTGAGCTATCTATAGGTCGTTTGTAACGGTCTTTAGATGGCTCAACTGTTTCATATGTATTTTGTATATTTTGTAATGTAATATAATTATGTACATATTTTATTTTGTTTAATAAAGACGAAAAGTACAAAAAAAAAAAAAAAATACATTGCTAATAGATTTTTTTTAAAAATATATATAGAACTTTATCTACTTACTTACTATTATTTTTCGTGTTTTTCTTCTTTAGGGCACAGTAAAAAAGGAAAAAAATATATTTTATTGGTTTAGGTTTTATTTAACCATTATGAAACCACCTTTATCCAAAAGATGTGTTACATTTGTGATATAATTGTCAATTTTGGCGGCATTACCCTGTATCATTATTAATTAAAAATATTAGGGGATACCACACACTTCAAGAAACACTTGAAGTGTGTGGTAAAAGAACAAAATATTTTATAGTAAATAAAGTACATGGCGTAGTGCGTGCGCGTGCGTACGATTGTTACGGGATGGTAGAACTGTACAAGTAACTCAGTTTTCCTTTGAACGTGAGTTAATGTTTCCCATCTCTTTGCCTAAGTACGCGTTGGTGGCTCGGATGGAAATCCACTGGCAATGCCGAGCGAGACGTCACCAAATTGCCGACATAACGTCAACGATAAAGCACTCCGTCGAGGAACCAATCTCTTTTACGGTTTAATCAGAGCTTTTCCTACCTGCCTAATGGTGCACGCGCCGCAGCTGGCGCATGCCGTGACGTGCGTGAGACGGCCGAGTGGAACTTTTTCTGAATAAGACCAGCATTATACTTACCTATGTTTGTCTAAAAATAATTACAAAATAAATAATCGTAAGAAGTGTTTCGAAAGAGGCAACTTTGGAAAATAGTTAGTTAGTTTTATATATATATTATTTGAGTATATTTTTTATTACTGTCTGTATATTTGACGACCAATTTGGCGCGGCGTAGGCGGGCGAAAGTCCGCCTGCGACGCAGGAAGTTGCGGGTTCGATTCCCGCTTCGGAACAAATGTTTCTACGATCTGCAAATATATGTTCCGGGTGTTCTGGGTATTTCCTATGTATAATTAAAAATATTTATTTATGTACCTATTGTATTATAGAGTCATCTAGTACCCATAACACAAGCTCTGCTTAGCTTGGAGCTAGATGATGCGGTGTGTATTGTATTGTCGAGCATTATTTATTTATTACAATGTAGGTATATATGTCTGAATGAATGGAAATGTACAAGGGTACAAGATCTCTTTTTCAACTGATTTTCCAATAAATAGGTAGGTACCTATTACAAAATATAGTGACTACGAATATGACGATTGAGGATATTGACTTCTGGAAACAGGTCTAGGGCTACAGTTATACCATCTAACAATACTCCATCGGAAGACAGTAACACATGCTACTATTTTGCGGGTCATTGGCTCTACCTGTGACTTTAGCTGTTAAATCACTCATGTTTTGTTATTGCAATATTTATGAATATTGATGGAACGAATATTACTCCTGTATTGTATGCGTGCGTAAAAGATTGGATACGCAGAACTTCATGACAGCACACTAGATAAAATTAATATTAGAGTAGTACCTACCTACCTAGTGCTAACTTCTCTCTCTTGAATCTAATCTTCTCATAGAAGATTAGATTCAAGTATTTTTTTTACAGTAGGTAGGTACCTAACCTACCATACAGTATGTAACATAGATACTATGTGCACAGAACATAATCTAAGTATGTATGTAGGTACAGGTACTTGGTATAGAGGTAGGTGTGTCAAATTTAATTTGTTTTGCGTAAACATATAAATTAGGGGTGTACCTACTTTTTTAATTTTTTTATTTATTTGTACTTATAACATAGGTAACGAATAAATAATTCGCTAAGCAGGATAATACTTTTAAGACTTTTTGTAACACTTATTTGTGCAAATAAATATCTTGAAATCTTGAAATCTTGAAATCTAGTTATATAGTCAGTATTATTTTTGTCGATTGATATTTGTAATATTTTTGTATCTATGGGAAAGGTAGCACAAGGTAGGTAGGTAGGTAGTTTGTTTTGTCAACGCACGCCGTATTCCGTAATGAGTCGATCGATCGCTTACAAAAATAAAAATAAAACTAGGTACCTTACTTTCATTTCACATGCGCATTACGAAGTGCAACATTCTCTCACTTTTTAAATTAATATTAGCCATTTCCAGAGGTTTTAAATGTTTTCCAAAAAAATTAATTACTTAAGTACTGAATTTTAAGTTGGTACTTACGGTTTTTACAATATTTTGTTATAGTTCTAAGCAGGTACCTAGTGTATCTACTCACGAAAAACTCGTTGACAATAGTTAACGTAACAACGTATCGTCCAGCTGTCAATTTGTATAGGATATTAATAGCGCCTCAATGATTGAGAAAGGCTTTTTAATAATAAAGATATAATGCAAGCACAAAACCAGAAGTGCAGCCGTTACATTATCTTTGATAACCTGTTCATGTAGTTTAATATATAAGTGCAAACTGTACAAAACAGATAGGTGGTAGAGAATGCTCCAGGAAATATTATAATAATTACTAGCAACTACAAAATAAACAAAATAAACAACAAAGTTTGGCTATTCTGCCATTTTCATAGAGGTCCAGATGAAAGTGTCAGTTTTGGGACACTGTGTCCCAATAAATTTTGTCCGAATCGACAGCAAGTCGATGATCTAGGGTGGTAGTTCTTCCCCGGACGAGCTCTATCACAAAGAACCATACTACTCTTATAACTTTTGTAAACTTTTGTAAGTACCTAGTGGATGAAATGATAAGTGTAGGTAGTCTTTAAAAATCAAAGTTTGACTTTGATGCAGCCTGATGCAGCACGGTACGAGATTCCCTGAACCCATGAGCATTCTTCTTTTACATTTTTTCTTGGGTTCCTAAAAAGTAAAAACAAGATTTGAATAAAAAACCTAGTTAAAGAAAAAAGTTTTTTTCCTCATGTTTTGATCTCAGGAATAGTATAGAATAGAATAGAATAATTTATTAGCAAAGATGACGACACATTAAAATATTAAGATTAACAGTACTAACATCTTTGATTCGTCAAGATAATAGCTATTTGATCGGTTATTATAGACAGTTTTTTTATTATTAACTAGGTAAGTACAGCCTACTTACTTACCATGCGGGAAATGATTTGAAAAGATGTTACGACACGTTAACTGCTCATGGGTATATAATAGAGCCTGAGCTGGTTCAAGGCTTGCGGAGTCGTGGCACAGTCGTGGCGTAACCCCATTGCATGCAATGAGTAACCTACTACCTAACGCTGCCAATGCTACCATGCCGAAAATTGGTAGGTTCGTAAGTGGCTCAACATTTATGACCTCGTTTCCTTGCCCTTAATGATTTATTTACCAATTAAATGTAAATTAAAAGGTCTCTCAGTGAATTATGTAAGTATAGGTAGTACTGATTTAGTTTCTTATTATTGCAAATGTTTTCTTTATGTACAGACGTAAATTACCTGCTTATTTTTTAGTATTTTTTTATAAAAACGATAAAGTAAGTTAGTTTTGTAAAAGTATGCACGTATGAATCAGTGGCCAACTCTAGTGACAGAGTTGGCCAAACGATAAAAACGATTAAGAGAATAAGGCTGTTGAGGATTTTGCCACTTTGTAACATAGAGCTATGTATGTAGTTCTATGTACGTATGTTAGTTCTACGGTAACATATAAGTAACGAGAAAGTAATACAAGTATTTGTAAAGCTGATTACACTTTTAACCGACTTTAAAAAAGAAGAAGGTTATATAAATTACATCGATTATTTAATGTTTTAAATTAGCTAAACATTTTGTCTATGTTCTTTACTCTCAAAAGCATTTCTTCTTTCTTCTTCTGTTTTCAATTTCGAGATTGATTGAGTGATTCCTTGTTCAATTAAATCAATTCTTGCCATCAAAACACCTGTTTTTATATCTAGTCTATCGTTATCATCGTCGCTGAAATCTTGACTCATTGAACTTAGCCCATTTGGGTCTTTTTTTGCACCGCATCGCTTTTTTTTTTTAGTTAAAATGACAAATAATTCTATAATTAATGTTACTTATGTTACCTTTACAACACTTCAACCAAAGATTTCTATAGTCAAAGACTTCAACGTTACTATGTAATAATCCACGTTACCAGTAACATAGAAGTCACATAAAAGTTACGTCGAATAGTCAATTTTGATGTAATAAAAATAAATAACTTGTAAATGGGAGCCGAACTTAAACAAAAATACATTGTCATGCCTCTATTAGTCAACTATTTATAGTATTATGTAAGATGTGTGTTACTAATAAAAACTGTTATTTACCATTGAAATCCCTAAATAAAAAATTAAAAATCCACTGTATACAAATTACAATAGAAATCAAATTTTTTAGTGTCAATTGTGTCAAATGATTGACGGAACCAAAGAGACAGCATGTTTTTGGCCTTTCGGGGTCTGGTCGTATTATGTCATTGTTATTTAATAGATGTCTTATGACTTACCGAGGGATTGTCTTTGGCTATCTTGTCAAAACGACATGGGTCTTCCCATTTTAATTATTTTTCTCGTGTTATTTTAAGTTTTATTGCGTAAATTTGGTGGCAGTTTATCCAATTTAACTTGTTTACTTAGCACAAGTGTAAGTAATTGAAATGGAGGGGTACTGTTGGTTGGTAATTTAGTCAAAGACTTTCCAGGAGAATTTTGAAAGAAAAGTCATCGTTTCTTTCCAAATTTTGTTTGTTTACGTTGCTATGCGACAATCAAACTAATACACTTGACACTGGCAAAATTGTGGCAAACTAGCCACAGAGGCCATAAAACAAAGGAAGAAGAAGAAGACTTACCAAGGTATTCACCTACCTACATGCATTTTGAAAATGATTTCTAGGAGATTAAGAAAGAAGAGAAGAAGAAAGAAAGAAAGAAAATACATTTGTTCTGGACACACACACAACAAACAGCGCACAATAATTTATACACATAGATACAATAGATAGGCCGGATTGTGAGAGGTTCAAATTAGTCCGCGCTGAGTTATGTGATCCAGAAATGGTTCCATTTCAGCTCTAATGCCGATCCATGTAGATGTAGCGGCGCTGGTTTTCAAAAGATTAAGCATTTTCTAACATAATAAGAAAACATTAATTTACGAAATAATACTTTTTTTTGTAAGTACACTACTACAGTACAGTAATATTCTAAGATAAATTTTTATGAAAAAAAATTTGGAAAAGATTGCTTTATTTACAAAATACAGAAAATTGCTTGCATTTAAAAAAGTTTGTGCTCTTCTGTTTACAGAACTACTAAAATAAGTAGGTACATAGTTAATAATTAATTAACACGCAATATTAATAAGTTCCGACCACGCCGTAAAACAAAGACAGGTTTGTAATGCTATAAAACGTTAGTTTATCAGTAGTTTCCGCGTGGGGCTGAAAAGCGGGCCTGAGATGAGTTAATTAACCTGAAGTTTCGTCTTTTGCGCGAGGACGATACCGCATAAATAGGCTAGGTAGGGTAGGCAACAAATCTGAAAGACCAGACATTCACAAAAAAGGACGGACTAAAAAAAACCAAGTAGATTTTAACTTGCTCCTTCTTTTTACTTTTAGATTATTTCAGTTTGATAGTACCTATACCTAGGTACCTAGTACCTACTAAAAAATATCTTTCCTAAAACCTCAGAATGGAACAAACAACAACGACGCAGGGGAAACCAATTAAAAAAACGTTTTTGAGTCACGGACAAAGTAAAAAATTTTCATTCAATATTATTACTTTCTGTCTGTCACCCACCCAACCAGCTTTGTCCGCCTAGAAAAAACTGTGTATTTCTGTTTTATCATCACACAATAAATACAATACATGTTAATTTTTAATCCCAGGAATAATATTTTTTTCAAGACTAAAAATAGGTAGGTACTTAAAGATTGTAGGTACTAGGTACTTAAAAAGCCGGTTACGTTATTTTATTCCTCGCAAAGACAATCTTGTTTAAATTTGTTTATATGTTCGAAGATTCCTCGTATGAAATACAAAATGCCGGACGTCGACAAGCTTAGCAGCGGGAGCTGCGAAAAGACAGGGGCTGATATGAGAAAACTCTGCGACTGCGAACAAAACAATACCACACAATACCACCGCACCCGTTGACCCGCCATCTTATCGTCATGTTGTTGTAATAAAAAAGTTATTCCGCTGTAAGTACTCTTTGATAACGTCTGGAATAATAGAAGAAAGAAGGCATAAGTTGGATATTGATATTGGATGGAGGATATTGCTTTCAGACAAGTATGTGGTTAAATATCTATACGGCTTTTGAGTATGTTTCACCTAACTCAGTTAGTTCCTTCTAATCTAACAAGTCAGGTTTTATGTAGCATTAAATTATGGCAAAATACTAAAATGTTTAATGAAATTGTCATATTAGGCTCAATGGGCTACATCTTCCTAATCTCTAAAAAATTAAATCTTGCCACTTCATGCAAGTAACTTTTAGATTTAAAAAATGCGCACCGTGTATAAATAATACAACAAATAGTCACACATTTACCCTATTATGAAAGAAAAAATTGTAAAAAAGGATTGAGTTCATCTCGAAGAGTCAAAAGCTGGGTGAGAAATAGCTATAAAAAAGTGTTTGCCTCGGCTTATTGAGTGCAAACAGGCGCCACACCCCGCGACCGACAGGACGCGCAAACATCATCCCATCCCAGTCACAGCGCCAGCGGCTTTGCACAGTGAAATTACTAAAATACTGCATCAAAGGATTACTAGTAGCTTACGCTAAAGAAGAGCAAAGGTTTGTAAGTAAAGAGTCGCTAGCATGCCTAGCAGAAATCACTTAATTACTAATGTGGTAGATGAAAATCTTAAAAATATAAAGTTGGTAGATGAACCAAGGATACTTTTTATTCTGAAGACGGCGTCGGTAGTTTCAGCAGGTATTTAAAGCCACAGTCCGTGGTGATGTGAAAGAAACTGTAACTTAGGTAGTTCTATAAGCATGATGACAGTAACCAAGAATCACTAAAATGACGTCCTCACTACCTATAAGTACTAAATACCTTAGAACGGTAACTCCCTTTTGTAGACCTACTCCATTTTAGCCTATTTTTAGTCAACAAACAATTTCCATTTTGCTCAAAGATCTCAGCTGCGTCTTTGCTTTTTTGCTTCGCGATATTTTTTCAATATCTTTTAAAACGCCTCAGAGGAAATAAACAGATTTTTAGTAACTTGTAAATGTGAAAGACATGCAAAATGATGACAAGCCTTTTATCGATCATGCATGACGGACTAAGGCTTTAACGAACTGCGGGGCTAGCATGCCCAGCGTAGGCAACGATTTTGTCTAGGGTAGAGTAGAGAAAAATGACAGGTAAGTGTAGAGTGTAGAAACATTTCTTCGTAAACTTCTCTATTCTACCCTAGAGATGAGTCTACAAATGCGAGCATGGCGTTCAATTTTCTCTATTTTTGACATTCGCGAATAGAAACATTTCTTCGGAAACTGTCTACATATCCTGAGACCTAGACAAGCTTTTATCTCTGCGTTTTTTTAGTAATATTGTTCTAAAAAGATCATAATTATTATCCCTTGTTTATTAAATAATAAACTATGAATAATTGTGTAATTAAAAATGAATTTGAGGAAAAATTACAATTTATTCTCCGCGAAAAAAATGCCTTCATGTCACATGATTATATCCACAGATTATATCTGTCAATGTGATTACTAGAATACTGTCAACATAAAACGTTTCGTTTTACGGAATCGGGACCAATTTTATTAGTCTTATGTCATGTTTTGTTAGTAACGGAACGCAAAGAGTAGTTTCGCGTAGTGCTTTTAATCTCTTGGGTGGTTTCGTTCCCGTTGCTATAGAGAAAGCTTATCTACGAAGAAACTTTTTCTAGGGCTTGTCTTCTGTAACGCCATGCTCGCGCGAAAGAGAAAATCAGAAGACAAGAACTGTGTTGTCTATTCTACTGTAGAGTAGAGATGAAATCGCCATGCTAGGGGGGGCTGGTTAAAACTGGTTATGCACCAACACAACAACTGCACTGTTTTGCCGCTGACATGAAAATAAGGCCGGATGTCAGGTGGACAAATTACATGTAGGTACATCATAATGGTGTAGGCAGGTATAATTAATTTGGTTCCCGTTGAATTACGATGAGTGTATGTTTGTTGTGTGGATGTGAAGCGACATGGAATCTAACATGTTGTCTGTCTGCTGCTCACAAGATCTTCATTCACTGTATAAAAGTAGTTCTACCGTCTCAAGATTATTTACTTAACTTCCTACTGAACTCTTCCCTGTGTTTGTGTATAAGAGGCCTTTTAAGATTTAGCGATATAATTTGTGAAGTTCGCCTGAATGTATATTTATATAAAATAAGTAATAGCGACGAAGTTAAGTACTGTTCCGCGTAGTCATCATTTGGATGGGTGACCGCCAGTGGCAATTTCAACTGAGCGCTCCCGTGCTTCGGAGGGCACGTTAACCAGTCGGTCCCGGCTTTTCAAAGTTAGTAGGCCATGACAGAGGCCTTCGGGCGGCCTAGAAACTCTGTCACCAGAGTTGGCCACTGACTCATACGAACTTTTTTTAGTAACAGCGCGCGCTACGAGGAGCGATACGCCTTCCCTACATAAGCGCTCAGCGCGGTTTGATAGCTTCGGGTGATATGATATAAGTGCGCTAAGATGTGATTTTAAAAAATTCGTGTAGAAAAAGTCAATGCAACAAAATTAAATATTAGACTATTTTTTGTTAAAACTTAAACTATAGTTTAGTAGGTATATTTCTATTGTAAACTCCCTACTTTAGCAGAAATACCAAGCGTAAAATTGGGAAAAGTATGCGTTTTTTAGACCTGCTTTTTTCAAAAATATTGAACTAACATGCTGTTTTTTTCTTAATACACTTAAATTTTAAAACTGTGATTATTTTGGTTGCATTTTTGGAAATCTGTTGGACTTTGTTATTCCATAGAAAACATGATCGAAAGTTGACTGGAAATGCTCATTTTACGAAACGTGCGTTAATTAATTTTTGTTTACTTAAACTTTAAAGGATAAAGCTTTTATTTATTTTCGTTATAATATCTTCAACACACACGTGTTCAATTCTTCACGGGCTACAAGAAAATTCAAGGATGGTCAAGGATAGGGCTCCTTTGAACGCGCCATACCATAGCCCATAGAGCATTAATTCATAAAATACGATTTAATCTCTCTCAGACTCTCAGTAATCTCTATCATATCTATCTCTATCTCTCAGTATAATCTACCTAGTAAGTATAACTCTACGATTCAAATGTTTAAGAAATATGAATACTTCAGTACTTAGGTACCTACTTATTATTATTTTTTTAAAATAATTTTAAAAAATACCTCAACAGAAAAAATATATTAAAAATGGTAGGTAGTAATAGGTAGGTATAGTTTAGCGCATGTTTTGATTTGGATCTCAAGAACAAGGTATTTCAAGATGATTGTCACTTAGATTGGTAGGTAATAATTAATAACTATTTAATCGATTCCTATGAAAGATAGTTTTTAGTATTTTTAAATGCATGATTGTGCAACTCATTCAGATTATTTTACGAAAAAAACCTCCAAACATTTATTTATCAGTTTCAAACGTTCCGATCAAACATTAAAAAAAAACATTAGGAAAATCATAACTCGAAAAATACAAAAAATCGGGGAACATAGAGGTACATGGAGTATTTTCAGATACCCCTGAATCTGAGGAATCTAATTTTTCCTTATTGACGTCTATGTTTGGACTACCCTGTATAAGTACCTAATGTAATTAATGTAATTTATAACATTATGATAGTAGGTACCCAGTTGTGTAGTTTGTCTACGATGCCTTTATTAGTCAAGTCAGAGGTACTAGGTACCGGCTAAATATTATTGCTCTCGGGGCCTCTGACCGTTGGCGTTGCTAAACATCAGTCACGATCACGACACGAATGGCGTATGATCATGGAAGTAGATTAAAAAATATACGTTCGTCCGGTGTGCGACAAGTGCTCAGCCGGGCATCGAACCAAGCTCGCCCAGCAGGTTTCACTGTCCACAAGCTCTACCACGAAGTGTCAAGTCAATGTATCGTTAAGATTTTACCAATAGGTTTTTTGTTAGGCACTTTGTTACTATTCTACAAGATAAGTAATTACAACTAAACATTCGTTTACTTCATAAAAAAAAACTCATATTTATGTTGGTGTTGGCTGTTGCTAAAGATTCTGTACCATTTAGGTATGTTATAAAACTAAGACGGACTTAGTAAGTAACTGAGAAGATGCATGGGTTGATTGCGAGTTTTTTAGTGGTTTTACATACTAACTTTACACTGGGATAGGTAGTATATAGGTACATACACTATTTAATTTGTTGCGTGAAATAAAGAATTATCACAAAACTGCCTAACTATTATCGGTGTCAGTAGTCGCATTGCACCAGCTGGAATAAATGGTTCTTGTAAATTATTACTTATTATTGTGTTTGAAGTTTTCAAAGTTCTTCCAGCAAAATTAATCATGGGTTAGTATAGTAGTACTTACAGAGCTCTATGCATGCTAGTAACAAACTGGGTAGTTCGTGTTTTTCTTTCGTGAGTGAAAAAACGTCAGGGTTTGATTCGTAGTTGGTAAGTAGTTTCAGAGTAGGACATAGCTCCGCGGCATCTGTCTCGCATCCATATTATGCATCAACTGCAATTTATGTAAGTAACAGAGACTACGACACTTGGACAAGCTTCAGCTTTTTTTTTTATTTATTAGGCTTCTGCTTTTAATTAATAAGAAGTTCATATTACTAGCAGTTCTCCGAACAGAAGACCTCGCAAGCACAAACTTTTGAAGTGAGCAATTTACTGCATTTTAAGGAGTTATTCTGCTCATCACGCTGAAGGTCCTCATCAGATCTTCACCAAATTTTTATGAGACCAACTTAAAGTTAATTAAATACCTTTTAAATTAACCAAAAACTATCGAAATCGGATCTCATAAGGCGGAGATATCCAGCAGCCCCTTTTTGGAGGAAGCCCCCCATTTTTTTAAATTCTTGACGATAAACAAATTCTTTACAGTCATAGAACCTGTATAGGTACTATGTCATATGTAAAAATGCGACCTGTATAGGCGAGAATAGACTGTCTGTCTGACTGACTGACGGACAAAAGCATTTTAGGCCAATCTCGAAACTGAGACGCTTTGCTCGCTTCGCTCGCTCGGTCAATAATGGTACGTAAGTATTCGTACCTAATGGAGTGGATTCTATGTCCGTTTTAGGTGGGTAACCCCAAAATCCCCTTTAGACTGAGCTTGAGGCTTCAAAGGCGATTTTGACACTTGTACAAAATAAAATGCGTGGGAAATGAATAGTTTAGGTTTTTATTTATTTTATAGTCACAGGTCACACCGCTTGAATCAAACTTCATAACAGGAAGGGCAAAATTATTGCCATAACACAATAATTTGCTTAACTTATAAAATGTTGCAAGTATTTAACTTAAAATTATTAATGTGCGCTCACACTACCACGATTACATTTCTGTATGTTTGGTTTGTTCCAAACATAATTGGGGCCGGCATCAGCCTACTCTACAGGCAGTAGACAGAGTCGCTTTACTGACCTACGATACACTTTGTTTTTCATTAATACATCAACCGCTCTTACTCTATTATCTCTACCTGGATAGGTTTTTACAATCCGAGCCATATTATATTCTAATGGAGCAGTGTTAAAGTCTTTTACAATTACCAAATCTCCTTCTTTGAGATTTGTTTGAGGATATTTCCACTTGGGACGGCTTTGAAGCTGTGTCAAATAATCATTAGACCATGATTTCCAAAAATGTTGTTTAAGTTTGGTACAAAGATTCCAAAATTTCAAACGGTTGACTGGAATATCAGTTAGATCAACTTCAGGATAGCTAGCCATAGCTGTTCCAATTAGAAAATGTGCAGGAGTTAAATAGCTACCATCATTTGATGCAAGTAGAGGCCTAGAGTTCAAAATTCCTTCGATTTGTACAATGACTGTATTGAGCTCTTCATAGGTTAAACATAGGTTCCCTACTACTCTCTTTAAGTGGTGCTTAACACTTTTTACCCCTGCTTCCCACAATCCTCCAAACTCAGGTGAATAACTGGGTATAAATCTGAATTTTATATAATTTTGAGAACAAAAACCATTAACAGCATCCCTGTGATTTTTGGAAGATTGTAGGTCATACAATTTTTTCATTACATTTGACGCTCCTTTAAAGGTTTTAGCGTTATCACAAAATATGTTTGTGGGCATACCACGCCTCGAGATGAAGCGCTTGAGACATGCTAGGAAGGCTTCAGTTGTTAGGTCAGATACGAGCTCTACATGAATAGCTTTTATAGCAAAGCAAACGAAAAGCGCGATGTAACATTTTTCTAACCCTAGCAACCTTCATGTCAAAGGGTCCACAGAAGTCAACGCCGACATGCTGAAATTGCCTAGACGCAGTAATTCGTTCCTGGGGGAGACTGCCCATCAACTGCTTGACTACCATTGCCTTTATTTTGAAACACTTGACGCATTTACGCACCACTTTCTTGACCTCTCGAATACCACTTACTATAGAGTACCTTTGGGAAAGAGAGCTCAAAACTAATCTGGGCCCTGCATGCAAGAGTCGTAAATGTTCTCTTTCTATGATGAGATTTGTTATGTGTGAATTTTTCGGAAGTATACTGGGATGCTTTTTATCATAGGACATCTCCTTGGCATTATCGAGCCTACCTCCTACTCTAAGAATACCTATAATATCAAGAAAAGGATGAAGACTACCAATTCCTGTTTTTATTATTTTTTCAGCCGAAAGTGACTCTAGCTCTCTAGCAAAATGTTGCCTTTGAGTACAACGCACAATGACTGACATAGAGTCGCGTAGCTCTTGAGGCGTCAGGTTACTGTCCGTTATTTTATTATTATTTTTCGAACAGTTCTTGAAAAACCTGTAAATAAATCCTATCACTTTCTGTAATTTGTAAATATTAGAATATTTCTCAAATAATTTTGTTGAAAACGATGACTCTACTTGTGTTACATTGCACTGAATTTCTTGTTCATCATTTTGTTCTGTGTCCGTGGGCATATCAGAAACATTAAAGTTTTCAAAGTTAGTATGAGTGTGCTTTTCATCTGACAGGTAAGTTGGCCCGTGCCACCATAATACACTTTGCTGCAACTTGTGTGGCAAAACTCCCCTTGACAATAAATCAGCAGGGTTATCACAAGTTCTAACAAAACCCCACTGGGACTGATCAGTCAGTTCTAAAATTTTCTTGACTCTATTGCTAGAATAAACGTTTGATTTTGCATTACCTGCTTTTAACCAAGCCAGCACTATTTGGGAGTCACTGTAGAAAAAAGTCTCTATCCGGGAAAACCTACCCTGTAGGACTCTACCTGCCTTGTGTGCTAACTGGGCCAAAAGGAGAGCACCATTGAGCTCAAGTTGAGGGATTGTCAAGCTTTTATTTAATGGAGCAACACGGGACTTTGAACAGAGTAGATCTGTCTGCACTGAACCATCATTCTTTAGAATTCTAATATAAAGACAGCAGCCAAAGGCTTTAATAGATGCGTCTGAATATCCTATTAACTCTATAGTAGAAATATTATTACTACTAACACACCTAGTAACTGTAACTTTGCCCATAAGCTTTAGCTTATTTAAAAAATTGTTCCAGTATAGTAACTGGTCATCGGGTACTATGGAGTCCCAACCTATTTGCAAAGACCATAGCTCTTGCATAAAAATCTTGGCTACCACTATTATAGGGCCTACTATACCGAGAGGGTCAAACATTTTCCCTATAAAGCTTAGTATGTTTCTTTTTGTATTTAATTTATGCTCCTCATCTAAATTGGGGCTTGAAAAAGTGAATGTATCGGAATTTATGTCATACATTAAACCTAGAGTCTTAACTAAATTGTCCCCACTCATATCTACCTTTTCAAATTGCTTTAGCTCATCTGGAATGTCATTTAAAACCTCTAATGAGTTTGAGCACCATTTGTGTAGAGAAAAACTACCTAACTTAAGGAGCTCTACCAACTGGAATTTTAGCTCATGAAGCTGCTCTACATTATCTGACCCTGCCAAAACATCATCAACATAGGTATTTTTGGCCATTGTTTGAGCAGCAAGTGGAAATTTTTCCTTGTAGCGATGAGCTAATTCAAGTAGGCATCGAGTGGTCAAGAATGTGGACGCCTTCAGTCCATAAGTGACAGTTTGAAGCTGTAAGCAGCTAATAGGCTTTTTGGGATCATCTCGCCAGAGTATATTTTGAAGGCATGTATGGTGGCTATTGATATTCACGTTGCGAAATGCCTTTTGAACGTCACAAATTAATGTGTAGATGTAGGTCCTGAATAATATTAGAATATCAAAAAGCTCACTCTGTACCACGGGGCCATTCAGCATGACGTCGTTGAGGGACACCTGGTTGCGGGACTTCATACTCCCGTCGAACACAACACGAAGTCGGGTTGTCTTACTTGCCTCGTTGATAACAGCGTGATGCGCTAGAAAGTAAACAGGATCACTATTAATATCATAATTCGCGATATCAACCTCCTTTGCATGTCCCAGCTCTACATACTGATCTATGAACAATTTATACTGCTCTAGTAACAAAGGGTTTTTTTTAAATCTTTTTTCTAACATTAGAAATCTTTGGTAGGCAACTGAAAATGAATCACCCAGTTGCAAGTCATCCAGAGGTGCGATGAGAGGCATATCAACATAGAAGTGACTATCTTTGAGATTCATTGAGTTCTGAAAACTTTCTTCAGCCTTTTGAAACTCATCGCAACTCGGCTTTGCAGTTTCAGGTATCTTTTCAGAAAGCCAAAATTTTTCCATTACATTTTCTAGTTTTATATGATCATGGATAGCAAAATTAGATACAATTTCACATGTTACATTACTTACTTCATTATTTTCCGACACTTTTTCAGGAATGTTGCCACCAATCACATAACCAAATAAGGTATTTTGTAAAACCGGACCATTATGAATTTTTATACAACCGTCTAGTAAAACATTGAAATAAATGTCTGCACCCAGTAACAAAGAAATTTCAGCTGGGATATTAAACTCATTGTCTGAAAGTTTTACATGTTTAGGTAAATTCCACCCGGATACATTTATAAATTGTTGGGGCAACAATGTAGTTATTTTGTCAACTACATGACATTTTAAATTTAATTTTACATTGTTGTGGCATGGAAGCACACTTATATTCACAAGCTTATCAATTTGTGTTGGTTTATTACCTATACCTATAATATTATGGTGTTGATTTATAGCAATCAACCCAAGTTTGTTTACAAGGTTTGTTGTAACAAAAGATGCCTGGCTGCCAGTGTCAAGAAGCGCTCTGACAGAAATTTTTTCACCATGTTTGTTTAGCAAATTCACTTTCACAGTCGGTAGCAATATGTTGTTGGAAACAGGGTTTGACAACAAAGTCACAGCGGGCTCAGTGAGGCTGGCCTGTTCTTCATGCAATAATGTGTTGTGCCCTAGTTTACATATTTTACATTTGAAATTAAACTTACATTTTCCGCTGTGTGTTTTTAAACATATGGTACACAAATCATGGTCCCGCACAAATGATTGGCGGTCCGCTATTGCTGCCGTTTTGAACTCCGGACAGCTGAAAAGAGGATGGTCACCTTTGTTACAGTGTTTACACAATTTTTTGACATTTGAGGCAACATTGGTCACCTTAGATGGTGTAGATTTATAGAATCTACTTGTACTTTCATAGGAAGTACTTTTAGGGGGCAAACTATCCTCCAGCGCTATAGCGCGCTTTTCAAGAAAGTTCAAGAAATCAGCCATAGAAGGCATCTTTTCTAAGTCCCTATCTAATTGATAAGCCCTATTTGTTATTTGATCTAGTTTTCTTGTTAGAATGGAAATTAGCAACATGTCCCATACATGGATGGGTTGATCAAGATTTTTTAATGCGTGCAACTGTTGCTGCACTTCTGACACAAAAGACCTTATAGAGGCTGCAGTGCCTTTTTGCATTGTAGGTAAATCTAATAGAATGCTAATATGATTTCCTATTAACCGCGCTTTGTTATCAAAACGCTTTTCCAACAAGTCTAATGCTTCTCTGTAAGATTGATTTACTAGCGGCAAGTTGACAATGACTGCCAAAGCATCAACTGTTACATACTTTCTTAAATAGAACAACTTCTGAACATCTGATAGTGATCTGTTATTATCGATAACAGCCATAAATAAATCATAGAAAGGCTTGAATTTAGTAAAATCTTTGCCATCAAAAGGAATTATATCAATATTAGGCAATTTACAAGTTGAAACATTGTGGCATTCCGAGACTGATTTTTTACCTATTTGCTTTAGAGAGGCATTGATTTTGGCTAGCACAGAATAATATTTTTCTTCTAATGGACCAACCTGTTCGTTGTCACTTTCGTCTATACTTAGTATATCCAACTGCACCGCCTCATAGCTCTTGAGCGCGCTGATGAGCTTGTCCTTACGCGCCTCCAGTATGTCCACAGTCGCAGACGCAAAACTGATAGGGTCGTTCACGAAAGTCTCAATACGCGTAATAGTAGCCTTGCACTGAGCACGAAGAAGACGATGTTTACGCAGTGTTTCCTTGGACTCCGCCATGGTGGACGAAACGTAACACGACGAATTGCTTATTAGATACGATTTACGAACACTCCACGCACTCTCTTATAACTTAAACCGCACTGTGTAGGTAGGTACGCAACGAATTTTGCAGAACTCGGAGAAGTTTGTTTGTTTACAAACAAACCTGACAGATAGTATGACGGACACGACGAATCAAGCAATATGGCCGCCGGCGGAAATGGCCGCGCTTCTGCTCCCAATGCTGCCAACACTCACGACTTGTAGAAACTTCACCCCTCTCAAAAATGAGTTGAGGGTGTTTGAAGATGCCAAACTTGATGATCAGAAAATCGTAAATCACACGATAACTCGATGATATTTAGCTGCTTCTGGATGATGCTTCTTCTGTTTTCGTTCTGCTATAGCCAGAACGAAGTTGCGGGCCTTGTACAACAGCCCAACGATGGCGACTTGTATTGCAAGCCGGTCTTTACGAACACTATTTTCGACGCTTTTTCGCGAAAACTGCTCGGCACTGATTCTATTAACTTTTCGAAGGACCACCGCACGCATGTACAAAATAAAATGCGTGGGAAATGAATAGTTTAGGTTTTTATTAATTTTATAGTCACAGGTCACACCGCTTGAATCAAACTTCATAACAGGAAGGGCAAAATTATTGCCATAACACAATAATTTGCTTAACTTATAAAATGTTGCAAGTATTTAACTTAAAATTATTAATGTGCGCTCACACTACCACGATTACATTTCTGTATGTTTGGTTTGTTCCAAACAACACTAAAACTCCCAAAATCCCCTTCAAAGGGGATTTTGACAATAACCCTACAACTACACACCCACCCTAATTATTATATGATATGATATTATGCGCTCGGTATTTTTTATTTTCCTACTTTATTTAGTGGAACCATCATTCAAAAGGTTGTTGAATTTAAATTTAATTAAGAATGAGACGACATAGTTAAAGTCGCGGGTCGTAAATTTAATAGATTTAGCACTACCGCAGTGAATGTCAAATAAAAACAGGGCCTAGATGCCTAAAATGGCATATACATATATATAGGTACTTATACCTATATCTAGGACTCCTTAACTAAAACACCGCGTTCATTTTCGCAAACATTGCTCTCGAGCACGTGTGCGAACGTTATGCGGGGCGAGAAACAACCATTTGTAGGCGCCAAGTGTTTACAGAAGAGCCGGTGTGGCATCGCTAATGAGGGAATCGGTGAAAGTGCTCGAGAGGGGAGCAACCGCAGAAGCCGCAGTCTTGCATACTCAGTACTCACCTTTGAGCACCGATGCCTCCCGCTCGCGCCTTCTCTTAAATTAGTAACTTTTTACGCAATGCTGGCATACTGGATGGTAGATGGCTCTATGAAGTCCAGTCAGTTCATAAAAAAGATAAAACCTCGATCTTAATTTTTTTGGCGTACTAAAAGTGGTCTCAAAAGTCGTGTGCTTCGATGTTAGTCAGAAAAATCGGTTTGCTAGGTAGGTATGTTGTTTGACATGCCATGCCATTGTAAGAGTACCTTAGTACCTAAGATTTTCATGCAAATCGTTATGCATCAAACAAGCAATTATTTTACTCAAATCAAATGTTAAATGAACGAAGCAAGCATTACAGACGCATTTGGATAGTAGAGTAGGTCATAAGGCGTGGCTCATGTCACGTCCAAATTACTCGTTCATAATCATCCGTTAGTCCAATGCAGCCCTTTCATGTTATTTCGTGTTGTTATTCTATGTTTGCAGATATCAAAATGTAAATACGGTCGATAAAGTGATCGGCACGAGATCTTGCTTGACAAACTCTGTAGCGACAACGTGGATTGCGGAAAATGTACACCTATGTGTGTGATCTATGAACATGATCTCTTGAAATAATCGTAAAAATAGGGGTACAATTTAATGATGCTAATTCAATTTATTTAGGATTATAATAACGTTAAACCATTTAAATTAGCCTATTTTAACCACCAGATTATAGCACGAACGAATCGTCGATTTTCGAATTCGACCAAATGCTCACATTCACAATCATGTGGCTGCGCTCGCAAAGGAATCATACACCGGGGGTTTATCATCAGGAATGCACGAGACTTCTAGGACACGCACGTGATTCGCTTCATCGTTAGTGATCTCGTTCGTAGCAAGCTTGAAACCAGTGCGTGAGTGTGGGTGGACTGTGGAACCCGCACGAAAGTACGTATGTGCTTTTACTAGAAAAGGTTCTTTTTTTATAAAACTAAAATGGCAACCAAGCATACGACCCACTTGATGGTAAGCGGTTCCTTGTACCTAGGTAACCTAACCTACCTATAATGTATTTTATAATTACTTACTTGTAAAACTGTATTATTGATGTAAAACCGTATTCAGTTAACTTCTCTCTTTTATAAATAAAAATGAATTGCTGTGCGTTAGGCTCGCTAAAACTCAAGACCGGCTGGACCGATTTCGCTAATTTTGGTCTTGAAATGTTTGTAGGAGTCCAGGGACGGTTTAAACGGTGATAAATTATTAAAAATTGTGAAAAAAATAACGCGAGTAAAACCGCGCCGGGGTTAGCTAGTTTTAAATAAATAAATAATTCAATATTTGTATTTTGTATATTTTGTAATGTAATATAATTAGTAACTGTTTTAAATTGTTATAAATATATTACATTTAGTAGGTAGGTAGGTGGTACCAACTTTACCTACCTTACGTAGGTAGCGAGCGAGCGACATTCACGCTCTACGGGTCTACGCTACCTTAGCGTAGACCAGTAGAGCGCGTTTATGTCTTTTGTTCCTAAATAGATACCTACATACATACAAACCTTCTTTGCCTACCTACATACATACATACTTGTAATGTAAATATAATTTTCTAATTAATTCTATTTCTACTTAATTTCTTTTTTTTTTACAAACTTTATTTTCCCTAGGAGCGTCGATTTATGCCGTAGGTATTCGTCCCGAGTTTTTGACCCACGCTATTAAAAAGTTTTTATTCGTCCCGCATGCCGAAATTATGCCCTAAACCAAAAATAACCCAAAAAAAGGCGATGGTCACTGTTTGGTGGTCTAGTGCGGATGTGATTCACCACAGCTTTTTAGTGTGAAGAACTGGAGACAATGATGGAGAAGCTTGCACATCGGCATGCAACCAGCTTTGGTCAATCGGTCGTCCCCACTGCTCCTTCACGATAACGCGCGACCCCATACTGCACAACAGACAGTCTCCAAGCTGCAAGAGCTGGGGTTGGAAGCTCTCCCTCATCCGCCATACTCACCAGACCTTGCACCTACCGACTATTACTTTTTCCAAAATTTAAACAACTTTTTAGTAGGTAAAAAATTCAATTCTCGAGAGGCAGTACAAAATGCCTTTGAAGAGTTTGTTGCCTCCCGTCTAGCAGATTTTTACAAGAAGGGCATCAATAAACTGCCAATGCGTTGGCAAAGATGCGTCGATTGCATGGGTGATTACTTAGAATAATAGAAATAAAAAAGTTTAAAAAAATAAGTACTTTCACTTATTCCATACAAAACGGCAATTTCATAGGTAGACTTAATATCAGTTTGTGCCGCGGGCGGGTTTCAAAGGACTCTAAGTACACAAGACCAATAATAAAACTCAAGAGATTGCTCGATAGCATTATTTTATAAGCGTGATGAATCATCATCACAATCATCACTTTGTGTGACGATTGTGTGACGTCAATGCTCACGTTCGTCACACACACAAGTTGTGCAGAGATAGAGAGCGAATCTCGAAAAACTCGTTTGACAATCGAAAATATAAATAAACGTATCGTCCAGCTGTCAATTTGTATAGGATTTTCAACAGCTGCTTCTTTTTCTAGGCTGGGGCGCGTGAAACTGGCGTAAATTGACTTTTCAAAATGATCCTTGTGATATGATTGAATAAATTTTTTTTTTTCAAATTGTGGTACCCATAAGCTGTGCCATAAGTAACCCAAACGAATGCGGGTATTGTACTTTGTTATACTCGTAAATGAAGATTACTCGCGGTTACCTGCCAACTGCCCTTCATGCGAAGACTATAATAATAGTTCTCTCCATTCTAGCTCCTAAGCAAATATTTATTAACGGAGCCTTGTGTAAATTTGTATTCGTAAGCAAAAATAATAATGTAGTAAATCATCTCGGTTTATTTGAATTTCTCACGTCAACCCTGTGAGCTGGACCTTGCGTTTCAACCGTGGACAAAAAAGTGTCTTGGGCTTGGGTGTTCTGTTATCTTCATTTATGAGACAATGAGATACAGGTGTTCCGTGATTTTCTAGCTTTTAGTTTCATTGCGTAGTATTAGTATTAATTCGTTCCATGGAGAGGATACCAAAAATAAATAGGTTCAATACAAATGATCAATAGGCAATCGTCTGGTGGAAACACCATACGAGGTAGGGTAATCTTACCTGAGCGAGCAAGCGTCCGTAGAGCATCACCGAGGAACTAGAGGCGTTTATAATGCGAAGCGATGCGACCCATAGACGCAGCGTACGTTACTTATGGTGGGGGCGCGAAAATCGATAAAATAACAAAAGAAATGACCATCGCGCTCAGAATCGAGGAGTCACGCACATGGTGGTGCGGTGTACGAAAACCTTAGCGTTTGTTTGAAGCTCGCGTGAGTACAATCACACCTCTACTTATGATTACAAGACGTACCTAATAGTTACCTATTACCTTTACTTAGAACTTAAAAACTTAAACTCTTAGAACTTAAAAACTTAAACTTATTTGATTAATAAGAAATTACGTAGTATCCTAATAAGAAGAAATAATATCCGAATAGGTACCTACTACTACGTGTTACTAGGTAGGTAGGTAAGAAAAACATTTTTGGAAATCATGTAAAAAAAATTATATGTCGTAATTCATAATTTTGTTCTGAATTAAGTAAATGAATTGAATTGAATTAGCAGAGCTCCTAAATAATCTGTTCTGTGCTTGTAGTTTTCGATTTTACCTAGTCTCTGAGTTATCGACATTTCCGGCGAGATTCTCATGCCTATTTCTATTTTTAAGACTTTTTTGTTTGAATAAAGATTTTCTGTTTATGTAGCAGGTAGATAGTACATAACTAAAATATGTATTTTTAAATGTAAGCAGGTAGGTGTTCCGACTTGTAAAATATCCAGGATTTTTTGTCTATCATTGTATTTTTCAATGTCAACCCAGCCCTGATAGTAATTTTACTTCATGGTAGGAGGTACTGGGTGAATATTTTTTAGGCACAAAATGTATGTCTCGTCATAATACATCTCGACAGTAAAGTATTTTGTAAACAAAGTTGTAGATTTAAGATCCTTATTTAATAACTAAAAAGCAATCGAGGCCGTTTTAAGATTGAGTAACATCAAAAAGAGTTATTTAGAAATTTCTACTGAAAATCTCATTATTTCGCATGTCGCCACGGTACATTTTGTGCTAAATCCTTTTAAAAAAAAAAATACTTAGGCCTTGTTGAATTCTGTTTGCAAATATTATAGCTTAATCTTTAAGCAATGTATTTAATCAATAAAAGTTTAAATTGTTTCACTGGAAGTTTTTCAAAATCTGTGTCAAACAATATTCAAAAAATTCATTGTGAGCAACACTTTTTGTTTTTAACACTAATAAAAAACTAAACGCATTTGAATGTTCGTTTTGCTTCACTGGACACTCCTTCCGTCGCTCAGTTTGCTGGCGCACTTTGAAGTGGATGGACAGGTAAGTATTTATCTTGATTCTCCTAACTTTGTCATCACATTCGTCATTGATCTCTTTAGCTAAGTCTGAATAAGTAATGCATGGTGAGTTGTTATTACATTCCCATGAGGAAGTGTTTGTGAAAGTAATATTGCACTCCGCTTATTTCCGTGGACCCGAAAATGATTCGACTTCGACAGTACTAGTGGCCTATGTGTAAACGACATTTGATTGCCTTCGTGGGTTGGCTTATAAAAAGTCGTTATTCTTGTAAAATAAGCCTCGTGTCTTGTAATAGACACGCGGCCACAGAACTCTTAGTTCTGTGCACGCGGCTTATTTTACAAGACTACCTATCCATTAAGTAAGTTACCCAGTTACAGAATCTACCTAAAAATAATAATACCTTAAACCTCTTTTGTGGGTCGCGAGCGACTCAGGGTAGATTTGTTTATTACAAAAAAGACTTTATTTGTATGGTTTCCGGTCACCCTGAGCACTTAGGATTTTTTATGATGATATTAGTATATAGATATGTATATGTATATGTATATGTCTATGTATATGTATATGTATTACATAAAAATTAATCTATATGTATTACATATACATATGTATACGTATATGTATATGTGTGTATATGTGTATGTATATGTATACTGTTCTGGTGTCCAGAGGTAATTTTTTTTTATACTACTAAGTGGCAACCAAGTGGCACTTGTTCGTCAGCGGTTACCGTAGACTATGTACGCATGCAACATCATGGGTCACATTGCGTGTTACCACACTGAGACGTTAGATGGAAAGTCTCATGTGCCTGTAATTTCACTGGAAACCATACCCTTCGAAGACCCTTCGAACCGGTACACAGCAAGTTCTAAGGACGAGCAGCGCCGGCGTATCAAAGTCGTGAGAAATCGAGGGCGAAGTGAAGCCCCAACCTCCTCGAGATGGAGTCGTTCGTTGCCGCCGGTCGAAAGAAAAAGAAAGTGATCTAGGTATCCTTTGTAATTTTATGCCTGCTTTGATATCATGCAATCATGCATGGTGGTTTGCAGTTCAAAATTAATCTATATCTATACTATATACTAATATTATAAAGAGAGAAGATTTGTATTTTTGTATTTTTGTTTGTTACGAATAAACTCAAAAACTACTGGTCTGATTAAAAAAATCTTTTACCATTAGAATTCTACATTATCCCTGAGTAACATATGCTATATTTTATTTTAGATAATACTAAAACGTGCGGTCGGCTCCTACCTTATGAATGACTAGCGACCCGCCCCGGCTTCGCACGGGTGCAATAAAAACGCACCCGTGCGAAGCCGGGGCGGGACGAGCCGCTAGTTGTAAATATACCTATGAATGAAACTGGTAAGACTACTCGGTAAGACTACATAGGTACTGGTACTGGGTCTGAAATTTTTATTCATTCATTTTTTAATTATTTCTGAATGATAAAATTCTGAACAATATTTTTTTTTTTTGGATTCGTTGATGCATAATTATTATGGTAAGTGATAGTACTCTACTCTACTCTACTCTACTCTACGGATCTCGGCCATACCTACTAGGTAACTTAGAATAATAACACTAATATCTGTTCTGTGCTACCAGCATCATGCAGCACCTTACGCCGCCATAATGTTCCATACCATACCATAGGTACGCCGTTGCTGCCGCGCTGGCTGGCGAATATGAGCAAAGCAAAAAGACTTTGACTAGGTAGGAATGAGTAAGACTTCCCGTCATAGAATCTGAGAAAAAAACCCGCCGTTCAAGATAATATCATTACAGAATTGTTTTTAATGAAACAAAAGTGTACTATTATCTGTTCTGTGGTGTAACGTTCTTTTTACAGACTACACGTAGTAGATCGGTACAATCAGTTGGCTAGAACGCTCCATGCCCCCTACGAATATTCGTATCCACCTTATGGCGGAGTTTGTAGGTAGACCTTCGTTTTTATTTCCCTGAATAATCATTCCTGTTATAATGTTGTACGTACTATTAAGTATATACCTACCTACTTACTACACCTAGTTACCCAGGTGTTCGATTACTTACTAGGTAGGTAGGTATTCTGTAGAAACCTACCTTTAGTGCATGAAACGTGAATGCTCGATCCTTCTTTCATATATCGTTCCCGGGCCCGCAGTAGTTAAAATTGCCGCATTCCACTGTAGACGGGCGTGAGACCGGCGGCGCAGCTTCCCTCCGGACCGGTCGTGAGAACACCTCGGCACTCGGCGTTGTTTTATCACAGAAACAAGTGCTAGAGCACAGGGATGCAAGTGTCTGGGGGTGGAGTCATTGTTATTTCATAGAATTCGATTGCGAGCGATGCGTCAAGCGAAGCGACAGACGCAGCGCACTACGACGCCGACGGACTCGGTCGAGGACGCGGACGGGACTGCCGCCGTCGTCTGCCAAGTGCCAGCATGCCATGCCACCGCGCCCGCGCGCCGCGCCGCGCCGCCGCACCGCCGCCGTCACCGCCGCCGCCGCTGGACGCACCGCGCCGCGCCGCGACCGACTCGACTCGCGTCATCAGCGAGCGGCAGCGCCTCCACGCGCACGCGCCCCTTTCTCCAACCGGACTCCGAACCAAAGAGTAAAATATATGCTCCGAACCGGCTACGGCTGAAGCCCGGACCCTCCTAAACTCAATTCAACATTATTATTAAAATTACTTCAATGCAGACTGAAGTGATCAATTCTTATTACCTACGCACTAACGTTATGCACGTATTAGTTTGAGTGTGTGGGGAACTGGGGAGTGGCACAAAAATGTCAGCAAAAGTACTACCTACCTACCAAGAACTTATTCCGATTTCTGTGTAGGTACCTTAGATACACTAGGTAGGTAACCTACCTACCTAATAGGTACAGGGAAGACTGCAATGTATAGTTTGCACAATTGAGCTCGGCTGTCGTGAAGATAGCCGTTTTGAGTTTTTACAGCTACCTAAACTACCTATATAAATTGTCTTTGAGATCCGCGCCGTGCGAACTAGGTACCCTTATCTTGCCAGCTCTCCGAGCAGAAGACCTCGCAAGCACAAACATTTACGGCATTTTGAGGAGCTATTTCGCTCATCACGCTGAAGATCCTCGATCGAAGATTTTCACCAATCTATAAAATAAAGAAAACAATCAAAAACGGATATCATAGCTTAGGGCGGAGATTTTAGGGATGGAGAATGTAGGTAGTTACCTAGGTATCAAAAAATCAAAAACACCCCGAAAACAAAAAAAACCTAGTACCTACCTACCTAGTACCTGCCTACATATTAAAGCAAATTTTAAGAATCGGTTGAAAAATGCACCTAGACGAGAACAGACTCAGACAGACTGACTGAAAGAAGGATGGACACGGTCGGAAGCTTCGCTCGCTAGGTCAAATAATGGTAAAGGCACAGGTAAAGATAACAAAAGCAAAGCGACTCATCTCATTGTTCGCGCTTTCTTTATTAAAGGCAATTTTTTGCACACCCCGCACCCAGCATGTCTCTGTGCAGCTTAGAGTACACGCTAGCCGCGCTATTTATAGGTAGGTAGGTATAGTTCGCACAGCGGATCTAGGCTTCCGTGAAGAAGTGCGTTTGTGATGCGCAAACACAATTTAGTTTGAAAAAGCTCCATTGCGCATCGAAACGGCTAACTTCACAACGGCCGAGATCCGCCCTCTGCCTAGGAACGTATGTGCTGCTGTGCAAAAAATGAAAAAAAATCGTCGCTGAAAATTGGAAGCAGAAGCACCTGGGAGTCTAGGACGCACCGTAACCGTAACCCCGTAACTGATTGGATTAATAAAAATAATAGAGGGAGAAGTTAATAGGAGTTTCTTCGGCCATATTTTATATTTATAATTGCGAAAGTTGGGATGTTTTTATGTTTGTGGGAGCATCACGCCCAAGCGACTGACTGAACGGATCTAGGTAGGATCCTATAAGTTTGGCACAAGGCATAGATTAGGGTCTGAAATAAAATAGCTTAGGGTTCCCGTGGGATAAAAATTTGTTTAAATCAAATGCGGGCCTGTGGGAGGATAGGACCTACTAACTTAGATGAAAAACTAAGATTGGTGTAAGGGTAATTTTGGGTCGTAGATTTCAAAAATCTACTTAAAAATGGGGTAATTGTAGAGGGAGTGACTTTTTTAACCATAAATCGTGTATCGTCGTTTTTTATTGATACGGTAACACTAAATTCGGGTATTAGGATTAGGCCTATACCCGATAAAGGATCCTTAGCTTTAAAATAATTACTATATTATACATGCTCATTCATTATCAACCTGACAAACTTGGGGATACCTCCATATAGGGGATACCTGTGGAACCTCCACACATAAAAAAAATATATGTACCTATAATATTTTTTTTATGTATACAGGGTGTAATCGTTAAGTGTGCACAGGCGATTATTCCGTAACTATTGCAGATATCAAAAAACTTTAAACTGATATCGAAAGTACTTTACCTAATGAGTAAAATGACATTAATAACTTTTTAAAAATAAAACGAGAAATATCCAAAAAAAATACATTAATCACTCCCATACATTTAGTATGAGATAGTAGAAAGGTTTTAGTTTCCTTATTTTAAGTGGAATAGTACCTACTCATTTTACCCTTGTCATTTTATAATTATGTACGATATGAAGGTATTAATGAATTTCAAGTAGATACACGTGTAGATTAATTATCTTACCACTTCAAATTTATAATAAACCTTGTTTCAATATTGTATTGATTTGAACTAGCTGAAAAGCAACATACTAAATAAAAACAAAAAGAAAGATACTCTTTGGTGTTCGTTCTAAATTCAAATTCTTTATCGCGGGTTCTCGTTCCCGCCAATTTATTGTATTTTTCAATTTGCGTTAATAATCGTGATTGTTGCATTTATTGATTGAAAAATGGCATATTCCAATACAGAAAAAAGGGACATGTTAAAAATGTACTACAAACATGATTGTAACAATAGGGCGGCCATTATCGCCTACAGAAGAGAGTACCCAGATAGAGAAGTTCCTTCTGGTACGTATTTACGTAAGTTGGATAACAATTTGATAAATTATGGATCTTTTAACAGAAAAAAAGGTTCGAGAACAAGAGCTCCGGAATTTGATAATGACTTAGATAACAATATTATTAACTACGTAGTAGATAATCCACAAGAATCAACGCGTTCAGTGGCCCGATCATTTCCAGTGTCCCACAATTATGTACACAAGTTATTAAAAAAACACAACTTCAAAGCATTTAAGATAAAACCTACTCAAACGCTGCACAATGATGATCCTGCTCGTCGGCTGGTCTATTGCAATTGGCTAGTCAATAATTATGTCAATGTAAGGTCAATTTTATGGACCGATGAAAGTAATGTTTCAAACTGCGGCATTTACAATAGAAAAAACTCGCATTATTGGTCAATTGACAATCCTCGCTTAACTACTGAAGTTAGAGCTCAGGTTCGATTCTCAATTAATGTGTGGTGTGGTATTCTTGGAGATCGGATCATTGGGCCATATTTTTACAGTGGAACCTTAAATGGACAGAGATATTTCTCCTTTGTACAAAACGATATGCCAAGTCTCTTAGAACCAATTCCAGACGATGAAAGAAGGTCGATAATTTTTCAACAAGATGGAGCACCTGCACATAATACAAATGTTGTAATGAATTTCTTACGAAACAATTATAATGGCTTAATAGCCAATAATAGTGCAACCCCTTGGCCTGCCAGATCCCCGGATCTCACGCCTTGTGATTTCTTCCTATGGGGATTTGTCAAAGACGTGTACGCTGAGAGAGTACACAGCCTAGAAGAGTTACAGAATCGTGTACGTCGTGCAATTGCTTTAATTACTCCGCAAATGTTAAGGAAAGTTCATTTAGAAACTGTAAATAGAGCTCGTCATTGTATTGCACAAGGAGGACGTCACTTCGAACATATGCTTTGAACACAAAATTTTGTACTTACTAAGAAATAAAATGTATGGGAGTGATTAATGTAATTTTTTTGGATATTTCTCGTTTTATTTTTAAAAAGTTATTAATGTCATTTTACTCATTAGGTAAAGTACTTTCGATATCAGTTTAAAGTTTTTTGATATCTGCAATAGTAACGGAATAATCGCCTGTGCACACTTAACGATTACACCCTGTATATCGGAGCAATGACGTCATCACATGCTGTAACTAAAAACACATTGTAGAAAACCGGCTTAAAACAACTTGTAAATCATGAATTGATTAGCTGATTAAGTAATCTAGTAGTTAATTTAAACTATTCAAACCATCAGTTAGTAATCTAGTGGTTAATTTAACTATTCAGACCATAAGTTAACTAATTTGATAGTTAAAAGCAGGACTCGGCATTCACAAGTAATTTTATCTTGTTGTAAACAACTGTGGACGCATGCCTGCGTTTTGCTACCTATAAATACGGCCGACGACCCGGGTACAATTCATTCGCACTCGAGCCGTCGGACCGTCACGTCAACACCTACTGAAGCTTGAAATAAAGAAGACAGTTTCTGCCTTTTCTTCAACAAGATGGGTGATCTCTATAGTCTGGATAGTCTATAGTCATAGACTAGTGACGTCAGCTCGGCTGACGTCACCCTATCTACGAAGCATCCTGGACCTGCTGCTCCGTCATATTTTTTGTCTTAAAAATCCCAAGTAAACAAAAAGATATCGATAAGGTTTTTCTGCTTAACTATTATTTATCATTGTTGGACGCGCGGGTTATTGACCCGCGGTTCATTGACGCGCGGGTCACTGACACGTGCCGAGCGCTGCCTTTTCGATTTCTAACAAGGATAACTGCAGAATTACGTATTTTTTTTTAGTGTAAAAAAAAAAGTACCAGTATTTTTTTATGTGTGGAACCTATCCCTTAAGTTTGTCAGGTTGATAATGAATGACCTTAGAGTATTGTAGAACAGAAATTATTAAATATATATCAGTCATTTATATCCGTATACTGTTACTTTGGGCTAGATGTTGCTGTGTAAATTGTCAAAAAAAAAACATAAACAAAACATAGGAACACCACTGGTTTGTCGTACCATTTCAAAGAAAAAAAAAATTGTTTTACTTTACAAAGTAAGTATTATTTAGTGTACCATTTTTTTTTAAAGTTCTGTTGTGTATTTACACAATAGGAAATAGGATAGAATAGAATAGAAAAATATTTATATAGCGCCACACAATTTACATAAAAATAAAAATAACAATACAAATTAAAACTTAACTATTGTGACGAAAAAAAGGCAGCCACTCAGAAAAAAAAAGTTTTTTTTTATTCTATTTGGAAGGGACTCTTCTAAAAATATTTTTATAGTGGAAACGCCTCCTTTTCCTTCTTTGTTTGTCCACATGTCCATGTCGACAACTGACGTTAAAAATTAACCACAGAGTAAATTGTTTTGTTGTAGCTAATAGTGTAAACGTAGGTGCTTATATTCTCTTCGGGAAGGAAGATAAGACTATTAAAAGTATTGCTTCAAGAGAATGTAAGCACTACGTATAGTATTGCTATTTGCTTGTTATTTCAAAGAGTAAAATATTAAATGGGAAATTGTATTTTGCACTATAAACTGATGAATGAAAAACGTAGTGCTTGTAATTTTTTTTAGAGACTAGGAAAACGAAAACAAATATGTGTTTTTATTCAGCTAACTAAGAGATTTCAAGAGAACGCACCATATATTTCAATAATTATGTCCAAACAAAGTGTTATGTTTCATCCTATTATAAGTTCGATCCAAAGAATTGCTCTCTACGAAACTAAAGCAGTAAGTATCTTCATCAAAGAATGTAAATAGTCAAAAATCTTTTAATTTTTTCAGTTTTGCAGAAAAAACCGGCTGGATAACATAAAGTAAAAAAAATAATATATATAGCGAACTCCTCCAAGTTAAAAGTTCCAATTTACTACTGAGCCTGAGTAAAAGTTAGCACCTCAACCTTAGAACCTTTGCTTATAACCAGTAACCACCTCTTGAGTTGGTTGGCAGTCAGTTCTTAAAAATATCTATTATGCGCCTAGTTGTTAACAACAAATAACATGTATGTTGCTTGCCCTTTCCAGAGATTTTATTTAATTGGCTCTAACAATACAGAGACCAGATTTCGCGTTCTGAAAATAGACAGAACAGATCCTCGCGAGCTGATCCTTGTTGATGATAAGGTGGAGTATAACAAACAAGAGATTCATCAGCTTCTGAATATGATTGGCTTTGGAAACAGAACTGGGAGGACAGCTGGGTTTAACAAATTGGTCTCAGCTTTTGGAATTGTTGGTTGGTAAATTTTAAATAATAGCTTTAGTGGCCATCTTTATATTGATGGGCATTTTTAACACAGCACCATCTAGCTCCAAACTAAGCTAAGCTAGTAGGTACTATAGGAACATATTACACACAATTTTTATTTTCTATATATATCCATAATACTTAGAAATATCCAGATCCAGAACAAATATTTACAGATCATGCAATCATCAGCAACAGGATCAAACCCTCAACCTCTCGCTTCTCAACCGGGAACTCCCCTACCATGCCTCCAAGGTTGTCAAAATAATAATTTATTAAACTTTATGAAAAAATATTATGTTATTTAGGTCCCAATCATTTATGCACATAATATTATGTTGTGAATATATTTCCTTTTTATTTTTCAAAAACTTTAAATTGTGAGAGATTGTAAGTTTTTGAAATTAATATATAATGTTTCAGGTTTTATCAGATTTCTTGAAGGCTACTACATAATCCTGGTTAGGAAAAGAAGAAAAATAGCAGCTATTGGTTCACATTCCATATATAAGATAGAAGACACAGCCACAATCTACATTCCCAATGAGAGCAATAAGCCTCCACACCCTGATGAGCAGAGATATCTAAAGATGTTCTTAGCTATAGACCTTTCTACTAATTTCTATTACAGCTATAGCTATGACATTACTCATACACTGCAAATGAATATGGCCCCACCAAGAAAACTTGCTCCAGCATTATTTCCTAAACCAGTCACTGCTACAGTATACCAGTCTAACTTGAACTCAACTGAAGATATCAAGCAGTGCACTTGCAGACAAACAGAAGATGATGAAGATATTTTTGAAACTTGGAAGAGGCAGCTACTGGAAAGACAGGAGAAGACTGGGTAACTTAACAATATCACAATATTAATATGTATATAATATACTCATATTTAATTTGGTTAAATGCCTACATAGTCCTGGAATGTGTGGGAGTAGCCACTCAATGCACACAAATCCTCGGCACACCTAGATCACTCCTTCAAGACTGCAAAGACCCCGTTAGTAACTCATTTTGTCTATTATTTGGCAATTATGAAAATTATATATATTTAGAGTCAGAGAGATAAGTTTTAAAGAATATGTTTTGGCCATTAACCAAAACCGGTATTACTTAAAACTTGATAAAACACACATCTAATACAACTTATGTTCTGAACTTATTAATTCAAAAATTTCTTTAAAATAGTCTTATTTCATAGTGCCAGTTTTTAAGCTTTATAAATTACAAATTATAAATAAATTGTTGTAGGTAAAATGACTATGAGTTGTCATGTTTCGCCATGTGTCTAATCAAGACTGGTGGTGACACACCCATAGTCTGGGCCTTAAATAGCATATTTTGTTTAAATACTTATAATACACTGTGGAGGTCTAAATGTGCTTGTCAAAATGAGCTAATTTGAATGTAATTTTTCAGCCAAAAACAGAGGCTAGACTTTGGCATGCGAACAGTACCTGAATGGAGATTTGTATGGAACAGTCACCTATTGTCTCCAGTACATGCTCACTTACACCCAGATTGGATTCTGTACATAGTCCATGGGTTCATTGAACAAAGCAATCTCAACATTTTTGGTAGGCCCATATATCTGACACTTATTGCTAGAAGAAGTAACAGATACGCAGGCACTAGATTTCTCAAGAGAGGGGCCAATATGCATGGGGATGTGGCTAATGAGGTTGAAACCGAGCAGATTGTACATGATTCTATGGTATCTTCATTTGCTGCTGGCAAGTAAGAGTTGTTTTCATCTATGCATCAATTCTATTCAATCAGTAATTCGGACATTTTGCTTCATTTATCAGTGAGTTTGATTGCTTTTACTTTTCAGATTCAGTTCATTTGTTCAAATGAGAGGTTCAATACCAAGTTATTGGTCGCAAGATGTAGTAAAAATGGTACCTAAACCGGCTATCGCCATAGATCTGAGCGATCCGTTTGCTGAGATACCTGCGAAACACCTAAACAACCTAATGCTTCGATATGGCTCGCCAATAATGTTCTTAAATCTAGTCAAGAAACGAGAAAAGAAGAAACACGAATCTCTATTGACCGATGTTATAAGCAACGCGATAAAATATCTGAATCAGTTCTTGCCACCCGAACACGCAGTGCAGTATTATCATCTGGACATGGCTAGAATGAACAAGGGGGCCGATGCCAAAGTCTTGGACAAGTAACTTGCATTTTTTGTATTTTAAGTAGTATGTACACTTAATTTATTCAATGGATTCAAATAGAAGCAGCAGTCACTGAATTTGCGATTCGTGTACCACCACCTCATAATCATAGTTTGAAAAGTCATGTTTTAAAAAAGTGCCTGATAAATTCAGCTTCAGCACATATTTCTAATGATTTTAATACATAATGAATATCTTTTACCTTTATCTTTGACGACCGATGTGGCGCAGCGGGCGCAGGTCTGCCTGTGACGCGGAGGTTGCGGGTTCGATTCCCGCCTAAGGTCAAATGTTTGTACGATCTACAAATATTTGTCCTGGGTGTTCTGGGTATTTTCTATATATAATAAATCATATCTATTTAAGTATTGTATTATATTAAGTATATATCAGTTATCTAGTACCCATAAACACAGCCCTGTATAACAGCAGCTTGCATTGGGGCTAGATGATGCTGTGTGGATTGTCTAACATTATTTTATTTTATTTTTACTGTGGTGGATTATTATCTGTGTGATTATTACCCAATCACTCTCGGTCAGGAGTGATTGGGTAGGCCAATCAGTGCCAGCCAACAGTGAGAACATTAGAAGACCGACCCATGATGACTCTGTGCATTATCTTTTCACAGAACAAATATAGTTCTACATACAGAATGGCCACTTACCGCCTCCCATCGATCCGACTTTCCTCACCCCAATCGCGAGTTCGTAGGCACTTTCGTAGGCGCTGCAGCTAAGGCTCATTGCTTACACATTTATTCTGTTTTTGTGTATCACAGCGCGCGCATGACATCTCGCTCTTGTGATAAATTAGTGCCAGCCATGCCTGACACATCATACAAAAGCACCGTTTACGTACACAGACCATGTCGCTGTCCCCGGAGAATAGAATGGTAATTGCAAAAACACAACTTTTCAGGAAAAATAAAAAACATGTTTTTATTGATTACTTCATAGATACTGGACGTAGACTGTTGATTGTCAGCTTTACGAAAAGCTTATTTTTTATGTGTTTGGAATATAACAATGGAACACGCCTAAGATATGCCAAAAACGAGATATTTAAAGATTAAGAAGTTACTGAATATCAATCGCCATCTAAGATGTATAATGTCGATTACCATTTTATTCATAGTATTTCCTAGCCAAAATCGATTATTGCACCAGTGACTTACCATTTCATTCCACGTTTTTTTACAGTAAAAGTGATAATGATAATGCTTGAATATCATCCTTTTCTCGTCAATATAGTCTAACTTTTTTCTGTTAATGTCTTTAATTGGTTTTCCAATAAAACTATACCAATGGTAATCAACTTTGTTTTTAGATTAATAATTGCTTTAAATTGACGTAATTACTTCGAAATCTTCTTAAATCATAAAAGCTAGGCCCTCATACTTAACATATCACAGCCATGATCATTATCATCATCAGGGTACACTAGTCCACTGCTGGACATAGCCTAATGAGCACCATAACGCCCTGTATTCAGCTTGCCGCATCTAGCATCTGCCTGCAGTCTTTGCAGATCATCATCCCAGCTGGTCGGAGGGCGTCCTACACTACGTTTGTCGAGTAACACAGTTAACATCAGTATCTTGATTATTATAATGCTTCTTTCAAATAAAACAACGAAAAAAAGAAATCAAAAGTGAAAACAACAGTATTTTTTTGTTATGTACCCTAATAGGTTTACTAACATTTCGGTATTCATTTAAATCTATACATAATTCTGCATTGTGCACAAACAACTTATAGCAGAGGGTATGAACACAGGCGAGCTTAACCCTATAGATCGTTTTCTGCTAGCAAACCTTCTAAATGAGAGAAAAGCGATAGCAAGGGACAAGGGGGCCTACTTACTTAGGTACACACAGACAAAACGGGCTTAGATGTAATGTAATTTTAATCAGTCAAATTAGGAACATGATCACTTAATAATTAGTAAGGTACTTAAAATACAGGAGCGACATCTCAATCATCATCAGTGTCGACATCATTTCTTTCAGAGCCAATACTAGCATACGTCAGAGACTCATAAAAAGCATGATAGTAGCTTGGAATATCTCCTGCTTTACAGAGGCTCATGAGATCTTCATATAGAGCCTTGCTTATTGGAAGCGGCTCAGTGTATAACACTTGCAATTCGGGCACATAGCGAGGACTTGGGCTTGTTACCTGTCTGGTACCCCGCTTGCTTCGTGTCTTTTTAACAGGTTCTGTATTTAATTGGGAATATTCAGCATCGAAGTCATATTTGTATTTTAAAATTGATGGCTGTGAATGGGACACACTTACTTCCATTATTTTTGTCCATAATACTTTTTGACTTTCCTCATCTTTGACCCAGTTTTTGTTGCTTATCAACTCTTTGATGTTATAAAATTCCGGTTGCATCATTTCCTTAACGTTATATTTTTCACCATTTATCTTCGCGTTCATGATGATCGTATATATTTGATCGGGAGTATATACAACTCTTTGTTTTAATTCACGCTCAATATTTGAATGCATGGAATCACCTTCGCTTTGGCCATGGCCGGTCTCAAAAAATCTGTGTGTGATATTCAACTGTAGTTTCTGTGCAGCAAACATATACAAAGCAAATATGAATCTATTTTTATTTTGTCTGCAACAACCGTCGGAGTAAAATGATATATTTTGGACGCCTCTATGTTTTTCATTGAGTAGAAATTGCCATAAGCAACTACCTATTTCATTTGCTCCTCTTTTAGCAATCTGAGCATGCCAAACATAGCCTTTACTCTGTGTAGCATCAAACACAGTGAAATTGTACGTCGGATACTTCCTCTTATAGTGGAATGATCCAACTTCAGATCGTGGGATGCTCAAAACCTTTTCCAAATCGAAGATTGCTATGGTTGTTTCTGTTGGATCAACTGATTGTTTCTCTTCGTTTTTAATTTGCCGTACTCTTTCTTTGCTATTTATATGTTTAACATATCTTTCTTCCAAAGTTTCTCGTGTTTTAGAATCAGCATGTTGGTAACGAGTACATTGAGAGCACTGATCTTTTTTTGGTTTAAAAAAAGAATAATTAAACATGATGTTAAAAATGGTAACGTATTTACGTTTAGTGGCCATATGACAGCTGTCAAGTTGTTGTCTTCCATACCACACTTTGTACAGGCGATACATTTTGGATATATTGAGTAGTTCTGAGAGGTATTTCCTTGTGGTGTCTTTTCTGACGTAATGAGACTCAACATTCGGAAACAATTCAATGTGCTTTATAATGCTTTCTTCTGTCTCAACGGACATCTTACGTGGTCTATTTTGATGTTTTCCTCGTTGATCGATTAGGTTTTCATTAGATTTGTGCTTTTCCAGTGCTGTAAAAACAGTTTGATCTGAAATACTTAGAGTATTAATGAAAAAGGTTTTACACACTTGTATTTTCTATTGTAAAGAAGTATTTGATCGTTTGAGTTCGGGGACGTTTTCGTTCTAAGGTGATTCGTTTAACGTTTTCGACTAATGTATGGCTAACGATATAGTGCCACTGTTTTTCATGATCTCCTATTGCATAGTATTGCTTCAGTAGGTACTTTCTTTGCTCATAACTTATCTTTTCGCCACATTTCTTTTTGCAATTGCAACTAGACCTTACAACTTTTTTGTCATACTCTTTCTTCGATCTACAGCCTACGTAAGCTTGTCCTGAATTTTTTAATATTTTACTCTTAACGTCTTGTCTTGCATCTATGTTTCGTTTCCGTTTTCTTGTATTTTTCTTTGCTGATTCTTGAATTGTACCATCTGAATGCATTTCCGCTTCGTTTTCTAAGACTGGCATGTTATTAAGTTAATCCACAGCGACATTGTATCTGCCATTGCATTTTACTTCCGAAAATCTAATTACTAGAAGAGCATGACAATATGTTTTACTGTTCAGTACCTTAACAGTCGTTTCACTAACACACTTTACAAGAACCGCAGGCACGGGTTTGAACGAGAATATAATGATAACTGCGTTTATCATTATTTAGTTGAATAATTTTCACCAGAATATAATTGTATTATTGTTTAACATACTTAAATGTGTGAATACAATATGATAATATTACAGTACAACTTTATTCTTGTAATTTCAGGCATGGGTAGAATCGTCGAATAGTATTGTAATTTTTTGTAACTCCGCGAATAATGGTAATAGAGTTACGAAAAAAATTGAGCAGATGTATTAGCACCCACAGATCTCAAAAATGACAAAACACTAAAACTAAGGTAGTGGCGATTACCATTCTATTCTCCGGGGACAGCGATGTGACGTGTTTTACATTCAAAGTAAAATTCAAAACAGTTTTTTTCAGGAAAAAAAAATCGCAATGATCACTTTGAAGCGTATTACAAGCTAGGTGAATCTACGCCAGTTCCAACGCGCCCATGCCCGTGAAGAACTGGAACCGGACGAGATCCTATCGCTTTAGGCATTTTATTGAGGGTTGTGGACACTCAATAAAATATATGAAGCAAACGCGTCGCAATCACGACATGCATGGTTTGTGTATGTATACGTAAACGGTGCCGTTGTATGTGTGAGTGTCATGGTTGGTCCCACCTAATTATAGCAAGAGCGCGATAGCACACCTTCGCTCGCGCTGGCATGCGAGCGCTTGGACCTACACAAAATCAAAATAAACGCGGGCCTTAGCCCTTAGCTTCAGTGCCGGCAAACTCGCGACCGGGGTGGGGTAAGTAAAACCGGTACAAATATCTCTTCTGAGGTAATACGTAAAAAAGATCACAAATATCAAATTAAAGTATAAACCATGAACGTTTCAGATTGTCAGCCATAGCTCGCGCGGTGCTACGCAAAACGGGTATATTCGTGAGCAGCCGCGGGTACGGCGAGGTGACCGGCGCGGCGGGCCACCAGGCCGGCCGGCTGCAGGCGGGGCTCGTGCGCGTCAACTGCGTCGACTGCCTCGACCGGACCAACACGGCGCAGTTCGCCATCGGCAAGTGTGTGTTGGCGCATCAGGTTAATATTCACGGACATTTTACACACAGCCACAAAACAGGCCCCTGCAACCTTACTCTTGAACGCGATCGGTATTGGACAAGTATTGGAATATGACATATCGTACTTTTGACAGCAAACTTAGCGCCTAAATTCAACGTTGTGTTTTCAAGAGTATAAAATTTTAAAATTAGCAAATAGAAATTGGGATGGATGGATTCAAGAGGAAGGCACCAGATATTAGTACTAAGTACAGAATGGCCACTCCCTGCCTTCTATCGGTTTTACTTACCCCACCCCAGTCGCGAGTTTGCCGGCACCACACGGCACCTTTCGCCGGCACTGAAGCTAAAGGCTATTAGGCACGCGTTTATTTTGATTATGTGTAGATCCAAGCTCGCGCTGGCATGCGCGCGGATGTCTATGTCGCTCTTGCTATAATTGGGTGGGGCCAACCATGACACTCACACATACAACGGCACGGTTTACGTACACAAACCATGCATGTGGTGATTGCGACGCGTTTGTGTCATACATTTTATTGAGTGTCCGGGGTGTGACACAGCGTCATCTAGCCCGAACTACACAAAGTTTGTTCTACGGGAACCATTCAACTGATATCACAATGTATAATATCCTGGAATTTTTCCGGTGAAATTACTGGCACATGAGGCTTTCGATCTTAGCCTCAAGGTGGCAACCCGCGAGTGATACCTCTGGTATTGCAAGCGTCCATAGGCTGCAGTAACCGCTTACCATCTTGTGGGCCGTACGCTTGGTTGCCACTTCAGTTGTATAAAAAACGATAAATAGAAATAGAAAAAATAAAAAAAATACAAATAGTAATCTCTTGCTTGCTTTATTTTTGCAGCTTTACGCACTTGGACTTATTGGAAAACCAAATATAGAGTTTGATTCAGACTGCGCCAGGCTTTTGGAAGGTCTATATGAAGATCACGGAGACACATTGGCGCTGCAATATGGCGGCTCTCAACTAGTTCATCGGTAAAACTTACTTCTTGAGGTTATGCCAACGTCTACAGTTAACTAAAGCCTCTTCTTCTTATACATATCCATACTTTAATATATATATTTAGATTTATATAATAGAATATTTGTACTTTTGTTTGTTACAAATAAACTCAAAAACTACTGGTCTTATTTCAAAAATTATTTCACCATTAAAATGCTAGATTATCATAACATAGGCTGTATTTATTACTAGTGACCCGCCCCGGCTTCGCACGGGTGCGAGTTCATTGCAAAAGCAGAAACTGGGACAGATCGGCTAGTTTAAAAATAAAATGTTGTTCGTAGTCTCGCTAAAACTTGAAAACTTCAGGCGTTCGTTTTGGTCTTGGAATATTAGTGTAACTTCAGGAAAGGTTTAAACGGCTGACTTCACGATTGCCTAGATCCGCCGGTCGTAGGTATTATAAGTCTCATTTGCCCAGTAAATTCACTTGCTATGTGTTTGTTGCAGAATAAAAACTTACCGTAAAACAGCGCCGTGGTCATCCCATGGCAATGATATAATGCAAACCCTCAGCCGGTACTACTCCAACACGTTCTCGGACGCCGAGAAGCAGAACACAATGAATCTGTTCCTGGGGCTGTTCATTCCGGATCAGCACAAACCAGCGATCTGGGAATACCAGACCGATTACCATTTGCATCATCCCGAAGCTTCAGTCTACATTCCGCATCAAAGGTACATGCACCAATACAACGTGTAACATAATCTCGCTATAAGCCTAAAGATAGGGTATTCCGCTCATACACGTGTGCCAATGTTGAATACATCGTATTTAACATTCCCATACAATTTATTTTTATCCTATATCGTCCCACTGCTGGGCAAAGGTTTCTAATGATTTCCACCTCTCTATCCTGAACTTTAATAGTACATTATGGTACTAGTGTGTAGCATTGGTCATTACCGCTGAGGCTCAGGCTCGGGTCTTAAGATAGCCGAAGACGGTAATCATTAACGTGTATCATACGACGTTTCAACACACTTGTGAATAAAATAACAAAAAAAAAACTATAACTCACTAGTGGGTTATAGCAATGAAAAAGTCATAGTTTGATTATGGGTGTCACTCTGTGCCTAATTGCGATGACCATAGAGCCACTTTATAAGCAAGTGTGTAGAAAAAAATATGATTATCCTAGAAATTTGCAACAACCCTGTGTTTGATTTTAGTTCCATACTCCGTACTAGATACGCGCGATAATAAATAAGTTTCCACACAAAAAAATGTCCAGGGTGTGATGTGTTGTGTTCTGTAGTGTGAAGTAACATTTTGTAAGAAGGTTGAGGTCGCATTTCATGAATGAAATACTTTGTAATTTAAAAAGTCGTTGAATAAACTTGTTCGCCTGTGGAATACCCCACAACCCTTCTTCGGGCTTATTGGGACATTATGCTACACCCTGTAATAAATACTTAGGGTGGATTCGACCAACTTTTGGAGTAACTATTCCGCGGAATAAGAAACGAAAAAAAGTAAAAAAAAAATACAAGGAAACTGTTAGTTTACTCGCGAATAACTACGATTTACTCAAAGAATAGCGCCTATTCGAGGTTGGTCTATTATTAAAAAGAATTCTGTCGGAATGTTTTATACAGCGCCATCTAGCGAAACTTGGAAATCTGAAAACTGACATAATCATCATCATATCAGCCAATCTTTTGAAAATCTTATGTATGTTCGCAAAAATATTAATCTGTTTAAGAAAAATTGTGAGGCTCACTAAGGTCAGTAAATCTTTTAAAGGGCAATGTGTACGATTCTTTAACAAAGTCCCAAGCGACATACAAAATTTATCAATTGTCAAATTTAAAAACTTAATTAAACAAAATCTGTCTCAAAAAGCTTACTATAAAACAACCGATTACCTAGATGATAAAAAAGCTTGGGACGAATGTGCTCCAACTCTACTTGGAATCCATAACAATAGCAAGGGTCATGCCAAAAAAGCGATAGGAACCCAGCCGGTGTTGTTGCCAGTTCTTTTACGGCATGGGCGCGTTGGAACTGGTGTAAATTTTCCTAGCTTGTAAGACGTTTCAAAGTGATCCTTGTGATTCTACTGAATAAATAATTTTTGATTTTTTGATTTTGATTTTGATTTTATCAATTGGAAAATTTAAAAACTTAATTAAACAAAAACTGTCTCAAAAAGCTTACTATAAAATAACCGATTACCTAGGTGATAAAAAAGCTTGGGACGAATGTGCTCCAACTCTACTCGGCATCCATAACAATAGCAAGGATCATGCCAAAAAAGCGATAGGAACCCAGCCGGTGTTGTTGCCAGTTCTTTTACGGCATGGGCGCGCATTGGAACTGGTGTAAATTTTCCTAGCTTGTAAGACGTTTCAAAGTGATCCTTGTGATTCTACTGAAATAAATAATTTTTGATTTTGATTTTGTTTTTTATTTTGATTTTGATTTTGCCAATACATTCACTGCCATAAGCCCCCCAAAGAGCGCCTTGACGATCGATTTGAGCCTTCACCATCCACCGACACCCTTTTTTTTTTTTTTGTTAACGGGGAGGAATCTGCATCCAGACATCCCGTCGCATAAGGGTACGACGGGGGTGTGTGAGGTTGTCGGATTCGACGACTCACTAAACCATCCCCGGTGGCCAGCCTCGATGCATGCCGAGGGGCTCCACGGTCCCCTAGGGCTATTAGTGGTGCCCCTCCCGCATCGCGCTCAAAGCACTTCCCGGGGCTAACAAAAGACAGCCCCAGCACTTCGCAGTGCTGCGGCAGCACAGGGCCACCCCTGTGCTACCGCCCTTCCCGGGTTCGCTGAAAACGGACGACCAGAGCCCTCACTCTAGACCGCCCACGAACCCGAAAGTTCCCCTGCTCGGCAGGGGATACCGCTTGGCCCCTTATGGGGCAGGCAGTGCGGGGCGGCCGTTGCCGTCACCCCGCCGCCGCCTTCTCCGAGCGGGATCGGCTCTCTCCCGATCTCGCTCAGCGGCCTCTTTCCGAACCATTACGGTCTCACAGAAAGAGGCCACGGCCCTCCACGCCGTTTCATCTGCCAACATGGCCTCAACCACGCTTGGCAGAGAAAGATTCTGCCCGATCCTGGTGACCAAGATCCCGCGCTCCGGGCACCACGCTGAGCACTGCTCCAGCGTGTGCTGCGCGGAATCTCGGTCCCACCCACAATGGTGACATTGTGGTGTCGACTCGCGACCGATCCTATTCAGGTACTCACCGAAGCATCCATGTCCGGTGAGTACCTGAGTAAGTCGATAGGTGACGTTGCCGTGCTCCCTTCCCAGCCAGGCTTCGAGGTTGGGTGCAATTGCGCCGACGATGCGCTGGCGCGAACTCCGCGGCTCCTCGAGCCGCTCGCGCCACCTAACAAACGCACGCCGGCGCTCTTGCACTCGCACTTCACAAGGCGCGATTCCGCTCCCGTCATCATGTCGGAGACGAACGTACACACGCGCGTCAGTCTCCGCCAAGATATCGAGGGGCGGGAACCGCGCCAGGATTGTTGCCGCCTCTAGGGATATAGTACGATACCCCCGTGCGATCCTGATGGCCATAGGACGCTGCAGGCTGCTATACAGCAACCTGTAGCGCCTAACACCCGCTAGTCTGTGGGACCAGACAGGTGCTCCGTAGAGAGCCATCGATCGTACCACCCCCGCGTACAGGCGGCGAACTCCTTCCCGTGGTCCCCCGAGATTTGGCAGCAGTCTATGCAGAGCACCCACTACCTTCTGAATACGGGGGACGGAGCGTTTGAAGTGCTCCCCGAAGTCCCAACGGCTGTCCAAGGTGAGGCCCAGGTACTTGAGGTACCGCCCACCTGGACATCCACGTCACCTATTCGAATCGACGCGCTGGGTGGTTCCCTTCTCTTCGGGAGTTTGTGGAACCACAGCGCCTCGGTCTTGTGAGGCGCTGTCCGCAGACCCAGCTCGTGGATCTTGTCCACGACACAAGCCACCCCAAGCTCGGCGAGCTCCTTGGTCCTGTCGAAGGAGTCCCCACCAGCTAACACTAAAGTGTCGTCTGCGTAGCAGACAACGTGTACGCCGGCGGAGAGATCGACACGCAAGACCGCATCGTATGCGAGATTCCACAGCAGCGGACCCAGAACGGACCCCTGTGGAACCCCGCAATACACTTCCCTCTCGTGCAATGTACCATCCCTGCCTACATACTGCACGCACCTAACCCGCAGGTAAGCGCCAACAATGCGCTGCAGGTAGGGGGGCACTCGATGGATCCACCGACACCCTAGTCCATCGAGTGGAAGCCCGTATTCCGTACTCCGTTTTCTAGTTCGCGTTGCGGTTACTATTTAAGAACCTTTATTCCCCAGCGGTTATCGGTTCTGCGAGCTTCAAGGCCTGCCCACTGTCCCTTCAACTTACTTATTCTAAGAGTTATGTCGGTGACATGGTTTTTCTACGATCGCGTAGAGACACCCATAGCATAGCTTTCCATAGCTCGTTGAACGATTTTGAGCTTGTTAATAAGACTAATGAGCTCTTTCCATAAGAGTGGATTATTCCCATCTGTTACCAAAGTGACAGATCGCACAAAAAATCAATCCGTCTTCTACTGCTCTTGTAGTGAGCTGCAGGTGAGGGCCTTGGGTATAAACTCATTACCCTGGCTTCTACTCGCTGGAACCACAATTCCCGGGTCGCTGAGCTCAGCCTTCATGGTGCGTGCCTTCCTGGGTAGGCGGCTCCTCCAGGCTTTTCGCTGGTCGTTCTGCTGCTCTGTTTTGTCACCCTTTTTTTCGATGAGGTGACAGATTGCACTTTTTTTTTAAGTGCGATCTGTCACCCTGTCAGTAACGAGAAGAGACAAAACCTTTTCAACTAATATTCTATCTGTTCCCCCGTCACTTAAAGCGTGACAGATTTACATATTTATACCTGATATTTAAAGGAAAATTCAATGAAAAAAGCTGTATTTCCATTGCCATTCAGTCTGTTTACTATGCTAGGAAAGTTATGATAATAGTATAATTTCAATTTGCAGGTCTCTCACAAAATGGTGGGACGACATAGTGGTACGCTACCTGCCGGTATCATGCGCGGAGATGCGCAAGCTGTGCTGCGAGATAGTGGGCGTGCAGGGCGACGCCGCCGCGGAGATGGTGGATCTCTACCACGACTACAACCGCCCCTTCGAGTACACCTCCTTCCAGGACTGCTTCGAGTTCCAGGTGGGTAACCACAAGCTCAAATGCATGATTAAAACAATGTTAGACTGACATTTCGGCATACAAAAAAAAACAGAGTAATTTTATTTGAATACTGCTATAAGAGGTCGTTACCCCCCTGGTACCGCGTTGCCTAGCTGGTTACAAACAATCTTATTTCAAATAAATAATTCTCTGAAATATATTCTAAATATTCTCTATACAAGGTTCAAACATAGACGTCAATAAGAAAAAAATTGATTCCTCAGATCCAGGATTATTCGAAAATACCTTATGTATGTTCCCCGATTTTTTGTATTTTTCTAGCTATGATTTATTTATATTTTTTTTGAGAATGTTTGGTTGGAACGTTTAAAACTGCAAAAAAAAAATTTGACGGATTTTTTACAAGATTTTTTGTAAAATATTCCTAATTAATTGTACAATCATGCATAAAATAATCTACTTCTAAGCAATTAGCATTAGTGCAAGTTACAAAAGTTATGATGAAAAGTAGCGAATTTGTGTTTGAGAGAGTCCAAGTTGAATTAATAACATTAAATTAAAAATATAAGAACCAAACGCTATGATTTGTAAAGGTTCTTAAAAACTTTCAGGGAAAAATCTGCAACTTAATAGGCTATTATTTGCTGAAATCGGCCTTCAAAGATGCTAATGTGAAGGTTCCCAAAGTTAGCAACTTGATCCAAGTAAATGATTATGGCCTATTTTCCTTCGTCATCTAACTTTCCGAAAAAAATCTGTTCTCGATCAATGCATGCACAAGTAGTGTTTTCTGTTGCAGACGTTTTCTATTATAAAGTATGCGGAAATTTTGAGTAGCAAGGCTCTATTAACAATCATTGTTTGTACTTCTGTCTGTACTTCCCGGTGATCAGCGATAGACTAAAATGACTCGAGCTGACAATGAGGGCATGAGTGTTTACTCTTGAAAGCGACATATGATAACCGTGTTCCGGGTGTTCTGGGTATTTTCTATGTATTTTATTTTATTTATTTTAGGTACAAAATTAGCTAACAAACCAAAACATTAATTAAGAATAGGTATACAGTTAGTAGAATAAATAAATAAATAAATAATGCTGGACAATCCACACAGCATCATCTAGCCTCAAGGTAAGCTGCTGTTAAACAGAGCTGAATTAAGGGGTACTAGATGACTGTTATATATTTAATACAATACAATACATAGATAGATATTTTTTTATTATATATAGAAAATACCCAGAACACCCGGAACAAATATTTGTAGTTCGTACGTATCGTTTGTAATAAGTAGTGTAAATTCGTTAACCTTACTATTGTACACATATAATTTAAAATAAATATCTATCCATGTATTGTATTATATAAATTATTTCAGTCATCTAGTACCCGTAACACAAGCTCTGTATAGCTTGGGACTAGATGATGCTGTGTGGATTGTCCAGCGTTATTTATTTATTTACAACCTTACTAATAAACGTGGTATAAAGTTATACTTTGGATTAAACTACGAATCTCTATGCTTAAACTTAATATAATCCAAGGTATAACTTTATACCACGTTTATTTAGTAAGGCTGTTAATGTTTCAGATGTGCCACAGCCGGCGCGACCTGGCGCCCGCGCTCACGGAGAACTACAGTCCGTTCGTGGTGCGCGGGCGCGCGGCCGGGCCGGGCGAGCGGCCCGCCTCCAGCAACCCCGTCATCAGCGGCCGCTCCAGCACCGCCTCCAACAACTCCAGCGAGTAACTACACATTGTTCATCAACTACTAGCTATGCTAATGTTCTATTCTTACAGAGCAAAATTAGCCAAATCGGTCCAGCCGTTCTCATGTTTTAGCGAGACTAACGAACAGCATTTCATTACTTATAAAGATTTTATTTGACACTAGCGACCCGCCCCGGCTTCGCACGCGTTTCAACTATACGTATTAACCTGCCTCTTGAATCACTCCGATAGATGCAAATTCTATAGGTGAGCGAGCCTTATCCTGCCCTATAAAGCAGGTCAACGCTTGTTTTTGCCAACACAACAGTTTAACGCACCATTAATCACTAGTCATCATCATGACAGCCTTTTAATGTTTCCAGAGACTTGACTCGCAAGGATCCGGAACAAATATTTGCAGATAATACCCGCAACCCTTCGTTTCTCAACCGGGCCTCGCCCACCGCGCCGCCGAGGTCGTCAAGTCAAGTAATACAAGTTTTTAGAGTGAAGTGAGCGCTCGTGACGTAGCTGGCTAAGTTGTTCTTAACAGATCAATGAAGTTAAGCACTGTTCCGCGTAGTCATCATTTGGATGGGTGACCGCCAGTGGCAATTTCAACTGAGCGCTCCCGTGCTTCGGAGGGCAAGTTAAGCAGTCGGTCCCGGCTTTTTCAAAGTTGTTAAACCATGACAGAGGCCTTCGGGCGGCCTAGATACTCTGTCACCAGAGTTGGCCACTGACTCATTCGAACTTTTTTACTTTAGTGACACAAATATTTCAGTTCAAACAGCGACTCGTCCAGCGACGACGACCTGACCAGCTCGATGCCGAGCGCGCGCCTCGTGCCCTCGCCGCTCGCGCACGTCGCCGACATCCTCGCCTCGCGACCCGCTGACGACACACTACTCTTCAAAGCCATCAAACGATCCAATCGCGTACTTCTCAAGGAACCGAGCAAGCGAGACATGATCATGTAGGTTTTTAGCTAGGTTTATCCTGTTTTTAAGTTGTTTATTTATATTATTAAAAAATACACCAACAGTACACAATATGATTTAAATCGCTTTGAAATACATATTTCAAATATTATTATGATTATGAATGACTGCGGTCATAAACCTGATCTGCGCGCCAATAACCTTGTATTAACTAATATAAAATTTAAGTATCTACGTTAAGGACTTCTTTCACCATCATCGAGCAACTGTCGCCGCGCCAAACGGTGACTCACACATTATTACAAGATCGTGAAATTGGCATTAATAGTAAATAAAATCTTACGAGTAGCGAAGAGAAAACACACTACCTCTGGTACCGCAACCAACTTTTCGGGTAATAGGCGGTACGGTAGTAGGTATAGTTCGCACGGCGGATCTCGGTCGTCGTGAAGTTAGCTGTTTGTGGTGCGCAAAAACAATTTAGTTCGAAAAAGCTCCATTGCTCATCAAAAATGCTAACTTCACGACGGCCGAGATCCGCCGTGCGAACTATACCTTAACTTAGTACATAATTATTATATTTTTAAATTAAACATTTCAGGTATAAACGCTACGTAAATTTTGAGCGTAGGTCGAATCCTCGCTACAAGCCAGACATTCACATCGTGATGACGGTAAGCAGCGCCCTTACGATCGACAGTTCTGTTGACGTGATCCCGCCCACTGTCTCCCGCGTCTCCAGAGAGATATACCACGACTACATGCAACGCAAGACTGGCCGCGTGCTAGTACCAAACGCTTCTGTATCGATGTACAACAAATATGTCAACTGTATTTTGTAGACCGTGTAGCATTTTTTTCTACAAAATAAGATTGTACTTTATTATTCCTGTAAATTAAGAAATTCATGCATGCAGGTATAATATATATAATTTATATATAATATATACCTATATTATATTATACTTATGTTACATAAGTCATAAACATTATTTACATATTATTTAAATAAAAATGCTTAAGACTCTACCACTTAGCCTTATTCGTAATCGAACTATGAACCTCTGTTCATTTCAAACATTACCTACCTATTGCGTCGTCATTTATTTTGGGTCCTAAAGTTTGGTTCTCAAACGATGTAGGAAACATCGCTAAGAAACCGGCATGTATATCATGAATTTATGAAAGTGATTTGCCCGTGCCAGGCCCATCTATCTACCAAACCAACCCGCATGAGGGGCTATCTATCAAGGAATTTATATGCGTACATAGGCTACGGTAACCGCTGACTATCAAGTGGGCCGTACGCTTGGTTGCCACTTTAGTGGTATAAAAAAAACATTATGATCAGAATTGTGTAAGTAAACAACCGTAGTACTTTTTAGTTCTATGCTAACTATATTTTTGAAAGAAATGCCTTCATTTCTTAAAGAAAAGAAGTTTACCACAGAACACGAAGACTAATGTGACCATCCTTATTGCTCAGAATAATTATTTTTACTCGTTTAATTTTGATGAAAGCTCAGAATCAAACCCCCGACAATATCTGTTCTGTGCCCCCGATTCAAGTCTAAAAGTCACAGAAGCCATTTAAATAAAAAGTCAGGTGTTGAATTAAATGTACATTGGAATTTATTAAAGTGTACTACAGATTTAGAAATACTAGGTACTATTTTAATTTTTTTGTACTATTCGTTTTCATCGTACCTCAATCCAACACTGTGCAGACAGAGTGACAGACAGACTGTCAGTCATCAGCAGAGTTGGGATTCGTACTACAGTAGTAGTATGTGTACTACAATTTCAAGCTTCGTACTACGTACTACGTACCCATACCTAAGGGTAGTATACGCTAAAATACTACAGTTTCATCGCGCGTAGAAATGACCAAAATAATGTAATATTACCTACCAATCCAACTTCATTAAAAAAAAGTTTAATAGATTGTTAAGGTTTGCTCCTAAGATTTGTCAATGTCATTGTCAACTTTAGTAAAAGTTTTTAGATACTTAATCGTAAATGTTAATTAGCTGTTTTTGTCTCAAGTTATTAAAAAAAAAGGCTGTCTATTTAGATAAATAATAAATAATAATGCTGGACAAACCACACAGCATCATCTAGCCCCAGGATAAGCTGCTGTTAAACAGAGCTGTGTTATGGTACTAGATGACTGATATATACTTAATACAATACAATACATAGATAGATATTTTTTATTATATATAGAAAATACCCAGAACACCCGGAACAAATATTTGTAGATCGTACAAACATTTGACCCGAGGCGGGAATCGAACCCGCAACCTCTGCGTCGCAGGCGGACCTACGCCCGCTGCGCCACATCGGTCGTCAAAGATGGCGGTAGCTCAACTGGCGAGCCCAAGAGAATGTAAGCACTAAGTTTGGCGAGCTATGGTGAATGTGTAGGGAATTCAATATTGGTTGCTCTTGCTGTCTCTGTCTGTCATACCTCTGGCTGGTGTCAAAGTCATAGTACGTACTACGTAGTACATTAACTTTGGTCGTACTGGAGTAAAATTATTTTGCCTCAAGCAGGACATGAAACTTTCAACAACTTTCCGCTTGACACGAGACGAAACAAAAACGGAAGTTACCAAGTTTTTTCTGGTATTGATAACCTTTCCCAGTATGGCAGTAGGACAGATAGCGCCATCTGTCAAAGCAATCGAAACTTCTTTTTTTTTTTTAAGCTCGAATCGAAAACCGTCATTAGTTAACATTTTGTTTTTTGTTTTTTGAACAACTTTTGAATAATGTTGGAAACTTATTTAATCAAGAAGTAATAAAAAAAGAAGAAAAAAAAAGCCAATAGATATGCTAGTGTTGGTTTTAATGATTATATGTACCTACGTTTTAGATCAATTTATAAAGTGTTACTACAGTTTTCTTAGAAATACTACTATTTTATGATTTTTGTACTACAGTTTTCATCGTTCATAAATCCAACCCTGGTCTGGTCAAGTAGTTATTTTTGCTCGTTCGTCGTTGCGTTGTTGGTTCGTCAGGTTACGTCAAAATCGTCAAATTTTGTGTGAAAATTGAGATCATATTTTGATCGCATGTAACGAAAGAAACTGTGAAACTCTATATGGGGGGTGGATCAAATGGCATTAAGTGAGTAAAGTACTTTACAGCCATGGCTATGTCCAAGGGATTTAAAGTCTTAGAGAAATCATTGCCACCAAGTCCATACAGCATAATTTTACAACATAGAAACAAGGATTCTGCACTCCTATTTGAATCTCAAGCCGTGGTCTCTCTTTCGCCTCAAGAGACAGACACATTACGGAAACAATATCATAAGATCTCAGACGCTTATGGTTGCCTGGGCGTTCTTCAGCTTAACTCTGGAGAGAACTGTCTGCTGTATCTGGTCCTCGTCACTGGCTGCTGTTCTGTCGGTAAGGTCGGAGATGTTGAAGTCTTTAAGATAACACAGACACAGTTTCTACCCTTGTTTCATCAATCTCAAGGGGAGGACAAAGTATCTGAATTGAGAAAACTGCTTAATTCTGGAACATTTTACTTTTCATGGAGCTCTAGCAAAATTGCTGATAATCTCTTTGATCTCACTTTATGCTCGCAACGAAAAAGCAAGGGTGCAAACTCTGATAATAGGTTCTTCTGGAACAGAACTCTATTTATACATTTGATTAGATTTGGAATTGATTGTAATGACTGGCTTACTAGGGCTATGTGTGGTTCTGTTGAAATCCGCACCATATATGTTGGACACCGTCAAGCTAGAGCAGTTTTGGTGTCCCGTTTAAGCTGTGAACGAGCTGGAACAAGATTTAATGTGAGAGGCTGCAATGATGATGGTAATGTAGCAAACTTTGTTGAAACTGAGCAAGCTATTTACATTGATGACTCTGTGTCCTCTTACATACAGACTAGAGGATCAGTTCCCTTGTTCTGGGAGCAGCCAGGAGTCCAAGTTGGCTCTCACAAGGTTAAGATGTCCAGAGGATATGATGCTTCTACCAGCGCATGTGATAGACATTTTTCGCTATTGAAACGCAACTATGGTTCTTTGGTTGTTGTTAACCTATTGGGTTCAAGCTTAATTGGAGGAAGTGAAGGTGAAGCAACCCTGAGCAATGCTTTTCAAAAGCATCTGAATGAATCTGCTCATTGTGATGTAATTCAAATCATCTTTGACTATCATCAGGAAGTGCGTGGGGCTTCAGTTGAAGTAGCTCTGGCCAAGTTTAAGAAGATTGTTGAGAAGCACTATGATAATATAAGTATTTTCAGTGCCAAGGGATCAGATATCTACAATATACAGAAAGGTGTGATTCGCACTAACTGCCTTGACTGCTTGGACAGAACAAATTCTATACAAACATTTATAGGTTTAGATATGCTGGCTATTCAACTGATGTTGTTGCAATGTATTGATAAAAAGCAAAATGTTAACAGATTTGAAGAAGTTTTCAAACAAATGTGGGTGAACAATGGTAATGAAGTGTCAAAAATTTATGCAGGCACTGGAGCAATCCAAGGAGGTTCCAAGTTGATTGATGGTGCTAGGTCAGCTGCACGCACCATCCAAAATAACTTGCTAGATAATTCTAAACAAGAAGCTATTGATATACTTTTACTGGGCTCTACATTAAACTCAGAACTTGCAGATCGGACAAGAATATTGCTGCCCTCAAACATATTGCACACTTCAACTCCAGTGCTAAGAGAGATGTGTCGTAGATCCAATGAGTTTACTCAGCCATCCAGTATTCGTATCACTATTGGTACATACAATGTAAATGGAGGTAAGCATTTCAGAAGTCTTGCTTATAAAGATGTCTCTCTCGCTGATTGGCTCTTGGATGGTCCAAACTCTTCTTTGATAAACACTGTAAACCTTAAAGAACATCCTTCAGATATATTTGCTATTGGATTTGAGGAAATTGTAGATTTAAATGCCAGTAACATTATGGCAGCCAGTTCTGACAATGCTAAAGCATGGAGTGATGAGCTGGAAAAGGTATTGTGCAGAGATGCACCTTATACATTACTTTCAAGTTATCAGTTGGTTGGCGTATGTCTTTTTATATTTGTAAGAAAAGATCTTATTCCTCATATAAGAGATGTTGCACTGGATTCAGTTAAAACGGGTTTGGGAGGTGCTACCGGAAATAAAGGCGCAGTCGGTATTCGGATGGTTATTTACGGCACTTCACTTTGCTTTGTGTGTGCGCACTTTGCTGCCGGGCAATCTCAGGTGACAGAGCGCAATGCAGATTACACTGAAATAACAAGGAAAATTGCGTTTCCAATGGGGCGATCACTTTACTCGCACGATTACGTATTCTGGTGTGGCGATTTCAACTACCGCGTGGACCTAGACAAGGATGAAACACGTTTATTAGTGTCTCAAAACAATATACACCGAGTTTTGGAACAAGATCAGCTCCTACATCAAAAATCTCAAGGTTTAGTTTTCAAGAATTGTTTTGAAGGAGATTTAACATTCCTTCCCACTTATAAGTATGACTTATTTAGTGATGATTACGATACTAGCGAGAAATGCAGGGCTCCTGCTTGGACCGACCGCATCCTTTGGAGGAGCAGAAAGTACACTATTGACCCTGAACACACCTCAGAATTGTCAAAAGGAAAACTACTTCACTATGGCCGTGCTGAACTAAAACAAAGTGATCACAGACCAGTTATAGCCATACTTGAAATAGAAGTAATGCAAGTAAGCTACACAAAATGCATGGAAGTATTCTATGAAGTAGTAAAAGATCTTGGACCTCCTGATGCTAGCATAATAGTGCAGCCATTCGAAGATACTACCGGTGATGAATCCGTTTTTGACGACAACGTAATGGCAGCGGTATTACAAGAATTAGCGACCATCGGTGAAGTGACTCTCGTCAGGTTTATCGACGATCAATCGCTGAGCATCACATTCAGAGAAGGGCAACATGCTTTAGCTGCGGCGCAAAAAGGTGAAATAAGCGCTTGCTCAATTCCATTCATCGTCACTCTTAAGTCCCCAGATTGGGTTGAGATAGTTCGGGAAGAAATCGGTTTATGTACAAACAATACGATACCGCTGTTCGGGGAAGTTCAACTGGAGCGTCCCCTGCGCTCGGCGCCTCCGACCCCACGCCGGCAGCAGCCTGGCAGACCCCCGGCTCCGTCACCGACGCCGCTGGTGCCATCGCGCGCGCCGGCCACTAGCCCCGGGCGTCCTCCGCCGCCGCGGCCCGCTCCGCTTGTTCCTGACTCTGGCAAGAACGGGTCTCCGCCGACGGCATCATCTCCTGCAACCGTGTCTCCAACGGTGACGTCTCCCAACGGGCCGACGCCGACGTCTCCTCCGACGGACAGCGCGCCCCCACCTTCGTTCGCGCCGCCGCCGCCGCCCGCGGCCGCGCCTGCCGGCCCGCCGCCGCCCGTGCCGGCCAGGCAGGGAGCTCCGCCTCCGCTGCCCGCGCGTCCTCGGCCAGCTTAATCACAACGAAACTTAGCACCACTGTCGATTCTCGATATAAAGGTATAATAAATATTATCGCTAAATGTATTTGCAAAGTAGGTGGTAGTCGCATACTTACAACATACACTAAAATTAAACACATTAAAAAGATGCTTTTGCAAAGGATAGGGTCGTAAAACTGTATTTTGGAGATATACCTACTTAGGTCCAACGTTTAAGAAAGTACCTACTCATTAAGTAAGTACTTAAGTAGGTACCTAATTTAAATAATATAAATAAGCAAAATCTATTAAATAACTAATCAATCAAAATTATCACTGTGTAACTATAGATATTTACCTACACAACATGAATATAAGAAGGTTAAGCCATGGTTATGCTGATATATTGTTTGTTTTATGAATTGCTTGAATTATGTGCAATCTGCGCACACTTTTCCTAAACCTATTTTATATTTATATTGTTATTACATATTCGTATTCCATCCGTTGACTGGTTCCCATTATACAAGCTTTGTTTAGTTCAGGGCTAGATGACGCTGTATAAACATGTCCGCCAATATCAGTACTACGGGAACATGATGGGAACCAGTTAACTTTCAATGTCTTTGACTTATAGTTTAAACTCGAGAATTAATGTGGAAAGTCACAAAATAATACTGGAACTGAAAATTTGTTTTTTAAGTAAAATAAAATTATGTTCATTTCAGTTAATGCAGGGTTATGTCCGAAATTATGTAAGTTTTTAATCAATCACTTTATTTTATGTCACCTACCTACTAAAAAATAGTGGTTGGTAAGTAGGTAGGTATTGTTATCAGAGATTGATACCTACTGATTTTAATTTATTATGGCTGTGTTGAGCATTTTTATGAACTTGAATTAGGTATTATTTTATTACTGAATCCTATCTATGTAAGTAGGTACTAAGATCTTATTGTTTGTTGTTAAGATTATAAGTAGGTACTTATATATTAAGATAAATTATTTTAGTACCTACTGTTTACTGTTATTTAGTTAATTTCATAGATAAGTAAGTACCTATGTTCCTTGTCTATATTTTTTATTTCTTTTATGAACAGAGCTCTTGTACTAGGTACTAAATGTAGAAGGTCATTCATTATCAACCTGACAAACTTAAGGGGTAGGTTCCACACATAAAAAAAAAACTTTTTTTTTATATTTAAAAAAAATATTTACGTAATTCTGCTTAATAGCGCCGCGGGTCAATAACCCGCGCGTCCTTGACCTGCGCGTGTCATTGACCCGCTACGGGGCGCGCACACTCGAATATTTCATTATTACGTCGCTTAACTCGATTCCCAACAATGATAAATAATAATTGAGCGGAAAAACGTAATCGATTTTTTTTGTTTACTTGGGATTTTTAAGACAAAATATACACAAAAAAAAATATATACAAGTTTGTCAGGTTGATAATGAATGAACCTGTATATTATAAGCAATACATTGCAATCGCATGGTTATTAGGCGGCATTAGAGAAATTTAACTTTTTTTATAAAGTAAACTGTTTCCTAACATAAAATGTATGGTAGAAAATTATGTATTTTTATAGATATCGGTACCGGTAGGTACTACCTGATTTATGCTGTTTAAATTAAGTGTTTGAACTTTAAAAATGTTGAAATAATTCGGGTAGATATAAGTACATATATGGCGGCTACATACATGTTAATTATTTGCATGGTAAGTACCTACATATAGTTCTTATAAAAATCAGTGTTCCATCAGGTACTTACAGTACACCTAGTAGGTATAGGTACCTATTTATCTATACATGTTACATTTAAAAATATAATAAACTACATATTGTTGGCACCCCATGGTTTTTAATATGCCGGATTAGCGAGCTTATTCTGTACCTACCTACCTATTTGTTTCATTTGTAATATTATAAACTAGCTGTTGCCCGCGACTTCGCGTGGAAATCAAGAACCGTCCTTTTTTTTGGATAAAAACTACCTACCTAGCCTGTCCTATTCTTGGCATTATCTATAGTTTAAACCTCAGCCAAATTGGTTCAGTTATCAGGAACAAACATCCAAACTTTTACAACACACTATTCATAGTAAGTAGGGATGTTGTTCCTGTATAAACTCTACAACTGCTGAACCGATTTGGCTGAAATTTAAAACGTAAATAGATATATGACGGGAATAGGACATATTAAATGCTATTATCCCGGAAAAGAGTATGGGTCCAGCTAGAGCCCCCACACGAAAGAAGTTGCGAGCAACAGCTAGTCTATACTGATACTATAAAGAGAGGATTATGTTAGTCCTCATAGCCAAATCAGTTGGGCCTTGAGGAAAAAGCAGACAAGATTGTGTTTTTAACTACTGGTCTGATTTCAAAAACTTATCCCTGAGTAACATAGGCTATATTTATTACCCTGATTTCGCACGGGTGCTTAAGTTTTCATTGCACCCATACAAAGCTGGGGCAGATCGGCTATTTACTAAATAAAACAGTTTTTCTTTATTTCTGATCTTTGCACATTTCTTTATTTCTAATCACAGTGCTGAATAACTTAGACAGGCAACTAATACATAAATTAATGATTGATTTATCAATTTACGCTTTTTTGGGAACTGCATGACTGAAGATGGTGTGTCCTACTCCAATCACGCCGACGATACATAACGCCAGGGTCAGACGATACAGGATACCATCTAAGGGACCACCCTTCAAAAACACTGGAACATCATCTTCTTTCTGAAATACCAGAAAACTTTCATTTGAAAAAGTCTACTCTAACATTTCATATTTAGACCAGGAACTATAACTAACAAGAGACTGCATGTATCATCCATGATTGATGGGTACAGTACTATGTTAATTTGTCTAGCTAGATTTCCAGTAGTGTTTGAATATTAACTTGCTAGATGGAAATTAAAAATTTGTTTAAAAGACCCAAAGTAAAAAGGATTGTTATACAAAATTCTTACCTGAAACTGTTGCTGCTGTTGACGAATTTTGTCAGAGACACCAGGGTAAGGAGTGTTAGTTCCTGGAACAAGATTTCTTTTGCCAGGGGCTGGGCATGCCTCTGCCACAGTAGACAGCGGAGCTGTGTACCGGATCGACGGCTGCTCCACCCGTTGCAGTGCAATCGGTACCTAAATCAGATATAACCATCAAACACTGCCTATGGTTTATGTTACCAAGAGAAATAATACTTACAACTGGAAACAGTGGACTTTGTAAGTTTGTCGCAGCGACAAGCCTGCCGGTAACTTTGCTCAGCTGATGATACATTTTTACAGCAGACTAAAAGATGGTCCTGAAACTTATTGAAAAGGCAGAGCCTGAAAATTCGATCGAGTGATTACGAAACAAAGTACTTCTTCTAAAGATTATAGACGAAACAGTGTTGCCAAAGCGCTGCTATGCTGCTGCTATTTTTTTTTTTCCTTTTTTAAATAATAGTCTGTCTGTTTAGACAATATTGCCAGTGTAAAGTAGTCTCGACGTACACATCAAAGACGAACAAGTTCGAATTTTGAGTTTGACGAACAACATTTTGAAAGAAATGATGGCGTATTGGCGTCCTTTCAAAATTTTCAAAACCAACATCACCCTTCCATTTCACTCACTTACACTTGTGCCAAGACTACGAGTCGTATTGGATAAACTGCCACCAAATTTACATAATAAAACTCAAAATAACTCGAGAAAAACAATTAAAATGAGAGGAACATGTCGTACCGGCAAAATGACAGAAGAAACTCCGCTGCTGATAGGGCTCTGTGTGCTAAATTGCTATTTCAGAAAATAATGCTATTTCAGCAGCAGCAGTAATTCAATCAATGTCACCTGTCACACCGCACAGCAAGCTACGAGACAGACTGGGATTGTCTTTGACTGAGAATGTAAGCACTACGTTTATCGACATGGGTCCTCCCTCAGACAATTTATCTGAGGTCCTTCCATTTTAATTATTTTTCTCGTGTTATTTTAAGTTTTATTGCGTAAATTTGGTGGCAGTTTATTCAATTTAACTTGTTTACTTATCACAAGTGTAAGTGGTAATGTTGGTTGGTAATTTAGTCAAAGAATTTCAAGTCATCATTTCTTTCCAAATTTCGTTTGTTTACGTTGTTAAGCGACAATCAAACGAATACACTTGAGATTTAATAATATTATGTTTGCCAATTATGCTATTATTTATTTATTTGTACGTACAACGTAGTACATTATTTTTGGTCGTACTGGAGTGGAAATCAAATACAAACGAAAAGAAAAAAATCTCTTGACACGAGACGAAACAAAAACGGAGTTACCAACTTTTTTCTTGTTTTGATAACCTTTCACAGTATGGCAGTAGGGCAGCTAGCGCCATCTGTCAAAGCAACCGGAACTACTTTTTTTTTTTTTAAATCTCGAATCGAAAACTCATTATTAATTAGGAGGCCTTTCCAAGATTTAGCAATTTATTAGGCTTGTGTCCACTAAGAATAAATCGGATGGATTAGAGTTTCTTATTATTAACTAAGTTATGTAGATCAGAAAAAACAAAACTACTTATCAAAATAATTAAAGATTATTGTTATTTTCAGAAAATAAATTCGGAAAAATAGGAATTAAGTCACGTGACAGTAAACACCAATCAGAAAGTGTTACATCACTCCGTGCAAAAAAATGGTTGAGGTTGACGTTTTCTAGAACAAAACGGGTTAGGTACTTGAGCCATAAATTGGAATCAACTCATACCATCAATCAACAATGGTATCAGGTACCACTCGCGTGCTCATTATCCCCACCGCCTGGCGCCATTATGTCCACTAAGTACCACTAAGACCTTTATTTTTGTCGTTCTGGGTGCGCCCCTGCGTCATAGGGCTCGTAACACCTTAGATATTTATTCTGTAATGTTACATTTTTAAAATAAACTTGAAACACTTGACACTAGCAAAATGTCCTTACAAAAAGAAATGAAGTGACAGACTGCCATTAAAAAAAAAATACGATTTACATTACAGAATATAGTGTATAGTTCTCACAACGGATCTCGGCCGTCGTGAAGTTAGCCGTTTCGATGCGCAATGGAGCTTTTTAATCTATTATTCTCTGTTTACGGGCACAACTGTCGCTGGGTGTTGCCATGAGTGCCAGCCAGCCAGCATGGCTTCTTACGGGCGAGTTTCGTGGGCCGATTACTCGGCTTTACGGTGGTTGATCCTATTGATTGTTGAATGTAACATTTTGTGTATAAAATGTTAAAATGACAAAATGTTACATTGACAATGATCTCTTTTGTTTGTTTACCTATTCCAAAATCATTTGAACCTTTTTTCTTTCAAAATGTCGAGTGAGCCTTCCAGTTTCGTAGGGTATTTTACAAGTTAATTAGATAACCAAGTTAACTTAATAAAGAGTTGCAAAAAATTCAGAACTTAGACCCAGGTCAGTTTTGTTTTGACCGCAAAAAACCCAGACGCAAGTATTATTTTTAATAGGTTGCCACATTTTATCTGTAAAATAGTAAATAGATATCTGTGGTCTGTGTTGTCTTCCTGTCAAGGCTGTCAACTTGTCAAGCTGTCATCTTTCTTTCTTTTCCTACAAGTTTTCAAACTAGCACGTTTCCGGAAAAAGGTTAGTTTCTAGAAATTTATTCTTCAAATTATTAATATCATGTTATTACTAATTCGAAACACTGTACTTATGCACGTTCTAACTTAAATTCATCTTTTGCTATCGATTCATTTTTTTGGCGTACGTATTCGAAATTCAAACAGTGCGTGTGTGACTGTGTGGAGTTGAGTGACAGACATGCCCTAACATCGACTTATAGCTTTTGTTTTATCCTCTTTTCTACCATGGAATGAAAACCGCTGGTAAATAAAAATAACCAAAAAAATTACAAAATAACTTTGATTCCAGAAACAATCAACATGCAGATCTTTGTCAAAACCCTAACTGGGAAGACCATCACTCTCGAGGTTGAGGCCTCGGATACTATTGAAAATGTGAAAGCCAAGATCCAGGATAAAGAGGGTATTCCGCCAGACCAACAGCGTCTCATTTTTGCTGGCAAACAGTTGGAAGATGGCCGCACACTTTCTGATTACAACATTCAAAAGGAATCTACTCTTCATTTAGTGTTGAGACTTAGAGGAGGTACCTACTTAATTATATATTTTTACTAACAAACTACCAAGAGTAAAGCCACTCTAACATACATTCTAGCCCTACACTAACATGTCCCAATTTTTGAGTCCTCTAAACCATGTTAGGATTAAAATAAAATTAAACTAAATAAAATTACACTTTGTTTACATATATGTATATTTGGTTTATACACCTGGTCGGTAATCACAAGCTCAAAAGCAATATTGAAATAATAAATTGACATTTCGGCATACAAGAATAACATGTAATATAATTTTGATATTGCTATAGGAGCTTGTGGTTACCCCCTGGCAAATAAAGGTAATGAAATATTTTTTTATACCAGTTAGTGGCAACAAGGCGTACAGTGTTGTTGTGTGTTACCACCCTGAGACGTTAGATGGAAAGTCTCATGTGCCTGTAATTTCACCAGAAACCGTACCCTTCGGTCCGGAACACAGCATTGTGAGCATTGCTGCTTGGCAGCAGAAATAGGTATGGTGGTAGTCCTGCCCCGGACAAGCTCTATCACAAAGAACTACTACTGTTAAAATAGTTATCAAGGACAGACTAAAATTCAAGTTGCCCAACTTGTTGAGTCAATGACATTGACACAAGACAAAGGAGGACTCCAAACTCTGCCATGGGTAATACCAGCAGACTGATATGATGATACCGTTTTTTTATTTTTAGGTACAATTGAGCCCTCGCTCCGTATCCTGGCAATGAAGTATAACTGCGATAAGATGATCTGCCGCAAGTGCTACGCGCGCCTCCACCCTCGTGCCACTAACTGCCGTAAGACCAAGTGTGGACACACTAACAATCTCCGCCCTAAGAAGAAGCTGAAGGATTAATTTACTTGACTTGCATACATGTAAACCATGAGACCCAAATTAAATGTGAAAACATTCAGTAATTTTACTCTTTCTGTCTACAACTTTACTCTCCTTTATGCCAGTTTTGTGAAGAGTATCTGAAGAAATACTGGTGGTACTATATTATTTTTCTGTAGCCTAGTAGTAATGCTGTGTCAGAAAGGTGTTGTTATTAAAACTATCATGGTTATTAACATAATTTTCACTAAAAACGGGATATTTACCATGATTTGTGAGTTTTATTAATTCCCGATATTTCGGCGCAGTTACATGCACCATGATCACGGGAGAAATAGTTTCATGGTAGATATCCCGTTTTTAGTGAAAATTACAGAAAGGTATTATGAGTTATACCTCGTATTGAAAGCTTCCAGCAGATATAGAATAGAATGAACCTACTAGGCAAGTCCTTCAATAGCTTTCTGCTATTCAAAAACTGCTCAATAATTATTTGGGTTAATTGGGCAGTGACCAGACTGTTCATTACTTTTCCACATATAAGGGGATTATTAGACCAAGCCCTTCATTTGTGTTAGATAGATTTTAGTTTTATTGATTTATTGGTGATCCCAGGGGATCATCCATCCTGACGCTAACGATTCTACTTCTATTTACTTACCAACCTACACAGAGGGTTTTAAATAATAATAAAAAGTCATTGGAACAGATTTAATTAAGAACACAATCAATAGTAACACAATTACCTACTGAGTAAATTAGTGAATATATGGTGATGGATGAGTGAGATATTTATGTTAGAAAAAATTTTGATCTTATAGATAATTGAAATAAGTAATAACATAACAATAACCTTTTCTAATAATGGGATCACTATGTGAATCAACGTTGATTATTTATCTGTAGGTAGATTTCTTAACATCATACCATTCCAAGCTGAATCACTTTGATTTTTGGATGTTTTTGGGAAGTACTCTCTGAAAAGTAATCAAGATACTAATAAGACACATTTCATTAAAGTTACAATTCCCACCACTTAGCTATCATGCTAAAGCTTTATGTGCATTTATATGGATTTTTTTTAAATGTACGCTTTTTGATCAAATATTTATGAAAGTTATACTGTATGAGAAAATAGATATCTACACATGCCTGTAGTTTGCATGCAAGATTCACAATGACCTGTAGCTTGCAGGTTCCTATCTGGCTGGATTGTCTATAGGTACACCAGATTATGAAATTGGAATGAATAATAACCCCTTATTTAAGAGTTCATGGTACCTACGTACCATGAACTTAATAAATCTTATCCATGTGTACAAATAAACTATCTATCTCTACAAGTACCAACTAATCTTATTTGTAGACCTATTGGATTGGCAATCGAATTACATTATATTATACTTATTCAAAACAAACCAAATTGGTTGAATGTACAATAAAACCACAGCACTAACATTGTCATAATAGGTTGGGGAAAAAGTTTCTTCGCATTTTTTTAAGAAAATTCAAAACATTTTTTAATATAGTTTATTTACATTTAACTAAAGTATGTAGGTACCATTTTGTTCGATAACTTTTTGCCATCTTGTAGGTAGGGACATGATCCCATTGCTATAGAAATTTTGGGGCTTCTGATCAAAATACCGCGACAAGTGGTTTTGGCAGTCCTCTCGTGATGTTAATAATAATAATAATAATAATATATAATCTTTATTTCAGGCAACTTAGTACATAACTTATGACAGGCCCATATTTATATATACCTTAAAACTAACATACATATATATATATAAAATTAAACCACACTAATAACACTATAAAAAGTCAAGGAATTTTCTTAGTCGGTCGCGCCTCCCTGTAGCGACGGTATACGATTCCTGTTGTCCAGAAGTCAGACTCGAGGAACATCTCTTTGTACTTGGCAGCCACCTGGAGCACGTAGGACTTGAAGTTAGTTGCCCTACTGGACTCCAAGCGCTTCAAGCCAAGCACAAGGCCTTCCGGAACTTGCTTGAGCTTACTGCGGACTCTCTCGTTCACATACCAGAGAATCTTATCCCCGGTAGTAGTCGGGTCCAGTCGGGAGATGTATATTCCGATGGACGGTTCCACCACCTGCAGCGACTGCAATGAGTCGGGAGCAGTTCCGCGTTGGTTGCGAGAGCGCTTCGGTCGATGCTTCTTTTCCACCAGGGTGAAGCCGTTCTCATCGACTTTCTGCGCTACGAGTTTTGCGTGACTCATTCGCTGAAGCACAGCGCTGGGCACTGGGCGCGGCGGCTGAGGCTGGCGAGACACTTGTGCGTAACTTTTCTTCTGCTGATGAGCACGTGGAGCAGGAGAAGGCACAATCGTCGCAGGTTTCTTCGTTGACATCCCAGGTGCCGAGATTGAGCCGGGCGGTCATTAACCTGCGAATCGGTGTCAGGCGTCGTCGCTTCAACAATATTGCTGACCGGTGATGTCTGGTGTCGGGTGGCATCGCGCCGCGCGGTCACGTTTCGCGCTGACTCCGGCGAAATCGTCGGCGCTGCATTTTTATTGCGCAACGTCACAAGCTCTTGCTTTAACTCGGAGACCGTTTTCTCCGAAACTTCCAGCTTGGCTCGGATGCTGGTGACATCAGCCTCGAGTTGGTTTATCTTCTTAAGGATACAGGACACGTCAACGTGGTCCCATGTAACAGGAGGAAGACGGGAGACGTCAAGAATCACGTAGGTCGGAAGGTCATCAGGGTCAGTCTCCAGGAACACCTTGAATATGTCTTCGATGTCCTTCTTGCCGCTCCCGTCTCTTTGCCTCGTTATCAGGCGGATGGTGGTTGCAGATGTTTCATACAGCACCTTCTTCGCGTCAACGATTTGAGCCTCGGTGTAGCTGGATGTTAGGATCTGTGTCAGACTGACTTGATCCATCACGTCCAGCTTGCATTGTATAAATGCAAGAGCCTCGTTGATGACGATCGTGTCGGAACGTTTTGGACTAGCCATTTTACGTCGCGGCAACTAACGCGAGTAAATGTAAGTCAGCATTGAGTCAGCCACTGCGAAGCGACCGTTCAAGCTGACGATACGAACCTGACACTGCCTAAAGAATACTGAAGAGACTGAAACAGGTGGAAATCTGAAGGTTCAAGGTCAAGACTATACGGCGGATGCATTAACACCTCCCAGCCAAACTCTCTTAATTTTAGCTGAGTGGCTAAAGATGTGTGAGGTCTAGCGTTATCATGATGAAAAACCACACCCCTTCTGTTGATTAATTCCGGCCGCTTTCTCTAACTTCTTGCTTTAATCTCATCAGTTGTTCGCAGTAGAGTTCAGAATCGATGATCCTGCCTGGTGGTAACAGCTCATAATGAATAATGCCCTTCCAATCCCACCACACACACAGCATCACCTTGTTGCGAGTTAACCCGGGTTTCGCCACAGTCTGTGAAGCCTGACCGGCCTTTGACCACGACCTTTTTCGCACGTTCTTGTCGTACGTGATCCACTTTTCATCACCAGTTATCAGCTTCTTCAAAAATGGTTCGGTTTCATTACGTCGTAATAAAGAATCACAAATGAGTACACGGTTCATTAGGTTTCTTTCAGTGAACTCGTGAGGTACCCAAATATCGAGCTTTTTTGTTTACCCAGTTTTTTTCAAATGTGTCTAAACTGTTTTGTGGTCAATTCCCAGTTCTTCAGCTACGTCGTAACTACTGATATGCCGATCTTGCTCCACTTTTTCAAAAATGGCATCCATTTTATCCGTAATAGGGCGACCAGAGCGACGTGCATCTTTGACATAAAAATTTCCGGATTGAAAACGCTTAAAACAAATTTGTGCTACTCTCACAGACACTGCATTAGGTCCGTAAACAAGGTAAATTTTATTCGCGGCTTGCGTTTCATTTTTACCTTTTTTGTAGTAAAATTTAAAAATGTAACGAATTTCTTCATTAGATTCACTCATTTTGACAGTACGAAAAACAAATAAAAATCACACATTTTCCCAATTTGAATTTGGAATTATGTTCTTTAAAATTTAAACTTTTAATGATACCAAAACCAGCCAGATACAAATAGTATAGCCAAAGAGATTTTATTAAAAGTTCATACATACTATAATGCGTAAAGACTTTTTCCTCAACCTAATATTTGTCATGTAGCTCATGGCCTGTAGAGCGCCAGGGTGACAAAGATGCCTGGTGTAGATATGACTAGTGCAGTGCAATAGTACAGTGCTAGTGATTAGTTACATTTTAATTTTTGATTTTTTATCCATTCAATATATTAATTATAATAAATTAAGGTTTATACGAACATGCTGTTAAATGATAGGTAGGTACATGTAGGCTTGTTTAGTTTGTCTAGGTGTAAGCAAAACTTTCGAGCATGTCCGTTTACAAGCTGACTTTACTAATCATACCTATCACCTGCACATATTATGTTTATTAATGTTTTTTCAACCAAAAGTTAAATAACTTGTATATTATGTCCGGTGCGTAAACTTAGCCTGCACATGCTGTCATGCGTGCTCGTGCGTCACACTTCGACATAGTCGAGTACAGTACCGGCGTGCGTCGCGTGCGGCGCATGCGGCGCGAGGCGCGGGTGCGGCGCGAAGGCGGCGAGGTACTTGTGCGGCGCGCACAGCGGCAGGCTGTCCGCCAGCTCACGCGCCGGCTCCGGCAGCGTAGAGGGCCGACACTCTTGCTGCTGATAAAAAAAAAACAATTTCATAGGTCTTAGTAACAATTTTATTTTTAAAGTAGACACTAAGTTCTAAAGGAAAAATGTTTAGTGTTGAATTTTTTAGAACGGGAACACTAGGGGTCCGCCATGACAGTTATTTTAGCAATGATCACGTCACGCATCTTGACTATGACAGTTTTGGTTTGGCTGTTTTGTTTTGTTTGTTATTGCGTCAAAATGGCAAAATTGCATTTCAGTATTCCAATCATGCTATTACGTAATTCGATTGCAATAGATTTTAGTAGATATCAATAGAAAACAGACTATTATTGAGAGGTTGCTGATAGAAATCAGATTATAACTGGAAGACTACTTAACAACCAGTTGTTTGTTAAGCCCACCATGTTATTTTGCATTGTGTTGCACTCCTTAATAGAGATAAACTTACTTTATATTATAATAATATTAATAATAATAAATTATTTATTTCAGACAGTTCATCCATATTTTATTAGTAACACTTAGGTGCTATGTTAGTTATAAATTTGAGATACATAAATAATACAATAATTAGTATCGTAAACGATGCACGAGTGACGATGGCATACCATCACAACACAATGCACGAGAAAGGGACTGTCCCATTTATTCGCTATGTTCTTAAGGATGGTGTTGGTACTCCCGCGCACTCTGCTCAGCAGCGACGCGACTCTCTTACGCATGCAGGAGGCAAATCCGTCCACACGCGCCTCGGCGAACATGCCGGAGGCGCTGCAGAACCGGGGGAGCCCCAACAACATCCTAATAGCATTATTATATTGGACGCGAAGGGTGTTGACGGCCTTTTGAGTGTATGTGGACCACAGGCTGCTCGTGTAGAACGTCTGACAGTATGATTTAAAAAGTGTTATTTTGGCTTCATTTGAGCAGCGAGCAAACCTACGGATTATGAAAGAAGGCAAAATAAAACAAATAGTAACTAGTAAAATAACAGGATAAAATAACCCCTTAAAGGACCAGAGCCCGGCTTCATACTGCGTAAAACAACTCCTAATTGCTACAAACATAATTGATGACGACTAATGTGGTGTGGTGCGGCGGGCGAAGGTTCGCTTGCGACGCGGAGGTTGCGGGTTCGATTACCACTTCGAATCGAGATCGAGAGCCATATCGATCGTCATATAAGTAAGTATGTATCAACATTACAGCCTTCTAATGTTTCCACTGCTGGGACGGGACACTAGCCAACTCTCGAGCGAGAGTGATTAGGTCTTAATCCTTAATCCACCACGCGAACCCAATGCGGATGCCGGACATGCCGGTTTCGACACGATGTTTTCCTTCACCGTATGAGAGCACTGGCATTGCGCACATAAATATTTCGTAGCGAAACATTCATTGGCACGACCGGATTCGAACCTACAACCTTAGGATCGGAATGCGGGTCACTAATACTAGACCACCAGTGCTTTTAAAAACAATATGAAGTAACATAAGAAAAACAATAAAACATACCGATACAACGGCAATTGAGACAGTATCCGAGAACTTCACCTTGTTCTTGTCCATTCGAACAGTTTGCCTCTCTGAACTGTTTTCGTTTCGGTACATTCTTTCATTTCCTGTCGGATATTTTTGATACCGATACAAAGTATTCGGCGCGTCTTCTCTCAACTCAGTTTGGAACACGTGTTTGTAATGTGCTGCCTCGTGGGCTCTCGGAATTATGTCTAAAACAGTTTTGATCGGCTCACTGATTAGAACGTTTTTAATCGAAGCTTTGTACGGCAATCCGTTTTCATGCCACTTAGCACTCTGCGTGCTTAATATAGGCTTCAAATTATCGTGGCCCATGGTTTGGGTATTTCTCACTTCTGTGTTCCATATAGTATTATCTCTTTCTAAGTATTGGTGTAAGTTTGGCCTGATGCTATTAGTCGATAGGGGTTCCGGTGGAGATAATGGAACAGGTAGTAACGTAGTTGGCAGAGCGACTCTAGGTAAGGGCGGGGGTTTCGTTTTAGCGATTTCTGGGGAGACGCTCGTTTCCGCGTTGCAAGTAGAGTATGAACTCGAAGTGCAGCCCGAACACGAATCTGAGCAGTCAGAATCTGAAATACAAGAAGCAAAATTGTACTAACGGTCAATCGTAACACTTGGAAGTAAGAATAGGAATATAAATTTGTTAAAATAAGAATGTGAGATTGTTATGTGGATGAATGTGGATGGATATATAGGTAGAGGTAGGACAAAGAAAAGATGGATGGATTGTGTGAAAGATGACATGAGTAAAAAAAGAGTGAGTACTAAGATGACGGGTGATAGAGGAATGGAAGAAAGGAACATGTTGTGCCGACCCCACATAACGTGGGAAAAAAAGGGCAGAGAAATGATCATCATGACAGCCTTCTAATGTTCCCACTGCTAGACTAGCCTACTCTCAGGTGAGAGTGATTGGGTTTTAATCCACCACGCGGGCCAATGCGGATTGGTGGATGGCACATGTCTTTCGAATTTTTAGTTCTTGGACATGCCGAGAGAAATGATGGGTACAGTAAAAGAAGCAAACATAGTTAAAAAACAGGAACAGATAAATCTATACAAAAAATAGACCTATGTAAAGCACATAGTTCTTCGATGCGATTCCGGTCAAACAGGTCCATTCTTAGCTTTATACCACTCCCGAACACAGTAAGGAAGTGACGCTGGTTTTCAGACAGTACCTTGGTGCAGCGCTGCGGCGGCGAGGCGCTCGGCCTCGGCGGCGAGCGCGGGCGCGGCGCCGGCGCCGGCCGCCCAGCGCACGTCCAGGAACAGGTCCCACACCGCCAGGTCCACCGCCAGGCTCAGCGCCTTCTCCAGCTGTCCGCGTCTGTAAGTGCCCTTATTCATAAAAAAGTTTTGTGTTTCAGTTTTTTTTTTGTTGCATTGTTGTTTTCATCTAATGTCTAGTTGGGTTCCTGTTTCTCAAGGTTCTTTGCTTGGTCCTCTTCTTTTTGTAATTTATGTGAGGGGCATAGATTCGTGTTTTTAAATCATATAATCTCCTGTGTTTTGTCTATGATATGAAATTTTTTAAAATCTGGGAACATAAATGAGGTATTTTCGGATATCCCTGGATCTGAGGAATCTAACTTTTTCTTATTGACGTCTCTTTTTGGATCATCTTGTATAATATAATAATTATAAATAATAGTTTTAAATAATATAATACCCTAAAAATAGGCATGGATTAGGAGCATCTAGGTTCTCTGATTGGTGGTATCAAAAATATTGCAGAATTTTGTACCTTAAGGCTAAAATTTTATATTGAAAACTGACATAATGACGTCACCGCTGTCACTCCGCGACTCAGCGCGTTTTAGCGTGAATTTTAAAATTCAAATTTCATTCGCATTTTCCTACTACTAAACCATTCATTTCTGGAATAATAAATTATTTTTTGCCTAAAGTCGATACTTCTGAATACAATAGAACAGTTTTTCAAAATCAGTTCATGCCTATTATTTCACCTCAAGCGGGATTGGTACCAATCACCGCTTGATACGCTTGATATTATAATCTTTAATGTTCCCTTAGTGTGATGGTTAACACTATAAAAACAAAAAATAATAATAATAGTGTTAGGTTCTGGTAGTTGCGTGCGGACCTCAGCAGATGGTGGAAGAACTTCCTGGCGAGGTCGTGCAGCGCGGGCGCGAGGCGCAGCGCGGACGCGGCGTGCGGCGCGCGCGGCGCCAGGTACGCGCCCAGCGCCGCCTGCGCCGAGCCCTGCTCCGACACCGCCTCTGCACACACACACACACATTCACTAAATCTAAAATGGTTTATTTCAGGATCACTTTGAAACGTCTTACAAGCTAGGAAAGTTTACGCCAGTTCCAACGCGCCCATGCCGTAAAAGAACTGGCAGCAACACCGGTTGGGTTCCTATCGCTTTTTTGGCAAGACTCTTGCTATTCCCCTCACATTGTGCTCTTCCCGCTGTGATAGCCAGACTCTAAGGCTGCGTTTCCACCAAAGCTAAGCGAGGATGTGTACCGAGCGAGAGATGTGTTTGTTGGAACCAATAGAATCACTACAATGAAGCTCTCAGAGCGAGATTAGGTAGGTAAATGAAGTAATTCTATTGGTTCCTAACAAACACATCCCTCGCTACAAATCCTCACACATCGCTGGTGGAAACGCAGCCTGATGACACTGTAAGTAACATGCAAATTCACACACACACACCCTCACGCATCATTATACTTTCTACTCCACACCAGGGGCCTATTGCATAATGTTACTCATAATACTAAAAAATAATACAAGTTACAAGTTCATAAATTACAAGCACAGATTAAATACGTTGCATAATGATTGTCAATCCAATAATATGAGGTAATGTGTCGCATAATTTCACTAATAATATTAGGAAAATTCAAAAAATAGTACAAGTACTCATAATTAACGTTGCATAATGAATTTTTCGTTACTAATAAAAGAGACACTAATATTATAAGTATTTTCATAAGATATTAGTAGTTTTTTTTTTTTTGCGGCTTCGCTACATACCAACTAATATTTTACAACTTAGCTGGCTGAATTAACTACTAGGTATGCTTGCATCTGAAATTGGCGGCAATTTGATTTCACAATAGTTTTTTATAGCAATATCTGCAGATATAACTTGTAAAATTAGTTCAGGGTTCATTGGAATCATGCAAAATGTTTTTTGAAAATCTGAACTATCTACTGGATTTTAAAATGTATTCGAGGTTCATAGGGTTCTCTTCTTCTATTGTTTTGTAAATGTGGTAAGTGATAATTTTTATTTCATCGTCAGATGAACAAACAATTAAAAATTAACAAAATAATGGTGCACCTGCGACTTGTAAATAAAAATACAAGATACAAGTAATAAAATAATTAATGAGGTTCGTCATGCAACACGATCTAATAATATTAGTAAAAAATCACTAATATTATTGACATTTATGAGTTGTACTTTGACACTTGTAATTTATACCCTTTATCTTATTTTGCAACGTAAATACACAAGTTACAAGTTGCGATACTCATACTATGAGCTCGTACTTTTACACTGGTATTTTCATGACTTGTAATTAATATTGCAACGAAATTGTACAAGTTATTAGTAAAAACACTAATATTATGAGCTGGTACTTTATTATGCAATAGGCCCCAGGGCGAGAATACCTAGAGACTGGCCTGCTTTCTGTTGCCTGTCCTGGTGGATAACAAAATGTTATTAAATATTAGTCGATACTATTTATACCATTTGCTAGCGACCAGCTACGGCTTCGCACGCACATTATACAATGAGAACAATTGAATTTAAGCATCCGTGCGAAGCCGGGGCGGGTCGCTAGTAATAAATATAGCTGTAACTTTTCTAATGTTGCCCGAAATAAAATTTTATTATTAACTAGCTGACCCGCGCAGTATCACTCGTGTTTTTTTTCCGTATTTTCTCGTTCAGTTGTTAGGCCATGACAGAGGCCTTCGGGCGGCCTAATAACTCTGTCACCAGAGTTGGCCACTGACTCATACGAACTAACTAACTAACTAACATCGTACCTTCCCTGGACTTTTACAGATATTTTAAAACAACAATCAGCCAAACCAGTGCAGCCTTTATCGAGTTTTATCGAGCCTAACGCACAGCAATTCATTTTGTATATAAGAAGATAAGATATACAAAGTATACCCTCGCCATTCCGGAGAGCCGCACAGACGAGCCTGTTGACCGCCCACAGGCACTCGGTGCCTTCTAGCTCCCAGTCCAACTCGCGCAGCAACGCCACTGCGCTCGACATACGCCTGGCTTTTATCCACGCCTGAAAAACATAATAGTCATGATGACTGATTTTAAAAAACTGTTGTGTTCAGAAGTATCGACTTTAACAAAAAAAAATTATAAAAAAACGCGATTAAAATTTGAATTTTAAAATTCACGCCAAAACGCGTACAAGTCACGGCATGGCGTGACAGTAGTGACGTCATAGGTAAGTTTACAATGTAAAATTTTTGCAATAATTCTGCAATTTTGTTTGATGCCACTAATCAGAGAACCAAGATGCTCTGATTGGTGTTCAACCTTTTAATGGCGGATTGATTTAAGTACATATTTGTAGTTGTATTTTATTAAAAATATTATCAATCTCGCATCTAATGTGAAAAGGAATATGGTTTTTATATTTCTTGAATCCCTTTTTCATACGGTGAAGACGTAATTTTAGTGACTCTTGGTTAGTGTCATCATGCCAATTACCGAAGTGAGCTCCAGAACTCGGACAGACTGAGTGCGGTAACGGCAAGCAGTTTGGGCAAGACACATCTAAGGCAACGCAGTCTGAGAAAAGGTATTTTGCTTTACCTTAGCCCCCGCACAATGAGCACGCGTCATTAGTACAATTTGCATGGCAATGTGGCAAACAGTACTTTCTCACATCGTCTTATTGGACCATCGCTCGACCATTTTCATCGCGTTACGAAAATAAACAGTATCTTTTACTCGTACGATCGTTAGCCAATTAGGACGACGCGATGATCACTCTCGCCTGAGAGTAGGCCAGTGTCCCAGCAGTGGGAACATTAAAAGGCTGTCATGATGATGCACTATGAAACAGCACAAAAAAATGCTAATGTTTTCAAATAGATAACTTTAATGTGGTTCTGAACTTTCTCTGTTCGGGTCGGTTTATAAAAAAAGGTTACCGTCAACAGGCGAGGATGTGCGATGCGGAGTAGCGTGAGAGGGCCGCCACTAAACGACGTCAGGATAACGGGACCACCCCTTGCACGTTGCGAACATAAAATCTGCATTCGACGGCCGTCACTGTAATCGCGATATTATGAAATCATGTTAGTACATACTTAATTAAATACAGTCTAATCCTAGAATTTAGTGTAAAAGTTAGGAATATGTTATTAGGAAAATCCTACTGCTCTTTTGACGAAGCACTTGCTGATGACCTAAAGGTACAATGAAATGACATTTCAAATGACAATGTAAAATCTATTATTTATTGACTTGTTTTTTTTAATATGTAATTTGTGTTTTTAACCTGCTTAGATATTAGATTATTTCTAAAATATTGTATTTACCCTACCATAATGACTTTTCTAAGTGTACTATTTTGTATCTGAGTGGAATAAATTATTTTGATTTTATTTGATTTGATACAAAGTGTAAAAAGACGACTACCGAAAACCGAAGTTTTGGTTTTGGGGGTGGTACAACACCCCAAAACCAAAACTAAAAAATACGTAGCAGACGACGTAGACAAGTCAACATAATTTAAACCAGGGGGGGCTTGTTTTCGGTAGTAGACTAAAACTTGTTTGCTGGGGATGTTTTGAGGTTTTAGGGTACCAGATAACTAATTCAATACTACGGGGTGCAAACCCGCCATCTTGTGATACTAAAGACTTTAAGATGAAGAGGGATCATCGAAAAAAAAGATTCTAGATTCTTCTAGGCTGTGATTTTATTGAATTAAACTATTTTGAATTTAAATTTTGAATAAATAAAGACCAAAGGCAGTGGAAAGAGTAGTAGAGTTCTTTGTGATAGAGCTCGTTCGGGGAAGGACTACCACCATACCTATTTCTGCCGCCAAGCAGTAATGCTCGCATTGTTGTGTTCCGGTGTGAAGGGTATGGTTTCCGGTGAAATTACTGGCACATGAGGCTTTCGATCTTAGCCTCAAAGTGGCAACCCGCGAGTGATACCTCTGGTATTGCAAGCGTCCATAGGCTACGGTAACCGCATTAATTTTAGCAAAATTCCTTCTCATTTGTCTAATATTTAACTGTTGATCCATTGTATTATGAATTGTAATGTAATGTTACATTTTCTTTCCTGTTAAATAAATATTCTCAGGTAGCAATACTTATTCGTTGTGATAATTTATTATACTTTGTTTTCGGTTTTTTGTTTATACCATACCGTGTATAGGAGGTTAAATCGAAGCATTTAGTGTGATGATGTAGAAGCGATAGTGCGCGGTCGTAACATTGTATGCGTCCTTCCTCCGCAGCCACTACCAGCTCGTCCACCCATTGCACGTCCGTTGCTATCTGTCATTAAATAACATAGGTATTTACAATACTTCTGCCTTTATTCGCATAACAGCGGCACAATCTCGCATGTTCCGTTCCCGCTGCGGGACAAATGTTTGCATGCTAGTATTTATTGTTCTGGTAAATTACTAGTAAATTATGAAATAATGAGGGACAAATATATGCGAGATTTGCAAATATTTGCGGCAAGTTCACATGTTTTTCTTTACCGTAAAAAAAGGGCGCAATGCCAGTGCTAAGATCACCAATATAATCACTTCAATAAAGCCTTCAGAGCGAGGCTAGGAAAATGAAGTGATTCTATTGGTTCCTAACAAACATATTCCTCGCTACACATCCTCGCACATCTCTGGTGGAAACGCAGCCTAATCCTCTGCTAAACCGACCATCTTTCTTTTCTTTCTTCTCATTCCATGAGTCGCGCACGCTCATTCTACACATTTAGAATTTAGAACCTAAGTGAAATGTAAATTTCTTGGGAGAAATAATAAATACTCCCTAAACCGATCATTTGTCTCAGATCCTCCACTGTGTCAATCTTATCGACATTGACATTGGCAAAATTGTGGCAAACTCAGCCACACACAAACGCCATAAACTAAAAGAAGAAGAAGAGTTGCGTAACTTGCTTCCTGTTTTCTCATAAGATAGTATAATATAAAGTTGTATCCGCTGTTGGTTTTCCTAAGAAATAAAAATAAAATTAATAAAATAAATTAGCTGATTACTTACAAAGCCAGTCTTTATGGAGCGTGTTAAGCCGGCGAGCTGGTGGACAAGGTGTACAGATCCGTCGATGCAGGCGAGCAGCAAGCGCGCGCCGCAGGGCGAGCGGCGCGCGAGGCGGGCGGGCGCGGGCAGCGCGGCGCGCGTGCTCGCCCGCGCCGACAGCTGCGCCGCGCCGCCGCCGCCCCCGACCGGGATCTCGTAGCGGACCCACTCTATGCTGACTCCTTTCTATGAGCGATCTAAATGTTTATTTGAGAGGACGAATACGTTCTAGCCTTTTTTTTATTCTATTGACTGTATTTATTTGAAATTAATATGTATTTATTTATACTCAGAGCCAAAACACGAATTCGTTTACAAATCTTGTTAAAATACACATCTAATAATTGCAACTTACTTCCCAAATTATTATACGTTTTAAGGAATTAATTTACGGTAACTCTACACACTCTGTACATTACATTAATAAAAAAAATAAAAGGCATTTATTTACATAACCAGACATTATTTTATAACTAAGTCGAGTACTCAGCCACGCTGTTTTTCAGCCTCGCCCACAGAACTATATTTCAGTAGAATGAGTGAGTGTATGTACCTCGCGTGCCGAAAAAACGGGCTAAGTAAGGGCTGAGAACCTCTTTACTCGCCGCGAAACTCAGTCTGCTCCCAACCGGGGGCGGTGTGGTGGTGTGCCAGTGCCTAGAATCGGTTTGCCGCGTGCTTATCGATGCTTTTAAATCATTTATTTTCGCGTGGCTTATGTTTCCCATCACTAAAATACATTCGTGTGTAAAATACAAATACGCAAAATGTTACACGCTCGGTTTCCATACAAATCGACGAACTCTTTCATTCTACTTAAATATAGTTCTGTGGCCTCGCCTTTGATGACTAAATGTCATCTTTCACCGCGTGTCAACCGCAGGTCAATCAAATATCTCTCATCAACATAACAGGTATATAAGGTCATTCATTTTTTTTTAATTTATTATCAACCTGACAAACATAAGAGATAGGTTCCACACATAAAAAAAAAATACTTGTTTTTTTTTTTTCTTAACATTTTTTTTATATTAAAAAAAAAACGTAATTCTGCTTAATAATTAGTTTTCCTTGTTGGAAATTGAAAAGGCAGCGCTCGGCACGTGTCAGTGACCCGCGCGTCCTTGACCTGCGCGTCTCAATGACCCGCTACGGGGCGCGCACACTTGAATATTTCATTATTCTTCTTAACTAGATTCCCAACAATGATAAATAATAATTGAGCAGAAAAACGTAATCGATTATTTTTTGTTAACTTGGGATTTTTGAGACAAAATATACATAAAAAAAAATATACATGTATCTATATATATATTTTTTTATGTGTGGAACCTATCCCTTAAGTTTGTCAGGTTGATAATGAATGACCCTGTATAGTAAGTACTGACTATCGGCGGATTCCGGCCGTCGTGAAGTTAGCCGTTTTGATGAGCAATGGAGATTTTTCAAACTAAGTTGTCTTTGCGCATCACCAACGGCTAACTTCACGATGGTCGAGAGCCGAGATCCGCCGGCAGTACTATAATTACCTTTTGGCACGCAATCTGTTCCACAATATGAATTATATTGTCTTGATTCTGTGATATTTCCGCACATAGTGTTTCACTTTCCAGTTGGTGGTAAGCTTCTAGAGAAATGTTATTCCTGAAAAATAAGATAATCAAATAATAAAAGTTTGATTATTGTTCTGTTTTACTGACATCTACTGACATTTAATTTGGGTACTTTTCTAAAAACCTTGTATTTTTAATTACTTTTAAAAATACAAAGTTTTATTTAAATTGTTGGATTAGTTTAGAAATATTATATTACCCAGTAATCCGGTAAAGGTGCAAATTGGCAAGATCTTCAATGGCACTGACTGGACTCCACGGGGCTGGTTCCGCAGCAGTAATACTCCACACTAAGATTCTAGCACCATTGACAGTATCACAGGATGTTAGGCGCCTTTCTGTGCGACGAGCCCCACCTCCAAGTTCCATGCTCTATTCAAATTTAATTAAATTTTAATCAATTAAATTTTGATTTATGATTTACAGACAACCAGCTTTCGCTGATGTGTCTAAAATAATTACAATCCTAATGACGACCGAAGTGGCGCGGCGGGCAAAGGTCCGCTTGCGACGCAGGAGATAGCGGGTTCTATTCCCGCATTGGGACAAATGTTTGTACAATCTGCAAATATATAAATATAAAGTAAAAAATATATTTATTCAATCATATCGCAAGAATCATTTTGAAAAGTGGTGAATTTACGCCAGTTCCACGCGCCCCAGCCTAGAAGAATCTGGCAACAAACTCGGCTGGGTTCCGAGTTTTGTTCCGGGAATTTTCTATGTTTTTTTTTTATCACTAAAGTGGCAACCAAGCGTTACCGTAGCCTAAGTACGCATGCAACATCATAGATATCACTTGCTTGTGTTACTACCCTGAGACGTTAGATGGAAAGTCTCATGTGCCTGTAATTTCACCAGAAACCATACCCGTCGAGCCGGAACACAGCAATGGGAGTATTATTGCGTGGTGGCAGAAATAGGTATGGTAAGGATTACCTTCCCCGGACGAGCTCTATCACAAAGAACTACTCTTATCTTAATCTATGTATAATAAAAAAGTATTGCAGTATACTTATTAAATACATCGGGTAACTCCCATTTGTTCTAGAGCACTGTGACGTTCAACTAGTACCCATAACATAAGCTCTGCTTAGCCAAGCTTTGCTTGGGGCTGGATGATGCTGTGTGGGTTGTTCGGCATTATTTATTTATTTATCTTCTATATACATACAGTGGTGGCCATATAATTAAGAACGCTGATATAAAGGGAAGATTTTTTCCAACTAAGATGCAAAACTAATTGTATGCATTTGTTTTTATTTCTCTCGGTATCGTAAAACATTTCCATATTACCACTGTATTAATTGATACACATGATTGGCTAAAAATCAATAGGCAAACTTTTTACACTACTTTTAAACAAAGTATTCCTTATTACTGGCTGGTCACGTAATTAAGAACGCTAAGTAGTTTATACCTTTATTCAAATTTAAATAGAGAACACTCAGTCGATTTGTTACTGTTTGTATAATTTTGGCGCAATTACGTGCTGTAAAAGATTAAAGGTGATTGCTTCTTTAGAAAAAACAATGAGAAAAAATAAAAGTTGTGATAAATCTACAAGGGAAGTAATAATAAAACTTCGCCGGAAGAATTGGTCTTATAAAAAGATAGCCGACCATCTGCAATGTTCAAAAACGATGGTTTTCCACGCTGTAAAGCATTTTGCTACGTATCAAACTACTTCGAATGTTCCACGTGTACCTAAACAGAGAAAAAAAACTCCTCGAGATGACCGAAACATCGTTCGTATGGCAAAACAAAATCCTTTTAAAGGGTCCAATGAGCTTAGAAAAGAATATTTTGGTGAAAACAACTTTTCAGCAATCTCAGCACGCACTATTCGAAGACGTTTGGTAGAAGTAAAATTGCACGGTAGGATAGCAAGAAAGGTACCCATGTTAAAACTTTGCCACAGGCAAGCCCGGCTTGCATTTGCGAGAAAGTATGAAAACTGGACTGTGCAACAGTGGAAAAATGTACTTTTTTCTGACGAGACGAAAATAAACAGAGTATGTTCTGATGGAAAACGATATGTACGACGTCCCCCGAATACAGCATTCGACCCAACGAAAGTTACATTTGTGCGGCACGCACGGTGGTGGAAATGTGAAAATTTGGGGTTGCTTTTCTGGACATGGTGTAGGACCTGTAAAGTTGATAGAAGGTAACATGGATCAGTTCCAATACAAAAATATACTGGAAGAAACAATGTTACCATACGCTGAAGACGTTCTACCGGTCATTTGGACATTCCAGCATGACAATGATCCAAAGCACACTGCACGCACCGTAAAGGAATTTCTTACAGCGCAATTAGTTTCTGTCTTAGACTGGCCTGCTAACAGTCCAGACCCAAACCCAATAGAGAATCTGTGGTTTGAAGTAAAGAAAAAGGTTTCAAATACAAAGTGTGGAAATTTAAGAGAGCTGTATGACGTTTTTTTAGAAGAGTGGAACTCTATTTCTCTTGCGAAATGTCAAAAATTAATAGAGTCAATGCCTCGCCGGTGTAAAGCTGTAATTAAAAGTCGTGGATATGCTATTAACTATTAATTTTAGTTAAATATTTCTTTTTATGTTTCCTGTGCTACATAATATTGTGATTTTTTAAATCTAAGTGTCATACAAAACAATTCCCGAGCAGTTAATTACTATTTGAATGTGTTACTTTGATAAAATCAATAAAATGTGCAAAAAATAGTTAGCGATTTCATACTTTATTCTTAAGTCAGGTTGCTCTATTAATGTGACTATTATATAACATAAATAGTTGCTTCTCAAAAGGTACACATCTCTGTGTATGATACGATTTAAATAAAAAACTTCTAGAACTTCAAATCGTTCTTAATTATATGACCACAACTGTATATAAAACTGAATTGCTGAGCGTTAGGCTCGCTAAAACTCGAGAACGGCTGGACGGATTTGGCTGATTTTGGTCTTGAAATGTTTGCAGGAGTACAGGGAAGGTATAAACGGTGAGGTGAGAAATTATGGAAATATTACGTAAATTTATATAAATACCTTACTAACATACATAGAAATATTAAATATTACTAGGCATTGACGCTCCTATGACACACGCGCGGTGTCGTTTGAAAGGCGTTCAAAAAACTTCCTGAAAACGATAATATAACTTCGACCGAAATAATAAGTGGCTGCCTTTAATAAGTAGCTTAGTAATATAATTTAAGGCTTTCACAAATATAAAATTGTATAGCATCGCGCCAGGACCGATGCTACGTTGCGTTGTATTGAGCTTGAGCTTATTCCACAAACAAGTACTGGACCAGTCTACTTCACGTCTGCAGTCAGTCACTCTAAGCGCGAGCGTTTTTAAACGGTTTTATTTACCTGTTTGTTGTTGTTGTTGGGTCAAATGTATTGAAATTTTTGATCAATGCTTACGCGATGTCAAATCGTCGTCGTTCATTCGACTTTGCGTAGCGCGACTTCAAGACGTTAAAGTTAACTTTGCAACCAAGGATTTTCACACATGACGCTGTGGTACACTGCTAGACTTTTGTAAAAAAATCGTACGGTGGGGCGCTAGAGCGCTAAGCTAGTTTTGCTGCGATGCTGAACACGATCGTACGTAGAAATTAACATTGTATTTGCTAAGGCTAAGATTTCTTTTAATTTACCGTCAGCGGGGTGACTGGTGACAGTTTTGTTCTGAATCTAAGCCCGGATTCTAGAGCTGAAACAACGTAACATCGTGATGCTTTCTGTTTGACAAGGTCTTTAAATTTTACTGGCTTCATGGTTGAAAAATGTAAGCTGTTGATAACTTCACGTTGATCACCGCAGACAGATGTGAGTCAACGGGATGCTCTGCTTAACTATTCATGCTTCACAGGATAACGCAAGTTAAAGACTGCACACAAAATGTCGACAAACCTTTTAAGCCTTTCCCAAATAAAATATTTTCCCCTTAGGGTAAAACTATCCTCCAAGTCAGTGGAACGCACCATTGTAATGTCATTAGTTATGCGCTGGGCAGTGACGTCATTAATTAATGACTCTCACACATCTCTGTCAGGGAGGTTCATACGAATAGTTTGTCATGTTCATATTCCGACGTTGGTGGATTGGTGTTATTTTGTAATGGCTACGGTGCTGTTATCATGTTAGATGACCCATGATTCTATCACAAATTACACATACACATAATTACAATATTTTAGTTTATATCGTTACAAAAAGCAGCTGCAGTCTCTTTGTGATAAGGTCACTATGCTTGTTTGCCTGATCTCAGTGGTACAAAAACAAAAACTTGGATAAGCAACGTTTAGCATGATCATCATTTAGGTAAGAGACCGCTAGTGGAATTTACTTGAGATTACTTGCTTTGGAGGTCACGTGTAACTGACAGCTTTAGTTAAATAGCAATTTACTTGTTTAACTTAAGTGTGCAATGAATATGTTCTTTGTAGAACTTACTAAAAGATATAAACAGTTATTTTGTTTAGATTAGGATACAGATCGCAGCTGTTTCTTAAAACTTAGTACTAACCTCATTACAATAAATACGAAATCATCAATTCAACAAATGCCAAACAGCTGCACAACTGTTGTCTCTAAATGGGCATAAAACCAAAAGAAGAGTTTTCAAACAAAATGACTTTTTTCCACGACACCTACATTTAGAGACGCAGAGCTTCCTTAATTATCATATTGTTGTATAAAATTGTCGTTAAAAGTCAACAAAAGTCGATAACATTCAACTTTAGGCCATTGTAAAAACAAGCCTTCTGTGGAAGTAAATAAAGGCAGAGTTTGCCACGTGATGCCAAATGTTGTATAGTAACCTAGTAACTAGACTTAGTGACTAAATCATAACTTTTCAAGGTTTTTGTGTTTTTTTAAAGAAATAGTAAAAACCGACACCATCACACCTCATGATGCATACAAAAAAATATGTTCTAGGTAAGTATTTTCAGCCACGTCATTGCACCAGGCTAGATTGCGTTTAAAGGATTGGAGATTATTATAAAAAAGGGCTATTCCCAGTAGTCTTACCGAGTTGTCTTTCCAGTCGGACTACTGGGAATTTTCTTCCCAACAGACTTACTGATAGTAAGACTACGCTAGGTGTCATTGTCACGCTAGGTGAGTATGCTAGGTTCAATAAAAATCAGTTCGCATTGCTGTGTTCCGGTTCGAAGGGTATGGTTTCCGGTAAAATTACTGCCACATGAGACTTTCCATCTAACGTCTCAGGGTGGTAACACGCAAGTGATATATATGATGTCGCATGCGTACATAGGCTACGGTAACCGCTGACCATCAGGGCCGTACGCTTGGTTGCCACTTTAGTGGTATAAAAAAATAAAAAATTACGTTTTGAAAATATAAGTATTTAAATAATTCGCTCGCATGCCTCGCGCGTTTGAGGTCACTAATCAAACCTAACCTAACCCACTGATTTCTATCTGAGTGGATAAATACCTAACTGCACTCAAGATTTCTGGCTTCGTTCGAGGTCACTACTCAAACCTTACCTAACCAACTGATTTTAGGCAAATAGGTAGATACTTCATAAGTTACTGTAGGTAGTATGTATATCTGATGATAAACACCTAGGTAGTGTTTCTAATAAACTTTAGGTAGGTATATATTTATTAAAATTTGTTCAACCGTCACGGAAATAAACGCGGACAAACATACTCACATATACAATATGAACCTAGGATGGAAAAGGTATTAAATGTCTCGAATTTTTATGGTAAATGTTACCTATGTCTTTCAAAACTTCTCCCTAAAGATATTGTTGTCAAATGATAAAAAAACAAACTGCTAATCTGTCTTTAGTGTTTCTGTTAAATGTGATATCGGATTATAAGAAAATGTTAAAAATAGTATCTGTATTTTGAGATTTCTGTCAAACGTTATATAGATTTAAGAATTCGGTGTTACATTTTTCGAAAGATAGAAAGGTTACCCTTAAAATTATCTACAAACTCAATACAAAATACTAGCTATTTTGTCAAATTGACAGATGACTTTTCATTCAAGTATCAAGACTTTCTGAGATACGGCCATTTAAAGTTTGACAGCTGTCAAAACTGAAGAACTTAAAAATACCTTTCATTTGAGTCCAATAAGGCCCATCTAGGATGAGTACTTTCCGAGATATGGCCGAAGTTTGAGTCATCATCAAAAATGAATATTTTAAAAATACCTTTTACATAAGTACAATATGGGCCATATTATATCTGAATGACTAAAAATTTATATCATACTTACATGTAAACTTGGATCACGATCAGTAATTCGGCATGGAATGTTAGGGGCATTCTTTCCAAAGTTGACAAGTGTAGCTATTCTATCGTTGTGTATAAACAGCATGTGAGATTTACACAACACCACTAAAAATGAGATTTTTACTAATTTAGTACAGTAACACACATAAGTACACAAGGCTCACACTTACTGAAAACTCTATAAAAAAGAGAGCAGTGATACAGATGGGTACATTTTTAGAACAGTAGTTAACATTTCATTATCTATACTAATTAAATAAAGAGGAATAATTTGTATTTTTGTTGGTTTGTTATGAATTTAAAAAACTACTGGGGCCCAACCATGAACTCCTATAGCGATTCAAATGAAGACCTAAACTAAATTGTCAAATAATTTTATACCTACCATGAAATCAATTAGACAATCATGTCATGGTGTAAATTTTTTTGACAATTTAGTTTAGGTCTTTATTTGAATCGCTATAAGAGTTCATGGTTGGGCGGCCCCCGGTCCGATTTCAAAAATTATTTTAGTATTAGAATGCTACATTATCCCTGAGTAACATAGGTCATATTTATTACTAGCAACCCACCTCAGCTTCGCACGGGTGCACGGTTTATTGCACCCGCACGAAGCTGGGATGGACTGCTATTGTGCAATACTATTGAATGTCTGAAGCAGGTAGGTGGCTAGCTTACCATTGGTGACCAACTGTCCTGCTAACTTCCCAACAAAGTATCTATCAAACAGTATATGGGTAACATCTAATGTTTGTAATTTTACAGTGAGGTAGACTATGGCTCCAGTAGAAAATACAATAGAGATGAGGTTTTCTTTAATCCATGTAGATTTTACAATGGTCTTGTCGCGTAGTTTTGACTCCAGTTGCTTCAAATGTCGTGGATGGGGCGATCGCCAGTGACTGCCACGGCGGACAAAATAGTCTTTTTTCCCGTAATCAAATAGTGATTCATCAGATCTTTTCTTAGTTTCATATCTACAATAAAAAGTCTTTCTTGTTATTAGGTACTAAGGTAGAAAGCTAACGGATTCAAGATATTTATTTGCATAAATAAGTGTTACAAGAAAAGGTCATAAAAGTATTTCTAAGGCACATAGAACTTATTTGCCCTTTTCAGGCATTGCAAATTTTATGTAGGCTACATAAGTAGGGTGTTAGGCTGCCAAACAACAGATATCAGAAACTCACTTGCAACTTTTTAAATCAGTGTTTTGTGTACTTAATCTTTCATCACATGTAAGAAATTTAACATTGTAATTGATCATGTTATATAAATACGTTGGTCTTTTTTTCTACACTACTAACTTTTCAAATATTTTCTCTTTTTTTATTTACGAAAATTTTTTTTTTTTTCATTTTTTTGGCGAGGCGACTTCAAGAGATCAAGAGTAAGTAAACGTAGGGCTTACATTCTCTTGGGTAAGCAGCACTCAAAGCAGCACTTCAAGCAGTGTTGTTTCTGTTCTGTGGTTGCCGCCCAAGAGAATGTAGTGGTTACTAGTGGTTATTCAAATCTGTGAGCACTACGCCATATATATTTTACTCTTTGACTACGCCCACAGACTACTAGGATGCTAACACTACGCCTATGTTATGTTATGTTATGCAGCACTTTTCGAGTTCTAGTTTCTTGATTTTTTTTTTTATGTTTTTTTTTTTCGCCCAATGGGCAGGCTAAAGTCCTGAGACCATACCGCCTTTTCTTACGTTAATGTTTTTTCATAAGTTATGGTTTAAAATTATACGTCTTTCGTGTTTTTTTTTGTTAATTGTTCATCAAAGTAACCACAAATAATTTTATATTTAAGTACATAAAGTACTTTATTTTTGTCCATCTTATTTGTTTATTTATTATGTGTTTTAGGTTAAAGTAGGTTTAAAGAATCTAAGTACTTAATATTAATAGTACTTACTATTTAATATATTATTATGTACATATTTATAATGTATTTAATAAAAAATAATATCCTATGAATAATTTTATAGTTTAATCAAAACTATATCTCATAAACCGTATTACAAATAAATTTATACAAATAACCATAAGTAGAGGCATTCAAAAGAAGCTCCTGAATACAATGCGGGACCAAATCAGGATTACTGTACACTTGAAGAAGTCCATCTATCAGTACAAGGCGCTGAATACTAAAAGATGGACAATCGAAAATTATGTGATTTAATGTTTGGGCTTCTCCTGATTGGCAAAGATCACAATCAGACGAGTTAACTAGTTTTAAACGATGGAGATGAAGAATCCGTTTATTCCATCCAGTCCTACCAGTAGTTCGATAGTCGAACTGTTTGGATGTTTTTTTTACAAATTGTTATACTGACGGATCGAACTATTTGGAAACATGGATTTTATTCCAAATAGAACTACTAACCTCCGAAGTACAGTCAGTACAGTCTTGATTGAAACAAATACTATATTTCTGGCGCTTCGGCGGCCGCTGCCGCGGCACGCTCGCTACGCTCGCTCGCCTCGCGCGTTCTCCAACTTAACTTGTATAGTTCTCACAACGGATCTCGGCCGTCGTGAAATTAGCCGTTTCGATGCGCAATGGAGCTTTTTCAAACTAAATTGTCTTCGCGCATCACAAACGGCTAACTTCACGGAAGCCTAGATTCGCTGTGCGAACTATACCTAACTAGTACCTAAGGTAATTTATTCAAGACTTTCCAAGGGAATTTTGAAAGAAAAGTCACCATTTCATTATTTTCGTTTGTTTACTTTGCGACAATCAAACTAATACACTTGACACTGGCAAAATTGTGGCAAATAAGCCACAGAGTTCATAAACGAAGAAGAAGAAGAAGTACAACGATGGAGGTTTGAGTATGCAAAATGGTCGGTCTACCAGAGGAAGACTCAACCATAATTTGGAAACAAGGTGATTTATTTTAACCTGCAAGAAAAAGACAACACAATTAAAACAGCACAAATATATTATAGTATAAGTAACTAAGTAGATAATTATAATACATAAGTATATATAAATGAAATTATAAGTTAGTTATTTAGTGTGAACAAACAATATTATTCATAATTAGCGGCTCGTCTCGGCTTCGCACGGGTGCAATAAAAACTTAAGCACCCGTGCGAAGCCGGGGCGGGTCGCTAGTCATTCATAAGGTATGAACCGACCGCACGTTTTAGCCGCGCGGCTACCTATTTCATAGTAACAGTTCATGTGCACGCCCCTCTCTGGCCACGGCGTGCGCGCGGGCTTTTTTAGTATTTTGTTTAGATTGTCATTTTTATAATTCCTCCTAGACATTTGAATGGAATGTCTGATTTCAATAGTGTTTTTTTTTTCATTTCAGTCCAGTATTTAAATCTATTTAGAGCTTACTATCTCTCTCAAAGCCAATTTAATTGAATCTTTAAATTGAGTTCATGTAAAATATTTAGCTGCAAAAAAAGTAATTACCTACTTAAAGCTTTTGCATGCAAATTTAAAAGAACAGATGTAGTAGGTATAGGTATGCCTACCTATATGTAGGTACCTCGTTATTTTAGATTACCTAGCTACTATAGGGTCATATTTTAATGAAAAGTCTTAGGAGTCAAGTTATACTCACAAAATCATAGTATTTTGATGCTTATTACAGGAAATAACAAAAACCTTTTCTACTATTATATTCAGCCTCCAAATCCTGGAATAATTTGCCACCGCCATTGCGGGATGCTAAAAAAGTAGAAACGGTTTCCGAGAAGCCAAAATACGTCACGGTAGCATTAATGCAGATAGTTCTTTCATTTAGTCATCAAACATCTGTAGGTACTCAGAGTTACTCAGGGATAATGTAGCGCTCTAATTGTGAAATAATTTTTGAAATCGAGAGTTTATTGTTGCAAAAACAAAAATACAAAATACAAATCTTTCCTATTTATAATATAAGTATGGATTAAAATTATATACTTTTTAATTAATATTATTATTACAAGGTTTTTATACTTCTTTATTTTATTATTATCTTTTATTATTATCTATTACTTATATTATTTTACTTATTTTTGTATTTTGCCAAAGTACCTATTTTAGTACTCTATTATACCTACTCAAGTATTTATGATATTGATATTATCATTATTATCTTTTCTGTTTCATGTAAATTACTTATTTTATTAGAGACCTTCTTCATCCTGGTTTCAGCTGAAAATCAGCGTTGGGTTGTTATTCAACCAGTATTAATGCTGAGCTGAACACCTATTTAGCACATGAGTCGATGTACTTGAAGGAGAAAATAATAGGAACAGTTTTAAATATCAATTAATATCACTATTTTTAGTTGAACCTTTGTTTTTGTAGTTTTTTATTTTTATTTTTTTGATATTATAATATAAAGTCTGGTTTTTAATTCAAGTCCAAAAAGGTAAACAAACAAATGTCACTGCCAAATGTCAATTTTGTGTATATCAGAAAAGCAAAACCTTTGGATAGATAATACTTGTGCCTGCGTACTAATCAGAATCAGACCTACTACCTGTCTACCAACAAAGATCAACAGAAACAACACAGGGCTCTTTTATTTATCGACTTCCTTGGTGGCGACTCATTTCATCAACCAAACGAAACTTCTTTAACGCATAATCATAACCATGGTTACCGGAAGAAAGAAAAATGACAAGAACTGTCAATTGGCTCGGAACTAAAAACTTGATCTAGAAAGATATTTTATTTTATGATTTTTCTTTGTAAATATTTTATATTTAGTCTAAATCTATCTCTACCTTTTTTTTTTTTTTTTTTGTTAACGTTGGCAAAAATGCATTTACGCATACCCGACTGCGGGGGAAGCAGACGAGCTATGTCGGACTCCCCGTCGCAGAAAAACTGCGACGTCCTACCGACTAAAAAAGCCCACGATGTTCCATCGTCCTCGGTTTATGGACAGAGCTGCGGGACCGTTTGCAAACTCTCCGCGGCTCTGTCCGCCGACGTCCGCTTATAGGCGGACCCACCTCCTGACGACGCGTCGGAACATTGACGCGTCGCCCACTCGCAAGGGCCTAATTTCACCTAATGGTGAGGAGTGGCGGGTGTCCCCACATCCACCACTCCAGGCCCTCCAGTTAAAGACGGAGAGCGAGCCCGCCTGAAAATCTATCTCTACCTATACCAACCCCAAAGAACAAACTGGACACAACGTGAACAGGACAAGAAAACACAACGAGAAACCTTCCGAATTAAAATTTTTTTGTTTATTTATACATATGTATTGTTATTTTTCTCTTTTTGGTGTGGGTATTTTTAATACAATTTCAACTTTTTTGGCTTTGTGTATATCTGTGCTAAATAAACAATTACTCTATTCTATTCTATTTTATTCTACATATTCTATTCGAGTTTGGTCGAATTCAACCTTTAGGGCGCGAAGATTATCAAGCGCGCCCCTTCGGCCGTGTATGAAACCAGAGTTTGGTAACCAGTATCATACGAAGAAAAAATGATCGTTGTAGGATACTGGTATCCAAGTGATAGGATTTTTTATTTTTCTGATACCCTTCATCATGTTTGGTAACCAGTGTCCAGTAAGGAATATAACATTCTGCCTATGAAATCAACACTATACCTATTGGATAATTCGACTATAGTCATTTCACCTACGGTTTATTCACCTAAGCGGTTTGAACATTCACAACCTAAAGTTGATTGAAACAAACACTAAATTTCTGGCGCTTCGGCGGCCGCTGCCGCGGCACGCTCGCTGCGCTCGCTCACCTCGCGCGTAGTTTTTCACTAACCTAACATAACCTAACCTACTGATTTCGATCTAATGAATAAGTGACATCTGCTTAGATCGAAATGAGTAGGTTAGGTTATGTTAGGTTAGTGAAAAACTATGCGCGAGGCGAGCGAGCGTAGCGAGCGTGCCGCGGCAGCAGCCGCCGAAGCGCCAGAAATTTAGTATTCGTTTACGATAACTGTCCAGATTGAAATCCACCATTTTAACTAAATAAACTATTTTGGTTATGTTTGTCTACAAATAATCAGGTGATATATCAATGCACATGACATGCTTATCAGTTACATACGAGGAAATATTAAGTACTCACTTGTAATTATTTGATATTTTCCTGAGCTGATACTCGGTTACATAAAACGAAAAATTTTTATCACTTGGATACCAGTATCCTACAACGATCATTTTTTCTTCGTATGATACTGGTTACCAAACTCTGGTATTATACACGGCCGAAGGGAAGCGCGCGGCCAACTCTCCCCTACACATTAAGTAAACTGCGATAGTTTTGGTGAGTTCGCTGAACTAATAGGTTTACATTGAAATTGTTAGTTACCTACAACTTTCGAGCAAAGTTTAAGCGATGTTGACTCGACTAGCTTGATGTAGTAGGTACTTACTAATATCTTCTGTGCCAACGTGTTTATTATTATTATTTCAGACGTCTGAGATTCTGAGTAACAAACTTTAGACGTCAAACAAGGTTTTGAGTCAACACTACAGCTTACTTACACATTGAGTTTAGATTATCTGTACCTACATAACTGTCATTGCTTAATTTTTACTACCTACCTACGGATCAGTTGATCATTCCTGAGAGCTCATCTGTGGCGACAACGGACATCTAGTCATCAAAGGCGAGGCTGAAAAATAGCGTGGCTGAGTCCTCGACCTATTCACACCTACCATTTCCACATCCACCATGTGTAGGTCCCAAGGAAATTTTATACTAGGTAGACGAGACGTAACTGAAAGCCTCACTGATAGAAAAACCGTGGTCTGCATGAGACTAAATATTAAGGCCTCTTTCTTTAGACCTTATAAGGTAACTGTAATTTAGGAACCAAAATATGGTACCTACCTACCTACCTATAGTCAAAGATTTCTATATGTCCCTAACTCCCTATAGTATAAAAAGTCAGTGGTGTTCAAGAAGTAGAAGGTACCTACCGGAAAGGAAAAAAAGTAGGACTATCTACAAAAACAAATGAGATGCCATCAAAGACATACTTACACATAACTTATAAAAAAAAACCAAGTCTCGCAACTCAGTTCTTCTAACGTAAAAAGTTTTCAGATCCATGTAGGTAAGAGCCGACCGCACGTTTTAGCGCGGCTACCTTTTTCATAGTTAATGTGCACGCCCTTCTCTGGCACTCTCTGGCCACGGCTCTCTGGCCTCTTTTGGCACGCGCGGGCTTTTTTAGTATTTTGTTTAGATTGACATTTTTATAATTCGTCATAACTTTTGAATAGAAAGTTTGATTTCAATCATTTAAATAAACCTGTAGATAACACAGGTAGGTATTGAAACAGTCTTGAATACGAAATGGTTTATTTGGATAAGGATTAATATAAAACATGGTCTGATTTTGGTCGGCGTTTCTATCAACTTTTAAAATGTAAAAAAGTAGTTATACTTAGTTAGGTTAGACAATAATAATACATAACTACAATAGTTGGACATAAGGTATTGCTGACTTTTTTATAGATTATCAATATGTTCTTTAGTATTAATTGTAGAACATTGTTTTATTCTATCATCACACAGAACTATATTTGAGTAGAATGAGTGAGTGTATGTACCTCGCGTGCCGAAAAAACGTGCTAAGTAAGGGCTGAGAACCTCTTTACTCGCCGCGAAACTCAGTCTGCTCCCAACCGGGGGCGGTGTGGTGGTGTGCCAGTGCCTAGAATTGGTTTGCCGCGTGCCTAACGATGCTTTTAAATCATTTATTTTCGCGCGGCTGATGTTTCTCATCACTAAAATACATTTGTGTGTAAAATACAAAAACGCAAAATGTTACACGCTCGGTTTCCATACAAATCGACGAACTCTTTAATTCTACTTAAATATAGTTCTGTGTATCATCAATAGTTTCCGCAGCGCATGCGATGAAAGACATATTTTTATGCCAATTTTTTTTACACCTTGGGTTAGATTATTGAAGTTTTAGTAGGAATCCCTATTATTTTCTCAAATAAAATATAGCCTATGTTACTCAGGGATAATGTAACATGATGGTGAAAGAATATTTGAAATCGTATGATGTAAATATTCTCTTCTATCTTCTACTCTTACATACTAGGTATATAATATATGTAGATATAATCTATATCTATACTATCTATAGGTAGATACTTATATTATAAAGAGAGAAGATTTGTTTAGGTTTTTATTTTGTATTTTTGTTTGTTACCTTGGAATAAATACAAAAACTACTGGTTTGATTTCAAAAAACCTTTCACAGCTAATAACTTGAGACAGAAGCACAGAACAGATATTAGTATCTACTAGGCACAGAATGGCCACTCCCTACCTCCCACCGGTTTTACTTACCTCACCCGGTCGCGAGTTTGCCGGCACCTTTTTACCGGCACTGAAGCTAAGGGCTACGGCACGGGTTTATTTTGATTATGTGTAGGTCCAAGCGCGTGCATGCCAGAGCGAGCGAAAGTGTGCTTCTCGCTCTTGCGGGACAATCATGGCACTCACACATATAACAGCACTGTTTACGTACACAAACTATGCGTGTGGTGATTGCGACGTGTTTGCTTCATACATTTTATTGAGAGTGTCCGGGGTGTGAAAGAAGGTTTCGTATGTAGGGACTGATACCAAGTCGGTTAATTTATTCAGTCCCTACTTAAGGAACCTTATGTCTCAAGTTATTACGTTATTAGCTAATCTTAACAAACAACATAATATGATGACCATATTATTATCAATATTATTATTATTTTTTGTTTCAAATAAATCGATTGACTTGGCAATCGCACTTAACAATTTAATTTAATATAATACTTACCAATAATATGTATTACTTGTGAGATAGGTACATTGTGTTTTCATGGCATATTTATTCAACAGTTCAACTTTTATGTAGAATGTATACCTAAATTATAATAACAATAATAATAATAAATTCTTTATTTCAGACAACTTACTCGTAGGTCCATACAATTTGAGAAACACAATACAATTTAGAAATAATAAACACAATGAAGAAATTTCAGAAACACGTTACAATAAAATTAAAGAAAGTAGTAGATAGGTAATAAAAACAAATAACAATACGAGTCCAACAACTAAAAATGTCACGTGAAATAAGAAAAACCTACTCGGTAACAAAAAATTACAGCACATGAAATGTTATACCTACCCAAGTACTTATCATTTTACTAAGATAAATTACATAATTCTACAATAGTTCGACAGTGGTATCGAAAAGTTTTTTTGTAGATATTGAATAGAGAGTCGCTTGGTCGGCGCATAGATTGATGTTAACAATCTACTCACCTGTGTTTTAACACGTTTTAACGACAATAATAATTGCCGACCTCAAGGATTCTGTTCTCCAGCGGAATGTCAATTCTTGTTTTTGAAAATCAATTGGAGGAAACTTTGAGCACCGGCTCTGGCGACAATTCCAATTTAATTAATGGTTTCCATCGCGTCGGCTTCTGCAGATTCCAGCCCGCCAATTTGTTGGCGCGGGATTGCCGGTAGCCACTGTCATAATTACTGCCGTGCTCTAATTAATAATTTTATTATTAAAGCTTAGTGCATGTCTACTAGTTTAGAGATAACGGCGCTTAAAGTTTTCAAAATGTTTTTGCCTATTACGTCTACAGAATTTTATTTTTTTTACCTGAAAAAATATTATAGAGAAAATGATATAGTTTTTATATGTCGAAAAATGAAAATTCGAATACAATTGTTCGTCTTTACTAAAAATTTAAATTGTAAATTGTAAAATTACGGCGCTTATTCGTCTTGCCGAAAGTATTGCTTGTAATCAGCGTGGTATGTACAAATCCGGCTATTACCCTATGTGCTATGGGTAACAAAATATAGGCTTTGATTGTTACTTCTGGTTACCGCCGTAATTAGCAGTTACCACGCTTAGTTTAAGAAAAGTACTTGTCTATTAAAATGAGCATCCTTAGTGTAATGCCATTATAAGTCTTTAATGCGATTAATGTAAACACTCCCTTAGTTTTATGAAATTGAAGCTTAGGATTATGTTCGTTATATTATTATAACTGTAACGCTAAGAAACCCAAAAAATAAATTGTAGTAACGGCTAAAAAAGCCTTTAGTTTAGAGGCTTTATTTTAAAAAACTGTCATAGAGAAAGTTATAAATCATCAGAAGAATACCTAGGGTAAAACCGGGATAGATGCAGCACTTTTTAAAATAGTCTCATAATTTTAAAACAGTTAATCTAGGTACCTACCATAAATTATCTCTGTTAATATAGTTAGTTTAATGTTTTATGTAATAATAAGACTTGTTTTATTGACTTTAATTTTTGATAGATGCCTGCAGTGTAAGATAGATTCCATAAAGAATTAAAATAGGTAAAATATAATTCAAAAGTTTCATTTGAGCATAATATAGAATTATAAATTGAACATAAACATTTCATTTACAAAAATCTATATTTTAATTTTAACGTTCATCATCATAATAATTTAGTAATGATTTAAAGTTTTCAAAAATCAGCTCTTTAATTATTTACACGGGACGAAACGCCTTCACGCAAAAAAAAAAATATGCATATTACAAAATATGTTTTTTTAAAACACACTGACATTTTCTATAGAGCTCCTAAGGGCACCTATACCGCGAAAAAATAGGGCGACTATCCTTTTTAACACGGATAGATGCCTTTCTGATTTAAAACTTAATTAAATTCAATGGAGCGGTTATTGGCATCTAGGTGTGTACTTAATGAACCAGTGTATTAATGCAAGAAAAAATAAATTAAATTTATGACTACTTATAAAGTTATGCTACAATCAATAGTCACATTTGAAACTTTGACACGTTTTCTGCGTTCGCAGCGGAAATGATCGCATGCACGAGCGTAACACGTATATTCTGCACAATCACCTGCGAAGGACAGAGGTGTGTGACGCATACGCCCCTTATTTAACATAATAATTCGTTGTTGCGATTTCGGGAAGTAGTGTTTTTTTAAAACAAGGCACCTATCCCACTGCGGCATCTATCCTGGTTTTACCCTATCTTAAATTTCGATAAAATGTCTCTGCGTTAGTTTTTTACCTTATAGTCTTCGAACTGTCTTTGCTTAAAGTATTAAAGTTCTTGAATAGAAAACACGTTCTTCAAAGTAGGTACGTTGCTTTTGAAATAATAATTAAAATAACACAGTTGACTTCAAAAAATAAAGAAAAACAACCTATTAAGTAGTAGGTTAATGCTAGTCATTATACAGCGAACACTACAGTTTAGTAGATTATGTGGTCAAAAAATCATAACTCGTAAACGACGAAAATCGAGGAACATACATGGGGTTTATTCACTAACATGCAGTTAGAGAAGTAAATGTAAGTAGTCTGTTAAGCGGAGTCCATTCCAACTGACTCCCACTTTCCGTAATGTGTCCGTACCGGTAACAGATGATCTAGAGCTTCTTGGCGTTACTTTACCGTCGTCTCTCAACTTTGGCTCTTACATTGAGTCAAAGGCTCAACTAACTGCCAAAAAACTTGGCATCCTCGCAAAGGTGAGACAGTACTTTACATCAGAACAGCTGCTCAATTTATATCAAGCACAAGTTCGGTCATGTATGGAGAATACTGTTCTCATCTTTGGGACGGCTCGGCCAAGTATCAGCTTGAGGCGTTGGAGTCAATTGAGAGAAAGGCTAAGAAGCTATACACTATACCAACAATAAGCTTCAGAGCCTTGAGCATCGCCGCAAAGTTGCCAGTTTGTCGGTTTTTTACCGGATACATTTCGGAGAGTGTGCTTCTGAATTACACGATCTCATTCCCCCATCTCCTTTCCACCATCGGACGACTAGACATACGGCAAAGCGTCATCGCTTCATGGTCGAGATCCCACCAATGCGCACTAAGCGATATACATCAACATTTCTCCTGCGCACCGCCAAGGAGGGGAATTCTTTGCCAGAGTCTGTTTCCCGATACTTATAACCTGGCTGTCTTCAAGTCACGAGTGAATAGGTTGCTCTTAGGCAAGCGTGCTCCACCGTAGACCAATCATCGCGGCGAGATAGTGGTCAAGCGCAAGCCTGTTGTGATTACAAAAAAAAAAATTAACTCTTATAGCAAGAGTTCGTCTTGGTGGGTAGGTACACTAGGTACCACCGCAGCCAGATATTCTACCCCAAGAAGTGGTGTGCAGTGCAGAGTGCATACAGTGCAAGCATTACGTAGGTAGGTACTGTATTTAGATTTGAAGGTTTTGATGGTCACTGTAGCAAACGAAATTACTGGGCGAAAGAGATCTAAAAACAACAACGTGTCGGGGTGATGAGTGCAGTGCAGTGCCACGCAGAACTTAAAAACTTTAAGCTTCCAGTGGCTTTGCATCCGTTAAAGTCAGGCGTGGTGCTTTACATCAGGCGAGCGACTTGATCGTCACATGCTGACATAAAAAATGAAGAAAAAAATGTTTCTACCCACGTTAGGACCGTAAAATGTAGGTGGGGGGTATACCTACTATGTTTAAGATTATGGGAATTTAGCATTATGGCTAGGTACAGTATCTATTCTAGAACTAGCATGTTATGTTTTGTGCGATATGAGGACCAAAAAAACCCATGAATACAAAACACTGCTTGGGGATAGAATTGTATGGTGGATGAACCAGACAATAAGATTATTAATCTTTCCCTAGGGGTACACCCTACATATATACATAATAGCTTAGCTACTCAAAGTAATTTGCTTGGATCGACCGCGCAGGAATAATATGGCATTGATCCAAAGACTTGAACTTGGCTCCGCGAGGCGCAAGCAACAAGTCGCTTCGCTATCGCTACTCTACCAAAGACAATGTTTATATGCTTGAAGTACTCTACATGAAATGCTTATATTTATAGAAGTTAAGTAGTGTCAATGCGCCAGTTCGCGACCAGTTAGCTGACTTGTCAGGCAGGTTTAAGTTCCCACCTACTGTAAAATCTGTGCTTACGTAACTACTTTCAACTAAACATTTTTTTACTGAACCTACTAATTCCTTTGATATATATAGGTAGGTAATTAAAAGTTTTTTAAAATAAAGTTAGGTAGGTATCAGTTTATTTCAAAAAAATATTTCAAGCTGAGATAGCTAAAACAGCTATATAGCTTTATGATAGCTTCCCATTTTTCGACCGTAAAATTTAGTTTCCGACTACTTGTTCCCTAGGTTTTGACAACACATAAATAATTAAATTCAACTTTGACATAAATTCGTCACTTTTGTAACTTGCACTATGGGCACTATAGCAAATGACATTATTGGGCAAAAGAGAGCAACAACGGCAATATATAACGCGAGGGTGATAAGTGCAGGGCCCCGATTCTCGGTTCCTTCGATAAAATATTACATACGATTTTATTTTAATACAAAAAAAAAAAATTATGTAGGTATGTTTTGAGGGTTTTTACAATTTTATAATATGTTACTAAGAATTAATAACACATTCGATACCTAGTGGTACGAGCATTGACTTTAAGTTACTATAGGTACCTACCGTAAAAACTATCAAACAATAATTTTTCGTATTCTCAAAAAGTCACTTTAGATAAATATCGACCGTGGATCCCACGTTATACATGGAGTGGTCAGCAGCACTCTATACATAATGGTATTAAAAACTAAATGAAAAAAAATCAAGAGGTGTCTAAAAATAAGTAAGTTCCTACTACGTGGAATAAAATAAGTAATAGTTCTGAAAAACACTGGAAATAATTATGTTTCAGACGCTGAGTTAGAATGGATTGGGCATCAACATCTCGCACTCACTATTCGTGAACGATGACGGAATCTTTGCAGGCAAAACATGACTACTAATAATATTCTGTGTCAGGCCCAGACGTTTTGTCATCTAAGTTCGTTCGTTCGTTCGTATGAGTCAACTCTGGTGACAGAGTTTCTAGGCCGCCCGAAGGCCTCTGTCATGGCCTAACACTTTGAAAAATAAGTTGATGTGGCCCCAAGCTCAATCTAGGTATCCGAGCAGAGCTTGCACGTATGTGTTTGCTACACAACATCACAGGTCAATGGCTTTCCGTGGGTCTTTTCGTTTTAATGCCAGTCGTGGATGGAATTCAATCCCACCGCCCATACGTGGCCTAAAAACATTAAATAACTTTAGAATTACGCTTAAAAGATATCTCTTTGAATTACAAATGTCAACAACATAGATAGATTGGAAAAACAAACAACTTGCTTACCAAATAATAATGCACGATGAGCCGAGGACTTCAAATTCCTCAGGCCAGTAACTTTTTATCACTTTAAACATACACTCAAACAATCCATTGGCAGAATTCCTATTTTTCTTTTTTTCTTTAGTTTGTTGTTTTTTTTGTAGCTTTCGCCAAAATTATATCAATTTTCTTTACTCTTAGCCATGGTTGGTTGAAATGCAAGCGTCTAATATTTAATGGCCAATCAAATCGAGTTCTGGTAGCAAATTTTTTTCTGTGTTGGTGCGCCTGCGCCTTTGTTTATGCACGACTTGACTTGCCTGTTTATCCTGTGGTCTGCACAGAGACTTTGAAGGCACTACTTGAGCAGTAGCATAAAAATAAATAAGTAGGTATATACATACATATTTTAAACACCTTGTTATTTATTTATTTTATTTCCTCATTATTTATTTAATTTAACACATTTGAAACTTAGTTTAAACTAGTAGTATTATTGATTTTATATTTTTTTTTTTTAGATATTAACTTTTTAATAAATAGTGTAGCAGCCTAGTTGCCCGTGATGTCATCCAACCAAGGTCCTGACAGAATACCAGCGTTGCTTTGCTGATGCCTACTAATTGGGTAGGTATCTGTGATGCAGCATCATGCTGAGTCAACGACCTATTGACCCCACACAATTTAGATTATAAGTAGTATGTTAGGTAACAATAGACTTTTAGTTACATATTATTTTAAGAATTAAACTATTGTTATGTAGGTACTAAGTAGTTTTTGAATATTTTCTATTTTATTATTATTTGTAAGGAGGTGGTACCTACCTACTTAGGTAGGTTAGGATTTTGTTTTTAGCTTTCTTTTGTTGCCTATTCTTTTGTTTGTTTGTTTTTCTTTGTGGAGTCAATAAATGTATTTTCTTTCTTTCTTCTTTCAAAAAGCCGGGACCGACTGATTAACGTACCTTCCGAAGCATTTAAGTATATTATAGTAGATTACTATTTATGTAACATGGCAGAAGTAGATTACTATTTATGTAACATGGCAGAAGGTCCATAGACGTCGTACTCAATTGCATGAGCAAATCCGAAAAAATGGTTCGCTCGCGCAAAAGTTATAATGTTCACAGAGATTTTGATTCACGAAATTCAAAGTCTCTGAACATTATCAATAAATAAATATAAATAAATAATGATGGACAATTCACACAGCATCATTTAGCCCCAAGGTAAGCTGCTGTTTAAACAGAGCTGTACTAGATGACTGATATATATTTAATACAATTCATAGATAGATATTTTTTATTATATATAGAAAATACCCAGAACACCCGGAACAAATATTTGTAGATCATACAAACATTTGCCCCGAGGCGGGAATCGAACCTGCAACCTCTGCGTCGCAGACATCGGTCGTCAAACTTCACACTTTCGCACGTTTTGTGTTACTTCGTGTGTTAGGTAATATTCGTGAATCGTGAATCTGTTATATTGTAATGCAACATGCAACACTATAAAAACATAATAAAAGATATGTAAAAAGTAAAAAAATCTCTTTATTCAATCATATTACAAGGATAATTTTGAAAAGTCTTAAAAGTAGGTGAATTTTGGCCAGCCAGTTCCACGCGCCCTGGCCTAGAAGAAACTGGCAACAAACTCGGGTTCCTAGCAATTTTTTTATGATCCCTGCATCATAAAGCTTCAGTGTGGTGCCCACAGAAGTTGATCTAGCAATTTCTGTGGTGGTGCCAATCGAACTAGGTGAGGCTCATGTATAATACGAGTATGTTAAAATACAAAACCAAATAACTTAAATAAAATGTTACTTTTAACGTTAGGTACCTACTTTTTCTTTGTTTTTTTTTCCAGATCTCATTTCTAGAAGAATGCCTACCTACTAAGTAATATGTATTCAGATGACGATATCAACACAGTGAGTAAATATTTTAATGGATGTACATTATTATACTGATTACTAGTGGACCCGCCCCGGCTTCGCACGGGGCCGTGCGCCGTGCGTTCTCTTGAATTACTTATTAGATACTCTATCTATTAATGAAAAGCAAAAACCGCCATAAATCCGTTGCGTTGTTTAAAAGATCAAAGCGTATGTAGTACGTACCTACCTACATAAATACATATCTTAAAAATCAAAATCAAAATCAAAAATTATTTATTTCAGTAGAATCACAAGGATCACTTTGAAACTTCTTACAAGCTAGGAAAATTTACACCAGTTCCAATGCGCGCCCATGCCGTAAAAGAACTGGCGCAACAACACCGGCTGGGTTCCTATCGCTTTTTTGGCATGAACCTTGCTATTGTTATGGATGCCAAGTAGAGTTGGAGCACATTCGTCCCAAGCTTATCTTATCTTATCATCTTAAAGACAGACGACGATGGGAGGGAAGCGACTTTGTTTTATAAAATAAAAAGATAAGAAAATACGAATAACTAGTAGGTTTGAATGTTGTTTTTGTTGCGCAATTACGTCGTGACAAACAGCTCAATCGGTTTCTATAATTAAACGAAGTTGGTAGAAGCCAAACCGCAGGCAATTACCTAATGAATAGGTAGACGGTAGTTAATGTGGTTATGGTTGTGTAATTCCAGCGCAGCAGCGGTGGAAATTGAGTGGCTTCTCAAAAGGTGCTCGAATACTCAGTACCTACCTATTCGTAGGCAATGAAATTATGCAAGGCCGGAGCCAGCCTTTGAGTAAATGGCGCTCAATTATAGTCAAGGGTAGAAATAGTATTTTATGGTTATCATGTCGTTTTTTTCTTAAAACACTTACATCCATTAATACTAATATACGTGGTATAAAGTTATACCTTGGATTAAACTGCGAATCTCTATGCTTACACTTAGTTTAATCCAAGGTATATCTTTATACCACCGTTATTTGTAAGGATATTGGAAATATGTTAGACTATGTTATTTCATAGAAAACATGATCGAAAGTTAACTGGAAATTCTCATTTTACGAAAACGTGCGTTACTAATTATTTTTTTAATCAGTTGTGTTGTGTCTAGAGTTAATTAATATTTGTTCAAAATACTTAAATTTTAAGGGATTTAGCATTTATTTGTTTTTATTTTTGTTAAAATATCTTCAGCGCATGAGCCTCAATCGTGTTTGATTTTTCACGGGCTACAAGAAAATTCTAGGATGGTCAAATACGAACTTACTAACTTTAGTGTAAAACAAATATATTTTTTTCGAGTGTATTCCAATATTCAAGTCACTGGTCTGTTATGCAACGAACGTGCGTACAAACTTGCTAATGAGGCTGTGCTGTGGTGTGTGGAGACCGTTTCCCGCATAAACTTTTCACATGACATTGTGGCTTTTCCCAAGTTTTATAAGGCTTTGAACGAGTCTAGCAAATGTAAAGGTAGGTTACAAACTGATACAAATGTCTTTTGACCTATTTACCCATTCCCTACAAAACCATGGTTAATAATTCACCTACCAATGAGTTTAGCATTCCAGTCACGAAATCTTGATCCACCTGCTATGAATAGATTATTGATTACCTATTGATTATAATATAAGATGGAACTGTAAACGCCCCATAAAGGCGACAACACAAGTGGCGAATACAATATACCTGCATGGCCACAGTGTTATATTAGCCGCACCAATTTAATAAAATAAAAAAATAAAAAATATTGATTATAATAAAATTATTGGAACATTATTCGTAGTAGGTATCTACTTAATTTAGCTAATAATCTCTCCATTGTCCCGAAATCAAATAACTAAACCAATATTTTTATTTATTTTTTATTTTATTTTACATCATCATCATCAACCCTATCTTTACAGGATGAAAGTTCTTGATAAATTGTATCTTTCTATTATAAAGCTTGTAGTACCTACTTAATTTAATTGTGTCGTATCACCTCAACTTTATCTTAATTTTTAACAAAGTGCGCCGCATCACGTTATTTTTCAAACAGATAATTTGGTTAGAATGTTGCTTATTTATATACTACCGATTATACGCCGATTACGTCGATGACGACCGACGACGCCGCGATGTTAACGTCGGACTTCGCCACGATAAGATCGGCGCACATGTCTAGTGCCTATTTACATTACCGGCCTTAACATTTCAAAAATCAGCTGTTTCAAATAACGAACGTTGCTATCTATATACTTGACCAAAATGTTTGGCACAGATGATTTTATTTTCGTGATTTCAAAATCGGTTCCATAGTAAAAGTTACTCAGACCGAATCATGAACTGAGTCACCCCTCAAAATTTAGAGACTGTTTGAAACCAAAGCACAGAACAGATATTAGACCAAAGCCTGTAAAAAGTTGTAAGGGCAACTTCATGACGTCTTTGTACTAGCGCACGGTCGACTGATTTCGACTGCGACTCGCAAGCCGCGTAAAAGTATTGAGGTGAGGGCAGGTTGCGGGACGCAAGCGCTATGTTTTAGATTTTATTGTTTATGATGCGTCGCCTTAATAATATTAGTTAGGTACCTAATTAATTAACTGGAACGTAGTCCTCGGCGGCTTTATCGCAAAAGTCGGCTATGATAATAAAGAAATCATCGGACAAATCCTCGGAAATCGTAATGAGCGTGGGACTCGTCATAAACATTTTGCATTCAACATACTAGGCATTATGCGTAAGTATTGCCAACTGTTTCTTTCCAAAAAAACAACATAGGTAGGTGGACGACGGCGTCACCCACTATGCGGTAACGTGAAAAACTAGAAAAGAGAAAATTTAATACGTACCCAGCTAACATGTATCTAAGCGTAATTAACCGTATTAAATTCAGTTCAGACCACAGGCCATTCCGTGTTTTAGTTAAATTTAATTTTAAAATTCATCACGCAAAATTAATTTTTGAGACCTAGGTGTAATGGTATGATCGCACCGGGGTGTAGGTAGGTATGCAATGCTAAGGTAGAATGCAATCAAAATTTTCTTTTCATTTCAAAATATAAACCTTGTTAGGTATACCCAAGCTATAAGGGTATATCTACCTACGTTGCAAAATAATTTAATGTTTCTTCGCCAGCGCTCCAGCGGATGTTTCCAATTTCCAATACTGACGAGTTCTTTTGTGTACTTATGTACCTAAGTAGATCCCTACCTACTACAAGGTGTTCCGGCAATTCGATAAGGAAGACTGCACTCACCGAACGTGAATTAAATTATGGTAGTATTATTGGTGTAACTTTTTTAGCTTGTAAAATTCCTTTTTAAAATGAAATCTACTAAAGCCCCCTAAACTAGGCGCAGTGTACCCTTATCCACAAGGTAGATAAGGGTACATTAGGTAGGTAAGTCAATTTATAACATTGACAAAAAATATTATGTAGGTTCTTACTAACTAATAAAAATAAGTTAGCAAAGTTCTACAAACAAAAATTAATGAGTGGGTGGGTGTCTGTGAGGACGTGAGTGTTTTGTGTTAGTGTGAAAAGGATGGGTTCTCCTGATAACTCAAGTCTTCTTCACTAAAGAATAAAGAATAAGTGTGCATTTGAACTTTTAGAGATGATTGCATAGTGGAGATAAAGCATCTTCTCCGCCCTCCGGCGAAGTTGCTGTGCCAGCAACAACTCAGGTCCGGAAGAGACAAGCGACCATTGGCACACGAGACATAACCTCAAGACTATTTCCAAGCTCTCATGGTAAGGTTAAACCAAAAAAAGTTTTAGAATGGTTTATTTCTACCTACACTTTTTTTTTTAGTGATGGAAAAATGCATTACGCATCCCCCTTGCCTCGGGATGAGCCAAGGGGGTATGTCGGACTCTCCGTTAGCATAGCTAACGGCATACCGACTAAAAACCACATCGTAGGTGTATTGACTGTCTCGCTCTCTCTTGTCTTCCTGTTCTTGTAAGCGGCTGTTGTGTGTTTAATTATTACATTAACCATATTTTATTAAATTAATCTTTATAAAGTTGACGACCATTGGCAGCATAGATTTTATGAATAAAATCATCTTCAATGGACCCTGCGTGCCTATTTCATTTCTGGCTAGCTCCGAATCAGTGCAAAACCACAATCCACTATTCCTCTTATCAGGTTATTCCTGTCCTCTGCTGTGGCCTCATCCACTGCACCTTTTGATGAATCAGAGGGACGCGCGAAGAGGCCTCCGTGTCGGGTTATCAGCCACCATGAAATACTCCTACAGTACTCTGCAGGCGTATTTCATGTTGCCCAGGGTGCACCACGTGTAGGTTACCTGACCTCGCATCCCCTAACTACATAACCTTGGCCAACCAAAATATCATATCTACCATTGTTATGGTTTGATCACAGCAACCCACTGTCCGTTGCCCGGAGACGGTTAAGAGGGTACAATAATAACTAATTATTTTATCTTCCCGACTTGCTCCTTCTTTTGCCGGCAATATAAAGTATAATAAACTCGCCCAAGTGAATGGCGTGAATTTCTACGACCTCTGATTAAAACAGGATCAAGTTGGGTTGAGGTTGCGTCTGCTACAAATTCCAGTTGATTAGATTCTACTCGGGTGCGATGCAGCTTATGCGGAGCAAGGGACCAATAATTGGCCTCCACTTACAACATGAAATATTTTAGTTAGTACACTACCTACATAGGTAGGTAGACTCTGTTTTTCTCTTAGAATAATAACACGGGGAATCATAATTTTATACAAAATTGTCTTCAAAAGTGTGTTCACAAAACTATTGCGTTTGCGTCAACAGCTTACGCATACTTTTTATTTCTGGTGTTATTGCAGTTTATTTGTGGCGTTACAGCAGCCTTTCACCACACATACACAATATATTGTTAGACCGTGCGCACGATCACTTGACATTGACTGACGAGCTGATTGACTCTTATGTGACAATTTTGTCCCTATTTGAATGATTTCAATTTGCGGGCGCGTGCTTCGTTTCTACGTGTTCTAAGGTTTTTCTCATCTCTTCTTTCTTGTTTCTTTTTACCTTGTTTATAAAAGTTAAAAGCTTTTTAACTTGCAATGTACATATATAGTAGCCAGTAGGTATGGTAAATATGTTGGTTCCAGTGGAATCTTGCAACTCAATTTTAAAGCACGTAGGTGTATTCAACCGATTGAGCTGAAATTTTGTATAGACCTCTAAAATAAACTTGTAAATGCTTGTTTAAAAAAAAAATTCAAGAACAAGCCTACTAGGCTACTTGCCTACTTTGTTTTTTTCTGTCGTTGGGTGCTAGCTAATAGTAATGAGGAGTTTTCGATTCGAGATTTAGAAAAAAAAAGTTGTTCTGATTGCTTTGACAGATGGTGCTAGCCGGCTAGCTGCCCTACTGTTAAAGGTTATCAAAACAAGGAAAAAGTTTCTCCTCTACGAAGACGTCGTGTCAAGCAATTTTTTTTCTTTTCGTTTGTATTTGATTTCCACTTCAGTACGGCCAAAGATAATGTACTACGTAGTACGTACTATACTTTGACACCAGCCAGAGGTATGACAGACAGTGACAGCAGGAGCAACCAATGTTGAATTCCCTATCCCATCTAAATAGACAGCTCTTTTTTTTTAATAATTAGAGACGAAAACATCTCATTAAGTATTTTCTTTCTTTCTTTCAATCTACCTGAATCAATGACCCATGATGTCAACTATATAGGAACCGATTTTTAGCCCTTAAATGCGCGATTTTTTTATTTTGATTGAAAAAAATGTATTTGTTAGTTCGTTCGTTCGTTCGTTCGTATGAGGCCAACTCTGGTGAAAGAGTTTCTAGGCCGCCCTAAGTTATATTTGTTAGTGCATAGTCATTATCTAGATGGGAAAATAGTAAAAAAAAATCTTTATCTACATTTAGGTATTTTTTTTTTCCTGTTGTTTAAAAACGACATTGCGCATTCAGCGATGTATTGAAAGTATAAAAGTACTAACTTGTTCTTAAATACTACTTATTTATTTAAGTGTTATTGTGATATTTATATAAGGTCATTCATTATCAACCTGACAAACTTAAGGGGTAGGTTCGACACATAAAAAAAATACTTGTACTTTTTTTTTATATTAAAAAAAAATTGTAATTCTGCTTAATAATTAGTTATCCTTAATAGAAATCGAAAAGGCAGCGCTCGGCACGTGTCAGTGTTAGTGACCTGCGCGTCAATGAACCGCGGGTCAATAACCCGAGCGTCCTTGACCTGCGCGTCTCCTTGACCCGCTACGGGGCGCGCACACTAGAATATTTCATTATTACGTCGCTTAACTCGATTTCCAACAATGATAAATAATAACTGAGCGGAAAAACGTAATCGATTTTTTTTTGTTTACTTGGGATTTTTAAGACAAAATATACATTAAAAAAAAATTATAGGTACAAATATTTTTTTTTATGTGTGGAGCCTATCCCTTAAGTTTGTCAGGTTGATAATGAATGACCCTGAATAAACAATTGATTTTCTTTATGTCACATAAAGATTCCAAACATTTTTGGCACTGTTTGAATGTGTGGCCTGTGAATTTGCACCTCTGCTATTTGTCCAGCCAAGTTGCCCAGTGTGATGTCTGGGCCAATTGGACATCTTTTTTCGGGATCAGCTGAGTTGGTCCATGAAACTTGTTGAGTTCCAGTTGCCCCTGTATGTTGTCTCCACTAGGCTGGCCACTATTTACGTTTAGCACGATTTGCAGGAAGACCAATCCACATAAGTGTCAGCAACTTCTAACCTGAACTTGCCATTGTATTCTTTAGATCTGCTGTAAAAAAGAACGAAAAAATTCATGCGGGGTGTCACAATTTATCAAAGCTTCCGGTATCTGAGTTTCTCATCTAAAATTTAGGCGTTCTACTTCAGTAATAAGGTTTATTTTTCGCCAAACCACAGGTAGTGTTATCGGTCGTCTAGAAGTTCCTGGCGATGTCCTGTTGGCTGACCTGCTGGCTATTTCTCCATCGTTGTTTTCTACAATATATCCTTCCAAATCCTCATAATACTCAGTAAGCAGAGGAAGATCTTCATCTATTACATCAGGCTGGGCAAACTCTACTTCTTTATTGATACAAAAGATGCCTTTGTCTTCCACTTCAGAGTCGGACCCATCTAAACCATTTTCTGAATCATCAAGACTGTAAATACTTTGAAATTTCACTTTAGAGTAAGCGCAACATGATGAAAAGCAAACAGAAAGCTCTTCACAAAACATGCATTTACGAAGAAATGCGCAATGTAGTTTTTACACAAGATAGGTACCGATTTATGCTCATATTTACATTCCTATAAAATATTTATACTGTTTTATAACTTTACATTTATATTGAGTTTATAAAAAGCAAATAGAAATTATTTTGGAAACTTACATGATGTTTATTTGAACAGAAATCAATTCTGGTACACCTTGTAAGGACACAAGGATACTTGCAAATTTGTTCTAGCTCGGCACGTTTGAAGGTAAGAATAGCAAAATATAACACTGCTAGGGATTAAATCACCGAACTTGAAATGAAAAGCAACGAGCTAGTTACCAGCTAGTAACGAGCTCTGAGAACTCGTTGGAGCGTGGCGTTTCGTATTTATCGTTTACGAGCAATATCTGCATCTTCATAAATATAAAAATGAATTGCTGTGCGTTAGGCTTGCTGAAACTCGACAACGGCTGGACTGATTTAGCTAATTTTGGTCTTGAAATGTTTGTAAAAGTTCAGGGAAGGTTTAAACGGTGAGAAAATTGACAAACATTTTAAGACCAAAATTAGCCAAATCGTTCCAGTCTTTCTCGAGTTTTAGCGAGGCTAATGCACAGCAATTCATTTTTATATAGGATCATTCATTATCAACCTGACAAAATAATATAAGAAGATAAGTAACTAGTTATGATAACAATCACCATCGAGTATTTTCATATCAGGATTTCAGAGATAAATTGAACATTAAAAACTTCCGGTAAACTTTGCGGACATTTCGATTTCCGGGCTCGATCCAGATCTTAATATTTTTATTGTATACAAACTGCGAGATGGTAAACCATAACAGGGCCCTTTGTTGTTACTTTAACAAGATGAGATTTCACATTATCGTTTTTTTATGATCTACCTCGTCTTGTACGAAATCGGATTACAAAACCATGAAAAGTTGTTCTTTTGCGGAAGTTGTTTATTATTTTTTAACTAGAGAACGGGCGGCGTCTTTCGTACGGTTGCTATAAACCTTCCTCTTGAATTACCTACTACGCGTATATATTTGAATAAAAACCGCATTATAATCCGTTGCGTAGTGATTGCGATGTGGCGCGGCGGCTGAAGGTCCACCTGCGACGTTGCGGTTTCGATTCCCGCCTCGGGACAAATAAAGATAAAGATATTTATTTTCAATATTGTAGGTACTATTTCTTTGTAACTTACTCTAAAGCTACATATTAGATCCTAATACTTAAAACTATGACCTTGACCATTATTGCTCGCGAAGTAGTTACATAATATAGCGGTAGGTCCATAAGAACAGTTACATAACCGTGCTAGATTTAACTGAGTTACGGCAGGGTAGTGCTCCAACCTCCTAATTAACTGAGAGCTCTATTTGCAACTGAGAAGAGCATCAGTGTCGATATGGCAGGTAGAATGTTTGTACGATCTGCAAATATTTGTTTTGGGTGTTCTGGGTATTTTATATTTCTATTATATTAAAAAAAAAGGTTTAGATTGTATTGTATTAAGTATATCAGTCATCTAGTACCCATAACACAAGCTCTACTTAGCTTGGGGATATGCTGTGTGGATTGTCCAGTATTTATTTAGTAAGCGTACATACTCGTACATACATATCTAATAGAAACTGATGGCGCCGGGGCGGGACTTCATTGAGAAAAATGCAAAAATTCGGGGACCATGGGGTATTTTTGGATACCCGTGGATCTGAGGAATATTTTTATTTTTTTGACATGTTTTGGTTTGGACCTAGCTAGCTAGCCTAGCTAAAGAATATACGAAAGAAAAGCAATGTCACGAAAGCCACTAAGACCGAACAAAGAAACTTCCTGATGACCACGTCCCTCTGGCAAGAGTGCAATGGCTAAGAAGAAGGTTTGGACCACCCCGAATATACGCCACGAAGAATGCCTCTATTCGAGAAGCATTATTCATACAGAACTGGCTTCGACACATAACACTCACCACGAAAGACCTCTTCTTCGACAGACCCTCCCTACTACGACATGCACTTGTTTATCAGATATTATTTCGACAGATAAATAAATCATTATCAAAATCAATACATAATTGGCGGAGATATATATAATTAGCCAGTTATAGCGGCTGGCTGGGGTAAAAAAAGATGTAATTTTCCCAATTGTACCATTTTGCCACTTGTACCATTTTCCCACTGGTTCTATCGACTTAGTGCATACTTTTATTACTCGCCGTGAAGTATCATACATATTGACGACGTGTTACAAAGTTCCCATACAAAATTTAACACTCGGTGTTGGGCAAAAAAATATTTAATACGTTTATTATTTGCCATGAAGCAAATTAATACTAAGTTTCAATAAGTCGTAACTCGTACGATGCATTACAAGTTCCTATACAAACTCTACACCCCGGGTAGTTTTGAAAACAGACTTTTATCAAATTTATTGAAGAATGTTAATACCAAGTTTTAAGTTTGTAAGTACCAGGAATATGATTTTACATACAAACGTTTTTATCCCTAAGGGTGAAAACCCTTTTAGGGGTTGAATTTAAAAAAAATATCTTTTTAGTACACCCCTACGCACCAAGACAGATATCATCTGCTGGCGTGCATTGTCATCTGACTAATGACAACGCACAGCCTATAACCTCAGGTTAAAGATGTAAAAAAAGAAAAGAAATAGGTGTTTTTCAGAAATACAAAAGAAGTATATTTTAACAAAGAATTTAGTCAATGTAAAGATTCCAAAAGCATTTGGCAACTCATTAACATACTAGTAAAAAACCAAACACAAAAATAACACATTTTACACAATGACATACAATAACAAAAATTCTGACACTGAAATCCGAAACCTTCAGCCATGCACAGTAGAAGAAGTTATAAAAATTGTTAACAAACTAGATACAAACACCAGTACTGGCATTGATGATGATGATTTAAATACACACACAATTATTATCATTTACAAAAAGAAATTACAAACACAGCATAAGAAATACAAATAAATTGAAACTTATATTAATTGAAACTTTATTGAACTATGGAAAGCGTAATATTATGTATGAAGGAGCACAATTTTATAACAACCTACCTGACAATATTAAAACTTGTGAATCAATGTTTATAAAAAAACTAAAAGAATACATTTATGATAAAATATTTTAATAATCATCTAGACCTCTGGAACCGAAAAAATAACTAAAATAACCTAACTTAAATTAGTTATAACATTAATTTAAGCTCATTTAAGTGAACTTTGTTCTTTTGAGTATAATTAATAAATTCTTTGAAATGAAGATTCTTTGATTGTAATGTCTAAGATTCAACATTTAAGTACCTACTTTAGTTAATATTTTAGGTATGGTACCTACTATAGTTTAAAGTTTTACAGCCTAAGATAAAAAACAGATGAAAAATCTCATAAACTATTCCGCTTAACTTTTTATCTAATGAGGTCGGTCAGTCAAAAGAAATATAATATATCGACACGTGTTTCATCCCTACACGGGACAAGCTAAGCGGAATAATACTAGAGATTTTTCATCTGTTTTTTATCTAAAAATGGATTTTTGCAAAGTATCACCTGAATCTATCAATTATCTTGTTTTTACAGCCTTACAAATAAACGTAATGTAAAGTTATTTCTTGGAATAAACTAAAAATAAATTTATTTGTCATGCTGAACGTAAGTAAATGCCTTTTTTTTAAATAAAATTATCCATAATAGATATTTTTATTAATATCATTTTTTCGTTAGCTAGTATCTTACCTACTTTATTACTTTTAGAATTGGATTAAAACAAAGCTCAAACTAGCCCTTACCACAGAACAGATATTAGGTTAGTAGTACCCCCCTCTGTCTGCAATCTGATCTAATCGCGGAACGCTTCCATTGGGGGCCTGCCGTCTACGAACAAACAAAGCATGGAAGCATTCCTTGAGCTAGAAAATGCCCCAACGCAAACGGAGCTGCGGCAGGCGGGGCTTGTCAACGGAGCTGCGAGCGAATTTAGTTTACCCGAAATTGTCAATGATGACGGCGGTCATCTAATTTTTTATCGGTTTTGAGATTTTCTCATAAAAAAATGCCTTCTTGAGCAGTGAAGTGGTGCATAAGCTAATCTCATTTACATAAAAAGAATATTGGTGTTAGTTTTCACATGTAAGTTCATCGCTATTTACTTATTTCCGTAAAAAATAATCATGCCCAAAATAACTATGGTTATGGTGTTATGCCACCCAAAGCATGTACTTTATTTTATCTACCTGATAACATGACTGTCCAACAAATGTTTTCAATATATTGTAACTAGGTTTCATGATATATTAAACTGCTTAAAAGAGCATTCCATAGATACCCAACCCCATGACGTATTTTTTGTTAAAACTCATCATCATCATCATCATCATCATCATCAACCTATTGCAGTCTACTGCAGTGTAGGTCTCTCCCAATGCGCGCCACTGAGCCCGATCTTCGACTTTCCTCAACCACTTTCTGCCAGCTACATTCCGCAAGTCATCGCTCCATCTAGCCGGAGGGCATCCTAGGTTGTCAAAAGTATTACTTCTATAATAGTTTAAAGGGAAAACGCCCTTTAAACAGAAAAAAAATATTAGCTTAAGATAACAGGAAAATCTATAAAAAGTCTGTGGTCTTAAAATAACATAGTAAATCTCTGAATATTTAAATAAATCATTATTTTGATTATTACTACTTATAATCGATATGGTAGATAAATATTCATTGTTCTGAACATTCTCCATGCGAGTTCAACTCGCACTTGTAAATTTATTGAAAAAAAACCTTTTAAGTTTGACTAAAAGTAGGTACCGTAGATATTTGTAGTTTTATATTGGTTTATTTGTACTGGTCACCTGCTTGTAAATAATAAAATATATTTAGACAACAGATTTATTTTATTTTATTACAGGTACTTGCAAAGTTTTTACTTACCATACAAACCTAATAAGTAAAGTAACTCCTTAAAACCTATTCCATGTGCAAACCTTTAAACATCTGTTGTCATAGAAGTTCAAACAACTTATGAAAATATCATCATATTTCACCACAATCACCATCTTAATTAGAATTAATTATTTGCATTGCATCATATTGCATGAATCATCCTGGGTAGCGAATGGCGTTGCAGTAAATGACATGCGCGAACTACAGATTAGACGGAAATTTAAACCCAAACATTGAAACAATAAAGTCTTCTTTTAACTGTGCGTCCCGAGTCCTAATAAATAGTTGGCTAATCAGCGAAGGAGTTTTGACGTGTGAGTTTGTTTGAAATTTTGTGTCAAGTTGCGCGCATATTTCCCTTGAAGTAATAATTCCATGCTTTGTGTGTTCGTAGCCTGCCGTCCAGTTCAACGTCAGCTTGGACAGGGATAACCCTTAGCATAGATTAGCATATCTATTATATAAGATTAGTAACGCTGTCAAATTTGTTTCACACGTAGGTACGTCCAATTTCCAACAGGAATAACTAATGATTGACCATATAACTTTATTAATCGAGATTTTTAACATTATTGATTTGAAATAGATATTATTTTGAAAAAAATAAAAACCTACTTCAAGCTATAAAATGTTTCGGCAGATTGTGGAGATACGCGACGCTTTAATAATAAACATGTTTCTTTTGATTTATAAAGTATTTCTGAACCAATTTCGATAAAATTTAAATGGAACCTATTTTGAACCTAACAAACTAAAAAATAATCATCAAAGTCAATTTTTATATAAATTGGTGGAGAAATCACGTAACAAACATAGAACAAAAAACATACAGTCAAATTGATAACCTAATTTCTTGAAGTCCGTTAAAAAATGGTCTAAAACTTTAGCGTATTCGTACTTAATTATGTCGGTACACAAAAATATACAATTAAAGTTAATTAATTATAGCAAGTGCTAAATATAGCACAACAATATAGGTTATTTTATATAAAAATACAAATCTTTCCTCATTATAATATGTAATATGACGACCGATGTGGCGCAGCGGGCGCAGGTCCGCCTGCGACGCGGAGGTTGTGGGTTCGATTCCCGCCTCGGGTCAAATGTTTGTACGATCTACAAATATTTGTTTCGGGTGTTCTGGGTATTTTCTATATATAATAAAAAATATCTATCTATGTATTGTATTGTATTAAGTATATATCAGTCATCTAGTACCATAACACAGCTCTGTTTAACAGTAGCTTATCTTGGGGCTAGATGATGCTGTGTGGATTGTTCAGCATTATTTATTTATTTAATATTAATTAGACAAAATATCGATTTATTACAGTTCATAAACATGGTCGTCCGCATTGTAATATTGCTTCACTGGTTACTTTACTTTGATGAATTTCGAACAGTTTCAGTTGTCAGTAACACGACAATGTTAACTATCGAAAAAGAAAATTAAAAGGTTGTCTGTTATTGGAAAGTATTTACACCGACCAGTACATGTCGAACGCTAATTGAATAATAGTCGCAGAGGCTGGTAACCTGATATATTAAATATAGGGGTGAATCAACTTTTGAAGCACTTTTGTGTCCCAGACGTTGTAATAAAATCGGTATTAAATTCTGTGTAAATATATTATTTTCCTTTGTAAGCCTATAAAAAGATCCTTTGTTACGTATAGATCTTTGTACCACGGAAATGTCACATTTTTTTTATTATTTTGTTGGTAAAGTAGGTAAGTAAGTTCGTATGAGTCAGTGGCCAACTCTGATGACAGAGTTTCTAGGCCACCCGAAGGCCTCTATCATGTCTTTTGTTGGTAACACTACAAAACATATTATACGATCTCCATACGAAAAATATAATTATATATCGCCGTCCCCAGCGAATAATACCATAATCGACTATTACAATAGGAGAGCTTTTATAACTAATCTAGAGGTCTGATTACATCTTGTGAATTTTTTTAGTGTGCCTTCAAAGATTTTTTTCGGTAAACTGATATTATGGGTTTGTTCGGGTAAAAAAGGTAAAACTAAATTGTTGTAATGTATGACACGATATTATTCCTGTGATAATTTCATACTCGTTTTACAGTAAAGGTTATTTGCAATACATAAAAAAACTACAAACTAAAAACACTAGCGAACCCGGGAAGGGCGGTAGTACAGGGGTGGCCCTGTGCTGCCGCAGCACTGCGAGGTGCTGGGGCTGACTTTTGTTAGCCCCGGGATGTGCTTGGAGCGCGATGCGAGAGGGGCACCACTGACAGCCCTAGGGGACCGTGGAGCCCCTTGGCATGCATCGAGGCTGGCCACCGGGGATGGTTTAGTGAGTCGTCGAGTCCGACAACCTCACACACCCCCGTCGTACCCTTATGCGACGGGATGTCTGGATGCAGATTCCTCCCCATTAACAAAAAAAAAAAAAAAAAAGACCTGGGCAATCCTACTTCATCTAAAAACCTATCCCAGGCACTACAGCATCTGCACTTTACACATCCAGTGTGGGCAACAAGACAAGAGTAACCTTTCCACCAGATGCTGTATAAATCATCTTCAATAGATTGTAAAGGGCTTGGTTTTTTACTCCCTACTCTACGGTGCTGTCATTAGCATTGTTGTTGATGTGCAGCAGAAATAGAGTAGCAGATAATATAATTAAGCCTTAGAGTACTCCACCGTTTATATCCAAAACGAAGGTGCAACCCTCAAAGAATTTGCAAACTGATCTTTTCCTCAAGAAGTCAGAAATCTGTGATTTAAATCGCAGAAGGTTTTTAAAAAAGGTTCTTATTCTAGAAGGAGTTATACCCAAGCATTTTCATGCCTTTCACAACTGTAGGTTGTGCAAGTCCGGTGAAGCTCAGGTAAAGCATTTAGTTCAGACCTAGATTATGCTGAATTGTCATTTATAAAGTCTGAGTGATACAATATACTACACGACATAGTGCATAATATTAAGGAGAAAAAGATCAAGTCAATATACCTATAGGAAAGCCCTAGTGACTTGTATTACAGGTTTCGTAAACCTTTCTTAACCACCGGATTTGCAAATTCGGTAGACTAATCACGACTTCATTAAACATTTCTAACATTGAACCACCTTGGTAAGAAAACATAAATCTTATATTATTAATATTATTATTTAGTAGGTTTAAACCTTTTTAAACAATTTTTTTGGTACATTTTTATTTTAATATTTCTTCACATTTGGTTTGGTATTACCATTAACCTATTGCCTAACATAAACCTCTGATGATAGTTTAAATAAGTTTTAAACTAGAAAATACATACCTAAGCATTGTCAAGACTTTAACGAGTATTATAAAGGCTGTGCGAGCCCATAACAGTGAAACTCAGATAAACCTGATAGTTTAGACGAAAATTATGCTTAAATGTTTTTTTTTGAAGTCTGTGTACATTCTAATTTGATAATAATTTGTAAAAGTGTGCTCTTAGAACTATGCTCATGTAATTTGATTTTGTATATTTATTTCAAATATTTTAAATAAATATTACCATAAATTTTGCTAATTATCATACACTGTAATCGAATTTTACCTTCACCAATCTTGTTACACTTGCCACGGAATATGTACATAATATCGTTTTACTGTAATTACTAAAGTTGGTTTTAGCAGCGAATACTATGATTACATTATATTACCGATACAGTCAACATCATTAATTCGAGGTCAAAAAGATCGCGGTCGACTATTACTGTGTAGGCCACTGCCAACAATTTCCAAGAATTTTTTTAAGAAATTTTATAAAGTTTCTTAAAAAATGTGTATCACACTAATATCACACTAAACCCCCCCCCCCCCCTGATAATGATTTAAAAGTAGCAATCATTTCCATGCCTAATGCGCTCCGCTTGCACAGCACGCCACCTAAATCAGTTTTATATTGATGCAAACAAAAGCACTATAATGCTTCACTATCCATCGACTCTTAATTACTTGGCTGCGTAAATACCTAAATGTGTACCTTGCTTTAGCTGTAACGTATTTACTCTGAGTGATGTTATAAAAATAGTCAAGGAGATAAAGCATAAAGACTCAAAGGATATAAATGATATGTCAACACGAGATCAGGACTATATCTACTACTACATGTATATGTATATGTTTGACATCTTTTGCAACTTTTTCAATAGGTACTTAGTAACAGGACAATTTCCAAAAAAGATGCATTCGGTCACTATATTATATGGTGCTCACTTTCTGGAGCCCTATAGACCTTTATTTCGAAAATTTAAAATTTTGTCATTACCCCCTGATTATACATTAAACAAGGTGCAGAGTTTGTAATTCAGTATCCAGATTTTTTCAGTAAAAATCAAGACTTTCACACTAGAGTATGTACCGAACCCTACCTCAAACGAGGAAAACTACCTCACCGTAAAAGCTAATAATGTATCAAAGTAATACAATAAAATAGTTGTAGAAATATCGTAGAAATATCGTTGAAATGGCCACGTGATCGTCTAGTAGTAAAGGGTAGGACCTAACTTGTGTTCCGTATTAGTAACCTAAATTCTTTTTAAAAGTGATCAAGTCTTGTCTACTGCGATACATATTTTATAATTGTCTACTTCGATACCTATTTTATAATTGTCTACTGCGTTACCTACCTCGTCTAATATTGTACCTAAATACAGGAATGTCTACTGTGTTACCTATATTTATTTATTGTCTACTGTGATACTTGCTTCGTATAAATATCAAGCTAAAGTCTAATACTGAACGTACGTCGAGATAACATACTTCAGGCTATTGTACCTCGGGCTATCGTACATCGGGCTAACATACCTTTTATATTATCAAGATGAATGAAGATGATGATTGTAAATAGAAACGGCTATAAGGATCATAACATAATCCATATAGGATCAGAGCACCGCCCCGCTCAGATCAATGGGCTCGTCTCCAAACTGGACACCCTCTTCCGTATCATGAAATATTATCATGGAAATTATCATGGACATCCTAGTGACTTGGATGCCCATCAATAATTCTGGGAAACAGAAACTATATCTGTAAAACTCTACGAATTTCAACTTCAAGTCTGTCATGTATGTCTACAAGGGACAAGAGGGCATTATCTTTTAGCAAGTCCTAGTCGGAGGTCCGTCAGTCTTTATTGCCTCTCCAGTAATCCTGCATCTAGAAATGCAACTTGGCACTTGGAGAGGTCCGTTCTAACTACCCTACCTACTTACCTGCCTGCCTACCTACCTACCTACCTACCTATCTATTTATATAGGCTTTTTAGAAAGTTTTGAAAGAATAATTTAGTTTAGAACTTTCCAGAATAGCTTAGTTTTTTGACAGTGAAAATACTATAAAATCGGCGTTACTTAACCTTTGCAGAATGAACCAAATTCAGATATATAATTTGTATTGTTAATGTCGTGGTAACTCCGGTCAGGACTTCGAAGAGGTAGCTCACCATCCGTGAACAGGTCTGGGTATTGCTGGTGGGACTTATACTGCCCAAAAGTCCGACGTAAGATATACCAAGCGAACTTAACGTAGCTCACCAGTTGTACATAGACTGGATTATGATTACACCGGTCGAGACTTTAGTAAGGTAGCTCACCATCCGTGAACAGGTCTGGATATTGCTGGGTGGGACTTATTCTGCCCAAGTCTGACGTAGGATAAACCAAGTGAACTTACCTCGTTCACCAGCTGTACAGTCTGGGTATCGCCACTAGGACTAAATACGTCCAAAAGCCAAAGAAGAATATAATATTGGTAGAATTCAGTTCACTGTCTGCATTGATCTAAAACAACACAATTTAATATAATAAATTCAACATCAAGATCAAACCCAACCATTCCTTCAATTTAGGTAAATATTTAAAATCTTATAAAAATAGCCCTTAGTAATTACTGGTTATTTTAAATGTACAAATAAATAGTATTGAGATCAAATAAGCCAATATCGAGAATTTCACTGAAACTACGACAATTCCGTATCCGGACTTTCTAGCTTACAAACTCCTCAAAGGGCACTGAATCGATTCACGCTTTTTGTATTTAAATCACAATTAGTCTACAACTGATAATAATGTGTTTGAATCAAATATTTTGAGATTTTTTAGCCGATAATTTTCAATTTTTTGTTTTTCACGACCTGACAGCCTGCCTACCAGAATTCCAATCCTCTTTCTGACATCTACCAACTTGTACTCGTTCTCTACAGCTGTCTAGTAATGAGTTTTGAATATAATGACAAATAAGATTTTAATGTTTGTTTGAAAGCACTACTGATGTGTTTTGGAAATCTTAAACGCCCCAATAATAAATGTTCTAAGGCCTCCTAAACTATGTTTGTGAATAGAACGAAACTAGGCATAGGCTGTTTCGTTACAAGTACTAAGGAACACGTTCAATAACAAATTGCATTTACCTAAATATAAATTAAGTCATACACAACGTCAAGCTTTTTACATGTGTTTCAGGATTTATAATAGGTTACCAGCTGAATTAAAAGATTTAAAGGGAAACCTATTTTATATTACATAGAAAAAATGGCTGAAAGATAAATGTTCTTATTCAATAAATCAATTTTTAAACGTTAAGGACATTGTGCACCGATATATATATATTTTTTTTGTTATTGATAATTTTCTTGACATTTTTAATTTTTTGTAATAATTTAAAATAACATAATATTTGTATGCCAAAGATTTTGGTAGGACATAAATGAATTAATTTAATTTTAAGAACACTTAAGTATATGACATGTGTTCGCGCAAATAAATATCATTTATCATTTATTTCCCAATGTCTTAAAAAAGTGTCCTGTCTATAAAGGTAAGGGTGAGATAAAATCCTATAAAAAACGGCTTATATCTAATATATTATACCAATTATGGCCAAGGTACTTGAAAAACTCATGAGTGATAGATAGATTAATGCTATTTTTCAACTCAATTAATGTACATAACCCAAAGCAATATTCTTATCAGCCAGGGAGGTCCACTGTAGATGCGACACGTGATGTAGTGTTCAAAGTGCTGTTTAACCTCGAACAGCGCCGATACACTGCAGCGATATTCTGCGATCTCCCGCGTGCATTTGAGATGGTAAATCACTTACTATTGCTTGGTAAGCTGGCGCATTATGGTATTAACGGGCCGTTTCTATAAATGATCAGCTCCTTTCAAAAAAATCGTACATTGCACAACTTACATAGGTACGAAATATCAAATCTGAAACTCTCCTGTTAGATGATACTGCAGTTTATCAGTTCAATTATGGGAAACAATCTATTTCTTGTACTAATAAATGATTTAACGGCTGCCTCTGTAGATGCTGACTACGTCATGTTTGCAGATGATGGGTGACTTATTGTGTCCTCCGAAACACTTAAACAACTAAATCAAAAAATGAGGTTGCAAACTGGTTCTCTTCGAACGGAATGGGGCTAAATGTTGAAAAGACTTACATTGTCCACTTTAACTTAGGGACCAACAGCCACAACGAACATCTTAATGTAAGCTGTACTGGGTTAGCCGTTCCCATAGTCAACCGCGTCAAGTACCCAGGCTTTTTTTTTACTCTCGATCAAAAAACTAACTTGGGAACCTTACATTGACGTGACGTGCGGCCGATTGTCATCTGCGTGTTTTGCACTATCCCGCCTAAGTAGAAGCCTAAATCTTTATAATACAAAAAAGGCTTATTACGGATATTTCCATTCGATCCTGGCTCTCGGAGTTGAATTCTAGGGGCTAGCTGGTGAGAGAGAGAGGCCATTCAGACTTCAGAAACGGGCTGTCAGAACGCTATGTGGAGTTGAATGGGACCACCCTGCTAGAGAATTGTTCAAGAAAACCAAAATACTAACATTAACTTGCGAGCTCATCATCCTGCAAATGGCGAAATATATCCGTAGAAACCTCGAACAGTTCTGTGTGTGGGCTGATTCACATCATCATCTCACAAGGGGCCGTAACCGTCTTCGGTTGCCAAGAAAAAGGCTAACCAGATCTCTAAACCAGTTGTACTTCATGGGCATACAAATCTATAACTACCTGAATACACCACAGGCACAAATTATACGGTTGCTTCTTTTCTTAAAAAGTTAAAAGCTCTTTTATTAGACCGAGCTTTACCGATACACTCGATGAATTCTTTTCAGCTAGATTGAGTGCCGCTGACGACATTGATTCCACTTACAAATAAATAGTTTTTATATATTATACTTACCTAATAGATAGGTATGCATGTCACAAATTGACCTTTGACACTTATGTAGTATACATAAATATCAATGTATCAATGTATATGTATTGTAATGACCTGTAAGATTCTTACAAATAAATAACTGAAACTGAAACTCATTCACGCCGTAACTACTATACGGATTAGGGTTAACTTTATTTTTGAAAATTATAGTACGTGTCAAAGCGTAAACAAAACCGCGGGTTGAAAGTAGCGTAAAATAAGAAAAGATGAATCGCGTCGGCCTCGCCTCAATATGATTATATTGCTGTCTACGAGTTCGTTACGGCCTCTGTGCTACGACGACGTAGCGCGTAGCTACTGCTGTAGAGTTACGCGCTACAGAGCTGCGCCGTCTAATATGGTTATAATAATAGGGTTCATATTTCTGTGGGTTCATATTATTACTAGATTTTAATGCAATTTAATGCATTGCTGGGAGTAGTGCACAATTTATTGTCAACTTAGAGTAGAGGATGCAGAATCACATAGTTAACCAACATACCCCTTACAGTGTCATTCTTGACCTGATCATTCATGCAACAGGAAAACATTTATACCTACCACGCAGTATTTGTATCATTTATATGGGAGTTTCAATTGCATAGCTTTTATATTAGGTCTATGAAACCTATGAAATTGCCGTTTTGTATGGAATAAGTGAATGTACTTATTTTTTTAAACATTTTTATTTCTATTATTCAAAGTAAACACCCATGCAATCGACGCATCTTTGCCAACGCATTGGCAGTTTATTGATGCCCTTTTTGTAAAAATCTTCTGGACGGGAGGCAAAGGCAACAAACTCTTCAAAGGCATTTTATACTGCCTCTCTGGAATTGATTTTTTTACCCACTAAAAAGTTGTCTAAATTTTGGAAAAAGTAATAGTCGGTAGGTGCTAGGTCTGGTATGTAAGGCGGATGAGGAAGAGCTTTCAACCCCAGCTCTTGCAGCTTGGAGACTGTCTGTTGTCACCTGTTGTGCAGTATGGGGTCGCGCGTTGTCGTGAAGGAGCAGTGGGGACGACCGATTGACCAAAGCTGGTTGCCGATGTGCAAGCTTCTCCATCATTGTCTCCAGTTCTTCACAGTACACATCTGCAGTAATGCTCATGCCGTTTTGTAAAAAGCTGTGGTGACAGTAAGTCAGTGAATCAGTCAGTGGTAGAAGAAGGTCATAAATTATGTTCGCTCGGTCGGGTGTTGCGTCATTTCGGGTCGATGACCGTGGGTATCGAGTTACAATGGCGCGGCCGCCTACCTGCTCGAGATTTAATAGTTTTATTTCGAAATGCTTCACTAGTGTGACATATTATTATGATGTCATTTGAAAGAATATGAAGCTTGTTATAATTTGTGGTAAAACAAACATAATACCACAAAGATAGTTTTTTTTTGATGAATAAATAAAACCTAAATTTGTGCATTTAGAGTATTACATTATGTACTATATGAGTTATCAGCTTGGTTCAACCACTTGACAATACAAATAATAGTCTACGGTGGGTCTATGAAGTTATTCTTGGTAAAACCCGCAGGGGCGCACCCAAGACGACACAAAAAAAAGGTATAGGTACTTAGTGGACATAATGGCGCCAGGTGGTGGGGATGATGAGCACGTGAGTGGTTAAAAAATGGATTTCCGTTTCGGAATGATCCTTGAAATATCATTGAATAATGAGATTTCTGATTTGATTTGATTTTATCTGTTTGTATGAAAATAAATAACAAAACAATATTAGTACTTCTGAATATGCTTTTTGTCATATTCTGAAGGTTTCTAACAATCGTCTTTACCCGTGTTTTTCTTTAATGTCGTAAGTGCAAAAACACCCTATGTCCAAGCAGGTGAAACCACAAATATAATATAATATACAGGGTGTAAAAAGACGTCCACTGAAAACGAAAGGTACAGCACCCCAAAACGCAACACACAAAAAATATGTCGTCCGAAAATATATGTGTGTTGTCGTTTTTTTCGATCAATATTATATTTTCAGAGTCATGATCTGAATGAACCTCCCCAGTTTTCGATAGTAGTCTTTTTACACCTTGTATATATGTGGGTGAGACCAACAATAGAGATTGTCTGCAACTAGAAAGACTTGTCAGAACTTAATGCTCTTACTTCTTATAAGTACCTTACTACTTTCTGCAAAGTTAGTGTCACGTTACTTAGTTACCTACTAGACATGTGCGCCGATTCCATTTGGACCGGGGCGCGGCGCGGCCGCGTCTGCCGTTAAAATAGTCATCGCCGTAAACGACGTGGGTAGTAAAAATTTTAAAAAACTTATCTATTCATTTTAAAAACGGGTGTTTTCAAGTAGGTACCGGTATATCGGTTCACCGACGCGGAGGAGGCGCACTGTTTCACTCAACCCTGATGAAGACTCTCGAAATTGAGACGAAACAGGGTCCGTACCTCTTCACCAATATACCGGTACGTGAAAACACCCGTTTTTAAACCACTATGTCTATTTAGGGCAGGTGATTCAGCTAGGTAGGTCCAACTTTGATAAAGAGGTCAGCCGACGAATGCAACTCGGATGGGCAGCGTTCAGGAAGTTATGGCATATTTTCTCATCACAAATACCACAGAGCCTCAAGATAAAAGTCTATAATCGGTGCGTGTTGCCAGTGATGACTTATGGCAGTGAGACGTGGTCGCCAACTATAGGTCTCGTACTCGTACAAAAGTTCAAGGTCGCCCAACGGGCTATGAAAAGAGCTATGCTGGGAGTTTCACTACGCGATCGAATCTGCAAAGAGTAAATTCCTAGAAGAACTAAGGTCACTGACATAGCTCTTTGAATTAGGAAGTTGAAGTGGCAATTGGCAGGCTATATAGCTCGCAGAACCGATAACCGCTGGGGAATAAAGGTTCTCGAGTGGCGACTACGAACTGGAAAATGAAGTGTAGGACGGCCCCTCCACTCGATGGTCCGATGACATTAAAGCGGTCGCAGGAAGTCAGTGGATGGTGAAGACTCAAAATCAGTCGACATCGTGCTCTTTGCGGGAGCCCTATGTTCAGCAGTGGACGTCTATCGACTGAAACCTATGATAATGATAATGATGACTACTTTGCCGCGATTTTTTAGCTTTAGCAATAACATTGGCAAACTGATATTTTGGTTGTGTTTTAAACAAAAATCAAGACAGCCCGTGGACCGTAGTTTACCCATCACTGAGCTAGACGATTGGTACTACTCTCGAAAGCAACGAAATGAGGATGTAGTTCCGGTTTTCCGTGGTAAAGACCGCAGCCTCTTCTCATGAAGTCTTTTTATTACGTAAAAGGACTTCATGAGAACGAAAACAACAGCTGGACAGCAAACTTACCTAAAATGACCTACTCACACAAAAATTAGTTTCTCAGAACACTCCTAGCATCAAAAAAATACTGTAAACATAGCCAGCCAATAAAGGTCTTCGTTACATATTATATAATAACTAAGTGTATGAGTAAAACGGTCGCGCAGCCATGCGCCATGCACAATACAAGGTCACGCCGGTTTCACGCCGGTCAAATCATCGACGCAGCGGTGGCGCCGCGCGCCGGCACTGGCGCGGCGCGGCCCAAATCATCGACGGCGTGCGTGCGCCACACCGATCGGTGCACACCTCTAGTAACTACTTAAATAGTATCTTTCATTGAATTTTAGTTAGAAATCTCAGAAAATATTGTGCAGAAAACTCTTTTGTTAGGAACATGGTTTTTAATAAAAGTTGAATAATGAAAAGAAGAGAATGAAGCAAAAGAAAAATATAACTTGGTGGTATAACTCTGCAGATAGTCTTGCGCGAAAAAAAATGAATTGTGAAGAAAATATTGGTCAGGCATGGAGTGCTTAATATCAGGCGAACTACTTGATCGTCTTGTCACTAGCTGACATAAAAAAAAAAGTTGTGTTGATCTTAACCACAGAACAGATATTTTAGTACTTCTAAACCTCACTTTATCGTGCATGCATCATGCATCGTGCGCACTGTGATAGTACTGATGCATGTTATTTACCTCTGTGTGGTCCGGTCCGGTCTGTGCGGCATGACAGAACGTAAATGCATGTCATGCCGCATGATCGTCTAGCTGTATTGATTGACGTACATGACATGCAAACTACGTGCTGGTAGCTGATTGACAATTTCTTTTATTTTCCATCATGCAAGTTATGATCGTTTAGAACGATGCATGTCATGCAACAGCTCAGTTTGTTTCACGGCGGTGTCAACGATGGACGAGAACAGCGCCCCGCAAGAGCTTTCCGACGACGATGACGTCAACAGAGCGAAATAATTTAATATATTATTACTAGCTTCGCGCGGGTGCAATGAAACCGTGCAAAGCCGGGGTGGGTTGCAAGTATTAAATAAAACCTATAATTCAGGGATAATGTAGCATGCTAGTAGTTAAAAAAAATTTGAAATTGGACCAGTAGTTTTTGAGACAAAAATACAAAAGTACAAACATACAAAAATAGATACAAATCTTTTCTTTTCAAAATATTTTAGAATAGATATCCGTGTCCCGAATTATGGGACACGAAAAGAGAAACGTATTTATGCATTTTTGTACGCTAAGGTACTCATAACAACAAGAAAAAATAAATCTGCGTCTGAAAATTCCATATGGCAAAGTAGCGAGACGCTACTGTTTACTGAGCGAGCTCTGCACTATACTGAGGCTGGACTGGAAATGCAATTAAAATTCATGATATGATTTTTTTGGTCGATCATGCAGCATGAATTCACGAAAATGCATGTCATGCCGCATGAACGTCTAGGGATCACATAGACTAATAATCTTGTGGTAAAACTATTACACATCCGATCGAGTTGCGTTATGCTACTATTATTATCTAATGTTATTTCTGAAACACAGCTTGGCGCGTGTCCGGAGTAGGTACCTACTAGTGTTTGTTATAAAACATTGCCTCTCGATAACTTAAGTAAAGCAAACACAGTAGTTGCCGATGTGGACGTAGCGCCCTTGTAGATTGAACACTGTAGCGTTGCGCCAACAGTGTTCAATCTACAAGGGCGGTCATAATTACCTAACTTTGTAAGTAGAGATTTTACTTTTAATTTACGAAAAAAATAAGTAAATACTTAAAATATGCACTAATCTCATAATTTCTCGGTTTCATCATAATCAAGCGTGAGAAGCCATTTCCTAATTCTTCCCTTTACACCAAATTTCCCTTGCAAAAGAGGTGCTAACTGGTGGTACTTTTATAATAACATACAAGTGTGATTGTTAGAATATATTATAACTAGCAGCGCAACAAATATAACTAATAATAGACCAGAAATATGTAATCGATTTACTCAAGATTTTTAGGACAAAATGTAGGTACAAGAAAAAAAAAGGTAGGTACATGTATTTTTTTTTTGTGTGGAACTTATTCCTTGATAATAAAAGTCCCTGTATATTGATCAAAGTAGGTACCAACTACCTACCTAAAAAGAAAAAGAAAATTATATGTTACATCTCGTAAAGCGAACTACGCCTGAGCCTACGAAGTCGTAGAGGCTGTGTAGCACCTGCATCTACAAATTTGCTGCCAAGATTTTTTTTTATTTCCAAAATAAACTCAACTCTGAAGAGTAGTAGAGTTCTTGTGATAGAGCTCGTCCGGACTACCACCATACCTATTTCTGCTGCCAAGCAGTAATGCTCGCATTGCTGTGTTCCGGTTCGAAGGGTATGGTTTCCGGTGAAATTACAGGCACATGAGACTTTCCATCTAACGTCTCAGGGTAACACGCAAGTGATATCTATGATTTTGCCTGCGTACATAGGCTACGGTAACCGCTGTTCATCAAGTAAGCCATACGCTGGGTTGCCACTCTAGTGATATAAAAAAAAATTAGTTCAACTTTAATTTCACTTTTAAAGTACAGTCGGGGTAAGAAAAGGTTCATCACCTTATGATCTATTTTCGTTTGCTCGGAATGAGCGATACTCTGCTTTACCGATTGAGTATGACATATTGCAGTCGGTGGTCGACTGTCACTTGCCGCCAGTCGGGATGACAGTTACAATTAAAGGTTACCAACTTTTTAGACTACAAAGCATTCACGAAGGACTATGCTTCGTGAATGCTCGTGTAATATCGGCGATTAGGTTGCTTTGTATCTTATGAAAGAGATAACGATAACAGCTGTGTCATCTTGTTTACGAGTATGCGGCTTGAGTTCGTGTTCAATAGTGCCGTCTCGTGGATGTATAGTTGGTAAAACTAAATAAAATAGTAAACATAATTTGCAACTATGGTAATTTTATTTATAAAATAATCAAAACATAACTAAAACCGAGTATATCCGCCATTCGCATCAATCACAGTTTGTAGACACCAATCGAAATTAAAATATGATCAGGCAAAACTTAAACGTCGAGCTTTATGAGCACAAGTTAAAGCCACTTTTTTGGCAGGACGGCGGTGATGTAATCCCATTGAGTGCAATGCATTTCTTATTATTCTTGGAGACACGTCAAACATTTCAGCAAAAAAACTAGTTTTCTCAAAACCATTTTCTTCATATTTTTGCCTCATAAAGTTTAATTGTTCATGGGTGAGGGTAGGGCGGCGTCCAGAACTAGTATGGCGATGATCAGTAAGATTACCCTCTTCCGCGTGTCTGATGATCCAGAACCTTACAGTATCTCTTGTTAGATTTGACGAAATTTCGCTAATATTATACCCAGTTTCATGGTCTGCAATAATGGCAGCTCTTTCCTCGACGCTTAAATTCCTCGGCATTATCAAATTTCACATGACGGAGCAATACATTATTAGGTATTGCAAAAACATGTCACAGTAACAGATATTGACAATTAAACAGAAGATATCGTAACTAATAAAAAGTTTGTATAACTAAATAGGCCACACAAAGGTTTGATGTTGATATGAAACTAGACGTAGTTCAAAGGTGTGCACTAATTTGAACCTTGTTATCATACTATGTTAGTATAATGTTATGTGCGGTTGTCTGCGTAATGCTTTAGTTTCAAAAGGTACTAAGAGTTTACGACTTGACAAAGAAATGAAAAAGATAACTGACGAAGGTTTTCCTACCCCGACTGTACCTATGCTAGTGTATAATCTGATATGGTTTACAGTGAATAAGTGTCTATGTTAAGTCAACTAAAAGATAAACATTTGATTGAAATTCTGGTGTGGCGTAGCACGTAAAACAAGTTACAACAAGCAAAATAAAATTTAAAAATATAACAATAGTGTAGTCACTTGATTCTTTCAATGAAATTCTTTTCGGTCTGTTCTATGTACTTGTGTGTATTAAATAAAAGCATTTTATTTCATTTATTTTCATTTTCAGTTTATTTCATTTGATTTTGGAAATTTATTTTCCACTACTCAAAAACAGTGCAATTCTGAGAATTCACCGTTACACACACAATGTGTGCTAATTAGTTACTGGTAAGGTGAGCGCAACGAAATGATGTATTGTGTTCGTTCACATCTGGTTGTAGCCTGGAATAAATATTTAGTACGACCTACGGGTGCCCTGGCTTCACCCGGGAGGCTGTTATTAAAATCCGTTGCGGAAGTAGTTTAAATATAGTTCTGTGGACCTAAGCGTAAGTACTCAGAGGGTCAGACGGCGGAAAGCGACTTTGTTTTATGCTATGTCCTTATGAAAGATGCCCTAATTTAGATACTAGCTAACCCACGCGGTTTCACTTGCATTATTTTTGTCGTAATTTAAACTTTCCCTAGTCTCCCACAAATATTCAAAACCAAGCCAGAGCCAAATCGGTGCAGCCATTCTCGGGTTTTAGGGCGACTATCTAAACAGCATTTCATTTTTTAACCGATCAAACACGGAGAAGGTTCTAAAGTCAACGCGTATGAGTCTAAAAAGACTTATATTATTTTATAAGAAAGAAGTCGATTGAGTTGACAAGTCCGAGACCATCCTACCCTCCAAACTAGTTTGAGTCCTTATCTCGTCGGGTAGTGGCTTCGATTAGTTATAATCAGTCATCATTATTCTATCATACTCGTAGCTATTTAACTCAACCAAGCATCACACAAATCACAAACAGGCACAATTGTTGCTTAATGACGATTTTGACGACCAATGTGGCGCGGCGGGCGAAGATATGCCTGCGACGCAGGAGGTTGCGGGTTCGATTCCCGCCTTGGAACAAATGTTTGTACGATCTGCAAATATTTGTTCCGGGTGTTCTGGGTGTTTTCTATGTATAATAAAAAATATCTATGGATATATTGTATTAAGTATAGATATGATATTTATTTATTGAAACTTTACAAAGTACCCAGTAGGTAGCCGATGCACGTAGGCTAACGTTATTATAAAGAAAGGTTCAAGTGCTCATTAGTTCCAATTTATATACCTTATGCATCAAAACGCAAGGTGCATTTTCCCTAAGCTGCGTGCTAGACAGTCCTGTCTATGTTTAAGCAGCCTGCGATATTGCCCGAAGGTCAGACAGTGCGCGTTTGCTGTTCAGTGTTGTTGCCGTTTTTGCAACACGGGACCCTCAGGCTCGCGAATTACACGTTAAGCTTTCGAGGTTTTCGATTGTTAAAATGCAGTTATTGATTATTTATTATTGAACTTTAATGATACCGAGATATAGATATTTTTGCAAGTTTTGTGCAGTAATATTTTTTTTCTCATTCAACACATCATTTTATGAACTACCTACCTAGGTAAGTAACGTAACTTTTGTGTTTTTCTCATGCTCACATGTGTTTTAACTAGGGCCAAGAGAACCGGCCATTTTCTAAGAACCGGTTCTTTCGGTTCCTGTTCCAATACGGAACCGGGTACCCGGTTCTTTCGGTTCTTTTCGGTTCCCAATTTTCAATCAATAAAACATGTTTTTTTTTCGCTTATAACTCGTATCTGTAATCGAAAAAACATGTTTTTGTATCAATCAATGATATAAGTTTTTTTTGCGCTTATAATTCGTTGAGATAGGAATTTGTTAAAACATATTATTCATAATTAGCGATGCCAGAGCTCGTTTGACTCGACACTACACCCAAAATAATGTTTCGGACGTCAGCCTGTACGAGATTTCGAGTGCATTAAAACGGCATAAGAACAACAATGCACCGGGGGACGAAATAACGACTAAGCTTCTGAAATCGGATGGAACACCGGTACTGAAGGTCCTTAATTCCGTTACCCTTGAGAGTACAGTGGTACAACGCCAGAGGCATGGAACAGAGGTGTAGTGGTACTGTTCTTTTAGAAAGGGGACAATTAGTACCTTCTTGTAGAATTATAGACCCATTTCGATTCTCAGCCACGTCTATAAGCTGTTTTCTAGAACTTTCTTTTCTGGAAAACAGCCTATAGCTAATCATCTCGCTCGTAGGTTTGAAGACTTCCAGCCTCCCGAACAAACAAGTTCCGAAAAGGGTATAATACCGTAGATCACACCCATACGCCAGTATATTATACAGTAAACCGAGGAGTATATTCAGCCGCTATGTCTAGCGTATGTGAACTACAGAATAGCATTCGATACCTGGGCAGTGTTGCGGTCTTTACAGCAATGCCAAATTGTCTATAAGCTTATCAAAGTGTTGAAGTGTCTGTATAGTAAGGCCACTAGTCTATCCGTCTTCAGGATCAGAGCACGAACTTTATCAAATTTCAAAAGGGGGTGAGACAGAGCGACGTTATTTCTCCGAAACTGTTCACCTCTGCATTGGAAGATGTTTGTAAGCTTCTGCACTGGAACGGGTATGACATCAATATCACTCATCTTTGAATAGCCGATGATATAGGTCGTCCGTCATCATGGCGGACTCGCTGGAAGACCTTGGCACTATGCTTAGAGACCTTAATGCCGTATCTTAACAGGTGGGTCTCAAAATAAACATAGGCATGACAATTATCATGTCAAATGCTCATGTCGCTGTCGTACCACTGTTATTGACCACTATGTTTATGTGGGTCAGGTGATTCCACTAGGTACGAGTAGGTCCAACTTCGATGAAGAAGTCAGCCGTGTCGGTCGAATTTAACTCGGATGGACAGCGTTCGGGTAGTTACGGCATATTTTCTCATCACAGATACCACAGAGCTTCAAGATAGAAGTCTATAAGGCACTGATACGTGGTCGCTAACTATTGGTCTTAGTCAGAAGCTCAAAGTCGCTCAACGAGCTATGTTAGGAGTTTCACGACGCAATCGAATCCGTTACGAGGATATCCGTAGAAAAACCAGACTGCACAAAGGACAGTATAAAGGTTCTCGAATGGCGACCACGAACTGAAAAACGTAGTGTAGGACACCCCTCCACTCGCCTTTGACTTCACAAAGAATAGAATCAACGAAAGCAAAACAGTTTGAAAAGTGATTGTTAATTTTGCATTGATCTTCGATATTCACACATTTTTAAAAGAACCGAAAGAACCGAAAACCCGGTTCTTTGATTTTGAGAACCGGTTATTTTTGTAGCCCCCCCAAGAACCGGGAAAAACCGGTTCCGATGCCCTAGTTTTAACGGTTTAGGTGGTTTTATTTTTTATATTAGTTATAATCCATTAAATAACATTGTTATTTTATTGGGTCGAGTTTAATCTAGTACAGGTTTAAACCTGGTTTAGTTAGCTTTTTGGAATAAGGCCGGCTGAACTCAGAACTTTTGGATAATAATTAGAAATCTTAAAATTCAGTTACTTACTTATCGTTCGTTATCTTGTAACACATAGGTGTTGAGTGTTTTCAGGAGCTGCAAAATAATGTTACTATGCTAACATAAGCCTAATTAATCACATCACACTATCACAATAATCAAATCACTCTTCACATTATTATTACAACCCTGTACCGGTTTGGCTTGAAAAAACATGGATAAACATTTATTTAGTGTACCTACTAGGGGTGTGCGCCGATCGGCGTGGCGCACGCCGTCGATGATTTCGGCCGCGCCGCCGATGTTTTGATCGGCGTGAAATCGGCGTGATCTTGTATTTTTTACTCGTATAGTTATCTAACGAAAATCTAACGAAAACATTTAATGGCTATGTTTACAGTGTTTTATTAATGCTAGAAGTTTTCTGAGAAACGTAGTTTTGTGCGAGTACGTAATTTAAGGTAAGCTTGCAGTCCGCTGTTGGTGTTTGTTTTCATTATATCTACGTAAAAGGACTTCGTGAGCTTTTTAGCTCATATCATGATATTGTTTTCAATAAAATTGTACTGAACTTGTTTGAAATCACACACGCACGACAAGGAAGGCTTATTCTTCAGGGGTATAAAGAGCTGCGGGCTTTACCACGGAAAGCCAAAATTATAGGCTCATTTCGCTGCTGAGTTGAGTTTTCGAGAGAAGTACCAAACATCTACCTCGTGGGTTCGACGAAATCCAGCTACCACTCACCATGATTCATCTTTAGACATTTTTAACACTAGCGATTCGGGAACAAGGCGAGTGTGCAACGATTTCGCGACCGAAAACCACCCAGCCCAGTTAAATACCTCTAGCAATTTCGTTTGTTTGGGGGCCTGGGCCGAAGGATAAACTATGACCAAGATACACATACCTACTCATTTACTGGTTCTATCTTGTGATTGTTTACAGCAATTTTAGCTATGTGTGACAGATGGTTTGTCATACCCTTGCCCTGGAGCTATATGGGAGACTGGAAAATGACCAAAAAACTGGTTGAGCTCTCTTTTCATACCGCTGCACAAAAAGGGCCTGTAAAAGTAAGCCTATATGCTTATTTCACTAACATCCCACGCTAATAAGGTGCTCCTACATTATAATCAACAACATCTGTTGTTGATATAATAGCAATCTTGCTATGATACTTATCTCCTGAGATTGCGCCTGTGCAGGCAGGCTTTGTTAAGGGAAAAGGAACGAGATAGCATATTTCATACTACGTCAAATTATGAAAAAAGCTCGAGAATTTAACATCCCACTGTTCATATGCTTTGTAGACTTTCGCAAAACCTTTGAAATCATAAATGAAAAATATATGGGAAGCAGTGGCTCTATTGGGAGTACCAGACCACCTAACGTTCTCTATCAGAATATTTTAAGAAGACGGCACAGCAGCGATCCGAGTTGATGGAATAAACTCTGACAGCTTTAAAACCCAAGCTGGTGAAAGAAAAAGGTTGCTGGTGGCAAGCAACCTTTCTTCGTTACTGTATAATATCTACACTGAGTGCGGGTGGTGTTAGACGAGTCAGTAACTTGCACTATGTCAGCATGGACAACACTCTTTTTACATCAACTAGAGAAGACATGAAGGAACTCTTACAATGCTTGGAATAGCGTAGCTTGCGCTATGGTCTGGTATGTATTAATCGTGATAAGACCAAAATAATGATAGTAAACGGGTCGAAAAAAACCAACCAAATGTCAAGAGCGTTGCGAGCTGTGACGTAGTGCAGAACTACATCTAACTGGGCTCTAATATTGCTAATGCCGGTAGTAGTGAAAACGAAATCTAAAGACGTTGCGCAGTGACCCAATCTGCTGTGGAAAGCTAAAAAAGAAAGGATCAGAGAATAACAAAAACTACGTAAGTTAGACTTATTAGAACCCTGGTCTTCCGATTCCGCAACCGCTCTCCGATAACCGATTCGTCGATGGACTCTTCGCCGACCGGATGATTTGTCATTGACCTGTTCGCCGACAGTTCCAATATTTCTGTATGGTGCTGAGACATGGACGTTGAGACTGAAGGAGCGAAAATCGATGCATTGAAGCTGTGGTGCTGGAGAGGTAGAAGAATCACCTGGACCGCACATCGTACCAATGTGTCGATTCTACAAGAACTTAAGAAAGGAAAGGTTATCGTCGACTGTCCAAATATGAATACCTAAGTTTTTGGACATGTAACCCGCAACGAAGACTCAATGAAACGTCTACTAGTAGTTCATGGCAGAGTGGAAGGCAAAACAGCACATGGTTGCTGTGCCACCCGATGGTCTGACCTCATAAAATCCATCACACAATCTAACATGACCAAATGCTCTCACCAAGCTGCTAACAGAGCTGAGTAGAGACGTATCGCAACAGCCGCTACTGCTAGAACAATTTAGACCTAGGTACAGAGCCCTCCATAGATAAGTATACCCCTTGTATGTATAAATGAAACTATAACACATTTGCTTACAGACTGCCCAAAATATTGCGTACGTAGATTTGAACTGGAAATGGAATTGGATAGAAAACTAACCAAAGGCAGTTTACACGAGTTATTAGAAGAAGATAAAACCAGACCAAAATTATTAGAATTTGGCCTCTGGGTCGTAGAAGAAACAAATAGGAAAAATAGCTTTAGAATTTAATGACAAGTAATAAGGGAATTGTTGTTAAAACAGGAGTAGGTACCTAAAGGGAATGGTTAGGGTTGTAACTGAAATTTAAAAGAAACATTGTTATGAAAACTATATATAAAAATATATTTGAATATATATTACTTATATATAGAACCAAATGTAGTGCTCATAATATATATATATAGAGATATATATATATATATATAGATACTTATATATATATATATATTAACAGATGTAAAATAAATAATAACATAAATTATATAAATCTGAAAACTGTGTATAAGATAAACTGTAGTATATTATAAAATATACACAATATCTTTACTTAATACAAATAAGTAGGTAAGAAAAAAAAAAAAAAAAAAAAAATACCAGATAATGTGAACCATACAATATATGTATGTTAGCATTAATATTGTATAACACTAAGTTAAATAAGTGTAAGTTAAGTTATAATATAAAAAAAAAAAAAAAAAAAAAGGAGAAAAAAAAAAGAGAAAAAAAAAAAAAGTTTGTAATAAAATAATAATTATATATATATATATATATTTAAAAAAAAAAAGGAAAAAAAAAAAAAAAAAAACCTACCTACATCTAAATTTTTATCTTACCTGACTTGTCGTCATCCCCCTCCCCCCTTAATTCCATACGACCAGACGCAGATTGTGCTGATCGCTCAAATTATCAGATTAAACAGTGATTAAGTTTACAATATGTTAGCCTGAAAATGTCTCCGACCTTCATGTCGGAGGAACAAACGGCGGAACAAACAATAAAAAAAAAAAAAAAAAAAAGTATACCCCTTGTATAAGACAACTAGCTTCAAATCCATTTGGATTACTATGGAGTTTTGCTCAAATAAATTATATTTAATAACCATGCAAGGAACCGTAATCATAATTTCAACTGCTTTGCTAATAGCAGTGTTGGAACAGTGGTATCATACTTGGATTTTCAATCCTGAGAAACCGAGTTCGATTCCGAGCGTTGGGTTACTTTTTGTTTTTTTTTTCAACCTTATCAATGAAGTTTGCAGTAAATAATACCTATACACTACTTACTTTTATTATCGTGTGAATTTGTTAAAATAATAATAATTGTCAAAATAAAACCTCTTCGTTAGTGAAAACTTTGTTGTTTTATTAATAAGCCAATTTACAACACTACAAGATAAAACGGTTTTTTTAATCCTACAAAATTATACAAAATGACATTGCCGTCTGGTAAATAATAATCTTTCATAATTCACCGGCGAACAAACATGTTAATAGTTAGGTATTAACAATTTAGATCTCTCGTGAATATAAGCTATTATTTACCCGTTTTTAAGAAATGTGGGGTCAAATGTTATATTTTCTTATTAAAAAATATAGTTGGTTATGTATTCACTTAAAAAAATACCTAGTAAAATATTATTATGTAGTGAACGAGTATGTTACACTATTATAAAATTGTATACTACTTTACCTATTTTTTCCTACTAAAGTTATAACAGTAACCTTCACTAGCTATAAATTTATCTTGGCGTAAATTACACTTAGACCTATCAGTGGAGTTTCAATTCCAAGAACCACTTGATACCATATTTCCACATTATTCTCTATGCAAATAAATAATTATGAAGTATGAGAAAACAGCCATTTCTTCACAGTTCTTGTTCGATAAACCGCACAGATTTTATCCTCCTGGATAGGTATACAACGCTACAGATGGTAGCATTACTTCTTTCAACACTTCTTAGTATTGCTGACAATTCATGCGCCCATCGACTTCCACATGTTCTCCTGGACCCATGGACGATATCCATTCCCAATAATCTAAAAATGAAACACTTTATTATTAACTACTTTAATAAGTGATGATGTGAACAAAACTGACTAGGTAGAAGGTTACACTTACCGTTATATGAAGCTGCCGAGCAAATTATTTAAATTGCTTTTATTTTGATCGCAAATTTCAATTCTTGTTTTCATCAAATTATATAAATGATGCATTTTTAGAAAGTCAAAAGCTTACGAAGAACACACAAAGTAAACGGCACAGAATATGACGTCAAGCCTGACAATGAGAATTATTCGTTGTCTTTGTTCGTTCGTTAAAAATCAACGACCTACCCCACACCCTTCAAATAATAAATAACGCTTTGCATTCGTTTGCTAGACAAGGATAGGTTACTGGACGCTGTGATTTATAATTTCAACGCGTTTGTTATCAACACAACAGCCGAGTTAGATAAGCGGTCGGTCATGGTGTGCAAACATGATTTTTCCGAGATCGAATCCTTACGACAGTATAATTTTTGCATTTAATTTGTGATTGCGAGAATTTCTATGTTACTGTTTGGTGAGGACGGCTGAGATAAACTTTAGCTACTAGGGAGGATACTTAATAGTGGAGTCCACTGTATATAAGGTCATTCATTATCAACCTGACAAACTTAAGGGGTAGGTTCCACACATAAAAAAAAAAATACTTGTACTTTTTTTTTCTTTTTTCTAAACGTTTTTTTTTTATAAATCAAAAAAAAAAAAATTACGTAATTCTGCTTTATAATTAGTTATCCTTGTTAGAAATCGAAAAGGCAGCGCTCGGCACGTGTTAGTGACCCGCGCGTCAATGAACTGCGGGTCACTAACCCGCGCGTCCTTGACCTGCGCGTGTCCTTGACCCGCTACGGGGCGCGCACACTCGAATATTTCATTATTACGTCGCTTAACTCGATTCCCAACAATGATAAATAATAATTGAGCGGAAAAACGTAATCGATTTTTTTTTGTTTACTTGTGATTTTTAAGACTAAACATACATAGAAAAAAAAAAAACTATAGGTACATATATTTTTTTTTTTAGGTGTGGAACCTACCCCTTAAGTTTGTCAGGTTGATATTGAATGACCCTGTATAACCACGACCACTCTGTCCGACTGAGAAGAAACCTTGCCTTAGACATGTTTGTTGACTGTTCATTCCGAGGCAGACGCAGTTGCAAGTGGTTATGGCAGTCAAGATGACACATCAGTTACAATAACTTATCAAGAAAATTGTTGCTCGTGCTTGATTGTGTCGTATCACCTTAGTTTGGTTAAGATTTTGAACAAATTGCGCCGCATTACATTATTTTTTAAATATAGATAAGTTTATTCGAGTTTTTATTAAATTTTTACTACCCACGCCGATTACGCCGATGACGCCGCCGCGCCGTCGTCGACGATTTTGACGTCGGACGCCGCCGCCGATTCAAATGGGATCGGCGCAAATGTCTAGTACCTACTTAAATAACAGGGCCAAAAACCATGAACTCTGGAATTTACATTTTGTAACAACTGTCTTGTAGTTTCTAGCGCCCAATCTTAAAACTAGAGACACACGCCTCCATCATTCTAGGTACACTAATAAATAATAGGTATTCTAATGCACACAGAATAAACCAATTACACCATTTTATTGGGACAAAAAATAGGAAAAGGATGAAAGTTCATAGTTATAATATCAGTATACTGTAAAATAAAAATCATTAAAAAAAATATTTTATTTTTTGTGTATGTGGTTCTTACTTTATTACTTCCTCTGTAGTCAAGTCTATACTAATATAATTATAATATAATTTGTATAATATTATAAAGAGACAAGATTGATTTGTATTTTTGTTTGTTACGAATAAATTTGGAAACTATTGGTCTGATTTAAAAAAAATCTCTATTATTATTAGAAAAAATAGGGATTAAAACTTTTACCCGTGTAAAAATATTGCCAAAAAATGTCTTTCATCGCATGCGCTGCGGAAACTATTGATAATAGAACAAAAAATTCTACAATATTAAAGAACATTATGAATACAAAAAACTTCGCGGTAGCAATAAATTACCAACTAACGTAGTTATGTAACTATAACTTCGATTTACATTTTAATAGTTGATTTAAATGACGACCAATATCAGACCATGTTATCCATACCAATATATTAATTCTTATCCAAATAAATCATTTCGTATTCGTTCGTCGAGACTGTTTTAAAACTAGATTACTTTTTGAATGATTTAAATCGGACATTCCATTCAAAAGTTATTTACGAAACAATCTAAAACTATAGTGTCCGTAATCTGATGCCCCACGTCCTGTGACACTCGGCAAGGGAGGGTGCACCGAAGTCCGGGAGAAGGGCGTGAAAATCACAGAGTAAATTGATATTAGGGAAATTGCACATCTATGAAACTAGCGACCTGCGGGGCTAGCATGCCCAGCGTAGACAACAATTTTGTCTAGGGTAGAGTAGAGAAAAATGACAGGTAAGTGCAGAGAGTAGAAACATTTCTTCGGTCCCGAGCATGGTGATGGAAAGAATGAGCGGAAAGAAACTTCTCTAGTCTACCCTAGAGATGAGTCTACAAATGCGAGCATGGCGTTCAATTTTCTCTATTTTTGACATTTGAGAATAGAAACATTTCTTCGGAAACTGTCTACATCTCCTGAGACCTAGACAAGCTTTTATCTCTGCGTTTTTTTAGTAATATTGTTCTAAAATGATCATAATTATTATCCCTTGTTTATTAAATAATAAACTATGAATAATTGTGTAATTAAAAATTATTTTGAGTAAAAATTACAATTTATTCTCCGCGAAAAAAATGCCTTCATGTCACATGCTTATAACTGTCAATGTGATTACTAAAATACTGTCAACATAAAACGTTTCGTTTTACGGAATTGGCATGTTTTGTTAGTAACGGAACGCAAAGAGTGGTTTCGCGTAGTGCTTTTAAGCTCTTGGGTGGTTTCGTTCCCGTTGCTACGGAGAAAGCTTGTCTACGAAGAAACTTTTTCTAGGGCTTGTCTTCTGTAACGCCATGCTCGCGCGAAAGAGAAAATCAGAAGACAAGAACCTGTGTTGTCTTTTCTACTGTAGAGTAGAGATGAAATCGCCATGCTAGGGGGGCTGGAGGGCGATTCTCGTGCGTAGATAAATGGTTACATGTGACATCATCATCATCATATCAGCCGATAGACGTCCACTGCTGGACATAGGCCTCCCCCAAAGAGCGCCATGACGACCGATTTTGGGCCTTCACCATCCACCGACTTCCTGCGACCGCTTTAATGTCATCGGTCCATCGAGTGGGGGGCCGTCCTACACTTCGTTTTCCAGTTCGTGGTCGCCACTCAAGAACCTTTATTCCCCAACGGTTATCGGTTCTGCGAGCTATATGGCCTGCCCATTGCCACTTCAACTTACTAATTCTAAGAGCTATGTCGGTGACCTTGGTTCTTCTACGGATTTCCTCATTGCGGATTCGATCGCGTAGTGAAACTCCCAGCATAGCTCTTTCCATAGCTCGTTGGGCGACTTTGAGCTTTTGAACGAGACCTATAGTTAGCGACCACGTTTCAGTGCCATAAGTCAGTGCCGTAATATATATAACGTGCTATTAACAAAATATAATTTATATTGGCAGTATTTTTAAATTGTTCTCTTTTAGCATCTAGTTCTCGCCTCCTTCCTTCTTCAAACTCGTTCACTTTGTTTTGAACTTGACGTCTCCACTCAGGTCGTTTTTCAGCGAGAGACTCCCAGTGATGAGGATCTATACAGCATCTCTTCATGTGCCACTTCTGTTCGTCTATAAAGCATAGGAACTGGCCTCCACGTTTCCGCTTACCATATTCCAGTTCACAGAAGAAGATGCGTTTCGCTTTTCGTTCATCAGATATCCGAGACAGGTGCCCGCACCAACACAATCACACTAGCGGCTCGTCCCGGCTTCGCACGGGTGCAATGAAAACTTAAGCAACCGTGCGAAGCCGGGGCGGGTCGCTAGTCATTCATAAGGTAGGAGCCGACCGCACGTTTTAGCCGCGCGGCTACCTATTTCATAGTTCATGTCAAAGAGTAAAATATATATGGGAAAGTTCATGTGCACGCCCCTCTCTGGCCACGGCGCGCGCGCGGGCTTTTGTAGTATTTTGTTTAGATTGACATTTTTATAATTCGTCATAACTTTTGAATTGAATGTCTGATTTCAATAATTCAAAAAGTTATCAAATTATATTAATATTATTATTATTTTTTGTTTCTAGATTTTACTCTACTAAGTTTTATTCAAACTGGGGTTATCTGAAGTACACGGGCCTAAGCCAAGTGCACATCAGTAATAGGTTGAACTTCTTGAGAAAGTTCAGTTTGCAGAAATTTTCGTACAATTCTGCACGTATTCAAAATAGCTGCTTTTTGCAAAAGAACGTAAGTGTGCGTCGGTAGGTCTGTATTAGTCAAAGATTGAAAAAGCTGCTTGGGAATAACACCTGTTGTTGAAAGAACTATAGGAACTATGGAAACCTTCTGCAGACGCCACATGCGAGTAATTTCATTCTTCAAATCGATGTATTTCGAGAGTTTCTCTGCAATGGTGTTTGAAGTTTGAAGGTTGTGTGTGTTAGGGATTGCGATGTCAATTAATAGCGCTGTGTTATTAGTTTTGTTTATAAGAGTTAAATCAGGTCTATTGAAATGCACAGTCTTGTCAGTGAGAATGGCTCTATCAAAATAGAGTTTGTGAGTTGCATTTTCCAGCACTATTTCGGGGGTGTACCTACTTGTAATAAGGTGTTGGTTTTTGATTTGTGTCTATAAGTTTATATTTAGTTGCAAGCCGTTGGTGAATGATGTTAGCCACCTGGTCGTGTCTGTGCTTATAGTCAGTCTGAGCTATAGATTTGCAGGCCCCTGTAATATGTTGGATTGTTTCAGAAGAGCTGTTACATCGTCGGCACAAGTCTGTTGGTAAAAAACTCGGAGAGTATTGCACAAGAGTGCCATACCTATCTTAAAAGTGTTTCCAAGGAATACCTATAGCTTCTAAGAAACAAACCTAACCATCTACATATACTAGTTCAAGATTCGCCTAGTTTTGATCCTGCCAAATTACGTTCAGTAGGTACTGTGGTACTTACATAAAATAATAAATCAAACCAGATCAAATCAAAAGTGCTTTGTTCAGTAAAATCACAAGGATCACTTTGAAACGACTGACGTCTATGTAGGTGGTTAGGGTATCTACAGGCAGGTAGATTAGGGTAGTTCATAGACTAAGAGCGTTCTTTGCGGAAATAAATTGATAACAAACGTCTAAAACCTATTAACACAATCAATCATGATCAACACTAATATCTGTTATGTGGTATCAAACAAACGAAAAATAGTAGGTACCTACTACTACTAGTTTCGTCTGTTTGATATTTTTGATTAGGAATATATATACCTAGTATCACAAAAATTATTTCGCCTCAAGCAGGACATGAACCCATAACCTTCCGCTTGACACGAGACGAAACAAAAACGGAGTTACCAATTTTTTTCTACTACAAATTTTTGTTCCGGGTGTTCTGGGTATTTTCTATATATAATAAAAGTGATATTACATATCTATGTATTTGTATTGTATTCATATATATATATATATATATTTAATACTACTTACTAAAGTGGTAACCAAGCGTACGGCCCACGTGATGGTCAGCGGTTACCGTAGCCTATGTACGCATGCAACATCATAGATATCACTTGCGTGTTACCACCCTGAGACCTTAGATGGTAAGTCTCATGTGCCTGTAATTTCACCGGAAACCATACCCTTCGAACCGGAACACAGCAATGCGAGTATTACTGCTTGGCGGCAGAAATAGGTATGGTGGTATTAAGTATATGTCCGTCATCTAGTACCCATAAACACATCTCTGTTTAACAGCAGCTTACCTTGGGGCTAGATGATGCTGTGTGGATTGTCCAGCATTATTTAATTATTTATTTATTTCTTGTTTTGATAACCTTTCCCAGTATGACTTTGAAATTACTTACCATTATGACAATCATAAACAGACAGACGGGGCCACTCACGCGTTCACCTAGGGTAGCTAGCGCCATCTGTCAAAACAATCGGAACTACTTTTTTTTTAATCTTTAATCGAAAACCTCACAAAACTATATGTATCTCGGCGTTCTCTCGGCGGATCTAGGCTTCTGTGAAGTTAGCCGTCTCGATGCGCAATGGAGCTTTTTCTAACTAAATTGTTTTTGCACATCACAAACGGCTAACTTCACGGAAGCCTAGATTCGCCGAAAGAACTATATGGTACTACTGACTAAAACCATAATATACCAAATCTGTCAGCAGCACCCTCTATATGTGAAATATTATAGACTTTAGGTACATGAAACCGACGAGTACCTACACTATTGCCACCTATCGGTCGGAGCTTTTGTACAAACTTCAGAGCCATCTGTTGTCAATAAGACGAACTATCAAACCAATCTTGTTATCCAAACTCACCTCTCAAGGGTTTGAGGTTTGCAAAACTTTCTAGTAGGTGGCGGTTATAGGTAGTTTTAGTTTTCGTAATAATTTTACGGTTCTTTTTACCCGACTGCCAAAGAAGGGTTATATGTTTTTGCGTGTATCATTTCATTACTAAGCCAGTTTGTTTTCTTTAGTACCTCGTATCGTATCGTTTCAAACGGCTGGATCAATTTCGTCAGGTTTGGTGAAAAACCCAATTGTTCTTATTATGTGTTTGATTCATCCACTGATAGACGTCCACTGCTTGACATAGGCCTCCCCCAAAGAGCGTCATGACGACTGGTTTTGAGCCTTTACTATTCACCGACTTCCTGCGACCGCTTTAATGTCATCGGTCCATCGAGTGGAGTGCCGTCCTACACTATGTTTTCCAGTTTGTGGTCGCCATTCCAAAACCTTTATTACCTTTTGCCTTTTTTCGGCCTTTATGGCCTTTACCTAACACTGGGATTCAGTAGGCTAACAGACAGTACGCCGACGAGTACGCTACCTATCGGTGGGAGCTTTTGTACAAATTTCAGAGCCGGTGAATAGGTCGAACTATCAAACCAATCTTGTTATCTAAACTCACCTCTCAAGAGTTTGAGGTTTGCAGAACTTTCTAGTAGATGACGGTTATAGGTGGTTATGGTTTTCGTAATAATTTTACGGCACCTATTATCCGACTGCCTAGGTTTTCCACTTCGTGGTCGCCCGCCATTCAAAAACCTATAATCCCCATTATCGGTTAGCGGTTCTGCGAGCTCTAAGTCAACAGAACTAAAACAAATGATTGGAAACATATTTAAAAATACATTAAGAAAGTGGCTTATTAATAAGGTATTTTATGACTTGAATAAATACTTATTACTCAAAATAAAATAATAGATATTAATATATCTACTGAATTAAGTAGATATTATTAAGTACCTACCTTTAACATTGTAATACTTATCCTAGTTAACATAACCTAGTTAATATTGTACGTCCAAAATGGATAAGCTGAGCTTACCTACCAGTGCCATACCTAGTATTAAGATCTTTTTGTGCCTTCATCAGCATCAATAAATATTTTCTTATTCTTATTCTTATTCTTATCTCTCTTATCTTGTACACTGCCACTTCAACGTACTTGTCTTTAATTAGGTGTTTGAATAAAAATATTTAAATACCTATATATTCTAAGAAAGTGTATGTAAATCATCGTAAATTCACGTACGACCTTATGGTACTACGGTCAAAAACTCATGCCATGCCATAGCGAAGCGAATTATTTGAAACCTACACGGACGCGTACGAGCTTTATTTTATATTCAGAGCCATCTGTTGTTGATAGGTCGAACTACCAAAACACTTAGATTATTTCTTGCTATTTTTACTCACGTCTCTAGGGTTTGAGGTTTGCAGAACTTTCTTGTAGATGGCGGTTATATGTGGTTATAATTTTCGTAATAATATTACGGTTGTTTTTAACCGACTGCCAAGTAAGGGTTATGTAAATATGTTTTTGCCGGTCCTTCTACTCTCTCAGATCTACTCATCTCAGAGCAGCCGCACCTAGCTCAATTGAAAGCTATTTTTTTCTTCTTCTTCTTTTAATTTGTGGCGTCTGTAGATGACAGCTGTCAATTTGACATCTGTCATTCGAAATTAAGATCTGAATGACACCTTTCATTAGAGTTAGTTAGCGGTTTAGTCTGGTATGAGTAGATCCTGAGATATAGCCGTTTGAAGTTTGACAGCTGTCATCAAAAATAAAGGTCTCAAAAATAACTATCATTAGAGTTAGATGCGGTTAGTCTGGGATGAGTAGATCCCGAGATAAAGCCGTTTGAAGTTTGACAGCTGTCATCAAAAATAAAGTTCTCAAATACCTATGACTGATGTCAAATGGACAGCTGTCATCAAAACTTAAAATGTGTCAAATGTGTGATGCGAGTCTAATGTAGGTAGATCTTAATTAAAAGAAGAAGAAGTAGGTAGATCTTTTCAGGTGAACCATGACCAATACATATTTGACCACCGGATTTTGTCGTAAAGGGTACGTGTTTATGAGATAAACGGTTATAATTGAATGGTGCCTCTATTACTTTATTTTGAGTGATTTGTAGGTCCATAGAATAGAATAGTATAGAAAACTCTTTATTGTACACCGTAACACATAATAAAAAATAAATAAACAAAGTATAGGAACACAATTTAAATAAGTATAGCGAAGTACAATGGGCGGTCTTATCGCTGTGAGCAATTTCTTACAGGCAACCTTTGGATGGACTGGATTTTAAAATGAATGGGATGGGACGGTGTCAACAATTCTTTAACACAAAACAATAGTAGAAGCAAACAATTACATTACATAAAAATAATATAGTACACAATATATAAACATCATACCTATAGGTACCTATTTACAACATCTTAATAATATATTATATGTAGCAAATAAAAATATAATACAATATAAGTAATATACCTAATATAATAATAAAAAAATATATATTAATACATAATAATACATACATAATATAAACTATGACAAAAAGTGATCTAGCAATAACTTTTTGAATATAGGAAGAGATTTAGCCTTTCTGATGTCAACAGGGAGAGCATTCCATAGACGAATGGCTTAAACAGTAAACGATTTTTCATAAAAAGTAGAAGTATGTACGGGAGTTTTGAGCTGTAATGTATCTGAGGAACGCAATGTACGAGGATTAGAGAGATGGAGATATTCAAAGCGTTCCTTTAGGTAAGGGGGAGTTGACGGGTTAAATAAGATACTGTACAAGAAGGGCAAGGATATGAGTATTCCTGCAAGAGCGAATGGGCAACCACTTGAGCTTATTACGAAAAAAGGAAACGTGGTCATATTTGCGAAGACCAAATATGAACCTGATAGAGAAGTTTTGAAGGCGCTCAAGCTTATCAAGTTGGGCCTCAGTGAGATCGGGATAGCAGACGTCGGCATAATCGAGTATAGGAAGCAAGAGTGATTGAGCAAGCGTAATTTTAGTGGATGTTGGTAAAAAGTTTTGTAATCTCCTCAATGAGGCACCTGATGCGAACATCTTGCGGCTTAATTCGGTTAAATGAGACATATTTTTATCAACGAACACTCCTAGGTTCTTGACTGTACCTATCACTGATTGGTATAGGAGTATTGTCAAATATAACTTGAGGAAGAATAGACCAATCGATCTTAGGGATATCCATAAGAGTCGTCTTAGCAGCACAGCCCCAAACTTCTATGAGGTACCTATCTAGGTACTCAAGATGTGATTTTACCAAAGAGTTGTAGAGGGTTATGCGAACTTTGTGTGGTATGCAAACAGCAGATCTTTAAAGAGCTCCAATCAGAGAAGATAGTTTGGATCTAACGTTGAAGCTGGTTGCTGGTTGAAGCCAACTTACAGAGCCTTGAACATTCTCTGATTTTCAAACATAGCAGGTACCTACACTAATTATAATGTTAGAATAAGAACTTAAAAATGTACAATTTGACTTGCCTATGTTATGCTTATAACGAAAAAAGGCTTAATAAATGAAATGAAATGAAATGAACACATGCGTCGAGTTGCCAGACTATTCTACAAGATTCATTTTGGTGATTGTGCGCAGGATCTTCACGACCTTATCCCTCCATCCCTTTTCTACCATCGGACTAATAGGCGTACTGCAGCGTACCACCCGTTTTCTGGTCGACATCCCACCATGCCGAACCATCAAACGCTTTTCATCTCATTTTTTCATCACACCGCGTCATGGCTCAGCTGCATTTCGTGGTAGCTTTCGATTTTGCGCCACGAAGTGCTGTAATTCTCTTCCTCCACCATTACGCCTTCTGCAAAATAAGTTTAGTTATTTTGCAGAAAAAAATATTTATTTACTTAATTATTATTAAAAAAAAAAACAATTATTAGATATTCAAAAATTAGAATACGGTTAGAGTATTATAAGGTAGTAAGTACATAATTTACTTACCTTTCAAATAATAATTTCATAAATGTGTCTAAAATTATAATTGTTATAATCTTATTTTATTTATTATTATTATACATTGAGCTGACGTCATCTTAGTTACAGTTCTCACAACCGTCGTGAAATTAGCCGTTTCGATGTGCAATGGAGCTTTTTCAAACTAAATTGTCTTCGCGCATCACAAACGGCTAACTTCACGGAAGCCTAGATCCGCTGTGCGAACTATAATTTTTATGTAATATGCCGTATTGAAAGTCTCGTACAGAAAACCTTACCGGTATCCTACCAATGCTCTCTATGAAGAAACTAAGGGTAAATTTCTCAGGGTAAGGCAAATATTTATCCAGCAAACTGTCATGAAATTCCATCGATGTGCACTTGACAAACTGAGACAACCCCGCAAGTCGGTTAGAACCAAAAAATGGACAACTCCAAGAACAAAAACAAAGTTTGCGCAAGGTTCATTTAATTTCCTTGGCCCCTATATCTATCAAAAGGTAAATGATAGATTGAGCCTATGAGAATGTAGTGGTAACCTCTGCAAAAAAAAACTATATGAATGGCTTCAAACCCTTGACTACAATAAAACGGAATCTCTTCTAACAGTAGGGTCTTGACTAAAGTTATAGTCTTTTTAAGTATGCTACAGATACCTACATAATAAAACATCAATAATATTGCCTTACTTGTTCATATCCTTGCACTCTAAGGTGACATGTTTAGAACCCGCTACGTATGCTTTGTTTCTCAACCGGGGCACCTGTCCTAAAGTCACCTCACCGAGACCGTCTCTTACGATTTACATAATGTGACCTGCACTGCACCTGTGTAGGTGTAGGTACTTCTCTCCTTAATTGGTCGAATCTGTTACTGTTTGCGGTAGATACAAAGTGTACCTATACAACTAATACTTCCATTAAATCTATGTTCCTATAACCTACTAGAACTGAAATGTATTAAAACAAGTGGTAAGAATTACTAATATTTAATAATTAAGTGAAAATATGTATCTATACCTAATTAGGTAGGTACTTACAGTAAGTAATAAGTAACTGAGCATGGTCATTAAGACAATGCAATCAGCCTACCCACTGTTAGGGATTTAAGCCCCTTTTGATATTGTCTTTAAAATAAGTCTAAATACCTATTGTAAATATACCTAGCTATAGTTTATATTGGATAAATAATATATAAGCTTAGTGCCTAGATAAAATAATATTAGATTAGAGTTAGGTATTTGAGTTAAAATATTTAAGTACCTAGGTAGGTGTATTACCTATTACTTTCAAACAAAATACATAATAATATGAAACAGTTGAATTCTCTAAAGACCGTTAGGAACCTTAGTAGATTGTTACTGTACTTATATACCTTCCTACTACTTTAACTTTGCTTTTGTTTTGGGCACTAAACTCCACAACCCAGGCTAGCCTAGTGTGGAGTTTAGAGGTGTAATGCTGAGCTCAGACCTTTTCTGATAAAATCACGGCAGGAGTTTACTACACACACCTCTTCGCTTTATTTTTTCTTTTCTTTTTTATAAACAATGTTTTTTTTTACTGCTATGTGTTCCGTGTTTTGTCAGAATAAAGTTATTTTCTTTCTTTCTTCTTTCTTCTCATTAGCACGAGTAAAGAATGCACGGAAAAAAAAATCTTGTTACATTAACCAGAATATCGCACGCTCAACTAGAATGTCTTGCTATATATGTGACGACAATCTATTTTGTAACAACTACAAGACTGTTCTAATTAAAAGCAGACAGCAGCAGCAGCCGGGGTATGTTTTTCCGGACGAATACAATTTGACCGCGCTCACTTTGGATGCGAATTATATCGTACGCAAACTGTAACGGAACGTTATTCTCAAACAAAAATAATAAAAGAAACATTGTTTTTCCCAAACAGTCATACGTAATAGTTACGTTTATTATTAGTGAAACCAACTAGGCGACGCGTGGACCGGTTCTTCAACAACGGTCATAGCGGGGAGCTCATTTGAATTCTGATCACCGGCCAGTGGCAGTCTTGAGCTCAAACAGACACCACGACTCTTTGCTGCGCAAATAACTTTTAAAATAGCGCACTGGTGGCTATCTAAAAACCTTATATTTGCTACTTACTTATTAACTTGAAACTTGAAGTACATAACTAAATTCCGTGCTCCCTGTGTTCCCACTACTGGGAACACCCCCCGGGTTGAAAACTTGGAAGGAGGACTGGACTTTGGGCCGCTCTCCTATATACCTACTACTGCCGGGACTCGAGAGTCCGGGGAACCAGAGAACACGGCGGAGAACGTCCAGGAGATAGCTCGAAGGAGAGTGCGGTATTTCTAAACCGTAGGGATGTGAAATATGACCTAGGCTAACTCACGACCTCTTATTCATAAACGCTGTATTTCTTTTTTTTTTATTAAATTTTGTATTTATGTTCACTTTATATTTCTTGTTTCTTTTCCTTTTCTTGTCCCTACGGCGGCGCGGTAATACGTGAAGTCATCTTTGCTGCGATGAATAATCTCTATTTTATCTTTTGGATAATCATCATCTTCTAAACCGTAGATTGCGACGCCGTCGTCGTTATCGTAGACTAACCGAATGGGTGCTCGAAATATTTTTAAAAAGAGATGAATTCGGTGAATTTCATCACATTATGGAAGATTTGTATAATGACCCCAGACTGTTTTATGGTTATACACGCATCGCATGGGATATAACCATGATAACTGGAATCACTTTGATCCTACAAAGATTTATGCCCGTGAACCAAGTTAATTAACTTTTCTACATCCATTATTGATGATGAACGCACGAATGTGTAATAAAATCCCAACAAATTCGGATTGTTTTCGGACGTCGGACTTGCACGTACGTATACGTACGACTAACTCGCGCGCAGTGTGAGCGCTTTCATAGTACTCAGAAGGTCGGGAATGTTCGTGCGTGTTCGTACGTTTCTGCACGAATGGAATTCGTACGAAAACGTATCCAAAGTTAGCGCGGCCGAGAGTGAACAGGTTTTGAAGTCGGTTTTTTTTTTAATTTCTTTCCATCCATTTTTTACATAGGGTAGTGTAGCCCGTTTTCGACCACTTAGCTGACTTGTAAGGTTCAAGTACCGTAAATTCTATGTTTTCGTAACTATTTTCAACTAAATCTTTTTTCACCATATTCCTAACATACTCTATTTTGATATAATTTAAAGAGTTTAATAATAAACTTATCAGTTAATTTTTTAAAAAGATATTTGAAGCTGAAATAGCTAATTTTACTTGTTTTCAATCGAAAAGTACAGTTACAGTTCGACCACTTTCTCCCTAGATTATCAGCATCTGTACTCTTTAATTACATGCTTTTAGCCTGGACGAAAACTGGCTATTAAAATGTGACCATGCTTATGCTTCGAATTCATTTAATGGCAACAGTCAGTTTTCATACATTACAGAATAACAGTTAATATCTTCTTGACATGAAATGATACAATTTTCGACCACCTGGTCGAAAATAGGATTTTTATTGAAAATGGTAGACCAGTTCTCGACCACGAGATTTTACTATTTTATTTATTAAATTTAAAGCAAAAAATCTTATAACCGTATTATTTAATTCAATTTGAAGCTATACAAATAATAACAATACTAAATATTTAAATAATTGAAAAATATAATGTAGAAGTTGTAACAGCCTATTAATTTTTTTGGTGTAATTCACGCGTTTGCACTTGTTTATGGCTGATCACAAACTGTTTTAATTGTTTACTATTTTGCGTTTACTAGTGATTTAAAATTTATTTGTGGGTGTTGCTTAATCATTCTAGGATGCGCCAAAATGCTTTCTACAAATGAGAATATGTAAATTATGCTAATATTCAATATTGTTTGGCGGTAGTGCGGCAAAAGGTCGAGAAAGGGCTCTGGTCGCCTAACGGGCTTACTTACTCTATAAAGATTTAATCGGTTTTATTATTATTATATTTTTTTAAATTATATTATCTTTAATTAATCCTAACTTATTGGGAGACCCAGATAAATTTACTCCTGCCATTCCATTATAAAAAAATTAATCGTATCTTCTTCTTCTTCTTCTTTATCTTATATATAAAAATGAGTTGCTGTGCGTTAGGCTCGCTAAAAGTCGATAACGGCTGGACCGATTTGGCTGATTTTTTGTTTTGAAATGTTTGGCCCAGGGAAGGTTTAAACGGTGAGAAACTATGGAAAAATTGCAAAAAAATAACGCGAGTGAAACCGCGCGGTTCAGCTAGTATAAGTATATAAATATGAATTACTGTGCGTTAGTCTTTTTTAAACTTTCGCGATCAAAACTCATAGTTTTTATATAATATAGGTCTTTACCTATGAATTTGCCGTTCTTCAGTACTGCATGGTCATTTCAAATAGAAAAAAAAGTTTGGAATGGCTTTGTATTCTAAATTCAAATTAATTTTGTTTATTGATTACCTAGCGTTGTATTTTCATTACATTTGAAATTTATTCGTCATAATGGATACTTTAAAAATTCGTGTAATTATGGAATATGAGTTTCGTCGTGGCACCAACGCAACTCAAACGGCACGTAACAAGTAAAAGTTCTCTCCGTAAAAGTCAAAAACGTTTACGGAGAGAACTGTACAAACGAACGCACAACCCGTTATTGGTTTTCCCGGTTCCGTTCTGGAAATTTTGACTTGAAAAATGAAGCTCGTGGTCGTCCGGAGACTTTGGTCAACAATGATGAATTAAAGGCGATTGTGGAAGCTGACGAAACTCAATCTACAGCTGAGCTAGCAGCAGCTTTTGATGTTAGCATCAAAACAATTTTGATCCATTTGCGACAAATAGGCTAGGTAAAAAAACTTGATCGATGGGTGCCCCTCGAACTTAACGATCGCCAGCGCAACGTACGCGTCGAGAACTCGAGACCTGCCTCGCGCTGCTCAATAGGCAAAGAAATGAAGAAATTTTTAACCGAATTGTTTCGTGCGATTAAAAATAGATTCTGTTCGACAATCGAAAGCGTTCAGCAAGTTGGTTAGATCCTGGTTCAGCACCAAAGCAATGCCGTAAACCAAAAATGACCGCAAAAAAGGCTTTGTTCGTTGTCACTGTTTGGTGGTCTAGTGCGGGTGTGATTCACCACAGCTTTTTACAAAACGGCATGAGCATTACCGCAGATGTGTACTGTGAAGAACTGGAGACAATGATGGAGAAGCTTGCACATCGGCATGCAACCAGCTTTGGTCAATCGGTCGTCCCCACTGCTCCTTCACGATAACGCGCGACCCCATACTGCACAACAGACAGTCTCCAAGCTGCAAGAGCTGGGGTTGGAAGCTCTCCCTCATCCGCCATACTCACCAGACCTTGCACCTACCAACTATTACTTTTTCCAAAATTTAGACAACTTTTTAGCGGGTAAAAATTCAATTCCCGAGAGGCTGTACAAAATTCCTTTGAAGAGTTTGTTGCCTCCCGTCCAGCAGATTTTTACAAGAAGGGCATGAATAAACTGCCAATGCATTGGCAAAGATGCGTCGATTGCATGGGTGATTACTTTGAATAATAGAAATAAAAAAACTTACAAACTTAAAGTACTTCCACTTATTCCATACAAAACGGCAATTTCATAGGTAAATATTTGCGGGATTTTATCGCCTTATCTTTTTATTTCTCCGGAGACGTTTGTAGAAAGAAAGAAAGAAATAAAGAAAGAAAAAGAAAATACGTTTATTCATGGATACAAATAGCATAGGTAATACAAAAAGCAGTGAGCAGGTACTTTTTGATCAAAAGGTTACCACATTGAGCCCTTATTCATTACAAGCATTTGTTTGATAAACATGGCACAAACATGTTGCCTAGTTTAACATAGTTGCTGTGTAAACTCTGGTGTTGAGCAACAGTTGTGCAACAAGATGCCTACGATAAATACCTGGCCCCACGATAGCAAATATATTAAGTTTAAAAATCAGACACGAACCTATAGAGGGTTGCCACAGTAGGTGACACCCCCTATGCTTTATCCATTAATTAGGAAACGGCTCAGCATTATGCCCCACGTACCTATCTACTAGTGGAACGAGCACGTGGTGCGCTGATCTTCCGCCGTTTCCCACATTAATTTACAGGCAATTTGCAAATCTTTCAGGTGTTTCGATTGTGATGCAACAACCGTGGTTGCGGGCAGACTGGAATATGCTTTTTGAGCTACCGCAGAGAAGCGAAAGCAGTCACCTCCTGACTCACCTGGTCCTGGTCACCTACGATCAGTGGTGTTTTCTTTAACTAACCTGTGACCCTGAACATATAGAGGAAGAATTGGCGCATGTTCAGTAGGTACTTAAAAGAAATGGATACGGGTGTGTGTGTGTGTAAGTAGCCGAAAGTACAGACGCACGAGCAAGGTGAAACAAACAGAGGTTAGCAGACAGCCTACATTCCTGCCCTATGTGAGAGGAGTAACTGATAGAATAGGAAACATTTTATAACAATATTCTATTATGTCTATTTTTACTCCTCTCACTATCCTCTGAACGTCGACGATCATTTTCATCATTATCCACTAGCAACGACGGACACGGTAACATTATTGAACGGATTCATACCAATGACTGCTTTGTTTTGTTTTTAGGAAGAAAAGTCATAAAAAATGATAAAAATACATAATGTAATAAATACCAATCTAATTAAATGATAAAGACCCACTGTATCAAGGTAAGATGAGGTACCTTTGTGCCTACGTTTACACAACGGGCTAAAGTAGCAAAGCTATTGCGTAGGTACACCGAAGAATGTCCTAATCAATAATAATAATCAATAATCAATAATCATTTATTCGGTACGCAATTAGTAGGTACACGTCAACAATTGATTAACTAAGTTTTTAGCCTAGGTTACCAATTACAAATTAGGTAGGTACCCTTGTTTGTTTCTTTTTTTTTACAATAGGTAAAAAATATATCTACAAATAGGTACAAGTAGGTAGGTAAATAAAATTAATAACGGATTGAATAAACAATATTAGCAAATAATTAAATAAGTATTAACAATAGTAATAATAATTGCAAAAATTTCATTTTATAAGATAAGTCAGTCAATAAATTAAATAATAAATAAATAATAAATAAATAATGCTGGACAATCCACACAGCATCATCTAGCCCCAAAGTAAGCTGCTGTTAAACAAAGTTGTATTATGGGTACTAGATGACTGATATATATTTAATACAATACAATACATAGATAGATATTTTTTATTATATATAGAAAATACCCAGAACACCCGGGACAAATATTTGTAAATCGTACAAACATTTGTCCCGAGGCGGGAATCGAACCCGCAACCTCTGCGTCGCAGGCGGACCTGCGCCCGCTGCGCCACATCGGTCGTCTTTTCATTTCATTCATAAAATACATTTAGTTTAGTCGGTCATTTAGTGGAACTAAATCTAATCTAATCACCTTTTTGGTCTAGGAACTCCTCATAACTGTAGAAGGTGTTCCAAATGAGCCAATGTTTTAATTTGTTTTTAAAACTATTTAAGCTGGTCGCTTCAGTGACACTACTAGGAAGTTTATTATATATGTACTGTCGGCCCCATTATGTGAGTCAGCTTACTTGACTTAGCTAATGTGTGAGACACGGTGGCAAGTCTACCAGCTCGTCGGGTGTTATGCGAGTGTCTATCGCTGTTCTTGATAAACAGACCCAGGTTAGTTCGCACATATACAGCAACCTGGAATATGACTATGGAAGGGAGTGTCAGTATTCCCAGCTCCTGGAAATACGGTCTCGCGGATATATCTTGCGGTACTTTGACCATCGCTCTCACGGCTCGTTTCCGCATTCGGAAGGCGCGTTGCCAATCGGCTGCGCGCCCCCACAGCTCTGCACCGTGTTGGAGAAGCGAATGGACTGTGGAAAAGTAGCATGATCGCACCACGTGACCAGGCAAGATCCTTGACAGTCGGCCGAGCGCGTAGCACGCTCCACCTAGCTTTCCACATATTTTATCAATATGGGATTCCCAGGTGAGTTTCCTATCGAGCTCGAACCCTAGAAACGTGGTGCTCTCCACTTGCTCCACCTTTGTTCCACCCGCAAGTACCATTATGCTTCTAGAAGGACGTCCTGAAAGACAAATATGCATAAAATGCGTCTTTGTTAAGTTGAGGACCAACCCATTGTCTTTGAACCAGCCGGCAAGTTGTTCAGCAGTCTGGTTCAGCTTGAGCTCCAGGCTGTCCAATGCAGCAGCGGACACTACTGCGGCCACATCATCAGCGTACATAAACACCTCCGCGGTATTTACAGCTTCTGGAAGGTCGTTAAGTAAAAGCGAAAATAAAATATTAGAGACTGCGGAGCCCTGCGCATACCCTTGCAAATACCTGGCGTTGCGTTTATAAAGTGGATTGCAGTTATTGTGGCCGTTCCTACATCGGACAAACCAAGCGTACTATAAATGAACGCGTTAAGGAGCACATTACAGCAATTAAAAACCTCAAATCGGCGATAGCAGAGCACCTGGTGGATTCAGGACCTAAGCATTGAATTGAGCTTCACGATCCCAAGGTTGTTTCTAATGAGCGTCGGTTCTACAAGATAATGTTTTGTGAGGCTATTGATATTAAGAAGTACCCAAATTTCAACGGGAAGACGGCTTCAAACTCTCTTCGTCGTGGAATCCAATTATAAGTAGGTGTGCGCGTCGAAATTTGTCATCGCAGTGTGTAGATACAGTTAGTGTTGTGTGTCGTAGTTCACACTTGACACACTACGACTGTCGGACTTTCCGGATACCAAGTGAGGGTAGTTTCAAAAACTGCTTTGCTTCTCTGCGGTAGCTCCAAAAGCATATATTCCAGTCTGCCCGCGACCACGGTTGTTGCAAACACAACCGAAACGTCGCGTCGGGAGAAATAAAAAGGTAATTAATAACGCAATAAAATCCTGCAAATATTATAAAAACTATGCTGTGCGTTAGGCTCGCTAAAACTCGACAACGGCTGGACCGATTTGGCTAAATGTTTGTACGAGTCCATCAGGGAAGGTTTAAACGTGGAGAAATTTACTCACAAAAAAAATTGCGCGAGTAAAACCGCGCCGGGTCCAGCTAGTTATAAATTATATACTTACTTAGTTCAAGTTTCAATTCCTTACGAAATATAATTTACTTTTATATTTGGAAATATTAGAGCGCTGGTGACGTATCTGGCTAAGTTGTTCCTCAGATCAACGAAGTTAAGCACTGTTCCGCGTAGTCATCATTTGGATGGGTGACCGCCATCGGCAAATTTCAACTGAGTGCTGCCGTGGCTTGGTCGCGGCATTTTCAAAGTTGATAGGCCATGATAGAGTCCTTCGGGCGGCCTAGCAACTCTGTCAGCACTGGGTGTTTTACTCTTTGTCTGAGCATTGATCCTGTACCCTCCCCCTCTCCACTTCTCCAATCGTCAACCGATGTAAATGTTTGTTTGTTTGTTTGGCCTTGGTGATCGTCTAGTTCCCTACTTAGTCCCTCTACGTTGTGTCCGCGTAACTCAAATTCTTTTCAGGGTGCAAAGTCTATCTAAATCTACCTATAGAATTCTATCAATACCTACATAGCTTACCTAAACTCAAATACAGCCAAGTGTGAGTCACTAGGCAAAACCTCCTATCTACTATAATTTATTGTATTTGTTATATAGCCAAGTGTGAGTCACTAGGCAAAACCTCCTATCTACTATAATTTATTGTATCTGTTATACAGTCAAGTGTGAGTCACTAGGCAAAACCTCCTATCTACTATAATTTATTGTATCTGTTCTGAGGTACTAAACTTACATTAGATTTCTGTATTTTATCAAGTCAATGAAGGATTTATTTATACTCATTTATGTTTATTATTTTATAAACGGCTATGGAATGCTTTCCATAGGTCTTCGGTGCCCCGCCCCGCACCAGACAATGGGTTTCGTCTCCTGACTGGGCTAACCCTCTTCCGTTTTTGAAATATTTTCCGTAGACATCCATCTATCATGGATGCCCACAATATTTCGGGGAAACAGAATCTAATCTGTGAATTTACAACTTCCAAGTTTTAGTCCGTCATAGTTAGTCTGCAAGGGATAAGAGGGCTTATTCTTTTAGCAAGTAGATAGGAATAGTCGAAACTATTCATCGCGGGTATCATCCAGTATTCCACACCTTCGAGTGTTACTTGGCACTTAGATGATCCCATTTGGAACCACTTGGTTCGGACGGTCCCTACCTAACTTTCCTATCGGTCCTATTTCTAGATTTTGTACTTTAATTATAAGAATGACCAAGAAGTAAGATTTTGCTAAGTAAATAGAAATTATACCCATTGTACTTAGAAAACCAAGACATTTCCAGTCTAAAGACTTTTCGTAGAATAGTTTTCAGTTCTTGTACGGTAACTTACTAACTATAGGGACTGCTCAGCTTGCCCTTAAGTCTGACTATAGGAAATACCATGATTATTCACAGTAAATAGGTAAAACGTCACAAAGTTAAAAAGTAAGTAAGTATCAATACTTTGAAGTCATTCAAATGTTTTATTAAATTTAATATGTCTGTCTATTCTTATTTAAAATAACTTAACTTATCTATAAGAATGACCCTGAAGTTAGGCTTTGTTAAGTAGATAGATATATACCTTTTTCACCTTGATACCCAAGACATCACCAGTCTAAGACTTGTCGTAGAGTAGCTTTGGGGTCGTGTACAGATCCTTAATAACTACGAACTGCTTCAGCCTTGTTCTAAGTCTGACTATTGGCAATACCATGAATATTCTCAGGTGATAGGTATAATCTTTAAATAAGTTAAAGTTAAATATCTAAGCTTTAAAGTCATTCAAAAGACAAGAAAGTAACAAAGTTTAATATCGTAAACAAGGATTAAAGTAGGTACGAAGTAAGTAGGTATCTAATTCTCTTCTAACTGTTTTCAACCGACTCCTACCTATGTTCAAGGTGTACCTAGAATACATCCCTACTAGCTATCTAGATGTGTTATAAACAAACTAAAAGTAGATATCGCTACTTCACATTTACATTAATTGCGTGTGTCTTTCATCGAAGTGCAATGATGAAATATCTAACTAATCTAAGATAGTGTCACGAGACGTTACTCTCGATTTTGACCTACTCCCTAAAACACCCTAAGGTCTGTCATCACGGACCGGAGTCCAGGGTTGTGAATCAAGACGGGGAATTGCCGCAAAGACTGCCTGAGTTGATTTAGAATATAGATAAACGAATGTGATCCACTTCGACGAATCTCGCCTCCATAGACTAAGTACAACCCAGAGCAGGGAACAATTAGATTGATCCTATGAAAAGGTAAAATCAATCCTGAAAGTCGTTCCAACACATTCAGCCTAATCTTTCAAGGGAGGAAATCTGGTTTTAGTTGTCACAGTGAGTATCCAACCAGACGTTAAACCATGTTAACTTCAAACTCCGTTCACTCACACAAATGAAGTACCAGCTAAATATGATAAACTTTGGTAAGTAAATACCATAAAAAGCAGACAATCACTCGCATGTCGAAAGGAATCTATGGTGAGATAACCAGAAAATAATCTTTTCACGCACGGACAGCGAAACGTCCTAGCTCGAATTTAAAATAATCGTATTGACCCCGCGTCAGCGCACGCTTTCCTTTTTATAGTCGAGGGGGAAGGTAGCCCCGCAGTCTGGAGACATTTTCTGATACAAATCTATCTACAAATCTAGACACTGCTCTGTGATTGGTTCGCAGCCAGACAGAATGGCGCCACATTTAAAATCAGACCAATCACAGACCATTCCATGACTCGCAAACACTTCCAAATATGGAATGCGCTTGTAAAGGTACGTTCCGAATTTAGAGATTAACGTTATTATAATGTTCTTACAAAAACGGTCACCGTATTTTTACGTATTTATCTATTTTACTACTCTTATATTTAATTTACTGTTTTTATTTGTGAACGGAACGAAACTAAGCATATTTGGTTCGTTACAATCCTAACGATAAGTAGAATAAAATAGCGATGTTAATTTTTAGCTAGTTTAATTCCCGGGCAAGCGAATTTTTGAAAATCTTTGAATGCAGTTTTGTTTCTTTATAACATAAAAGAAAGGTTTCTTGTGTAAAAATAAAGTGGTTTCCCTTCAGGGCCCATTGATTTTTCCCACCCTGTAAACTACTGCAGTTGACCTATTTTTGATGGTGCGACCGGGACAGACTTATGCATCAGAGTGAGCAAGAATGTAGCTGACCTAAATTTAGGTTATATGCGCCATAACCTGAGCAGATGACTAACTGATGACTCTAGAATTCAGGACGTTGCGAGACCCTACTACGCAACCTCTATAGATTATGACAGCATTTTTTGATGCCAAAGCTCAATTTTAACACAAAAATTACAAATTTGCTTAAATCAAAGCTCAATGAGAAATCAATGTTTCTGGCGAAAACTCATTATTAAGTTCACTATCACAATTTTTATCTAATAATGCAATAACCAAAAAACTCACCGTCATATAAAATAAAATAATAATATTTTTTTTTTATTTTTTACTTCCTAGACTCGTACCAATAAAAAAAAACCAAATTTACAAAATATTAATTTTAGAATTGCCAAATTTTTCAAAAAATCTTTGAACTATTTTTTATCTGGAAAAAAAAATACTTAATAATAAATAATTTATTATTGTATATATATATAATATAATATAAATCTCTTGCGCGAGCACCAGTAGCTCGTATATATTTCAAAGCGATTCTCACCAACAGGTGAGATGAGAACACAGAGTAAATACATTCTAAGTACTCACATAAACTACAGTACGAGCTTCAGACGCACTGCTTCATTCTGAAACGGCCCTCGCCGGAAGAGCCAGACGTTACCGTGCCCTCGTACAATCATAAACAGAAAGTTCGTTAGAATAACATTTTTCAAAATCATAATGCATACAAAAAATGACGTTCTATTTTTGGGAATCAGAAAATTTTTCTGGATTTTTTTATGTTTGCTAACGATTTGGTTACTTATATATATTGGTAAGTGTAGCTGTATATATTAATAAAGTGTCTAAGGTTTAGGCCTGTTTTTACAAAATAGTGATGAGAGCTAATGCTTATTTTTAACTTTTATGATTTATTTAACTTTTTTTAAAGTTGTTGTGCATACTTAACTTCTTTTACAATTTTGGTATTTTATTGTATTGTATTTAGTAAAATATAAAATATTGGGCAAAGGAATTGAGATTTGTAAGGTGGTCTCATATAAATATTATCGAAATAGGTTCAGTGCATATTTATATAATTTTATGATTTTTTTCATTTTGATAAAAAACGTGTCAATAACTACACTCTCTCGTATTCCTCTTGGTCAGTTTTTTTTTTATAAATTATTGTTATGGTGACGGGAGTAGATAATGGTCTATAATTGCATGTAAGAATTTGTATGGTGTAAATGGGCTTTCATGCACGTAGAGCAAGAAATAAAATAAGTCCTCGATGCCCATGCCCTATGATTATACTAGTATCGTGTCATTTTTTGGGGGGGTGGAGGGGCCGTAGTGGAAATCTACTGTAGATGTAAAATGTTACTGTACCTATTTGTTATTATTTCAGCCATAAAATTAAACAAAAAAGTGTGTGGAGATGCCAAAACTGACGATAGCGATTTATCAGGGTCAGAATTAATCTCGGATTCGGTGGTGACTGCCTCTTCGTCAAGTACCGTGGTAACGTTAGAAGGAGTGAAAATGTGCTATGTTTAAATTATGTTTATTTACTCTCCGTTTCTTGCCCGTTTCTCCTCGAGGATAGTGGCTTTAAGTGTAACACATCTGCGGAACGTACGGCGGACGCCGTTCGTTTGCTTCGATACGCTCACAGTGTTTTTCAAGTTTCCTATGACACATCAGCCGAAATTATGTCGCGTTCGGCGTAGCGCCGGCGATTATTTAATTCAAAACGCATTCAATGTATTTTGCATAGAAAGCGACACATCACGCGACGCGTTACGCGACAGTAATTTCGGCGCGCGTAGTTGAACGTTCGGCGTATAATAATAAGATGCTTCTCGGGTGCGTTTTGGCAACGCGCGTTTTATGAATATGGAGGTCTGTCAATGGTGTAGGTACCTACACATGAAAGCGCGTGCTTGTACTGTAATATCTATGGTCGCCATGGTCGGCCTTCTTGGCGGCGTCGACAGTTAATCCGACGTTTGGACAGACCATCATTCTGTGCTTCTCACTCTTCTCATTTCTGGATCCTTTTAATATACTCGTAGTATGCATGCTGTATGTAAGTAGGTAGGTTTGTTCGTCAAATGGTTATCAGTATCTAAGTTTTGTAATGAAAAATACTAGAGACGCCGCGAATAGGTACTCTCTATTATTCGGTATTGGTATTCGGCATTGGGTACACGAATTTTTTTCGGATATCATCGAATACCGAATAATAGCTAGTATTATAAGTATAAAGCGCCTAAACAGCTTTAGGTATGCGTTATCAAGGCTGTATTAGCCATGATAATAAACTGTACAAGGGCTGTTTTAGAGCGTTATTTATTATTTTGGTGTACATAGGAACTTTAACTCTAAGATTATTATCTTAAAAGTGCATTGTAAGGAACCGAGTTTAATTTTGAGTTCTAAAGGAATACGTGACGAATTAAAATGCAATCTTAGCAAAAAGGAATGGTAAATGTTTGCTTGTGCAGTGTTTACAAATTTATTATACAAATTTTCAAGTATTAGAACACACATACCATAATTACTTTAATTACCTAGTATGGGGGACAGAGCTACGTCAGGTACTACAGCAACAATCTGACTCAACAATAAGTAGGTAGGTAGTTATTCAACACTACAGTACCATAACTATTATCATTGATCACTTACTGTAAACTGATAGTAATAAGAGACTGTTGTACCAAATTACTCTAAGAACTAAATAAATAAATAAATCTAAGAACTTACCTATTGTATAACTCTATAGAAGAATAAGTTCTAGTGTAATTAAGAATCTCTTTCTTTTATCTCATGCATTGCATACAAACATTGTTAATTTATATTTATATTTAATATTAAAATTTAATTACACCCTACTTAGTTAGTCATACTTAGCGTACATTAAGTAATAAAGTGATTTAAGTGAATCTTAAAGTTTAAGAACCTTTTGCGTATGCGTATGCGGAATATGTATGATTTTCTCTAAGTAGTAGCCATTAGGTATTTCATCTTGAATACTTACAAAAAATATTTTTAAATACTTATAGGCGCAATTCAGTTCAGTACTCCAGTGTTCATTGTGAATGTACTTAGTACACACACACAGTTACACAGTCATGACAGTTTATGAGTTACAACGATTTGATAGTTGATTCCTCCAGGTAGTGCGTATTTAATTAAATTAGTGCTTAAGTATATTTAAGTATTATTGTGTTAAAAAACTAGTACTTATACCTACTTACTATTATGTTAATAAAATGTAAGTTAGTTTAATATTATGAACAGACCTACTACTTGTAATGTCTGTCAATGTCTGCTATTAGTGTTTGAGCATAGTATCCTGTGCTTACCTACGTCTATAATCCTAGAAACACGTGAAATATAAAAATAAACTATGTGAAAGAAAAAAGTAGCTCTTTCGCATAGTTTTCTTGACTAGGTAGTATTTTTAAAATAAATATGGTATGAATAAAAATAAGTTTTTTTCTTGTTAATACATTCCCCTCGGTAGGTAGGTAGGTACCTACTTAACCAACAAGCCGTCTGACTCAAAAGTCTACCTTGGTAGGTAATTTTGGAACGAATATTTTTACCTAAGTTAGGTACTACTTGTTTTAATTTATTTTACCTGGTTTGCTTGCCTTTTTTTATTTTAAAAAGTGCCATGGCAGATAAATAACCGTGACATCACTATTGAACAAGCGTCCTATAAGCAGCGGTTTAAGATCTATCTTCTACGTTAATCCTGTTTCAGACGAAAAAAAACTGGATAAACCGTCTTTGTTGTCAAAAAGTTGACAAAAAATTACCATAGACGTTGCTCAAATCCTTCAGACAACGTGTTAACATTAATTAAACGAGCATTTCAATATTATGGCATAATAATATTTAAGGTTTCATACACAAAAAGTATTTTTTTAACATTTTGTATTATAGATCTCGATTAAATCGATAATAATTAGTTGTCACTGTTGAAAATCGAGACGGGCAGTGTAATAATAAAGTATTCTAGCGCGCGCGGGTCATTGACACGCACATTTTATTGCAATAGTGTTTAAATACCACTTATGTTTTTACGTATAAAATCGACGTGCCACAGAAATAAACAGAAAACAGCGATATAAACAAACCCAAATGCGATAAGTGGTAGTTGTTAAATACTAAGCGTAAAATCTATGGACTCCCTTTTCCGCATTTGGACGCGCATTTGGTCCGTTGTGCGTGGGGAGCTGGCTATGCGTGAAGCCAGCCTAACTCCTCCCAGAAGCACAGAAGTTTCCTGGGGTCTTCGTAGGCTTCGAGTGACCTTGGTGTTCCAAGGATTTGTGTGCGTTGAGTGGCTACTCCCACGCATTCCAGGACTACGTGGGCAGCTGATTCTTCTTCGGCTAGACAACCTCTGCAGAGTGGGCTGTCTGTGGCACCTATGTTAAAGAGATGTTTATTAAGGGGACAGTGACCTGTCAAGGTCCCCACGATGGTTTTGAGTTCTATCCTAGGTAGTTGGAGCAGACGACGAGTCAGTCGTTTAGAGGCAGTTGTTATAGCTGTCCTTGACTGTCTGCAGTCCGTCGTCCTTGTCCAGCGTTCGTTGTGCAGGGTTTGGGTATGCAGCCGCATCCAAGAGCGTATTTGGGAGAAAGGCAGGGGAAGGAACGGATTCGGTCCCTCTGTTGTTGTTTCTGAGCCCTTTCTGGCTAATCATAATCTATCGTTACTTGCCGGAAATCCTGTTGCACTTTTAAATATTAGCTAATGAGTAGCCTATAATATTTGACATTTGATTGTTCCCTGTTTCCTCCCTAGATAATGCCACTAGAGCAATCGTTTTTTTTTCCAAAAATACACGGCCATTTTTGTCATGTACCTGTCTTCTTTTTTTTCATAGTTTAACCTTTAAAAAAAAAATGAACTTTATAAAAAGTAAAACATAGGAACACAGCCAGTCTTTCTATAAATAAATAAATAAATAAATAAATAATGCTGGACAATCCACACAGCATCATCTAGCCCCAAAGTAAGCTGCTGTTAAACAGAGCTGTATTATGGGTACTAGATGACTGATATATATTTAATACAATACAATACATAGATAGATATTTTTTTTATAATATATAGAAAATACCCAGAACACCCGGAACAAATATTTGTAGATCGTACAAACATTTGTTCCGAGGCGGGAATCGAACCCGCAACCTCTGCGTCGCAGGCGGACCTGCGCCCGCTGCGCCACATCTGTTTAATAAGTAGTTAAATCAGTCCAGTATTGAATAAGAAAATAGGGGAAATAGAAACGTTAATTTTGTTTACTTTCATACGTATTTTTGGTCCAAGCTGTAGTTGTCCTTATCCTCTCTACGGGAAAGGCGCACAGAACAGCGCGACAGCAATATTTTTTATAAAATCTATTTTACAAACTCTCTCTCTCTTCGATGTTTTGTTAATAAAAATGTAAAAAAAGGTAATACAGGTACAGAATTTATTTTTTCTGTTTGGAACAGTTTGGAACCTATTCCTTGAATATTCTTGAAAGTAGACAAGCATATTTTATTTAAACCAGCTTTTATCTGATAAACTAATAATTATACCTACAAAAACCTTATTTAATAAGTATGTAGGTAGGTAATACAAATCACATTTAATATAATTCGAAGCACAACCAGAAACCACACACACAGAGGGAAATTTTAACTAAATTTTCAAAATGTTGCATTGACCTAATAGTCTAATAAAATTTGTAACGGAAAAGTTAAAAGCATTGTTACTATAAACGTAGTGAGTACGCGCTTGATTATGAAAACAGAATAACTCAAAAAGTCTCCTTGCAAAGTTACATAGACGCGCGGGGTATGAAAAGCAGACGCGCGGAGGTTGCGGGGTACGGGTGGCGGTGTCAAAACGTGCCGCCCGTTCCCCGCGGCATCCCCCTATCCAGGAATAATTAGCTCTGGCCTCTGTGGCTATGCGCTACGGCGCCGTAGCAAGCGTAGCGTGCACGTAGGCATTATGCTGTAGCTACTCGCTACGGCGCCGCCGTAGCAAGCGTAGTGAATTCGTAGACATTATGCTGTAGCTACGCGCTACGGCGCCGTAGCAAGCGTAGCAAACTTGTAGAAAGCAAAATAATCATTAAATAAATATAAATAAATAATGCTGGACGATCCACACAGCATCATCTAGCCCCAAGGTAATCTGCTGTTAAACAGAGCTGTGGATATGGGTACTAGATGACTGATAATATCAGTCATTAAGTACAATACAATACATACATAGATATTTTTATAATATATAGAAAATACCCAGAACACCCGAGACAAATATTTGTAGATCGTACAAACATTTGACCCTAGGCAGAAATCGAAACCGCAACCTCCGCGTCGCAGGTGGACCCTGAGCCCGCTGCGCCACATCGGTCGTCAAATCAATCATTATTTACGCGAAGAATCTTAGCTTATTTTACACTAGGTACTTACATTTCAACCCGAATTTTGTTTGCGTTTTTGAGATACTAATGCATAATTTATAAGACAAAACTTTTACAAACTTTCGTCCGTTATCAATATTCTACTATTTACTACAGGAGGTCGAGAGTACCCACCCAGGGTACTCTAGACCGTTCTTTTTGAAAGCTTAGGTATTAAAAAAAATTGAAATCATGACTTGATATATACGCTTGAATTATTCGCGAGTAAACTGCTAGTATTTGACATTTGACTTACTCCACGGAATAGTTTTTCCAAAAGTTGGTCGAACCCACCCTTATACTTGCAGCGGCTATAACAGACCTCCAATAAATCACAATTTGTTGCCTTACAACATAGCCATAGAATAGATACATTTCAGTAGAATCGTCAAAGTATACTTTTACTGAGCTTTTACTGCGTGGAATTTGAAAGACGCACTACGTTGACGCGTTGACGTCATCATGACACTTTCAAAATTCAAGACATTCAATATATTCAGACAATATTACTTGGGTCCAATAGTGCTAATGAAACTAATTGATAGACAACCTATAAAGTAATTGATAGACAACCTATGTAGGTAAACTATTTATAGATGCTAAACACACTTTTATAAAATCCTTGGGTAGTACACCTACTACCCGAGGATTTTTTATAGATACTACCAACTATTCATGTAAGTGAATACCGTAGCCACTAGCAATACAGAGGATTAGCTGATTGACTTGTAGCATAATATTTACACAAATATTTGCGTTTCTAAAACTTATCATGTACACACTAGTTGCTTCCCGGACTTGTCCAGCAAAAGTAGCCCATACTTATGCATTTACAGATCCAGAGTCCAGACTCCAAGTTTTATAAAAAAAAAAACGCTATACCGTTATGATTTACTCATAATAAGTAGGATTATCTAAAAATCTTACGTGATAGAATTACAATAACTAAGTACTATTAACTACAACTTAGTCTTTGTACTAGTACAAGAACTACAAGACTATTAATAGGATAGTTCTTTGTGCTCAGTAAGTAGGTCATCAGGTCAGTGCAAGCAGTTACTATGTAATCTGGATTTCCTGAAATACTGTGACCTGTGGAATCAGGGCATTCCCAGGTCAGCTCGATACCATTTAACTAGGGCAATCTAGGACGTCATAGGTACTGAATAATCAATACACCCTCACATGGAATGATCCCCGCCTAGAAAAAAAGAAATAACAAAACCTTCTTCGGCTAATGTAAGTATAGCCAAAATTTTACTTATAATCATCAAAGTTAATTTAAAATAATAAAACTGGTTAATTTATCCGACACCTAGCTTGTTTTGTAAGGTTCAGTTCAGCTTTAGGTAATCAACTTTTTGTTATTATCTACTGAATTTCTGTTTTGTTATCCTGTAGTTTGTACGTTTGTATCTATTTTAGCAAAACTCTTCGACTGTGGGTTGCATACTAGCATTGACTGTATGTTGATAAATGCAATCTACAAAATGTGTTTATGTTACCAATAAAACTAAGCTACACTCGAGAGCAATGAATCCGGGTCACTCAAAGAATCCAAAAAATCTCGGAAAGTAAGAATGCTAGGTTAATGCAATAAATTGTATTTAATAGACAATTTAATACTCCTTAAATGAAAGTTAAAAAAATATGAGTCACCATACATTTTATTTACACAAAATTACATAAAGAAAAAAAACTGCTGATCTCTCCTTAAAACAAAAATAGGAAACATGAAATTTTTGAACTTTATGACGATTTTCTTGAATTTCAATACTTCGTATTACCTCCTCGTGCTTCCATTACTGCGTTTACGCGGTTTGGCATGCTGTACACCAAGTTCCTCATACGATTTTGGAGAATATTCTCCCATTCCTCTGTGAGAGCAATTTTGAGCTCAGGAAGCGTGATTGGGGGAGGGTTTCGTTGTTTTACGCATCTCCCTAGCTCGTCCCAAGCATGCTCGATCGGGTTGATATCCGGGCTGCGCGCTGGCCACTCCATACAAGTAATGTTCATCTCTTGAAGGTAGTCATTCACAATCCTACCTGTATGAGGTCGGGCATTGTCATGCATAAATATAGCATCCTCACCCAAATTGACCATAAATGGACCAACGTGTTCGTTGAGGATTTCTTCCACATATCTTACGCTAGTTAAAGAGCCGTTTTCTATGATCACCAGCTCTGTGCGACTTTCAGAGGAAATTCCGGCCCACACAAGTACAGACCCACCACCGTAGGCTACTTTTTCTTCGATGCATGCTTGCTTGAATCTTTCCCCTGGTCTTCTATACACTCTGTGTCTTCCATCGTGCTTGTAGAGCATAAATTTTGATTCGTCGGAGAACATAACTTTCGACCAATTCGATTTTCGAATTTGATCGATTTTTTGGATTCTTTGAGTGACCCGGATACATTGCTCTCGAGTGTATTTTAACCTAGCGCTCTGTACTGAATACACACGCCCGGTCAATCGCTGCATTTACAAAACTTTGGCTTTAAATCAAACTAATAGACTACTATCTAATACAAATCAAATTTATTGTAGCGTGAAACGAAACGCTTTGACTTTAGACGACGAAGACTTGTAAAACATGTCTCACTCAAACGCAATCCGCGCCAACCTGCCTTGCTGCTTGCAGTTTGTTTCTGAACTTCATTTTTCAACTGATTTTGGTGTTTGGTTGGAGGTTGGAGGTAAAGTTTACGAGTAGTACCTAAGTTTCGGTACCTTTGTATGTTTACTAAAAGACAGTCAAAGACCAGTGATAGATGTGGATGTCCAGTGCATTGGCCAAGGCAGGCCTGTCGATGATTTATCTGCGGCAGTGGGGTCTTGCAATGTATATAAAGTTTAAAGGTAAGTACCCACATTACCTACTGAATGTGGTGGTAGGTGTGCTGTTCCTATGACCTTTCTACTTAATCTTTCACTCTTCCAAATAAATATGTACTTAGGTATAGGTCTCACGACGGATACGGATCTCGGCCGTAGTGAAATTAGCCGTTTCGATGCGCAATGAAGCTTTTTCAAACTAAATTGTCTCTGCGCATCACAAACGGCTAACTTCACGGAAGCCTAGATCCGCTGTGCGACCTATACCTACAACTCGTTTCGATAGGCAATTTGTCATCAAGCTAAACACACATAAGTAGTAGGCAATGTATAATATATAAATAAATAGTAATAGTAGTAGGTATGGATGGTATAGATAGTAATTATGGATTTATAATACCTACTTTATATTTTTGCAGCTACTACTGAAAGACTTCAAAAACCTTTATAAAGAAACGGACGATAAGCTTTACCAGAACTGGCCAACAATCGGACCAATGATTATTGAAGAAATCAAAAAAAGATACTTTAATGCAAACTCTGGGCTAAACGACATAATTGTAGATATAATGGTAAGTTCTGTCTTTGTTGCTGTTTCACCAATCTTACCTAACGCCTTTACATTGAGATAGTACGGCGTAAATTCACCTAGCTTTAAGACGTTTCAAAAAGATCCTTGTGATTTTATTGAAATAAATAATTTTTGACATTGACTTTGACTACATTGCACATGTGATCTGCCAAGGATTTTATTATCCCATGGCTTAAATAAGACAGGATTTTCGAATCAGTGTATTGTATGTACAGTCTAACAAACGTAAACAAACAAAACGTTACATTAAGAAGGAAGTTGTATGTGTATGCCTAACTCATTGATCATGTCTACTAAAATATGCTGCCTCGCTTACGTTTAGTACTTTTTTACAGATAAAGACGAGGTTCTTGACCTGGTCGGTTTTATGGCACTCCCCCGTTCCTGATGACTACATCCATTATCAAAAAACCCACAGCAAATTCTAAAAGACGGGATCGGTCTTCGAAGCACGAAGCTATACAAGGATTCATATACCACGTAAAGACTGCGGCCGAAATCAAGGAAACCATCACACATCGTGAAACTAAGCTACAGAAATTAGAGTTAACTTTACAGCCATTTATAATTGTGGTAGATAATAATGTCAACAGTCCAGTAAATAAAAGTGTTCCTAAAAATATTTTTTTGTATTCTATTAGACATACTTTGCCATTACCAAATAGCTTAGCTAGGTAAGGTAGGTAGTTAGGTACTTTTTTTAAGATAAGTAGGTACATAGTTCTTTGAATGGTAATGCGCAGCTTTAAATTTTGTTACTTGTTGTTAACCAGTTAGAAATCGTTAGTCGATTTCTAAAGATGCTTTTTACCCGGAGCCGCAGAAGCCGCAGGCTCTAGGTAATGCTTGTCAATGGTTAATTAGTTTAGCTAAATGCTACATTAATCCCGTAACTCAACTTCGTTTAGTTATTTGTTACACTAGTTTTTCTGTCACTAATTTTATGTAACTGGTAGACAAAGTTTTGTTTACTTTAAGCGAATCTTTTTTTTTAGTACCTGCGGTAGACACTCTAGCGCGATCTTTCATATCCTTCACTGCTGGGGCTGGTATTTTCTCGAGCGAGAATGATAGAGTCTTAACCCACCACCTGGGCCCTATGCGGATTCGTTGACTTATCGTATTTCGTATTTTGAATTAAAATTACAGTTAGATGCCCTAAATAACTATCTTGTAACATACCTGCAAAAAATTTCACCAAACAAACACCAGCTTTAAATTTTCATACCAACAAAAAAACGCATTAAAATTGGCGCACAATTTCCAGAGCTAAGACGCGTGACAACCCAGCAGGTATATTATTTAGTTCTTAGATATTTTTTTTCACCTCCTTTTTTATTTACCTATGTCCCGCCTACCCGTAAACAGTTTTTGCCGACGAAGCTGAGTTTACAAATGGATCGTTGCAAGTTCATAATATCCAAACCCTTCTTTCGCTCCGACGGAAATAATGAATAAGTATACCTTACTTACCTATTTTATGGATTTATGTAAGCCTATTTTAGTTCACAGAAGGCTTGAGCCGATACGCCAGCTAAAGAGGGAAGTAACTGTGCAACAGGTGGTGTACCTATACGAGCAGTCCCGGATCTAGAAACCGGAACACCTGCCCGGGCGGCTTTTTTAGGGGGCCCCAAAATCATAAATGTGTTTAAAAAACTTGCTTCACAAAATTTCTAGTATCCAACACACTTATTTTCTGTCAATTACCAATTTTTAAAACACCCAGTTGATTTTTGAAAACATGCTAAAAGCACAGAACAAATATTAGTCTGTCGCAATGAGACGTCACGACGTCACGACGCCGACGCGCCGTCGCGTCGGCGCGCGTGACGTCTTTTTATGTTTTATGTATCACTAACGAAAGATACATAGACATATCTACACATTATTATATATTTATACATAATTTAACAATAATAAAATAATAACCTACCCAATACTCTGGTCAGGTGCTCTCTCAATTAGAGGTGACCACATCACGCGCAAAAACAAACTTGTAAATTCAACTAAAAACTAGAAAACTGACTCTAAACATTGGTGTCAATCCTGTTGTAGCATTTTCTAAACATAGCTAACTAAAATTATAGCGGTCCCTTGTATTTTAATTCATTAGATAAGGACGGCAACAATTTTAGTTAGTTTCGTTTAGAAAATGTTACAGCAGAATCGGCACCATTTTTTGTGATATTATGAAAGCTTAGAATCCCTGAAAAATTTTAAGAACACTTGCAAACCATGGTTATGGTTTTTAGATTTCGAACACAAACTCGTCACTTTTCATAAAAACATTTTAATTTGCACTAATGCTAGAAAGTTGATTATTTTACGCATGATTATTATTTAACTCATTGAGATTATTTTACAAAAAAATAACCTTGGAAAAAACCCCTAAATATTTTTTTTATCAGTTTCAAACGTTCCGACCAAACATTCTCAAAAAAAAACATAACATAAATATAATCATAACTTGAAAAATACAAAAAATCGGGGAAATCGTTATTTTCGGATATCCCTTATTCTGAGGTATCAATTTTTTTCATAATGACGTCTATGTTCGGACCATCCTGTATATATTAATTAGGTAGGTATACTGATAATGTAGTACTTAAGTATAGATATAAGTACTTACCTACCTACTTAGTTATTATAAAGTCAGCATAGGGTAATATTACAGAGTGTGTGTTCAATCAAATGCAGTACCTAACCTAACCTACCTCCTATGTATGATGAAAAGTGGCTAGAATAAAGTTAGAGTGGCCGCCGCCGGCGCCGTCGCCCATATGCCCATCCGTGAAATCGCTTCAACATAGCCGGTCAAATCTGTGCACATTACTTAAAAATGTGTATAATTCTGCGTTTTTGTATAGGTTTTGTATTTCTTTCTGTAGTATTTTGTTTTCGGTTTCTAATTTTTCAATTTTATCATCTAAGTAGATATAGCTTATATCCTCTTTCATATTTGCCTGCTCTTTTTGCAAAGTATTCGTGTTTTGTGTTATTTCTTCTTTTAAATTCCGGACGGCTTTGTTTATTTCTGAATGGAATGCAGCATATAATTGATAATTTATGATTTTTCGAGTTTTCCTTCTAGTTTGGTGTCTAGAAGATAGCTCAAACTACATAAGGTACCTTCTGTGTTCTTGTTTGAAGGTGGGTTTGCTGTGGTTGTTTCGCCAGGAGAACTTTGTGTCTCGCCAAGAATACTTTTATTTTCTTGGATGTAATCATCCACTGACATAGTTGTGTCGTTTAGGCTCTCCGGTTGGTGTATAGTCCGTCGTAATAGTATTGATACATCCGTAGTGATAAGTATTATGACAGGAACAGCAGGAAAGTAGTTCTTCCCGAGTTAGTGGCGATTCGCCATCGGACCATTTTTTCTGCTACTTTTTAGTTCCATACTTTGAGTTTGGATTCGCCATCGTCAAATAAAATATTGTTTTTCGCGTGGTGAATTGCCATCGGCAGTTCCATGTACAGTCAGCATGTAAATATTGTGACATACAACCAATATTTTTTAAATAAATAACAATATACAGGGTGTCTCATAATGTGTGGATAACCTTGAAGGTGCATGTGCGGAGGGGCTTGGCCAATCAAACGCAAAAAGAAAAATTTTAAAAATTATATTATTTAAAGCAAGACATTTTAAGTTAACAAAAACTAAGTTTACAAACAAAACATTTTTTTATAAGATTACAAAAAAGAGATAACGAAGAATTACGACGCGCCAAATCGTAGTAAGTTCATGGTTTTTTCCAAGGATACCAAGCAACTTTTGAATATTCTGTCGATAGATAATAATAACTGGTTCCAATTTACATCCATAGGATTTTTTTCAAATCATGATATCGTTTGATTACCTAGTTTCACTAGCTTTTGCTAAAAGTCGTTTTGCCGATGTTGCAGAAACATCTCATCTTAGGGTGAGTTGCACCATCCAACATCAACGTCAAATTGTTCGTTAAATCAGATATTTGCCAAAAATGGGTTGCACCTATTAACGTTTGTTAAAATTAAAACCGTTACAGCACGATTTTCGCTGGTTAGTGTTATTGTTATCGTCAACTACTTATGGTGTATCAAGTATCAATCATCAATCATGCAATTTGACGTTAACCTTAGATGGAGCAACTCACCCTAAATATTTTTATTTAGAACTGACAACGTCAGTCATGTCATACAAGAGTATACCTATTCCGTTTTTAATATCTATATAAAAGCATGCAGGCACATAACAAAGTTTAACCCTAGAGGGGGTGATTTTGTCCGTCCACGGCTTATTCTTATTGCCTACGTTACCCCAGTCATATATCTTAGTCAGATAGAAATTTCATCAAAGAAAGCCATAGCACGGACCAAAGTTACCATTCATGCCTTACTAGCCTTACACAATTTAACCCCCTGTCAAGTTCATGCAGATTAGTCAAGTCCAAAAAGAATAAGCAAAGTTCGTAAGATGATGCTGACTGCACTTTGTCGGTATAAAAGAAAATGATGGCAAATCACCACTAAGAATATTAAAATATTTTGAGCGATGGAAAATCACCACTACTTTTTTTGCGATGACGAATCACTACGATGGCTAATCCCCAGTAACCCTTCTCCCCGTGCTATTTTATTTAAACACGCTGCGCAGATCATTTTATTTCCTTTTTGAACACGCAAATAATGCGGTAGATAGTAGAAACAGCCACACAACCGGCTAACGTGTACCTACTGGCCGGTCAGTTGTTAGCGGGCGGTGAGTCACTGCGTCGCGTCGTCAGGCAAGTTTCATTTATACCTACGGTTTGCCGTTATGATCACTTAATTCACGAATAGCTTTTAATTGTGACGACCAATTGCAAAGTTATTTATTATATATTATTAAAGTTATTTCACATTTAGAAGGCCCGCTGTTTGGGCTTTATTTTGGTATTACACACTGTTTCGTATTCGAAGTTTTTTCTAATTTATTTCGACAAATGTTTGGCAGTTAATACGTTAGCGATCCGTCCGCGAGCGAGTCCTAAATACTCAACTGCAACACACACGTGCTTTTAAATTTTAAATACCTATATACATAGGTAGGTGCCTAGCTTGTTTTTACGAGGTCAATGTTTAGGGCAAATACATTCCTACCTGATTTAGGTTAGTGTTAAGAAACTCTATGGTTTGCATTTTTGCACTTTAAAATGTAAGTGTGTTTTGAAGATACAAATAAATGATTTAACTATCTATCTATCTATGGTAGTCTTGGCGGAAACTGACGCACGTGTGTACGTCCGTCTCCGACATGATAACGGGAGTGGAATCGCGCCTAGTGAAGTGCGAGTGCAAGAACGCCGGCGCCGGCGTGCGTTTGTTAGGTGGCGCGAGCGGCTCGAGGAGCCGCGGAGTTAGCGCCAGCGCATCGTCGGTCGGCGCAGTTGCACCCAACCTCGAAGCCCACGGCAACGTCACCTCACCGACTTACTCAGGTACTCACCGGGCATGGGTGCTTCGGTGAGTACCTGAAGAGGGTCGGTTGCGAGTCGACACCACAATGCCACCATTGTGGGTGGGACCAAGATTCCGCGAGCACACGCTGGAGCAGTGCTTAGCGTGGTGCCCGGAGCGCGGGATTTTGGTCACCAGGATCGGGCAGGATCTCCTGGGTCCTGGGAGATCGTGGAGCCCCTTGACATGCATCGAGGCTGGCCACCGGGAAGTTTTTAGTGAGTCGTCGAGTCCGACAACCTCACACACCGCAGTCGTACCCTTACGACGGGATGTCTGGATGCAGATTCCTCCTCGTTAACAAAAAAAAAAGGTCTGGGCAAGCCTACATAATCTAAAAAAACTTGTCTCAGGTACTACAGCATCTGCACTTCAGACACATCTGGTGTGGGCAACAAGAATAATAAACTTGCCACTAGAATCTGTACCTACCTTTAAGTATCACTTTTTAAATCATCTTCAAAAGAAATATAGAAAATGAAAGAAAATAACAAATATGTACCTTACCTATTCTGTTCTGTTCTTCGTTTCATTTGTATTTATTTCGATTTTAGTACGACCAAGATAAAATCAAAGATTTCTGTAGAATCCTACGTACTTACCCAATACTTTCTCTTCTTCTTGCTTAGTCAATATTTTCCCTCCTTTCTTTTATTACTTCTTGATTATGTATGTTTCCAACATTATTCAAAAGTTGTTTAAAAAAACAAAAAAAATGACAACTAATCAATACTTACGACGATTAGGTATTTAGAAACTTTTAATGTACCTACGCGCGCTACGCCTACTACGTAGTAGGTACTAATATCTATTCTGTGCCTACGTTTTAAATAAATTTATAAAGTGTACTACAGTTTTCTTAGAAATACTACTATTTTATGGTTTTTGTACTACAGTTTTCATCGGGCTTAAATCCAACCCTGCAACCAGGGTTGGCATTCGTACTACAGTAGTAGTATTTGTACAACAATTTCATGCTTCGTACTACTTACTACCCATACCTAAGGGTAGTACGCTAAAACACTACAGTTTCATCACGCGTAGAAGTTACCAAACTCTAAGAAAAAGTTTATCAGGTTGGTAAGGTTTGCTTTTATAAGTCTGAATAAACTTTGTCATTTGTCAACGTCATTGTCAACTACAATAACAGATTATTAATAATCGTAAATACTCAATATATTCCGTTTTTTTTTTTCGTTTTTTGAACAATTTTTGGATGATGTTAGAAACTTTTTTATTCAAAAAGTAATCAAAAAAAGGAAAAAGAGAAAATATAGGCTAAGTTAATGTTGGTTTTAATGATTTTATGTACATATTAGATGAATTTATAAAGTGTACTACAGTTTTCTTAGAAATACTACTATTTTATGGTTTTTGTACTACAGTTTTCATCGGGCTTAAATCCAACCCTGCCTGCAACCAAGCCAACCGCAACCAATCGCATGAATGTAAATAAAAATAAACCTAAATCGTTGTAAATTTCGAATAGGGTAACTAATTAAATTAGCAATCAAGAGGATTCGGACTCCAACCAAGTGCTCTAACACCTTTTCTACAACTACAAGAACGGTTTGTCGAGCTGTCATGTTATGTGGAACTAAAAGTCAGTTGTTGAACCAAGTTCATGCAGATTGCAGAGTCCAAAGATAGAATATTAACCTGGACTCCTGGATCAGCCGTGGATCGGATGCAGTATCGTTTGAACTTTTTAGTTTATAAAAATATGCACTAAGTAATAATGATTTCATATGTAGCCAAAGCAATCAGTTTAATTGGCTCGACAATACAGTATGTAATTCTCACAGCTTCATTCACAGGAGAAATCATAATTTCAGCAGTATTATGGGTGTTGACTGTAATTAGGAATGTTATTGAGACTATTATAGGATTTTTACACATTGTTTATGAAGACAATGTATTTATATTTACTGAAATCCCAATTATGACAAAAGACATGGCATTTTCAGTTTATAAGCAATTTTTGTATTTTCAAAATGCATTAGAGATTGTCTCTAAGGGTATAAGCCACAAAATATATGTTGTTTTTGCTTCTGCTATGTCAATAGCAAACACCTTCATTAACATTGTAAACGAAGTTTTTAAACTATTGTTAAATATGGCACTATTACTAGGAGAAACCACATGGTTTATAATAACATTTATCCCTATTCATCTTCCTCAGTTGATGAGATCAGCAACATACTATTTACTTAATATATTAATCATTAAAGTTGTGGATGCATACATGAAACTATTAACTGTAACAAACTATCTAACAGAAGTGCCTTTAGAATCTTTTTTGGGAATACTAAGTGCCATTGTTATAGTTAGATTATTTGTGCGTTTCAAGGAAACTATAATTATAGGAGCTGTGAATATATACTGGACTTTAGTCCGAAATATTATGTACTTATACCATTTGTGTTACAATTATATTACAAATCCTGAAATGCAAATGTTTACTGATGGTGATATTATGAGTGAAACTTATGAAACAGTCAATTCAGATGACATCAACAATGGTACTGATGTGCTTTGTGTCATCTGCCAGGAACGTCAAAAATGTGTCCTGACACTGCCATGTCGTCACATCTGTCTTTGCACAGAGTGTTGTAGAAGATTATATGGATATCAGCGCACTTGTCCTATTTGTCGCACATTTATTTATCGTTCTGTTACGGTATATTTGTGACACTATCAATGTTGTATAAGCATTTATTCCTTGGACTGATATTCAATTTTGTCTCATGCCAAATTTACTATAAGAATCTGGTTTGTGTACATCAGCATAGGAATATTTAAATTTAGGGCTGTACTTTTTATAACAGGAGGTAGGTAACTTGAAAGAATTGATTAAAACTGTTTGTAACAATATGACCTGTTTTATTTCAGGTACCTACTATTAAAACACACTTCAACTTATTATAAGTGAACAGCTGTCTGCTCTGCACTTATAGAAAGTGGGTAGGTAAATACATTTTAAGAAATCGTAGCACTTAATCCATAGACCTACCCTACCAATGCTGCTAAAGATAAATAAGTAAATAAATAAATAATGCTGGACAATCCACACAGCATCATCTAGCCCCAAGGTAAGCTGCTGTTAAACAGAGCTGTGTTATGGGTACTAGATGACTAATATATACTCAATACAATACATAGATAGATATTTTTTATTATATATAGAAAATACCCAGAACACCCAGAACAAATATTTGTACATCGTTTAAACATTTGACCCGAGGCGGGAATCGAACCCGCAACCTCCGCGTCGCAGGCGGACCTGCGCCCGCTGCGCCACATCGGTCGTCACTTATAAGTTATAGATTTTTTTAACATTATACTTATCTTGTACAAAGTCTGCTTGTTTCTTGTGCCTCAACATTTTTAAGGCTTAACCTATTTCTTTTATTCATGTCTAAGTCTTTCATTGAAAATTCAACATCCCTGAAACCATTTAACATAAAAATTGCTGTGATAACTACTAGAAATCCACAAATACATCCCAATATGTCCTGAGATGCCATGCTATTCCATTCCTTAAAAAGTATGCCAGAGGCAATAATGACTAAAACAGTAAACATAACATAATATACAGGAGTCACAACACTTGTGTTGAATATATCAAGTGACTTGTTCAAATAAACCATTTGAGTCATTATGCACATCATTGCTGCAGCAAAAAGTAACCAAAATACATAATTCACAAAGTTATTAACATGCCCAGAAAATGTCTCTTTTACTCCCAATGCCACTGCTTTACATAATACAACTGTTAAACTTCCTATTGCCGAACACAATAATAAATAAATTACAATGTTTGAGTTGCCAAATCTAGGTACAAATACAATTTTAAGAATAGAACTCACTAAAATAATGCTTCCAACATAAGATAAAAACATACAGTCACTTAGCATATTTACTAACTCTGAAAAAGACTTGATTTCTTCAGATTTTGGTGAATGTATGACAAAAATTATAGATCCAACAATGCACAGAAAACACCCCATCTGAAAAGATAAATACAGATACCTAAATAATGAAATATAAATATAAATAAATAAATAATGCTGGACAATCCACACAGCATCCATCTAGCCTGAAGTTAAGCTGCTGTTAAACAGAGCTGTGTTATGAGTACTAGATAATGGGTATATACAATAGAATACATAGATAGATATTTTTTATTATATATAGAAAATACCCAGAACACCCGGAACAAATATTTGTAGATCGTACAAACATTTGAACCCGCAACCTCCGCGTCGCAGACGAACCTGCGCCCGCTGCGCCACATCGGTCGTCAAATACTATATACTAATATATATAGATACTCCTAAGCAGGGTTTAAAGTGATAGCACTAACGATCTAATAATATAGGTAATGATAAATGTAATTATATAAATAAACAAATATTTGCAGATCGTACAAACATTTGCATTTACAAGGCGGGAATCAAACCTGCAACCTCCTGCGTCGCAGGCGGACCTTCGCCTGCCGCGCGGGCTAGATGATGCTGTGTAAGTGGATTGTCAAGCTGTCTTTATCTTCTTATATATAAAAATAAATTGCTGTGCGTTAGGCTCGCTAAAACACGGCAACGGCTGAACCCATTTGGCTGATTTTGGTCTTGAACTATTCGTAGGAGTCCAAGGAAGGTTTAAACGGTGAGTAACTATGGGAAAAATTGCGAAAAATAACGTTTACCATTTACATTTGATATTAGGTACTGTAAGGAGTACTTGTGTCGCTAGATGGCGGTGTGCTGTAAATACGGTGCGGCGCGCAATACGCATGCTCGGTTGTGTTACTTGGGCAACGGAAGAATGAAGATGTCAGGGAGTGTGATTGTTTACTCCGAATAATTGTGGTCTTGGAAAATATATCTTGTGTAATATTAACCTGATAGTCTTTCTATAAATACTTAGTACCTATCCAGAGTGAATAATTTTTGTCATGATATTCAATAATTTGTAACCCTTATTTATAGATTGCATAGGGTCCACTGTGCATAAGATTTTAAAAAAGTAGGTACCTAGGTACCATTAAATAAATGTCTTACTTACCCTTCCTATTAGGTTAAGTTTTTCACTGAGAAATTTTGAAGCAAGGACTGCAGCAACTATAACACTCAAGGAACCCATTGGGGTCACTAATGCAGCAGGTGCAAAGGCATATGCCATAAGATTAGCTGCCTCCCCAATAGCCACTGTAATAAAGTGAAAAAAATTCTAGGCAGGTAGGTACCATACACCTAGGTTTATGTTATCACATAGGCCGGTACATACTCAGGTAGGTAGGTACCCAAACATAAAAAAGATGACTTACTTGTTATCAGGCCAAGCCACCACATCCATTGCTTTAGATATGCAAACCCTCCTGCTGAGGCTCTTAAACTTCCTGAAGCATCAATCCTTATCAGTGCAATTTTCTTTATTATGAAGCTGGACCCGATAAACACACTGGATAGTATTGCGAGGCTAAGACCCACCTTATAAGAAACATCATATTCTTTGCCATCCATGAGTGTAGTTTTTCTGTTTTTATTTTGTTTTGTTCTAACATAAACTAATAGGCAAGTACCTACTGTGATTGATAAATTAGCTACCTACGTACGTGCTGTGTTCTAGCTGAGCAATAAATCTCTTTAAGTAGGTAGGTAGGTAGTACCTACATAAGTATTTTGAACATGATTCATTTCATTACCTATTCTCCTGAAAGAAAAGTAGGTAACTAATAAACTATCTTCAGCTTTATCATTGCCACAAAAACATTTAAAAAATTGTTTAAATTCTCGAATCCTTGCCAATGCTGCTCTTTTTGGCTTGTGTCAGCCAGGCGAGCTAGGAGTTTCAAGATTTCCAAGTCCTCTGTGCCCAGAATGTAGGTATGTGTAAATAAAATAACAACCCTTGTAAGCTTCTTTTCTCTTGGCTTGGATTGGATTCCTTCCTTGTTCCTTCCGCTCCGCTTCCTTTCCCAACCATACCCAAGGAACTTAGCTATCCATAGTCCTACTTATGACCATACCCAAGGAACATATCTACCTTAACCCAAAAGAATTTAGGCACTATGGCTATGGTATGGATATCCTGCCTACTGGATGCCAGTGGATGCATGGTACAATAAAGTGCAATTTACATTGGGTCAGTGAATAACTCCAAATGAAGTCAGTGCTGACTTTGAGAACTGACTTTCTCTTTACAAAGGGTCAGTGCGAGAATTTGAAGTCAGTACTGATTGACTCGAAAGCGTTTTATGGTCGATTCACACATATTAGTGAAGTCACAGTTCCGACACAGTACCGGCACAGTGCGAAATATTCTTTCATGAATGGTCAGTGATGACACAGTGGTGTCAGTGCCGACACCGGCAACCACAGACGTATTTGTTGACGACGATATTTTTTGTCGGATCACGAACGCAGCGGCATCAAAAACAAAACGAGGACGACGATGGAGGACGAGCGATTGTTCGAACTGGTTTGTGAAAATAGGGTTTTGTATGATTTGTCTCGTGCAATGTACATGGATTCGAAATACAAAACCAATTTGTGGAATAAAATAGGAGCGCAAATAGAGTTAGATGAGAAGTACCTTCACATATTTTTAATACTTTATTTATCTATGTATTTGTTGTATTATAATAAATCTATCGTCGAGTTAGCACCCCTAGCATAGCACAAGTCATTAAATTGTACTTAGTTTGGGGCTAATGAGCTAATTCAGGGCTAATTCACTGAAGCTCCGTGAACTGAGTATTGACAAATGTGTGCTTCACTGATATGTGTGAATCGACCTTAAGAGTCGATAGCGAGTCAGCACTGACTTTGCACGAGTTTGGAGTCAACACTGACTTTGCTACTGACTCAATGTAAATCATGCCTAGATAGATGGATGCGGAATTTAATGAATGAACAGAACAAAGATTATAATAACGAACAGAACACCATTGCAACACAGGTTGCATAGTACTAATATTGTAGTACTATGCATAGTACTAATATCGAACATACAATCCAGAGCAATTTATTCTGTGACCCAGCCAAAAAAAGAGAGAGCAAGACGAAGAAACATTTGTCTAAATAAACTTTGTCATTTGTCAGTTTCATTGTCAACTTTAATAACAGATTATAAGTACCTAGATAGAATAGATAAAAATACATAAAACGTTTATTTGTTACTAAAATTACAAACATACAAACTACGGCCAAAAACTAGTGATTCGAAATCTTGATCTATCAATATATTTCCAGAAATCGCGTTAAAGACTGATGCAAAATACAAATACAAATATTTTATTAACCACAAATACAATAATGTTGACACAGTAGTGATTCACTGGTTTCTGAGTTACTTTTCACTGTGTTTCAGAAAAACAGTTGATTCCCCAAAATGTAACATAGGGATATGGCAAAAGAACATGTTGTATCCTAATTTATATAAAAACTGTAATATAATTATTCTATCTCTGTAAATAATTTTAGACACTATTTTAAAAGCTAAGTACAAAAATATAATTTTAAAAAAAAACGTAAATACTTATTATTTCCCTTTTTTTGAATATTGCCCAAATTTTTGGATGTTATAAACATTTTTATTCAAGAAGTAATAAATAACATAGATAGAGAAAATATTGGCTTAGCTATTGTTGGTTTTAATTTATGAAGTGTACTACAGATTTTATTTTAAGTCAGCAAGTGACAAGATAATCAAGGCGCCCACCTGATGTTATGCACCACGCCTGACTATTACAGATGCAGCGCCACCCAAAGCTTAAAGTTTTTAAGTGTTTGCACTGCACTGCGCTTATCACCCCGAGACATTGTTGTTAAGTCTCTTTCGCCCAGTAATTTCATATGATACAGTGCCCTTCAAACGTAAACACAGTAATGCTTGCACACTACTTCTTGGAGGTAGAATATCTGACACTGCGGTGGTACCCACCAAGACGGACTCTTGCTGAAGAGTCCTACCACCAGGTAAAAATCTTCTCTTAAAAATCTATTCTTTATAAGTCTTAGAAATACTACTATTTTATGATTTTTGTACTGCAGTTTTCATCGTACTTAAATCCAACCCTGTACATAGTGCATAAATCTCTCTGATTGTACGTCGCTTCGTACGTGCGTGTTCGTTCGTGAATCGTGATCTCCCAAGAGAATGTAAGCACTACGTTTAGTGAACTCCTCTCTATGATTTTATTCCGTGATGTACAGAGGATAGTTTAGTTAGGTTCCTTGGTCCAGTTGTCCATTAAACTACTAGCTTACGGTTAAAAATGTTCCCTGACTCCTCCTCTCATATTCTGTGAAAACTAGCATGAGTACCGATGTGGAGAAAGAAGCCACTTCAAATTTACTTAAAAATTATGGCCAATTCTTCAAAACGCAGCTTCACGATCTTCAATCAATTTCTGGTGATCTCAGATGGGATGAAAATAAAGCTTTTACGTCTATTGAACTCGACTATGCTACTGTCGAATATGTCCCAGTTATAGAATTGGTAACATCTGATAACACTATGATGACAAAAGTTCTAAGTGTGTTGACTTCTTTGTGTGTTGAAGTGAAACATCTCAAACTAGAAGCATTTGAAAGGTATGTATCGTGAGAATAATATTGTCTCTATCTCCATCCGCCACCAGAGTTGGCCAACTTACTTTTTTTATTGTGATAATGTCTAATACAATTTAGGGTTCTTAATGTAGGCTCAGGACAATGTATATGTTTGACGTTTATTTCTAAATTATGTTTAATTTGTAGTAATCCATAATTAAATTTCAACATGCTTAATTAATTTTCAGACATTTTAAGTTTTTATCTGTATATGAAGAATACAACAACAATGATGTAAGTTCTCAAATGGAAGCAATTTGTGCACTAAGTGCATTCACCACTCGTTGTGATGAAACCCTTCGGAACCTCTGCACTCAAATTCTAGCTATTTACAATGAAGAAGTAGTAAATCTGAGTAAGACTTATATTACCTATTTTTATATTTTTAAAGAAATGAGTTATATAAGCCTAGAAGTTATTAATAGCTCAACTGTATTTTCCCATTTGGATTCACTCATGGCACACCTTGCCCTGGACATTCTCAATTAAATTATCATCATTAAATTAGTCACCACATGCTTAGTTTGTGTCTGTAAACAAATTTTGCCTTTGTGTGTTAATGACAAGGTTAGCACAATTACTGCAAGAGTGAGATAGCATTCTTCTAGATAGCAGGCTTTAGGCCTGTTGTTTGTCCTATGGTGCTTCTACACTGCTGTTATAAATAATTTGCAAACATTGGTAAACATTTTCAACAAAACATTTGATCACAATGTTAGATAATGTTAGTACTTAAATATTTCTAAAACAAAATAGTTAGTGTTTGTTTTTAAATGCTTTAAAATGTCTGTAAACATTTTCCATCAGTGTGAAAGCATGTCCATTGTGAAGTTAACTGCTTGTGATGCGCAAAGACAAATAAAACATCCAAAAATTCCCTACAGGTTGTGACAATTTCTAACAATTTTGTTAGTAAATGTTTAGTGTTCAAAAATGTGGTTTGCAAACATTTTATAACAGAAGTGTGGGAGCACCATTACATTATTACATTCTGAAAACAAAATTTTGATAGGTCATAAAATATTTACTAGTAGCAACTAGAAATTATTCTATGACATAACACTGTCATCTACGTATTTAAATATAAACATTATTTTATCTGTTTTAGATGGCATACAATTGCACTACCTCATAAATCATATTGGAGAAATGTTCACTGTTCTTATACTCTTAGAAATGTTGATATCAAATACATCAATACCAACAAATTGGAGTAAATACAGCAAAAAGCTAAAATCATACAGTACTGCACCAGAAAATCTTAATTTAACTGAGGAAAAATTGAAAGCATTGACTGGAGCTGTAGATATCATAATGGCCAAGATAATCAATGATGATATAGTACAGAATTCACTCAGAAATGTATCTGCTCTCAGGAAGACCTTAATTGGAAAAAATAGTTCCTTGGTGGCTGGTGAGTTCACACAGTACCTGAGGCAGGCCATAATAAACCTGGACAAACTGGTCCAAGAGCAAACCAGTGTAGACAATATGTACAAATGCATCAAAATAAATGCTTTACTTGTATTGAATGCACATCTATTCGGGAACAATGACAAAAAAATTTTTAAGAGTTTGATTGAATTGAATACAAAGGTAGTCTTTACTTACATAATTATAGTGAACTTGTGAATGAATGACATAGGGATATAATATATAAAAAAATATATTTATTTTGCAGGCACACAGCATTTATGTGATTGGGACTACACTTTGGTTTCCAGAACAGTTCCTTCATAGACATGTGCCTACATTGTGTGCGAGACACGAAAAGATCAGTCAAACCATGCTAAAAGCGCGTCAAGCTTTCATTGCAAGTCACAAGGCAGGACTAGCCAAAGATATTGTAAACTTGCAAATGCTGAGCTCACAATGGGTTCTAAACATGGAAAATGTATTTTCACTAAACCATCACAAACTTTGTGCTGCAGAAATGAATTTGCACACTAAAACTCTATTAGATGGTCTTGACATTGTATCCGGTACAAACTTTTCAATGCTGACACTTATCAACTTACATCTTTCTCTGGGTATACCCCTGCCAAAAAGTATGTTGATGTCTCTATTTGATATCATAGACATATTAAAGAGTTTGAAAAACGTAATCAGTCGCCACAGAAATCAGATACTAACATCTATCAACATGGTAATTCAACACCTCATATTTCAAGCTATAGCATCAATGTCAGAAGTGAAGAAAACATTGATGACTGATAAAAATTACGCAAACAAACGATTGGATGAGCTGACATGCATTGTAATCGCTGAGCGAGCTCTGAAGGGCGCGGCGACAGCAGAACGCAATGTGGCCGCAAGCGTGGCCCTGAGCTTCGTCCCAGACACCACTTATCTAGAAGACAGTTATGCAAGACTGGGAATGCTTCTTGAAAAAATTCAAACCCTGTCTAATTACATTAAGAACATGGAAAAATACTGCAACTGTTCCTGGCTCTTGTGGCACCAAAATATTATACCCATTTATTTTGAACAGAACTTTGGTGTTCAGATGAATGCTTTGAAACTAAAATATTTTGTCATGGTTTTGGAAGATAGCGCTGCTTTGTTGCATAGCACAGATAATCTTTATCAAGCAAAGAAGTCTGAACTATTTTTGAAAAGTGCTAAAGATATTGTTGAAGACAAGGTGCTGACATCTATCAGTCAAAATATTGAAACGAATTTACGTTTGCACATTCACTCTCACCTACAGTTGGATGTAGTGAACCCATTTACTTTTGATATGACCAAAAAAATACTGCTGTTAGCAGACAATTTCAGGATTCTTTGCTTGTACATGTCCATGGTGCCTTCAGTTGAGCATTACCTTTCTGTGATGTACTACAATCTTACAACAGTTGTTTTATCAGATTGGAAAACTTACGGAGAGATGCGCCAAATGGCAAGATTTAAGTTTAACTTATCAACCGTGCAAGACAACTTACCCACACAAACTCTGGAACAGGGATTAGATGTTTTAGAAATTATGAGAAACATACACATTTTTGTATCCAAATATTTGTATAATCTTAACAATCAGATATTCGTTGAAAAAAGCAGTAACAACAAGCATCTAAATTCGATAAATATCAGGCACATTGCAAACTCAATCAGAACCCATGGTACAGGAATAATGAACACAACTGTCAACTTTACTTACCAATTCTTGAAAAAGAAATTTTTTACCTTTTCACAATTCATGTATGATGAACACATAAAATCCAGATTGGTCAAGGATTTAAGGAATTTCAAAGAAAATGCTGTGATAAATGGAAACATGTATTCGTACAAAGGTGCAGAAAAATTCAACAAGGGTATAAGGATCCTTGGCCTGAATGATGATGGTCAAACCTATTTAGATCTGTTTAGAGATCTTATCAGTCAAATCGGTAATGCCATGGGATATGTCCGTATGGTGAGGTCAGGAGGACGCCACTGCTGTTCCGACGCCACCATGTTTCTGCCTACTCTCGGTAATCATGTTTCATTTCAAGAGTTGAGTGAAGAAAATGATTTGGACTCCATAACTCTAAATTCTGCTGAAAATTTAGATCAAAATATCAATGGACTGATTTCTAACTTTATTGAAGGCACAGAATATTTCATGCTTCTTGTAGATGTATTTGCGCCGGTGTTCCGTAATCCGAAGAATATTCATCTCAAAAACTTTTATGTTATTGTACCACCTCTAACTTTAAATTTCATTGAACACATGATTCTATCGAAAGATAAAATGTCAAAGAAAAATAAAGCAGGCGCTGCATTCACGGATGACGGCTTTGCCATGGGGATTGCCTATATATTGAGATTACTGGATCAGGTATGTTTACTTTAAAATACTCTAGTCAAATATTTCTCAAGATTTAACTATGTTGGTATGTAAATAAAATAAAACTTACAGTAGGTACCTAAATTAATATTATAATAACTTTTTCCACATTCATGCATGAATGATTATGGTTATATTACATTATTTTTATGTTTGTTTTAGGACACAAACTTTGAAGCATTACATTGGTTTGATTCTGTTTGGAAACATATAGAGGATGAAAGAACATCACTTGAAGAGCAGAAAATAAAAGGTTCTGCACAGTTGCAACAAGCCCTGGCACTTACTGAGAAAAAGATAAGAATCCTAGAAGAAGAGTACAGACTTCTTTACTACAGCTTAAGCAGTGCAAGAATATTTTTTAGATAATTTATCTTTACTTGTATCGTGGCATAGGTACCTCAAGTGCGGCGTCGTCAGCGTCATCGCAATGCTCAGCAATCGCTGAGCTGCTGCAATGATTCTACTAATATGGTAGTAAATATTAAATACTGACAAGGGGAATCTAAATATTAGGAGGTTGTTACATACCTTTTTTTGTCGTCCCGACGCGAAATTTTGTTTTTTTTTATTGATCAGAGGGTCTACTCTTGAAAGCGACAAACGATAATCGTGGCAAATGTCGCAAATGTTCAGAGCATTACGAACATAAGCTGAACCACAAATACAGTCACGATATTTCGCTTTTGTCTGCAATAGTAGACCCCAGGGTCAGGTCAGGTACATTTTATGTAACCTACCTTACCTACCTACTTTAGATAATTCTTTGCTACCTACCTAATATTGTATGTAATGTGATAAAAGCCATTTAAAGTTTAAATATATTAGACTTAATCTTAAAAATGAGTTAATGATTTTAAAATTTTTTGTAGGTACCTATATTTTATTATGTAGGTATTACTAGCTAATAACCGCGCTGTTTCACGCGGTTATTGTTCTCAATGTGCGGTACAAACCATCCAGACTCGCACAAATATTTCAAGCTCGAATTATAGCCAAATCGGTCCAGACGTTTTCAAGTTTTAGCGAGACTAGCGAACAGCAATATTAGTCTATTTATTTACGGGCGGATTCGATCAACTTCTGGAATAACTATTCCGCTGAACATCATGTTAGGACAACACGACACCACCAATTTTCATACATTGCCTAAGGGGCGTAGTCTCACAAGGTAGTCTATAAGAAAGGGGATAATATGACAAAACGTAAATGGACGTATAGTTCGCACAGCGGATCTAGGCTTCCGTGAAGTTAGCCGTTTGTGATGCGTAAAGACATTTTAATTTGAAAAAGCTCCATTGCGCATCGAAACGGCTAATTTCATGACGGCCGAGATCCGTTGTGAGAACTATACACGTCGGTAGACGTTTTGTCACATACTGTGTACTACGCGCGTTATTGTAAACCATAGCTTCGTTTAGAGACGCTCAGTCTCTATTAGTCCAATAATTTTCATATTTCCTTCACATTGGTCACTATAGGGAGGGTCCAAAAAAATACAATTTGTGGGTAATCGTATTTTCTTTGCATGCTTCTTCTTCTTCTTCTTTTAATTTGTGGTCTTGGATGCTGTTTTGAACATTACGTTGTGACAGTATGGACATTGAATTATATGCCCGGTGACAGTACAAAATGCTCTTCCATACGTTAGTATTGAAAAACGATCGTCGCGTGGCGTACTGATTTAATACGAATCGTCGCGTGGTGTACTGATTTAATACGAGTGAAAACTTGGACGTCATGTGTCTTTGCCGCGTAATAAGAAATGACAAATACAAAATAATATAAAACGATTATTTAAGTTTCAGCCGAAGCTTGACCTACATTGATATTAACACATTTGATTAGCGTGATACGTTTGTCTGTTTGTAAAGATACTAGTTAAGTCAAAAGTAGCTGGTTGTCACTGTCATGCTGCGCGACTCACGTCATCTGCGCCGGCTGCCTTGCTAATAAGCCAGTACGCGGCTCTTGACGTTTGGGCGGCCGGGGAAAGGATACGGCTTTCGTCTCGCCATATTTGAATTCGACTCGTGTCCATCATCTCCAAGGGGTGCCCCATCCCCCCCCATCTGAACAGGATATTGATATTATCCCTGTAACATATGGCCATATAAGACGGAAACGTTCGTCTACGGCATCATCTCAACCTGTAGAGGCTGCGAGTGCCAACAAAAAAAAAAGTTCCTGAGTGTTCCAATAGTGAATTGCCAATCAGTGATTCATCTCCGGCTCAGCCTCTGTCCCCTCCTCTCCGCCAGGAGTACTTAGATAGTGATCTAGGTCCCTTCGTTGTCCATCTAACCTGAGGACCCAGCAGCAACGACTCACATCCACCCACTAAAAGTGGGTAACATAGATGGAACTTTTAAATCAAATAGAATGTTAAAAAAAAAAAAATTTGGTAGGAACAGAATCAGTGTTAAATTTGACTGCTTCGAGGAAGCAAATAAATTCTTAAAAATGGAAAAATCTCTTCTCTTAAATCTTAGCGAAGGGTTATGTCATGAGCATTCCCTCATTCCATATTTCGCGTATGGGTATCGTTACGGGTATCCCAACTGAGTACTCAGTAAAAGATATTATTGATGCAGTGAAAGTTTTTAAATGCAGGAAAAGTAATCAAAGCCAGGCGATTATACTTCCGGGTTAAAAATAAAGACGGGACTCGTAGCTCTCAGTGGCTACCTTCAGAAACTGTAGTCTTGACGTTCGATGGTCAAAAGACCCCGGAGAGTCTTTTGCTATCACAACTCTTTGGTGGTCGAACCCTATAAATTCCCCGTTATTCAATGTTTTAAATGCTGTAGATTTGGGCACATTAAGACCCAATGTAGGTCTTCTCCAAGACGCTACAAGTGCGCACAGCCACATGGAGGTGAGGAGTGTATTGTTGCTCTAGAGCAAATGACATGTCTGTTTTGCTCTGGTTCAAATTCTGCTATCGACAAACGTTGCTCTGAGCAAAATAGACAACACTCAATAAAACGACTAATGTCGGACGAAAACATCTTTTCAGGAAGCTACTAGACGCTGCCCTGTCTCTAGAAAATCTTTTGTGGAGGCTGTTACAAAACCAGCTGTGCCCATAAAGCCTAAATTACTGTCCCAATCTCAGGTTCCAGTCCAGTCTATGCCTCACTCCCCAGTTGCTCCCAACAAAACTTCTTATGTAAACACTGTTTTTCGTAGCCCAAAACCCAGACCTGTTTCAAGCATAACAATGTAAACATTCACACTTAGACAAATAAAAACAAACCTACAGCTACATTTTTATTTTTTATATACCTATCTACAACTACAAGTCATAAAACTTCTTGTTATTAGAATTATCCTATTTTTATCACCCTACCTATACCTACCTACATTTATAACGCTGATGCACGGAGTGCCTGCAATCCGGTTTTGTCGAAGCTCTCTTATCGTACTGAATAGGTACTACCTACAGTTTTATGCCTGCCTTGTGAGTAATTTGAATACACACGCTAAATGTGCCTACTTAATTTTAATGTGCCACCAAACTTTTAATATGTTATGATATATATTTTTGTTTACTACATGTGTACTAGCAGACTTAACGTAGTACTTGACGAATGTGAGTACTCAGACAAACCCTAGGTGGTTTTTGGGTACAATATTAAATTACATGTAAAATATTATTGTAGATATAAATAAAAATAAAAAAAAACAATTCCGTCAGGATGGAGGTTAACTCTTTTTTTGTTTCGTTTCGTGATTAAATTAAATAATTTGTCTGAGTGATTAGTAGGTTGGTAAGGTTTGCTACATTGTCATTTGTCAATGTCATTGTCAACTACAGTATAAGTTTCTAGAATATATAATCGTAAATATTCACTATGTTACCTTTTCTTTTTGTTTTTTGAATAATTTTTAAATGATGTTGGAAACTTAATTAGTCAAGAAGTAATAAAAAAAAGAAGAAGATAAATTATTGAATACGCTAGTGTTGGTTTTAATGATTTTATGTACGTTTTAAATCAATTTATAAAGTGTACTACAGTTTTCTTAGAAATACTACTATTTTATGATTTTTGTACTACAGTTTTCATCGTACTTAAATCCAACCCTGATGGTACTACACAGTTCTTGTTATGTTCTGCTTTCTCGTTTGTTTTGTTTGATTTTCTCTTTTTCTTCATTCAATCTATATCTAATCAATCAATTATTTAACTAAAATTACTATAATTGTATACTCCACATTCGTTCTAAACAGCTGCTGCTTATTATGACCCTACGTAAATCTAAGTGCAATGTGTTATGCCGTGAAAGAAGTCTAATTTTTATCTTCTAGGGTCCGGTCATAATGGGGTGCATAAACAGTAAAAAGGAATCTTCGGATCTACACCCACATGCGTTTCACGTTGTCAACATTGATGAGCACGGGTCAGATCTTTGTTCAGGTCAACTCGAGCTTACAGATAACAATATTTATTTGTACAGAGAAGGAAGAGAATTAACTGTGTGGCCTTTGCACTCACTGAGAAGATATGGATTTGAAGAAGACATATTCAGTTTTGAATCAGGTATGTTAAGACACATATTTACTTTTAATAACTGACCCGTGCGGCCTCACTCGCGTTTTTTGCCGTTTTTATGCTATCCCACAGGAACAGTACATTCTTTCGGGATAAAAAGTAGCTTAAGTATATGTTATGCCATCTACATTGCAAATGGGTAGGTAGATCAACTATTTTTTGTCCCAGGTCCTGTCCCAGACATTTTATATTTAGATTTAGAGATTTGTATATATTTTTCTCAAAAAGTATGGTTGCCAATCAGAAAAGTAAATGTTTACCGAATAGTTAACTCTTTATTTATGCAATAAGTACCTACAATGTTTATTAAATAAACATCAAATTTTACTTGAATTTTGGTAGTTGTCGGATAGACGCAATGTGTCATTTCTTAGTACAATTACCTGTCCCCAGCCACTATTAGTCTGCTAAACTTAGAACTTACTATTGTCATGTAAAAATAAATTTACTCACAATATTGTTGCTTTTTTTTTTGTTTGTAATAGCTATCAAATTATATAAATATTAATTTTTATTAGCCACCTATGGCCGATTTTGGGTTATTATTTCATTGTCCCTCAATCTTTCTGCATACTGAAGATCTATCAGACAACCGCTAAAACTTATAGTACGATAAATAGATCGCGTTAAAACTATCATGGTGATTTAGCTGTTAATATCAAAAGCGAGAAAACAAAGCCACAGTTTTATTTTTTTTGAAATGAGGTGTTTTCGTCTCAAGTTATTAAAAAAAAGCTGTCTATTTAGATGGCGTTAGCAAGAGAATGTAAGCACTATGTTTGGCAAACTATGGTGAATGTGTAGGGAATTCAACATTGGTTGCTCCTGCTGTCACTGTCTGTCATACCTCTGGCTGGTGTCAAAGTCATAGTACGTACTACGTAGTACATTAACTTTGGTCGTACTGGAGTTAAATTATTTTGCATCAAGCAGGAAATGAACCCACAACTTTCCGCTTGACACAAGACGAAACAAAAACGGAGTTACCAACTTTTTTCTTGTACATTGAAAATAAGAAATTGATATCACCAAACCAGTATGGATTTAGATCAGGCAGATGTACTGAGGATGCGGTATTAAATGAATGAATGAATGAATGAAAATACTTTATAGGAAGCGATCTCTTCCAGACAACCTTGGTATGGAGAGGAGCCTAAATTGAATGGAAGATTGGTCGGGGTGTACTACAATAATAATAGACATACCTATGATCTAAAAAGTAAAACAAAAATAAAAATTACGATACTAATAATAATTGTATACAATACACGTACATAAGCTTGCTTAATATATAAGCTAATATAGTACAATAAAGGTCACGGACTATATAATACAAAACTTAGATGAAGGTCAAAACTGTACTGGCGTATTTCTCGATCTAGCCAAGGCCTTTGCTACCGTCTCCGTCACAATACTATTTTTTTTTTTTTTTTTATACAACTGAAGTGGCAACCAAGCGTACGGCCCACAAGATGGTAAGCGGTTACCGCAGCCTATGGACGCTTGCAATACCAGAGGTATCACTTGCGGGTTGCCACCTTGAGGCTAAGATCGAAAGCCTCATGTGCCAGTAATTTCACCGGAAACCATACCCTTCGAACCGGAACACAGCAATGCGAGCATTACTGCTTGGCGGCAGAAATAGGTATGGTGGTAGTCCTTCCCCGGACGAGCTCTATCACAGAGAACTCTACTACTGGCTAAACTGGAAAAGATTGGAATAAGAGGGACTGTTGTGGTTTAAAAGCTATCTTACCTGTAGGACGCAGCGAACAAGAGTTGAACAGCGCATTAGTCAGGAATCCGAAATACGGTTTGGCGTGCCACAGGGCAGTATACTTGGCCCTACCTTATTTCTTATATACATCAATGATCTCTGTGAAATGCAGCTTCATTCCAAAATCATAACCTATGCAGATGACACAGTTATTTTATTTCACGGCAACACATGGACTCAAGTTCAGTCAAATGCGAATGAAGGTCTAGATTTAGTGGCAAACTGGCTGAGAAATAATCTTTTAACTGTTAACATTGCCAAAACTAAGTATATTAACTTTAGCATTACAAAATCTACTGAGCCTAAACAACTTCTACCCTTAAAAATGCACAGTGTCAAGTGCACTCAAGAAATACAGTGCTCATGTCCTGACCTTAAGCAAACTGATAAAATAAAGTATCTAGGAGTTATAAAAACTTGACTTGGGAAGAACAGATCATAAGCCTATCTGGTCGCACTCGGAAACTCATCTATATCTTCAAAAAGTTACGACATGCACTTAACTTTGAATCCCTCATCAAGGTGTATTATGCTCTCGCCCAGTCCATACTTACCTACTGTATTAGAGCATGGGGAGGGGCTGCAAAATCTCACCTGATACTACTGGAAAGGGCACAAAGAGCTTTATTGAAAGTTATAAAGTTCAAACCTAGGTGGTACTCTACTAGCGCTCTTTATATGGAGTGTTCAGTACTTACAGTCAGACAATTATTCATTAAAGCGGCAATAACTCGACAACATGCCCTTGTAAGTACAGATATTCTAGCAATGTGCAACAACAAACGCAGGAAAGACATAATATTTAAGATCCTTATAACTAGAACAAAGTTCGGAACTAGAGCAACGCATAGCCTCGGTCCTAAATTATACAATCGCAATAGCAAAAGTATAAAAATTGTGAATGCAAACTATAGAGCTACTAATAAATCACTTAGGAGTACTAAACTATCAAGAAACTGAGACTCTAATTTGATACAATTTAATATAATCACACACAACACTTATTACTTATACACCCTAAACACCCCTCACCCCCTCATACCATCATAAACACTCACACAAATAAAACTACACACTCACTCCACTCACAACCAGAGAGACGAAAGACATACAAACATTCATGCATATTTATACCTAGCAATGTTATAAAACTACTTACGCTATGTTACATCATCGTTAAGTTAAGTTGTTTAGTAATTAATTACCTACCTACAAAATTTAAATTTTGGTCCTCTAATTTTATTTCTCTTTTTATTACTAGTAGGTAGGTACTGCTATCCTTCTATGTTTTTTTCTATTCCTCCTCGTTTATAATTATTTCTAGTGTCTCCTATAGTACATAAAGGAAGTCTTATAAAAGATAATGTTAAAATACGTACACGTGCCGAAAATAAGTACATTATGTAATAATAATGATGGAGTGTCAGAGCGAGTCACTGTGACCCCCCTAAACAGGCTCAATAGAGACCTAGTGCGGGGGACAGAACTCATCTGGGTACTGTATTCATGTATTAGATATAAGTCAACCGGCAATAACATCCACCTACCTACATGTACCCTATCAGACCACTGTTTTAGTACCAATAAACTTTATTTTATTTTATTTATTTTGATAACCTTTCCCAGTATGGCATAGGGCAGTTAGCGCCATCTGTCAAAGCAATCGAAACTACTTTTTTTTTTAAATCTCGAATCGAAAACCTCTCATTGTTAGAGTTAGTGTGTAATTATTTTTTTTGTCAGGAAAAAAATAGTTGATCTACCCAAATATCATCACAATCGGTAAAGTCGTAAAAAAATAATAATTAATAAATAAATAAATAATATAAATAAATAATGCTGGACAATCCACACAGCATCATCTAGCCCAAGGTAAGCTGCTGTTAAACAGAGCTGTATTATGGGTACTAGATGACTGATATATATTTAATACAATACAATACATAGATAGATATTTTTTATTCATCATGACAGCCTTCTAATGTTCCCACTGCTGGGACACTGGCCTACTCTCAGGCGAGAGTGATTAGGTCTTAATCCACGCGGACCCAATGCGGATTGGTTTATTATATATAGAAAATACCCAGAACACACGCTCTGCGTCGCAGGCGGACCTGCGCCCGCTGCGCCACATCGGTCGTCAAAATACACCGTTTTATCAATACCATTACTGTCAACTGCCTATAAATGAAGTCAGAATTTAAAACACTACTCATACCTACCTTCCACCTAAAAAGCTGTAGTATTAGTAAAATGATTATGTTGTAAAAGTATTCAAGGGAGATTTGTGTTTTTTTAAGGCTGGGCATCCAGGTGTGTGGAAGGTACCACTGGTCTCTATTTAGACATGTGGTGAAAGATGAAAACTCTTAATTATTTTAAATAAAAAAGTGATTTATAAACAGTTTTTCTTAAGAACTGGCATTATAAAATAAATTCTTAAGCACGCCGCCCCGACACGCTGCGGCCAGGCATAATGTGCTCAAGACTTTATAGTAATTCTTTGAAATGTAGGATATATTTGAGAAATAAGTTATAATTTTTAAAAGTATGTTTTATCAAGATTTGAAAACTTATAAGTGTTTGGGCCATTATGAAATATAAACTTGTCTCTCTGAGTATAAATACTATGATTTTCAATTAAATATGGTCAATAGAAATTGAAAAAAATGGGCTAGAACTTGAGCATATTCACCTTCTTAAGTTCCTCCTTAACCTCCATAGTTTCTAAAGTGTTCTGTCTAAATAGTGAATAAAAAGTGTAATATTATTTCAATATGTATGTGAGTAAGTTTGTATGAGTCAGTGGCAAACTCTTGTGATAGTATGTATACACTACAATAGAATTTTCTGTGCAAGTCTGACTTACTTGTACTTGACTGGTCTTTTATTTGTATGTTAAGTTATTGCTATTATTTCCATTACAGGACGAAGATGTGAGACTGGTGAAGGAATATATGCATTCAAGTGCAGAAGGGCTTCTGCATTGTTCCGTGCATTGCAAAATCAGATTCAGTTAAGAAATGTAACACATGATTCCACTTCATATCCTGTCTCTCGTATGAATTCAACTCCTCAGGGTAGACGAAGAATGCAAGCTACTGTAGTTTATCGATCTTCAATAGACAATGGACAAGCAGACAGTTTAAGGCCACTTGCTAATAATGGTAATATTTCAGCCATTGGCGCAACTCTAGGAGTCGAAAGAAATGCAAATCAGGCAATAAGATCACCATCCAGTGCAGATATTTTGGAGGTTATGCCCCTGTATCCTCATTCACAATCTAGCAGAAATCATGCAAGCAATGTCTATCAGTTGAGAGATTTTAAAAGAGAACATAATAATAACCAAGGTGATCCAGCAACTGATCCTGCACATGTGTACTCAAATGATTTGAATAGAGACCTTGCCATGCTTCGAAACACATTGCGACAAGAAGGAGGAATGTTCCAAGTAAGAGATGATGAAGATGAATCTTTCTTTCTAGAAAACAGATATGCCAATACTCATATTGCTAGCAAACCAGTCAAAAGTACTTTGTCTCCAACATTAAGCTCAACCAGTGAGCACTATGCACAACTTAGCTTAGGCAAACAAGAATCAGCAAGATATTACATCAATATTAAACTCACTGACAATAGCTTGCAAGAAATGAAAAGGAATGATATGATATGTCCTGCAACACCACCTACACCTGGTGGAAAACAAGTAGAGTACTCTAACATATGTCTGGGGCCTAAGCAAGAAGTCAATACATATGCCAATCTGCTACTGGGAGAGCCAGGGGACAGCTTCAAAAGTTGTAAACAAACCTTCTCTATTGATTGTAACCAAAGGCACTCTGACTCAGACAAATTTAAATCTATGTCACCTGTAGAGGAGCTAGAAGTAAATTATGCTGTGCTTGATATCAATAAGGAGATTGTGAAGATGTCTAGAGAAATACTATCACCTCCAAGCCAGTCATATGGCTGCCCAAAGCCAAAGAATGAATCACATTCAATGCAAAGACGCAGCTGCCTTGTGTCTCAAAGCAGTCTGGATAACACAACTACATCAAGTGATAGTGAACCTACTTCTAAAAGTGGATACACTACGATTGACTTTGACAAAACAGTTGCTCTAACATCAGTAGCTGCAGATGCTGATGTTGATTCAGATGGTCCTCGTAAATTGAGGCATAATTCTTGTGTCTCTGGAAGTCCAAAAATTGGAGACAAACACAAAAATAATTATTGAAATAATATTATAATTTACAGGAGTAATTTAAAAATGACCTACAGCATAATATTAAGCTTACAATGTTAATGGACTTAGCACTTAATATGTGGTCGGTAGTTGTTGTGAATGTATAAAAAATGTTTATATAAAACATGTTCCACCCCACCACGGGACATCATCACGAACATCGACTTCGACATCGACTTGTTCTCCGGCAGACGTGTGGCTTCATCGAGCGCTAGAACCAGCCACAGAAAGTAGCTCAAAGTAGCTCTTTCTGTGGCTGGTTCTAGAGACTTTGGCTCCAGCGGTCGACAAAGCAACAAGTCGATGTTCCTAATGATGTCCCATAGAGGGATGAAACACGTGTCGATATTATTTCTTTTGAGGTTAACTGTGTTAGCTGTGTGACCTCATTAGTTAAAAAGTTAAGTGGAATAGTACTAGAGATTTTTCATCAGTTTTGTATACAGGGAGTAACAGGAGGGGTGGCAGAGCGATGGGGGACCTAAATGAGAATCAATTTAACCCCCATGTATGTTCTTTTAAACGAACTGAAAGTCGCAGAACATACATGGAGGTTAAATCGATTGTCATTAAGGTCCCCCATCACTCTGCCACCAGTATACAGTATGTTGTTACATAGATACAAAGAGCTTGAACAAAAATAACACACGTAGTTAATCATAGGTACTTAGACACCTTATTGTTAACAAGGTGTCTTAGTCTACTCCATTGTCTAATAGCCTGCCATCTTTAATAAATAAATAAATAAATAATGCTGGACAATCCACACAGCATCATCTAGCCCCAAGGTAAGCTGCTGTTAAACAGAGCTGTATTATGGGTACTAGATGACTGATATACAGGGTCATTTATTATCAACCTGACAAACTTAAGGGATAGGTTCCGCACATAAATTTTGCCTTAAAAATCCCAAGTACAAAAAAAATCGATTACATTTTTCCGCTCAATTATTATTTATCATTGTTGGGAATCGAGTTAAGCGACGTAATAATTAAATATTCGAGTGTGCGCGCCCCGTAGCGGGTCAAGGACACGCGCAGGTCAAGGACACGCGCAGGTCAAGGACGCGCGGGTTATTGACCCGCGGTTCATTGACGCGAGGGTCACTTACACGTGCCGAGCGCTGCCTTTTCGATTTCTAACAAGGATAACTAATTATTAAGCAATATTACGTAAATATATTTTATTAAATATAAAAAAAAACGTTTAGGAAAAAAAAAAAACAAGTACAAGTATTTTTTTTATGTGTGGAACCTACCCCTTAAGTTTGTCAGGTTGATAATGAATGACCTTATATATTTAATACATTACAATACATAATAATAATAATAATAATGCTAATGCTGGACAATCCACACAGCATCATCTAGCCCCAAAGTAAGCTGCTGTTAAACAGAGCTGTATTATGGGTACTAGATGACTGATGATGATATATTTAATACAATACAATACTTATATAGATATTTTTTATTATATATAGAAAATACCCAGAACACCCGGAACAAATATTTGTAGATCGTACAAACATTTGTCCAGAGGCGGGAATCGAACCCGCAACCTCTGCGCCCGCTGCGCCAAATCGGTCGTCGGGCATCATCATCCATCATCCACAGCCCGATTACACCCACTGCTGGGTAAAGGCCTCCCTTTGTATGTGCCACACCTCTCGGTCCTGTGCTAGTCTCATCCAGTTTCTGCCCGCGATTTTTGTTATATCGTCTGCCCATCGCGCTACTGGACGACCAACGTTCCTATAACCACTTCTCAGACGCCATTCGTTAACGCCTTACTCCACCTGTCGTCACTTCGCCTTGCCAGGTTCGTGCCCAACTCTATTTTAGTTCCGTTATACGGTTTCCAACGTCTTTGACCTTTGTTCGTCTTCGAATCTCGACGTTGGGAATACGGTCTTTAAGCTTGATGCCGAGCATGGCACTCTCCATGGCTCTCTGTGCCACTCTCATCCTGTACACAGCCTCCTGTGTGAGCGTCCATGTCTCGGCACCGTTAGTCATGGTGGGCAAAACACACTGGTTATATAATCGGGTCTTCTGACACTGGTATTTCAGCTGACTTAAGTATGTCGTCCAATTTGCCAAAAGCAGCCCATCCGAGTTGAATTCTTCTAGCGATCTCCTTGTTTTGATGCTCTTTGCCAAAAGATAAAATATGTCCAAGATAAACATACCGATCAACCATCTCTAATTTCTCATTTCCCACTATTACTGTGGGATCTGTGAGACTGTGACGTTAGAAATGTTTGCCATAAACTTCGTCTTGGACATATTTATCCTCAAACCTACTTTAGAAGAAGCATCATAGAGGTGTTGTAACATATTTTGAACCTCGAAGTTATCAGCAAAGAGCACGAGGTCATCTGCAAACCTTAAGTGAGACAGATAGACACCATTTATGTTAATCCCACAGTTCTACCAATCTAGCATTTTGGTAATGTCTTCTAGCACTGCTGTAAAAAGTATGGGTGAAATATTGTCTCCCTGTCTCACTTTCCGCTTGATTGGTACAGGGTTGGTCAAGTCGTGCAGTCGTACCCGATATGTGGCCGATGTATAGAGGTCCCGACGCAAAACCACATATCGTGAATCGATGTTACAGCGACGAAGAGCGTGGAACACGGCCCAATGTGGCATACAGTCAGCATACGTCAGGCATACATTTGACTATTTTTTTTCTGCGTATTCACGGGATAATAATATCCATTTTATCCATTTCCAGTTTAAATTATTAAGCTTCATCAACGCCCGAACGTTTTCAATTGGATCTGCCTCAGGAAACTGTGAAGGCCAATCCAAAACATCGATGTATTTATCTGGAAACTCCAGGCGGTGCAAAGGCGACGTCGTTGTTCGGGTTCGTCTTCTTGAAATATTGACTTGAGCCTGGGAACAGCCTTTGGGCAGATGGTAATAATGCTTTCTGGCATATTTGGTTCATCTTTGGATAATTCAGAGAACCGGTAATCAAGTTCACCACAAACCACGTTTTAAGAAGCATCCTCAAACATGCACCTTTATCCACCCGATTCGTAGCAGTTCGTTCAACATTTCTGTTTTCGGCAGTTGACGAAGCACGAAGGGTGATACTTAGTTGCCCAAAACGAAGATTCGTCAGAAAAGATTATCTCGTCTCACTCGAGAGTGAGAATGAGAGTGCGAAGTGAACGCGAGATCTGGTTTGTTTCTATGAAGCTTTATGGGCAAAATATTGGGCTACATACTCGTGTTTTCTGTTTTTAAAAAAGCCTCAAATACTTTTTTTTTGTATTGGTGTATACGTTCTTGTGAAACACTGTATAATATCCAGCCCTTCAGTTACACCCTGTATATAATATGTATGTATTCTGTCAGTTATCTGGTTCCCGGAGCTTTGCTTACTTTAGAACTAGATGGCGTTGTGTAAAAAACGTCTGACGTACTTTTAAAAAGCCAAATATTTTCTTTACAAAAATATTTTAGCTAGATTGCCATTTGTTAACATTAAGTGTGTAGATAAGATAAATTATAAGTGCCTAACTCGTTTGGCATCAATTTATGTATAATAATAGTGATAATAGTGATACAACACCTCAGTTCAATAAATATGACAGCCGTTAGGGCTTTAAGTCGAGACATCTCAAAAATATTTCGAGCAGGCGAGGTTTCGTGTACAAGTCCCGCCTAGGTCAAGAAAATGTTGAGATACCCGTAGAATGGAGTGGATAGAAATCGCGAGGTCGATAGATAAAAATAATTGGCTGAATAGAAGTTCGATAGAACTACGAGTGGGTTATAAAAGCAAAGACAATGTTAAAATGTTTCGTAAAGTTCAGAATTGTCTATATTCACCCTATTCTATGGTTTTAATTAAGATTATGATAATTTAATGATAAAAAAGATATGCGCGTCTACTTGAGCACGGTCTCCGTTGTCTAATAGCCTCTCTACAAGTTAGGGGGCAGTATAGCTGTTTCTCGCTTTTTTTAGCAGACAGGGCGTACGGACTGTACCTAAAATTAGTCTTTTACTACTTTAATAGTTAGATAAAAAGGCCTACTATTTACGATTTTGCGGAATAAAACCAAGACGATTATACCGCGATATATCGCAAATATAACCTTGAGTTGATATAGTAAGACTTAATTTATTTGCCAAAATAATATATACCATGCCAAAATAAGTAAAGAGAAACTGTTAATCTAATAGCATTTTAGGGAATAGATAACATTATGTCTTGACGTTATAGTAAAATGTACAATTATAGTATAATAATATGAATGTATTTCAGAGAAGTATACCTGTCTCAATATACTTCTGTGATTTATGTGTTAGTCGGACGACTTCGGTGGCGCGGTGGGCAAGTGTCCGGTTAGCCGGGAGAAGCGAGAGGTTGCGGGTTCGATCCTCGCTCCAGGTCTCTGGTGTTTCTAGGTATTAATAAGCACGTATTTATATAGAAAAAAATATATGTGTATACTATAGGTTATCTGGTTCCCATAGTACAAGATTTGTTTAGTTTGGGGCTAGGTGGCGCTGCGTAAAATGTCCGTTAATGTTTATTTTATATTTATTTATTTAGTAGGGGGCAATATTTTATATGATGGTTGTAGGTACCTAAATTTGCATTACTAAGATTAATCCAAATCTGACTCGGGCTGCCGATTGGTGAATGCAATTTAATCTTCTCAACCTTCTATCTGTGATGGAGCTGTTTGAATGTTACTCCTAATATTAGTATTCAGCTAGAAGGGGTCGTAAATTGCAGTCACAATAAACAAAAAGGTAGAGAACACTAGGTAGGTATTGTATAATCAAATCATATTTATCATACCATAGTTATTGATATTAAAAATAGTAATGATAATACCCTACTCCTACGTATAAAAGTAATGTAATAAAATAAGACAAGTGTAATGGTCAAATTGTTTGTAACACAACATTAGTCTTATTTTTAGATACCTAATTAATTAGTTCACTTGTAAAGGGTTACATACATGTGTTAGTCCTTATAGCTAAATAGGTAAGTGGATTACCCATCTAAATAGTACCTATTTATTTAAAAAAACAACCGCGAAAGCAGGCTATTCATCTGCTTGGTTGTGGTAGAGCGTTAGTAGTTACAAAATCACTCGCATTTATCTTCAGAGATCAAATCTTAAGTTTACTCCTTATGTTATGATCAATATAAAAATACCAAGTTGTGACCTAAAGCTTCATATTTACAAGTTGTTTTTATTATGATATTGGTAGTTATTAATATGTATTTTATTTATACACTTACCAAAGACTGTGGCATTGAATATAATTATTATAAGAATTATTCAAAATAACAATGACTATAAAATTATGTTGTAAAGAAGTACAAACAAATAATATTTTTTTAAGCTTCATAAATAAGCATAATAAGTAGTATAATACCTACTACTAATGAAAAAATCTCTAAAAAAAAATATTTATGTGTAATACCTTTATTTATTTAAATTCGTAGAATCCCTTGTACTTTGCTCGCATGGAGTTATTTTTTTACAAACATTTAGCATCCACATAAGGGTTGAATTACTGGAATTCCGTTGTTACTGTACCTTTAGCGATCATGAAAGGAATGGGTATTATGGTCTAATAATTTGAGATTTAATTTTGTAGTAGTGTAATAAAGGCAGCGATTTATACGAAAAGTTTAGTGTAGATATACTTAAAGTAAACAGGGTGTTCCAAACATAGACGTCGATAAGAAAAAATAGATTCCTCAGAATATCTCAGAATATCCGGAATACCCCATGTATGTTCCCCGATTTTTTTTTGAGAATGTTTGGTCGGAATGTTTGTAACCAATAAAAAAAATTGGGGGTTGTTTTTCCAAGATTTTTTTTGTAAAATAAGTTCAAAGAGTTGTACAATCATACTTCGTATTAGTGCAAGTGAAAAAGTTTTGATGAAAAGTGACGAATTTGGGTTTGAGAGTCAAAGTTGAATTTTCATTAAATAAAAAATAAAAAAACCACTTAAGTGTACTTAACTTGGGTTTGTACTTAAGTGTTCTTAAAACATTCAAGGATTCAAGGAAGTATTTGATGCATGATTCTATAATCAAACATGCTAAAAAAAATCAGGGAAAATACATGGGGTATTATCGGATACCCCTGGATCTGAGATATCTATTTTTTTCTTATCGACGTCTATGTTTGGACCAGCCCGTATGTGGTATTTTGTGGTGGACTTGCTGTAATATAAATGTGCAATTCTTCAGAGTATTATACTCCTACTACTCATGCTAATATGTACCTAGTACATACATATGTGAGCTGTATGTAGTTATCATGACTCACTTTTAAATACTTACTTACATCATGAACTTCATGTTATAAGTATTAAAAATTAAGTATTTATTGATGTTATAAGTAGGTTGTTTATTCATTGATGCAGTTAATAGCCAAAAAATAAAAAACTATCTATTTGTTAAGTTTACTTTGTAGCTGATGATGAAGCTATGGAATTTTTTATTGTGATTAAAATGAAGTTGCCATGTGATTTCAATTGTTTTATTTAAGAGTAACTCAAATAGTAGTGTTAGCTTATCTCGCATCACTGCGCATGAAAGTAACATTGTGCTAATCTGTAACTCGAGAAACTAGCTATTTCGCGAATACAGTCTATCATGAAAGTGTGCAGTGCGTGTTCTCTCCACAGTTCTTGCTTTTATCTTTAAAAATGGTCTATAGCGCTTTTATGGAACCAATCGCCAAAAGACTTTTGCTAATGACTAGTAAGTTAAAATTTATGATTTCTACCTTATAATAACTTTACTGGGTTTTTAATAAAAATTACAATTCACATGTCATGTGAGTTGCAGATATTCTGAACACAGTTCGCATAGAGAAGCTTGTGGTGCCTGAAGTGATTACAAGCGACTGCAGCAGCTGCAGTGTCGCATTGGATTGCGTTTACTCAGGAGCTGGCGATGACGTCACAGTGCGTTGGCTTCACAATGGAATGCAAGTGTACTTGTGGAGCGAAGGGGTGGAACCCAGAGCCAGTGGAGTGTTGACGGGACGAATCGATCTATCTCATAGGACGTCCGGTAAGTGATGAGCTCGGTTGGGAAGCGAGATGTTGCGGGTCCGATTCCTGCTGCCGGACAAATGTTTGCATGATCTGAAAACTTTGTTTTAGGGGTCGCTATGCATAAATATTTTAGGTGTGTTATTATAAAACTAGTCATTCTGAATTTCTGATAATGCTACAAAGTATAAAATTACAAAGGGTACCTAAATCATAACCGTATGCTTGACTGCTGGGCACAGATCTCTCTCATAAAATGTTCTTGTTTTTTCAGTTTTGCATCCAGTGCAACGGCGCTCTCTACGCGTGATAGAATTGACTCCAGATTTGAGCGGCAACTACACATGCGTAGTTCAAAGTCGAGGCCAAGAGGCGCGGCAA